>WOAB01000236.1:0-2996968 GCA_027886185.1 Rheum nobile | reverse complement strand
AAATCTGACCTGTCATCTCCCCCTGGGGGCCACCTGATCGCCGCCGTCTTCGAGCTAGACGCCGCCAGAGTTGCTTGAGCGGCGGCTGTCGGCTTGGGGAGGGACAAGCTTGAGGTGGGAGAGAGACGCCAATGCTCCGGCGAGGAGATGAGGGAGGAAGACGAGGAGGGGAGTAGATTGTGAGGTGGGAGACAGAGGGGAAGAAGAGGAGGATGCGTTGGGCGAGGACGACGACGGAGGAGGATGCGGCGGCGATCGGGTGGCCCCAGGGGGAGAGGAGCGAGGTCGAGATCCAGCCAGATCCAGAAGCCGACGTAGTTGCGCTCGCTCGCTCGCTCTAGGTCGGTCGCGCTCGCCAAGCTCCAGGTCGCGCTCCACCGTCGACAAGCACAGGCGCCGCTTAATTGTTGTAGAGGAGTTTGAGGGAGTTTGGGTGAGGGGAGTATATCGGGGAGGGAGTATGAGGGAGCCTTTTTCTTTTCTTTTCTTTTTGCCTTTTTCCTTTTATTTTTTAAAGTTAACGGAGGGAGTAAAATTTTTAACAGATTATAACGTCAATGGCATTTGGCAAAATTTTTTAAAACCTCAGGGTTACCACGCGAAATACTTCAAACTTCGAGTATCTCGCGAAAATTGCAAAACCTCGGGGGGTACCATGCGAAAATTCTGTAAAATAAATAATCTACATACTACTATTTTTTTACCTATTATTATCAAAAATAAATAAACATATGGAACTACTTAATATAAGTAATCAAAGAAATAAACAATTTACAATTTATTTATTTATTTTACTATTATAAAAATAGAATATAATTTATAACTGCTAAATGGACTTATGGGGTCAAATTTATTTGTGTAGGCCGTAAATTTTTAATGCAACTTTGAATTGGTTTAATAGGATAATAGGCCCAACTTGAATTGATTCTCCGCCTTCTGTCACAACGGACTATATGTTTAGTATATTTATATATATAAACTAAACTAAATTAATTATTAAGCTTATTGGGCCATTACATGATTATAATACTAATGAGCCTTATAAACTGTAATGGGCTAATAGACCCAAATGCAAATTTTAAAAAATGTATTTCGAGCCCAATATGTATAATAAAATTTAATATAATGACTAATTTTTATATATATATATATTGATAAACAAAAATGAATAATTAATGCACTATTGGCCCATTAAATGTGTAAAATAATAATTAGCCTCCTAAACGTTAATCGGCTTATACAACAGACTTCATTTCGTTAATAACACAATCACTGAAAAATATGTATACAGTATACATAATAAATTGAATACAATCGACGTAATTTCGTTCATAACTCAATCACTGGAATCATCACATATATATTCGAAATGAAATAATTAAATGTACATACTAATCATTTTTTAATGTAATAAAAAATATATAGACATATGTAAATACTTATATATTTATGAAAAAATAGGAAAAATATATGTAAATACTAAATATTAAATTTAATATTTTTAAAATATAATTTAAATATTAAATGAACTTATGAGCCAGTATATATGTGGATGAGCCGTAATAGTAGCAGGTAATTTGAATTGTTTTATGGGCCTATTATAGCCTAGTTGATCAGCTGCCACTTAAGTAAATTGGGCCGGTTTGGGATCGTCTGGTTCATGGGCTAATAAGCCCAATCCGAAGCATCAAGCTCCAGATGCTCTATTCCCTAACGCGGAAACCCTATTCTAAGCCATTGTCGTTTTTGTCTCCTCTCTCGTCTCCTCTCATGCTCTCACGCTCTCTTTCTCTGTCATCCTTTGCAGTCTTCACCTCTTGCATATCCATGGCAATTTCTATAACGCGGAAATCCTATTATCAACTAAGCCTTATTCCCTAAACCCTAAACTCCTAATACCCTAAAACCTAAACCTTATTCCCTAAACCCTAAAATCCTAAACCCATATAGCCTAAATCCATAGATCCTAAACCCAAAACCTTAAATCCATATACACTAAACTCTAAGCATAAAAAAAGCACACAAACTTTTAAACATGAATATCAATAGCATTTGTATGAATATCACATCAAACAATTTGAATATCAATTGAAAATAGTACAAATATTACCAAGAAAATACAAAAATGATCCAACATGAATATCAACATCATTATAGTGAATATCACATCATAAAATTTGAATATCAACTACTCAGCGCATGAAACCTACATCCAACATGAATATCAAAAGATTTGTATGAGTATCCAATCAAACAATTTGAATATCACATATAAAAACATGAATATCAATGATTAACAATTTGTATGAATATCACATAATACAAAGTGGATATCAATGATAAACAAATCATACAACACCATTAAAAATCAAAATGTCAGCCAACATGTATTAACATTGATATCATGAATATCACAGAAATCCTAAACCCTAAATACTAAAATCCTAAAACCTAATACCTAATACCATAAACCATAAAGCATAAACCCTAACCCCTAAATCATAAAAACCATATACTCTAAACCCTAAACCATAAATCCTAAACCCTAAACTCCTAAACCCATATACCCTAAATCCATAAACCCTAAACGCTAAACCTTAAATCGATACACACTAAACCCTAATATGAAACATACATCCAATATGAATATCAAAAGCATTTGTACGAATATCACATCAAATAATTTGAATATTAATTGCAAACCATACAAACAACACCAACAAAACATCAAAGCTGATCCAATATGAATATCAACAACTTTATAGTGAATATCACATCATAAAATTTGAATATCAACTGAAACCTATATCCAACATGAATATCAAAAGCATTTGTATGAATATCACATCAAACAATTTGAATATCACATATAAAAAAATGAATATCAATGATTAACAACTCATACAACACATCAACAAATAGAATGTGAATCCACATGAATATCAACAATAATATAATGAATAACACCACAGAGAAACTGAATATCAAATATACAATATCCAAACGATAAATATCAAAACACACAAACTGTAACATTGTGAATAACAATATTGTTAACATGAATATCATAACGCGAAATATGAACAAAAACTAATAATAGCATCAAAACTTCCTTTAAAATTTTTTTTACGCTTGCCAAGCTTTCTCTTCAGGGACATTATGTCCTTTCTCATTAGTCCCCTACAATGTACAAACCCTAACATTGAAAAATTGAAAAGATTGAGAATCCGAAAGGATTTAGGGTCCAAAAATTAGAGTAAGATACATGTGGAGAAGCGAGGGACGAGGACAATCGAATTCGTAGACGGCACCGACGATGATAAAGTGAGGAGGCGACGATGATAAAGTGAGGAGGCGACGAGGAGAAGCAAGCAACGAGGAGAAGTGAAGATCCGGCGAAGTCGACAATGGCGGTTTCTTGCAGAGAGAGAGAGAGAGAGAGAGAGAGAGAGAGAGAGAGATAGATAGAGAGAAGAGAGAGAGAGAGAGTGAGAGAGAGAGAGAGAGAGAGAGAGAGAGAGAGAGAGAGAGAGAGAGAGAGAGAGAGAGAGAGAGAGGAAGTTAAGGGGATTATGTGAATGTTGTAATCCATTGATTTTAGGATTTGAGGGGATCTGGTGTGGTCACATCCACCATAGAAAATTAGAGAACCCCATCATTATATCAGAGCCATCTATAGTCCTCTCATCCAACGCCCTAAATTAGTACACTCGTTTTACCCTAATAGGTTGTTTCATTATAGCCTATATATGTGTTGATGTGTTCATACTTGTTTGCTTATGTGTTAACATATATTAGCCAATATGGCCACAACTATTTGTCTAGGAGTTCATATGAAATAATATATATGTGTGCATTATCATGTAGACTATGTGTTCAAATATAATAATTCATGTGTGCATTTCACCTATGTGTTCATGTATTATCAAGTATGAGTTCATGTGTGCATATCTTTTCATCTATGTGTTCATATATTTAACTATGTGTGGATATGTTTTCGTCTATATATTCATACGTTTGTAACTATGTGCTTACATTAATTTCTGTATGCATTCCATTATGTGTTCTATGTTCATGGGAATACAACTACGTGTTCACATATTTTCACAATCTAGAATACTACACATAAATAATCAATTTGTGAACTTAAACACTTTAAAAAGATATTAAAACATTAAAAACAATATTTGAATACATAATCAATCCTCAAAGATCGATAAATGTCTTTATAAAAACTTCAAATGTATAATAAGAAGAAGATTACAACAAATTGAAAAGGGGGAACATTAAACCCTGGAAACAAAAAATCAATCGAATAGATCAACATCTTTGTAAATCTTTGATGAAAGTGCTTTAACGAGGAGATTTCTATAAAAATGAAGAATTCTATTCCAACGAAATGACAAAAATCATCCAAGTTGTGTTCGCGACCTGCAACTAGTCAAAAGAGAAAAGAAGAAGAAGACACACTCCTATTACAAAAATGGAGATTTGCCCTTTCTCAACCCTTGGATGAATGAGAAAAAGAAGGTTGCTTTGCGTTCTCAATTATACAGATAATATTGGTTTTGCTAATGTAACTGTGATTTTGAGATTGACTAATTTATTTTTTGGAATTTCTCTTGGTACCCTTGAATTTATGCATAATTTGCGAAATGCCCAAAAGTTAGGTCATTTTCGCGTGGTACTCATGAACTATGTGCAAATTTCGTGAACTACTCTTCTGTAAAAAACGTTAAATTCATAAGAAAAAACATTAAATTCACTATGAGGCAAATGGACAAGAAAAAAACAAGAGCATTTCATTCACTAATACTTTGTATAAGTTTGACATGTAAACGGCTTGGTTTGTTAGATTTTTGACATTTTGTCATAAATTGGATTGTTTATCAATTGCAAAATGCAGTTCATTGACTAATACCCTGTATTGTTTATGAGGATGTTGAATTCATCCCCAACACCCTAAATCTACTCTAAATAAAGTTCAATTCATCTCAAAATTTCAATTTAAACCCAAAATTTACTATTCAGTAAAACCCTAAATCCTAATTTATCCCCAATTTCAATCCATTTCACACTCAAACCTTCAAATTGTAATAAAAATCTTATATGAAGTCTTCTTCGTCCACCGCCGCGTCATCACCACCTTCGTTGTCGCTGTCGTCGTCCGCGGTCGATGTCTGTCGTCCACAGCTTGCTTCGCACAATGCCCAGACACCGCCGCTCGCTCGAATGCCCAACCACCGCCAAGACGCCGACTCTCAGACACCCAAACACCCCCGCTAGCCTCACCGTTGGAAATGATGCTTAAGCTCTCCTCTCCAATGTCGCTCAGAAAATTATCGGGGGAGGTAAACCTGAGGCTTTAATTTCTTTTTTTTTTTTTTTATGGATTAAACGTTTTTGTTTACGGGAGGATATTTCACGAAATTTATAAATGGTTTAAGGATATTACGCAAAAATAAATTAATCTTTGGGTATCTCGCGAATTATGCCTTAATTTAAGGTACCATTCGAAAATTCTGTTTTTTATTTTATTTGGGCAATTGGGATTGATTAAATTAAGGTTTGGGCCGCGATGCCCCGGATGCGGACCAACCTCCCGGGCCCACTCCTTATCCATTCACGCTAAAACCCACAAACCGCCAAATCGAAAGAGTATTCGATTCGGAGCATTTTCATCAGACGCAAAAACCCTCCAAAACCCTACTGTATTCAATTCGGAGCGTTCTCTTCCAAGAATTGTTTTCTTCCGATTACAAAGAACTCAATAAGATCTCGACCACTTTCTAATGGCATCAGGTATGTTTTCAAGTTTGTTTGTCATTTCCTCTCGAGTTTCTCTGTTTCTCATGGTAAGTTTATGTTTTAGGTTCAGGTATAATTGGAAAGAGACCGGCTGGGCGACGGGCAGATCCAGTATGGGAGTTTGTGACTAGATCAGATGAACAGAAGAGTTTTACATGTAATTACTGCAAGAATTTGATTAACGGAGGGGTTACTGAAGTCAAAAAACATCTATCTGCTGGTTGCGAGGCTTTGGCACCATCAGAAGTTAAAGAGATAGCACTTAGGGTTAGGAAGAAGAGGAAAAACCAAGCTTGGACTTGGTTGTTGCTGGTCGTCATCTTCTCCATCTGATCACGTTATTGATTTGATTTTGAGGTTTTTATGAAGAAAAATATTGCACTTGGGGATATTAATGATCCTGACCTGAGCATGATTTTGTCGACAATTGCTGAAAGGGGTGTTGCATCGATTGCGAATCTCAAAATACCAAGGCTTATTAACAATTCCCTGAATAGCTTTGAGAATAGTGTTAAAGCTGCAATATTCAATATCAAGGGACATGGAAAACAACTGGATGCACCCTCTTTTTTTATCAATTGAATGGTCAAGTTGTCCCTGCCATTTATTCTCCAGCTGGATTGATATTTCTAGAAGTGAGGATAAATTCCGAAAAAGGATATTATAGCTACGATGATGTATGCTTAGCTTTAGAGACTCATTGGTTGAGGATTCTCTTCCTGAAGATGTAACCAAGATTATTCTCCACAATCCGACCAATTTTTCTAGGTGTGACCATCAAACAACTGAGTTACACAATGACCCAAACAACCCACTTTCACTTCCACTTCCAGGCCCACTTACGGTTCCAGTTACACTCCCACTTCCAGGCCCTGACCCGGTCCTAAACCCTGCTATGGTACCAACTGCTATGGTACCAGTCCAAGCTGAGGGCATAGAGGAGGAGGGAGACAAAGATTACGAAGATGAGGAGGATGATGAAGACGAAGATGACAGTGCTGTGTGCAATTTTATTAGTAAACTTGCTGAACAGAACCTGTTGCTGGTATGTATTCATAACTCGATTGAATCATTTTGCAAGAAAATGGTTGAAACATCTTCTTGGGTTGGAGATCTCATCAAAACATCTGAGGAATTAGTGCAACATATTATATGTTCAGAGATGTTGTCTCGCAGATTCCACGTTTCTATGGATGAGTTAGAGGTGCAAACGGCTTTGAAAGGAAGGTACACACGATTAGTTTCCGTGTTGGCGTGGTTATTGAGTTGGTGACCGAACTTAGAGTTTGGTATAATGAGCTAAGCGTAACTGAGCAAATTGCATTTTATGAAAAACAGCAATGTATTGCAAAGGCCATCAAGCTAAACGACTTTAAGTTCAGCGGGAATGTTCTTGTACAAGGTTTACACCCTTTTCTTCGAATTCCTACTTTGATGGACAGCTTGATTCCCACTGTCGGATATCTAGACTCGGCACTACATGAAGCAGAATGTGCTCTCCGTTCTTGCTACCAAATGGTGTTGAGGAATTTCAAGTGATATGGAATATATAACCAATGGAGGAAAGATGAAATTGATACCACACTAGAGAGTGTTGTTGTATTTCTTAGCCCTTCCTATATTGAGAGGCGGTCGTTGCAATGGGGAGTGAAATTGACAACTGAAATAAAGGACTAGTTTGATATCTTTGGGTGCTGAAAATGAAGAGGAGTTAGACGCTGAACTGAAAGTCTACGATTCCGAATCTCACAATCCATTTTCTGGCATTTCAAAATCCGAATGCGAAAACAATCACCCCGGTAATTGTCTATCAATCCTATCTTTTATTACTGAATTAGTATTGTTCAATTATCCATTAATTAAATCTTTTGTCTGATTTTACAGTTGTGTTATGGGAGAAGTATGCTGCTGAGTTTCCTTGCTTAAGCGGTGTGCGTACAAGATGCTTAGTCAACCCGTCTCATGTTGTCTCAACAAATTGAGAAGCAAGTATCAAAGATTGACAAAGGGGATGAAAATTACATATTGAGGCTAAATGCAATGATGATAGAAGAGTTCAGGAAGATGGGAATACTTATCAGCCCATATTAAATGGCAATCAGTAGCATACCTTCATATTAATGGTTAACTCCTCTTTAAGTTTTTTCCATTATTTAAGTTTGATTACGAACTTCTCTTTGCATCTAAATTAGATATTAGAGTACAGATTTTTCCTCTTTACATGTATATGTGAATGATTATTTTTCTAGTTATTTATATGTTGTTTAGATACTGATACTATTTTTCCCTATTATTGCTACAGGCTAGAGTTTCGTTCAACTTTATGGAGAACTTCTCTTCAAGAATCAAGACAATACTCGGTGGCGCTTTAGTCTCATTTTTTTTTCCTGTTGTTGGTTGAGCCTTTGGCATGCTTGTTTTTTGTGAAATGAAGAACACAGTTAGGTGTTATACCCTAACTAATCCAGAATTATGTGTTACATCTACATGCAATATGTAGATTGTAGATAGACTTTTCTAGGAAGTAACTTTGTCGAAGTTTTTGAGGATGAATTCTGCTCTATAATAGACTTTAGTTCACATTTTTGCTTGCAACAAGTCAAAGGATAACAAAGGGTAAATTGAGCTTATACAAGCTCTAACCCCTTTGTTTGAGATTACTCGTGTGGTTGACAGATTAGTGTCAACTGGCAAGTAGTGGATACCTAGAAGTTGTAATATATAAAGAAAAACGTTGACACATCAGTGCCAAGTAGTGCATACCTAGAAGCTGCAATAGATGAAGCAACATGTGTCCTCAAGACTTACTCCGAGTCCAAGCCTTGGACTTTCAAGAAGATTTGGGATTGCTTTGAGAGATTGATCTTTAATAGTAACGACACACTCCAAGAAGCCACCCGCTATTTAAGCCCTGCATATATTCTGAGGCACAAAGTAGTGCAAGTGGAGCTTTGTGCCTGGTGCTTGTATGATCTTGCAGAAGCGTATGAGGAAGAAGAAGAAGCACTTGACGCGGAAATAAAGGCCTACTGTATCACATCTAGCAACCCATTTGCAAACATCTCGATGTCTGAATGCCAGGCAAATCATCCGGGTAGGTCTTGCTTAGAGCTAGCTCTTAGTATTTCAAATGTGCCTTTCACTGACTATATATAACGATAATGATGTTGCAGTTACATTGTGGTCCAAATATGGTTCTGAGTTTCCGCTGTTACAAAAGTGTGCCTACAAACTCCTGAGCCAACCGGTGTGTTGTTTGTGCAATCAAGTTGACAAGCGTCTGTCAATGCTCGAAGGAGAAGACAACTACATAATGAGATTGAATGCCTTGATGATGGAAGATTTCGCAAAAATGGGAGACCAAATTTATCAGCCCATTCATTTTAGTCACCCTTAATTATTCTTGTCCATTCTCAGGGGGATTGCCAAACAAAACTGAGGAATTGGATTTTCTAGTGCTAGAGTACAGAGTGACTCCTTTTTATGCTTAAGTAGGTCTGATTTCATATGTGCTCCTAGCCCTAGCTAGTACTTAACTTTATAAGATTATAAGAGAAAATGTTATGTTGGTTAAAGTATATATGTTTTGATTTCTTTCTTTTTATAATGTAAAAATTAGGATGGTTTTAAGATGACTTGAAGGCCACCTTAGGGTATTCTTTTGGACGAAAACATGAACTACTTAGTGGCTCCAAAAGTAATTAAGTGGGAGTGAATGACACAACGACATGATATTATCAGCCACCTTGTTTACTTTCTGAAAAACACATGTGATCTTAACTTCCAAGAAAAACTAGAAATCGAATTCGCACGAGGCCTTTTATGTATATGTAGTGTCACGATTTAAATTTGAGTTTCTAATATATGGATTGTTGTTTCATGTTTATCTTAGATGATATTGTTTGATATGTATTAAATGTAATATCTAAGTCTTGAAAAAAAATATAATATCTAAGTATTTTAGGTATAAATTGCTATGATTGTACGCAGTACAGATTTATTTATTTATTTTGGTCATAAGTTCAATTTAAATTTTGAATTAAGGTGGTAGTTGTTTTTGTAAGGATGCGTTTTTTCCTTTGAAAATATTTGGGAAATATTTAGAAATGCCCATATAATTATATATTGTGCTTGAACTCGAGTGTTTGTAAGAAACTTGCTACAACAACTCTCATTTCTTACATGCTCTACTACCCTCCACATTTCTAATTTTTTGCCTTTATCTTACAAATTTATTGCATTTTAATAATGTCTTTTTGTTATGCTTTAGTTATTAAATCATTAATATATCGTTTTATTTATTTGCTCTGGAATGTATAGTTTTATTAGTCATATTGACTTTACATATTCTTAGACATTAATATCATTTTAATTAAAATATATTAGTCATTAATTCCTATTCTTATTAAATACGGAGTAATATAAATAATTGCTAACTCTGCATTTTCGTAGAACCTTGTTACATTTTATATAAAAGTACATTAGTTATTTTATCGGTACTTACTTACTCTTCTTAGCGAAATTATAATTCATAACTTCTTCTTGTGCATTTCATATGTGAGAGTGAGACATGTCTATTATTTCGGCTTTCATCCTTGATTAATTCCTCTAGACCAACACCAATGAGGCAAAATTTAGTATATATACATGATGAGTGTAAAATGAATATGTATAAAATAGAACAATACTGTAATAACCCTCAATTTGGTAAGGGTATTATGCAATTTACTCCAACTCTATTTCTAATAAAGGAATTTTGGTATTTAGTTCATAATTTCAAAAATAGAAATAAAATGGAGATTATTAAAGTTGTGAGCTATTTAAATTTTTGGATAACATTATGTTGATCCTAAATTTAATTACAACTTATAAAATTTAACCTAGAATATTTAAATCAAGTTTAACAATTTTTGTTAAAGGATTTAAATATGGTTAAAGACATAGAAATTGTAACTTAAGCTTGTCTTAGCCTAAGTTAAGCTTATTTTAGCCTAAGTTAATTTTTTTAAATATTAATTTTGGGCTAAAATAATATTAGAAACATATAGTTTAAAATAATTAAGTTTGGATAATTTTTGTAATTTTTCAAGAATTATTCGAGGGCATTTTTGCCCCAACTTGAAAAGTTGGGGCCAAAAATGCAATAAAGCCAAAAGTGAAGGGGCCCACTCGGGTACTGTTCATCTTCCCCATCAGCCCCCAGCCGAGCTTCCTTTCGTGGCTCTAATGGCGGATTTCGCCAAATCGAACCATCATTTGATTGGATTCAATAACGACGGGATTGGTCCAAAATCTCCAGCGTGCCGTTCGTGACATCCAATGGACGATTGGCAAAAATCCGAGATCATCGTCTTCCATTGGGCCGAATTAAGGGGGGGATTATGCTTGGTATATTTCTTTATTCAAAATCCCTATCAATAGGACCCCAGATTCACCCCAAAACATCCAATTCGAGCTTCAAATCGAAGAACCCTAAAATACCTTTTCGAGCTATTCGTGAGAGAAATTCGAGTGTTGTGGAGCTTAGTTCGAGCAATTAGCCACAGTCGTAGCTGCGCCCAAGAGTCCCCTTGAAAAGCCCCAAGGTTTCGCCGCCGTGCAACCACCAGAGCTCCGCCAATTTCCGACATTTCCGACGAGGGCTGTTCGGACGAAGGGGTTTGCTTCAAAAACCCGATTTGGAGCAGGATTCAAGTTGCTACTTAGAAACAACCATCCCCGTGATACCGTTCATCTCTCCGTGATTCAAGGCAAGTGGCGGTTTGCTCTTGCTTAATCATTCCATGTTCTATTAATTATCAATTGCTTTTAATTGTTAATTAAATTGGAGTGAACTGTTGTTTTCGTTTGAGAACTAATTTTATAAATAAGGTGATTAAAATGTGATATTATAATAGGTTGTATATATTGCTAGAAACAACGCTATTATATTTTTTAATAACCATAATGGTTTTGTTGTGGATTTAAATGTGAACTTTAATGCTAGAATAGCACGAGTATTCGTAGGAACGATATCCCTTGTAAGGATAGTCGTTTCTTTATAATTCTCTTAAGATCGTGACCCATTGCTTCTTATCCATCGGTAAGGATCTGAAGTGTTAAGGCACCTTGCTAGTGCCATTTGGGTGAACATAATATCACCCTGTGTATTAAAGGTTCGTAGTCACTCGAAATTATAAAGGTTCATAGTCACTCGAAATCATAAAGGTTCGTAGTCTCTTGGAGTCTCTTTTCGGGTTGATTTCTGTGAAGATTCAGTCTTCAGAATCTTCTCTTGTGCATATCTCTTGTTTATTCCAGTAGGAGTATGATGATTGACTATCGTCATCGGTTATTATTCGAGAAGCGATGTGTCTAACCTAATACGACTGCTTCGAACCATTCTGCTTTGTACCCTTGCTAGTCTATTCAGTAGACTAACCCACGAACATCGTTCTCTGCATGTGGGCTGGTGTCATCCGTCCGATTCAGCACATCAGATGGAGTGAAGATATGAGGAGACTAGATTGACTATGAAGACGACGATTGTTTTTGGATGTTTTTAAAAATTTCTTTTAATCAGGTTGAGATCCTTGAGAGATGATCATTGTGGTCAAGATCTTGTTTGTAATATATTTAAAAGACTTCCGCTGTACCTTGTTTAAAGACTTCCGTTGTACCTTATTTAAAGACTTCCGCTGTACTTTGTTAAACTCTGTGTTTGTCCTATTCGGGATTGGGATGTAATCCCGGACTCATGTTTCATTTGATTAATGTTTTGATTTGAATACTTTGATCATTATGTATCAATTGTATTCCATGAATTGTATTTAAACGATAAAGCCTGGGTGATCTCGGTAAGGAAACACTGGGGTCACTGGCAGTAATACATTTCCAAATGGGTTCAGATTTGGGGGTGTTACTAAATAAAAGCACACAAACTTTTTAAACATGAATATTAATAGCATTTGTATGAATCACATCAAACAATTTGAATATCAATTGAAAATAGTACAAATATTACCAAGAAAATACACAAAAAATGATCCAACATGAATATCAACATCATTATAGTGAATATCACATCATAAAATTTGAATATCAACTACTCATCGCATGAAACCTACATCCAACATGAATATCAAAAAGATTTGTATGAATATCCAATCAAACAATTTGAATATCACATATAAAAACATGAATATCAATGATTAACAATTTGTATGAATCACATAATACAAAGTGGATATCAATGATAAACAAATCATACAACACATTAAAAATCAAAATGTCAGCCAACATGATTATTAACATTGATATCATGAATATCACAGAAATCCTAAACCCTAAACACTAAACTCCTAAAACCTAATACCATAAACCATAAAGCATAAACCTTAACCCCTAAATTCATAAACCCATATACTCTAAACCCTAAACCCTAATCCTAAATCCTAAACTCCTAAACCCATATACCCTAAATCCATAAACCCTAAACGCTAAACCTTAATCGATACACACTAAACCCTAATATGAAACATACATCCAATATGAATATCAAAAGCATTTGTACGAATATCACATCAAATAATTTGAATATTAATTGCAAACATTACAAACACACCAACAAAACATCAAAGCTGATCCAATATGAATATCAACAACATTATAGTGAATATCACATCATAAAATTTGAATATCAACTGAAACTACATCCAACATGAATATCAAAAGCATTTGTATGAATATCACATCAAACAATTTGAATATCACATATAAAAAATAGAATATCAATGATTAACAACTCATACAACACCATCAACAAATAGAATGTGAATCCACATGAATATCAACAATAATTAATGAATAACACCACAGAGAAACTGAATATCAAATATACAATATCCAAACGATAAATATCAAAACACACAAACTGTAACATTGTGAATAACAATATGTAACATGAATATCAAACGCGAAATATGAACAAAAACTAATAATAGCATCAAAACTTTCCTTTAAAAAATTTTTTACGCTTGCCAAGCTTTCTCTTCAGGGACATTCTGTCATTTCTCATTAGTCCCCTACCATGTACAAACCCTAACATTGAAAAATTGAAAAGATTGAGAATCCGAAAGGATTTAGGGTCCAAAAATTAGAGTAAGATACATGTGGAGAAGCGAGGGACGGGGACAATCGAATTCGTAGACGGGCACCGACGATGATAAAGCGAGGAGGCGACGAGGGAGAAGCAAGCAACGAGGAGAAGTGGAGACGGCGAAGTCGACAATGGCAGTTCTTGCGACAGAGAGAGAGAGAGAGAGCGAGAGAGAGAGAGAGAGAGAGAGAGAGAGAGAGAGAGAGAGAGAGAGAGAGAGAGAGAGAGAGAGAGAGAGAGAGAGAGAGAGAGAGAGAGAGAGAGAGAGGAAGTTATGGGATTATGTGGATGTTGTAATCCATTGATTTTAGGATTTGAGGGGATCTGGTGTGGTCACATCCACCATAGAAATTAGAGAACCCATCATTAAATCATAGCCATCTATAGTCCTCTCATCCACACCCTAAATTAGTACACTCGTTTTACCCTAATAGGTTGTTTCATTATAGCCTATATATGTGTTGATGTGTTCATACTTGTTTGCTTATGTGTTAACATATATTAGCCAATATGGCCACAACAGTTCTTATGAATAATATATATGTGTGCATTATATGTAGACTATGTTCAAATATAAATAATTCATGTGTGCATTTCACCTATGTGTTCATGTATTATCAAGTATGAGTTCATGTGTGCATATCTTTTCATTTATGTGTTCATATATTGTTAACTATGTGTGGATGTTTTCGTCTATATTCATACGTTTGTAACTATGTGCTTACATTAATGTGTAATATCCCTCAATTTTAGTAAGGGTATTTGGGTAATTTTTCCAACCTTCGTTCAATTAATTATTTCGCTTTCAGTGGAGTTCGGATTTTCCGTAACATCCATGATATCCGAAATAATTCTTTGAGTGGTATAAAATACATTCGATGTATTCGGAAATTAGAATATTTGTTTGAATACAAACATATAATTTCCGGGGTTTAAAACCATACCAAAACCATTTTTTTTCCATGTCAATTGCAAGCCTGCCACGAATACTCCCTCCGCGTGCAAATCCGCCACGAACCCTTCCGCGTGTACTTCCTTGCCGGGGCACCTGTCCGGTTGGGCAGTCTCTTCCTTGCTATTTAAGGAATCTGATATGAAGGGAGATGGGCACACCCAATCTCCTCTTTCTCTCTCTTCCTCTCATTCGTACCAGCTCCGATCTCCTCTTGCTCGAGTTCGTCGACGACCCACTCCGAGCTGTGTGGTGTTGCGTGTGCGCGTGTTGCTGTTGCTGGATGTCGGCGTCGTGGTGCAGATGCTCTCCGGGCGACAAGCGTCCTCCGGCGTCGTCCAGCCTCCCCACGCCGAGCTTCGCCGAGCTCCTGTTGTGCTGCTCCGTCCGCCGCTGCGTCTTGTGGGTGTTGCTGCTGGTGTCGTCGCGCGAGCCGTGCTGCCGCCTCTTCTCCCGGCGACGAGAATCGCGGTGCCAAGTGCCAGAAGGTGAAGGCGAGTTGTTCCACATGCCCTGTTCATTGTTGTTGTTAAGTGCTGTTGCTGAAGGAAGATGCAGCGGGCCCCCCTCCCTTGTTAATTAATTGTTGTTGGGCCGAGAGCCCACGAAGTAGGGCTTCTCGTTGACCCACAGTTTGACCGCGTCGGTCCCACTAAACTTCGACCCGTACCCCACCGCTATGTTCTCCCGTAGGGCCCATCTGAGTGCTGCAGGTAACAGTCCGACTTCCGTTGGGTTGCGTAGTTTTGGGCGTATACTGCCAGCGTGGCGTTCCACACGACCCCGCCTAGCGGGTATAAGGATGACCTGGCCGCGTTGTGGGATGCCACGTAGTCTTGCACGGTGTTTTGGGCTAGTGACGTGGAGGTTGCCAGGGCGAGGGTTAGGGAGAATGAGGTTGATTGTTTCCATTTTATTTTCAAAAGTTATAATTGTGTGAGTGAATGAGAGTGGTGTTGTGTTGTGTGCTATTATAGGTAGATACGACGTCGTTTGATGCATGAATCTGCCGTGCATGGTGAATATATATTCTAATGAAAATAGTTTGTTGCTTTAGCATGTGAAAGGCTATAATTTTTCTTATTTTTACTATTGATTAAAAAGTGTTTATAGGCAAGTAGGTTATAATCTCATGCATGAATCTACCACATATGAACTTCTAAAAAAAACAGATCATTTACTAGTTACTTCACAAATATATGGAGGAGTTAGACTTATATTTTGAATCTCGAGATTCAAAATATAGAGTACGTACAAATATATATAGAATATTGAAACTTGAAATGTTTTGTAACGTTAGTATGAGTTTAAAGAACTTTGCACGAGTGTCCGAACATTTGGTCAAACTAATCCCACGTTCGTTGAAGTCAGTATGATTGTTAGAACTAATTAGCATAATTTTCGTATCAGGTACAAGTTTTTACGTTATATATATTGAATAAATATATTAATAGTTATTAAATTAATTTATGTATTAAAAATAGATCTAGATAATATTGATATCAAAATAATATAATTAGAAAATTTTGGATTTGTAAATTTGTGATTAACTTGTAATCTTTGTCCTTAATTTGTATTTAAATTAGAAAGAAATTAGTGATAGGTTTAAGATAAAATCTTTAATTTATAATTTGATTTATTTTAAAAAAGTGATGAAAAAAAGACATGTGACGGTATTAATAAGGGAGTGTCATGTGATGGTTTTAATGAGGGAGTGTCATGTGACGTAATTAGGTTTTAGTTTAGTAGATATATGGTAAATTAAATGTTAATCATCCTATAATCGAAGATGATGTGATTGTAAATTGTAGGATCAAATTAACATTTTTGAAATTGCAACACAAAATTACGTACTAGCTTGATGATCAATAAATAACCCAACGTACAGAAATCAGCTAGGCTACCTGCAGATTTTGAAGTTGACATGTAATTAATTCAATTGAATATATAGTTCAAAGTGAATGCGTAGAGTGTAAAAGATCGATAAATTGTTGAACTTATACGATTCAAACTAAGGGCGTTAATGAAGGCCCAAATTACGCCGAGATAAGGGATATTTTTTTTTGTAAGAATTTGTTAGTCTTTGTGCTAATGTAATGAAAGAAGCATGCAGAAGTAAGGAGGGGGGGGGTCCCATGCATGATATAGGGCTATTGGTCTACAAAAATATATTAGAAAATTTTAATTCAAATATACAGAGTAACTTGATGGCTAAATTCCATCAATAATTCTCGAATTATCTCCCTACTATTATTCAACGCCTTCGTTACTTAATTTATTTACTATAGAGTAAACAACATAGAATTCAGGATAAGATTTGAGTTAACGTGCAGCTTATTCAAAGATGTCCCACTGATGTTGTGCTGCAGTTATAGAATATGAATCTTTAGAATGGTCAATTTATTTCAGCTTAGCTGACAAGTATGAAATTTTGTGATCATAAGGTTATGAGTTTAAAATTTCTCTTTATTTAATGGCCTAATATTTCTTATAGAAAAAAAAAGGTTTGCTAATAGAAGGGAAAAGGTCAGATTAATTACTTAGGAATGAGGCATTATTCAAATATGCCACTAGAAAAGGGGGACAAAAAACACCACTTACACTAACAAACGTACATAAATTGGTTGTCAACGCATAGAATTGATTGCCAAAGTTACATAAAAAGATCTTTCAAAAGATAGACAGCCATCACTTGAATTAATGAAGAGGATTTATATATTTATAAGATTTTTTTAACCTATGGCCTTGTACCTTTTTAAGAAGAGATTTTGCTATATTATATAATTTAGGAATTTTAATATTTTTTAGAAAGAGTTTAATCATTCCACTTTAAAAAATATATTTTAGAATATAGGTTAGAAAAACCAATATTTAATTTAAACAACAAACAGAAGTATGTAGGTTGAAATACCCGATCTCCATATATAGTAAGATTTATGCACTGTTAAAACTTGCAAGCCCAAATAAATCTCTTGGTAATTAAACTTCACTATAAAAAGCAGGAAAAAATCTATACAAGTTTTTGCTATCGCATAAAAGTGGTAAAAGTACAAATATTTGAGGATCTCTAAGGGTAATCTTCACTGCATTGTAATCGTTGCTAAAACGACCACTTGAACCAAATATATTGTATTTTACGACAACGACATATAAAGGTAATAATTAACGAGTGTTTGAAATAACCAACAGAAAATTGGAAATCTAGCAAAACTCGAATGAATCTATGTCATTACACTCTTTTCAACAATGTATAAACACAATTAGGTCAGTTAACAGTGTAAAATCACAAGGTCACCCAATATCTAAATCACATCTAGACGACCAAAACGTCGTCGTTACAACTGAGT
The DNA here is from genome assembly GCA_027886185.1 of Rheum nobile. Taxonomy (NCBI): domain Eukaryota; kingdom Viridiplantae; phylum Streptophyta; class Magnoliopsida; order Caryophyllales; family Polygonaceae; genus Rheum; species Rheum nobile. The sequence continues at coordinate 2,978,724 of WOAB01000236.1, read as the reverse complement.
CCACACACACACACAAAACACTATATCTTGTACACGGGCGCAATCCCAAGGAGTTCGAAACACTTCCTCATCACTATAGCAGTGGCCTCACAGAGCAGGAGTCTGCTCGTTTCCCTCGTCTGAACCGATAACCTGCAATAATTCCCAACTCAAATGTCATATCATATGATGGCAAAACAGTAAAATAGTAACACCTCTAGAGGAAAAATGTACCTTGCAGTTTGAATAGAATCTGGTGAAGTACTCCGACAGATTGTAGAGGTACTCGCAGAGGACGTTTGGCAATAAGTTGGTGACGGCCTCCTCAACAACCTAAATAAAGAACAGAAGATGTATTTGATGTGCCAAGACGCGGTTTTTAAAGAGATACAAAAGCTTGGTAAATAAAATTTCTACCTCTGAAAATTGAAGCAAATGGAGCCCTAAAGCACGTTCGTCTGCGTGGTCCAGGGAAATTGCTTCCGTCTTGTGTTATGAAGTTAAAAAGTGTCAGTGATGAGAATGTGACGAGTATTCAGAGGGAAATTAATAAGAGGCGGAAATTGTATGAAAATAGTATACTCACTTCCTTTAGTTTCTCCACATCTTACCAGAGTTTCTGATGATGGAGCAGATTCGAGCGTGTGCATACAGCAGATAAACGGCGGTGTTTCCCTGTTGACCATAAGCGAGTACAAACATCAGGAGTCATAATTGATAACAATAAATGAATCGACCAGAAGTCCGCAAATCTAGAATTGTTTTCTTCCCAGATTTATGACAACTGAGATTTGCCTATATATTGCTTAACTTCATTACACTCTGTGCTGATAATGAATTGAAGCATTATTAAAGTTGTTCCAGAACTCTGAATATAACTCAATGCACTACAAAAACATCAGGAATAACATTACATTTAAGGTACACAAATTTTACTGTACATGGTGATCACTGATCACAAAGAAATTACCTTATCATTAAGCATCTGATCATAGCTGAAGGTGTAATTGGTTAGTCTGTTGTTCTTCAGGTCAGCATACCTGCAAATCGACATCAGAATCCATAAACTATGGAAAACAACCATGTGTGCTGGCATGTTGGAACTCTCAAACAGCACAAGACACTATCCAAATGAATCTTCAGCAGATATGATAATAATCCACAAAGGAGTCCAGAAAAGACTCTGTATTGTCTGTCTCCAAATTGACGGAGAGGCATATCTACCATTATATATTCTTATTATCAGATGTCATTTACTCTGAGATAGCACGAGTGTTCATTCAATGATGTAGTAATGATGGGTTCATCATTAACTATTAGTCTATTACGACGCTTCAATATCAGCACACTGTAAAACGATCAAAATCTCATCATTCCTAAACAATCTGGAAGCAGAAACTGGCAACTTAAGACTAACAACCCAAAATGTGCTTTGACCCACGAAGAGCTAACAAGGACAGCAAAAAATGAAGAGTGCTAGAGCAAAAGAGATAGTAAACTTACTTAACAGCACCATAACCAATTGCTTCAGCTGTGTGATCTAGTTCCTCCCTGTGTCCATTCTGCAGCTTTACCTAAAAAGCGAATCTAGAGTTAAATAATGTGTATCTAAGCACTAGAAAAGGTCTAGTATAAGTTACAATCCTTATTCAAACTGAGAAGATTGTTGATACAATAACTACAACGAATTTAAGAAGAATGAAAGAACATGCAATCCAAAACATCACTTAGTAATACCTCGTTCAATAAGTACTGATTTACTCCTGTTCTTGGCTTCATCAAGTAAATCAACTAATTTCACCACTTCAGTGCTACGAGTTCGAAATCTCTTACCATCATCCCCTAGCACAAGCCCAAAACCGACATGGTTGGTTTTGGGGTATGCATTATTATTTTCTGGGAGCCAGCCTGCAAGTTAGCAGCCTGTTCGATGTATTTTCCGGGGGAAAAACTTAGAAATTTGGACACCGCTCCGCTATAAGGTAAGGAATTTCACGACGATGCTATTAAGATGTAAATATGGCAAGATCACAATTGGGTACTTACATGGAAAACCATTTCAAAATGCTCCCGCTGACCAACATCAGTGACATATATTATCCAGTCTGCCTTTTCTTCATTGAGGCGGTACCTATTTAGATCCAAAAAGCAACTTGATTAAATCACTTCATCTTCCAAAGAAAACCAAACACAAGTGCACTGAAACAACAGTGATAAATGTATATATAAATTATCAACATATTGAACAAAAAAGAAAACATCTTCTGATATTCACTAGCAACAAGTAACGCAATTGCCATGTCACAGAGAAACAAAGAAGCTAGAAAAGACTTACCAAAGTGCTGTTAGATCAGTTGAAGCATAGTTGAAACCTCCATCACTCTTTACAACCATAAGAGGGATATTCTTCCCTTCAATATGTATGACACGAGCACCCTTACTATCTTCAATAAGGCCTTTCTTATTTAGACCCTCCAAAACATCAGGAATATATGGGTTGTAAAAGCTTTCTCCCTAAGTATTACAAAAAAAAACAAGGCATATGTTAGAAACAGAGATATAGACACACACATGCCCCCTGTGCTGAACAGTGAATCATAAAACATTTAGTACATACTTTTTCCTCTAGCGTAACATTGAGGCGTTATACACTTTCTGAAATTCATTGCGACTAATTTCACATATCTGGCTCCATGCCTTCCGGTATTTGGAATCTCCACCCTGTCAAAGAGTAGATCATTTAACATTGTGTACAACACGATCCCGTCTCAAGTAAGATTATAGCATAATGGCTCAACACGATTGATAATCACACAGATTACTTAAATCTCAAATCATAGAGAAAGTATCCTTCACCTGCAGACGGACAACTGCTCGTTGTGACTTCTCCTTAAAAACTGAATCTGAATCAAATCTCTGCTTCGATTGCTTGTAGAATGACTGGCACAAAGATTAAATTAGTGACATTCTTTTTTATAAGAGAATTGTTATAGAAAGAGAAGGGAAATATACAACATAATTGACCATAAATAAGGTCAAGTTAAATATTGCAAAAAGGGGTTGCCAAACAACACGCAAAATCCAAGAACCTTACAATCACTTCAACGACAGCAAAATTGGATCAAACAAAACAGCCTAGAATTTCAACATAATTCACAATTTTCTCCCTTTTCTAGATGAAAACTACACATGGAGGAAATTCACTCAATGATAGGGGCATTCACAATTTACTTCCAACTTAAGTTTTTTTACTATTTTTCCTTCAGCAAAACACATGGTCAATATTCTTCCTCAAGATTATCAAAATTCACATAAGAAAAATCACAATAATAATTACATCAGTATGCAAAAGAGTGGATTATTGTTTGCCCATCCAAAACCAAAACAAGCTGTCTTTTACTATGAAAGTGAGATTTAAGCAACAACATCGTAATATTTCACGGCCTCAAGGGTAAACTAAAAGAAAACTTCAGGTTTTTGTTCTCTGTAATCTCCTTCCTTTCTACTAAGAAAAATATATATATATATATATTAGGACTGCCAAAATTCCTGATAATTCTGCTTGAAGTCTTGTGACAGAGTCTACTCCTTGATTATAACAATAATAATGCTAATGATGCATACACAACATATGTATTAACTAAGACAAAAGGTTTGGAACTTTATTTGAAGTGCTGAGTAGAAATTCGTACCACCAGATCCCTACAGGAATTTCATTTTCATCTTCCCATTGCGGAAACTCTTCAAACAGAAATTCAAGCAGCATGCCAAACTGTGGAAGACAGATTGAGACATTAGCAGAAGTCATTAATAGAAGAAACAGAATGAAGATTAAAACATCAGCAAATGTTAATACTTGGCATGCTCGGAATCACAGCCTCAAAACGCCAGGCAATATATTTTACCTGTGTGCCCCAATCACCAACATGGTTTCTTCGAAGCACATGAACATTAGAGAACTCCAGCATACGGGCAAGGGTGTCTCCAATTATAGTGGACCTCAAATGTCCAACGTGCATATCTTTCGCTATGTTTGGCGAAGAGAAATCCACAACAGCCCTTTTAATAGGAAGTTTAGGAGCCCATGTCTTGATACCATCTCGAAGCATTTTGTCGATGCTCTGCTCAAAATACCAAAGTACAATGAAATAGTGTTACAACTTACATTGGTTTTAGAATAACACTAAATGTCACTCTCCCATGACTTCAAAGCATGGAGGTAGAAATCACCTTAGCCAACCAAATCTTGGATATCTTCACATTTACGAAACCAGGCCCCGCTACAGAACACGACTCAATCATTTCTGTCTGAGGCAGATTCCTCATAATAGCCTGCACATCATAGAAGTGGTGTTAACAATAGAAGCAAATTTAATCTCATGATATTAGAGTCTAATGTGAAAGAAGGAAATAAAAGACTGAATAGCACAATCACCTGTCCAACAGAGTTTGGATTCCTAAACTCCGTACCCTTTCCCTTAATAATAGAGAATATACCCATGGCATTGTTACTGCATACAATAGGAGCACAAATAATTCAGCACACAAATATAATATATGCATGCAATGATGCAAGGAATCAAATACATCAATAGCCAAATCCATAACAGTACAATCTGAACATATTAACCTAAACTAACAAATGAACCATAAATAAGGATTGGACACCAAAACATACCATTGGTAATCGCCAAATTTGTTGGTGCAGGCAGCAACCAAAGGCTCTACGGGTTCATCAGGAAACGTTGACTTCAGCGCTTCCTCAAAAAAAATCGCCAACAGTTGTTTAACATTGCCAGGGTTTTCCTGATCGCAAAAAACCGATTTCCACATAAACAACAATATTGAATACTCCTCGAAATAACTTCAATTTCACACACAAACTGGAGAGTGCAACTTACACCAGCCATGGATGACACAGCACGAAGCTTGGAAGCAGATAAAAGGAGCCTTCTAGCTGTTGTCCTGAGAAAACCTATCTAATTTACCACCAATCAGAAACCACAAGCGTTAAAAACAATCGTAAAACACGCAACCCATTAGAGAAAAACGAAAACCCAGCAAAACCCAGGTGACAAAAAACCACAGAATTGGCAGTATCAGTATCCAAGCGGCGGATGTTAAAGTCGATTACCAGCTTTGGGGAAGGGGCAGCAATGGCGGATGAGAGAGACGCTATTTAGAGAGAGAAGTTGAGAAGGAGAAGCGGTCGACGGCGTTAGGAGAAGTTGGGTCATGACACTCAACTCTGCGTCCCGTCTTTTTTATTGGGGGGAATTTCGCGGAAAAGAGGAAAATTAGAACCCTATCTTTAACTGCACCCTCTCCTGTGTCGCTTGGGCCTTTCGCGCTTGGGCCTCCTCATTTCCCTTTCTTTTTTTTTTTCTTTTTTTTTAAGAACATCTTTAACCAAGTCTCATATTATAGTACGGGTATTTAGCTTTATTTTGAATTAATTAATTGTTAAAAGCCTCTAAATGTATTAGGTCGGGTTTTTAAGTTTAGTTTAAATTATAATTATATCATTTTATTTATATTAAATTATCAATATATCATTTATTATATTATTCCGTAAATTACAACCATACCTACTCTTTACTCTCCCATTATAAATAAGTATAAATGATTTTAGTTAGTACATATTTATAATTTAAAATTATCCTAAATAATAATAATATAGTTTATTTATACTTAATTATATTAAAATTTGTCAAAAATAATACATAAAATTTCTAACATTTATTTATAATGTAATTTTCACATAAAGAAATTAAATTGGTATTTATTTTATTTTAAACCAATAATAATAATAAAATGATTTATTTTCACTTAATGATATCCATAATACAAAAAAGTATATTAAAATCTATTTAATATATCCAAAATGAATGTCTATGGATAGATAAAAATGTGATTAAAATTATGGTATTTTTATTTTATTTTTTTAACCAGCCATTTTTTATATAAATCAAATTAAAAAATAAAATAACGGACGATCAGGATTTACAATCCTGGTTGTCCGTGGCGTGCCACGCGACGCGCATCAGGCGGCATGCGTGCCGCGTGGCACTTTTCTTGCCGGCTACAAAATGGGGCGTGTTTGGCCTACTGGGAAACGACGCCGTTTTATGTGCTTTTTTTCCACAAAAATCAAACCCAACCAAACAACCCCTTATTTATATGAACAAGGGACGGTCCCAAAATTTGCCCAATTATTGAGACTCTTGTTGAGTTTTTTAGCCTCTTTGTAATATTTTAATATATCTTCTCTAAAACTCACCTAAAGGACTTAGATAAAAATATCCTAAGATTCCTTCGTTTTTTCCCTTTTTATATTTCAATTATTTCCCCTTTTCTTTCTCTTTTGAACTCTTAGAGGATTTTTAGTTTTGAGATGTTTTTTTATTTTTTAATTTGTTGTTATAATATAATTTAACAAATTATAAACCATAATTCTTAACCAAATCTCATCTCACTGTATATATATTGTGAATTTGAATTATTATTTAAATTTAAAATTCAAATTTATGTAAATTTATTCTACTGACGGCTGGCGCAATAAAACATATATAAATTTAGCATATCTCTCTATATATATGGAGAGTTTGTGCGTTTATCTCAATACACACATTACATAAGTTTGGTTGCGCCTTGTGTAATTTTAGCCAATCTAATTTATATATGGGATATTAATTATCTTCAAACTAAGGCAAAGATAATTTTAACCAAATATTTGCCTTAGTTTAAATATAATATTCCATATAAAAAATAATTATTATATTGTATCTTGAAATAATGAGAGACTTTTCTACTAATAGTCATCTATAATATATATAAACCTCAAATGTTCAACATGCTTCTCCTTTTTTAATTCAAAATTGTGTCGTGTTATTTTTATTTTATGTATCTTGTTTGTTAAACGAGGAAGAATTCGATATATATCAGAGTTGATTCTGATAAATCAAGAGGCCGAATAGATTGATAATCGGACAAACCGACATAAAAACAAACACCACAAATAGAAACACGAGCCAAGAGGAATACAACGAAACAAATCATGGAGCATGAACAAGTTATAGAGCAGGTGAGTAAAGCATTAGCAAGAAGTAGTGGTATAACAAGACATTTCCTTGGAAAGTACAAAATAGACCACCGAGATGGAAGATTTTCAAGAGTCTCGGACACAAACACGACTTCAACCAATCAAACAAGTGGTATTGAGTTCATATTGACTAAACAGACACATATCAAATTGATAATAGTTGATGATAGTAGAACTACAATTGGTATTGAGTTCATATTGACTAAACAGACACATATCAAATTTATATGTTGCTTGTTGTATATGTGATTACACATTGAACATTTTAATGAGATAAAGTGAATAATTTTATAAAATAAAATTTGTTATATATTTGAATAATACAATTACGTAAAATAAAATTAAATATGTATATTTTAAACGTAAATAACCACTATATATTTGTTCGAGAACGCTAATGTAGAAATTTAAACGTATGTGACTAGTTGACATGTCCCTATTTTTTTTTTATAAAACAAATAAATTAGGTGACACGTCCCTAATCTTTTTTAAATATTAAATATTTTTGTTGCCTTTTGAATTTAGTGAAATAAATCGATAATGTGGTTTCCAAATATATATACTTGTGAAAAAAATAACTATTTTGGGGAAATTTAAGAATAACTCGAAATGAAGTACAATGAGACTTTTCGACCGCAATCTCCGGATACACTGAGAGAGGACTCTCTTTAGCATGCGATCCTTTCCTCTGTAGAGAAATACCCACCAAAGCTCACATTTTCCGTTTTCGAATGATCCGAATCCGATCAGATCCTTATTTTCTTCTCTCATCAATCGTTTTCTGAGGTCTCTATCTGCCATTTAGACGCTTGTCTCCCTCGAAATCAATCAATCGACCTCCGCCACTTTCTAGGGTTTCTGGACATTTATATTTACCCTAAAACCTCAGCAATTTCACCTATGCTGTCGAAAGTTCCATGTTAGGTTTTGGGATCGGGAGCTAAGGTTTGGGAGAAAAGACCACATTTTGCGGTGTGTATGAGGATTTGGTGCTTCGTGTGCTTTGGCGACGACGATAGCGAAGAGGACACAGAGCTGGGCACGCGGAAAGATAAGGCGGCCATGGAAGGGCATAAGGACATGATTTCCGGTGGAATCGTGGAGGGTGAGGATGAGAAAGGAAGCGGTGTTGGTGATGATATTATGGATTGCGAGGGTTTGGACTCGGAGTTGGAATTGGACTTCTTGTTAGGGCTGCGTGGGATGAGTGAGAATGCGGCGGAGTCGTTTGCCGGTGTTGGTTCAAAGAGGGATCTTGGAAGCTTGATGGAGAGAGAGGCAGATGGTGAGTTGAATCCCGTGGAGCTGTCTATCGGGGATAGTCGCGGGAGTAGCTCGCTGGATACTGAGCGGCTGAACGCTTTATCTGGAGGAGGATTGCATGGGAGTTTGATCAGTGGATTTGAATTGGGAGAGTCCTCTGGTTCTTCTGCTAGGGTGGATTCCATATGTGACAGGGATTTGCAGAATAAACGTGCCAAAATTGATTCAGGCCTTGGGTAAAAATCCTCTCTTTATCTCTCTCAAACTTACGTCTGTGTTTCTACCCTCTATTTTTTTCTTGGAGACTGGAATTTATGAATTTAAGGGTTTTCTGGATGGATTCCAGTTTCTAGCTGGTAGCTATATATGGTTTAGTTGTGGGAAAGTGGATGATTCTTTTTTGGCACTGTTTGAAGTCTTTATCATTTTATTCCATTCTCAGTTTGAGCTACATGTTTCTAGTGCGTATACTGTATCAGATGATTATTTGATTGATAGGCCTGGCATGTAAAATTTGGCAGAGACCTTGAATGCTGCCATAATTGTTTATAACAACTTAAGCCTATCCAAGTCACTGGCTTTATCCCTCCCTTAATATCCATTTTAGTTGGATAATCACAGCTTGTTTACTTTCTGTCTTCAGAATGTTAAGGCTCTAATTGTTTCCCCTGTTCAATACTTCCGTCCTCTAAAAATCTGTATTTTGTTGAGCATCTTTGGTATTTTTCACTTTTCAGTTTGGTGCTTTAGGATATTCGCGAGCAGACAATTGGTTGGCATGAGATGCTAAATTATAATGTGCATTGACAATTCTCTTCTTTCTATCATTTCTCAGAGGCTGTCTTTATGGAAGTGCATCATCTTCAGCTGCAGATAGTGATAGCAAGCTTGTTACTGGAGACTGCGTTAAATTTCCAAATTCTCGTTCCATGTGCAATAATATGATCCTTAGCCTTCCTTCCTCCATAAATTATATCCCCCTTATTTGCGAAGGAAAAGATGATGAAGAGGAAAGAGATGACCCAAATCTAATACAGATGGATCTTTCAGATGACTTGTTGCATATGGTAATTTCTCATCACGGTGGTGTCCTATCCTCAAGCTTATCTGTATGAGAGCAGTTGCTCTTTATTACTGTATTAAACTTGTGGTGGTGTCAGGTTTTCTCCTTCCTAGGTCATTTGGACCTCTGTAGAGCTGCCATGGTATGCAAGCAGTGGCGTAATGCTAGTGCTCATGAAGATTTTTGGAGGTCCTTGAATTTTGATAACCGCAATATCACTGCATCACAGTGTGAGTTTTCGTTTGAGCCTAATTTTCCTTTCATTGAATATATATTATGTTAAGGAGAGAGTACTTTAAATGGAATTTACTTTCACTTGTAGTAATCTATTTATTGTGTATGTGTATATGATGGAACTCTTGAACTCGTTTTTTGTCATGAAGTGACAGGTTTTCTGCACCTTCTGTGATATAAGACTGAACCAATTAGCCAAATAAGTCATGTTGGAGAAAATTAAGAGAAATTTGTGAGAATGGACTTGTAATGATTTTATGATATGTTAATATGTTATGGAACCTGTGCATGGAAGTTTTTGTCTTCTTTTTGAGAATATGGGTTCTCTTTAACCTTTTAGCTGGATTGCGTACGTGCAAACAAGTGGTAAATGAAGAAGACCATGAGATCACTTGGTGCAATTTGCTTGCAAACTACTTTGTATTGATTCGTGGTTGAAATATCATGGAACTAATACTTTGAATTGAGAATATAAACTTCACCACTAGTAAGACTCATGGACCATGATGAACTAGAGGTCCTTTGCATTTATTCAACAAATAGAAGTTTTGATACTCTAGGCCTGTAACGTTAAAGATACATAGGTCAAGCTTGTATGTTGGAAAAATGTTGGGCGTGACTGTTATGTCACATTGTAGCTTTTTGGTGGTTATACTTCTGATACATAGGTTAAGCTTGTATGTTGTAGTATGCTGTACGTGACTGTTATGTCACATTGTAGCTTTTTGGTGGTTATACTAATGATTTTTTTTGCTTATTACCAACTTTTTAGCAATTATGTGACATTATGCTTCCATTATGCACATGATAAATTATTAAAATTTGTTTGCCAAGGAGTACACCAACCATTTGGTTTCAGAAAGCCATTAAGATGTATATTTGTCATGATTCATGTTCATTAGAAAGCATAGACTCTTAAATGAATTCTAGAAAGCAAGAACTCTTCATGGATTCTGGAAAATAATTTTTCTTTATGGACTCTTGAAAACATAATCTCGAGGAAGTTTTTGCCTTTCATTGTCAAGATAGGATAACAATACTCGTTTGCTCTCTGATTTCCAGTTGAAGATATCTGCCACCGGTATCCTAGAATTACAGAAGTAATTTTTTGCGGAATTATTGGGACTCATGCCCTTGTATTGAAAGCAGTTTCTCTTTTAAGGTGCATTAGCTTATCCTCACAGCTAGATTTACTTCCTTTCCTGACATGTTTTAGCTAGCTTATGAATGCCATGGTTTCTTGTGAATTGATCTTTTCAGCAATCTTGAGGTTCTGTCTTTGGGAAAAGGTACACTTGGGGATACATTTTTCTCTGTGATATCCGAGTGTCAAATGTTGAGGAGTTTGACTGTCAATGATTGCACTCTTGGCACTAATCTCCAAGAGATAAGTGTCAGTCACGATCGACTGCAGCGCCTTCAAATTACAAAATGCAGGACACACCGCATATCAATAAGGTTGAAACTTAATTGTATTAGTAAAATAACTCCTTATTGTTTGATTGCTTCTTGTTAGGCTCTAAAAATAATATCTTATTCAGGTGCCCACAACTTGAGTATTTGTCTTTGAAGCGTAGTAATATGGTTCATGCTGTGCTTAACTGTCCTATTCTGCATGAGCTTGATATTGGCGCTTGTCATAAGCTACCAGATACTGCAATACGATCTGCAGTGATAGCATGTCCTCAGTTAGAGTCTTTGGATATGTCAAATTGCTCATGTCTTACTGATGAAACCCTTCGTGAAATAGCGCGTGATTGTGAAAACCTTCATATCCTCAATGCATCATATTGCCCTAACATCTCACTTGAGGTTAGTTCATATTTTGTTGTGTAAATGAGTGTTCTATATCACCATGATCTTCTATCTGTACATCTAGTTTTATACATTTTGTTCTTTCATAGTCTGTGAGACTGCCGATGCTAACTGATCTCAAGCTTGAGAGTTGTGAGGGCATAACTTCTGCTTCAATGGCTGCAATAGCTCAAAGTTACATGCTAGAGGTGTGTGCTCCTGATTTTAGTAGTTGCATTTAATGTTTCTTTTTACATCTTTGGCTGTTTAATATATACTAGTTTCTTGCCTCAATCTTTTTGCATTTTGTCAGGCACTTCAGCTTGATAATTGCAGCCTATTGACATCAGTTTCACTGGATCTTGCTTACCTGAAAAGCATAAGCCTACTTCACTGTCGCAAGTATAGTTGCTTGCCATATTCAGTACTGTCAAGTTTTTTTCTCATTTTCTTTCATATAGATGATGATCAATTTATATTGTTGGCTTTGCAGATTTGTTGACTTGAGCTTGCGCTGCCTTATGCTATCTTCTGTAACTGTATGTAGATCTGCTGCTCTTCATCGTATCAGTATCACTTCAAATGCATTGAATGTATGTCAAACTTTAATGATTGAAGCCTCTATCTGATATCAGTTGAAGGTTTTATATTTGCTAATATTTTATGTCTTCCAGAAACTAGTATTGCAAAAACAAGAAAGTTTGACTTCATTGTCACTGCAATGCCAAAATCTACAAGAAGTCGACTTATCAGACTGTGAATCCTTGACAAACTCTATATGCGAGGTTTTGAGCGATGGTGGTGGATGCCCAATGCTGAAAGCAATAGTTCTTGACAATTGTGAGGTTTGTGAAGCATAGTTCACATTTGACAGTAGTGCCTTGATTGGATGTTTGCTGCATTGTTAACTATGAGATTTGAAAAATGTTTGTGATGGTTGGTAAATTACATTTGGAGTTTAGCTCTTTAAAAAAATGTATATGTTTGATTGTCCTTTCATCTTGAAGTGCATCTATTGATATATGAAATGGATTAGGATTTTGTACTTCGTAGTCACTTGTGATTGTGCCTATTATGGGGTACTTGAACTAGAGAGAGAGAAATTCTTTAGCTCGCTCGAATAAACAATATTCGATCATTCCTAGTCAGCTAGTCTACATTATGTGGCTTTGATGTGTTCAGCTATAGATGCTAAAAAAAATGTTGCCAACTGGCATTCGGAGAAGTATATTTGTCGTATTTCGTTGCATGCCTTGAAGGTTTTATATGTTAAATATCAATATATACAAAATGATGCTACATCATTGCTATGCTTTTCTACATTTTTTTTTGTCTCTTGGGGATTAAGGATTCTTCAGTTAGCTGGCTGACTAAAGGCTAAAATACCCTAATTTTGTCATTTGACTTTGTACAGAACCTCACTTGCGTGAGACTTCGCAATACTTCTCTCGTCTCTCTGTCACTAGCAGGATGTCGAGGAGTTGCTTCTCTAGATCTCAACTGCCTTAATCTTGAGCAAATCCATTTGGATGGTTGTGATCATCTTGAAACAGCTTCATTCTGCCCTGTAAGATAATTTTCTAGTTCTAATATATAGTAGTTCTTAGTCTCCATTGCCCTACAAAGTGGGGCTGAAAATATTGATATCTCTACTTATGGTTTTTTGTTTAATTACCTTTTAGCTTAGGTTACCGTGGTTTATTATTTTATGCACCATTCTCCATTGAATTATTATACTTCTATTACAGACCAAATAATTGCATGTTGTCGTTAGCTTATAGTTACCAAGAGCATAGATCGAATGATGTGGTATGTGTATTGGAAGTCATCTGGCATAGGATCAGGACATTAGGGTTAGTAGTGGATAGCATTTTGCAGCAATCATATGTCATTTTCGGGACACTTAATAGTTACTGGAAACATTGTGAAGTTTTCATATTTCCTTTCATGGGAGAGGTGCACTTTTCTCAACCACTAACATGCCATGTCCAGAATGAACCCGGTTTTTTAAGATAAATTTGTGTTGTAATATTTAATTCGTTACAAGCATATATTTTTTGGCCAATTAAATTGAATGACTGGCTCCTGCCAACTTGAACCTGATATGAGATGACTCGGTCCAAAATTTTCTAGCCTCAGTTTTTCCCTAATAGATATTGATCCATGTAGAGAGTAGAGACTCTAAATCTGATGAAATGTTGTCTCGATATGCAGTGAACTGATCTATTGCTTGATTCCATCAGTCCAAATCCTGCATAACTTAATGCCTCATGGCCCTATGATGGCATGATTTGTCCCCAAATCCATTCCGACATTGTAAAGAACTCATTCTATCACTGTTCATATAAATGAACCTATGCAAATCCTATCAGATTATACGTAGTTTACCACTTCAAATCTGTAGTTACTGGATTTTCTGAGGATTGGCTCTATCATTTGGATCCAAGCTATGAGTGCTTTATAGGAGCTCTTTTGGTCCATATGGTTTCTCATTGGAGCGCTCAATTTGTTTTTTTTTTAATTAAAATTGATCTCTAGAGGATGCATTTGTACATTATTCTCAAATGTAACTGTTACACTGATGCTGAAGGTCGGAATTTTATCTGAATTGCAGGTTGGTCTTCAGTCGCTCAACCTTGGGATTTGTCCCAAGTTGGATACATTAATCATCGAAGCTCCATCCATGGTGTTGCTTGAATTGAAAGGATGTGGAGTATTATCTGAAGCATCTATTGATTGCCCTTTGTTGGCATCTCTGGATGCCTCATTTTGCAGGTAAATTGACATCAACAATCCTATTCTTTCCCCTTGTCTTGAGAAATTATGTACATGCTAACTGTCTTTTGATATAAACAAATTCTTGAAACTCGTGAAATAATTTGTGATATCGATAAAATGCTACTTGGCACCCTATAAAGTCTTTTATTATTCACTTCTACTAATTAGATTGGTCTTACTACAAAATATCTATAATGCTCTTCATTTACTCTTTCAGTCAAATAAGACGCAAAACAGATACTATGTTACAAGTCGTGATAGCATTTCACTTGAGTGTGTTTCATGAAGATGATTGACTGAAAGACTACTAGCAATGTAGTAATATGAAAAGTCAATTCAATATGTTTGACCAAAAAAAGTCAATTCAATATGTAAATGAATAGATAACTAGTGAACTTATGGATATTTCATGAATTTTAATTGTCCCTTTCAAACAATGTGAAAAACAAAGGGGTAACTGTCCTCTTTTTTTCCTAGGTTGGAGAAGATATCACATTATGCGAGTAATATCTCTAATTCTATGTTAATGTAAACATGCAGTCAACTCAAGGACGACTGCCTGTCGGCTACAGCTGCTACATGTCCACTGATTGAATCCTTGATATTGATGTCTTGTCCATCTATTGGTCCAGATGGACTGCTGTCCTTGAAGCGGCTAAAATATCTTACCTATCTTGATTTGTCCTACACGTTCTTGGTGGATTTGCTGCCAGTTTACGAATCTTGCATGCATCTCGAGGTACCTCTGGCCCAGTATTACTTTTTTTATTTTATTTGCTGAATAAGTTTTGAGCATCCACAGTGGATTATTCTATTAAGTTTGTACTTGGTATTCACAGTCTGTAATCTTTTAAAGGGTAAATGACAGGGCCTAAGCCTGATGTGATTATTTAGTGGGGTAACTTGGTGTAAGGTTGAAATATACATGTTGCTTACTTATCTCATATTTTTCAAGGTATTGAAGCTACAAGCATGCAAATATCTCAACGATACCTCATTGGAGGCTCTCTACAAGGATGGTGCTCTTCCTGCACTGCGTGAGTTGGATTTGTCATATGGAGCTGTTTGTCAATCTGCTATAGAGGAACTGCTTGCCTGCTGTACTCATCTGACTCATGTGAGCCTTAATGGATGCATTAATATGCATGACCTGGATTGGGGCTCTAATAGCAGTCAGTTCAGGGAGCTTGTATCTTCTAACAGACACAAAGACCAGGCGGTTGAACTCCCTCACCGTTGGCTGCAGAATCTGAATTGTGTTGGATGTCCGAATATCAAGAAGGTTCACATTCCAGCTAGTGCGCGCTGTGAAAATTTGTCATCTTTAAATCTTTCTCTGTCAATCAATCTGAAAGAAGTTTATCTGGCATGCTCCAATTTGTGTTTTCTGAATGTGAGGTACACAACTTTCTTACCAGTGGTTGCTTTTCTTTCTATTTCCATTGCCTGATCAATCCTCTAAAAGGTGCTTTGTCTTCTATGCTTTCTCCAGCAATTGCAACTCACTGGAAGTGATGAAGCTTGATTGTCCTAGACTCACAAGTCTATTTCTTCAGGTATGTACCATTTCTGTTGCCGAAAGACTTACCTTTTCCTTCGGTTTTTTAGGGTTGAAGGGAGCCTACTGGGCTGGACTAGTTTTCTAATAGTCAAAGTGGTATTAAATTGATGAACATTATACTCTACAACATTTTTTTGGAACCAGGCATTAATAACTGGGTAATGTGGTTGAACTGTTAGGTTTCTGCTCAACTGGATTTTGAGTATCAACTGTAGTAGTAGATGAGAATCCGAGGATAACTTTTGCATCATGCAAATGTAATGCTTATTTTTCCCCGTCTTCTTATGCATTTTTCTGCCACTATACTCATTTTGTAGTCATGTAACATCGACGAGGAAGCAGTGTTATCAGCAATATCAAGATGCAATATGCTCGAGACTCTTGACATCCGTTTCTGCCCAAAGGTGGGAGCTTTCTTTTCCTAGTGAATTGTATACAACCTATGCTTTATTTTTGGGCAAAGTGGATTTTGAAGTCCCCAGAAAAAGGGAATGCTATATATGTCCGTTGTTTAAATTTCAGGGCATTCAGACAAATTGACAATGCAGTGATTCTTCTTTTTTTTCGTTTTTCATTGGTTTTGCTCATGACAGATTTGCTCGATGAGCATGGCCAGGTTCCGCGTAGCCTGCCATAGTCTTAAACGCGTGTTCAACAGCCTGTCAACCAACTGAACATTTTTGGAACTCCATTGCGCCTCCTTATCATAATGTGTATTTGGCTTTTGCCTTCTAATTATTTCTCTCCTTATTTATGTGTGATTTGCTAATGGCATATACTTTCTTAGTTCATGTGGTATCCTGTGTAATTACTTGTCCTTGCTCATCTGTTGTAATGTGAGTGCAATATCTGTTGTATTTTGATTGGTTAGTATTATGATTATACATGCGGCCGTTGGTCAGTTTCTTAATGATGTAACTTGTTGATACTTCGTAGTATAAAATGCAGGTCGTCAAATGCTTTTTTTTGGACGCCAAGAACCGGAATTTATTACTAATCAAGTTCAGTTGCCACAAGGTCAGTGATACCTTGCGGAAACTGATCAGCAATTACAATGAAACCAGGCTTTTTAAAGGGCTGAGTTGTGTAGGGTTTTCTTTTCAATAAACAATCAGATGGTTTCATTCTTATTTATTGTTCTCTTCCTCTTGCCCTGTGGAATTCCATTTCAGTTTTGATCCCCAGAGAGTCGCACTCTAAATTTCTGAGTCTGTGAATGTTTACTAGTTATTGTTTTGCCAAGTATAATGCTAAATTTAAGTCATTTCGTTGGCACCTCAATTAAATGCGAAATATGTACCTTTGGAATTGAGATTGCTGAATAAAGGTGGTTGGCACCTCAATTTTGTGTATGGTGATTTTAGATGTTGTTCGGCATCAAAGACATTAAAGATTACAATATATTATAATGAATTAAAAGCACTAATCCATGTTTGGTAGCTAAATGTGAATAAACCCGTAGTTTACTAGCTGAAACATGTTTCACTCTGTTGGAGTGGCAAGCTTTGAGAATCAAATTTTCTGTTTTACAGAATTGAAGCCTAGTTCTCAATCAACAAGAAATGCCTTTGGGGCGTCTATTCCTCAGTCAACCAATTACAGGAAAACAAGACCTTTCTATTGTGCTAGTTCATTAATCAAATCTGACTTAGGAAAACACAACTGAAATGGCAAGCAAGCGGGAGGAAACTAGCCCGGTCCAACTTTGGGAATGTCATAGTGCTCGGTTAGGTTGGCTAGGTACTGGTTGAATTCCTGGATTCGATCTCGGTGCGACTTTGCTGCGCTCTTTGCATTTCAAGCTGCTGCCACCGCTCAAGATACCGCTTCTCGGCTGGTGTCAATCTGTCATCGTCTTGTCCACCTGTCTCTTCCTTCCCACCATGGACATTCACACTGAGGTCCTCCTTTGTCAGATCTGTTCATCAATCCCTGACATCACAACTTGTGATAGATAGTAATAAACCGACATACATTGATATACAAGTCCTACTACTGACCGAAATCAAACAGGTATAAACTATTTATATTTCAAATTCTGTATCTTTGTTCATGGAGAAGCAAAAGAGTATGCAAATTTTGCCTAAAAAAACATTGAATTTGCAACTTAGAATCCTGAAGATTGGAGTAGATATATGAAGTAGGAACACAAACCTGTAGAGAAGTTACTTCCAGTGAACAATTTGTGATAATGCTTCTTTTTCTTTGTAACTCCACCTGACTTCACATCAAGGGCGCCTTTGCCCTTTAGCCTAAGCTTCCCCAGCTATAACATCGTTGTATTCTGACATCCTGCATGTTTCGAAATGATTTTCAGATATGTGTCAAGGCACAAAAAGAACGAATGTAGAATTTTCTACCTGAAAAGAAGTTGTAATCCATTTACATCAGTATGGAATACTTCAGGCTATAACCTACCAAAGAGATGAAGACCGATGGTTGATACTTTACAATCTTGATTTCATATTGAGCTAAAAGATCAGGATCTAATAGATGGTTCTTGACACCTCTGATCTTCAGATTTGCAGAGCTAACACTCTTGATATCTAATACCACAGCTAAAGTTCAACCTTTCGAAACCTTAATTTGAAGTTTGGATTGCTTTTTTCATATTTGGCCTCACAATAACACATTTGAAGGTTTTTTTCCCTGGGAGTGGAACGATCATACTGTCATACCAGCTCAACACTATTCTCAAAACTCAACGAAATCAATCCTAGCAAGTAGCAGACTAGCAGGTGACGAGAAAATTCAACAAGATTCAATTTCCAGCACACTACGTGACGAACAAACAACCTGATGCTGAATTCATATATGCAAATATTCTAAATGCTAACAATGCGAATCATTAGAAGGAGAAAACCAATCGACAAGTACCTCAAAGACTGATCTTCCTTCAAATCCCGATGGTGCTTCTGCGTGCGATGGAGAGGAAAAATTGCAGGGGATAAGAGAAGCAAAGCGATTGCTGAAGAAAAAGGCTTCCCGCAATTACGTTTGTGTGTCTGGAATGTTCTAACGGAAGGATTCCAGAATCATCTCTGTTTGTCTCTTCTTTCGTACGCGAAGGATGCGGACTTATGAGAATCATCTCTATTCTCTAGCCTTGTACGCATGGGCTGGGCTATCTGGACCCAAACTTCAGGCCCATGAAATAAACAGGCTTTAACAGAGTTTACTGATATGAACTATGAAGTTATTCGTATAAGAGAAGGAGGGATCCGTCAATTGGATCGGTCTGGCGGGTTGGATTCGAGTCAAATTGAGTTTATGTCAAATCAAGTTTAGATCAATTGGTTATAACGAGTTTGGTTCTGGTTGACCCAACATTCAAAAGTGTGTGTTTTGTTAAGCTTGTCATAATAATTGCTATAATTAATAATAATAATAATAACAATTATATAACTATTTAATGAAATAATGGGTCCAATGTGAACAATTTGGGTTCGGGGTTCGAGTCCGGTTTGGTTTTGGGGCCGTCAAGCTCGGATTGAGTTTAGGTCCATCGAATTCGGGTTCAGATCAAATCCAGGTCTTTTTGACCCAGTAAGTTTTGCACCTACTATAAATATCAACCCTATAAAAATTACTTGCCATGATAATACTGATGACATGGTTATTATTTGTACACTATGACATGTAAACCATGTAATTTTGATCAAAGGTATGTTACAAGCCTATCTTTTATGGCAAAATCTCGTATGTGAAGTCCCTAAATTACCCACTTGTGAAGGTTTTTAACAAGTTCAATTTCACATTCATGTAATAACTATTGAAGTATTTTTTTATGAAATGAAAAGGTTGAATAAGGATTAGATGAGAACAATTATTCAAGAGCAGACATAATGGTTTGTTCATATTAATACACATATAAAAAGTGTGTGCACACAAATACTGAATATATGCAGATTGACAATAAAAACGTAAGCACACATATTCAGAAACATATATGCCAAAAAAAAAATATGAACACATTTTAAAAAAATATACCTGAATATTATAAAATATATGAAGACACATTTTTAATAAATATTCGTACACATTAATTATATATACATACACTTTCTACACATATTTTTATACGAAGAGTCTCGCGTCCACATGAGCAGTCACTGGATCTTCCCCCCCCAAAAAAAAAATTTGTCACGTGAAAAGAAAAGAAAAAGGACGCAAATTAATTCTGGCGTAGATTAGCCGTCAAACAACGAAAAAGGATCTCTGTCCTTTATTCCTCGCCGTCCGATCCACCAATATATCACACCTTCACACGGCTCCATCGCGTGGTGGCAGTCACCGTAATATTACACGAAAATCACGGTTATTATCAAACCCGCACTTACTTGAAAACTGACTTGCCAACTTCCATACCCAAACACACCGACGCATCCTTTTGCTCTGCTTCTTCTTCCGTCTCCCCCATCCCCACCCCACATTCTTCAAACAATTTAACAATGGAGAACCTTCTACAGCTTTCAGTGGCCTGTCTTCTTCTCCTTTCAGCTTCAGCCAGTACAACGAGTAAGCTTCTTCTTCACCTCCTCCTCTCTCGATTCGAATTGTGCTTGTTAAATTAAGCTTTCGATTCACTGCGCCGATCTAGTTTAGGGCTCTGAAATCTCACAGTTTTGTCTTCATGCTTCTCTTTCTTCGGTTCTGGAGTTTTTGTTTGGTAGTATCTTGAGTATGAAACCGAGGATTTTGGCTGCTGCATTTATCGTTCGATCTACTTTTTCTGATGTAATTTTGTCTCTAGTGTTTTTTATCTTCGAACTCTGGTCAGTAGATTATCGATTTAGCTCCAGTTTCACTACTGTATCCGTTGTTCGTGTTTTAGAGATTTGAACAACCGAAATTGCGATCTTATAACTGTAAGATAGCTGATGAATCAACAAAAGACAATGCAATATGGAGAGTGATTAGACTTTCAGGAATGGCTCCAGTGACTTGTAGTTTAGGGCTTTACCTTGACATTGCTCCCTTTATCTCATGATTAACAAGCTACTATGGTCTATGAATATGATTTCATAGGTTCTGCTTTTGTGTGTCCTCTAATTTTTGTTGGATCAGCAGTTTTAACCTGGATTACATGTTGAAAATGACAGTTTGCATTGCTTTTGGAAAATAAAAAATGTTCAATAGAACTGTAACTACTGGGTAAGTGAGTAATGCCAGTAGGCTAGCTATACAACCAGTGAATGCTCGCAATCTGATTATACTTTATGTAGTAGATCAAGTGAATGCAACCTGATAACTGAACAAAATTTTGATGGCTGGTACCAGCTGCGTATCTTCCCAAGGAAGAATTTATTTGTTTTTTCATAGTCTCTTCCGCCGTGAATTATCACTTTAGATTTGTGTGACTGTGAGTCTACTTGTCTAACTGAAGGATGTGGACTGCGAGTCTACTTGCCTTAGCTTGGTTACTTCTTTCTCTATGTTATTCATCTTATGGTGATAGCTTGCTAAGAAACCTTGATTTCTGCTTTCTGGTTGGTTTGTGGCCTATGACTATGGACTCTGGAGCATAAGTTATATGCTAAATTGTTTGTACTTGAAAATGTCTGAATCTTTGTTGCCCATTTGCTTTAGCCTTTTCCTGGTTACTTCCATTGACATTTGCAACTCTGATTAAATATGATATGCAGGCAAAGTAACAAACAATCCAGCTGACCAGCTTGTATCTGTACTCAATGAGAACAGAACCGCTAATCACCTCAAATCTCTATACGACAATCCGGGCCTTGCATGCCTTGCTCTTGAATACATCAAAGCATATGGAGGCAATTGTGATGATGTGGGAGGGACAAAAGCCAAGAAGCCTGATGATTCTGAATTTGCTGACACGTTTGCTCCCACTTGTGGAGTCGAAACCTCAACTCTCTCCCAAATAACCGGGCGTCTACTTGGATGTCAATCCAAATATGTCACCCCCTCTGAAGCCTTCTCTGGATTACTGATGAAGAACAACAAGAGCTTGGAAATACTCTACAGCAAGAACCACACTGAAGTTGGGGCTGCAGTTAGTGGCTCTGATGGTGGTGCCCCCTATTTCTGGTGTGTGCTGTTCAGCAATGGGAAATCTAACAGCAGCTTTGCCCTAGAGGGCGGTGTTGCTAAGGTTTCAAGACCGGGATGCTTCAGTGGTGCCAACGATGATTGCAACACTGGGTATAGTATACGGCCTCTTCACTTTTTACCTTATGCATTTGCAGTTTTGGTTGCTTTTGCACTTGCCTTTGGTATATAAAAGTACTAATGCTTTGTTGGTATGCTTGTGGTTAATGATGTTGTTGTAATGGTCGTCTTGGCCCTGCTTCTTCCATTGTAATTTGTTTTTGCACATCACAATTGTCCATTCAATTCATAATCTATTTTTCCAAAGCTACTGCATCAGTAAATGGCTCAATTAAACCAAGATTCCAAGTCATGCACTTAATCTATATATCTATAACCTAGGTCATAAGTCAACTTTGTCACTTTTTTAACATGTGCAATCAAGTTGTGTAAGTTTATAACTTGAAGCCAAAAAAGATACTTAGGAAATATGTTTTACTTTTGTATGTTCTTCATTTTCATGTTTATTATGAAAAGGAAGTAAGTGTAATTGGTGGATTTGTCATAATTGAATGATTTGGATTACTCTAATTTACTATGTGTTATTTCAAAGTCCAAACTACCCTGCTTGGTATACACTTTGATGAGATTCTGATCATTTGAAAAATTATAATTTCTTTTTATTTTGATGCATACAAGTATTGGGAAAAAGACAAGTATTTAGTGAATTTATTTGAAAAAATCACAAAGTTATATATAAAATCATCATTTATGAAACTAATGTAGAATGCATAAACCAGAGACCAAATCAAAATTGTCTTTATTTATTGTAATTCTTTTCATTCCAAAAAAGAATGTAAACTAAGGAACACAATAGAAATGCATACTAACTCTAATGAGAATTGTAAATTTATCATATATGTCTTCTAATCCACAAAATAAAAAATAATAGATTTTTGTAATAAAACATGTACCTAAATTTACTTTTTATGTTAAATAAAATTACATTGACCTCTTTACTTCTCATATATAGAGCCTATAAGATTTACTTATACAATTTATATAGTTTACAGCTACAAGTTTACTACCACAAAAATATGAAAACAAGGTAACACTAAAAGAAAAATATTATTAAAAATTAAATAAATTGACAATTTATCATAATCTCTCGTAAGTCGTAACAGATAACACATCAACAAAAAATATACAGCTAGGTGATAACAGATTTTTGAGACACTTGTTACCAGAGAAGAAAACATAACTCTTGACCATATCATGTTTACCTCAAATTCAAGAATCCCAGTTCATAAGAGAAGCCTTGCAGTTGAGAACCAGAAGAAGAAGAGTGAGAATGAGGATGATCCCACCAGATGAGCCACCAACTCTATGTATCCAGTTGGGGTCAAACCTGGTGAAGTTCTGGTCAACATAACACGACACCGATACCGCCACGATCACCACAAGGAGCAGCAGAGGCAGCAGAAGACTAAACCCTAGACCCGGTTCATCGGCTTCCAACTCCTCCGCTGCTCTCCGGTCTATGTAGAGTGGTGAGAGGACAGCTAGGATGGTAAGGACTATGGCCAGTGGCCTCTCATATGAAGCTCTTCTATGAATCTCTACCATTGAAGATGTAGAGAAGCTTATACAAATTGAGTTAGTTTGAGAGTGCAAATTAATTATGAGTGGTTTGTATTGATGAAGTCTCTTAGTGGGCAAGAATATAAGTACTTGATTCTATAAGTGGGTATCTTTGCCTTTTGATTTATTGAAGAATCAGTTCCCTTTGTTGTTGATAAAGGCTTAGGAGTTAGGAGTATACTATGAACTTTTAAGGGATATTAACATTATATATGTACATACACCAGATAAGTAAATAGTGTAACTAAACCGACCAAAATGTGACCCTATATGAAAACCCAAACATTTGAATAATGTTATATTAATAATATAAAGGCAATGGCTAAATACACGAAAATGTGGCTAAATGTACGCGGTTTTACACGCTTAAGATAAGCGTCCGATTTTACACGCTTAAGGTAAGCGTGGAGGGGTATTGTGGGTATTTTGAAAATACATTCTTACAAGCTTAAGCGTATGCCTATACGCTTAGCTAGGCGTACAGTACTAATTTTTTTTTTCAAAATTGCATTTTTTCCATAATCATGTAGAGAATTTCAATACGAGTCCGTACATATAAAATTCATCCAAAACGGACATCGTTTGCTCCTCCAAAAGCCCAAAAAACGAAGTCTTCAACCCGTGCGCATCCGTAAGCTTTTATAAGCTTCAATGGAGGATTTGGCAAATTTCTTGGATTCAATTGAAGCCATTAACTATTGGGCATTTAAGAAGACCTTATCATACACATAATTTCACATTTAATCGGATTGAATGTCGATTAAAATCGTAGAATTTTATCCCCAAAGTCACCGTCTCGTCCAAGAGACCGATTTGAAAAAATCCAAAATTGGATCAAATCGTCTTCAATTGGAGGGCATGAACCATAGGGCATTGTTGAGGGTATCCTAAAATTCAAAATACCTATAAAATCACCTTCAATCGTTGCCCCAATATATCCAATTTCGAAGTCAAAATTCATGAACCTTAAATCCCGTTACCAGTTGTTCTTGACCGAAATTCGAGCACATGCAAGCTTTAT
This sequence comes from Rheum nobile, assembly GCA_027886185.1. Lineage (NCBI taxonomy): Eukaryota > Viridiplantae > Streptophyta > Magnoliopsida > Caryophyllales > Polygonaceae > Rheum > Rheum nobile. The sequence continues at coordinate 2,954,234 of WOAB01000236.1, read as the reverse complement.
TCTTGCAATTGTTGGTACTACTAGCCTTCAAAATTGGTCCTCTTTCAAAGCCCTCTCTTTACATCGCCGAAAAAAGACCACTTTTATTCAATTTGGAGTTTTTCCAATGAGGTGTCAAAAAGGTATTCCGACGGGATTGAATTTGTGCCAATTTTGCGATTTTTGGGTATTTTTGATTTGTTTTGTCTTAATCTTGGTTAAATTATTTAATCTAAATTAGTGAAAAATATTTTAGGATCAATTTTGTGCCCGTCATATAATATGTAAGTAATAAGTTCATAATATGTAAATATAATACATAGTATATAAGTAATAAATTCATAAATACTTAACCATAATATTTAACTATAGTACATAAGTAATACGTATGTAATACTTAATTATAATGCATAACTATACTTTATAACTAATATATTTTGTAATACTTAACTATAATACATAACTACAGTATATAAGTAATAAGTTCATAATACTTAACCATAATGTGTAACTATAGTATATAAGTAATAAGTTCATAATACTAAATTATAATGAAATACTATAGTATATAAGTGTAACCATATGAAATTTCATGAAATACTATAGTATATAAGTCTAAGTATACCAGATTTAATGAAATACTATAGTACATAAGTGTAACTATATGAAATTTAATGAATTACAATAGTACATAAGTGTAACTATATTAAATATAATGAAATACTATAATATATACATGTAACTATATGAAATATAATGAAATACTATAGTATATAAGTCTAAGTATACTAGACTTAATGAAATATTATAGTACATAAGTGTAACTATATGAAATATAATGAAATACTATAGTATATAATGTAATTATATGAAATATAATAAAATACTATAGTATATAAGTCTAAGTATACTAGATTTAATGAAATACTATAGTACATAAGTGTAACTATATGAAATGTAATGAAATACTATAGTACATAAGTGTAACTATATGAAATGTAATGAAATACTATAGTGCGTAAGTGTAACTATATGAAATTTAATGAAATACTATAGTATATAAGTCTAAGTATACTTGTTTTAATGAAATAATATAGTATATAAGTGTAACTATATGAAATATAATAAAATTCTATAATATATAAGTTTAAGTATACTAGATTTCATGAAATACTATACTATATAAGTGTAACTATATGAAATGTAATGAAATACTATAGTACATAAGTGTAACTATATGAAATGTAATGAAATACTATAGTACATAAGTGTAACTATATGAAATGTAATGAAATACTATAGTACATAAGTATAACTATATGAAATTTAATGAAATAGTATAGTATATAAGTCTAAGTATACTTGATTTAATGAAATACTACAGTATATAAGTGTAACTATATGAAATATAATAAAATACTATAATATATAAGTTTAAGTATACTAGATTTAATGAAATACTATACTATATAAGTGTAACTATATGAAATGTAATGAAATACTATAGTACATAAGTGTAACTATATGAAATGTAATGAAATACTATAGTACATAAGTGTAACTATATGAAATGTAATGAAATACTATAGTATATAAGTCTAAGTATACTTGATTTAATGAAATACTATAGTATATAAGTGTAACTATATGAAATATAATAAAATACTATAATATATAAGTTTAAGTATACTAGATTTAATGAAATACTATACTTTATAAGTGTAACTATATGAAATGTAATGAAATACTATAGTACATAAGTGTAACTATATGAAATGTAATGAAATACTATAGTACATAAGTGTAACTATATGAAATTTAATGAAATACTATAGTATATAAGTATAAGTATACTTGATTTAATAAAATACTATAGTATATAAGTGTAACTATATAAAATATAATAAAATACTATAATATATAAGTTTAATGTAACACCCCCAAATTTTAACCCATTTGGAAAGGTATTACCGCTAGTGACCCGAGTGTTCCTTACCGAGATCACCCAAGGCTTTACCGGATTAAATACAATTTAAGGCATACAATGATACATAATGATCAAAGTGTCCAAATCAAAACATCAATCAAATGAAATATGAGTTACGGGATTACAACCCAATCCCGAATAGGCCAAACACAGAGTTCAAACAAAGTACAGCGGAAGACTAATAAAAGATTTTACAAACAGGGTTGTGATCGTAATGATCACCTGCCCAAGGATCTCAACCTGATTAAAAGCAATTATTAAAACATCCAAAAACAACCGTCGTCTTCATAGTCAATCTAGTCTCCTCAAATCTTCACTCTATGTGATGTGCCGAATCGAACGGATGACACCAGCCCACATGCGGAGAACAAAGTTCGTGGGTTAGTCTACTTGAATAGACTAGCAAGGGTAAAAAGTAGAATGGTTCGAGTGATCGTAACCGTTTACTATCATTGTCCCTCGAATAATAACCGAAGGGACGATACATAACCCGGCACTTTCACGGAATAACAACAAGAGGTATGCATGAGAGAAGATTCTGGAAGACTTCATCTTCACAGAAATCGATTCGAAAAGAGACTCCAAGAGATTGAGTCTTTAAGGAAATATGACAAATCTGGAATGATTACAGGATCATACAACAATGATTTAAAACTGACTGAGATGCTTCGGTTCACGACCAACCTCATCGCCTACAGCGAATCCAGATTGGAAAGAGAACGTACTACACTCAAGTCAAGATGAGTTTTCCTAGCTGCACTGAACTTAGTTGCACTACTCGCCCAAGGTATATTAATCATGTGCACTCGGGCACTTATCTTATTAAATTCCAAAACGAGCATTACGTTATAAGCTTTTACATCTCCATACAAGAGATATCGGATCTCCTCACAAGAGATATCAGATCTCCTCACAAGAGTTATAGAAGGGATGAACCCTGAAAGATTTGGCACTAGCGAAGTGCGCCTACCCTGTGAAAGGGTATGGTCATGACCACAGAGAAAGTATTGGGGATGAACCACCAAGTACCAGTTATAAAGAAACAGCTAAACCCCCTCAAGGTACATAGCGTTCCTAGCCACTAGTGCTAACTAAACAGTATAGCACAACAACAGTTACTGGATAAATCCACATAAAGGCCCGAAAGGCGATCACAGATAATAGCGTTGTTCTAACAGATATACAACCTATTATATGATTTTCAAAACAGTTTAACAAAACCGTTTCCAGACAAACAGAATATTCATTCCAAATTAATTACTCAGATAAACTACTGATAATTAATGTAAATATGGAACGAATGAGCAAGAGCGAACCGCCACTTGCCTTAATCCGCAGAATAGTCTAACGACGTCAACTGGATTCCGGGCTCGACACGGTATAGTTCTGACAGCACAACAACCTTCGATTCGACCCATAAAGGAACCCTAAGTTAGATCCGACATAAACAGTACGAATCTAAACACGGCGAAAGAACACGAAAGGAAAGACGCCACGACGACAACCAACCAAGCCAAAGCCACGAAGGCGTTCTGGGCACTGGCGGCGGTCACTGTTCTTGGTGGCGGTCGCCGTGAAGAACACGGCGGTCGCCGTGACGAACTCAGACGACACAGAACGAGAGAAAACTCACCCCAAAACAGGAGCGGTTCGGCCTCCTTCGACTTGCTTTGGCTTCTAACCTCCAAGGCTAACCAAAAGCTTCACAAAGGCACTCAGGAACCACACCAAAGCAACACCGGCGAGACCTTCAAATTCCGACGAAAACACAACTCCGGCGAGAGGCGAATTTGGTAGAGGTTTGGTGCTGGGATGGCTCAAAACCTCACCCCCAACACCTCCTTTTATAGCCAAAGTGTCTGAAGCGTTCAACCAAACCCTGAGACGCGACCGAAAGCAAGATCGGCGCCCTCGATTTCCGCCGGCGACCAACGGGCAATGCCCACTGGACAATCACGGCGGTCGCCGTTTTTGCCTGCGGCGGTCGCCGTTGACAGGTCTGTCGCGGCCAGCTAGAAGCTGACACGCTGACTCCTCGGGCCCAACCACGGCGGTCGCCGTTTCTGAACGGCGGTCGCCGTTTCTCCCTTTTCCCGCCCGTTCAGCTTTGAACGAACCAGACGTTAAACCGGGATAAAAATTATCGTATGCGAACGACAATTAAAATCTAAGGCACCTTGTCTGTATATTATTTCACTGAGAAAAATATTATAGATACATAGCACATTACAGAATGTCTCAAGCTACCTGAATTAAATCCGACGTATACAACGGGTACCCGGGAAAATTCCATAATTCCCAATATAACCTTACGAAATTACGGGGTATCACATTTAAGTATACTAGATTTAATGAAATACTATACTATATAAGTGTAACTATATGAAATGTAATGAAATACTATAGTACATAAGTGTAACTATATGAAATGTAATGAAATACTATAGTACATAAGTGTAACTATATGAAATGTAATGAAATACTATAATACATAAGTGTAATTATATAAAATTTAATGAAATACTATAGTATATAAGTCTAAGTATACTTGATTTAATGAAATACTATAGTATATAAGTGTAACTATATGAAATATAATAAAATACTATAATGTATAAGTTTAAGTATACTAGATTTAATGAAATACTATACTATATAAGTGTAACTATATGAAATGTAATGAAATACTATAGTACATAAGTGTAACTATATGAAATGTAATGAAATACTATAGTACATAAGTGTAACTATATAAAATTTAATGAAATACTATAGTATATAAGTCTAAGTATACTTGATTTAATAAAATACTATAGTATATAAGTGTAACTATATGAAATATAATAAAATACTATAATATATAAGTTTAAGTATACTAGATTTAATGAAATACTATACTATATAAGTGTAACTATATGAAATGTAATGAAATACTATAGTACATAAGTGTAACTATATGAAATGTAATGAAATACTATAGTACATAAGTGTAACTATATGAAATGTAATGAAATACTATAGTACATAAGTGTAACTATATGAAATTTAATGAAACACTATAGTATATAAGTCTAAGTATATTTGATTTAATGAAATACTATAGTATATAAGTCTAAGATTAATTAATTTAACCAAATTGATCCTAAAATATTTTTCACTAATCTAGATTAATTAATTTAACCAAGATTAAGACAAAACAAATCAAAAATACCCCAAAAATCGCAAAATGGGCACAAATTCAATCCCGCCGGAATACCTTCTTGACACCTCGTCGGAAAAACTCCAAATTGAATAAAAGTGGTCTTTTTTCGGCGATGTAAAGAAAGGGTTTTGAAAGATGACCAATTTTCAAGGCTAGTAATATCAATAATTGCAAGAATAAAGCTTGCATGTGCTCGAATTTCGGTCAAGAACAACCGGTAACGGGATTTAAGGTTCATGAGTTTTGACTTCGAAATTGGATGCATTGGGGCAACGATTGAAGGAGATTTTATAGGCATTTTGAATCTTAGGATACCCTCAACAAGGCTCTATGGTTCATGCCCTCCAATTGAAGACGATTTGATCCAATTTTGGATTTTTTCAAATCGGCCCCTTGGACGACACGGTGGCTTTGGGGCTAAAATTCTACGATTTTAATCGACATTCAATCCGATTAAATGTGGAATTACATGTATGATAAGATCCTCTTAAATGCCCAATAGTTAATGGCTTCAATCGAATCCAATAAATTTGCCAAATCCTCCATTGAAGCTTATAAAAGCTTACAGATGCGCACGTGTTGAAGGCTTTGTTTTTTGGGCTTTTGGAGGGGCAAACGATGTCCGTTTTGGACGAATTTTATATGTACGGACTCGTATTGAAATTCTCTACATGATTATGGGAAAGAAATGCAATTTTGAAAAGAAAAAAATTTAGTATTGTACGCCTAGCTTAAGCGTGTAGACATACGCTTAGCTTAAGCGTGTGCTTTTAGGGTTTTTTTACTTGCAAAAAAAAAAAAAAACTACACGCTTAGCTTAAGCGTGTAGGCATACGCTTAAGCTAAGCGTATAAGAATGTATTTTCAAAATACCCACAATACCCCTCCACGCTTACCTTAAGCGTGTCAAACCGGACGCTTACCTTAAGCGTGTAAAATCGCGTACATTTAACCACATTCTCGCGTGTATTTAGCATGCCCGTAATATAAATTGTACCCACAAGAGTTAATAAACGGTTTAGTGTAGCCCAGCTTTATTTTTGTATTTGAATTCGGGAGAGTGCCGTTTCTCTTTTGATCAAAAATAAATAAATAAAGGGTTTAGTGTATTGATACATGAGTTTGTCATGTAGACGATTTCTGACCAAACACATTACTTGGGCTAATCTAAGAATTTGATGGTTAGGAGTTAGGGTTTGGTGTATTGATACATAAATTTGGTGAGTGTATTTATATAAACTTTTTTGGTTAAAAGTATTTTTTTAGAAAAGTAGTTTTTCAAATTAAAATTTGGGTGTTATTGGAAATTGTAAAAGGAGTAAACAAAATATTTTTTCAAATAAATTCTTGATAAAGAGTTGGTCAAGCAAGGCCCAATTTTAAGTGTGTGCATATTCGGATCGGACTGGACCGATCAGGCGAATTACGGTTCGGTCCACGTATTTCTAAAATTTCGGTCCAAATCCGGTCTGGACCGATTTTTTATTATTTTTAATTTTATTTTATATATTAATATCTCATAACACTATTAAAAATTATTTTATACTGTAAATATAAATTAATAATAAAATATATTGTCTAATAATATACACAATAGTTATAAAAATAAAAATAAAAATTAAATTTTAATTTATGTAAAAATAAAAAAATACGTTTACTGGTCTCCGGTCCAAGAATTATAAAACTTATGATCCATCCGGAACCCAATTCGCTTGTCTTGTGTATAACCATAGTTCAAATCATCTTACTTAACTAAATATAGGCAATGGCTAAATACACGCGGAAAAATAGCTAAATGGACGCTATTATACACGCTTAAGCTAGGCGTGTGGTTTTACACGCTTAATCTAGGCGTATAGGGGTATTATTGGTATTTTGAAAAGACAGACAGCAGATCCCACTATAGTATATAAGTGTAACTATACTAGATATAATGAAATACTATAGTATATAAGTGTAACTATACTAGATATAATAAAATACTATAGTACATAAGTCTAAGTGTACTAGATATAATAAAATACTATAGTATATAAGTGTAACTATACTAGATATAATGAAATACTATAGTATATAAGTGTAACTATACTAGATATAATGAAATACTATAGTATATAAGTGTAACTATACTAGATATAATGAAATACTATAGTATATAAGTGTAACTATACTAGATATAATGAAATACTATAGTACATAAGTCTAAGTGTACTAGATATAATGAAATACTATAGTATATAAGTATAACTATACTAGATATAATGAAATACTATAGTATATAAGTCTAAGTGTACTAGATATAATGAAATACTATAGTATATAAGTGTAACTATACTAGATATAATGAAATACTATAGTATATAAGTGTAACTATACTAGATATAATGAAATACTATAGTACATAAGTCTAAGTGTACTAGATATAATGAAATACTATAGTATATAAGTGTAACTATACTAGATATAATGAAATACTATAGTATATAAGTGTAACTATACTAGATATAATGAAATACTATAGTATATAAGTGTAACTATACTAGATATAATGAAATACTATAGTATATAAGTGTAACTATACTAGATATAATGAAATACTATAGTATATAAGTATAACTATACTAGATATAATGAAATACTATAGTATATAAGTGTAACTATACTAGATATAATGAAATACTATAGTACATAAGTCTAAGTGTACTAGATATAATGAAATACTATAGTATATAAGTGTAACTATACTAGATATAATGAAATACTATAGTATATAAGTGTAACTATACTAGATATAATGAAATACTATAGTACATAAGTCTAAGTGTACTAGATATAATGAAATACTATGGTATATAAGTGTAACTATACTAGATATAATGAAATACTATAGTATATAAGTGTAACTATACTATATATAATGAAATACTATAGTATATAAGTGTAACTATACTAGATATAATGAAATACTATAGTATATAAGTGTAACTATACTAGATATAATGAAATACTATAGTACATAAGTCTAAGTGTACTAGATATAATGAAATACTATAGTATATAAGTGTAACTATACTAGATATAATGAAATACTATAGTATATAAGTGTAACTATACTAGATATAATAAAATACTATAGTACATAAGTCTAAGTGTACTAGATATAATGAAATACTATAGTATATAAGTGTAACTATACTTGTTCATCACACGCTTAAGCTAAGCTTGTTCATCACACGCTTAAGCTAAGCTTGTTCATCACACGCTTAAGCTAAGCTTGTGACTACACGCTTAAGCTATGCGTCTAGGAACACGCTTAGCTTAAGCGTGTTATTATGCATGGTGATTCATGGGACTGCCATGCATTCCCCATGCAGGTACGTTGTCCTTCTATTTTATGGTTCGATAACGTTATGTTGCTCTCTCGTACACGTAGGTAAGCATCAAACCACATAATAAACATGAACAAACATAGTAAACCAAATAAGATAAATACATAACTTTTACATAAATACTATGTACATATGAATCATGTCTAATCCTAAACATAAAAAACTACTGTGGTTGCGAGCCACTACCTTCGCCAGGTTCCGTGACAGAATCACGAAACATCTGGGACTGGCGAGGTGGGGGTGGGGCCATGGGGGGAGGCTGCCCAGTCAGCATATGCAGCCATAACGCCGCGTGTTGCTCGAACGTCCGTGTCGCCGCCTCAGGTGTGTGTAAATAAGTGCGGATATCACCGGCAACCACCTGAATGCGCTGTATAGAAAGCAAGTAATATTTGTCAAAATATTGCAAAATATAAAATTATAGATAAATCATTCAAATAATTCGACAAAAGTTAGCGTACCGCGACTGCGTCAACGCCTGGAGGGACGTGGATAAGGCCGACCGGACGATCACGTCTGACTGAACCGGGATCGACCAATGGATGAGAACACTCGTCATACCAATCTAAATAATCGGCAGACATGTCCCACCCATGTGTCGCAACCTATCCCTGGAGGTCAATCAGGGGTCTCGGGTCTGCATCCCAAGCCAGTAGAAGCTCATCCGCAAAACTCACCTCGTATCCCTTGATTTCCGCTTTCCTGACGACCTTGGCCGGCTGAATGGGCAGAACTGGGATAGGCTGCATCATCCCAAACTGCCTGAGGACTCTGTCCGGGTGGTACGGCTCCTGAACATCTACAATGCGCAGTATACCGCGAAACTTGGCAGGAGCTACCTCAGGAGCCTGGAAGTCCAACCCCACCCAGGGGGTCCAGGTAATCTGTAAAGTCAAAAAGGCAAAGTGAATACATATATACTAAAATAAATTAAAGACTAAGATATCGAAAATTACGTGTACTATTCTACCTCCTCGTATCTCATGCGGTCCAACATGCGGCGTATGGCGATCAAACGACCGGTGTCTCTACTGTTCGGCACCTCCGCGGCACCACAAACAGCTCCTCCAAAGGCCTGAGGGTTCGTGACATATTGTTCCCGAAAATGTGGAAAATATGCCCAAACCCAGCACTGTAAATGAATAACTAAGGACATTAATGACCAAAATATTAAAACGTAACTTAATATTTGACTAATCTATCTAATATCTTACCCTGATCAGAATCCCGCACAATGCAATGCCCTGTGTTCCACGCCTAGACGCCTGTCCCAAGTTGCGGTAGACGTACGCTAGAATCCCAGCTCCCCATGCAGTGTCGCATGTGACGTCGTGGTCAAACAAAAGCGCCAACCACTTCTGCTTCGCGGCGTTAGTGGACTTGTCCACCAGTACAGTCGAGCCGAGAAGCAAGAAGAGGTAGTACGTAGCAATAACGCCCTCGTCACGAACCTCACTCCTCATCCAGGCCTCCAGTACTGTAGTCTCTAAATGCCCCAAAGGAATACCACCAGCTGTGTGCCATCTCCTCACCTCCTCCTCAGCAACGCCCAGATCAGCACATATGCGCTGTCTCACTGTCGGCTCATCGAGGTATGAAGTGCAGCTCCTCCCACGTATGGGAACCTGTAAGATCTGGTGAATATCAGCAAGGGTGATGGTCATCTCTCCGAAGGGCATATGAAATGTGTTCGTCTCGGGATGCCATCTCTCCACAAATGCCGAAATCAACGCCGCATCCATGCTGCATGCTATGCCTAGTGTGCGTAGACCGGTAAGCCCGCTCCGCTCCGCCAGCCTAAACCACGTATGTGGCTCAGGGCTAATGTAATGCTCGTGTGTAGAACAATGGGCTGTGCGGAAATGGATCCTCTGAATTAACGGTATTTAAAATTAGTATACAATTTCGAATAAAAAACATTTATAGGTAAAACACATAAACTAAAAAACCTAAAACATACCAGGTCCTGCTCCGCCTGACGACGAGCTACCCCGCTACGATGAGGCTCCGCCTGCTCGGCAATCTGAGGAACATGAGCATCCTCAACAACTGCAACGTCTCCTCTACGTCTCCGTCTCCTCTGCTGTACATGAGGCGGCATCTGCGGAAGTGCCTCAGGAGCGGGCTGAGGTATAGGACGGTCAAATATGGCCCGAGCAATGTGTGTCTCGTAGCTAGAGAGAAGAATCGGACACCTTGGGCCTCCAGGCATCCAAGGATGGTAAGTATGTACAACAAATGGACCGGCAGGAGGTGGAGAAGAAGGACCAACATGAGGTGGAGAAGAAGGACCGGCAGAAAGTGGAGAAGAAATATCGGCAGAAGGTGTAGAAGAAGGATCAGCATGGGATGGAGAGGGGACAGGAGTAGGTATCGACCCAAAAAAAGGCGGGGAGTGAAAAAATGGAATGTTGTCCGTACTCAACTCCTGCGTCGGTAATGTAGGCTCCACAGACTCAACAAAGTCATACCCTGTCCCATGACGCGACTGCTCCTCAACAGCCTCATCATCAACCGTCATCGGCTCAGCTACCAAGTCCTCGGCGTCCTCCAAATAGTCATCATCATCGGTGCCGGTCATAGGCGGCTGCGAAGATACCGCACTAGACGACAATATATCAGTACTCACAGTACCGGCGCGACGACGAATAGACTCCGATATACCAACACGCCGGGTGCGGTTAGCAACAACAGGTGTCGGCTCCGTCCGTCCAGTAGGGGTGATGACCGCCAATATACTCTAATTTTTTAGATACTATTTTAATTAGGGACTAATTAATACATTTAGGAACTTAAATGATTAATTTTAGAATTTATTATACTTGTTATTTTCTAAATATACTATACGAGCCAATAATTCTAATCTATAACTACATAATTTACGAAAATTAGGGACTAATTATTTACTAAATTTTTCTATTTCAAATTAACAACATTATTTACTAAATTAATTTTAGAATTTACTAAATTATTTAATAAATTATTTGCTAAATTAGAGACTAATTATTTACAAAAACAATTACGATAATAATGATCAATTTAAAATTTAAAATAATACCGCTCGTAGACCGATTTGACTCGATCCAGGCGTCATCGGAGTTGTATTCGCTAGGTCCCTAGCTCGACCTCCCCTTCCACCACGGGTCCGAGCTCCGCCGGAAACCACCAAGCCCTCCTCCTCCTCCTCCTCTACCGCCATCCACGCAGACATTCCGCCGGAGCTCGCACCACCGGCGCCGGAAGCGCCTCCTCCAGCAGCCTCCGCGTCTCTCGGCGTCGCGCCCCCGGTCGCCCCTTGCTCCAGATTTCCGGCTGCCGCTCCGCCGCCGCTTTTGGACCTCTCTCCGCCGCCAATGAACTCGCCCAAACCATCCCAATCACAATCCATGCCTAATTTCAAACAATCGAAGCAAATGGAGGAGAGATTTCGTCGAAATCGTTTTCGAATTTTTTAGGTTTGAAAGCGTCTGGAGGAAGAAGACGAAGTGGAAACTTAAGCATCTAAAACAAGACGCCTAACTTAGGCGTTTGTCCAGACGCCTAACTTAGGCGTCTGGTTTTACTGGGGAATGGGCCGGCCCAATAACCCATATAACCACACGCCTAGATTAGGCGTCTGGGTTTACTGGGGAATGGGCAAAGGCTATTGGGCCGGCCCAATAACCCATATAATCAGATGCCTAATCTAGGCGTGTGGTTAAACGCCTAAGCTAAGCGTGTGGTTCATACATGTTTTCGAAAATGGCAAGAATACCCCTCCACGCTTAGATTAGGCGTGTAAAATCAGACGCTTACCTTAAGCGTGTAGAATAGCGTCCATTTAGACAATTTTCCGCGTGTATTTAGCATGTCCGTAAATATATCTAGCTTGCTTGTACTGTATGATTGACATATCTATATACAAATATACAATGCAGTTGTATAGTATATAGACATTTTTTAGATGATTTCAGTATGTTGACAGTAAGACTTCCTAGCTGGAGTATTTTTTTTTTGTTAAGGTAAAAATTAGTTTGGAAATCACAGAAAGAACGGTTTTTCAGTCTATAACATCATTGTGGATGAAAACTACAAGTTCTAAATTATCTTTAAAGTCTTTCAAGGGACTTCGCTGGGTCAGTTTCACAATATAGTCAGCAACAACGTTAGTATCTCGGAAGACGTGAAAAATCTACACTGAAGAAAACTATTGTAAAACACAAAGGATATCAGAAATTAAGATTTCAATATCCCAAGGACAGTGCCAAATTTTGTTCAAAACGTTAACAATTGTAAGGTTATCGCATTCAATTTGAATGTTGTTAAAGCCTAATTCATAAGCTTTAAGCAAAGCATTCTTGAACGCAATTGTTTATGTTTTTAATGGGGTGGATAGTCCGCATTTTTCACCAAAGATAAGTAAGGGGGCGTTTGGTAAAAAATAGGTATCGAGTTGGAATGATGTATCGGATTGAAAATGTATGGATTTGAAAAGTGATAGATGAATTTATGTGTTTGGTTAGTATTTTGGAATGAAGGTATATTTAGTGCTTTATAGCCCATTTTCTCACCACTCATCATTCCTCCCCTTCAAACCCAAATATTTGGAAGGGTTTCAAAACCTCCTTTTGATTGGGGTTGGGGTATGAATTTGATTCCATGTTTGTGCTAATCAAATATTGAGTTTTGGGTTGGGATTCCTCAACTCCTCCCAATCCCAAAGCTGAGCACCCAACCCTTCAAAACAAATAACCCCTAAGGGTTCTCTTTTGATATTTTTGAAAATATAGCCATAGCTAAATTATCTTTTAATCTTTATGAATCCATCCGTATTAATTTTTATCATACGTAAAGTAATTGAATATGTGAATCACTGCATGCACAATGAAATATGAATTACTTCCATTCTATGTATTCTTTTGGGCTGGAGCTGGGCCGGTAGCCTGCTGGGCCTGAGAGTATAGACTTAAAACAATTTTTTGGCACGATACAAACTTACACTTGATTCTACTTGTTTAGAGGATACATTTGGGAAATTCTTACATGTGTTTTGCATATTCCGATTGATACACATCTCTTTGAGAAATTCCATCCAATAAAACTAGAGGATTTTGGACTCATTGATCCTTTAAGAGTTTTCAATTAATAAAATAGACCCTTACTAATTTTTAAGGGTTTAAGAGATAGGAATAAGGGATATGGAGTAGAGTTTAGGGAGATGGAAAATAGTCCATTTTTACTACAGGTCTATTAATTTTAATTTTTTTTTATCAAATGATTATTTACTTAACTCACCGCAATAACTATGAGGTTTGACAATCAAATTAAAGGTGCGGACAACAAAAAAAACAATCAAATTAAAGGCTGAAAAGTGAAAACCCACAATAAAATTAAAAGGGTTTTATTCTATAAAAGCAAATTGATTCGACTACAACAACAACAAATCCATGCCTATTTACTGCCTATCAAAGGGGTCAGTTCAACACTGTAGAGTATGGTTTTTTATATGAGTATTTAGGGAAAGTAAGGAAGGATAATTTATATTATTTGGGTAATTTGAAAGAGGAGAATTGATATTTGATAAAATTCTATAGAAAACTAGGGGAGTGGGAGGGGATTTTTTTTTTTTTTTAAATGCCAGCAAAAGGGGAAAAAATGACCTTTAAATGAAAGATATCGGCCGAGTCCTTATCACCATTTAATTCAGTACCAATTATGATTAGTTACACACCCCTAATAAGATTTCATAGTTGTCAAGTAATTAAAGTATAGCACACAATTACTGGAAAGACTATAGGTCATTTGATACAATGTACTTACAACTGACAAAGTTACCCATATATTATAAACAATGGAACTATATAAATGAAATGTACAAATCCTTCACCAAAACATGCATGTGCGTATGCTAATTGCATCAAGGTCATTCGATTCGGCGGTTTGGATATATAACTAATTAACATATTTTAATCATATTGTTAATCTATAAGATCTGCTTTATTGAATCTATTTAATTATTATTTAGATATATTTATCCTGTGATATACCAAAGTAATCAAATAATCGAACACTAATAGTACATGCAATGTTCTAAAAATCTCCGTCTAGGACTGTCTAGGCGCTAGGCGGTCATCCCCGCTTAAGGCTGCCTAGACTATAAGAAGTTTTCGATGTTGTAGAAGCAGTAATATCGTAGGAGATGACTGATGTATAGAACATAATTTTGGGTTATACTTCGTAAAATAATGTCCATAATAAAATATCAAACTCCATCCCAACATAATTTTATAAATATTAATGGATTTGAGAAAACATAGTAAAATAATTATATGATTTATGGATTAGGCCCCCGCCTCGCCGCTAGACCCCCCACTGCCCAACTATCGTTTAACGACTTTTGGAATATGAGTACATGAGATATAACTACATATAATTACATGCATTTCCATCTATTTTTTGGAAAACATATCAATTGTTATTATTCATGATGGTCAATTGTTTATCACAACTTATTTTCTTGTTCTTTTTAGTTTTTAGTAGTGTCTTTTTGTCTTGTAGCAATGATTCTTGATAGACTATACGTACTATATATATGTTTGTTATCAAGCATGGTTGCATGGGCCTGCGACAAAAAATCCCTTATTTAGAAGATTGGTTTTTTATGAGCTATATTTGTTTGCCGAGACAAAATGAACCCTAATTAAACAACCAACCCCTAAATACTCTTATAACTAAATTTTAATTTACTTGCCAAACACAATGTTAAATCTAGCAATTGATTTGGCTTTAGTGAACAGCTCACATGCTTCTAAAATGTCATGCAAAACACACACATGAGTTTCACAAGATGATTTCCTCAAGCCCAATATAGTTGGGGCATTAATAACATTGCAAAAAAAGATTATGCTCATTGAGCATGAATAGTTAATCATGAAGTTGAAATTCTCTATTCGGTATATTTAGCTCAAATAGGAGTTGGAACTGGATGTAATTAAATCTGAATGATTAGCTAGAGATGAAACTGAATTTATTAACTTAATTATTAAGAAAATATAAGTGATGTTTGATACTACAAGTTGAAATAGGTGAAAAATAAACTTCAACAATAGTGAAAATCATACTAAAAAAAAGTAAAAAAATTAAATTACATTAATATATTACAAGCTCTTCAAGCTACACTAATATTCTTTTTGCCGAACATTTTTTAGATAGATTAAAAATAAATTAAGTTTCGTTAATTTTAAAAAGCTATGCCAACAAAATCAATTTATAATTTTTTTTTGATACAAGACAAACAATAAAATCCATTTAATAATAGAATGACAAACTTGAATCATGATAATGAATGATCTTTATAAATTTAGTATAAAAGTTATCATATATTGAGTTTAAACAGTAAAATTCATAATGAAAAGTATGAAGTGTACGCTCTGAAAGAGTAGTAGAATAACGGATTCGTTGCAACCGGACAATGTTAATTGAAGTAATCTCATGTGTAGTTAGGAAATCAGTTGTATGATTCTCTAAAATGAATGATATATCTGTATACAAAAAAACAAAACAAAAAAAAAGAGTAAAAAATACTCGTAATTGATTGAATATTCCACATATCAAGTTATAATTGTTTGAAGGATTCTTGCACTCTGTTTGGACGTGACGACGGAATCCCTTTTTTGCGTGACTTGCCAAATTACACAACGGCGAACAAACGGTGACGTGTCAGTTAAGATTTTCTGTTTTTTTAAAAACCAAGAAACGAAGGTGGTAAAGCAAGAAAGTAACAAAACAGATTCAGTCCAAAGAGAGCAGTACCCCACCATTTCTCCCCCCCTCCCTCTCTGCAGCCTCCTCCTCGGTGCACCAGTTCTTGCGTAGCGCGTAGGGCGGGAACCTGCAAAATCTTTCTCCCCCTGCACTCAATTTTTTTAATATTCTTTTGACCTTCCCTCCCTCTCTCTCTCTTCATCTCTGTCATTTCCCTATTTTGCCGTGTTCACACTTTCTCTCTCTAGGGATTCCATATTTGGGGCTTCCAACATTCAAATTTTGTTTCTTCCGCCCCTACACCGCTGCGAATTCGGAAACTTTTAAAACTCTTAATCTAGGGTTTCAATGGACTTTCCGAAGCTTTGATTGGATTCTCAGAGCCTTGTACTGCTTGCTTCTCGTTCGAAGACGAAGAAAGGATGAGCCTTCGGAAGGGCGCCAATGTGTGGGTTGAAGATAAGGACTTGGCTTGGGTTCCTGCTGAGGTTCTTGATATCGTCGGAAACCAAGCTGAAGTTCTTACTTCCTCCCGGAAAAAGGTGAAGTTTTTCCCTGGCCCTCTCTCTTTATCGTGTTTTTCAGTTTATTGGTGGATGGAAATGCTGAACAGTGGAAATTGTGTTTGAAATTTTGGTTCTTCTTGTTGTAGATTGTTGCGAGGGGGTTGAGTTTTGGTTTGGGTTGTGTGTTTGGCTTATATGGGAATGGTAGTTTGCTTTATTGACGAATGGATAGGGTTAATTAATTGCTTGAGTATTGTGTATTGTTGGTATTGATTAATGGGTGCGTGTTTCTCATGTGGCTCTACTCGATAGGTTTTAACTTCTTCGACGAAGCTGCTTCTGAGGGATCCTGATGCCGATCATGGGGGAGTCGATGACATGACCAAATTGACCTACTTGAACGAGCCTGGGGTTCTGTACAATCTAGAAAGGAGATATGCTCTGGACAGCATTTATGTGAGTGATATTTGAAAAGTTGGTTCATATAGTTATCATTCTTTTATGGACTATGTTCATTTTTTTTACCCTAATGGCTTGACACTTTGAAAAACGGTACGAGGTTGTCGTCCTTCCTGTCAAAATTTATTGACTACAATTTCGTAGTTATTACATTTGACACAAATGGTGAAACAAAGATGCTTCATATACTAACATTAACATAAGAGTCATCTCATCTCCAGGCTGGTTGGGTGGCAAACATATATAGTCTGTTGTCTTGTTTGGTTGTCGAATTGTAGTAAAACTTGGAACTAGGTTAGATTGAGCATTCTTAAATTGGATTACGATTGCTTTGTACGGAGATTCCTCTCATGTTATGTTTATTTGCAGCTCTTTATCCAATATTTGCTTAAGAAATAACCTAATCATGAGATGCTTTTAAACCATTGCATGCCTTTTCCTGTCTGTTATATTGGAACGGTACTTCTGCACACTGTAGATTCATTTCTAACTTTCTAAAACTGTGAACGTGCATTCATTACGCATCCTTTGTTCAACTCTGTATTTCCTTTTTGTACAATAACCAATTGACCTGAATTAAGACACACTTCAAACCAATGAATAAAAAGGCGATGTCTGCGTATGTGCAATAGGCTTCATGTACATGTGAACAAGGGCTTTGGGTTGTGCCTAGGCGCTGGGACAATAAAATCTCGCCTCGTGCTTTTCCTGGCAATGCCGCATGAACTTGAGGCCACATGATGTGTTTGTCGTAAAAAAAAATTGTTAGTTATGTTTACATCTTCTAGACTTCTTTTATTCGGTCGAAACTTCTAGACTTCTTTTCTGGGTTGATACAAGTGATAAACATGCACCTTTTGTTTGTAAGGCATGCAATCTCTCACCTTGTGTCTAGTCAACGGGTCTCTCATCCCTTTTTTATGCCTCTAGACCATTGCAGGTCCTTTTCCCTTTAAGTTTGTTTCCAACAGTGGTGTTATCTTCATTTCTTTCGTTCTATAATCTCATGAGTTAGTAGGAACTAGCCAGTAGACAGAACTTTAGTACTGTCCTGCCTCATTCTCTCTCACTTTTCTATGCTTTAGAATTATATGCTTATTGATAATGATGTTGTATATGCACTTGTTATTTGAATATTGGACCTGTTTTTTATGTTTCAATGTTCTTTCTAAAATCTTAATTTTGGGCAATTTTCTGATGGATGCTTTCTTGCTTTGCATACAAGTTATTTGTTTGTTAGCCTTCCATTAGCAGACTTAATAGTGCTGCCATTGTTGTTAAAAGCTGTCTTGACATCCTGAGTGCTCTTCTCTAACCTTATATTCTTGTTCACAAAACCTATTTGTGTTTGCACAATCCATATGTGCCATGGGGCAGGTGCTAATATGACATTTTCCTCAAAATGTATGGTTCTACTGCTTAGACAATTACGATGCATTTAGTAGCTTTTGTCATGTTTTCCTTGTTTCATTTTTTTTTCTTTACGTGAACCTTTTTCTCACATAATCTTTTCTGTAGACCTACACAGGAAGTATTTT
This sequence comes from Rheum nobile, assembly GCA_027886185.1. Taxonomy (NCBI): domain Eukaryota; kingdom Viridiplantae; phylum Streptophyta; class Magnoliopsida; order Caryophyllales; family Polygonaceae; genus Rheum; species Rheum nobile. Next base: position 2,935,431 of record WOAB01000236.1, on the reverse strand, counting down.
AATTGCTGTCAACCCATTCACTAAGATTCCACATCTTTATAATGTACACATGATGGAGCAATATAAAGGAGCGCCATTTGGCGAGCTCAGTCCTCATGTTTTTGCTGTGGCTGATACATCTTACAGGTTAGTCAAAGCATAAAATGTGGGAGTTGTGATTTGTTTTTTAGCGTACGGATGATATAGTAGTTGTTCTTTTTATTGTGCATGTTGTCATTTGTGATTTCCTGTGTGCTCTCCAATGCAGAGCAATGGTAAATGATGGCCGTAGCCAGTCTATTCTTGTTAGTGGGGAGAGTGGCGCTGGCAAAACCGAGACAACGAAACTAATTATGCAGTATCTTACCTATGTTGGTGGACGTGCATCGGGTGATGATAGAACGGTAGAGCAGCAAGTGTTGGAGGTATTCAATTCATTGTTCATTGTTTTAGTCTAATTATTATATATTGTATATATACCTGTGGATTTAATTCTTTGATACTGGTGGTTAGGAGGGTTGTTTAGTGTCTTATTATGTATTATGCTTTATCCTTGTCACCTGGGAGTTAAAATCCTTATAACTAATAAGATTCAACTTTCTTATCTGATTGAGTTAATTACTTTCTTCATGGTATTTAAGTGTCAGTTTATGACTTACTATCTATTAACTTAAATATATGCTTGATATAGTCAAATCCACTTTTGGAGGCATTTGGTAATGCAAGGACGGTTAGAAATGACAACTCCAGGTATGTTTTGGAGTATCTTCTTCTTCTTCTTCTTCTTCTTCTTCTTCTTCTCATTTTCGCTCCTTATTGGATTTATGTTTTATCATATCTATGTTATGCAATTCCTTCGCGATGAAAAAATCAGATTTCTTGAGCTTATAATCTCAACATTTCCCACATATGACTTTGCAGTATAATCTAAGAACAATAACAAATGCTGTTGAGTAACCTTTTGAATTTGCACCAATGTATGCAGTACCCTGTCTTTTGATGAGTTTGCTCTTTATTTATTAATTATTTAGGAAGCAAAGTTGAAATGCCACAATTTATAATGTTTTGGGATCCTTGATATAATTGAACTAAGTAAGCATCCATAACGGTATATATAAACCAGGTTGTAATTAACAATTTATCTTCTTAATACCTCGATATTCAAACTATGATTGCAGACTTAAGTGGATTCCAGTTGATTTTTTGTTTCTTGTAAAGATTCTGATAGTTAATTTGCTGCTGGAAAAGGATTATAGTTTTTCCTGAGAATAGTGAGAAATTTTCAAGAATATTTTAGTATTCGAGTTTCTTATTCATATTTTATTTAAGCTTATTAAGTTCCTAGTTTTTTTTTTGATAAAGAGCTTATAAACTCTATATTTTATTGCCTTATACCAAAGCCACTATCCTGTTTCCTTTTTATATTATTTTGTAGGAATAGTTCATTTTTTCCTTATTTAGTTTAGGCCTTCTTCATTATGTATTTTCATTAGCCATGACTACTTTTTTAATAAATTCATGAATGGTGAGACAAGTCTCACTTTAAAGTTCATTTACTTGTGGGTTTAAGATTCTTTGTGGATTCTATGGTTGTGTCAAAGTCTACTTACCCTCCACTAATGTGGGACCCAGGGGGGAAAGGCACAATGAATGCTATATCCCGTAAGTTTGTTAATGTGAATAAAGTGATATGGTAGTGGCATTTATGGTATCAAGAGTTATAGCATATATTTAAATAAATAAAGATTGTACTCCACTGCTTAAACTGAAGTGCCATATATTTTAGTTGTTCATAAAAGAACCGCCTTGTGCTTTAGTTACTAGAGGGAAAAAATCTAGGTGCTGCCCTTTGTTGTTTGGAGTAGGGGAAGGGTCAGTCACTGCCTATATTGTATTGATGATGTACTGATGTAGCACTGTAGGAGCAAACTCTATAATGCTGGGTCAGCAATGATGGTTTCTCCCTTAAAGACATCATAAATAATCATCGTTGTTGTTTATCTTCGCAGCCGATTTGGTAAGTTTGTTGAGATTCAGTTCGACACAAATGGTAGAATATCTGGTGCTGCAATCAGGACATATCTTTTGGAAAGGTCGCGGGTGGTCAATATTACCGATCATGAAAGGAATTATCATTGCTTTTACCAACTATGTGCTTCAAAAGAGGTATCTTTTATTTTTTGCATTTTTGTTTATGTCTGCACGGTGAAAGAGGAGATAATTTATTTGGTGTTCATTTTGTGTATCTACTGATTGCTTTATTATGTGAAACTTATCTGTGAGGTAAATAACAATGTTAATTTGATTTAATTTGTAGTTGTAGTGTTAGTTGTTATAAAAACCATACCGTAGCAAAAGATATCATGCTAAGTAGTCAAAGGTTAAGGATATCCATGTGCTGTCCATAGGAATTCTTGCAGATACTATGGAAGTTTCTGCAAAGGAGTCTATACATCCAAATATCAGTCACTGTTTTTGAGTATTATCTATTTTCTTGCATATATATTAGTGAGCACTCAGGAGCTATAATTTCTTATGTGTGAATACATCCAATAAGGGCCCAAAAGTATCTTATGAATTTCTCGCATAACTGAGGTGAAATATACCAAATTCCCGACCATGATATACTTTATAAACCTCTAGTGAATGCGTAATGCCTCCTTTGTCTTCTTCAGTATCACCCTCTTTTTGGTCAATAAGAAAAATATATAATTCTGAAGTAGTCCTATGTTTATCAAGATGTTAGTAACACTTAAATGTTAATTCTTTATTTTTATCAAATGCCAGCAGTTCATCATTTGTAGTTGATGTAAAAGTCTTTTTTGTTTAGGATGCCGAGAGGTACAAGCTAACTGACCCTTGTCAGTTCCACTACTTAAATCAAAGTAAAACCTATGAACTAGAGGGAGTAAGCAACGCAGATGAGTACATGAAGACGAGAAGGGCGATGACTATTGTGGGTATAAACCCTGATGAACAGGTTAGGAGCTTTTTCTTTTCTCACTTGTGTTTTCCTCGTTGTCGGTGTAAGCTTTGATGAACAGATTATAAAGCTTCAGATAGCTAACAATGTGTTTTATTTCCTATTGCCAGGAAGCTATATTTCGTACATTGGCTGCCATCCTACATTTGGGGAACATTGACTTTTGTCCTGGCAAAGAGCATGATTCTTCAACTATTAAGGACGAACAATCAAGATTTCATCTTCAGATGGCAGCTGACCTATTTATGTAGGTTAATATTTTCTAGCTTTTCCTTTTGCCTTGGCTGACAATAAATGATAATGAGTTCATTTTTTCGTGTTGTTTCTTTCTTTCCTTGCTCTTTGTTTCATATACTCATTGCTTTTGTATGGTTATTTCCTTTTGTTTGAATTTCACAGCTCTGGTGCTATGTAGGTATCACGAGGTTTAAAACCTGTGGCGCTGTAGTTGTTTATCTTTAACTTGCCCGTCTGAGCCAAAAATAAACTATTAGGGTAGACTTCTTGAAGAGTAGTATATAACAGAGTTAAACATGTTAACATTTAGATCTGTTGAGAATGTTTCTTTCTTTGAGATTGCAGTGAGTCAGTTTCTGATATTGTGTTTTGCAAATTCTTCATTTGGATGAGCAAGTTTGTCAAATCTTATTGATTCTTTTTCTATTTCTGGTCGGAATTCATTTTGTGAATTTTTCCTATTCTAGTGATGTAGTATCGAGATGTTTGTTTTGATGGCTGATAATTGTTCAATCAGCAAAACGGGTTTGTCTAGAATTAGTGAATTCTTTTATATCAAATTATCAACCTTTTTCTCTTTGTAGAGCATATATCATATGCATATTGTGCTATCTGGACAATTTCGTTCTATGGTAGATTTTGATGAGTCTGTTTTTGGGTTCTTATTGTTATTTGCAGTTCATGTTTCAATACTTGGGTTTCATGGATCCTTGAATCTAATTTATATGCAATGTGTAACTTGACTTTCTCTATGAAGGTGTTTCTGATTGTAAAATGTGCAACTAATGTAACTTCATAATGTAGCATGACTAGTGTTATAATGACCCATATTTGATTGGTAACTTACTATGTTTTTAGGTGTGACGTTAACCTGTTGGTCTCATCACTCTGTACACGATCGATTCAGACACGGGAGGGAGTAATCATTAAGGTGCTAGATTGCAGTGCTGCTATTGCAAGTAGGGATGCTATAGCAAAGACTGTATATGCTCGTTTGTTTGACTGGTATGCCTCTCGTCGTTCAGTCTTATAAATCACATAATTTAACCACCAATCTAAATGCCTTCTTACCAGAGAAGAATACTTGTGATGACTGTTTCAGGCTTGTTGAAAAGATTAATAGATCTGTTGGGCAAGATCCAAATTCCCCTGTACAGATTGGACTCCTGGATATATATGGCTTTGAATGCTTCAAGCATAACAGGTAACATCTATTATTTTGTCTTTAGAATGAAAAAAAGATATATTTTAGTCCTTGATGATCGGTATAAAAACTATAAAAGAACTAAAACTAATAGAATCTATGGTATTACCTGTACTCATTTTGTAAGGAGTCTGTTGAATAGACAACAAGTAACCTTAATTAGTACTCTACCTTTTTCCTTCCTTTTCAAATACTATTGATATCTTTTCCACTTATTAATGACCCTATAAAGGTCCAGGGGGTAACTGTGGAACAAAAGGATAAAAGAATGCCATGTATAGATATCTTACCCTGCGTGGACTTTGTGCTTAAGATTGATTTTTTATATTTTTTTGTTGTACAGTTTCGAGCAGTTCTGCATTAATTTTGCTAATGAGAAACTTCAGCAACACTTCAATGAGGTGAGGGACTTGTTACGGTTTTTTATACAAGTATTCATTACTTAATGTCTAATGCTCTTCCTTTGTTTCAGCATGTGTTTAAGATGGAGCAAGAAGAGTATAAAAGGGAGGAAATAAATTGGAGTTACATTGAATTTGTAGATAATCAAGATGTTCTGGATCTGATCGAGAAGGTTTATTCCGTCTCCCCTTTTATTTTTCTAGTCTTTTATGTGGCAGTTACTGAGCGGTTGGTATATCAATGTATGGTATTATTGTGAAATTGACAGAATATAAAGGTTAATTTTTCCTTATATGGTAGATTAATTATCATCCTTATTTGTTGATACATGTTATTTATAGGACCACCAAGTTCTTATCCATATGCTAAATAGAACCGCAAAAAAAAAAAACTGGTCATAACTTATAATAATCTACACCTTTATAAGAACACGAGTAATCTGCATCATCTTTTAAAACATAGAAAACAAAAGGTAAAATATTTTCTTTATCAAAGAGTCCCTTGAAAGCAAATGCTTTATTTATTTATTTGTCATAAACATCGTCATATCGCCTAAAAAAAAGCTGCAAAACATTAGTTACCCTACCCCTTTCCTCCTTTTTCTTGAAGGCTTTAACAGTCTTTAACTTCTCAATTACCTGCTTGAACTCGTTAACATAATCAAGCTCATATGTCGTAAAAGGACTCCCAAAAAAAATGATATAGATGTGGTTTTGACTCTTTTCCACCTTAGCGAAACTATATTTGTTGGCCTTGGAAATGCTTTAAGCGTGTCTTATGCTGTAGTTTCTCTCTTTAATGCTGCTTGAAAACAAACAAGTTTTCGCAGAGCTTTCATGCTCTACATGACCATTGTAACCAATGTTCCCATAATGATCTGCAGGAGAGTAGATAATCTCTATATAGAGGATAATGACTTCTATCAGCTTGAATGAAAATTTGTTGGCTGCTTATTGTAGTGATTCATCTACTGTGAAATAAGTATTCATTTATTGCAATAGGGGGCTACTTATATAGCATTGTATATGTGTATCCTTGTTTATTTAATTCCATCAAAGCTTCATAGCTGTCACTACTCACAAGTTTGGATTAATGGAAATGTAAGAAAGCTATAATATTGTCTTTTATCCTGAAGATCTTTGTGTAAGTAATTCCTCCGAAAGGAAGTCCTAGACTGGTGGTGTTTTTTATTATAATTATGCTTCTTCCCTCTCAATTATGAATTTTCGTTATATCGTATTTTAACTTCTAATATGTTTTTTTCTTATGTACTTCACTTTGATATAATTTGCATGTCTTTATGCAGAAACCAATTGGAATAATTGCTCTATTGGATGAGGCTTGGTACAATTTGTGACCCATGCTGTATTTAGTGTTTCTAATCTCTCGTGCTGGTTTGTAGTAATATACTATTTCATGATTCCATTGTTGCAGCATGTTTCCGAAATCAACCCATGAAACATTTACAACCAAGCTGTTCCAGAATTTCCAGGCACATCCTAGGTTGGAAAAGGCAAAGTTTTCACGTAGTGATTTTACTGTTGCTCATTATGCTGGAAAGGTATGTTACGCTGCAGATGCCTTTAGCTCTCGCTTTCTATATCTACTTGATTACTTGTTTCTCATATTCTTGTTTACAGAATCACATTGAATGACCTTGCTTAGCTCTGTTGCAGGTTACCTACCAAACAGAAACTTTCTTGGACAAAAATCGTGATTATGTTGTTTTGGAACACTGTAATCTTTTATCTTCTTCCAAATGCTCCTTTGTTGCTGGCCTTTTTCCTTCTGTAGCGGAGGATTCTTCACGTTCATCCTACAGATTTTCATCTGTTGCCTTTAGATTTAAGGTTTGACTACATTTTGATTGTCTTACATGCTATATTACCCGTACATAAATGAATTGGCATGGGCCATGGGGTCATCTTAGAATTGCATGATAAGGATGAAAAGACTTTGAGTGTGCTAGTGCTTTCACTAATTTGCAATAGGAAAACTTAACTAGAAAATTGGAGCTTGACAATGTTTTTTGTAATTAGCTGTGAAGTTCGGGGAATTGTGGATAATTGTTTTCCTTGCATTTCTTTTCTTATATGCAGCAACAACTACAAGCACTTATGGAAACCCTCAGCTCCACTGAACCCCATTACATTCGTTGTGTGAAGCCAAACTCAATTAACCGCCCTCATGTATATGAGAATCTGAGCATCATGCACCAATTGAGATGCGGGGTAAGTGAGAATTAATTGGTTATCTTTCTTCGTTCCACTTGATAATTAGTATTTCTTTAATTGTTTTTTCAGTGAACACGTGATTTTTTAGCATAGCTACAGATCTGACTATTCTTGTATTATGTATTTATTTGTGATGTTGGTTCCCCTTCAACCCTATTGTAATAATACCATTTTATTCAGACAAATGATTTTGATGCTGTTTTGATTGAAACCTTTTCTGATTTTGTTTTGTGTTACTGTACTTGATTATGCATTTAGTATCTTCCAGTCGAATGATGCTTCAGCAATTTCATGATTTCATCACGTAATTACTTATGCAACAATTATATGCAGGGTGTTCTTGAGGCGGTTCGGATAAGTTTGGCTGGTTATCCAACTAGAAGGACTTATAATGAATTTGTGGATCGCTTTGGCCTTCTTGCACTAGAATTTATGGATGGGAGGTATGAATATTAAAATCGATTTGGTTGCTTAAGATTAATTCATTTGGATTAAGCTTGTGATTTCATCCTTGTGGTTTTGTGTTGCCACTTTCAACACTGATTTCTAATGAAAGACAGGTGTATCTAATGTTTCTCTGTTTGCTGCACGATAATCGTAGATCTGTGAACTCATTTTAGATTGAAGAGAGAATTCATTTCTTTTCCTTGTCTTTGACAGTTTGTGAATCCTTTTGCTCATGCTTTTGAATAAGCTACCTTATATATAACCTAAACTGCAGCTATGATGAAAAGACCATCGCGGAGAAGATTCTACAGAAGCTGAAGCTTGAAAATTACCAAGTAAATTACTAAAGAACTATAAAATTTACTGCACAGTGATGTAATTTGTCTTATTTGTTTGGAAATGATTTTCTGGGTGCATTTTCTCATTTTACTATGCATTTCATTATAATGCTATAGGATATTTTTTTTCTGTTCTTTGTTGAAACTTAGTTTCTAAATAACACAAATGCCTAGGAAATGTCAGTTATCAATGTAATATAATGATGTTTGTGCTTTGGATTTCTATGGACGAGTAATTGTGGTAATTTTCTTTTGTGTTGCTCATTCATAGCAGATTAAAAGATAAGTGAACATTTACATGCATTTATATGAGCAGCATATGAACAAGTCACGATGTCAGTATTTCGATGATATGCTTTTTTTTTTGGATTTGTTTGTATCCTTATTGTGTCAAATTTAATCTCCTCTGTTTGTAAAGTATCAAAATGTGTCAGATCTGTTGTGAAGAAGTGCTTAGCTATTTTAGAAAAACAATTTCTATTTTATTGTTGTTGACATTCTTGTATTTTTATAATGGCCTGCATAGACCAAAAGTGTAAATGTTGACCTCCCTTTTTGACATACCGGAGAAGCGTAGAAGGGTGATCTGACTGATATTTGCTTGTCATATTGCTATGATCATTCAATCGGCAAATGGATACATGTCTTTCTTCAGATAATTTGAAACTTTAAGAAGAATGTTGCCTATTTGGGTTTTCTCAGCATATAAATGAATGATATTATGCAAATATCTATTTTTCCTCAATGTGAAAGATGTGAAAGGCCATGCCTGTTGTCTTCCATTTTTTGCATCATTTTTGTCTACTTTGAGGTGTAGATTCTACTTTTTCATATGGCAATTGATGGTATTATACTTCTGGATCATCTGGTAATGTGGACATTTACCTGAACGTATCTTATCTTTTCTTTATCTTAGTTGGGAAAGACAAAAGTCTTTCTTCGATCCGGTCAGATTGGTGTACTAGATTCGCGGAGAGCTGAGGTGTTGGATTGTGCTGCGAAACACATACAGGGTCGATTGCGAACATATATAGCACAAAAACAGTTTATCTCAGTGCGAACTGCAGCATTGTTACTCCAAGCATACTCCCGAGGTCTTTCACATTCTGCACGACACTATTTTGCTTTTGCAAAACAATTCTTATTACTGTTCTGACTTCTTTCTGGCATTTCCGCATTTAAACGAAATGGCAGTTAAATTGACAAAACTGGGTGCTTGGTTTACCTGGATGTGTGTTTCAACAATAAAACTTTAAGCATTTGATATACTTCAAAAGTTATTTCCCATTTCTAATAATGTTAAAACTTTTGTTTTGGCATGCTCTAATTTTTGTTATCTCTTTCTGTTTAAGTAGTTATTTAAACTTTCTATATGACAAAAGACTTTGTTAATGCTTCATATTATTTAAATGTGTCGCAACTTATTTACATTAAATACGAGAATCAAGATGTGAGCTGTACTTGGAAGTGTTCTGGTTGATGTTTTCCCAAGTGATAGTCGTGCATTAGGTATTGTATTGTGATTGCTGTTGATAAATTACTTTTTCCTAATTGTATGCAGGGAGCCTTGCTAGGAAAGCTTATGCAGAGAAGCGAGAAGCTGCAGCTTCTATCTTAATACAGAAGTATGCTCGTAGATGGATTTGCAAAAGTGTTTATCTGTGTCAATATTCAGCTGCTATTCTAGTGCAGTCCGCAATACGTGGGTACATGTGTCGAAGAAGATTTTTGTGTGGAAAGGAACACAGAGCTGCTGCTGTAATTCAGGTAGGGTTGTACTTGGGAATCGGTCAGAACTTTTGAATGGACTATATTGAAAGCATATCACTGGATTTTTTTTGGCACCAAGTGTTTTTCTAAATGAGATAGCTGCTTACTTATATTCAACGTGTTTTCCATGAAATGTAATGATCTTAGGTATTAATATAGTTGCTATGCTGAAATCCTGTTGATTTTTTGTTATTGAGCTCTAATTTGGTTCATGTAGTTTCTAAGATTCTGCCTGCTTGTCTTTCTTTGTAAAGTATCTTAAATATCTGTTGCCATACTTGGCGCAACACTATTGTTCATGTCAGGCTCAATGGAGGATACGTCAGTTCCGTTTTGCTTTCCATCAGCACCAGAAGTCAATTATTTCAATACAAAGTCTTTGGAGGCAACGAATGGCAAGAAGAGAGCTACGAAGACTTAAACATGTAAAGCAATTATACTTTAGTTTTATGTATTGGCTTTGTATTTTTCTCAACCATGTTTTGTAAGGTGTTTGATTTGGCTGTTGGAAGAGTCATGGTAATTTCCTACTTTCCAAGAATCTGTCTAATCTGTAACTATTGAGTATATATAGCCTTTGAGTGGTTAGGGTTTGCAAAAAGTTATTTACAAAGAAGGAAAGTGCAATACAAAAGGCTGGTCACAGTACATTAAAGTTCCTAATGTGTGCACGTATTATAAATTTTATGGAGGTTTAATTTTGAGTGATGTTCTCATGGGTATATACTATATATTTTATCTTTCAGGAGGCTAATGAAACTGGTGCATTACGCTTGGCTAAGAGTAAACTTGAAAAGCAGCTTGAAGATCTTACGTTGCGGTTGCATTTAGAAAGGAGTTCACGGGTATTAATTCTAAAATATTTTCTATATCAATTGACAAAGAGATTAGCCTATTAGAGATATGATATGGACTCTGCTGCTATGGTGAAGAAACAATGTATAGAGAGTATGAGTAGATTCTGTTCTTATTTGCAGGCTCTCTTAATGATCTTAAATCAGTAAACAATATTTTCTTTCCTGGGTTTGTGCCTTTTGTGGTCACTGCTTTGTCAATTTTACTAACACCAGACTATGTTGCCTAACATAACTAAGAAATTTTACTTGATAGATTGGAAAATGTACATGCTTATGTTGTCCTTAAAGGATCATGCGAAATGTTGAAACTGTCGACTAACCCATTCATTTGAGAAAGTAGAAGGATTAAATGAAGAGTTAATCAATTTGATTCATAGAGCATTTATGGTGGCTCTTGAGAAATGCTTTTCGAGTTGGTTTATCCTTTTCAGACCTTGCATTAATTTGTTAAGGTGATTCTGGCATTTAGGGATTTCAAATGGGTGTTGATTATGGTGAGATGCTTTTAGATTTTGGGAGGGATGGCTATATATATTAGAAACATCTTGTAAGATCTATAACAGTGGTATTTTTGTACTATATTTGAAATTTTGGAAGAGTCCTGATCAAGTACCCATTCGTCTGAGATGTGTGATTCATTATGGATAAACAAACAACCTTGAGTAGCATATATTGCAGTTCTCAAGTATTGATGTACACAAGTTACTTACCGTTTCCTTGTGTGTACATTGATGCTAGTGTTTGGAGTAGTGCTGAAATTCATTCTTCCACCCACATACATGTTCAGACATTCACCTCAATAATATTTGATAATTTCTAGTTTTTTTTCCCAATAATTTATTAAAAGAAGACACTTAAAGATCAATAGACATGTTTTCGCATGCAAGTTTATGTTGAATGAGTAATCAATCATCAATAGACATAGCAAAAGACACTTAAAGATTTGGAGTAGTTACTTATTATCATCCTTGTTTTCTTGAATATACTTAAGAAAAGTTGCGGTCTTTTGCTCACTAATTCTGTTGTTATAGCTACATTTTTCAGATTTCACTTCACTGTTTTGTATTTCTTTTTTGTCCCAATAATTTTCTTACTTGGTTTTTGAAGGTGTTTTTGATCACTGTGTTCTAGAAGATGCCCTGCTTAACATCAGTTGCTTTGAACTGCAGATGTCCAATGAGGAGGCTAAACTGGCAGAAATAACCAAACTTAAGAGGATGGTTGAAACGTCCAATATTGAACTAGATGTGGCTAAATCTGAGAATATAAGCCTCAACAAGAAGAACACAATCCTACAAACTCAGTTGGAATTGTCAGTAAAGGAAAAAGCTAATTTGGAGAGAGAATCTCCTGAAACAGAAGGTCTGAAAAAGGAAAATTCTATTTTGAAGGTTAGTGAGCTAGAAAAATTGTTTCATTTGGTGTCTGCTATGCTATTTTGACTGAAGTAAGCAAGGTTGTGTTAGTTTTTCCATGATGCTTATAAATATATAGTTGAAGTGCCGGGTTGATACAAAATTGTAAAGACTGTCACTACTGCTTGGGAGCTAGTATTAGAGGAGATGAATGGATGTGCTATTGCTAATTGGCAATATCTATTCCTTTGTTCCCATTTCTTTCGTTTCACTTATGTCTTTGCTGTGTTTGTGTAGTGTGGTTGTCTTGCCTTTTCCTTCACAATGACATGTTTTTTTTTGGGTTCTAATTCATGAATCATGATATGTATCTGATGAAGTTTTTGACTGAAAATTTGATACAAGTTTTGTGATAGTTTTCTTCTTATAAATTAGTCAGTTACTCAATTTGATGGTATTCTAGTGGAATAAAAAGCTGATATATTTGTTTGGGTGGATGTTAAAATAACGATAACGTCGATAAGCTAGATATGGCTAGTATTAGAGATATGGGAGGAGAAATTTGAAAATTATATTCGTTGGCCTGTTAAGAAAGTATGCATTGTTTCTCATGGGTTCTCGAGACTCTTCTTTAGTGCCAATCAAATTCTTCCGTTAATGTTCATTATCTCTCTCTTCCTTATAAATTTACTGTCACACAGAGATCTTTAATTGACTTGGAAAAGAAGAATGCATCGCTTGAGGCAGAACTGTTGAAGGCTCAGCAAGATTGTAATGGTGCCATCCAGAAGTGGCGTGAATTTGAACAGAAGTATGAACAGCTGCAACAGAACCTTTTGAGGTCTGTTTTACTAGTAATATTAACTGCAATCCAAAGCCAAATTTATACTTACTAAATGGGGAGTTTTTTTTATCTCAAAATTCACCAGTCAAATGCAAAAATGAAAAATATCAACCGTTGTATACTTATGTTAGTCAAACACCACTTGCACTCATTTCTCTGTTATTGAACTGTTTAAAAACATGTTGAATGCTACTTGCTTCCTTGCTGTTTTAATAGTGAACTAACTAGAAAAATGAGTGTATGTGGCATTTAGTTTACTGAAGGTATATAATATGTGGATTTTTCCAATTTCATGTTTAATGTATCATTTATGAGGAACTCCTTACTGAATGGATGGTCTTCCACAATTTTTTTCTATTCTTTTATAGTTTAATGTTCAACGCTTTCCATGTCCTGTTCTTTATTCACTTGTGATCTCCCCTACAATTATGGGCCTTTACTTCTATGCTGTAATGTCTTCTTACTTCGCTTGTATTTTCCTTCTCGGTGATATGTTACTGTCCTTCCAGCCTAGAAGAAAAGACGTCAAATCTTGAGAATGAGAATCATGTCTTAAGGCAGAAGGCACTAAGTATGACTCCAACAAGTGTCCGTCCTAGTTTTATGAAGCCATTTTCTGATGTAAGTCTTCATGGTATTTGGTCTTCTCCCTAATGATATGTATGTGCGGAGTGTTTACCTTCTCATATTTATCTGCAATTGTTTGGTCAGATATGCAATGATATTATGTATGGCATGTTTCTTTTTCTGATTTTTTCTTGGGCCTTTTTGACTTTGGTGCCCTTTTTATACATAGCAAGCCATGATGTGCATGACCTTAACTTGGATTCCTTATTTTTAAGAAGCCTTCATTTGTTAGTTATATAAATACCCTCCAAAACTATTCTTCTTCTTTATGGTTGTCCGCGCTAAAGTGCCACTTTTGGTAAATGTTTTCTCTTATTCAGCTCTGTCGGGTGTGAATTCCATGCTTATAAACAAATGCGGCTGGTTGTTTTCACATTAGTAGAAGGAACATATATAATATGTCTGCTAGTTCTGTTACAAGCTTTCAAATTTGCTGCATTTGTTTGAACTTGTGGGTCTTAGTAGCTGATGTAGCATCTCTTTTTTTGGGGTTGGTCATATATACATCCATTTCCCCTTATCTTTGACTTAAGAGAACTCTCTGACAAGTGGTGTGTTAAAATGCGTATTGGAAATTATATTGTGATAGGGCATGAAACTCGTTTAGCTTCTCATTTTTCTTCATGTTTTACTCATTGGTATTGTGCTTCAGATGTTTCTGTATTACGTGGATACAGTTATAATATAATATTCACATTTTAAATTATGATTTTTGCTAAATAATGAACTATATGTATAAAAACCTTGAGTTGTGAGATTTTAGTTTTTGTCATTTCTAAATATACAGTGTTAATTTGTTCATCTCTGCAGTTCCATTTAGGTGGTTGCTCTTTGATATCAAACTGACTCTGAATTTTGTGGTACAGATGTATTCCAGTGTTGCTGCTTTATCATACATGGATCGGAAGACGTTATTTGTAAGATATGATTCTTTTGTTTCTGTTGTTGAAAGTATACACTGCTATAAATATATAATTAATTTTTCTTTTTGCAGGAGACTCCAACACCAACAAAACCGATCCCGTTTTCACAAGGTTTATCAGAGTCTCGGTCGAAGTTGACTGTTGAAAGGCATCAGGTTGAAGTTTATTGAATAAAAAGCTTCTTTACTCTTTCTTGCAAGTCAATATAGGGACATGCTATTGATTATACGTACTTTTGAATTATAAGCTTTATGCAGCTCTTCATATTTTCCCATTCTTATTGATCGATGTCTATGCTTGTCATGCAGGATAACCATGATTTTCTATCAAGGTGTATTAAAGACAACTTGGGATTTCAAGATGGTAAACCAGTTGCTGCATGCATAATCTACAAGTGTCTACTTCATTGGCATGCCTTTGAATCAGAAAGGACAACCATTTTTGATTACGTTATTGAGCTCATTAATGATGCAGTTAAGGTGAATAATACGTACCAGGATTTCAATATTTTTATGCCTATTTTTTGCACAAGTTGCATTCAATTTTTTTATGTGTACATCATAAATATATTGTCTTTAGATTGGAGGTGGATCAATAAGTGAATCTTGATTGGTCACACATGAGTGTCAAGGTATAGAGGCAAGAGGGTCTCTAGCCCTGGTTGCATGCACTCTCCATCTAAGAAGACTCATAGGGATCTTCATTCTACCTCCAAACAAGTTTTAGTATCATCTTAATGTCAAAATTGTAGCAATACAAATCTGAATGATGAATTGAACAATTGTTCTTTTCTTTCTAATGTAATGTGCGTGCTCTTGGATTACAATAACTAATGATTTTTTTAACTAATGATTTTTTTTCTTAGTTTCACTGGTTCGGCATGATGTTGGGGAAAATGACCTGAGCACCGTTTTTCGGGGGCTCATTTAATGTGGGGATGGGAATATGCATCCATGTGGATAGTTCTACTTTATGCTACATGTGAGGTGCACCTCTGCATCTTCTGCTGATGCAAGTTTGATATTGTGTTTTAGGTGCCTGATGATAAAAACGTGCTGCCATATTGGCTGTCAAATGCTTCAGCACTTCTATGCCTCTTGCAAAAAAATTTACGCTCAAATGGTTTCATGAGTGCTGCTTCAAACCGTTCTGTAGGATCCACTGGGCTTGCTGGAAGAGGTCTCTCAGTAAGTGCAGCATAATGATTATGATGGCTTGAAGTCTAATTCTAGTGGAAATTAGGTTCAAGTATCCCTCTTGCTATTCCATTAAACTTTCAATTGGGAGTATCTCATTGGCCTGTGGTGTTTGTTTTTACAAAATCAGGCTCTCAAAAGTCCGCTGAAAACTATTGGCTTTGAAGATGGTATATCACATGTCGAAGCAAGATATCCAGCAATCTTGTTCAAGCAGCAACTAACAGCTTGTGTGGAGAAGATTTTCGGTTTAATTCGTGACAATTTGAAGAAAAAAATATCTCCACTGCTGACATCTTGTATTCAGGTCCGATATCTGCTATTTTGCATTGTCTTGTGGGTGATTCTATGGATGGACTGGATTATGAAGTTAAAATCATGTGTTTATGTTTGCCCTTTTCTTTCTTCCTGGAGTCTGATTGATGACTTGCTTTCTGTAAAGGCGCCTAAAAGTGGACGAGCAGGAAAGTTATCTCGATCGCCAAGTGGTGTTCCTCAACAACCAACCAGTAACCAGTGGGACATCATCATCAAGTTCTTGGATTCACTTATGAGTTGTTTACGTGGAAATCATGTATGTAAATCGACTACTTGCTTTCTGCATTTCTTTTCCTCTTGGTGTTGCTTGCTGAAAGTAAATTGTATACTCAACTCCACTACTTTTGGACTTCTGCATACCTTTTTCCTTTACTTATAGACGACCCATCACTTAAATGATAAGTTGGGGGAGTTGAACTCTGGTGCTTTCTTATACCGTCATTACTCCTGTTATTTGAACTTTTAAACCCTTCCTTGAATTTTATGTCCTACCATCCTCTCACTTTCTTAATTGGGTGCCAATAAGAACTTCTTCAGTAATGCTTGAATGTATATGCACTGTTTACATGCTTCTGTCCTACTGATACAAATATTTTACATCAGGTGCCATCCTTTTTTATCCGAAAGCTTATCACACAAGTATTCTCTTTCATCAACATCTCTCTTTTCAACAGGTAGTATTTACTTCTGCATGGTCTCTTGTATTCTTAAGAGCTTTATATGCTTATACTGATAGAAGCTTACTTTACAGCCTTCTACTTCGCCGGGAGTGTTGTACATTTTTAAACGGGGAATATGTAAAATCTGGCTTGGCTGAGTTGGAAAAATGGATAGTTAACGTAAAAGAAGAGGTAAATTGCTCCCATTCCTTCTTTATTCTTGAACATTTGTTGATTTTTGAGTTGTGCTTTATTTCTGTGTGACTCTTAGTTTGCAGGGACAGCCTGGCATGAGCTCAACTATATTAGACAAGCTGTTGGGTTCCTGGTGTGTGTCACAAACATCTTTCCATGATATTGTCTTTCTTTTCCTAAAACAGTAAAACCTGTTTTTTCACCCGGGAAAATTCTATGAAATCCTTTTGCAGGTGATACACCAGAAGAGGAGAAAGTCATTAGATGAGATCAGAAATGATCTGTGCCCGGTATGCAGGCTTCTATTTTATGTTAAAATGTTATGTTTTGTTTGCGCCTAGTTTGTTTGTTATGCTGCAGTATGAATAATTAAACCTACTCCATTTTGGTCTTGGAGCAGGTATTGACTGTTCGCCAAATATACCGTATAAGCACTATGTATTGGGATGATAAATATGGCACACACAGTGTGTCAAATGAGGTAAATTTGCGTTCTTTGCTTCTTTTCCTCCAATGTAAAACTGCTGGGATAGGTTCAATCCCTGAAATTCCATCTTTCTTGTCAGGTGGTGGCTCAAATGAGGGAGATTCTGAGCAAAGACAACGAAAACTTACCGTCAAACTCATTCTTGTTGGATGATGATCTAAGGTAAGCATTATATCAAGATACCTGGCTCTTCTAAAATGTCACTGGCTCTCAATGAATGTACTACTTACTGCACTTGCAAGGTTTTAATATGCACATTTCACATTACTTTTGCAGCATACCATTCTCTACTGATGATATCTCAAAAACCATCCCGGTTATTGATCCAGTGACCATTGATCTTCCAACATCCTTGTCGGATTGTCCTGCTGCTAAGTTCCTCATCAATCAAGAAAAAGTATGGAGTTAACTTGTTATACAAAGCGCTGCACTAACAATTATCATATAATCCATATAGACAAGTGCTTATGCTTTGACAATCATGGGTTCCATGCTGATGACCACATGATCAATCACGCCTCCCCAGCTGATTCTTGTGAGGGGAAAAAAGAACCCAGGGTGATACTTATTTCTTCTGTCACTGCACTAACGAAAATCTAGAAACAAAAATAGAGACGAAGTCGGAAGGCAATGCAGGATATAGGAAGCGGTAGAATTGACAGTCAGTGGTGTGGTTGAACAGATGTGGAAGACTTGTGATTCGGCAGGGGCTGATGAGGTTTGCCCATGTTTTTATGTGCTAGGCTAAACCTTTTTAAAGCCTCTGTATTGACCTTGTCTAGGCAGCACAGGTGGATGTTGTAAATACAATTGTGTTATTGTTTCATTGTGTACATAATGTTGGTAAATCATATATATGGCTGCATTAAGAAACCCTGCAATTATACTTGTGGTTTGTTTAAAGATCTCTATCTGCCCCTCTGCACGTTATTTCACAGATTAGTTCCGCTCAAAAACAATTTTTTTTGAGGGGTACCTGTTTTGAAATGTTGCTGAGTTCAGTTTTTGAAATTTAAGTGTTGGATAACTCAGCAATTGTGTAATGCAGCTTGAATTTGATATTTTGTCGCACTGGTGATTTTGAACTAGCCTAGATAAATTAGCAATGTACAAAATCCTCTTCATAAAATAGGTTGGAAGCAACTGAAATCGCCCAACAAAATCTACATTCATAAGAATTCATTAAGAGAGGAACAAATAAACCTTCAAAAAAAATTCAATATAGACAGCATATAAATTAGTGATCCCCAACTCCCAACAACTGAAAGAATTGAAACCAAACTTATGAACATTTCTCTGTAAAGAACTCCCTGATTTCAAACAAATGGTACTATATTCCTTTGTTGAGTTATAGGATATTGAAAGCCTCTCACTTGGGATCTTGCAAGGAAATAACAGTCTCAAAGGCACCAGCCAGAGCTCTGACTTTGTTCCTCTTTTCCATCAGCTTACTTGCAGTTTCCTCAATCACCCCGTTGTAATCATGAACCTCCTTCTTCTTCCCTGATTGAGTAACAATTTCATGCTTTGCAGGGCTCTCATCTTTCACCACTTGTTCATCTTCTTTCTCTTCTTCCCCCTCTTTGCTCTCTTCCAACTCAACCACCACATGCTTCTCTTCGACATTCGTCGAATCCTCCTCCACAGCTCCCTCTTCTGGTTCAACAGCAGTGCTCTCTTCATTGTGTTGTTGGTCAACCTTCTCATCTGAAGAAGCCTCAGTGATCAGTTCTTGGTCATCATCAGCTGGTTTTTCTCCTTCTCCAACTTTGTCGTCGTTTTGAACTAGATGATGTTGCTCTATGATGACAGGATCACCCAATTGCTCCTCTTGACCGGGCATCTCTGAAATCTCAGGGAGTGACAGCACCTCATCCTGATCATCCTGGCTACCAATCATTTCATCTAGAGGATCCTTGTCGCGTGCCTCGATCTCCAGGGTGGAATCAGAGACGACGCTCTTGGAACCCGGTTTCTTAACAGATTTCCTGAGGCTGATGCTGCTTGTGCTGGGAGGCACCCGCGTCGAGAGGCTCCTCCTGGTGGAGGGCGTGGCAGCCGGCTTCGCTGACCTGGATGACAGGGTGGAGAATGACCTCTGTGGGCCCCGCGGCTTGATGGAGGAGGAAGTACTACTGGTCTTGGAAGCTGCAGAAGATGATATGGAGGATGCGGAGCGAGGCAGTTTGACAGGAGTGTCCAAGGATCGTCTTCGGTCGAGAGAGGGCTTGGTGGTGGAGGTGGGTCTCCGGGGAATCATCCTGGAGGAGGAGGCGGAGGGGTCGAGGCGGGAGCTTATGGTGGGCTTGAGGTAGTTGGGAACTGGCCTGGAGCTACTAGTTGAGAAAGGCTTTCTTTGATCAAATGGTGATGAGGCTTTGTTGTTGGTTGATGATGATGATGATGCAGGTTGTTTCTTGGTTATGTGGTTTGAAGAAGAGTTTGTTCCCCTTCTGTTATCCCTCTCCCTACCTCCACCTGCTCCTCCCTCCCTTGCTGTTGTTGCCATTTTATTTGACTTTTGAGCTACAATTTCAGACCAAAATTAACATAAATGGCTTGGAGAGTGAAGAATATTCTAGAACAAGGGGAAATTAACCATGATCAATGTGAAAAAGAAAGATCAATAGAATTTGTAGGTGCACCTAGCAATATTAAGGATTACTTTCCTTCCCAATTCCCCTTAGCAGATTAAGGATTACTAGCAATATAATGTCAATGTTGATCAAAACCAAATGAAACAAGTAAACATGAGAAGTTTGAGCAAATTATCATGTGATCGATCGAATGCATCAGAAATGATCTTGACATCAACACTAAACTCACGAACAAACTAATCGCCGACGTCCTGTGTATCCATCGGATCGTAATTAGAACGTAAGTTTTTGACTTCAAGAACAAAACAATAACATCCTCAAGAATCAAATTCCTAATACTGATCAAAGATGCAGAATCAAACAGAAATCAAATTCCTATAGAATTATTAATCCTTATGTAGTCGGAAAGAATTAAAGAAATGAATTCGAGTACATGCAAATATGGAAGTCAAATCTGTTTGGTTTAATTTGATTCATCAATCGCCGCCAATACGCATATTGAGGGAGAGAATTTACCTTGATGAAGACGAGCGACGATCAAAAGCTTGAAATCCGATGATCAGATTTGAGAACGGAATCAAAATTCAAGAGGGGGAGATTTTGATAGGGGCGGGAGAGAGAAAGCAGGGAGTTGGAAAACACGAATTTATGGTGCTGCGAAGATGAAATCAGAATCAGGGATTATTTGTTGTTTCCCTGCCCTTCACTCCATCAAATTTTACCTCCTTTAAATATTACAGATAATTTTGTGTTTGTCTTTTTTTATCCTTCTTCTTAAAAAAAGGATTCGAGAAAATAAATAGACGAATATGCGTAAAACACGCAGCGCATCGAATTTGAAGGAAGCTGGTAAAACTTGTAACATCCCGACGTGATCGTTGACTTCAATTATGTTTATTTTAGTTTATCCATCTTTTTGTCACATAGAATTGACTTTTCCAATTTTCTAAAAAGAAATACTATATGATCGTTGACTTAAAACCGTTTTTCCCCCCTTCTTTTCCGCTTAACAGGTGCGTTACTGAATTAGCAAAGGGATATTGGATCCGGCCACGATATGATTTTAAACCAAAGTTGGATCAGTAATTTGAAGATGAAATAGAGTGGGCCGAGCCCAATATGTGGCTTCGAAGAGGTCCATTTTATTGATACTAAGTCCCCTGTAACACCCGTAGATTTATTAAGGTCCTTACTATTCGGCACATATTTGAAATTGCATTTCAACGCATAGGTTACGCACGTTACGTAGTAACATGCTCCACACGTTACGTGATAAATTTTTTATTTTTTTTACGGGAGAGAACATTCAGCACGTTACGTGGGAGCACATTCACCACGTAACGTGTGAGCATGCTCCACACGTAACGTGGGAGCATGCTCCACACGTAACGTGTGGGCTTGTGTCTGCTTTAAAAGCCGAAACCCTCTTCTTCCTCTTCATTTTGCCGCCGCTCTCTTCCCTTCATAAGTAACGTTGCTCTCTCTTGCCTTCGTACGTAACGTCGATCTTCGTCCTCCTCTTTACGAATCAATAAGCTTTTCACGTTACGTAAATCCATATTCAAAGGTTAGTTTTTTTGTTAAATTTGATTTTGATTTTTTAGTGTTTTTGTTAGGTTATTATTGTAGATCCATAATGTTTTTGTGGTTTTGATATATTTTTTGTTTGTTTAGTGTAATTTTGAACTAGTTATTTGCATTTCTTGGTTGTAGTTTTGTTGGATTTGTAGTTTTATTGGATTTGTATAATTTTGAATTAGTGTAATTTAGTCCCAACACAAATTTTGAACTAGTTATTTCCATAGTGGAAGTTGTTGTTTTGTTGAATTTGTTTTAATTATTGTCGATCATGGGTAAATTTTTCGGAAAAAAATGTCGTCGGAATCTGGAATTTCGCCGGAAGTTCGTCGGAAATTGAGCGTCGGTGGACTGGAATGGCAAATCCACACGTTATGTGTGGATACTATACACACGTTACGTGTGTATACTCTCTACACGTTACGTGTGGATTTACGGCGAACTTCCGGGGACAGTTATTGATGTTTTAGTATTGTTGTTAGGTTATTGTTGTAGATCCATAATGTTTTGGTGTTTTTGATATTGTTTTTGTTGGCCCACGTGTAATTTTGAACTAGTTATTTGCATTTCTTGATTAACTTTTGATATTGTTTTTGTTGGATTTGTTTTAATTGTTGTAGATGGAGCCCGGTGAGAGAACAAGACGTAGAAGCAGGAGAAACCTTCTCCGGGACGTTTCGTTCCGGACTGAAGAGGAGGTAAAAAGAAATCTTGATGGCGGTAGTCAAGAAGGATTCAGGCAGGACGAGGGCAATGCTGACCCCCCTGTGTTCCCTGATGTGTCATCGTTTCCTGTGGCGTCGGGTGGTCGTGCTGACTCAGACCCGCAGTTGTATCGAGATTACAATGCGAGCCCACTCCATGGTTACTCTGATACGATGAATCAGAGTAACTAATATGGCCCCTCATTTAGTCCACCGCCCCAGCACAGCCCTCACACTCATCATAGCCCATCGCCCTATCACAACCCTCACCTCCATCAGAGCCCTCACATCCATCATCAGAGCCCCGTCTATTATCAGGGCGTAGATGATCAGATGCGGTACAACTCATGGGAGAACCCAAGCATCTACCTGAGCGCACCTCAACCTATGGTAAGTGGCCTTATCATTTGTACTTATCATTTGTATATTTAGTGGAGATCGTATGCCCCACATTTAAGTACTTATCATTTGTATATTTAAAATGCAGGACGAGGATAGTCAGGCTTGGGCTCCCAGAGGTGACCCTGAATATGTGGCCGAGGATCCACATGAAGCCTCATCTTTGCGGGCAAAACCACCCCGTTCTAAGAGAAAGGGCAAATATGACCCTGAATTGTTGGTCGGAGTACCTGGAGGTCCGCAAATACCTGAATTGTTAAAGGGCTTTCCGAATCACGTTGCGTACACCTAGAGATGTTCACGGTTTTGGAACCGCCGGTTCCGGTTCTAGAACCGCCGGTTCCGGTTCTAAAAAATCATGAACCGAAACCGGAACCGACTAAGTCCGGTTCCATCCGGTTTTGCCGGTTCCGGTTCCGGATCCGATTCTGGCCGGTTTTGAACCGGTTCCGGTTACGGTTACGGTTCCGAACCGGATAAAAATTAATATTTTTATACAAAATATCTAAAAAAAAGTTGAATATAAAAAAATAAAAAATATTAACATTAATCATTTAATCTTTATATTTTAATTATACAATATATTCTTAAACTAAAAAATATAATAAGCATTTGTCTTTATACAAAATTATAAGGAAAAAATAAAGGTTTGAACATAATTAAATTGCTTATGTGTTCTCTCCGGGTTAGAGAAATCAAAATCCACGTAGTCCTCTTACCTTTATTATGGAAATTCACTTAGCTAATAGGTTTGAAATTGGCGGTTCTGAAACGGTTTGGAACCGCCGGTTCCGAACCGCTTCGAACCGTCGGTTCTGAAACGGTTTGGAACCGGCGGTTCGAAGCGGTTTGGAATCGCCGGTTCCATGAAATCTTGAACCGAAACCGGTCTCGAACGGTTTTAGTCGGTTCCGGTTCGATTACGGTTACGGTTTCAGACGGTTTTGGGCGGTTCCAGAACCGTCGGTTGAACGGTTCAAAGGAACCGCTGAACACCTCTAAATGGTGTACGGTATACCATTTACCAGCGCATTGTAAGTTACAACAAAAACCTTATATAAACTTTCTCATTTATTTTTAATATTTCGTTACGTGGGTTGCTTACATATGTTAAAAATTCAAATATTTAAAGTCGGTGCCAACGTTGAGGTTTCAGCAACGAGGCAAGCAGACACGTTCATGGCCTTTGCAACCAAATGTCATGTGGTGTCATGTGGCATCTGCGTCAGGGTTGTGTCATGTACCGGAGCTGATGCACGAGCATGTGGACGAGGCGCTGATTAGTGTTTTCGTTGAGCACTGGCATCCAGAAACCAGCTCATTCCATATGCCATGGGGAGAGATGACTATAACTCCATGACGTATTGTTGATCATTGGGTTGAACATCCATGGAAAAGACATGGGACCTCCACAGAAATGGCACGAGTAGTTGGGAATCAATGATCTGAAGAAGGCCTTGGTGGAGGAGGCGGAGGTGTTTTTTGAGTTGCCTGATGGGGCTGTGACATCTAGTAACGTCCATGCTACGGACTCTCAGATTGAATCTATGCTCCACGAAGTATCTCTTCTCATTGCACTCATAGAAGAACTGTTGCACAACTGTTCTTCCTTCCATGCCCTTCTTTCGTATCTCATGCATGATGTTGTACACTTGCTTCATCTTGGTCAAGTTTCCTGGGGACGACCTGATTGTAGTATGAATCTTTTGAGGCTTGCAATGATTGACTGTCATCACCCTAATAATCTCCTTCTCTTCAGCGTTTGGTCGCCCAGCTAATGCATGACCATACAAATTCTCTTTTATCACATGATTGTGAGTTCCATGTTGTACACTGATCTTCCATGATCCCTTCGGCCCTTCTTTCAGCCTCAACATGAAGGGACACCCACACTTCTTCGACCTTGTGATGTCTCTCACTTGGTCAGCTTGTTTAGGCACGTTTTGTCCATGCCTGTCGCACGATAACCAAGTCCCCCCAAGGGTTGTATTCGTGGAAGGTTTATTCCTCCACTTTTTGATGCAGAATTTGTGACACATAGCGGTCTCCCACGCCCACATAAATGCTTCTTCTCTGGACTCCCAGATTTGATCAATTGTGAAGAACTTTGAATAATCAACAGAGACGAAAACATCCTCTTCTGGTGGTACACTAAACTGAGGCTGTGTGTGTAGGGATATAAAGCAAAATTATGGGGTAGCATGAGATAAATATGTTTCTGGAGGCGGAACACTATAGTCAAATGATCCAAGTGAGAAGGATGGTATCTCATCTGGTGTTTTACACTCAGATGGTGTGTTCCATTCCGGCAGCGGTTGATGAGGTGTTTCCCAAACAGAAAATATTTTTTGTGGGGTGCTCCAGTCATCGAGGGAAATATTGTGTAACCCCTCGTACAAATAATAGTTCGCATGCATACACATGGAATCATCTCATCAAGTAGTGAACTAATTATCAACTATGAAACCATAATTCTCTTTAAGAAAGCATATTCTGCTAAATGGCACGGTTTGTGACAAACCTTGCACTAAACCGTGCCATTTTACAGAAGGGACATAAACAGCCAGATACTGATTGTGTTTCACACGTTACATGTGAAACAGCTCCACACGTAACGTGTGAAACATCACCACACGTAACGTGTGAACCCTAAACCATCTGGCACATATTCACACGTTACGTGTGAAACATCCCCACAGATAACGTGTTAAACTGTTCTTCAATGTAACGAACATCTCCTTTTCTTACACATGTATCCCTCAAAATGTATTAGATTAAATGAGAATTGTCAAGTTCAAAACTTACAAAATCTAGCATGTAAAACTTGCCATAAACAACAAATATTATGTTTAGTTTTCTAAAACCTAAACAACTAAAGCTCAAAACTTTGAACATGTCCAAAACAAAAAAATGAGAACTTTAACTTTAAATAACGGAAATTACCTCATTCGGATGTGGATCCTCTTCGACATTGTTGTTCCAATAATCATTGTTGTTCATGTTGTCCATTTTTTTTTACAAAAAATGAGAGTGTAAAACATAAATTTTTTATTGTTTGAAATGAAGTATTAAGCTCGAAATTGTGGTTAGCCGATGAAGATGAAGAAGAGGGGTCCATTAAATCAGTTAGGTGGGGACAAGACGGGTAATTCAATGCGTTTTACAACAGACGAAACCACACGTTACGTGTGGAATTTTTCCACACGTAACGTGTGGGCCTCTAATACGTTACGTGTGGAATTATTCCACACGTAATGTGTTGCTTCTTTTCCCCTTAAGGGTTTAGGGTCGGAGTTTACTATTTAGGGTTTTAGAATTTAGTATTTAGGATTTAGTATTTATGATTTAAGGTTTATGGTTTAGGGTTAAGGTTTAGGTTTAGGGTTTAGGGTTTAGTATAAAAGACTCATGACTACAAATGTATACAGCTATATACTACAGTTGGTTATTAGCTGTCAATCAGATTTCTTCTTTTTGAGGCTGGTTATTAGCTGTCAAACACATTGCCTTTTCACTATATAAGAAGCATGAAGGTTGTTTGTTCACTACAACAATTCCAACACAAGCGGCACTTGAAGATACATTTTTGGGTAAACATCTTCTTCCAATTTCTATCGATTTATTAACCCTAATTTTTTATATTAATGGATTCATGATATTTGTAGGAAACCAAACACTACAACAAATAATGACATCTTCATCCAAACCATCAACAAACGCAGATAGGCTATGCTATTGTAATTTGAAAGCTGTTGTCCGAAGTTGGGATTTGCAGTGGAACTACGAAAGGAGGTATTGGGAATGACCAGAACTGGGGTGTTGTTTCAGGGAGTGGATTGATCCAATCTACGAGGATAGGGCACACGCGGTTATTCGACAACAATGGCAGGAAAAACAAGATCTTGTTAAGGAGAATCAAGATCTTGTAAAGCAAAATCAAGATCTTCTTAAAGATTTTGATAACATTCGTAGGTATAATCTCAAACTACTAAATGATATACATCTTAGGTGATTAATGTCGTATATTTTGTGTAATGTTGTTCATGTACTATCAACCTTTGTAGGGAGCAAGCAAATTTAGCAAAGCAGAGATATCATATGAAGCGAACGTTTACCAGAGACTATCCTAATTTCTTCAAACGCTAAAGCAACGAACCGTATATGTTCTCTTATTTTTTCTAAGTTTATGATCAACTTGTATTCTTTCCTGTATTGTGTGCTCAATGTGGTTGTGTAGCCAACCAGCGTAATGAACAATTTGTTTTATCTTCTAGGTTGATTATTTTGTATTGTTTTTTTTATAAAGATTAGATAAAAGTTGGACAACAAAATGGGGGTAACCCTCCCCTAATGCCTATTTAGAAACAATAGTATGATTCATACACAACATTATAACATGATTCATACACAACTTTGAAACACAAATAAATACTAAAAAATAAACAATAATATGATTCATACACAACATTATAATATACCAAAAATACCACACGTAACGTGACAATCAGCTCTACACGTAACGTCCAGCGCATAACTATACGTAACGTGTGGAGCCTATGCGCTGAAATACAATTTTCCCTATGCGCCGAAAAGTAACCGAGTTTATTAATTATATATGTCTTACTTTAGCATCTTAGAAACTCAAAATTGTCTCATTTTAGCGTTCTTATAAGCTTAACAATGTCTTTTAGTTGAGAGCACCTACGATTCCTGATGCTCTCTAATCTATCAACTCATGAACCAAAAATGAACCAAAAGTAATATAAATGTTTATTTTTCTGTTAAAATTCAAATCATGAGAAATATGGGGAAAACAAATCTTACCCATCCTTCCCTATGTGATTGCACTTCGTATATTTTGTAGGAATTGAAAATTTCATGAATTAAATATCTGTATTTTTCAAAAACAAAAAGATTAACCAAACACATATATTTGATATCATTTTTTAAATAATTTAAAATCATAAAAATTTATTTTCAACCAAACGAGTACTTACTACTAAATACGAACGTGTGATTGGTCTTGTATCTAGCCTATGCCAACGAATTTAATAGACCGTATATAAAAGTCAAAATGTAAATGAAATTAATTGGTACTCCGATATGAGATTTGGTGCAAAAATACATTTGTGCACGTCTATCCTATGGCTACATCCATAATCATTTCATTCATTAGCAAACCACAATAATTTGGCCATAACATAGCTAGCTAATATTACATACTTTTCCATAAGACTTTCCTTTCAATATAATTGTAGCATATATACGTACAATTAATTTGATATTATAATTAATGGTTTCTTATGAGTTATGACTTCATTGATAACCTCAGCTAAGTGATCTTTAGATATATATGGCTTATTTAAACACTTTTCTATTCTTGCTTTCGTATATACTCCATATGTATTATGTATAGGGAAATTGTCACATGAGAATACTCTTTAGTGTGAGAATTAAGAATGAATATATATCTTTCATATTCAATAAAAAATTGCCCCGATTGAGCGCGCATGTTCAAGCGCGTTGAACGATATTTCGTTCCTTTTCCCCTTTTTCACGTTATTGCAACTTCCAGTTACGAGCTTGTATCTGCTTCTCCTCGTTCGCTCCAAATTTCGTTCGTGATTCAGATCCTTCTCGTTCTACTCCTCTTTTCTATTGTCCTAATCTAATCGATTCGAAGTTCTGTAGTTCGTCTTCACTCTGTCTTATCGTTCTCCATTGCCTCCCATGATTTGCGTTTGATGTTGTGTGAAGAAACTGATGTTTTTGGTTGTTTTTGTATTTGCAGGTGTTGTTACGGTATTGCGATTCAACTTTCGGCATGGATCCAGGTTTTCCATTCAATTCTAAGCTTTTTCTATGTCCAATTGATCAATTCATGATTGATTTTGGTTCTTCGATGTTTGTTTTATCAAGTAAGTTTGATTTTATTGAATTCTGAAGCAATAGTTGATGCAGTTTAGGTTATAACTTCGATTTATTGTCGATTTGAATGTGGAAGATTGTGTATCTTCAAACATTCAGATTTGGCTGGTATACAACTATGTTTTTTACGCTTAGATGAATTAGAAGCAAATGTGGTTTTAAATAACAACACATGTAGTTATATAATGAAGCACATATAGTACCCTAATCAAGCACATACGGATAATGTTAGTTGCCTTGTTTGTTTTTTATAGGAAAATCAGATAATGATGGCTCTACGTTGGTTGTCTGTTCCCCTGGGAATTCTCAATACTACATTCCTCTGTGTGAAGATGTTATTAAGCCTGTTGTTGGTCAATTATTTTCAACACTTGAAGAAGGAGTTCAGTATTACCATAGGTATGCACATGAGTGTGGTTTTGATGTGCGTCGGGGTACGGATACCAAGTCGTGTGATGATAGTAAAGTTACAGTATGGAAGTATCTGCTTTGTAGCAAGCAATGTTATACACGTGTACATGTTTTAACTCCTAATTCTGAGAGCTTACAGAAACGAAGAAGGAATTCATATAGATGCGGGTGTATTGCTAAAATAGCTTTCCAATATGAAGGACGTGATGGTTATCGTGTGAAGATTTTTGAGGAGCGTCACACGCATAATATGGTACATAATTCACAGAAACATTTCCTGAAGAACAATAGAAAACTGACTGCTTACCATCAAGACTTCATTATGAATTGCTTAAAATTGAATATTGGTACTAGTACGACATACAAGTTGTTCAAGAATTGTGTTGGATCTTATTCTGATGTAGGTGCTACAATTATTGACTTCAAGAATTTCAAGAGGGATTTGAACTCTTATATGATTGGTTGTGATGGTCAGATGGTAATTGATAGCTTGTTCCGTAAAAAGGAAAGATGCGAGACATTTTATTTTGATTACGACGTCAATGAAGCTAATCAATTAAGCCGTTTATTTTGCTGTGATCCTATTGGTCGCAAGAGTTTTTGCTTCTTTGGTGATGTTGTATCAGCAGATGCAACATACAAATCAAATAGGTAATTTATATGAACTTACCAGTCATTAAACATGCACATGTATAAACAAACACATGCACACACAATATTGAATAAATGCACATACATTTTTTAACATATTTGCACTCATTATCTATATGCCCTACTCTTACTGTTTTTGTTTTAATGTGTTTTAGGTATGATATGGTATTTGTACCTTTTACTGGAGTTGATAATAACAAGAGCTCAATTACATTTGCTTTTGGCTTACTGTTGAATGAAGATGTTGGATCTTATGTCTGGTTATTTGAAAACTTCAAGAAAGCAATGGTTCATGAGCCATATGTGCTGCTAACTGATCAAGACCCTGCTGTTAAAGCTGCAGTTGAAAAAGTTTTTAGCAATGTTGTTCACCGTTTCTGTATGTGGCATATTATGTTCAAAGTGCATGTGAAGGTTAAAGTTCATACATCTGAGACTGAGGAGTTCAGGAAGAGATTTAATGCTATTGTTTGGAGTAATGAATTGAAGAAACATGAGTTTGAGGAGGCTTGGATTTCTATTATCTCTGACTTTAATCTTGAGTCAAACAACT
The DNA here is from genome assembly GCA_027886185.1 of Rheum nobile. NCBI lineage: Eukaryota > Viridiplantae > Streptophyta > Magnoliopsida > Caryophyllales > Polygonaceae > Rheum > Rheum nobile. The sequence continues at coordinate 2,905,555 of WOAB01000236.1, read as the reverse complement.
GGTTGAAAACCACGTTTGATTTACGTCATTTTTGGATTCCTGCGTTCTTCCAAGACGTTAGCATGGGTGATTTGCTTAGGACAACTTTAAGGTCTGAAAGTCAAAACTATTTCTTCTCTAACTTCACAGGGAGAACATCATCGTTGGTTGTGTTTATGTTGTAATATGATAATGCGATTGATTCACAGAGGCATACTCAGCGGAAACTTGACCTAGACTCATCTACTTGTTATCTATCATTGAAGACACCTTTGCAGATGGAGAAGCAATGTGCGTCAGTTTATACTCTTAACGTCTTCTATGATGTGCAGGATGAAATATATGCTTCTGTTTTTTACTGTCTTCTTGTCGATTTTATGAAGGATGTGGACGTTCATCGCTATAACATACGATGTGGTAGTAAAATCTTTGTTGTCCAACATATTATATCCAGCGAAGATTTGATTTGCTCTTGCAACAAGTTCTTAAATGTTGGTATCTCTTGCTCTCACATGTTCACAGTTTTAAGAAATATTGGTATGGATATGTTGCCTAGCAGATTTATTAAAGCTCGATGGACGAAGAAGTCAATATTGAAGCCAACGTTTGAGATAGATGGTTCTGTCTTTAAGCAAGGGTTAGAGTTGGATGAAAAGAAGGTTCTTGTTTCTGAGCTGTTCTCGGAGATGCATTCTTGTATCAATCTTATTGAGGATAATTCTGATCATATGAATGATTTACTAGGTGTCTTAAGACATCACAAGGATTTGTATATCCATTCAATGCAGTCTGGCTCTTCAGCAACAACTCATAGCACTCAGAGTAGATTTGAGAAGTTTGTTGGGCCTATACCAGAGAGAATTGATGTTCTTCCTCCTCCACAGTCCAAGAACAAGGGCAGACCAAGAGGAATACATATTAAAGGTGTGGTAGAGAGAATAAGAGAAAATACATCTAAGGAAACAAGGTTGTGCACAATATGTAATCAGCCCGGACACAACAGCAGAACATGCAAGAAAGTGAAAACTAGTGCTTGATTCATTTCATTTATAAAGAGAGAATGTATTTCTTTTATAATTTTCGAATACTTTGTGTTTTGATCTTGGACCTTTATTACCAGTTATTGATATAAATCTTCTAGTATAATCTTCTTACGTTTGTTAATGTATAACTGAAAACTCATGAAAATGAGAGCACATTCTAATAGTTTTACATGCACATTCAACTTCAAATACATGCACACACAACTTATATGAATATATTACATACACACACAACATGAATTATTGAATGTTCGATTTTGATGCACATTCAATCCTTCATGTATGCATATACATAACCAAATTATTGAATGCTTGACCTTTGATACAGTTTTAAAACACATGATTAGATGCACTATTGTGATGCACACTCAAGTAATTATCTCATACACACTTAAATAAAATTACATGCACATTGACGTATATTGTGTTGCACAGTTATGCATACACAACTGCAAATATATGCGGGCATTCAACGACTATTTCATTCATATTAAAGTACTAGAACATGTCATTCTGTATTGGAATTATACTACAAAAGTATTATCCAAATGTCATCAAAAGTACTATCCAACTAAAAAAGCCATTATGTCATCAAAAGTACTATATAACCAACTGGCCACTACCAAATGTTCATCAACTAACAGCAAACGTATTATCCTATTCATCACTGTTTCAAATTCAACATCTACTTCTTCTTGCTTGCCTTTGAAACCATGTCATACACATTGTTCTTCACCTCATTCCAACTATTGTCAATGATGGAATGACAGTACTTCACCCTCATGGTTCCTATTTGCTTACTATCTTTTTTCCTGAGTTGACATTCTCAGTCGGTTAATCCATTGCCGAAATAAGTCTCCATGTGCCTCATTGTAAAAATGTCACAATCGATCTTGTTTGTATTGTCTCTCCTTGGCATCTCCAGCCTCTCAGTTGGCACCATTTTTTCATCCTTGAAAATGGAAGCTTTAAATTGCATGTTATTCTTCAGTAAAAACTCCACAAAGAAATGTCTCTGCAAACAGAACAAAGAAACATTTAAAGGTCAATGTGTTTCAAAAATGATATTTACAACATAAAAAGTTAAGCACATCTAAAAATTTCATTTCAAAACTCACCAAGTCAGATGGTATGTTTCCATATTTCTCGTCTATACCAACATCAGCTGCTGAATTGTCAAGAATATCAAATCTTGGATTCTTGACATTTATGGACATCACATAGTAGTGAGACGAGTGGTATATTGGAAACACAAACTGTATGTGTACAAAAAAAAATCAAATGCATGTAAATATAGATGCACATATAGTTATGAAATGATGCACATATAGTTATGAAATGATGCACATATTTGTGCTTACCATATCAATATCACTGAGCTTCTTAGGTTTGAACGTTTCCAATGCTTCTTTCATTGATTCGTAGAACCAATTAAGCCTTTCACTGAGGCTTTCAATGAGGGGTGTTTGTGTTTGTGTCAATGCGAAAAACTACATCAATTGAAAACACATACAAGTATAAGTACAAGAACACTCATTTATATCAAATGACTTATTGAAATGATGCACACTCAAGCATATCTGTATGCACACACAGAAACAAATGAGTGAACACAAGCACCTTTTTTAGTGTATGTGTTGTACGTACTACTATTTCAGTTGTCAGAAACAATCTAAGAGGTTTTGGATCACTCTTCAACTGTTCCTTCACGTTTAACAAATTGGCCCACATGTCAATTATGTTATTTTCCAAGCATTGACCCTCTTTCATGGACATAAAGTCTTCCTTCAAAGCTTATATGGTCCCCATTTTGAATACCAATTCCCTACAATATAGTTTTACGTTATTAAAACATAATGTACAAAGCATGTAAGGTTGGATGTTATTATGAAATGTGAATGTCATTACTTAGCTTGGGATGAGTCATTAGTTAGCCATTTGTATAACTTGTTCTCTGCAGCCGATGGTTTCTCATTTACATCAATCTCTCTCTTCTTGTATGGTGACTTGTGGTATTCAGATGGTTTTCTTGTCCTCTTATCTTTGATCTCACCCTGCACCACCTTAATCTGGACCCTTTTTGAAATCTTTTCTGTTTCCATTACATTGTGTGCAGTTTCATGATGCTTCACAGCTACATCATGATCCGCAATATATATTACTTCATTCTCGTTATCCTGCTTATCCTGCTAAAAACACACAAACTTATTTCAGATTTTGCATGCATACACATTTAATTTTACATGCACATAAGGTATTCTCTTATGTTTACATATTTACATTTACATGCACACCCATGTATTATCTCATGCACACACAAGTACATTTAGATGCACATGCAGTATAATAGTAATGCACAAATTTAAAATGATGCACATATAGTTCAAATAAAGTGCACATGTTTGGCTTTTATGATGCACACACAAAAGTTATACAAACATCAGTCTTTATATACCTCATTCTTATCCCCCTCTTGTATATCCTCAATATTTTCCTCAACAACTGCACTACTAGGAACACCCTGAGAAAAATGCATGAAACTTATTAGCAAAACAATAGTAAATAAGAATCATAACATATTGCACAAGATACTTCTTCACTTACCTTATCTATATTCTTTTTTAGACGTTGTCTTTGATATTGCTTTGCTACGGGTTGATACTGCTTTGCTATATGCACAACACCAGAAAATGGCTCTACTTCTGGCCCATATGGAGTCAATCCAGGAATACCCAAACTATAACTTGGTCCATCATAAGACTCCTTAGCTTTTATTGTCTTTTCAATTTCTTCTAGGCACTTCTCAGCTTGTGCCCAAAACTGTTGTTGTGACAATGTATCGTCCTGAGTTTGTGGTTGTTTTTGAGATAGGGAACTGACCTTGAGATTCAACATCTTCTCAAGAGCTTCATTTACTTTGTTGAACAAGTTGTTGTTTGCTAATTGTGTTGGAGCTTGTTGTATTCTGAGTAGGAACCTTCTTATGAATTGTGCAAGTTCTTTACCCTCTTCTATGTGTTTCACTAGAAAAGCCTGTATACATTATTTATTTTTATTAATTTTATCATTCCATACACATGTAATCAATGAATTATCAATTATAAAATTTATTACATACCAGTAAACCCTCTTCTGTGTCGACGCTTGTCTGTTCTGCATTCTTTTCTGGAGTTGTTGTGTTCTTATCTTTGTCAACAACAACAGACTTTGGTTGTTGATCTACCACTTCCGGTCTTTCACGGAGATATCCCAAACCAAACCATCCAATCCCTATTTCATCTTTTTCTCTTTTCCTGAGTAATGGTGTGCTCCATTCTTTGATAATTGGAAACCCCCTAGGTGTTTCTTCATTTCTGATTGTCATGCGGTCAACATATATTATCTGATAAACAAAGCAATACACATGAATAATTAAGCATAAATAGAAGCACATACATATGTATACATTGATAAGAGTGGAGAAGATGTGTGTTAAGTAATTATAAATAGAGGCACCTATATATCTAAACACATGAACACACGGTATAAGAATTATGCACATATTTAACATCATTCCCAAATAATATTTATCTATGACAAAAAGGAGTACTTATATATCTACACACATGCACACATTGTATAAGAATCATACACATACCGAAATTTAAGCACACATAGTATTAATTAATGTTAAGAAGAAGCACATATATATATATAAAAACATAAACACACAATATAAAAATGATGCACATAAACTAATTTCAAAACAAAATATTTTTAATTTTCATATCAGTGGTAATAGAATGGGTCCTCTAAAATAACCATTGTCAGTCTCAGCCCAAGCCTCTGCTTGTTCAACTAACATTCTCAAAACATATTCACACCAATCAAATTCAGCAATTTTCCAAGTATCTTTGAGGATATCAAGCACTTTCACATTTATATTCCCATTCTGGTGACTTTCCAGAACAAGTGAGTTGAATAGGATGAGAAAATTCCTCTTAAACCAGTCATTAGGTGTGCGGCAACTGAGCAACTTGTTGCTCACATCAGAAGGTTTAATCGTCCTTAGGTCCCTCGGCTTCAACACACCAGTTTCTACATCTTGTATTTTTTCAAACTGTTGCTTAAATTCTTCTAGAAGCTCAAAATCAGTTGTGTTCTTTGAAACCTCAATTCTCTGTCCTCCACGAGGTAATCCAAGGTAGTTCTGAACATCCCCAGCTGTTATCCTAATTGATAAGCACTACTTTGTAGGGCTTAAGTAAGAGTCATTAGAGGTTTTATTGGTGTCATTCGGATAGATTTAGACACATTCATGTGTATGGCGTGTGGGGGCGAAGTTTGATAATTAATTAAAAGCCACGTGATTGATGGGCCGAATTGGATGAGGAAAGGCCCAAGGAGAGTTCGGCCCACGTGAAGGAGGAAAAGGGCCCAAAATTGGAGAAGAAATCCATGAAGAATTGCGCCTCGCGTTGAAGCCGAAGACAAGAAAGAGGGAAAAGTGAGCTGATGAATTGTTGTTGGGCCGAGTTGATGAAGAAGGCCCATGAACAGGAGAAGGCCCACCGTGAAGAACTCCTCCCGTGTGGCGTGAAGTGAGGCTGGAGCCCACATGAAGAATTGTTTCAGCGTGAAATTGAAGCTGGAAAGCAATTCGGAGGATGACGTCGCCACGACATCAGCGAAAGCAAATTGTGGAGTGGGCCGAGCTGCTTGAAGATGGGCCGCGCTGCTTGAAGAATGGGCCGTGTCTGCTCGCATGAATTGGAGGACGAGAGCTCCAGCTGCGTGGACGATTTGCTGGACGGATTGGACCAAGAATGCCGGATTAATTTCCTTGCTTTTGTTTGTTTATTATTTTATTATTATTTTATTAATTCATTTTAGGTTAATTTAGATTTTTTTTCTTTTAGTATATTAGAGTAAAGAAAAGGCTTATTTGTCTATCTTGAAATCGCTGGAACCCTAATTTCTCTTTACGTATTTGCTATGAAGAACTAAGCCTCCCTGGCTTAGTCAGACGCTGAAGCTTTCGTTCTGATTCAGTTGTGAGATTCTCGTTCTTAATCTATTGCATGGATTTTATCTATTCTCTTGCTTAAGTTGCTTATGATTGATATTGATAATTTCTAGTCTGATCAACTAGGGTTTATTGTTATTGATCTATTGCTAGATCTAGATTGTTACTGGTTGAGCATATCTATTTCAGAGTAGCAACTGCATCGTACTAGTATATGGTTGTGCTAGTCTTATGCAGAAGAGAATTGATTTACATTCTAGGATAATATCTGGTTGTTTTATGCTAGAATTGTATCCAAATATATTCATATCCGTAAGGCTGCTGTTAAACTGAATCTTGATAGTTTCAGAGTTGTTTAATTAGTTAGTGCTAATAGTATCTGGTTGTGCTATTAGTTATATCTGAAAATGAATTGGAATTTCCATTGCATGTGATTTTGAATGAGTATCTAGGATCAACTTGTCATACGAATAGTGGATGTTGTTTGACTAAGTGTTTTTCCCATCAACTCTTTCGCTTGTTTACCTTTTGCATGCTTAGTTACTTAAAACAAACAAAACCCCCTATTTGGTTACGTTTGATTGACATACGAATTGCATATTTAGATAGAATCCGCCTCCCTGTGGATTCGACTTTTACTTACCTAGAACTACGGTTTAGGGTTTGTTTGGATATTTTGCATAGCAGTTTTTAGAACGACAAAAACTTGTTATCACTAATCACATTTACAGTATCACCAATCTTTATTATACAAGAAACAGAGTCAAAATGTTCAATAATCCAGTAGCTAATACGACCATGAATCTCTTCAACTTTCCAGTGAATCAGACTTTCAAAACCCATCTCCCTTAGAGCTTGCTTTTGTAATGTACTCATCTCTGCAACCGTCTCAACTAACAATCTAGGTGTGCTTCTTGTCTTCAACATCTCATACTGTGTTTTAAGCTCTCTCATGCCTACCTTCATTTTTTCCTTGGTTTTGTAATAGCTAGTGATTTTCCCTTGTTAGCTTGTGACCCTGATTTAGGCTTTGTAATTTATGAGCTCATTGGCCTTTTAAGCTTGGATAGAATCTTTGCTAGAGGGGACTCGTCATCCTCGTATTGCTCGGTCAGTGGATCATCCTCTTCCTCAATCATTGGCTCCTTCCCCTTTCTCTTTGACATATTGGCAATTTCTTCGGACTGTTTTTGTTGAAATCTAGGACTCGTCCTACGTGGTTCTCTTATAACAAGAGGCTTTGATCCTGGCGGTATGTTTTTCCTTGCAGTTGTCTTTCGCCTTTTGTTTTTCCAATCTGTGAATATGAACATTTTTACTAAGTTGATGAACACACATGCAATCTGGATTGATTCACATTATGAAAACTTTAATTTAACCATGCATATAACACATGCAATTGTTTAAACAGATGCACATACAAATACTTTCTTAAGCACATGATAGTATTTATTTGATGCACATGTGAGTTAGTCTACACTAAATTACATTTGCATAGTTGTTTAAATCAAAGAACATACAATTTTTTTTTTTTGTATTTTACATGATTCTTGGATTTTAAGAATTGTTGTGGTGTTGTTTTTCATCTGAGTGATACATATTTGATTGTCTTCACTTTTTTTGTTTTGACTCCTTCATCCCTATGATTTAGTGATATGGTCCTAGTTTCTATCAACATACATGCACATACAATAACAAATACATGCACATACAATACATGCACATACAGTGTTGAAAGACAACTGGAAACTAATTAAACCATGCATTCAACACAAATATTTTTTATTTGAAATAGATACACACATAATTATTTATAATAGCACAAGCTACTATGTATTTCATGCACATATGAAACACTGAATAAAACATTACCTATTCCTCCATTTGTAGTGGTGTTTGAGTTGTTTTCAGCTTCAGTGATGGTTGCTGATTTGTCCCCAATTGTCTGTGTTCCTGTATTGTCAGTTGTAGTAGTTTTATCAGCTGCATTCTTATCATGAAGGCGTTTGGTCCTCATATATGTGTTACTCTTACTAGATGTTCTCGAATCGTAAGAATATAAGAGTTCGGATCTGGTGCGAATGGGTCACAATAAACATGGAATGTTCACTTTGATTTCATATACGAACTAGAAATTGCAAAATCCAACACAATAAGCATGTAATGTTCACCTTGATTTCATATACGAACTAAAAATTGCCAAACCGAACTCAATAAGCATGTAATGTTCACCTTAATTTCATATACGAAGTAAAAGCTCAAAATTGAACACAGTAAAACGGAAATTCGCGAAGAACAAGCAAGTGAAGTAGATTTTTACCGGGTTTTTCTTGTGTGTTGATGTCGCCGGTGGTCATTGCTTCTTTTTTGCGATCGATCTCGAACGACTGGAGATGATTGTGCTTGATTTTCGCCGGTGAAGGGACCTAGGGTTTATAGATTTCAAGGTTGTCTCTCTCGTTTTTTTTCTTCCGAGAATCGGAGCAGTTCGTTTACATAGAGATGAAATGACGCTTCAGTTGCTTTCTTTTTTGTTTTGAAAGTTTCGTTCAACGCGTGTCGTAGACGCTTCAGAGAATCGCGTTTGAGTTGCTTCTTCGTGTTTGAGTCGCTGGGCTTCTGAATACAATATCCATTGGATCGTTTTATTGGACGGCCCGCGTGCATTCTCATTTCGCACAGTAATACTCATTCGCACCAGATCCGAACTCTTATGTATATATTAGAGATACAAATTCACATGATATGGACATGGATTTGAAAATTTCCAGATACTCTGCATGCAAAACGTTGACTATGCCCAAGCTAGCTAAATATCCCTTAATTTTGGTATACGTACATATACTATTGTTGAAATATATATAAATGTGATGTAACAATCTACTAGTACAACTTCGTTAAAATTACGTGTCCCCTCCACAATGTCATATTATATTTGGCATGTGTCATACTCATAGCTCTATTCTTCACGTAATTTTATACAATTTTTAAATTAAATGATATATTTTTTCTTTTCATTTTCAACAATCAAATTATTATAAAAATATTTTTAGATCTTTCAAAAAAATATAATTTATTTAAAATAATTTAAAATAAAAGTAAAAAAAAGAAGATTAACCATATATCAACTTTTATGAGTATGATAAATAGTCATTTAAAAATCCCAATTTATACTATAATGATGATTGTCTCTCGTAGTCTCTTTAAATAATACGAGTATATTTCTTTTTTTCTAGAATCTATATATTATTACTATATATTAAAGCTCTTTATTTTTGAGCTCTTAGAACGCTTCTGGGTCCACCATATCTATAAATTATTTTCTCATTCGTTCCTTTTTTTTATTTTTTATTTCACTTAAAATAAAATTGTTTATCAAATCAAAATTTATATATAAATATTTAGATTATAATTATTTTCAAAACCAATCAAACTTTAAAGTGACAAATAACATTGTAAATAAATTTAACCATCAATCTATATATCTATAAAATCTTCACTTGATAGATTTCACATTTTCAAGATTTAATTACAAATTATTTATGAACTTGAAATAATTGATGATGAATAACAAATATGTATGAAAATATCAATATACTATTTAAAATATAATTCAATTGGGTTTTATTTGATTCTCCAATTGAGTTAATTTAGTATATTAATAATTACGAATAAATATAAGTGCCCAACATATATATATAATAAATAAACAATGAGTAAATTAATATGATTTAATTTTCAATAATATCGTCTCAATGTCAAAAATCTGAATTGAATATTACAAAAGGTAAAAAAAAAAGTAATATTCTATCAACAAACTTAAGAAGTTTAAAAAAGAATATAAATCTAAAATATCATCACTAACATATTGTTGGAAGATTGACAAATAACATCGTACCAACCTATTAAATTGAAGAAAAAAATAGTATATTTCATAACTTTAATCTCGGATATTATTTCACTCTAAATATACAAAAAAATAAAATGTTATTGAGAATTGATTAAGTAACATGTACAATCGTAATTTTTACATATATTTAGAGTGAATTTTTTCCTCTAATGTTTATATATATAAATTTAATCACTTTCTTTAATTCTATTAATATGTATATGTTTGGAAAAAAATCTAAAATAACTATATGTCAATATATTCGCATTTCCTGTATATCTTATCTTTTATAATCACATAGTCATTAGTTTGTACTCATGTGACGTTTATTCATATACTTAAAATTTCTTTCATAAATATAAGCCGGCTCGTACATGATACAAGGGTTTAAATTAGGATATATATCAAATCCATCACGAAAATTAAATTACCGTGGAAGCATGAAAATTAAGCTAATATTATACTTTACTTTGAGATGGTGACGACAAGTGTCTCAACAATTAATATAGTTAAGCGTGAAAATAACACTGGTTCCATTATCAAATCTTCAACTCACACATGATTATATAATATACTAAAAATTCCGTGTCTAAACTAAACTCAAATTCTTACTTTATTGGAGGAATGCTTTACAACTCAACAAGAAATATTTCTTTTTAATCTGAAAATATTTAGAATAAAGAACTTGAAAAGACATACAGAAGTGGGAAGAAAGAGGATTAGGAAGAGTACTTTGCTTTGTGGTGGGCCTCTCTTGTGGACTTTTTCCTCTGACGTTACTTTGTTAAATCATTTTCTATCGTGTATTTGTTTTTGCTTATATTTTCTGTTAGGGGTTATCCTTTTTCCTCCATTATTTTTCTTTTGTAAAATCAATTGGGAAAAGCACTGTCCACATACAAATTAGAGTTAATAAAAAAAATAAAAAATTAATGCATACAAAACAAAGAAAACTTTTGAAGTAAAAATCATTTTTTAACTTGTGGATTCATTTACAGAAATTTAAATATGTACTCTAACTTAACGTCAAAAATTGATTTTTAGCTATAAATAACCACCCTCCTGAGTCCTGATATACAATATGTTACGTGAAAAAGTTGGTATTGCCACTTCCATAAACAATTTCTAACAAAAAAACTATATAATTTTTATTTTATGGTGATCCCTAAAATAGTAAACGATATCCGAAAAGCTATGATTCAGGAGGAATATTTGGCTATTGGAGTCCTTTGGAAAAGTGACGTGGAAGTTCATCTACAGCCGTTGATCTTCAGCCCTCTTCAATCCAACGGATGGCGTCTTCAACAAACAAACGCCAATTGTTTATCAGATACGCAAATGACTCGAGAACTCAAACAACACCCAACACGTCTGAAAGCCTAAGCCTCGGATCTTTCAATCACGAGACCCTCTCTAGACGATTGGTGGCATTAGCTTCCCTTACAATACAGAAGAAGAAGAAGAAAAAGGTGTTTCAATTTCATCCGTATATAGTAATTTTATGTGGGCGAATTGAATTTATTCGACCAATTCTCTGTTTATTCCCTCTATTCTGTTGATTCTCTCCTGAATTGGATTTGACGCTTGGTAATTTTAACTTTCCGATGATTTCTTCTTAAACCCTTGTTAGGAATCAGATTACGATCAAACTGAAATTGGTGGGAATTGCTGGCAAATTTCTGTTATTTGGTTGCGGTCCTTTCTGCAAATTCGTGTTTTTTCTCTTTTCATTTGACAAACACCAGTTTTCTATCTTGAATCATAAGTAATGAAAAAGGATTAACTTTCTTACTTTTTTATGGCCCTTAATCCGGTTTTAATTTGAATGAAGTCTTTGGTTTGGGTTTTTTAATGGATTATATGCAATTAAAAACAAAGCAATAAGGGACTATAACCGAGACTGGTTCAAAATGAAAGACTTCTATTTTGTTCCTTTTGTAAAGGGAAGTCAGATGGATCGTTAAAAGATGAGGAGAAGAAAGTAACCATCTATTTTTTGGAGGCGTGTGTGAGTCCATGATCAATCAGAATTTCGTTTATATCTATTTTTGTTTCCCTTGAATAATCCCTTCTGTTGATCGATTTTGGTGTTGTTATGTGGTATTGATTGTTGATTGATCATTCAGGTGCCCAACCAAAACCCTCTTGTTTTTCTTTTGAATGATTTATATGTGCTTTTTGTGGCTGAATCGAATTTTTTGTTTTGTTTTGTTTTAGGTTTGTTTCTTGGAGTGGTTTTATATGAGTCTATGGAATTGTCTGTCTGATGTGCTAGTTTTATATGAATTATTTGTGTGTTATCTACCTTAATTTATGGACAATGGAATAATGTGAAGAACAATGTAGGTCTCTTGATTTAGTGGTTTTAAGATGGGATAATACTTGCTCATAGAACTATGATCATATAGTGAAATTTAACTTTTGGATGATCAGTTTGTATTCTTTTTTCTTTGTTGGTCAGAACATTCTGGTTGTATTCTTTATAATTGAGCCAGTTTTTGAGATGCAAGATATTCATGGCATACGAGTTTTTATGCCTTCTTGCTTGTAAGTTGATGAAAGTTGGTTCGATGCTTCCTGCAAGGTTTATAAAATCTGAAAATATGCTTGAGATGCAGATGACAATTAAATATAAGATTTGTATCTTTTCACTCATAAGTTGATGAACAGTTCATCAAAAGATTCCTGCAAGGTGTTATAAGGTCTATGTTGTGCGAAATTGAGCACCTCCTATGTTTTCTAGCCTGCAAGAGGAATTTTTGGATCATCTATATTATGAATTAAACCGATTCCTTTGTTTGAGAAATGAGAACCCATTGCCTGTTGAAAACTAACTGCATTCGTTTGGGAAATGGATACTGAACAATGCTTGTGCAGTCTACTTTACGTCAGAGCTTTAAGGTTTCTGATTTGAGAACCCATTGCCTGTTGAAACTTAACTGCCTTCATTTTGGAAATACTGAACACTACTTGTACGGTTGAAGTTGTGTGGAATTGAGTACCTCATATGTTTTGCTTGCTCGTTAACACTCAAAAATCAATTTCCCCTATGATGGTTGATGATTTATTGATTAAATTCTAAGAATGAAATTCCCTTTTGTTCAGATTAAATTTTGTCTTACAGTTGTGCTCATTTCTCTTACTCATCTGATCTTTCAATTTTAAGGAGCAATTATGTTAATTTGGATATCTGTATGCAGCATTTTGAAGGCCTTCAGCTCTGCAAGATGGATGAATTTTCAAGTAGGAAAGGCGCTGCTGCACTCTCCTGTTCTAGAAAGTCATCGTCTGGTCTTGTTCTCAGGAACTCAGCCGAGAAGGGAGATAGAAACACTCAAGTATGCAGTCGAGTGGGCTGTGGTAGCAGGATGAATTCTTCAAAGGGTAACCAAATTGGGTGTTCAGGTAAAGCTACAACTACGAGACACCCCTATGGTTTGTCAAACAGTGGTAAACAAGTTGTTGGTAGTTCATCTAAAACACCTCTTGGCCAAAGTGGCCCAAGGAAACCAAACTCAGACCCACAAAAAAACTCGCCCTCTCATCGGGTTGCAGGTTTAGAAACTAGAAGTCATTCAGAGAATTTAGAAGCTTCTGATCCTATCATCGGTCCTAATAATTCTCAGGTCAGGCTTAATATGCTTGTACATAACAATGTGTCTGGAGAAGCCAGTAGCTCAAGTTCAATTCCCCATGGCAGAGACGGAAAGAAAACTATGAGAAGGCCGGAACTAGACGTACGTGATAGTTCAATAGGCCCCTCTGCCTCTTTAGCATCCAAACAAGGGAACCATGGAGTAAGAAATGGAGCTAGTGCAAGCAAGTACAACCTAAGGAACTTGAAATGTAATTCAATAAATGATGTTGTCTCTTCAGGCTGTTCAGCGTCATTACCATCAGCATCTTCATCAGATTTGAACCTTGATAGGAACAGAGTGATGAGTAGGAAGAGAATTGGTGTGGCAGAAGGTAGTTTGTTTACAAGGGGTAAGAAAATTAATGGTCCAGTGGTAGATGATAGGAGAAATGACACGTCTAGTCGTGGTATCTCTATTGCCAGTTCAAGAAGGACAAGAAATTCTACCTTTACAAGGGATAATGATGATAAGTCTGTTGGAATTAGTAGGTCAGCAGCTAGAGCTGGACTAAATGAGCAAGACAGTGGGAACAGATTAATACAGATGGAATCTTCAAATGCACCTCGAAGATCTGGTACTAGTCGTGCAAACGTTAACAGTAATGATTCACTTGCTACTTTTGATCCCGGCTTTGGCTCGTCTTTCTTGAACACGGAGAATGCGGGCCGTTATAGCTTGAATGGGGTTGCTGAGGTACTTCTTCCAATGTCCTTCTTAACCAACATTTGTTGTGGGAGATGAACTAGGAGTTGGGTTGTTATTTGGGTATGTGAAAAGATTTTACTATTTTTTTCAGATGCTATTAGCTCTAGACGGAATTGAACAGGATGAAGAGCCGAGCTATGAGGTAGTAGACTTACCATTAGTGTGTCTACTTCTACTAAAACTTGTTCACCACTTGCACTTACACCATTATTTTCCCTTTGTGTTTCAGCAAATGCTTGCTATGGAGACAAATTTCTTCTTGGGCGGTCTTGTGCTTCATGATCAACATAGGGACATGAGACTGGACATTGATAACATGTCATATGAGGTTCATACTCCGCTTTCATTTCTTTGGCTTTTATTTTTCAAGAAAATGTAGCAACCCTCCTTATGGAAAGTATGGAACATGATGTCTTAATCGTCTATTGTGTTTTTAATGTTTCTTATCAGGAACTGTTAACCTTGGGGGAGAGTATGGGCACGGTGAGCACAGCATTAACCGAGGAAGCACTTGAAAAGTGCCTTAAGAAGAATACCTATCAGGCAACTACCACTGCAGAAGGGACTGTAATTGGAGAAGCAGATGACATCAAATGCTGCATTTGTCAGGTGATCTGATGTAGTCAACCCTCCTTACTATTTTTTTTCCATTTGGGAAATGGATAATCCTGAAATAGTACACCGATTTGGAAGTTATTGCACCACTAATCTTATTTTTAGGATAGGAGAGTTGAATCTGAAGTTATATGCTGCAGCTGCTGCTGCTGCTGCCATTATCATGAGATAACCTCTTCCTTGAAACACTTTATCTGATGATGTTGAGGCCACACACTAAATTTTCTCTCTAATGAGATTAATTCACAGAAAATTTCTTATCAATTATGATTTAGGAAGCTGTAGCTATTCAGGCACAATGTATAGGAAAACTTGTGTTGAGATCTGAGTTTTGGTTTTTGACAGGAAGAATATGAGGAGGGGAACAAAGTTGGAAGGCTGGGATGTGATCATCAGTACCATGTGGAATGCATACACAAGTGGTTGCAGCTCAAGAACTGGTGCCCAATCTGCAAGGCCTCTGCTGCGCCTTCGCCTTCGCTGTTGAAGATTGCTTGATTGGGCTTTCTTGTACAAATTTTTGATGGGTTCAGCTAAATTTCCATGTGCAGTATAAACTTTTTCATCCTTTTCCTTTTACCCTTTTGTAAATATGAATGATATGGCAAGTCCAATATGGTTAAAAAAGGAATAACCCGGGACTTTGGGACTCCAAGATCGATTCATACTTGGGATGATTTCTACTGAATTTACACCTTCCCTTTTTCTCACTTTTTGTGGCAGTAATTATCATGCTTCTCAAGTTATCCGGCAATGTATTGTATCGGTTGGGGAAAATATTTGGTATTTGGGTGAATCTGTTTTTTATACTTCATCAAAATTCAGATAAATGGGCCCATTTTTTTTTTTAAATATTTATATTTTATTTTTTAGTATAATTGGAAGGGATGTCATTGACTTTTGGTTTCCACAAAAAAAAAAAAGAAACTTATGGGTGAACAAAATGTCTGCGCCCACTTTGTTGTTGTTGTTCTCTTTTTCTATCTTTTTTATTATTGTGCGTGTGTTTTATCAAATTTAAAGTATTTGTATGACCAAAAAAAAAATTAAAAGATTTGTTCGGTTTTGTATAAAAAGTTAAATGATGTTTGCGATATGTTATAGCAGTGAATTAATTCGATTTTTTGGAATATTGTAATGTCCAGATTGTACGGACTTTGCGTGGATGCTCTTAACACTCATCATACTCCCTACTTTTATGAAAACATTTTTTAAAACATGTTAAAATATTCTTCGCGTATTTCAAAAAAAATAAAAAATCTTCGCATATATAAAAAGTAAACATAAAACGTATTTGAATGAGAAATATTAAAATATTCACTGGTTTGCTTCTGTTTCTTACCTAAGAATATGTATGGATTGTGAGTTGCTTATGGTAGCAAAGATAACATGCTCAAACTTTATTTCATCTATTAGAAGTTTGTATAGTTCTTACCTATTAAGTGACCATGTTTAATCCAATGTTAGGTATATCCAGCGAGAGAGTAGTGATTAATTACGTAGTTTTGCTTATGAATAGTGCTCTAGGCGATAAAGACCTAAAGAAATTAGCGGATGTCATAAGAATAAAAAACCGAATCCAAATACCCATTACTCCTTTATGCCACCAACCAAAAGGAGATGCCCAATGCAAATGTGGTCCTAGCTAGGTTCTTTGCATCTATATCAACTTTATATCACTGTAGATTTTGCACAATCCAATTCTTAGGGTCAATTTAGGACATACTTTTAAACCTGACAATATGGTGTATGGAATGGGTTTTTATTCTAGCCTAAGCTCAACTAATAAGTCATAGTTGTTCATTTGGTGGTATTCTTTAGGTAAATTTCAAGGGCATGTAATGTAACATAGACTTTAGAATGACCCACTTTGTGACACAGTAGTCTGGGAGACTTGCATAATAAAAAAGAACAGGTTGGTTCCAAATGATTTTGGCCTTTTGCAGAAAGGCGAAAGGCTTTGATTCGTAATAGTAGCGACGTTGTTCAAAATTAACTTGACAACGAAAAGGGTCCAAAATCCTAAGGAGTAAAACTCTAAACAGACTAAAAATGTTAGCTAATAAGCAAGGCAGAGGATGTGCTGCTGCATATACATGCAAAATGTAAGCCTCTTTATGGAACAAACTTCTTGTTCATAACTACTATGAAGGGAAAATATATGCCTTCCAATTAGGAAGTAGAGTTTCAGAGTGTGTAGTTCTTCTGGATGCTCTCAATGTCTAGCCCCTTCAGCTTCACCACCGACTCCACGTGGCCTTTCAACGTGTGAACCTCGCGAAGCCTGCCAACCAATTCAACATCAATGGCCAATTTTTCTCAATGGTTCTAACTCAGAGATATAGAAACAAGGGTTGATTACACAATATTTACAAAAAGGCTCACCTAGCAACCTCAGCACGTCGTTTAGCTTGCTCAGCAATCTCAGAAAGCTCCCTGTAGTTCTTTTCAGCAAAGAAGCTGGACATATCAGGAGGTTGGAGACCATGTAAAGTCCTCTGAGCAGAAGCCCATTGTGCTTCTCTCTCTTCTTTGCCATAGTCTTTCTTGGTGGTGAAGGCAGTCTGTGTAATATAAAAAATCATTCTTGTTAGGATCCATGAAACTTGTCTAAGGATATTGTGATTTGTAGAAAGCTGTTGTTTTTACCTTGTTTTCTAGGAGGTTGTTCCAAGCCCTTCCACTGAGGAAGTAACGGATGGCGAATTTGAGGATGTCGAGGGGAAAGTAAGTGATCAAAGTGTAGATCCAGATAACACCAGCCCACCCCCATCCAATTCCTGAGATCTTTGCAAATGTCCAGTGGCAGTAGACCGCAATCAGAGTCGCAATCTGTATAACAAAAGAGTTATTTTTTTTGTTTTCCTTTAGCATGGGATATGAGAAGGTGTGAGGAGGGAGGAGTTTTACCAGCTGAGCAGCAAGAAAAGCACCCATCAACAGCATGCCTGGGCGTTCGACGAAGGAAAATCCACGAGACCTTGTGACGAAGATCAGGGCTTGGCTGATGATACTCACTTGTAGGTACAATGCTGACATTAGTTCATCTGTGTGACCACTTAATGATTTTACATGAAAAGTCCTCTGTAAATAGATGACAGCATTGACAAAATCAGGATTTGAATAGCTTCACTTAGTAGTTAAAAAGATCAATAATGAAGGAAAGAAGGCTTGGTTACCGAGAAGAAATCGGTGTCTTGCATGGCCCAGAAGAACACGACTGTCATCACTGCTTGGTATCCACCAAGAACAACGCCAGTGGCGAAAATCTCATTCAATTTCCAGCTGTCAGGGGTGGGAGATGGCACAACTCTATCCTTTGAAATGGTCATAATAGTTCCTAATAGTATTAAAAAAAGAGTTCAAGTAAGAGGATGCTGAGTATAAAGGTCATGAGAATGAAATAATTTGACTCTCTTTCGATCCTAATAGAGTCTTACCATCATTCAGAATTGCAATGATCAAAACCATAAATGGCGAGAAGTCGAACTTCCAAATCAAAGCAATCAACATGAAGCCAAGCTGTAGTAGGGAAGGGTAATGGTTACTTATGTAAACCAACAAAGAGGCTATAGGTTTTGTTCCGATAAAAATCAATTTAACATACCACAATACGGATAGTAATTGACACTGCGTAGATCTGTTGAACAAGGAGAGTGGTAAAAGATTAGACAATTGAAACATATTGGCATAGGCTTGAATGGAGGAAAAATGAAGAAAGAGAAACAAGAAACTAACAGTATAATTCTTCATCCTCTGGAATATAGCTCTGCTGGTAAGAACTGCACTAATAATGACACTGAGACCGGGTTCAGTAAGAACAATGTCGGAAGCACTTCTTGCAGCATCAGTAGCATCCGCCACAGCAATTCCGATATCAGCCCTCTTCAAAGCAGGGGCATCGTTCACACCATCACCTGTCATACCACAGATGTGCTTCCTATCTTGCAGCCTCTTCACTATCTCATACTTGTGTTCTGCCATATCATAACAAGGTGTAAGAAATTAGAACACTATCTTCTCATAAAACAGAACGGAAGAAGAAGAAGAACGAAAAAAAAAAAGTGTGACGTACCAGGGAAGACTCCAGCGAATCCATCAGCCTTCTCAATCAACTCATCCACAGGAAGTGCTGCAACACTTGAGTCCTTATTTTGCCCAAGCAAGGAAGATGATGGATACATGTTAGTTCCCATTCCAAGTCTCCTACCAGTTTCCTTGGCGATGGCAAGCTGATCTCCTGGTAAATATCAGTGCGAAAATATGAGTAGTTGTTGTTGATTAGCTGGATGATATGTATAGCAGTACTAAATTGTCAAGCACCTGTTATCATTTTCACATTTACACCAAGATCAAGAGCTTTGCTAATGGTTTCAGCACTATCGTGTCTAGGGGGGTCAAACAAGGGCAAGACAGCAACAAATTGCCAGAGTGTTCCCGGGCTCTCTTTTGTTTTCTCGGGTACATCCTGCATTGGTAAATTAACGAATAAATTGATTGTAAAAAAGAGGAAAAGGGTTCCAAGAGGTTCAGAGAAATGGTTGACAATAGCAGACCTGTCTTGCAACCGCCAATGATCTGAGCCCGCGTTCTGCGTACTTCTCAATCGCTCCATGAACCTTCCTCTTGAGATCCTCCTTGGCGTTACAAAGGGTAAGAATCTGTGTTTTCAGCACAAAACAATATCTCAGAACATCTTCTTCATGTGTAAATGAAGAAAATAGAAGAAGAAAATATGCCTACCTGTTCAGGAGCGCCTTTGCTCACTCGGTACCAGTTTCCATCAGCAAGGTCAATGTAAGTCAAGGCAGTTCTCTTATCAACAGGATTAAATGGAAGAAAATGAATCTCTCTTATCCCGGCTCGTGCCTACCACAGTTTATCCAGCTGCCAATCACTTACTATACACATAAAAATCAATAACCACGTATATAGTGCTTTTACCTCCTTTGGATCAGCAAGCACTCCAACCATGGCCGCATCAATTGCATCCTGATTTTCAGTTCTTGAAGCCCTAGCTGCCATCAATACAACATACTCTTTCTCCACCCCTTTTGCAAAGACTTCAATCAGATTCTTATCAACAGTGAGCTTGTTCAGAGTCAGTGTTCCAGTCTTGTCACTGCAAAGCACATCCATTCCTGCCATTTCTTCAATGGCAGTCATCCTCTTGGTAATGGCACCTTGCTGAGAAAGCCTATGTGACCCAATTGCCATTGTGACTGACAACACCGTCGGCATTGCTATAGGAATTCCGCCAATCAAGAGAACCAACAAGTTGTCAATACCATCTCGGTATCTCCTGCGCTGTATAGGATACATCACTAATACCTCAGCTAGCATTCCAATCGCAATTGAGCCGATGCAAAAGTTTCCAATTGCTGTGAGAACTTTCTGGAAATGACCAACTTGGTTCGTGCTATCAACAAGATGAGCAGCTTTCCCAAAGAAGGTGTGAACACCAGTGGCGATAACAACTGCTTCTATTTCACCTTGTTTGCAAGTTGAACCAGAAAAGACCTCATCTCCAGGACTCTTGGTAACGGGCATAGATTCTCCAGTAAGTGCAGATTGATCAATTTTCAGAGGATCACCTTCGAGAAGACGTGCATCTGCAGGTACTATGTCTCCTAACTTAATGCTTATGATATCCCCTGGAACTAATATAGATGCTTCTTGCTCGCTCCACCTTCCATCTCGTAGAACCTGTAATTGGTTCCAAATGTTAAAACACAAGTACAGAGATTATGAAGGAAATCAAGATAGTGACGACTTACTTTAGTTTTAGGAGCAAGACCAGCCATAAGCGCAGCAGCAGCATTTCCGGCGTTGTTCTCTTCAATATAACTGATTGTTGCGTTGATGATTAGTAGGGTGATGATACCGACAAAGTCTTGCCAATCTGGTGGTCTGTGGTCACCATTGGCTAAGGCAATTGCCATAACAGCTGCTGCCTCCATAACCCATGATAATGGGTTCCACATAAACCCCAAAAACTTCAGAAGCTTGCTTTCCTGTCCAAGAAACAAAAGTCATTGTTTGTTTCTATAACTTCCAACTTCACTTTTCATCACTATTGAAGAAGAATTAAGTAACCTTTTTCTCTTCTAGTTTGTTGAGGCCGAAAATTTGAAGCCGAGAGGCTCCTTCGTCGGAGGTGAGACCTTCTGGTGAACATCTCAGCTGCGCAAACACTTCCTCAACAGGGATTTTCTCCTGGAGGCCAACACAAACATCAGAAAACCACGGTTATAAGTTCAGAGTTATGATTCATAACAAACTTGCTTACTTAGCACTTGAGAACCACAGTAAGTTACATCAGTTTTTATTTATCATGTGAAATTTCATTAATTAGAAACCATTTGGTCAAGAACTTATAAGAAAATAGCCGCTTAGCCAGAAGTAGATGAAAGGCATAACCAACGTTCATGTGCTCACTTAAGCTTACCAACTATATATATTAGAAAGAATAATCCGTGGCCTTGTATATGATACAAGAATAATTTTGTCATACACAAATCAATTTGTACTTTACTTCTTTCCTCTTTCAATAACAATCATGCTTTTTCATTTAAAGCAAAGAAAAAATTCCATCTTTTAGTTCGACCAAAATACAATTCGATCTTTTAGTGAAAGTATTAGCTTCCATTTAAAACATTAACAAAATGCTAATTCGTTATGAATATCATTTAATAATTACCAGTGATCCTCTAGTTTATAAAAAACAAAAGAAGATTAAAATGTCAAGCTGGATCATATACCAAGATTAAACTATCATTCTTACAAAAATACTATATCGTTTACCATCACTAGTGACTATTAATTTAATCCGGTTATGAATACTTGCTCGGGTAATTAACTTGACCAGGTCGATAAAACATGTCAATAGTCAACTAAGGTCTGACCCAGTCGCTAAAGTATTTCAAGTGTCAACTAAGGTCTGAAATCTAACACAGTATCTCTCAATTTTCGGTCAGTAATAATTTAAGCATCAGCTAAAAGTGGTTGATAAAATAAAAGGATTAGCAGTACGCATACCCACACGTATATTATTCTTCATCCGCCTAAATACATAGTTGGTCCTTAAAAAGTTTAGCAATTCTAATACGTACATGAGCCTTGAATTTTAACTAAACTTCTACAAGTCACATCACCCCTTAAATCTAACTTGAATTGAATCAATAGACATAATTAAATTAAAATTCAAAAGAAAAAGAAAAAGAAAAAGAACAATTACCACGATATTTTACGTTGTTATTTGCATGTCATATTATTTTGAACAAGATGAAATAAACATACTGAATTTATTTTGTAACAATATTAATCTTGAATTGGTTAAAGTTAAAACTTAGCTATTAAAGTTTAAAGATCGACCTTAATTTAGGTCATGATGAAAAATATTAATGATACTACTATATTCTTAATATCTTTTTTAACTGAAAAGTCACAAGAAGCAGCAAAAGAGCTTATAGATTATTTTACAGATTAGAACGCATAATACTCCGTATAGTTTAAGGAAAAGCTTATACGAAGAAGAAAAAGAAAAGGCGACGTCATATACCGAAGCAAAAATCAAAAGCACCGATAGAAATTAATGCATACTTAAGACGACATTAATTACAAGCAAATCGACGAGCAGTATAGAAATAGAAGAACAGATCAAAATCACGTCCGAATTACGATCAATGTACAAATTAGCAAGCAACTAGAGGAGATCGGAGTTACCAAATCGATATTCTCCTTCAAGATATCCTCAAGGCCGGCCATCTTCACCGATTAAGTCTCCGGCGAAATCTCGACGCCAGAAAACAATATCAACCGACAATAGTGAACGCAGAAACCCTAGAAACTACTATGCTGATGAATCATGATCAGTAGAGAAAATCAGAATTCCGAAGTTTCCGGTGGATTGTTTTCTGCCGTCGCTCTGCGTCAATATCCCCTTTTCCGATTTCACAAGACCCACTATATATACTGGGCGAGCGGAGATCCCCTCCGTGCCAGCGACGCCGTTTCGATAATTTTAATTGGAATGAATGCGCTTCTGCTTCTCGTTCGCAAGCCACTTTCGGTAATACGATGCGTTTTAGCTAGGGTCTTTTGGCTTTAAAGGTGGGGCCCGCTGATTCTCACGCTTTATTCTATCTTCAGCAGGTTAGGCGATTCGCGCTGATCGCTTTTACATCCTTATTTATTTATTTTATATCCTTGAATTTTCTTATTGTTTATTTAATTTTTATTTATCCTTGAAATAACTTCATTGTATTTTTTTTATATTGCTAAGTTTCTCCATGTGATAAGGTAAATTCTTTGTTACATACTTTTAAAATACTCAAAAAGTATATAAGATTATTTTTCCTTCCTTCATGTGATAAAATTCGTATGTTTGATATCTCTATCATTTCCTCGTCGATTGTAGATATTTACTTTACCTTGATAGCATTTTCCCTGTTTATTGATATCATTTTATAAAATTTATCATTAATAATAATTATACATATACCAAAATTTATTCTCTAGTGCAATTTTATCAAGTAACGAGTTGATAAAATTAAGTATATGACTAATAACATTATAATTTAAATCACGTAATCTCTACTGCTGTAATTTCCCAAAATCACGAATTGATATTGGCATTAGGATAGATAACTAACAAAATTTTAAATACTTATTTATCCTAATCCTTTTTTTTCACCCACTTTCGTCTTGCAAACAAAAAATTCCCCATTTGCATGTAAAAATGTGGTACAAGTGAGCCCGACCACACCAACCTATTAACCTAAGGTTTTTTAGTTGGGATCGCGTTAGTATTGTAAATTTTTTTATACGTAACTATAAAATTCTATATGTCAAACGTCTTTCTAATATAACTGATAAATGTTACATTTTATAATTTCGAGATCACGAATTCGATTTATTTTTCCCATTAAAAAAGTTAGGTGTGAGCAAAAACAACTACATAATGCCCCTAGGGGCGTAGCGTGTTGGTTGCCAGGGGAGTAGCACTTTGGTTGTTCAATCCAACCCGAGTTCGAAACTTGCCGGCGACAGTTTCGCGCTGCGTCCCTGACTTACCTGTCACGACCTGATGGGGCTTATTGGGACGCCTGGCCGTGGAATTAGTGGGTTCCGCGAAGCGGGTCCAACACCCACGATAATAATAAAAAAAAGTTACATAATCCTATATTTGATCCTTGTAAAGTCCAAATCAAACTCAAACCAACTTAAAAGTGACTTTTAGATTTAAAGTTGCATAGCCATTTGGAGTCTAATTCTACATACTAAGGGCTCGTTTGGTATTGATATCAAATATATGAGACATCGGATATGGATATCGGTATGAATATCAAGATATGGATATGAGTAATATCAAGGTATCAGATATGTGTATGAGTGATATGTTTGATATATCAATTTTTTAAAAGATATTAAAATAACACTCTAATATCACTGATATCGATATCTACCTATGTCAAACAATAGATATCAGTTTGATATCGATATCAAGATATATCAAACACAGATATAGATATGACTGATATCTCATACCCATACATGCTATCAATACCAAACGGGTCCTATTAACACGTTCTATCTCGCGTATAAGGATATTAAAATTTTAAGATTAGAGCTAAACTTATTGTAGATTTGGGTTCCCGTGCGAAATGCGAAGCAATCTCGGCCGTACATTTTTTTTTTTTTGGGGTCAATAACTTTTTTTTTTTTTTCATTTTCGTCCCGTGATCATTCTGAAAAAACTTATATAGAAGGTTCACGAATAAGCACTAGATGTGCATTTATTTGTACATTCACGTTCACAAATAAGCACTGAATGTTCAAAGATATGTGTTGGAACATGATCATGTTATATGTGAACTTATACGGCACATACAATGAACATATAGTACTTATATGTGAGCGTTAATAATTGTCTATTCCAGAACGATCAGAGACAATAAATAAATAAAAATTGTTGACCGAAAAAAAAAATTCGCCATATTTACGGTTATGTCACCGCGTCACTATTCACTATCCCCCTTTTTTTAACAGTACAGTGCCCTTGAATATTACCCCCCAGATAATGAACATTACCGCTCAGAAAATGAACATGTGGTGTCTATTTATGAACTCGAATGAACGTAATCGCTTCGTATTTCGCACGATAAACATATCGCACGTGAAACGGACTCACTTATTGTATATTAAAAGTACCAAAAACTCAATCCATGCTTAGAATCCGCCCATATTTACAGGTGTAGTAATACAATTGTAACTTGTAAGCGTATGGCGTAACATCAAAGTGCACATGCCCACTACACACGATATTCCATTTTCAAGTTTATCATCTTAAAAAATTAAAATTCCTCTTAGCTTCATGGAAACCCTAGGAACAGTATTCTCTTTTATTTTCTTTTTCCTTTTTTTTTTGTATTGTGGGGATGGAGAACCAAATTATGAGCATATATGCACTTTGGTCCATAGAAGAATAGAATTTTATGTAGATAGGGTGAGGGTTATTTTCCTAGTGCAAGTTCTTTGTCCCGAATTTCATCCATAAGTTATATAAAATAAAAGACGATAGTGTTCGTTTGGTAAGTAAATTTCTATAAATTTAAATACCGCAGACAGTGATAAAAAACTCATATATTCTGATTCATGTGATTTTCAATTCGTGCAAAAACACAGAAATTTCAATCACCTAAGTGCTCGTTTGGTTGGGAAGTAAATTCCCATAATTTTAAATTACTTGGAAAGTGATATCAAATATATGTGTTTGGTTGGCCTTTTTGTTTTTGAAAAATACAGATATTTAATTCATGAGATTTTCAATTCTTACAAAATATAGGAAGTGCAATCACGGGTGAGTAAGATTTTCTTCCCCCATATTTCTCATGATTTAGATTTTAACCAAACATGATTTATGAATTCCCATGAATTTAAATTCCCATGTTTTGATTTCACATCTTCGTGCTTGTTTGGTTTGGAAGCAAATTCATGGGAATTTAAATATCCCAGAAAGTGGAATCAAGTACATGTGTTTGGTTACACTTTTTCTATCTAGAAAATTCATGTATTTAAATTAATGGGATTTCTAATTCCACCATTATACAGGAAGTATATACTTACCTACAAGGGGTATGTAAGATTTTCTTCCCTCATTATTTTAATCCCCAAATTACCTAATTACCCTCTCTCAAAATATTACTCTCTTTTAAGATTTTCTTCCTCCATTATATTTATAGGGTTATAGTAATAATTTTATATAAATTCCTGCAAACTTCCCACATTCAACCAAACAAAATGTAATTTTCAATATTATATGATTAAAATGTTAACCAAACATAATTTCTTAATTCTTAGGAATTGTAAATCTCAGAAACTTACTTCATGGAAAGTAAATTCCAGGGAATTGCACTTCCTCTCTTTAACCAAACGAGCACGAAGTAATTTTTTAGAAATTATACTTTCTACATTTAACCAAACAAGCACTAAGAGGAGTGGGTAAGATTTTTTTCGTCCATATTTCTCATGATTTAGATTATAATCAAACCAAATTTATCAATTTTCATAAATTCAAATTCCTATTATATAATTTCATATAAAGTAATTTTCTAAAAATTAACTTTTTTTATTCAACCAAACAAGCAATAATTCCCATATACACGTATATCATTCCAACAAAGGGAAATATTCTCGATTTCATTGATTTTGTATTGAAGGGTCGTTGACGATCAATCATATTGCGACCACATTTGAATTTGGCTAATCGAGATGGATTGGGTTTCATTGTCGACTAGTACAAAATGGTGGACCGAGTTACTGAAAAGTTTTTGATTCACATACATATTGTTTATTTCCTTGTTTCAATAATACTGTTAATTATTTTGAGCGGAAAAACGTATTAATTAACATGTATCTTAATCGGTCTCAAAATGATCCATACATGATTAAAATCGTGCAGTCTCATTGATTGGTATGAAATGGATCGAATTCATTGAAGGAGCGTTCTCACCTGTAATAGCAATTTGAACTCGGTTCAACAAAGCTTTTTTTAGATTAACGGAGTTTGATTTTCTTTTTAATCTAGTTAATGAGTGTTCGATAAAAAAATGTCAATTTAGCTTAGAAAATTGATAGTAAATTAATGTAGCTTGATTTTTTCATATTTTTTTATGTGATCCCTAGATTGTTGAAGATTAACAAGCTGAAATTCACATTTATCTCATTTTAACTGTAATACCGAACACCAACTATATTTTTTAAATAATTAAGCTAATAAACTCAACTCCAACTCCAATTATTTATTCAGCTTCAGCTACTCAGTCAGATTCAGTTTCCATTTCAACTAGATTCACTGAACAAAGCCTTAATTCCTTGTTAAAACTGAGCTATATTTTATACAAGGCTCATTGTACACATGAAATTTTGATCTCGTGTGTTATTACTAGTGATAGTTTCTTTGTATTAATTTTAGCTTTTAGCATATAGAAAAGTTATGAGACATTAGACTTATGGTGAAATAACCAAAGGATTGTCGCACTTGGTGTAAGGTTTCATTGTATCCATACGAAAAGAGGGAGTTTTATTTAGCGGGAGATTATGTGTTCGATTTCACTGTATGCAAAATTTTCTTATATCAGCAGCAGTCACACACCGCAAACATGATTACGTACACAGATTTGTGGTGAAATGACACATAATAAAAAGGGCTAATAAATATTGGTTGGTGGAAGAGCTAGAAATAGTTTAAATTTGGACTTATATGTTTCGGTCAAGATATATAGGTGTGGTTTAAAAACTCCACCGCTTAATTTTTAAAATTTTCTAATAAATAAGTAGAATATTATAAAATTGTAATATAGAAAGATGGTGAAAACAGCCTACCTATGTAACTATGTATACTTCAATGCTAATGATTTTATAAAATTCACTAATGAAGCTTAACCAAAACTTCATGAATCTCTTATTTTTGTATATATGGATCGGAAAAAACTTAAAATGTATATTAGATTCCTATATCTTACTTTACATGCTTACCTATTAATATGCATTTCTATACGTGTTTTGGAGTAACCATATCACATTTTTGACACGAAAACCTAGCTAGTTGAAAATTACAGATATGTAATCAAGATTGGAAATAGCTAATTAGATATTGACTCTTGGAAGTGCAATAAATGTTGTCCTTGAATTGAGCCTCCAATTTGACAACCACCACTGCTTTTCTAATCTTCAGTTCTTTTCATTTTTTGGGCTTTATGATTGTTGGTGGTGACAAAGAAAAGAGAAAAATTCCATTTTGTATGGCCTTTGGTTGTGTTGCAGGTGGAGGAAGATTGGACACCACTCTGGATGCTCACAAAAATGGAGACTTCAAAACTTATACGAAAAATCAACAAGGATAATAATAGGCTACACTTGAACAATATGATTAATATTTATTAAAAAGGACACATATCTTTCCCTTAGTCTATGGATTTTTTTTGTAGAAATAGGCACACAAAAAAATTATAATTAATTTTCTTTCTAGACTATTTGGGCTTGGTTTGGATATGATCAAATTGGATTGATTTATTATAGTATTTGTGTGTGTTATTTGATACAGGAGTGTGTACTAATGCAGTTTGGTCAACTTCAAACATTATATCGATCTTGACATGTTCTAAGATTAATATGATAATCCAATTTTACATAGGTAAAGAATTTCATTTGAGGACAACTTATAATATCTTTATGGATCAAGCGAAAACTAAAGATCTGTTTAAATTACGTATTATTTGACATTATAATATCAAAAATGATATTATAATATTAATTTTTGATATTATAATGTCAAATAATATGTAATTCAAAATTAAAAATAGATTCTTTAAATGATTGGATACAATTACATTTACAACTGATGAGATGCCCATAAAATATGGGTCAATACTCACCCATTTCAAGTGACTATCGTCACTCGCTGACTGAAACTCCTTACAGTTTTGTTTCTTTCATTTATTGCCTACGTGTCGTTGTCGTTTCAATCGGTGTTTCAGTTCAATTTCCCTTTTTCAGTGCGTCTTTATGATCCGGGTACATAATCTGTTTTAACCAGTTTTAGATTTGATTTGAAAGATGAGCCTATTTTAGCCCACAATTCAAAACTACGCAATGTCAATTGAAACAAACTAAGGTCCCGTTTGGGGACCACACTAATTGTATATTATAAGAGTCCGTATTGATATTAAGATATCATATATGAGTATAAAATATCAGTCATATTCATATCTGTGTTTAGTATATCTTGATATCGATATTAAACCGACATCTGCTATTTAATATATGTAAATATCGATATGATATCAGAGTGATATTTGAGTGATTGTGATATCTCTCAAAAAATTAGTATATCAAATATATCAATCATATCCATATTTATATCCGATATTTTGATATCACTCATACACATTTCTTAATATCCATATCAATACTGATACCCGACATCTTATATATTTGATATCGATACCACACGAGTCCTAAGAGCTTATAATCAATTAAAAGCAAACACACTTTTTTTGGCTCATTATTTCTAAATTTCCTTCTAGATCTCTCAATTCTAAGACAGAACCCACAATCTCTTTTTTAAAATTAAGGTCTGTTTAGATTACGCATTATAATGTCGTTTTTGGTATTATAATACTAGTTTTTAACATTATAATACCATATAATCGTAAACCCTTAATATATTCTAATATATAATGTGATACAGCCGAACGAGTCCTAAGATCTATCCGTATTCCACTAACACTTCTGATCGCAATCTGTTCATAATAGAACTTGACATTTTCTATAAGCTGCAGTGCTACACTTTGTTGTTTTGGGAAGGTTTTCTTGGTCATCAATATGGGTCTTGAATGATAGAACCAAAAAATAACTTAAAAAAAACTCTAAAAACCTGAAAAATTACAACTCACCAATGATAGCAAACAAACCCAAAGTAGTCCACCAAAGGTGACTTCATAGTACAATCCTCAATTGAAAGTGGAAAATGAACAAGGCAGGGTGAACAATGCTAATACATAACTAATCCTGATTTAGCTCTACCCCTTTTCTTGCAATCAACACAGATCACTAGAGCAGCAGTTAATCTAAACTGAATGTTTGCTACAATTGTGTCTGTGTTGTGCAAAAAAAAGAGTTTCCTAATCCCTTCTCTCAAAAAAACAACTGCTACAGATAATTAGTAATGGTACAAGTTCTACAACAATCACAATGGCTTACAAGGTTACAATTAGTGTTTATTATCCTGCACTACTGACTCCTACAAGGCCTGAATTCAACCAGTGATCAGAGTTTCATTCTCTTCATTCCTGATCAGATAACTCGGCCTTCTCCATTGTGGAAAGACTTGATTCCTACTAGTGTACATAACAACACAGATCTTGATAGAAATGGAAAATCCATTATTAGATCATTTAGCTCTTCCCACTTTTGTTTCTAGGTCGCAATTTTCTAGCAGGTGGTGCATCCTTTCCTTTATGGTTTGGGGAAGTTTGGGCTACATCCTGCAATGAATCTTCATACACCATGCTAGAACTATCTTGCGATCCACTGAAAAGATGGTCGTTTGGCACACTTCCATCCACCTTTACCTTGCTTGAATCTACCACATCTATTGTTTCCTTGCTCAGTGGTTCACGAGGCTTGTCTGCTGCAGATAAACTGATAACAGAAAAAGATTATTGATAACAGAAAGAGAGTAAAGGGGATTTCTTTTTCTCAACGTGTAAAACAGAACTTTTTCCATTTGAGAGAATGCAGGTGATAAATTGATAAGCAGGCTAGGTAAAATGGTTGGTTCAAGTTAGGTTCACTCTAAATTAGATTAAGATCTAGGATTAATGAAGCAGTCCAATATCCAGTGATTGTTTTTTAATGATATTTGTTCTTACAAATCAATACTCTTTATGATCAGCTTCAGATTGTGTAGATAATAAAGTTCTACTAAGCATCCAGTGCATTAGCAAATTCTTATATTATGTAGACACTTTAAATTACATAAATTGGTGATCAGTTTTGAAATTTATAGTTCACTTTGTAAACAGTTCTCTGGTATCACTGAATCAAATTTCGTATGTTAAGCTAAAAGACATACCCTGTAAGATTCAAAACAAGGTAAAAATATACAAATGAAACAAAAAAATAAAATTATCCCCAAGGATGAATGCAGAAAAAAACTGTTTCTGAAAAAACAAAGAGGAGTTTCACGGATACATCTAATTAATCCAAACTCCAAAGGGGTAGTTTTTAGTTTTCCTTTTCGACTTCCCTTCTTTTTATTTTATTATATGTCCTATTTCTATCTACTTCTATTTCCCTTTATTCATTTTGGTCTTCAATTTGTTTTTCATCCTTATCTATAGTTTCAATTTATGATTACCATTTTAAGTTTTTAACTATTAACTCAATAAATGTTCAAAAAAAAAACCTATTAAGTCAATAATGTATATTTACCTATAAATACGAAGAAGTAATATCAAGTTTTGGACAAGGTTCAGTTCAAAGAATAGGTTAAAAACAATTTACCAGATTTCAGGCTGTGCCAGTTAGTTCTGGTGAATCCAAATTTCATATGTTCAAGTGTCATCATAATGAATTTGGATACAAATTGAGCAGGTCAAATTCACATTAAAACAGATAGGTTCTGGTTTGAATATAAAACTATGTAATGAATCCTCAAACTATGTTAAAGTCATCATAAGAAAAAAAAACATGATTAATGTAATGAATCCTCAAACTATATTCAATCTTTGAGATATATATCTGACCTCAATGCATGGTCGTTTGTTGCAGAATCCCTCAAACCATTCACTTCATGGGGGCGACATCCTGGTTCAGATAATAAGCCAAAAACCATTTAAGACCACCTAAGCTAATTGGGTAGAAAAAACAGCAGCTTATATTGAAGTAATAGCAATACTAAAACAAAACCAAGAAAGATAAGGCATTTACTCTTTGACCCGACAACAAAATCAGATAACACTCTATCATGACATCAAAATTTGTAAAGAACAATGACATTAGTTGTCTGCAGCTGGAGAATGGCCGTATGTATCCGAACAGAAGTTAATTTCTCGTTAATATTTTTCTCTTAGTTTACCAAGGTTGCTGCTAAATGGAAACTATTACCAGTTACCCACGACATCAACAAAGAGTAAACATAGGTGAAGGAGTTTTTTCCTCCAGGAAAAGGGTGTACCAAAAGCTATCCCCTATCCCCTAACCCATAACATATCATTAAAAAATAATGCCCAGAGGATACAAAATTAACATATCATTAGAAAATAATGCCCAGAGGATACAAAATTAATTTATTCAAAAACAACTAGCAATACCATCAAGCTGATTTGAATTGACATCAGGATCGGTACCATCAGCCGCATCTGAATCCCCAATGACTTGAATGGTTTCACCATCCTGCAGATATCCATTGAACTGAATACACATTAATTACATCACATAGATATATATCTTGTAGATAAAAAAGTATAATGAAGATCTAATACCCACTTGACATTTTTTGAGAACTAAAGTGGCCTTATTAGTTTGCAATGCTCCACCCTGTGATTTTTCACATTCCATCTCCACAGATTCTGAGGACAGGATGTTAATCAGGAATCACAAGATAAATTCATTTGCACAGCATAGACTACCTTCTAAAATTAGAGAAAATTTAGTGAAAAACAGAGAGAAGAGTCTCTAGGACTGCAACAAAGAAACTAACCTGGCAACCTACAACCATCTATGGCAGGCAAACCTAGAGATGTATTTGGATCTGAGTTCAGTTCATCTCCAATCTTCTCATCATTAACATTCTTTGTCGTGGTATCTTGCATTGACTCGTCTCCAAGAGTATCGGAAGGCAAATTAATCTTTTTAGATGGTGTTGTGGCTAACAGTTCTTCTGTAGCCTTAGATCGCACTTTTCGTATTTCATCCAAGATGTTCCATGACCCAGTAGAAAGCGCACTCCCTTTCTTCTGCATTAAATTACAAAAGATCATATAAAACACTCCAAAAACTAGGCCTCAAATTTGATGCTAATGTATGAGTTGTAAACAAGCATACACTGATACACATAATATAACCTACAAAATGCATTCTTTCAAAGAGGCAGCCTGACTGACAATTAACCAACATCCATCTACTCAGTTCATTGACAATAGACAGGGTATCAACTATCAAGAATTGTCTTTTTGGAGGATGTCCTCAAGCAATGTTTGAGTGATACATAGCAACCATAATATGATATGTTTGGAAAATGTATACTTCATTTGGCCATGTTTAAATCACTACCGTGGGAGCAACGTTTGACTCAGGTGTACAATGTCCAGTAATGCTCAAGATGATAATTTGGAGCTAGTCCAGTGAATCCCTCTCAGACCAGTAAGTAAAAGACTTTAGGGATTGATGCATTTTACTTGTAGGTTTGACCCACTTAGTAAGTCCATTTTTTAGGTTACAATGAGATAATTGTCCTTAAACCAAAAGAAAATAGGTTGGCAGTACTTGCAGGCAATTTAAAAAAGGAAAATTTGAGGATTCTACCTCAGATAGCTGCACAGGACTATGAAAGAGTTCCTTAGCATTCTGCATTGGTGATGCTGTTCTAAATTCAACACGCTTGAGTGCTGGAGATGACCATGTAGGCTGAGCCTGCATATACGACTTTGCCATATCCACAGGAGAACCCATCTCACTGTGAGTAACCTGCATAAACTAAACTTTTGAATAGGTTGCCACCAATTTCTAATTGCTCCTTCAATCCATCTAGATAAGTTGCTAACTCCACAGTGCAAAGTCAGGAGAAACAAGCATATATAAACTCTAAAGTAAGAAACAAAAAACAGGAAAGATGATTCTCACAAGAGACAGAGCTCCATGATTAGTGACACAGATTTGATCCTCCGCCATCAAGTTGGAACCTGATCTAGATTTCCTTTCCTCCAACCATTTCCTTGCTTCCATAACAACATTGTTGCATGCATCTGATGTATTTTTTTGAACAATTAACCAAAAGTCAGCAAACATCATTTATGTGCTTAAAGGAAAAATAGGCGATGTTCTTTTTTATTATGGTGATACTTTGAGAAACAAAATTTTTAGATAGTACTACCATGATTTCTATTACCTGTGTTGCTTAGATTTTCATCTCCCATCAGAACACGTGATCTAATAAGCTTTATGAGCTCATCACATTCTTCCCTGGTCAAAGATTGAAACCAAAAATCAGGAAATTGTCTTAACATGAAAATTTTGAAGGGTGGTAAGGAATTAGCCTTGCACTAACAACAGGAATATAGCCAGTATGCAAAATTTGTAAGGAATCTTTTCCCAGTCCACATTCACTAGACAAATTATAGAAAGATACAATGATCATCATTATATACAGATTCATAAATCTTAATTGTATTTGCCTATCGTACTCCCATTGTTTTCCCTATTTTGTTTTCTTTTGTCTTTCAACAAGGATGTCTATTTTGACTTCTGTTTCTTTTCCCCTATTGACAAGTCATATGATTTTAGTTATCAAGCAGAATGGAAATATTTGCAGCATATCAAGTAACAAGTTACAGCTGCTTATCACTTCATCCTTGAAGATCTTATGACTGTAATAGTGTAATGCACAAAACTAAAAGCTCCTCATCAGGATCAATCAAGTAAGTTGTTCATGTCCTCTAACTATCATTTGCAGGGACAAATTTTACAAGTGAAGCAAAAACCTATACAAGCACTCCAAAGTCTGTTTTTTTTGCCTTTCATTCCCTCCAAAGTATGATAGCACTCTTATCCAGGCTAGGTACAAACCAGAAGCTTCAGCAAGCTTTGGATACTTATGTGAATGATCTGATTATATTAAAAACCACCTCCATTCCACAGGCGAAGAGAAACAAAGGTGATAATGGGCCACGGCTACAATGTTCATGGACCAAGACAAGTGGACGATTGACAATTTGTCTATAATTGTGGACAAACCCAGCAGGCAAGTTGCCTGCAACTTCAAGTAATTCTGCATAATTAGGGACTCAGAACCTTACATTCTAAACTGTCTGGTCGAACTCTATGAACATCTTTATCTTCAGGAACACAAGTATATTTAAAAAAGCTTCAAATGAAATACATGTAGCAATGTCTTGAGAAGCTAAATAATGTAATAAGAGATATCAGGCTTTGTCAAAGTTGCTTATATTTATCATTCAAACAATAACATTGCTCAAGACTTCCAGCATGAAAAAGAATCCTTCAGATCTAACTTCAATATAGTCCAGTCAATACCTTGAAAATGTCTGCTGCATAACCAATTGTTGAATCAATTGCATATTCTCACTCTTTGTATTGATTGAAGAAAACACCTTAACCCAATTCGAAAAAACAATCAGTTGTAATTGAGATGCCATTACATACAAAAAGACAGAAGATTGGAAAAATCAGCCAAGTGATATATAAGAATACGATCATTAAATATACATCTGTGTAAAACAACAAAGACAACTGGTAAAATAATGCAAGAAGCTTGGCAGGTACAAATGAAGTGTGCAGATATTACTAATATCTTGAAGAATGTTATATTTCCAGTCCTCTTATAAGTGCAAGTAATTAATAATATATTAGAGAAAGATGCTTCCACTTATTTATTTATTTCTAGGAAAGCTTAAAACATTTCTAAACAAGGTGGCGCCTTCAAAACTTTAATCATAGAAGTTCCATCAATAAGTACTCATCGTGCAAAGCAATAATAGAACACATCTTGTAAATGGACAAAATCGCTGAATCATGTAGATTAGAATACCTTGTTCAAGTCCAGATCAGCTGCATTTGATGCATCATCTTCATCATCTGAAATTGTCAGAAAGGGATTGTATATGAATTCATGTAGAGATACATTATCAGGGGAAGTAAATAATCCATTACATCAGAGGCCAGGAATCAATACATACTACCCAAAATCAGTGCTAGAAGTTAAATTCTTTATCTCAGCTTTCTTAAAGCAATTTGATAATTACCATGCACTTAGCAAATTTGCATGTGAAAAAACATATCGTATGAGTATTGTAATGCACAAGTACACATTATACTTCAATAAATGGACCTTAAGGAAAAAGGGAGAAACAAATTCTTTTACAAATAACTGAGCAAAATAAAGAAGGGAAAGAAAAAATTGAAATAGTAACTGCGGCCAAATTGCAGGTCTTGTTAGAGGAACTCAGCCTACCACAAGTACAATTTTCTTTCTGAATAAATCCAAAAAGGCTGAACCACTTCATCCTCAAGTCACCACTAGATGCAAAGAACTAAACTAAAAGGAGAAAAATTACCAGAGCAGAAATCGCCACCAGAAGACGAGGAGGAGGACAAGTAATCTGGACCAAAAACGGAAGACAAAATCTTTCCGGCGCCAGAGGCAATAGCGCGAGCAGGGTAAATCAACCCGGATAGCCAATTAGGGTTTCCAGAGCTCTCCGCAACAGGCTCCTCGGCCGCTGGCGGCAGTGGCATAGGGCGAGCATAGGGAGTCCTTTCAGCCGCACGTGCTCGTCGGCTCCTCACAATCTTACCGCCGGCGGTCCGGCCATCTTCGTCGGCGCTCCGGCGAAGGCTGAAAATCGTCGACATGGAGAGAGAAGAGAGTGGGAGTAACGGTGTGCAACGGTCTTCAGAAAAAAGAGAGATGCGTTAGAGTTCGCTTTTCCTGAACTAGATTTGGATAAGCACGAAAGTTTTGTGGAATATCAGGGGTGTTTTCGTCTTTTTAGTCGGAGTAATGCTAGGAAAGTTGGCATCCACCTATTCCCAACCTCTAAGCAATATGGCGTGGGCTTTCTGGCCCATTTGTATGGTCCTGGGCTTTCTGAAAACCTGATCCGAAATTGAAACCGGGTCGGGTTAGCTTGAATGATGTAATGGCTTATGTTAATGGGAGTTCTCGACCGCCTTTCTCTTCTCACCGACTGCAGGCCGCCATATCCCCTCTGTGGTACTCAACTATTTAACGCTCTCTCGCTTGCGCGCTTCATTCCTCTCTTTCTTTCTTTGTTCTGGTTGAGAGAATCGCTGAGATTTGATTGAGGATTCTTGGAAGAAGAAGATGCCAGGGATGTCGTGCAATGCTTGTAATAAGGAGTTCAACGACGATATGGAGCAGAAGCTCCATTATAAGTCCGATTGGCATCGCTACAACCTGAAACGCAAGGTTTAACTTCTTAATTTCTTCTGAATTATCGATTATTTTCCTTTTCATTCCGTGTTCTTGATTTGATTGTTCGTTATGTGTTGCTATGCTGATTTTAGGGTTTCTATGTGTTGTTATGGGGGCTTGGAGATTGGGATTCGAGGGGTATGATATGATGATGGATACATTCACTTTGAGTTTGAGGATGCTGTAAATGAAACTGAATTTTGGGAGTCTATTAGCTGTAAAATATGGGACAATCAAATGAAACTGAATATAAGTTCCATTTTCAGTATCATGTTTTATTAGTAGGTGATTACAAGGGGACGTGAATTGCTGTTCAAACCCTGTGTTGGATGTCAACTGCAGTATCTCATATCATGTCTGTAGAAATATATTGCTTACAGAGCTTTTGTTGTCTCTTCAATCTTGATATTCTGCCAGGTACAGTGATAAGATTATTTTGGTTCGTTAGAAATGGCTGGTAACTGTCATGCTATTACCATATAATGATTGAATGTGTTGATGAATGTTAGAATTATTAGATATGGACAACCATTACTATAAGTGCATGGGATTATTGTGCATGATTCTTACTTCTGCTGATGTACACTGTAGATAGCTGGGGTTCCTGGAGTGACCGAAGCCTTATTCATAGCGAGA
The DNA here is from genome assembly GCA_027886185.1 of Rheum nobile. Taxonomy (NCBI): domain Eukaryota; kingdom Viridiplantae; phylum Streptophyta; class Magnoliopsida; order Caryophyllales; family Polygonaceae; genus Rheum; species Rheum nobile. The sequence goes on along the minus strand of WOAB01000236.1, from coordinate 2,867,805 downwards.
CAGTCTGCACTTGCTCAAGAGAAAAAGAACCTAAATGAAACCCCTATGCTCTACAGCTGTGGCATTTGTGGAAAAGGGTATCGAAGTGCCAAGGCACATGCCCAGCATCTCAACTCTAAGAGTCATGTATTGCGATCTTCCCAGAGTGAGAATCAACAGGATGGGGCTAATACGATCATTAAGCCACTTCCTCGTCGCGTCCCAGTGAAACCACCCCCAGCAGAAGTTGTAGATGCTGAAGATAGTGAGGAAAGTGAAGGTGAGTGGGAAGAGGTTGACCCAGATGAAGTTCTGCTTGGTGAGGCTACAAGTTCGCTCTCTAATATGGGCGTGAATGAAAATTCTGCTGAGAATGATGGGGAAGGCACTGATGAAGATGATGAAATGATGATTGAATTAGATCCATCCTGTTGCTTTATGTGTGACTTGGAGCATGATACTATCGAAGATTGTATGGTTCACATGCACAAGAAGCATGGCTTCTTCATTCCTGATGTTGAGTTTTTAAAGGATCCAAGGGGGCTTCTTACATATCTTGGTCTCAAGGTTTGAAGCAGCTTCTGCTTTTTAGGTTACAGTACACTTCTTTATTGTAGTTTCCATTGAACCTCCTAACATGTGTGTGTGCTGTCAGGTGAAAAGAGACTATATGTGCTTGTACTGCAATGAGAGATGCCATCCATTCAGCAGCTTGGAGGCAGTTAGGAAGCATATGGAAGCAAAAAGACATTGCAAAGTTCCTTTTGGTGATGGTGGTGATGATGAAGAGGTTGAGCTGGAAGAATTTTATGATTACACCAGCAGGTACTTACATCTCTGCCCCTTATTCTTCTATTATTGAAATAGATCACTGAAATGAGTTGCACATTTAAAATTTGTTTAGCCAACTCAAAGGCTAGTGGCACTTATCACCTGTGAGAGTTGTACTCCCATAAGACTACTATTTCAAGAACATGAAAGTCATCAGGCCTCAACTAACCCCAGCAATTTAGGAAAATGGTAAAGAAAGAATGAATGTTTAAATCTATAGTATGGAGAGGGATATGATCCGAATGTAAATCTGGAAGGTAAAGTAGAGATAGCACTATTATAGCACATCACTTGAGGTCCTGGTATCTTCTCGGAAGATGGAAATCATTATTGCATATAAGGTTATAGTATGTTCTTGCTCCTACAAATCCTCATGATTAATTCTTTCTTCCAGCTACATGGATGAAGATGGGAAGCAGCTCATTGCAGCAGATGGTACGGGTGACAACTCCATTGAACTTGGAGGTGGTGAGCTAGTAATAAAGAGAAGAACTGGTAATGGAATGTCAACCAAGTCAATAGGTTCACGAGAGTTCCTTCGCTATTATAAACAAAAGCCAAAGCCAACACCTGCAAATGAGATGGCTATCACTGTAGCATTAGCCTCAAGGTTTGTCCTCTGCAGCCCATCCATTCTTTCTTTTGATGTGAACACAAAATCTTAGCTTGGAGTTGCTCTTAACATTTTCGGTTTCCAGGTATAAGAGCATGGGTTTGGCAACCGTGCAATCCAAGGAGCACACGGTGAGGATGAAGGTGATGAAGGAGATGAACAGATCAGGGGTGCTAGCTATGCGGATGAAAATTGGCATGAAGAGCAACGTCATCTTCAACCTCCCCAAGAATGTCCCACATTAGCTGCCTCTCTTCTTAGACTTGTTCATCATCTAAAGGCCATCATGCGGCTTTTCTGTACGCCCCATGAATGATGAAATACTAAAGTGGTTTTCCTTCGGTCAGCATGCGTTATACACAAGATGGGATTTTTAAGAGTGAAAAGATATCTAGCCAACTATTATGCCATTTCTGGTTTTCAAGATTTCCATAAGACAGTTTTTTCTTTCTTGTGCTGTGCCATGGCCTTCCTCTGCAAATCTTCTAGCACTGTTGCTCGTCAACTCACCAAAGGGTTAAATAGCATTTTATGCTCCCTATTGCGATCTCCATAGATTATGAAAATTGACAAGCTCACTTCACTTGAACAAAAACCAAATCAACATCGCTCGTTGCTCGTCAACTCACCAAAGGGTTAAATAGCATTTTTTCTTTCTTGTGCTGTGCCATGGCCTTCCTCTGCAAATCTTCTAGCACTGTTGCTCGTCAACTCACCAAAGGGTTAAATAGCATTTTATGCTCCCTATTGCGATCTCCATAGATTATGAAAATTGACAAGCTCACTTCACTTGAACAAAAACCAAATCAACATCGCTCGTTCTACGCAGAAATCAGAAATTGCAATATTAGGCCTAATGCCCACAATAAACAGGAAATACACAAAGCTTCTTTGTGTTTCAAATGATCCGGAGATACAGAACAGAACGATTGATATCAGTGACTTCACCTTCTTTGTGTTTCAAATCATAAACAGGAAATACACAAAGCTTGTAATTTTTCCTACTTTACATGCACAGAGGGGCACAACTGTCAAAAATGGAAAAGCTTAGACAACTCTATAAAGTTTGTGGGAGATAACAGAAGGACAAAAAATGGATAGCAACAAACTACAAATCCTTCTTACTCTCCTCTTGAACCTGATCTTCAACCTCCTCCGTTTCCGAATTCTGACTAAGCCTTGATTCTTCAATCTTCCTCCATTTCTCCTCCGTATAAAGAAGCTTTCCAACTCTGGGATACTTGTCAATAAACTTCATCTCCCAGTCATCCAAAACCGCAAGCTCCGATTCCTCCAATCCTTCCAAATCGCCATTGATGTCCTCAGGCTTAAACGACAGCAGCGCCAACGCTCTACTGGCATCCTTGCCGGAGAACATACGGTACGATCCTCCGGGCCCGTAGAAGTTTTTACCAGTGGAAACATCGTAAATGTGACCTCTAACGGCGATCAAAATCGGCTTATTGGGATCGGATCCATCGTACGCTCGAAGCTCCTCCTCGGTGACCCGATCGCCGAGCTGAAGCGGATCCTTTGGAGGCTTTGGCTTGAAATCCTCCTCGGAGACGAACATCCCGCAGACGATCTTGTAGGCGACGAGCATTAGGGTTAGGATTGAGAGGAATTCGAGAGGCGACAAGCCTGTGTAGTCACTGATGACGGATTTCAGCGTCGCGGCGTGGAAAAGCTCCATTGATTCCTCAAATTCTAGGGTTTACTCTTTTGTTCCGGCGATGGAGAGTCTGGAATTGGGGATTTAGGGTTGGATGGTGGTGTAAGTAGAAATGGCGGGGGTTGGTAGGGTTGAATCATTGGCTGCGAGTTGACGATACAGAACCTACCAACTACCTCTCTACCTAACCCCGCCATGAACCATGGAACAAAAGTCAATTTCTAATTTTAACCCGACCCGAATTTGGACTAGTATCTTTTTGGGCGGGTGGGGTCGGAATTTGGGCTGATCGGGCTCCATGGGCTGGGCCCAATAATGAATTAACTCAAGGCAAACCATTTTTTACAAGGAGTTGCGAAACATGTGGCATCTTCCTAGTAACTATTAGACCTCTCAACTGATTCGGACGGGTCGGATTCGGGTCATGTCGGATTCGGGTCGATCAGGTTGATAAAATTTTCGGGTCGGACGGATTCAGGTTGACCCAGCGGGTCGAACATGCTTTTTTTTTATGATTATTATTATGATTTTTAACTAATAATTATAATAATATAATTAATATTATATTATTATTTAATAAAGTATATTAAATTATTTAATATAAATAAAATAAAATATATAAAATAAAGGGGATCCGCGAGTTCGGATTTGCGTTCGGATCGGGTTCGGGTCCTTCGGATTCGGATCCTTATTGACCCAGTGACGTTCGGATCGGATTCAGGTTCGGATCCTTTCGAGTCGGATTTTCGGATTTTTGACAGGTCTAGTAACTAGTGTGCCAAAACCTATGAAACATAAGTCCCCGATATGGATTCATCTCTCTCACAACCCTTAAAAAAAATAAAATAAAGGTTCAAACCTTGAACTTGGGATAGTTATATTTTGAAATGTTGCTGTTATATTAATTCTCTACACAGGCGAGATGTTGCTATTTATTTTGAAATGGATCATGTACAGGGATTACATTCTTGAAGCGGTTCTTAGTTGATTTATAATAGTCCTTGAGTTCATTTTTAGTTGCAGCCTTTAATTTTTTTTTCACAAATATTTGTTTGGTTTTTTCGCCCGGTACGAGGTAAGACAAAATTCACAAAATACCCCAAATATTTATCTATTTCGCACAATACCCTCAAATTTTGTTTTTTTTTTTCCACCAAAATGCCCAAATTTAACCTTTTAACAGTTTTATTAAAAAAAATTGAAAAAAAGAAAAAGAAACTGCACTTCTCCTCCCTCCAACCCACTATCCTTCTCCATCATCTTCTTCTCCCTCCTCTTCTTCCTCCTCATCACGCGCCTCCTCCGCACCAGATCCAAGCTCCACCGCTCCGCATTCCGACGAGCCCTATGCCCATGCCGCAACCGGACCAGGCGCCGAGAAGCTTCTCCGGTTCGATGGCGCCGCCGATATTGCAGGCCGGCGGAGGATTCCAAATTGAAGGGAACAACAACTCAATTTATTCTCATACCCAACACAATTGAATGGAGAGTTAGGGCTTCTTCAACACAAAGAATATAGAAGCAACAACACCTGTCCAGCAAGAAATACAGAAAACCCAGCTTGATTCCAGCAAAAATGAACTGCATAAACACAAAATCCAAAATCCAGAACACAAGTTGGTCCATCAAATTTTGAGCTTGAAAACCTAGATGCAAGACGCAGGAAGGTAAAGACCAAATATCAATGCTCAATAGACAGATTTTGGGATTCTTGATAATTGTAGAGAACTACGTGAATGATTAGAGCTAACGAAGTTTTTGATTTCCCAAGCCGAAAAAAGCCTATTCAATCTGCACTTGGGTATCTACCTAAGCTAATTCAGAAACAGAACCCAAACAAACAAAAACCAGAGCTGCAATTTCATCTCATCTATATCAGACAGACTAATATGTGGGTAATTAGATGAGAAAAAGGTTGAAATTTATATAAACACGAGATGAAATTAGGCGAACATGAAGAACACCCAAAGGAAGAAATCATCACATGAGAAGAAGAAAAAGACAAACATAAATAGAGTGTAAATGGAGAGCGAAGAACTTACAAAGACCAGGATCTAATCTTGTTTGATAAAACTTTCAAAGCCCAAATTTGTTTTTCCACGCTTCGTTATTTTTGATCTTCAATAGCATCCATTAGCGTTCCAAATTACTTTTTTGTTTTTTTAATAAAAGTGTTAAAAATTTCTCGGGGATATCACGCGAAATAGGTAAATGTTTGGGATATTTTGCGAATTTCGCCTTATCTCAAGAGTACTGGGCGAAAAAACCGTATTTGTTTTTATAGGTTCAAAGCAATTCATCATATGAAAATCATAAATTTATATTGAAATTTGGTTATGTTATCCCCCACTTATCTATTGATTCTAAAGAATGATTAAATTTTTAAAAAATATTGGAAAAATTACTCTAAATAATCTACTATATAATATATATAATAACTAAAGCAGAATCGCGTCTGCACAGGCATGCGCCCCCAGAATGCACTCGAAAATTACGTTGACACGTGTCATAGTGCTATTGTTTTGGACACGTGTCAAACTACTGTTTTTTTGTTGTTTTGTCAAAAAAATTATAAAATCAGAAAAACAAAGATTTCAACCTATTTTTGTCGGATTTGTCAACAGGCTTGAATTTTTTTGTATACTCTAAATACTTCTAAAAATTAACCAAATAATATTTTGCACCATAATTAGTATATAGAATCAAATCTCTAATTATGAATAATTGGCAAAGAAATATTGGACAAACTCACGGACAAAACATGCAAAACTTACAAGATTAAACATGCATATATATGACAAAACAATGCACAAAACCTACATATATATGACAAAACATGAAGCACACACAAATCACCCTAAAAAACATTTGCACAATTAGTGAACCTACGCAATATTAAAACTTGCAAGACTAAACCTGAAGCACAAAATAAAATTACACATCCCGTATGGCTCAAAACACACATTTTGCCAATGTTGCCTCAAAACACATAATCTGCAGATCTGAACCTGTCCATAAACAATATGCGTATCTTATTAAAAAAGATTCTGATTGCACGATCTGCACAATAAAGGCAAAAATATTATAGGATCATCACAGCCGTGCATACTATGTTTAAAAAGATTACAATTGGAAGATATGCTATAGAAAATCTATGTGTTCCAAATTTTAAAAAAGATAAAAAAAATTCTAGCAAAACTTGTCTTACAATACTGTATAACTCATTCATACATGCGGCTATAAAACTACAACCTCTCAGTTATTTTAAGTACAAACTACAACATCTCAACTAGTCATTTAGCAGGTAATAACATCCAGAAATTATATATGTTGATCTTGAACCTACATGTTGATATATACGTTGATATTGATTTGTTTCGTTCTTTCAGTTATTTTCAGTACAAACAACTACAGCCTCTCAATTACTCATTTACCAGGTAATAACATCCAGAAAGGCTCCCAATTATTTTCAGTATATATATATATGTTGATATTGATTTGTTTCGTTCTTTCTGCACAAAATTTAAGTTGTTTCAGTATATTGCTACAATTTATTTCTGCACAAAGAATTTAGTGTCAAAAATTGTATTCCAACAGATCTAAGCTCTAGAAGAAAGGTACCTTTATATATACTATTGTTATGAATATTTTTGTTTAAAAATATAGATATTTTATATAATATATGATTATAGCATTTCAAATGTATATCAAACACAAATCCTAAATATAAGTATCCAAGCTATTACAGTGAGCTAAGATTGATTTAAGACATTTCAAATTCTATATCAAACTTGCATTTGGTCAAAAACATATCATACTTAAACCAAAAAAGAATCAAACAAATGAAAAGATTTACACCAAACATGGAATAGTTTTTTAAAATAACCTATGTATAATCAATGAAACAGAAGACGGAGAATAAAAGACATAGAGAAAGATTTTATATGAGTATAGATTTAGTTGATGACGGTAGGGAGATACCTGCATAACTTCCTCCTTGAAACTGTACGTTTGGTGGTGGAAAGTGCTTTTGGTTGAACCCTCGAAGACAAAGAAGTTAAAAAAAAGCAGATTTGTAAACTCATACACAGAGAGATAAAGAGAGAGATAGAGATAGAGATGGAGATATATATATAGATAGATAGACAGAAAATCTATGTGTTCCAAATTTTAAAAAAGATAAATTTTTTTTCTAGCAAAACTTGTCTTACAAGACTGTATAACTCATTCATACATGCGGCTATAAAACTACAACCTATCAGTTATTATAAGTACAAACTACAACATCTCAGTTAGTCATTTAGCAGGTAATAACATCCAGAAATTATATATGCTGATCTTGAACCTACATGTTGATATATACGTTGATATTGATTTGTTTCGTTCTTTCAATTATTTTCAGTGCAAACAACTACAACCTCTCAGTTACTCATTTACCAGGTAATAACATCCAGAAAGGCTCCCAATTATTTTTAGTATATATATGTTGATATTGATTTGTTTCGTTCTTTCTGCACAAAATTTAAGTTGTTTCAGTATATTGCTACAATTTCTTTCTACACAAAGAATTTAGTGTCGAAAATTGTATTCCAACAGATCTAAGCTCTAGAAGAAAGGTACCTTTATATATACTATTGTTATGAATATTTTTGTTTAAAAATATAGATATTTTATATAATATATGATTATAGCATTTCGAATGTATATCAAACACAAACCCTAAATATAAGTATCCAAGCTATTACAATGAGCTAAGATTGATTTAAGACATTTCAAATTCTATATCAAACTTGCATTTGGTCAAAAACATATCATACTTAAACCAAAAAAGAATCAAACAAATGAAAAGATTTACACCAAACATGCAATAGTTTTCTAAAATAACCTATGTATAATCAATGAAACAAAAGACGGAGAATAAAAGACACAGAGAAAGATTTTATATGAGTATAGATTTAGTTTATGACGGTAGGGAGATACCTGCATAACTTTCTCCTTGAAACTGTACGTTTGGTGGTGGAAAGTGCTTTTGGTTGAACCCTCGAAGACAAAGAAGTTAAAAAAATTCAGATTTGTAAACTCATACACAGAGAGATAAAGATAGAGATGGATATATATATATATATATATATATATATATATATATATATAGAGATAGAGAGAGAGAGAGAGAGAGAGAGAGAGAGAGAGAGAGAGACTTCTTACATTTATGGGCTTTGGAGCTCGCCATAACATCCGCCATGGATCTGAAACCCCGATGTGGCTTTGCATGTTATTAAAGAAGGAAAAAAATGATTAGTAGCATATATGTAAATAATAGAAAGAATACTTATTATAGACAGAACACTCACCTACATCGTTTGCACTTTGTATTGTTCATCTTGGACCTAGATATCCTCATCACCGGTGTTGTTATGGTTCGAATGTTAAACAAGAGAAAGACAAAGACAAACTCAGTTTGCAAGAGAATGTAGGTGGTGGTATATAGATCTCCTAAAAATAATGGTATGAAGAAGGCAAACACAATGTTTAAAAGACATGCATGTCATCTTCCAAGTTTTTGTTTGGGATCTGGATCTGTAAATGTGTGTGTGTGTGTGTGTGTGTGTGTGTGTGTGTGTGTGTGTGTGAGAGAGAGAGAGAGAGAGAGAGAGAGAGAGAGAGAGAGAGAGAGAGAGAGAGAGAGAGAGAGAGATAATGGGTTGAAGCTAGACGGTTTCACACAGATAGAGTCTGATAAAGATAATGACTTTTATAGAAGGCATCGGTAAATGTGAAAGATAAGTAATTTATTATTTTGTAAATTTCAATGCGAACCCTCTAGAGTCTAGACAGATTCAGAAACATCTTAAATTTTAAATTTTAAATTTTGTGGGCCTAAATATATCAGTTGGGCTTGGCCCATGTAAAAAGAAATATATTAGGTAATTTTGTATTTATTACTATTAGCAGATTAAATTTGAGTCAGCTCATAATATAGTTACAAACTGTAATGGTTCATTTATAAATGTTAGTCGTGGTAATGTTGTATAAGATTTTATATACACATGATGGGTCGGACATTCTATTTTTTTCATGTATTTGGGCCTAAAAGCCTAATAATTTTATTGGTTCATTAATAGGTTGATTGATATATATACACGTTTAACTTAATGGGCCAGTACGTCCGTTAAATTTTTAATCCACAAATGTTAACAATCAATAAAATTTAATAGATATCAGCCTTTTTATTTTTTCTCATTTTTCTAGATTGTAACAGATACAAATGTTAACTATACTTTTGTAAACTTAAATCAATGAATAGAAAGTACTCATATCTCTGCTAAAAAACAAAGTATTCATATCAGACCAAATTTTAAATGTTTACTTAAAAAATTAGCACCCAGTTATATCCAAATTCCCCCTAATTACGAATACTTCATGTCTTATTGAATAAATTCATTCCAGTATTTCACTTGGTCAATTGGATCACCATAGGTATAGCTAAGTATATAAACACAGAGAGGATTGGAGAGAGATACTCACGAAAATGAACCATTGTTGGTTCGGCAAAGTCCAGACTTTCAGTTCAGAGAAAATCTCCAGATCGGCTTCGGAAATTACGAGCCATAACTTCTTGCTTCCAGAAAATGAAATTTCCAGTAAAAACTCCAGATCTACGCATCAACAATTGTTTTCCCTTGCATGTAACAGAAAATAAGTAAGAGAGATGTGTATTAATCTAGATCTGAGAGAAAAAGTAGATGCATGTTAAAGAGATATGAGATTAACCTATTTTTTTCTGCTTCTGTGATCTGTAGATCATCTTCTGGAGTTTCTTTAGGGTAGATATCGATCAGAGGTTCACAAAAAAACTCAGATTTGTAAGCTCCATACTCCGATGGTTTTTTTGAGAAAAAATAAGTTGGATCTGGGTAGAACTGAAAAAAGAAGGATAATCGGATTGCGGACGGAATTTCCAGAAAGGGGATGATGAAGATAATCGATAATAGTCGGATCTGTAATTAGAAATGGATACGTATTTTGAAAGAAGCGAAAATGAAAGAAAGTTCATGAAGCTGAAAGAATAAAGGGAGAGAGTGAAATGACAAAGAGGCGGAAGCGAATGAATTAGGGTTAGGTGTGTTTGGGTGGGGTTTTGGGGTTTTTTTGTTTAATAAAAAATTTAAGTAAACCGGCCTAATAGCAGATTGAGCTTCATGAATGGCTCGAGTCCGAAAATACAGTGATTGGGCCTTTTAGCCCATTAACCAAATTTAAAGTGATGCCACTTTAAATATTTCAGCCTATTCAATATTAATTTGGCCCAACATTTATTCATGATTTATAAAAAAAACTATAAAAATAATTATTCATTAGTCCATTTGGTATATACTTAAACGGCTGCCAACATTCGGTTATTAGTCCATTTGATATTAAAAAAAGTCCATTAACCCATTAGTCCATTTGGTATTAAAAAATAATTGTTATTTTCTTATACTATTAAAATAAATAAATTGTATTTTCAATTATTTACATTTGTTTATATGTAATCATGTATGTGCTTATTGGCCCATAAGTCAATTTAATTTGTAAAATTATTTATTATATTTTAAAAGTATTAAAATAAATATTTAGTATGTACATATATTTTTTCTACTTTGCATAAATATATTAAGTATTTATTTATGTCTACAAATTTTAATTATATTTAATAAATGATTAGTATATATATTTATTTATTTATTTACAAATATATATATGAATTTTCAGTGATTGTGGTATGCGAAATAAAGTTGATTGTATTCAACGGATTATATATACATATTTGACAATTATTATGTTATTAACGAAATAAAGTATGTTGTATAAGCTCATTAACAATTACGAGGCTTATTAATAATTTACACATTTAATTGGCCAATACTGTATTAATAATATATTTTTTGTTTATGAATATCAATATATTAAAAAAATAGTGAGTTGTATAAAATTTTGTTATATATTGGGCCCAAAATGCATTTTAAAAAATTTGCATTCGGGTCTATAAGCCCATTACAGTTTATAAGGCTCATTAGTATTATTAATTATGTAATGTCCCACTAAGCCCAATAATTAATTTATTTTAGTTTTTATATATAAATATACTAAAAGATATTGTCCGTTGTGATTATGACTTAGATCCGATTCCAACAGTTGTTAAATATGTTTATCCCTTTCTTATGGAAGATCAATTGTTTTCGGCATACTTTGAACTGTGAAGAACGAGCAATTCTTGCTCCAACACACGAAGTGGTAGATAAAGTTAATGAGTATATATTGTCTTCGTTGCCTGGTGATGAAAATGTCTATCTCAGTTTGGATAGTTTGTGCAAGGCAGGTTCTGTTAAAGACAGTGATGCGAGTATTTATACGTCTGACTACTTGAACATTATTAGATGTTTTATTTTCATGTATTAAATGATCATTTTTATTATGTTTGATGGTTTTAGTAGTATTGATGTAAGGGGTGTGGCTATCCCTGTTTGAAAGATTACTTAGCCAATTTTTATTATTAATAAAGTTATAGAGAGTTTCGCCTCTCTTAATATAATGTGATTTTTTGTATATCTTGAATATTTTTAGTCTATTAGTCATTTTTTATTTAAATAACTAATCGAATATATATTGAACAACTGACTAAACGATAATTAAAATATACTATTTTTACAAATATAAGAAAAAATAAACAAATCTCGTGCAAGGCACGGGTATTACACTAGTATCAACTATTACATTTGAACAAAAAATAATACAAACTTTAAAAATTGTAAAAACATACCAAAAGTATGTTAATATTAACCAGAAATGATATGGGCATATTTTCCAATAAATTTTTCGGCGGAAATGCTGAGGTGGAGCCAGAAAAGTGATCTATCAATTATTATTTTTACACATCACATCACACCTCATTTTTATTATTAAAAAAAGAAAGAAAAGAAAACAAAATTAAACAAACAAGCATTTAGAATTGGCATCGTACAACAAAAGAAAACCAGTTTGCTTGAAGAGGAAGGTCGAAGAAGGACATCAAATGATGACAGAGAGTCAATTCTAGGTTTAAGGTCACCGAAAAATATAAAATAAGTATGTTTGTTTAATTTTGTTTTAAACTATAAATCATAAACCTTGATTATTAATCATAATTTAAGGTTTAAAATATAAAATAAGTAAATAAAACTTAAAGGGTGCACAATTAAGGCACAGAAAATTCGATGTCACCGGGGAAGCAACAAATCATGTTTTTGTCGCCTTGTGGTAGTTTTGTGCGATGAAACAAACTTTATCATCCTATCTATTACTATATATTAAAGATCTTCCCTTTCGAGTCACCAAAACGATTCTGGGCCCACTATTCTTACGTGTCATTTTCTTATTCGCTCTTTTTTTATTTACATAATTTTAATTCACTTTATATACAAAAGCTTAACAAATTATAAAATTATCTTTACAAATCTTAACAAAATACCAATCTTAACAAATCATTCTTACGTGTCATTTTCTTATTCGCTTTTTTTTTATTTACATAAGTTTATTCACTTTATATACCAAAACTTAACAAATTATAAAATTATCTTTACAAATCATAACAAATTACAAAATACCAATCTTAATAAATCATTCTTACATGTCATTTTCTTATTCGCTCTATTTTTATTTACATAATTTTAATTCATTTTATATACAAAAACTTAACAAATTATAAAATTATGTTTACAAAATAGATCATAATTTATTAATATATTGTGCTATATCTAAATTTAGCTATATACAAACAAGAGTTACATTGTCATATTTAAAAATTATTTTATAGAGCCAATATTCTAAATTCAAAAGAATGTAAAAGTGGTCATTTATGTTGTTGTATTTGGAGAACATATAAACATGACATTATAAAATATCCAATTAGAAGGAAAATAATCTCTCTTAACTTGTATGGTGGAAACTACTAAAAATAAAATTCTAATCACACTAAATTTCAAAAACAAACGGTTGAAGGTTTCATCAAGATTTTTTATGGATGTTATAGGAAAATCGTAATATTCAAAAGAAATCCGTAAATACTTGAATTAATTTTTTTTTTGTTGAGGTATCAATATATCTCACACATAATTTAAACGTAAAATTTTGTCTTCTAGAAAAGTGAATGACTTTGAATATAAAATATAGTTGGATTTTTTTTATAATAGAATATTGTTTTTTATTGGTGTTAAAGTTTATATGGATATCTCCTTAAAATCAAGATTTGAATTTACTTACATAAAAATTAATATAATCAATCAATAAAAATTTTATGGAAAATTTCATTTTGTATGGTAGTAAGAAAATTGATTATATACATGATTATATATTTTTATAAAATTAGAATGAAAATTATATAATTGCTTATGAATTTACATGAACACCGAATATGAATTAAAAACAAACAAATCTAGGTGCTTATATATTTCAGATTCAGAATATATTATAAGTTTGAAGATTTAACATATTTATGAGATTATTTATAATTTGATAAAAAATTATCGAGTACAAAACCATTCTAATAAAATCAATGTTGTATATAATACAATATCAAATGTACTCTAGAAAAGTTATATCAAGTATAAAACGTATTTAACAAAAAGTTAAAATATTAGAGTTGGACTTCCTAGAAGTAACTCCAATCCTTGATTTTACAAAGATAAAATTTATTTCAGGGGGAATTTAGTTTTATATAGATATTTTAGTGGGAATAGATTTGATTCTTCGTTCTATATAAATTCTTGACAACGCAATTAGAATTATATGATTTTGTTGATTAGATTAGGTTATTTTTTATTTGATCGTGCAAACTGAATCTAAAATCAATTAATAAATTTTCAAAGAAAAATAATAATTATCATTTAACATGATCTAAATCATAATATATAGACCTACTTATATAACTTATTTTTAAAGTTGGATAATGTGGCGGATGATGATTGAATGTTAATGACATATAAGTAAATTAAACGTGATGGCGACACGTAGGAGTTAGGCTTCTCCTTTAATACATATAGATATAGATAGATATGTCATGGATTAGATTTATTCAATTAAGTTTGTTAGATTTAATTATATCTATAAGCTTTTATTCTTTTGAGTTATGTTAATTTGTTTCAAATCTTGATAGTAAAATCCGTTTGGATTAGATTAGTTCAATTTCTTAATGGTTGAAATTTTATATAGGTATTCTTTATATAAAATTATATCAATTTGTATAAATTATTATAATATATTTTTGAAACTTTTTACAATATCTTTTTGAAAATTTAATAATATGATAATGGAGATGTTAAATTCATTTGTATATGCCACGGATTAGATTAGTTCAATTTAGTTAGTTAGATTTCATTATATCCATATGCCTTTTGATAAGAAAACTTTATTAGTGTTTATATAGGAAAAACATTATTAAACTTAACTCACCTCAAGATAAAAAATAAAAGATAAATATAGAGATGATCCTTGATGGTTGAAATTTTATATAGGTATTATTTATATAAAATCATATCTTTCCGAAAATTTTCATAATATCTTTTTGAAATTTAAGTTGGATGAATTTTTTTAATTAAATAAGTTTTATATATAATTAAATTGGACCCACTATTATAACTATTTTTAAAAGTATGGATGATGTGGCAGATTATGGTTGCGAATTGAATGTGAGACCGACACGTATGATTTAGGCATCTCCTTTAGTCTATATATATATTTCTTCTTATGATATAGTTTGACAATAATAAATCAACAAAATATTATATATATCATGTAATCTCTCTCCCACCATAATTATTATTTAACTTTTTTTGTAATATTATATTTAACTAGCAGCACTATATAGACACTACCTTATTTTTATTTAATTGTATCCATCTATCCGGAGAAAATTTATCCTCACATGGGCGGAATATTATATATGTAATTTCTATGTATCGATATTAAAACTCTTTCATTTACAGTCATCAGAACAATTATGAACCAGCATTTTATATATTTTTTTACTTTTTTTAAATTATAAATACAACTGTTATTGAATAATTTGTAAACTAACAAATCTTAACGGACAATTTTAATATTTTTAATCATTTTTTAAATAAATTATATAACAAAGTTTTACAAATACTATATGTATTGTGACTTGATTTACATCAACCAGAGTAACAATATTAAGAGTGATATTTGTTATTATACAAACAAACTATATATTTTGAAATATAAAATGGTGTTTTTTTATTACTTATAAAAAATGGTATATAAAAATTCGGAATAAGAGTAAAGCATTCTTAAAGAAAAAAATAGACTAAACAATCAAATTTTCAGTTGACTAAGAAAATATTTTAATTTTTTATGATAAAATATGTAAATTTTAAAAGCCTTTGTTGTTAAGAGTTATTATTATAATATTAAATTTTTATTATCATTTGATCTAAGTAAATTATTTTTTCCAATTGAACTAACTAAATTTGACCGTAATTTTTTTTTGCATCTTCTTAGTTATTACCTATTAATTATTTACAATTAATAAGATAATTTTTTTTGTTAAGATTTTCTTTGGTCTGATCTAACTATATTTTTACTTTATTAATTTATTTTCTCACTGATTGTTGTTTGCTTGAGATTTTCAATTAAATAGTTATTCCATTAATACTTTCCTTTAAATATAACTATTTATCCATCTATATAATTCTCTAGATAAATAGCATATCACCAATGTGACTAGATAAATAATATGAATTATACTAATTAATTAGAATTTTTGAAGCAAATTGCATTGCATTCTCTCTGTATTTATTGATTTACGATAACATATTTCGTCCAACTTGATTGATGATGAGCATCATTATTATGGTAAAGGAGGGAAAAGATAATAGTATATAAGGAGTCACTAATTTTTGTTCCGAATAAGTTTGTAAACGACTCATTGATGAACTAATACCTTATAGTCAATAAATTGAAAATTATCTTTATTTAATCGTCATCAAAATTATTATTTTTTATCACATTTTATTGATTAAAATATATCAAATTTGTTATTTTGCGAATAGATAACACTTTACCAATATAATTAACAAGTATGAGAATAGATATGAATGAAATATAATATATTTATACGAGTTATATAATTAACAATAAAATATTAAACATATTGTTTCTAAACAACAATTTTATTGTTATTTTAATCTTTCATTTATATAATTTCTAAACAATATGAATAACATATATTTTTCTTAAAATACTTAAATACATTTACCCATACACGGTACGGGTATTACACTAGTTTATCATATTTTGTCTCCCAAAATCTCTCCTCTTGTAGTGAAATTAATTAGCAGATACCTAGTTATTCATTTGACCCTACTTTATCGATTAAAATAACTATATATTATTATTAATTAAACAGAATAGACGTACTAGCTAGTCCATGAAAAATAATCAAGAACAACACAACAGTAATCACTTGCAATTTTCTGAGTTGTTTAATTAATTGGATAACTAACAACTATCTGATACTAGATATACCTAACAAGTAACAACTCTATTTTATTCAGCGTACCAACAACCGCAAATTGTTGTTTGATATAACGTGGCGGGAATCGATCACGTACATGCATGCATTATTAATTGGATGTACCAACAACCGCAAATTAAAGAACAAAAAATACATGCATTATCATCAGTAGTACTCGTCACCAAGGTTATCAATATCGAAATTTTAGGATCGGATCGGTGAGGGGTCTTTGGAGTCGGATCGTAAATCGTAAGATTCTATATTATAACTAAAAATATGTAGTAACAATGTAATATGTTATATGAATTTTATATATTAAGTTGAAAAGCATTATAAATATTTGATATTGGATAAGTAGTAATGCTAAGTGTGTATAGCTTATATCAATTTGATACTTGAATAGTATAATATTATAGTCATATGTGAAGACTCGATTGTAGGATCGTTAGAATCGTATCTAGGGTCGGAATCGTACACAAGATTCTACTAATTTTATTTTGTAAATTAATATTCTACCTCTAATAAGATTCCAACTAGAATCGAAGATCGTTTTATCTAACCTGAATCGTAGGATCTTTAGAATCGTAAATCTGGATCGGAATTCTGATAACCTTGCTCGTCACACTATAAGAACAAGACCGACTGAACAATCGAATATAGAATCCGCCCTAATCCAACTCAAACCCCTACTAGCTAGTGTATCTTATCCCTTATCAAGGAGACAAAACCATCCTCTCAAAACTTGCAAAAAATGGCGGTTGGTCATCAAACCCTAACTCAGGTTTATTATACCAATACCAAGGGTTTTGGTATCCAGGAGTGTTCATTAATGGGGTGCTCAAAGCCCAAGAGCAAAGCCCATCTGAGCTCGGGCTTTCTCCATCAGACATACTCCTTTGTAGCAGCCCCAAGTGTGGCACAAACTGGTTAAAGGCCTTAGCTTCTACCATTGTGAGCCGAACCCGGTTCGACCCCCGCTCCCAAAACAACCCTCTTCTCACCACGCTCCCCCACGCGCTGGTCCTTTACATAGAAGCCCACAACCCGGCCCGAGACCCGGAGCTTCCCTTATTGTCCAGCCACATGCCCTACTCGGCCTTGCCCAAACCGATCTCGGGCAAGATTGTGTACATTTGCAGGAACCCTAAGGATGTCTTCGTTTCCCTTTGGCACTTTGTGCAGAAGATATGGCCCACCGGAGGCCACATATTTGGAGGACATATTATAAATATTTTAATTTTTGAAAAAAAAACATGAATTATGTGTGTTTTGTGCAAATTTAAGATAGTTTATTAATTTAAATAAAAAATATTCTTTTTTTTAACAAAAGATGGTACTTTTTTAAATAAGCATAAAAATTGGTACATTGTAAACTCTTTAAAAAATAGAAGGAAGGCAAGGAGATTCAAGCTAGAGGAAGGTTAGAAAACTGTTTCTTGAGAAGGAAGGCAAGGACATTCGAGCTAGAATGGCTTGCTTGAGGAACAAGGCAAGCGAGTGCCTCGACGAGGGCAGATCTTCGTCGGAGTCGTTCGGAACTTTGGTTAATCGGATTCGATCATTTAGAGCTAGAATGGTCGTTTGTGTTTGATTCATTGCTCATGCTTGTTGTTATATTGTTGTTGTTTGTGTTTGTGATGTTCCACACTTAATTAATTTTCTTCTTATGGTTCACACTTTCATGCATGCGTTTTAGAAAAATACTATATTTATCAGTACATGGTAACCATCATTTCTGCAGTTTGACGTTCTTAACATGAGCTTCAGGGGAAGGAAGAGAACCCACAACTTATGGTCATCCTCTTATCCATGACTTCCGGAGCTTCAGGGGAAGACAACGGTTATTCTGTTCAGGGAGGCCAAGACGTTTAGCTGTATCGGATGGCTCATGCTGCTCATCTTGGGCCGCATCATGATGAGGGCTTTTGACACGCGCTGTCAAGCCATCACTGAGAGAGGCACGAAGGTAGCCCTAAAGAAGGTCTTCGGTGAAGAAGAAAAAATGCCATCCACTGCCGGTGAAGCAGAAAACACCGCCCCTGCAAACGTATGAAGCAAGAAAGACCACCCCCATGTTGAAAACTATTATGCTTTGGATTTTAGTAGTTTGTAGTTTAACAAGGATTCACTACGTGATAGACTATCAAGTGTAATGATGTACCTCATTTTGGCTAATGACATCCTACATTTTCATTAACCTAGTATCATTTTGTTTGACAGGGAAGTTGTTGACTTCAGGGAAGTTCAGTGCAGGCTTGGTGTTACTTCAGTTCAATGACAAGTTTAGGCAATAACCATTCAAATGCAAAAACATAAAATACCTACTGTCATATACTTTTGTCAATCAAATGCCACTTGCACTCATTTTAAAGAAAGTGTTGAATGCTACTTGCTTCCTTCACTGTTGTTTTTAACAGTAGACTGACTAGCAAAATGAGTGTATATATGTGGCATTTAGTTTGCTTAAGGTATATAATATGTGTGTTGTTTCATTTCATGTTTAATGGCTCATTTACTTTCTATTCTATAGTTCTATGTTCGGCCCTTTACATGTTTCAATTTCTGTGCCTTTATTTCTATGTTGAATGATGGCAAGGCTCATACTTACAGACATGTTGACTGGTGATTTGTTGCTTAATTATATATTTTGTCGTTTCCTGGTGCTTTTTTGTTTTCTCTCCTGGTTGCTACAGTTTTGTTGCTGACTTTTTTCTTGTTGGTGTATATGTTATATTCATTTGAACAGTAGGTGTCATGGCTCAGCCTGACGATCCCGTCGTCATTCTTTTGAACCATTATCGTCTCTTGCTCCCACATCGTGTTGGCGAACGACCGAAATGTATCTATAGCGAGGTCATAGGCGTTTATCATGATGAGCATGATATTGTTAGGGCTAGGGCTAGAGGACACGGCCATGTTCCAACTTTTCAAGTTGGTGACCAGTTCGAGAGCCGTCATGAGCTGATGTTGGTAGGACTTCACACTCATGTGCAGCGTGTGATATGTATTGGCTTGGTAAATGGAGTTGACGCAGCCACATGTGTAGTAGCGCGGTATGCACACCACAACTATCCAGTAGAGAATAAGTTCATTTATGGAGGGGAAGGGGGTCAGATTGTTGCAGCAGCTACATAAGGCGTGAGAGTATTAGGTGACCAAGGCTTGACACAAGGGATTGTGGATCTTATGACTTCATATGCGATTGTGTCAGCTGTACGCTTGGTTGTTTACGTCGTAGGAGACGACGACATTGGTACCTACGTTTATCTAGGCTTGTTCAACGTGATAGATTTCGATATGATAGCTACTCCGAAGGGTTTCCAAGTCTATGAGTTTGAGCTTGAGGGTATTATCTAGTATAGTTTGCACATGTGTGACAAATTAGAGCAAAACTAGGTAAAATAGAGACAAACGTGTAGTTATTTGAGCTATTGGTTTGTAAAGTCAAAGTGTTATTGAAGGGGGACTTTGGTGTTTTGATGACCATTTGCTTAATTTACAGGAGATTGATGATTCACTTCGACCATCCCAACTCACCTTTAATCAGTGTGCCTTTTGGGTGGTGGTCCAGGATATTCCTTTGGGTATGCGCGGGCAAGCGATTGCACATATCTGGAGGCCACATATCCGGAGGCCACATATTTGGAGGACATATTATAAATATTTTAATTTTTGAAAAAAAAACATGAATTATGTGTGTGTTGTGCAAATTTAAGATAGTTTATTAATTTAAATAAAAAAATATTCTTTTTTTAACAAAAGATGGTATTTTTTTAAACAAGCATAAAAATTGGTACCTTGTAAACTCCTTAAAAAATAGAAAACATGTAGTAATTCTTTTGTAATAGAAAAAAATTGTTGAAACAGAAAAAAGAAAAGTAGTAGATTTGTATGAGGGCTGAAAAATGAAATCCGGTGGCTTTTCTTGTGGGTGGTCCGTGAGCGACGTGTGGAGGGCCGGGTTGAACCTCAAGAAGAGTGTAGAGAGGGGAGCGATCCAGAGGGAGGTTAGGAAACTGTTGCTTGAGAAGGAAGGCAAGGAGATTCGAGCTAGAATGGCTTGCTTAAGGAACAAGGCAAGCGAGTGCCTCGACGAGGGCAAATCCTCGTCGGAGTCGTTCGGGACTTTGTTAATCGGATTCGATCATTTTGAGCTAGAATGGTCGTTTTGTGTTTGATTCATTGCTCATGCTTGTTGTTATATTGTTGTTGTTTGTGTTTGTGATGTTCCACACTTAATTAATTTTCTTCTTATGGTTCACTCTTTCATGCCTGCGTTGCGTGCGTTTTAGAAAAATACTATATTTATCAGTACATGGTAACCATCATTTCTGCAGTTTGACGTTCTTAACAGGAGCTTCAGGGGAAGGAAGAGAACCGACATGCTTATGGTCATCCTCTTATCCATGACTTCCGGAGCTTCAGGGGAAGACACATCGGTTATTCTGTTCAGGGAGGCCAAGACGTTTAGCTGTATCGGATGGCTCATGCTGCTCATCTTGGGCCGCATCATGATGAGGGCTTTTGACACGCGCTGTTAAGCCGTCACCGAGAGAGGCACAAAGGTAGCCCTAAAGAAGGTCTTCGGTGAAGAAGGAAAAATGACATCCACTGCCGGTGAAGCAGAAAACACCGCCCCTGCAAACGTTCGAAACAAGAAAGACCACCCCCATGTTGAAAACTATTATGCTTTGGATTTTAGTAGTTTGTAGTTTAATAAGGATTCACTACGTGATAGACTATCAAGTGTAATGATGTACCTCATTTTGGCTAATGACATCCTACATTTTCATTACCCTAGTATCATTTTGTTTGACAGGGAAGTTGTTGACTTCAGGGAAGTTCAGTGCAGGCTTGGTGTTACTTCAGTTCAATGACAAGTTTAGGCAATAACCATTCAAATGCAAAAAACATAAAATACCTAATGTCATATACTTTTGTCAATCAAATGCCACTTGCACTCATTTTAAAGAAAGTGTTGAATGCTACTTGCTTCCTTCACTGTTGTTTTTAACAATAGTCTGACTAGAAAAATGAGTGTATATATGTGGCATTTAGTTTGCTTAAGGTATATAATATGTGTGTTGTTTCATTTCATGTTTAATGGCTCATTTACTTTCTATTATATAGTTCTATGTTCGGCCCTTTACATGTTTCAATTTCTGTGCATTTATTTCTATGTTGAATGATAGCAAGGCTCATACTTACAGACATGTTGACTGGTGATTTGTTGCTTAATTATATATTTTGTCGTTTCCTGGTGCTTTTTTGTTTTCTCTCCTGGTTGCTACAGTTTTGTTGCTGACTTTTTTCTTGTTTGTGTATATGTTATTTTCATTTGAACAGTAGGTGTCATGGCTCAGCCTGACGATCCCGTCGTCATTCTTTTGAACCATTACCTTCTCTTGCTCCCACATCGTGTTGGCGAACAACCGAAACGTATCTATAGCGAGGTCATAGGCGTTTATCATGAGGAGCGTGATATTGTTAGGGCTAGGGCTAGAGGACACGGCCATGTTCCAACTGTTCAAGTTGGTGACCAGTTCGAGAGCCGTCATGAGCTGATGTTGGTAGGACTTCACACTCATGCGCAGCGTGGGATATGTATTGGCTTGGTAAATGGAGTTGACGCAGCCACATGTGTAGTAGCGCGGTATGCACACCACAACTATCCAGTAGAGGATCAGTTCATTTATGGAGGGGAAGGGGGTCAGATTGTTGCATCAGTTAGGGCTAGGGCTAGAGGACACGGCCATGTTCCAACTGTTCAAGCTGGTGACCAGTTCGAGAGCCGTCATGAGCTGATGTTGGTAGGACTTCACACTCATGCGCAGCGTGGGATATGTATTGTCTTGGTAAATGGAGTTGACGCAGCCACATGTGTAGTAGCACGATATGCACACCACAACTATCCAGTAGAGGATCAGTTCATTTATGGAGGGGAAGGGGGTCAGATTGTTACAGCAGCTGCACAAGACGTGAGAGTATTAGGTGACCAAGGCTTGACACCAGGGAATGTGGCTCTTATGACTTCATATGCGATTGTGTCAGCTGTACGCTTGGTTGTTTACGTCGTAGGAGACGACGGCATTGGTACCTACGTTTATCTAGGCTTGTTCAACGTGATAGATTTCGATGTGATAGCTACTCCGGAGGGTTTCCAGGTCTATGAGTTTGAGCTTGAGCTTGAGGGTATTATCTAGTATAGTTTGCATATGTGTGACAAATTAGAGCAAAACTAGATAAAATAGAGACAAAAGTGTAGTTATTTGAGCTATTGGTTTGTAAAGTCAAAGTGTTATTGAAGGGGGACCTTGGTGTTTTGATGACCATTTTCTTAATTTACAGGAGATTGATGATTCACTTCGACCATCCCAACTCACCTTTAATCAGTGTGCTCTTTGGGTGGTGGTCCAAGATATTCCTTTGGGTATGCGCGGGCAGGCGATTGCACATATCTGGAGGCCATATATCCGGAGGCCACATATTTGGAGGACATATTATAAATATTTTAATTTTTGAAAAAAAAACATGAATTATGTGTGTTTTGTGCAAATTTAAGATAGTTTATTAATTTAAATAAAAAAATATTCTTTTTTTAACAAAAGATGGTATTTTTTTAAACAAGCATTAAAATTGGTACCTTGTAAACTCTTTAAAAAATAGAAAACATGTAGTAATTCTTTTGTAATAGAAAAAAAATGTTGAAACAGAAAACAAAAAGAAGTAGTAGATTTGTATGAGGGCTGAAAATTGAAATCCGATGGCTTTTCTTGTGGGTGGTCCGTGAGCGACGTGTGGAGGGTCGGGTTGAACCTCAAGAAGAGTGTAGAGAGGGGAGCGATCGAGAGGGAGGTTAGGAAACTGTTGCTTGAGAAGGAAGGCAAGGAGATTCGAGCTAGAATGGCTTGCTTGAGGAACAAGGCAAGCGAGTGCCTCGACGAGGGCAGATCCTCGTCGGAGTCGTTCGGGACTTTGGTTAATCGGATTCGATCATTTTGAGCTAGAATGGTCATTTGTGTTTGATTCATTGCTCATGCTTGTTGTTATATTGTTGTTGTTTGTGTTTGTGATGTTCCACACTTAATTAATTTTCTTCTTATGTTTTACTCTTTCATGCCTGCGTTGCGTGCGTTTTAGAAAAAATACTATATTTATCAGTACATGGTAACCATCATTTCTGCAGTTTGACGTTCTTAACAGGAGCTTCAGGGGAAGGAAGAGAACCCACATGCTTATGGTCATCCTCTTATCCATGACTTTCAGAGCTTCAGGGGAAGACACATCGGTTATTCTGTTCAGGGAGGCCAAGACGTTTAGCTGTATCGGATGGCTCATGCTGCTCATCTTGGGCCGCATCATGATGAGGGATTTTGACACGCGCTGTCAAGCCGTCACCGAGAGAGGCACGAAGGTAGCCCTAAAGAAGGTCTTCGGTGAAGAAGAAAAAATGCCATCCACTGCCGATGAAGCAGAAAACACCGCCCCTGCAAACGTGTGAAGCAAGAAAGACCACCCCCATGTTGAAAACTATTATGCTTTGGATTTTAGTAGTTTGTAGTTTAACAAGGATTCACTACGTGATAGACTATCAAGTGTAATGATGTACCTCATTTTGGCTAATGACATCCTACATTTTCATTAACCTAGTATCATTTTGTTTGACAGGGAAGTTGTTGACTTCAGGGAAGTTCAGTGCAGGCTTGGTGTTACTTCAGTTCAATGACAATTTTAGGCAATAACCATTCAAATGCAAAAACATAAAATACCTACTGTCATATACTTTTGTCAATCAAATGCCACTTGCACTCATTTTAAAGAATGTGTTGAATGCTACTTGCTTCCTTCACTGTTGTTTTTAACAGTAGACTGACTAGAAAAATGAGTGTATATATGTGGCATTTAGTTTGCTTAAGGTATATAATATGTGTGTTGTTTCATTTCATGTTTAATGGCTCATTTACTTTCTATTCTATAGTTCTATGTTCGGCCCTTTACATGTTTCAATTTCTGTGCCTTTATTTCTATGTTGAATGATGGCAAGGCTCATACTTACAGACATGTTGACTGGTGATTTGTTGCTTAATTATTAATTTTTTCGTTTCCTGGTGCTTTTTTGTTTTCTCTCCTGGTTGCTACAGTTTTGTTGCTGAGTTGCTGACTTTTTTCTTGTTGGTGTATATGTTATATTCATTTGAACAGTAGGTGTCATGGATCAGCCTAATGATCCCGTCGTCATTCTTTTGAACCATTACCGTCTCTTGCTCCCACATCGTGTTGGCGAACGACCGAAACGTATCTATAGCGAGGTCATAGGCGTTTATCACGAGGAGCGTGATATTGTTAGGGCTAGGGCTAGAGGACACGGCCATGTTCCAACTGTTCAAGTTGGTGACCAGTTCGAGAGCCGTCATGAGCTGATGTTGGTAGGACTTCACACTCATGCGCAGCGTGGGATATGTATTGGCTTGGTAAATTGAGTTGACGCAGCCACATGTGTAGTAGCGCGGTATGCACACCACAACTATCCAGTAGAGGATCAGTTCATTTATGGAGGGGAAGGCGGTCAGATTGTTGCAGCAGCTGCACAAGGCGTGAGAGTATTAGGTGACCAAGGCTTGACACCAGGGAATGTGGCTCTTATGACTTCATATGCGATTTTGTCAGCTATACGCTTGGTTGTTTACGTCGTAGGAGACGACGACATTGGTACCTACGTTTATCTAGGCTTGTTTAACGTGATAGATTTCAATGTGATAGCTACTCCGGAGGGTTTCCAGGTCTATGAGTTTGAGCTTGAGGGTATTATCTAGTATAGTTTGCACATGTGTGACAAATTAGAGCAAAACTAGGTAAAATAGAGACAAAAGTGTAGTTATTTGAGCTATTGGTTTGTAAAGTCAGAGTGTTATTGAAGGGGGACCTTGGTGTTTTGATGACCATTTGCTTAATTTACAGGAGATTGATGATTCACTTCGACCATCCCAACTCACCTTTAATCAGTGTGCCTTTTGGGTGGTGGTCCAGGATATTCCTTTGGGTATGCGCGGGCAGGCGATTGCACATATCTGGAGGCCACATATCCGGAGGCCACATATTTGGAGGACATATTATAAATATTTTAATTTTTGAAAAAAAAACATGAATTATGTGTGTTTTGTGCAAATTTAAGATAGTTTATTAATTTAAATAAAAAAATATTCTTTTTTAACAAAAGATGGTATTTTTTTAAACAAGCATAAAAACTGGTACCTTGTAAACTCTTTAAAAAATAGAAAACATGTAGTAATTCTTTTGTAATAGAAAAAAATTGTTGAAACAGAAAAAAAAAGTAGTAGATTTGTATGAGGGCTGAAAATTGAAATCTGGTGGCTTTTCTTGTGGGTGGTCCGTGAGCGACGTGTGGAGAGTCGGGTTGAACCTCAAGAAGAGTGTAGAGAGGGGAGCGATCGAGAGGGAGGTTAGGAAACTGTTGCTTGAGAAGGAAGGCAAGGAGATTCGAGCTAGAATGGCTTGCTTGAGGAACAAGGCAAGCGAGTGCCTCGACGAGGGCAGATCCTTGTCGGAGTCGTTCGGGACTTTGGTTAATCGGATTCGATCATTTTGAGCTAGAATGGTTGTTTGTGTTTGATTCATTGCTCCTGCTTGTTGTTATATTGTTGTTGTTTGTGTTTGTGATGTTCCACACTTAATTAATTTTCTTCTTATGGTTCACTCTTTCATGCCTGCGTTGCGTGCGTTTTAGAAAAATACTATATTTATCAGTACATGGTAACCATCATTTCTGCAGTTTGACGTTCTTAACAGGAGCTTCAGGGGAAGGAAGAGAACCCACATGCTTATGGTCATCCTCTTATCCATGACTTCCGGAGCTTCAGGGGAAGACACATCGGTTATTCTGTTCAGGGAGGCCAAGACGTTTAGCGGTATCGGATGGCTCATGCTGCTCATCTTGGGCCGCATCATGATGAGGGCTTTTGACACGCGTTGTCAAGCCGTCACCGAGAGAGACACAAAGGTAGCCCTAAAGAAGGTTTTCGATGAAGAAGAAAAAATGCCATCCACTGCCGGTGAAGCAGAAAACACCGCCCCTGCAAACGTGTGAAGCAAGAAAGACCACCCCCATGTTGAAAACTATTATGCTTTGGATTTTAGTAGTTTGTAGTTTAACAAGGATTCACTATGTGATAGACTATCAAGTGTAATGATGTACCTCATTTTGGCTAATGACATCCTACATTTTCATTACCCTAGTATCATTTTGTTTGACAGGGAAGTTGTTGACTTCAGGGAAGTTCAGTGCGGGCTTGGTGTTACTTCAGTTCAATGACAAGTTTAGGCAATATCCATTCAAATGCAAAAACATAAAATACCTACTGTCATATACTTTTGTCAATCAAATGCCACTTGCACTCATTTTAAAGAAAGTGTTGAATGCTACTTGCTTCCTTCACTGTTGTTTTTAACAGTAGACTGACTAGAAAAATGAGTGTATATATGTGGCATTTAGTTTGCTTAAGGTATATAATATGTGTGTTGTTTCATTTCATGTTTAATGGCTCATTTACTTTCTATTCTATAGTTCTATGTTCGGCCCTTTACATGTTTCAATTTCTGTGCCTTTATTTCTATGTTGAATGATGGCAAGGCTCATACTTACAGGCATGTTGACTGGTGATTTGTTGCTTAACTATATATTTTGTCGTTTTCTGGTGCTTTTTTGTTTTCTCTCCTGGTTGCTACAGTTTTGTTGCTGACTTTTTTCTTGTTGGTGTATATGTTATTTTCATTTGAACAGTAGGTGGCATGGCTCAGCCTGACGATCCCGTCGTCATTCTTTTGAACCATTACCGTCTCTTGCTCCCACATCGTGTTGGCGAACGACCGAAACATATCTATAGCGAGGTCATAGGCGTTTATCATGAGGAGCGTGATATTGTTAGGGCTAGGGCTAGAGGACACGACCATGTTCCAACTGTTCAAGTTGGTGACCAGTTCGAGAGCCGTCATGAGCTGATGTTGGTAGGACTTCACACTCATGCGCAGCGTGGGATATGTATTGGCTTGGTAAATGGAGTTGACGCAGCCACATGTGTAGTAGCGCGGTATGCACACCACAACTATCCAGTAGAGGATCAGTTCATTTATGGAGGGGAAGGGGGTCAGATTGTTGCAGCAGCTGCACAAGGCGTGAGAGTATTAGGTGACCAAGGCTTGACATCAGAGAATGTGGCTCTTATGACTTCATATGCGATTGTGTCAGCTGTACGCTTGGTTGTTTACGCCGTAGGAGACGACGACATTGGTACCTACGTTTATCTAGGCTTGTTCAACGTGATAGATTTCGATGTGATAGCTACTCCAGAGGGTTTCCAGGTCTATGAGTTTGAGCTTGAGGGTATTATCTAGTTTAGTTTGCACATGTGTGACAAATTAGAGCAAAACTAGGTAAAATAGAGACAAACGTGTAGTTATTTGAGCTATTGGTTTGTAAAGTCAGAGTGTTATTGAAGGGGGACCTTGGTGTTTTGATGACCATTTGCTTAATTTACAGGAGATTGATGATTCACTTCGACCATCCCAACTCACCTTTAATCAGTGTGCCTTTTGGGTGATGGTCCAAGATATTCCTTTGGGTATGTGTGGGCAGGCGATTGCACATATCTGGAGGTCACATATCCGGAGGCCACATATTTGGAGGACATATTATAAATATTTTAATTTTTGAAAAAAAAACATGAATTATGTGTGTGTTGTGCAAATTTAAGATAGTTTATTATTTTAAATAAAAAAATATTCTTTTTTTAACAAAAGATGATATTTTTTTAAACAAGCATAAAAATTGGTACCTTGTAAACTCTTTAAAAAATAGAAAACATGTAGTAATTCTTTTGTAATAGAAAAAAATTGTTGAAACAGAAAAACGAAAAAAAAAAGTAGTAGATTTGTATGAGGGCTGAAAATTGAAATCCGGTGGCTTTTCTTGTGGGTGGTCCATGAGCGACGTGTGGAGGGTCGGGTTGAACCTCAAGAAGAGTGTAGAGAGGGGAGCGATCGAGAGGGAGGTTAGGAAACTGTTGCTTGAGAAGGAAGGCAAGGAGATTCGAGCTAGAATGGCTTGCTTGAGGAACAAGGCAAGCGAGTGCCTCGACGAGGGCAGATCCTTGTCGGAGTCGTTCGGGACTTTGGTTAATCGGATTCGATCATTTTGAGCTAGAATGGTCGTTTGTGTTTGATTCATTGCTCATGCTTGTTGTTATATTGTTGTTGTTTGTGTTTGTGATGTTCCACACTTAATTAATTTTCTTCTTATGGTTCACTCTTTCATGCCTGCGTTGCATGCGTTTTAAAAAAATAATATATTTATCAGTACATGGTAACCATTATTTCTGCAGTTTGACGTTCTTAACAGAAGCTTCAGTTCAGGGAGGCCAAGACGTTTAGCTGTATCAGATGACTCATGCTGCTCATCTTGGGCCGCATCATGATGAGGGCTTTTGACTTGCGCTGTCAAGCCGTCACCGAGAGAGGGACGAAGGTAGCCCTAAAGAAGGTCTTCGGTGAAGAAAAAAAAAAGCATTCACTGCCGGTGAAGCAGAAAACACCGTCACTACAAACGTGTGAAGCTAAATTACACAATTAGAAAGCGTTTCTAGAGTAAACCAAGTGATTACTCTATTCAATATTATTCCTCAACATAACCATTTCTAGAGAAAGGTCATTCTAGAAATGGTTAGCCTAATGACTTCTAGAGTAAGTCAAGTGGAGCCAGACTCCGGTTGGCTTCGGAAGGCTGCAGAATCTCCTCCAAACGTCTTGAAGTCAATTTATTTAGGTCGGATGCGTGGTCCGTCTCATAAATTCTTTGGATGTCTTTTTTCTAACCATCGCCCTTAAACGCTTCCTTTGTAACAAAAAAAAAATTATACAACATTCGTTAACTTTTGTCCATAGAAAATACCACGCTTTTACAAAACAAGAGAAAGATAATTTCGTAATCTCGTGATTACAAATTATCATAGAAACTCCTTTTATTAACTATTTTGTAATAATTAAGGATTAACTAACAATTAGTTTAGTTTTTGTGTCATATAAAGGACTTGAGTATTATTTTATATTAATATTTTTTTAATTATTAGAAGTAAAATTATTTTACATTTTAAAAATATTAAATAAATAAAAAATGTATTTAATTAGTGACAATATATATGAAACTAAGATAAGTACGATAATATAAAGAAATATTTATCAATAATCAATTAATAAAAATCATTGTAATTTCCTACATACGTAATGTATTGAATCAACTCTTATACCTTAAAACAAATGAATTAAAAGGAATTTAAATAAAATGTAACTAATTAAAAGAAAATATTTAAAAAATACCTAATATATTTTATCTAATATGAAAACCATGATCAAATGTGAATAATCTATATATTGCAAAAGAAATCAGGATCATATCTAAAATATTTTATATAATAATAATAGAAAAATAATAATTTAGTGATGTGACACGATATGAAATAGACATGCTAGAAAAAATGACGTAGCGCAATCAAAACGACAAGTGGTCTTACCTAAGTTTTACTTTATTATTATATAGTAGATTAAAAATCAAAGCTTCAAACCAATCATATAAATGGATAACCTTGTAAATTTAGAAATATAGAGATGTGGCAAATTAGTTAAAAGATATGATAATACGTAGTCCCTTAGCATTATTTAGATTAATTTTGAAATAATATTGTTCCCTGAACAATAAATATCTACTAAAAAATATTGAGATATTTGAATACTATTAATCAAGGCAATATTTAAATTATCCTAGTATATATAATATATCATTTAGACGAGATATTTATGATTAAATTAATTTTAAATATAAAAATTTCAAAATAACAAAAATTATTTTTGATTTAAATATTGTGTAGACAAAAAATGTTAATTTAAAAAACACATGAATTTTGATATGGTTTACATGTGACAGTTTTAATGAGGGGGTGTCATGTGGTGTTGTTAAGTTCTAGTTTATATATAGTAGATTATTAATAGAAGAGGTAAATTTAACATTGAGACTATAGAAGGGAGAAGAGCCAAAAATCCAGAACCAAAATTAATTATCATATTTAAGTGTATAAAGAGCCAAAACTAAACGGCATCAAAGAAACAAATATTACTTGCTCAATATTGAAATGGTGTTGTTATAAACCTTCTCCTATCCTTGATTTTTGGGAGTATGACACATTGAAGAAAGCATTTATAATCTGAATACAATAATGAAAAACCTAATAGTATAAGAAAAAGATAATACTGAATAAAAACTATCTAAAAATATAATAAATTATCTTGTTGACTATATATAATATTCTTTTTTTTTTCTTTCCTGATAAGTTATTCAACCGTGTTGCATAATGTTTTGTGAATAAAGCTCCACCGAGCATTGAATTTTGGTGTTGAGTGTTCTGCTTCAAAATCAATTCTCGTTGTAAGAATATTATCATTACAAATTCAGAGTATGTGAAACTACAAAGAGACTTCTTAGTAGAGGTTTATATTTACATCTTGAGTTCTCTTCAATCATTGTTTAAACTCAATTCTCATTGTAGGGATAATTTTGTTATGATAATTTTATTTTCTTAGTTTAATTCAATAATTTTTATGAACCTACTATTCAAGTAAGTCTATAGATTATAACTTGAGAATGGTCTGAACTAAATACTTTATAATTTTGAAACAAAATAGCTCTTCAATCATAAATGTTGCAGTTGCCCGTGGGGGACCTCCAGATATGTTGCAGTTGCTCCACACCGAAACCGCAGCAGGGCACCTCCGGAAAAGATGATAGAGAGATTCGGAGGCCGCCGAACAGAAGGAGCACACACTAGAGGAGCAGAGATGCCGCCTAACCCGCTCCTCATTAGTCAGGATCTTCCCATGGATCACCAGCCAGAGAAAAGCACGGACACGTTCAGGCACATGTAACTTCCAAATGGCGTTGAAGATCATACCATCAATCGAACTACCAGAAAAGGAGCCATGAGTGAGATGATAGGCGGAAGCCACAGAATAATTGTCGTTCGGGGTGAGGCTCCAACTAAGGGAATCAACATCATCCGGGTTAGGGGAGACCGCAACCGCAGCAAGAAGAAGACCAGAAAGGAGGTCCCACCGCCACCCCGTATTATACCAAAAAGAACGAACAGACAAGTCTCTCAACACCTCCGGAACAGTATCAATAGCCATGTCGAGGAGACGGTTCTCGAAGAGCCAGATATCATGCCAGAAACGGATAGCACAGCCATCACCGAGAAGCCAACGAGAGCCCAGGATCACCACGTCATTCACACCCATACGGATGATGCGCCTAATATGCGAACCGTACCGGGACCCACAACCATTGTTCAGATATTTGGCTTTGATAACCGCAGCCCACGGTTTATCCTCCTCCATAAGAAAACGCCATACGAGCTTCCCGACAAGGGCCAGATTCAGATCCTGCATAGATCTCAGCCCAACCCCGCCAAGGTGTTTAGGCTTACAAAGCTCCGCCCAGGATAACAGATGCATCATGCGATGATCAGTGCTGCCTCCCCAGATGAAATTACGAATGATAACATCAAGCTTATTGGCGGTAGAAGAGGGGAGAATCACGGTCGCCATGGAATAGACCGGGAGAGACGTAAGAATAGACTTAGCAAGTGTGATTCGACCACCCAAACTGAGCATCTTGCTCTTCCAACCGGATAACTTAGCATAAATACGATTAATCAGCGGGGCAAAAGTGTCCTTGTTGACACGTTTGTGCAAGATTGGCATGCCGAGGTACAAACCAATATCATTACAAAGAGTGAAACCACTGAGGGCATGTAAGCGATTGGTCATATCCTGGCTGACATTCGGGGACACGAAAAGCCTGGATTTAGCCGCGCTAATTTTCTGCCCAGAGGACCGGCAAAAAACCTCCAAAACCTTCTGAATAATACGCAGTTGAGAGATAGAAGCCTCGACAAATAGCATGATGTCATCGGAAAAGAGAATGTGGGAAAGCTTAGGTCCCCCACGGGCAACCGAAATAGGTTTCCAATCCCCATCATTAACAGGCAAGTTAATAAGCTGACTGAGACGCTCAATACATAGCACAAAAAGATAAGGAAAGATGGGGTCTCCTTAGCGAACACCCCTGCACGGACTAAAAGAATCGGTCACCTCCCCATTCCAAATTATTCTCATAGAAGTAGAAGAAAAGCATTCCCTAATCCATTCAGACCAGCAATCCGGAAAACCCGCATCAATCAACGTATCTGTAACGAAGGCGATCATAAGCCTTCTCCAGATCAAGCTTAAGGAGCATTCAGCCTTTAGCCCCTTTGTTTTTTCTGCATCGAATGAACGACTTCCTGGGCAAGAACGATGTTATCGGTAATGAAACGACCTGGCAAAAAACTACCCTGCAGGGGGCTGATGAGACGGGGGAGAATTCGCTGAATCCGGGAAACCATACACTTAGTGATGACTTTGTAAACGACATTGCAGAGAGCAATGGGGCGAAACTGCGAAATCAGCTCAGGTTTGTTGACTTTGGCAATCAACGTAATGAGGGTATCATTGAGACCCGGAGGCAGCCGACCAGAATTGAAGAAATTGTGAACCGAAGCAATCACCGAGGAGCCCACCACACACCAGCACCGTTGGAAGAACACAGGTTGAAAACCATCGCACTCAGGGGACTTGAGAGCACCCATCTTTTTAACAATGCTATGGATCTCCAGATCACTGAACGGCTCAGCAAGGGAATCCCAAACGCTTTGATCAAGTTGCGGAAAAGAGCCACGAGGCATGGGTGTGAATTGAAGATCGTCATCAGGCAAACTGTAAAGGTTGGAGAAAAAAGTGCGAGCATAGTTCTCCATGGCAGAGCTATCAAAGATCCAATTCACATCATCCACGCGAAGAGCCTCCACCTTATTCCGTTTCCGGCGAACAATAGTCGAGGCATGGAAGAAGGCGGTATTACGGTCGCCCACCACCAGCCATTGTTCCCGCGATTTCTGTTGCCATAGGATTTCTTCTTGCTCAAGAGTGCGCACCAACTCAGCCTGGACCAGATTAACACGCTGGAGCAGCCAGTCGGAGACATTCCTGCTCAAAGTTTTTTGAAAAGCATCCAGCTGGACAGAGAGACTGCTTTTACGGGCGTGGATATTGCCGAAGATCCGACGGTTCCAATCCTGGAGCTTGGTGCGAAGGACATGTAATGCCTCTGAGGTATCACCCTCACGAGACCAAGAATCCTCAATGAACTTAAGAAATTGGGGGTGAGTCAGCCAAGCAGCTTCAAAGCGGAAAGAACGACGGCGGCAATTACTAGTGTTCGGAGGAGAGAAGTTCAGCAATAGGGGCGTATGATCAGAGAGAAAACGGGGCAGATGGTGAATACAAGCTTCCGACCAACACAGGCGACCAACAGCGTTGACAAGGAATCTGTCCAGGCATTTAGCAACATACGTACCAGTGTGCAGGCCACGAAACCATGTACAAGGTTGGCCCGTGAATTCCATGTCAATGAGCCCAGCCCGATTAATCTAGTCAAGAAAAACAGACGAGTCAGTGGACAGACCGCCAGAGCCACCCTGCCGCTCATGGTGGTAGAGGATGCAATTGAAATCCCCGCCAATGAAGAGGGGTTCAGTAATATCCTTGACTGCAGCCTCTAGATCAATCCAAAATTGACGGCGACGGGAAGGAGACGAAAGAGCATACACGATGACAAGATGTGTAGAAGTCGAACCCTTAGAAATAATCGAATGGATAGGATAAAATGCTGATTCTGATTCACAATAAGATTAGTGTGGTTATGCCAAAAAAATTAAATACCACCAGAGAAACCAGTCCTTCGCTTTTAGACAAACGACCCGCAAGTTGTACGTTCTTGTTTTTTATTTTGATCGATTATCACGATCGTATGTGTTCCCCTTCATTCACTAACAAGTGTCAATTTAGACATTTAGCAGAATATTATTATCTGCATCTCCAATATATATATATAGATCCTTAATTAATTTACCCTCGCCTACAAATACCATTCTTCACTGATGTATGCTAGCTGCCAAACACACACATATCAGACAATACTAATTCATGGGGCAGTAAGATCGGGAGGTCGATTAGGTCACGTCAAATTTTATATTCTTTAATTGAACCCTTCTATATTTTTTTTAAAATTTTAATTGTTTATTTTATATCTTAAATCTTATATTAAGGTTAGTAATTAAAGTTTAGAGATTATAATTTAAAATTTAGGTGTTAGAATTTAAGATTCTGGGTATAGGATTTAGTGTGTAAAATTTAGGACATAAGATTTATATTTTAGAATTTAAGATTTATATTTTAGAATTTAAGATATAAAATAAACAAGTTTAACCTAAATGGAGTGAATTTTCCTTCTATTCATCGTTGGCAATTACAAGTCTATCACGTACCAGATATTCCTACTATTAATCTATTGTTATCCCCATGCATGACATTACGTGCTGGTTTTCTTTACAATAATTAATTTAATTTGAATGCCTCCTACAAGTCAAATTCAATCGTGGCTACTTGCTACCTATGAAAACGCACCAACGTTATCTGACCCAAGATCAATTATAATATTGATATTTACTGACTTACTATCATGTTCCTCAGAGGCCAAATAGTAGCTGAACAAAAGGTTCAACCTTTAAACTATTTAATACTGTGGTCGTGGTTGGAATACACCTTTGCAAACGGGGTCATTAAACAACATCAAATAAAAGTATAAAGAGAATATGCTGTTAAGAGTGAAGAAACAGCTCAGACAAGCACAAGTGGCTCTCATGGCCCCAACCTAACAACAAGCTTCAACAAAACACAATCATGCCCTCTCATCTTCTTTTCCTTGTAGGCCGACCACCCACTAACATGATTTTACACAATTATCCTATCCTTTCTCGTGCAACTTCTGATGATATATGATTATCCTAAACAACCAATTTCACTACCTTAAATGTTAGTTTAAAAAACAAAACCCCTACACATTGTACCTAAACTAATATGTGAATATAAATCTGTGAAAGAAAAATTCAGAGAACCTAAAATTTATACTGAGTTTAGCAACCTGAAGATTTTGAGATTATCATGTCTATTAGGCGTTGCCATTGGTGTCAGAGAGAGCTAATGGCGGTTTCTCTAGAATTGTCAACAATTGTGAAGAATAAGGCAGAGAGACCAGATTCCTTTGCTGATATATAGAGACCAGGCTTTTGTGCTGAAATATAAATTCTGGCCTACTTACAACAACTAATAAAAAAAAAAACAGAATCTAGTAATAAGAGGGGTATATGTACAATGATCAACAAGACACGTCTGTTGCACATGGAATATGTTCGAAAGCTTCTGAACCTATTGCTGAACTTCCAAGCCAAAAGTATGTGACAAAGAGACTAGTGCAAATCTGTGGATACGAAACTGGGAACAGGAGGAGAAAATGGAAAAAGAAAAACCTAAATCATATGGAATTGGCAAATGCAAAGTCTAAATCAGCATCTCACCATGAGATTTAGATGGTAAATGCAATGACACTGAACTACTCCGGAACAGGCTGCAAGCTGATCCCGCCTCATTGTCACCTGATGTTTCCATTATCTTCCTAGGCCTCTGCTTGAACAGAAAATGGCCAACTTTTAGGAATCAATCATAAGTTTCATTATGCTAAGATCTACAATGGCTCTTCACAACTTCCACTTCTCTCTCTGTCTTCTTAAGTATACTTCTTTATGCCCTAAGAAAGTTATATATATGAATGAGTACCATCATAAGACGTACCTAATTGTCATAGAAGCGAGAACGTCGTCTTCTAGAACTGTAAACAGAAGTAATAGACTCATATGTTAGCAGATGAGAAGTTAATACTGCATCTGACAAATAGCGGACCTGAATTTCTTATATAAATGAAAACATTGAAAAGCGTATATCCTCAGGCAAGCTAAAAATGCGCTTCAGATGCTTAGCTGTAAGATGACTACCAGATAGTTTACAGACCAAACAGTAGTTAACATAAGGGGGGGAAGGACCTAATTGTTACTCAATCCTCCATACATTAACTATCTGCAATTTAGTATTTGATTTTAATCCTCTGTTACTATCAGTCTATCATAGGTACTGCTAACCACTAACACGATTAAGAATC
Organism: Rheum nobile; assembly: GCA_027886185.1. Lineage (NCBI taxonomy): Eukaryota > Viridiplantae > Streptophyta > Magnoliopsida > Caryophyllales > Polygonaceae > Rheum > Rheum nobile. The sequence continues at coordinate 2,830,952 of WOAB01000236.1, read as the reverse complement.
AAGAGAAATGCATGCAAAGCATGAAAGCAATTTCAACACTTGTCTACAAGAAAACAATTATGACCACTTTTAGCAAATGAAAGGAATATCTGGCATGTAATCAGCTAGTATCGTGTCACGATGAACAAATTCAGGATCATCAGAAGTTCAACAGGAAAAATAGGGTATGCTGTTCAAACTCAAATGCAATTAATAATCTAAAATCACAGATTTATATAGTGCTCAAAAGATTAGTCTGCATAAAAAGCAATCTCGAGCTCAAAAGATTAAACTTTATGCAGGAAACACGCACCATTATACACTAAAAAATGAACAAAGTTTGTCTCTAGACAAGATTACAGCATTATAAAGTACAGACTTCAGATCACTCAATGCTGAAGGCATGCAAATCTCTATGATATCCAGAGCTGAAACTAACTCACAGAAGTGCATATACGCAGTGAAAATCAGCTTTAGCCAAAGTATGTGCATTAGAATTGCTTGTTTAAAAAAAGGAAGCATAGTATAGTGTGAATATGTGATTAATCTGTTCAAATATAGACTGACCTCTGATGAACAGAACTATTTCTTGATGGGCCTCTTTGGTTCACATATTCATCATCAGTATCCTCCCCCCTGTACTCTGGAAACTCTATAGATGTCACGGAACCCTCGTCAGAGTTTGAAGTATCATAACTTGAACGCCGGCTTCCTCTTCTCAATGCACTCCTCCTTGCCCTTCTTCTATTCCTTGAATTTCTGAAGTTTTCAAATACTTGATACAGAATACAGGATGTCCACCAATTTCCATCATCACCAGGGAAGTCTTCGAACTCATCTGTAGTATCATCATCACCATACTCAATTACATAATCGCCTAGAACCACACCACGGGGAACTTCTGAATGGATAGTACTTAAAACATCAATGATCTCAGAGGATTGCTGGAAATTCTCCCAGTCTAGCTGCCTTGCAGGATCAATTTTTGATGGACGGGAATCAGGGTGTTCAACTTGAGCATGCTTCTGAAGCTCCAAGAATGTACCAGAAAACTTGCATTGTGCCTCCTCACAGCATCTTTTCTTCTGATCCAGATGTTGACGAGCATTTTCAATGATAACCCACCCATTTACCTCCCCTCTACACAGAGGGCAAGCTGGCTTATCTTTGATTCCAGATTCTGGCAACTGCAAGTTCTCCACAATATCTAAGTCAGGTGCTGAAGCAGACTTTGAACTTGGTGTCATACCATAAGCAGTTTTGAAGCGGTCAAGACAGTTTGAATGTAAATGGTCTGTGTCACACACGAAGGCACGGCAACCTTTTTCATAAGATGAACATTGAAGAAGCACGCAATTATGTGGACTCTCCAAGCATACTGGACAAACAATTTGATCCCAGTTCATATCTAAAGGAACATCATCAACACTTGAAATCTTAAGATGAGGAGAACCATCTTCAACTTTGGAATTGTTCAGCTGAGGCCCTCTTTTGTAGAAACATTGAAAGGCCATGAGGATAAAAACCTTCAGTTCAGTTTATCTACGTCACATAAACCCCAAATTGATAATGTTATCAGCACAAACCAGCTGCTACAAATCTCTCCAAATACCTGCTAGCAAGCGGCAAAGTAAAAAAATAGGAATATCCTAAAGCAGGGAACTATAAACAATTGCAAGTAAAAAGAAACTATACCAGCATACATTTGAAACATTACAATGGTATAGAGCAACAAACCAGGCCAAGATTATAGAGGTATATGCATGTTGAGTTGAAGACAAGATTTACTCAAGGCTATTATGTAAATTAAGCACAAAAACAAAGAGATAAACATAGATATCAGATAACATAGAAGACAAATGGATATAAATTCCAAAATAGCAATTACAGCAAAACATTCATGACTTCATCTCCTGCAGACAGAATCTTTCATTAATTTTAGAGTGTTTCTGTAAACACGGCTATTCCTTACTCACAGAACAAAAAACAGCCCACTTTCCACACAAGAATTTAACTGAGAAGTCCCAATCTACTAAAATTCCCATAATTTGTATGGTGTACTTCCTAGCTGAAACACATCAATCACATACATGACTGAAGATTGTTCACAACTCCTTATTTCCTAACAATTACCAAGTCTCAACTTTCCCTTTGAGAAATGAGATACACAAGGCGAACAAAAAGATTGCACATACCACTGCAAGTCTTTGACCATCAAGGTTTATTCACTGCATCTAACCTGATTAGTAGGGTTTACCTAGCTCGAATGACAAATACTTTTACTTTCCACAGACCGTTAATTTATAGCTGAACATGAAACCACGATCAATTAGATCATCTTAAAACCTTCCAAGGCACAACCAAAACACTATGCTAGATTTGTTGCCACTTCGCACTGCACCGACGAGTGCAGATATCTTAATTTCAAGAATCTTATCGGATTGGAAAAACAAAATCAATTTGAAACAACAAATCAAACACGCTTCGATGAGAAACCAAAACGAAAAAAGAACCTAGAAATTGCAATCACAAGAAATTAAGTTTCGAGTAGAAAATTCATTAAGACAACGATGTCCAATTGATTGAATGACGGATATTCTCAGTGAACCGACAATGAAAAGCACAAATTAACAAACAAAAAACAAGGAAATCGAGAGGGACAAGAATGAAGTCAGCACAAAGACAAAGCTAATTCAGATTGGAAATGAAACCTTCAGTATGATCGAAGTATCAAGATTCGGATGCAGAAAAGCAGATAGAGAGTATTAGTAGGGAAACCTTGAGGAGTTGAAGAAGGAAATGGAGGAGGAGAAAGCGTTTGCTTTAGACGATTGAACTTTGAAGAAGTCAGCTCTCTCTCTCTCTCTCTTTCTCTATGGGAGGAGGATGAAGTAGGTAATACTCTCTCTCTCTCAACTGCAGAGATCGATTATTTCTGCACTTCTCTATAAGAATTAAAATAATCTAAAGAATAAAGTATAATAAAAGATAAGTCCTTTGTATTTCTTGGTCAGAAATATTAACTGTGTATTTTTGTAAGCACGCTGCCATGCTGAGTAATCGACTTAAGCGTACGACTCTCTTACACGCATTCGTAAGAGATAAGTTTAATAAGTTTAAAGGAAATGTTCTTTTCATGAAAACATAATTTCTAACTTATCTTATTTTTAAAGGAGATTGATGACAAAGTACATTGTAAAAGTTGATAGTTTACAAAATGAATTTCCATATTCAACATTCGTTCTAAATATTATGTTACTCTAGCAATTTGAAACTGCAATATTTCAGAGTTTTTATTTCAAAAAAGAAGTACGTAATTATTTTAGTATTAAAAGGGCGGAAAGATATAAATATTTTTGTTTGACTTCCATCTACTGGGATGTCCACTTTATAATTTCATAGACCATATGCTATTTTTTATAAGCATGTCCGCATACATATATATTATTAGACTATATGCTATTTTTATTATCCATTTACTAAAAAATCGTTATTTTAGACTTTAACACAATTATTTAAGAATATAATAATAATACTTTTACTATGATTACATAAAGTTGTTATAAAATTTACAATTAATTAAAAACTCACATCATTTATAGCATATGAATAAGAGAATTTACATTAAATGAGTCAAAAGGTACAACTTTTTTATGAATAAATTTACATTAAATGAGTCAAAAGGTACAATTTTTTATATACAACCTCGGAACTCGGAACTCGTCAATAAATTATTACCTAAATTTCTAAAATGAAAAACACTTCTCTTTAACATTTTTTTTACAACTAAATAATTGAAACTTCCCAGACTGTGAAGTAAGAAATGTAATAAGCAAGGGTGAGGCATATCTAATTCAAAAGGTGAAGATAATCTTAATTCCCATCCTCATATAAACTGATAAGCAATGCAAATATGCAAAATAAAGCAACAGAAAACTTGACAATGCTACAATGTATAGTTCTGGAGCTGCAAGTATTGACAGCATAACTTATCTTAACATGCCAAAATTTTGAACCCTGAATACCACATTGGATTGGGATATGCTACCTCCAAAATCTCTCCCAGATATAACTTAATTCTTGTGTTTCTCAATGGGGACAATGTCCTGTCACTCGAAAATTTTGGTTACAACACCAAGTGCGATGGTTCTACCTGAAGTCCGCAAGAAGACTCTCCCCAGAGGTTTACAGTTGGAGAACTCATCCACACAGACTGCTCCTTGTAGGACCACCTGAAGATCAAAAAATTGATGTTGGTACAAAAACTCCAGATTTTTAATGGGTTACCTGCTAAAACTAAAAGTTAAGCATCTCTTCCTCACCTCTAAAACCGCGTTCTGCTTTGAAAGCAGGCACCGTGGCGACTTCTTTGTCACTTTTCCAGTCTTAGGATCAAGCAAGGATGTTATCTTTGCAATTTGTGCAGCCTCCTTTGCGTGGTGTATGTGAAATTCCAGCTGAATAATGTTAACACATCAAAACTTTGAAGAACTGGCAAAATCCAATTTTGGCAAAAAAAAAGAAGAAGAAAGTAGGTCAAGCGAAGATGGCATGAAAATAAAAACTATGTGAGTAGGAAGGTTGACGTACTTGTGATCCGACAAGAATAGGAGTGATCACATCCAAGACAAGAACCTTCAACTCCAAACGGGTTGCCACTTTGATGGGGAAATCTGGGTGACATAGCACTCCCCCAGCCATTACTTGCCCAAAGTCGACACCTTGTATAGTGACAGCTACATTGTCTCCAGCTCTTGCAACAGAACAAGGCTGTGCATTGCGCTCTAAAGACCGCACCGTTCCTATCTCTCCTAATGGCATAACAAGAACCTGCACACCACACAAGTTCAATAGCATTATCATGGATAAGATTAAATATTAGTTCAGTTTCTTTGCCCTAGATTTGCTCGGAGTGCCTTATAATTTATCACACTGAAACAATATTATGTTTTGGTGATTTGGGTTGCAGATGCTTCAACCAGAGAAACTAAGCAGTTCATCATATGATCTACTTGAGCAAAGGGAACACATACAGGATACACGGTGGTGTTGGTTTCTCAAAGAAAATAGTGGAAAATATACACACGAAAAAGAAATGGCATATATGAAAGCACTTTCTAGTTAATGCAAGATTCTTACCTTACAACCACCTCGTAAAGCTCCAGCCTCCAATTTACCGCATGCAGAAACCTGACCTGTTGAATGTGTTCGGATAACATCACATATGGGCATGAGTAAGGGCTTCATGTACTCTCTTGTAGGAGGATGCATTGAATCTATTGCTTCCAAGAGATCAGGTCCATGATACCTGCATCATACATAATAATACCATTCACATCCTAATCATGTATATATAACACCTTTACATGCATAACAACAGTGGACTAATACAAACAACAACAACAACAACAACCCAGTGGATTGACCCGTCTGCGACGGATGTCTGGGGGAGTCAAGATGGTTCCATCCGAACCCCGAGACTAGTCGGGTGGATGTATCCTCGAACGACCCACTAAAAAGAGCGAGAGTGGAAAAATGAGTATAAAGGGAACCGAAATAGAGAAAAAGAGAAAAATATGTAGAAGAGATTCAGAGCGCCACATGAATCCCCTGTCCGACTAACCCTCTGTAATGCGAATCATATCCCTCCAAAAAGACCTGTCCTGAGCCATAGACGTTGGACTAATAGCCATGAAATGACAATAAATACTCTATTACATGAAATGACAATAAATACTCTATTACGGTAAATTTTTACTCTATTACAACAGTGGACTAATAGCTGAAGATAAAATTAGAAGATAAGTTTTAGCAGGATTAGAAACAAAATTTCACACAACTCATGAGAGGTCCTACACTGCATTGCAAAATTGGAAATGGATTTAAATTTCCCACAAATCATAATAAACAAATTTGACCTCCAGATTAACATAAAAAAGCTTATTTCCAATCTTTAATTATCATAAACACAACAACACACCAGGATTTCAAGCGCACGTCAGTTGCTGCTGCCACCATGTTCTGGTTTTCCATTGCACTCAAGGGAATCCATGATATAAGGGAATCTTTGAAGTTGCAAGAGCGGAGGAATGCGCCAACTTGTCTCTTGACCAGTTCAAACCGTTCATTGGAGTACTGCACTACATCCATTTTGTTCACTGCAACTATAATCTGGTCAACACCAAAACTTCGGATAAGCTGTGCATGCTCCCGCGTTTGGCCCCCAGTAGCATCCATACCAACTTCAAACGAACCAATTGATGCATCTATAACAAGAATAGCAGCATCTGCTTGTGTTGCACCAGATATCATATTGGGAACAAAATCCTTATGTCCAGGGGAATCAAGTACAACCACATGATACCTTTTGGTATTAAAATATGCAACAGCAACTGTCATAGTAATTCCTCTTTCTCTTTCTTCGGTGCTCTCATCCAGTGCCCATGCATATGCAAATGAACCCTTTCCCTGTGTTATTATATTAAGCAGGTTGCATTTATCAAATAAAGGATACACCAAAAATCAGAAAAGCATTTAATAAATAAAAAGCGCCCAAACTGTATTCGATAAAAATAGAAACAAATATGGCTACCTGAATCTTGGCTTCTTTCTCATACTTGTGCATATCTTTCTTGGATATCTCACCTAGAAGATGCAATAATCTTCCAGAAAGGGTTGATTTTCCAGAATCAACATGGCCAACCTGTCACCAAATTTGTTCATCAAATGAGCATTGTATAAATTTCATAAAAAATAAAAATTAGTCACCACATAGAAGTCCAAATATCGGTGGCACTGTGCTGATTTCCCCAAATATATATATATCAAATATTATTGATTAGCATATGTTATCCACTTACAATTGCAAGATTTAGTTGTTCCATTACATCTTCATGCGCATCAGGTAGCATCCATTTCTCAGGCACGTATTGTGCAGGAGTAGTAGCTTTCCTACGAATACCTTGCTTCGAGGACTCAGATGTCTCATTCAAATTTATGTTTGACATACTGCTACTAATGATTTCAGGCTTGTCTCCAACTCCCAAGAAACTGGTCTTGTTTCTGCTATTATGTTCATCTTTTGCAGCCACTGCAGAAGAGCCAGCTGATCTTGTAGAAGTTGAAGGCACCTCTGTATCATAACTGCTGTCTATGATATTTGACGGATGCGCTGAAGACCTACCACCCTTCAATGAATTTCCATTATCCTCCCACATGTTACCCTTATCTCTGACATTACTAGAACCACCGATTTTATTCACAATGGGTTGTGCTTTTATGATTTTCTTCTCACCTGGGGGACAATCTGCACATATAGCCATCAATTTACCATCCACCCAATTATGTCATTCATGAAGATAGAAAACCAGAGATAGTTTGTACACATAGAAGATGTTGCACATAATGACATTATTGAAGAACCGGCAGTAAGTACCAAACACAAGAACTTCATATGATTCTATCTCAATAATTTAGTAGTACCTATTTTCTTATCGCCAGTGGTGGATGTATGAACTCTAATAACTCCACATATTTCACAGTAGGACATACTCTCCTCATTGTCATACGTGCATATGGAACATCTCCAAACTCCGGTTTTAACTGCAGGCTTAGATACTACAGGTTCTTGGCCTACATGGTAAGTCATAGTCAAATGTTTTAGCACATCAAACTCAGAATGTGTTAGGGGGGAAGTAAACAGATTTGGACAAAAAAAAGTATAAGGCATTGAGATTTTAGCATATGCACAGCCGCATACAACTAGATTCATATCAAATTATATGATAAAAGCATTTTTCAAAGGCTAACAAAGCTAAAATTGGTGCTTTTCTTACCAAATTTAAGAACAGAAAAACAGGTTGGAAGTAAAACTCACCTTTTTCTTCATAAGCATCATCATAATCTTCATAGTCATCATAATCATCATAACCGCCATCGAAGTCTAATTGGTAGCCGGCTTTACGAGGCATGTTCCTAATGAATAATTAAAGCAAAAAACAGTTTGTTAACAAATAGCCTTCCACAAACCCTAATTGATTGAAAGGGGAATGAAAAAGGGGAACACCACAGACTTCAAATTGAGGGATTGGAATTAGGGCATATCCGAAGGGTGAATCGCAGCGCGCGCTTCCAAGCTCAAATGCGTGTGGCTCGGAAGCTCCGATCTTCCAACCTCCCCTGATGTCGGCACAGAGATGGAGTGAAATCCCTGCACTGCTGTTTGGAATAGTGAATTCCACTGTTAAATAGTTTCACAATTTTATTTTAGTTAATACACTTCTTAATTGTTCAATTTTTCAGATTTAAAAACAATCTTAAATTAAAACATAATAATTTTATTTAAAAGCTGCAAATAACAAAATGTAGAAGAATCAAAATAAAGGTAATTGGATATATACCCATAAAATCTTATCTAATTGAATATATGTCCATCAAAATCTGAAAATTGGATATGTAGTCATAAAATTATAAAAATCTCATATAATTATCCTTTATGTGTTTTAACTAATACTATTAAACTAAAATAATATAATTAAATAAATATCAATCTATGTAACAAATAAATACAAAAATAATACAAATTTCCTTAAAAACCAAAATTCATCAAACTATAAGTATTTAAATTTAGTTCCAGAAAAAACAGAAATGAAGCAGTGTTATTGAAGCGTGGTCTTTGTATATTTCTAATCATGCACAAAGAAGAACACAAAATAGATAGTATAAAAGTGACGTAAATGGCCTATGTTTATGATTAAAAAAATGTAGTAATGACAAACTAGAAGATTTACCTACGTACAAGTGCAGAATTGAAGAAAATAAACAAGGGAGAAAAGAGAAGAAAGATAAACCTAAAAGTACGAGAGAGAAATAAAGTTAATTAAGAAAATTTGTTAAGAATTTTTTTGGAAATTATATTTTTAATAAATATATTGAAAATATTATATTGGATAATTATACAGAATTGGTATAATTTGATGGATATATAATCTATTTTTAAGATTTGATGGATATATAATATATATTCAATTAGATAAGATTTAATAGGTATATACCCAATTACCCAAATACAAAATCTAAACTAAAATCGTATGTTATTTCTTGTTAAACGAGGATCGGTTGCTTATAAATAAATAAATAAACATTTTATTGATTATAGTTAAACAAAAAATTCATCAGATCAGATCTTTGAGCAAAAAAGTATCTAATGATACTTACCTTTTTCACGTTTAGATTTGAACAAAATGAAGTATTAATATTTTTGTCATTAAAAATTTGGTCAACGTGATACAGAACTTGGTGGTAGTAAGAGCCATACCAAAATCGATCAAATTTATATAGTTGTATGTACTTTTAAGTACACCATTCCAATTCGAACTATTATTTGCGTGTTACTAGCATACTTGGGCAAGGTTGAATTATGTAAACCTAACTTTGGAAATGAAGTTTGGGTTAGGTCACAACTATGTTTTACTAATATGAAAAGTTTGCTCGCTTAATGTAAAACCATTGTGTGTGTGTCCATATGCAAAATTTCCCAATATCACATTATCCAAGTCCAGGATCATATTTTCATGTCAAATTGTGGTTTGCCAAGCTTAAATGCTAGATAGTGTATATTTTTTATATGGTGTTTGCTATCTTAAAAAGCTAACACTTTGCATAGAGCACACCAAATTTATATAAGCCTTCAAATTCTTATCCTTCTATAAACCCTACAACATGACCAATTCCAGGTCTTGAAAAGTATGGGAGCATAGAACTTATATGCCATATAACAAAAACCAGGCTAACATATCAAGCTTTGGCATTTTCATCTCCTACCAAATCATCCTCATCATGGTATATGTTGTCAGCCATCTGCCAAATCTGAAGTATGTTATCCTCTGCTACGCTCGCGATCACCCAATCTTCCGAGGGATTCCATGAGAAGTCGGATATTTTACTCGTGTGTCCCCCGTGTATGAACAGTAGTTCGGGTGGGCCATCTTCAGCATCCTCTGGTGTTTGCTCCTCATTGATTCTGCATATCATCAAGTACATTAATGCTTGGTATCAGATTCTGCATACAGAACCCTTTTTTTTCAAGACATAAGGAAGAATAAGCTCTGTGTTGAGAAAATACCTGCTCAGATCCCACACCATGAGTCTCCTACCAAGACAACAGGATGCTAGAATTGATTCATTGGTTGGACTCCACCCAACTTGAAATATTTGCTCCCTTACATAAACAGATTTAGCAGTTATATAAATCTGATAGCAACTGATTTGTGGCAGTTATATAAATCATGCCAGGAAGTCTTACTTGTGACAATCAAAAGTGTATAGTGCTGAGTTGAATTTTCGCAAATCAAATAACTTGACAGTGGTGTCAGCGGAACCAGTTGCTACAACCCATTCGTTGAGAGGATTGAACGCCAAGCAGTTTACCTACAAATGTTGAAGACAGCAGAAATATAGCAGACAACCAAAAAAAGTCACTGTCAATTTGTTGGCAATGTAGAAAAACTTCGCATGTAACTGAGTAAAACTCTGATTTACATAGGACAATCCATTTCCAGCATTTATGTGATAAAAAAATAGCATATTTCACCAACAAAATGATCGAGTATTTGTATAACATACCATACATATCTAGTTTAATATTACAGAACACCCTAAATTTACTTGTTAAAAAAATTGCAGAGCAAAATAGTAAATTTAGTTGGTGATAGACAAGAGCCAAAAAGGGGCAAATTATTTTGGTAAGTGCATATACTTCAGTGCAAGCACCAGACGATGAGTAAGATTCATGCTACTTGTACAACTTACCTCAGCATTATGACCAGCGGTAGATTTTACAGGTTTGTTGGCTGATGGACTTCGAAGGTCCCACAAGTGCATATATCTATCGTCTCCAACTGAGCCGAATAAGTATTCATGTCTTGAATGCCAAGCTACATCTTCCACGACACCATCATGGGCCTGCACCTCCAAGTATTAGCTAGATAGACAGGAAACAATTTAATTGAAAATGTAAAGGCAAGCAAGAAATAACTTTTCAATTTCTGGAGCATTTTTATCTCAATGATTCACAAGTCAATTACATCTCACCTTTTTCACTTATACTTGTTTGTTAGTTACTAAATGTTTTGCAGGGAGTGAAATGGGTAAAGAACTAGATGAGTGGATCACAAACAATGCCTAGTTTTAATTAAGCTTCGAGTCCACTGTTGTTGCTAGCTACTTAACTCACTTCTCTTTCAAACAATCAATAATTGTCATTTGTCAAACTATACAACGTATTTTACAAAATCAGTTTTTCATAGTCATTCTACTTAATAGAGAGAGACATAGGTTAGATCAGAGGATACCTTGTAAATATTCATAGCATCCAACGTTTTATTTGTAGGGGTCGCATTAATGTCCCACATACAAATCTGAGAATCGTCAGAGCCACTGAGCAAATGACCTGGCTTGAGTTTACTCCATGACAGACCATAACCTTCAAGGTTGTGACCCATCAACCTCAGTTCAGGATTACACACACCATTAGATGGTGGTATGGTAGGGTGCTTGCTATAGTCAAATATGTATACTTCCGCATTCACTGTCTTAGTGGCGATAACGGATTCGTTCTGAGGCATATAACGGGCCCTATTGACCTCTCCATCATGAATTATACGCTGTATCACTTCAACCTGCAAGGACATAATACATTATAATGTTATCCTTGGTAATAAATGGTAATAAGAGCTTTAGTCAGCACTAGCATCAAAGCAGGTGCACTGAGTGAAAAATCTGAGAAAATCAATAAGTGAGGTTCCGTTTAGCTATGACACTTGAGAAGGTTTAATAGGGTAACACAATCATTCATCTAAAGCGAGCTACAACAGATAATTTTCATCATACTTAGACATGACAAGTTAGAACCTAAAGTTCAGGTAACCATTGTATTAATAAATTGCAGTCCATATTATATAGCCTGTGAAAGAAAAAGGTCATACATTGAGCATATATAAATCCTAGCAATTTCCTGAAAATCACACCATTTTACCACAATGGAAACTTCTTCAGGGTACCAAGAGTGACATGAAAATACATTTATCAACAGCAATAAGCAGCAGGCAAGAGTATAAATCTTTATAATTCCCAATCAAAAGTTCATAATTATCAGTTAGATGAACACATCTGCACCATATTTCTAATCTTTTCGAACTAGATTTAAGGCTAAGGATACTTAAGTCCATCGTTTTCATACCCAATTAACAAGTGTTAAACATAAAGATCATACTAGAAGATCACCAAGAATCATCTATTCTTGATACCAATAACCATCCATCATCCATGTTCACAGTTGTGCAGTAGTACGAAGCATCAATATAATCAGACAACAAAACTTGAAAATACAAAGAGTAGCCGAAACCTTGCCAGTAGCGCATCCGAACCCACCAACATTTGACTGAAAATCTTCATAATGCCGAGCATCATTTTCAGAATCCTCGCGAGGAAGCTGAACCTGAGCAAGCATGAGGTAATTCAACTCATCCTCATTAGTATGAGTTCCCAATATCATCTTCTGCAAAGCATAGTCCTTTTCAGGCGGCTCTTCTCTCCCAGGGAGCCACTCCACCGTCAAAGAGGGCCATTCTAGGGCGTGAGTGATAATCAAGTCGTACAAAAACGGCGTGTTCTTCTTCCAAATCTTGTACTCCTCATTGATTAACCGCTCCTCGATCACTTCCCTAGACTCCTCCCCGTCCCTCCGCATCGGAACTCGGATAAATCTTGAAAAACTTCGTGGGTGCTAAAATCCCTAAATCCGAAACCCTAATCGAACGGCCGAAAATTTGAGACCTTTGCACTTTGTCACCGACAGCAGAACGGAATTCAGTCAGAAAAGAATCGAACTTCGGAGTTTTTGTGGACTACTCAAACCTAATTTCATGAACAAAAGGGGATACGGGTAATGGAGTCGTTTGACTAGGGTTAAGGAGGATGAGAGAGGAGAGATGGCGGGTAGTCGTAAAATTGAGCGGGAATCTGTAGGGTGCGGAAGCGGAGGATCACCGACTCACCGAGTCAATCCTTCTTGGAACCGGATTCTAGAGAATCCGATTAGTATGAAAGGGTAGTACGTTCATTTTACTTTTTTTTTTATATATATATATAAGGTAAAAAATAGATTGTAAATCACAGAAGAAAATATTTTTCAGTATATAGCATATTTTCGGATGAGAGTTAAAAGTTCTAAATTTCCTTATAAGTCTTCCAAGGCGCAGTGCTGATCCAGCTTCGCAATGTAGTCGTCACAATATTTATTTTTCGAAAGACATGACTAATTTGCACTGTAGAAAAGAGTTGTAAAACACAAAGGATATCAGAAATCAAAATTTTAATATCCCAAGGACAGTGCTAGATCTTATTTAACACGTTTACCACAATAAGATTGTCGCATTCATGCGCCTTAACTAAAGCATTTCTAATTGCTAAGGTTTCTGTTTGTAACGGAGTTGAAACTCCACATTTATCACCCCCTAAGAAAATTGCTTCTCCTAGGTTATTTCTAAAGATGAATCTGTATCTTGAGTCACCATTTGATTTGGTGGATCCGTCAGTATTAATTTTGATAACCCGGTCCGATGGTTTTTTTCATTTTTTAACTGGTCTTTTAATTCTACCCATTTTTAGGTTTTATGATTTTACTATCCGCAAGACAATCAGGATTCCAAGATTTCGTTTTGTTCCAAAATTCAATCTGGTTTTTAATGTACATTGGTAGATCTTTGATTTTTCTTTGTCGTTGTTGGGTCTTGCAAAGCTTTTTTGGTTCCTGTAATACCAAATACACCACCAAGAGACAATTAATTCTATGAATTGCATTCCATTAGTTTTATTTTTTATTTCCTCCACTAATTCATAAGTTTTTTTGTTACCTATGTTTAAGGATAGTATCGTTCTAAAACTTTGTATGTTGATTTTCTCTATTGTTTTCATGGTGTGGTTACATTGGAAAAGAAGATGATTAGTATCTTTCGTCTGAGCATTCCAACGGATACATCCTTGAGGTATCGCAACTCCTTTTTCTGCTAATCTTGTTTTGGTTGGTAGCCCATTTTTAATGATTTTCCATAAAAAAAAATAACTTTGGGGTAGGTATCCAATTTTCATACCCAAGAAGAATCATAGGCAGTATATTTTTTACTCGTGTTGATCATCTGCATAGCAGAATTTGTGAAAAACCAACCATTCTTACTGGTTTCCCAATACATTCTATCTTGAATCTCATTCAAAGGTATAGGGATTGATGTGATTCGTTTTGATAGGTCTGAGGGTAACCAGTGTTCGATCATATCCTTGTTCCATGTTTTATTTGGTAAAAAGAATTCTGACACTTTCATCTGTTTGTTAATATGAGGTGGAAGAGTCATAATGTCACATAGAGGATCATGTGACATCCATTTATCAGTCCAGAAATTTATTGTTTTTCCATTTCCTACTTGTCAAATAAGTCCATTTTTGAACTCTTCTATAAGTTCTACCATTTTGGACCACTGCCAAGAGCAGCTTGTTTTTTTCTCATAGTGAAGAACATGTTTTGTTTTGAGATATTTTTCCGATATAATCTTGACCCAAACATTATTCGGTTTAGCCAGAATCTTCCAAAGTAATTTAAATTGTAAAGCTTTATTCATGTCCTTAGCTTTTCTTAAGTCGAGGCCTCCTTGATTCTTAGGTTTACAGATTTTGTCCCAACCAATAAGTAGTTTGAAGGAAGCGTCTTTATTCCAAAAGAATGATCGATTGATCTTATCTAGTTCGTTATGAGTTTGAGTTGGGAGCATAAAGCTTTGCATAAGAAAAATAGGTTTAGCTGCTAAGTTTGCATGTATTAATGTTGTTCTACCCGCTTGTGATAACGAGTTTGATTTCCATTTTGTTAATTGTTGTTGAGTACTAATTATCAATTCAGTAAAGGTGTTCATGTTTACTCTTCCATTAATAATAGGACAACCAATATATTTTTCAAGTGATACTAGATTTGTAATTGTGAGGATTCCTTGGATCGTTGTTTTCCTTGCATTTGCTACCTTTTTTTGTGACTTGGAAGGCCGACTTATGAAAATTTATTTTTTGTCCAGAAATTTTACAATAGACATCAATGATGTCCTTGATCTCCTTGCAATGTTCAGGTTTAGCATTGACAAAAATCATAATGTCATCAGCAAATGCCAAGAATGGGATTATAGTGCCAAGTCTATTTAGTTGAAATCCAATTGGATGTCTTGGTCTATCAGATAAGTGTTGTAATTTTCTAGCTAGGATTTCAGATCCAAGAATGAATAGGAAAGGTGAGAGTGGATCGCCTTGTCGGAGTCCCCTTGATGGTTTGAAGATTTCAGTAGGTCCATTATTGACAAGAACAGAGAAAGAAACAATCGTGATACATTCTTTGATCCAATTTATAAATTTTTCATGGAATCCGAACTTTGTCATTACTTCAATGATGAATTTCCATTCAATTCTGTCGTAGGCTTTTTCCATGTCTAGTTTTATAGCTATAAATCCTTGCTTTCCATTTTTTGATTTAAAAGAGTGAAAGATTTCATGAGCAATCAAGATGTTGTCTTGGATAGCCCTGTTGGAAACAAAAGCACCTTGTAATGGGTGAATTAACTTTCCATTAGTGTTTTTAGTTTGGTTGTTAGTATTTTTGAAATGATTTTATATATTGTGGAGCATAAGCTTATTGGTCTGTAGTGGTTAGTCGAATTTGGGTTATCACATTTAGGGATTAGAAATATAAATGTATGGTTTATTTGTTTTAGTAACCTACCTGAAAGAAAGAAACTTTTCACTGCTTGGATTACAGATGGGCCTATAATATCTCAGTATTTCTGGTAAAATTCAGCAGTCATACCATCTGGTCCTGGAGATTTATCTGAGCCAATATAAAAAACGGCAAGTTTGATCTCATCATTGGTCACATTTTTTGTTAAGTATATATTATCGTCATTTGAGATTTCGGAGTTGATTAAGTCAATATTTTCCCGAAGTACATTGTTGTTTAGTTCTTTACTTCTGAATCTTTTTATGAAATCATTTCTAATTTCATTCCTAATGTTTTCCTCCCCAACAATCGTTGTTCCTTCTTGTGTGATGATTTCCTTTATAATTTTTCTATTTCGCTTTGCACTTGCTATCTTATGGAAATAGCTAGCATTTGTATCGTTAAATTTTATATGTTTAACTTTCGCACGCTGGTTCCAGTACACTTTTTGAAAATTTAAGAGTTGTTCTTTCTTTTGCAGTAGTCGATTTTGTTTTTGTATCAAGGCTGGTATTGGGTTAGAACAAATATCTAGTTGGATGGCTGAAAGCTGTTTTTCAATTTCTTGTAGCTGGGTGAAAACATTTCCAAATGTTTTTTTATTCCATTCTTTAGCTTGTTTTTTAAGTAGTTTGGTTTTCGATACCAGATCATACATGCGGGATCCATGATAATTTGTTCTCCAAGCTTGTTTAACGATATTTCTAAAGTCCTTTCTTGTTGTCCATATTTTTTCAAACTTAAAAGGTTGATTTTTGTATGGTGTAGAAGATGTTAGATCAATCGAGATGGGGCAATGATCCGAGCTGGTAAATGCATAATGTTTAGTAAAGATGTCTGGGTATAATTGTAGAATTTGATGGTGGACGAGCACCCTATCCAATTTCTCATAGACATTGTTAATTTCAGTTTTGTTTTTGCGCCAAGTGAAACTGTTTCCCTGGATTGGGATATCCATTAATTCGCATTCATTTTTGAAATGTTGTAGTCTTATGAACTTTGTAATCGGGGGTTCAATACCGCCCTTTTTTCGTCAGGATGTTGAATTTCATTCAAGTCACTCATGATAATACAAGGAAAGGCACAATCTTTAATAAAAGAAATAATACCAGTCCAAAAAGCATTTTTTCCTGATTCATATGGTGGAGCATACGTGATGATGATCATAATTTTCTCATTTGTACATAGATTAGTATATTTGAGACTTATAAATCTAGGGTTTATATGGTCAACTTCTAAAAGTTCATTTATCAGTTGGTATGTTTTCCACATAACACATATCCCTCCCCCGAAAAGCCTGACACTGGTATGAAATATAATTGGTCAAAACCAGCTTTTTTCCATAGTTTTTCATTTGGTTCTTTATTCGTTCTAGTTTCCAAGAGTGCAAGCAGTTGTATTCTTTCAATTTTGCAAAATGCTTCCATATCAGTCCAAATAATTTTGTGTCCCAGACCTCGACAATTTCAGGTTGTAATCTTCATAAAAACTTTATATGGGAGAGGTGGAGATTGTTTTTAGTTCTATTTTTTGAGAGTTGATCTTGTTTGTCACTAGGGTAAAGGATAAGATTTGGCTTGAAAATGCAAGCCAGGGGAGATGCAACCAGATCGTGTTAAACTGTTCCTTTAAAATGTTGGAAAATTGAGGTTGCCAAAGGATGTTTTTCGAATAGGAAATCATGTGTTGACTGTGTGGGTAATTCTTTGCATCCTTTGTGTAGTTAAAATTCTGGGATACTGAAGCAATGGTTACATATTTCCAGACTCTAAGGCAAGGAGGTTTCGTAAGAACCAAATAAAATACATTGTCTTTGGATGCTAGCTTCATGAGCCAACTGAGTGTGTTGTAAAAAGAGAGCATGATCATTGATGATGAGTTCATAGACAAATGATATTTTGTCATGCACGGATCAATCAAGGTGAGTTTGTCAAGATAAGAGTGGTCCTTGCAAATGGCTTCCTCAATCGTCATGGCAATATACTCAAAGTTCTGTATAGTTTTCAGTTCAACACATGTAATGAACATATAGTAGGAAAGAATTTGTAGAGTAAGAGAGATCTGTTTTATTGTGTAGTACAAGAGCATAGAGTACAAAGTAAGGGTAGAAAAATTTATGAGTTCACATTTAAGGTTAGTTGCACACAAATGCAGCTGTAGCAGTCTGGTATCTGCTACAGTTAAAGAATAACTCTCATTGTTCCCATTTGTATTTGTTTTGTTTTTCACTTCAGTGGTCCATTTGCCCGGAGGGGTTTTTCCTGTAAGATTTGATTGCATGATAAATAGTAAGAAACTTTAAACAAAGGGGCCCAATAACTGCAAAATGTAGAGATATCCCAAAACCAGATACCTTGGCATTGATCAGTCAAATAGGTCTACCCACCAGCTAACTTGTTCCATTGCTGAAGTCCCATGTTGTCATTTGCAGACTGAGGAATTCCAGAGTCCAAGAGGCTCCAAACAGCGACCTGACAACACAACCAAAAACTACACCAAAAACAGAAACCACAACAGACAAGGAAGGGGAAGGCAGAGCAAACCAAAAAGAAAAGAAAAGAAGACCAAAGGCCAGGAAACAAGGAAAACAACCAAGAAACACACACAACACGGGGAAAGGCACAAAGAGAAGAAAGAACAAGGAGACTAGCACACACACAACAGAAAGAAACATAAGAAAAAGAGAAGAACAGGAAAGGAGCAGACATCATATCACAGTTCAGTTTAGGGTTCATAATCATACTCAGTTTGATATTATCTTCAAAGAAAGGATGTAAATTAAGGTCAGTCCAACAGATATCAGGGTTACAGATTTTAAAGCTAAAAGGATCAATATCATTAATCATCATTAAGTTTACAACAAGGATCCCACAAGGCCCTTCATAAGGCAAATTGCAAATAACATAAGAGGAGGTCATCCAACAAAGGTTACAACTCAAGATTTCCTGGTAGATGTTGTTGCCACTAGACAAAAGGGAGATAGAGTGGCAAACAATAAAGGCATTAAAAGGTTCATAACAAAAGCAGAAATCATGAGTTTTTGTACTATTCATAACTAAATCTTAATTTTCTTTGCACCCTTCAGGTCCGAGGAGGTGGTGTCTTCCTCCATCTCCATCTCCTTACGTTTGCTTGACTCAGAATCAGAAGGCAAGAGCTCAACAAGCTTGAGAGACTTGTCACCCTTTTCTGGAGCAGGATCTGGGTTGACATTGGTAGTAACCTTAGTGCAGTTTAGAGGCTCAGGGAGAGTCTTACCAGTTTCAGCATCACACTGGTGGGTAGGAGCAATAGCAGAAGCCATCACAGCCTCTCCACCAATATCATCCAGCAGATCATCTGTTTCCAGCAAGTCAAACAGTTCATGGTCTACCAGTTTTGGATTGACATCATTGTCACGTCCAAGAGTAGAAGATGGAGGTGTCACCAGGCACACCTTGGGAGAGTCATCATTAGGGTGTGGTAGATTGAAAGGAGGAGTCAAGCTAGTAGGCATTTCAGTGTTGATCACAGTGACAACCCCAGGAGTGGCCACTATAGGAGTGCATTGGCCAGGGCTTTTGGTTGACTCAGGGGAAGCAGAGGATTTAGCTTTCTTTTTTCTTGCAACCTTTGTACAAGGCTGATCAGAATCCAGAGAATCAGAGGGATGACTCACAGGCTCAGAGCTTACACTCAGTTTTTGGAAAGTAAGCTGGATCGACTGATGTTTGGCATTTCTCAAAGGACAACTTTTAAAGGAGTGCTCAAGAGCACCACATTTGCCACAACCTTCAGGAGTTTCTTCAAACCAAAGCTTATAAACCTTGGCTTGCCCTTCTTCATCCGGAATAACAACAGTTTTCTTATTGACAGTGGAAACATCCACATTGATACATAACCTAGCATAGCTAAGTAGCTAACCCTTTGTTTCTTTTTATTGAAAGGATCAAGCTTGATCAGAGTTCCGAGATTGTTCATTTCAATAATGGTGCTAAGTACATCAAAACTAATGTACTCAACAGGAAGGCGAGGAATACGAATCCACATATCAACAGTACAAACAGGCTCTTTGAAGGGATCGAAGCTAGAGGTCCAAGGTTTCAAGAGAAGAAGCTTCCCAAAAATGTGATCTCAAACCACAAGTTGGCTTTTTCCAGAATCTCAAAACTCCCTTTAATAAACTTCCCGTCATTCTTAAGCTTGTTTCTAATTTTAGAGAAATCAATAGCCTCCCCGATGACATACCCAAGAAGAGAGGTTTCTTTCAGCTTAAGGATATTGGTTCGAAACCCATAAAGTCTGGAAAAAAAGAGCTTTATATCAATTTCAGGGAAAACGGGTTTAGTTATAGGAGTTTCAGAGTGGGTAGGAGGAGATTTAGCGGAAACTTGAGCCTTAGCAGGGGTGGTAATGGTAGGGTTTTTTTGCTCCGCATAAGAGGGAATGGTTTGATAAGAGTTACATGGTGGAGAGATGGTTTCAAGAGAGGAACAGAGCACCTCCTTCATGGTACGTTTGTCTTTCTCCATTAGTTGACCAGCTCCTTGTCTTCTCGCAAGACCAGACACCCAGCAGAGAATATTCACCAAGTTTTTGAGAGGAATTTCAGAGTAGTGCAAGAGAGTAATGAAAGAAGAAGTGTGGATCTCATAGTGTTTAAGTTGTTCGGTTTTATAGGGGTTCAGGTAAGGATCAAAGCAGAAGTGAGAAATAAAGAGAATAAGGGAATGAGTCAACCTGATTTTACGGCGCCATAGATCTTGAGTGATGGGGTACAGGATCCGCTGGAGGTACACCGCCACTGTAGAGCACCAGTGAGACACTACCTTCACTGGTCGTCGATGAGGCCACCTGATTTTTCGGATGTCATCCAGATAGTTGAGCGATCGCCATGTCAGAGTCGGACTGGGACTGAACTCAGCATCCAACCACCAAATCCATTTTTGCACGTCTCGTTCCCAGAATCGCCAAACCCCAAGAAATCCGCCAAACAAAAGGACAGCAGACGGAACCAGGGCAAAGAAGATCATCGTTTTCATGAGTGGGATAGATCTGAGTTTGCGTGTCGCCGGGAAGCCCGAGATCTAGCACCAAAGAGTGCCAAAGAGGAGATTTGTTGAGCGACGGCGGAGTATTGGTTAGGGTTTAAGGGGGATGGGTAGCGAGTTGCTTTGGGAGCGTTTTCAGAGTCGAAGTCATTGTATTACGTTTATTTTACTTTAACTTCACACGCGGGGCACAACCTTATCGTAATATTGGCTCTCAAATTCATATGTTAGCATAAAGATAAAAATATATATTCTCTAAATATGAAATATGCACCCAAGAGCT
Organism: Rheum nobile; assembly: GCA_027886185.1. Taxonomy (NCBI): domain Eukaryota; kingdom Viridiplantae; phylum Streptophyta; class Magnoliopsida; order Caryophyllales; family Polygonaceae; genus Rheum; species Rheum nobile. The sequence continues at coordinate 2,809,852 of WOAB01000236.1, read as the reverse complement.
AGATATAAATTATACCAATAGCATGAGGAAAACACGTTTAGTATATATCTTTCATATATGTAACTGGATCTCCCAGTTGGTTAAGTTGGACGCTCAAAACCATACTTATTAGTGGATTTGTAGATCAAAGTCCAAAATCATATTTGTCTAACTTTTATTAACTATAAGTATACGTAATTATTTATTTTGTTGTCGAAATGCCAAAAATATGTTATGCAATAAGTGCTCAAAAACTAACAGATAAAATTTCAACACAGTGTCTTACAATTCCGAACGAGATTTACAAATATCTAAACGTGTACAAAATAGAATGAGTTTTAACAACAATTTATACACTCTTAGGTATGTAATGAAGCACCAACCCTCTTTTGTGCTTCTACACCTTGGGTGATGCTGTATTTGAGAGCAGATGCTACTTATGGATTCTCTTCCACGTTTAGATATTTGAGAGCAGATGCTACTTATGGAAGAAGTGTGTCAACAACCAACAACCGTTAACGCTTCATAGGTACACATCATCCAGAATGGTTGGTAATACCATGTGAGGGTGGCTAGATTGTTCACTCAGTGCTCAACCTTAGTAGAAGTGGGTTGTGGCACTGAGTGGACAATCTAGCCACCCTCACGTGGTATTACCAACCATTATGGATGATGTGTACCTATGAAGCGTTAACGGTTGTTGACATACTTCTTCTCTGATTTATCTAAAACCTCACGCCTTCTTTGTCATATGCTTTTCTAAGTTACTTAAAAACTCAACCTTATTTTTCATACACAACTTTTGATCATCATTATTAGTGAGAACTTTATGCGGTGTGTAAATGGTAAATAGCTAGTAAGATTACAAACACATGTATCTCATACAATAACATATACATGTTGAAAGTAAATCCTGATTTTCCAGCCCTTAATTTTTTTTGTACCTTATAAATCGATCAATTGAGATCCTCCTTTCCAATTGTCAAACTTCATTGCAGATATGTATAGTGTTGCATAATATTTGTTGCTTGGAAAACATGCCTGAAACGATTCATCACCAGTTGAAGGTAAAATTTAGCATGCTCCTACCATTGCACGCAATAAGCAGTCATCAAAACTTAATGTAAAACAAAAAGAAACTGAACTTTACTATAGGGTTGATAACCATAACAATTTTCATCAAACACCATATCTGTATTCTAAATCTCCAATAATCATTTTTAAGCACTCGTACCAAGAAGAGGAAACATAGTTCAAACAATATGAAAAAGAGGCAATAGAACGAAACAAATAGCTAATGATGCTGGAATGATGTGTACGTACCTATGAAGCATAAACTCAAAAGAAGTTTGCACAACATTCTCAACATGAAAAATATGAAAGATAAATCAAGAATTAGGAATAATTATTGGATGGGGATATTAAACGAATCATGAAGAATAATCAAATGCACCAACCTTCATCCTTTTCGCGCTTCAGAAATTTAATGATCCATAATTGCTTCAATAATTGTCGTTGTTTCATTTGGAGACTATAACCGAACTGAGGTTGCAAGATTGGAGGAGCAATGATATCGGAGTTACGGAGGCATGGTTATTGTGTATGGTCTTCAGTTTCGGCCCACAATTTCAACTCTTGTATCACTCTTTTTAGTTAAACAACATGCCCATTATGTAACTTATAAATATAAAATAGATACTCTATGCATAAATAACAAATAAACAGAAGTAGTTATCTCCATATCTAATCTGAAGATCTCGTATGATCTACTTGACGACGAAGATGAAAGATTGAATGGCAGGGGAGATGTGACAGGCGTGGCGATCTACGACCGCAGACGGAATCGGAGAGGGCGACAACAATGCCGAGGAAATTCTTGCCCAAACCATAGTTTACGAAGCGGAAGGTGTCGGTACAAGGGACGTGGGGACCTCCTGTGCTTGGGGTAGGAGGGCGAGGAGGATGGCTTTGTTGAGTGTGGGTCGCGGTTTTCGATGATATATTCAGAGATTCATGTATTTTGTAGATATGTGTTTAAAGGGGAAAAATTAAGAAAAAAAATGTAGGGAATAGAGAAGAATAGGAGGAAGTTGTGGAAAACATAGCCACATTATACAAAAAGGGGAAAACATAGCCACATTATACAGAAAGGTTATAATGTGGGAGAGGCTAACACGTGTGGGAGGAGCCGTGGTTGAGTGGAAACGTGGACATGAAGAGGCCAGTGAACACGTAGAAAGAACATGTAGGTTAGTAGGTAAGTGGTACCTGAAAATAGCATTCCAACTTTAGTAAAATGAAAAAGATAAAAGGTTAATTGTGGATAAATAATCTATACTATACTAAAGTCCTAATTATCTCTCCTACGTGTCAGCTCGTAAGCTATGTCATATAGACAAATCTCAATGTATAATTACAATTTTATCCTTCTCTAATTTTGATATTTACGTATTCTATTTCTTATCTATTTATTTTTTACCTAAAACAACTTACCTTAATTATACAAATATTATCCTCTCAAAGATTATTTATATTTTTTACCTTATTAATTTATTCTTATTTGTAAATAAAATTATTCATAATATATATTTTACCTTATTACTTACTCTTATTTAGTAATTAAATTATTTGTAATATATATGTGTGTAAAACACAAAATCAAAAACTATGTTAAAAATAGTTATAAATTAATATATAAAACAAAAAATTAAAATCTACGTTTTAATCATATCAAAGGTACGTTTTTTTCAAAATTATATACCTAAAAATGTAATGTTCCTGTAGTTTTAATACTTAAATTAATATAATTGATTACATGTAATTGAAAATATAATTGGTAATGTATGATTCATGATGCAAAAGTGGTAATACATATTAAAATATTTGAAATAAATATGTGATGTAATTTACTCATTTATCCTTTCTAATTCATTATTTAGTCATCTCATTAATTAATCTATTTTATATGTTTTCTTATTCATATTTGTATGAAATTTCTAATTTATTTTCTTTTTTATACGAATTTGCATATATACTTGTAATATTAATCATACAAAAACCTTATCACCATATGTTCAAGATATTAAACTTATAATTTATCATTTTAATTTTTACAAATATTTAATAATATTTTAATTTTGAGTTTTATTAACCAGACTCGTACAGGATACGGAGACATAGCTAATTAAACCTGATAAAGACAAGCTGGATCAAAATACAGGGCCAAACAAAAAGCCTAATTAAGCATAGTTTATAGGGGGGGAAGTTTAAAAGGTGGTGGTCGCATGCTGCTTCATCGGGAGAGAAGTGCTGTTTTTAGAATGGTATAGAGATATATAGGCTCCGTTCGGCTGTCTCCTTTTTTGTACTTTGTCTCCTTTGAAATGCTCATTTCTAGAAAAAAAGTCTCCCTTGGTCTGTTCGGAACCAATACACCGGAGATGCTTCAAATTGCTTCCGATTCCTCATTTTTGGGCAAAAAAAAAAGTTGGAGTTCCTTACTTTTCCTACTTCTTCACTACTTATGAAGATCCTTACTTTTAATCCTCCCCTTGTTGCCCCCGACATTTCCCCATCTTCGAATTCTTTCCTGGCGATTGTTCCCGACATTTTTGGTTGTTCACTTCACGAGCTCGCGGTTGTTCATCAGCGAGCGATCGCTGCAGGTATGCTCACGAGCTCTCTCTTCTCTCCCCTCACTCATCACCTTCCTCTCCTCCCCAGCTCGCTCTCACTCGTGTTCCTCTCTTCTGTTGATTTAGGGTTTCGTGAAGCTTGCTCTCAAATTTTTCATATCCGAAGCTCGCTTGCTGTAGGTATTATCTTCACCTTTGATTTAGGGTTTCGTGAGTCCCAGATTTCGATTGGATTGAATCCATTTTGGACTCAATCGATATTAGGGATTTCATCGTTTTGCTTTTTAGGGTTTTCGATTTCAGGGCTATGATTTTAGGTTAGGGCTTTTCATTTTGAATTGGTAAAGTTCAATTTAGGGCTATGATTTTAGGTTAGGGATTTTTAGGGTTTTTAATTTCAGGGCTATGATTTCGAGCTTTAGGGCTTTTGATTTAAGGGTTTAGAGAGCTTTAGGGATTTTGATTTTGATTAATCTTCTGTGACGATTTTAGGGTTCAGAAAGCATTCACCAATTTAGGGTTTGGCCTCTTCCAATCCAACCTAACATGGAGAATTTGGTTGAAGCCATGTATGATGAAATGGCTGCCATTGCTTTGTGTTGCTTGTGGCTCCCGAGTGTTCTCTATCTGGGTGTTCTCTTGGCATTTTTCTTTCTTTTTCTGATCAAAATTTAGGTTAAATTTGCTTGTCACACCCATTGATCCTGATCCTTTGTTATGTGGATAAGGTTTTCTTTTTCAACTTCATTCTTTATTTATGTGGGAGCAGAGAATGCCAAGTACTAACTAAGAATAAGAATAAAGGATTTTCAAATCTTTATTCTAGTAACTAGAGAATATAAATTTTCTAGAACTGAAGATGAAGATCTCATTCAGTGAGTTAATGCTTTTTATATCAAAATTATTTCAAGTGTGCATATTTATTATTAATCTTCTGTGACTCTTTTTTAATTTTCCCTCTTCTGGTGAAAGTGTCCAGACTCTCTTTCCATTGAGCCAAAGTTCAACAAATGTCTGAATTGGTATATATTGAGTCATTAGCAATGAAGAAAATCCTTCACAGAAATGTATAATTCTGAAAAAGAGCACATAATTCTCAATGAGATTTCTCAAGTACAAAATTCTTGTAGGAAAATAAGTTGAAGAAATTCACCATATGCAAGCACAACACACACCTTTTGTTCGAACTACATCTATCTGTATCTACATGGGGACAGATCTCCTCAGTTATTGCACATGGTGGAAATCAATTCATAGCTTGAAAGACAAAACATAGATTTGTAGTAATATAGCTTAATTAGGACTGAAGTATAATTTAGCTATGAATTTGACACCAAGCCGCCTTCTCATGTTCAACAAATGAGGCTAATAAAAATATATGTTGTCTTCCTTTGCACACAACTACTCTCTCTTCCTAATAATCCTGCTCTTTAAAAGCTTCCATACATAGGTCTATATTCTCTGCATTTGGCAGGAACCTTATATAGAAACATCATTGAGTTTCTAATCATTGCATTTTTTTTAGTCCAAAATTTGTTACAAAAACTAGTAATAAAATGCTCTAAATTATTGTCATCAGTTCAAGGTCAAGCCTCATTGTTTTGAGCTAAGCTTTCTTTTTTTAGTAAGTGATGAAACCTTGCAACTTATGTAATTTTTGTGTTATGTTCTTCATCACTCTATCCACAAGGTACCATACAACATTTTAAATTCTTCAACCCTTTTGTTTACTAAAGGCTAAATGTAGAAGTTCAAATTTGTTATATGAACCCCATGTTTGGGCAATTTGCAGAAGAACCGGGTTCTCTCTAATCTAGAAAGCAAGCTATTATATTCTTGTTGTTGGACTTGGTTTTCACCTATGCTGTAATGACCGCGTTTTCACCTGTGCTGTAATGTTTTATGCTTGTCACATCAGTTCTACATCAGCTGATACTTGTTGTTTAAAATTTATCTTATGAGTGAGCAAATTATCCCTTTAATTCATCTCATGAATCTTCCATTTATCTGGAAACCAAAGAGGCAAGTACAAAAAATCTGGTGACAGTCCTAAGCGTCTTCTTGTTCACAATTCATTTTTGTTGTCTTTATACTTTCTTGTGAACTTTGTAGTTAACCCTATTGCATATACACCAATACTTATCTCCTAAATCTTTGTACATTCGAGATTCATGTTAAAGTTTATTGGTACTTTGTATTTTTTTTATAGGAATGTCAGATTCTGAAGACGTACAGAATTGGAGTGACACGAATGAACTTGAAATCTCATCTCAACAGTCATACCAAGGATTGCCTAGTTTTATCTTGGAAACGATGTCTGATTACAGTGTGCCCTCTCCAGGGATGCTTTCGGACGACCTCCGGGTAACAATACCCTTTCTAGTTATCCAATTGTTGTTTATTACTCTTTGTTTACTACTTGTTTACTGGTTTACTACTCTTTGTTTATTACTCTTTGTTTACTACTCTTTGTTTATTACTCTTTGTAACAATACCCTTTCTAGTTATCCAATTGTTGTTTATTACTCTTTGTTTACTGGCATATGGTATAAGTTGTATTGCCCAAAGCACTAACATAACACTAACGTATTCTTAAATACAGGCATATGCGGACGAATGTCAGGAGGAACTTGCATTGCTCAGTGAATCCCCAGGAAGTGCGCGGGCTGTGCGCCTACAAGCCATTGCTAATAAACAACGAGGCCGTATCGAAGAAGCTGAGTTGGACATAGCAGCTTACAATCAACATCAAACCGTTGCAGAAAATACAAACAGCGCGCTAGCGGATAGACTAGCTGGTATTACCACTGCACATGTCCTTGTTTGCTTGGAACGCGACGACTTAAGAAGGTTTAGGATGATTGCGATTTACGTCATTGTTGTCCTTGTGATGTTATTGCTTGGTTTTCTAGTTTATGTTCATCGCATTCTACATCCATAGGGTGTGGACTGCTGAAATTCTCTTGGTTAGGAGTCATGTTGGTGTACTCCATTTTGGAACTTTATGCTAAGTTAGGGTGTTTTGGCATATAAGTTTGCCATTTTGTATAAAACTTGTCACTCTTAACTTAGGGTTATCTTCTAGTTGGCATAAACACTAGGTAGTGGATGCCATTTTGTAATTGTAAGGTGATAACCTATTAGTTTTCTTATCCTTTGCATTTGTGGTGGCAACATATGACTTTGCTACCATGTCTTAGTGGTAAATTTTAATCAATTGTACTACATATAGTCCAATTGGGTATAGTCCAATTATACTACACGTAGACATGGATGAAGCAATCACATGGGTATAGTGCAATTGTACTACACGAAATCACATGGGTTAGACAGGGATGAAGCAATCACAAGGGGTATAGTCCAATTGTACTACACGTAGACAGGGGTTTAAAGCAATCACATGGGTATAGTCCAATTGAAGCAATCACAGGGGTCACCAATAATGGAGTTGGGTGAAAAAAAAATCGAGAGGAGCATTACACTTGCTTTATATATACCGATGTGTTCACTTGCATATATAGCTCACACCTTTTGGCTCACATATTTACACATATATAATTTCAATTGGTTCTAAGCGGAAGAACTTCAACTTTAGCTGTTCAATATGTTGATCAATTATCAATAGATTGAGGTTAGTGATAGTAGTGTTATTCATTTATTATTAGGGATGTTTGTGAATCTTACGAGTTTTTTTGTTTCTTGCATCTTCTAAGCGGGTGTTATTGATTTTTTCTATAGGTCATCGTATACTTGAAAATGTCTGGTTGTATCTTCCAAGATTCGATGACCGTTCGATATTACAAGTTTGTTTTTGTAATCTAACTTCCACAACAAGTTCAGTACGACCAAAGACCCGAGGTTTTTCGGTCATAAAGAACATGTCATGGAAGTTTGAGGACGAAAACAAACTTGTATTACCGAAGGTCATCGAGTCTTGGGAGATACAACCGAACATTTTGCAGTATACGATGACCATTTGCTCAATGGTGCACAGCGAGTTCTATATGACTGAAGAATTCTCTGGAATAGGGGAGCAAGGTCACATGTATCATATTGATCTACACTTTTGGGTCAACTCTGGAAATTGGAGTCTTTGTTCACATGAAGAACCGAGGTTCCCACTGAAGTTTGTCTAATTGAAAACTCTTAGCTTGTATTTGTCATCACTCATCTATGGGGAGAATGATATAGCAATGCAGTGAAAACTCTTAGCTTGTATTTGTCATTACTCATCTATTGGAAGAAGGTAATTAATGTCAAGCTCATTTTGATCTCACGTTGAATGTGGGAAGGGAGAGAATGTGCACGGTTCTGTTGGATGCTCTCATGCAATAAGCTCAGATTGTAGGCATTATTTTGATCTCACGTTGAATGTAGCTTCATGGCTAGTTTGAGGAGGATTGTCCATCTTTACATAGGGGACACACAAACATGGAAAAAATGGAAATGTAATATATAATTAATTATATAATTTAAAATTTATATTATATATAATTAATTATGTAATTTAAATATTATTTGTCTTCTAAATGGCAATGGCTAGCCATATAGCCTTGAGAAGTATGCATTGCCGAAGCAAAAATATAACAAGTTCATACTCACAAAAAATCATCACCCTTACACAAATATTTAATTCCTCGTTGGGTTTGACCTAAATAAACATTAAATATATAATCTAGGGATTTATCAAAACAAAAATACCCTATAAAACCATAAGAGTGTTTTCTACTGGTTTACCCTAAATAAACATCAACACTAGATGCTCCAAAATGATTTCCCATAGATTTTCATACCACTAATCATCAAAGAAACCTTGCTTTGTTGTTCCAAATTTCACGTGCAATTTCTGCTCTTAATTTGCCCATGCCTCCAGGAAGTTCTCCAGTACCTTCATCTTCTAGCCCTTGAAAAACTTCTTCAAATTCCTCGTCGTCTTCAAATAGTGAATCGTGGTGATTGTGTTGTAGAATGAAATTGTGGAGGCCAAAACAATATAAAGTCATTCTGTGTTGGGATACTGTAGCTAGGCATAGCATTTAAAATCTTCCATCTCTTTTTTAGGACTCCGAAGCATCGCTCAATGGTGCATCGTAAGAAAGAATGAATGCGGTTGAATCCTTCTTTAGCGTTTTTTGGAATCTCCCGCTGGAATTGTGATTTATGGTATTTCACTTTAGAATATGGCACCATGTACCCTTCTCTATCCGGGTATCCCTTGTCCAGTAGATAATAACAACCTGAATAATCGATTTTTAAATAACTAAAAAAAGAGATATGCATTTATATTTATCTAACTTTGCAGTCAAACATGATTACATTTTGTGTTAGATGAAGAATCGAATTGTTGGTCTCATTTACATCATACAAAAGAAAGAAATAAGGTGAATTTTTGTTCTAATATTGCTAATTAGTAATTACATAATGTGGAAACGGAACCGAATCCGATGGGTTTGGGAAGTTTGCAGTCAAACATGATTGCTTTGCATTCCACTTTGTTCACTAAATGACAGTAACAATATTAAAAAAGCTAGGTTTTCAAAGAGGTTACCTGCCGGTGGGTTTGGGAAGTTAAGACTTGGCGTTTTTACAGCATGATCGAACACTCGCGCATCATGTGCACTCCCTTCCCACCCGGTCGAAATGAACGTGAAATACATGTCAAAATCACACACGGCCATGACATTAAACGAGCAATATTTTTTCCGTCCAAAGTATGGATATTGCTCGTGAACTGGTATAGAAGCAGTTATGTGAGTCCCATCAATGCAGCCAATCGCCCCCTACAAACGTCCATGCATGGGTTAATTATAAAAGAGCTAAAGCAAGACCCCAGAGTCCCATCAATTACTGCTTGTTTATTAATATCCCTAACAACTAAAGCAAGACCCTAAACAAATACCTTAAAAACGCCATATCTGTCTTGCGATTGAATTTTGTTAGGAACTGTAGTGAAGTTTCGATCACGAGGTTGTATCAGTTTTCGAACGAGACCCCGAAAACCAAATTTTCGACCAACTAATGCATCCAATACTTGATGAACTACTCGACTAACTGTGTCTCCTGATCTCTGAAAACGTTCACATGTAGATCTATTGGACTGTCCTTGAGCAATTATGTATAGAAACACTCCCACTTTTTCTAACACGGTCATATTTCGAGAAGATTTTAACCCAAATTTCTCTAACTCCTTGCACAAGTTCAGGACGACATGTTGTTCCATTCTAAATGCAATCATGCAGCGCACATCTGATTTTGACTCTAAGACTTCTCTCATCCACATGATCCCAGTCAATTCTGAATCAAAACAAGGAACCTTAATGATGTACCTTCGTTGGTAAGCTGTTAGAAGTTCCACATTCATGTCCAACCACAGCTTGCAACGAGGATACCACTTCTTTCGAAACTCTCTTTTGGAAAGTGTGCGCTTAACTTTATTGAGATGGTCACCCATAGCTTTAGGGTCTGTAACACCCTGTAACAGTTGAGCAAGTAATCCATATTAAAGCATAATATAAACCTTAAATGAACATATTACACCATAATATAAACCTTAAACAAACATCCAAATGATAATTAGCAAATCATAACATCTGTTTTAACAACCATTTAACAAAGATCCAAATTAAAGAAATCTCATTAAACCCAAATAAAGGCACATCAAACATGCAAGTCATAACACTTCTGCAAATAAAAAGCAACGAGTGCATCTATGCTTTGCCACTGTTCCTGTACTCGTGAGCCAACCACTTGACCCTGAAGTCATCACTCTTTATTTTCATAAAAGTTCGACGTCTACTTTCCTTCTCCATCAAAGTCATGGCAAAACACCAAAGGCCAGAACCCCCTTCAACGAGATCATTCTTAACAAGTCGGTCGTGCACCCCAACGGCCTCGTCATATTTGTTGTCTTCCCCTGTGGTGCTCGCCTCAAAATCACTCTTCATCAACGTCAACATTTGTTTACCAGTCTCTTCCACAGAAGCAAGTTGTTGGTTATACATGGCGGCTGAAGGGGATTGCCTTTTCCTCTTTTTCTGGATCGCCCTTTCAGTTGTAATGCTATGGGATTTGCCTCTTGATTGTGATTGTAGCGTTCCTATCGTCCCATATGTGCCCGGTTGAGTAACAAAGGTTTGCATAAAGTCATCAGTGTCCTCTTCAGCGTCTTTTTCCAATTGAATATCAAGGAGATCGTCATCCTTAGAGTGGATAATAACCGCATCATCATCACACAGAGGAACCGAATCCGGTTCCATCGATGGAGCAACAACATGCTTCCCAGACGCCACGAGTTCAGTATAGATGTCGTCCCAGAGGTCACTGATAGGTGCAATTTAGTGCACCTTAACTAGTGACTTTTGACACATATTAGATGGAGTTTAAGTGGAGAATTAGGCTAAGTCTGATACTTAGGAGAAGAGTTGGAGTTGTACAGACTTGGAGGTTTTGTAGCCTAATGAAGGAAGTTGGAGATGTTGAAGAAGATCTGCTCAGAGCTAAGGGAGAAAACTACCTCGCTTGGTAGTACGTTGGAGCAGATGAAGGAAGAAGAAGTTGCCCGCATCGCCCCGCGGCACTGCCACCGCCCCGCGGTGAAGATCCTTAGGAGAAGCGCCTCGCGCCAGAAGAAGCCACCGCATCGCGGTGGAGCATTACCGCTTCGCGGTGGAATGAAGACCGCACGGCTGACGTGTGCTGTTATTTCCTATTTTGATATTTTATACTTTATGTTTTAGTTTTATATTATTTCCTTATTTCGGTTATTAGGTCAACTTCGAGAAACCTATATAAGGTCTTTTCGTTAGTTTTGAAGGGAGATAGTTACGCTCTTCTTCCTTAATATAATTTCTAGGTTTTTCAAGTAATGGATAGCTAAACATTCTTGTTTCGCTAGACGATTGAAGCACTACAATGAATTGGTTGTGAGATTTCTATTTCTTTGTTCTATATCTTATTAAGTTGGATTGATTCTCTCGATTGAATTGATTATTGATTTATGTTGGTTTACCTAGAGTTGCTAACTAGGTCTTTCGGCATTTATCATATTGCTAGGATTGCATATAGGGGTTCCGAGTGCATATCTAGTGGCAAACACGTTTGTGCGTATAGGGGTTTCGAGCGTATATTTGTGTGTGTGAGTCAATTGCATGTTAAGTAGGAGAGTGAGTACTTGTACGTCTTTCTACTTGCATGTATCATATATCCTTGTGTGTATTGATATTGCTGTGTTGGTGTTAAAGTACGCTGACAACTGTGAGAATCAGTTGTGCTTTATCATTGGTATAGTAATAAGTCTATCGACAACTGTGAGAATTGATAGTATTCACGATCAGGGTGGGAACAATGATAAGATAGTAAAAGAACTTGGAAAGATAGTTTTCAGTGATCAACCGATTGCATTGTGGTGTGGATATTTATCTGGTGGAATACTTTCTCTTATCATATTTTATCTCTTGTCATTAATTGCATGTTTGTTTACGTTACGATTATTCTAGACAAAACCCACGTTACTTGTTGATCATACATAATTGCGTACAGATAACCGACTCCCTGTGGGATCGACCTTGACTTACTTGCTATACTCTTTAGTAGGTGAATTGAGATTATTTTGACAGGAAAACGACACCGGTTTCCGACCTCGTTAAATTTGGCGCCGTTGTCGGGGAGTCAATTTTTTTGTTTGTGATCAATTGTGATTGACTGCCGTGTGGATCTATCTTACGATCCACACTTTTACTACTGATTCGCTACTTGTTGAAGTTCTTACAGAGACAGGTACGAATGGCGCAAACACTCCGCCAATGGACTGAACAGAATCTGGTACAGCAGCCCTTGGTTGTGACTATTCCACCCCTGGCTGACGGGGTCAAGTTTGAGCTTAAACCATGAGCAATTCGGTTGCTACCAAAATATTATGGAAGAAGTGGAGAGGATCCCATTCTCCATCTGAACAAGTTCCACACCATTCTGATGAGCATTAAGCCCACCGAGGTCACTGAGGACCAGATCAAAATGAGAGCCTTTGGGTTCACTCTAAAGGATGAGGCTGAAGATTGGTACTATCATCTACCTGGAGGGAGTGTAGACTCCTGGACTAAGATGCACAAGGTTTTCCTTGCCCGTTATTTTCCCGCTCAGATGGCAAACGCTTTGAAAAGGGAGATCACATGCATCGAACAAGGCGAAGATGAGGTACTCTATGACTATTGTCAGCGGTTTGATCGACTCTGCATGAGTTGCCCATTCCACGGTTTTGATACGAAGTCTCTGGTGCTTTATGTTTACAACGGGCTGAATGACATTGAACGAAGAATGATTGATGCCACTTGTGGTGGTAGCATCCTTAATCTGACTTCGGATGTCGCCATGGCCACGCTTAAAGAGATGGCTGAAGGTACAAGGGAATATTCTGAACCCCCGAGAACCATGCTAGTTGGTGCCATCAGCTCCCATGACTCGCATATATCACAAGAGATTGCTTCTTTGAGGGAAGTAATTGTGGGGATGGGAAGGCAAACCACAGATACCACCACTGCTGAAGTCTGTGCTGCTGAGAGCTACGAGCCCATTGAAACACGACAGCTTTGCATTGATGATCCACCAACTGCTCACAGCCCTTCTTCGACCACAGCGATTCTCCATACCCTAACCCAACACTTTGCAACACATGTGGAGAAAACTGAGACTACTTTCCAGTGGATAGCAGAGTTCATGACCGACTTCAAGGATGTGGTCGTTGAGCTACGAAAAGAGAGAAGGCAAAATGCTACAAACGCAGTAACCCTACGAAGTGGCAAGGAACTACATGTCGCCCCTATTGCTGATCAGGACGACAGAGCTGAGATTGAGATTGCTGAAAAGTCAGTACCACCGCCCCGTGGCAGTTCTCACCGCAACGAGGTAGAAACTCCCAGTGTTCCTACACCATTATCACCGCCTCGCGGCGACCCTCACCGCCCCGCGGTGAAAGCCCAGAACTCGTAGATCTTCCTGACGAGGAAGTGGATACCTATGTACGGCCCAACTTTCCCCCTCTTGGATCTGAGAAACCACCTGCACCCTTTCCAGAAGCACTCAAGGAAAGGAGAGTTATTGATGACAAGGATCTCTTTGATACTTTCAGTAAGTGTGAGGTGAATATCCCACTCCTCAATCTTGTCAAGAGTGTACCAAAGTACGCTAAATTCCTGAAGGAGCTATGCACAGTAAAGAGGAATCAGAAGCTGAAAGGAAAGGAGAAAGTCAAGGTCAGCGAACGCGTCTCTGCTGTATTCCAGCGCTTGCCAAAGAAATGCGGAGATCCAGGCATGTGGAGCATTCCTTGCACCATCGGGAACACCAGGTTTGAGAAAGCTATGCTTGATCTAGGTGCCTCCATCAATGTGCTGCCCTATTCTCTCTATGAATTCCTCGGACTTGGACCTCTGTAGGAAACAAGTATTGTAATTCAATTGGCTGACTGGTCTAGTGTCTATCCTAGGGGAGTCATAGAGGATGTCCTTGTTATGGTCGATAAGTTAATATTCCCTTCAGATTTTTATGTCTTAGATATGGAGACAGATGCAAAGGCAACTCCTATAATGTTAGGTAGGCCATTTTTGAAAACCGTTAAGACTAAACTTGATTTGCAAAGTGGGACACTTTCCATGGAATTCGATGGGGAGAGGGTAGAATATAATATCTATGAAGCAATGACATACCCCAAAGAAGACCATTCTCTGTGTTCCATTGATGTGATCAATTCCATTGTGCAGGAGGTCTTTGATATTTCTGGTTCTGACGAGTTGATGTCTATTGTTGAAAATAATTTGGATTCCTCCTATGAGGAATATTCTTTACCCTCTAACATGCAGAAAGCCATCGCTCATCTAGACACTCATGGTAAGTACTCTACAGATCCTTTGGGCATTGGCCCCATCTTACTAAACCCGAGTGAAAGGCTCGTTCCTTCTGTTGAATAGGCCCCAGAGATCGAATTGAAGCCGCTGCCGGACCATCTCAAGTACGCCTTTCTTGGAGCCAAAGACACTTTGCCAGTCATTGTGTCCAGCAAGCTCTCTGCAGATCAAGAGATGAAGCTTTTGGACGTGCTCAGGGAGCACAAAACCGCTATTGGATGGACCATTGCAGACATAAAAGGGATAAGTCCCTCGACTTGTATGCACCGGATTTTACTTGAGGACGGAGCTAAACCGTCTAGGCAGCCACAGAACATCAATGAAGAAAGATAGGAGAGCAAACGTGTTGTCAATGAAATATTGAAGGGTTCATTATCTGCACATATGGGTTCATTATCTGCACTTATGACATATAAAGATGTAGGGTTCATTATGAGCAACAAAAAGTGTATTTCATTTTCATATTACATCATTTTCATATTACATCAGGATTCAACTACTCACCCACCCACTCATGAAATATAAGCAAAACAAAAGGAAAAAACTAGGCCAAGCAACCCCAATTTTGACCACTCACCAACCCTTTAGCAGATAAGTAAAGGAGATAAAAGTAAAAACCCACCTCATTAATCCACTCAAGAGGAGAAAATATAGAAATGAAGAAGATCGATTAAGTCACCATTAAGATGTTAGACTCATATCACAGATTATAAGGATGAAATAAGATCATGTATCTTGCATATGTAGAAAAGATATGAGAGCAAACGTGTTGTCAATGAAATATTGAAGGATACTATACCTGTTTTTTCTTTTGCCACCATTCCTCATCCGCCACAATACGCCCAGTTAATTCATTCCATCCTACACCAGTCTCCATGTGCCTTATTTTTCCCCAGTTGCTCCATAATTTCCTTTGAGTGAAGTATTTGTTTTGGGCAGCTTTAACCGTTATAGGCATCTTTGCTTTCTCCTCAAATTCTGAACATATCGCAGGCCAACTGAAGGGCACACCGTAACCATTTTTTCTTTTCTGAATTCTTAGGACTTCCAAAAAAGTAAGAGTAAGGGGCTCAGTCCAATGGAATGGTTTTTCTTTTGCTATGGCCTTTTCCTTTCCCGTTACTTTCCCTTTTCCTTTCCCTTTCACAATTTGGGTATCTATACTTTGTTCAGCCATGCCCTAGTATTATAATTTGCACACACATTAACAATCCTTAAAATCCAAAACCTTAAAAATTCAGCAAAAGGAAAAACCAAATAAACAGGGTAATTGACCACGACGGTATAATCAAAAAATCAAAGGATAAACTTGAAATTAGCACCAAGCACTAACTCAAAAATTCAGCAAGCATATGGTTTATGTCATACAAATCAGCAAGCTAAACCAAAAAAAATTGAAATTAGCCCAATCCCTAACCCAAAATATCAGCAAGCTAACCATCATGTACTTGTAAGATGACCACTAACAGCAAGCTAAACAAAAAAAAAAACAGCAAGCCCTAACCCAAAAAAAATCAGCAAGTTAACTCCCCCAAAAAATTTACCACGAACAGTCTAAACCAAAAAAATTCAGCAACCCCTAACCCAAAAAAATCAGCAGCTCGTGAGAGATTAAATTAGCCCTAAATTCAACAGTACAATCAAAATTAACTCCACGAACAAAATTAACTTCAGTTGGGGGCCTGCGATATGTTAACTCCCCCAAAAAAATCAGCAAGTTAACTCCACGAACAGTACAATCAAAATCATTGAAATTAGCCCTAAATTCAAATCAGCAGCTCGTGAGAGATTAAATTCAAGTTAACTCATGAACTGATAGAGATTAAATTCAGCAAGTTAACTCGTGAACTGGTAGAGATTAAATTCAAAGCCCTAAATTCCAACAACACTATCTAGAAAAGCCCTAAATTGGAAGAAATCTAACAATGGATGAAAGTGCTTACCTGGAGGATTGTTCGGAAGCAAAGGACGACGACAGGCGACACCACTGTCCAGCAAAGATGAGCATGAACAGAGCCTCCACTCTCCAACGACGAGGACGACGACGGCCTCCTAAAGCCAGCCCACAGTGGATGAAGAATTCGCCGAGAAGGAGGGTGGCTTCCTTGCTAGGGTTGCACAATGGATGAAAGTGCTTACCTGGAGGATTGTTCTGAGAGGAAAAGATGCAAGCCAAGAACACGTGCAGATCACGTGCAAGTCACAACATGGAGAAAATGAGGTCCCACGTGCAGATCACGTGCATTTTTCTAAATTATATCAAAGGATATTTTAGTAACTTTAACCCTAAAAATTATAATTAATAAGTATTAATAAGTATTATTTATCGAACATACATGATAAAATAAGTACACAATTTCATCATCAAAATTTCAGCATCAGCATTAGTTACCGAACAGAGCCATAGATGAATGTACATCATAATGTTGGACTCCTTCCTTACCGAAGTTAACAAGGATAATTATGGAAATAAAAAGCGGCTATGTTTGTTTAGAGTGGTTTTAGCATGATCCATGTTATTTGAATAGGACAAGAAATTCACTGTAGCTAAGAGAATTGTTCTTTTTATAGTATAATAAATAATAGATGTAGTTTTAATGTCTCGACCAAAAAAAATGTAGTTTTAATGTTTTGAGATTTGCGTAATGTTCCGAATTTTAAAGATTTTTGGTTCAAAAAGGTATTATTTGTAAAAAAAGTACTTACTATGTTAAACACCTTTTTTTTCTAAAATAAGTGCTTATTATTAAAATTGTGTTTATAAATTAGTGTGTCAAACAAATTCTAACGATTCTCAGCTTTTGCCTTTTCTTTTTTCCATTTTTTGAACAAATCCGACTCAGCAGTAAAATTGGAAATCAAATCCTGAAAATTTATTGAAATTCATACTTCAAAATTGGACTTAACCATTATTTAGATCGACTTTAGCTCATTCAAAAAAATTAGGTTTTGTTTGATCATCTATATATCTATATATATATATATTAAAGCAAAGGAATTTATAGCCATCATATTGATTCCGACTCCACAAATTCTACGTGTCATTTTGTGATTAATTCACTTTTTTATATTAACAATTCTATTTAATTTAAATCACAGTATATAATCATAACTAACTTTAAATCTATAAATCATATGTATATATATAACTTTTTTGAATATTTATATACATGAAGGTGATAATTTTTTTATAAAAAAATACAAACAATAAGCTTATATATAACTAATATATGAAAGCTTATATATTTGAATTTTGACTACCGTATAAGTTTATATAACTAATATAACTAATAAGCTTACATAATCATAACTACCTTTAAATCTATAAATCATATACATATACAACTTTGTTGAATGTTTATATACACGAAGGTGATACATTTTTTATAAAAAAATACAAACAATAAGCTTATATTTATATAACTAATATATGAAAGCTTATATATACATGAAGGTGATAAATTTTTTATAAAAAAATACAAACAATAAGCTTGTATTTATATAACTAATATATGAAAGCTTATATATTTGAATTTGGACCACCGTATAAGCTTATATAACTAATAAGCTTATATAATCATAACTAACTTTAAATCTATAAATCATAAACCTGAACAACTTTATTGAATGTTTATATACATGAAGGTGATAAATTTTTTATAAAAAAATATAACCAATAAGCTTATATTTATATAACTAATATATGAAAGCTTATATGAACAATAAGCTTATATTTATATAACTAATATATGAAAGCTTATATAAACAATAAGCCTAATTTATTACGATTTATTATTTTCAATTAAAATGTTATAAGATTTGGTTGTTTAATGAAATCTCACCACTTTCAAATTCAAATTCTACTATTGTTAACGAGTTTTTGCTGAACTTTTTTTTTATTTTTAATAAAAAAATCAATTAGATATAGTTGTTTAGTGAAATATCACAACAACCTTTCTAAAAAAAAAAACAAGAAATCTCACAACAATAACTGCAGCCCATCCGCAAAATCTCACAACATTTTAATTTTTTTAAAATGATCTAATCATTTAAGTGCCTAACAAATCTTTTATATATTTAATAAAGCTGAATTCTGATTATCTTTTTTGAGCTTACAGCACTTTAGGGTGGAGGAGCTATGATTATATATAGAGTATAATCACCTTCATGTATGACGAAAATATCATATATGTCCACGTGATTTACATATCTGATTGTGTGTGGAGTGGCTTTTTCCCTTTTTATATAATATCTTCCTTTTTTATGTAAAAAATAAGCAAAAGGTTAGATTCTTATTGATTCACTTTTTTAAATTTGAATGAATCACCGATTTACGTATCTGTTAACGAAATTTGGCTGAACGATTTATTAACCATCTAAAACACATCTACCATATATAACTATATATAGACTATTCTGGTATGTGCAATGCATTACGTACTGGAACAGAAATTGGATATTTGAAAATCACTGTATGCATCTCTATTTACTTTTTCAAGTTTATTATATGATATTTATCTGTATTGCATCATATTCATATATATCTAAAAATGCATGTTTATATTGTTTAGGTATTCCAATGACCAATTATATTGAAGAAATTATTGAAGTGAAAGGTGTTTGGACACTCAAAGTTCGTATTATAAGCATGTGGAATAAGAAAAACTATAAAGAAAGAGACGAAATTCACACGGTTATGATAGATGAAAAAGTTAATATATTTCAATTACACTATATTATGTTTTCATTTTCAACAATTATTTTTTATTATATAAATTATTAATGAACGATTATTATTATTTTCACGCAGATTTCGAGGATTGAATCTACCATCCCAAGTTATTTTGTCAACAAATTTTCACAAATGATCAAGGAGGGTTCCATATACAAAATATCAAATTTTTCTGTTGAAGAAAATACTGATAAATGGAAAATTACTCAACATCTTTCTCTCTCTCTCTCTCTCTCTCTCTCTCTCTCTCTCTCTCTCTCTCTCTCTCTCTCTATCTATCTATCTATCTATCTATCTATCTATATATATATATATATATTAAAGCAAAAGAATTTAGAGTCACCATATTGATTCCGGCCCCACAAATCCTATGTGTCATTTTGTTATTAATCCATTTTTTCATTAATATTATATTTCAATTTAAATCACAATTTCTAATCACAACTAATGTTTCTGGACCTACAATTTTCAATTTTTATATCAAATCATTTTTTCAAATATACGTAATCTCTAAATTTGCCACTAACAACTTCTCAACTAGATATGGCTTTGAAAAAAATTACTAGACCTTGAAAATTTAATTATACATTTTTCAAAATATTGTTTTACCTAATAGATTTTCAACTGAAATATTTCACATTTTAAGATAAATATAAAGTAATTTGATAATTGTTAAAATAAAATATTTTAACTTTGGATGATGTTATTGTTAAGTCATCAAGCTTTTTAAAACATTACACTTTTTTTAAAATATCATCAAATATTATGGGTCTCAATTTTACTTTAATGGATAATGTACTTTAATTCTGTAACAAATCCCTTGAATCTAGAAGGTTTATCATATCAGAAATTGATTTCACATTCTTTGTTATAATAATCGTGTTATTTTGTGAGAAGTTAAGATTAAGAAAGTTAATTGCTTATAATTATAATTAAGTTTTTTTGGAAATGAAATTATTGAACTCAACACTTCACTTTAGTATTTTGGTATATCTCGGATTCTCGGATGTTAATTTGCTAAGATTTATTATTCTTAAATAGAGTCCGTTTCGGGTGCGAAATGCGAAACGGTTATATTCATCCGCGTTCATAAATAGACACCACATGTTCATTATCTGGGCGGTAATGTTCATTATCTGGGGGGTAATATTCAAGGGGTTGTACTGTTAAAAAAAAGGGGGGGGGGGAGAGTGAATAGTGATGCGGTGGCATAACCGTAAATACGGCAATTTTTTTTTTCGATCAACAATTTTTTTATTTTTTATTTTTTATTATTGTCTCTGATCGTTCTGGAATAGACAATTATTGATGTTCACATATAAGTACTACATGTTCATTTTATGCGCCGTAAAAGTTCACATATAACATGATCATGTTTCAACACATGTCTTTGAACATTCAGTGCTTATTTGTGAACCTGAATGTACAAATAAATGAACATTTAGTGTTTATCTGTGAACCTTCTATATAGGCTATTCCAGAATGATCATGGGACGAAAACGGAAAAAAAATAAAAAATTGTTGACCAAAAAAAAAAAAAATGTACGGCCGAGATCGCTTCGCATTTCGCACGGGAAGGGCATTTCGCATGGGAACCCAAATCTTCTTAAATATGCTGAACTTTATACCAATATAAATGAGTGATTTAAAAAGAAATTGGTACAATAAAAAAAAATCAAAATCATATTTAGAAACAAGTAAACAAATCTCTCTCTCTCTCTCTCTCTCTCTATATATATATATATATATATATTAAAGCTATTACTTTTCGAGTCATCAGAACGATTCTGCCCCTACAAATCTTACGTGTCATTTTGTAATTTTTTTTGATTTTTCTATAATATAAATTTTGATAGTTTGTTTTATAAACAAAACTAAATACTTTGAATATTTATTTAACAAACTTAACATGCAGTTGCTATTAATTAGTTGGTCTTACCTATAAAGTAATCCAATTTTAATTAACATATGTTGATATGTTTATCTATTTTAAATTGATTTGATCAATTTTGTTGGATATGTCACACGATATCTTATTAATTGCTAATGAATAATTATAAATTTTACTTTTTCGATCAAGCAAAAATTTTGGGTTGTTTTGACTAATCACACTTTCATAATATTCATATAAATATCATATACCTTTATATATATATATATATATATATATATATATATATATTAAATTGTATATAATAAATTAGAAGCGTAGATTTTATATATTAACAATAGTGGTTGACATTTTATTATAAGGCTCATTATTTCTATTTTATTTTCTCAATTAATTGAATTGCGTTTATTTTAAAATTTTCAATAGTTTCGAATTCAGTGAATCTTTTTTTCTTCATAACATTACAAACTAATATAAATAAAATTATTATTGAACAAATATATATATATATAGGTTCACGCCACCTTCAAGGTCATGGTTTGACCATTAACGTTGATCAACCACTATTGTTTTTGTTCGGGCAAGTTTTTTCCTTTTTTTGAATCAATTCCCCCACCCCAAACAAGTTTTTTAAGCCAACTTTTCCTTTTTGTCACTTCATGAAAACAAAGGTTACTATATGCAATCATTTTTGAACAAATTTGATTTGTTCAAACATATCAGAAAACTGTTCAAATATTGCATAAAAAAAATCAAACTTATAACAAAGATAAAGTTGAATAATATTTTATTTAAGTTTGAACATTTTCCCAATAAACTTGAACATAAGTTTATAAGATATCCCAAAATAATTACAAATAAAAAATCGTTCGAACATTAAACAACTCAGATTATTCAAACATAGTCATAGAATGTTCAAACATGAACGCAAAATGTTCAAAATTTAATAAAATATAAAGTTGAACAATATATCATTAAAATTTGAACAATCGTCCATTATACTTGAACCGTTGTTTATAAGATAACTTAAACTTAGTACAACTCAAAATGTTCAAAACATAACATAACTCAACTTGAAATATTGTGTAATCAGTCATTTACAACTATTTAGCCTAATTTTATATGTGACCATACTTTAATGTAAATAAGTTTTATTTTTTTAAAAAAATGAAAATTTATTGTGCAAATATTTTAAAAAAACACTAAAAAATTATTTTCATATGTGTTATTTTATCTATACTTTTAATTATTAATTATTTTATTTGACCAATCTTTATCATATATCTATCCTGTTGATCACCTATAATAATGTTATCAATTTTATAAATAATTATTAGACACATTTTCAAGTTTAATACATTTTCAATAAGCACATGACTTACAAACTTATTATATAAAATTTCAAACTTATTGGATTACGATATTATTCAAGATAAATGCTTTTTATTTAACATACAAATATATAATATTTTTTTGACAGAATAAATGTAATATTTTTGAACTGTAAAACTAAAATTAATTAAATATAAACTACACGTCTTGTGAGATATCTTATTCTCACCATACCCGTGCATGGCACGGGTAATACACTAGTATATTTATAAAAACTTAAATCTATATCTATATATATTAAAGTTCACACTTTTTGAGCCATAAGAGTGATTTTAGGTCTAAGTTGTTAAGATTTTTTTTTTCATTTTTAGTTTATTATTAATATTAAATATTTAATAAAATATACATCATATTTCATAACCAAGTCTCAACATATAGATAGTGTGGATTTGTATTATTATTTCTAATTCAAAATTCAAACTTATTTAAATTCCTTTTGCTAACGCAACCAAACTTACGTAATTTTAGCATATCTAATTTAAAAATTAAACTTGACATTCAAGGTTGAGATTATATATAGATATTTTATGACTGGACTTATGATAATTGGATTTCATAATATTAATTAAATTTTCCCACCTATTAACAAGAATTGTCAAGTTCTAACCAACAAATCATAATAATATTTTTTTAAGATTGTCAAGTATGAATTTCCAATAAAATTTACATATATGTTAACATCTAATCCATCAATTATTTTAGTAGAAAAGTTCATGTATAAATATTAATATACATTTCATTAATTTTTGAGATTTTTTTGATATTAACTAGGTGATTCATTTATAGATAAAGTAAAATAAATTATAACTTAGAGCGTCTTAGGTGTTGTATTATTTCTTCTTCAATTGATCTATTCTACCATCAACTACATTTTTTAATACTTTCCCTTCATTTACAATATATATTTTAATATATTATGTTGATAAATACTATTTTTTCTTGAGTATTAGGAGAAAAGGGTTTTAAATATAAGAATTTCATTTATTTATTTTTTGATAGAAGAATTTCATTTATTAGGTGGTCCTTAAAATCTCATATTTGATTTGTATTTGTCATTGTTTTATAATGAAATTTTACTATAGTTTCAAAGCACTCTTGAGTCCAGATTGTTAGCATACTATATGTAAAAAACTTATGTACATTAAGCTATCAACTTAGTAAATCAACACACTATTAATATCTCATTGGTTTTCAATTTCTTATCACGCCATTATATTAGATTAGACCTGTACAAATCCGGGCCCCGACCGGGTTCGGGCTGGATTTTTGGGATAATTTCAGTCCGGTAGACCGGGCCAGACTAAGCCTGCCCGGTCCAAACGGGCTGAAATCGTTGTCCAAGCCCATCTGGAAGACCGGGCCGGGTAGCTCGATGGGCCGACCCGATTTTGTATTATATAGTATGTAATTATGTTTTATAGTATATAATTATGTTTTATATTATATGTAATTATATATATACTATATTAATGGTTGAAAATTTGAAATATTATATAATAAGGGGTGAAATTTTAATAACTATACATATTTAGACTACTATATAATATATTCATATTTTTAAAATTTTAACAGGGTATCGGGTCGGGCCTCTAGGCCCGTTCGGGTCTAGACGAGTCTGTGCCCGACCCGACGGGCCACTATTACTATCCAAGCCCAGTTTTTAAACCTGATGGGCTGTTTGGGTCGGACGGGCTGGCCCAGACTTGTACAGATCTATATTAGATATATTGAACTAAATTGATTTAAGAATATATATATTAAAGTTTTTCCCTTTTGAGCCATCAGAACAATTTTAGGCCCATTTTTATTTATTTTTAGTTTTCTTAATCTATTATTATATCGTCAATTAAATCAATTTTAAATTAATAAATCTTAACAATATTTATTTGAGCATAAATCTTAACAATATTTAATTCTTCGATCATGTGCAAATGTTTTTTAAACGTTTTATATTATTCGTTTTGGTATTTACAATTACATCAACCATATTCTAGATTTTCAAAATTAAAAAAGAATTTGTTTACATTAGTTAACAAACTAGATATACCAAAGTACATAATATGAATATATAAGTATGAAAACCAATCTAAATGAAATAAATATTAAATATGTTGACTTTATTCAATAATAATTACATGATAAATTTACATAAAATTCCACAAACTAACTAAAGATAATATTCTGCATATTTTAAAATTAATATTATCGATCTTTCGATTCTTAACCTTATTCAAAATGGTGCAGAGTATGAAAAATCAAATTAGATATTTTGTGACCAATTTAAGTACTTACATATTTATTTAATTAATTTTAATGTAATGTGTTTTCAAACATATTTTATTTTAATACACATAATATTGTTGAACCTACAATCCTACAACTACATATCTAAAAGTCATTTTATTAAAACAAAAAACCTATTTTTTTTTTTTGAAAACTCTACATACTAGCACAAGGTTTTATGAATTTTGTGTGATACACAACATCTTCGGCAATTTCACGTGATAATCATGAATATTTTTAAATCCCGTTTGATAATCATGGAGCATTATGAAAAACATTAAACATTTGCAAATATTGTTGAATCTACAATCTTATAATCACGAAACATTAGAAAATGTCATACATGCATCATCATGATCATTCACATTTAAATTTAGATTTGGACATTATAAGTTTAAGAATTTTAATATATGGATGAAAAGGTGCTTAATATGTATAATCAATCACTTACAACTATTTAACCTAATTTTATATGTGACGATACTTTAATATAAATTAGTTTTATTTTTTCAATAAATATGAAAAATTGTTGTGCAAATATTTTTATAAAAAACACTAAAAAGTAGTTTTCATATGTGCTATATTATCTATACTTTTAATTATTAATTTATTTTATTTGACTAATCTTTATCATATATTTATTATGCTTATCACATATAATAATGTTGTCAATTTTATAAATAATTATTACAAACATTTTCAAGTTTAATATATTCTCATCAAGCACATGACTCTCGTTTATGTTACACACACCTCCACCATTGTATAAACTTTCAAACTTATTAGGTTACGATATTATTCAGGATAAATGTGTTTTTCTTTTTCATACAAATATACAATAAATTTTTTGACGTAATAAATGTAATGTTATAGAAATGTAAAACTTAAATTAATTAAATGTAAACTACACATCTTGTGAAATATTTTAATATTTGTATTTTTTACCATACCCGTGCATGGCACGAATAATACACTAGTATTTATAAAAATCTTATTATATGTAACTTTATATCTCTTTCATTAATTTTCTTTCATATTATTCAAATTTCAAAATTATTTTTCATTAAAAGATAAAATATAATTAAATAGTCTTTGTAATTACTTTGACCACATCCTAACTCAATACATATCTAATTCAAATATAATATAATTTCATCTATACAATTAAATAAAGAAAGTATAGCCATGTGATCTAACTCAAATATAAAAGCTACTAAACATTGAACATGAAGTAACTGAAATTCTAACAAAATCGATTGTAATGTAGCAGATCAATTAATAAAAACATATGTATTATTTATGAATTACAACACAAGAATATAAAAATGAAATACTACAATAAGTTTGGGACAAAATATGTCCATCTATCTTCTTTGGAAGTTCAATACTTTGACAGAATAGGCAAATATAAATGCGAAAAAAACTGCAAATACTACCACCATGGGTGCAACAATTCCCAAAAAATCATAACTATATCCAAAATAACTCCTTAGAAATTCCTCAACTGCTTCACCTGTATCGAGTTTTTCCTTCACATCTCCGTATTGTGAAACCAATAATCCATATAATGACCAACCAAAGGGATTTGCCCAGCAGTACCATTGCCACCGGCTTGGTATTCTCTGTCACACGCAAAAATAAAGAAATATACAAATGTTTTCTCTTATGATGGATGCAATATATATATATATATATATATATATATATACAAATGTATTTTAGAGAGTATACGTACCGTTCTTGGAATCACGAATCCGGAAAACACATTCCACAACGGGTAAAACGCTGATGAGATAATTGCTGCAACACTTTGGCTTGGCGAAATAGCGATTGACATCATCCCAAAGTAGGTGAAGTACAAGAGTGTGAAGTACATGAAGAAAATGTACCAAAACAACTTTGCAGCACTCCATTCAAATCCAACCATTGAGTAGACTAAGATCCCATAGATGACCGTTTGACAAAGACAATACGGAATCTCAATCATGACCTGCATAAGCAAAAATAATATCTTGGATGTTGTTTATTCATCTCATATGAGTCTGGTTGGATTTCCTAGTATAATGCATTAAATTGTGTTAAAATGAATTATCTTATATTAAATTATTAATTTAATATAAGATAATGCATTCTAAAAAGATTCCAAACGGACCCTAAGTTGTCTAAAGCCATTTTCAATGCTAGTTTTATGAGGTTTTTGTAGGTTTGCACGTTTAAAATTAACTATTTGGTGAAATAACAGGAGGTTGAAGTTTTAGTAGGTTAAAAACCAGAAACATTAAACCTATGGGTTGAAACTATAAAGGTTTTTGGAAATTAAAGAAGGTTTTGAAAATTTAGCTCACGTAAGTTTGTATTAGTTAATATCTTTTTTTCGTAATTTTAAAAGTAAAACCTATCGAAAAACCTTATAATAAACGCTCTATTATATTTTAAATAGCAATCCAAATACAGCTATCCTTAAAAACCTTGTTTTGTTGTTGTAGTACTACTAATCCACATTTGTTATATGAATACCAAATATACCTGTCCAATGGCATATGGGATGGCGGAATACATTCCAGCCGCTCTTTCTCTATAAAAGACGGCCCTCTCTATCGCAACAACTGGTTGCACCGCTAAAGCATTGTTGACGCCAATTAGGAGGATCGCGGTGTACATGGAGCCCATAGCGTTGAACAAGTCTTGTTGCCTTTGTCTGTGTCATAAGATCCATGTCGACCAATTGCATGTTGGATTAAACCAAGAATATATATATATATATATATATGCAATAATCGATCAATTTGTACCTTTTCAATCCAAGCCCCCAAAATGCAGTCCCAAATAGAATGCCTGAGATCAATATGAACACAACCCTTGTTGTGTTGTATCCTGTGTTTCTCCAATATGATCTGCATTGTTTCCACAAGCAAGCCGTACATTGGTTGAAGAATGATTGTGCATACTGTTGAGGGAAGTGTACATCTTTTGTGTCTGGAGCAGGTTCACTTAGCTCTTTGATCATAGCTTTGTTTCTCCTGCATGATTCAAGAGTATATATAATGACAACATGAAGAAGAGAACAAAATGAAGAAGAGGACGAAGTGAAATTTACCTGTAAATGTCAGAATCCTTGTAGATTGAAGCAAAGTCCACGTTTAGCTTGGCTTCTTCATATGGTGAAGAAATCTCCATCATCCATGTAGCTGGATTATAACCATCTTTGATCTTTTGTATTCCATTGATTCCCTTCAATTCAGAGTGTTTTTAAGAAAAAGTTCATGTGAAAATAAGTGATTAGGTGATTATATGATGACTATGTGTAAGTGAAAAATCATGCACATACAAGTAAAAATTCATTCACACCTCAAGATATTTTTTATTATATGTGTGACTATGTGTAAGTGAAAACTCATGCACATCCAAGCAAAAAACTCATATATTATATGGTGATTATTTTCACTTTCTCACCTAAACGTAAACGTCCATTCTCACGTGATCTAGGGAATGGAATAAATTGAATGAAACTTGTTGATCATAACTTTCATGTATGCTAACCTCAAAGTAGTTGATGAGATCACAAGCATGGTGGCCTAAGGGACCAAAGTATATTTCCTCTCCACCGCGCTTAAGAAGCAACAACTGCACGTAGTATCATCCATGTTAAAGCGCGTGAATCTCACTAGAGAAAATGTGCAGCATATATATATAGCGACGATGTTTTCACCTCATCAAATGCATCAAATATGTCAATGCTTGGTTGGTGGATTGTACATACAACTGTTCTCCCGGTATTGACCGTGTTCTTCACAGTCTTCATCACTATTGCTGCAGCTCTCGCATCAAGGCCAGAGGTTGGTTCATCCATGAATATTATCGACGGGTTTGCCACAAGCTCAACAGCTATTGTGAGCCTCTTGCGTTGCTCAGTCGAAAGACCATTCACACCGGGCAATCCCACAAGGCACTCTCTTAATGAGGTAAGCTCAACTAGCTCCATCACCTCCCAAATAAACAACTAAAAAACAAAAATCAATTGCGCGGAAAAGAGACAAGTTGACAGCAGGTATAGTTTTAACGACCCGATTTGACCCGACCCGCCCGTATACGTTACCTTTCTTGTTTTAGAATCTACTTTAGGGGACAACCGAAGCCAAGCAGAAAATAGCAAGGACTCATAAACTGTGACATGAGGCGAGTGGATATCATTCTGTTCAACATAGCCTGATACACGAGCAAACGTTTGTTGCTTCTTTGGATAGCCTGAGATCTTGATTGCTCCGTGTATGTATCCTCCGGTTTTTCTTCCCGCCAACACATCCATTAATGTAGTCTTACCAGCACCACTAACTCCCATTAGTGCAGTAAGCACCCCTGCCCTAAATGACCCACTTACTCCCTTTAGTAGCTCTACTCTGTCTTGGTTGAAACCGTAGCTCTTCATTTCCTGCACGAACCGGTTCTTGTTATGATAAAGTCCGGTGAACCGATAAAGGAGGAGTAATCTACTAGGCTTTTTTATTCTCAAATGTTAATTCAGATCTGGAGAATATATACCTGAGACATATCTACTTCATACTTGATTTCGTCGAAACTGATTGAATGTGGTTCAAATGGTAGAACTATGCTTCTCTTATCTTCACCGGATTCATTTATCCTTATCCCTGTGTTGATTTAAACATTGAATTAAGCTCAAAATGAAAGGCCAGTGAGTAAAACATACAATTTTTTCATACCTCTGGGCTTTTTCCTATTCGGTTTTCCTTCTACCGGTACATCATCTGAGAGAATGGCTTGAGGGTTTTGAATTGCTGCAGATCATAGATATTTTTGTTGTAAGTAAGTTTTTTAAGTCTTGATAATTGTATTTTGTATTAATGGATTTGTAAAATACTTACGGTTGAGATATGCAAGACATAGTGTGTAAAGAGAATTGAAAAGGAAGCAGAATCCCAAAAGTGCTCCTACTCCAATCCAATACCAATAAGCTTCTTGAAAAATCCCTCTGGACTTCAATACTTGAACTCCCAATGATTCTGTAGAATTCTTTGGAACCTACTCCATTAAGTTTAACAATATTAGCTAATATCAATCATAATAGTATTAAGGAGTTTGATCAGGTGAGAATGATTATTACCATATACTTATAGGTAAAAACTTATGTACATATATGTAAAAATCATATACACTTTAGAAACTAATGCACATACAGGCAAAATTTTATGCATTTTAGATTGTGCACAAGTTTTTTTGCTGTGTGAGCGTGAATTTTTGCACATTGGAAAAGTATATAATTTTTTTCTTATATGTGTATGAGTTTTAAAAGTGCATAAGTTTTTAATTGTATATATATCATTTTCATTTTATACGGTAATAATCATTCTTACATGATCAGTAACCTAGTACTAAACACATCAATTTAGTATAGGGTAATAAAATTTCTTACATGGCTCCAACTTTTTCCCAAGAACTCATTGACAGTGATGGAATTCTGGCAATACATCAATGGAGAGCTCCAGTAACCCCATATCCACCATTTCTTCACATCCTCTGCAACAAAGAAATAAAGTTTAATCAAGGGTGACATACTAATTAATGTACCAAAAAATACAAAAGACAAAAACAATCTTTTGTACCTCTTGACAAAGTGAAGCCTCCAAAAATTAGATATATGATAAAAATGCTGAATCCAAGTGTATTTGCTATGATTGGGGTTCTACCCAATCCAGCAACGAATCTAAAGAGCGCGTATCCTGTTTGGTGTAGACAGAGCAAAACTAAGAACTGCTTAAAAAACCTGCCAATATTAGGGTCAAATCCCATTCCATAATAACTAATTGAAACCCAAATTGCCACTTCAGTAACTGATATTGGCAGCTTGAGGATCCATTTTGGTATGGAGTAGGCCCATGACGGATAGAACAGAAGATCTCGTTGCTTGTAGAAGATGGGAAGTTGTTGAACCGTCATTGAAAGCTCGGCAAGCCCATTGAACATAAGCTTCAATGTTGTGAAGAACATGGCCCCCATGAAAATTGTACCATCTGCCATTGTTCTCTTGGGCATGTTAGTTCTTAGAAATAATGACGTCGTCAGAGTTGCCATCACGGTAAGCTGCCATTATTATAAGTAAACAACAAATGTTATAAAGCTTGTTAAAGTCTGTGGGCCCAATACATAAGCTCATTAGCCTTATATACTAGGCACTTCTCACATGGGTGATAAAACAATAATTTTCAAAGAAATGTTACTTACATCCACCATCTTGAATATGTAGATAAATGCACTTCTCTTCATAAGGAGTAGTTCCCTTGATATGCAAGCCTTGAGAAGTTGTTGCTTATTGATACCGTATCGTTTGGTTTGTAGCGAAGCAGGGCGAATCTTGGTGTTGTCAAAGGGTATAGAAAGCTCGGATTTCAGTTTCATGCCAACATGGAATGATTGAATGGCTTCCGCGAATTTCTTGACACTCACAAAGTTGTAAGGCCTGTCTTTGTGCATCCAATATTGCTCTTGTTCTTGTCTAGATGTCACCTATCCAATCATCATGAACAAGGTAAGACTTAAATCATCAATTATTACTACATTTTGGTGATATAACAATTAATGCTTAATTTCAAGTAGAATGGATGACAATGTGAATTAGTACTTCTTGTAAATAGTCAGCAACTGCTTTTCTCTTGGGACACTTGAATCCCATTTGCTCAAAGAACTCCTGCACATTTTCGCGCGGTCCTTGATAGACAATGTGTCCTTCTGATAGAAGAATAATGTCATCAAAGAGTTGATAAACCTCGGGCGAAGGCTGAAGGAGGGAGATGATTGTTGTTCCGTTGAGAATCTTTGTGGTTTGGGTGATGGAGTTTATGATTTGGAATGTTGTTGAAGTGTCAAGGCCTGTTGATATCTCATCCATGAAGAATACTTTTGCTGGTCCAACTAGCATCTCTCCTGTATATTTAATTGATGTTAATGTATAAATTCTTTGGAAAAATATATACTTCTTCCGGTTAAATCACTACTTTTTTTTAAAAAAAAAACTATAATTTGATAATTACTCACCTCATTCATTTATAACTAATAAATGAAGAGAATTTGCATAGAAAGTATTAATTTATACAATTTTTAATAACATATCCCGTAACTCACTAATAAATTCTTACTTAAAATTCTAATGACAAATATTTCTTAACAAAAAAAAAATGCTACAACGATACTTATATTTTAAGGATGGAATATTGAGTAAGAAATCAGAATGTTGCAATTAATATTCAAAACCTGTGGTGAGTCTTTTTTTCTCTCCTCCGGAGATGCCTTTTATCATTTGATTTCCAACCATTGTGTTAGCACATCCTTCAAGTCCCAAAATCTGTGGGTTTCATCAAAAAAGTGATGAGTTCTTCTTATAACTTAGATGAAAAACAATATCATTTAATAAGAAATTATTGTGCAGTCACCTTCAGCATATACTCTACAATTATGCTATCTTCCTCTCCTTCTAGTGCTGCCGCCTAAAGACATGAAGAAGGAAAATGACGAGTGATTAAGGTTCAGAGAGAGAAAAATACGAATAAGTGACAAAATCACACTTATAATTAGGATATTTTCACCAAATGCCCTAAAAATCATAATCTCACGAACATAAATAAGCGTTAAAATTACAGTTTTGCCTATATCTATAACAACTCAAATAAAGGACATGCAAGATTACAATCTTGAGCAAATTTGAAAACCCTAAATTAGGATCAGTCGATCAGTAGCAATTTTCAAACCACAAGTTGCAAATACAACCCGAAGAGTGATGCGCGAACGGGTCAAGGTTGATATTTTGAAGCAAATTGGACGTCTAATTCGTTAAAGATTTATTTTAAACGGTATTTTATTTGAGACTGATAAAAAACAAGGTAGTTACTTGCTTGTTAACGTTACCCCTAATTTTTAAGGGTTTTTGTGTAATTTACCCTATTATTAACCTATGGTCCTATAATAGAAGTGGAATCTCACCTTCATATAGACGTCAACATCAGTGTCTGGCTTCAAATTTGCTTCCTTTTCTCGCCTCAAAAGCTCTAACAACATATCTATTGACAATTAAAAAAAAAGTGAAATGAGATCAAGAAGTTGTATTTTACCAATTACATTACATTATTATGAAACAGAGGAGTACAAACCGTAATTTGCTCCAACTCCTTGGCATCTAGCAGAGAATGCCAATGTTTCCTTAACAGTCAACTCTCCTATATGGAGATCATTTTGGCTGACGTAAGCAGAACTTCTCTGAGGAACAAACTTATCAGTTCTTTGACCATTGTACGTTACTTCTCCTGAAACCTAAGATAGTTCCAATTTCAATAGTGTACGTTAAGTACTTATTTAATCAACGCGTTTATATCCTAAGCCCAATTGGTTTAATTAAGAGTGATAAATGGGTATCTTCCTAACCTTCATATCCTTCTTAAGTCTACCAGCCAAAGCCAAGAGCAACGTAGTCTTTCCGGAACTTGGGGGCCCTAATAAAAGTGTCATTCTGCAAACACAATGGTATAAATCAAATAGGTTTTGTGAATCATCATGTGTTGATTAATGTATTATATTCACTTTGATGTCTGATTTTCTTACCTTCCTGGCTTGATGATGCCACTTATTTCATGCAAGATTGACAATGATCTCTTGCTCTTTGGAAGAATGTGCAGATAACTTAGAAACCCCTTCAAAATAGAGAGAAAAAAGAAGCATCAGCTGGAGTTATAGCCAGCCAGCTGAGGAGCTGAGGAGATTGGTTGATGTGAAATCTTTGTTAGAAACATTTTAGTGGTTGTTTCGTTGAATACAAGAAGTGTAATTCCAATGAAGTTATTTTGTATGATATTGAATCCCATGAATTGTACGTACTTCATGGGAATTGAAAAATAATGTTTGGTTAAAATCCAAATCATGTGAGTTATGGAGGAAGAAAATCTTACTCACTCCCCCATAAGTAATTGGAGTTCCTGTATTTTACATGAATTCGATATCTCATAAAGTATTTTCCTGTGATTTTTTTTTCAATCAAACACATACATTTACTCATACTTTCTGGATATTTCAATTCATGAGAATTCAACTGTCAACCAACGCGAACTTCTTATATGTTATGAAGAGTTAATATGTACTTTTTGACACATTAGTGCTTGTTTGGCTGCCAGTCAAAATCCCATGAAATTGAAAATCACATGAAATAACATCCAATACATGTGTTTGGTTGTATTTTTTTATTAGAAAATCTCATGAATTTCAATTCCTAGGATTTCTACTTCCTTCAAAATGGGGAATTGCAAATACCACGGTGGGGTGGGCAAGATTCACTTCAACCTCTTTTTTTTATTATTATTTATTGCTAATATATTTATCTTTTTTATTTTGAAATTACAAATCTCTTATTTACCCATGAGTCAACTTATTAAATTTCATGAAAAAGGGTCATAATAGTAATTTTAAATAAATTTCCATGAATTTAAACTTCTAACCAAATAAAATGATCAAGTAATTTAATTGTTGGGAAGTTTATTTTTACCTAAGATATTTTCCAAAATCACAAAAAAATACAATACCCCGAAATATATTTCAGGCCGGAAATTAACTTCATGAGAATTGTAATTTCTATATATGTTAAACCAAACGATGGAGCAGGAAATGAAATGTATAAAAAAAACTTACCTCTAGCATGTTGCGAGCAGAGTTGAAGACGCTAGGCAAGGCTCTGGTTCCAGTGTAAGCGTCTACTTGAACCGTAAGATTCTCAAACCGCACTTGAATACTAGGAACTTCAATCCCTACTCTGAGATCAAGAAATGAAACACTCGATCAATATATATAAAAACCCTAGCTAAAACATGTTATCAAGAGAACTTATGCAAAATATATATATATATATATATATATATATATATATATATGATACCTATCGATACGTTCCCTTAGCCTTATCAAGAATTGCTCATTGTCTTGTGCTCCAACTTTCACAAGCCTCTCCAGCAACTGCTGCTTTTGCTGGAAGCCAAGCTCCTTGACGTCGATTTCTCTTAGTGGCTCATCGAGTGTTGCCAACAAGCCTTTCCTTAACCGATTGAAGGTTGGAAGCTTCTCGAGAGCGGCCCATTTTAGAGCTTCTTCGTCGTCCTCTTCGTCTTCGTCTCTCCTGGACGTGGCAAATACTTGCTCCGTTTCGTCTCTCCATATGAAAGAGCTTCGAATCCCTGAACTACTACTGGTCTTAGAAAGACTTCTTGAATGGTCCATTTAATTTGTTTCAGATATGTCAAGAAATGGGACACCAAGCCTTGTGAATTTCTTGGCTCAGTGGTGTTAGGTAATTATAATGATCGGTTTATATAATCTACCTATGCTTTCTATGGAGTGCCTTAAGTTGTTTGGTCTTTTTATACAAATAAACTAACCAAAAGTCTTTTCATGTGATTCTCACCAAATGAAATTTTAATTTTTCTCATTTTTTGTATTGGAAAGTTTGCCAAAAATAATTCCTACTTTCAATATTGGTATACTAAAATTAATCTAAACTTTTAAATTAACAAAAAATAATCCCAACTTTCATCCCATGGACCAAAAGTAATCCTAATGATTTTTTCGGTTGAGATTCCGGCTAATTCGATAACATGACACCTAATAACAACTCTTATACAAAGAAGAATCAATTACCATGTCCAACAACGAAGATACCTCGAATATACGTTATCGAATTAGCCGATATTTCAACTGAAAATACCATTGGAATATTTTTTGATTCATGGGTTGAAAGTTGGGATCATTTTTTATTGATTTGAAAGTTGGAATTATTTTTAGTCTAATAATGAAAATTAGAATTATTTTTGGTGATTTTTCCATTTGTTTATTATAGTTTGAAAATTATATGATTATGTAGATACAATATTTTTCTTAAGAACATATGATCTCGAATATAAAGCAACAATTGATTTTTTTTGAAGCTATTATGAAGTAAAAGAGTCATTGGGAAACTAAAGCAAAGTACTAATAAGGCCACTTTGAGGTGATCATGTATATATATTCTCAATATCTTATATTATTTTATCTTCCACTGTTATATTACTAATATTTGAAACTCTCTTCCCAATGCCTTATCTACAAGCTTAAAACATAGAAATTAATTTCCATTTGATTTTATGAACACAGTGCGTATATATCTTCACATCCATTTATTTTATATGAATTGATGAATTTTCTTTTTTGGTTAAAAGAATTGATGAATTTTCTTGTTACTAAAGGAGGTGAAACGTGTGATTATTTTACCTTAGTGCTCGTTTGGTTAAAGAGATGAAGTGTAATTCCATGGAATTTATAATTCCTAAGAATTAAAAAATTATATTTGGTTAATATTTTAATCATGTAATATTGAAAACTATATTTTATTTGGTTGAATGTGAGAAGTTTGAAGTAATTTATATAAAATTACTACTATAACCATATAAATATAATAGGGGAAGAAAATCTTGAGAGGATAATATTTTGAGAGATGATAATTAGGTGATTTGAGGATTAAAATAATGGGGAAAAAAATCTTATCTACTCCTTTGTACGTAAGTGTACTTCCTATATAATGAAGGAATTAGAAATCCCATGAATTTAAATACATGGATTTTCTAAATAGAAAAAAAGATAACTAAACACATATACTTGATTCCACTTCCTGGGATATTTAAATTCCCATGAATTTGCTTCCAAACCAAACAAGCACTTATAACATATCTGGCTGGAAATACGGGAGGTGAGGGAGGGACTCATTTTTCATATTTATTACTCCCTCTGTCCCATAATATAAGGGTCGTTTGACTGTAATACACTATTCACAGTTGAAGAGAATCTTCAAGATTTCTTCCAATATATAAGAAAAAACATAGTCATATGATGTCTTATTTGATTCGTCTCAACGAGTACTTTGATAATATCAAAAAATTATAATTTTTATTAATATATAATTATAGATATTAACGATATAAAATCAGTCTCGACAAATGTGTCCATTCAAAATAGGTAGATTAATATGGGACTGAAGGAGTATATGCTAAACTCTTAAGACTCTTCCGAAATGTGCCCAGTCTCGACAATTGTTATTGTTTACCTCTCCCTATGTT
The DNA here is from genome assembly GCA_027886185.1 of Rheum nobile. Taxonomy (NCBI): domain Eukaryota; kingdom Viridiplantae; phylum Streptophyta; class Magnoliopsida; order Caryophyllales; family Polygonaceae; genus Rheum; species Rheum nobile. The sequence continues at coordinate 2,772,911 of WOAB01000236.1, read as the reverse complement.
TGTTTACATTAGTTTAAATTATTAAAATATACGTGGAATTTTCCGAAATCTATATGGAATATACAAAAGTTAGGCTATATCAATAATGATCAAAAAAATAATGTTTTTTTTATATAAAAAACATAAACCCTAAACCAAAAATTACTATTCGACGGTTTCTTTTGGTTTGAGATGTTGTTTCGGTTAAGGTCGAGGGCGTGGTTGTATGGTTCATGTGGTCTCCTTGTGTCGGAGTCTTATCCAGGTATTTCATCGCATTTCCAGTTGATTGTCCTGCAAATTACTATCCGACGGCACATCATATACCATGTTAGGTTTATTTTGTCTAACCCGCGTTTGTGTCATTCACAAACCATCCAGGTTGTGTTAGCTCTTCATTTTAGCTTATTTGCTTCTTCCTTTTACTCATTTTTTGTATGGTTTGTTTCATATCGGTTTGTCCAACTTTCGAACTTCGTTTGGACTCTCGATCTACCAGGATATGTCTGGTACTTCGAATTCTTTCCTTATAAAAAAAAGTTTTAACTGCTGCGTGTTGAAAAAAAGAAGATTCAAAGTTGCTTTGTTACATTTCTCTACGTATGGTTGCTCCACGTCTTTGTATATACTTTGGATAATTTGTTAGTGGGCGTGTATAATAAAAGATAATCAAGTTACTAATAGTTGTTAAGATTCAATATGTTCATATATAGCTTATAATATTTTTTTTATTTATGTCTTATAATTCGTCCGTTCAATTGATTAGTGTAACTAGTTTTATATGGAGATTGAGTATCTCATCAGTCATCACTCAATTTTTCAGGAGACCCTTCCCACATTAATTTATGAGTATTCAAACCTATTTTCTGATGCACTTATAATTTATTTAGCTAATGCATTTATAAAGACATTTGTATTTATAAAAATGTTTTGTTTTGAAAAGGATTTACTAAGCTTTGGAAAAACGTGTAAAAAAGTAGAGAGTAAAAATTCCAATAAAATATATTTATAATTATATGGACCAAACAAATTTATCACATATTAATACTTATATTTAAAAACAATTTATAATTGAGTTAGCCAAACAAATCCTTCTTTTATCAATAGACAACTAAGCATTGGTAGGTATCTAAAGAGATATTGTGGTGGTAGGTGAATAAGTATCGATCAACGCCATCTAAAGTGATATTAGAGTCTTAAAAAAAAAAAAGTAATGAAGAGTCATTCATTTGTCATGCTTTCATTTTCTTATACACTAGCTAGTGGTAGCACGGGTCATTTTTTATTGTTTATAAAAACATAATTTCTTAAATTTTAGGGAATTTTTTTTAAAAAGATTAATTTAAAACATATTTCACAATATTAAACTTATTTTCGTTCCTTTTGATATAATAGTACGTTTTTGAATCTATTTTCCATTTAGAAAGAAAATAGGTCGCATAATAAATATTCCATTGTTCCATTTTTATATTAAAAGTCAAGTTCCATTTATACATTTTACTTAAAAATATATTTTAACTTTTCAATCAACAAAAAATTATGTATATACATATATGATTGGTAAAAAAATATTTATTATGTCAAATATATATGTGTGAGAATGTGATCATTTCTTATCATCTAGAGTTTGATATCATCTATGTCATATACTAAATGAACTTTATCGTTCTTTTTAGTAGTTAACAAATGCTAGTAATTGAGATCAATTAATAGCTTTAAAAGTGACAAATTGAGATTCAATTACATATCTAAAAAAGATTGAATGTACTTAGTAATATATTTTTATATTAAGAAAAGAATTTTTTGAATGAGTATTAATTGGGTTATGATTTTTTTTTTTGATGGGTTCATTGATTGTTAGAAGCACCTAGGTGGATCACTATTATTGTGTTAATTTACGAGTTTAGATAAGCTATTTATTTATTTGTTGTGAATGATTATTCAAAAATTTGAAGGTTTTACAGGATTAGAACTTAGAGCGTATATTATTTATTAGTAATTAATGTAAAATTATTTCTAAAAATGTAAAAATATTAAAATGTTGGACAAAAGGATTGAAACTTAAACCTTTTGAATCATAAAATCTCTATAAATATAATCATCATTGAGCTAAAGTATACATTTTTATAGTAATGAAAGATGAACAAAAAAATTAGATGGAATTTATCAAATTTATTAAGACATGAAGTAGAACATATGATTAAACATGAGTAGATAGAAAAATACATGTACAACTTCCAACGACAAACCTCGTAACTCACCAATAAATCATCATCTAAAACTCTAAAATGACAAACACTTCATAACAAAAATTGTATGCTAAAAGACAACTATATACGAACGGATGGAGTATCAATCACCCACAAATAAATTATGCTCCTAATTTTTTTAAGTGGTAGATTAGACTCCTTTTCCTAACATGTTGATGAAAAAATGGCAAACATTCCCCTTAACTATACCTTGTATAGTTGTATATATGATATTCTCTTCTTCTTTTTTCTCTTGATTGTATGGTTCGATCGGCCAAAGTCATTCTAGACTGGAGTCTGTATGTTGGCACATAAAATGGTAGACCATTCTATATTTTTTTTTGAAAAGATAAATAACACATTGATTTTTAAATTTGAATTTCATATAACTAAACATCTAAAAAAAAAGGAATTTGTCATAGTGACATGCATTATACATGATGATAATAGAGTAATATTTAATGTGGAGGTAAGGTCTAACAGTTTGTAAATATTAGAGTATACATTAATTAAGATTTTATTATAGCATGAAAATAGCAGGAAATGGAAAGGTAGTCCAATGGAGTTTCGATTTTGCATTATTCATCTTTTTTTTTTTATATTTAAAGTGTATTAATGTAATGAGTTTGGTTAAATGAAGGTGAAAGGACCTCATGTGAAATTAAAATAGATTTGGAAATTTATGTACAATTTCTGGAGTTTAAAAATTCATTCAGTGCTTCCAATAAATATTAACTTTATATGTTATTAGATAGAAGAAGATTAGATATATATATATATGCAATAAATGAAAAGTAAGAATTTATAATTAAAATTTATATAATTAATTATGTACGTGAAATTATAATGATTTAAATTATAATTATATGGTTTCTAATGGACTTTGCACTTCCTTAATTATTGCGTATTTTATTTAGTTTTCTTTGAGACCTTTTATACTCTTTTGTAGCATCAAGTACATTTTTTTTCCTGAAAGGCTATAGCATTAAGTACATGGTTGCATACAAAGCATTAGATTTGGAATAATTTGTGTATCTGTTTTTGAAAAATAGACGACTTATATAGATGTATGTAGGCCGTTAACAATTGAAAAACAACGTTATTGGTAAATAAATATATTAGTAGTTTAAAGACATCATAACATAAAATTGTATTATATTGAAAAACTCTAATAAGCCATTATATAAATTTTAATGACTAATTCCGTTCTTTTAGTGATATTCTCTTAAAAATTTGAAAAAATAAAGAATATTGAAGGAGATGAACTCAACTACATCTTAATACCAAAGAAAAACCTAAAATGCAAGGTCCGTACCAATTACCACAACAACACAATTTTGTATCAAAAGTTACCAATAAGAATACGTGTTGAATCGTTAGTGTGTTAAACAAGGAATTATGTGACTGTTCCCTGGGCAGCGGAAATAAGTAAAGATTCAAAGTAACAACAAAGTTCCCAAAACGTATACTTGTATCATTAAGAGTTGTGCAATCTTACAAGTCTTCTCTCCACCTATACCCTAGGTTAAAGACTTTAAGTGCAATCACCTCTAAAAAACACAAGAACAAAACAAAGACTAAAGCAAGAACTCCCCGTACCTCGCCTTAGCTTTCGATCTCAGTTCTCAAGAGCTCTGGATGACAATAGCTGATATGTCTTTCCCCAAGACAATTCTCATCTATATATAGGATCTAACAAAGATTCTATTACCAAAAATCTAACTACACACACGTATGGTAACTATGACAAATTCTGTTTCCAAATAAACTCTAAATCTGATAAACACATAGTTTCCATGTATAAAGTTTCCTTAGACTCAATATCTTTTTCTTCTTCTCCAAGTAAATCACGAAATCTTATTTCCTTGTATAATTGAGTCTGTCTGGGAACAGCTGGCGTATTTCTGTGTTCTCGCATTGTTCCTCAGACGCGGCGTTTCCATAAATAGAAATTTCCTTGTATAAGCGTCACGCGCTTTCCAGCTTTATCAATTGTTTGCACGGGCACTGTTCCTTGTTGTCACAGCTTTCCAATGCGCTCCTCTGTTTTCTCTTCTTCACTGTTTTGCCATTGTTCCTTTATCTCTTCATGAAACCTGAAATTCATAGGAACAACACAAAACCATAAAATCTAATGGTGTTTATCATCATCAAAACCAGAGGGAACTGTCAAGGTTCCAACAATTTCCCCCTTTTTGGTGATGACAAACCCATTCAAAAATTGTTCAATCAAAACCAAAAATTGTTCGATCAAAACAGAGTACCAAGCAAAGTAATATTTATCAACATGTATCTCAGTTTAAATGTATAAGCACAAATTTTATGTCAGAAGAAAAATTGCAATTCATACCTCCAAGTTGCATCATCATTCCCCCTCAGCATTGGCACCGTCCAGAAATTCTTAAAGAATTAGGAACAGTTTAAACTGTTACCTCTCCTAACTGAGTTATCGCAAACAATTTCCACACTTCCCCCTTTTGGCATCATCAAAAGACCAATAATAACCAGTGGAACAACATAGCGAAGTAACAGTTACCAGCAAAGACAAGTACATTCATAATGCAGGGAATTGATTACAAGAATCAAAAGACAAGCAAGCAGACAACCACAAAATAATCACAGTGCAAACATCTAAACAAGATAACATATAGAAATTCAAGAGAAGAGGGTCAGACGGGCTGGATAAAAGAGGTGTCCACTAAAGACTCAGAATCCTCCTTCTGGGCCTTGTCCTTATTGAGGAAATACTCAAGAAGCAGAGACAGAATATTTTTGATCTCACGCAACTCAGTGAGCATCTGACTTTGCACTGAAGCGCCTTTGGATGTTCCTTCTCCAGCCTCTCGCTTAAGAATATCAGACACATGCAGAGTTCCCTTGGTGTCTCCTTGGAACTGCATCTTATTCACATTCACCCTGTCAAGCTTAGTGACCATGGGAATTTCACCTTCTGCTTTGTAGACCCCTTCTGCTTGCAGAATCAGTTTGATGACATTGGGGTAAGCAAGGGAGTGGGTTTTGGCACTACACTTTGCCATGTGCTATAGAATGACCTGTGGAAGGTCAATCTTCTCCATGTTCCAGAACCTATCCAGCAATAGCAGATCAGTGGTGGTGATGGTGTTCCTCTTTTCTTGCCTGGGAACAACTGCCTTCATGATGATGTGGTGGGCGATTCTCTGGGGCAGAGTGAGAGCTGACAAATGAGTGGCTGGTATCTTAGACTTGAATAGCCTCTCAGAGCTTGCCTCCTTGGCCGCTTTCATGGCGTCGACGCTCTTCTCAGAAATTTCGCCAAACCCCTCAGCAGTGACAGCCAATAGACGACCCACCTTGGAAGTAGTGAAGGACAGCGTTTCCTCCTGAACTGATGTTGTTCCCACCATTGTAGCATTGGTGTTGAGCTGGAAGGAACGGTAGAACTCCTTTATCTGAACGGGATTGGCCATGACGCTGTTGGAGAGAAACTGTTCCCAGCCTTGGAACTTGATGCGCTCCAAGACAGTAGAGAAGTCGTTGGTGATGAGGAAGTTCTCTGGGATGAGGAGATGGGGAATTATTTTCTTCCCATCAACAGCCATGTCCTCCAGCTTGGCCTTCTTCATGGGCTCAGACTTGGCTTCAGTTTTCTTTGCAGATCGGAGCCTTGTTTTGAGGGTGCCCGGAGTGGTCTCACAAGCGTCAGATTTGGTTGGAGTAGACACACCGGTGGACGCTCTCAGTTCCCCTGTGATCACAACATCAGGGTTCACCTCGTCTTCCTCGTCGACGGCCCCAACTGTGTGCTTTCTCTTTCGACTGGGAGCCACTGTTTCCAGAGGTTGGTGACCCAACTCAGCCTCCACCTCAGCCATGGCCTCCTCCTCTTCAGCTTCTTTGGATTTGGGAGGAGAGTCCACTTCTTCTTTGATGAGGAATCATCCCCGCCATTAGTGCCAACCTTTGATGGACCGATTACTAGGTCAAGATTGAAGGAACTACGTCAAGAGCTGGAGACGTTTATGGCACATGATGTATCACATGACGAAGAGGACAAGTCCAAAGTCAAGGCGTTGACTTTATTGGTCAACGTTACATATGTTTAATCTTATTAATTTCTGCATTGGATATTTTTAGGATTATTATTTATTTATTTTCAGCTTTCTATTTTCGGGTATTTTTGGAACAATTGTAGCCCGTTTTAGGAAGCTAGGGCCGGCCACCTCTTAGGTATTTAAGGCGCCCTTGTCTTCTTCATTAGTTAGATTTCTCACATTGTTAAAACACAAAAACAGAGCTTGGTTTTTGCTTTGAAAACTCGGCTCCCCGTGAGAGTCTCAATCGATTGTTCTTTCCTGCTTAGTTGTTTTCGTCTTTGTCAAGTCCCTCTGGAGTTGGTGATTTCGTACATCATAAGCAATCCTCTCCGTGCTCCAAGTTCGTCAGCGATTCTTGGTTGTGTGGCGTTGTAGAGATCGGGTTGGTAGATCGTTCGACAAGGTTCCTTGCTATCAAGCAAGCGGGTTTTCTCGTCGTTTCTATTGGTTCTATCTATTATCCTATCCATTAGTTTCACTTCCGCTATTGTTCTAATCTTGTGTTTTCTTTTGTTTTGAGATCCGTTGCCTAGATCCATCTTCTACACGGCTAACCCCGTATCAATTGGTATCAAGAGCTTTGCGGCTTCGGATCGCCTTTGACGATTCCAGATTCATCATAAAAAATTGGATCTTCCTGTTTTCAATCGTCAATTGAATTTCTTTGTTTGAGTCACATTAGTGAATTGTTAGTCTGACTGATTGTTTGCTCTTGTTTGTCTTGGAAAGGAGTTCGTTGCGGTTGATTGTGACTACGAGGATCCACAAAAACATACCAAAACCATCCAAAAATCAACAAAAAATTTCGCCCCCCCCCCTTCCACCATTGTTGTTCGAACCCTAGCTTGGCGAGCAAGACACGACGGCGTCCAGGTTCGTGCGCGCCAGAGATCCGGTTGTTCAATTTTGGTAATCTTCAAGATACTTGCTTGATTTTCTAGAGATTTTATTTTATCTTTATGGTGTAATATCCCAGGAAAAACAAGTTGCTTAAAAAAAAAAAAAAAAATTTAGGGTTCCGTTTCAGATTATTTTTCGGACCTCTTTGCCGCCGCAACCGCACCCGACCCCAACCCGACCGGGTCCCACCCCGGGTTGCTCTCAGTCCACCCCACCCGACCCCAACCCGACCGGGTCCCACCCCGGGTTGCTCTCAGTCCACCCCACCCGACCCCAACCCGACCGGGTCCCACCCCGGGTTGCCCTCAGTCGAGCACTACCCCCTCTTGCCCGAACCCCTTCTCCCTTCCGTTCCCTCGGGTCACTCTCGACTCCAATTGGCTTCGTTCCGAGTCGACAAAGGTACGTCTTTCTGACTTGCACTTCGCATTTCTTGAGTTCGAAACACATATATAGCCCCATCTTTAGTTGCATTTCATTCTTGTGACTATAGTTGTGTCGCTTTCCTTGTTGAGTCGTTCTCTAGTCTCGCTTTTGTTTGAGTCATTTTTCGTCACACATCTACTTGTCTTGTCTACTACATCTCTGCTTGACCTTGATTTGCTGCGTATCTTGAGCACATAGAGAACTTGTCATTTACGAGCCTAACTTCGCAGGTTGTACAATCATCGAGTGCAAACACTTGAGAGTTTTTTGGTTTTCCTAACCTTAACGTCTTTCTATGTTCGTCTAAGTGGTGATCATGACAGGTTCCGGTGATGAACAGGTTACTGCAAATGGTTCCCATGTCGATATGCAGGCGATGCTACAACAGTTGGCTTCTACAGTCGCGCAGTTGTCTGCGAAGTTTGACTCGTTGGAGACCCGTTCCAACCCACTCCCGGCTGCGCAGGAACACATTGGTCCATCGCATAGTGCACCACTTCCCGCCACCGAGCCCTTGGTCGACCAAGCCACGGCCTACCAAGCGGCGATGGACGAGCGTCGCCAACCGAGAGCCACTGGCATCGACCGCATACGCCCGATTCGGCATCCCGCACCTCGTGATAGGTCTGAGTCCCCTCCTATGTCGATACGTTCTAGTTTATGGGGTGCTGATGATATGCAGGACTATGAGCGCGAGGAGCGTAAGCAGTGGCGTCCTTACCGCCCCCAGAATGACCGCGGACAGCCCCGCCGCCGTGAAGCCGAACAAGACGGCATTGGACGGATCAAAGTGAAGATCCCGGCTTTTGATGGAAAGTGTGATCCAGACGTCTACCTTGAATGGGAGACGAAGATTGAGCAGATTTGGGGTTGCCACAATTTCCCTGAACATAAAAAGGTACAACTCGCTGCTCTTGAATTTACTGGTTATGCTTTGGTTTGGTGGGATTATGTTGTGAAGGCTCGAAGACAAGCCATGGACCCTCCGGTCAACGCATGGAACCAGATGAGAGCTATGATGAGGGCCCGCTTCGTTCCCCACCACCACAATAGAGTTCTCCGCAACCGTTTGGAGACTATGAGGCAAGGCTCTTTAGGTGTTGAAGAGGTCTACAACAATATGCAGATAGCCATGGCACGCGGCAACGTCGTCGAATATGAAGAGGCCACTATGTCCAGGTATCTACGTATCTTGCATCCTCATTTAGCTGACACTATAGAATTGTATCCCTATTCTACCATGACAGATTTGCTACACCAAGCAATTAAAGTGGAGAGACAATTCAAGTCCAGCTATACCCAACAACACCGCACGGTGCCACAACGCCAAAGCTGGCGTCCCGACCAGCAGCAGGGCCGCACCGGACACCAGAGATCCCGCCCAGCAACCGGTCCGCCTCGCGGCAATGAGCAGAATTCCCGTGGTGCGCACCCCTCTACCTCCACCGCACCACAGCAGCCCACACGGCCCGCACCTGCAGTTACACGAGGTAACCCTGCTGACCCCCCTCCTAGAGCTAGAGATATCACTTGCTTTAAATGTCAAGGAAAGGGTCATTACATGAAGGATTGTCCTAATACTCGTGTTTTGATGATTAATCATTTGGGTGAGTTAGAGTCTGAGTCTGACACTGAGCATGAAAATTTAGTTGCTAGCCATGATATGAATGAGCATGACAATGATGATGATTTGGATTTTATTGAATATGAGCATGGTGATTCATTGATTGTTAGGAGGACTTTGCATGTTAATCAGGCTCCTTGTGATGATAATCAGCGTGAGAATTTGTTTCATACAAGATGTCTTGTTAAAGGGAAAGTTTGCAACATGATTATTGATGGTGGTAGCTGTTGTAATATTGCTAGTGTTGAATTAGTTAATAAACTGCAACTCCCTACTTTTTTGCATCCTAGACCTTATAGACTTCATTGGATGAATGACTGTGGTGAACTCAAGGTGAATAAGCAAGCTAAGATCACTCTTAAACTAGGAACTTATGAGGATGAAATTTTATGTGATGTTGTTCCTATACAAGCTTGTCATATTTTGTTGGGTCGTCCTTGGCAATTTGATAGACATGTTATTCATGATGGACGTACTAACCAACATGCCTTTGAGTTTCGTGGTAGGAAAGTGGTGTTGAAACCGATGACGCCGCTTCAAGTGGCTGAGGCTTATGATAAGAAAAGAGAGGCCGAGCGTAAGGGTAAGTCCCCAGCCGAACCATCCACTGCCTCCACACGGACCGACCTCACCCTCGCCTCTACCCCTAGCCGAGTGATCTTAGCATCCAGCAGAGACCACCTGGTAGATTACCTTCCCCCGGACGTCGCCCTCATGTCCCTTTGTCAGGCCTATACCCTGTTAGGTGACGACGACCGAGCTACACTCCCAACTGCTGTCCAGACCCTGTTAGCTGAGTTCCTTGATGTTTTCCCGGATGAGATACCCCCTGGCCTACCCCCTATTAGAGGCATTGAGCACCAGATAGACCTGATTCCCGGTGCTACCCTACCCAACCGGCCTGCCTATAGGATGAACCCTACTGAGACCCAGGAAATTCAGAACCAGGTCCAGGACCTTCTAGATAAAGGGTATGTTAGAGAGAGCCGATCCCAGTGTGCTATGCTTGTCTTACTCGTCCCCAAAAAGGACAATACTTGGCGTATGTGTGTTGATTGCAGGGCTATTAATAACATCACGATCAAGTACAGGCATCCGATCCCCAGGCTCGATGACATGTTGGATGAGCTCCATGGCGCCTCCACCTTCTCCAAGATCGATCTTCGCAGTGGATACCATCAAATCCGGATGAAGGAAGGAGACGAATGGAAGACAACATTCAAGACGAAGTTTGGTTTGTATGAGTGGCTTGTTATGCCTTTTGGTTTGACTAATGCCCCCTCTACTTTTATGCGTCTTATGAATCATGTCTTGAGATCTTTTATTGGTAGATTTGTTGTAGTTTACTTTGATGATATTCTGATCTACAACAAATCTTTGGAAGCACATGCAGAGCACCTCAGGGAAGTTTTATCCACTCTCAGAGCTGTACAGTTGTATGGAAATCTGAAGAAGTGTGATTTTTGCACTGACAGAGTTGTGTTTCTTGGTTTTGTAGTGAGTGCTCATGGACTGCAAGTGGATCAAGAGAAGGTGCAAGCCATCCGTGACTGGCCGACCCCGAGGAACCTAGGTGACGTGTGCAATTTCCACGGCCTGGCTGGCTTCTACAGGAGGTTCGTTCGAGATTTTAGCACCATTGCAGCCCCGCTGACAGAGATCACAAAGAAGAATACTCCGTTCCGTTGGGGTGAAGCTCAAGAAAAGGCATTCCAGACTCTCAAGGATCGTTTGACACACGCGCCATTGCTGGTTCTGCCTGACTTCACTCGCCCCTTTGAAGTCGAGTGTGACGCCTCTGGCATTTGTATTGGAGGAGTCCTCATGCAGGAAGGTAAGCCTATTGCCTTCTTTTCTGAAAAGTTGAAAGGTGCATGCTTGAATTATTCTACTTATGATAGGGAATTATATGCCTTGTTTAGAGTACTGAAAACTTGGCAACACTACCTTTGGCCTAGAGAATTTGTGCTTAAAACTGATCATGAGTCCTTAAAGCATTTTAGGAGTCAAGATAAGTTGGATAGGAGGCATGGTAGGTGGATGGAATTCATAGAAACATTTCCCTATGTGATTAAGTATAAGAAAGGAAAAGATAATGTTGTAGCTGATGCCCTTTCTAGGAGACATACACTCTTGACTACTTTGGATGCTCGGGTCCTTGGATTCGTTTATATTAAGGAGTTGTATGATATGGATGCTGATTTTGGAGTGATTTATAAGCATTGTGTGGAAAAAGGGTTCATTTGATAAGTTTTTCTTGTTTGATGGATTCTTGTTTCGAGTTGATAAGGTGTGCATTCCTGTTTGTTCTCTACGGCTGTTACTTGTTGATGAGTCCCATAGAGGTGGATTGATGGGTCATTTTGGTAGAGATAAGACTTATAACATGTTGCATACTCATTTCTATTGGCCACACATGCTTAGGGATGTAGAGAATTTTCTCAAATGCTGTGTTGAGTGCTTACAGGCTAAATCTAAGGCAAAACCGCATGGTCTTTATACTCCCTTGCCTATTCCTTGCTTTCCTTGGGTTGATATTAGTATGGATTTTATTGTTGGATTGCCTAGGACTAAGAAGGGGAGAGATTCTATATTTGTGGTTGTTGATAGGTTCTCTAAGATGGCTCACTTTATTGCATGCCATAAAACTGATGATGCTAGGAATGTTGCTGATTTGTTCTTTAGAGAGATTGTTCGGTTGCATGGTATACCTCGTACTATTGTGAGTGATAGGGATGTCAAATTTCTGAGTTACTTTTGGAAGACTTTGTGGGGTAAACTTGGTACTAAGTTGTTGTTCTCTACTGCTAGTCACCCCCAGACAGATGGACAAACTGAGGTCACTAACCGTATATTGGGTACTATCCTTAGGGCTGTTATTAAATCTAATCTGAAAAGTTGGGAAGAAGCCTTACCACATGTTGAGTTTGCTTATAATAGGACTATTCATTCTTCTACCAATATGTCCCCTTTTGAATGTGTGTATGGTTTGAATCCCCTAACCCCTTTGGATCTTAAGCCGTTGCCTTTACCGGAACAAGCAGACTTTGATGCTGATAGACAGGTTGAGTTCATGAAGGAGCTGCACGAGCGGACTAAGGCTCGTTTGGAAGCTACTGCAGCGAAGAACGCAGCCCGAGCTAATCACGGCCGGCGTCAAGTGTTGTTCGAGCCCGGCGACTTGGTGTGGCTACACCTGCGCAAGGAGCGGTTCCCGGAGCAGAGGAAGTCGAAGCTGTCTCCCAGAGGTGATGGACCGTTCAAGGTGCTGAAGAGAGTAGGCGACAATGCCTATGTGTTGGAGCTGCCCGATGACTATGGCGTGAGCCCGATATTCAATGTCGGTGACCTTACCCCTTATGCAGCCGCTGATGTTGATGACTCGAGGACGAGTCCTTTTCAAGAAGGGGAGAATGATGAGGAATCATCCCCGCCATTAGTGCCAACCTTTGATGGACCGATTACTAGGTCAAGATTGAAGAAACTACGTCAAGAGCTGGAGACGTTTATGGCACATGATGTATCACATGACGAAGAGGACAAGTCCAAAGTCAATGCGTTGACTTTATTGGTCAACGTTACATATGTTTAATCTTATTAATTTCTGCATTGGATATTTTTAAGATTATTATTTATTTATTTTCAGCTTTCTATTTTCGGGTATTTTTGGAACAATTGTAGCCCGTTTTAGGAAGCTAGGGCCGGCCACCTCTTAGGTATTTAAGGCGCCCTTGTCTTCTTCATTAGTCAGATTTCTCACATTGTTAAAACACAAAAACAGAGCTTGGTTTTTGCTTTGAAAACTCGGCTCCCCGTGAGAGTCTCAATCGATTATTCTTTCCTGCTTAGTTGTTTTCGTCTTTGTCAAGTCCCTCTGGAGTTGGTGATTTCGTACATCATAAGCAATCCTCTCCGTGCTCCAAGTTCGTCAGTGATTCTTGGTTGTGTGGCGTTGTAGAGATCGGGTTGATAGATCGTTCGACAAGGTTCATTGCTATCAAGCAAGCGGGTTTTCTCATCGTTTCTATTGGTTCTATCTATTATCATATCCATTAGTTTCACTTCCGCTATTGTTCTAATCTTGTGTTTTCTTTTGTTTTGAGATCCGTTGCCTAGATCCATCTTCTACACGGCTAACCCCGTATCATTCTTCATGCTCAGAAACGGTCACCATCTCTTTGGAGGCCTCAGTTTCTAGGACCGACTCCACTGATGGTTGTTCCCCCTGAGACTGTTCCTTATGGAGCTCATCGATTGAGGATGTAGCTTCTTTGGTGGTGTCAACCACAACAGCCATGGAGGAGGTGTCCTTGGATTGTGGAGTTCTAGCCGCCTGGAGAGCTTCGATGGAGTGCTTGAGAGCGGCGAGTTGCTCTTCAGTGAAGCTAGTGACATCAATGGCGGGGGTAGAAGAAGATGAAGGTGTAGACATGGTATTGGGTTGTGTTTGAGAAAGAGAGGGAAGGTGAGAGTGTTTAGGGTTTGAAACGGCAGAGAACAGAGAGCAAGGAGAGAATGGATTCAGAAATTCAGAGAAAGAGGGAGTGAAACAGTGGTGAGGTAGATAAGGTAAGGGTTGCGTTTTATAGAAGGTAAGAGATTTGGGAACGAAATAGAAAAGGAAATAGGGGATAGGGTTACCAAAAATCTCGCCATTGATATCTTAAAAAATCGGCAACCAGATCGTTTCTCTCTCCTCTGATAACGGCTACTTTTCTTCGTATTTCTCACAATCACACTATTCCTTGCTGCAGAGCCATCAAGTCACCATTGAATGCTAGCGACTTAGCGAGCAATGGATACCTGCAACTCTCAACGTTCAACAGACTATTCCCAGACACTGTTCCTTTCGTAGTTCCCCCTTAGGCAAATCCCATACAGAAGACTCTGAGTTCCTTGAGTGGATAGAGAGGCTGGTTTGGATATTTTATGGGGTTCACACAAAATAACAAAGATATATCCAAACAAAAAATACAGGTAGGGAACTGAGATTGTTCCCTGGGTAGGGAACTATGTGACTGTTCCCTGGGCAGCGGAAATAAGTAAAGATTCAAAGTAACAACAAAATTCCCAAAACGTATACTTGTATCATTAAGAGTTGTGCAATCTTACAAGTCTTCTCTCCACCTATACCCTAAGTTAAAGACTTTAAGTGCAATCACCTCTAAACAACACAAGAACAAAACAAAGACTAAAGCAAGAACTCCCCGTACCTCGCCTTAGCTTTCGATCTCAGTTCTCAAGAGCTCTGGATGACAATAGCTGAGATGTCTTTTCCCAAGACAATTCTCATCTATATATAGGGTCTAACAAAGATTCTATCACCAAAAATCTAACTACACACACGTATGGTAACTATGACAAATTCTGTTTCCAAATAAACTCTAAATCTGATAAACACATAGTTTCCATGTATAAAGTTTCCTTAGACTCAATATCTTTTTCTTCTTCTCCAAGTAAATCACGAAATCTTGTTTCCTTGTATAATTGAGTCTGTCTGGGAACAGCTGGCGTATTTCTGTGTTCTCGCATTGTTCCTCAGACGCGGCGTTTCCATAAATAGAACTTTCCTTGTATAAGCGTCACGCGCTTTCCAGCTTTATCAATTGTTTGCGCGGGCACTGTTCCTTGTTGTCACAGCTTTCCAATGCGCTCCTCTGTTTTCTCTTCTTCACTGTTTTGCCATTGTTCCTTTATCTCTTCATGAAACCTAAAATTCATAGGAACAACACAAAACCATAAAACCTAATGGTGTTTATCATCATCAAAACCAGAGGGAACTATCAAGGTTCCAACAATACGTACGTATAAGATTGAACTAATGAGCATATACCAATAGAAGTACTAAAAACCTCATTTTTATTTGTTCACCAAGCAACAAAATATAGGGAAAGAACTACACAATTAGAATATATTAAAACTCTCATTTTAAGCTATATAAACCAATTACCATTACACATTATATAGTATTCTAAATAGTAAACCATAACCAAAAGAAACAAATAATAATATTAATAAGTTCACAATAATAATGATTAACAATACTAAAACAAAAAAATCAACATAATAAAATGCATAAGCAAAAATAGAGAAAACTTATAATTTATTGTTTTTGAACATGTAAAAGCTAGTGAAATCACAACGTCTCTTGTAAGGGTGTCTTCTATCGATATTGTAACTTTTATTGCATTATCCCATGGTCACCAGTTATACCGTGTGTACGTATAGGACTATATGAGAGACAACGGAAGCCTTGCTTGAAATGAGTTTGTGTAATATATATTGATGGATTATTGTTATTATATTTTGAATGTTTGATTATTGCATCAAAGTCATTTAAGACAATTTTTATAGTTTATACTTGACTGTTACAAATTTTGCAATACTAAATTTGTTTTATATGCAATTCAAGTTGGTATTTTCAATGAGAAATTAGTGCAAGGTCCGTTATTATTTTCGATGGCTATTACAATTTTCGAACAATTAAGAAAACATTTCGCTTTATACAATAGTTTAATGTATTTATGTTTTTTAATCTTTTGTATATGGTATCTGCGGATTTAGCCATGAGAATTTTTACTTCTTGCGGCTGTCTATAAATTGTAGTCCTACGTGCAATATATGTAATTCATGAATTTTAATATTGCGGTGATTTTTGTAAAACGTTGAAAATCTAAGCTAATATCTAGGATATAGGCAAAGAAAATTTAATTCCCCAAAATACTTCTTATAGGCTTTGAATCTTGAACTAATTATTTGTAAAACTTTGAGTGATAAAAAAAAGTTAAAAAATAAAATAAATTATGTGTTTAGGTTTGTAAAAATAATTTCATCGAAAATGATTGTAAGAATGATTGAACATTTAACCTTTGCTTTATTAGACACAATCTAAACCATTGAGCTATAGTAACATCTTTTACTTATAGTGAAATGCAAATAAAAAAATAAGTATGATTTTTCAATTGGATTTATGAATTGAATGAGCATTAATTGTACAAAAGGTCTACAAGGAACAAGAGCCCAGATGAGGACAATGCCCACACGAGGAACAAGAGCCCAGATGGCAACGAACCTGTTGACATTGCACATGATCACATCGTGGGTGACCAGCCAGAGGAAATTACGAACTCGTTCCGAGGCCTGCACCCTCTAGATTTTCTTCCAGACTCCCTCATGAATGTCCCCCTCATCTTCATGTAACATATCTATAACAGACTTGAGGGTGAATTTCCACGAGCATGTTACGCTCCAACCAAAATTGTCAGTGCCCCCTTCAGACGGAATAGATATGGCACCAATCTTCAAAAGTGTTACAGGCAGGAGAAGGTGCGAGAATTCATGCCATCGCCAGGAGCCTCCATCCCAATAATCTGCAACCGTCTTACCCAGTTCATCGTCTTCAATCTGGCCAGTCACCACATCCTCAAGAGGACAGTTCTCAACCCACGGATGGCTCCAGAAAAGAGTGCTTGAGCCATCCCCAATTATTACCTGAAGTCCCTACAGCAGAGGAGACTTCGCTTTCACAATACCATTCCATAGGTTCGAGCTTCCAGCAGTGGACGAAAACATGTCCCGATCACACCAGCCGCGACAATACTTTCCTTGTACAACACGCGACCAGAGCGAATCAGGCTTAGTTAGGAGACAGTTACCCGTTTTGGTCATGAACGCCGTGTTGGCTTGATCATTTCCTATAAAGTACTAGATCTAATGACAATTCAGGATTCCCATAGTTTGCAAAATATATTATGAAAGGATTACATGTAATATATTAGTGCTCTTTTAATAGAAGGAACTTAACTGAGCTTATATAAATGAAATACATCGAAACTCAGTGGATATCAGAATTTATTGTATGAGTTTAGTGGATTACTTTTTCTATTAATTGATTTTATAATGTAATTCTATGCCACCGGACTTATATACTAGGCCTATCGCGCATATGCGCTTGTACGTTCACGGCCTTCAGTAGATAATAATTCTACTGGATCTATTATCATGTTACATATAATGAAATTACGTACATGCATTAACAGGGGTGGACACAAGATTTTAGTCCAGTGAGGGCTAAAATCTTGAAGAGTAAAATATTATCGTCTATCTTATACAAAATCCTAAACCGTAACTTTTAAGTTATAACACCCTCGACTTACGTCGGTAGTGCCACACGCCAGTGACCTCAGACATTGCTGTCCGATGTCACCCAAGGCTTTAATCGGAACAATTAATCTTAATTAGACATGTTAAATAACGAAAGATTAAACAGCGGAATACATTTTTAAATGAAACTCAACCATTTATATTAAAATATCTCTTATCAAATGAGAGAAGTATTTTTACAACAGAGTGAAATTTCAGCGGAAGACTTATAAATTACATAGCGGAAGACTTTAAGAATAAACCTATTACATGACTTAGTGATAAGAATATATTACAATAATATTTGACAATCTTAAAACACTAACAATTGAACCTTCAACTGCAAGTCTCTTCTCCAATTGGTTACTTCAAGTCTTCGGGAACCAACCACTGATGTGCCGTATAGGACGGATGACACCAGCCAACCATGCAAGGAATAAAACCCGATTGGTTAGTCTAATGAAAGACTATGCAAGGGTGAAAACAGATGGTTCTAGTGATCGTAACCGTTTACTATTATTGTCCCTCAAATAACAACCGAAGGAACGATATATAACCCGAAACTTTCACGGAATGATTAAAGTTTAGACATGCACTAAAAAGGAAATGAGCCTTATGGGAAACATATGAAGAGAGGACTCCAAAAGATTGAGTCTTCGGGAAAGTATGACAAATGTTTGGGAACGTTATAATTTCACACAAGCGTTTAAAAAGACTTGACCATTTGGGTCCACGATCAACCTCACCGCGCAATGCGAATTCAGATTTGGAAGGAGGACTTACTCTAATCGAAGTCCGGGCGGTTTTCCACGTTGTACTCCTCGCCCGAGGGTATATTAATTATGTGCATAATCACACTCATCTTATTTAATTCCAAAATGCACAATTACGTTATAAGCTTTTAAGATATATCATCTCATCATGAGAGATATCAGAGGGAATAAATTCCGAATGACGGCACCAGCTGTGTGCACCTACCCTGAGTAAGGGTATAGTCATGACCAGAGAGAGTATTAGGGAAAAATCCTCCTAATACCAGTTATAAAGAAACGACTAGACCTCGCAAGGTACATAGCGTTCCTATAAATACTCGTTCTAACTATAATGTATAAGTTCACACATAAAATCCACACCAATACCATCATGGTAATAACAGATATAATAACGTTGTTTCTAGTAATATATACAACCTATTATAATATCACATTTTAAATCATATTGTTTATAAAAATCTGTTCCCAAACGAAAACAACAATTCATCCCAATTTAATTAACAATTCGAAATAATTGATAATTAACGGAAACATGGAATGATAAGCAAGAGCGAACCGCCACTTGCCTTAGTCTAGACGAACGATTGAACAACGACGGGTTTCTGGGTCCGGAACGGGAACGGAAGTCGGATTACAGATTCCTACGACAACGACCCATAACGAAACCCTAGGTTAGATTCGACAATAAAATGATACGAATCTAAGAAAGAAAGAACGAAATCGAAAGAACGAAAGTCCCGCCCGAGACTAGATCGTCCAAGGCCACGATCGCGATTGCCAAGGCAATCCGCGGTCGCGGCGTGGATTCCGCGGTCACGGGCGTCGAGGACATGGCGTCCGTGGGCGTCGAGGACAGTGTCCGCGTCGCGGCCTGAGTGTCATTGCCGCGGTCGCGGAAGTTCATGTCCGCGGTCGTGGCCATGAACTCGGCGACCACAGATCGGGAGAGAACTCACCGGCGGCGACGCGAGGGGGCTCGAGACGATGTGGCTTCCACTCCTATCCTCCTTGCGCCTCCAAGGCACCACCCTACGACCGCTGTAACCTCCGGCGAGAGCTCCAGCGACACCTCGAAGATTCCGGCGAACGAAGGAAAAACGAGAGAGAAGAGAGGAGATCTGAGTTGGATGCCCAAAAACCCTCCAACTTGGCCTCCATTTATAGCCAAAGGAGGAGAGCAGCCCCCGCCCAAATCGACGCTGGCTCATAAGATCGACGGCGACGAAGAACACGCGGCACACATGCCTGCCTGCACATTCTGCACATTTCCGCGGTCGCGGAAATGCTTCCGCGGTCGCGGAAAATTCCAATGCCCAGCTCCTCTGGGAGCTACTTTTCCGCGGTCGCGACAGAGGCATTTTTGCGTCTTTTTGCCCGGGGAAAGGTTTGGCATGAGTTTAAATCCCGGAAATTATATATTTGTACCCAAACAAATATTCTAAGCCCCGAAAATACGTCGAATATATTTTATACCACTCAGGGAAATATTACAGAGATCATATGTGATACAGAAAATCCGAACTTCGCCTAACGCATCCCGAATAATTGACGAGGGTTTGGGAAATTACCCAATTACCCTTACTATAAAATGAGGGGTATTACATAAGTCTACAATCTATTTTACACAAACAATCTCAATTTCAAACAATAAACTCTATATCCGAACTTCAACTGAAATTTACTCAAAATAGACCAAAAATTACACAAATTAAACAAATTTCATCATTACAGACTACTTTCACTGTATAATCTCAATAAATTGTATAAAAAATAATTTGCAAATCCATAAACCCTAAATTTTGAAAGTTTTAACAGAAATAAGGATAAATATATAGAAAATATTACATTTTTTATTAAAAAATTGTGTGCAAATTTGAATAAATTTTAGTAATTTTAGAATTATGCATAACAAATCCTATATAATTTTATTTTTAAAATTGAAAAACTACAAAAAATAGTTTGGAATTTTTTGGAAAAAAAATAAAAAAAAACTTTGAAAAAAAATTAAAAAATATAATTTTTTCGAATTTTGCAAAATCTCGATGGGGGCTGCCCCGTGTAGGTCCGCCGTTGTGCATTGAGACATATACTTACAAAGAGAAAGTATCAAGTGTGAAAAACTATTAACTTGAGAACGTGTAAATGAGCATGTGTATATGTTTTTGACAATATATACATGACTTGTTAAATGGAACTCATACACATATATATAAAAACTTATGTGTTTTAAAAAGTGCACAAATTGAAGGTATTGGCCCCTGGTCGGCGATTTTCGCTTGCGGTCTTTGATGGTTATGGAAGTGGCGTAGTGAGAAAATCTTTTCGGGGAGGGAGGTCCATGGATCCAAAACTTTATTTGTGATTAATTATACTCGTGAGTATACTCGTGCTCGGTGTGCTTCTCTTTCGAGTATCTCTGCCCATAGATTGAAAATGGAGACCCTTGTTCGCTGGATGAGACCTTTGGGTGATTGGGTGAAGGTCAATACTGATGGCGCGGTTAATGCTCTTCATGTTGCTTCTGTTAGGGGTGTTATTCGTGATTCGGATGGTCGGTGGGTGGATGGGTTTGTTCATCATATTGGGTGTTGCTCTGTGCCGGCGGCGGAGCTTTGGGGTATTTTGTAGGGTCTGCGGCTTGCTTGGGATCGTGGGTTCCGTAGAGTTGTGGTTGAGTCGGACTCTCAACTTGCCATCTCCTTGGTTAACCGTCTTGCTCTTGATCGTTGTCACCCCTTATTCAGCCTGGTTTCCAATTGTCAAGGCTTTTTCCGTAGGGATTGGTCTCTTTAATTCCGTCACACTTTCCGGGAGGCGAACTCTGCCGCCGACCATCTTGCTCGTTTTGCTCTTTCTTTTCCTTTAGGTTGTCATAGACTTTCTTCTATGCCTTCTTGTGTTGTGTCTTTTGTCTCGGATGACTCCCGAGGTCGTTCTTTTCCTCGGTTGACTTTGTAGTGTTTTTGTTTTTGTCTTTGAAGAGTTTCGCCTCTTCTTCGACCAGAAAAAAAGAAAGTGTACAAATTTGTACCTATATGTGCAATTACATAGATTTTTTATTATATGGACATGAATTTGTGTAAGTGAAAACTCATATACATACAAAAATTTATATAATTTTAAAATATAATCAAATTTATATTCATATTAATACTTTTTCTCCATCATCCAAACTGTGTTTACAAATCTGTTATGTCTACGAGGAACAGACTGAACAAGTACATGAATAATTATCCAGTGCAAATATCAAATAATGTTACTCGCCCACGGCGTGTTACGTTGGCTAATTTTGTCCCCACTAGCTTGTCAAAGTATGTCATGCAATCTTCGTATTTACCTGGTACTGTTTGCGATGCTATTGACCAAAAAGTAGGTGGTTTGAATTGGGGATCGGTACCGGGACATCGGAAGACGCATCTCCTGTCTTGGGATATTGTTACTCGCCCACGGCAGCCAAATCAATGCAGACTGCAAACTCCGCTACTTTGGCTAAATTACAGGAACCTGATTCATTGTGGGCTCGTGTGCGCGCTTAAAGGCAAATACGCCGGTGGTCGACGTCATGTGGATATGTTCAAATGCCCAGCCAACTCTTCTTCCATGCGGCGGGCCGGGCATCATTCTGGTCCGAACAGCGATGACCGTGTCTTTAATTTGGGGTCCTGCCTCTTCGGATATTTTCTCCACTAAATCTGCCCTTCGCTTGTTACGGCCGATTGCGTCTTCTTCGTCATCCTTTTGGAAGTTACTGTGGAATTGCCCCGCTCAGCAACGTGTTCATCAGTTCTTATTCCTTGCTGCTCATGAATGTTTTCTTTGTAATATAAATCGTTGCTCCCAAGTTGAATCTTGCGTGACTGGCATGCTGTGAAGCCCACCTGGATCAAAGTTGGCGGTTCTTTGCTTCCTCTGGATTTTTTCTCTATGGATATGAAGACTTGGATTCAACACAATCTCACCCAAGATCAAATTTGGGCGTCCACCTTTGCTTTCCTGATTTGGCGTATTTGGAAGGATCGAAATGGGTTGGTATTTTCTGGTGCTTCTGATATGTAAGGATTTTAGATGCGTAAAGCGGAATTTCAGAAAACGTTTTCCTAACATCTAACCAAGGATCTCATGCATAAACCAAATAGATCATAGATAGGAAGAATCAAATACCTCTTGATGCGTGTTTCAATCTGCTGGAATGGAAAGAATAGAGCCTCACGTGTGACTCCTCTATTTGGTCCACCCAAGCTTGAATCTGGATCGCCTAGGACTCGGTTGCTAGAGCGAGGATCGAAGGCGAACGAAGGGAGAGAGCAAGAGAGGTGCGGCAGCCTTGGTAAATCTTGGATTAGGGTTTTCTCTTAGAAAGCCCTCCTTTTATAATACCAGGTGTAGATATCTTATTTCCTAAATAAGTATATCTTTTATTATTAATCATAACACTTTATTATTAACAACCCTTGTCTCCCAAGTTATATCATATATAACTTTATATTATATACTTTATATAATATGTCTCCCAATAAACTGATCCAGTCCAAACTCTAAGGGTGTGACCTCGTAGGACCCGGTAATAATAGCAATAGACTTTATGACATACTTTATAACATATAGTGTATAAATCATAGTTGGCTTCTAGCAAAGCACTATGACTACCTAAAATTACCGGATTAAATATCTCCATAAACGGTCCCACTTCATAATCAGTAATTGCATATTTGATTAAAGGACACAATTCCTTCAATCTCCCACTTGTCCTTAAAACAAGTGTGCAATGTTAAAATTCCTTTGTCACTTAGTGTCTTATCTGACTATATGATGAAACTCATCTTTACCGTCAAATACGTTTCTTGAACTCTTGAGATCAAACTGTCAGTACGGATGATTACTAATAATCCATCCGAGCATGGCCATGTGTTTTCACAGTTCTCTCTCTTCAAGTGGCCAAGACACCAATCATTTCCAAATGTATCATGGTATACACGGAATAGGAGGACATATTCAATCTTGTAAGACTACAGCTCCCACTCAACTTTTGGCAATCCCAATCACTGCTTTTATAACTGCCTGTTACGGTCAGCGTTTGACAGCGTCAAAGACATACCAGCACTCAAATGATAACTATATCATACTCATGTCTAAGGAACTCACTAATCATGAATAATCCTAGAACTCCGCAGTAAAGTCCCGAGAAGTCCTAAGATCGGTCTGTCCGATGTGTATCAGTATACACATCTATGTAATCGATTAGACATCTCCATGTCCCTATAACACATGAAACCCGATGTTATCAATCAATCTCACATATGGTCTTTTGATCAAGTCATTTGTATCCAAGTTAACAACTTAGACCATGGACTTCTAACAATTTAATAATTTCAGTTCACTTAATGAGGTTTCATTCACCAAAACAGTTTTGATGAGCCCATTTGATAACTATTAAATTGTTTGGATACTTTATCTAATCCCAAGCAATGATTAAATAATAATATGAAACTCATATATAAGTCAAGCATAAATGTTTGTAATAATAAACAAGGTTTATCATAAAACAAACAATGTCTCAAAAGAACTCTCTAGTGTGTTTGAGTCCTTTGGCCCTAGTATGACTATCATACTTGGGCCTAGACATGGTCTTGGTCAAAAGGATCTGCAATGTTGTCGTTTGTGTGCACTTTGCACATCCTCACATCTCCACTATCAACATAGTGTTTGATCATATGGTACTTCCGTAGAACATGTCTGGATTTGGAACTCTTCCAACCGATGGCTCCTTCATTCAGAATGAAGACATATCCAGACTGAGATTCAAAATCATTTATGTCTGTCTGAAAACTTGCATCAATATAGCCATTGACGACCAGCTCGTTATCACCTCCAAATATCAAGAGATCATCCCTAGTCCTTCGTAAGTACTCCAGGATGTTCTTGGCTGCACACTAATGTGCATCACCCGGGTTTGATTGGTATCTTCTACACATACTCAAAACATATGCAACATCTGGGTGAGTACAAGTCATTGCATACATGATGGATCCTATGGCTGAGGCATAGGGAATCCTGCTCATCCTTTCAGCCTCACCAGGTGTCTCAGAACACTGGCTCTTGCTGAGATATAAGTCATGCTGCATAGGCAGGAACCCTTTCTTAGAGTCCAGCATATTGAATCTCTCAAGGACCTTATCTACATAAGTTCCCTGACTCAGACCAATAAGTCTCTTAGATCTATCTCTATAGATCTTAATGCCTAATATGTACTCAGCCTCTCCCAAGTCATTCATTGAGAAGTACTTCTTAAGCCACTTCTTAACTGTCTCCAGCATAGGAATGTCATTCCCAATGAGTAGTATGTCATCCACATACAGAACTAGGAAGTCCACTTTGCTCCCACTAAACTTCTTGTAGACACAGGGTTCTTCTTCGCATCTGATGAAATCAAATTTTTTGACCACTTCATCAAAACGAAGATTCCAACTCCTGGATGCTTGTTTAAGTACATAGATGGACTTCTTAAGCTTGCATATTTTCCTAGGATTTGCCAAATCTCATAATCATAATAAGCGGCAATCGCTAGGAGTATCCTAATGGACCTGATCATAACGACCGATGCGAACGTTTCATCATAGTCAGTACCATGAACCTGTCTAAATTCTTTTGCAACTAGTCTTGCCTTATAGACAGAAACGTTTCCATCCTTGTCAGTCTTGATCTCAAAGACCCATTTGCATCCAATAGGTTTTACCCCATCATGCAAATCTATCAAGTCACATACTTGATTCTCAGACATGGATTCCATTTCAGATTTCATGGATATCAGCCATTTCTCGGAGTCGGGGTCCGCCATCATTTGCTTATAGGTCGTAGACTCACCGTTCTCTAAAAGTAGAACGTCAATGCTAGCAGTCAAGACGTAATCCTCATAACGTCTAGGCTACTGCCTTAGCTTGTCTGATCTCCAAAGTGGTCCAACAATAGGAGAGACTTCAGCTGCTGGGTTGACCACATCTGTATGCGGGACCTCAGGTGCTTCATCAACTTGAAGAATTGCATCTTGAATCTGGGCGGTTTTCCTTTGAGAAGGTACGCCTCCAAAGTCAAGTTCCTCAGTGACATCATCTATGTCCTCGTGTTGTTGGGTTTGTTGCTCAGCTTGAATCTCATCAAGCTGAACATTTCTCCCACTTGGCTTCTTGGAAAATAAATCCTTTTCCAAAAAGACACTATCCCGAGCAACAAATAATTTATTCTCAGCGGAATTGTAGAATTAATATCCCCTTGTTTCCTTGGGATAACCTATAAAGAAGCATTTGTCTGATTTGGGTACTAGCTTATCAGGTAGTAAACGCTTTACATAAGCCTTGCATCCCCAGACCTTCAGAAGTGACAAGCTAGGAACTTTTCCATATCATATCTCATATGGTGTCTTGTCAACTGATCGTGACGGAGTTCTGTTAGTGTGAATGCATTAGTGGTGAGGGCATATCCCCAAAAGGATATAGGAAGATCAACGTTATAATTTTCAGATTTGATATCCAGTATGTATAGTCCATTACTACTCATATGGGCTTGAGCATAGAAAATGTCATTCTTATAAATGAAAAATCAATTCTTAATGACAAAATCATAACCCTCAAGGTTCAAAACTGAAATTGAAATCAAATACTTAGTAATAGAAGGAATAAAATAACAATTATAAAGTTCTAAAACTAAGCCAGAAAGTGGAGGTAGACTATAATCTCCAATGGCAAGTGCAACAACCCTTGCTCCATTTCCAAACGCGCAGATCTATCTCATCCTTCTGCAATCGTCTCCTATTTGTTGGTCCCTGCACATTCGAAATAATGTGAGAACCACATCCGGTATCTAATACCCAAGAATGAGACTTAGTTGATAAGATTTCAGTAACGGGAATACCTGAAGTGGAGACTGTTCCCCTCTTCTTGTCTTCTAGGTACTTGGGGCAGTTTCTCTTCCAGTGCCCCTTAGCCTTGCAGTAGAAGCATTCGTGCTCAGCAGCCACTTTCACCTTAGGGGTGTTCCCCTGGGGTTGGGCAGCTTGCTTGCCCTTTCCTTGGTGTTGTTGCTTCTTCTGGGGCCCTTTCTTAAACCCTTTTCCCTTTACCATTAGAACTTCCTTCAATGGGTCAACCATGACGTTTTGCTCAGCTGTTTTGAGCATCACGTGCAGCTCGTTGAGAGTCTTGCTCATAGCTCCCATGTGATACATCTGCCTAAAATGGGCAAATCCATCATGCAGGGAGTATAAGATCATATCTGTAGCTGTCTCAACATTGTAAGGGTTATCCAGTCGAGCCATCTTGTCAAACAAGCCTATCATGTTGTAAACATGTGGCCCAACTGGTTTCCCTTTCTCGAGCTTGTATTGCAATATGGACTTGAGGGTCAAGTACCTCTCAATTCTGGCTTGCTCCTTGAAGAGATCTCTAAGATTCTTCATAATGGTATGTGCATCATGTGCTTCAAACCTTTGTTGAAGAGCAGGTTCCATAGCAGCCAGCATCAGGCAAGTGACTTGCATTGCCCGTTCGCATATTTTCTTGTGACGTGCCTTTTCCTCATCAGATGAGGTGGCAGTCAGCTCTGGGATGGGGGTTTCAAGGACATCCTCTTGTCCCTCAGACCTGAGAATAATTCTCAGATTCCTTTCCCAATCAAGGAAATTCTTGTCGTTCAAACGGTTTTTCTCAACTATTGAGCGGAGAGTGAATTTGAGGTGTTCAGAAGACATGGTAACTACAAAACGGAATAAAAACATGCAGATAAATTATGCTTGACATGTAAGAACTTTAAAATTTAGACCAGCTATAAACAGTAAGTTATTGCACATTCTACTCAATTATGTTGTCCCTTGTGAGTAAAATGATTCCAAGATCCTATCTTAGATGAAACTCGAGCGTACTAGGGCACTTCCCCAAGTCTCATGTAATCAAGGTAAGTAAACTCCTTTACTAATTATAACACCTTATAACTCTTGGTTGATGGCCACATCTTATGTAAGACTCATCCTTATGCCTCAAGATCCAAAACTGAGCCTTTTGGTCTCTTGTTGAGTGTAACCATACCAAGGCAGTATGCCCCTATTAGACATACCCGCACTATCTCAAGGTCAAGGAATGACACCTCGCTAGGGCGAAAACTATCCAACGAATCCCAAGGGCCTCATGGTTATGATATGGAAAGGCATGATCTCAATATTCTGTTAAGGGACTTAAGCATGCAATGGTTGTTTATTTACTAGTGAACAAAATAACATAAACAAACAAGCAAGCATGCAAAGTGGGAAATAAAGCATTCAAGTAATGCAGTAATTAAATGTGATCCTAGTATGGCCCCTAAAACCAAAATTAAAGATCTAATCTTCATGGCTCTTGTTACTCTTGGATCACCATCCTTAGTATCCTCCATGGATCTCCATCCTTTGGTCTTCTTAATATCTTCTTCTTCTTGTCTTACATATTATTGAAATAAACTCTTTTGCAGAGATTTAAATTACAAAAATACATAACGATACGCAGATCGTGTACAAGAAAAACATAACGGTACACAGACCGTATTTATCTATCCTAATGTGGGCCATACTAGTCACCTCATGCAAGCAATAATATCATAATATTATAATACATGCATGCAATAATAATATCAAATATTATCAAGAATATTAATCTAATTAATAGTATTAATCAATTTAACTAATTTAAATAAAACCATATTAAATTAAATAAATCATCTCATGACATAAATAATTTAATATCAAATTCTTAATTCAAATTAAAATCAAAATATATTATTAACCATTATTAATCATTAAAATACATTATTGGATAAGATATGCATGAACAAGATAAGATATCAAATATCCTTATCTAAATCTAGTGGGAATCTATCCTAACAACTTTTAGGAAATTATATAATTTAGTTAATATCAAATATTATCCAATTAAATAAATAAGATCTTATCTTATATTTTAGGGAATTATCCTAAAATACCAAATCTACCCAACCAGACCGAGTCATGTCCGAGTCAAACCCGGACCAACCCGCTCTCACCGAACCACGCAGGGGCCGACCCGGCGGACCAACACCAACGAACAATAGCAGTATTGCTATTCATATAATAGCAATAGTCCTGCTATTAATCAACCGAACAATTCGTTAAAGTGGAGTTGGCATCTTATAAAATTAAAGCATATCACAACACTGCGCTACAACACTGAATTTCATATTAGAAGGCATGAGTGCATATTACTGCGTTAACAATTAACCGCATATTAAGTAACCGCATAATTGTTCGGAAAGTAAAGTGGAATGCGTTAACAATTAACAAGTCATTGCATAATTGATCTAATCAAACAGCATGACCAACATATTCGAACAATTAACAATTAACGATTTAGACCGCAGGTTCGGAAAATAAAGTGGAATGCGTTAACAATTAACGAGACTTTCATATGGTAAAATCAGCCACCGAACATGCCAACCGATTCGAACAATTCAATAAAATCATATTTTAACAAAAAATCAGAATTTGTGTAGTTGATTCATCTTATGAAAATTAAATTTTCATCTAATGATTTAAAACATACCAAAAAATTATATCTCTTGCATAATTAAATCACATGAATCAAGTCGGTGTAGAATAATTTTACATGCATATTTGTTCATAAAATTCTTCAACTTTACTAATCCAATCAATTAAAATCATAATTTTAATCATGTAAATTAATCTATATATCAATATTTCACTTAATTTGAATCAAGACAATCATGAACATGCATCAAAATTTAAAACTTTGAACTTGATCTAATCAATTTATGCAAGAGGCAATTGATACCACTGTAGGGATTTTAGATGCGTAAAGCGGAATTTCAGGAAACGTTTTCCTAACATCTAACCAAGGATCTCATGCATAAACCAAATAGATCATAGATAAGAAGAATCAAATACCTCTTGATGCGTGTTTCAATCTGCTGGAATGGAAAGAATAGAGCCTCACGTGTGACTCCTCTATTTGGTCCACCCAAGCTTGAATCTGGATCGCCTAGGACTCGGTTGCTAGAGCGAGGATCGAAGGCGAACGAAGGGAGAGAGCAAGAGAGGTGCGGCAACCTTGGGTAAATCTTGGATTAGAGTTTTCTCTTAGAAAGCCCTCCTTTTATAATACCAGGTGTAGATATCTTATTTCTTAAATAAGTATATCTTTTATTATTAATCATAACACTTTATTATTAACAACCCTTGTCTCCCAAGTTATATCATATATAACTTTATATTATATACTTTATATAATATGTCTCCCAATAAACTGATCCAGTCCAAACTCTAAGGGTGTGACCTCGTAGGACCCGGTAATAATAGCAATAGACTTTATGACATACTTTATAACATATAGTGTATAAATCATAGTTGGCTTCTAGCAAAGCACTATGACTACCTAAAATTATCGGATTAAATATCTCCATAAACGGTCTCACTTCATAATCAGTAATTGCATATTTGATTAAAGGACACAATTCCTTCATGATATCCATCGACTACCTTCACGAGTCCATTCATTGGTGGCTTCCTATTGCCAGGTTCGTACTGCACAGCTTGGTGCTACACCTTCTTCCGGCCCTCATCCGAATCGAGTTTGTTCTTGGCTGCCTCCCCCGTCTTCTTGGTTGAAATTAAACACGGATGGTGTCTTAAAAGGAAATCGAGTTTGGGGGTGGTGGTATTTTTCGGGATGAGAATGGTGGCTTTGTTCGAGGATTTGGCTTCACATGCGGAAATTGCACTGCTCTTCAGGCTGGAATTGAAATTTGGGAAGTGTTTCATGGTTCGTAGTTTGTTGTTCGCCTTGGTATACCACGCCTAATTCCTGAGTGTGATTTTGTTGATGTTTGCTCTCTTCTTCAGCGCTCAACTATTCCTACACATCCACATTACCATCTACTGGACCAATGCATTCATCTAATCCGAGGAACACAATGGGATCTCCAGATCGTTCATGTTCACAGGGAAAGCAATGTGCTTGCTGATAGGGGTGAGTAAAATATCCGATCCGATCTCGTCGACCCGATCCAATAATCCGCGAATCCGAACCCTAAAAGTCCGTATCCGAAAATATCCGTTTAATTTTTATCCGAATCCGATTCGATCCGGATGATTTTTCCGGATACTTGGACCAAATACGGATCAAGATATTTTGCTTATCGGATATCCGGTAATCTGATACTATTAATATATAATATATATGTTTTTATAACTAGTATATAATGTTTAATTAGTTTAGATATCTCAAAATGGTGCTTGTACATTTTTAAGTAATGAAACTCACTTCAATTCTCCAATACAATATTCCTTATTTTATTCCTTTTAATAAAAAAGAACATTGATTATTATTCTTATAGGGGCGCGCTCTGGTAAAACGACAATTATGGTAAAACGGAAGTACAATTAAAGAGCATTGGATTGAAGATTTTGAATGACTGGATTTGATGGAACAAAGAAGCCACATGGGGATGCAAGGCACCGGATTTGAATATCCTACCTTATTTATTGAATTACCGAAAATATGTTCCTATAAAATAGGAAGTTGTTCCTACAAAATATGGTAAATCTACAGATTGGAGAGAGAATGAAATTATTCAAATATTTAAAATTTAAATGGAAAGATTATTTTAAATTCGTTAAGTTCGTGAATATCGTTAATGTGTTCACGAATATCGATCATTTGTTAAAGAATATCGTTCATGTTTGTTTGAATATCGATTTCTATTTAATAAGTGAATATTTAATATCTTAAAAATGTGAATATCATCACTTAAATCATGAATTTCACCACTTGATAATATGAATATCACACTAAGTTATATGAATATCTCAATTAATCACATGAATATCAAATTCACTTACATGAATATCACCACTCAATTTGTGAATATCACTACCCATTTTGTGAATATAGCCCACCACCCAATTACATTAATATAGTCACCCAAGTACATGAATATCATCACCTAACTACACGAATATCACTATCCAATATCTTCGAAGGTGTAATATCCCTCATTTTATAAGGGTATTTTGGAATTATTCCAACTCCCGTATTACAAGTCGGATTAATTTCAGAGAAGTTCAGACATTCGGTAATATGTTTGATCTCTGTAATATTTTTCTGAGTAATATAAAATACAGTTGACGTATTTTCGGGGTTAAATAGTCGTTCGTGTACGAATATATTTAACCCGGGGTTAAGAAGATTAACCCAAAGTCAAAACGGTCAAAAGGGTGAAGAATGGCCTTGACCGCACCCCGCGGTCAAGTGGCCGCACCCGCGGCGAAGGCCGATCTGTGAGGCGGTCAGAGGAGGCCACCGCACCCTGCCTCACCCCGCGGTGGGATATTTTTCTTCTACAGCGTGATCGTCTTCCACTGCAAGTGGCGCCGGTTGTCAGCAAGTGGCTGCCTCCCTTGGTCGAGGGCTTGTCCCCTGCTTGTTCCCCTCTTAGCTGAGCCTATAAAAGGGAGAGAAAGCTGAAGAGGAGAGTGTTGAACGTCTTCTTCCTCCTCCTCTGTTTTCTCCATTGTCGCCTGAGCTTCCAAGCTTTCGCCGGAGCTTCGCCGGAGTTTCCCTTGAGTGGAGAAATTACTCCCAAGTGGTGTTGGAAGGTTTAAGGTGTTTGGAGAGTGAACCTTAATCGAATCGAAAGCAAACAACTCGATTTGGGTGAGTTTTCTGAATTCTCGCTGAAGCCCCTCTGCCTCTGTTAGCTCGCCGCACCCGCGGCAAGGACCCCACCGCACCCGCGGTGAGTTGGGTTCGTGTTGTGGCTCGTGGGTGTGTGGTCTTGGGCGAGGCTTGGCTCCTTCGATTCTTTCCGTATTCTTTTAGATTCATATATGTGGATATTGAATCTAACTTAGGGTTTCATTTTGGGTCGATCCGAAGGAATCTGTGGTCTCAGATCTATCCCTATTTCGGACCCAAGAACTCGTCGTCTCTAAGCTTTGCTTAAGCTTCTGCGGATCTAAGGCAAGTGGCGGTTCGCTCTTGCTCATCATTCCATATTTCAATTAATTATCAATTGGTTAGTTGTTAATTAATTTGGGGTGATTTACTATTTTCGTTGGGAACAGTTTTGATAACTGTTTGTGATTTTAAAAAGGAGATATTATAATAGGTTGTATATCTGTTAGAACAACGCTATTATATATATTTTGATATGATTTAATAGGTTGTATATCGTTAGAACAACGCTATTTTATCTGTTATTGGTCATGATGGATTTGATGTGGATTATTACTGTGCTGAACTGTTTAGTTAGCACGAGTATTCGTAGGAACGCTACTGTGTATCTCATTGCGAGTGCTAGTCGTTTCTTGATAACCTGGTGGTTAGGATTTAGTTCCTACCATCCTCCTTACTCTGGGTCTGTGCACACAGCTGGTGCCACTTGTAGGGATTTAGTTCCCGATTTCGTTTTGAGGGATTTAGTTCCCTAGGGATTTAGTTCCCGATTCCGTTGTTTGGGATTTAGTTCCCGAAGGATTTAGTTCCCGATTCGACTTTAGGGATTTAGTTCCCGAGTCAACTCCGCCTTAGGGATTTAGTTCCCGACGGTATCTCTTTATCCTGAGGGATGAGAGAATCTAAAAGCTTATAACGTGTTGTGCGTTTTGGAATTTAATGAGATAAGTGCTTTAGTGCACATGATTAATATACCCTTGGGCGAGTAGTGCAGCTAAGTATAGTGCAACTAGGAAAGCTCGTCTTGACTTTGATCAGAGTAAAGTTCTCTTTCTAATCTGGATTCGCTTTGAGCGGTGAGGTTGGTCGTGAGCCAAAACATCAAGTCGTTTTTGAACGCTTGTGTTTTATTTATGTTCCCCAACATTTGTCATATTTCCGATAAGGCTCATCTCGTTGGAGTCTTCTTTTGGGATTGATTGCTATGAGACTCGGTCTCCAGAATCTTCTCTTGATCATGTCTTTTCTTGTGTTTCAGTAGAGTATGGTGGTTGACTATCGTAATATCATTATCGGTTTTGATTCGAGGAGCGATGAGTCTAACCTAATACGTCTACTTCAAACCATTCTGCTTTGTACCCTTGCTTAGTCTTTCATTAGACTAACCAACCGTAATTGTTCTCTGCATGGTTGGCTGGTGTCATCCGTTCGATTCGGCACATCAGATAAGTTGCCGTCCTGTGAAGGCTAGAACGACTATGAAGGCAAACGATGTTTTTGATAAGTTTATTCAGGTTAAGATCCTTGGCGGATGATCATTGTGATCAAGACCCTTTTGATGATTATTTAAAGACTTCCGCTGTGTTAAACATGTTTGTAGTAAGACTTCCGCTGTAATGATTCTGATTATGTATTTTTGATGTATTTGGAATTATGTTATAATTCTGAGACTTTGGTTTAAATGAAAGTTATGATATTCTGTATCATAATTGTTGTTTGATGATTTATATCAACTGGAAAAGCCTTGGGTGACATCGGACAGTACGTCTGAGGTCACTGGCGGTAATACTTTCAAGAGGTTATTTGGGGGTGTTACAGAAGGTTTGATTCATGACGGTAAGGTTTAACAATGACATTGTCGCGTCGATTTTGGGCCGCACAGTCGCACGATCAACCTGAATATCAACATTATTATAATGAATATCAACAACATTATATTGAATATCACATCATAAATTTTGAATATCGACTATTCAACGCATGAAACCTCATGAATATGAACAACATTATAATGAATATCACATCATACAATTTGAATATCAATTGGAAATAGTACAAACAACACCATCAACAAGCAATTTGAATACTATAATAGCGATATTCATTCCATATGTGATGATATTCACGTAATTTGTACGCATAGTCATACAAGTAAGTAGTCGATATTCATAAAAATAGTGTCAATATTCAGAGTTTAATTCGCACATGATGATTATTTAGAGTTTAGGTGAATATCACATCATAAATATCAAATACTCAACGCATGAGACCTACATCCAATATGAATATCAAAAGCATTTGTATGAATATCACATTAAACAATTTGAATATCAATTACAAACAATACAAACAACACCCCAAAACACCAAAACTGATCCAACATGAATATCAAAAACATTATAGTGAATATCACATCATAAAATTTGAATATTAACTACTCAATGTATTAAATTTAAATCCAACCTAAATATCAAAAAAATGTGTATGAATATTACAACAAACAATTTAAATATCACATCAAACAATTTCATTCGTGTAGATACTTAACCACCGTAATCAAGTTCACCGATCACTAAGAAATTAAATAGGATGAAGCAATTCCTGCATAATGTCGCATTATTTCAGAGTGACATCAGCAACAATTGTAAAACCAAAATGCAGATCAAATTTGCAAAGATTACAACGAGTGGACTCACCAACAGAAGAAGAGCTTGAGAAATTGGAATTCTCAGGGAGGAACCAAAAGATGGAGACGTCCTCTTCAACGAGTGGACTCACCAACAAGCTCTTCTTCTAAATCTGAGGACTTCTCCGACACCATCTTCTGGTTCTGACACCATCTTCTAGATCTGAGGACTTCTGCGATCAGTGACGAGTTGTTGGTGAGTCCACTCGTCGACGACGATCTGGATTTGAGGACTTCTCCGCCACCCCAACATACTGTTGTTGGTCGCAATAGACAGATCTAGATCTGGAGACGTCCTCTTCAACGACGATTCCGGATCCCTGCTGGTGTTCGCTCCTCCCCGTAGTCCTCTGGAGCGCCTCCCTCCGAATCGCCACCGCTCTCCGGCAGTCCCCGAGCCTCGATTCGAGCGAATAGGATGGCGTCGTACCGGCGATAACCGGTTCAACAACCTTCTTGTCATCTTCCGAGAGACAAAACGCGGATTTGGAAGAGAACGGGTCGCCGGTGTGGGTCGGTGTTGGTGTTCGCCGGTGAGAGATGAGGGAGGTCGAGATGACGGTGTTTTGGGGTTGGGGCTGGAACGCAGAGATAAACAGAGGGAGGAAGAAAGAAAAATAAAAAAGAAATAAAATAAAACCAAAAAAGTAGGAGTGGTTTTGGAGTGGGATAAACCGTATAGGAGAGAGAATAATCAAATTTGAATTTCAATCCCCCAAAATTCGGGATTGATTGTGATTGTGTAGAGTACCGGCTATTTTCCTAATATGCACCTCTAATTGGTGTAATCCAGATCATCCATTAAATCTCATCTAACGGATGTGATTAGTACTTCCGTTTTACCCTAAGAAGCCGTTTCACCAGATCCAAGTTCTATTCTTATAAAATTAAAACCCGAAATTAAAAATTCATGTACTAATTGTCGTCTCACTAAACAAATCAAATATGTTTTTTTGTCTAAGATTGAGTGTTCATCATTGAATTGAATTTTGATTATATAAGTTAAAGTTATAACTTTATATATACTTGTCAATTCCTCTTGTTATATTATATATACGTTTATGGTTTTCAATTTGAAAAGGTTGACAAGTTTAATTGTTTAAAAAAATTACAGGGGCTTGCAAAATAGTGTTGATGTTTGACATTTAGTTTGCACTTTACGGATTGTTAGTTTTGATTGAATTAGAAAAATTAACATTTTGATTTAATTTTTAATAGGTTTTCTAGTAACCGGATAATTTGGATATTCGAGTCGAATATCCGATCCGGATAATATTTACCGGATATCCGGTCCGAAACGGACTGGATATAAATATGAGTTTTGTGAATATTTTTTTACCAGATATCCGACATACCGGACCGTATCGGATATATCCATTTACTCACCCCTACTTGCTGATACAGTAGCTAATTGGGCTCTTTTGATGTTGCATATGTTGAATTATTTCGCTAATTGGGCTCTTTTGATGTTGCATATGTTGAATTATTTCAAATTCCTCATTATCTTCAGGGTACTTTCCCTAGTATTCCGTCTATTGTATTCCCATTGAGAAATAACTCTTCTACCACTATAATATAATCGATTTTTCTAAGGACATAGGTTAAGGGCATAGGTTAAGATCCTATATGTAGAAATTTTTGATTATATGTTAATTTTTTAGATATTTAAAAAAAAAATGGATTTACCTTTCCTTCTTTAGAGTTTATATTCCTTAATAGAGATTCTTAATATATGCCCTTAGGATATAGGTTAAAAAAACCGTAATATAATTTGAGAAAAGGCCTAGCCCTCTTTATGGAGCCAAAAAAAAATCAAATAATGTTTTTTCCTTCCTAATACAATATTGAATCATAGTTGTTGGTTGCTATAAAAAAAGTATGTCCATCGACATCGTGTTTCATGTGTCGAGTTGGACAAAATCCACCCTAATACATTTTAAAGGAAAAATCAAGTCTGTAGAAAAAATTGTGCACTTGTGGATGTCTGGAATTAACACGTGTCCCTTAAAATTTAAAATCTTCCACTTTCTTCACTAACACTCTTCGCCAAATGCTAAACCCATTAATACCACTATCCCCCACCTTCACAAAACCGGCAAACTACACCACTTCTTCCTCCTAATTCGAACTGTAGCCACCACACCAGTCCAACCCGCCGGGGCTTCCTAGGGTTTGGTTATCGGGAGAGAGAAAGAAGGCGAGCCCATCGCCAGAAGATCCAGGGTTTAAATTGACGATGGAGAAGGAGAAGGCGGTTAAAAAAGAGGCGGTGGTGTTGGAATCGGGGTCGAAGATTTGAACGGGGGAGTTGTAGATGACTAAGCCGGAGTTGCTGGTGGCGACGACGACATCTCGTGTGAGCCTTGAGGTGGGTGTCGCACAGTAGGGTTAGGTTTCCCAGGTTGAAATCGGGGAAATCGAATTCGAAGCTGACGGAGGAAATTCGAAGTAGGATGAAAACATCAACCGCCAAGCTCAGGAAGAAATCAAGAAATTTTCTCAGGGATTGACTCATATTCTTCATAGTGTAATTCTTTGCAATTTCAGGTTGCCATTCAAGTGCCTGTACAATTTGGTAAGGCAAGGATTAAAATCAGTTGGATATACTTCTTAACTAGTTGATGTTAACTAGTTGATGACCCGTGTCATGCATGGGGTTGGGTTTATTAAATATTTTTATAATATGATATTAAAATCTTTATGTAATGTGACACTATAAGATTAATACTTTTATATGTTAATATTTATTATAAATATAAAATACCACAATAATTGAAAGTATTACCATAGTTATTCAATCTAAATTTGTATGTCAAGTAAAAAATTAAATATCTAGTCATATCAGGTTTTGAAAAACTTCCTTATATACAACATTTGTAGTGGTATTCTGAGGACAACCTTGAAGATCACCAATTAAGATCTTCAACCCACTTCTACTTGTAACTCTAGAAAATACAACGTAAAGTTGTCCATGAGTAAAAACAGGTTTTGGTAGAAACAGACCCACTTGAGATAGTGATTGTCCTTGACTTTTGTTGATGGTCATGACAAAACAAACAACCACTGGAAACTGCCTCCTTTGAAATCTAAATGGGAATCGAGTGTCTGATGGTGTAAGTACCATGCGTGGAATACATACTCTGTGTCCAATATTGCTTCCAGAAATAATTTCAGCTTCTACAATATGACTCCCAAGTCGAGTGACTATCAATCTGGTACCATTACATAGCCCTGCAGATTAGTCAATGTTCCTGAGTAGCATAATGGGAACACCTACCTTCAACTTCAACACATGACTTGGTATACCAGAAGATCGAATGCCATTGAGGAATTCAATTGAATAAACACTGACATCATCAAAGCCGCTTTCATCTGTTTTGCAAATACTATCTGAGCTAAGATACACTCTTTCATCCCCTTGTAGTAGAGACAACATGTATTCATTCACCTTATCAACAATCTCATAGGTGGGTGCAAGAATTAGATATACGTCTTCTACGGAATGATTTAATATGACATCAAAATTCACGAAATCGAATGTGTTTCGTGGTATTGAAAGATAATCAATTTGTTGTACTTTAGTAGTCCTGAAAAATGTCATACTAAGGGGAAGACGACAATAACGATAAGTACCACCGTAACTGTCCAAACCAAAATTGGATATTAGATATACACCATATTGAGTTATGGTCGAAAATTTGATGAACAATGACTTTTTCATAAAACCATAAAGTTTCATCCACAGTAAAACAATTAAAAATTGTGTTAATATCTTAAGAGATAAAAAAGTAAATGTCTTCATAACAACAAAATTTTATAAGTTGCTTACCTTGTCATCAACCAAAACCATTTCTTTACCAGTGATAACATCCTTGTTATTGTATAGAGTTCTATTCCACATATGTAACACACAAACTCGAATCTTCCAAGTGACATTAGTCTTTAACTTGAGATCTTCAATGAAGTATAAATTTTCGGCCATTGTACCTTTAGAGGAAGAATAAGAAGAGGTTTTTGTAGAGTAAACTAATAAGAATATAAATTAGGGTGAAATAAGTGCATCTATAGAGAGTTTAAATAAAGAGAGCTTAATACAATAAAAAATATATATATATATTATCTTATTTATTACAATAGGTAACCTATAATTTAAACTACCTTTGATAATGAAAAGTAAGCTTTTTGTTCTAAAGATAACTTAATCCACAATTCTTCTCTTTATTCTACAGAGAAGATAGTATGAGTATCTTATACGTAATTTTACTTAGTATTTTTACGTACGGTATGTTTTTGTATTTGGTAACTTTACTTACGATAGTTTGATATAGAACAAAATCTCCACCAGCTATACCATATTTCTGATGATTAATTATTACCTTCACAATTGGAGACAACTGTACATAACATATCATCTATTTTGAAGATATCTTCATCTTATAATTAAACATTATGTCACCCTCTTGAATTTTTTTTATCCTTAGATCCAAGAACTCAAGGTTTTAACTAAAATAACATGATAATTTTTTATATATTGTTAAAGTTAAATTAGTTTTAAATAGTTATGGTAAATATATATATATATATATATATAAGAGAAAATATATTATTATATAAAATTATTATATCTTATACGTAAGAAAAGTATTATTAATATTTATGCAAATTATATTTTTTTTGATAAAAAGTAGATATCTATATCTATTTCTCTAATAATAATATTTAGATAAAGTTTTTTACCTTCAATTTTACTTAGTAATTTTTACTTAGTAAAGCCTTCAATTCTTC
Source organism: Rheum nobile (assembly GCA_027886185.1). Taxonomy (NCBI): domain Eukaryota; kingdom Viridiplantae; phylum Streptophyta; class Magnoliopsida; order Caryophyllales; family Polygonaceae; genus Rheum; species Rheum nobile. Next base: position 2,733,526 of record WOAB01000236.1, on the reverse strand, counting down.
TAAAGATAGCTTAACCCACAATAAATAAGATATTATGATTTATGAATAAGATATCATTCGTATCATACGTTTATTTATTATCCGTATGATTTATGAATAAGATATCATACGTTTCACGTCTAAAGATGGGTTTTATTTAATTTAACATAGTTATGGTAAAAATTCAGAAATAAGATAAGAAGGATATAATTATTATTTAATTTTTTAAATCATAAACAATTATTATTTGAAAATTCGAAATTACTATTTGTAAAGTGAAATAATAAGATCAAGTTTTTATATTGTAAATATTATTTAATTTAAAAAAATTATGGTAAGAATTCAGAAATAAGATAAGAAGGATATAATTATTATTTAATTTTAAATAATTATGGTAAAAATTCAGAAATAATATAAGAAGGATATAATTATTATTTAGTTTTAAATAGTTATGGAAATAAACAATAAATAAGATATTAGTTATGGAAATAAACAATAAGATAAGATATCGGATGATGTGGATATAATTATTATTTAGTTTTAAATAGTTATGGAAATAAACAATAAATAAGATATTAGTTATGGAAATAAACAATAAGATAAGATATCGGATGACTTGGCGGATGAGGTGGCATAGCCCAGAGGCCGACACGTAGGCGAATTGAACGTGAAGACGACACGTACGCGAATTAAACGTGAGGCCGACACGCAGGAAAAAAGCTTCTGTTTTAGTATATAGATCGATAGATGTGTGCAGTTTCTTCTTCCTTTAGGTTTAATGGTTATAATGCAATTTTTTATGTCAATAATTTTTCTTTTTCGTGTGTTGTGTAGTCTATGACTGAAGCATACCATCAAGGTAAGAATGTACGTTCTTGGGTGTTTTGTATAAAATTTAGCCATGGTTAGACATTTGGTTACAGGACTAGCTTGAATTATTTTTGCATTATGTCATATAACTTGCAGTGATGGGCATTCTGGCTCCGGGGAAATTCTAGATATAGCATGGGAGTCCGCTCAAAGGAAATCACATATAGTTGTGGCATACAAAGAGATTTTCCTGTATGGTTGATGTCATAGAGGTAGATTCATTATACCTTCTTTAGCTTGCTTTTTAGAACATATGAATCTTGGTTTAAAAGAGAACCTTCGAAGCTACGAAACCACATAAAGTGATTGTACTTAATTACAGTAGTTTTTGTCACCACGGAACATAATTTCATATGTGATGAATATTGTGCAATTTGTTGTGTCTTTGAATTGGATTAGATAATTCGACTTCCTGGATCACATTGCCTCTATAGTGTGAGAGTCAATTTTTTTATTGTTTATTTCGTGAAGCAGCATATTATTCAAAAGTTGAGTTTTCTTCTAGAGATGAATTTTCTTAGTTGTTATCAATGCTTTAATATTACAATCATCCAATGTGTGCAAAGGTGAAAACTATGGAATTCAATTTCACCAGATCAATCAAGCTTATGATGTTTGTTGAAATCCGTTTCAACCCTTCGTGAAGACGTTGCGGGTCAACACACCCCCAACCCGGATGTATTAGAGATTTGTTTGATTCGGGAGAGGTGCTCAGCTGCTGTCTCCTTTGATGACCTTCGCGTGGGATCTGGATCGCCAAGCCGAGTTTTCTGGGATCTGGTCTTCTCTTCAAGCCAGCTTTCTGACCATGTTGTTCTGTCACCTGATAGGGCTAGGGTCTACACCTTGCGGTCTGTTCCTGGCTTCGACTTCCCTTCTCTTTGGACGGCTCCTGGATTTACCTGCGAGTCCCGGAGAGAGCTTCTCCGGAAGAACACCCTCTGACGCCCAAGTTAGTGATGAGATCAAGGAGTTTAGAGGTAGAGAAGAGAGATAAAAGGGGGGAAATATAGGGGGATCCACTTAATGGCCACAAACATCAGAGAGCTCAAGAACCCGAAACCCAAAATAGCTATGGAGTTTTCTAATTCTCTTTCTTTCTCTCTCTTTCCCAAAAATTGCCTCCCGCTTGCTCAAGGATCTCAAGGGTATATATAAGAGTTGGTATCCACTCTTGTACTGCCAAGTGTCGATTGTTGGTTGATGGAATTCTTCCACATGCATGGAAGCTTCGTCTCCTCTGACACGCCGTCTCTCTCTATAACAGAATTCTAGTAGCCTTGGCGTCCCACGCGTAGGCATTCCACGCGGGGGAAATCTGCCTCCTACAGCCAGCCCCCCAAGCTCTTCGCGAAGAATGAGCGAAGGCTTGGTTCGTGGGAGTCTCTGGAACTTTTCCGAGACTCTCTGCGCGTAGATCTCCTTGTCTCAGATGTCGGATATTCTTGCAGACTTCTTATCCCGCCTTCCGCTTTCTTGGTTCAAATTTTGAATACCCGTTGAGAACCTCTTCGCTTGCCAAGTGTTTAATCCGGGGTGATCCATGTGGCGTTTTAAGTGTCTCTTCAACTGCCGTACCAAACCAGCAAGCCCTATAAACTGTTTTGTTCCGGGGTTTTTCCTCCGCTGCGTTTAACTTCCCATCCAACTGCTCTTTCTCCGGCGATTCTCCGGTGGCTGATTCTTGTCAATCTCGTATCTCCGGTGGTTTTTGCGCTTCAACAGGTAACTTCTTTCCCTTTCTCTCTCCTCACTTCCTCTCTCTGGATTTTCTTCTGGTTCTGGGTGAGCGAGGGGGGTGTTGAGGTCGTATTGCTGAGGCAAAAAGGTTCCTCTTTTTTCGATTGCTGAGACCCAGATCTGACCCCAGCCGCTCTCCGGCGTGGACTTGCGATTTTGAGGTACTTTCTGAGTGCCCCCCCCTCTGTTTTACCACCTCTCTTGGGGTGTGACTTCTCATTTCTTCTCCCTAGTCATTTTAGGGTTTCCCTGGGACGAAATGTGTTCTTTCCTACTTTCGTTGATTCTGACCAGCCTTCTGGTTGCCCTTGGGGTGTTTCGTTTCGATCTGCTTATTTCTTTGCATAGTTCCTCTAATCGGGGCTGATGTATTTTCTTTCATCTTCTTGTTAAGTTCGGGGTCCGATCTTCCTATCGGAGAGGGCGATGAACTTTAAGCACCAGGTCCGTACATCCAGTGAACAACGTCAGCGCTCCTCATTTGGAGGGTCTACTGAGTCAAAGGGGTCGCCTACACCAATGCGTCCTAGGAAGCGTCTTGTCCTCCCCGAGACTCGTTATAAAGCTAAGCACGATCGTTCTCTTTGATACGACGCAGAGAGTATTCACGGGGAAGGGCTTCGTGAAGAAACGTCGCCTTCGACCTCGGGTCGGAGTCAGCCTTGTGCTAACGCAACCCCTACGTCCTCACCCTTCCGCTGTATTGTAATAACTCTATATTTTGTCGTATTTGTAATTGTGTTGAAATTTCGCGACTATGTTCAAATGAAAGTTATGGTAATTTTGTATCATAATTGTTCTTTATGAATTGTGTTTCAATGGTAAAGCCTGGGGTGGCTTCGGTGTGGAAACCGAGGTCACTGGCGATAATACATTTCCAAATGGGTTAAAATTTGTGGGTGTTACAATTCACGGGGAAGGGCTTCGTGAAGAAACGTCGCCTTCGACCTCGGGTCGGAGTCAGCCTTGTGCTAACGCAGCCCCTACGTCCTCACCTTCGCAAGCTATGTCGGGGAGGGACAGCCTCTGGATCTTAAAGAGGTGTGTAAGGCGATTGCCGTCTACGGATAGTACTTTCTTCCGAGAGGACGATGTGGATGAGACTGTGTTGGACTTTGAGCATTTAGAGGGAATTATTCAGGCATATCTATTTCCTGCCGGATCTGTTTTAGCTCTTCCGGAGGAGGGCTCGCGATCCCTTCACCATTTTCCCAACTTTATGGCAGTATCCCTTCCAGCACTGTATGCCGGATTTCGCGTGCCTATTCATCCACTTTTCAAGGAGGTTCTGAATGCCCAAGGCACTAGCCCCATTCAATTGCATCCGAACTCGTGGAGGAATTTCTACTGTCTCTTCCTCCATTGTCGTGAGTTGAGTGTCGAACCTTCTCTTGAAGTCGTTCGGAATCTGATATCTACGCGTGATATTACCAACGGGTACTGGTCTTGGAAGGTTGAGTATACACAGTGGGTCACCAAACCCACCAATCTGGGCACGTGGAGGAATGAGTGGTTTCTGCTTAGGATTCCGGGAGCATTCAGAGTTAATATCAATCCTGGGAGAGCTCTCCACTTTTCTTGCCTGGCGTCTGGTCCTGCTAAGAAGAGGCAACAGAGCGAGAAAAAGGCTTTGATCGCAAAGTTTGATCGTACCTCATGCTACGAGTATGGTCAGCTGATGACGGTGGAGAAGCTTGAAGAGTTGGGCCTGAGTTCTCCCCACCCTCGCGGGGGTGAGCTGATCTTTTGCCATTTTTGGGCTTTGATCTCCGCGGGCTGGAACTTGCGATGTTTGCGGAGGCGCCTACTGATTTGTCCTTTCTTTTTCTCCTTAGTCACATGCTTTTTGCTAACGCTATTGTTTCCGTTTTTCCAGGATCTTCGTCCACTATGTTGTTTGACTACATGGACGGCCTTGAGGATTTGGAGGTGGGCCTCGCATTTGGGGATCCGATGCAGGGCGAAGGCCAACATGTTCCTCTTACTGCTTTAGACGGAGTAGAGATCTCCCAGGACCACGCGGAGGGAGTTGGGGAAGATACTGGTGATGTGATTTGTGCCTCTTCCCAGGGACGGAAAGCCCCAGTGACAGAGTTGAGGGAGAGCCCCGAACTCCCCTTGGTTGATCTGAAGAGGAAATCTTCTCGTGGCAAGAAAACGAGGCACCATGCTAAAGACCAATCTGACCCCGTGGGATCTGTGGCTCGTTACTTAGATGTTGTACGAGCTCTCCACTTTTCTTCGTGTTGGCTTACGCGGGCCGTTCCCTTTATTAATTTTTCTTTTGCTGCACAAGCTATGAAGGGGTGTCGTGATGCTTTGGGTGCTTTAGGGAGAATCACATCCCATGATGCAGAAACTGAATCGCTTCGTGAGCAAGTCTCTCGGATGAAGGAAGAGATGAACCGGATGAAGGCGGAGATGGACGTTGTACTGGCCGAGAAGTCGTTGCTTCGGACGGAGGTCAAAGAACTCCGCGGACTCAAAGTTCTTGCTGAGAAGTGCACCGCGTTGGGGGAGAGGGTGATGGTGTTGACCGACAACTGTAAGGAGGCCAAGGAAGAAGGGAAACAAGAAGGGGTGGAAGAGTATGTGGCGGGTTACCGTATGAAGGCCCGGTATATGTATTTTGCTGCCGGGGAGTTCTTCCATGGTTTGAAGGTTGGCGCTAAGCAGATGGCTGACCACTATAAGCTTCAACTGATACGTCTTGATCCTCGCAATTCCGCGTGAGTGGACTATAAACCAAGGGCTCTTTATAAGATCCCAGTAGTGGGGACATGAAGGAAGACCATGATGCAGTCTTAGAGGCCTGGGGTGTGATAGCTTTGAAGGAAGGTGATCCCTCTGTGAGGAAACCATCTTCTCCTGCTGCAACGTCTATTGGAATCAAACGCACGCGGGAAGGCTCTCCGCGCGGGGAGGTTGTGCTGTTGTATCTCGCCCCTAGTTTAACTTTAGTTTTGTCTTTGTTTGCTTCGTACTGTTTTTAGGTTGTTCTCTTACTTCTTTTGCGGTTGTGGTGTTTGGCCGAAGCCTGTAAGATACTCTTTGCTTTTGGGACTATTTCGGTTGTTCATCTCTTTTGTTTCCGCGAATTGTTTGTATGGCAGACGCTTGCACTTATTAATGCCTTGGGGCTTTTGCTTTTGTAGCTCGCGTGCATTTTCTTGATTATTTTTGTTTTATTTGTAGACGTGCCTTTTGGTTTTGCTTATTGCTTCGTTCGACACTTTCTGCTCGCGTTTGACTTTCCGCAGTTTGGCTCTAAATGCGATTAGACTGGGGTGGCTCAGTAATCATTCTTCTTACTAAGCTTACTTCAGTCTTTGACTTTCCTTTTTCCATTTAAATGCATCTAGTCACTTCAGTCTTTTCATGGCACGGTCTTTGATGCCGTTTTCTTTTTAACAGAGGTAGGAAGGAGTTCTATTTTTCAGGGGCAGTTATTGCCTTGGCCGGTTTCTTTTATGGAGAGAGGGTGGAAGTAAGCGGTTTTATTGGGGGAAGAACTGCTTCTGAGAACCGCTTTTGTCTTTCTATAAATACCATGTCTCTCTCCCTTTTATTGCATCCTTTTGCCTTGCTTCTCTGTGCTTCTTTTTCTTCCTTTCTTTCGTTCCCTTTGTCAGTCATGGTTAGGTTGATGCTGGTTGTCCACTATAACGGGCGAATCGTGTGCCAATGTGGTGATCGTCGGCTGTCCTCTATTCACCGTTATGACGGTGGTTAACTGCGGACCATGGATATGGGCATTGTGGGGGAGTCGGTTGGAGAGTTCGATTTGGAGGTTATGCGGGCTCGCCTTTTTCCAAAGGCTGTTCGTTTGGGAGTGGGGCGCATTTTCTATTTTCCTCGTCCCCTGGCCAGAGGGCGACGCCTGCGCGAGGTTATGACAAATTACTCGTATAGCTCGTTTGGGTCGAGAAGGACCAGTCCATGTCTTTGTGTACGCGCCTCCTCCACCTGGTTTTCCTGCTCATAGCCTTCACACTGTTGGTCTTTAGGGTTTTTGTTCTTGCTTTTGTTTTTGTTTGCGATCCCCCTCTTTCCTCCCCCATCCTTCTTTTAGTTCTTGGATTAAAAGAAGGATAAAAGAGGGGTTCGTAGAGGGTGATTTAATCAAGTTGCGAATTTTTTGGATGTTGCACCCCTGAAGGGGATGTATGTAATGCGGTGTGTAATGCGAGTTTTGGGTCTAAGCTTTTTGGATGGTAATGGCGAAATGCCTTCTGAATTCTTGTAGTGAAGAAAACAATGTTGTAATTACAATGGTTCCTTAACGAAAATGTAATGATCTGGCGTAAAGCCTTTAGTGCTATCTACATATTTCGCTTGCTTGCTCATGCTTGCGTACTTGCTTCTTCTTGGGTGTGCTTGCTTTTTCTGGACTTGCCCTGTTCAAATTTATAATTGTTGTGAGTGACTGCGCGTATGGCATACAGTATGGTTTAAAGAATGTGGCGTTAAGTACCTTATCGCTACTTTGTTCTTGCTTGCGATAATTGCTTTTTGCTTTTCGCGTGCACTTGTTTGGGACTTGCTAGTGTTGCTACGCGTACTGACCAATGCTTGACAGGCCCAGTATCGTCTGGGTGTTGCTACGCGCACTAGCTAATACTTACTAAGCCAGTGCCGTTGGGTGTTGCTACGCGTACTGGCCAATGCTTGCCAGGCCCAGTACCGTCTGGTATTGCTACGCGCACTGGCTAATACTTGTCTAGCCAGTGTCGTTGGGTGTTGCTACGCGTATTGGCCAATGCTTGCCAGGCCCAATACCGTCTGGTGTTGCTATGCGCACTGGCTAATACTTGTCAAGCCAGTGCCGTTGGGTGTTGCTATGCGTACTAGCCAATGCTTGCCAGGCCCAGTACCGTCTGGTGTTGCTACGCGCGCTGGCTAATACTTGCCAAGCCAGTGTCGTTGGGTGTTGCTGTGCGTACTGGCCAATGCTTGCCAATCCCAGTACCGTCTGTTATTGCTTTCTCATTTTCCTGAAATTCATACAAGAAGAAATGATCTTTAGATCTTTTTGGTTGTTTGTTATATATCCTAGATAGCCCGCGTGCGTTTCTATTGTAGCGTTTAGCGTGATATACCTTATTATTTCTCTTTTACTCCGCCCCAGGTTTTTTGCTTTCTAGTTATTGCCTTGAGTTGCGATGTTGCTGCCTGTACGATTAAGGCTCCGGGGTTATGACTTAGTGTGGAGCGCGTAATTTCGGACCAGTTAAGGTTAGTAAGGATCATACCTGGGGTGTGCCTTTCTTTACGGGTAGTATTTGCGGAGCCTCATTACGTTCCACGAATTTGGAATCATGTTCCCTGTGTGGTCTTTGAGGCGGTAGGCTCCTGGGGCTACTTCGAGTGCGATTATATATGGGCCCTCCCATCCGGGGTCGAGCTTTCCTCCGTCGGTCTTTCTAAGTACCAAATTGCCTTCCACGAATCCCCGTCGTTTCACCTTTTTGTTGTAGTAGGCGGCTATGCGACGCTTGTACTCACTCTCGCGTATGCTCGCCATTTCTCGTATCTCTTCCGCTAGCTGCAACTCTAGCTGCAACTTTTCAGAGTTTTTTTCTTCGTTGTAATCCAGGAGTCTTTCGCTGGGGAAAAGATGTTCTACTAGTATCACGGCTTCAAACCCGTAGATTAACGCGAAGGGTGTTTCCCCTGTGCCCCTTTTAGACGTGGTTCTGTTAGTGAAATACCCCAAAGGTTATAGAAATGGCAAAATGATAAATAAATTTTTTGGACTTCTAAAATCAGAATTTGGGAACAAAAAAATCAGAAATCTGCAATTTGGGGATTTTAGAAAATCAGAAATGGGCAAAACATTGTCTTCCTCGTGAGAATTTCACTGTGGAGCCCGGCCTTCCTGCCTTCGGTTTCTCCCTCAGCTGCTCAGCCACTCCATCCCGCCGGTAAGCTAGACCCCAAGTCGCTGCTGAGCCACTGCCTTCGAACCGCTGTTGTGCGAGCCGCGACCAGCTCCTGTGCGAGCCACTGCTGTGCGTTCGCTGCTGCTGAAGTTTTGCTGAGTTCCGGCGACGAGGAGCTCGACCCGGCCACCGCTGTTGCCACCACTTCCTTTCCCTGAGGCGAGAAGACGCCGCTGCTGTGCTGTTTCTGCTGTTGCGTTCGGTCGCTTCAGTTGCTGCTGGGTTCTGCCGGGGCTTTGCTGCAAATTCCGGCGACGAGAGGGACAGTTTTGGCGGCTACGTAGTGGTTGTCGACGAGGTAAGATGAGGTTCTTCAATTAGGTTTGTTTGGAGTTCAGAAATTTTGCTGAATGTTGTATATGATGGACTGTTCGTGGACAGATGTGGAGAATGGCAAGGATGGCGCTCGACTATGAAGTGTTTGGCTGGATTCGGTGGGTAATTGTGCAGCAACTTTGGATTAATTAAGAGATGGAATTTGGGGTTGAATTTGGGTGTGATTTGGCCTAATTAATTAAGGGTTTGATTTAGGGTTTTGAATTGGGGTTTTATTGGTTGTGGATTGGATGAGTAATTAATGTCAGGGATTTACTCGGATTGATTTCGCAGGTTCGTTCGAGTTGGTTGGAGACCTCTGGGGTCATTGCGGTTCGACTTGAGGCAAGAGGATCCTTGCTAACTTATATATTTTTATAAACTGATTATGTTTAATTTTACCGTTGCTTGAGCTATTATTTTAATTGGTTTGTTTGACTATATAATGGCTTGGATGAGATGTGTGATAATGTGTGATGAGGTGTGATAATGTGTTGGATTGAATGCGTGTGTGTGTGTGTCGGATTGAACGTGTGTGTGTGCGTGTGTTGGATCGTGTGTGTGCGTGTGTTGGATTGAATGTGCGTGTGTGTGTGTGGATCGTATGTGTGTGTTGGATTGAGTTTGTGTGTGTGTGTTGGATTGTTTGTGTGTATGTGATTATGTGATATTGATTGGTTGTCGTATGAAGTGTTTGAATTGGTGTCGGGTAGTGGTGGAATGTTGTTGGTTGGTGAAAGTCCTTATATTTAGGGCCTCGGTGGGTATGAACCCCCAAAGGTCGAAGGGTCAGGTGATGATAGTCTCACCAAACCGCGTAGGGTGCACGCCTACGTCGTTAAGGGCCAAGGGTTGGATGGTGAAAGTCTCATCCGGAAAGTGTGTGTTGATTGTCTCACCTTGGTGATGTGGGGGTGGAGACGGGGATGTTGTGAATTGTCTCACCTTGGTGATGTGGGGGTGGAGACGGGGATGTTGTGAATTGTCTCACCTTGGTGATGTGGGGGTAGAGACGGGGATGTTGTGAATTGTCTCACCTTGGTGATGTGGGGGTGGAGACGGGGATGTTGTGAATTGTCTCACCCTGGTGATGTGGGGGTGGAGACGGAGATGTTGTGAAGTGGTAATTGTGTGAAAGGGTTATTTGCGTACCTGATTAAGTGGTTGTTTGAAGTGATATATATGTATATTTTAGTTGTTTATGATTGGTTGAATATGAGTTGAGTTATCTTTCTTGTTTGCTTTGGTCGGATATGGTGATGACTAGTATATATTGATTATTGTTTGTATTGATTGAATGTTATGATGATGAAATGGGTATGTGCGTGTGATATGAATTGTCTTGTAGCGTATCTGATTAAATGTTGACGTGGTAGTCAAATATGACTAAATGTGATTTGTGTCTGTTGACACGTGTGTGTGTGTGTTGGATCGTGTGTATGTGTGTTGGATCATGTGTGTGTGTGTTGGCTTGAATGTGTATGTGTGTGTGTTGGCTTGAATGTGTATGTGTGTGTGTTGGATCGTGTGTGCGTGTTGGATTGAGTGTGTGTGAGTGTGTGTATATTGGTTGTGTGTTGAATAGTGGTTGTGATTGTGAGTTTCGTGTGTTATAGTTGTTGGTTGTAACTGGTCAAGGTGGTAATTCTGTTGGTATGGTTGTTGTTGGTAACTGGTGGATTATGAAGGTTGGTTGCGTTGTTTGACTGTATAGATTGGTTTCCCATCTTGAGGGTGTGTGCCAATGCAAGTTGAGTTTGAGGTATGAGTTGCAGTCGAGGGTGTGTGCCAATGCAAGTTGACTGTATAGATTGGATCGTTGTTTTGGTTATGATTGTATTATGTGATGTTTATCTCGTTGATGCCTATGTGTTTGTTGTTGTGTAGTGCAGTAGTGAGTTCAGTCTAATTGATTAGCTGTGGTTGTAAGTCAGTCGTAAGATGTGTATGTGCTTAGGGTTGTTGATTGAGGTATTAGGAATGGAGAGGAAGTTGGATTGGATCGTTCTTTTCATTTATGATTGTGATGAGTTGAGGTTGGATGGAAGAGATTAGTATCGTGTAGAATTGGATAAGATTGAGTATTGGATGATTATGTGATAGAGTGTGTTTGTGTTTAGGCGTGTATTTTATGTTGATTGGTCGGTTGATATGGTATATATTGTATGTATATATTGTATGATATGTTGTTGTTTGGTATTGTTTGATTGTCGTGATAACTCTATGGTTTTGAAACTGTTTTGGCTTGGCTAATCTTGCCATAGTCTTTCATAAGACTGACTAACCTCGGTTTACGTGCCATGGTTGGCTGGGGTATCGGGTCCCCCAGTCAATCACGCTTTGCAGATTTAGCGCCAGCAAGGAGGATCCTGATCACCGTCGGTTTGGAGTCGAAAGCTTTACTCTTTTGGTTTGGACTTTGACTTGGTTATGCGTGTCGTTTTGGTTTTGGACTTTGTATGGGTCGAACTTGTTGTATTGGTTTTTGGTTTGTAAAGTGTTGTATTTTCTATAGGTTAAGTTTGATTGTGGTTTCAAACCTGGACAGGTTTTACAGGTTGTACAGGTTTCCGCTGTGCTGCTTTTGATATATATATGGGTTATGTTTCGCAAATTTTTATTTCCCCGCCTTATAGTCCTTCGGGACTATGACACTGTAACACCACTGACCTGGGGGTGTTATAGTTAGCCCAGAGCACCAAGGGAGGGATCTCTGCCCATCGTCCCTTTGCTTGCGTGAGCCTTCTTTTGAGATCAAAGAGGATCCGCTGATTGGCATTCTCTACTTGGCCATTGCACTGGGGATGAGATACTGACGCGAAGTGCAACTCGATGCCCAGACCTTCACAGAAGTCGATTAGTCTCTTGGTATTGAACTGTGGGCCTCGATCGGTGATGATGCTTTGTGGGAGTCCGAAACGGCAGATAATGTTTTGCCATAAGAACTTTTTGACTTGCCCTATTGTTGTCGCAGCGAGTGGCACGGCCTCAATCCACTTGGTGAAATAGTCTATTGCAACGAGTATAAACTGCAACTGCCCAGGTGCCTGCAGAAAAAACCCGAGTAAATCCATTCCCCATTTTGCGAAAGGACAGGGGGCACTGATGGCTTGCATCTCGAAGCTGTGCCTATGTGAAGTGGGGGCGTGTTTTTGACATGAGCTGCAGGTCTGAGCTATGCGAAGAGCTTCTCCTTTCATCGTAGGCCAGAAGTACCATGCGCGTAGAGCTATGTATACCAAAGATCGCCACCCTGCGTGGCCGCCACATAGTCCCCCATGTATCTCAATCATCAGCTTTCTTCCCTCTGAGAGAGCGATGCATTTTAGGCCCGCGGCCATATACCCTCGCTTGTATAGTACTTGGTTCTTCACATAGAAGCGGCTCGCTCTCATTTGCAAATTCCTTCTTTCTTGCGAGTTCTATGGCGCGATGCCTGACATGATATACTGGTAGATTGGAGTTCTCCAGTCATCTTTGCCTTCTCCAGAGTTGATCATCATTAGATCTGTGTTGATAGCCCGGGCGGCTCTGGAGTCTACCCAAACTCGACCTTTATGTATCCTGTTTTTTTATCCGAGCTTCGCGAGCTCATCTGCCCTGATGTTCTCTCTTGGCAGAACAGCCTGTATTTCGAAGTGATCAAAGGCATCAATAAGTGTTTTTACTCTTGAATGATACGCGGGCAAATTCCCGGTCCTGACTTCGTACTCCCCCTGTACTTGCTTCACTACTACCTCCGAATCACTGTAACATGTAATTCTGTGAGCGCCGTTGGTTAGGGCTAGATCCAGCCCCGCAAGGAGCGCTTCATATTCGGCCTCGTTATTTATTGCTTCAAATTCCAAGCATAGTGCATATTCGAGTTGTTCCCCTCCGGGTGATGTGAGAGCAATTTCGGCCCCATTTCCTTCTTCATTTACAGCCCCGTCGACGAAGAGGACCCACTGGTCTTTCTCTGTTATTTCTTCACCGTTTATTTCGCGGAAGCTGGTCTCTACGAGGAAGTCAGCGATGGATTGTGCTTTGATTGTCGGGCGGGGCCTGTACTCTATGTCGAATTCTGATAACTCGACTATCCACTTAGTCAGTCTTCCAGACATGGTTGGTCTACCAAACAGGCTTCGCAACGGAAGATCTGATAAGACCTGGACAGGATGAGCCTGGAAGTAAGGTCGCAATTTTCTGGCGGCTGTGATCAGTGCTAGAGCAACTTTTTCTATGGGCGGATATCTAGTTTCTGCTGGCCCTAACGCTTTGCTCACGAAATACACCGGTTTCTCTTGCTCGCGTACCAGTACGGCGCTGACTGCCCTAGATCCAGTTGCTAAGTATAGCTGTAGGTCTTCCCCCAGGGTTGGTGAGGCCAAGGTGGGAAGGCTGACCAGGTGTGCTTTAAGCTCCGTGAACGCCGACTCACACTCGGGGGTCCACTGGAAGTCTTGAGGGTTTCTTAGGATGGAGAAGAATGGGAGGCTGTGTTCTGCGAGTTTCGAGCAGAAACGTCCTAGGTAGTTGATGGATCCTATGAACCTTTATACCTCTTTGACGCTTCAAGGTGGGGCCATTTGTAGCACTGCTTCCACTTTCTCGGGATTCACATCTATCCCCCTTGAGCTGATAAGGAATCCTAAGAACTTCCCCGCCTTTACTCCAAAAACGCACTTTTCCGGGTTGAGGCTCATCACATGCTTCCGTAACGTGGCAAACACCTCGCGGAGGTCTTCTACATGATCTGCCTCAAGCTTGCTTTTTACCACAATGTCGTCTACGTAGGCTTCAACGGAGGAGCCGATTTGACCTCGGAATATTAGATCCACCAGCCTCTGGAAGGTAGCCCCAGCATTCTTGAGCCCAAAAGGCATGACTGTATAGCAGAACGTTCCGCGCTCCGTGATGAAGGCAGTTTTTTCTTCGTCTGCTGGATTCATCTTGACTTGGTTGTACCCGGAGTACGCGTCGAGAAAACTCAGGGCCTCATGTCCCGTTGTTGAATCTACCAGCTGGTCGATTGAGGGTAAGGGATAACTGTCCTTTGGGCAGGCCTTGTTCAGATCCGTGAAGTCCACGCACATCCACCACTTCCCGTTAGCTTTCCTCACCATAACCACATTTGCGAGCCATTGTGGATATTTAACTTCACGGATAAACCCAGCTTTCAGCAATTTCTTGACTTCTTCTCTGGCCTCTTGGGCTCTGTCTCCGGCTTGTTTCCTCTTTTTCTGCCTTTTCGGTTTGATCTCTGGGCTCGTGTTAAGCGAGTGAGTCGTAAGGGTTACCGGGATTCCTTTCAAGTCTTTTGGAGTCCACGCGAATACATCTCGCGAACCTCCTAGCAACTTCCTGATCCCGTCTTGCGTGCTCGCACTCAGGGCATGTCCCATGTACAATTTTTCCTCTTCGCGGGCAAACGGAGTGACGAGTAGCTTCTCCTCCTCAGACACCATGATTTCCATCCTACATCTGACTTCCAGTTCTGCCTCCTCTCCCTGTTTTGACAGCTCGGGTTGATCAAGCTCGTTTCTCAGGCCTAGCACTAGTAGACATTTATTGCTGAGCGCTGCCAAATAGCAAGTACGGCTTTCTGCGTGCTGTCATGGGGCACTCCTTGTGGCGAAGACATTTCCCCTTCAATTCCCACTGACGGGTCTCTGTTCATGGTTGCTGCTCTTCAGGAGTTGTGTCGAGCCTAGTTGCGTGAGGACCTCCCCACGGTCGGCTCCAGTGTTGAAATCTGTTTCAACCCTTCGTGAAGATGTTGAGGGTCAACACACCCCCAACCCGGATGTATTAGAGATTTGTTTGATTCGGGGGAGGTGCTCAGTTGTTGTCTCCTTTGATGACCTTCGCGTGGGATCTGGATCGCCAAGCTGGGTTTTCTGGGATCTGGTCTTCTCTTCAAGCCAGCTTTCCGACCATGTTGTTCCGTCACCTGAGAGGGCCAGGGTCTACACCTTGCGGTATGTTCCTGGCTTCGACTTCCCTTCTCTTTGGCCGACTCCTGGATTTACCTGCGAGTCCCAGAGAGAGCTTCTCCGGGAGAACACCCTCCGACGCCCAAGTCAATGATGAGATCAAGGAGTTTAGAGGTAGAGAAGAGAGATAAAAGGGGGGAAATATAGGGGGATCCACTTAATGGCCACAAACTTCAGAGAGCTCAAGAACCCGAAACCCAGAATAGCTATGGAGTTTTCTAATTCTCTTTCTTTCCCAAAAATTGTCTCCCGCTTGCTCAAGGATCTCAAGGGTATATATAAGAGTTGATATCCACTCTTGTATTGTCAAGTGTCGATTGATGGTTGATGGAATTCTTCCACATGCATGGAAGCTTCGTCTCCTCTGACACGCCGTCTCTCTCTATAACAGAATTCTGGTAGCCTTGGCGTTCCACGCGTAGGCATTCCACGCGGGGGAAATCTGCCTCCCACAATGTGCGTTCCATCTCTTCTTGTTGACACTCAAATCTGATTTTGTAAAATTTTCTAGGAGGATGATTGTAAAGGTCGTTGAAATCATTAGTTCAATTTTGAATTCTTAGCTTGAATATAAACACTAAGGTGGGTATTTGATGTTGAATAAGTATCTTCATGTATGGATATTGAATATGTATGACTACATATGGATACTAAAATGTATGATCAGGAATGATCTAATTATGAACGGTACTTGAATTCAAAACATGAATTTCTGGCCTCCTATGTCTGTCTTAATTTCTAGGAGATGAGGAATGGAGTGCATAGGCTAATGAGGGTGCCTTCTGGGAAGAACCAACAAATTACTTACATATTTACTTTGAATAATGCTTATCTCATGCTTCTTAGTTGGATAGTTGTCATACTAATGTATTCCATGTGATATGGGACGTGTATTGCTATTTCGTAGACAGAGACATGTACTTTAGAGCTTGGGATGATTATAAAGTAGAGTGTGTGATTGTTTTATATATCATACTTATCTTTAATATCAAAGTACTCTTAAGGTATGTCTACAATATACATGTGTCAATTTGTATATGGAATTGAGTATATGTGCTTTTCTTTTAGTTTTTCTAAGTAACTTTGGCATACTACTAGCTATTGTCAATTTTGACGTGCTTGGACAGTTAAAATATCATAGATCGAAGTAGCTTTCTTTTAGTTTTTCTTGGTCTGAAGTAGCTTTCATACATTGAAATTCCGAGAAGTTTGGTTGGATATCTGCTATCATAACACCAGTTTACTTCAAATTGCAGGCAAATTTGGTGGTTGTTGCGAGTTTTACTGACTTGGTTTGCGGCTCGATTTTGGAGAATAGGAAATGTCTCACGTGAAGGATCTTTGAGAGCGGTTGGTGAGGGTAGCGCTGAGAAGGAAGGACGTTGGAATATAATTGTCCCATATTTAAAGTTGAGACATAATTTGCCTAGTATATAAGTTTGATGAATTACTCCTCCTATTACCAATTGGTTTTAGGATGGAACCTCATTGGGTTTATGTATTGGGCCTAATCTGTGCCTATCGTGTCCGCACGACCGCCCGTCTATGGGCCTATAGACTTTCACAAAGGAACTAATGCATCATTCAGGAGGCCCACCGCTGGCATTACGAGAAACGTCCCCTCTTAAACACTATCGAGGATCATGAGGCTATCGATGATTTTCATTGGGTGTGCATTGCAATCTTAGTTTGCATTTTGATATGTCCTGTTAAGAGTGGATCAGAGTTGCACAATCTTCTTGCTTCCAACATTGATATGCTTGGCAACTTCTTAGAAGGTACTAATCAATTCATGTTCTTGTAATTTCTAAACTTGCTTACTTTTTAAGGTTTAATAAAACTAAAGATGAACAATTTATACAGTGTTTGGAGGTGAATTCTTTGAGGATTTGGATGAATTGAAGGTTGAGGATTGACAAGTCATTCTTTGTCAAATATAAGAGTGTTCTTACCACCAAAAACAATGAAGATGTCATGGAAAATTCGTAGGCTAACGTAGCAAGATGGGAGCCTAGCCATGGTAAGTTCAAATTCCGCCATTCATGGACGCAATCCCTTAAAATCGGAAGACAATGTGCTTACAAGTAACTCAGATTCCAAAATAATTAATCCATCTAATCTATTTTTTCACCAAATTTACATTTTTTCCTTGGGTAAAGTTTTCTAACTAATTGTAACATGTGCACATACAACCTGAGACTCAAGATCACTTGAAGAAGACATGTATGAAACTGAGCTATGAATAAGTAAAACACTCCAGAATATAAGAACAAAATGGTACAAATCTGCAATAGAGGAAAAACATAACAAAATGGTACAAGTTGAATGATTGGTTTCTTAGCTTTACGTCAGTTTTTTTTTTGAACTCTCTTTGATTAAGAACAACAATGAATTATCAACATGCTTTGTCTTATAGATTGTATATAAACAATCCAGACAAGTAACTATCAACTACTTTTTAACATCAATGTACCGATAGATTTCATAAAATCTTGACCGTTAAATGGAAATTCAGGCTTCACTGTTAAAATTTATGCTTTGGGACAAGTACATTGATTTGATTTGTTCCATGTAAAGGATTGGGTGTACACTATATAGAGCAACTATAAGAGATTTGTTTTTGCTCAAGTCAAAAGGTATATATATCTAGTCATTTTCTTTGGAACAGATACTCATGCCCTTTTTATTCAATGAGAATTAAATCAGTAGACTTTAATAGGATCTTGAAGTTCAATTCTTCTACATAATTGCAGTCTTAAACTGAATGGCGATCTATAAAAATGGAGTAAAGATAACATCTTTTGCAGGAGGAGAGATGGAAAATATCAATGAAGAGAGACCACCTAAACTCGGAAATTTGAATCTATAATTCACCTGCAGGTTTGAACTAGCGCTTGCATATATACCAAGAATGCAGAATTAGAGACAAATCCATAACTGAACTTCATAATTTGATCTATATTTGTAAATTATAACACGTCATAGGCATTTTGATTAGGTACTTGAGATAAACTTCCAACATTTATTCATGTATCATTCTATATTCTTGAGTAACGGTATTTTTTAACTTCTCCTAATGGGTAATCATTACTTTTTTTCTCGATAGGTAAGATTCATGTAACTCTATTATAACCGTTGTGTCTAAAATCTCTATGAATTCAATTTTGTCATCATCTGTTTACCAATTCTTCCTCTTGTTTTTGTGGGAATTCAATCCATGAAGCAATCTTTCCTTGTACACAAATAAATAGATAATCATTCAAACAATAAGCGATTATAACATGTAAGGGAATATCTTTATTTTATCTGTTAGAGAAGGGATTCCTATGCCCTATTAAAACCCATGTAAAATTAATCAAGGTATGAATTAGTGGAATTCATAGAATCATACAAAATTTAATATTGTGATATGCTCCGTTCTGAAGAGGATCAAATTCTAATGGGTGCATGTATTGGTCATAGTATACTAATAAAACTATAAAAGCAATAAGTGTATAATATATTCCCATAATAAAAGATCATGATCCACATTCAGAAAGAAAGTAGCATATGTCCCCGTGTCCTGTACGGGTCTGGTAAATAAAATTTGAAATTAAAATATTATTAAATATTTATAAAAACTAAACTGGTAAATTATAAGTTTAATATCTTGAACATATGGTGATAAAGTTTTTGTATGATTAGAATTGAAAGTATATACGCGAATTTATATATAAAAAAAGAAAATAAATTAGAAATTTCATACAAAAACTGAATAAGAAAATATATAAATTAGATTTAAGTAATGGGAACGACTAAATAATTAATTAAAATGCAAAAATGGTTAAACTACATCACATATTTAATTCAAATATTTTTCATATATGTTACCACTTTTGCATCATGAACATTACCAATTGTATTTTCAATTTCATGTTATCAATTATAATAATTTAAGTATTAAAACGATAAGAATATTACGTTTTTAGGTATATAATTTTGGAAAAACGTACCTTTGACATGGTTAAAATATGGATTCTAATTCTTTGCTTCATATATTAATTTATAACTAATTTCAACATAGTTTTTGATTTTTTTATACACATATATATAATAAATATTATAATTTTAATTACAAATAATAAGTAATGTAACTAATAAGGTAAAACATATATTATAAATAATTGTGTTTACAAATAAGAATAAACTAATAAGGTAAAAAATATAAATAATCATTTGAGATTATAATATCTGTATAATTAAGGTAAGTTATTTTAGGTAAAAAATAAATAGATAAGAAATAGAATATGTAAATATCAAAATTAGGAAATGATAAAATTGTAATTGTACATTGAGATTTTCCTATATGGCATAGCTCACGAGCTGACACATAGAAGAGATAATTAGGACTTTAATATAATACATAGATAGAATAGATAGATAGATAGATTTACAAACCCCAACTTTAGAACTCTATATAAATAAAATGCATAATGTCAAAGTTGTGACACAAGCAAAGTAATCATGTGAGACACTTTGGGTAAGACTTGGATGTATATGACTATGTCTCTGTATATATTGAAGCAGAATAACATTATTTGTTAATAATGAGTCACTAGGCCATATTTATCTTTGTACTTTATTTTTTTGAAATATGTTATTCTTAATTCTCTATTGTTTTCTCTAGTTAGTGCTTAAGATTTTTTTATCAAGGTTATTTAAGATTTCATAGTGGTAAGAAGGGAAATGCAATGGTACGGGTTCAATACTAGTTGTTATTAAA
The DNA here is from genome assembly GCA_027886185.1 of Rheum nobile. Lineage (NCBI taxonomy): Eukaryota > Viridiplantae > Streptophyta > Magnoliopsida > Caryophyllales > Polygonaceae > Rheum > Rheum nobile. Next base: position 2,713,943 of record WOAB01000236.1, on the reverse strand, counting down.
TGAAGTGTGAGTTTCATGTTTGTGTATTGTTAAAATAACTAGAAACCGGAGCCCGTGCGAACATTTGCGTGTATGTAGTATCACGATATAATAAAGAGTTCGTAATATGTTTTTTTTGGTTTTGTTTGTAATGTGATATATATATATTCTTTGTTACGTATACAAATATTATATGTAATTATGTTAGGTATTAGCTGTCTTTTTTGTGTGATAATCTGTTAAGGAATAAAATTACACTTTGTAGTAAATTAAAATTTCGTGTATAATCTGTTAAGCTAGAATGTGTGTCTTGAAAAGACAAGTTGTGGTAGTATGCGTAAACATTGTATGCTAAAAATTAAAATAATAAACTAATTGAATTGCATTAGTGTTAATTATTGTTGTCCTTAAAAGAACAAATTGTTTTTATGACGTCTTTTTGGATATAAGAGTTATTTGTTTGGGAGATGTGACGTCTTTTTGTATAATTGTATTATATCGGTGTACTATTTCAGGTTAATAATCAACAAAGTTAATATTTTTATAATCTCTTGGAATATAAGAATGATCATATATTTTTAAAAAAATAAAGAGAATGATCATAATGTGTATATATACCCCGTAGAAAGTATATATGTAAGACCAATTGATTGAACCCCATAGAAATTGACAATCGATTACTGTAATATTGGTTTGATCAAAATTGCGGGCCAATTTAGACGTTTAGTACAATAATACTCCCCTTCGTTAAGAATAAAATGTCAAGCCTTTTGTAACACTCCCAAATAACCTCTTGAAAGTATTACCGCCAGTGACCTCAGACGTACTGTCCGATGTCACCCAAGGCTTTACCAGTTGATATAAATCATCACAGAACAATTATGATACAAAATATCATAACTTTCATTTAAACCATAGTCGCGGAATTACAACACAATTCCAAGTACGACAAAATACATCATAAATACAGCGGAAGTCTTTACACAAAACATTTTCTTAACACAGCGGAAGTCTTTTAAATAACCATCAAAGGGTCTTGATCGCAATGATCACCCGCCAAGGATCTTAACCTGGATAAACTTATCAAAACACCGTTCGCTTCTATAGTCGTTCTAGCCTTCACGGGATGACAACTTATCTGATGTGCCGAATCGAACGGATGACACCAGCCAACCATGCAGAGAACAATTACGGTTGGTTAGTCTAATGAAAGACTAAGCAAGGGTACAAAGTAGAATGGTTCGAAGTAGACGTATTAGGTTAGACTCATCGCTCCTCGAATCAAAACTGATAACGATAGTCAACCACCATATTCTACTGAAACACAAGAAAAGACATGATCAAGAGAAGATTTTGGAGACCGAGTCTCACAGCAATCAATCCCAAAAGAAGACTCCAACGAGATGAGCCTTATCGGAAACATGACAAATGTTGGGAAACATTAATTAATCACAGAATCACATAATCGCATACGAGCGATTTAAAAGTTAAGACGAGTTTTCCTAGCTGCACTATCGCCTAGCTGCACTACTCGCCCAAGGGTATATTAATTATGTGCGACAATGGCACTTATCTTATTTAATTCCAAAACTCACATCACGTTATAAGCTTTTAAATCTCCCCACAAGAGATATCAAATCTCATCACAAGAGATATCAGATCTCCTCACAAGAGATATCAGATCTCCTCACAAGAGATCTCAGATGGAATAAATCCCGAAAGATTTGGTACTAGCGAAGTGCACCACCCTGAGTAAGGGCATGGTCATGACCTGAGAGAGTACTGGGGAAGAATCCACCAAGTACTACTTATAAAGAAACAGTTAAACCCCCACAAGGTACATAGCGTTCCTACGAATACTCGTGCTAACTAAATAGTTCAACACAGTAATAATCCACATCAAAGCCATCGCGGCCAATAACATATATAATAGCGTTGTTCTAACAGATATACAACCTATCATAATATCTGTTTTTAATCATATAAATATATATAATAGCGTTGTTCTAACAGATATACAACCTATTATAATATCTTTTAAAATCACATGCAGTTATCAAAACTGTTCCCAACGCAAACAGTAAATCATCCCAAATTAATTAACAACTAAACAATTGATAATTAATTGAAATATGGAATGATGAGCAAGAGTGAACCGCCACTTGCCTTAGATCCGCAGAAGCTTAAGCAAAGCTTAGAGACGACGAGTTCCTGGGTCCGAAACAGGGACAGATCCGAGACCACAGATTCCTTCGGATCGACCCATAATGAAACTCTAAGTTAGATTCAATATCCACATACATGAATCTAAAAGAATACGGAAAGAATCGAAGGAGTCAAGCCTCGCCCAAGACCACACACCCACGAGCCACAACACGAACCCAACTCACCGCGGGTGCGGTGGGGTCCTTGCCGCGGGTACGGCGAGCTAACAGAGGCAGAGGGGCTTCAGCGAAAATTCAGAAAACTCACCCAAATCGAGTTGTTTGCTTTCGATTCGATTATGGTTCACTCTCCAAACACCTTAAACCTTCCAACACCACTTGGGAGTACTTTCTCCACTCAAGGGAAACTCCGGCGAAAGCTTGGAAGCTCAGGCGGCAATGGAGAAAACAGAGGAGGAAGAAGACAGAGGAGGAGGAAGAAGACGTTCAGTACTCTCCTCTTCAGCTTTCTCTCCCTTTTATAGGCCCAGCTAAGAGGGGAACAAGCATGGGACAAGCCCTTGACCAAGGGAGGCAGCCACTTGCTGACAACCGGCGCCACTTGCAGTGGAAGACGATCACGCTGCAGAAGAAAAATATCCCACCGCGGGGTGCGGCAGGGTGCGGTGGCCTCCACAGACCGCCTCACAGATCGGCCTTCGCCGCGGGTGCGGCCACTTGACCGCGGGGTGCGGTCAAGGCCATTTTTCACCCTTTTGTCTGTTTTGACTTTGGGTTAATCTTCTTAACCCCGGGTTAAATATATTCGTACACGAACGACTATTTAACCTTGAACACATGTTAACTGTATTTTATATTACTCGGAAAAAATATTACAGAGATCAAACATATTACCGAATGTCCGAACTTCTCTGAAATTAATCCGACTTGTAATACGGGAGTTGGAAAAATTCCAAACTATCCTTATAAAATGAGGGATATTACACCTTTAATCTTTGTTACTCCATAAAGTATATTTGTATTTTTTAAAATTTTATATAATTTTTTTTTTGAAGTTTTGATCTTCATCGTTTCTTGAAAACCTTCAAGGACTAAATTACATTAAATCTGAGTATTGGGGGTGCAAACCTTTACAATATTATTTAATGAACATACATATTAGCATAAATATCATCATCAACATTTGTTTGGGAAAGTTTCAGTTCCATCCTCGGTTTAGTGCTCCTCACCCTTCTCCTCGGATTTCATCTTCTCCGGCAGCTGGCTTCATCTAGCATCGTCCGGCGGGGTACGCAGAACAGGTCCGTCTTATTTTCCATGTATCCTTGCTCCCCTTTCGCCGGTGAGAAGGATTTTCCTTGCTCTGCGTCCTCCTTCTTCGTCGGTGCCCCGGCGTGGCGCCTATTAGAGGATATGTCCTCTTCTTCTTCTTGTCGCCTTTTTCCCATTTACCTCGTTTGCCTACTTTTGGATCTGTGCAGTATTGTGACATCTACTTCTCCTGGAGCAAATTTAGGGTTTCAGGCTAGATTTGGCGTCCAACAGATCATTGCATTTGGGTGTCAATTGAAGGTTTGTTTCCTTGTCCTCGTTTGTTAGGGTTTGCCTGGTGGTTATGGCTTGCCTATTCACTACAGTGATCTCATGAGCATTTAGCAAAGAGTTTTAGGGCATGAGTGCATGGCTAACATGAACTAAGATTAAGTCTGGTCCTATTAATCAGTTGCTTTGTGGTTCTTTCTAGACAAGATGTTTCCTGTGGTATTCAGGGTATCGATCAACCTCCATATACAGAGAAAGTTTAGTGGTCCGTTATAATCCAAAGCTGAAGATATGGCTGAAGCCTTTTCAAACTTCTACAACTGGAAGAATAAAGGAAATCACTTGACTACAGATTTTGATATTTTCTTAGCAGTCAACCTTTTATTTTTGCTATATTTCTTCAACACTATTTGTTCGAGTGCATTGCATGATTTAATATTAACATATATACTATAAGATTGTTCCTTTTGATGGGCTATAATATAAGGTTGCTACTTTGCAATGGGTTGTAAGATTGTTGCTCAAATGCTTGTTTGATATGTAGTTACTATCTCTATTTCATACTATGATGTTTATGATTTTTCTGTAGCGTTAAGCTGGAATAGATATTTATCAATGTATGTTGAGTTCTGATTTTATGCAGCATATGGACTGTAGATCTTGCATACTTACTGTAAAAGTTTTCTATAAGCTTTTCCTACTTCACTGTGACATTAGGAGCAAATCCAGACTTCTTTTTTGGTTGTCAAATGTTTGTGTTGTAGTCTGCAAGGGTTCAATTTTTTTTGGCCTTTGGTAGATTTTATCTTTCGCCTTTTATTATTAACGGTTCCAGTTTCTTCTGGTCTATGGTGAGCATAATTGTTATTGTATTATGGTTCGGGGTTATGTGGTTGTGGTTGTTGTGCTTTTGCTTTGTCATGACTCATGACTGTCATGACCAATTTTCATGGGGTGTTTGTTTCCCCTTTGCTGCATTTTGCATGGTGGTCTCTATCCTTGTAAGCTGATTTCTTGTAGATTGATGTTAGATGGTTATAGTTGGTATGCCGCATTTTTTTACGGGTTTTCCTGGGATTTGCGGTTGGTGGTCTTCTGTATTTTATATTAGGAGTTACAAATGCAATCAAAGAAATTAATAATACTTAATGCAATAAGTTATAGAAAATATATATTCGTATGCAATGAAGGAGGTTACATCTTTCAAATACAAAACAGAAAATTAATATAGATCAATGAATATATGAAATAATATAACCTTCCAACTACTATCTAATGCATACTACTATAATGGTAATTTATATTAGGAGTTACAGTGTGAAATTAAAGAAATAATAGTAATTAACACAATAATCAATTGTTGATTTCTTTCCCTTAAATCTCATTCTTGGGGTATAGTAGTTTTTCTTTTATTATTGTATACTGTACGTTAACGTCTCCATATAGATTGTGTTTTATAAACTGGAAATTAAAACATTATATGAAAAAATACACCTTAAGATTTAGATTATACATGTGTAATTATGATATAGAGTTTTATCTCAAAATCTAAGAAATCAGGGAAAAAAAGTTCTCTCACAAAATAAACTATGTTCAAATTTCTAACTTTTAGTAATTTAATTTGATATTATAAAAAAATCAACTCTTAATATCATTTATTATAAAAGAAATAAAATTACTCTTTAAAATACATAACATAAATACTTTTATAAAATCATCGATATAAACATAAGCTATTTTTACCAAACAAAATTGAATACTCTTTTCAATATTAGTTATAATCACAAACTAAACTACTACTCCGTATAACACAATCTGGTAATATAGTAGACTTTAAATCTTAGAAAAAATAAATAGATTAGCCCACCAATGAAAGTAATCAAATGAAGGCCCAAATCAGCACCAGGGGGATTTAAGGGCAGAGCCGAAACCTAGCTCTGTTCTCCATCTCTCCCATACATATACAATGGCCGTCACGAAGCCGGTTGTGCCTCCGCCTCCTACCTCCGTCTCCGGCGAGGCTGTAGAAAAAGTTGTCAAAGCCTTGCTGAAATGGAGGGATTTCGATTCCAAATCCCAGAAGGCACAACTCCTGCCGTCCGACGACTTCGTCTACCTGGTCGTGACTCTGAGCAAGATTCCTCCGCAGAGCCGGACCAATATGTACAAGCTTCCTCTGATCCACCCTCTCTATGCCCCGGACGCCGACGGGTCGGAGTTGTGCCTCTTCCTCGACGACCGCCCTGACCATCTCCCCACCTCCAAGGACGCCAAAGCCAAAATCGCCGGCGAAAGCATCCCGCTCCCCAAGGTAATCAAGCTCTCCAAACTCAAAACCGATTACAAGCCTTTCGAGGCGAAGCGAAAGCTATGCGATTCGTACGACATGAGAGGAGAGGTCATTCCTATAATTGCAGTGGGTGAAGGCATTTGTGGTTATCACCAACACTATTTAAAGGGCATGTTTCTCATACGTTCCTTACTTGTGCAGGTGAAAAGGCAGATCAAAGGGACAACCGTCAGCCTCTTTAAATCCAATTCCAGAAATTCAATTGTAGGGTTTTATTATGTATTTAATCTAGGCTGGGCCATCTGAGCACCACCGTAGAAAGCCCTTTAGGCCCATTTCAGAAGCTTCTGTTTGGGATTGAAAAGTTAGGCCCATTTCAGAACTTGTGTTAGTGCTATGAGTTTAAAAGTTAGCTTTCAATGCATCAGAAAACTAACTTTTAAATATATATTGATACTCCATGTATTTCGCAGGGGCTTTTGCCCTGTTTTTCGACCCAAAAAAATAAATAATATTCCCTGTATTTTCAATATATTTGTTATATTACTCCCTCTATTAATCTAGTTAAATTTCAAAACTACACAATACTTCAATTTCCCGAACTATCTTTGTTAAAAAATTGTACATTTGTAATTACGGTCTCCACTAATTAATCTACTTAAATTGCAAACTGGCAGTTGGTAAAAATTTATGTATTTGGTGATAAAAAAATGATGACCAAATAATACCATTTCCTCTCTTACGATTAATTGAAGTATTGTGTAACATTATGTCATGCCCCTGCATATATAACACTAATTCTATTATAATCCAATACATGACACATTAGTGTAAAAAAAAGTACTTGTTCGGTTAATAGATGATGGCAGTTCGTTAATATTTGTTATATTACTCGCTTTTTTCACACCACCAAATTAACATCAGCGTTTAAAAAATACGTGTTCTTCAGAAAAAGTAACAATGATTCTAGGAAAATGGCATCAAGTCAGTGGAATTGAAAAAACTAACATTTTTCGGTTGACTCGTATAAGGATCCGTTCGGTTCGTCAGTTAAGTCGATTTAAAGTGACTTAACTGAACTTAATTAAAATTTTAAGTAAGTATGATTGAACTTACTTACAAAGTCCGTTCAATTTGTCAAAAATTTAAGTCGATTTAAAGTGACTTAAAACGACTGAACTTACTCAAAAATTTTAAGTTAGGAATCCTAACTTTTTTTATTTGAAGTGACTGAACTTAACAACAAAATATACAACTCCCAATTCAGTTTTATTGAATTCAGTCATCTATTTCAGTTCAGTTTCAGTCTAGTTCAATCGTCAGCTTAAATTTTACCTTACAGCTTCAGTTCAGTTTCAGTTCAATTCAATCTCTACAAACCGAACAGATCCTAAGTCTGTAAATCACGAGCTTTCACATTTGTTTTTGAAGACCAATTATATTTTTCTAATATAAGTCTGCAAATCACGAGCTTTCACATTTGTTTTTGAAGACCAATTATATTTTTCTAATATATTAATTAAAAAAAATTAAATCTTTACAAAAAATTAAGTCATTTAACGTTTTTTACTACTGAAACCTATATGAAATTTACCTAAATAACTATTTTTATTCTCCACTGTCACACATCCTACGTCCACTTTCTTCACAACTACTTCGTCAACACATCCTACGTCCACTTTCTTCACAACTACTTCGTTACAATAATTGATGTTGAAAATAATATATATTTCATAAATTATATTAATAAATATTCACAATATAGTCTATATATAAAAACAACTTATTTTAAAAATTAAAATATTTTCTAAATATATACTTTATCATTATATTCATAATATATTTTAATAATTTATTATAGCTTTTGAAAATAATATACTATATAACTACTAAACACAAATACCGACTGAGCCACGTGGCGCTCCCAGAATGAGCCCGGATTTTAAGTTCCCACATAGCGTCACAATATTGAATTGGACATGTGACAACTTATGTTTTTTTTAGATTTATTTTAAAAATAAAAAATCTACGGTAATAGAATCCTACACTTGCCATACGAATATTATTTGCAATAAAATCTTTCCAAAATGTACAAAAAAATATTCTGTAATATTTGATTATCTTTTTCCAATATTGACCACAAAATATTCTGTAATATTTATTTATGCACTATGCGAAAATAAATTCGCAATATTTTTAACATTAATCCTTTCCAAAATGGACCACAAAAAGATAAGACTAGAATCCGGAAGTTAGAGTCGCTAAAAGTAAACTTTATACAAAACAAAGGTGAAACGTGCTATAAGTATAATGGTTTATGTTCATGTCAATTATTTTATATAACATATTATTGGTATGCATAATCTTTTTTTAAAGTCGTTCAAAGCGCGGAGTGTAATCTACTATATATCTACTAATCCAAAACCTTATGTGTCGCCACCACGTTTGATTTGCCTACATGGCATCACTCATCTAACCATCATCCACTACATCATCCAACTATTAAGAAAAAAATTAAAAAAAAGATTATCAACTAAAAGAGCTGCAAAATGTTCCGAAAAAATACGAAAAAACTAAAAATTATTTTCCATGTATAGAATAAGATAAGTTTTGATTATAGTAAGTAATCACAACCAATAAGATAGGTTTTTATTAGAGAATCTCAATTTATATGCGTAGGGAGTTTTTAACCCTTTATTTTCCTAAGTAATCTTGAATAGATAGAAAAGTCTATTTTTTATATATCTTATTTGATGGTGTAAGTAAATATATATCAACTAATCTTGCTATATCATCTTAAAACACTTATGGTTTTTACAAATCTTCTCTATAATTTTTCTACATATTGAAGCTATACAATATTTTTACGATCAAGTTCACAAATTGCTTAAAACCGTAGATTTCTATCAAGAATATATAAAATATTATTGAAAAGATTCTCTCGAAGTCGATTAATATAAATCCAATGTTTATGTTGTAGTAGTTTACTTACCAATTTCCATAACTAATGTATTTCGTAGAGTCTATTGAAAGTCATTTAAATCCAATTTATACAAACGAAAGAGCATATAGTATGTTGTATTTATCAAGTGCATTGTTTATATATGTATTATATTATATTATGATATATATATATGCTCTTTCCTAATGTATTTTTATCTTCAAACGACAACTCTATAAAATAAATAACTCACTTTAACATAATTGTAAACCAAATTTCATATGGGCCTAATCTTCACAACGTATTTGTTAAATATAATTTATCATTATTGTTATTATTTTTTAAAGTACTTATTGGTCGTAGTTAATATAGTTTGATCATCTTCACAAGTTATGGTTTTGTTAACTTTACAACTTAAGTTCAGGTACAAAACTATATGAATTGATTTGTGATGCCAACTTATTATCTGGGATGAGCTCCGATGACGAATATATTCTATTTTGAAGCATTAGACATGACTTTAAAAGATATTCTATGGGCTACAAATCCCCTTAGTTCAGTACAATCTTTTGGAGGAAAAGTCGTAGTATTTGGTGGAGACTTTAGGCAAATCCTACCCATTATCACAAAAGGAAGCAAACAAGATATTATTTTTACCACCATTAATTCCTCTTATTTGTGGGAATATTGCAAAATTCTTAATTTGACAAGAAACATGAGAATTCAACAAGGTACATCTGATTATGATATCTAAGAAGCAAATGAATTTTCTGAAAGGGTATTAAGCATCAGAGATGGTACTGTAGACGATGACAAAATGGAGAAGCACAAATACAAATTCCTGATGAACTATTAGTGAAGGATTATGACTTAGATCTGATTCCAGCAATTATTAAGTTTGTTTATCCCTCTCTTTGGACAATCAATTGTCTCCAAAATACTTTGAAGAACGAGCAATTCTTGCACCACCACATGAAGAGGTATATAGAGTTAATAACTATATATTGTCTTTGTTACCAGGTAATGAAAAAGTCTATCTCAGTTCGGATAGCCTTTGCAAGACATGTTTTATTGCAGACAATGATGCAAGTATTTATACTTCTAACTACTTGAAAAGTATTAGATGTTTTGGTGTCCCAAATCATGTATTGAAAACTAAGGTTAAGGTCCCTATTATGCTGCTTTGAAATATTGACCATTCTTCAAGTTTATGCAATGGGACAAGATTGATAACCACGCAGCTCGACAGTCATGTCATACAAGGAATAACTATTTTAACTACAATACTAGACATATAGTTTTGAATCCTCGTATGCTCATGTCACCGTCAAACACTTCATACCCGTTCAAGTTTCAACGAAGACAATTTATCTTGAGTGTCTGTTTTGCTATAGCGATAAACAATAGTCAGGGCCAATCTCTTACAAATGTCGGTTTGTATCTTCCACGTCCTGTTTTTGCTCATGGTCAGTTTTATGTTGCATCACTCATGGTCAGTTTTGTGTTGCATCATCAAGAGTTACTAGCAAGAAAGGTTTAAAGATTTTGATATGGGACAAAAAAAAAAAAGATCTAATACTACTACCAATGTAGTATACAACGAAATTTTTCATAATTTGTAGCAACTTTGAATATCTTACGAAATTTTATGTTTAGGGTTTCATTTTCATGTATTAGATAAATATTTTGATTATGCTTTATCGTTTTAGTAGTATAGATGTTAGGGATATGACTATTCATGTTTCAAAACTACTTAACCAATTTTACTATTAATAAAGTTAAGGAGAGTTTCGCCTCTCTTTTGATAATGTATTTTGTTAATCTCTTCAATATTTTGTATTCAATTAGTCTTTTTTTACATTAGCATTCATCTACTTTTATAATAGTCATTACCTACATATTTCTATATCAATTAAATATATAATTTTTATATACTATTTTTGTAAATATAATAAAGACTAAACAGATCCCGTGCCGTACACGGGTAGTACACTAATATTTACAATATGCGATCAATCATTTATGAACATGTCACGAAAATTGCCACGCAACTGAGGAAATCTCAACAAGAACTTTTTTTAAAGATATAAAACAGCAAAAAAATTACAATCAAAGAAAAATTATACGGAGTATCAATTAAATACCAATCATATAAGAAATCGATCCATAGTAGTCGGATCTATATCTGAAATGTTGACTTAAGAACATGCTTACGTTTTCTCAAAAAAAAGAAAGAACATGCTTACGTAATTGCATGTTAAGTTTCATAATCTATTCTTTCCTATCGCATCACTTTATCAAATCATATAAATTTATTTCACATTCTACTATTATAGCGTAATCTTACGATCTAAATAATCACTCATTTCCCAAATATATTAAAATATTTGGAATACAATCTACTATATAATTACTAAGCAGAATACTGACTGTGTCACGTGGCGCTCGCAGAATGAGTCCGAAATTTACGCTGTCACGTGGCGCCTCTGTATCCAATTTGTCACGTGTCGCCATCGTATTTTTTTGACAGATATGTCAAAAAACTAATAAAATCAAACAAAATAAAATTACTACTTATAATAGCCGGATTTGCACACGCTCCCCAATTATTTTGATCTATTTTTTTCCATAAATATTTTGAAAATATAATTTTACCTTTTAAAATATGAAAATATATAACAAATATTTGATCATTTCCTAATATACTATATATAGTGGTCGGTGATCTTATGAAGATCAAGATCGTGACTTCTGAAAATTGATTGCATCAAAATCTTAATTTTTTTATTTACATAGATTATGAAGGGATTAAATAAATCGCACAATTTTCTTCCATAAATACTTTGAAGATATAATTTACTTTTTTAAACATCTAAATAATGGGTTGAGATCCGGTGAGGATGGAAAGGGAGGAGATGAATGAGGACGCATGAGAGCCATTGGATGGGAAGTAGACGGAGTGCCCAAATCGCTTTTAGAAAAATTCGGGAAAAACTCGGCAAAAATCTGACACAGCCGAATTATTCACAAAAAAGACGGATTCGCGTGCATACGAAGTGCTGATTTATGTGCATGCCAAATACATTGTTGTGTGCATGTCAAATACACTACGGTATGTACGTGAAATTTATTTTTGCGTGCATGCATAAAACGCGTGCGTTCAAATGGAATAAACAAAACATGGGCACATGAAACACGACTGTGTGCATGCGAAGTATACTATCGAGTGTATGCGAAGTATACTACTGTGTGCATGTGAAAATGGTCTGTTTGTGCATACGAAATGCACTACGTGCTATTTGTGTATGTGAAACAGGCATGTGTGCATGTGAAATAACGTAGGTGTGTATGTGTGCACATGAAAATAACATATGTGTACATGCGAAAATGACTCAAAGCGTGTACGAAATAACATGTGTGCATACGCATAAAAACCAACAAAAATAATCTACGTGTGCCTACGGAATGACTTGTGTGTGCACATGAAAACATGTGTGTGCATGCAAAAAAATGTATGTGTGCATACGGACCAAAATGCGTGTGCACACGGAACGTGTTTTTTTCGCGAAAAATTTGGTTGTGCCGAATTGTATATGAATTCTTTCCTTGACCGATCTGGACGCTCTTTTTCCTGATCCGACGGTCTTGAGGTGTCCTCACTCCTTTCCTAAGCATTCATCCTCACCTTATCTTTTCCCCTAAATAATAATCCGATAAATAAATTCCGTGATAAACCAATTCGTGTAGGGTACGAGAATTAAACTAGTATAGATAATATTCCATACTAACTTATATGTAGATCGATAAAACGTTTTAACCTTTTATTTATAAGAAGATATCCTTTACCAGCAAAAAGAAGAAGAAAAAAACAAATTTATGGTATCTTTGTTTTCCTTTCCCCAAATGTGTTTATGCTAAAGTACTCATTTAGTTGAATACACAAAGTGTAAGTGTTTGTTTGGTTGGTAAGTAAATTTTCATGAATTTAAATATTTTAAGAAGTAATATTGAATACATTTATTTTGTTGATTTTTTTTATTAAAAAAATCCAAATATATATTCAAATTTATGAGATTTTCAATTTATAAAAAACACATAAATTTCAATTACCTATGTCACCCTATGTGAGTGGGTTAAGATTTCTTCTTTCATATTTTTCGTAATTTGGATTTTAACTAAACATGATTTTTCCAATTCTCATGTAACACAATTTCTATATCCAACCAAACGAGCACTAATTTCTTGGAAATCACTTCTTGTGAAATTATATCTTGTGAAATTATATCATGTGAATTGTATGTCATCAGAATTGTAAAATCATGTTTGTTAAAATTCAAATCATGAAAAATATGAGGAAGAAAACCTTACTTATTTCTCCCTAGATAATTGGAATTCTTGTGTTTGGTAGGTATTGGAAATCCTAAGAATTTAATTATTTGAATATGTTTTTAATAATACAAAATCAACTAAACACATGTATTTAATATTATCTCATGTGATTGGACTTGTCAACTGGGTCGGGTTGGTCGGGTTCGGGTCAAATCGGGTTCGAGTCGATCGGGTTGGTAAAATTTTCGGATCGGACGGGTTCGGGTTGACCCGGCGGGTCGAACATGTCCTTTTTTTATGATTATTATTATGACTTTTAACTTTAATAAAATAATTATAATAATACAATTAATATTATATTATTATTTAATAAAGTATATTAAAATATTTAATATAAATGAAATAAAATATACAAAATAAAGGAGACCCGCGAGCTCAAATTTGCGTTCGGATCGAGTCGGGTTCGGATCCTTCGGGTTCGGGTCCTTCTTGACCCAGTGACGTTCGGGTCGGATTCGGATCCTTTCGGATTGGATCGGTTTTTGACAGGTCTACATGTGATATATAAATTCATGGGAATTGACTTTTTAACCAAGGAAACACCGTTATATACTAACAACATTTATTTGTTCAGGTTGTATCATAGATCGTGACCTAATAACTTGCAAATTTATGGTACCTTCGTGTACATCCTTTATTAGGCGCGCTCACTCCTATAAATATATTGTCTTGCATGTTTTGCTATACTTATTACATCTACGTCTATCAAACCATGTTAGTCAAGATGGAAGGAGATAAGCTCAAGACGACGTCGTCTTGACATAGCTTGTGGACTTCATTACCGGGCAGAGTCACAATCACCATCCTACTCAATTGTCCTTCACTTGGAGGAGAAGGCAACACTAGGACCCTCCCGAGACCAAACAAAGGCTCAACGTAGTAAGATGCCCTAAGATGTTCAAATCGCGGGTCAAACTGAAACGAATACAGATCCATTTTCTCCAAGTCCATGCAAACGATTTGATCACCCCCGTCCATACGAGGCAAATTAGGGTTACGAGTCATGCTGGCTCGGATTTCGTCCCTCTCGAGCCACTCGATCAAGTCCTTCACCCCATCAGAGTCGATCTGGTCCATCGCCTCACCCACAACCCTAGCTGCCTGGCCCATATTGTTGGCATCCAAGCCATCTCCATCAACTTTAGTGTAGACCATGCAATTACCAAAGAAGCCCTTGTCCAGCCTCAGAGCCCTTCTAGCATCCGTACAAATTGACATGTCAATGAGCCCATTTCCGGAATATGAACCTTTTTTCACTCTACTAATAGCGGCCCAAAACAGCGCAGCAAGGGATTGAAATGGTCCTGGCTTGCGTTGGGCCGGGTCAAATTGGGCCTTGTCAATGCAGGCCTGAACCATTGCCTCTGAGAACAGCAACGTGACGGTCTTGGTATTTTGGGCCGTTAGTGAGGCTTGGTTCTGTAGGATGGAGTTGTAGTGGCTGATTAGATCGGGCTTGGGCCGGGATTTTGGGCCCATATCAATGAGTCTTCGTGGGGGAAGTGGGTGGAAAAATGCCGGGTTTAGAATCTTCTTGTGGAAAGTTGTGTCGGCCCAGGCTTTGATGAATAAGGATAATGTGATTGGGTCTGCCAAGAGATGGGTACCACTTATGCCCAGTGCTAGCCCACCTTCTTCAAACTCTGTCAACTGTATTTTTTCATGATACACAAAAAAAAGTAAACATATTAAAACGCCACTGAAATACATTTTTACAAGGGATTTAATCACATCATTTTGTTTGAGTCTACATATGACACTTGGGCCGTTATAATCGGAAAAAAGAGAATCAGACTCATGATAGTGATAGTGATAATCACAAAAAGTCATACTTACCAGCTAAACTGAGATTACTTGACATTATATAATAGTTTCTTGAATGCGATGAAGTTTGATTAAGCTGATTAGTCAATTTGACAAAATCTTAACAATTGTGAACATTTTATGTTTACATAGACGGTTGAATCTAATATATATTATAAATGTGATATTTCTTGTATCTTTTAAATTTTGTTGTAATATATCGCATATTAATGTAGAATAAATGTATTATTAAGTGCGATCCAAACCCTGAAATATACCTGAACATAAAAGGTAGACCAACAATAAGGCACATGAAATATGTCTTCCCAATGAACAAGCAAGAGCTCCTCCTCCTCTTGACTAACACTCTCCAACCAAGTCTCCACACTCCCCTTAGCCCTAGCCTCCACCATCCTCACTCCAGCGTCATTACACTTGACCATCCAGTCTCCGACATCGTTCCTCACCAGCCTCCCACACATCACGGGAAATTGGTTAACCGTTTCCGCCAGCGACTCCTTGAGCCGCTTGGCCGTCTCCCCTACGGGCTTATCGAGCGGGGTTTTGTAGTAGTAGACGGCTCGGATATGGTGTGCCTCCATGATCCGGTCTAGGGCTGACAACGGGTGGGTTTGACCCGGTTTCACTGCCTTGGTTCCTATTGCTGTCCTCTTGCATATGTATTTGATTTTCTCATCACTTGCCATTTTTTTTAAAAAAAATTGGGTGGTGTTTTGTATATGCAAGGAATAATTATTACATATATATTTAGAGGTGCCAGGGGAAAAAATACATAAAGAAACTAACACCTTCATTATGCAGCCGAAAATGCAATCTTCATGATATATGTCAGTACTTGCCGGTTTGCTTGTTTCCATGCAATAGTTAGGGTACCTCCACGAACTCATGAACAATTTTTGGTAGGTTAATTATAAATACATTTTTACAAGTACTTATTACACCACTTTTAAGCTTTTTTCATATTATTCAAAATTCAAAATTTATAAATAAAAAATAATTTTTAAACAACTATATGTTATAAATGTAAATATTTTATAAAGGCAAACCTTACAAGTTTTTTTGATAAAAAAAACCTTACAATTTTAAATAACACATAAATAACTTAGAACTCGGATGTGAAACTATCTGCCTATATGCACACGAAATACTGCCTAAATGCACACTATTTCGTGCACTTAACTTAGCTGTACAAGGGGCAAAATCGGAAAAAAGGAAAAAAAAACTCAGCCCAAGTTGTGTGTCTAACTTAAATGCACAAGCTGTGCATTTAATTTTAACGCACAAAAAAAAATCGTTAACATTAACAGTACAAATATATGATATAACCAAATTGGATATAACTATAAGGATATAACCAATTAGGTTATATCTTATGGATATATTCTATACTTATCTACTATGGTTATATCATATATTATATTTTATAGTTATATACTATTGTTATATCCTATAGTTATATTCTATAGTTATATACTATGGTTATATCCAATTTGATGAATTTGATAATTTTTAAAATTATTTACATTTATTAAAAGTTTAATTATTAATTGTTATATGAAATTTTATATTTGTTTATATTGAATTGATAAAACACGATTTTTAATCAAAAAGATCATTCTTACCCAAAAAAGCTTACCCATATTCTTCACTAAATATTTTACTTTTTTTATATGTTCAGTTATATATCTTCTAATATTATATGCTAATGTGATAATATGTCACTTCACCATATCATTTTTCCTTTAGTTTCTACAAATTTATTATGATACATATGAATAATATTATTCACATTTTCTTCATTTTTACTAATATTATGAGTATATGATTAATATTTTTTAATAAAATATATACATTTTTTATGGTTTATATTAATATAATATAAGTTTATTAGATATATACATAAAAATGATATTAAAGCTATACTAAAATAACAATTTAATAAAAATATCTCGTGCATGACACGGGTTATGGACTAGTTAAGATAAACGGAATTCACGGAATCATTGGAATATGTAACAAGCTTGGCTTCCTCTCGTGCTTATATAAACCAACGATAGAAATGCACATAAAGGTAGCACAACAAAAAAAAGAGCACATTCAATATTCAAACTATCTACATGTACGTATTTGCTGATTAATTAGAAGCAATCTGAATCAATATTGGAGATCGATACCAAGGTGAAAAGTGACGAAGAGGCTTTATAATGGGCTGCGCTCGAGAAACTTCCGACCTATAATCGTGCGCGAAAAGGTTTGCTAGCTCAAGCTGGAGGCACTTTTACACAAGTTGATGTGAAGAAGCTTGGATTTCAAGACAAAGTAGATTTGATAGAAAGACTCTTGAAGGATGGAACTGTTGATAACAAGGAGTTCTTACTCAAGCTAAGGGAACCAATCCAAAGGTACTAACTAATTCAACTCTTTTCTCATTACAATTTACAAGCAATCTACACTTTCAAGCATCATAAATATAGAATATATTATATAATAACTAAAGCAGAATGACGGCTGAGCGGCACGCGCCCCGAGATTGAGCCCGTATTTTTCGCTGCCACGTGTTGCAACGGGATTAGTTTACACATGTGTCACCAGTTCGCTTACTGTTGTTATTTTTGTAAAAAACTATGATTCTGACCTAATTGTGCAGAGATTTGCTTTGTATGCTTTTTTTTTATATCTTAAACTTTCCAAAAAAACAAAAACAAATAAAACTAAGAGCTACGTTTTAATTGAATAAAATTCAATATTTGAGAATCAAGGAAAACAAATTATTTTGTTGTAAATGATGTATAAAACTTGTTATATGATAAATTTTGCATTCAAAATACCAAAATTAAGAAAAAAAAATTATGACAAATCCTGGACAGAATAAAATCACAAAACCAACCACAAATATGACAAAATAATGCACAAAACCTGCCCACATATACAAAACCTCATACACACAAGAACCTAAATATGAAGCATTAAAAAATTACATAATCATTACAGAAATGCAGCAAAAGTTTAAACACAAAACCAACCACAAATATGACAAAACAATGCACAAAACCTGCACAGATATTACAAAACCACATATACACACATAAACCTGCACATATATTGCACAACTTTTAAAACATGTATATAAATTACACAATTGCATAAATTCTGAGACAAAATAGTGTGCTTTCCCAATGGCATAAATTCTGCATATCATAAAGCATCCATAAAAAGCAAAACTGATTACAAGATGTGAACAAAAAAATCAAAGTATAATACAAAATCATTAGGAGCCTTACAGAATAGTTTATGTACAAAATTAAAATGATTACTACGAAGATATGATATAGAAAAATCTATGCATTCCAAAAATAAAAAAAATAAACATGATTTGTTATACCGAAACATGTAATACAAGACTACATCTCTTTGACATAGTCGTCTATAAATCTACCTTCTCAGTAATTTTAAAACCCTACACTACAGCAGAATACAATCATTTAGAGGTAATGCTAAAGCAGAAGTCAGTTATTTCAAATGTAATTCTTATATCATTGCAAACAGAAATTCAGTGTGTGTTTTGTAGGGATTCAGATTTAACATTTCAAACAGAATTGATTTTGATTTATTTTCTTTGTTTCAGTTTTATTCAGGAAATCCAGAACTAAGGTATAAGGTAATAATTCAGAACATATATGCAACATCGAATATATATTTTTCATTCTTTCATTCACTCTACTCTATGCAACATTGAAAATATATTTGTCATGTTCATCTCGATGTTAGTATAGTATCCGTACCTTGAGCTTTTCTTTTTTAGATCTTGGAACCCCATGAGTTGTTTGAGGTTTACATTTATCAACTTGGGAGCTTGCCAGAACATCCTCCCCTTCCATATCTATTCACCAAACCCCAGATCTGCTCATATGAAAGAAATTGTTTTAGTTTATTTACACAGTAATGCACCAGGACATAAATCAAACAAAGCATATGCAGAGTGACCTAAGACTGATTTAAGACATTTCAAACAAATATCATATTGACCTATGTATAATTAATGAAACAGGAATAGCATAATAAAACAGAGACATAAAGATATTATATCACTTTTTTCAGTTGATTAGGTTAGGGAGATACCTGCATAACTTCCTCCTTGAATGTCTTTTTTTCTATCTGAAACCGTTTGGTTGTGAAATTTGCATTTGGTTGAACCCTCGAAAAAAAAAAATCAGATCTGTAAACTCATACACAAATAGATAAAGACAGAACTATAGATTGATATATATAGAGTGAGAGAGGGAGTGAGGGAGAAAGAGAGAGATAGACTTCTTACATTTACGTGCTTTGGATCTCATCCTAACATTTGTCATGGATCTTAAACCCTATGTCTCTTTGCATGTAATTAAAGAAGGACAAAATTGATTAATACTAGGTATGTAACTAATAGTAGATAGTTATCGAACACAACAACTGACCTATATGATTTGCTGTTTGTATTGTTAATATTGGACATAAATATCCGCATCATCGGCGTTGCTGTTGTTTGAATGTTCAACAAGATAAATACAAAGACAAGGTCAGTTTGCGGGATAATGTTGGTGATCTATGTTTTCGGATATAGATATGTAAATGTGAAAGAGATATATTCTGAGTTTAAACAATGTTTAGTTTCATTAAAAATTTAATTTTTAATTTTTTGCTACAGTTAAAGATCTAATTTTAAATATTATACTATTTATAATCTAAACTATAAAATTAAACATTTAGCATAAGTCGTTCCGGTTTCATATAATATAATTATATTACTTACATTTTAATCCATTAAACTAAAAACATATATATTTTATTAAACGAAGAACAATGAATGAAGAAGAGTGTCGATTAATAAATGTTTTCATACTCGAAGAGTGTAGTTTAATCATTGTTTTCAGACAATAACATTCTTCATTTATCTAAAATGATATTAATATCCAAAGTACTAACAATATGCAACAAGAAGAAAACGATTAATACTACAGTTTTTTCTGCACTTCATTAAATCCAAAGGTTTTAGGGTTTCAAACATGAGGAATCTCGAGAAATTGAGAGAAAGAGATAAGGAAATTGGGTAGATACAGCGATATAGAGAGAATGAGAGACAAAGATTTACAGATTTATGGATTTCTAGAAAACGAGAGAAATTTTAAGAAGGGGAGAGAGAGAGAGAGAGAGAGAGAGAGAGAGAGAGAGAGAGAGAGAGAGAGAGAGAGAGAGAGAGAGAGAGAGAGAGAGAGAACTTACATGGTCGCATGCAGATAACTAGATCCTCTTCTTCAAAGTACACTCCACAGTCAATGATCTCCTCATCTCCTCATAATCAAATACTAATGTCAGTATTTCAAAAAGTTATTACAGAAGAACCATATATTTAGATAAACAGCGCAATAGAGAGAGATTAAGAGCAACAACAATCTCGATATTGTTTTTGGTGATTTATAGAAAGAGGAAGATAAATTTTGGAGGTAGAGATTTTGTTGATTGGAGACGAAAATGGTGAAGTTAGGGGTATGAAGAACATGTATAGAGAGAGGAAATGAAAGCGGCGCAATAGGAAATTTCTTAATGTGGTAGGGTTTCCCAAAACGTGAACCGACTAAAATTATTTATCAGGCCTACATTCCAGAATAATCCACTGACAAACTCAATAACGATACCCAAATGAAATGGGCCTATAAGTCCATTGACTTCTAGGCCGATCTGTTATTTATTTTTTAATGTCATTAATTGTTGTCGTTCTTTAAAGATTGGACCACTAAGCCGATCTAATTTAAACTTGGGCCAAAATTTGTTACACATGTTGGGCCGGCGTTAATCAACCCCATAAAAAAATTAGGCCACTAAGCCGATATATCAAAGATAGAAATTAAGTTATAAATGACTGGGCCTAAAGTCATCATTTAATCAAGCCCATTAAAAACTTGGGCCACTAACCCGTTATAGCAAAGCAATTTTTTTATCTGAATCCAATTCAATTCGTATCAAATATAAATTTAATAGTTATTGTATTGTTGAACCCGGTTTATATATTATTATTATTGAACCCATTATAACAAATATAATGTATAGATTCAACGAGAAGATTCTAGATATTGCAGAATGAACATCGAAACACAGTATCCTAATCAATGCAGACATAAAAAAAACACAATATTGAAACAAATCTTTAATGATTCATGGTAGAGGTTGACGGTTAAGTTTTTTTCGAAGCAAGGTAACATAGCATTTCAAACGAATCGAGACTAGATGAAGAACAAGCATGAAGAATATTTAAACAAAGCATTGAAACAAATTCTTGATGATTGTTGCTAAAGTTTGACAGATAAGTGTTGTTCAAATAAAGGCAACCTAGCAAAATCGAAAGGGAAATCCAGAGAATAAAAAAAAAAAAGAGAGAGAGAGAGAGAGAGAGAGAGAGAGAGAGAGAGAGAGAGAGAGAGAGAGAGAGAGAGAGAGAGAGAGAGAGAGAGAGAGATCTTACGTTTCTGTAATATTGAGTTCTCCAGAACCTCCGACTTTCAGATACCTAGCAAAATCGAAAGGGAAATCCAAAGAATAAAAAAAAAGACAAAGATACTGAGAGAGAGAGAGAGAGAGAGAGAGAGAGAGAGAGAGAGATCTTACATTTCTGTAATATGTAGCTCTTTAGAACCTCCGACTTCCAAATCTGCTCTTCCTTGCGATTATCTTTTCATAAACAGTGGGTTGTCAGTTTTGTATGAAAAATTTGGAGAAGAAATTGTTCTGGATCTGAAACAGAACGACTCTGGGTGGTATAGATCTAAACTAGATCAGGAAAGAAATATTTTGTATCTCATATTTTGGAAAAAGAATTAAACAATTTGGTCTGGATTAAGTGAGAAAGGAAGTAGAGTGACGAAGCTTCAAGGAGTATATCAAAAAACGCCATAGATCTGGAAAAGGAGAGAAATGGAGATGGAAGGTTTTTCTGAGACAGAGAGATGAAGAGAGAGAGAAAGTTAACGGCGAAATGAATTGTCCAAAGTGGAAATGTGTAGGGTTAGGGAAGCCGAAATCAATATGTCGTTGTCTTTGGGCTTAATTGGGCCGTTTGGTTCCAATCACAGAAATGGCCCAAATTGCGTAAGTCGGCCCAAAACACAAAAACGGCCGGGTATTTCCCAGTAAATGTGTTATATAGTATCAATTAAATTAAATTAATTTATTCTTATTGTAATTTTTTGAATTTATTAGGAATATATAAAATTCTACATTGATTGTGTTAGTTCTGTTGTAACCCAACATAATATAATGTTGAGATTAGTTGTTATTATAGATAAACAACAACGAACAAATTCAATTTATTACAATTAATATATTGTTAAATAAATTGAGCTTTTGGAATTGGCCCTCTATTTCACTTCCTCATTTTTTATACTTGAACCTATATGCTGATAAACCTGTTTAATGTTGCATGCAAAAAGTTACAACCTATACAAAAAAAATTGTGCCTATATGTCCATTTATTATTTATAATTTTTATTATAATTTAATAATACAGAGAAATAAAATTATATTTTTTTATAAGTACATAATCTCTATTTTGGTATGTATTAGGCATTTAGGCCTATAATTAGGCCTATAATCCGAAATCCCGCCAATGATCTTTGTTTTAGGCGTATAAGCCCATGTAATAAAAGAATATAAACATGTCCTTAAGTTTTTACATTTATTTTTTAAAAACATTCATAAATATATTTTATTCAATTTCTGTATTAAATCTGATTACACTAAATAAATATAAAAGTTTTAATTTGAATATATTTATAATTTTGCAGGTTAATTTTGTTATGGACGAATTAACTCGACATAATAGAGCGTTGATATTGGCTGTTATTAGAGATAAACGACAACGGACAAATTCAAATCGATCAGGTGAAAAGATCTGTTCAATTCTTTCAATTTTTTTCCAATAAATTCAAATCTTACTACTGAATATAAATATTGATTATGCAGGATATATTCCTGGAGTTAGCCACAATTCTTTTGTTAGTGGTCGTATCCCCATGTCCGATATTTCAAATGGTTAGTAATTGTTAATCGATAAAGTCTTTATTTAATTTGATTCGACCAACTATATTGTAATAAGTGCTTGATGTTCTATAATACAATATATCTTTAATTTCATGATTGTAAAAATACTATTTTAAAATAACTATTTTATAACTATGAATTCATATAATTATTGTTTCGTTTTTCTTCTTCTTATGCTTACACTTTCGAACTCATATCCATGTATTTATGCAGTGCAACAAAATATTACAGCGTCGGCTTTGCATTTATCCTGAAGTGATCAAAACGGTCATAATTCATTTTTTTCTATAAGTGTTCCAGATCAAGAAAACTACGGTATAATTTGTTTTGGTCTTACTTTCCGTTTTATTCCATATTAATGTTTTTTTTGGTTTAGTAGATATATCAAGTACATTATGATATAAATATTTATTTGTAGTTCAATTGCACAATGTCATTCTTACAGCACAAAATTATATTCACAATGTCGAACAAGGTATGGTATTCTTAAAAGGGGTATGCAATAAGGGATTTATGTACTTATAATATTTGAATTTTATTTTCATTCACACATTAGCTCGACAAAGGAAGAAATTGAGAATGAATGTGGTAAGACATAAGAGGGATGGATCACCGCTAATCTAATCAGATTAGAACAAAATATATTATATTTAATTACAATATAAAATTAATGTAGGGCTTGCTTAACCAAAAAATAATGCATGCAATATAATTAGAAATGGTAGCAAGTCTATATTTACCCAGGCTAAATCATTATCTATTACAGTTTATGTTCTTAAGTTTGAGGTTATTAATAATCTATTATTATTTAATACTTTAATTTTCAGGTTCAAGAAATCCATCTGCATTGACAAGATGTTCAAATACTGTACCACATATAAGTGATGGTAATAATCAGTTTATCCAATATCAAAATTTATTTTGGGTTATACTCATAAGTTGATTATAATATTATACGATTATGTTAACAGTTGAATTGCACAATTCAATGTTGACAAAACAAATTCATTTGCAAAATATTGAACAAGGTATGTTATTCGTAAAATTTATATAAAATGAGTTATTTTGTTATTTATAATAATTGGTACTTATTTTAATGCACAACATAGCTCGGCATAGGAGGAAGTTGAGAATGAATATCATACGACATAAGCGACATGGAACATCACTAAACGCATCAGGTAAGCAAAACAAATTTGTTATTAGTTTAAATTAATAAATAATGTATATTTTGCTTTACCAAACTTTGTGCAGGCAATGTACTTGGAAACATTACCAACTCTGTACTTACTCAATCTACACCATTATCTATTACGTGTAATGGTTAGTTATTAATGAAATATATTATGTAATATACTTTAATGTATGCATTGTCTTAAGTTATATGTTTTGAAAACAAATAATCATTTAATACTTAAATGTGAAGGTACAAGGAATTCATCTATATTGCCAGGATGTTCATCTTCTCTACCACAAATAAGTAATGGTACTATTCGAATGTAGTTATAATTGTACAAAGCGTAGTTGTTATTTTATAATCTTTTATTATGTGTATTTGTATAAGAAAAATTAATATCTGTGTATTTATGTAATGTCCGCTAATGTTATGCCGACGGATTTATATTTATCAATAGCGGATCAAATCGCTACTAACTCAATTATACCTATAAGCCTAAATGACAAGGAAAACTATGATTCAACCATGTTATTAAGTATTAGATAATTTTTTGTCTTTCATCACTATTTGTAGTATAATATATGTATTTATTTGCAGCTCCTTTACAGAATGCAAGTCTTACTAATGAAGTTAACATAACAAATGTTGAACAAGGTATAATAGTAATCAGTAAATATTAATTGAGTGATTTATTGCATTTCAATATTTGTAATTTATTTCTATTGACAAATTAGCTCGACGTAAGAGGATGTTGAGAATGAATGTGATTAGGCATAAGAGGCATGGAACACCACTAATTGAATCAGGTTAGCAAAAACCGCTTAATTTTATGATAAATCCTTAATGAAATTTACGCTCTCATTTAATTGGATATGCATATATGGTATACATTCCGACATTGTTCAAAATATATGATGACTTACATATTTAAATTTCAGGAACTACAAATTCATCTGTGTTGCCAGGGTGTTCATCTACATTACCAAATATTGGTAATATTATAATTAATATACTTTTTTTGTTTGTATCCATAATAGGATCCTGTTTTCCATTACATTAAGATTGTTTGACATGTTGTAATGTCCATAATATATGTTAAACTATGCACCTTTTACCATACTTAATATTGGTTACAATTTATTTGTTCGACCTTTAATTTGTTTATAACAATATTATACTGTATAGATCCTGGTGCAGAAATGAATAGAACAATAAGAAATCATACTGGTAAACCAGGTAAATTTGTTGTATTATTTGCTAAAATTGTATCATATGTTTGTTTATTGTTTAACGCTCATTAATATGTTATAGTGCAATACCTCGATCACGGTGAAGCAGTGTATGAAATGTCTGCATTGTGGGGCATTGCTATGGCATGCTGAAATAATAAATACACAAGACCCTTCAAGCGAAGATATATGTCATATATCTTCCTTATGTTGCATGAAAGGAAAAATTGAGCTCTCATTGCTATAAGCACCACCGCCGTTGTTGCATAATCTTTTGACAAATAAGCATCCAAAAAGCAAACAATTTTGTGAGAACATTATAGCTTACAATATGATGTTTGCTTTCACCTCTTTGGGAGGAAAGGTCTCACCCATCACGAAAGGTCGTGGAACTTATTGTTACAGAATGCATGGACATAATTTTCACAGAATAGGGAGTTTGTTACCATTGTCGGGGACAACTCCAAAGTTTTCGCAACTCTATATATATGATACTGAAAACGAGGATTCAAACAGAATCAACGCGATAAGGTATGTCAATTATGTATATTTATATTTTCTTTGTTACTACTTATAGTTATATAACATTATTCTTGATTATTAAGAAATTACTTTGATCTTTACTTATGATAGCTCTAGAGTAAAAAAAGAGTTGATGATTCCCTTGTGATTGAGTTGAGAAAGATGATAGATCAACACAACCCCCATGCAAAAGCATTTAGAATGGCCAGAGATCGATTTAAGGATGAAGGTGTAACAGATATGAAGTTGCGACTGGTTAGCAAAAGAAACAATGATGGTCGGAGATATAATCTCCCAACGAGTTCAGAGGTTTTGCTGCTATTATTCTTGGTGATATTGATACAAATCTTGAGCCCAGGGACATTATACTTCATACAAGGTCTGGTCAGTTACAACGGATTCACGAATTGCATCCTTCTTACCTTGCACTTCAATATCCGTTGGCATTCTCTTATGGTGAGGACGGGTATAGACCTAACATTGATTTAAGTGGAAGGTGCAACACTTTTGCAAGGAAGAGGTCAAGGGTTACCCTAAAAGAATTCTGTCAGTTTCGAATCCACGAGCGTCGAGGCGAAGCTGGGATTCTGAGGTCATCTAGAAAGTTGTTTCAACAATTTTTGGTTGATGTTTATACAATGATTGAATCAGAAAGGTTGAACTACCATCGAACTCATCAGAATAACATACGGGCTAATTTATATAAAAATCTTACCGCAGCAACGAGCAAGGGTCATACAGAACCGGCATCATCTGGAAAGCGAATAGTGTTGCCATCTTCATTTACAGGCGGTCCTAGATATATGCAGCAGAACTATCAAGATGCAATGACAATATGCAAACACCATGGCTATCCAGATCTATTCATAACATTCACATGCAATTCAAAATGGCATGAAATTATCAAGTTTTGCGAAGAAAGGGGTCTACAGCCAGAGGATCGGCCAGACATTATGTGTAGAGTATTCCACATGAAATTAGAGTCCATGATCAAAGATTTCAAAGTTAACAAAATATTTGGCAAGGTTAATTCCGGTAACGTCTTTTTTATTGTCCTCACTTTAGTTATTGTTTACATATGTATAAAATATATTATTTTCCTGACATGTTTATAGTCTATTAAATGTATTAGTTTATGAAAACTAAAAATGTATTAAATAAGTTGAACATATAACTTTGACTTATGGATCTTTTGCAGTTATATACACAATCGAATTCCAAAAGCGTGGTCTGCCTCATGCACATATTTTATTGTTTCTGGATAAGGAATCTAAGTTGCCAACTACTACAGATATCGATACGGTCATCTCGACTGAAATTCCACACCCAACTGAGGATGTTGATTTATTCAATGTGGTGACAAGTTTCATGATGCATGGTCCATGCGGAGCTTCTAAACCATCGTCTCCGTGTATGGCTGATGGAAAGTGTAGAAAGTACTTTCCAAAACAATTTGTTGAGCAGACTTTTGTTGATGAAGATGGGTAACCTGTTTACAGAAGACGTGACGATGGTAGAACGATAGAAAAGAGTGGAGTTCCCCTTGATAATCGGTATGTGGTTCCTTACAATGCATTTCTTCTCCTAAAATACAATGCACATATAGATGTTGAATGGTGCAACCGATCAGGCTCTATCAAGTATTTGTTCAAGTACATAAATAAAGGGCATGATCGTGTTACTGTTGCAATTACAAACTCTGATGCAAACAATATCGGTGAGAATTGCATGGACGAAATTAAAAACTACTACATCGCCCGCTATGTATCGGCGTGTGAAGCAGCTTGGAGGATTTTTGCCTTTGATATTCACTACAAGACTCCTGTTGTTCAACGTTTGAATTTGCACCTTTCCGGTGAGGAAAACGTTTTATTTGATGATGATGATCCTATTGATGCCGTCTTAAATGATCATGAAAGTGATAAATCAATGTTTTTGCAATGGATGGCGTCTAACAAAAAGTTTCCAAAAGCTAAAGATTTGACGTATTCCGAATTTCCAGAGAAATTTGTTTGGGTAGCTTCATCTAAGCATTGGAAAAAACGTGACAGGCGTGGTTCTGTTGGAAGGATTTATCACGTAGCTCCTGGTAGTGGCGAGAAGTACTATCTTAGAATTTTGTTGAATCATATAAAAGGACCAACATGCTATGAAGATTTAAGGATTGTTGAGGGTGTAGTTTATAGTACATTTAAAGAAGCTTGCTATGCTTTGGGTTTGTTAGATGATGACAGAGAATATGTTGACGGGATAACTGAAGCAAGTTTTTGGGGATCAGCAAACTACATTAGGAGTCTATTTGTATTTCTTTTGGTGTCTGATTGCATGGCAAAACCAGAGTTTGTTTGGGAACAAACATGGAGGCTTCTAGCAGATGACATTGTCGATAAACAGAGGAGAATTCTACGAATTAAGGGTATGTATTTCATTAATGTTGTTTACTTGATCATAATCCTAACTGCATTTGATGTACTTTTAGGCGGAATATATTGTACTCATTTAATTGTAGTGACATGTGAATTATATTTATATGCATATTTGCATGTTACAGATGACCAATTACAAAACTACGCTCTTGTCGAACTTGACAAGTTATTACGACGAAATGGTAGTAGTTTGAGTCACTATAAAACCATGCCTTCTGTAGATTCAAGCCTCATATCTGAAGGTTTCAACAAGCTTATACAAGATGAACTTCGATATGATAAATCATGTCTAGATGAGGAACATTCACAATTACTTTCTAGATTTACAATGGAGCAAAAAGGGGTGTATGATGAGATCATGAATGTTGTTTTATCAAATAACGGGGGTGTCTTCTTTTTGTATGGTTATGGTGGTACAGGAAAAACTTATATATGAAGGGCACTTTCGGCGGCTATAAGGTCAAAAGGTGAAATCGTCCTTACTGTTGCTTCAAGTGGAAATGCAGCTCTCCTAATACCTGGTGGCAGAACTGCTCATTCGAGGTTTAAAATACATTTACAAGTTAATGAGGATTCAACGTGTCATATATGTACAGGTACTGAACTTTCAGAGTTGATATGTGCTGCCAAACTTATTATCTGGGATGAAGCTGTCATGACGAATAGGTTCCGTTTTGAAGCTTTAGACAGGATGTTAAGAGATATTTTACGCCCTACAAATCCTCTTAGTTTAGAGCAACCTTTTGGAGGAAAAGTTGTAGTATTTGGTGGAGACTTTAGGCAAATTCTTCCCGTTATCTCAAAAGGGAGCAGGGAAGATGTTGTTGTTGCCACCATTAATTCCTCTTATTTGTGGCATCATTGCAAAGTTCTTACGCTGACAAGGAACATGAGGATTCAACAAGGTACATCTGAATATGAGATCCAAGAGGCAAAAGAATTTTCGGAATGGATATTAAGCATCGGAGATGGGACTGCAGGTGTTGATAAGGATGGAGAAGCGCAAATAGAAATCCCCGATGAACTATTAGTCAAGGATTATGACTTAGATCTGATTCCAACAGTTGTTAAATCTGTCTATCCCTCTCTAATGGAAGATCAGTTGTCTCCTGCATACTTTGAAGAACGAGCAATTCTTGCTCCAACACACGAAGAGGTAGAGAAAGTTAATGAGTATATATTGTCTTCTTTGCCTGGTGATGAAAAGATATATCTCAGCTCGGATAGTCTGTGCAAGACATGTTCTGTTAAAGACAATGATGCGAGTATTTATACGTCTGATTATTTGAACAATATTAGATGTTCTAGTCTACCAAATCATGTACTCAAACTAAAGGTTGGTGTGCCTATTATGTTGCTCCGAAATATTGATCAATTTTTAGGTTTATGCAATCAGACGAGATTGATAACCACGCAACTTGGCATTCATATTATACAAGGGAGAATTATTTCAGGCAACAATATCGGACATACGGTGTTGATTACTCGCATGATAATGTCACCATCAGACACTTTATTCCCTTTCAAGTTTCAACGAAGACAATTTCCCTTGAGTGTATGTTTTGCTATGACGATAAACAAAAGTCAGGGCCAATCTCTTGCAAATGTCGATTTGTATCTTCCATGCCCTGTTTTCAGTCATAGTCAGTTTTATGTTGCATCATCAAGGGTGACTAGCAAGAAAGGTTTGAATATATTGATTTGCGACAAAGATAAGAAGAGGTATAATACTACAACAAATGTAGTATACAAGAAAGTTTTTAATAATTTGTAGCAATTTGAACATCGTTCCACATGTAATGTGTTTCGTTTCATTTCATGTATTATATGATCATTTTTATTATGTTTGATGGTTTTAGTAGTATTGATGTAAGTGGTGTGGTTATACCTATTTCAAAGACTATTTAGCCAATTTTTATTATTAATAAAGTTATTGATAGTGTCGTCTCTCTTTATATAATTTAGTTTTTGGTATATCTTACATATTTTTTTTCGATTAGTCATGTTTTATTTAAATAACTAATCAAAAAAATATTGAACCAATGACTCATCGATAATTTAAAAAAAACACTATTTTTACAAATGTAAAAAAAAATATAGACAAATCCCGTACAAGGCACATGTATTACACTAGTTCTCTCCTATATATGCAGAGTTGGGATTGATATTCCTACAATCGAAGTTCGATTCGAGCACGTATGTGTTGAAGCACATGTTTATATTGGAAGCAGAGCTCTACCCACAATCTACAACTCTCTTCTTAACACACTAGAGGTATACTACAACTTGTATCTTTTTCCTCATCTTATAATCTCAGACTAAGTACTATTTAATATTTGTTTATGTCATTTTAAAGGGTATCCTAAATTGCCTTAAAATTCTTCCAAGAAGTAAAAGGCCCTTGCAAATCTTGCATGATGTAAGTGGAATCATCAAGTCAGGCAGGTAAAAGATGAATACACTAATTAAACTAAGTCACTTAAAGAAATATAGATATTTTTGTTTTTTCTTAACAAAATAGCTATTGTGGGATGACCTTATTATTGGGGCCACCAAGTTCAGGAAAGACAACTTTGCTCTTGGCATTGGCTGGAAGATTGAAGAAGGATCTCAAGGTAGGAATTAATTGAGAATTAGTTAGTGTAATGAAATATGAATGATGTGATTACACTTAATTTTATGACATATGTAACACTATAGGTCACAAGAAGAGTGACATACAATGGACATAGTATGGAAGATTTTGTCCCACAAAGATCCTCTGCATACATCAGCCAATATGATCTGCATATACCAGAAATGACAGTCAGAGAAACACTAGCGTTTTCAAGAAGATGTCAAGGTGTAGGAACCAACTATGGTGAGTTCAGAATCAACCTTTTACATAAGAAAACATCAATTTTTGATAGTTTATAATGAATGATCACAATGATAGATTTCTGCAGACATGTTGGTAGAACTCTTAAGAAGGGAAAGGGCAGCAAATATCACACCAAATTTTGACGTCGACGTCTATATGAAGGTGATGGATTTCTAAGAAAAAGATTGAGAGAAATTGATTAGATTGGTTTCTCTAAATTTCCTCTATGTGCCTACATGATGAAGCTCTTGCAGATCAGGAGACAAGCATAATGATAGATTATATACTCAAGGTACAAATTTAGTGTTTACCTTTACACAACAGAACAAAATTACCCAAGTTTTATCTTATTTTTTGTCTACAAAAAACTGCAGATTTTAGGACTGGACATTTGTGCTGATACATTGGTAGGCAATCAGATGATAAGAGGCATATCCGGGGGAGAGAGGAAGAGACTCACTACATGTAAAATCTAATGCAAACTTAAGAGATTCATTATAGATTGTCATCATTAGCTAAGCAGCATTTACAATTTGATGCATGAGAAATGTTAGTAGGGCCAGCAAAAGCATTTTTCATGGATGAGATATCAACTGGTTTAGACACTTCAACGACGTTTCAAATAGTGAACTCAATTGGGCAATCTATCCACATTCTTAAAGGAACTGCTGTTGTATCTCTCCTACAACCGGCTCCCGAAGTCTATGACTTATTTGATGATGTAATTCTGGTATCAGATGGCCAAATTATATACCAAGGTCCAACTGAGAATGTGCTTGAATTCTTTGAATCCATGGGCTTCAAGTGTCCTGAGAGGAAATGAGTAGCCGACTATCTACAAGAAGTACAACATTATTAGCTTCCTTTTTGCAAGTACTTCTATTATGAAGAAAAGCATGCCAATAATGATTATCTTTGAATTTCTCAGGTGACATCTAGGAGAGACCAAGAACAATATTGGATGTACAAAGATGAACCTTATGTTTTCGAAAGCGCAAATGATTTTGCAAAAGCTTTTAGAAGATTTCATGTTGGAAAGAAACTGGATGCAGAGCTAAGTGTTCCACGTAGCAGAGCGGCGTGTTACCGCATCGGTCCGTCGGGGGCGATAGGGATCGTTCGGGACCTAGGGATATGCTTGCCGATATGACCAAGGAGGCATCATCGAGGCCCAACAGTGACCATCCAGAGCCCATGGCGGCATCATTGAGGCTTAGCAACGACCATCCAAAGCCGATGGTTGAGGATGTATACGAGGACGCCTCGCCCATGACACAACCCGACTCTCAGGAGCACACGAGGGAGGAGTCAGAGGACCCGACAACCACTCTTTCCGCCCCCACGACGACCCTTCCAGTTGCTCCTTCTTCTACCCCACCTTTCGCTCCCTCGACGACCCCGCGAGTTGCTCCTTCTTCTGCCCCACCTTCTGTTCCCCCGACGACCCAACCAGCTCCTCCTTCTCCGCCAGTCGATCACCCAACGCCCCCCCTGCTGATCGCGCGGGCCGTCGTGGCAGAGGAGGTCGAGGAGGCCGTGCCGCATAACCTCGTAGGCCGCGATGAGGTCGACCGATTCTTCCTTCTCCAGAGTCGGCTCCCTAGCCCGAGGCCGGCCCTGTTGGGGGCGAGCATAGGCCGTGGATGCTAGGGGGGGCCATATCAAGGACAATTCTGGCCAGTTATCCGACACACATTGCTCGGTACATTTGGGCTGGTGTGGACATGTCGATGGTACGTACGGTTTATTATTGATAATTTGTTTGAGTTTTTGTTATAAAATTAAAATTATGGTACAACAATTATATTAACCTAGTAATTTTTTTACAGACCCGACCGTGGCTACGAGCCCACACGCGTGTCCTCGAGTTCGAGAGACTGTATCGCCATGCTGTACTCGACCCTGATACGTGGTGGGTTATTGCACATCGTAGTTTCATGGGGCAAGGTCACCATCACTTTGCATGACGTCCAGATGATTATGGGACTTCCCATCGATGGGGTCGAGATGATGGAGCAGATGGGTGATGAGCCTCTCAAGATCCGCATCTGCCAGATGTTTGACATTTCCATGGACGACATGTACGGGTATAGTGGGGGCAGCGGACTCCTCGGGAAGGACGTCGTTTCCTTTGTGGCGCAAATGATGCAGAGAGGACAAAGTCAGGAGGAGATAGTGTATGCCTATCTGTTCATGTTGATTGGTTGTACTATTATGTGCGACATGTATACCGACTGTACCTCTGGTAAATTTATTTAATGTGATATTTTAATATCTTATACTAATTTGATTTTTTGTAAAATAGGTCCACCAACCAGGTGAAGCACAAGTATATGCAATTCGTGCTGGACCATGACAGAGTTGGCAATTCGCCTGGGGCATTGGGTTCTTGCGATCTTGTATTGCAACCTGGGGGAGGCATCTCGGGCCCAGACGGTTGGCATAGCGGGTTGTATGAGGCTTCTCCAAGTACGATTTATTATTTTTTATTAATTATAACCTGTCATTTTATTTTATTAACGTCTTGTGTCATTATTGTAGTGTTGGATATGACGTTATTTCCCGCGTTTCGGAGGACACACGACCCGCAGCGACTGGCGGATCCGCGGGCAGCAGCCATGGACGAGCCTGGACCCATTCCCTGCGTGGATGCGGATAGGCTCATCCAGCTCAGACAGGCGCCAGATAGGGTTACAACTGATGAGGTAAAATCTACAACCGAATCTAATTACTTTTTATGGTATTTTTTTAGGCTCTTAACAAATAGTAACACGGTGTAATTACAGGTCCGTTGGATGCCTTGGAGAGTAAGGGGCGAACGCCCGGAGGTGGATTTCAGGACTACCCACCGGGGATCTAGGTTTGACGGTATCATATGTTGCCTTGATGTCCAAAAGGGTATATGTCGAGCCGAGTGCTACGCCAGTTCGGTCTGAGGCAGGTGGTTCCTCCACCTCCGTTTCAGCCGAGTACGGTGAACAGAGGGGTATCCTCGAGCAAGTACAAGGTGGAGTTCCTCGGGCCAGAATTCCCTACCTGGGCAGACCACGACAACCATTTTTTCGATATTGATGCGTTTCAGCCATGTAGGTGGCCCTCGGACTATGATGCCCACTACATAGACTATTTTGAGGAGATCACTCATCCGTACGTGGATCCTACCTCCCAGCCATAAAATGTCTGTCCCCGACCTCTAGTAGTTGATATCGTTACAGTATATGTTTTCTTATTTTTAAACGTTTACTATACTACTTATGCATTAGTGTACGTAATATTAACATATTTAAATTATGCAGCGGGCCCAGATGGTGCTCGGGTTGACACGTGCCCAGTTGGATATCAACGGGATCACTGATGGAGAGAGGGCGCACCTTCTCAGTGTCATCCAGATATTGGTGGGGGGCGCTCACCCGGTGTCGGATCCACCTCAGCGCGCATCACATATTTTTAGGGACTCACAATATGACCACGGTCAGAGTAGCGGTGCAGGGGGCGATGAGGGAGAGGATGGACCCGACCTTACACATGATTAATTTTATTTAGAGATTTTTAGTATTTTGGATCTGATACATTTATTTTGTATATAACTTACCTATTGGGATCTATTTTGAAACTACGAATTTGATTCTCTGCTTAATTTTATTACCAAATACAATCAAGAATCAAATAATTATATATCTGTAAAGAAATTAGTGTGCTATATGACCAAATTTGTAAAGGATTAAAAATTAAAGGCTTGTGTTTTACAAAGAATTTATCTAATGTTTAATTCTAACTTCCCTTTGAAAACTAGTTACCATCAAATTAAAACTTAAGGAATGAAATATTAGAAGTTATACATAAAATTATTTATTTTTATTTTTATAAAATAATCAATTTAACATTATTTTTATTTTTATAAAATAATCAATTTAACATTATTTTTGATATTTTCAAAGTTATACATAATTTGAACTTTATTTTGTTAATATTTTTTACAACTGACATTATATATAATAATCAATTTTAAAAAAAAAGTATGACACTGTGTTTTAACATTATTTTAAAAAAAAAGTATTTTATTTAATAATATTAACTTAAATATTATAAATTTAACATTATTAATAAAAAAACAACGCAGTCTTACGCTCACGCAAAGCAAGAACGTGACTCTGTGTTGTTTTTTAAACACATACCGTGAGACTGTTTATCCTACCCTACACTATGTCATACAAGGGCTCACGCTTTTCGTTAGCGTTAATACTTTGAGCGTGAAAAAAATAAAAATGAGTGTATCTAGTGTCGGGTTTTTTTGTATAATAAATACATTAAATACGGCCGCTAGAGTCCAAATTGTCTCCGTCTCTTACTTCATAATTTCTCTGTATCTGTCCGCGGGCGAAACTCCGCAAGCCACCAGAAAATTCGCAGATCAGATCGAGGAACCAGCTCAAGGAGTAAGAAGATCGAAGAGACGATGGTTGGAGGAGCGAGTTCATGGTCCAGAGCGCTCGTCCAAATCTCCCCTTACACCTTCTCCGCCATCGGAATCGCCATCTCCATCGGCGTCTCCGTCCTCGGCGCCGCCTGGTACTCCGTTTCTCTTTCTCTCCTGACTCAATTTGAGGGTTTTCGTATCATTATGATGCTTTCTTCCTCGGATTATTCAACTGCATTAGGATAGGGTTGAGAGTGGAGATGCTATCCTGTTCATAATTTGTTCTTGATGGTTGTGAAATTTTTCTAAGCTTGGAATCCGGAAATGGGAATGTTTTTGTAGGGGGATATACATTACGGGAAGCAGTTTGATTGGTGCAGCTATCAAAGCTCCTCGAATTACTTCGAAAAATCTGATTAGGTAAGCCCTTGTAATTTTTGCTTATTTATTTCATTTTTCTTTTTATGTGGTCAACTTTGTGGTTCTGTGTAGATTCTGACTTCTGTGGAGATTATTTTGTCATTAGATTGAACTTATTGGTAAAATTGTAATTTGGTTTATGGATTGGAATAGATTGAGTTGATGATGTGTCGCATGTTCTCAGTTGGTCAAAAAAGATCAAACTAGTGACTACCATGATGAATTACACATTACCTTATAGTCAAGTTTAGACTTTAGCTTATACTTAAAACACTGTCAATGTCATTTAGAAGAACCTGCACAGGACATAAAAGTAATAATAACCTAATAGTTGAGGTGAGTAGAAGGTGGTGAAAGTAGATCAATGTTGGAGAGGTTGTCCCAATTGAAAAAGGTTTCCCTCTTTTTAGTTTGGTGCTGTAAAGTTCACCCTTAAGAGAATGAAGGTTAATTGGAAATGTAAAGTTTTTTCCTTGATATAAGCATAAAAAAATAATTTAGAGAACTCAATCTTGTTGGGAGCTTTAATGATGAATTCCTTATGATTTGTGAAATCATTCGTCAGCATACAACAACAGGAAATTGCTGGAATGAAGTGCTGAAGTTAAACTCTAAGAGAATTTTAGCACCCAGAACTCGTAATAATATAATAGTTGAATTTTGTAGGAATGAAGAGTGTCAATGTTAAATCGTAGAGAAGTTTAGGACCAGTTGGTATTCTAAGTCCAAGTCCTTTCAATATGGTCTCTCTAGAAGATATGACTTATCTGGAAAAAGGCACATTGAGCAATGGCTTTTACATGATGTTGCTAAAGAGCTGTTTACTGTTTTGTTCTCAAAAACTGTGATCACTTCCTTTTTACTGGAACCTTTCATTACTCAAGTCCAAGAGAGAAAGATTGCAGTTTTAAATGCTTCAACAATGTTCAAGATTATGGTAATAATTTGTCTATAACCGGTTTGTTCTCCTAGATGACGCTCAAGCGTGGCTAACAGGAGGCTAATTGTGAAAGATTTTCTGATGTTGATTCAACAACAATGCACCATCTGCTTCTCACATAATCTTTTCAATTACACTTTCTCTTTCAGTGTCATTTTCTGTGAAGCTGTTGCTATATATGGTGTCATTGTGGCCATCATCCTGCAGACAAAGTTGGAGAGTGTCCCATCATCCCAGATGAATGCACCTGAGTCCCTTAGAGCAGGATACGCAATTTTCTCATCAGGCATTATTGTAGGCTTTGCAAACCTTGTTTGTGGGTGAGTCTTTTAAGTTATCTCGTGCATTTGAGTTCTGATTTGTGAGTCTTGTTTGTGATCTGCTGAGCTGGATGGTTGCAACAGGTTATGTGTGGGAATCATTGGAAGTAGCTGTGCACTATCCGATGCTCAAAACTCATCACTCTTTGTGAAGATTCTTGTGATTGAGATCTTTGGCAGCGCTCTTGGGTTGTTTGGAGTGATTGTTGGAATTATCATGTCTGCCCAAGCAACATGGCCTTCAAAAGGAGCATAATGTGGTATCTAACCAAACATGGTATCCATTATCCACTATGAAGCTAGACTTCCATTTTTCGGTGTAAGCTGTCAAGTTATGTCTTATCATAATTTCCCTTCAATTGCTTCTTGTAAATCTCGAGTATTCATGTTCTTAGAACCGGATCTTGATTTTCTAGTGTAGATCAATGTCATGATGTTAAGCCCACTGCAGAGTGCAGATAATATCTCAAGAAAGCTGATCGCCATTTTGTTGAACACATGTGGTGTTACACCAAACTATGTACCTTCTAATTTGCCCGGGTCTTGATTTAAAAATTACTCTCTTTACTGAAGCTTCTATTTTCTGGTGAATATATCTTTTGTATGCATGTGTAAATTCCAAT
Organism: Rheum nobile; assembly: GCA_027886185.1. Classification (NCBI taxonomy): domain Eukaryota; kingdom Viridiplantae; phylum Streptophyta; class Magnoliopsida; order Caryophyllales; family Polygonaceae; genus Rheum; species Rheum nobile. Next base: position 2,675,806 of record WOAB01000236.1, on the reverse strand, counting down.
TCACTACAGCATTGTGTCTTCCATATGCATGAATAAGCTACTGTACTATAAGTTATACTTATAACCCACGGGTATGACCCATATATATATATAGATCTATGCTATAGTAAAACAAGCTATAGTGAAACGAGTGGGCAAATTTGAGACATTGGATGAAGATGAAATGGATGGACTAGATTAAATAGAGGGAGGTGTACAATATTTTGGGAGGAATGCACACACCAAATTTTTTACCCACCCGTTTTTTTTGGGATATGATTTTCATCCTCTTTCAAATTGTATCCAAATCTGATTCAGTTCCCTTAATTGACGCCCCACTCTTCTCTCTCTCTCTCTCGAAGACCCCTCTCTCTCGCAGATCAAGTGCCTCCATTGAAGCGTCTCTTCAAGCTTCATCGAAGACCCCTCTCTCTTTGAGCCCCTACTACTACCAACAACAACCCCAACCTCAACCCCCAACCACCACCGCTTTCAACCCTAACGTCAGCTCCGCTCTTGCCTCTGGCGTTACCACTTCCTGCTCTCAGGTCACCAACGGCGGCCTTCTACCCAACCATGGCGGCGGTTCGGCGGACGGGGCCAGCGCGACTGCACTTTACCCTCAATCGGTGGCGGGGAAGGCCCCTTCGCCGCCTTTAGAGATCATGCGGAAGAAGACGGGGAGGCCGAGGAAGTACGGCACACCGGAGGCCGCTGCGGCTGCGAAGAGAGCGTTTGTATCTCCTCCGTCTTCTTCCAAAAAATCGCAAATCTTGCTGCGTACTTTCCTCTTTCTTCTTCATATGGTTGCAAATCTTCAATCTTTGCAAACCGCTTATCTCGGTACTTGGCCCTGTGGTTCAATTTTAAGTATCGAAACTTGGCCCTGTGGTTATATATTAAAGGTGGTTATATATTAAAGGTGGCATCAATTTTAAGTATCGAAACTTGGCCCTGTGGTTCTCACTCGTTTTCCGAATCATGATTGCCCAGGTTCGATCCTTCTTACGAACTTCTCCTTTGCAGACGACTTCTCATTTGTGCTTGATGATCTCGATTGTGATATCGAGAGGAATGAAATTCAAACATACTTGTATGACAATTATCACCATTGTTGCATATTGTCACGGACCTAAAATCGTCTTCGTGCCATGGTTCATCGTCTATGTATGATATTCAAACATACTTGTATGATATGCATTCTGTGATTATGGATGATGTTTCTGGCCGTGAATGTGATATTCAGTTGTATGGAAGGGATATGCATTTTCCATACATTGATATGCAGAATATACTTGTATGATATGCAATTTGTAATTATGAATTATTTCCTTAGTCGTGAATATGATATTCATTTGTGTGGATGAGATATGCATTTTCCATAAATTGATATGCAGAATATACTTGTATAATATGCAATTTTTTATGATAAATTATTTCATTGGTTGTGATTGTGATATTCATTTGTGTGGATGAGATATGCATTTTCTATACATTGATATGCAGAATAAGCCACGGGCGCGGAAAGGGAGTCGCGGGCGCAGCCAAGGAAGATCTCGCTGAGTGATATTCTCATCAGTAGCTGAGAAGAACAAGTCGCGGGCGTGGAAAGGAAGCCGCGGGCGCGACCAAGGAAGATCTCGCTGAGTTCGGCCATGCAATTATGTGGATGGGATATGCATTTTTTGTACATTGATATGCAGAATATACTTGTATGATATGCAATTTGTAATTATGGATTATTTCTTTGGCCATGAATATGATATTCATTTGTGTGGATGTGATATGCATTTTTTGTACAGTGATATGCAGAATATACTTGTATGATATGTAGTTTTTTTCTCTCCAATCTCCTTCTCCTTGTACAGTGATATGCAGAATATATTTGTATGTTTTAATTTGGAATATCAATTACCACAATGTGCATATTTGTTCAATGTTTTTGAATATCAGTATATATACGATTGACCATGATCACGAATAACAGTTATTCAATAATACTTGAACGATATTCAGATAATGTGCTTTGATATTCACACATTGTATTTCAATTCAGTCGATGCATTATATACGATGGAACTTGAACAAGATTAACATATATGCAAATTATATATAACAATATTCATCTTTTTCGTGTCGATATGCAGAACGGTTTAGAAATTTCTTGACCGAAGCTCTACGTGGAAGATGGTGGTGAATAATTGTCTATTTTGGAGGATCTACGTTTTCTATCTCCAATCTCCTTCTAACTGCCTATTTTGGAGGTTTTTAATTTTTAAAAATTTAGAAAATCAGTAGGGATATTCTATCCCATGAAAACCGCCCCATACATCCTTATTATACTCTCCAAATCCAACCATCTAATACTCTCAATCCGACGCTCTATAATTGTACACTCGTTTCACCATAAGAGTCGTTTTATCATGTATATATATATATATGTTCAAATAAACAGTGTATTCCATGCCAATGACACCTGAAAAATCAAATTTGTCTTGTACTATATACATATACAATTGCCTGTTTGGGAAATGTGATCACTGAATATGATGGATCATCCTTCTTCTAGTATGCTACACCACCGGAAAAGCTATCTCCGTCATGAAGCAGAGACTCGGTGAGCCAATAACCGTCCCAGCACCCGCCAAGCCTCTGACAATTCAGTGGTCATTTGGTACATGAAAATTAAATAATGCAATTCACAACTTGCAATAGATGAAAAACTTCATGTCCAAAAGTGAATGATTGTAGTTACGAAGTTATTTCCCTTGGAAAGGTAAAAAAGTTTCCATTGCTGTAGAAATTCACTTGAAATTACCCCCCTCTAGTTTTCATTTTGTGATTTTTTTTCATTATATGGAGAAGTAAGTAATGACCAAACCTGGACCATTGTAATTTCAAATATCTCTTCTTCCTCAGGACGAGCTCCTTGTATCCAAAATCGTTGCTTGAATCGATTCTGCGCCACCATAACTCAAGAATAAGTGGCTCATTTCTATATACAGAAGGATCTGAATTGATAAATGAATAATAATCAGGTATCTTATAAGGCGATCGATCTCGGTTACCTCCTTCACCAAGAAGCTGCTAAGGATTTTCCGATCCTTGTGACCCAGTAGAACTCGGTAGCTTGACGAATGAAAAATCCGTCTAAAACGCTCAAACTGTAGGCAGAAAAGAACCAATTAATTAGAAGATTGAATTTTGAGAAACATCAGAAAATTATTAGTGTTGTTAATGTAGGCATTACCTGCCCCAAATCAAAGACGGGTCCGAAATAAGTGGACCTTTCAAAAGGGTCAAATCCAGCAAACTGGCAAAATGACAAGTTTGTTTGTATGATCATCATAACAAATAATAGAATTTGATTTGTGTGTAATGTATTACCCTGTACATAACCTCAATCCCATAATCCGGATGTGGTTGGTCATTGAACTTCATTGCATCAAGTTGGTACTTAACAGCTTCTTCTGCACTAAACTATATCATGAATTAATTAAACTACATTCATCTAGCAATTACATTAATCATTGCTCATTGTTCAGACAACTACGTTTAATCTTGGACCAAAGGGCCTCTTCTTTCGAGATTCAAGCCTGCACAAATATAAGGCCAATATTTATAAGAGACTAACCACCTGGATGACAAACCTCAGCATGTCCCTAATTAATCACTATCCTTATACTACTTACTGAAATGGTAAATATAATATATATATATATATATATATATATATATATATTGAATTTTATAGAGAGAGGAGAGAACCAGTCGCCGGAGAGGGAATCGGGGATATTAGCAGAAGCCCTTATGCGGAAGGTAGATCCACGGCCGCCATAGACGGGATTGGAGACTAAAGAAGACCCAAACGACATCGTTTCTGATCGAGGACCCTTTTTCTCAGCTCTTCTCTCTGTTTTTCTTTCGAGAGGAAGGCAACGGGGATGGATCATGTCATGTGGATGAGTTTGAGTTGTTGGTGATCACTCCAATACGCAAGCGACCACGTAACTGTCTCCAGTCAACGGCTAATATCAATCCGCTGGTCAGCGTGAATGGGCCCACTCTGTGAATTTAGAAAAATAAAAAATGTCAAGGATAACTTTTCACTTTTCAATTTTCATACTGTACAAATCATTCATTGATTTCTGTTAGATCTGATCAATGTGGCGTTGAATTGATTTGGCCTGCTAATATATTATTTTGTATCAAAAAAGTCATTTAAGGTCTCTTTAATTATTAAAATAATACATTAAATTATATTATTTTATAATAAATATATATTTAATATAATTTAATACATAATAATATAATTTAATACATTATCTATGAACATTCAAACGAACTCTAGTAGTAATAAAGAAATGATTATGGTTAATAATTTGACTGAATAATTGGAACTATAACGTAATACGGAGTACAAATTTACGACTATGCGGCTTTGTAAAAATCCTAATGAATAATAATATCAATAACAAATTATGAGAGAATGGGATTTAAGATATGATTGTGTGATATCAAAATATCTAATATGAGCCTCCGGCCACCGGAGATAGCCTCACCGGCTCTCGTATCCCGTCTCACCGGCTCCCGCCACACCGGCTCCCGCCTCACCGGCTCCTGTCCCACCGGCATGCCGTCTCTCCTAGCCTTCGCCGGGAAGACGCCGGTCCTAGCATTTGCTCCACCGAGCCGCCACGACCGACCGTCGCTACCCTCCACCAAATGCTCCACCGAGCCTCCCTTGGCCCCGCTCCGACCGAGGCCTCTGCAAACTGCCGCCGTGAAGGCCAGATCTGGGGTCTTTTCCAGATTTGAACCACCAACGAGCCTCCACCTCCCCGCCACCACCTCTCCTCCACCACCCTTCCACCGCCGCCACCTCCTTCCCCGCTATCACCTGGCCTGCACTCGAGATGTTGTTCTTGCGTGTGACGCCGTTCTCGGCCACCGAAAGGGAGATTTCCGGTCTGGGTTTCATCGCCACCGTGATAGAGATCTCGGCGAGGGCACTCCGGCTCACCGCCGACACCACCGACCAACGACCACATGAAGAAGATGGGATCTGACCCCCTCGGCCTTTCTGCAGCCCTCGAGCAACCTCGACCCTTGGTTTGAAAAATTGGTTCCTAGTTGCTTTGTAGTACACTCATTGTTGTGCTGGTTTTCCTTTAGGTTTGGTTTTGAGATTGTTGTTTCGGTTCGAGATAAGACAGTGATCGTGTGATCCCTGGTGGTTTCTGCTGTCGAAATGCCTCAGATTGTGTCTTGTTTCTTCTTTCCGGCTGCTTCAAACGACTTGTTGGTGATTTCCAACCCCTGTTTGAAGACTTTCTCGTTGATTAAGCCTTGTTGGTTTACTTGCTCAGTTGTGTCTGTATTTTGTTCTTTGTTGTGTCTGTTGTTTTTATTTCTGTTTTGCTCTTTGTTGTTGTGTTTTGTTGTTGTTCTGTTGGTTGGTTGCTTTGTCGGGTGTTCCGACGTCGATTTTTCGGCCTCTCGAGTTTCCAGGTTTGGTTGTTCTGGATTCTTGAATTCTTACTTTATCCAAAAATAAAATAAAATCTAATATGAGTATATAATTATAGATATGAGTAATATATTTGATACATTTATTTTGTGAGAGATGTTAAAATAACACTTTAATATTAACTGATATTGACATTCAATATATCAAAACAACATATAATTAATTCGGTTTTTTAGTGTGTGTCCATGGACATATGCTAACAAGCTAAAATAGGAAATTTTGTTCAAAATATTCCTTGAAAAATAATGGATAAACCCTTAACAAAAAAAATTAAACTAATGACTAAAAAAATCATTACTAAAAATGGAGTTCTTAGAGTGCGTTCATGGGCACACGCTAAAAAAAGTCATATTAATTTGATATCAATATACTAAATACCAAATATGGGTATTAATAAAGAAAGTATCAGGTTCGAAAAAATTATTAATGTGAGAACATGTGAATGTAAATGTGTTCAAGTTTGTGTCTATATGTACATAGATTTTTTTATTGTATGTATATGACTTTTTAAAGTGAAATTCATGCACTTATATAAAAAAAATTATACATTTTAAAATGCCCACAAATATATACATGTATTTATTTTTTATTATATATACGGTGAATTTGTGTATGTAAAAATTCATAAACATAAATGTAAAAACTTATATACTTTTAAAATATACATATATTCATTCATGTATATATGTATATATGTTTTAGTCTATATATGTTCATTCACCCACATTAATAATTTTTAGCACTTAATCCAACACTTATAAACATACATGCAAACATTTTTCGCACTTCATATCCCAATACCCAACAATATCTTATTTCTACTCGTTAAAAAAAAATATTAATAAAAACCTCACAGAATGGTTCAACCGGCAAGTGGTTGGCACGCACCACCACCAATGAGTTATGGTTACGTCCGCTCCGCCGCAACCAATTGCTAAGACATGCGACCGCCTTCCCTCTCACTCTCCTCCGCCGTAGCTGCCGCCTTCTTCGAATCCTCCCTCGCCATGTACTCCCGCCCTCGCCTCCGCCCTCACGTATACTCATCCCTCCGATCTCTCTGTTAAATATTTATCTTTTCTCTTTACCTGTATAGAATTTCTGTGTCTGTCTGTGTTTCAGTATAGAGGAGGAGGAAGAGAAGGAAGAGGTCAATCGCGAAGAGGCTACTCAGATTCCCCGCTAAATCCGAGCACGTCGTCGGAAAACCAAGTCGTCACCGGAGATTCTCACTTTCAATTCGCTAGAGCCACCAATTTGGGGTTTCAGCCGCCTAATTACACTCAAATCAACAACAACAGTTTTTATTCCCACAGCGGCAATAACTATGCCTATAATGCGAGATTCCGGGGCCAATTTTATTCTCATAGACCAAATCCTGAATACAATCGCAATCCGTCGGCTGATTTTGGTTTCCAGCCGCATAATGCGTTAAATCAACGTCCACAACGGCCGTTTCAGCAACCGCCTCTACAGAATGACAACCTCCACCACCAGCAGCAGCAGCCACGGCGACCTAAAACTAACGATTATCGCAGGTGGGAGGCCACGAAGAATCCGCCACCTCCGACAAGGGGTAAGTTTCTGGGATGGTGACAACTGTGATAAGTTTTCTTAATGTAATACTTATGGAGCAATGCTGCTGTTGCTCATTGCAGAGCGCTTTTCAGTTCTCTCGTATAACATACTTGCCGATTATCTTGCTAATAACCATCGGAATAAGCTTTATTACCACATTCCGCGCCGCTTCATGGATTGGGAATGGCGAAGAAAGAGCATACTTTTTGAGCTTGGATTGTGGTCTTCTGACATAATGTGTTTCCAGGTTATTTTCATATCAAATCTCAGTATGTTAATGTGTGGTATATGTGTTCCAGTAAAGAAACTAGTGACACTTACATCATAGATATGCTTTGTTGGATATGAACCCAATTGTTTGTATTGCATTTGCAGGAGGTTGACAAGTTTAGTGATCTAGAGGAAGATTTGAGGAATCGGGGATACATGGGCATTTGGAAGGTGCAATTCAAAATTCTTTGCACATATCCTATGTTTTCTGTTTAAATATTTTGACTCTCACCATTAAGATTAAGGCACAATTCTGTTTACTGCACTAACAAAACTGGGACAAATGTATAGATGAGGACTGGAGTTCCTGTGGATGGATGTGCAATGTTTTGGAGGACATCAAGGTAATAATTACTTAGAATGTATCTCTTTCATTGTTTAGAGTTTGTTACATACAAAACGTTGATGTTGGGTTGTTTGATAATTCAAGATTCAAGCTTGTGCATGAGGAACACATTGAGTTCAACAAGCTTGGTATGCGGGATAATGTTGCTCAGATATGTGTACTTGAGGTATTTGACATTTCCGTCTGAGTGACTTCAATATATTCCTAAACTTTTTCCAATAAGAAAAAAATATTCTTGCTTTATTTGAACTATTTTTATCCGGCAGTCGTTGATTCAAAATCACAATGGAGACCTGTCTGCTTCGTCACAAAGGTATTTTAATGCTTCAAATGCTGAACTTCTCGTGTAGAGTGGTTAGTTGATAATTGTATATTATGGGTGGTAAAGTGGTACTGATCTATAGTATGGTTCTATGTTCAGATATATGTTGGAGACGTAAATGTGATCCCAAATCCTTTTTTAACGTTTTTTTTCTATTTTTTATAATATAATGGAAGCTTACATTGTTAGATGAATGAGAATAAATGACAAAGCTCTGTCTGTAATTGTTGCTTGTGCAGCCCATCAGGTCCCAATAAAGTTGTAATATGTAACATTCATGTGCTTTTCAATCCTAGAAGAGGAGAAATTAAGCTTGGCCAGGTATTCCTTTAGATCGAATTAAATTACAAAAAGAAGTGTTTTCATTTAAATCTGTAATTGCAATAGCTGTAAAACTATGTTTTAATTTCCTATACCCCCATTGTGCACATGTTACATAACTGATCCTATATAAACGGTTCAGCTCCAGACTTATGCATGTCAAAAACTTATTTCATAAGTCTTCTAGGTTATCTTTCTCCATTATAATTGATATGATCTGAAAGGAGTAACATACTATGAACTTTACTTATGTGATACGCCCTCTAATTAGGTTAGGGTTCTGATCCTATATAAACGGTTCAGCTCCAGACTTATGCATGTCAAAAACTTAATTCATAAGTCTTCTAGGTTATCTTTCTCCATTATAATTGATATGATCTGAAAGCAGTAACATACTATGAACTTTACTTCTGTGATACGCCCTCTAATTAGGTTAGGGTTCTGCTGGATAAGGCTCAAGCTGTTTCAAAAATTTGGAATGATGCACCAATTGTCATATGTGGTGATTTTAATTGTACTCCAAAGGTAATTATACTTTCCATTTTCTTTTATTTCTCCTTCTATGGTCTAGCGCCCTAGTATGAGTGATCTAACACTGAATTCTTACTAATATATCATGTCAGAGCGCATTATACAACTTCATCTCAAATCAGAAGGTAAATATGGTAAATTAGCTCATAGTCATCCATGATGCATTCTGCTAGAGATTTATATGCTATGATATTCGCAGCTAGACCTGTCTGAAGTAGATAGAGACAAGGTGTCTGGACAAGCTTCTGCTGAAATTCCACCTCAAACAAGAGACTTCAGATCTCATTCAGGGTAAATTTATATTTCTATGAAATTTCACTGCTATGCTTTTCAGGTTTTAGGTGGACTTTTACATTATTCAGTCCTGGAATGTTAACTGATGAAATGTAAATTTCTTGCAGGATAAAATCTAATCCTTATAGTGTTCCTACCTCTGCAGTAGTTGACAACATGAATAGCAACTCTGAGCACAATGTTTCTTCTGAAAAGCAGCTCAGCTCACAGAGCTATTCTGAGAGTGATGTTCGTACGACAGCTACATTGGAGGACAGAGGTATTAATATAAAGCCGAGGAATTCCTTTTCTGATGCTGAGAAACATATTAATGTCGAAAACGCTACCAAACCCACTCTGTTTCCCCACGGCTATTCAGATAAGGTTGATCCACAAAGCAGTTCTGCTGAAGTAGCAGTGGATTTGTTGAAGGATGAGACTGGAGCAGCTTCACACATGTCGAATGTTCACTTGAAGGACAGTCAAAATGATAATTTCATTGAGACTCATGATACTGCTTATCAGGCAATTTGTGAGAGTGACAACACTATTGAATCCGCAACCGCTAAAGAAGGAATTGGCTCTAGTTTTAGGGAGAAGAACCAGGAAGACAGAGCAACTGCTCTGGAAGGAAGCCCCTCTGATGCATCCGTAGCTATTGAATTTGATGTCAGTGAAAATTTTGAAGGCTTATCACTTAATGCTGAAGATATAGGTGAAGACAGTGAAAAGTTCTTGTCTGATTTGCATCTTGGTAAGCTAAAGCTATTATGGGTTGCACAGTGCATATTTCATTTAGGAATGTCTAATATTTGATTTTGCTAGGTGATGAGATCCTGGAGGATTTGACTCACAGAATGGAGTCAGTTGAAGTGGAGGACACTACATATGAATATGATCCGTCTCTTTGGACACCAATGGAGATAGCCACAGCAACTGGTAATGCAGATTGCACCATTCTTGAACACCCTTTGAAGCTCAGAAGCACCTATGCTGAAGTGCAGGTGGGTTCAACTGTCTCAGTTAAACTCTATCTTATTTCAAAAAGATCAATATCTGAATACCTGAAGAAAAGGCCTTAATTTATTTCAAGAGTAAATGTGTATAGCTTGTTTCAAACTTCTTTTTCAATATTTGAAGCTGTGTTTTACAACATTGTAGGGTTCTTCTGACACAAGAGAGTCGAGTGGGGAGCCAGTGCTGACTAGTTATAACACATGTTTCATGGGCACGGTTGACTACATATGGTAAGTATTGCTTGTGCAGAAAATAAAGTTGTGATAGTAGCAAACTTTGGAGGGTTTAGTATGTATATATTTACCTCCATAACCTTTTTTTTTTATAGAAAATATCCTCCATAACCTTTATTCTGACTTAATACTAAACTCGAAATGCAGGCGATCAGAAGGTATCCAGACTTTACGCGTACTTGCGCCCTTACCCAAAAATGCAGTGCAATGGACACAAGGATTTCCAACAAGGGTAAACTTAAATTACTGATGCTTTTACATCCAACCATTTACGTATCGTCTTCTTCCCTATTGTCTCCTGGTTCTATATCGAATCGAAGTAATTTTGTAATGGTTGGAGAGTAATGCATTCAGAGTTACTAATCTTTTCCTTTTCCTTGTTTTTGTTTTGTGGTTTAGAAATGGGGCAGCGATCATATAGCTCTGGTTTCAGAATTGGCTTTCACAAAAGATAGTGAATGAGATACTTTGCAACTCAAGTTGCTGTTACACTTGGCTGTGTTAAGGAAAGCTATGAAGGTAACAAATCGTCCACATCTCCGTTAGAAGTTTTTTACTTCACTCCAACCAACAACAAAGGGAAAAAGAGAAATTTTGGATGAGAAGTGAAATGCTTTATTTGTAAACCTCCTGTTTTTGTTTGATGTCTTTTTTAGATCATCATAATATTTCACCTTGCCTGTTAGGAAAAGTTTCGGTATGTTTATACTCATTGTTTTTGTTCGAATCTTTAAATTAATTCACAATTCTTGAATTTCTCACTAGATATTTTGTCCAAAAAAAGGGTACTCTTAACAAGTGCTAGCATTCAATTTATTCAAAAAACAAAATGTAAGGTTTTAAAAAATAAGACAGGTGCAGTCAACTCACAAAATATAACTTATATAAGAAGTGCATTGTTGTTCCCCATTTTATGAATTGGAATTTGAATTGATATTTGTGTATTTTTTGTTGATATTTTGTTCAGTGACAAGTATAATCTCGATCTCTTGAGCACATTATCACAATCCTCCTGCACTATTGATGCTCATTCACATGAGCCAAATTGAAAGTTTAAGCTATTTTATTAGATCTGTTTTTTTTTCATAACATTTTTTTCCATAAATTCTTTAGCTTCAAGCCACAATGATAATATCTAATTAATTATTATTTTTATTCTTTTGTATAATAATAATTAAGTCAATTATTACTACTCTTTAACAACTTTAAAACTAAAAATATACATTTGTCAAATGTAATTTTTTGGGTGATTATGCATTCCATGAGGTCATTTCCTACCGGTATCACAAAGTTGTATATGTGGTCAATTAGTAAACTTCTATAAGTAAAGACAAGAACAATATGTGTTTATTCTTAAATGATAAAGTTTTAACTAATCGCATAATTATTTACATGGCTACATGCAATAATTATAATTAATTTACTAAAGTGACATAAATAATTGGGATCATGAGTATATATATGATTATCATGGACGATGGTATTGTCTACTACAAATGAAGTTTTTTTCTTTACAATATATGTACTTAGAAAAAAAGTTAAATTTAATTTATATTATAATATTATTTAATTATCTAAAATTTTGATGCAAAATAAGAGATTCATTGAATAATAGCTTAAGCAATAAACATTTTTACTTGCTATATGTTTACTACATACTCCATAAGAGTACAAGTTTGTATTCGTATATATACATAATTAATCATCAATGATTGTTATAATATCATTTATCTTTGTGACTACTTTGTTACTTTTAAAACATGTAATTCCTTTTAATAAATAGATATAAGTAATAAAAACTATGATCATAATTTTTTAATAACATTCTATATGTCAATTAATTGTCGTATAACTTAACCATTCGATAACCCTTTCAAATGCATGTTCATATCTAATAAAATTATTTTGTAAATGGTGTGGGTAATATGAAGACATACAAAATCAAATATAATAGATCATGACCTACTAAAGCTTATTACTATGTATAATCAAAGTGAGACAATGCTATCACGAGTAAAAATTTCTTAGTTTCATACGATATTTGAGATCCATCTAAGAGTTGCAGATAAGATGTTTGATTTACTTAAAACCGCTTTAAACATGGTGATTGACAAAATAAGAAGACAATATATTTTAAATTGTTATATATTCTCTACAATAGCATCTAAGTGTGTCTTTGTCCATAAAAATGGCAAATTTCTCAGCTTAGCTTGGTGAACAAAAGTGAGTTGTTATTTGTGTATCTGCCATATTAAAATGATTAAAATTATGTGAATGTTTGTGTTATTAAAGCTAAAAATGTTTACAATAAATTTTTAAATTTTTTTCTCATTTAAAAACAGAAAAAAAAACCAATAAAATTAATATATATATATATATATAACATATGACCCGTGTATAACACGGGTATGCCCTCTAGTATTAAAATGAAAGAAGAACTATTTTTTTTATCATTAAAGAGGATGAGCATTAATAGTATAAGATTGTTTTTACATTAAATATAGATTCCAACTTCTTATTGTAATTAATTAACGTATGTATATTCCCTTAAAAAATTAACATATGTATATAAAATAAGTCTTATTTTCAAGATCCCGTGTAAGGTACGAGTCAATCAACTAGTTTGAAATATTATGATTAAAAAGCATCTAAACAATATTAATCATCGTTACCCTACACATTAAGGTACCCAATTAATTGAAGAACAATATGTGACACTTGCCCACCTTTCTCATTGGTCAAGATTAGAATTCCAACAATCAACATTATGGTGGGACCTTGGCTCCAATTTGTATGAACTCCCTCTCTCTTTTTTCAAGCATCTACATCTTTCAATTTGTATATAGATAGATCGTTGATGGACACTAAACTTTTTTATGTACATAAATAAAAAATCTCATTATAACTTAGAAACTACCTAGTCGCTAATGAGTCCATCATAAAAACGAACTCATGAAACATGCAAGACAAAATACTTTTTGAATCTATATAAGGATTTTATTTAAAATAAAAATAAAAATAAAAGCACATATTGATTTGTTAAGCCCATCAAATTGGGCTTATCGGCCCAAAAAATAAAAGGCCCACCTTTGAATTAACCGATGGAAGCTATAAATGAACAAATTGTCAAAAACCCTACTGTCTTCCGCACCTTGCTTCTAACCCTAGCTTGAGGTTGTTCCTCTGTTTCTATTCGAAGGTCAGTGGCTTTGTTCAATCTTTAATCGTTTTCTAGGCTGTTATTTTGAATGTTTCAAATTGTTTAAGATCTCCAGCTTCGGTATTTCCTTTCGCTGATTTCTCATTGTTTAAAGCGCAACCATTGTTTATGGGGTTCTGCAAATTCAGGCATTAGATGTGCTCATTTATTTTCCTAGTATTCTCGGTATTTTGGATTAGATTGTGAAGCTGCTTTGATGTACCCTCAATTCATAGCTTTTAAGATCATAGGGTTGTTCGTATCGTATGCTTTGAGCTGTTTGAAGTTCCTGGATTTGGTTTGATTAGAGGGACGGTAATGAAAGTGGCAATTATTTCGTCTTCTACTTGTTAAAAGGAGATCAATTGATTTTCTTAAATGGAATGCTAGCTTATTCTGATCTCTGATTCGTATACTTGTTGCAAGACTGGAGGTTGTATGAGTGAATTATCTGGTCAGCTATTTATTTATTTCAAAAAATAAACAAAATCCAATCTATATAAGGGAATGGTATAAACTAAACTTTGCTAAATGTTCTAGTTTTGTTGAAGTTTGTTAGTTCATATTCAAACTTGATGCTCTATCTTCTGATATGCAAAATGTTAATGCTTGTCCCCTTTGCACATTCTTGGGACTGAATTGTCTCTCTTAATATTTGTAGATCATGGCTCCTAAACCACCAAGCAGTGGCCTCATTGTTGGCCTGAACAAGGGTCACATTGTCACAAAGAAGGAATTGCCGGGACGCCCATCTGATAGAAAGGGGGTGAGTTCATGCTTACCTTGTGCTTCTCAGGCTCTTCATCATTGTTGTTTACTGTTAGTTGCAAGCTGTACTTCTTCCATACTCATGGGTTGAATTACACGTTAACTGAAGCTCTTTTCTCGAGTTCATTGGTTTACAACTTCCATTTTAGTGGATCCTAGTTTGCAGCATATTGGCTTGTTCAACTGAGCAGTTGTTTTGTATATTAATATTCATTTATGCACTGTAAATGCAGAAAACTAGCAAGAGGGTTCATTTCGTGAGGAATCTGATCAGAGAGGTTGCTGGTTTCGCCCCCTACGAGAAGAGAATTACCGAGCTGTTGAAGGTCGGTAAGGACAAGAGGGCACTGAAAGTGGCAAAGAGAAAGCTCGGAACCCACAAGAGAGCTAAGAAGAAGAGAGAGGAGATGTCCAACGTTCTTCGTAAGATGAGGTAATCACCCGGTTTAACCTTTTCGGGTCTCTCCAAGCTTGAGCCTTTTGCCTGCGTTATAACCCGACATTGGTTGCATCTCGTTCTTGTACAGGTCTGCTGGAGGAGGTGAGAAGAAGAAGTGAGCTCTGCTTTCTCTTGATTTCTGTGGCAATGGTTAGTTTTGAGATTTTTTTTCTCCACTCTTATAAGACTTGTTGAGCTGAATGTTCAGTTTTGCTGGTTTTACTTAAAGTAGTACAAGCTTTTAATGGATAGTTTGATGCTAGTGTAATTGGCTTTCTTTCAATGCTTGGATCTTGAGCTAATTACACAAGATTTCTGTTGGAATGTGTTTTATATAGGGAAAGATTGTCATCCGTAATTCATCCAACCATTGATTTGGGTTTGCAAATTGCACATGAAAACACACATCTTGTTGATAGGACTTGGAAGAATACCAGTATAAAGCACATGATAACCCAGATTGTCTATGTAATTCAATGCAAGGATGCAAAATGATGCGTAATTCAAACAATAGAATTGCCGTATAAAGCGAAATTAGACCCCTCCTATCAAAATTCCAAAATCCCAATATTGCTCAAGCGAAATGATTTCCAGTTCTATCGCTCAGTGTCATACTGTTATAAGAATCAATAATGCACAATTGACAAATCTTTTAATGTAAGTTATGAGGTTTATAAGTTTCGGTTATTTCATATTCTAATTAAACCGATTAAGATTTGACATATAAAGTTACACATCAATGATGGAGAAAAGATTCTGACCAAAAAAAAATGATGGAGAAAAGATTAGCTGCATATTGTGTGGAGATAACTGAAAGTGTATAACATTGAGCAAGCAGACATCTTGGCTACCTTAGGTTACTCTGCTGGGTCCCTTCCTATGCGATACTTGGAAGTGCCTCTTGGTTCCAGGAAGCTAGGCGTGGCAGATTTCAACCCCCTTATTCAGAAAATCACCAGCAGAATTCAATCTTGGGCTGCTAGGGCCAAAATTACAGTTGCTCTCCGGAACTTTCTGTGGAATGGAAAAGAAGAAGGAAAGAGGAACCTGGTGACTTGGTCCAAAGTCTGCAAACCTAAAAGCGAAGGTGGTCTTGGCATCAAAGAACTTCTTTCATGGAACAAAGCTAGTATAGCTCGATCCATTTATGAAATTGCAACCAATGTTCTAAAAATCCTTATATAGGGCCGCCTAGGTCCCGACTAGGCGCTAGGCGGTCATCCTCTGTCTAGGACCCGCCTAGATCCGTCTAGGCGAGAAGAATCCTCAAATGTTGTGGAAACCACAACATCTTAGAAGATAACGGATACATTAATATAATTTTGGGTTAGACTTTGTACAATAAGGCCTTTAATATAATATTAAATCTCATCCCAATATAGTTTTATAAAGATTAATGGATTTGGGACAACATAATCAAATAATCACATGGATAATGTATTAATTTTTAGTCCGCCTAGGCGCTAGCCCCCCTTCACCGCCCAGCTCTCATCTAGCGACTCTTAGAACATTGATTGCAACAAATCAGACCAACATCTGGGTTACCTAGGTAAATGCTTATGTGCTGCGCAATAGAAACATTTGGACGGAAATAGCCAAGAGAAGTGATAGCCCGCACTGGAAGAGTCTTATCCTTATCAAGGATGAGCTTCTTAGGCATGGCCTTCCTAGAGATATCCTGGACACTATGACCAACTCCTCTGGCAGATTTTCCACTGCCAACACTTGTGAGATTCTGTGCGAACAGGAACCTTCTGCTTTCTGGGCGCCCATCATTTGGAGCAAGCTCTCTCTTCCTCGCTCATCCTTCATCATCTGGCTTGCTGCGAACAAGAGACTTCCGACTAAATCAAGACTGTTGAGATGGGATATTACTGATGATGACTCATGTCCGTTATGCCACAATGAAGCTGGAACTATTTCCCATATTTGGGGCCAATGCCCTTTCTTCAAAGAAGTGCTACACAAAGTCGTGTCATGGCTGCACTGCACATTGCCATTCCTCCAAGCGTTGTGTCTCTTTTTGATTGGATTGCTTGGCTCAACTCCTGCCCCAAATAAGCTACCCTTCTCTTCCAGGTTACCTGCTCTGCCCTTACAAACTTCATTTATGTTTCTTGGAAGACTCGCAACCAGAAAGTTTTTGATAACACGTTGCCCTTTGTGGATGAATATGTCGCGGAAACCATCCTCTTCACCAATCTTTGCGTTTCTGCAAAATGGACTAAATGCAATCGTGAATCCCAAGCTTGGCTGAGAACTCTGCGCATCCACTAGCTAATCAGTTGTTACATCCTTTTGCACATTTTTGTGATGTATAGCTGAACTTTGGAGCCTATGTGTAAATTCTGCCTCGTTTCTATATATAAACCTTTTCAAAAAAAAAAAAAATGACAAAATCGTAGGGATTAGATATATAATAAAAAAAGGTCAAAAAAATATTGAAAAGGATCGGAACGTGGAAATGATGTGTACAACTATTAGACCGTGCACCAATGACTACGACCTTGTTTGGTCAAAATAGTTTTTATTTATAACATTTTATTTTAAAATTTTTATAATACACTACACATGTTCATAAAAACTATTTTTTATGAATATGTTCATAAAAACTATTTTATAAACTCTTTATAAATACGTTATAATAATTAGATTTTTGTCTATTTGCATAAAAAATTGGATGAAAGTGCAGATTTCACTTAAAAAAACATGCGCACAGGCCGGGGCGGAGCCTTAGTGCTTGTTTGGTTTGAAAGCAAATTCATGAGAATTTAAGTATCCCAGGAAGTGGAATCAAGTATATGTGTTTGGTTACCATTTTTCTATCTAGAAAACTCATGTATTTAAATTCATGGAATTTCAAATTCCTCCATTATACAGAAAGTATACTTACCTACAAGGGGTAGGTAAGATTTTCTTCCCCCATTATTTTAATCCCCAAATCACCTAATTACCATCTCTCAAAATATTACCCTCTCTCAAGATTTTCTTCCCCCATTATATTTATAGGGTTATAGTAGTAATTTTATATAAATTCCTACAAACTTCTCACATCCAACCAAACAAAATGTAATTTTCAATATCACATGATTAAAATGTTAACCAAACATAATTTCTTAATTTCTAAGAATTGTAAATCCCAGGAACTTACTTCATGGGAAGTAAATTCCAAGGAATTGCATTTTCTCTCTTTAACCAAACGAGCACTTAGCCGTATATTATCCATTTTTCTTTTCTTTTAAGTGATGGGAAGATCTGGACTTTTGATTTTTTTTCAATCTTATTGTCTATAATTATTCTCATTTCTTAACTAAAGACTCATTCTTAGAGTATCCTTTCTAAAAATACCTCTATTTGCCCTTGATTAAATGGTTCTTTAACATGAGCAAATGAGTGTTTCACATGTTCTACGGGTATGTCATCCCTGAACTTAACCTCAAAAATTAAACCTAATTAATAATCTCTATTCACCTCTTATGGGTGCATCAAGCAATTCTTAGTCCAATAACTTCTAGCTCATCGCTAGTCTTACAAGATTTAACTATTAGTTTTTACAATTCATATTCCGGAGGCATTTTGTTCAATATTTGAATTATTAGAACAATAAGACTTGATATATTCTTACTCGAAATTAAACTTTAGTGGTTGTTACTACGGTAATGTTGTTCCAAACTTCCAATAACTCCACTTACTCAACATGTTTGTTTATGGAATAGAACTTATAACTTCTTCGGGGCAACAACACGTCCATAAGACAACTCCTTACTACACTAGTACATAGTGACACGTTATATGGATCCTTGCCCGATTTGATTGGTCGAAATCGTTATACGTCTCGATTGGGTGGACAAACACTTGAGTATATATAATGTTTCATCCCACTGAATTAATTGATGTTTGGTATTAGAATGACATTTCAGTGTAAATGAATAGATTTTGATCGAAATCTTTGTCATTTTCTACCATCTTAGCTTCTTTAACAATATTCATCAATCATTGTAGTTTAATTTGAAAAAGGGTAAATTATACAATTTCACCTCTTTTTTTTCGGTGAAAATATACAATTTCACCATTCTCGTAGTTAGTAGTGTTTTGCATCCTTTATAACAATTAATGTGCCTCAAATCACTCCTTATTTTGGTTTGATTTTTGCAGAAAACCACCCTTATAACAAGTTTGAGATTTATAAAAACTGAAAATATCTCATTATCATCTCCTTGAACCAATTTATTGAATTCCTCCACCACCTCGACACCCTGTTTCTCTCCAAACCTTATACAAACTGTTTCACTTAATTCGCGCCAAGTAATATCAGGTTTCTATATCATAAGCCGTTGAGCCCAAACGTCAGCCTTATCAATCATATACATAATACATCATAACAATCTCTACCTTCTCAATGTGAAAGATAGCAAAGTATTTATCGCATTTTCTAACCCATCTACGAGGTCTCTTGCCATCAAATACAGGGAAATCAAGTTTAGGATATCTGAAATTACCGCTTTGAGAGCTTCATTCACCGGATTCGCGACTTCCTTCTGTCGAAGACCAATCCAAGAACCACTCTAGCTGGAACCGCATTTCTTGGAACTGCGCTCGAATCTGGATTCGACTGGGGTCCTCTGTTAACTTCCGGAAGTTCTCGCTCTCGGGAAATATTCCTCACTATGCTGGTGACTGGTGAGTGACTCAAATCTCTGCTCATTATTTTGCTGCCAATTTGCAAGATCCTCCACTTTCTGATTTGTATTCAATTGCATTGCATCCATACATACGAATTCGGCTCTCCTCCATGCAAACACTTTGCTCCTCCAATTCGGCTCTCCTCCATGGAATTCGTTGAATTAACCCACTGTTCATTGATCATTTGTTGTTGTTGGACGATCGCCTCCAATTTCCTCAAGTGTTCCTCCATTGATTTCATGCGTGTTCCATCCGCCATGGCTGAGGAAGGCGGCTTTGATACCAATTTTTGACGATCTTGGTATCTGTTAACCGAGATATGCTTTCATGGTAGAAAGAGAGAGAGAAGAAAGTAGTTAGAGAAGATGTAAAATTCTGTTGTGATTTGTTACTTTCTTCCGAAGCTGCTTTGGTCTACTTGACCAATTACAGATGGGTCAGCCCATTACTTACAACCTATATACATAAGCCCAACAACATACACCGGTACCTTACACCATCCCTACAATTATACATTGGTTTTTCAGGATATAGGTTAAACATTTTATTATAAAAACAGTTGGTAGATTTTATTATTTTGAATTTTTTTAGACGAATTTAAGTATTTTCTTTTAGGGGATAATTTCCAAAAAGAGATCACTCTTAAGGATATACTCCCTCCGTATAAAAAAAATTGTCATTTTAGCTCAATTTTTTTGTATAGAAAAGATTGTCATTTTAGGTGTTTAGGTAATAATTCATTGGTGAATTACGAGGTTTGACATCGAAAATTGTATTTTTGGCTCTTTTTATACAAATTCTCTATGTTTATTGGCCACAATTGAGATGAGTTATTAAATAATTATAAATTTTAAGAAAAAATTATGAGAATATAGGGTAATTATTGTATGGGTTTTTTGCAGCAAACCACCCGTTATATGTCACTATTTGCACGAAACCACCCGTTATATCGATATTTATTTTAAACCACCCAATTATCTATCTCCGTTAACGCAAAACCACCCAGAGCCATCTGCCGTCCACTTTGCCGTTAAATGTGTAAAATGTCCCTTTTGCCCTCACTTTTTTTTTTAAATCTTTTATTTCTTACATCCAAAATTTGGCTAAGCTATGTAAATAACTTAAATTTTATTTATATAAACTAATGGGAATTTTAGATATTAATTTTAAATATTTTTTTTAGATTTTAGGGGCAAATTTTACACTTTTGAAAAAACAAGAATGTTTTTGTAATTAGGACCAAAAGAGATCTAAATCATGTTCAGGCCAAGAACACGAAGAGCATCTCGTGAACAGCATCTCGTGTGAGGTAATCGGCGGTCTTGAACAACATCTCGTGAACGTCCACCGTCCCCTTGGGCACGAGTCCCAGCGCCGACAGCACCACCGTCTTGTTCCCCAACGGATGAGCCCATCCCCTCTCGCCTCCAACCTCGAACTCTTGGCTCACCATTAAAACAGAGGCTCCATTTTAATGGAGATTTCACGTTCGACTTCGACTCGAATCTTCGAATTAAACATCGGGCATTAAAGAGGAAGATTTGGGGAATTCATTTCCTTAATCAATTTGGATTAAATGTGGACAAGATCCCCGAGATTTGTCCGGAATCCAAAGCTTCGTCGCGAACATCGAATTGAATTTCTTCAAAATTCGATTACACCGGATTGAATTGGGAGGAGTGGATCACGGGATTGTGTCGAGGGCTGTTAATGTTTCAAAAGCCCTATATATAGCCCTTCGATTGACCTCCCAATTCATCCAATTTCAACTGAGAATCCACGAACCCTAGAAAACCTCGACAACAACTGTTCTTAGCGTTTTCCGGCCACCATCGTGCCCCACCGCCGAAATTGACGCCACCATTGGAACCATCTTGTCGTCCCCTTCAAAAGCCCCATAGTCTTGCACCTGGAGTCGCGCCGACGAGCCACCACCGAGCCGAATTGCGTCTGTGTGAATAGTGTCAGCCCAAGGTTGAAGACAATGGCAATTTCATAATATTTGTCACGAGGGCAAAAGGGACATTTTATATATTTAAACGGAAAAGTTGACGGCAAATGGCTCTGGGTGGCTTTGCGTTAACGGAGATAGATAATTGGGTGGTTTAAAATAAATATCGATATAACAGGTGGTTTCATGCAAAATCGGCCATATAACGGGTGGTTTTCTGCAAAAATCCCTTATTGTATTTCTTAATAAGTGTGTCAAACTCTAGAATGATAATTTTTTTCATACGGATGGAGTATGTTAGAAAGAATGATTACGCACATGCAATGAAGTAAAAATAGCAATATACTACGGAGTATATCCTTTTGTGATCTTATTACGATCGAAAGGAGTCTCATGCTCAATGGAGGATCTGGGGGGGCTTGAGTGGGCGGCCGCCCCGCTTCGCCCCGAGGAACCACCGAGATTTGCTTAGGGAGTCGGACCTCCGGAGCTTGTAGCCCCCCCCCCCCCCCGCTTCATCCATGGCGTTGCTATAAGCCTGTAAATGTGATTTTGTGAAGAAGACGGGTTCAGTTGAACCCGTCCTTTTTTTAATATAATTTTTAGAAAGCAGCAAAACGACGTCGTTTGGTCCCAGCCAAAACGTCGTCGTTTTGCTATTTTTTTTTAACAGTCAGGTTTTATTATTAAAAAAAAAAAGGAAAAAATCCTTATTTTCTCCTCTTGTTTAATGTGAACAGAACACTTTGTTCAGTGTTCACAATGGCCTTGTGTTGTTCAACGTGTGCTGCGGCCTGAGGGGACCACGCCACGCCGCTCCCTGAGTCACCGTCGGTTGCCGAATCGCCGACAACCCGCCACGCCGGCGACCACCGTCCTCTAAATCCCCTTGTGCGGTTGTGCGATTGTGCACAATTGTAAGTTCTCCCTCTATTTGTTGATGAAAATACAACTAAAATTTAGGGTTTGAATAAATTTTGATTTAAGTGATTAAATTTTGGTTGAATTTAAACTGAATTGATTTTGTTTAGGTTTGTTGCTTATTAACTTGTCTTGTTGGTTGAATTAATTTTATAATTGGTTGAAAATTGAAATGTGAGATTGATTTGTTTGATTGGAAATTGGTTGAAGATTAGAATTGTGAAATGTGAGATTGATTCTTCTAATAAAAAATGGAGAAAGATATTTTCAGAAGCATTGATAATGAGGTTATCATTCAACATTTTCAGAGTATGAGAACTCGCAAGATGTATTTACCCCCTTTGTCGATTGAAGAGTAGGAAATGATGTCATGACTTATTCATTTTCAATTTCATGTAATGAACTCTTTTGTCCATATTTTTGTAATTACTAAAACTAATATATATTAAACGATATATATATTCAATTATACGAAGTAATCTCGCCCCCTCTTCAGATAATTCCTAGATCCGCCACTGCTCATGCTTAATTTTCATGCAATTATGATATAAAATAGAAATATCATAATGAATGGGATATTTCCAAAGCATCGACTTTTTTGTGTAAAGTTGAAAATACAATTGTAATTAATTGAAGTTGTTTGCATTGAAAAAGCATACTATGCTATTATGAGTTGTTGCCTGTTGGTGCTGGGCCACGAACAAAGGCTGGGGAAGTGGAAACCCTAATTGGCATCCATGCACGTGGGAATGTGACCCCATAAATTTCTCTAAACTATATTCTTGTCCAAATAAATGGTCTTTGGACCAAATGAAAGAGGAACAAATACTTGACCCGAAAAAAAAAACAAATACTATCACTTTACATTATACTAGACCTGGACAAACGTGAGTTGGCCTGTCCGGCCCGTCCGTCCGTGTAAACGGGAGGGTATGGACAAGCTCGTAAGTCCTAAAAGGCTGAAATATCCGACTCAAGTATCGGGAGCGTCGGGTATGGACAAGGGGTCAAACCCTGTAGGGTCGGTAAACTCGGCCCTTATATAATATATAAATATTATTTATATATATAATATTACATTATTACTACTCCTAAAAAATAAAAATAAAAATACTTAAACTAAGTAATATATAAGCTAAATTTTTATGGGTTACAAACTCCACTCCACGGTCTACCCCTCGTTCTCACATGTGTATAGACTTTGATATTGGATATTTAATATTTTTTTATTGTAAGGTGGAAAGATTATTTAGACTTATAAAAAAATTGATATTTTTTAATTATGGACATGAATTATATACAAAACCGAATACGGGTCCCAGTGGGCTACTCGGGCCCGGGAATACGGACGGGCTTGGACTGTCCAAGCCCTATTCTCGGGCTCAGCCTAGCCCAAGCCCAGATAACTAGACAACACTTCTAGGTCAAGCCCGGACCATATCCGGTCCGGGCCCGGAGATGCCCAGGTCTACATTATACCACACAAATAAATGGTCTTTGAAGTATTTTTTACATGCATTACCCACACCACACAAATTCAAACTGACCCACATGGCCACATGCCCAAGCCCAACCCTTTTGCTTGATTAACTTCCAACTCTTTTTACTAAAAATATAACTCTCACCATATGAAAAGATATGTCCTTTTAGCAATGGAAATTTCTTTATAGATACTCTCTATTTAACTAATTTGGTATTAATTTTAAACTGTTGTTCTTGTAAATATTAATAGATTATTAGTAATAATTTTCAATAAAAAAAAGGGAGAGTAATAAATGAGAATATATCAATTATGGGTGGGCACGGTCGATTAGATAGAGTCTCGGTTAATTTAGTCGTTTTGTAATATTATCAACCATACCGTACCTTAACCTCGTTTAACTATGTCGATTAACAAAAAAATTGGAATGGTTAATTAGTTAACTAAAGGACCTAAAATTTAGCATTATATCAACTTAAACAATAAAATAATCCTATTTTTTATATACTTAACTTTATTTTTACACATAAAAATGGAAATAATCAAAGACAAGTTATTATGTATACCAAGTTACATTTTAATTCAAAAATCCCCTAATTTTAATTATCTTGTAACATTTTAGAATATGGTTATTTTACAACATTATTATTATTTAATGTACGGGTATTCATTACAAATACAAAATATATAATTTATTCGACATGTATCTAAACACCTTTAATTCTATGCGTACTAAATTATATTATTCAATTGCTAAAAATATATTATTTATATGGTCGATTATTCGGTTAACCAAAGGGGAAAAACAACGAACCTTTATCATACCGTAATTATGGCCATTTAATATATTATAACTTTAGTTAATTTTCAGTCAGTTAACTTGAAAAAAGGCCAATTTTATAGTACGGTATTTCGATTTTGGTATTTTATGCACACGCCTTATAATAGTATTTTTTTATAGTTCATTTAAAAACTTGGTTTTATTTTTATATGGAGGGAGTAGTTATAATTGCACAAACTTTTATAGATGATATTATTCATTACAGCGGAAGTCTTGAAATAAAAATGACTCAACGGGTCTTGACCTTGCGATCTTACGCCTAGGATCTCAACCTTGGAAAGAAACACACAAAACGCTAACTGTCCTCACGTCGAGTCCTTGCCTTTACTGATGCGGAAACTTATCTGATGTGCCATATGAGACGGATGACACCAGCCAACCATGCAAGGGAAAATAACCGGTTGGTTAGTCTAATGAAAGACTATGCAAGGGTAGAAATAAAAAAAGGTTCTAGTGATTGTAACCGTTTACTATCATTGTCCCTCGAATAATAACCGAAGGAACGATACATAACCCGAAACTTTCACGGAATGATTAGAATTAGATATGCACTGAAAATAAGACTCCAAAGGATTGAGTCTTATGGGAAAATATGACAAATGTTTGAGAACGTTATAGTTTTCACACAAGCGTTTAAAAACGACTTGATCATTTAGGTCAATGACCAACCTCACCGCGCAATGCGAATCCAGATTGGAAAGAAGACTTACTCTAACCGAAGTCCGGGCGGTTTCCACGTTGTACTCCTCGCCCGAGGGTATATTAATTATGTGCATAACCGCACTTATCTTATTTAATTCCAAAACGTATATTCACGTTTAAAGCTTTTAATACAATCTCGAGTGACTATGAGAATAAAACAGGGTGACATTACGCCCAACCCAATGGCACTAGCAAGGTGCTTAAACACCTCTTATCCTTAACGGGTGGATAAGAAGCAATGGTCATGACCTTTAAAAGTATTAGAGAATTATTCCGACTAATACCAAGTTATAAAGAAACGACTAATCCTCATAAGGCATTAGCGTTCCTACGAATACTCGTGCTAATCTAGCATTTAAGTTACATTTAAATCCACACCAAAATTTATTACAGTAATAACATGTATAATAGCGTTGTTTTAGCAATATATATAACCTATTATAATATCATATTTTAATCACATCATTTTATTAAATCTGTTCCCAAACGAAAACAACACTTTACCCCATTTTAATTAACAATCAAGTAATTGATAATTAAAGAAATTATGGAATGATAAGCAAGAGCGAACCGCCACTTGCCTTAATTAGACGAACGAAGATTTGCGGGTCGGGAATACTGGACACGAGCTCAACAGCCTACTGGGAATCCTGTCGAAGCCCACCGACGTTCCAAGGTCCATTCCGACAATGCACGCGAAACGAGGCACATATATCTAAATTAGATATGGCAGAACAACCTAAACAAAAACGGGGGAAACAAACTAAGTCGCGGCCACAACGGGTATGGCCGCGACCAGCAAAGCCACGGTCGCGGTTTCCTGGGCAGGGCCGCAGTCGCGGTGTTCATAGCAACGGTCGCGGTCCTCCCTCCCGACGCGACGCTAAAATCGATTCGAGGCACACCGACGACGAAGACGACGATGCTAGCCTCTCCTCCTTGCAACGCCACCACTCCAAGTTCCAAGGCACTACGGCGACCACCAAAAACTCCGGCGAGACACTCCGACGAACTCACGAACTCCGGCAAACTTGAAAACGAGAGAAAGAGAGCGAGCTCGAGCTGTAGATGCGGATGCCAAACTCTGAGGCTGAAGACCCCTATTTATAGGGTGAGGAGAAGCCAACGCCGAGCAACCCAAACGCTCGAGATCCCTTACCGGCGGCAGTTACGAAAATGCGGAAATCCGAATCGGCGTTTTCGGATAAGAACGACGAAGAAGGCGAACCACAGAGACCCGCGATCGCGGTTTTAAAACCGCGATCGTGGTTTGCCCACAAGCAAAACCGCGCCTGCGGTTTGAAAACCGCGGTCGCGGTTTCCTCGCACTCGCGCCTCTGGCTTCTTGGCCGCGATTTCGTCTCGCGTTCTTGGCTAGGTCTTATTTTTAGCATTTCTAAAAATAGTCTAAGACTCCATACACCTTAAACGTATATTATTACGTTCAAACGTTCTCACTGAGATTACAGAAGATTACATAAATTGTCCATCATGTCTTTCTTACAAAACGACAGTTCGGGACTTTTACGGGTTATTACAAAAGTCATGATTAAAATATAATTAGTATAACCGATATTTGAATTATACGATAACAAATAATAATATAATGAATTCATGTTTACATTATACTTAATGTAATCCTTATTCGAATAATACGATAATGAAGTTAGGATTACTATATGATTAGTATAACCGATATTCGAATTATACGATAGTAAAGTTAGGACTACGTTACATCTAGTATAATCGATATTCGAATAATACGACAATCAAGTTATGAGCATTACACATAATTTCTTAGTTTAATTAAACTAAAAAACTAATAATAATAATAATAATTTTTCACTGTAGCACGGGCACGGATTCCGTTCCCGTTCTACAGTTTTTTTTTATATAAAAAAAATGGCACGTGCACGTATAACGTGCTCGTGCCAATATCGGATACCCAACAGGTAATTAAATGGCATGGGCACGTTGTACTTTTACGTGCCTATTGGGCACGGACATGTGTTAAATATATGTGTCTATGCACTATATATTTAGGCAATATATTTAGCCGCGGCGTTTTAAAATGGATCTGATTCTGTATCAAAAAAAATTGGATCTGATTCTTTTTTTCTTCTTCTGAAAAATACATATTTTTGAAATCAATTTTAAGAAAATACTTTTTGTCCGACAACGGTATAAATGAAGTGGTCAAGTTTGATAGATAATTAAGATTTAAGTTTTTTGAAAGATAGATTGTTCTCTGACCTTTAGCTTAGACCATCTATAATGGTGGGAGTAAAATTAGGTATCAAAGACATTTATAAAAATCAAAAGTCAAAATTTATGAGTAAATTAATTATTTTATTTATTTATTTTTGATTAGGTAAAAATTAGACCGAAAATCACAGACAACACGGTTTCTCAATCTATAGCATCCTTGTGGATGAGAACTAAAAGTTCTAAATTGGCTTGAATATCTTCCAAAGAACTCTGTTGCCCCAGCTTCGCAATACAGTCGGCCGCAACATTTGTTTCTCGGAAGACATGAAAGATATGCACTGAATAAAACAATTGTAAAACACAAAGGATATCAGAAATTAAAATTTCAATATCACAAGGACAATGCCAGATCTTTTTCAGGACGTTTACAATAGTAAGGTTATCACATTCAAGGTGAATGTTGTTAAGACCTAGTATAGGCTTTAACCAGAGCATTCCTGACTGCAAGTGTTTCTGTTTTTAACGGGGTCTATTTCGGAAAATGAATCCATAGCTAGAGTCACCATTAGTCTTGGTAGATCCATCTGTATTAATTTTAATAACATTATCCGAAGGTTTTTTCCATTTCTTCTTTGGTCGTCTATTTTTGTTGTTATTGTTCGTTATTTGTTTAGGCTCTTCCAGACAGTCTAGGTTCCAGGTATTTGTTTGTTTCTAATTATGGATTTGATTTTTAATGTAAATAGGTACATCCTTTATCATGTCAGTATCATTACTTAGTCTCCCAAAACTGAGTTGGTTTCTATAGAACCAGATTCCCCACCAGGAGATTACCAATTCTACAAATTGTGCTCTATCAATTTTCTGTCGAATTTCCTCAATAATTTCATAGGCTTTTTTGTTACCTATATTTAGGGTTCTAATAATTCCATGTGTGTGGTTGTTTAATTTTTCTATAGTTTTTAGTGTATGACTACACTAGAATAACAGGTGATTAGAATCTTCGTTTTGTGCATTACACTGGACACATCCCTGAGGGAATGCTACTCCTTTTTCAGCTAGTCTAGCTTTGGTTGGAATCCCATTTTTCATAATTTTCCAGAGGAAATTTTTAACTTTAGGATAAGTATCTAATTTCCAAATCCAGGAAGAATCATACGCTGTATATCTTTTGTTTTTGTTAATCATATCCATGGCAGATTTTGTGAAAAACCATCCATTTTTACTGGCTTCCCAATACATTATGTCATGTATATTGTTTGAGGGTATTGGAGTGGATATTATTAGTTTAGATATCTGAGTTGGTAGAATTTGTTCAATCTTTTTCTTGTTCGAGGTATTATTGGGTAGAATAAAATCTGCCACCAAAGCATATTTATTCTGAGTTGGTTGTATGTTGATAATGTCACATAAACGAGTTGTAGAGAACCATCTGTCAGTCCAGAATTTAATGGTTCTACCATTTCCAACTTGCCAAATGAGTCATTTTTTAAATTCGCCCAGAATTTCAATCATTTTGGACCACTGCCAAGAACAGTTTCCTTGTTTCACATAATGTAAGATATGTTGTGTTTTTAGGTATTTTTCGGTAATAATTTTCACCCAATAATTGTTTGGTTCAGTCAAGATTTCCCACAACAATTTAAATTGTAGTGCTTTGTTCATATCCTTTGCTTTCCTTAATCCAAGTCCTCCTTGTTGAGTTGGTTTACAAATATTTTCCCAACATATAAGAGGTTTGTATGAGGGGTCCTTATTCCAGAAAAATGTTATGTTTAGTTTATCCAATTCATTATGTGTATGTGTTGGTAACATGAAACTTTGCATCAGGTAGTTAGGTCTAGATGCAAGATTTGCTTTGATTAGTGTTGTTCGCCTTGCTTGAGATAAAGAATTTGCTTTCCATTTAGTTAGTTGTTGTTGTGTAGTAATCAAAAGATCAACAAATGTATTAGAATTGACCCTACCATTAATGATAGGATATCCTAGGTATTTTTCACGGGATATCATGTTTGTTATTGTAAGTATTCCTTGGATTGCCATTTTTTTTGTAGTGGTTACCTTCTTCGTAACTTGGAAGACAGATTTATGAAAGTTTACCTTTTGTCCATATATTTTACAGTATTCATCCACTATTTCCTTGATTTCTTTACAATTTTCTTGTTTGGCTTTTGAGAATATCATAATGTCATCCTCAAAAGCCAAAAAAGGAATCCGAGTGTAATATCCCTCATTTTATAAGGATAGTTTGGAATTTTTCCAACTCCCGTATTACAAGTCGGATTAATTTCAGAGAAGTTCGGACATTCAGTAATATGTTTGATCTCTGTAATATTTTTTACGAGTAATATAAAATACAGTTAACATGTGTTCAAGGTTAAATAGTCGTTCGTATACGAATATATATTTAACCCAGGGTTAAGAATATTAACCCAAAGTCAAAACGGACAAAAGGGTGAAAAATGGCCTTGACCGCATCCCGCGGTCAAGTGGCCGCACCCGCGGCGAAGGCCGATCTGTGAGGCGGTCTGTGGAGGCCACCGCACCCTGCCGCACCCCGCGGTGGGATATTTTTCTTCTGCAGCGTGATCGTCTTCCACTGCAAGTGGCGCCGGTTGTCATCAAGTGGCTGCCTCCCTTGGTCGAGGGCTTGTCCCCTGCTTGTTCCCCTCTTAGCCCTATAAAAGGGAGAGAAAGCTGAAGAGGAGAGTGCCGAACGTCTTCTTCCTCCTCCTTTGTCTTCTTCCTCCTCTGTTTTCTCCATTGCCGCCTGAGCTTCCAAGCTTTCGCCGGAGTTTCCCTTGAGTGGAGAAAGTACTCCCAAGTGGTGTTGGAAGGTTTAAGGTGTTTGGAGAGTGAACCATAATCGAATCGAAAGCAAACAACTCGATTTGGGTGAGTTTTCTGAATTTCCCTGAAGCCCCTCTGCCTCTGTTAGCTCGCCGCACCCGCGGCAAGGACCCCACCGCACCCGCGGTGAGTTGGGTTCGTGTTGTGGCTCGTGGGTGTGTGGTCTTGGGCGAGGCTTGACTCCCTCGATTCTTTTCGTATTCTTTTAGATTCATATACGTGGATATTGAATCTAACTTAGGGTTTCATTTTGGGTCGATCCGAAGGAATCTGTGGTCTCAGATCTGTCCCTGTTTCGGACCCAGGAACTCGTCGTCTCTAAGCTTCTGCGGATCTAAGGCAAGTGGCGGTTCGCTCTTGCTCATCATTCCATATTTCAATTAATTATCAATTGTTTAGTTGTTAATAATTTGGGATGATTTACTGATTTATTGTTCGTTGGGAACAACTTTGTTAATAATTGATTAACAGATGATATTATAATAGGTTGTATATCTGTTAGAACAACGTTATTATATATATTTATATGATTAAAAACAGATATTATAATAGGTTGTATATCTGTTAGAACAACGCTATTATATCTGTTATTGGCCGCGATGGCTTTGATGTGGATTATTACTGTGTTGAACTGTTTAGTTAGCACGAGTATTCGTAGGAACGCTATGTACCTTGTGGGGGTTTAGCTGTTTCTTTATAACTAGTACTTGGTGGATTCTTCCCCAGTACTCTCTCAGGTCATGACCATGCCCTTACTCAGGGTGGTGCACTTCGCTAGTGCCAAATCTTTCGGGATTTATTCCCTCTGAGATCTCTTGTGAGGAGATCTGATATCTCTTGTGAGGAGATCCGATATCTCTTGTGGGGAGATTTAAAAACTTATAACGTGATGTGAGTTTTGGAATTAAATAAGATAAGTGCCGTTGTCGCACATAATTAATATACCCTTGGGCGAGTAGTGCAGCTAGGCGATAGTGCAGTTAGGAAAACTCGTCTTAACTTTTAAATCGCTCGTATGCGATACTGTGATTATTAATATTTCCCAACATTTGTCATATTTCCGATAAGACTCATTTCGTTAGAGTCTCCTTTTGGGATTGATTGATGGAAGACTTGGTCTTCCAGAATCTTCTCTTGATCATGTCTTTTCATATATTCTAGTAGGAGTATGGTGGTTGACTATCGTCATCGGTTTTGATTCGAGAAGCGATGAGTCTAACCTAATACGACTACTTCGAACCATTCTGCTTTATACCCTTGCTTAGTCTTTCATTAGACTAACCAACCGTAATTGTTCTCTGCATGGTTGGCTGGTGTCATACGTTCGATTCGGCACATCAGATAAGTTGCCATCCCGTGAAGGCTAGAACGACTATAGAAGCGAACAATGTTTTGACAAGTGATCCAGGTTAAGATCTTTGGCGGGTGATCATTGCGATCAAGACCCTTTTGTTGGTTATTTAAAGACTTCCGATGTGTTAAGAAAATGTTTTGTGTAAAGACTTCCGCTGTATTTCTGATGTACTTTGTCGTACTTGGAATTGTGTTGTAATTCCGCGACTATGGTTTAAATGAAAGTTATGATATTTTGTATCATAATTGTTGTGTGATGATTTATATCAACTGGTAAAGCCTTGGGTGACATCGAACAGTACGTCTGAGGTCACTGGCGGTAATACTTTCAAGAGGTTATTTGGGGTGTTACACCGAGTTCCATGTCTAGAGATTTGAAAACCGATAGGTTTTCGAGGTCTATCCGATGCTCGTTGTAGTTTTTGAGCTAGGATTTCAGATCTTAAAATAAAGAGAAAGGGTGATAAGGGGTCTTCCTGTCTAAGTCCTCTTGTTGATTTGAAAATTTCTATAGGGCCATTGTTGACTAGAACTGGGAATGATACTGTCGTAATACATTCTTTAATCCAATTGATAAATTTTTCATGAAATCCAAATTTTTTCATGATTTGAATAATATATTTTTATTCAATTCTATCATAGGCTTTTATGAGTAAATTAATAAAACAGTACTATCTGCTTGAATCTCTTTTGAAATTTCTCTTGATTTATTAAAAAAAATGATATTATTTTTTAATTTTCTTTTTTATAATATCCTAAAATACTCTAAATACCACAAGGTGGTCTAACATCCATCAATGGGTGATTTAATTTTATGCTAGATAATGGATGATTTTATAGAATTTACCATCATATAATACGTATGACACGAGCAGGACATCATAATGACGTGGCTGACCTTTTTTTTCTTTTTTTGGTCTAGGACGTGGCTGACTTTCTTGATTTCAAGTATTGGCTGCTGAATGCTGATCAATGATCCGGTCAGCCTACTTAATTTGGTTAAAATTGCAACATTCATTTGACTAAATTACTTTGAAACAAATCGCACGAAGCGTAATTTGAAAAAAAAATCTATAAATTCATGCGATATATAGATCATCCAAAAAAAAAACATTTTTATTTTAAATAAAAAATATAATAATATAACGTCTACAAAAATAGCACGAAGTGTAATTTTTGGTTTCTGAAAAGTGCATTTAAGCCACAATATCACAAACAACGGGTAAATTCCCTCTTTTGCTTCATATTAATACTTCTATTTTTCGGGTAAAATGCTTCATTTGCTCTCACCCTGAAAACCTTAATTTTTGCCCAATCGCCACCAAGAAAACTCACCTCAACCATGAAAATTGAAACTGCTTCCCCGATCACTCTAACAAGCTTTACTCCCTCTCTCGTTCCGGCTTCAAAGCTGGTTCAAATGAGACGAGTTTCCACCAAATCTGGTTCCCAAATCGCCATCCTCTGCAAATCGCGGACAACGCGGGGAATGCACTGTGCTCTTACCAACTCCACCCTGTTTCGCCGGCAAGGGTGAAGCAGTACACTATTCAACTTCCGGGCTACACTCCTTGGACGACCTCTCACCTTGCCGTGTTTTTGGGTTTGGTCTAGAGATTTAGCACGCGCCTGCAAATCTGGATCTGGCTTTCAGTATGGGCCTGGAGCCAGATTATGCTAATGTCTAAGTGCTCCATCTCTCAGTATTGAATTGCAAGGAAGATCTCAATCTTGCTTTGCCAAAATAGCTTAGCGCCGGTATGGTGTCACCCTGATAGGTGTGTGCCTTCCCAGGCACGTTTTATCTGCCTTCGCTATGAGTCTAAGTCCTGTGACTTACCCAGGACTTCCATGTTCCCCCTTACCCTTCTCTTGTATGATATGCTTAGTATTTATCTGGCTTCTTGCTCAACATTTCACTCTGCACATCTCGTTTACCTTACTTGCTCTCCCCTCTGGTTTTCAAAATTTCTATCTGTTGTCACTCTAAAATTTCTATCTTACTTTGGTTTTTGGAAAAAGTCATCCTCATCCATTGTTATGGATAAGGGAAAAAGATCGATGAAAGACATCCTTTGTACTGAAAACACGGAGTCTGGCAACCAGACCATCACCCTTTCTCCTAAACCAAACAAATCTTTGAGGCTTGTCTCTACTTCTCAAACTAATCCCGAACCATCCACAAAGACCCCCACTGAACAGACTCTCAAGTCTACCACCTAGGGTTGAGCATATTCCGGTCCGGCCCGGAAATTTGGACCGGTCCGGTCTCCGGTCCATGGAATTTCGAAATTCCGGGTCCGATCCGGTCCGACCCGGTGTTTTTAAAAAATCTTAAAATTTTAGGTTTTTTTACATTTGAGGTTTAGGATTTAGGGTAAATTATATTTAAGAGTAAATTATATTTAGATTTGAGGGTTTTTTTTCATGTTTAAATATAAGTAAATTATATTTAAATTTAATAAAACCCATTCAAATTTAATAAAACCCTAAACCGATCCAAATAGGACCGGACCGGTCCGGGTTCCGGTCCACCATTTTTGGTGTTCCGGGTTCCGATCCGGTCCGGGTCGGTCCGATCCGGACCGGTGCTCAACCCTACTACCACCACCATTTCTGCTAAACCTACCATTAACATGAAAACTTTTTTCAACCGTCTTTCTGGGGTGAGGGAAAACATTATCAAACCCAAGGAAACTTGTCAGATGGGTTATGTCATTGGGGATCCGATTTATTTCCCAAAGCTGAAAGCTAAGTTGAAAAACGACTGGAAATTTATCAAAGGGTTGTTTGAAATTATTGAGCGTCCCAACCTCTGGTTTGAACTCAGATTTGCCAACCCCATTGACCAAAAGAGAGTGTGGGAGGGCAGACCTTATCACATTTTTGGAAAACTTATTCTCATGAAGCCTTGGAGCTCCAAATTTGATCCCTTTTCTGAGTCTATTTCCACTGTCGATATGTGGATCCGTATTCCGCTACTCCTAGTGGAATATATCAGTCATGAGGTCTTGCATACGATTATTGAAATGAATCATCTTGGCACTCTCATCAAACTGGATCCTTTTACTGAAAGGAGACATAGGGTGAGATTTGCTAGACTGTGCATAAATGTTGATGTCAACACTATTTATGACAAGAAGTTGGTCATCCCTAATGAAGAGGGTGATGAGCTAGAATATGTTATATGGCTGGAAGAGTTTCCTGAAGGCTGTGGTAATTGTGGTGCACTACAGCACACTTTCGACCAATGCCCTCTTAGGGTGATCAAACCGCAAACTCTGCAGTTGAACTTCCAAAAGCTCTTTGTCAGTAGTACTGTTGAAACCTCTGAAGGTGCTAAAAACTCTCTTTCTAATGATTGGAAGGATGTATCTCAGCATAAGAAAAGTAAGTCTTCCTCTCCACTTATGAACAAAATTGCCCCTGTCATTTCTGCAGTGAACAAAAATCCTTTCTCAGTTCTGAAAACTGTTCCAACTGAGGAGAATGTTGGGCAAAGTTTTCCTTTTATCCCCCCAAACACAACTCCTATAAATATATTGGATGTACCTTCTGTTGGATCTTCTCTGGAGTCCAATCTTCATCTCCCTCTAGACCTTACTCCTCCTTTTGTTTTACCACACCCTAATGATGCTACTACAGAAGGTGGCCTGGGGGCTGCCTCCATTCTCAATCCTTTTTCTGACAATGATGAGTTCAATCCCTTGAAGGGGAAAAATCTTCAAGAGTTTCTTGAACTAGATGATCTCTTGGATGAAAATGACACTAAGGATCCTCTTGCACAACCTGTTGGGGATTCAAACATGCTCCCTGAAAAGGCTGTCAATAATGAAACTGAGGAGGCCACTGAATCCTTCAATTCCTTCACTACTGGTGCATCTGATGAACATGTGATGAAGGAGGATGATAAGCATAAGGAACTTTCTAACTCGAAGTCTTCCAAGAGAAAGAAAATGGAATGCGAGGTTGATACCGCCTCTTCTGTGCTGAAGGGTATCAAAAAAACCAAGAAGTGATTATGTTTAGGTCAGTTTATCATGCTTTCATGCCCTTTTGTTGTTGTTATAACTCATATTCTGAAAAAGTGGACATCTTGTACCCCAATGTATTTCCTTGTTATCACTTGAGCATGAAATCTCTGATAAACTGTAAGCCATTTCCTTTATATTTCCTTATTGTTGTTGGGCTTTATATCTGCCCGGGAAAAGACCATTTTGTAACTCTTTGCTTGAAATATGAATTGAAGGTCTTCTGGTACGTTGTGTGCATTAACCTTCTTATTATTAAGAATCCTAACACTTTTTTTAATGGATAAAACTTTGCTTGGACGGCTGGTTTGAAGCTTCTGATCTTTAACTTGCCTCATTTGAAGCATTATAACTATATTCCTCAACCTATTAAGTATGATATCAGAAGGTTTAAATAGGATAAGAAAAGGAACTACATCCTTAAATCTTCCTTGGAGTGTTACAGTATTGATCAACTGCACACTGAACATTGGAATTCCTTGAGATGTTGCTTGGCTACTGTCAATCTGCAGAACTATTGTGATATACTCTCGCCTCCTTTACTTCTCTATTTCAATTTTATATTTTTGTATCTGTCTATTTGGAGTCTCTGTCATGTTTTCTTAATCTGGAATGACTGGACAACTCACTCTCTTTACTTTACTACCATCTTGCAGATCCCCTACAATCAGGAACATACACAAAAAAATGGATTGATCATCATGGAGGAAAAAACGAAGGAACTAAGCCAGAATAGTGTGTGTAGTGTGAATATATTTTTGTCGGTTGACCCACCAGAGTCATCAACTATGACCAAAAATAAATTTGAACACTTTTATTTACAAGAGATTACATGCGAACAATTGTTTGAATGGAAAAGGATTACAATATGTATATTGGATTTTTACAATCCAAAGAACAATGATATCTTATGTTACCTTACCCAGTGTGACAACAATGTCAGAAATGAAATGACAAGTATATGTATTTATTCCCTCAAAATGTTAACAAAACATCTACTGCCTTGGAAATTTGAAATTCAAAGTCAAAGAGTATTAGAAAATTGGATGCGAAGCCACTGTATGCAGAAAGGAATTTCCTTTTAGGTCTATCAATACAATGAACTCTGGGATGATCATCACGAATCTTTGACGGTTTGCACTCGTAATAACTGTCATTACTATGAACCACGGAACAAGACCCCTAACTGTCATTGGATATGGGGCAATCACTCAATTGGTTTTTTATGAAGATTACAACATGAAATTGCCGTGGAATCGAAAAGAAAACTTTTTGGATGGATGTTGAATCCTTCTGCAAAATTGAACGAATCCAATTAATTGCACTCTTTGAAACAAGAACAAACAAAGAACCAAGTGAAAAAATGTGGAGAAAAGCGGGATTTGATCAATTCTACTTTGTCACGGCTACGGGTTTCTCGAGTGACATTTGTGTTATGTGGAAAACCTACCAACTTACAAATGAAATCCTTAAAATTTACCAAATTGAAACAAGATTTATCAGTATCAAGTATACAAACCAGCTCACGAACATAAAACTTATGTTAATCCTAACTTATGCTCCACCAAATGAATCTGCAAAGAATGTGTTCTGGGACAGACTCATCTCTTTTATTAAAATTTGTTCTCTTTCGTGCATTATTATGGGAGATCTGAACGAAATACAAGACCCTACTGAAAAATTAGGTAGTTTAATACCACCTTTGACAAAATTTGCAAGATTACGACATTTTAAGAATGAATGTGAATTACTGGAGACTCCTATTCAAAGAAGTATCTATACCTGGCGAAAGAACATTACGGAAATAGATAACATATATGAAAAATTGGATAGGGTACTCATTCATCACCAGATCCTTCAATGGTACCCGGATATCTGTACTAAACACTTTGCTTTTACCAGCTCAGACCACTGTCCCATCTCTATCGAGCTTGACTCAGCAATACCTTTTAAAAATCAGCCGTTTAAATTTAAAAAAATCTAGATGACCAGAAATGACTTTAAAATGTTGTCAAACAAGCTTGGAGAACTAACTATCATGGATTGAGATTGTATAATCTTGTATCCAAAACAAAATTACTTAAGAAACATGCCAAGATCTGGAACAAAAGTACTTTTGACAACGTATTTACTCAATTACAAACTATAGAAAAACAACTCTATGAAATCCAAACTGAGATCTGTACTCACCCTACAAATAATCTCATTAAAAAACAAATTAGAATCATAGAAAAAAAAAAGAAAAACTTTTGTGTTTCCAGAAAGTTTATTGGAACCAAAGAGCTAAAGTTAAACACATTAAATTAAATGATACGAATACTAGCTATTTTCACAAAATAGAAAGTGGAAAAAGAAATAGAAAAATCATAAAAGAAATTAAAACACAAGAAGGAACAAGTATTACTGGAGAAGAAAACATTAGAAATGCAATCAGAAATGATTTCATTAAAAGATTCAAAAGTGAGAATATGAACCAGAGACTATTTCAGGAAAATCTTGAATTAATTCAGTCTGAAATCTCTACAGAGGACAACTTAGAATTAATAAGAAACGTATCCAATGAAGAAATTAAGAAGGTTGTCTTTAACATTGGCTCGGACAAATCACCAGGGCCTGATGGTATGACAACATAATTCTACCAAAAATATTGGGACATTGTAGGTTCTTCTGTTATTCAAGCATTTTTTTTTTCGGGAAATTGCTCAAACAAATAAATCACACATTCATCTCCTTGATTCCAAAATGTGACAATTCGAACTCTACTAATCACTATAGACCCATAAGTCTATGCTCTATAATTTATAAAATTATCTCGAAGATCATAACAACAAGACTTAAAAAAACCATGGAAAAATTAATCCACCTCCTACAGGGTGCCTTTGTTGCTAACAGAGCCATTCAAGATAATATTTTGATTGCCCATGAAATCTTTTACTCATTTAAATCAAAAAAAGGAACTGAAGGTTTCATTGCCCTAAAATTAGATATGGAAAAAGCTTATGATAGAATTGAATGGAACTTCATCATTAAAACTATGGAAAAGTTTGGATTCCATGAAAAATTTATCAACTGGATAAAAGAATGCATTACAACAGTATTTTTGTCGGTGCTTGTAAACAACGGACCCACGGAAATATTTAAACCATCAAGAGGACTTCGACAGGATGACCCCCTTTCTTGTTTATTTTAGGATCTGAAATCATTGCTAGAAAACTCCAAAAAGCTTCAGAAAGACCTCGTAATCCTCTAGGATTTCAAATCACTCAACAAGGATCACGAATTCCGTTTCTGGCGTTTGCGGATGACATTGTGATTTTCTCAAAAGCTAAACAGGAACACTGCAAGAAAATCAATGACATTATTGATGACTATTGCAAAATCTCAGAACAAAAAGTAAATTTTCATAAATCGGCATTCCAAGTCACAAAAAAGGTTACCAACAAAAAGAAATTAGCAATACAAGGTATTCTCACAATCACAAATATGATATCTCTCAAAAAAGACCTTGGTTGCCCTATCATTAATGGTAGAGTCAACTCGAATACCTTTGATGATTTATTAATTAGCACCCAACAACAACTGTCTAAATGGAAAGCAAACTCTATTTCCCAAGCAGGAAGAACAACACTAATAAAAACCATTCTGACAGCAAGACCAAACTATCTTATGCAAAGTTTTATGTTACCTACACACACACAATGAACTTGACAAGTTAAATAGATCATTCTTTTGGAATAAAGACAGCTCTTATAAGCCTCTTATAGGCTGGAAAAAAATATATAAACCGACACAACAGAAGGTCTTGGATTGAGAAAATCAAAGGACATGAATAAAGCCCTACAATTCAAATTACTATGGAAAATCTTAGCAGAACCGAATAACTACTGGGTTAGAGTTGTTACTGAAAAATACTTGAAAGTAATCCATATATTTCATTACGAGAAAAAAGGAAATTGCTCTTGGCAATGGTCCAAAATGACTGAACTCATTGATGAATTCAAGTCTGGACTAATTTGGCAAGTTGGTAATGGTAGAACAATCAAATTCTAGTCAGATAATTGGGTCTTGAACACCCCTTTAGGTGATATCATAAACACACAATCAATCCTGAATAAGGATGCCCTGGTAGCTGACTTTATGTTGCCAAGTAAAACCTGGAATAAGGACTTAATAGAACAATGTTTACCACATGATTTAGCAAAAAAAAATAACCTCTATCCCGATATCTTTAAATGATATTCATGATAGAATGTACTGGGAAACTAGTAAAAATGGTTGGTTTTCTACGAACTCTGCTATGGAACTAATTAAGAGAAACAAGAGATATACTGTCTATGATTCTTCATGGATCTGGAAGATGAACACGTATCCCAAAGTTAAAAACTTTGTCTGGAAAATAATGAAAACGGACTACCAACAAAAGCTAGATTAGCAGAAGGTGTAGCAATCCCCCAGAATTGTATCCGTTGTAATGCTCAATTGGAGAATTTGAATCATCTCCTATTCCAATGTAACCACACCATAAAAACAATAGAGAAAATGAACTATCATATATATGGTATCATTACATCCCTAAACATAGGAAACAAAAAAATCAATGAAATCATTGATGAAATTCGACAAAAAACTGATAGATCACAATTTATAGAATTAATGGTCTCTTGGTGGAGAATTTGATTTTATAGAAACCAACAAAGTTTTGGAAGAACAAATGATGACGCTGACTCTATAAAGGATGTACCAATTTATATTAAAAAACAAATTGAAAACTAGAATAAGACGAAAAGTTGGAACCCTGACTGCTTAGCAGAGGACAGACTAAAAACACATAGAATGAACAATGTCAGACGACCAATAAAGAAATGGAAAAAACCACCGAATAACATTATTAAAATCAATACAGATGGATCCACCAAAACTAATGGTGAATCTAGCTTTGGCTACATTTTCAGGAATAACACGGGTAAACCAATTTTCCTCTTTGGGGATAAATCTGGTACCTCAACCCCTTTAAAAACAGAAACACTTGTAGTAAGAAATGCCCTGGTAAAGGCCTATGAATTAGGCATTACCAACATTCAACTTGAATGCGATAATCTTACCATTGTGAATGTTCTGAATCAAATCTGGCACTGTCCATGGGATATTGAAATGTTAACTTCTGATATCATGTGTGTTTTACAACTGTTCTCTTCAGTGCAGATTTTTCATGTCTTCCGAGAAACAAACGTGGTGGCCGACTTCATCGCAAAGACGGTCCAACAGAGTTCCTTGGAAGACATTCGAGCTAGTCTATAATTTGTAATTCTCATCTGAAATGATGCTATAGACTGAGAAACCGGCTTTTCTGTGGTTTCCAGTCTAATTTTTACCTAATAAAAAAAACTTCTATTTTTTCTGTTTAGTAAAGAATGTCATGTTAGTTATTTGCATAATTATTAAAAAATATAATAATTATACTAAAATAATAGTATAATTCTTCTCTAGAATCTACATTATATTCCCTTTGTTTAGTAATAACCGTCGTTTTAGCCTTTCTTTTTGTTTAAAAATCTTTGTCATTTTAGAGTTTTAGGTAATGATTTATTGATAAGTTACGAGACATGTTATTTGAAATTGTACATATTGTCACTTTTATGCAAATTGTCTTTACTAGTTGGTTTAAAATGAAGTGAATAGTCTTTAAATTGTAAAAAAAAATTAAAAAAACTATACGATTTTAGCTTCATTATTGTTCTTTATTAGTTGTGTCAAATGGTAAAATGACATGTATTATTAAGCAGATGAAACATTACTTACTCATCTTATTTTTAACAAATAGATAAGAGTATTTGTATAGAAAAAGTCAATATATGCAACTTTCAATGACAAATCTCGTAAATCAATAACATTATCTAAAACGTACAAACACTTTTTAACAAAATTTATAAGTTAAAATGACAATTATATTCGAACGAAAAAAGTACCATTTAATCAAAAGTCAAACGGTAAAAATGAGTTTTTTTTTCTATAAAAAATAAGAGGTAATTGGGCTAATTCTATAATGTACTAATTTAGGAGAGACAAGGTAGCTAGTCAACTAGGGATGGCAACGGGACGGATTTGGGGCAAGGAGTACCCTCCTCATTCCCGTTTAGAATTACATTTTCCGTCTTTGTTCTCATCCCCGTTTCTTGTTTAAAATTTTTCCCGTCCCCATTCCCGTCTCCATCGGGGA
Source organism: Rheum nobile (assembly GCA_027886185.1). Taxonomy (NCBI): domain Eukaryota; kingdom Viridiplantae; phylum Streptophyta; class Magnoliopsida; order Caryophyllales; family Polygonaceae; genus Rheum; species Rheum nobile. The sequence goes on along the minus strand of WOAB01000236.1, from coordinate 2,633,763 downwards.
ATTCCTATCCCCGTTAATTTTCCCATTTAAATTCCCCAACGGGGATTTTTCATCCCCGCTAATTTTTCCCATGTGTAATATAGCCCTGATTAAATTATAGTTCATTGACAAATCACAAAACGTAAACATAGGTAACCAAGAACATGGTATAGACCAGTTAACTAACAATATATCCAACCAAATATAATCATAGAAAATATAGTTTAACATCAAGTACTTATTCAGTACGTAAACAACTCCAAATAGTAAATATTTTGAACTATTTAAAAACCAACAAGTAATATTAGTAGTAAAGTTGAAATTCTAGTCTAAATTAAACAATAGTGGATAATGAATTTAGCTCATTCGATCCTTTCAACAGAGGCGGGGCAAATATCGGGACGGAAACCACTATCCCCATCCCCGCGGCGGGATATAATTTTTCTCATCCCGTCCCCATATAAAATCTCTATCCCGTAGAGGGAATTCCCCGCAAGTAACGGGGATTCACCGCCCCCGCTGCCACCCCTAGAGTCAACGTGATAATCGTGGAAGACTTGGAGAAAATTGAAAAATTGAAAAACGAAAAGAAGCACGCCCTGGCCAGGAATTCAAGCTAAATTTATCAATTGAAAGATTATTTTGTCCAAATTATTTTTTATTTCCACTAACCCAACAACAAGGATTCACGTGAGAAAATTTCGTTCAGGAAATCAATGGGCGCCTTTGTCATACAAGTTAGAAATTTAGGCCAAAAGTAAACTATATTGAAACAAATAAATCCTAGTAGTTTATTAATGGTACGTAATATCCTACATGTGCTTAATTTTGTAAGCTAGAAATTGCATATGAAGTTTAAGAACACATCAAGTGGAAAACCGAACGAGTAATATGAAAAGGATATTGCTTGTTAATGTTATAAATCTTAATAATTACAGTTTGAATCATACTCCATTAATTCCCCTATCTAAATAAATTCACACCCTCTGAAAACATACGCCCATACTTTCTATTTTTCAACATCGGTCATTTGTCAAAAATATGGGACATTAAGTGGAATTTTATCAAAAATAAACTAATTATTAAGAAAAAAGTCAAACTATGTTGCCATGTGAGTGAGTATTCCACTTCGTAAGTTGCCTATATATTCCCCCACCATAACCCACATCCATCAAACAAATAAACCCTCTCCAAACCCACAATTACCCTCATAATTAATCTTAATTACTGTACGTACGATGGGTTTGAATAGGGCAAGTTTGATGGTGTGCATGGCTATTGCAGTGGTAGCAGCATACTCCATGATGGAGGTGAGCTGCACCAGAGTGGGCCATGCCAACTCCAATAGCACCTCAGGAGGCTGGGGCTGGGGTTGGGGTGGGCCCGGGTACAACCGCAGTCGAGTTGGCGACTGCCCCACCTCCCGCAACCACACGCACGGTGGACCTCACAAGATCACCGTTGGCGGCTCTCAGATGTGGAATTTCGGGTTCAACTACTCCGATTGGGCCATGAAAACCGCCCCTTTCTACCTCAACGACGTTCTCGGTACATAACCATGGGTTTGTTAATTTGACGCAATTCATGTGTTTATAGTTACTTATAATTAGATCGATACTTAGCTGTGTGGTGTAAATATATATATATATATATATATATATATCCATGCAGTGTTCAAGTATGATCCGCCAAGCAACGGGTCGCACCCGCACAGCGTGTACTTGCTGCCGGATTGGTGGAGTTACCAAAATTGCGACCTTCGCAGGGCCAAACGTATAGCTTCTCCTACACAGGTACGTAAAATATATATAGACTTCTAAATGTTAGTCTATTATGTGTATCATATAGTTCAACGTACTAATTTTGGATTATTTACGTACAAAGTTGTTCAATTCATGAAAAAATGTCCGTTGGAATGTATCATGAGCTATCGAGCTTAGTATGATGAGCTATTGAACCCCATCAAACTTATATATATACTTAGTTTATTTACGCATATATGTGTTTGTATATGCACGATCATAGATCCGTCTATCGACTCACATACTTTCAAATATATAAAAAAAGTATATGATGGAGGTAGGTAGGTAGCTAACAAGTTGAGTTTACAGGGGAGTGGGAAGGGATTCGAGTATAAGCTGAGGAAATGGAAGCCTTACTACTTTGCGTGCGGAGAGAGCAACGGGTTTCATTGCAAAACCGGCATGATGAAGTTCTTCGTCGTCCCCGTCTTCCACTGGAGTCGCTGAAATTTACATCCATTTTCAAGCTGATGGTTCTTGAATATATAAGATGTTGCTAGATATATCATATATGTGTTTCCTATTGATCATTGTTCTATCTTATTTCCTAATTGCATTTGAATCATACCTGTCTTTTTTGAATCTCTAATTAGTTAAGTTTGACCTAAGGATCTGTCCAAGTTGCAACTTCGAGAGTTTTATATCTTATATATGTAATGTACTTCTTAATCGATCGGCAGAGAGACTTTTCCATATAATTAATGATCGATACACCGATATATTGTCTTCGAGATCTACCCAAAAAAATAAACGATTGTTTTGCTTGATTGTGTAGCTACGCAGATGTTACGTATAATCTTGTATGTTTCTTGTGTGTGCTTATGAATGCATACAAGAAATGGGAACACACTAAAAAAATCCAACTATAAAATGCGTTACAATTTATATCTCTATAACCAATGTTTTAAAAGACGCTAGGCATGAGCTAGGCGGTGATGGGAGCCTAGCGCCTAGGCGGATTAGAAATATATCGAAAAAATTAAAAAATTAAATGATTTAAAGCATTGAAAAAATTTAAAAAAATTGAAAATAAAAAACACAAAATAAGAATAAACATATCTCGCCTAATCCGATTAGAATCAGACTTGTCCGCCTAAAACCCACCTAGCCATTCCAATTTGACCAAAATCTGATGAGTGACGGGCCGCCTAGCCCGATTTTAAGAACACTGTCTAGCAACACCATTCACATTCTAACGTCATATGATTTGCTACGACCAAATTTTGGTATTTCAATAACATTTCTATTGCAATCAAAGGTCTGTGTCAAACTGTCAATTAACTAATACAATAATACTGATAGCTATTATTCAGAATTATTTCCTTTTCTGAGCATAAAAAAACATGAAATTTGTATAAAATATGCTTATAAGAATTTCTCTATTATTCATTTTCTTGGCTATTTGTAGTTGAGGAGGGTCGTTATATAATTTTTTTAAATCAAATAAAATACAAATCCGAAAGAATAGTGCCAAATCCTACATAGAAACAATAATAAACAAATAATAAAAAATCAATAGAATAATCCAAAACTAACAACCTAATATACCAATCAATGAATCTTCTAATTTATAAATCTGTTAGCCCTAGTGAAAATACCATATATATATATATAAAACTAATCCATGCTAAGCGGAAACACGGAGGGCAATGGGGCTGTAGACGCGGTGGTTGCCGTCGGACCACGTCATCGCACCAAAAGCATAGCCGCCACTAGAAGACGACGCCTTCACCCCTTTAACCGATATCTTAAAACTCTTGGCCTCACCGGCAGCCTTGAACGTCAGCGTGGGCGGGTGCACGTAAACCGAGGCCCCGTTAGGCTGAGTCACGGAGACGGAGTACTTCCCGGGAGGGCCCACATTGGTGAGCTTCCTCCTGAGGGTGACCTTTTGACCCGGTCGTACGTGTGGGACCGAGATGGAAGGGTAGTTGAAGTGGAGGACGATGTTTTCCTTGGGCCGTGGACACTTGTAGTGGTGGCCCGGCTCCACGAAGGGCTCGATTTGGGTGTTGTTGTAGCCTAGGGCGCAGAGGTAATGGAGGTAGTCGTTGGGCCCGAGGTCGTAGACCAGGCCCGGGTCAATGGCCGAGTTCGGGTGTATGTGGCCCGACCCGGTGGCGAACGGGGTTGCTATGGAGTTGTCCGCGGTGTCCGTGATTGGGTTTCCGGTGTTGTCGTTAGTCAACGCTGCATGCCATGATTTAGTCAAGCAATGAGGGATGGTGCAACTAATAAATAGAAGAAAGTTAAGCGTGTACATGTTTTATATATGTAATTGGTAAACGCTTGTTGAGTGTGTTTCCACAATTTCGGTTAAGTCGGTATTTTTGTATATGTTTTATATATATAATATATTTACTTTTTTTTAAAATAAGTAAATAAATAGAAGAAAGTTTATAATGTCTCTATTTCCACATTTTTTTAAATTTGAAAATTTGTAAGGAGGTTAGGAGATCATCAAAATGATACAAATGTAATTTTAGTATTTTCAATGCTACTAATAAATAACAGTTCTTGTCTTATTCCTTAATTAGTACAATACCTACTCACTTACAAGACATAAAATGACTTCAATTGCCATCTTAGATCTAAATAGTTTTTTCTAGTGTGTGTCATACTCTAAGAATTTCATTTTTAGTTATTAGTTTATTTTTTTTGTTAAGGAGTTATCCATTCTCTTTTAGGAAATATTTTAAAATAATTTCCTATTTTAACCTTATTAGATGTGTCAATGAGTACACTAGAAAAACCGATGTATATATATGTTTGACAAATTTAATTTGTTAGTCTAAATCACTTTAATTAAATGGTAAACATGATACCTTGTGACCACGAGTTTGAATTCTTTCCTTGATCTAGTGTCTTTTTGCACAAAACGATGATCTCTTCTAAGTTTGCATTATAAACATAGGTAAGCCATTAATATCAAAATTATAATGTTCATGCTATTTCATTTTTCAAGTATGTTATGAAAGGACAAAAACATAGAGAAATAGTATAGTAGTATATATGCATATATATATATATACCAGTAGTCATAATGGCAGAGCGAATGGCTGCGGGTGTCCATTGCGGGTAGAGGGTCTTGAGGAGACCGGCGAGACCCGAAACATGAGGGCACGCCATGGACGTCCCCGACATCAGTATGAACGGAACTCTGCGCTTGTCCACCTCCAGCTCCGACGGGCTTACAGCTTCACTATAAGCTGCAATTATGCTCACTCCTGGCGCAGTCACATCCGGCTACGCAAACATGCACAACAACAAGTATAGCAACTACATTATAAGTTATATAAGAATTCATTTGATCATTAATTATAACGTACCTTGAGAATCTCAGGCCCCAAAACGTTGGGGCCCCTCGAGGTGAAGCTGGCCATGGCTGGAGCTGGCTTCACGTTCAATATAGGCGTCCCCGGCGTAATGTAAGCAGTGGCTTTCCTAGTACATGCATTACACATCAACTTATAAGATGAGTCCATCGGTTCAATCAATTGTGTTGATTAATAGGGTTAATGCATATAATCCATATATATATATATATATATATATACTTGGTAGAATTGATGTAGGAGAGGACTTGAAGACCGTCTTGATAGGTAATTTGAGTTGCCGGAAGGAAATGCGGGTCGGATTTAGAATCCGACCCGCTCGCCTTGTCGTTGCACAGGATCATCCCAACTGCCCCCGCGTTGTACGCTTGCATGCCCTTGACCAACCGTGGGCCCTCTCCTCTTAGACATGCCAATATCTTCCCTTTCACCTTGCTCGGATCCAATGTTCCCTCTTTGCATAGCATACTATATACAATAATCAAATTAACATATGAATAAAGAAAATGTTTAAATGTGAAATAAATCGTTAATATATAAATCCATACGCATCTCTCGCTGACGCATTGGCGAGTTTTGCTTCGGCACCGGATGTTAACGTGTAAAAGGTACGGTTTTTAAAAGCTTCAGAAAGACTTGAACCCTACATTAATTGTATATATACAACTAAGACTATAAGTTCGGATTATAGTTAACAAATTGCATTCAATCAACCCTTTATCTTACCTTGAAGCGTTGACCGTTTCCGAGCATGACGTCAGACTCCACTTTACGATCAATGGAGCTAGCGCCAACGGTCAACATCCAAGGGGCCCCATTGGAGAGGGTCCCGAGGAGGGGCCCGTTGTTTCCGGCGGAGCACACAACAACAATACCCCTCTTGACGGCGTGGTAAGCTCCGATGGCGATCCCGTCGTTGAAATAGTCAACGTGTTGGTCGGAGCCGAGTGACATGGAGACGACGTCAACGCCGTCGTGTATTGACTGGTCAAAGGCCTGGAGGATGTCGGAGTCCCAGCACTCTGGCCAGCACACCTTGTAGGCTGCCAGCCTTGCCCTGGGGGCCCCACCCTTGATCGTCCCGAAGCCTACCCCAAGCACGCTCGCGTTGGCCACGAAGTTGCCTCCCAACGTGGAGAGCGTGTGGGACCCGTGACCTTGGAAATCGCGCGACAATCTCCGCGATGGATCGATTGTCTTGCCTGAGCCTCTAAGGAACCCCTCGTAGTAGTAATTCGAGCCAATCACCTTCCTATAACGCATACGTACATAGATATTAATTATGTTACGAGGTATATATATATATATATATATGCTATATTTAGCTGTAACGTAAGAAATTAAATGATAATTTTCATTCAATTAGATTTACTTGTTACACTTGAACCCCGGGCCACCTTCACAGGATCCTTTCCACCTTTTGGGAATAGGTCCGTATCCATCATCGCTGAAACTTTCTGCTTCGGGCCAAATACCTATGTACGTTTAACGTACAACCGATCAAATGAATATAGCCTCTAGTTATAATAGGGATAAAATTATCACTTATACTAGCTTATTTTTTTAATAAGCTAATAATTAGACACTACTTAGAAACCAGATTAAGAGATGCAATGTGAAGTTATTAGTCTATTGATGTGATGTGAATGTGAGTGACTAAGATATCACGAAAGATATGGTTTATCTTGACTGTTACTAAAGATTTCGGTTGTTAGGAAAGGTTCTAGCATATATAGTGACTTTGATCTGATTAGGGTTTTGTGATAATTAGGGTATTTGAATGAATTTTTAAATTAATAATCAAGTGTACTCCGTATAAGTTTCAAAAGTATAGCTAATTAACTACGCAAAAATAAAATAAAATTACAAGGAATATAAAAGCTAATAAAATTTACCATGTAATTAATGTATATACGCATACCTGAATCAAGATTGGCGATAATGGAATCTTGGCCAAATCTGGCTTTGGTCCATATGGAATCGGGCGTTGCGACGCCATTTGTCTCAACCTGCATGAACTCCCAAGAGCGGGTTGTGTGCAACTTTTTAGGTCGGTCCAAGAACACTGAAACCACACTCGGATGCTCTGTACACCAAAACTTTGTACTAGTTACATATACATATATAACCTAAAGTATAGGATAAATATATTAGGAGGGGATAATTATGTATACACACTTGCAATTTCGGCTGCATGCTCCTCTTCAAGAATCGCGGAAAACCCGTTTATGTATCTATTGTACGAGTATATGATTGAATCCTTGGCTTTCTCGTGGCTGAGTTTAGAGGCAAAAACACAACAATTAAGAACAATAAATTAACAAGAATGTCTCCCAAAACTGAGTTGACAATAGACTACGTACCTTCCGACAAAGGAAGCGAGGAATTGATGATGCAAATCAGCGGCACGAGCGAAGTGTTCTTCGCTAGGACTTGGGCCATGAAAATGTTCTCCCATGTATACAATGTACGACTGAGGAAATCATATTATTGGTTAACTTTTTGTTCATGGAAATTAATTAAGACTGTAAAAAACAATAAAAGTAAGCAGATGAAAGTGTATGCCTTTTTTGCTGCAAGTGATGCAGATGCCTGAAGAAGGCAGAAAGTGGCAAGAAGAAGAAGAGCATTGCTTAATCTTCTTAGAAGCGCCGTGTTCTTCATTTGTCTAACCATAGCTATGGTGTTGCTGAGGATGTTGTTTGGGGGCAATGAATTAGTGTGGGAGTTATAAAAAATATTAGGGAGATTCATATCTACGAGAATCTTGGAGTATCAACTTTTGAAATTGATTTTTTTCAAATTAATTAATTAAAAGATTTATGTAAAATATAATATCGGGCCTCCTTTTTCTTGCTCAAAAGACTAAAGTGATTGATAATTTGTTAGGTAGTTTTAAGTCCGGATTTATTCTTAGGCCTGTTCGGTTCAAAATGGATTGAAGTGGGTTGAAGTGGAAGTGGGCACTTCAACTCCCATTTTGCTTAATGTTATGGGGTAACATTAAGCAAATGCTTAATGTTATGGGGTAACATTAAGCAAATGCTTAAACTTCAACTAGCTTCAACGCATATTTCATCTCTACCGAACACACCCTTAGTAGGGACATTGTTTTGGATCAGTATAGGGTGACATGTTCGCGGTGTGTGGTTGTTGCTGAGCCAAAAAAAATTATACAAGAGAGAAATCGAACACAACTCTTAGAATTTACTTAATCTAATATTTCATCATTCATAAATCTGGGTTAAAATAATTATATAAACTTAGAATAATAAAATAAATAAATTTGGATAAAATTTCGTAATTTTTAAAAAGTAAAATAAGAACACTTTAGCCATAACTTTAGAAAGTTGGGCAAAAATGTATAATTATGCCAAAGTATGGGGGTCGAAATTAATATGGAGAAAATGGGGGTTGTCTTCAACCTCCCACCTCTATACATGGAAACAGAGTTTCCATGAAGGATTTTGGTTACCAAAATTTGAATCGGATACAATAAACTATTGGACATTATTAGGAAATCAATATCTTGCATCTAGACACTTAAATTGGGAGGATTCATCCCCTAGAATTTTCGGATTTCACCTAGAAAGGCAAGAAATATCCCAAAAACGCATTTTCGGTATTATGAGAAATTGAGATCCGATTTGAGCTCGATTTGGGCCAAATTTTATATCAATCTATAGGGGGTTTTGAGATATCTATCCAACCCTATAAATACCCCTTCACCCATGGAGTAGATTTCTCTCTCAACTATGCACCTCTAGTTACGGGTTAGGTATAAAAATCTTCGTCTTGAAGTCTAGTTTCCAGAGCCGCAAATCACGCATCATTTGGAGTTCGGACGAGGGAGATACGAAGCAAACAGCGAGAGAGTGTCGATAAGAACGAACTGAACGAATTCGGTAATGGCTAATTTGTATCTCTATTCGGTTTTTGTCCAAATTAATCATGTTTATGTATGCTAATTGATAATTAGATACATACTTGATTAATTTAATTTTAAAAGTATTAAAATTAAATTAATTATATCTTATGAAGTTATGATATTATCTTAAATTATAAGTTGTTAAGGAATAACACTACAATTGGGTGATGTATTGGGTTATTTGAGATGATAAATAAATAGAGTAATTTATTTATGATATGATTATTTAAAATACACGACTAATCGATTTTTAATCGTATAAATAATCATTTTATTAAAAAACCTGGAAATTGATTTATTTGGAGTTAAGTAAAATTAATTAAAAATCAAGACTTGTACCCTTCAAATATTGTTATTGAACAAATTATCTAATCATAATTTATTTGTGTGTGTGAATTGGGTACATCTCGGAATCGCGTTTCGAACAGAAGTAAAGCAGAGAGCCAAATTGATTTTCGAAAGCAACTATCTCCGATACGCCGTTCAACCTTCTCCTTGATTCAAGACAAATGGCGGTTCGCTCTTGCTATTTTATTCCATATTTTTCTTATTTGATAATTAATCTATTGTCTTAATTAAGCTGGGATAAATAATTCTATTTGTCGCTTGAGAACTTATGTGATAAATTATTATGAACAATGAAGCTTATTTATTAGGTTGTATATTTTGCTAGAACGTCCCTTATATATATATATATTATAGAGTGCTAGATGAATTTTGGTGTGAATTATTGTGCATGGGTGTGGACTTATATGCTAGTTAGCACGAGTATTCGTTCCGCTATTTACCTTGTGAGGTTTAGCTGTTTCTTTATAACTTGGTATTAAGAGGATTATTGCCCTAATACTCTTTGGTCATGACATACCCTTATTCGAATATAAGTGGTGGTGCACTTAGTGTAATACCCCCAAATCGTAACCCATTTGGAAAGGTATTACCGCCAGTGACCTCGGTGTTCCTTACCGAAGCCACCCAAGGCTTTACCGGAAATACACAAATCATGAAATACAAATGATATAAAATCATTGTAATATTTAATTAAATCATGAATCCCGGGATTACATCCCAATCCCGAATAGGACAAATATACAGAGTTAAATCAAACACAGCGAAAGTCTTTCTTAAAATATTACAAAAAGGGTTGTGATCTCTATGATCACATGCCCAAGGATCTCAACCTGATTAAAATCATTAAAACATCAAAACAACCGTCATCTTCATAGTCAATCTAGTTTCCTCATATCTGCGTTCTATCTGATGTGCCGAATCGAACGGATGACACCAGCCCACATGCGGAGAACAATGTTCGTGGGTTAGTCTAATGAAAGACTATGCAAGGGTACAAAGCAGAGTGGTTCGAAGTAGTCGTATTAGGTTAGACTCATCGTTTCTCGAATAATAACCGATAACGATAGTCAACCACCATACTTCTACTGGAATATATCAAAAGACATGCAAAAGAGACGACTCTGGAAGACTGAATCTCCACAGAGACCGACCCGAAAGAGACTCCAAGAGATTGAGTCTTAAGGAAATATGACAAGTCTGGAACATTTAAAGAATCACTCAACAATGATTTAAAAGTTGATTGAGATGTTTCGGTTTACGACCAACCTCACCGTATAATGCGAATCACCGCATAATACGAATCTAGATTGGAAAGAGAACGTACTACATTCAAGTCAGGACGAGTTTCCTAGCTGCACTATCACTTAGCTGCGCTACTCGTCGAGGTATATTAATCATGTGCGAACCTACGACACTTATCTTATTTAATTCCAAAACACACAATTACGTTATAAACTTTTAGGATCAGCTCGTCCCGAGACGAGAGATCTTTTGGGAACACTCCCAAGATTTGTGACACTGTTTAAGTGCACCACCTCTTCACCCGAGTAAAGAGGTAGGTCATGACCATCCAATTGGTATTAGGTGGGGACGAGCCACCTCTCTACCTGATTATAAAGAAACGACTGGACTCCAGGGCCTCAGTGACGTTCCTACGAATACTCGTTCTAACTAAACAGTTCAGAACAATCAAATAATCATATTAAAGCCATCACGGCTAACATCATAGATATATTTCAATCTAGGTATATATATATAATATCGTTGTTCTAGCAGATATACAACCTATTATAATATCCATTTTAATTTCCAAAGATAGTTTCATAAAACTATTCCCAGACATGAACAATGATCAATCCAAATTAATTAACAATTAAGCAATTGATAATTAATGGAAATATGGAATGATAAGCAAGAGCGAACCGCCACTTGCCTTAGATCCGACGAAAGCTTCGCATGTTTAGAATTAAAGGGTTTCCGAGTCTGGAACGGGAACAAATCTTGGATAATAAATCCATATGGAACGACCCATAACAAGACCCTAAATTAGATTTAATATCTATATATACGAATCTAATGGAATACGAAAAGAATCAAGGAACCAAGCTTTGATCCATGCCTAAACACCCAAAACACACACTCGGCACCATGAACCACGCTTGCCGCGGGGTGCGGCGGTCATGGGGCCGCGGGGTGCGGTGCACAGGCAAGGGCGAAAGACAGCGGTGACAACGAGGAGAACTCACCCAAATCGACCCCTTTAGGCTTCGATTCTTCTTAGTTCGAGTCTACCACCCTCTTAAGCTACCAACAAGCTCTAAGAACCTCCTGAAAACGGATCGAAACAAGGTCGAGATGACCACACAAATCGGGTTCAAAGTTCAGCAAAAATCATGAATTTCAGAGGTTGAAAACAATGAGCTTCAAGGGTTTTCTTACCAACTTTCGATCGACTTATACTTCGAATCGAGCTTGGCTAATCTTCTCACCCTTTTAAGCTACAAACCACCTTCAAGATTCAACTTCTATCTGCTCGAACGAATGACATAATCGTTCACAAACCGAGCTCGAAGTTCAGCTCAGAGTGCTGATTTCTGGATTTTTGACAGCAGAAGATGGTGAGGAGCCGACTTATGGCTTCTCTCATGACTTCACCTCTCCTTTTATAGGCAAACCACGAAGAGCCTTCTGAAGACAAGTACCCCATGAGGTGTACCAGCTAGGCCAATAGCCCCAGTGAGTCACCTAAGCTAGTTTGCCAGCCGTGCCAAAATGTTTGCCAGATGCTGAATTTCTGGGCTTTTGACAGAAGAAGATGGTGAGGAGCCGACTTCTGGCTTCTCCCACGACTTCGTCTCTTCATTTATTGGCAAACCACGAAGACTAATCTGAAGACAAGTATACCAAGAGGTGTCCAAGCTAGGCCAAGTAGCCCCGATGAGTCATCCAAGCTAGTTTCCAGCTGCCTCAAGTTGGCTTGTAAGTTGCTGAAATGTTTGCTGATTTTTGGCTAAGGCATGGGCCGAATTCCCACTTTGCCCTTATTTACCTTAAGTGGTAAATTTTACTTAACCCCGGGTTAAATATATTTGTACACGAACAATCATTTAACCCAAAAATACGTTAACTGTATTTTATATTGCTCAGAAAAATATTACAGAAGCCAAACATTACACAGAATGTTCGTATCTCTTCAAAATTAATCTGACTAGCAATATGGCATAAGAAAAATTCGAAATTTATTCGTACAAATATACGGGATATTACATTACTCCCCCCTTAAAAGAAGTTTCGACCCCGAAACTTGGGTCGTGAACATCTCGGGAAAGCGTCTACGCATATCCTCTCAGTTTTTCAGAGCAAATACTATTGCTGCAGATTCTAGCCTTGCTGAGTACTTTAAGCAATTGGAGCATCAGGTCCATCCGCCTCACGCATCATGTAAAGACGTTGACTCTGACTTGCAGAAGCAACTGGGGTCTTCCCCTTGTTTTGCGCAGTTGTCTGCATTGAAGGACTATGAGCTTCCACTAGTCTAAACCTGGGTCGATTGTTCTGGTTAACAGACCCTTGGTGTAACTCAGTTTCTTTTTGTTCCCCTTGTCGACAGAACTTCTGCATATGACCTTCCCTTCCACAGCCAAAGCATACTATCCTTTCCTGCTGACACACACTGCTCTTATGCCCAGTTATGCCACAATTATAGCACTGGATCGGACTCTTGCCCTGACCCGACTGCTGTGTTGACCCTCCTTGAGTCATATCCGTCTTTGCTTTGCTAGACTTGACAAAGTTAGATGGTGGCGCGGGACGTTTAAATCCACTTGCCTGAGATGGATTTTGCATCAACTTTTGATGATTACGCTTCTTCGTTGACTCCTCTAGAGTCACCTCCACTTTATAAGCTGCATCCACGTATTGCTCAAAAGTAGAGCATCCGTGATGCACCATCCATGGCTTAATATTTGGGCTCATCCACTCGTGGAAATGCCAGATTTTCTGTTTTTCGCTAGACACATCTGATCCAGCGTATTGCAACAGGTGATTAAACTTGGTCACAAGTTCAGTCACTGTTAATCCCTCCGTCTTCGGATAGAGGAATTCCTTGTGTTTCTCATCCCTCATAGCACGAGAGAAGAAATGGTCGGTCATTTTGGCTTTGAACATTCCCCAATTCAATCCTGGATGATCAACTAGTCCGGTGCTTTCCCACCACTCACTAGCTTCCTCTTTCAGATGGAGAGAAGCAATATGCACCTTCTCAGCTTCAGTGCATTCGATGTTACGGAACAACCGTTCCAGGTGTGAGAACCAATATGCTACTCTGACTGGTTCTCCCTTTCCATCGTAGTTGTCAGGCCTCATAGAGTTTATGGTCTTTTGATGAGGAATCATCCCCGCCATTAGTGCCAACCTTTGATGGACCGATTACTAGGTCAAGATTGAAGGAACTACGTCAAGAGCTGGAGACGTTTATGGCACATGATGTATCACATGACGAAGAGGACAAGTCCAAAGTCAAGGCGTTGACTTTATTGGTCAACGTTACATATGTTTAATCTTATTAATTTCTGCATTGGATATTTTTAGGATTATTATTTATTTATTTTCAGCTTTCTATTTTCGGGTATTTTTGGAACAATTGTAGCCCGTTTTAGAAAGCTAGGGCCGACCACCTCTTAGGTATTTAAGGCGCCCTTGTCTTCTTCATTAGGCAGATTTCTCATATTGTTAAAAACACAAAAACAGAGCTTGGTTTTTGCTTTGAAAACTCGGCTCCCCGTGAGAGTCTCAATCGATTGTTCTTTCCTGCTTAGTTATTTTCGTCTTTGTCAAGTCCCTCTGGAGTTGGTGATTTCGTACTGCATAAGCAATCCTCTCCGTGCTCCAAGTTCGTCAGCGATTCTTGGTTGTGTGGCGTTGTAGAGATCGGGTTGGTAGATCGTTCGACAAGGTTCCTTGCTATCAAGCAAGCGGGTTTTCTCGTCGTTTCTATTGGTTTTATCTATTATCCTTTTCCATTAGTTTCACTTCCGCCATTGTTCTAATCTTGTGTTTTCTTTTTGTTTTGAGATCCGTTGCCTAGATCCATCTTCTACACGGCTAACCCCGTATCAATTGGTATCAGAGCTTAAAGCATTTTAGGAGTCAAGATAAGTTGGATAGGAGGCATGGTAGGTGGATGGAATTCATAGAAACATTTCCCTATGTGATTAAGTATAAGAAAGGAAAAGATAATGTTGTAGCTGATGCCCTTTCTAGGAGACATACACTCTTGACTACTTTGGATGCTCGGGTCCTTGGATTCGTTTATATTAAGGAGTTGTATGATATGGATGCTAATTTTGGAGTGATTTATAAGCATTGTGTGGAAAAGGGTTCATTTGATAAGTTTTTCTTGTTTGATGGATTCTTGTTTCGAGTTGATAAGGTGTGCATTCCTGTTTGTTCTCTACGGTTGTTACTTGTTGATGAGTCCCATAGAGGTGGATTGATGGGTCATTTTGGTAGAGATAAGACTTATAACATGTTGCATACTCATTTCTATTGGCCACACATGCTTAGGGATGTAGAGAATTTTATCAAACGCTGTGTTGAGTGCTTACAGGCTAAATCTAAGGCAAAACCGCATGGTCTTTATACTCCCTTGCCTATTCCTTGCTTTCCTTGGGTTGATATTAGTATGGATTTTATTGTTGGATTGCCTAGGACTAAGAAGGGGAGAGATTCTATATTTGTGGTTGTTGATAGGTTCTCTAAGATGGCTCACTTTATTGCATGCCATAAAACTGATGATGCTAGGAATGTTGCTGATTTGTTCTTTAGAGAGATTGTTCGGTTGCATGGTGTACCTCGTACTATTGTGAGTGATAGGGATGTCAAATTTCTGAGTTACTTTTGGAAGACTTTGTGGGGTAAACTTGGTACTAAGTTGTTGTTCTCTACTGCTAGTCACCCCCAGACAGATGGACAAACTGAGGTCACTAACCGTACATTGGGTACTATCCTTAGGGCTGTTATTAAATCTAATCTGAAAAGTTGGAAATAAGCCTTACCACATGTTGAGTTTGCTTATAATAGGACTATTCATTCTTCTACTAATATGTCCCCTTTTGAATGTGTGTATGGTTTGAATCCCCTAACCCCTTTGGATCTTAAGCCATTGCCTTTACCGGAACGAGCAGACTTTGATGCTGATAGACAGGTTGAGTTCATGAAGGAGCTGCACGAGCGGACTAAGGCTCGTTTGGAAGCTACTGCAGCGAAGAACGCAGCCCGAGCTAATCACGGCCGGCGTCAAGTGTTGTTCGAGCCCGGCGACTTGGTGTGGCTGCACCTGCGCAAGGAGCGGTTCCCGGAGCAGAGGAAGTCGAAGCTGTCTCCCAGAGGTGATGGACCGTTCAAGGTGCTGAAGAGAGTAGGCGACAATGCCTATGTGTTGGAGCTGCCCGATGACTATGGCGTGAGCCCGATATTCAATGTCGGTGATCTTACCCCTTATGCAGCCGCTGATGTTGATGACTCGAGGACGAGTCCTTTTCAAGAAGGGGAGAATGATGAGGAATCATCCCCGCCATTAGTGCCAACCTTTGATGGACCGATTACTAGGTCAAGATTGAAGGAACTACGTCAAGAGCTGGAGACGTTTATGACACATGATGTATCACATGACGAAGAGGACAAGTCCAAAGTCAAGGCGTTGACTTTATTGGTCAACGTTATATATGTTTAATCTTATTAATTTCTGCATTGGATATTTTTAGGATTATTATTTATTTATTTCCAGCTTTCTATTTTCGGGTATTTTTGGAACAATTGTAGCCCGTTTTAGGAAGCTAGGGCCGGCCACCTCTTAGTTATTTAAGTCGCCCTTGTCTTCTTCATTAGGCAGATTTCTCATATTGTTAAAAACACAAAAACAGAGCTTGGTTTTTTCTTTGAAAACTCGGCTCCCCGTGAGAGTCTCAATCGATTGTTCTTTCCTGCTTAGTTGTTTTCGTCTTTGTCAAGTCCCTCTGGAGTTGGTGATTTCGTACTTCATAAGCAATCCTCTCCGTACTCCAAGTTCGTCAGCGATTCTTGGTTGTGTGGCGTTGTAGAGATCGGGTTGGTAGATCGTTCGACAAGGTTCCTTGCTATCAAGCAAGCGGGTTTTCTCGTCGTTTCTATTGGTTCTATCTATTATCCTTTTCCATTAGTTTCACTTCCGCCATTGTTCTAATCTTGTGTTTTCTTTTTGTTTTGAGATCCGTTGCCTAGATCCATCTTCTACACGGCTAACCCCGTATCACCTTTAGTGCACGGACATAATTACCTCCGTTCCTGACCACCTCTTCTTGATGTACTTGGACATTTTGTTCCACAACTCTAGGAATTACTGGAGGAATTGGCATGTCTTGTGCCTGAGGCGCAACTGGTCGCAGGATATCGATGACTGCCTGTACCACCATTCCCCGAATTGCCTCAATTGTTACTGCGTCAAATGCCATTGGAGCATTGACCTGAGCTTGGTCACTGCCTCCTGAATTGTTGTGAGCAACATACTCTTGTTCTTCCACAGGGTTTATAGTATTCACCATCTATTTACCGATCAAGTTCCAAGTATTTTATACATTAATATCTTTCCAATATATTTAATGTAATAAAATTGACTTGGAATAGATCAAACTTGGTAAATTTTCATGGATGAATTCAAACCGAGTTGATAGCTCTGACAACAAAGCCCTAGGAAAGGGAACTGCTAAACTTAGCACATATTCCTTTTCCTCAATGTCCTTCCTCGGTTCTGTCTCAGGAACCTTGGTCTATCGGACACTACTCCTACCGACTCAGAGAGTACGGTCTTCACCTTCTCGATGGACTACTAGGTTCTACAACCTCAAAGCATAACGAGATAACCGGGAACTCAAGCCTATCTAGAGATTTGCCATCTCGGCTTCTTCCGAGTTCCTCTGAAGAAAACAGAACGCACCCATATCTCACGGGCAACGAGAAAAGAATTAGTCTTTCTAGATATGGAAGCAACTTCCTATATCAGACTAGAGAGAAGGCATGACTATGAACGGTTTGAAATTTGTACCGTTTTGAAAATTCAGAGCCCTCGAAAACACTTTTCAATTTAAAACGAGTAAATGGTTTTCAAATACTCAACCCGTTTTAAAAACTTTTGGCTCTGATACCAACTCTGTAACAGAGCCTTTGAAAACGTTTTGGCTCTGATACCAAATCTGTAACACCCCCAAATCGTAACCCATTTGGAAATGTATTACCGCCAGTGACCTCGGTGTTCCTTACCGAAGCCACCCAAGGCTTTACCGGAAATACACAAATCATGAAATACAAATGATATAAAATCATTATAATATTTAATTAAATCATGAATCCCGGGATTACATCCCAATCCCGAATAGGACAAATATACAGAGTTAAATCAAACACAGCGAAAGTCTTTCTTAAAATATTACAAAAAGGGTTGTGATCTCTATGATCACATGCCCAAGGATCTCAACCTGATTAAAATCATTAAAACATCAAAACAACCGTCATCTTCATAGTCAATCTAGTCTCCTCATATCTGCGTTCTATCTGATGTGCCGAATCGAACGGATGACACCAGCCCACATGCGGAGAATAATGTTCGTGGGTTAGTCTAATGAAAGATTATGCAAGGGTACAAAGCAGAGTGGTTCGAAGTAGTCGTATTAGGTTAGACTCATCGTTTCTCGAATAATAACCGATAACGATAGTCAACCACCATACTTCTACTGGAATATATCAAAAGACATGCAAAAGAGACGACTCTGGAAGACTGAATCTCCACAGAGACCGACCCGAAAGAGACTCCAAGAGATTGAGTCTTAAGGAAATATGACAAGTCTGGAACATTTAAAGAATCACTCAACAATGATTTAAAAGCTGACTGAGATGCTTCGGTTCACGACCAACCTCACCGTATAATGCGAATCACCGCATAATACGAATCTAGATTGGAAAGAGAACGTACTACATTCAAGTCAGGACAAGTTTCCTAGATGCACTATCACTTAGCTGCGCTACTCGTCGAGGTATATTAATCATGTGCGAACCTACGGCACTTATCTTATTTAATTCCAAAACACACAATTACGTTATAAACTTTTAGGATCAGTTCGTCCCGAGACGAGAGATCTTTTGGGAACACTCCCAAGATTTGTGACACTGTTTAAGTGCACCACCTCTTCACCCGAGTAAAGAGGTAGGTCATGACCATCCAATTGGTATTAGGTGGGGACGAGCCACCTCTCTACCTGATTATAAAGAAACGACTGGACTCCAGGGCCTCAGTGACGTTCCTACGAATACTCGTTCTAACTAAACAGTTCAGAACAGTCAAATAATCATATTAAAGCCATCACGGCTAACATCATAGATATATTTCAATATAGGTATATATGTATATAATAGCGTTGTTCTAGCAGATATACAACCTATTATAATATCCATTTTAATTTCCAAAGATAGTTTCATAAAACTATTCCCAGACATGAACAATGATCAATCCAAATTAATTAACAATTAAGCAATTGATAATTAATGGAAATATGGAATGATAAGCAAGAGCGAACCGCCACTTGCCTTAGATCCGACGAAAGCTTCGCATGTTTAGAATTAAAGGGTTTTCGAGTCTGGAACGGGAACAGATCCTGGATAATAAATCCATATGGAACGACCCATAACAAGACTCTAAATTAGATTTAATATCTATATATACGAATCTAATGGAATACGAAAAGAATCAAGGAACCAAGCTTTGATCCATGCCTAAACACCCAAAACACACACTCGGCACCATGAACCACGCTTGCCGCGGGGTGCGGCGGTCATGGGGCCACGGGGTGCGGTGCACAGGCAGGGGCGAAAGACAGTGGTGGCAACGAGGAGAACTCACCCAAATCGACCCCTTTAGGCTTCGATTCTTCTTGGTTCGAGTCTACCACCCTCTTAAGCTACCAACAAGCTCTAAGAACCTCCTGAAAACGGATCGAAACAAGGTCGAGATGACCACACAAATCGGGTTCAAAGTTCAGCAAAAATCATGAATTTCAGAGGTTGAAAACAGTGAGCTTCAAGGGTTTTCTTACCAACTTTCGATCGACTTATACTTCGAATCGAGCTTGGCTAATCTTCTCACCCTTTTAAGCTACAAACCACCTTCAAGATTCAACTTCTATCTACTCGAACGAATGACATAATCGTTCACAAACCGAGCTCGAAGTTCAGCTCAGAGTGTTGATTTCTGGGTTTTTGACAGCAGAAGATGGTGAGGAGCCGACTTCTGGCTTCTCTCACGACTTCGTCTCTCCTTTTATAGGCAAACCATGAAGAGCCTTCTGAAGACAAGTACCCCATGAGGTGTACCAGCTAGGCCAATAGCCCCGGTGAGTCACCTAAGCTAGTTTGCCAGCTGTGCCAAAATGCTTGCCAGATGCTGAATTTCTGGGCTTTTGACAGAAGAAGATGGTGAGGAGCCGACTTCTGGCTTCTCCCACGACTTCGTCTCTTCATTTATTGGCAAACCACGAAGACTAATCTGAAGACAAGTATACCAAGAGGTGTCCAAGCTAGGCCAAGTAGTCCCGATGAGTCATCCAAGCTAGTTTCCAGCTGCCTCAAGTTTGCTTGTAAGTTGCTGAAATGTTTGCTGATTTTTGGCTAAGGCATGGGCCGAATTCCCACTTTGCCCTTATTTACCTTAAGTGGTAAATTTTACTTAATCCCGGGTTAAATATATTTATACACAAACGATCATTTAACCCAAAAATACGTTAACTGTATTTTATATTGCTCAGAAAAATATTACAGAAGCCAAACATTACACAGAATGTTCGTATCTCTTCAAAATTAATCTGACTAGCAATATGGCTTAAGAAAAATTTGAAATTTATTCGTACAAATATACGGGATATTACACTTAGCTAGTGACGAAATTCGGGATTCGTCCCATGATCTATATCTCATTGCGAGATTGGTGTGGATTAAAAACTTTAATGTAAATGCAAGTTTTGGAATTAAATAAAATAAGTGTCGTTTTGTATATAATTAATATACTCTCGTGCGAGAAGTACAACTTGGAACCCGCCCAAACTCTTGTCTAAAGTAAGTCTCATTTCCAATCTGGATTCGCATTATGCGATGAGGTTGGCCGAGGACTCAAATATTCAAGGTCGGTTTTCAAACTTTGTGTGATAATGTTCCCAAACAAACATACATATTCCTATAAGACTTACCTTCTTTGAAGTTTTCTCTTGTCTTAAACCTTTTCTATCGTTTCAGTGAGAGTATCTGAGTTATGTATCGTCTATCGACTATTATTCGAGAGACAATGATAGTAACTGAATACAATCACAAGAATCACTCTCTTTGAACCCTTGTTTAGTCTTTCATTAGACTAATCAACATTTCTCTTTCCTTGCATAGTTGGTTGGTGTCATCCGTCCTATACGGCACATCAGTGGTTGGTTTCAGACAACCTGAACGTAACAAATTGAAGACGAAGACTTGCAGTTGAAGATTGTGATTTAAAGTAATATTTTTTTTAGAGTTGTCTAGTATTAATTTAATCTTGCTAAATAAATTTAAGATGTAGTTAAGTTAGTCATGTATGTAGGGTTATTTAAAAGTCTTCCGTTGTATTGTAATTTCGATTGTAAAACCTTCTTTTTAAAAAAGAAGGTAAGCATCAAACAAAGCCCAGCAAACCCAACCTATACAAAGAAAGACTTTCGTTTCTAACTTATCTCCTCAATTTACGAGGAAAGATTTTAATAAAGGTGTAAGTTTTTGTTTCAAAAGTCTTCCGTTTTTTACTTTATTATTATTATTTAATATTCATTTATTTATTTAAGCATAATTGTTTCGATTAAAGCCTTGGGTGACATTAGACTTTACAGTCTGAGGTCACTGACGTGTGGCACTATCGACGTAAGTCAAGGTATTACAATTTGTCTCTGATATTTATTAATTCCATTTTATTATTCCTTTCTCTAATACATATTATTTAATATATAATTCAATATTCAATACAATTAAATAAAAATATGTTTATAAAGAGTAAGATTTCCTTAATATGTGTATAAATTACTAAAATAACAATTAAAATTTAACGAAAATAGTATCTATTTTTTTGTGAAGTTCATAGAGTATTTTAGCCCAATCTGAAATAATGAAAAAAGGGATAACTCTTACTTTTACAGCTTGAATTCCAAGATTTTTTATTATTTCAAATCGATTCCAAATATCTATCAAAAAAAGATAATAAAATTTAAAGTAAAAAATCTATGGATAGGGTTTCCATAAAAAAGTTGAAAGCCAATAATTTTTTCTAGCATTCAAAAGAATATTTGGTTAAATCACTAACACTTTTCTAAATTTATAAAATACAAACCACGAGGTTGGGAAATAATTCACATTTAAACATTTTGAAATACTCCACGGAGTATTTTAACCTTAGCTTGTTTACATAACTTGATCAATGTGTCTTATAGTTTTTCTAACTTGTATATATATAATTTGTGTTCCTGTGGTGTTTGATTAACTTTAGCTCAAGTCCAGTTTGGGTTTTATTGATTGTTTGCTGAAGTGCATTAATATCTAACTTGTATCCTTATTTAATTTTCTAATGTGTGGAGTTGAAATCCAAAAATATAAGAAAAGATGGTTTAAGTCTGTCAAATAGCAAGCTTTCGTTAAGCTCCACTCTTGCAACTTCTCGCAGTGAGAGTGAGATTCTGCAACTTCTCGCAGTGAGAATGATTTGTGATCATTAGTCTATGCGTCTACTTTTATTCTTAACGGAAAACAAGAATCAAACTCGATCTACATTAATTATCCTGTGATATTGTATTTGGCACAATCTTCACTGGACATAAGTGACTATGAGTACATGTTTCTGGTGGCAGTTTTGAATTCGTTAAAGCGAGAAGTTGAAGAAGTGGAGCTTAAAGAAAGGTTGTTATTTGACAAACTTAAGTCATCTTTGCTTTTATTTTTGGAGTTCAACTCCGCAAATCAGAAATTTGAATAAGGATACAAGTTAGATATTACTGGACTTCAGCAAAACCCAAACCGAACATGAACTAAAGTTAATCAAACACCACAGGAACTATAAGAAACATATTGATCGATCAAGTTATTAATGGAGCTAGAAGTCATGGAATATCAGTTCATAACCAAGGAAAGATTACTTGTGCATTTATACATGGGGTTAATGGTTATGCATAATTCAGAAAAGAAGCAAACGGATACAAACACCCACCTTTTTTGTTTAGAAGTAAGCACACCAAGATCCAGTAGGAAGTGACAACCCGTAGACCCTTAATATTTATGCACAAAACTTATGTAGGTTTGAGGTCTTTGTTATAAAGAATCTTAGGGAGATTCGTATCTACGAGATTGTTGGAGTATCAAATTCTTAAATTGGTTTTTTTCTTCAAATTAATTATATTAAAGATTTATGTAAATATAATATCGAGCACATTTTGTATATTATAAGTCAATTTGGTAAGGTCATCGGGCCAGACAAAAGACTAAGTGATCGATAATTTGTTTGGTAGTTTTTAGTCCGGATTATTCTTTTTTTTTTGGTCAGAAAAGAGGGCAGTGCCCCTGCGAAATCAATTAAAATTAAACGTGGGAAGACAAAACCTCATCAGAGGCTTGAAGTTCAGCAACAATTGAAGCAGCAAGAAAGGGAGGAGCAACATCAAAGACAACAAAAAACTCAGAAAGAGAAAGGGAGTAATTGGCGAGTAGGTCTGCAGAGAGATTTTCCGAACGCTTCACATGAGTCACCTGCATCTCACTAGTAGTCTGCTAAAGAATATCATGGCATTGCTTGACCAAATGAAAATCGAGATGAACCCGTAAGTTGACATCCGACATGGCCCGACAAGCAAGAAGAGAGTCTGACTCGATCCAAAGCCGAGGAATGCCCATGTCAGCAGCCAAGCGAAGGCCGTGGAATAAAGCCCAAATTTCAGCTGTCAAGGCTCCACAAACACCACACTTAAATGCAAAAGCTTTGATGAAGTTGCCAGCTGAATCCCGGAGTAAACCTCCCCCACCAGCCGCGCCTGGGTTACCACTCTGCTTTGTACCCTTGCGTAGTCTTTCATTAGACTAACCAACCGTAATTGTTCTCTGCATGGTTGGCTGGTGTCATCCGTTCGATTCGGCACATCGGATAGGAATCCGAGAAACAAAGGCTAGAACGACTATAAAAGCAAACGGTGTTTTAATGGATTTATCAGGTTGCGATCCTTGGCGGGTGATCATTACGATCAAGACCCTTGTATTTATGTTTTACAAAGACTTCCGCTGATTACTTTGTTTTGTCCTATGGGGATTGGGATGTAATCCTCAGACATATGTTTTAACCAAAGATTTTGGTGTTTAAATCATAATTGTCGTTTATGATTTGTGTTTAAATGGTAAAGCCTGGGGTGGTTTCGGTGTGGAGACCGAGGTCACTGGCGGTAATACTTTTCCAAATGGGTTACGATTTGGGGGTGTTACAGATCTGGTATCAGAACCAAAAGTTTTAAAACGGGTTTGGAATTTCATGAACCATTTACTCGTTTTCGAAAATGTTTTGGAGGCTCTGAACTTTTAAAATAAAATTATTGAATACCGTTTATAGTCGTGCCTTCTCTTTAGTCTGATATGGAAAGCTGACTTCCATATCTAGAAAGACTAATTCTTTGTTCGTCACTCGTGGATTCTGAGTGCTTTCCTTTCTCTTCAGAGGGACTCGGAAGAAGCCGAGGTGGCTCCGCCATCTCTAGATAGGCTTGAGTTCCCGGTTCCCTCATCGTGTTGTGAGGTCGGTAAATCTAGTAGTCCACCCAAATAAGTGCAGACCGTACTCCCTGAGTCGGTAGTGCTAGTGTCCGACGAGGCCGTGGTTCCTGTGGTAGAGCCTACAGAGGAGCCATGGGAGGACACTGAGGATGAAAAAAAGTTGTCAAGGTACGCTAGAGAGTACTATAACGAGGACTTCATGATCGAAATGATTTCCGAAGAGGACCCTGAGGAAGAGGATCCTGAGGAAAATCCTGAAGAAGGACCCCGAGGAAGACCTCGAGGGGCAAGGCCACAAGTCTGATGACTTGGAGCGCTTATTGGTAGGCAGCGAGGACCCGGGAGTGGAGTTTATCTATCCGAGTCCGGTGTTGTCACCTGAGCGGGAGTACTCGCCATTGTCTCCTGCCACTTGGAAGACGATTAGTGCTGAAGCACATCGCCAGGTGGATGAGACGGTTGAGCATGCTCGTTGGAGGGCAAGGCCATGGGAGTCAATGGGTACACCAGTTGTGGTCCCGACTCAACCAGTCAGGCCAAGGCCCCAAGTACTAGAGGAACGATTGGAGGTCAAGGTCAGCGCATTTACGAGATGCGTAAGGCTGAAGGACCGAATGCTCCAATTGCTCAAAGTACTCTATACCTTTGGTTTTACCAAGTTAGTGTTTCGTTGCTTGGTATGGGATGAGGTCTCGTGTTCGAGACTCACCAACAACCTCTTCGGAGATGGCTGCCTATTAATTAGGTGGAGCTACCAAGGATGGGTTGAGATGTATGGACAGCGGCTCATGGCAACAGTGGACACTGGTAATGGCTGGGACTGGGCTCGGAGCCATTAGTGGGCCGTCTGTGGACCATGTAATGGGCTGGTCCAAAATGGTGACCATTTAGTTGGAGCCAAGCATCTGTCAGACTTTCTGATTACCATTTAGGGTAAGGAGTTCGAGGCAGATTTAATTTGATTAGCCATGGCTCCATACGATAATTTCTCGGTATGGATTAGCTGACGCGTCATGGGGCGGTCATCGTTTTAGTTCAAGAACTGTGACGGTGTCATCTAGGGGACAGTGTGTATGCAGATTTAAGGGTCTGAATGACGCTGATAACGGCAGACTTATCGATGTGATGGCTGCGTTTAAGCTACTTCGACAAGGTTGTGTCGGATACATTTGCTACCTGGATCCGCCCATGAAAGATGAACCATCAATTCTTGATATTTTTTTGTGATTAGTGAGTTTCCGGATGTCTTTCCGGAAGAGATTCCTGGATTATCCCCGAAGCGTGACGTAGAATTTTCTATTGATCTTGAACCGGGTACTGCGCCGATCTCGAAGGCACCGTACCGGATGGCTCCTGATTGAGATGCAAGAGTTGGAGAAGCAACTCGAGGATCTTCTTGACAAGGGTTATATAAGGCCGAGTGCATCGCCTTGGGGTGCTCCGGTGTTGTTTGTCAAGAAGAAGGATGAATTGTTTCGACTTTGTATCGACTATCGAGGGTTGAATAAAGTCACGATCAAGAATAAGTATCCTTTGCCAAGGATTGATGATTTGTTAGATCAACTACAAGGAGCAAAAGTCTTTTCCAAGATCGATCTGAGATTTGGTTATCATCAGCTCAGGATTTGTGAGGAAGATATTCCGAGGACTGCATTCCGGACAAGATATGGTCACTACGAGTTCGTAGTCATGCCAATTGGACTTACCAATGCTCCAGCAGTTTTCATGGATCTGATGCATCGATGTTTTCACCAGTACTTGGATAAGTTCGTGGTGGTCTTCATCGACGACATTTTGATTTATTCCCCGAGCGTGAAAGCTCATGAGGAACATCTTTGGATTATTCTGTCAGTCCTTAGACAAAATCAGCTTTATGCAAAGTTGTCTAAGTATGACTTTTGGATCAAGGAAGTGGCTTTCTTAGGCCATGTGATCAACGAGAATGGGGTAATGGTTGATCCCCAGAAGATTGAAGAAGTAGCCAATTGGAAGCGGCCTCAGAATGTGAAAGAGGTGTGCAGTTTTCTTGGACTTGCTGGATATTACAGACGGTTCATGGAGGGATTTTCTAAAATCGCTCTACCTATGACCAGTTTGCTCCGCAAAGTCCATAAGAAGTTTGTCTGGGATGACAAGTGCGAGGCCAGTTTTCAGAAATTGAAGCAATGTCTGACCTCCGCACCAGTGCTAACGCTACCAGACGGAACTGATGATTATGCGGTCTATAGTGATACTTCTAAGAATGGTTTAGGATGCGTGTTGATGCAGAAAGGCAAGGTGATTGCTTATGCATCAAGGCAACTAAAAACCTATGAAGAAAACTATCTGACGCATGATCTGGAGTTAGCGGTGGTAGTGTTTGCCCTGGAGATTTGGAGACATTATCTCTATGGTGTGAGATGCCAAGTCTTCACCGACCACAAGAGTCTAAAATATGTATTCACTCAGAAGGAGTTGAACATGAGACAACGTCGTTGGTTAGAGCTACTCAAGGACTATGATCTCGAATTACTATATCATCCGTGCAAGGCTAATATAGTGGCCGATACATCGAACCGAAAGATACTACATGAGACTGTAGTGGCTTTGCTTATTGCTCGGACTAGAGCTAGTCGAAAGGATTGTCTTGGGCATTGCCTTGATAAAACAAAGGATGTTGACCGCTCAAAGTCGACAGAAATCTTGCGCCGATCCAAGGCGTAGGAATGTTGAATTTGAAGTTGGTGACAAGGTCTTTGTCAGAGTCTCGTCATCCAAAGGCGTATTCAGATTTGGTAAGCGTGGAAAGCTTAACCCTCGCTACGTGAGACCATTTGAAATCCTTGATAGAGTGGGATCCTTTGCGTACCGTTTGGCATTGCCGTCATCGGCACACCCAGTGCATAATGTGTTCCACGTACCCTTGTTGAGGAAGTACGTACCAGATGAGTCTCATGTGTTGAGCTATGAAGACATCGAGATTCAGGCAAATGGTACTTATGAAGAGATATCTGTGCATATTCTCGAGCGCCGTGAGAAGCACTTGCGCAACAAGATCGTACCGTTGGTACAAATTCTATGGTCCAAGTCAGGAACCGAGGAAGTTACCTGGGAGACTTGGGAGACTGAAGAGGATATGCGTAGACGCTTTCCCGAGATGTTTACAACCTAAGTTTCGGGGTCGAAACTTCTTTTAAGGGGGAGGTAATGTAATATCCCGCATTTTTTACGGGTAAATTTTGAATTTTCTTAAGCCCATATTGCGAGTCAGATTTATTTCAGGGAAAGATGAACATTCTGTGTAATGTTTAATCTCTGTAATATTTTTATGAGCAATATAAAATACAGTTAACGTATTTTCGGGCTACAAGGTCGTTACCACTTAAGGTACCACTTAAGGTAAAAACGACAAAGGACGGAGGGGAACGAATCTGGCCTTGACCGCACCCCGCAGTGAAGGGTGTGCCGCACCCCGCGGTGGCCTGCGTCACTCGACAGTTGCAGTGCAACTTGGCGGGGCTACTCCGTAGGCTTGTGACTCGCCTTGGCTACGTTTCTGAGGCTTGGACAGCTCCTCCTTGCTCCCTCCAGCTCGTGTGCAGCTCGTTTGGACTATTTAATGAGGCAAAGAGGATCAAAACCGAGCCACAAGTCAGCTGCTGCACCATCTCTTTCCTTCAGAAAACACCATTGTTGAGGCAAGCTTTGAAGCTTCGTTTGAGAGCTAATCCGACCCCTTTTGAGAGCGATAAAGGGTGGTTCTTAGAGGTGTTGTTAAGCTTAAGAAGGTGGGAGACTAAACCAAGAACAAATCGAAGCCGAAGGGATCGATTTGGATAAGTTTCTTCCCGATCTTATTTCGTCCATCTCGCCCCTGTTTGGCGCCGCACCCCGCGATCAGACGCCATCGCGCCCAGCGGCCAAGCACCGCACCCCGCGGTGACTGACCTACCGCACCCCGCGGCAAGCATGGGTCCGTGGTGTGTGTGTGTCTTGGGTGTTGGTTCTTGGGCGAAGCTTGGACCCTTCGATTCTTATTCTTTTAGATTCATATATGTAGATATTGAATCTAATTTAAGGTTTTATTATGGGTCGTTCCAGAAGGATTTGAGATCCGAGATCTGTCCCTGATCAGACCCGGGAATCGTCGTCTTTAAGAGCTCGTTAAGCTTTCTGCAATCTAAGGCAAGTGGCGGTTCGCTCTTGCTCATCATTCCATATTTCCATTAATTATCAATGGTTTGATTGTTAATTAATTTGGAATGATTTACTATTTTGTTGGGAACAGTTTTGATAAATGATATGGATTAAAATATGATATTATAATAGGTTGTATATCTGTTAGAACAACGCTATTATAGATATATATTTTATGAGGATTGTCGGAAGGGCGACAATATGAAAAGAATATGATATTATAATAGGTTGTATATCTGCTAGAACAACGCTATTATAGATATATATTTATGATATTAGCCTAGAGGGCTTTGATATGATTATTACTGTGTTGAACTGTTTTGTTAGCACGAGTATTCGTAGGAGTGATGGACTATTCGAGGTCCAGTCGTTTCTTAATAATGATTAATGGTGCAAAGGGTGATAAACTCAAAAACCATTTGGTGGGTCATGACCGATCTCTATACTCGGGTATAGAGATGGTGGCACTTAGCTGGTGCTACAAATCTTGGGATACGTCCCTTTAGGAGTATGTCCCTCATGGCGAAACATATGTCATATATGTCCCTCATGGCGAAACATATACTCAATATATGTCCCTCATGGCGAAACATATATTTAAAAGCCTATAACGTGATGCGCGTTTTGGAATTAAATAAGATAAATACCGTCGTAGCACATGATTAATATACCTCAGACGAGTAGTGCAGCTAGGGAATAGTGCAGCTAGGAAAGCTCGTCTTGACTTTGATCAGAGTACCATTCTTTTTCCAATCTGGATTCGCATTAAGCGGTGAGGTTGGTCGTGAACCGAAACATCAAGTCGTTATTGAACGCTTCTATGATTAATTAATGTTCCCCAACATTTGTCATGTTTCCGATAAGGCTCATTTCGTTAGAGTCTTCTTTTGGGTTGATTGCTGTAAGACTCGGTCTTTCAGAATCTTTTCTTGATCATGCTGCTTGATATATTCCAGTAGGAGTATGGTGGTTGACTATCGTCATCGGTTTTAATTCGAGAAATGATGAGTCTAACCTAATACAACTACTTCGAATCACTCTGCTTTGTACCCTTGTGTAGTCTTTCATTAGACTAACCAACCGTAATTGTTCTCTGCATGGTTGGCTGGTGTCATCCGTTCGATTCGGCACATCGGATAGGAATCTGATAAACAAAGGCTAGAACGACTATAAAAGCAAACGGTGTTTTAATGGAGTTATCAGGTTGCGATCCTTGGCGGGTGATCATTACGATCAAGACCCTTGTATTTATGTTTTACAAAGACTTCCGCTGATTACTCTGTTTTGTCCTATGGGGATTGGGATGTAATCCTCAGACATATGTTTTAACCAAAGATTTTGGTGTTTAAATCATAATTGTCGTTTATGATTTGTGTTTAAATGGTAAAGCCTGGGGTGGTTTCGGTGTGGAGACCGAGGTCACTGACGGTAATACATTTCCAAATGGGTTACGATTTGGGGGTGTTACAGTGAATATGAATGTAATTGATATAATCTTAGCTTTTTAATTTTGTGGTTTTATATATGTAATGAGAATATCATTCTTTGATAAGAGTTTAATAGTTATGAGCATGCGTTTTGAGTCCTAAGTTAAGCAATACTAAAATGCATCAACTTAGAAAATCCTATTCAATAGCAGAATGATCACACATCAAGTTAATATCAAGTTAATATCCAAGAACGGAATGATCACAAATTCTAAAATTTGAATAATTATAAATGATTTTTCTAATGTTTGCCCATGGACACACAATAAAAATCCCATATTTAGTAATAATTTCTTTTAGCTAATAATTTAATTTTTTTCCCCTAGGAGTTCACCCCTTCTACTTTAGGGAATATTTTGGAAAAAGTTTCAAAATTTAGGCTCTTAACATGTGCCCATGGGCACACATTAGACAAACCATATTATAAATAGTAATGCACCTATAACTTATATATTCTGAACAAAAAAACCTTAACATACTTATATTTACGAGAATGCATGGATTGAAATTTGAAACTATTTTTAGCCTTTAATGCTTGAGTTGTTTTCTTTTAAAATATAGATATGGACCATACGTATGGACATTCATCAATTTATGATTTATCATTTGTTAAGCTGACAATTGGGGTTTATTTCTCTAGGATTTAATTTCTTTGTTAAGATGGCAATTGTTTTTATAAGCATGATAGCTAATTGTGTCTTGCAATGCAAAAGTATGCTACATATTCAGTTGATTGCCTAATAAAGTTTCAGTTTAATTTCCAAGTAAAACCATGAATTTTCCTGTAATTTTTATTATATTTGAATAAAATATGACATAGTACCCCAAACATTGAGCTTAATGGATAATTGATCAAAATATGACAAGATAACAAATTAGTATTGAAAAATAATAAAGTGTAATTATCGTAGAATATATAGTGATATATTAACAATTGTATTTTCAAATATTTTGCAATTGATTACTTGATTGTTTAAAAGAACAAAAAACAAATTTAATAAAAAATGAAAAGAGGTAAATCAATTGATTTAAGATTAGCTAGAAACCTACACAATCACAAATACTAAATAAAATTAAATATAAATATTTTAGTTCAAAATTGTTAAAATTGTTTTATAATAAAACTCTTTTTAATTATTGATATCAAAACAAATATAAGATAAGAAAAATGTATTGTATTATGGAAAGTCATAACAATGTTTAACTATAGTACTAAAATCGACCAGTTTTATTCAACTTTTAACAGATTTTTTTTTGAAAATAATGGTGGTTGGGATAACCATATCACATTCATAACATATATACAACAAATAATAAAATTTATTTATTTAGTTAAATATAAATGTCAGATTTTTTTAAAAAAAAAGTCAGTAGCACGGGCATATATTCTAGTATTGTAGAAATTTGACGTTGAACATCCTCATTCATAACAAAAACATAAACAAAAGTACCATTTGGTCATTACGAGTCCGTTTGAATTTTCTAAGAGAATGCATTAAATTGAAATAAATGTACTATTTAATGCAAGATAATGCAAGTTAATATTATTTTGAAGCATTTTCAATTTATTTTATTGTTTTTTACTTTTTTTCTTCCATCAAGTAGTCTTGCTTTGCATATATGGAGGCTTGACTTGTGAGACAATTTAGATTTTATTTTTATTTTAAAAAATGAAACTACGTGTATCGAGCACAAGAGATGTCACTTGGCTCATTCTTTTAGATACACATGGATTCTTATTTAATATATAGGATAGATTTATACTACACTGCATTCTAATTATACCTTGAGAGATTGTTAGCTTATACTCCATCTGCTAAATTTTAGAGGTAGGTTCTGGTAGAACGATTGTTGTGGTAAAACGGATGGATAAATATAGAGCGTTGGATAAGAGATGATGGAGGGTTGGATTTTAGGGAGATTTGAGGGTGTATGAGTGTGTGTGGCATGAAATTAGGAAGTAGATTAGACAATTAATAATAGATAATAATAATTTTATTTTTTTAAATTAAAAAATAATATAATCTTTATGAGAGAAATCATAACAACCCATAATATTCTCTTAGATTTCTTGCTTCTACTGCAATTAAACTCGCCCATCATCAAGTCCACACAACATGGATTCGTGTTCAGCGATAATTACAACGTTCATGAATATCGATAATATTTTTTTATGAATATCGATCAAGTGTACAGTGTACCCTGATGCTCTACAAATTCGCATATCTATAAATTTGTTATTGTTGCTTTTACTTTAATTCTTGAATATCGTCCATATTTGTATGAATATCTTTGTTTGATATGTAAAGTTTTAATTTCGTAAAGACATGAATATCACCACTTAAAACATGAATATCACCACTTTATAATATGAATATCACACACAAATACATGAATATCACACTCAGTTATATGAATATCACACTCGCTTACATGAATATCACCACACAATTCGTGAATACTGATCATCACCCAATTACATGAATATCATCACCTAATTACGTGAATATCACCATCTATTAGCGTGAATATCATCTTTCAAGCGACTTTTTTCGAAACTTCAATTCATGACGGTTAACAATGTCATTATTGCGCCGGATCTGAGCTCATGCAGTCGCGCGACTGGTGTAGTAGGGCTTTATTGTATTCTTCAACCTTCACATGAATGTAAATCATATCATAATGAATATCAAATAAATCAGCGTGAATATCAATCAACCACTAATGAATATCAAACAACCTTCATATGGTGTAGTCGGGCTTTCTTGTATTCTTAACTTAGCATCCAATAATCCTTTTTTTGTCGAACTAACATCAAACCATTTGGGCCAACCACTTTCTTCTAAATCTTCATCTTTCATATCTTTCTGGTCTTCATCTTTGATATATTTTGTACATCTTCATCGTTTTCATCTCTGGTATATCATTTGGATCTATGAAAATAGAAATTATCTTTTACATACTGAAGCGGAAAATTCAAAACTATGAAAACGAAAAGTCTTCATATCCTACACCATAAAATTAAAAAATGTACCCTAGAGTTCTATGACAAAAATATGAGAAAACTATTAAAATCAATAGCAACTTAGAAACTCATCTTACGAGGTTTGTCTATGTTCTTCTCAACTCTCTTGCTTGTTTTCGACGTCAAACATGGAAAAAATCAATTGATCTTAAATTTCATTAAGCAAAGCATACAACAATGGATATTTTGAGGTTTTTGGGAGTAGAAGAAACAATTTTAAAAAGAGAAGATGATTGACGTAATAAGATTTGTGATTCTATAATTATTTAAAATAATTGTTTTTATTAGTGTGAAAGTGGAGAAAGAAAAGTCAAACACAATCAATTCGGTATCCCAAATTATCTCATTAGCTATAACTAACTTAGTTTTCCGTGTCGTGCACGGGTCTGCGTAAATTTTATGTTGATATTTTTTAATTATTAAAAATATATTAATTTCACATTTAAAAATATTAAATAAATAAAAAATATATCTAATTAGTGACAACATAAATGAAAATAAGATAAGTACGATAAAAAAATATCTACTAATAATCAATTAATAGAGAAGTTTTGTTTTAATCGAGAATTTGTTTTAATAGATATATTATATATAATAGATTAATTGTAAATTTATAGTATTTGATTTCAAATTTTATAGTAATAATCAATTAATAATCTGATATAATTTTTAAGTGAATTAATAAAAGAAAGTATTACATCAAGCTATATTAAATCATATCCAATGAAATCATAAAGATTTTCCTAAGGCTTAAAATTGGAAACAAATATATAAAGTATTGAATTTTGAAATAAGATAACGATCTTATATAAAATTATTATATTGAATTTTTGAAAAAATATAAAATTGAGAAAATGCCATATGACAAAATAAATATGAGTGTGATATGTGACATAAGAAATTTATAGGCTTGATAGAGAGTACCATGTGACATAAAATGGTTTTGGTTTAGTAGATTTAGTAGATTGTTGTGCATGTTTTGTATTGATAATCTTTGTTATTGATTTGTGTGTAAAGTATGAAGTAATTAGTTTATTTATGTGATTAATTGGTATCAAAATTAGAAAATTATATGTAAATTAGGAAGTGATTAGTTCATTTGTGTGATTAATTTGTATCCAAATTAGGAATTAGTCTAGATTTATGATACAAATCTTTTATATATAAATTTATATTTTAAAAAGTGGCATAGTGAGATTTTGTTTAGTATATAGTATATTGAATTTACTAATATTTATTTGTGAATATTTCAGCAAAAATGTGTAACAAAATCAAGATTAAAATTTTGGTTAGACTTATTGAGATTTTTTCCTTAGTTAGTATCCTATTGACATTCAATGAATGATATTATTAACAATTTCTTTTCATATCAATTATATATAGATTTGGGTTGAAATTATATGATATGATACTATATAATTATAATGTGCAAGAAAGAGATGTGCTATCTTATTCAACTAATAATTTGGAAATAATTGATTTTAAAAATATTGCATAATTATTTTAGTGCATTAGAAATATATTGCAGAGAATAAAAATATGCATAGAATGTAATATTTTATCTTACATTATGCAAAGAAATGATTATAAAAATATTATAGACTTATTTTAGTATAGTATGTAATATGCATGTTATATATAGATATATATTACGTACAAAAAATATATGGCTGAGAATATTATTTGCTACGTTTTTGGAAAGATTAGAGTAATAAAAAATATTCATATTATATGCATATCCGGCTAATATAGATAGTGAATTGATTTTCTTTGATTTATTAGATTTTCGAAAAAACAACCAAAAATATGAGAGCTTGACACGTGGCAAATTTAATGTAATGATGCCACATGGCAGTAGAGGAGTTTGATTCATTTTCGGAGCGCCATGTGACGTAATCGGTATTCTGCTTTAGTAATTATATAATAGATTACGTACAACTCACCCTTTATCCTTATTTTACACCTCTTTTTAAATAAATTACATTCATTCATAAATTTCAATCTACACGTCCATATCAGTACTCTCGTTTTATCCTAATACCATGTTTTACTTGAACCTAATACTAAATTGTAATTATCCTTTTAGATTTAAAGTTTTGTTCAAACTTATTTGTTCTTGTAGATAATTTGGACCAAGTTTACCATATTTGTCTCTTATATTTATTGATTCAATTTTGTTATTTCTTTCTCTAATACATATTATTTAATACATACTTCAAATCTCAATACAATTAAATAAAAGTATTTTTTATAAAGAGTAAGATTTTCTTAATATGTCCATAAATTACTAAAATAACAATTAAAGTTTAACGGAAATAGTGTTTTTTTTTTTTTTTGTGAAGTTCTATTTCAGCTCAATTTGAAATGGTGAAAAAAAAGATAACTCTTATTATTCAAATCATTCCAAATATCAATCGAAAAAATATAATAAAATTTAAAGTAAAAAATATACGGATAGGGTTTCCATAAAAAGGTTGAAAGCTAAAAAAAAAAATTGCATTCAAAATAAGTATTTAATTGAATCCCTGCCACTTTTCTAAATTAATAAAATATATCCATGAGGTTGGGAAAGAATTCATTAATTTTCATTTAAACTTAATTTATACTCCCTCCGTCCCTTAATATAGTTCTTTTTTTTTTTTGCACACTTGTCGAGACGGATTTTATATCGTTAATATCTCTAATTACATAACCCTAAAAATTATAATTTTTTTATATTATCAAAGTACTCGTTGAGACGAATCAAACAAAACCTCACATGATTATTTTTTTTCTTATATATTGAAAGAAATCTTAAAGATTATCTCCAACTATGAATAATGTCAAAAACAGAAGGAGAACTATATTAAGGGACGGAGGGAGTAATAATTAAACAAATACTAACATCGATTCTGTTATAATATTGAAAAGACATGTATCTGATTCTATATGTTCTTCTGAAAATAAAATAAAGTAAACAAACATATTCACTTTTGATTCTCAACTCAACATATTTACACATCATTTGTTTTATTCATAAACTAGTGTATTATCCGTGCCATGCACGGGTATGATAAGAAATACAAAATTTAGGATATCTTACGAGATGTGTAATTTATATTTAATTAATCTAAATTTTATATTATAAGATTATTATATTTATTCAGTCAAAAATTATTGTATATTGTATGTAAGAGAAAAAAAAATACTTATCCTAAATAACATTGCAAGTCGCAACCCAATAAGTTTGAAAGTTTATACAATGGTGAATGCGTGTGTACAATAAAAAGTAAGTTAGGTGCTTGTTGAGAATATATAAAACTTGAAAATATGTCTAATAATTATTTATAAAATTGACAACATTATTATATGTGATAAGAAAAATAGATATACGATAAAGATGAGTCAAATAAAATAAATTAATAATTACAAATATAAAATTAGGCAATAGTTTTAATTGACTCATTATACATATTAGGTACATTTTTATCCATATATTAAATAAATGCCCAAATCTTAATATAAATGGAATGATGATGATGATGTATGTATTTTCTAATGCTTCATCATTGTAGTATCATATATTCACCAATATTTGTAAATATTTGATGTACTTCATAATGCTTCCTGATTATCAAGCGGGATTTAAAAATATTCATGATTATCATGTCAAATTTTCGAAGATGTTGTGTATTACACAAAATTCATAAAACCTCGTGATTACTATGTATAATTTCAAAAAATAAATTTATAGGTTTTTTGTTTTAATAAAATGACTTTTAGATACATAGTTGTAGAAATGTAGGTTCAACAATAATATGTGTATTAAAAGTAAAATATGTTTAAAAACACATTGTATTAAATTAATGAAAAAATATGTAAGTATCTATATTGATCACAAACTTTCTAGTTTGAGTTTTTTTACTCAACACCATTTTGGATAAGTTTAAGAATTAAAAGATTAATAGCATTTAATTTTCAACATATGAACTATTATCTTTATTTAGTTCGTGGAATTTTATATATACTTATCATGCGATTTAGTTCGTGGAATTTTATGTATACTTATCATGCGATTATTACTTAATAAAGTCGACATTTTATTATTTATTTTATTTGGATTGGCCTTAATACATATATTTCCATATTACATACTTTGGTGTATCCATTTTGTTAACCAAATATAAATAATTTTCTTTTTAAAATTTGAAAATCTAGTTGAAGTAAATGTAAGTATCAAAAGAAACAATGTAAACTTTTTTTAAAATATATTCTTAATTAAGAGCGATGATGAAATATAAAATATATTATTAATTATTAAAATTTGGGCTGCAATGTTTAACACGTATCTCAATTAAGAGATTTAAGTTGTTTCCTCTGATATTCTCAAGTTGGATAAATAATTTATTTAAAATCCTCAACTTAATCTAAATCAATTTTAAACATAAATCGAAGTCAAAATTAAATTGAAATTGCATAATTATTAATCTATATAAAGTATGAAGGATGGAAACTGTGGTTGTTCTATTTTTTTATATAAGGTAATTAAATTTGGTATTTTCTTGTAAAAATGTGGTTGTTCTATGAAATCGAGTACACATGACCTTTTTACCCAATTAAAATTGGTATTTTCTTGTAAAAATATATAATGTAACCCAAGATAAAAAGGTATGAATCTTTATTGCCATTATGTTATTTGTTAAAGTTATGGTATTCAACTTTATTATGAAGTATGAAAGCAACTATAAGATTTTTTATATAGGCTTCTTCTATATGTTTCTTCTTAAACACAACTTGTTGTTTACTTTATCATTATTAGTGTAGTAATCTTCAATCATAGTAAGTTACAATAGTGAAAGAAATAAAAATAAACTCATAAATCACAATGATAAAAATGAATTTAGAGTAAAGATACAACTTTTTAATAAAAATGACAAATACATATAACTTACAACTTACATGTCATAACATAACATAAATAGAGACAAAGAAAAATCAAAAGGTTCTATTCACTTCCAAGAAATTTAGAATAGAGGTACATCAAGTTTTAGTGTTTTTACAAGCACATCTCCATCAGAGATCTCTAAAAAAGGATCAAGAAAATATTATATAGAATATTAAAACAAAAATAGAAAGCACCCACATATACAATATGAATATCATCATGAAAGACATGCATGTAAACAAATATATGCACTATAGTAGAATAATAGTTTCAATGTTTCATATTATAAGGATCTTACTTTGTATTCAACATATTATTTCATGGGAAATTTTGTCTTTTAATCAAGGTCTTGTAAATTAAATAGTATAGTAATTATAAATTATGTTTATTAATTTAAAATACTATAAAAAATAAGATAAAATAACTCTAAAAAACCTCATTAAACATAGTTTCATGGTATTATCGATAACATACCCAAAACATTTAGATAGTTGATGAAATTCGAATGCTTGAGGGTAAAGTCTGGAACTACCACAAAGGTCAAGACATTTAATGCAACTAGCCCTAACAAAAAAATAACATAAAGCTAGATTCAAAAATGTTGATTTTATCAGTTATCAATAAAAAATATTTTTAATGGTGTCAACAAAAAATCTTTGATTTAACACATATTTCAGGATTATGATTTTTTTGCCATGATTGTAAATATATTTCTACCAAATCCACTCTTAAATGGGCGCCAAATTTTAGAATGAAATTCGATTTCTTCAAAAACTCTTTGATTTTACTAAAAATTTTGGACATTGTGTAAGGACGGTTTGTTAACATGATAAAAAAATATAAAATATATTTTTTGAAGTAATTAAAATCACAATCCAAAGCAATGTCATGCTAATAGACTAATATTTAATATGTTGGAGCTATGATAAAATTACATCTTTATTTCTGTTATTTATAATTATGATCTATCTTACAAAGATAAATAGTATTATATAATACAAACTAAACATAGTTCACATGTTTATAGATTTATCAATTTTAATTATAATTAATATAAATGCTATGTAAAAGAATGAAAAGGAAATTGATGAAGATTGATGGTGAATATCGTTGATATTAGGTGTGTATTTTACATATATATGTATAGGTATTAATTGAAAATGAAATGGGTTTCTAAAATAAATAATTACTTAAATATATTTTTGATTGTTAAGATTTAAAGGTTGGTTGTTGAGATTTAAAGGATAAAAATAAATTCATAAAATTATTGTTGTTTTAATTTTTTTTAAATGATTGATGTATTAGCATTTAGCAATAAGAAGAAAAGGAAAACAATGATACATAACCGTTTTGGCCTGGAAAATCTAGAAGTATTTTGATAGCTCGAAGGAGGATATGCTTAGTATATTTATATATGATATAGATTGATTATAATAAATTCATATTATTTTATGATTAGATTAAAAAGAAACAAATTTATGAATAAAAGAAATACTACAAACATAATGTATTTAATCAAATTATTTAAAATGAGAAATTAAGATCTTATCTGTTTTCGTAAGAGGTCATATTTCATACATCTAAAGCTATAAATAATATTGATTTAATTCAAGTTCAACAATCTTATAATATAGTAATAATTTATGTTTACCATTCGGTTAATGGATGAGTTTATACCTTTTGTTCCATATTTTATTCATTTTAAAAATTTATACGAGAGCAGTAGAAGTTTAGAGATATTTAGTAGAGAGATTTAGTATTTATGCTAATTAATAGCAGTTTTGTTGAACAAATCTTCAAATATTTGGTTTTATTTATAAAACAATATCAAAATTTATAATATAAAAAATTCAAAAAAATTACAAAATGACACGTAGGTTTGTTGGGGCCGGAATCAATATAATGGCTCTAAATTCATTTACTTTAATATAGATATATATAGATTTTTAAATCCTTAATCTTCTATCTATCTATCTATTACTATATATTAAAGTTTTGTCAAATTTTTAGAACGATTCTGGCCCCATAAATTTTAGGTGTTATTTTATGATAATTTTTTTTAATCTTTGCTTCTATAATTTAGCTAACTTAATTTTAATTTATCACCAAATTATCTTAACACATAAATCTTATGTGACGTCTCCACATTCAATTTGCCTACGTATCGTGACCATATTCAATTCTTCATATTGTTGGACATGAATCAGATTCTAAGTTTTAGAATTTAGTCTTTTCATATAAAAATTTATCTATTTCATATATAATTTAACGATTTAATTTGGGGGTAATAGATAAATTTCTTTTTACAAATAATCTTAAAACTTGATTAATATATATTAGATATATTATCAAAATATTGTGACTCTATGTGATTTTAATTTTATTTATAAATAAGAATTTGTTCAAGTTTGCTTTCAGCTTATTTACTTTCAAAATAAAATTAGATTCTTGATAAAGAGGTGGACTAAATCGTAACAATTAATTTTATTGTTTTGATATTCTCTAAACAAAGTAGTTGAATCACTAGGCTTGGATATGAGATATCAAATTCTCTAAACAAAGTAACAAATACTTTTATTTATTGATATTCTTGATCGAGTATTTGTTATTCGGTTTTGATATTTTTAAGTAATCTGCGTATTTGAGACAATCTACTATATATCTACTAAACTAGAATTTAATTACGCCACCGTCGCCACATGACACTCCCTCATTCAACCGCCACATGACACTCCATCATTAAAATTGTCACATGTCATTTTCTGTTTTTTTTTAATTTTTTTGAAATAAATCTAATTATAAATCAAAGATTATTATCCTAAACTTATCACTCATTTTTTCATAATTTAAATACAAATCAAGCACAAAGATTACAAGTTAATCACAAAGATTACAAATCCAAAATTTTCTAATTATATACAAATCCAAAATTTCCTAATATACTAAACTAGAACCTAATTACACCACGTGACACCCCCTCATTAAAACCGTCGCATGACACTCCCTCATTAAAACCGCAACATGTTATTTTCTGTTTTTTTTTTTATATAAAAATAAATCTAATTATAAATTAAAGATTATTATCCTAAACTTTTCACTCATTTTTTCCTAATTTAAAAATAATTCAAGCACAAAGATTACAAGTTAATCACAAAGATTACAAATCCCAAATTTCCTAATTATATACAAATCCCAAATTTCCTAATTATATACAAATCCCAAATTTCCTAATTATATACAAATCCCAAATTTTCTAATTTTATACAAATCCCAAAATTTCTAAATATATACAAATCCAAAATTCTCAATTATATGGATGATTGAGATACGACATTACTGATCCGAAATTGATTTTAATATCAATGTCATCTAGATCTATTTTTTAATAATTATTAATATTGTTGATTCAATATACATGACATAAAAACCCATGCTTGACACGGGAATTACACTAATTAATTATAAAAGACTGGTCTAACATTTGTCGTATAAAGATTTTTAAAAACAAAATTTATGTTTTGGCTAATCAAGAACAAAGTCATTACTAGACTTTAATTAATTTATTAAAAACAGTTTTTGACTCCTACCGTAACAAATTTTGAAATCAAGTTTTCATATCTCATCACAATTTTATTTATAGATTTATTTTCTTTCGTCAATCAACATACTCTGTATTTCATTAATTATTTATTTTTTATGAGGAAAGAATTCAAAATACCCGACATAACAATGTCGAGTAGATTGAGAGGCCGATAAATCGGCGCTGATCAAAATCGGACAAAAGGAACAATAAATCAAGCATGAAAATTACAACAAAGCAAAAATAGAGCTAAAACGACCTAAAGCGAGTGGTGAGCAAGCACAATCAGATGAAAGCGCCACCGGAAGACGAGTCAAACAGGAGAACACCTGTGAAAGTGCTAAACGGACTACCCTGACGTTGTCCTCTCTTCAGGAGCTTCAACCATGGCGTTATCCTCATCTTCATTAATTCATTATTTAATTATTAACTCATTTTCCATCTCTACATTAATACAGGTTTCATTCCATTAAATTAAAATAGATTTTATTTTTCATATTAGTTATCTATTCCCCCCATAAAAGCTAACATTAATAAAATAGACTGATATACACCGATAGTTGGATAAAGTGACGTCAGAATACAATACAAAAATTGCTCAGGATTTTGTCAAATAAACTTTGACGATACTAAAATATCAAATGAAAAAACAGAACAAGATTTATTATCAGAATGAAAATGCTGAGATAATCCATATTGTTGTAACCTACGATTCAACACATATGTCCAATCAACAGTATGGATGCCATTCTATCCTCATGGCGGAGACCATTGCTTTAAAAAACAGTATCAAAAAAGTCATATCACTAAACATCAACAAAATCGAAATTGAAGGAGATAACTTATGTCTTTGGACTTGCCCTTGAGAAATTGAAGGAGATAACTTAGTTTTAAGCATTTGGACTTGCCATTGAGAAATTGAAATGATCATCGATGATATTCTTATCGATCTCCGTTCTTTTCAGGAAGTCCCCATTAGGCACATTTTTCGGGAGGTGAACCGTTCTGCTGACCAAATTGCTAAACTCAGCTTCTCACCTTCGAGATCGGACTTGAATTTCAACCCAGAACTTCGTATTCCCATCCGCAATAATGTTTTAGGCTGGACCTTGCACTGTTGCTAGGTCCCGTCTAATTATTTTTTCATAAAAAAAATACAATAAAAAAAATCAAAAGGAGAAAACACGATGAGAACTGAACCATATAATAAGGCAATGGCTAAATACACGCGAAAAAATAGCTAAATGGACGCTATTCTACACGCTTAAGCTAGGCGTGTGGTTTTACACGCTTAATCTAGGCGTATAGGGGTATTATTGGTATTTTGAAAAGACAGACATCAGATCCCACTAGAGAACAAAAAACACACGCTTAGCTTAGGCGTCTGGTTACACGCCTAATCTAGGCGTCTGGTTACACGCCTAAGCTAGGCGTTTGGTTACACGCCTAGATTAGGCGTGTAAGCAGACGCCTAGCTTAGGCGTGTATATGTAGTCGTTGTACTAACGGCTATAATATAAACGTTTAGCTTAGGCGTATATATTATAGTTGTTGCTTAACGATTATATTTCTTTCTATTTATAGTCGAAGGTCCATTTCATTTCCCAGAAACTGAAATTGTGTACTCCTAAATTTTAAAGATGTATCATAGTGGTGAGAATAGTAGCGACGAACAAAACGAGTGGGTTCAAAGTGAAGAATAAGAGGAGGAGGGCGACGAATGGATGCAGTCGAAATTTGTGTTAGACGAGGAAGACGAGGAAGCGGAAGGCGATTGGGACCCTAGCGGCGAATTTGTGGTTAGTGTTTAAAAAATTATTCTTTCGTTCATCGGTAATTTAATTCATAATTAGTGTGTTAAATATTATACTTAATTAGATAGTCAATATTTAGCATGAATTTGTAGTTATATAATTGGAAATCATATGTAGTGTAATGATGTAGTCCTTAAAAAATTGAGCTCATTCGTTCATCGTTATTTTAATTCGTAATTAGGTAGCCAATATTTAGCATGAATTCGTAGTTATATAATTGGAAATCATATGTAGTGTATAACATAGTTAACATAAACCGCTATATTTATAGGGGAAAGACTATAAAGAGCAGTTTACTACGGACCTAGTGTGGAATAGTAAGGAAGAATTGTACAAATGGGTGAAAGAAAAAGGAAAGGAGCTTGTGATAGCTTTGGTGAAGCGTAACTCAAGTCCGTATCAAATTAGTATAGTGTGCGATAGGTTTGGGCCCTGGAGATCGGGGAGGCCGAAGGTGAACAAAGAGAATCCAGAGTTGCCGGTTCCTAAAATCCGAAAGTCGAGATCCAAAAAGTGTGGGTGTAAGTTTGAGATAATGGGTGTTCAGAAGAAGAAAGAGGCATGGACGTTTGGTGAAAAGTGGATGTTGGGTGTGATTGAAGGTCGGCACAACCATAAGCTACGAACTAGCTTTGAAGGTCATGCATTCATGGGTCGAATGACCGAGGCGGAGCAGGTGTGCGCTAGGAGGTGGGGAGACGGTCGCAAGACGCCGAATCAAATTGTTTCGGAATTGAGGCAAAACTTCCCGGGAAATGTGACTTCCAGGAAGCAAGTGGCCAACTTCTTGCAGAAGCTGCAGTACGAGGATTTGGGAGACTTAACGGTTACACAGTGGTCCATAAGGTTTATGGTTGAGCAGAATTACATAGTTCATCCTTTGAGGGATGCAAAGACTGATGAGGTTGCAATATTATTTTTTGCTAATCCGGAGTCGCTGCGGTTGTTGAAGAAGTTCTCGTACGTGATAATCATTGACGCGACATACAAGACAAACAAGTAAGTCATTAATTGTAATAATGTGTAGTTTATTATGACATAAATTGTTATAGTATTTCATTTAAAAATGTGTATTGTATTTTGAAATGTTTTCCGTAGATATGGAATGCCACTTGTGGAGATTGTTGGTTTCACCAACACTCATAAGACGTTCAACATTGCTTATGCATTCACCCGGGCGGAACAGATTTACCATTACACGTGGATAATGAGGAAAGTTCGAGCATTGTGTTTGGATTTGGGAGTGATGCCTACTGCAATAATGACAGATTGTGAGAAGGCCCTCATAACTGCTATCCGGAGTGTTTTCGGCACCGAA
Source organism: Rheum nobile (assembly GCA_027886185.1). Lineage (NCBI taxonomy): Eukaryota > Viridiplantae > Streptophyta > Magnoliopsida > Caryophyllales > Polygonaceae > Rheum > Rheum nobile. The sequence goes on along the minus strand of WOAB01000236.1, from coordinate 2,589,209 downwards.
GTTCAACACCTCTTGTGCTGGGTGCATATAAAGCACAACATCGAGGCACGTGCCTCATCCATCTTGAAGAGGAAGGAAAGTGTGGATGCCTTTGTAAACCAATGTTGGGCACTTTTTTGCTCAGCTAGTGAAGAAAGCTATGAAGAGAGGCTTGCCGTATTACGGACATCGTGGAAGAAAGGCCTTGTCGGATACGTGGAGGGCACATGGCTTATTCCATACAAGACGAGCATAGTAAGGGCGTGGACGGATCATCATCTTCACTTCTTCACGAGGACTTCAAACAGGTATGACGTGCACAATATGTTGTTTTTTGTACTCATAGTTGTTAATGTCGTACTAACGTCATGTGATTTGACAGGGTTGAGGGGATGCACAAGGTTTTGAAAGATATTATTGGCTCTAGCAGAGGGGGCTTCAACAGAGTGATCGTGAGGATTCACCATGCCATCATCCTTCAAGTAGATCAGATTAGGGGGAGCATGAACCTTTCACTTTCCAAACGACCAACGGATTTCGATGATGCATCGATGCCGGCAGTTGTACGAGCTACTTTTTCTAGGCTCTTCTACCAAGTGTCTGATAGGTGCTTTGATATGTTGTTGGGATATTACGATATGTTGAAGAAGGGGGAGTTCTCAGAAGAATGCAACGACCATTGGGTGAAAGATTGCCTCGGGTTGCCTTGCGTGCACAGTATTGCAAGAGCCATCATTTCAAGAACACCTCTCATTCCGTCAGACGTTCACGAGTTCTGGAGGGAATTGGAATGGGAAGAGACTCCAACCACAACACTTGGCCCTTCTGCCTATGTTCGAATGGACATTACAGAGATTAGACTTCGTGAAATGTTTGCCAAGTTAGAGGTTGGGACATTGAAGAAAGGCACGGCATTCCTACTAGGTGAGTTGTACGACGACTTGGAGCATCCAGAAGAGAGTACTTTGTTGGAGCCGACGGGAATCAAGTCAAAAGGAAGGCCAAGTGGTGCTAGGAACAAGGAGAAGGTGGATGAGAAGGCGGAGAAGAGGGATAAGTGCTTGTTTGAGCATAGACGGGATGAGCTCCACGAGAATGAGAAGAAGGCGGGGCCGAAGACAAAGGGGAAGGGGAAGGCAAGTGCGAGCACTGGTAGAGGCCCAAGTCGACCTAAAAACCAAGCAGGTGCATCTACTGCAGTAGTGATGGACTTTGACGACTTGCAATCCCAACCCATACTAGAAGAATCACAACCAGAAGATTTGCAGTGGCCTCAAGAACCAATTTTTCCCCTTGTTCATATGGGGGTGAACTTTGGGATTGACAATGTGGATGACTTCTGGATTCCGTACATCAAGAATGTTAGAGATGTACGCCCCGACGGACATTGTGGATATCGGTCGATGGCTGTATTGTTGGGGAGGCAAGAGCATGAATATGCCAATATCCGACGCGAGATGGTAACAGAGTTGCTTGACAATCGAGAGCTATACGAGCCGATACGTTGCCGTCTTCGACAAGGGTCTTGGGAGGATCTTATCTTGCAAGTGAACCATTGCAGAAGCCCTTGCTCAGAATTATACTGGCTTCACATGCCATTGATGGGTTTAGTGTTTGCCACACTCTATCAGGTTGGTCTCGTCTTATTAACATGGGAAGTTCCGACGTTTTGCTTACCGTTGAGGAATAGGACATCAAGCATGGGACCTCCAGACAAGATTCTCGCCATGGCACACGTAGGCAATCATGATCACTTCATACCGGTAAAGGTTTTTTCTAATAAAAATATTTATGAAATTAGGTTACATTGTTTTCACTACTAAAATAGTTTGTGTGTGTATATGTAGGTGGTGCTTAAGGAAGGGTCGCCAATACCGCACACACCTGGTGCGTGGCATAGAAACGCAGATCGAAACATTCTGTGGTGGACAACAAAGTTTGAGTTGAATTTGAAGATGTATCGAGATTACCGCATTGCATATTGTCGGGCACCAGATCCTTTTATGTATGTGGGAGACGGATCCGTTCATGTACTTGATTGATTACACGATTATGTAATGTAATATTTAGACAGCTTTGATGTGTTCATATCATTAATTTGATGTGTTTTTATTTAAGTTCGAAGTAGTTCTAAGTGTACTAGATATAATGAAATACTATAGTATATAAGTGTAACTATACTAGATATAATGAAATACTATAGTATATAAGTGTAACTATACTAGATATAATGAAATACTATAGTATATAAGTGTAACTATACTAGATATAATGAAATACTATAGTACATAAGTCTAAGTGTACTAGATATAATGAAATACTATAGTATATAAGTGTAACTATACTAGATATAATGAAATACTATAGTATATAAGTTTAACTATACTAGATATAATGAAATACTATAGTATATAAGTGTAACTATACTAGATATAATGAAATACTATAGTACATAAGTCTAAGTGTACTAGATATAATAAAATACTATAGTATATAAGTGTAACTATACTAGATATAATGAAATACTATAGTATATAAGTGTAACTATACTAGATATAATGAAATACTATAGTATATAAGTGTAACTATACTAGATATAATGAAATACTATAGTACATAAGTCTAAGTGTACTAGATATAATGAAATACTATAGTATATAAGTGTAACTATACTAGATATAATGAAATACTATAGTATATAAGTGTAACTATACTAGATATAATGAAATACTATAGTACATAAGTCTAAGTGTACTAGATATAATGAAATACTATAGTATATAAGTATAACTATACTAGATATAATGAAATACTATAGTATATAAGTATAACTATACTAGATATAATGAAATACTATAGTATATAAGTGTAACTATACTAGATATAATGAAATACTATAGTACATAAGTCTAAGTGTACTAGATATAATGAAATACTATAGTATATAAGTGTAACTATACTAGATATAATGAAATACTATAATATATAAGTGTAACTATCATCACACGCTTAAGCTAAGCTTGTTCATCACACGCTTAAGCTAAGCTTGTTCATCACACGCTTAAGCTAAGCTTGTTCATCACACGCTTAAGCTAAGCTTGTTCATCACACGCTTAAGCTAAGCTTGTGACTATACGCTTAAGCTATGCGTCTAGGAACACGCTTAGCTTAAGCGTGTTATTATGCATGATGATTCATGGGACTGCCATGCATTCCCCATGCAGGTACGTTGTCCTTCTATTTTATGGTTCGATAACGTTATGTTGCTCTCTCGTACACGTAGGTAAGCATCAAACCACATAATAAACATGAACAAACATAGTAAACCAATTAAGATAAATACATAACTTTTACATAAATACTATGTACATATGAATCCTGTCTAATCCTAAACATAAAAAACTACTGTGGCTGCGAGCCACTACCTTCGCCAGGTTCCGTGACAGAATCACGAAACATCTGGGACTAGTGAGGTGGGGGTGGGGCCATGGGGGGAGGCTGCCCAGTCAGCATATGCAGCCATAACGCCGCGTGTTGCTCGAACGTCCGTGTCGCCGCCTCAGGTGTGTGTAAATAAGTGCGGATATCACCGGCAACCACCTGAATGCGCTGTATAGAAAGCAAGTAATATTTGTCAAAATATTGCAAAATATAAAATTATAGATAAATCATTCAAATAATTCGACAAAAGTTAGCGTACCGCGACTGCGTCAACGCCTGGAGGGACGTGGATAAGGCCGACCGGACGATCACGTCTGACTGAACCGGGATCGACCAATGGATGAGAACACTCGTCATACCAATCTAAATAATCGGCAGACATGTCCCACCCATGTGTCGCAACCGATCCCTGGAGGTCAATCAGGGGTCTCGGGTCTGCATCCCAAGCCAGTAGAAGCTCATCCGCAAAACTCACCTCGTATCCCTTGATTTCCGCTTTCCTGACGACCTTGGCCGGCTGAATGGGCAGAACTGGGATAGGCTGCATCATCCCAAACTGCCTGAGGACTCTGTCCGGGTGGTACGGCTCCTGAACATCTACAATGCGCAGTATACCGCGAAACCTGGCAGGAGCTACCTCAGGAGCCTGGAAGTCCAACCCCACCCAGGGGGTCCAGGTAATCTGTAAAGTCAAAAAGGCAAAGTGAATACATATATACTAAAATAAATTAAAGACTAAGATATCGAAAATTACGTGTACTATTCTACCTCCTCGTATCTCATGCGGTCCAACATGCAGCGTATGGCGATCAAACGACCGGTGTCTCTACTGTTCGGCACCTCCGCGGCACCACAAACAGCTCCTCCAAAGGCCTGAGGGTTCGTGACATATTGTTCCCGAAAATGTGGAAAATATGCCCAAACCCAGCACTGTAAATGAATAACTAAGGACATTAATTACCAAAATATTAAAACGTAACTTAATATTTGACTAATCTATCTAATATCTTACCCTGATCAGAATCCCGCACGATGCAATGCCCTGTGCTCCACGCCTAGACTCCTGTCCCAAGTTGCGGTAGACGTACGCTAGAATCCCAGCTCCCCATACAGTGTCGCATGTGACGTCGTGGTCAAACAAAAGCGCCAACCACTTCTGCTTCGCGGCGTTAGTGGACTTGTCCACCAGTACAGTCGAGCCGAGAAGCAAGAAGAGGTAGTACGTAGCAATAACGCCCTCGTCACGAACCTCACTCCTCATCCAGGCCTCCAGTACTGTAGTCTCTAAATGCCCCAAAGGAATACCACCAGCTGTGTGCCATCTCCTCACCTCCTCCTCAGCAACGCCCAGATCAGCACATATGCGCTGTCTCACTGTCGGCTCATCGAGGTCTGAAGTGCAGCTCCTCCCACGTATGAGAACCTGTAAGATCTGGTGAATATCAGCAAGGGTGATGGTCATCTCTCCGAAGGGCATATGAAATGTGTTCGTCTCGGGATGCCATCTCTCCACAAATGCCGAAATCAACGCCGCATCCATGCTACATGCTATGCCTAGTGTGCGTAGACCGGTAAGCCCGCTCCGCCCCGCCAGCCTAAACCACGTATGTGGCTCAGGGCTAATGTAATGCTCGTGTGTAGAACAATGGGCTGTGCGGAAATGGATCCTCAGAATCTTACGACTCTGAATTAACGGTATTTAAAATTAGTATACAATTTCGAATAAAAAACATTTATAGGTAAAACACATAAACTAAAAAACCTAAAACATACCAGGTCCTGCTCCGCCTGACGACGGGCTACCCCGCTACGACGAGGCTCCGCCTGCTCGGCAATCTGAGGAACAGGAGCATCCTCAACAACTGCAACGTCTCCTCTACGTCTCCGTCTCCTCTGCTATACATGAGGCGGCATCTGCGGAAGTGCCTCAGGAGCGGGCTGAGGTATAGGACGGTCAAATATGGCCCGAGCAATGTGCGTCTCGTAGCTAGAGAGAAGAATCGGACACCTTGGGCCTCCAGGCATCCAAGGATGGTAAGTATGTACAACAAATGGACCGGCAGGAGGTGGAGAAGAAGGACCAACATGAGGTGGAGAAGAAGGACCAACATGAGGTGGAGAAGAAGGACCGGCAGAAAGTGGAGAAGAAATATCGACAGAAGGTGTAGAAGAAGGATCAGCATGGGATGGAGAGGGGACAGGAGTAGGTATCGACCCAAAAAAAGGCGGGGAATGAAAAAATGGAATATCGTCCGTACTCAACTCCTGCGTCGGTAATGTAGGCTCCACAGACTCAATAAAGTCATACCCTGTCCCATGACGCGACTACTCCTCAACAGCCTCATCATCAACCGTCATCGGCTCAGCTACCAAGTCCTCGGCGTCCTCCAAATAGTCATCATCAGCGGTGCCGGTCATAGGCGGCTGCGAAGATACCGCACTACACGACAATATATCAGTACTCACAGTAGCGGCGCGGCGACGAATAGACTCCGATATACCAACACGCCGGGTGCGGTCAGCAACAACAGGTGTCGGCTCCGTCCGCCCAGTAGGGGTGATGACCGCCAATATACTCTAATTTTTTAGATACTATTTTAATTAGGGACTAATTAATACATTTAGGAACTTAAATGATTAATTTTTGAATTTATTATACTTGTTATTTTCTAAATATACTATACGAGCCAATAATTCTAATCTATAACTACATAATTTACGAAAATTAGGGACTAATTATTTACTAAATTTTTCTATTTCAAATTAACAACATTATTTACTAAATTAATTTTAGAATTTACTAAATTATTTAATAAATTATTTGCTAAATTAGAGACTAATTATTTACAAAAACAATTATGATAATAATGATCAATTTAAAATTTAAAATTTAAAATAATACCGCTCGTAGACCGATTTGACTCGATCCAGGCGTCATCGGAGTTGTATCCGCTAGGTCCCTAGCTCGACCTCCCCTTCCACCACGGGTCCGAGCTCCGCCAGAAACCACCAAGCCCTCCTCCTCCTCCTCCTCCTCCTCTACCGCCATCCACGCAGACATTCCGCCGGAGCTCGCACCACCGGCGCCGGAAGCGCCTCCTCCAGCAGCCTCCGCGTCTCTCGGCGTCGCGCCCCCGGTCGCCCCTTGCTCCAGATTTCCGGCTGCCGCTCCGCCGCCGCTTTTGGACCTCTCTCCGCCGCCAATGAACTCGCTCAAACCATCCCAATCACAATCCATGCCTAATTTCAAACAATCGGAGCAAATGGAGGAGAGATTTCGTCGAAATCGTTTTCGAATTTTTTAGGTTTGAACGCGTCGGGAGGAAGAAGACGAAGTGGAAACTTAAGCGTCTAAAACAAGACGCCTAACTTAGGCGTCTAGACAAACGCCTAACTTAGGCGTTTGTCCAGACGCCTAACTTAGGCGTCTGGTTTTACTGGGGAATGGGCCGGCCCAATAACCCATATAACCACACGCCTAGATTAGACGTCTGGACAGACGCCTAACTTAGGCGTCTGGGTTTACTGGGGAATGGGCAAAGGCTATTGGGCCGGCCCAATAACCCATATAACCAGACGCCTAATCTAGGTGTGTGGTTAAACGCCTAAGCTAAGCGTGTGGTTCATACCTGTTTTCGAAAATGGCAAGAATACCCCTCCACGCTTAGATTAGGCGTGTAAAATCAGACGCTTACCTTAAACGTGTAGAATAGCGTCCATTTAGACAATTTTCCGCGTGTATTTAACATGTCCGTATAATAAAGCAGCGTTCAATTCGTAAAAGCGGATATTGATAAAGCTGGAGTTTCATGATAAATTGATATTCGCCTTCTATATATAGATATCTCTCGCCCTGTCACTATCTCCTCCACACTTTCATTTTCACATTTTTGTTAAAGTACGAAGGCCTTGTTTGGTATTTTATTTCTAAATTTTTTATCTATAAAAAGTATATATATATATATATATATTTTTTTTAACATTTTTCTATACCTTTTAAATTTCTAATTTTAAAACCTACTTTAGTGAAAAAAATATTTATAAACAAAAAAATCTTTATAAATATGTATCAAACAAACCCTATTATGAAAAAAATATGATTTATGGATAGTTCTCACGCCATTTAATACTTTTCATAGTTGGATCAATTTCGACCCGGAAAAAAAGGTAATGACCCTCAGTTTTTCTACAATCCCTATATTTAATGTGATTTATGGATAATTCTCACGCCATCTATATCTACTATAAAGTTAGAACTCTAATGCAATAAATGCTAATGTTTAAGACACTCAAATGGTAAATAGAAACGAGTAATTGGTACAATGGGCCTTGGCCAGCAGATAAAATAAACCCTTAAAAAGTTAGTGACACTGGGCCTGCGAGCTGAGGATCACACGGTACCAGAAAAGCACAGCAGTTTATTACATTTGGAGTTGATTACATATGGGCTGACCAGCTGAGGCCCAAAGTATAACCGTGCCGGTACACGTCCGTTTGCAATCGTCCTTCCAGTTGCACCTGTAAGTGGACGTTAGGAAACCCTCTCGCCTACTGAAACTGTTGCAGTAATGGTTGCCGCTTGGTTGCCATGGTTGCAGTTATGTGGCAACCCTTCGCTTGCTTTTGCAACAAACAGTTTGGCTTGCTGTCAGTTAAATAGGAATTGCCCAGCCCTAAACCCTTTCACACGCAAGACCTCCAAACACATAGAACATGGCCTCTAACGTCTCGGATATCCTTGCAGCAGGTGTCGACCGTTGCTCATCCTCAATGAAAGCAATCGGAAGCATTGTTACTGGTCCCGAAACACCACCAAAGAAGGAGCGCGCTCAGCCTGTTGAGTCATATGTTTCCCTCGGCGAGCTGCGCTTTGGAACTGCCTGCTCAGTAAGAATTATGGTGTGCCGTAAGTGGGAGTCCAAAGATTTAAAGGGCAAACCTATAAGCACTGACTACATCATTTCAGATGATCATGTAATTCGCTCTTTAGTTTCTATGTATTTTTATAGCGGCTCCATGATTCCTTTCAATTTACTACTGGTTTTATTCCTGATCTTTTAGGGCGGGGCAATTCATTGTACTGCGGTGATTGGAGTTTCTCACCGGTTTAACAATTGCTTAGAAGAAGGTAGATGCTGCAGTATTAAAGGATTTACCGTGAAACCAAACAAGGAAAGATTCCGGATACGCAACGACGATAAGCATTGTATTCCAACTCGAAGGCTCCACCCAAGTGCAGCGCCTCGACTGTGATGTTTCCTCCTTTGAACGGTATCCCTTTTAGCTAACACCCCTTGAAGATATTGTGCTGAACGGGTCTAGGTTCCTTGTGGGTATGGCTGTCTTCATTGCTTCGGATCGTCTCACTTGACAAACAAGAACACATTTAATCTCAGCTGACACATAAGAACACATTTAAACTAATCCTTTCTTTAATAATGCCCAGATGTGATAGGAGCGGTTACCCGCATCGGGTATGTCAACCCCACTAGAAACAATTCCCAGCTGCTTGACATACATATTCAGAACGAAAGGTATCTTTCCATATTTTTACTAGACGCAGAAGACTTATCATTATGCAACATTGCATGATATCTTGATTTATTACCTCTCGCACTTACAGGGGCATACAGATGCGGGTTACACTCTGGGACATCCTCTGTGATGACTTTGTTATGAGATATGCTGCGGTGGAGGGCACTTATGTTCTCATCCTGCCCAGCACGTACACATGTCAAGGAGTGGAAAGGTACCCATTTACGGGCTTCTGACTGAGCATAAATGTGCCCAGTAACATGGCCTGATTACCTGTTTAGACTGTAAATAATGTTGTTAAGCTATGTGAGAACCCCCCAAGTAGAAATTGCCTAGAAAAAAATAAAATACTATTGAGGTTAGCTACCTTCTAACTGTTATTCACCATTGATGCTGGCCTGCGCAGGTGAGATCTATTTATCTAGCACCTCATCCACGTCAATACAAGATGTGAAAGACATCCCTGCCATCCGCTCATTCAGGGCATTGCTCAGGTGCACTCGCAATGGGAAGGCGAACCATGGTGATCTACATGCATCCCAAAAACCGGTTGAGCATGAACCACCCCAACCCAATGACATGTGAGGAACGAACTGTTGAATTCATCATTAAGTTGTTAATTTTGTCATTGCATAACTGGTTACGCGTTCCATGTTGCTTCGCAGACTCGAACATGACATTACAAGCCCTAGGAACTCCACCTCCCTGAAGAGGAAGCTGTTTGTGCTCGATGATAAGGAGGAAAAGCAACTCTGATGCTTATTGTGGGTTAGCTAGGTAATCTTTGGAAACAAAACCTCTTTTTAAACATTCCCCCCCTTTGAAATATTGTCACGTTTCTGGTTTTCAAGAATAATATTACCACATTGCGTATTCGTCATTCACATCCTACACATGTGATACTACTACATCCTTAATTTATGAAAACGGTAATTATCCAGCTATAAGTAATGTTAAAGGACTGAAAAGACCAAGATGCGTAGCTGCGAAGGACTTACAGAAATTGTCATTCATAACGGCAAAAATATGTCCTCTGAATTGACATGGGAGATTATTGGTCGCCTAACACCTGAGATGCAAAATGCATACAACATATTCAGAACATGTACCGGGACAATGTGGTCAGATTTATTTTACATATGCAGTATGGCCACATTTGGGTTAAAAATCAAATTTGCAAATGGAAGGTCCATATCAGCATCGATCTGCATCCATAGCTCAAAAACATGCTTAGATAGATAGATACACAAGCCTGGATGTTTAATACACTAACAAATTACGCAAATTGCCCAGAATTTTCAGAAGTCCCAAAAATGCCCAAATCTACTATCACCCACCTCCAACCTTCAAATTTAATCAACCTAATCATTCCACAACATCAATCAATAACCAATTGCACCTAAACTCCTCAATTGAACATAAACACACAAATCTATCAAGTTAGGGTTACAGAAATTGGGGGAAAACTCACATAAGAGTAATTGGAAGGAGATGGTGGTGCAAAGGGTCGGTGGGGATTCAAGGAGGCTTCACCGACGACGACCTACTGTGGGGAGTGGCCGGAGCTAGATGACTGCGGCGGGATTGAGCGAGCTGCGTGCGGCTGAGCGTGGAGGAGCAGCCATGGCGCGAGCTCGACAAGGGAACGAGTCGGGGGCGAGACGAGGCGGTTCGTGGCCGGTGGCACACGTCCTCTCCGGTGGTGGCCTAACAAACGAGAAGGAGAAATGGGTGGGCAGCCATGGAAGAGAAAGAGCAAGGAAGGAAAAATGGGGTTTGGTTTTTACAAGGGGATGGCTTGAAAAGGGGAAGGAGAGAGAATATGAGGTGAAAGGGGAAATAAAATGAGAAAGGGAAGAAAAAGGGTATTAATATTTTATGGGGTAAAAATGAAGAATTTAAAAGGGGTAGAAAATTGGAATTATAGATGAATAAAAGTTAAATTTTAAAAAGGATTAAACTTCGAATATAAATATATGTAGAAGAAATCTCTGATATTACATATTCTGCTTCACAATAGAATTGAATAATATGTTTATCCTCACATATTGGGTCAACAAATGATTTGCGAAGACAACAAAATTGCAATCACATATTGGGTCATACATACATGCACGGACTCCTACTGTACGTGTGAATGTGTTTGCTGAAAGAAATTAAACCCAATTTTAGGTCTATAAAAAACATAACCATTAATTCCCAATTTCTCATGCAATAATTAAACATTTTTATTTCCCAAAAAAATAAAAAAAATAAAAATATTTTAACCAAAAAAATCAATTAACACATACGCCTATTGGAATTTTATTAAAAAATCAACTAAAATTTAATTTAATTATATATACAACTTTATTTAATTAAATATATAAGCATAAGTTTTAAATATGTTAAATAAGGATAATATTAATCAGACATAAGAATTCTTTGATCTTCTTATTCCGCCAATTAAATAATCTATATCTACTTAAAAGGTTGCTTTCTTGCCCTCATTAATGCTCCACTTTAATTTGCTATAATTGTTTTGTTATATAAAAGTTGAGTTTTTTTTCCTCATCAATGATACACTTCAATCTCTATAATTGTTCTACTTCACAATAGAGCTGAACAATATGTTTTACCCTTACATATTGGGCCAACAAATGATTTGAGAAAACAAATAAATTGCAATCAGTTATTGGGCCATAAATGCGTGTACGGACTCCTACTGCACGTGTGAATGTGTTTGCTGAAAGAAATTGAACCCAAATTAGGTCTATAAAAACTTAACCATTAATGCTCATGCAACAATTAAACATTTTTTCTCTACAAAAACAAAACAAAAAACCATTAAACTTTTTAACCAAAAAGATCAATTAACACATAAACCTATTGAAATTTTATTAAAAATATTGAAGGTGTAACATTTTCAGCTCACAAGAAAGATAGGACGTACCTGTTCTTCGCACAACACAAATCGATCCAATATGCACCCGGCTGTCGGAGAAGAAGAAGGGAGAACTGTGACCAAATCTGCAACGAGGATAGAACGGCTGATTAAGGAGGCTACCGTGGGAAATATCGTGTATTTCATACATATACAATCACAATAAGGGAATAGGAGAAACACATAACTTACAAACTAAAATACATGAAGGGGGGACATGAATATATCTCCTATTATGTATTACAAGATATTTATGTCAGATTTCATTCTCATTACCCTGATATTTGTGAGATCAAATTGTTAGAATATTTGTACTTTTTAATTAAAGTGTGCTTTATCCCTCCTGCACTTTTCAAGTACTTCTTTATTAAGCAATTACGTACTTTCCAAATGCCGTTTTTTTAAAAAATATTACGTGGCCCGCAAAGAAAATTATCTATCATGCTTTTCAAAGTACACCACAACATATTATTTATAAATAAGGCAATATATTGTCACTTCTGTTACATGATGTGGTTCATTCATCGTTTTCATGCTAAAGTATTGAAAACACCTAATAGTATGGACCAATAAAAAGACTTCTTACTAATAACACATGACACAAGAAAACTTGCACTAACGCTTATTAGTAGTATAACCCGTATACCCAAATAAAACAAAAAAAAACCGCATGCCCGTGCTAAGCATGGGCTTAGAATACTAGTTTATATGATAATTTGACCAAAACCCACGAAGGAAGAGAAGTATTCATTGCACAGAGATGTCACAGCTGCTTCTTCTTCATCAAATCAAAATTGGAAGCCAACTCTGATGACAACCCACGTATCAAAAATTCCTCACATTCCGGTCAAAATTGGCCGCCGAAAATAATAATAATAAATCGGATTATCAAGATATGGATTAAGAATACGTATTAAAGAATATAAATGCTAAATAGAAAAGGGTGAATTTATTTAAATTAAAAAATTCTAAAAAATTAATATATAATCAAAACTTTCTATCTTAACCTATGCCCTATAATAAATTACAACCAAGTGTTCAAATTGCCCCAAATCCAATTTCATATTCGGGTCGGTTACTGAACAACCCGAATTCTCCAAATTCGAGTTGGCCCCAATGCCCCATCCGTTCACATGCCAATGAGCTGTTTGTATGATTATTTATTTAAATCCCCATGTTCTGATGTTCACCCCCACTTTTTCTCCTCCACGCCACTCTGGCTCTCTCCTGAATCAGAATTTTTCCCATTTTCATTTTCAAAATTGAAAAGGCCAAATCTCTCTCTTTTTCTGTCTCTCTCTGCGCTTCACGTTTCCGTTGTAAGCCGAGCAGCTTCTGTGGTTCATCATCGCAGCTCAGATTCGAGGTTTATTTTTCCATCTGGGTATGTTTGATTTTCCTCCTCCTTCGGTGTCCTTGCCGTTTGCTTTCTTGTTATCGCTTGCATCCGATTTTTGTGACGAGAGGAGCATTTATTTTAGGATCTGTGAATGTCAATTGTGTGAAAGCGATAATAGGGCGATGGGTTTGTTCTTGTTGTTGTGTTGAAAATTGAGATGCACACTTTTCTGGTGCTAATTCTTGTTGCAGTCGAAGTGTTTGATGTAATGCTCATTTCCATTTTGTGTTTGACTGCGCAGGTTGCTTTGAAATTGGGGGTTTTCTGCCCGATTTCATTCATAAAATTGAGGTCTTTTGATACGCTTGAGAGAAATTCAGAATTTTTGTTACTACCCAGAAGGGAAAAGTAGTCACACATACATCATTGCATGATATGGATGTTTTGAGTTTTAATTCCTCCCCACAATTGCTTCTTTTGGGCGCCTTTGATATCTAAATTCCTTTTTCAGCCAATTGAGAGATTTCTTCTTACCTATCAAGTTTTGACAGCCCTCAAATTGGGTTGAAAGGTGAAAAAAAATATGAGTGACTCAGGTCCTAATGCCCCCATAGCTCAGCAGCAGTCAAATTCAAGAAAGCTGCCAGATTTCAAGCAATCTGTGAAGCTGAAGTATGTCAAACTTGGTTACCATCACGTTATCACCCATGGAATGTTTCTGTTTCTGTCCCCTCTCTTTGTGGTAATTGCAGCCCAGCTCTCAACTTTCTCTGTTAAGGATATTCATGATCTATGGGAACACCTCCAATACAACCTCATATCTGTGATCCTTTGCTCAACCCTGTTGGTGTTCTTGGCAACCCTATACTTCCTTACGCGTCCTCGCCCTGTTTACCTTGTCAACTTCTCCTGCTACAAGCCCGAGGATGCTCGCAAGTGCACGAGGCAAATATTCATGGAGAGATCGAGTTTGACCGGTACCTTCACCCATGAAAACCTCGAGTTCCAGAGGAAAATCCTTGAGAGGTCGGGTCTTGGCGAGAGCACGTACCTCCCTGATTCCGTCCTCAGGGTTCCTCCCAATCCGTGTATGGCGGAAGCCAGGAAGGAAGCCGAGGCTGTCATGTTTGGCGCCCTTGACGAGCTCTTCGCTAAGACTCGTTTGAAGCCGAAGGATATCGGTATTCTGATAGTGAACTGCAGCCTATTCAACCCGACCCCGTCTCTCTCTGCAATGGTGATCAACCATTACAAGCTGAGGGGAAACATTGTTAGCTACAATCTTGGTGGTATGGGATGCAGTGCTGGATTGATCTCCATTGATCTTGCCAAGCAGCTTCTCCAAGTGCACCCGAATTCCTATGCAGTTGTGATCAGTATGGAGAACATCACTCTCAACTGGTACTTTGGAAACGAGAGGTCGATGCTCGTCTCCAACTGCTTGTTCCGGATGGGAGGAGCCGCTATCTTGCTCTCTAACAAGAGATCCGACAGGTGGCGGGCAAAGTACCAGCTAGTCCACACCGTGAGGACCCACAAAGGAGCGGACGACAAGTGCTTCGGTTGTGTTACCCAGCAAGAGGATCCGAACGGGAAGGTGGGCGTCGCGTTGTCAAAGGATCTGATGGCGGTGGCGGGAGACGCTCTGAAGACCAACATCACCACTCTGGGTCCACTAGTGCTTCCAATGTCGGAACAGCTGCTCTTCTTCGGTACCCTGGTCGGGAAGAAGCTCTTGAAGATGAAGCTGAAGCCGTACATCCCGGATTTCAAGCTGGCGTTTGAGCATTTCTGCATCCACGCCGGAGGCAGGGCCGTGTTGGACGAGCTGGAGAAGAACTTGCAGCTATCTGATTGGCACATGGAGCCTTCAAGAATGACACTTAACCGGTTCGGGAACACGTCTAGCAGCTCGCTCTGGTACGAGCTGGCGTACTCGGAGGCGAAGGCTAGGGTTAAGAGAGGGGATAGGGTGTGGCAGATCGCGTTCGGGTCTGGGTTCAAGTGCAACAGCGCGGTATGGAAGGCGTTAAGAACTATCAACCCTGAAAAGGAGAAGAATCCATGGATGGATGAGATTCATTTGTTCCCGGTGGATGTTCCAACAGTTTCTGCCCTTTGATGGAAGGAGTCAGGATCTTGATCAAGTGTGTCAATCTTCTCATATATTATGATTATGATGATGACTACTGGGCAGAAGATCTAGCCTTGTAGTTTATGGAGTGGATTCTTTATTGTTTTCGACTTTGGGGTTCAGTGTTTGATTCTCGCAAATTTGGTTGGAATTGAAAAGATGGGATTTTTTTCTTTTCAGTTGTTTATGGATGTTAGTGAGTAGAGATTTTGGTTGCTCTTCAGGCGAATTGTCTTGATTAATGGTGAAGATGGAAGACATCATTTGTAACTTCAGGAAATTTTAGCTACATTCAAAGTAACCTATACCATTGTTCAGGAATAAATATGTCATTACCAAGTATAACAAGGAAAACATTTGAACCCTATATGCTATCTGAATCTCTGAAACAGAAGAAAAAAATTTAAGTGGTATCCAAAATTGTAGTATTTAAAACTTATTATAAGCTTTTAAATTAGCAGTATTCAAAACTAGTACGAATTCTTAATGAAAAATTAAAAGATACAATCCTTGATTGACGCAAGTGTTGAGAGGTAATTTTATTTTTTATAAAAAATATTTTATCTTTATTTTCCCTTAATAAATAAAGAGATAAAATCAATAGGACATAAAAATTATATTATGCTATCATAAGTGGAAAATAATTGTAGTTTCTCGTGTCGTGTACGACCAATTACATAATAAGAATATACTCTATTATCACAGTGACATTAATAAACTCTAAGATAGAAGAGAACATGAAATAGAAGAAAAAGGATCATGTTACAATGTTACAAGTGTTTTAAGGAGGAGAGAGAGTTTATAATCAAGTACGAATGAAACTACACATTTTTCATGCATGTTCCGTGTAATGCAAATGTATTATGTGATATGGTTGTTTATAAAGTTTATGAAAATAAATAAATTATCCAGTTAAAATAAAAATAGAAAATAGTAATTTATCTAATCTAATATAAAAAATAGATAATGGGATCATGAAATAGTGGCATTGAATCAAGAATATTGGAAAAATAAAAATAAAGGTTTAATGAGACATTTTTTTAAAATATTTTAATGAGACATATATCAATAGTAAAGAAAATCAAGTGGCTTATTTTCAATAAAAAAGATTCCTTTAACTTTAAAATATATGTGGGGATATTACGCATGGCCGGCATGGGACATGACCACAATCGTCACGTATGTCCAAAGTCGGTTCATGTTTTTGGTTAATAATCGGCTAACCAATGTTGGTTAATTAATATTTTTGTTCGGTTTATACAATTAACTCTTACCCATTTAAAATAAAATACCTAAATGTGGAAGTAGGAATTAAACCCTTATACTAGTGCATTCTTGGATTAATGATTTGTTATATAAGAGAGTTTATAAAGAGTTTTTTATTTATATAAGTAATTGATAAATAGAATTATGTAAGATAATAAATTTGGTAAAAATGTGGTATGTGTATAGTTTATTAAAAACGTGTGATTGATGGAAAAAAATAAAATAAATTAATAAACGTGTATCGAAATGTATAATTTTTTTTAAAATAAATTATTTATAAATAATAATCAAACTTGGTCAAATAAACCCTAACCTAAGTATGAAATTATGGTAATCGAAATCGAACCAATTAACCGGAAAAAAAAATACGATTCGGTTAAGCATAAGAAATATCAATTATGTTAGCCAATGATAATTCTCACTTATGTGCCACCAAATGAAGCAGGTAAAAATGAATTTTGGGATACGATAATCACTTTTATTAATAATAGTGCTTATACATGCATTATTATGGGTCAATGGGTGGTTTGAATGAAATACAAGACCCAACCGAAAAAATGGAAGGATCTTTACCACCTTTATCAAAATTTACTAGACTACGACACTTCAAAAATGAATGCGAATTATTAGATATTCATTTCCAGGGAAATACATTTACTTAGAGAAAAAACAAAACTGAAATAGACAATATCTATGAAAAACTGAATAGAGTCTTAATTCGTCACCAAAGTTTACAATGGTATCCGCACATCTGTACTAAAATTTATGCATTTACGAGCTTAGATCATTGCCCTATATCAATTGAATTAGCCTTAACGAGTTCATTCAAAAACCAACCATTCAGGTTCGGAAAAATCTGAATGACAGGAAAGGACTTCAGAAATGTTGTAAAACAAGCTTGGAGAACAACTTATCATGGATCAAGGATGTATGACCTAGTTTCAAAGACAAAACTACTAAAAAAGCATGCCAAACTATGGAATAAAACGACGTTTGGTAATGTTTTTACTCAACTAAAAGACATAGAGAAACAATTATATGAGATTCAAATTAATATCTGCACTAATGCAATTATTAGTGAAATCCAGAAACAAAAAAGACTTATTGACAAGAAAGAAAAATTACTAACCTTTCAAAAAATATTCTGGAACCAAAGAGCAAAAGTGAAACATATTAAACTAACTGACACTAACTCGAGCTATTTTCATAAAATTGCAAGTAATAGAAGAAACAGAAAAATCATTAAGGAAATAAAAACCCAAGAGGAACGAGCATTATTGGTGAAGAGAATATCAGAAATGAAATTAGAAATGACTTCATCAAAAGATTTAAAAGTGAAGAAATAAATAATGCTCTACTGCAAGAAAATCTAGAATTAATACACACTGAAATATCTATGGAAGATAACGAAGAATTAACCAGAAATATCACTAATGATGAAATTAAAATGGCAGTGTTTGATATTGGTACAGACAAATCGCCGGACCAGACGACATGACAGCTGAATTCTATCAAAAATACTGGGATATTGTGGGACCTTTTGTAATTCAAGATGTGAAAAGCTTTTTTCTTTCAGGAAGATTACTTAAACATATCAATCATACATTCATATCTCTAATACCAAAATGTGACAATCCAAACTCAACAAACCATTATAGACCGATTAGTCTATGCTCTACAATTTATAAAATAATCTCAAAAATTCTAACTAATAGACTGAAAAACACTATGGAAAATTTAATTCACCCTCTCCAGGGTGCATTTGTAGCCAATAGAGTCATCCAAAATAATATCTTAATTGCTCATAAAATTTTCCACTCTTTCAAATCGAATCAAGGAGCTGAAGGATTTATATCACTCAAATTAGATATGGAAAAAGCATACGACAAAATTAAATGGAATTTCATTCTTAAAATCATGGAGAAATTTGGATTCCATTCGAAATTCATAAACTGGATGAGGGAATGCATCACGACAGTGTCCTTTTCGGTACTGGTCAATAATGGACCAAAGAAATTTTTGGACCAACTAGAGGCCTCCGCCAGGGAGATCCACTATCCCCTTTCCTTTTTATTCTAGGATATGAAATTTTAGCGAGAAAATTACAAAAAGAAGCGGATAGACCAAGAAATCTCATTGGCTTCCAAATATCAAGAATTGGAACTCGAATCCCTTTCTTGGCTTTTGCGGATGATATTATGATATTTTTCAAAGCAAAACAAGAAAACTGTAAGGATATCAATGATATACTGGATGAATATTGCAAAATTTCAGGCCAAAAAATAAATTTTCATAAATCTGATTTTCAAGTTACAAAGAAAGTAACAAACACCAAAAAATTAGCGATACAGGAAACTCTTACAATTACAAATATGACTTCCCTAGACAAATATCTAGGATGCCCTATTATTAATGGCAGAGTAAACTCTAATACATTTGTTGATCTGCTAATTAGCACTCAACAACAATTAACAAAGTGGAAGGCTAATTCCCTTTCTCAAGCAGACAGAACAACTCTTATCAAAGCGAATCTTGCATCACGACCAAATTACCTGATACAAAGCTTTACGTTACCCACTCAAATCCATAATGAACTTGATAAACTAAATATAGGTTTTTTCTGGAACAAAGACCATACATACAAACCTCTGATAGGATGTGATAAAATATGCAAACCGCTTGAACTAGGCGGACTAGGATTGAGAAAATCAAAGGATATGAATAAAGCCTTACAATTTAAATTATTATGAAACATATTGGTTGAACTAGATAATTTATGGGTCAAAGTTATCACTGAAAAATATTTAAAAATTGAAAATATTTTACAATATGAAAAGAAAGGACAATGCTCATGGCAATGGTCCAAAATGTGTGAAATCATTGATGATTTCAAAACAGGACTTATATGGCAAGTGAAAAATGGTAGAACCATTAGATTCTGGACGGATAAATGACTCTCTACAACCCCCCTTTGTGACATCATTGATATGCAACATATTTCAAACAAAACTGTCATAGTTGCAGATTTTATGCTTCCAAATAATAAATGGAACAAAGAAATGATTGAACAATATTTACCAGAGGATTTAGTTAAACAGATTATCTCTACGCCAATACTTATAAACAATATTCATGACATAATGTATTGGGAAGCCAGTAAAAATGGTTGGTTCTCAACAAAATCAGCTATGGATATGCTCATTAAAAAAAAGATATACAGCACATGATTCTTCATGGATTTGGAAATTGGACACTTATCCAAAAGTTAAAAACTTTCTTTGAATTTTTTTAAGAAATGGCCTACCGACTAGGGCTGTTCAAAATCGGCCCGGACCGGAAAACCGGACCGGTGAAAATCCGGTCCGGTCCAGCTAATTTCCTTAATCCGGTCCGGTCCAAACCCGGAAAAAAACCGGTCTGGACCGGTGGATCGGATTTTTTTTAAAAACATTTTTTTTAATTTATGTGTTTTTATATGTTTTTTTGGAGATTTATATGTATTTTTTATAGATATTTTTCTTAATTTAATAAGTTAGGAGTATATATGTTTTTTAGATATTTTATTTATTTTTTTAAAAATAAAATCTGATCTAAACCGGTCCAGGACCGGACCGGATCGAACTTTTGAAAAAATCCGGTCCATCAGACCGGATTAGCTGAAAAAGGTGTGGCAATTCCACAAGGTTGCATTAGATGTAACTCACTAATTGAAGATTTTAATCACCTCTTATTCCAGTGTAACCACACGTTGAAAACTATAGAAAAAATGAACAAACAAACTTATAACATCATAACATCTTTAAACATTGGAACTAAAAAAACTGATGAGATTATTGAAGAAATCCGAAATAAAACAGACAGATCACAATTCACTGAACTAGCAGTATCATGGTGGGACATCTGGTTTTATAGAAACCAAAAAAGCTTCGACGGAACAAATAATAACAATGAACTGATAAAAGATATACCACGTTACATCAATAATCAAATTGACAATTGAAAGAACGATTTTTCTAGTGTGTGCCCATGGGCACATGCTAACAAGCTAAATTAGGAAACTATATTCAAAATATTCCCTAAAGGAGAATGGATAAACCCTTAGCAAAAAAAAGTTAAACTAATGGCTAAAAAAATTATTGCTAAAATTGGAGTTTTATTGCTAAAAAGGAAGTTATTATAGTGTGCCCATGGACACACACTAGAAAAAACCTTGAACGAAGACCAAAAAATGGAATCCAAAATGTTTGGTTGATTCTATCCCTAAAAATACAACGCATTCCAAAAAAGGGCGGATTTTGAAAAAATGGAAAAAATTATCAGAAAATATAATTAAAATTAATACTGATGGATCCATGAAACGATTGGTGAATCTAGTTATGGTTTTATTTTTCGTAATAGTAAAGGTGAACCTCTCCTTATATTTGGTGAAAAATGTGGTATATCAACCCCTCTAAAAACTGAAACTATAACGGTTAGAAATGCTTTAATCAAAACAACCGAAATGGGTATACCTAATATCCAACTGGAGTGCGACAACCTTATAATAGTAAACGTCCTGAATAAGATCTGACACTGTCCATGGGGATATTGAAATGTTAATTTCTGATATTCATTTGTGTATTACAACTGTTTTCTTCAGTGCAGATCTGCCATGTCCTCCATGAACAAACGTTGCGACCGATTGTATCGTGAAGCTGAGTCAGCGGAGTTTCTTGAAATATATTCAAGCAAATTTAGAGCTTCTAGTTCTCATCCACAAGAATAGATTGAAAAAACGTATTTTATGTGGTTTTCCAGTAAAAAAACAAAACAAAACAAAAAACTGTAAGCCAAAAAAATTACCTAAAAACCGTTCACATTATCGGTCCGGTTTCTGGATTTGGGTTATTTTTGTACACCCAATAGATAGGTTGATTCTGCTCAAAAAAAAAATAGATAGGTTGATGAGGTCACAAATTTTTATTTTTATTTTTTGATAGAGATGAGGTCACAATTGATACAGGTAGTCATCTCTGTTCTCTGCGTGGGTGTTTTCTTCTTCTTTCTGTTAATACGTTTGAGGGTTTTGTAGAATTATCAACATGAGCGCTGCTCCTATCGAGTCTCCTTTCAGTTTCGGGGCCGATTTTCACGCCAATTCCAGATTTTTGCCCTTCAATTCGGAGCTGCCAAGCTTCAATTGCCAACCCTTGTCTAAAATTTCCAGAATTAGTTTGTACCCAAGTACCAATATCTCCAAGGTATACTTTAAATCAATCCAATGGTCTCTTTGTTGTATTTATCAACAGTAGATAATATGGTAAGCAATGAAGAGAGATTTGTTGACTAGCAAATGGGATTGTAAGTGCTAGGTGGTTTTAGGCTTTGGCTGACAAGTGTTAGTGTAGATGTTATTTGTAACTGGTTGGTTGAGCTCTTCTTCGGTTGGATTTCATCTTTCCGCATTTTGTGGGTTTGTGAAGTGGGAAGTTAGCAAGAAGGTTTAAACTTGCAGTTGGAATGTCATCTTCTCTCTTGTTTCCATGTTGTCCAGCAAAAGTATTTGAAATCAAGTTTGAGAATCTTAATTGTGAAGATACCAAATAATAGCTCCAAGGTTCCATAATTGAGTAAATGTTGCCTTACCTTCTTTTGTTATGCTTAGCATCGTTTAGGGTGGTTTCTAATGACTGCAAGTTAGTAGATAAAAG
This sequence comes from Rheum nobile, assembly GCA_027886185.1. NCBI lineage: Eukaryota > Viridiplantae > Streptophyta > Magnoliopsida > Caryophyllales > Polygonaceae > Rheum > Rheum nobile. Next base: position 2,566,902 of record WOAB01000236.1, on the reverse strand, counting down.
AAACAAAACAAACTTGTACTTGACTGTAAGCATGTTTGGTTGATTTTTGGTTCATGGATATTTATCCTTGTGATACCAATTGAAATTTACGCCATGATTCATATGAATTTTGTGTATATAGGGATATGTTGGTCAAATACAAGCTTTTCGTGACAATGATCATGATTCATTATGGGAAGAAAATGCAACTCCTATGCTTGACATGGTCGAAAACCCCATCCATTTGAAGAATTTGTCAATCAAGGTTAAAGTGAAGCTATCTTTCTTCTATCATTGGCATTGCGCGATACGCCGATACTATACTTTAAGCTATGTGTTTATTTTGGAAATGCAAAAGAAAAGACTATTATAGCATCTGAGGTGCAATTCATGTTGGCGTTGTACAGGAATTGAAACAACTAGCCGAAGATATCCGGTCAGAGTTATCTCTTATGGTGCCTAAATTGCAGAAGCCTCTAAAGGCTAGTTTGGCAGTGGTTGAACTAACCATTGCAATTCACTATGTTTTCCATGCTCCAATGGACAAAATATTATGGGATGCTGGAGAACAGGTTAGGAATATATCTGATATTTTCAGGAACATATTTCTTCAAATCCCTTTTATGCTCATCTGGAATTAATATTTTGTCTTACAATGAACCAGACTTATGCACATAAGCTACTCACCGGTAGGAGATCTCTTTCAAATACAGTGTGGCTAAAGAATGGACTTTCTGGTTACACATCACGCAACGAGAGTGAATATGATCCTTTTGGGGCAGCACACGGTTGCAATAGCATTTCAGCTGGACTTGGTAATGTCAAGTACTTCTCTTTGATGCTGCATTCGTAAGATAATACTATTGGTAAAAGGAGACTTGTGGCCAATGCATGGTTTGTCCTTTTCTGGGTTTCAGGCATGGCAGTCGCTCGGGATATCAAAGGTAGAAGGGAGCGTATAGTCACAGTTATTAGCAATGAAAGTACTATGGCTGGTCAGTTGTATGAGGCAATGAGCAATGCTGGATATTTGGATTCAAACTTGGTTGTGATTTTAAATGATACTCGTCACTCATTACATCCAAAGCCTGAGGAGGGCTCTAGAACTCCACTTAATGCTCTTTCTAGCACTGTAAGCAAGATCCAATCTAGTAAATACTTTCGGAAGCTCAGAGAATTGGCTAAGGTATATATTTCCTAGCTCATTAATAGTAGTACATTTATTGCCTCCGTTTAGCATGTTGATGAGTTTTCCTCTGCTAAGGTGTCATATGTATCCATATCTGCACATGTAGAAACCTAAAATTTCTATGCTCACATAGCAGTATAGCACCATACCTTAGGAAATTATGGCCGTTTGGCTCCTCGGGATTGCTAATTTGGTCTGTTTCAAGAAAGTTTACAAACATACAAAATCTGTTATACTACTTTCCAGATTTTCACCAAGAAAATCGGTAAAGGCACACATGAATGGGCTGCCAAAGTTGACGAGTATATGCGTGGAATGATGGGTCCTACAGGATCAACTCTTTTTGAAGAACTAGGATTATATTACATTGGTCCGGTTGATGGAAACAACGTTGAAGATCTAATTTGTGTTCTACAAGAGGTTGCCTCATTGGATTCCATGGGTCCTGTGCTGGTACATGTCTTAACAAATGAAAGACAGGAAGCAGTAGACGTCCCAAAATGTGAGATCACTGAAAAAATATCTGAAGGTGACTAATTCTATGTATAGATGCTCAAGTACTTTCTTTCACACATGGCTAGACTTTCTTTCCCGCTGAAAAGTGAAAAGGATATATTGTTTTCCTTTAAAGTCTCTTACTCTTACATGATTACTTGTATGTAATTTTGTCTAGTTAGCTCACATCACAGAAAACGTCTTTTGGAATCAGGTTGTCGTCATGCTGATTCGTTTCCATCTGTTATCCGCCCTCAGACATATAATGATTGCTTTGTAGAGGCATTGTGTGCACATGCAGAGAAGGATAAGGATATTGTGGCGGTTCGTGCTGGGATGGGAATTAATTCCTCCCTTGAATTATATCAGGAAATGTTTCCAGATAGGTTTTTTGATGTTGGGATGGCCGAGCAGCACGCAGTCACATTTTCTGCTGGCTTGGCCTGTGGAGGACTGAAACCCTTCTGTGTAATCCCCTCTGCCTTTCTACAGAGAGCTTACGATCAGGTTTCCTCCACATCATGCTCTTACTTTTACGTTGCTTTGAAGTGGTTAAATACATGATTATAATATCTAAAATAGGGGACAATTTACTTCCGTTCTCATGGTCATTTATTGAATTTTGGTTAATGAACTTCAAACTCAATCTCTTTTGTTGTTGGGTGCAAGATTGTCCATGATGTAGACCGTCAAAGCATTCCAGTGCGATTTGCCATTACAGGTGCTGGATTAGTAGGTTCTGAAGGACCGGTTCTCTCTGGGCCGTTTGATGTAACTTTTATGTCATGTTTGCCCAACATGGTCGTCATGGCCCCGTCAGATGAAATTGAGCTAATTCGCATGGTGGCCACATCAGCAGAAATTGATGATCGGCCTGTTTGCTTTCGGTTTCCTAGTGGCGCTGTGGCTGGATTGAACGACTATGACTTTAAGGAGAGTATGAAGCCTATTGAGGTAGTCACAAATACTTTTTTCAAAGTGCATTTTTGTATCCTTTAATGAAATGCCATGATTTACTTTCGGACTTACTGTAAACTCTGTTCCTTGTGATTCTTTCTTCTGTAGTAACATTCTTTTACTTTAAAGCTTGAGATCACAGCATGTGATTGAGCTTCAAATAAGTGTATGAAGCTCCAAGCTAATTCAGAAGCATAGTTGAAGATGTTACTTAGAGCATTCTGTTTCCATAGATAGAGTTTTTAGAGCGCGTTACTTCTTCTAATGCCAAATGCTTGAAGGTGATTACTTCTGATTATGAGTACGCCTTTTCTCTTAGAGCAGATAGGTGAAGGACAAGTTCTAGCAGAGGGCAAAGACGTCGCCTTGCTCGGTTATGGAGCAATGGTGCAGAACTGTATTTTTGCTCGATCCCTTCTCGCTGAACTTGGTGTGGAGGTCACTGTAGCAGATGCCAGGTTCTGCAAGCCTCTAGACATCGAGCTTCTAAGGCGGCTCTGCAGAAACCATGCATTTCTGATCACAGTTGAGGAGGGCTCAGTTGGAGGATTTGGGTCCCACGTGGCACAATTCATAGCTCTTGACGGCAAGCTTGATGGAACCGTCAAGGTAAGATCTTTCTTTCTCCTCCTTATTGAACTCTGTTTATCCACTAGTATCAGAAAATGTTATTGCTGTATTCGGGGTTCAAAATCTACCATGTTCTTGCAGTAGAATTCATAAAAAGGTGACTTGTATGTGGAACATCTTTTTGCAGTGGAGACCGATTGTATTGCCGGACACGTACATCGAGCGTGCGTCTACGAAGGAACAGCTGGCTCTTGCCGGGCTGACGGGGCACCACATCGCCGCCACTGTGCTGTCGTTGCTCGGCCGCACCCGGGAAGCACTTCTCTTGATGTGCTGAAATATATAGAGCTGGGTTGATCTCCAGAACCATGTTACTATAATTAATGTTACTTGGGGCCATAACCCAAGTGTTCAGCTGTTTCATACTGGAAACTCGAAAGAATGAATTTTGGAAATAGTTCATTTTTTTTTTTTTCTGATTTGGCCATTTCATATCAGTGAGCCCAACCATGGTTATTAAAATCGATAAGCGTAAGATTTTACAATTCAAAAGGCGTGATCCAGATCGTGCTTTAAAATATAAAAAAATGTCAAAATCGGGTTAAAATCGTGTAAAATCAAAACCGGTTAAGATGCTATTATTTGTATTAGTCAATGTCGAAGTGACTAAATCTTTTTTTTCTCCTCATGGAATGTCAATTATTGACTGGCACTAAGACATATGAGCTCTTGATTCAATAATGTTAATTACTTTGTTTTTTTTGAAATTCTATCTTTTTCTAACTTAAATTCCTATATTTTTTTTCATTGTTTTATATTCCTATTATATTATTTATATTGAGTTTATAGGATTTTACGATCCGATAATTGATTCTAAAATCTCGATTTTAATAACTTGCGCCCAACTTTAAGGTCCTCATTATCATAAAAATGTTTTGGGGTAAAAGCTAAAAATAGTTACTTTTGCCTACTTATCCACCGAAAACAACATCTCATAAGTGTGTTATATGCCTTGTGTGCATTTTACATAATATACTCCGTAGAGTATACCCAATTGTCTCACAAAATTTACCCAATAGATATTATGTTCAGACGGTCCTAAAATATAAAATTTGCAAAACAAAATAAAGAGTAAAAAGAAGGCAACAAGCACAAGACCACAAAAAAGGGCCAAACAAGGCCCATTTGAAATCTCAATAGCCCAGAAAACCCAAGCAGGCCCATTTCACACTGTACATTTTCCACATGTGAAAGCCAGTGACAATTACTCGAAGTGGGTCCCACTCCGGTTCCGGTTCCTGTGGCCCTTTCAACTCCGATATCTCCGGTGCTCTCTCCGGTGTAATTGGGGGCGATTGAACGACGCAGATATAATGGCGAAGAAAAATACTTCTCTTAATGGGATTTTCGTGATTCGTTTGTTACCCTATTTTGTTTCGCTTTTGGATACCCTTTTCGTTAATTTCGTCTCAAACCCAGATTAAGTGACCGCAAAAGATAAACACACTATAGTAAGCTTCTAATATCTGGCTTCTTATGACAATGTGGATAATCATGATTCATCACTGTTTAACTATATGTTTCTGTAATCCTTTTGTTTGGGTTTTGATCGCAAAACGGTTAAGTGAATGGCGTGTTCTTCATTTGATCATGATTCATGTAATTACCGTGTGAACATTGTCACAAACAACTGATGTGCATTCTAGAGTTTTTTTTTTTTTTTTGGGAGACACAATTTCAATCTGGAATTGAAGAAATATGACATGCATGTGTTCTTTTGATCTGGCTCACCATTGATTGATTTTGTTAGCAATCTTTTTTTAACTGCACAAAATTTATGCTAAACTTCAATGAACAACTTTTCTCTTCTCTTCTTTTTGTTTTGTTTTATGTTTTCCTTTACACTATTACCAATTTACAGGAATTTCTATTCTAATGTTGCAAGTAACTTGATGTATCAGTTATGAACCAGCCAAAATCCCCATTTGAGGGGATAGTTAGGGATTTCAAGGGAAGATTAGCTTGCTATAATTCGGATTGGCATGGATCATCAACTGGTCTAAGGTAAAAAAATTCCTATATTTTTGAATGGCTATTTTGAAATTTCAAGGCTAAGAATTGAAAGTTCCTTGATTAGAAAGAAGCCTATTGTGATATATTCTCAGGATTTTGGCTCCAGCAATGTACATTTTTTTTGCTTCTGCTCTTCCTGTTATAGCATTTGGAGCACAACTGCACAGGGAAACAGGTACCATATACACATTACAAAGAATTCTCATTAAAAAAAAATCCTTAATGAACTGTTGTGAACTAAACTGGTTAAGCTGTTTATTGTTTTGTTTAGAACTTAGACATTTCCTATATACATATATGCTCTACTATAGAACTCTTGAAGGGGAAATCTCAAAAGGGTGGTTATTTTTTGTCAGATGGAACGTTGAGCGCGGTAGAAACGCTTGCTTCCACAGCCATATGTGGAATCATCCACTCAATAATTGGTGGACAGCCATTGCTAATCCTAGGTGTCGCCGAGCCAACAGTAATAATGTATGCTTTCATGTATGACTTTGCCAAAGGAAATGATGAGTTGGGAAAGGAGCTCTTCTTGGCCTGGGCAGCATGGTCAGTATAGACTAAAAACTCAACAACATTTTTATAACTTGAAACAGTGCTCTTCAAGTAGTCAAATTATCCATTCTTTTGGTAACAGGGTGTGTGTTTGGACCGCGCTTATGCTGGCTCTCCTGGCAATACTAAATGTTTGTAACATCATAGCTCGGTTCACCAGAATCGCTGGGGAACTCTTTGGCATGCTGATCACAGTGTTGTTCATCAAGGAGGCAATTGTGGTAATGATAAGAAATAAATCAAAATTTTACCATTTTTATATGGCTTTTGCTAAAGCAAAATCTATTGGCAATGCAACAGGGAGTTCTGAGTGAATTTCATGTTCAAGAACATGGAGAAGGAAACAAAGACATTGAGTTTCCATGGCTTTACTTGAACGGGCTACTCGGAGTTATCTTCAGCTTTGGTGTTCTTTTTGCTGCTTTGCAAACAAGGGCAGCAAGATCATGGCAATGTGGAACTAGTACAAAACTCAGTACTTTTTTTGCTTGGTCATTACATCTCTTACTGGACATATTTGAACAAGTTTTTCTTGCCTGCTTTATCATAGGCTGGATGCAGAGCTTCATTGCAGATTATGGATTTGTCCTTGTGGTGGTGTTTTGGACAGCAATGTCGTATAGCGTTCCCGCCAAGATTCCAGATGGAGTTCCCAGGAGGCTCATCATTCCACTTCCTTGGAAGCATGATTCTGTTAACCATTGGACAGTTGTTAAGGTATTCATCCTATGATTGTTTATTTTATCTAATTAGTCAAGCTAAATTTATATTACTGTATCTTCCAAATCTGCAGGATATGCTGAAAGTACCGGTAGCATACATTTTTGCTGCCATAGCACCAGCAATCCTCATTGCAGGGCTTTATTTCTTTGACCACAGTGTGGCTTCTCAGTTGGCACAACAGCGCGAGTTTAATCTTAAAAAACCTTCAGCTTACCACTACGACATGTTATTGCTCGGTTTTATGGTAATCTTTCACCGCGCAAGCTCCTGTCTTTTTTTTTCCTAGACAGTGAGTAAATTACTTGAATGGTTCCATTATTGCCAGACTTTGATTTGTGGTTTACTGGGGCTTCCTCCAAGTAATGGCGTCCTCCCGCAATCTCCAATGCACACCAAGAGTCTTGCAGTTATCAGGAGGCGGGTACGTGATTCTAATGTTATGTCTTAAAACAAAATTTCTTGTAACATAGTCTCAAACCCAACATAAATTGTGTTGCAGTACATAAGGCAAAAGATGGTACAGAGTGCCAAAGAAAGCATAAGAAACAATGCAACCAATTTGGAGCTTTACAATAAGCTGCAAGAAGTCTTCTTGCATTTGGAACGCTCACAGACGGTAAAATTCTCTCTTGATCATCAAATGAAATTAGTTGAAACATATGCAAAATGTTGATTTTAATCTGTTTAGTCCTGCTTTTGGTGTCTTTATAGGAGGCGAACGCCTGCAAAGACTTGAATAGCTTGAAGAGTTCTATGATGGGCGACAAGGACTCAATCAGGGCTAACCCGGAGAGCCATATAGACGCTCACTTGCCCGTTCGGGTCAATGAGCAGAGAATCAGCAACTTACTACAGTCTTTACTCGTTGCCTGCTGCGTTGGCGCTGTCCCATTGATCAAGAAGATTCCTAGTTCTGTTCTATGGGGCTATTTTGCCTACATGGCAATAGATAGTCTTCCTGGGAACCAGTTTTGGGAGAGGCTTTGCCTCCTTTTCACCACTCCTAAGAGGAGATTCAAGTAAGCCACTCGCTTTATTCAGCGTTTTTCGTGTTGTTTTTTAAGCTACAAGGTTGCTGATTATGGTGGAAGCAGGGTACTACAAGAAGACCATGCTTCATATATAGAGTCAGTGCCATTCAAGCACATTGTGGCATTCACACTCTTCCAATTGGTGTACTTGCTACTATGTTTCGGGGTTACGTGGATACCGAGATTTGGTGTGCTGTTTCCCGCGTTGTTGTTCCTTCTTATAACCATACGAGAGCGGTTGCTTCCAAAGATCTTACCGGCTAAGTCCCTCCAAGAATTGGATGCAGTCGAGTATGAGGAAATGGTGGGCGCTTGCCAATATGCAAGAAGCATCATCTTGATGGTAATTTGACTCTTTTTTTGGATATGTGGCTTAATTGTCAATGACTTGGAAAATGTGAAGAAGTTTGCTGATGTTGGAAACATGTGAAAAGTAGAGAGAAGAAGAAGAAGAAGAAGAAGAGACATCTGCATTGGATGCAGATGAAGACGAGAGCACGTTTGACGACATGACGACTGGTAGAGGCGAGCTGAGGTTCAGAACCGTGAACTTCATCGAACAACCAAATTCCCAGGTTGAGAATCATATGATTGAAATGATGAGCACTTAATGTTGCTACCTTTGTGTTTGGGATTCTGTTTCTGATGATCTTGAACTATTCAGGGAAAAGGATTGGATGCAGTATAAATTCACTGCTGAAGATAAACTAATACAATGGTGATTAATACACACAAAAATACAACCAGAAGAATTCAAATTCTTGATTCAATCACACAAAAAACTGAAGGAAAAAAACAACAACTTGACACCATTGCAAAGACAGCCTTGAGGTAATTTGTCTCCTCTTCTTACACATCATTTATTTGTTTTCTATGAGAAAACTTCATAGTATTATTTCAGAATTCAAATTCAATATATGGTGACATTTCATTTATGTCCAGATTGATCGTCAACTTTGATAGACTTTTAACAAAAGGGAATGATTTGCTGGAGATGAGACATTTTCATGCTTCTCTTGAATTCTCTGCACTAACTGGGAGGTATGTTAACGTATTATATATATGTGGTAAATTACGTTATTAGTCCTTAAATTTTGCGCCATTTTTTATAGGTCGAACTTTCATATAGATTTGGTATTTTCGTGACAGCTAGCTGTTTTCTGTCACGTAGTTTTTGTGTACGCATGGATGGCGGCATTAGAATATTTTGGTGATGGAAATTCTGTTTCTGAAATATGAATTGGTTGCTAAATATTATGTCATGTATATAGATGAGGATTGAGCTAGCAAGGAGTCAGATTCTTAATTTTGTGACCTTTTCTTCTTACATATTTACGTACGTATCTTCGTCAGGTGATGAATGTACGTATGTGTGCCAGCTGGGAAGATATTTGTGTACATTTAATTTTGACATAATCCGATCCCCCCAAAAAAAAACTACGTACGTAATGACTTAAACGTGATCTTTCCTTCATTTGAAAAGCATAGAATTTCTACCATCTATATATATATATATGTCTATTAATTATCTTTTACGATTTTTTTAGTATGTGCTCATGGACACATACTAACAGACTTAAATAAAAAATTTATCTTCAAAATATTTTCTAAAAAATAATTGATAAATCCTTAGCAAACAAGATTAAACTAATGGTTAATCAAATAATTGTCAAAAAAAGAGTTCTTAGAGTGTGTTCATGGACACACACTAGAAAAAACCTATGTTTTAACCTGTTCATTATGAATCGCAGGACCTAACATATAGCTACTTGAAATTAACTTGCTCATTATGTTTTAACCTTTCAAAATGATCGAAGAAAGTGTAAGAGGAAATTATATATGGTCTATATATTACTAAATTTATTACTATGTATATTAACTTAGACTTGATAATCATAATAGTAGTAGTGCAGCCGACATGTGGAAATATGAATCGCAGGACCTAACATATACATATACATATATACATGTACGATACGATCGAAAGAGCATGATGTAAAATGAATCCACTAATATTATATGATGTTGATGTGGACAAAATCATGTGCGTGTAATAAAAACACCTTATCCGGTTTGGTCTCTACTCAATAATTTCGGAAGCTTGTTTTGTTTCTTTTGAATGTGGACTCGATGGTGTTACTACGTGCCCTTTCCTGCACCCATAAATATTTAGGCAACCACCCCAGTGGTTTAGCTTCTTAATTTTGCGCGAAATTTTCTTCTGTGTTAATTTCACCATCTATAGTAACTGCTCCATCGTGGTACAATTAATGCCTCGTTTGGTACGTGGTAAATACAATAACGGATTGGCATTAAAATACAATAACGCTTGGTTGGTAAATCAAATAACTGATTCACGGTACCACTCAAATTGAATTTATTTAAAAAGTACATATATAGGATTTGTTTGGATCTTATGCTATAAGGCATTAAACTATATTAAGCTGTGTTATCTTATATTGTCCAATCGAACGTACGTACGTACGTAACATATGGTATGGCAGATTGCAGCAGCTAGTAAAATAGCCGAAAATCTAGAAGATTGGAAAATTATTGAAAACCCGAATTTTGTAGTATATGGATAAAATGACAAAGATAGATTCATATATCCCATATATAGACATTAGTTATGGACAATCCATGTGAGGTTGTGACCCATGCCCATAAATGTACAAGATTTTATCTGGATCATGCAATTGTAGCCGGTTCAAATCAGCTATCGGTGTCCCAATCATTTTTTTTCTAATTTTTTATTAAATAAGTGCATGTATTTTTTATAATTTTTTCACCTATCAAAATAATTGAGACACTAAAATAAGATACAAGATTTGAACCTACTTCTAGCTTGCCCTAGCTAGCTCATTTGTTTCTTTCACCTTAGTTATTGATCGTTGTGCCCATTTTTGTTTTGCACCAACAGATCTTCAGAAAGGATGAAAATTAAGTATGAGTACGTGGGATGTGACCTATATATATTCATCTGAAAATATAAATAACCCTATATATGAATGATAATGATGTAAGTTTATTTGTTTGTTTTTGGCAGAGATGAAGTAAGTGCTTGTTTGGTTGTCGTTCAAACTTTCAGAAGTTGAAAATCCCATAAAATTATAACATCTAATATATTTATTTGATTGAATTTTTTTATTAGAAAATTACATGAATTTCAATTTTTAGAATTTATACTTTTTTCAAAATAAGAGAAATTTCCTGATGGGGTGGATAAGATTCACTTTCAATCTTTTTTATTTCTAATAAATTTTGCATTTTGTATTTTAAAATTACAAATCTCTTATTTATTCATAAGTCAACTTATTAAATTTCATAGACAATGTCATAATAATAATTTAAAATAAATTATCAATCCCGAAAAACAAAACACTCTATAAATGCATTTCATACGAATTAATTTTATAAGAATTGTATTTCCTATGTTCAATCAAACGAGCAATGAATTTATAAATACTTGAGGTTGATTAATTATGTATATATCCTATATATCACGTTTGACTTGATTCTTTAGGAGCTTATATATATACTTCAGCCATATGATATGAAAATACTTGTCTTTTAAATATTTTTGACACTTAAAATCTCAGATTTCAAATTCAAACAATGTCAACTCGAAACCTACAACTTAAATTGTGTTGTTTGGCTGCGTATTATTTCAAATTTTATAGGCTTTTGGCCGGCTCCATTAATTAGTTTGGGCAAAGTCTAGTTGACTCATTTCATTTGGATTAAAATCAGATGATCGAGGTGCTAAGACATTTGAATTTCAGGTCAGGCCAGGTGAATTTTTAATTCATCACGTACGTACATCTATTTAATTTATACGTACCCTGTCTTTTTGCACTGACCTCTAGTTGTATGGTTGAGCCACGTACCTTATATATCACCTCCACTTTTGCCAACGAAAACAAATCCACTTGTTAGCTGGAAATCGTGGATCGAAATTAAATGTGACATAATCCTCTCATCTCAAATTACTCGACCATTAAGAAAATTAAAATCAATCGTGAATTATTGAGATTTTACTATTATAAAATTTGAAGTTTAAATTTCCCATTAATAATGGAAAACATAAAAATAATTGTAGAATTTTACAGTCAACATCAAGTCAGTTCCAATTTAAGACGTTTGCATTATGGTCGGACTGTGAATATATATGTGACGGAGATTACTTCAAAAATAAATTTTAAATAAAACTATAGGGGGACCCACCGAGCATACATCCGCACGTGCATGACTGGATTAGTTGGCAAGATGGACCCGCTTATATTTTCGCCCAACCTCTTTCCCAAGTCGCTTTATAGCCCAAGAAACAGGCCCGGCCCAATGACTTTTAAGAATGAGTGGGCCCCACCCTCCACTACCTGACTAACGCCATGTCGTTACGTAAGGGTAAAAAGGAAATTTGTTGTTAGTACTCAGTTAAGTAAATGATTTTTTGATAAATCTTTTTTTAAATTAATAATTTCTTAGTAAAAATGTACTCATCTTCCTAAATCTTAATCCCTATCTCTTAAATTTTTAAAAATTAATAAAAATTTATTTTATTAATTAAAAATTCTTAAAAGACTAATGGGCCCAAAACCCTCTTTTTGTACGCATGATGAATGAAGATCTTCCAAGGCCCAATGTGATTTATTTGCTTCGTGAGAAACTTGCATGTGGCGTCACATCTTTTTAAATTTCCGTGTTCCATTGACAAAAACGACATGCATTTCAATTATCAATTATTAGGGAGGAGTCGGTCTCGAAATCCTCTTCCCCGGTTAAAATATTTCATTTTTTTTTTGGCATATGGACAATACAATAGGGTTAATTGTTAATGCTGATTAGGTAATTAGGTGGTGTCGGTTTCATATCAATACGACCGATTGTAGAAATGGTCAGAAAAAATCATACATAAGGGGTGATTTTATTTTACATAACACTTTTTTGTTGGTCAGAAATTAAAGAATATAGCCCAAAGTCTAGAGATTTGATTATGTGAAAATGATTATTACCGTGTAAAATGAGAATGATGTATAAATTTATGTAATTTTAAAATTTATGAACATATATGCAAAAAATTAAGCACTTTTTAAATGTGTACAAGTTTTTGCTTGTATGTGCATAAGTTTTTAACTGTGTGAGCGAAAACATTCAAAAAATGCATGATTTTTTGTTTATATGTGCATGAGTTTTAAAAATATATAAGTTTTTACATGTATATGTATAAGTTCTTATTTGTATTTACATCATTCTCATTTTACACGGTAATAATCATTCTTATCTAATCAATACCCTAAAGTCTATGGATCGATTGAAGATCGTGCATATACAAACGTACATGTGAAGATAAGCACAAAGTCTAAATTTATTAGGTTCTCATTTGTAAACCAATTAACATATAATTGGAGCAGTGGGATAAACATTTATTCCAACAAAAACACTCGTTGAATTAGGTAATGTATATCCGTGCACAAGTCCATCATATAAGTCCATGAGTTTCCATCCTAAAATCAATTGACAATAGGAGGAGTAGTCTATGATATTATATAGTGGTCTTGATTTTTCTTTTTCGATGTGTGATTCTCCCATCTTATCTTTCACACGCCCTCTCAAGTGACAACTGGCCTGACCCAGTTGACACTTGACATTATGCCTTAAGGTCGGCAAGCCCGTTAGTGTCTTAAGGCCGACAAGCCCAATCAACCAGGAGTCTAACCCAGATCGGGACTCGCTCTGATACCATGTTAAAGTCTGTGGGCCGGTTAGGGTAGGGGCGTATACGTTCGTGCACAAGCCCATCATACAAGCCTATGAGTTTTCATCCTAAAATCAATTGACAATAGGAGGAATAGTCTATGGTATTATATAGTGATCTTAATTTCTTTATATTTTCGATGTGAGATTCTCTCATTTTATCTTCCATACATTCGACTCCAATAACCTGTAAATTTAATATCTTATTTGAAGTAAGTAATTAATAGAGTGATAAATAGTATGTATGTTAGTATGTAGGTAGGAACTATATATTCACAAAGTAAACAGATTCAAGATCCTACAAAATATTATGGATTTTCTGAATTTGGGATAGAAGTATCTATACATCATGAAGATTTAGATGACCGGCTGATAAATTAAGATTTAAGAGCAATTTGTTCGGATGGACATGGATCAAAATAAACTTAATTAGTTGGTAGATTAAAGACAAAACAAAAACAGATCACAAATGTTGGAAGAGGAATTAAATCAAGAAATGAAAATTAAAAAGAGGTAGAAAAAGACAGTGGCCGGGAGCCTGGATGGATCACGTGCAACGCATCACCTCATCTCCAAACCTTTGGCCTCTGCGGGCCTCCTCCGACACTCCTCAATTCCACATTACACCGCCTCTTCTCCAAACTACATATTTTTTCAATTATTTCTTTGAGTTAGATTCAGGTGCGAAAACCCTTATAATACAAAATGAGAATAGCTCCTAGTCGTTAGATCATATTAAAAGCTAAAAAAAAAGTGTAACACGGAGCTCCTTTTGTACATGCTTTTGTTTTTTTTAACATTACTGACAAAGTGCAAGTCGGAGGCCTACAAGTGCAAGCCGATGACTTGAAAAGTGCAAGTGAATGCAACACTTCTGCGCATGCAAATTCAACATTTTGTGCATGTATTTTTTGGATTGGAGTGTAAGTTGTTGGCTTAAATATGCATGTGAATTTAATGTTTTTGTGCATATATAACTCGTATGCACTCTCAGTTGAATTTACATGCACTCTCAGTTGAACTTGCATGCACTCATAACACATAAAACATGCACTTGATTTCACATGCACTCAAAAGTCAAAAGATATATAAGTACACTTAAAGGCATGCATTTTAGTAGAATTTACATGCACTCTTAGTTGAACTCGCATGCACTCACAACACATAAAGCATGCACTTGATTTCACATGCACTCAAAAGACATATAAGTACACTCAAATGCATGCACTTCAATAGAATGTGCATGCACTTCCGGTTGAATTTACATGCACACTCCTAGTAGAATTTACATGCACCAATTTTCTAATCCGTATGCACTTTTCAGTTGAATTTTCATGCACTCCCAATAAAACTTGCATGCACTAATAACACATAAAGCATGCACTAGATTTCACATGCACTTGAAAGTCAAAAGGCATGCACACTCAAAGGCTTGCACTTCTAATAGAGTTCACATGCACCCAAGGGTGGTCTGGTGGCCGGCGGTGGTCCGGCGACCGGCGGTGGTGGCCCGGTGACCGGCGACGGTGGTCGGTGGTGGTGCTCCAATAGTCAACCCTTTAAATTAAAGACATGTACATGGCACATGACTTTTAATGAAAATTCAATCATGTCCTTTGATTTATTTCTAATCCAATGATCTATATTCATTCTTATTTTGTACCATATTAATCTTTCTAAGATGACACTTATCTATTTCTTTTATCTATATAGTTACAACTTCTAATTAAGTAATGAATACTCCGTACGACTTTGGATTTTATTGTATGACGATCTACGTAGAAAATTTTGGTGAGGGAACTAAAAATCTAATTTAAAAATAATTGAGTACCTATATGGTAAATATAATAAAATTTTATCTAAAAATATAAAAAAAAACAAATAAAATTTAATAAAACTAGGAGGCTAGGACAATCAAAGATTAACGAAGCAAGTTCTTGCTAGGCAACTTCAACATGAAGCCACTCTAACACCAAGCAACTAGGCTTTAAAATCAATCGATTGGGCACTAACATTCCTTTCCTGGCCTTTGCTGATGATATTCTCATTTTTGCCAAAGCAAACCAAACATCTTGCCAAAAGGTCAAGACCATAATCGAAGAATACTGCTCCATATCGGGACAATGTGTAAACTACCATAAATCAGCATTTCAAACAACCCCCAATACATCGAACAATACCAAATCATTGATCCAATCAATACTAAATATTCTCAGTTCGGTCTCACTAGAAAAATATCTCGGCTGTCCAATCATAAATGGGAAAGTTAATCAAAATACCTTTCAAGACACCATTATTGCAACAAATAATCAACTTTCCAAATGGAAAGCTAGTTCTCTTTCCCTTGAAGGAAGAGCTACCCTCATCAAATCAAACTTAGCCGCAAAACCTAATTATATCATGCAATGCTTTATGCTATCAGCTTTCCTACACCAAAAACTAGATAGGGCTAATAGAAATTTCTTATGGAACAAAGATCCATCATTTAAACCACTTATCGGGTGGGATAAAATTTACAAAAATAAAGCAAATGGGAGAATAGGAATCCGTAAAACGGAAGACATGAACAAAGCTCTTCAAATGAAACTCATTTGGAAAATATTTGCAGAACCAAATAACATTTGGGTTAAAATCATCAAAGAAAAATATCTAAAAAACGATAATATTCTTAACTATACTAGGAAAATGAACCATTCTTGGCAATGGGGTCACCTCCTCAAGCTTCGCAATGACTTCAAAACTGGTTTGCAATGGCTCATTGGCGATGGCCACTCTATCAACTTTTGGGTGGATCCATGGACCCCCAACTTTACCCTTAAAGATTACATTCTCCTAAACATTTACCCTGATGACCAAACCAAGGTGAGTGATTTCATCACTAACAAAGAATGGGATACTACTAAACTTAAAGTTGTGCTTCATGATGAAGTTGTTGAGTTTATTAACAATATCCAAATACCACATAATAACATCCCCGATCGACTCTATTGGGCCCCAAATAAATCTGGATGGTTCTCTACTAAAACAGCCTTCAAATTAATAACCAAACAAACAAACCCACCAACTAATGACCTGTCATGGATTTGGAAACTTGATACCTACCCAAAAGTGATGAATTTTTTATGGAAAATATGTCATGATGGCCTACCTACGAAAGCTAGGCTATTACAAAAACATGTCTCTGTCCCACTTGCATGTGACGCATGCAATAATCTGCATGAAAACCTTAACCACTTCTTATTCAAGTGCCCCAATACGCTGGAACAAATCAAGAAACAAAATCTCCCTATTGATTTAATCATTAGAAGATTAAATACTAACAATAAAAAAAACCTATCGACTTAATCCGTGAATTGCAGTCCTTACTTACTAAAAATGAATGGGTTTGTCTTGCTACCACCTGGTGGGGTACTTGGATCAATAGAAATCAAATAATCTTCCAAACACCAAACCCGGACAGAATCAAAGATCTCACAATATACATCAAAACCCTAATCCAAAATTGGAATAAAACAAAGGTATCAGACACAGAGGAAAAAACTAAAAAACCCAACCCAACAATTAGACGAAAGACTAAAAACATTAAATGGGATAAATCAAAACCAGGATTTTGCAAAATAAATTTTGACGGTACAAAAATACCAAATGGCATAACAAGAACGTGTTTCATCATCAGAAATGAATATGCTGAAACAATCCATGTGTCCAATAAAAAATACGGATGCCTCTCCGTCCTAATGGCAGAAATCCTAGTCCTGAAAAATAGTATCAAAAAAGCTGTCTCCCTTCGTCTAAATAAAATCGAAATCGAAGGGGACAATTTGTGCATCATCAACTCCATCTTAGGCACTTGGACTTGCCCTTGGGAAATTGAAATGGTCATCGCTGACATCCTCATCGATCTTCGTTCTTTTCAAGAAGTCCTTATTAGGCATGTATTTCGGGAGATGAACCGCGCTGCTGATCAAATTGCTAAACTCAGCTTCTCACCTTCGAGGTTTGCCTTGGATTCGAACCCAGAACTTCGTGTTCTCATCCAGATGGATGCTCTAGGCCGGACCATACATCGGTACTAGGTCCCGTCTAATTTTTTCCTCATCAAAAAAAGAAAGAAAAAAAGATTAACGAAGCACGGAGTCGAGGGAGTACTTATCATCTCCACTGATATACACATATATATAGGAATTACATTCGGTGAGACTCTCTTCCCGCACGAGAACGCTATGTTGTGAGAGCCAAAAAGGTCGGACAATGTCACACGGTTACAGTTTTGTAAATATGGTCAACTTTAAAAAAACAAGTAAATGAACCTATTTAAAACAAGAAGTTGACTTAGTGTAGTTGGTATAGGGGTAGGATGCATTTGGATTATACGTATATTTAGATTTATTGTAAATGTGTATTTGGTTATAACTAAATGTATATTTTGATTATAACTATTTAATGTGTATTTGATTAAAATATGATGTGTACTGAAATTTTTATAGAATGTGTAATTGAGTATATCTGAAAATGCATTTATATATAAATATATGTGCAATTAACTAAATATGCATTTAAATCTAACTGGATGTGCACTTAACTTGAAGAGTTTTTTATAAACTATATGTGTATTATATGTACATTTGAGCAGAATTGTATGTGCTTTTGGGAATGAGTCACGAAATGTGGATTTCACATTGATTATACTTTATGTGTATTTTCAGGATGTACTGTATGTGCATTTCGAATATATTACGTAGAAATGCCTTGAAAAATACAAAACATTTTAACATATGATGCGAGAATGATTCCCACCATTTTCGCGCTGAGAGCGTTATGTTGAAAATACCCCTTTATATATATATATTATGTACACTGCTTTTTTCTTCCGTTTTTGGATATATAGGGTAATATACGCGAAGTCAAGGGACTGCAACTCCCGCTTCTCTTCGGTGAATCCTTTGGATCCCGTCGGATTTCATAGAATAGCAGAGAAAACATCTTGGCGTAGTGATTTTTTGTGTTAGAACTTGTGTAAAAATGTATTAGTAGGTCTTGAGTTAAATACCTATTAACTCTTCTATTTTATTCTTTTATTTTTTATTTTTTCCATTTCTAATTAAAAAGAAATTGTAAATTTATATCATTTAAATATTTTAGAAAAATATGTATAATATAGATTGAACGAAATTAAGATGGTTGATCTTCATGTGCTTGTCAATAGTATAAAGATACTACTAAGAAAATCAATCTCTAAAAAAAATCAAATTAAAATCCGCCCCTTCACCGCATTCATCCATAAATTTACTTAAAATTAATGATATATCTCTCCGTTACAGGTCCAGAGTTCTAACAATAACATTTAGTTCGTTTAAATATTGTTATACAATAAAGTGGTCATTCACTGATTCACCAATGGTAAAATGATTTCTTTGTCAGTGTTACAGATGGCTGTAATTGCTGAATAATTTTGTATCATTAACCTTGTTTGAACGTGAAACGATTTTGATTCAGCTCTTAGGGTTTGTTTAAATTACAAATAAAATATATTATATTATTTAATAAATTTAATGTAAAATAATATAATTTAATGCATTTTATTTACTTGACTAGCTTGGCAAGACACGTGCTCGTAACCTAGCTGGTAAGCTGGGCCACTCGATAGAATACTTCCACCAAAACATCGCGAATATAATCATTATAAGTTAAAAAAAATAAAATTAATCTGTTATTTAATACAACATACCAAAACATCGCGAATATTTATTAAAAAATTTTTAATAAACAAATTAAAAAATTCTTTAAAATCACGATAGTTGGATTTTCTCAAATAATATATTAAAATATATTATTATATATTAAATTATATTAAATTATCAATTTAATATAAGATAATACATTTTAAAATATTTTAATTGAAATCCAAACGGACCTAACTTGTGGCCTTGTGTATAATTGCATATATTTAAAATGTCGGGAAAATAACTCATATTTGTCCAAAGATTCCTAGACGTAGTTTTATTCTTCCATTATGCATTATATGTAGGGAAAAAATTGTTAGGTCATTTAGATGCGAATGTGAAAATAATTGAACTTGAAAATGAATAGACTTGATATGCACGCTTAATAAGAAAGTGTATGTACACATAGATACCTTCATGAGTTTTCATACACTTTTTACGGTATAATATTTATGTGTGCATATAATTTCTTAATATGTGGTTTATACCTTGACTTATGTGTTCACACTTCACATGCTTCTCAAATTCTCATTAAGTGTGTATTTTATTTGTCTTAGCAAGTACTCACACTTTCATGATGTGTGAGTACAATTTAGGGAAATTTTTGTCGGTGTCCCTGAGTTTAGGGTTATTTATGTTGGTGTCCCACGATTAAGTTTTTTTCTATTGGTACCCCTAAGGTTTTGGTTTGTTCGCTTTGTAACCGAAATTTTTCATATCCGTATCATTTCGGTTCAAATTGATCAAATAGAAGCTCATCACTATGTTTATTGACCTCAACTTAGTAGGATTCGACTCTTAAAACACTCAAATCCATACTCGAACCATTCCGATTTGAATTCTTAAGGTCGAAACGGGTTGTTGCTTCGGAATTCAAATCGACATGGTTTGGACATGGATTTGGGTATTTTAGGAGTCAAATCTTACTAATTTGAGGGCGAGGAACACAATGGTAGACTTGGATTTAATCAATTTGAACTAGAATGGTACAAACATGAAAACGTTTGGTTACGAAACAAACAAACTCAAACCTTAGGGACACCAACAGAAAAAAACTTAATCGTGGGACACCAACAGGAATAACCCTAAATACAGGGACACCAACAGGAATTTCCCTACAATTTATTAATAAGTGTGTATACACATTTTTACTGACTTATATGAAGACGTTTATATCTGAACGACCGTTCTCCCAAATATATACTCCTACTTACTTACATCATTAAATGTCCTTTCATCAGCATTAACTATCCTTTAGTTTTTTCTTCATTATTTACTAGACATTCATGCCCGACTTTTTAAAATCGATATAATTTTTTTAAAAAAAAAATTAATATTAGTTTAAGAATTACTAAATGTTAACGTAGTATAAAAATAATCTTTGAAATTAAATTTAGCCAAAATAGATCAAGGGAAGAACATTGAAATTTGAAGTTTTATATTAAAGAATGTTTAGTTTTGATATATATGAATTTAAAATGGAAATTCTGAAATAGAGTTTTTTATTTAATATTTTTTTTTCTTTAAAAGAAATACAAAATTTTATAGCTTCAAGGATGGTCAGATGGAAGCAGTGAGTTTTTTTTTACGAAAGACGTAGTCACAAATAATTAGTAGCAATTATCTCGTGTATATTTTAACAATATTAAAAATTATAATATGTTTTTGTTTCCATTTTTGGCGTAATAGAGTTTCTTGAGTCTTTATAAAGAAAGTAAATTAGTCTTTAGGAGCTACATTAATTAACAATTGTTCTTGAACACTATATCATTATTCTCGTTCATAATAATTTTTGTTTTGATTCTATAAATGATCAAAATTCACAATGCACCACAAATAGTAAGTTTGCACTTTCGTACATTACATAACATAATCATGCAAAACATATGAATAACAAAATCCGGTTTATAAGCGTGGATATTAATTGTGCAATTTAGATAATTGACCGATGTAACTTCTCCATAAATGTTAAACGTATTCCATTGTGATCTTGTAAACTTCGTATGTCTTTATTAGTTTTGTATCATGTTTTTTTTTTAATTGAATGATGGGCTATTAAATCTATTTTGATATTCACATGTGTTATTATTTTTTATGTTTTTTCTAAGTGACAAAGAAACTCAATACATAAATGACGTGGAATGATAGAATATGTCAGACAAAGTGAATGATAATACACACCAAAAAACATGATCATATTTGACATTTCTTTTGCAATGTTATTTTTATATTCAAAAAATAAAAATTATTAATATGAATCTGGGCTTTATTCAAATTTTAATTGTTTTTGTTGTTTGGTTTATGTTTACTAATTTTAAATTTTGTATTTAATTGATCTTTATCTAATAAAACATGATGAAAGAAATAATAAAGCGAAGTTGTTAAGAAGGGGAGTTGAACCCTAGGCCTTTTGTATTATGAGAGTGTTTTTAACCATTGAGCTATATTAGAAGATATAGATTGTAATGAAAGATTAAGAAAAAAATAAGTGATTATTTCTCATACTTATTAGGCATTAATTACACCCTTAGTCTGTTTTATATAGATAGATAGATTTATAAAATGAGATGTTTTGTTTGTTTGTTAAGATGAACTGTATACTAATTAGTCTCATATATATACATATATTTGTGAACCATTAATATTGGTTTATCAATTTGCGCATAGGTTAAATGGTGTTATTTTAATTTGAGTTTTGCTTAAGCGTTTGTAGTACTAAAGTAGATTAGAAAGAACTTGTAGGGTCTAATTTTATGTTATATATAAGTTTGTAAGCCTGTATTAAGACGTCATGAATTAGAGCAAGTTTTTTTTATATTATATATAATTTATTTTGGTTGGACAATGTATTTGTTATTTTTTAAATTATATTTTCATTAGTTTTTTCAAGTGTTTTTAGTATTTAAGATGCAGCTTATAATATTTTTTGTGTGTTTGGTGACCTGTTACGACAATAATGTAAATAGTGACGTTTTAAGTTGCGTGTACAGTGTACCACATTTGATTTTGTAAGTAAAATTTAAATTTTTTTGTTTAATTTTTTTTAGTTTGTAGAGACTTCATGATTTTTATAAGCGAATGTATTTTATAATTGAAGATAGTCTATATTTCTTAACATAAGTGTGAGTATAAAATACAAAGTATTTACAATGATTTGTTTGTATCTATATTAAATTTAACATAAGTGTGAGTATAAAATACAAAGTAATTACAATGATTTGTTTGTATCTATATTAAATTTAAAATGATGTAATAACGTGGAGGAGTTAGATTAGCAAGACTCCGTTTCCCATTCACCTATCTCAAAATAGTCAATGATATTAAAGTGGAGGAGTTAAAGTGAATGAGTTACATTAAGACAACTGAAGTTCCCTAACCCATCTGCCTTTCAAAAAATAAAAAAGGGAAGAAAAAAAGAGTTACATAACCCATGTGAGGCTGTCTGTTTATCCATAACCCTACCCTTCTCCGATATTCCACAACCTCAAAAACTTCACAGTCTCCACCTTACTCCACCGCCTCCACCTGCCGGACATGGAGCAGATTGGCGGTCACCCCAGGTAGAGCACGGCAGCGAGAAAGAATGAGTGGAACGGGAGAAGTCGTGTGCATTACCGGCGATTTGGGCTTCGTTGCGTCGTGGCTCGTCAAGACTCTTCTTCAACGTGGCTACACCGTCAAGGCCCCCGTTCGCGATTCCGGTTAGTTTCTTGACTTTACATATGTCCATGATTTACAGCTCCTTTTACGCACGATTTCTAGTTACTGATGTGACCTTGCTATGAAGAAGGTCTCAAGTCCCGGATGAGATCGTGATGAATCCGTAGTGGGGCGAAGCAACTCCTTGAATAGGCGTCTGCGTTGATGGAGATTGCAAGACGACGGCGAGGCGGAAGCGATAGAAATTTGAGGGGTTGGCCGTAGGGGTGAGGGGGTGTTACGGCCAGTATAGGGCTGGAAGAAGATGGAGATTTGGAAGCGGAATAGATGAAGGGAGCACGCTCGACCTAGATCTAAAGGATTTGATGTGAGAATGACGAAGGAGCAAGCTCGACTAGGTGATTCAAGGTGACGTTGAAGGAGCTTCAATGGAGGTTTCTCTCAACATAAAAGTTATAATTATCAACGTGAAAGAGCCAGGAGGCTACAAAGCTAGGTTAAGTAAAAGGAAGACTCTTCCTTTTCCTTAACCAAAAAGTTTTAAAATAAAACAAATAAAACAAATAAAACACTAAAATTACCCTAAGGAATTTCGGTCATTCTAAGTATAGAAATGACCTCCTAAACTCCCTAAAAATGCTGAAAATAATAATAAATAATATCCGGGAAAAATACTGATAAATGTCATAAATCAGAAATATCGATAACTAGGCGAATAGCGATCAATATCTCTAATCTGTAAGCTCCGGGATCTCTGTAGACTGTGTAGACGTCCCAACTGTCACTAAACTCAGAATGGATCCCTCATCTGTAGTTGTCATGGTAGGCGAGGTCACATCATCCTCCCCCACTTGAGTGTGAAGCGTCCCCGCTTCACCCTGATCATACTCTGGCTCCACGTACGGTGATAGATCAGCAACATTGAAAGTTGGGTGAACACCATACTTGTCTGGGGGCTCTAGCTGGTAGGCGTTGTTATTGACGGCCTTGACAACACGGAACGGTGGAAGACCATCTGGCAACTCGTCCGGCATCACATCATGAAACTCCTGCAAAATTGACAAAATACAAGAGGGGAGTGCGGACCCTAAAACAGGTAGGGCAGTAAGAAGAACACTGAGTAGGAAACAGGGAGACTTGCCTTGGATGACGTTGGAAACCTGCCGGCGTCGCTCCAAGAGAAGTCTTTGCTCGCAAGTGCCTTTCAACGCCGATCTACCTTTTCCACCCTTCAGATTAGCAGAAACCTGTTCTGAAGTGCCCTGGGTACCCGAAGAAGATGCTGCATGAAGTTGTAAGGAACCCTGCTGGAAAGCTGTAGGGGACTCTAGAGGGGGTTTTCCGGGGTCCTTTGCAGCATGTATAGCCTTGTTCCTCTGTCTAATAGCATGGTCCTGTAAAATCTCATTTGGAGTCATCGGTAAGAGCGTCACGCGCTTTCCATGGTGAGTGAACATGTAACTGTTCAAAAACCCATCATGGAAGACGCGACAGTCAAATAGCCAAGGACGCCCTAACAGAATATGGGTGGCATCCATGGCGGTAACATCGCACAAAATAGTGTATGTATATGGTCCTATGGAAAAAGTAACGGGACACTGTAAAGAGACATTGTTACCTGGTTGGTCTGAAATCCACTGTAGACCGTAGGGCTGAGGATGTGGTTGCGTCTGAAGATTGAAGTCGCGGACAACTCTCTCAGTTATAATGTTACAGCATGACCCTCCATCAATTATCAGACTCAGCGACGCATTCTTCATACGACACCGGGAATGAAACAGATTCTCCCTTTGGTCAAGCGGACCTCATTCCTTGACACTGAGGATGCGTCTGGAGACCAAGGCATAAGGCATGACGTCTGTATCATGGTCGCTCGGCCTGATCACCTCATCAGTCAGCTCTGCAGACTCCTCTGGGACGTTCTCCTCTTCATCCGAGAGGCTCTCATAGTCTTCAGTTTTGGCGGAGTAGAGGACACGCTTCTGATTAAGGCAGTCCTTCTGATAGTGTCCTCGTCCACCACATCTGTAACACTCTCGATCGCTAGAACGATCTGTACGGCCTGTCTCAGCAGAGGCTGATGGCTGTCGGCGCGCAGAAGAATGGGGCGCTGGCAGCGGCATCGGAAAAGACGCAATACCTGTACGATCCTGTCGAGGCACGGAACTAGAAGAAGAGTTAGTGCTATAAGAATGGACAGGGTTCGAGGTATACCTTGGTGAGGGAGAAGACGAAGACTGCCAAGGCTGCTGTCGACGTCTCTGCGCCTGAAGATAGAGCTTCTGCGCAGTATGTACCACGTTGTTGAGGTCTCGGATTGGCAGAACATCAACCTGATCCCTGTACGGCTGTGACAAACCCGTTATAAAACGTGTACGTAGTGTAGAAGGAGTAACACTTACCCCGGCCTTGAAGTACATGTCTTCTAAGCGAGCAAAGAACTCCTGTGGCGTATCACGACCCTGAGTAGCAAGTGCAATGGCCGTCTTCATATCCTCTCGGTATGTCGTCGGCACGTACTTGCGCGTCATGAGCGCTACTAGCTGTTGCCACTCTGTCACAGGTGGCCACCCCATGCGTGCCTGCTGTTGGACCAGTCGGTTCCACCAGGTGTGCGCTGCTCCTTGAAAATGCAAGGTGACGATCTCCACCTTCGCATGCTCCTCATATTGGTAGTGTTGAAGAACATGACAGGTACTCTGCAACCAATCTATGAAAGTAGAAGGATCATAAGTACCAAGGAAGGGTTCGATTTTCACCTTAATTTCTTGGCGATACGTAGCTGGGGGTGGGTATCGCTGTTGGGCTGCAGCGGGGGCATAGAAATTCTGCTGTGGAAGCCCCTGCCGCTGTTGTCCAACCGGTAGTTGTTGCCGTCGCTGCGCTCGTGGAGGACCGGCAACCCGCGGCTGCTGATATTGCTGTGGATGACCCTGTGCAGCGTAATAAGCAGCCTGATTCTGTGGCTGCTGTGGAGGAGGAACCCAACCTGTACGATGAAACTGCTGCTCTGGTGGGTCCTGTAGGGGTGGGTGATAACCTGTAGAAAACCCATAGGCCCCTTCTTCCTCATCCGCAAGATCAAATTCCTGGAATCCTTCATCTGAATCTGACTCAACAGGAGAAACAGTACTCTGATGGTCAGCAAAAGAATGGACATTGAAGGTTTCAGAATTGACCTGATGTCGACTTGGACGAGCCATGGAGTGTTTTCCTTGCTTGCTTGTGGAAGCATGTGGTTCTGTGCGTCTGCTCTGGCGTTTGACGGCACTGTCAGCGACCGGTGCATCCTCCTCTGAAGATGACTCATCATCGTCCTGCTCGTCCTCGTCCTGAGAGTTGCGTTCAGGAATTGTCAACTGGGCTGATTTGGAGCGCACCTTCTTCTTCGACGCGCTACTCTCTTTCTGCGATCCTTTCCGCTGATGTTGCGTAGGAGGATCGGATATCAGAATGCCCTTGCCCTTTTTCTGCTTCTGGGCTAGGGTACTCTGGTCGTCACGGTTGTTCGGTGACGGAGACGGCATCACTCTACTGAGCAGGTCACGCATTGTTGCAAAATTCGCTTCTGAACGTTCATCGGAACGTTGCTGATTGGCCACCAATAGCTCAATGACCGTAGCCAGTTGATCGACCCGAACCGTATCCTGTCCGTCATTGGAGTTCACCATTATCCTAAAAAGACAACAGACCTCAACAGAGCAAAGGAAAAACAAAAACAAAGCAACAGAACGAAAGAGAAGTCGAACTACCAAGATATCACAACTGAAAGCAAGGCTGATATGGTCGTGAGGGTGAAAAGGCTAAGGATAATCACACAACAATCACAAAATGCAGCGATAACTCAGCAAACAAATTGTAGATATAAATTGCAGTAATATAAGCCTAGATATGCCAACAAGACTATAACAGCCAAGACAGTGAGAGAGAGAAGAAATGGTAAATGAATCAATAACGATAGGACAACGATTACCTTATTTTGGCTTTGCGCACCCTATATCTCTTCACTGATGCCACCTAAGTTCGGCTTTTCTCACAAAAAGCTCCTGCACTCTAATACTCCTACAGAAACCTCAACTGCTGTCGCCATGATATAACGGTAGGCACATAAATTAATCCGGCGTGAACCTAGGCGTCCCGGCTAAGCAGCTGCAAACTAACAAAAGCGGATAACTCACGCCAAAGTCAGAAGGATAACTGTAAAAAGCGAATGCAGAAACCGACACAAAAAGGAAAAATAAAAATAAAAATAAAAGGACTCAGATCCCTGCAATCTAATACCCCTACAGTAACCTCAACTGATGTCGCTAGGATATAACGGTAGGCATAGAAATTAATCTGGCGTGAACCTAGGCGTCCCGGCTAAGCAGCTATAAACTAACAAAAGTGGAGAACTCACACCAAAGTCAGAAGGATAACTGTAAAAAGCGAATGCAGAAATCGACACAAAAAGAAATAATTAAAAAATAAAAAAATACAGAAGGTCTTTCGTAGGAAACGAAATTCGGAACCCACGAAAGAACCCGGATCTGGGGAGGCCGTCTTCGTTGCGCTGGGCGGGGAGCTTTTAACCCGGTTCTGAGGCACCCGGGATAGAAGGTGCCGTCTGCTGGGCGCGCGCGCTGGGCCGCTGCTTGTTGGGCGCCGACGCTGGGCGTGTCGCTTGGCTTCGGTTTGTGTGGCGCCGAAGGCAAGAACCCTAACAACTTTTCCTAATTTGCCTTGATTTGTTTTGATTGATAATTTTTTTTTTTTGGCAATTCTTCAAATCTGGCTTTTTTCTACAAGGAAAGATCTCAGCCTTTTTTTTTAATTAGAGAAATTGTAACAAGAACTCAAGAACCCTAATTTTCAAGGACGAACCACCGAGCTTCAAGGCTGCCTCCTTTGCGCAGATCGGACTCAAAAAATTCTTAAAAAAAATATTCTAGACTACTACACACTCTATTGATTCAAGTTGGAAAGAAGGAGATCAAAGAAGACGCAGATTAATGGCAAAAAGGTCAAGTACAGCAATT
The DNA here is from genome assembly GCA_027886185.1 of Rheum nobile. NCBI lineage: Eukaryota > Viridiplantae > Streptophyta > Magnoliopsida > Caryophyllales > Polygonaceae > Rheum > Rheum nobile. The sequence goes on along the minus strand of WOAB01000236.1, from coordinate 2,539,175 downwards.
CAACCTATATGCATGCAAATCTAGATCTATAATTCAATCACCAAATTACCAACACAAAGAGCAATTGTTGTGTGCAGGGGACAAGGTAAGAACACTAAAATTGAAGCAAATTTATTTTTTGAAGCAGATTTACACCAAAAACGAGTTTTCAATGCAAATCTACAATGTTTTTTTTTAAATGAAAATAATTCGGCCTTCAAGAGAATTTTTTTTTTAAAATTTTTTTTGACTTTAATAATATAGATCTGAATAATAACAGTCGGAATTATCAAGAAAAATGCAGAAATTTTTTTTTTGGATTTTTTGACACGAAAATAAGGTTGTGATAAGCAAGGAATCGATTCGACTTACAGATTCGAAGGCTCTGATGCCAGTTGATGTGACCTTGCTATGAAGAAGGTCTCAAGTCCCGGATGAGATCGTGATGAATCCGTAGTGGGGCGAAGCAACTCCTTGAATAGGCGTCTGCGTTGATGGAGATTGCAAGACGACGGCGAGGCGGAAGCGATAGAAATTTGAGGGGTTGGCCGTAGGGGTGAGGGGGTGTTACGGCCAGTATAGGGCTGGAAGAAGATGGAGATTTGGAAGCGGAATAGATGAAGGGAGCACGCTCGACCTAGATCTAAAGGATTTGATGTGAGAATGACGAAGGAGCAAGCTCGACTAGGTGATTCAAGGTGACGTTGAAGGAGCTTCAATGGAGGTTTCTCTCAACATAAAAGTTATAATTATCAACGTGAAAGAGCCAGGAGGCTACAAAGCTAGGTTAAGTAAAATGAAGACTCTTCCTTTTCCTTAACCAAAAAGTTTAAAAATAAAACAAATAAAATACTAAAATTACCCTAAGGAATTTCGGTCATTCTAAGTATAGAAATGACCTCCTAAACTCCCTAAAAATGCTGAAAATAATAATAAATAATATCCGGGAAAAATACTGATAAATGTCATAAATCAGAAATATCGATAACTAGGCGAATAGCGATCAATATCTCTAATCTGTAAGCTCCGGGATCTCTGCAGACTGTGTAGACGTCCCAACTGTCACTAAACTCAGAATGGATCCCTCATCTGTAGTTGTCATGGTAGGCGAGGTCACATCAGTTACCGTCGCTGCTTGTGGTAAATTTGCCCATTTTCGATTTCTAGGGTTTCATTGCAGGTTTATCGGCGAGATGTATTTGTCTAGGTTTTTTCCATTTCCTTTTCTCCCTTGTGAAATTTGAGATTTGAATGCTCCTTATTTTAGAAACATGTAATTTATCGATTATCTATTTTCCTTTGAAGATGATCCTAAGAAATATGGGCTCTTGCTTGCACTTGATGGAGCTGAAGAGAGGCTCCATTTATTCAAGGCCAATGTATTAGAAGATGCGTCCTTCGATTCTGGCATTGCTGGGTGTGATGGTGTTTTCCATACTGCTTCTCTCTTTTACCATGATGTCAAAGATCCACAGGTTAATGTCTACTTCCTATCTCTTTTTATGACATTCTGCGGTCTAACAATAATAAATGCAGCGTTTGGCAATCAAGGAAAGGGCTAAAAGTGTAAAACGGTAGCCGATTTTAAGTCTCGAAGGATATGTGACATAGCTTATACCTGCACTCTTGTTCCAGACTTATATATTATGACTAAATCGGTCAGGCTGGATTGCATATATTTGTAACTGTTAAGCTGCAAAATGTTGCATCTAGATCAGTAATATTGTAGGGAATTGGTGATGCGCAGAAACTTATAGGTGATGAGAAGATACTTATGGGAGATGCGAAGAAACTCCTTAGTTGTCCAGCATTTGTGATGTCCTGGGATCAAAGGAACATAGTGATTAGCTGCAAATTTAGTGAAGTATAGTCAGACCTCATTCATATGCAAAAACTGCCCAGTAGGATAGAATGTGTAGTTAGCTATCCCTATGGAACTGATCTTGTTGTATCCTGATGCATTATCAAGTCCTTGAGTCTCAATCTTTTGGTATTTGCGGATGCGTCAAACTTGTTATATTGAGTTGGAATCACAGAAAACCTGACCAAATGAATATGTAGATGAAATGTTGTTTACAGGGAATGCACTATGCATCTTATTTATCTGTTTCATAAACAAATGGTCAAGTATATGCTCATGAGAACATTAATCTAAGCCAACTATGGTTCATTCTGTCTCAAATATGACGAAATTGACATTAGAAGTCTTTTACACATGCAGTTTCTTCCTCTTGGATGCTTAGATAGTCTACTTCTTGCTCTGCAGAATGTTTAGGTTCATTGACTTGTTGCTCTGCAGGGGATATGTGGTGTATTTTCACTTCTACGATCTGGAGGTCTAGTAAGGACAGTAAGGTGAGTTTGTTGACTATGTGAATGAGTTATTTTCATTACTTCTAGTGGTAAATACTTTAGCAGGGGTGATTTTCTTCTTCTGATATCCTATATTATCTTTATCTATTTTGATCAATTTGGAAATGGGCTTGTACTTTATTTTCACCCTGTAGGTAATATCTTTATAAACAAACTAAAATAATTATTCTAAGACTATACATTTGTCTTGTGCAGTGCTTTCTATTATCGTAAAACAAACTAATGCCATGGTGTAGGAACGCTAATTGAGGATATTGTAAGTCCATTTGTGATCCAGGCTACTAAGCTAAAATGGTGACTAAGCTATCTCTTTCCTCTTTATTTTCATCATGTAACCTAAGCTACTAAGCTATAATGGTGACTAATATGCCTTTGGCATGGGACTCCGGTATGATCTTTTCCTCCTAAAAAAGAAATCTGGTATGATTGCCTTTAAACTAAAGAAAATTTGTAGTAGTATGATTCTGTATGTTAAATCTCATAACACCATTAGTATACACATTATTTAGGTTGGAGCTTGTTGTTTTTATTACATTTCACATTATTTTAGTTCGCAACCCTTTTTCCTGTATAAAGCCATGGTCCTAGTGGTTTGATTAACCATTTCCTTATAATCTTTCTCAAGGAGTGTTGTTATATGTGCAGGATATGGCGGTAATCCCTCTGTTAGTCATAGTTCCAGTAATTGAGAGTCAAGTAAGTGTCATTTCAGCACTACTCCCCTTAATTCACCCTTGCTTGTGATTAAACTAATTCTTTTTCCATGTGTAGTACGGACATGGTTTCTAATTGTGGAATAAAAGAGAAAATCAGGAAACCAAGTTAATTAATTGACCAAGTTAATTAATTGAATATACTCATGCGCTGCGTATTGAATAAGCAGAATGAGATTTTGAAATGCTGTTTATAGGGAATGCACTATGCATCTTACTTATCTGTTTCATAAACAAATGGTCAAGTATCTGCCCAGGAGAACATTAATCTAAGACATCTATGGTTCATTCTGTCTCAAATTTGTGAAAGTAAAAAAAATTGTGGACTGTTACAAAGTAAATATGCGACCTTAGTGACAAAATTGTCATTTGAAGTCTTTTACACATGCAGTTTCTTCCTCTTGGATGCTTAGATAGTCTATTTCTTGCTCTACAGTATGTTTAGGCTCATTGACTTGTTGCTTTGCAGGGTCTATGTGGTGTATTTCCACTTCTACGGTCTGCATGGTCAAGTAAGGACAGTAAGGTGAGTTTGTTGACTATGTGAATGAGTTATTTTCATTACTTCTAGTGGTAAATACTCAAGCAAGGGTGATTTTCTTCTTCTGATCTCCTATTCTATCTTTATCTATTTTGATCGATATGGAAATGGTCGTGTACTTTATTTTCATCCTGTAGGTAATATCTATATAAACAAACTAAAAGCCTCATTCTAAGAGTTTACATTTGTCTTGTGCAGGGCTTTCTATTGTCGTAAAACAAACTAATGCCATGGTGTAGGAACGCTAATTGAGGCTATTGTAAGTCCATTTGTGATCCAAGCTACTAAGCTAAAATGGTGAGTAAGATATCTCTTTCCGCTTTATTTTCATCCTGTAACCTAAGCTACTAAGCTATAATGGTGACTAACATGCCTTTGCCATGGGACTCCGGTATGATCTTTTCCGCCCAAAAGGAAAATTCTGGTATGAATACTTGTAAAAGGGTTACTATAGTAGCCCCAGTAGGATCTTCAACGGTTAGGCGAAGCTTAAATCTGTAATCATGTGGAAAAGGCTAGAAAATGTGGCTAAAGGTTTAGGTACTGTTTCACAATCCAATATAAATGACAATCAATACCTGGCTTTTGGGAAGCTCACAGGCACTTCACATGAAGTGCAGAAAAAATTCCCAGCCCGTCGAGTCACCCCTTTTTTGCATTTTCCGCTTGTACATGCAAAGTAGTACCAAGGTGTTTGGGTTGTGATATCTGAAATCCTAACTCGACAGTTGAAAACAGTATCCTACAGACAATGTGTATATGTAGTGAAATTAGGTTAGAGTAGAGACATATGGAGATAATAGGCTGGACCTAGAATTGAATACCCTTTTTTTATCTCTACACCACTCCAACATCTGTAAAACTGTCATGCTCATTATTGGCGGGCCTTGGTCTGCAGGGAGTCCATCCACGACTAAACCATTTTTGCACACGCACGCAAGCATGAAATAATGGTGAGTATTTATCCATTTCGCTCCTTAGCTCCTTACTTTACCTGTTTCTAATGATGAATCTTTATATATTTATTAGTATGCACAATTACATGCTGTGGTTTCTAAATTCAACCAGCTGAGGGATGTCTGTAGAATCATAAATTAGTGTAGAGGGAGTGCTTGATATGTAGACTTCATCTGCATGCAAATCATAGCAACGTTTAGCAATCAAGCATACTGCATTAACATGTGAAGAAAAATGGAATTGTCGTATAATCACTCGCACGTTTGAATTCCTTCACGTGCATTGCAACCAATATAACAACATAAAGCCCATCCTGATTTGCTTTCCTTTCCAGTAGTTCATCCCCTAGCTTGTCCCAGAGTGTTACTTTGATACTTTTACCACTGCAATCAGCATGCAGTACAAATTCAGTAGCAATTGGATAATGAGATGAATGGCAGAGAATAAACTACTATAGATGACAACAATTAAGCTTATGTATTGGATTGTAGATGAAAATCAAGAGTCTTTGCGACACCTCTTTGTCTAGTTGGTGTCCCAACTGTTTTCAGCAGGCCCACACCAGTCACATAGCCAATCACCTCTGCAAAACCCAAAGAAAATTAGTCATTTGCATTAGGCAATTTTCAGCAAAGGTGTAGGAATTAGTAGGTATTTACCAATCAGGTTATTAGCTTCAGAAAGGCGGATGTCTTCGATTTCAGTAAAATCAAAAGGATATAGGGGAAAACCATGCGTGCTATGTTGTATTTTTTTAACCATAAAGCCTCCATGAAGTTCAATCATGTTTTTGTTATTTCTAACAATACAAAATTTCTTCTTATTATGCAGCACATTGAAGTCTTTTACATTATAGACAAACCCCTCTTCTAGCTTGTTTATGAAACAATGGGCTACGTTGCTTTTTGTAGTGCAGTGAATGACATTTCCCTATAAGACATGGGGAAAAGAGGTTAAAATTTCCAATAAAAGAATTAAGTAATGAGCATAAATGACTACACAACTTAGACAAAGTGCGTACATACCATTTCATCAGATACAATGAAATCGGTGCTGATGTAGGTGCCCATCCTAGTGAAAACATCCCATTTACGACAGACCATTACTTGAATGTTGGCAGCGACACCTTCCCCCAACTGATTTAGAAGTGTAAAACTCATGCTTTATTTTTGGCTTACCGTGCAGATCAAAGAGGTAATACGCTGCAAATTTTGGTTGCGTCTAGCGAAGGTAATAAGTGTTGATCAATGTATGATACTCTAAGATGGAGGCTGGATATGGTTCTATGCCTGAATGAGCAGGTTTTATAGCAGATTACTGAGGTAAGACGTTTCAAAAATTGCCTGGCCTCTTAATACGTGTAGATAACTGGTTGTAAATGCCTTTTATTGTGTTGACTCTAAAGGAGTACTTACTGGCTGTAATTAAGGTAAAAAGTAACAAATTTTGGCTGGGGTAAAATTTATTTGTGGTTGTTAATTGGTGCAGATGACTGGACTGGTTGAGGCTGTTTGAAACATGAAATATGAAAACCATATTACAGCATGTTTATGCCTTTATTTTTGGCGTAATTGCTGACTATTCATGCCTCCTAAATGAGACCTAATTATGGACTGTTACTGCCTTGCAAATGTTTGAAATTGAGCCCTGACATCTTCCAGTAGAGGTAAAACGTTTAAATCTGTTTATGGTTTTTTTTATGGAGTGATTGCAGGCTGTTAATGCCTCCTAAATGGGACATAATTAGAGGTTGTTACTTCCTTGCAATTGTTTCAAATTGGGGGCATTAAATTTGCTGGGCCAATTTTTTAAAAATACTGTTATTACGTCTAAATTAGAGGTTGTTTATGACTTTTATTTGGGAGTAATTGCTCGCTGGTAATGCTTCCTAAATGGGACATAATTAGGGACTCTTATTGCCTTGTAGTTGTTTGAGATTGGGGGCCTCGTTAGACATTGTTCCAGCTACTCAAATATTTTTATTGTTTGTTATTGGGCCTTTCCCTACAAATTGTAATACATGGGCCTGGTCCAGTGGATTGAGCACATGTACTCTATCAAATGATATTCTTAATGCTCAGTTTTGCTGCATAGAAAGTAAATGTTTAGGCATTAATTGGCATTTCTCTCTACTTTATATATTTATAGATAGATTTATGCTCAATAGAAGGTAAAAGGTCATTTGACACTTATGTCAGTTGGTCAATTATAAAAGAGGTAATTTGCATTGATATTGAGGATTGAGTAATTTGCATAAACGCATATCACAGAAATTTGCGGTGTATTGTGTAATATCATTTCAGTTACTAAACTTTTAAAGCCAAGAAATGAAGGCTGAATCGTTACAAATGATGTTAGAGCCGTTTTATAATGGAAACCAATCAATCAGTCATACATACTCCATCAGAATAATTATAAATGACAAATCTATTGCCATACATTTGTTACATATTTTTCCATGTTTTTTTTATTGAAATTTGAACCAATTCTGAATATTGTTTATGTTACAGTATAATTTTGCTCTTGAATAAAAATTCCTAACTCATTCTTAATTTTAGCACTATCTACATACGTTTATTGAATGAAAATATGCCATATTTGTTTTTTATTTAAAATTGAATCATTTTTGAAAACTGTGAACATTACAACATAATTTTGCTCTTGAGTAATTTTTTTAAAACCAATCTTAATTTTAATACTATCTACATACGTTTGCTTATTTTAAGATTAAAATTATATATAGAAGTAACTATTGATGAAATTAACGACACGGAGTATTGATAGAATTATAAAGGGTCATTTGTTTCTTATTTGTGTAAGAATGCTATAATAAATTATTGGTGCATTGATTGACTTAAAAGTCAATAGATAGATATAAAGATTAGAGTAATTAATTAATAAATAAATAAAATAAAAGATAAAATAGTAAAAGTTGTTAAGAAGATGGATTGAACCCTAGACCTCTTGTATTATAAGAGTGTCTTTAATCATTGAGCTATATTAGAAGATTTAGTTTGTGATGAAAGATTAACAAAAAAAAAAGATAATTGCTCATATTTATTGGACATTAATTGCACCCTTAATCTATTTTATATATTTGTAGATGGTTTGATGTAAAATAGAGTATACTAGTACAAAAGCTTGGTTGATGCACGCCTTCATTAATTACATACTTCTGTTCTTAAGTAACATACGCATTTGAACTACTAAACCAATTAAAATCTCCATTATTCTCTCCATATGTACATATATAATATGGAGAAGCATTAAATGAGAATAGTAAAATAGGAGAGAAATGAGAATAAAAGGAGGTCGTTGGATCGGAGTGGAATCAATGCTCCAGATTAGACTTTCATTAAAAGCCGTATAATTCGGGCGTGCCGAATTTTTCGGCCGTATTATTTGCGTTTTATTGGCGAATAATACGGATTTTGGCTCTTTTTTTTTGCTGGGTACTTTTTTTGTTCGCTGACATTGAACAATTATGTTCAACGCCTTGAACACTTGCATCCAGGACCATGAACACTGATGTTTCAAGCCTTGAACACTTGTGATTTTGCTTATTTTTTTGTTGGGCACTTTTTTTGTTCGCTGTCATTGAACAACGCCTTGAACATATTTTTGATGTTCATCGCTGTTCTCATAAATGTTCATCACTTTCATACAAGATGTTCAATATTCTAGCCGAATTTTACCCGTATTTCCCCCCAATTTTGACCGAAGTTTTTTCGTATTATACGCGTTTTGGGGGGGGAATATTTTTCACTCGTTGTGCACATATTTTCGATGTTTATCACTTTTTCCATAAATGTTCACCACTTTCATACAATATGTTCACTGTTTCAGTCGAATTTTACCCGTATTTTCCCCCAATTTTACCCAAATTTTTATTAAGCGCATTTTTTTTTTGGAAAAACGCTTTCACTCGTTGTGAACATATTTTTGATATTCATCACTTTATCCATAAATGTTCACCACTTTTAATCCAGATGTTTTATACTAGTATACTGTGATGAACATCTATGAGCAAAACAGTGAACATCTATGTTCACTGAAGGGTTGTGAACAAAATTTTGTTCATCACTTTGTCCATAATTTTTCACCACTTTTATTCTAGATGCTCATTATATTGTGATGAACATTTACGAATAAAATAACGAACATTTGTGCTCATTGAGGGGTTGTGAATATTTTTTTGATGTCCATCATTTGTTTTACACAAATATGTGAACAACTATGCCTACATGTGCATCACAAAATACATACAAGAAAAAAGTACATTTTACTTACTTTAAACTTGATTTTATATTAAAGATTACTAATATTGCGTCATATAAACATGCAGTGAACATTAAATAATTATTTTTATAAAGATTTGAGAGTTTAGAAAGGAAAAAAAAGAAGAATAAAAACACTAGAAAATTCAATATTTTTTAGTGTAAAGTGGTGAACATCGTTGTATACTACGATAAACATATACGAACAAAACAGTGAACATCCGTGTTAACTGGGAACAGACACGCGCGCGAGGGAGGAAACGCTGCTGATACGTACGTTCTCAGTTCTCTCCTAGAATTTGGTTCTCACCAGAACCGGATCCTATATAATATAATGCAGAAATGGAAATAAACATACCTATATACATTATGCTGTGATTAGACCTGTCAAAAACCGACCCAACTCGAAAATCCGATCCGATCCGAAAGGACCCGAATCCGACCTGAACGTCACTGGGTCAAGAAGGACCCGAACCCGACCCGACTCGACCCAAACGCAAATCCGAGCTTGCGGGTCTCCTTTATTTTGTATATTTTATTTCATTTATATTAAATATTTTAATATACTTTATTAAATATTTTAATATACTTTATTAAATAATAATATAATATTAATTATATTATTATAATTATTTTATTAAAGTTAAAAATCATAATAATAACCATAAAAAATACATGTTTGACCTGCTGGGTCAACCCGAACCCGATCCGACCCGTCTGATCCGAAAATTTTATCAACCTGATCGACTCGAATCCGATTTGACCTGAACCTGACATGGCTCGAACCCGACCTGCGCAATCCAGTTGACAGGTCTAGCTGTGATGTTCTGAAAACTAATGCAAAATTGCATGATCTGCGGTTTTGACTTTGAGATGCTTCCAGCTTATGATCATCAAATCAACATCGTCAACTCCAAGATCAAGATTCCATTCCTCACCTTCCTAGAAGTTTGACAATGTACTCTATTTCAAGACATTTGCTTCATTATTTAGCAAATCTCAAATGCTAATTAGTTAGTATTACTGTACCATAATTCAACATTCTTTTTCTTTTTTAAAATTGACATTATCTTTTCATGTACAATTGATTGAGCAAATCCCCTTAGTCACCATATAATATTATTTTTTTCCACTTGTCCTAGAAAGAGGAGGTTAAATGGTGGTGTGGAAATTTGATTTGCCTTTCTAATCTGCCAGATTAACTATCTGAAAATTGTCCTATGGTGTGATCTAATATAATTCCCATGTGGCCTTCTACAGTTTTGTCCGGATTTCGCTCGATCTCTCGCCCAATTTTAAAAAACAAATCATTCTCTGCAAGACGGTATTTTACCTAAAAACAAATTAATTCTATATACTTACTAGAGGGAATTACGGAAGGGGTTTTCAGACTCTCAGGAGTCAGGACAGACAAAAATCTCAATTTATATGTGATTTTTTTTTTATGATTTCTGATCTAATTTTTACTGTATATAAAAAAAAAAAAAAACTCTCACGACAGACAAAAATCTCAATTTATACACTCATGTGAAATTCCACAGGCCCCAGAAAAATATAAGATACAATAACAAAATAGAATGGCAGTTTGTGTAATAAATGAGGAAAGCAGAGGGCTTTTGCAGGACTGAGCATGCATATAAGCTCCCCTTCCTCCCCAATCTTTGCCCAACACCTCTCTGTTTCTCCCCTCTCTTCTCTTTTTTGTTTCTAAGGAATTAAGAGAAGCCAAAAATCAAGAAACCAAACAGAGGAAAAAATTTAAAGAAGAGATTCAGAATGAAGGCAGTTTTTGTGCTGTCAATTCTGCTGGTTTCCACCATTTGTCACTCATCCTTGGCCTTCACAATTGTTGATGGTATGTCTCCAATGTCATAAATTTAGCTTAACTGATTTTTATCATTATGTGATTCAAAATGAAAAGTTATATGTTCTTCAACCTTATTACATACTGCCATTGATTTGTTTTCTTTCTGCTTTTGGGGGTGTTAGTTAACTACATAAACTACTAGAAATGTACAACTTCAGAATTTAAACTTTGATAGAAACCCATTAAAGAGGGCAAGAAAATCAAGCTATGGCAATTTTAACATTGTTACTGTCATTTAGCTCAATCGTGGAATGCAAAGCAAGTAGTTAAAATAAACACAGAGAATATTATTTGTCCCTGTTTCTTTTTAAATGACGGATATGCGCTCCTGGATGCACGATAGCCCTCTTGCATTTAAGGGCATAGTAGTCAATTCCACCCCTGCTGAGAAGCTGCAAAATTGCGGTGTGTGTGATGGCAAAGTTTGTCTGCCCCCCTTCTGCTGGGCCTGTTACACAGAGCGAGAGCGAGTGTTAATCATGTATCTCTGCAAAGTTAGATAAACATAAATGCATTGGAAAGGGTAAAACTGACATTTGGAAATCTGTTATATTTATTCAAAAAAATAACTAAAAAAGGGAAGAAAAACAAATAATAAAAGACTGTGTTGCACTTGTATTAGGCGGTGGTCCTATCTCTTTGGCCTTGAAAAGTTAATAAATAGGGCGTTGTATGATGACAGATATATACGTACAGTAGATGAATGTACACCACTATATACACATTGAGGGGAACAAAAGCTAGTACTACTTTGTTGATCGAGAAGTTAAACTCCTTAGTATTTTAATGAATTGTTTAGGATGTTGAAGTTGGTTCGAATGAACCTTGAATGTCGTATTTAAGCTTTTAAGTGATATGAATGTAGTTTTAAACATCTTCTAGGTATGTACATAAATTGATGATATTGGAGTATGTTGACAGTACCAAATAAAGAGTCCATTTATTGATACCTAGCTAATACTGTAGTCATTTTGAATGTAGTTTTCACACCGTCTAGGATTGGGTTTACAAGTATTAATTCTCAATCAACTTATCATAGTACGTTGATTGTTATTACTCTCATTATGTAGATGAAAATTTGTTCAATCGAGCCTTACTAGTTTAATGTCCACGATTCAAGTGTCTCCTACGAGACAGAGATACTTACTATGATAAAGAAATTAGTCCACAAGATCATCCGGCCTAAAATAGTACATAGATCGAGAAATGGGTTCGTGGTCACATGGTGGGGCTTCACAAGGATACAAATTAACACAAACGTCGGTACAGTCGACACTTTGGCAAAACCACATGGTGGGGCCCTCTTCTGAACCGGTGCTGTACGTGATGAATCAGCTGATTGATTATTCACTATTCCATGCTCCATTTTCTACACATACTTTGCTCAAATTAATAGGCATTGTACTCGTATTTTTTTTAATAAAAAAACGTTACATGTAACGTACATATTATATATGTACGTGTAGGGCTTGTACCAAACGGCAACTTCGAAATAGGGCCGAAGCCAAAGGACATGAAGGGGTCGCAAGTGACGAACCCGCGCGGGATCCAAAGCTGGGAGATCTCGGGGTTCGTGGAGTACATAAAGTCGGGGCAGAAGCAAGGCGACATGCTGCTGGTGGTGCCGGAGGGGGCGTACGCCATCAGGCTGGGGAACGAGGCGTCGATCAAGCAGAAGGTGGCGGTGCAGAAGGGGATGTACTACGCCATCACGTTCAGCGCGGCCAGGACGTGCGCCCAGGAGGAGCGCCTCAACATATCGGTGGCGCCCGACACCGGCATCCTCCCGATGCAGACGCTCTACAGCAGCAACGGATGGGACTCCTACGCCTGGGCCTTCAAGGCCGTCTACGACACCGCCGAGATCCTTATCCACAACCCCGGTGTCGAGGAGGATCCCGCTTGTGGGCCCTTGCTTGACTCCATTGCCATGAGGACACTCTATCCTCCTAGAATCACCAACAGTGAGTTTCTTCATTCATTTGAAGTATAATTACTACAAACTTAATTAGAACCTAAATTGGCCCAAGATATTTTAATAGATCCCTCACACTTTTCATAAGCAACTCATAGACACATTACTTCAATAGAACATATATAGCCAACAATCTCGCTCACCGTACTTTATCATACATTTCACTATTATTAATTAATATGATCGAGTTGGGACTCTTGAATGGCAGCAAACCTCTTGAAGAACGGAGACTTCGAAGAAGGCCCGTACGTGTTTCCGGACGCGTCGTGGGGAACCCTAATCCCGCCAAACATCGAGGACGACCACTCGCCGCTGCCGGGATGGATGGTGGAGTCGCTAAAGGCGGTCAAGTACATCGACGCCGAGCACTTCTCGGTGCCGTCGAAGAGGCGGGCCATCGAGCTAGTAGCGGGGCGCGAGAGCGTCATCGCCCAGGTGACGCGCACCATCCCGGGCAAGGCCTACGTGCTGACGTTCGCGGTGGGGGACGCCAACAACGCCTGCGAGGGGTCGATGGTCGTCGAGGCCTTCGCCAACGAGAACACGGTCAAGGTGCCGTACGAGTCCAAGGGCAAGGGCGGCTTCAAGCGGGCCCTGCTCCGCTTCGTGGCCAAGTCCACCCGCACCCGGATCATGTTCTTCAGCACCTTCTACACCATGCGGAGTGACGACTTCTCCTCGCTCTGTGGGCCCGTCGTTGATGACGTCAGGCTCGTTAGCGTTCGCAGGCCTTACATATGAAGTTAAATATGTACGTAACTAAGTAACGTTTGCGTGTTTTGGTTGGGTGTTTGTTACTGCTTTTGCGTGATTTTTTTTACTAAGAGATGGAAGTTTGGGGGTTTAATTTGGAGAATTAATCAAAGTTTGTACGTTGTCTAGGTATGGGTAATTATACGAGATATATAAATAGTAAGGATTTCTTATATGCATGCTGTGTTATTTTAAAGCATGGAAATGGAATTACAAGCTAAGGGGCTTTCTTATATATATATATATATATATATATATATATATATATATATATGTTATAGGTTAAAGAGAGATGATGAATGTACGTGTTCGATGTTTGTAATGGGATCGAGTGTGTTTAATTTTGCGAATATGTAATGTAAACATTTTATATAGCTTGAAAATAAACGAAGCAAATTTACGAAGATGTGGCATGGAATGGATGACGTAGTTTAAAGTATCAAATTAAAACTCGTTTAATTGGCATTGAATATTACATTATTTAAGTAACTCAGCATTGTGTATAAATGTGGGTAGATCTGTAACTCAAATGAGCCACGTTTATTTTTGGAGTATTTATGTGCTATGAAAATATATGACACATGAAGTTCAAATTAAAATATAGTAGATGGAATTTCCAAATTAATGACCCCAAATATCAAAAGTTGATTATTCCTCTAAGAAATCCGGATATAAATCAAATATTGATCGAAAAAACACATGACTTCGGCCTTAACCCAAATCAACACATCGTAGGACAAAATTCACGAGTGTTGGTGTCAATGTGGTCTTTCCATCAAGATTTGAACTTTACTCACAATGTAGATGTAACATTCGAATCAACAATTGATCAATGAACTTGATAACAAGATCACATTAACACTAAGTCACTAAGGCTTCATATGATATTACTTTTATAAAAAAATTTATTATATACTTTTTATATAAAGATAGTTTTGTAAACTTGAAATTTGTATGATATAAAAAACCGTGTAAAAAAAAGAATATATTATATAAAAAAGACTTTATAAATTAATTTTCATACAAATCCTAAATTATTCATGGACGGGATTAATGTTTTTTTTTTTATGGAAAGACATCTAATGCATTAAAACAGAAAAAAGATTACAAAGTACAAAGGATGAACCAACGAAGTTAGTAGCTGAGAGATAACATAAAGTATACCATTGCCCAAAAAGACAAGGATAAAAGACGAACTAGCAAAAAAAAAAAAAACAAGGATCAAAAGGAAACCAAAATCTAGGGTCGCACAAAACTTCACCACTGGAAAACACAAAAGAAGTCTGAATGATCAGTGAAACAGCGTAAGCACTCGAAATCCTAAGAGAGGAGATTGATAGAACGCTGGTAACAACACATAACCAATCAGACCGTGATGTCAGAGCTGAAATTCCTAAATTTCTGGCAAAATACAGACCCCAAGCTAAAGCCTTTGTAGCCAACAGATCCCTAGCAACTCTTGGTTTTACAAGATTACTCCCAAGGATTACAGGAGAGCCATTGCACTTAATCAGAGAATAGGCCGGGCCAACAAAGCCAACATTCCCCAAACAGACATCAACAAACTATACAAAACAGACCCAACAAGAAGCAAAAACATGAACACTGTGCTGACTAGCAAAGCCAGAGCACCAACAAGACCCGATTTACAAGCAAGTCCAAACAAGCTACAACTGGAACAGAGATGGACCACCAACAGTGGATTATAAGCAAACAAAAAATTGACTGTAGTTCCAGGAGGAGGATCCAAAGCAAGCAAGATCAGCCAAAAAAACAGAGTCACACACATTAGGAGCCAAGCTGACATCCCAAAAACGGATGGATCCAAGCAAGAAACACAACCGAAATCGCACCGAAACGAGAAGAGAGGGGACAAAAGCTATACAAGGGGAGATGCACCACGAGCAGCCGGGAACCAAGCAGAGATGGCCGGTCAAGTCACCAATTCAGCCACCATGAACAGGAAAATAGAAGCGGTGTGGTTCAGTGGAGAAATTGAAACCCTAGCCCAATAGATCTGTCGACGAGCTACGCGAAACCCAAGGCAGAGGGAAGATGTGCCCTAGGACGCGAAGGAGCAAAGGTGATGTAGACGAGCCGGCCGTCCAGGGGAGCGGATGAATAAGATGGAGACGGCGGAAGAAATTGAAACCCTAGCACACCGGCTAGAAAGCCCTCACCCAAGAGGGAAAAAGTTTTCCTCATCAGGAGGGTAACTCAGAGACCACCAATTTGGTGAAGTAATGTTTATTCTTAAGTCAAGAGAACTCATTGTATTTTAGTGGACTGGGCCTATGGTTTTATTAAAAAAAAGAAGCAAAAATGTTACAATTTAACTACCTTAACTTCGTCAAAGTTGAAATCGATCACTTGCAAATTGCAATTCATACACTCAATAGAAATTCAGTTCAAATCTTGTGTTTTAGTCAAACAGTTTGACCTCCCTCCCAAATGCTCAGTCACTTTCCAGTCCGTCTCCTCCTCGTTCGACGCTTCTGCCACGCCCCAAATCCCAACTATGTAGCTTCTCACATACGCTTCTTCCTCTCTCTCCAATCCCAGACTCTCCGAACACTCCTCCGTTCCCACGCCCTCATCCTCGTCACCGGAAACGCCGACAACCCCTTCATCGCCGCCAAGCTCGTCTCTTTTTACGCCCTCCACCTCCGACCCCAGACCTCTGACAGAGTATTCGACAATGTCTCATGTAAGGACATCTTTTTGTGGAATTCGATTATCAAATCGCATTTCTCGAACCGGGATTACGACAAGGCGGTGGATTACTATACAAGGATGCGGTTGTGTTACTGCCTACCTGATAATTTCACGGTTCCGATGGTTGTCTCCGCCTGCGCGGAGCTGTTGGAAGCGGACGTTGGGGAATCGGTTCATGGGCTGGTTGAGAAACTCGGCCTTCTCGGTGGGAATTCGGCTGTTGGGTCATCTTTGGTGTACTTGTATTCGAAATGTGGCCGTGTGGAGGTTGCAGCTCAGGTGTTTGATGAAATGACTGTGAGAGATGTGGTGGCTTGGACTGCTCTTGTGATAGGTTATGTGCAGAATGGAGAGAGTGAGAAGGGTTTAGAGTGTCTTTGTAAGATGCACAGGGTGGGGGTGGATGGCGAGAAGCCTAATTCCAGGACTTTGGAAGGTGGGTTGCAAGGTTGTGGCAACTTGGGTGCTTTGACTGAAGGTAGATGTTTACACGGTTTAGTGATTAAGGCTGGATTCGAGGATGCCTCTGAGATACAGTCGTCGTTACTGTCAATGTACTCGAAGTGTGGGACTGCACAAGAGGCTTCTCGTTCATTCTTGGAGTCTGATAATAAAGATCTTCTTTGTTGGACCTCGATTATTGGTGTTTATGCACAACTGGGCTGTGTTCTTACATGCTTTAGCTTGTTTTGGGAGATGCAAAATGCTGGGGTTTATCCAGATGGTATTGTAATTAGTTGCTTACTTTCTGCTTTCCGCGATTCATTGAAGATACGTCAAGGAAAGATTTTTCATGGTTTCCTTGTCAGAAGAAATTATTTTCTTGATCATGTGGTTCACAATGGGCTAATTTCCATGTACTGTAGGTTTGGGCTGCTAACATCTGCTGAGAGTCTTTTAGATAGGGGTGATTATAATAATTCAGACTCCTGGAATATCATGGTTCTTGAATATGCAAAAGGGGGACTACACAGGAATTGCATAGATCTCTTCAGAGAAATGCTGCATCAAGGAGTTGAATGTGATTTGAACTCTATTGTCAGTGTAATTTCTTCATGTTCCCAATTGGGACAGACTCGCATTGGCCAATCTCTTCATTGCTATTCGATCAAAGGTAGATTGCATGAATATACCTCACTTTCCAATTCTCTTATAGATCTATATGGAAAAAGTGGGAAATTTGATACTGCAGAGAAGGTATTCCATCAGATACAAAGAGATACAGTCTCATGGAATACATTGATGTCGGCTTATGCTCATGGCGGTCATTTAGAAAAGGTGATCAGACTTTTTGAGGCAATGATCTCAGAGGGTTCAACTCCAAACCCGGCTACCTTTGTGACTCTGCTTTCCGCTTGTTCCAGTGTCGCGTCCTTGGAAGAAGGAAAAGGAGTACACAAATATATTGAGGAAGCGGGAATGGAATTGAACTTCCAACTTGCAACCGCACTAGTGGATATGTATGGGAAATGTGGCCAGCTCAACAAGTCTAGAGAGGTGTTTGATTCAATGACTGATAGAGATATAATCTCTTGGAACGTGATGATATCTTGTTATGGAATGCATGGAGATGCACTATCTTCTATAGGAGTCTTCAAAGACATGGAAAATTCCGGTATGCAGCCAAACAGTGTCACCTTTCTTGCTCTCTTGTCAGCTTGTAATCATTCAGGTCTCATTAAAGAAGGGAGGTCTTTCTTTAATAGGATGAAATATTACTCCTTGGCACCTACGTTAAAACATTATGCTTGTATGGTCGATCTTCTTGCAAAATCAGGTAATCTAAAGGAGGCTGAAGAGTTGGTTCTGTCAATGCCTATTGCTCCCGATGGAGGCATCTGGGGCACTCTGTTGAGTGCTTGTAAGCTATACAGGGAAGTAGACATCGGAATGAGGATTTTTGAGCGTGCTATTGAGTCTGATCCAGAGAATGATGGATATTACATCATAATGTCAAGCTTGTTTGATTCATCTGGTAAATGGGAAGAGGCAGAGATGATGAGAAAAATGATCAAGGAAAGGGGTTTGAGGAAGAGCACTGGTTGGAGTACACTGTAATTTATTTGGATAAGTGAAGATTTACTTATTACTTTATTAGGATGAGCTTATTGGGAACTTTGCAAGATTCTAAACCCTTGTTTATAGCTGCCCCAGAAGCCAGAACAATTTTAAGGTATTTCCATTTTTAATAATCTCTCAATTTCTTCTGTCAGTTTTGTGTCTTGCTGTATCTTGGATTCCTATTTGGAATTTTTTCCCCTAAGCTGACAAGTTATGATGTTCAACTGCTATATTCACACTGCTGTCGTGCTTTCTTTTCTTCTTAGCCTAGCTGTGAAAATAAACCTAGAGCAACTGCGGACTAGATATTGTGAGCTTCCTGAAGAAGTGGGGAAGTTGAGCAGTAGAGATAACTATAAAGAGAAGATTCTGAACTTGCCTGTGTATCTGCAAAAACTCAAGGTAATTGTGGACTCTTTCTGTCAATTGCCTCTTTTATCACTGGCACTTGAAAACCTTGTAATTTCCAGTTGAACTAACAAACTTGAACAATGTCTGGTACAAGCTTCTGATATGACAATCTAATAAATTTCAGGCTCAAAGTCAACTTACTAGAACTTATGGAGGAACATGCAAACTATGAAAAACAGAAGAAATAACTGTTACTAACACTTGATTTCAACTATCAATGGCAGGATTCACATTAAAGAAGGTACAAGTTCAGGTACTCCTCGGAATGCCAATTACATCAGAGAGGCGTAGATCAGGTATTGTCATTATTGAAGCCTAATTATACAACAAGCCGATTGCTATATGTTCGAGTAGATTAGATTAACCTGTAGATTATAATGTTTACTTTTGTTTTCAAGAGAAAGGAAGTATTGTTGATCATCTTATATTTGCATTCATAACTGAGTTGCAGGGTTTATTTTTGTTTTCAAGTTTATGGATGTGTGCTATATTAAAAAGTATTCCTGTATGATTTTCTCATAAAATCAAGTAGTCTAGAGTATGTGTGTTGAACACCTGGCTGTGCTACTGTGCAAGTGTAACTTTGCTGCTTTTGTTCTGTATAAAGCATAGAAAACATGAGCAAGTTTCGATATAAACCTAATAAATCCCTGACTTGGAAGTAGAAATATTCAACCCAACAATCCAATTTGAGATCATAGAGATCTGACCACAAAACCCAAATTAAGAAAAATGACAAATGACGAATTCATGAGGACCAATATAAGATGGAAGCAGGTGCAATTGCACATTCTGTTCTTACCGAAGCTCAAAATTCTCATGACATCATCTTGTGAAAAATCAATCACTTTTACATACTTGCCATACAATGCGATTCCGGGCAAGGCAGTATCACATCTCACAACACTATACACTAGAAATGAGCACCTGGATAATTCATCTATTGATGGGGAAAGTATCATGATGACTTCAAGCTGTGAGGGATTTCATCAAGATGGATCGGTGACGAGATACTTGATCAAGGGAGCCACAACTGCTATGCTTAGACTGTTGCCTAGTAATGCATAGCTGCACGAGTTCAAAAATAGGATGCATCAGGAAGTTTAACTAAGAAGTATATTCTAAAAGAGGCCTGATGTGTTGCCATCTACTACAACATAAGAAAAACATGCATGCACACATGACATGTTATGCAGTGAGTGTACAATACTTCCAAGGCATGAAAAGCTTTCCAGGAGCAGTGTAGAAGAAGTTCGTCAAGAAAATGAATCCAAGAACGGATGACCCACACAAAACCAACTAAGATAGGAGGGAAGAACACAAGATTGCAGCTGATAAACAAAACCAATCTAAAGGGGTAGTGCAAGTAATGCATTTAATAATACCGTTGCTTGAGGCTGACATTTTCTGGGAAGCTGAATTCCTTCGGAAAAGAGTGCAGATTTGCAACCTTAATCACAAAATGCACAATTTTAAATCAAAACTGGAAAGACGGAAGGAAGTGAAAAACATGAAGTGTAAAGGAAAGATAAACAGTCATAGATATACCTCTCTAGGTGTAAAATATCTAAGCCCCTGGTCCTTCAATGGAGATGCTTTGCCTTTCACTCTTGGCTGTACAAGGAACATCAATGACATGGTTTTATGATCTAAAGTCTAAACTATCAAAGTTGGAGAAGAAATATACTAATCCACTTAGGAAGCGAACCATACTTCAATTGTTGCCAAAAGGGAGCCAGTACCCTTGACATAGCGATAATAACTTTTTGTGAAACAGCAGCAGCGCTTTGAATCAGTATACACGATATCTATTGTCTGTTAAGAAACTCGACAGCAGATGGGGGGATATGAAACACAAAAAAGTCAAATTTTTAACACATTCCAGCAATTACAATAAGAGGATACCCATTGAAGCTCCCCACCTCTCGATCAGGTCTAATGGAACAAAGTACTTATCTAAGGAGAAACCAGCTGATTTTACAGTCTGGCAACATCGATCCACAGACTTGGATAAATCTGCAGATGCATTAGATTCTATTTGATCATCATCCTTGAAACAATCATACTCGATAAATCTTTGGACGGGTTCACAAGACTGGAGCATTTTCTCCAAGCCTTCAGGAGACATATTGGATGTGCTGATGATTCTGTCACCATCATGTCCAGACAATGGACCAGGAGTATAAAGCAGCTGGTTGTTATAGTCAGAGTTCTGGAAAAAAGAAGGCCTTCTTTTTGCCTGAACTTGTAAGTAAGCAGAAAACAAGTATAGATGAGGTTCTACAAATTGCAAAAAGCTGAAGATAACTTAAGCTGCAGAGCTTTTTAAATTCTAACAGAACAAGATACACCAAAAAGCTTCCATGTTGGAACCACCTTTTTTTCTAAATGAAGTCAATACAACAAACTCCCTTCAAAATCGTAACTTTCTGTCAAAATCCAAACAAAGAAGAATTGCCAAACTGTTGTGAAATGTGAACCACTTGATACAAGGAAAAACACAAGAATCTATTTGCTTCCTTAACAAACAATCAAATAAAGACTTCCACTTGTTTGCAGCCACTAGAGGCAGGACAGACCAAATGCAATAAGTAAAAAATTGGAAGTATATGACATCCTATACAATTTTTTTTCATAGTTTATGTGAAGTAGATAGAGTGAAGGAGACAGTACCAGGCAAAAGTAGCGTGGTCTTGAGTAAGGAATTGTGAATTGCAAAGGACTCAAGATGAACTCCTGAGTAACAAAGCCAGTTTTTGCTAGTGTCTCGATCATCTTACTGTGTGTATCAGATGTCTGGTACAAGAAGGGCACGAATAATGAGTAAAATGAATATAAATTAATAGCTGATTCATTAAACTAGCAGAAACGGACCTCAAAACCCACAACATTTTCCACAAACAACATCCGTGGTGCTTGCAAAAGCTGTGGTATTAACTCAAGAATATTAAGAAAAGAGAATGCCCGGGCATCACTTGAGTCCTTCTGAAGGCCTAAGAAGTAATACACATAAGAAAACCTTGCTATAAAAATATATACAATGCAGGTGAGTCAGAAAACTATATCATAAGACTGCAAGCAGTTCACCTTGCCGTGTGTAGGGTTGGCATGGAGGAGAAAGAAGCCAAACATCTGCACCGTAGTTATCAAGATCAGCAGCACTCAAGTTCTGGATGTTGCCCTGTGAGATCAGACAAAAATAAGCAACATTATACAATCGAAACAATAATAAGAAACAATAAATTAGTTAATATTAACCCTCTTCAACCACATCACCCAGATCCCAGTTTTTTAGGAACATCCCTTCCTTTGATCTAAACCCAGAATGTAAGTAAAACCCACCATTGAATTTCAACAAATTCTAGTGGAGTTACATGGAAACTTTACTCTTTGTCCAATTTTGCTCCATTAATAAACCCCCACTACTCCTCTGCATATGATCAGAAGGAGGTGTAAAGCAGCAATCTTATAGTCATATTTCCACATCTCAATACTGAAAGGGTTACAATTTTTTTTTGAGAGTGTGTGGCCAATTCCTAGGTTTCATCTCTGAGTTGCGAAATTCAACTTCCCAATCCAAGTGCCTTCGACCCTCACCCCACTATCCTATCAGTCTCAACCCTAACTTGAAGCAGTAACAAAATGTTCAAACAAGAAATGGCTTTACAGGTTGAATTAAATGATTATTAATAATCTATCCATCCTTTGAAGGCAACGAGAAAGCGTCATCATATGCAAAGCACGTTAATTTTTTCCAGAAAACAAACGGAGTTGAGGAAGAAATGCGGCATATACTTGAGAAGTGGTTAAAGACCTGGTAAGGGCGGTGGCCGAAATTATGCTGATAGACATCATTGGCGAGGTCGTTGATCTCGAAAGCTTCGACTATTGTGGCATTCACCTCTGCCTCCATTAGCGAATACCTCTGCGTGAAATTCAACACAAGGAAGAATGTTTAAGAAAGGGAAAGGCCGTCACTGGACAGGAAGTAGGGGAGAGAGAGAGATACCATGCCACCGATACCGCTGTAGAACTCGAGAACTCTGAGAGGTTGGCCTCCTCGTCCGCCATGGCCTTCTTCCGCCATTTCTGCAGAGACTACTTCACTTTCCGGCGTTCTCACTCAAGTCGCAACTTGCAAGGGGGCTTGGGCTTTGGCCTATGAGCACGTTTCAACCGAACTGAACCAAACCCGGTCTGAAACCAGACCGAACCCGATCCTTTTTTCTTTCTTATAAAAAAGAATAGCTTTATTTTTCACGGATTTGCAAGAATACCCTAAATGGGTTTGTCATTTGTAAAAATAGAAATTTGTATTTTTTTTTTAATTTCAAAAATAAATTAAATTAATAAAATTGGAGGAAAAAAAAAAACCCAAAAATAGAAAAATATCATTTATTAATATTTTTCTCCAAAACCCCAAATTTCCCCCATTTTTCTTGTAGCTATCCCACCCCTTTTCTTCATTTCTCCCGCTCGCTTCCCTCCCATTTTTCGGCCATTTCGCCGTCCTCCATTCCGCCGGCCAGCTGATGAACAGTTGGAACTGAAAGATCCAAACCCATTCTCCCTCCCTCCCTCCCTTTCTCTCCCTCCCATTCTGCAAGCCCATACAAACGTCATCTTCCCATGTGACTGTTGAACACGAATAACTGTTATACAAGAATGACGATTAAGAATAACGATTAACTGTGTAACAGAAGTGTTGAACCTCAGCAGATGAACCCAAAGAACTGTTGAACTCAGCAGATTGATTCACAAGCGGTTAACAGAAGTGTTGAACCTCAGCATTTGAACCCGAAGAACTGTTGAACTCAGTAGATTGATTCACAAGTGATTTCCCAGGTTAGGGTTTAGCCAAAATAATGTAAAACCAAATATTCAGAAGGGACCAAATGTAAAACCAAAGCTACCCAAGTGACCAGATGAACTGGTAGTTTTCTGAAGTTGACAAATGATTTACAAGAGGGTTTTTTTCCTGCTATAATAGAAAGTTATTGTCGACCTTAGTAAAACATATGTCATACTTAATAAGAATAATTGCATAACTACAACTAAAAAACTTTAGTATATAATGTCACATTAAACCATATTACATGCTTGCCTATTGCCTAATTTAGGTAGGACGTGTGACATCTGGCTGAATAGTTCTACTCATAAGCTGAATAGTTCATCTCACCAATCTAAATACAAGATATCTTATTTGGATCTTCCTTTTTCGATGATCTGCTTCTTTGACAATTTTACTTTACATAGATATTAATTGCACTTCATCTCACCAATCTACTTTACAGATATCTTAATTAGAAAATGCTCAATGTTTGAGTATTTTTAGCTACATGGTGCCACTCGTACTGTTGGTGATTTCAAAAGCTTGACATTTTAAATTTCTATTGTGACATACTATTTATACTATTTTAACAAAGTAATAGTCTATGACTGACAAATATAACCGTATTCAGACTGTTTTACTTCGCAGAGATCTTACTTTACAGAGATCTTAATGGCACTTCATCTCACCCATCTCATTGGAGTGTGTGTGTGTTGTTTGGCTATTATTATGTACATGCTTCCAGTCCTACTCTCTCTTTGTTTCACTTCATCTCACCCATCTCTTTCTACTCTTCATCTATTTCATCTCCTTAGAGCAGCTCATGTGGTTGTGTTCTTTGCTTGTGGACTCACAAACTTCTGTTGGATTTTTATTGAGTGCCAAATAGGTATGGGTGATGAATACTCCACCATTGGAGACAAGGGAGAGGTTGACTTCATCGATGTTCCCTCAGTCACAACTTTTACTCATACTGAGGAGGGTCCTGTCATAGTGTCTGTGCCGTTTCCATTTGCTGGAGGAAAACCTCAATCGATTCCTGTCAACAAGGTCGCCGTAGCGTCATTCACAATAGAAAACACCACTGATGAATATGTTTTACTTTGGGGTGTGAAGATTTATGCTTCAAATCCTGAAGATTCATTTGTGTTGTCACTGATGAAACCTCCATCTGGCCAGCCAAATGACATACTCGAGGAAGATTTTGTCTATTCTTTTTGAATGGAGGAACGAAATTTGATGCCACATGATAGCCTGACTATATGGCTGTCTTGTGTGCCTAAGGAGATTGGCGTTTTCACATCTATAGTGTATATAGAAACTGAGGTTGTGACTATTGAACGAGATGTCTTCCTCTTGGCCGAAGATGAAGTATCCAAAGCTTTGGCACCTCAGAGACCATATAACATACCACCACAGATCAGGAAAGCGATAGAGTTTGAGGAAATCCCTGAAGTAGTCTTACAAGGCTTAACAGAGGAAAATTATGTGTCGTATTTCAGTGAGTTGTTAGGGATGGAGGAACTTCTGATTATGGTAAGTGTTATATTTTCTCTGTATGGGGGTTGGGGGACTGAGGGGATAGCTAGATGACATCGTTCTCTCGTAGTACCAAGTTGTTGAATGAATTTTTTATATATTTGTTTACAGGAGTACGTGAAAGCTTATAATATGAAGTCTGTTACTTTGAGACAAAAATATTATCGGTTTGTAGCACTTAAAGTGCCAGGACTAGGTGAAAGAAGGTCCTCGGTTGTCGTTGAAGATGTGGTGAATGTTTATATGGAATATTCTCTCCATCGGGTATGTGGAGAATGTTAGTTAGCTTATTATTTTTGTCAAAGTGTTATATGTTATTGTCGGAATGAATTATGAAATTGCAGGAATTATCGTTGCCAAAGTTGTGTTCTCATGTTGAACAGGGCTTGATCCACCGTGTTGTAGCACTTAAAGTGCTAGGACTTGCCAATGTTCTTTGAACATGGCTTGATCCACCGTGTTGAGGCTGATGAATTATTATTGCAATTTGATGATAGATTTTACCAAAGGCACATAGATAACAATGTGTATGAAATCTGTTTTGTGTTCAACGAGGCAAATTTCAGTAGGCTCCATCAAGTCATTCTATCTGTAGAGGCATTACACAAAAACTTCCTCTTTCCCCATGAGTATCATGAAAAGCGGAGGATTACAACAAACAATCTTGTGCATATCTCACTTCTTCTTGATGAGGAGCAGATAAATGTTGTTCGTTTAATTTTAGGCTGCAGAGGAGGAGCTCTTTATGTGATTTATGGACCCCCGGGAACAGGAAAGACAAAAACAATGGTGGAGGTGATCCTACAACTCTATACAACTAGACGTAATTCTCATATACTGGTATGTGCTTTTTCAAATTGCGCGGCAGATCACATATTAGAGAAAATCCTTTGCGAGGGGGTGAAACTTAGGGAGGAAGATATTTATAGGTTGAATGCCACATGTCGTCCCTTAGAAAAAATGAACGCTGCATTGTTGAGGTTATGCACCTACAGTGCAGATTTCTTCACTTGTCCTTCTCGAGATGCACTCCGCAGGTACAAGATAATAATAACGACATACACAAGTGCATCTTACCTCTATTATGCTGAAGGGGTTAACCGTGACCACTTCTCCCACATCATCTTAGATGATGTAAGCCAAGTTTCAGAGTCAGAGACAATGATCCCCATATCAACCCTCTTACAAAACAACACAGTTATTGTTCTTTGTGGTGATCCCAAACAACTTGGGCTTGATATTCATTCAAAGAAAGTTGAGGCTTATGATTTGGGAAGATCTTTTCTAGAGAGGTTGTTGGACTTTGAAGTTTACAGATCAGGGGATCGCAATTATGTCACAATGTTGTTGAACAATTACCGGAGTCACCCTGCAATTCTTTGTGTTCCTTCAAGACTATTTTATAGTGGAGCATTGATTCCATATCGAAAAGATAGTAACACATCTTCCTTACCTTGGGCTGATATGCTTCCCAATGGGAACTTCCCTTTCATGTTCTTTGGCATCCAAGGCTTTGATGAGAGGGAAAAGGGCAACCCTTCATGGTTTAATAGGATTGAAGCTAGCAAGGTGGTTGAGCTCGTACGGAAGCTGATAAGAAGGAATGTGTATGAGCAAGACATCAAGATTATTACCCCTTTCCCACAACAAGTACTAAGGATAAGGAAGACTCTCATGTCTCTACATATGAGGGATATTGAGATTGGCGGGGTTGAGCAGTTTCTGGGTAAAGAAAAGAAAGTGATCATCCTGTCAACCGTCAGATCGACCGCTAAACACGACAAATATGACAGGACTTTCCGCATGGGATATATGAGCAACCCAAAGAGGTTCAATTTTGCCCTGACTCGTGCCCGATCATTGCTTATTATTGTTGGAAACCCTTATATTATTGAAAAGGTAATTCCCGATAAAAAAAACTTACAAGATTGGCACTGACAATCTTGTAAGTTGTTGGTCATTGACAGGATTACAAATTTGATTAACCAACCGTGTTGTTGGTCATTGACAGGATTTGCACTGGCAAGAAATGTTAAAGGATTGTGTTTCAAATAGCGCCTATGAAGGCTGTGGATTCCGCGTGAAGGAGGAGGTTGCCAGCATGCAGTTGTGATTCTAGTAATGTAATGATAACATCCAGTTGACAACTATCCTTTTTTTAAAGAAATGTAATGGTAGCCCATGTTCTAGGAATGTAATGATAGCATCCAGTTGACAACTATTCTAGTAAGGTAATTGTCTGTGTGTGTAGTGTTGGCATTGTGCTTGAATTTGCAAAACTTACATGAAGATCGACATTAAAATTTTGGCAATCTGACATGTAGAATCAACCATGCTTACGAATACTATTCGAAATTAAATTCATCCTCTTACATAAAAAAACAAAGTCACGAGGTACATACTTCATAGTTAATTCATCCTCAACCATGCTCGATTACAAATGCTGAAAGCACTAATCTCTAGAATCACACCAGCACCAAACGCAGAAATATGAATTATTACATGGTTCCTGAAGTTTTCCTGGGAGTGTAGTGTCTTGTTTTCAGCTTCAAGTTCTGCCACCCTTGCATTTAGTCGCCAAATTGCATGATCGAATTGCATCTCACTTGTATTAAGTTCCATAATTCTTTGTCCAAGTTCATGTATCTCAGTACGTAGGCGTGCGATTATTTCACCCAACATGTTGTAACGTGGGCTATTCGTTAGCAACATGTCTAACTCTTCTTGCAACTTCTCCTTTATTGGAGAAGGTGTAGGAGATGTAGGTGGATGTTCATATTTTCGAGGGTCCCCGCTTTGATAACTTGAGGTGTCGCTGGATGACATTGTTCTTGAGTACTGCAGAAACAAAGAAAGATTTCCAGCCAAAAACACAGTGATACATGCTTGCTTATTGATCCAGTATGAAAACCACACAATAAACAAAGAGGGTTACCTTCAAGTTCGGCGCAACAGTGAAGAATCTTTGCTCCGTGAAATGAACAAAGAGGGTTTAGGGATTGTTGAGTCAAAATGAGAAGGAACATGGTTGGTCATACCCGAAGAGGTTTATTTAGGTTTTTTTGTTCAATTTTTGGGCATGTCATTTTCTATTGAATATTGTTTCATAACTATTTACCTGATATGACTTCTAAAAATGTAGTACACATCATCTATTAACCTCTGTTTCCCCTCTAAAAGTTAACAAGTTTCCCTCTAAATTCTACCCTTTTACCCACGTGTTAGGTTGTCATCCAAACAAAACTTAACCTGTAAACCTGCACAAAGCCACCGTAACACCACAATACCTTAAATCCACAAATCTTCAAAAAGATTGTGCAACATCTTCAATGTCTTTGGAATAGAAGAAATTTAATAATGGGTGAGTTCTGACTTTCACGTTCATATTCTTCTTTACAAGACATTCTTTTGTGATTCACTAAACGAGAGAACAACCTTTGAGCTCCTTGTTGAGCATTACACCAACTTTAACTCTCGTTCATCCTTGATTCTAGAATATTTGTTTTCCCTACAAATTTTTACCCTCAATAGAATTATCAAAATCGCCAGCCTGAAAACCCTTTAATGTCGGTGTTAGGGTATTGTCCCGTTTGGCTAGAAAACCCTTTATTATGGCTTGAAAACCCTTTAATGTCGGTGTTAGGGTATTAGTCATACTGTCAACGTTTGTCATAAAGTATTTAACTTGTGTTTGCTTTTTGTTCGTATAACAGGTTCAAGATCATACTACTTGACTCTGAAAACAGGTGGTGAATGGATATGTAAGGGAAACAAGTGGGTTTTTGATGGGATTGTAATATCCCATATTTTGTAGGGGTAATTTTGAAATTTCTAAATGCCCATATTACAAGTCAGATTAAATTCAGAGAAGATACGGATATTCTGTGAGATGTTTGGTCTCTGTAATATTTTTCTGAGTAATATAAAATACAGTTAAAGTATTTTTGGGTTAAAAGGTCGTTCGTGTATAAATATATTTAACCCGGGGTTAAAAATACGTTACCACTTAAGGTAAAAACGACAAAGAGTCGGAGGGAAGCACTTTGGCCTTGACCGCACCCCGCGGTGAAGGGAGTGCCGCACCCCGCGGTAAGGGCCAGCGAGCAGCTTTGACAGCTTGTTGTGCAACTTGGCGAGGCTAGTTGTAGCTGTGGTGTGTCATCGGGGCTACTCCTCCTAGCTTGTACACGTCCCTGCATATGTGTCTTGCTGGTGGAGACCTTGGAGGACCTATAAATGGAGAGAGATAGGAGGAGGAGGAGAAGCCTCAAACCAGCTTCATCACCATCTCCATCCTCAGAGAAAAAACTCCATTTTTGCTAAACCTCAAGCTTGATTCGTGGAAGGATTCGAACCTCTTTTCGAGCAAGAGAAGGGTGATCCTTAGAGGTGGTTTGAAGCTTAAGAAGGTGGAAAGACAAGCCAAGAACAAATCGAAGCCGATCGGATCGATTTGGGTAAGTTTCTCCCCGAAAACTCCATCGTTTTCTGCTTCTGTCATGGCGCCGCACCCCGCGGTCAGACGCCACCGCGCCCAGCGGCCAAGCACCGCACCCCGCGGTGACTGACCACCGCACCCCGCGGCAAACATGGCCGTGGTGTGTGTGTGTCTTGGATGTTGGCTTGGTCGAGGCTTGGCTTTCCTGAACCGTTCGATTCTTATTCTTTTAGATTCATATATGTAGATGTTGAATCTAACTTAGGGTCTCGTTATGGGTCGTTTCAGAAGGATTTGAGATCCGAAATCTGTCCCTGATCAGACCCGAGAATCATCGTCTGTAAGAGCTCGTTAAGCTTTCTGCAATCTAAGGCAAGTGGCGGTTCGCTCTTGCTCATCATTCCATATTTCCATTAATTATCAATGGTTTGATTGTTAATTAATTTGGAATGATTTACTTTTTGTTGGGAACAGTTTTACTAAATGATTTAAAAGGAATATGATATTATAATAGGTTGTATATCTGTTAGAACAACGCTATTATAAATATATATTTTGGCCCGAGGGCTTTGATATGATTACTACTGTGCTTGGACTGTTTAGTTAGCACGAGTATTCGTAGGAGCGATGGCCTAATTGAGGTCTAGTCGTTTCTTGATAATGAAAATGGTGCTAAGGGTTCTAAACTCAAAGACCATTTGGTGGGTCATGACCTTTCTCTATACTCGGGTATAGAGATGGTGGCACGAAGCTGGTGCTACAAACTTGGGATTCGTCCCTATCAGAAGTATGTCCCGCTGTCGGCAGACATATAATTAAAAGCCTATAATGTGGTGTGCGTTTTGGAATTAAATAAGATAAGTGCCCGAGCGCACATGATTAATAAACCTCAGACGAGTAGTGCAGCTAGGGAATAGTGCAGCTAGGAAAGCTCGTCTTGACTTTGATCAGAGTACCGTTCTCTTTCCAATATGGATTCGCATTAAGCGGTGAGGTTGGTCGTGAACCGAAACATCAAGTCGTTTTTGAATGCTTGTATGATTAATTAATGTTCCCCAACATTTGTCATATTTCCGATAAGACTCAATTCGTTGGAGTCTTCTTTGGGATTGATTGCTGCAAGACTCGGTCTTCCAGAATCTTCTCTTAATCATGCTGCTTGATATATTCCAGTAGGAGTATGGTGGTTGACTATCGTCATCGGTTTTAATTCGAGAAACGATGAGTCTAACCTAATACGACTACTTCGAACCACTCTGCTTTGTACCCTTGCGTAGTCTTTCATTAGACTAACCAACCGTAATTATTCTCTGCATGGTTGGCTGGTGTCATCCCGATTCGGCACATCAGATAAGCATCCGAGGAATGGAGGCTAGAATGACTATAAAAGTAAACGGTGTTTTAATGGTTTATCAGGCTACGATCCTTGGCGGGTGATCTTTATGATCAAGACCCGTGTATTTATATCTATAAAGACTTCCGCTAAATACTATGTTTTGTCCTATGGGGATTGAGATGTAATCCCCAGACATATGTTTTAATTAAAAGTTTTGATGTTTATATCTTAACCGTTGTTTATGAATTGTGTTTAAACCGGTAAAGCCTGGGGTGGCTTCGGTGTGGAAACCGAGGTCACTGGCGGTAATACCTTTCCAACGGATTGAAATTTGGGGGTGTTACAGGGATCACAACGACAACAAGACTTCTTTTGTATGCAGATATGAATTACTCAAATATGAGGAAAAAGTTGGCTGAGAAGATTAAATGCATTGACGAGATAGATGAAATGGAGATAAAATATCTGTCATCGTGGAAACCAATGCCACAACCAATCGATGTCAAAGATGACGAGGACCTTGATGCTTTCAAATTTTTGAACTTGTAATCACAAGATGTTATTTGGCCTATCGAGTTATATGCGAGTATGAAAAAGAAAGGAAACAAATAGGTAGAGGCCGAGGTTGTGATGGCTGGTCATCCAAGTAGAAGTGATGACGAGGACATCACAGTGTGTCTGACTCCGCCACCGTTAACACAAACTCAAGAGGCAGAGGCCGAGGTTGCGGTAGGTTGTCATCTAAGCAGAAATGGTACCAAATCCGACAAGAGCAATATGGTAAGCGACAATTGTCCCACTGAAGTTGTACTGAATATAGTTGATTGTGACATGTATGAAATGAAACCAAAAATTTGTCGTGTAAACAATGGGGAGGTACAAATAGTTGACTTTGTGAGCCAATCTGAGGCAAACTCGGAAACTGATGGGAGAGAAACAAGGTCTTCCACATGAACGAAAAGAATACATGAATATATTGACATTGAAAGTGATTATGGGGAAGATGTTGGGCAAGATTTTGATTGTGATGACTTTGACGATGACTTTGAGGATGATGTTGAGGAAGATGTTGAAGAAGGGACATTGTTGGATGACACTAATGAAGTCGACAACTTATTTATAGACATTGATGAGGAAGTTCTCCAAGAGATTAAAGCCGAGTACTATCGTAGCAAACATTTTAGTAAAAGGCAATTAGATGATTTGGAAGAGCCAATGGAGGATAATGGGGTGAGCGGCAATAATTTGGAAATAAAAGTTAGAGAGCATCTTAATTACAAGAAGGATCTTAATGATCGTTTATCCTTGATGACATTACAGAGGCGCTTCCAGATGAATGTCCAGAAGTCTGATAAGAGTTATATGTGGTAAGGTGCATTGATCC
Source organism: Rheum nobile (assembly GCA_027886185.1). Classification (NCBI taxonomy): domain Eukaryota; kingdom Viridiplantae; phylum Streptophyta; class Magnoliopsida; order Caryophyllales; family Polygonaceae; genus Rheum; species Rheum nobile. Next base: position 2,507,025 of record WOAB01000236.1, on the reverse strand, counting down.
TAGTTGCACATTTTTTTGTCGTGGGAGCGCTCTTGGCAGCACATGATTGTTTGAAGTAAGGAAGTATTGTGGACAACACACATGTGGCATGAAGCTAAAGCATAATCACCACAAACATGCAAGTTCAAGCCTAATTGCTGACCATATTATGTCAAGGTAAGTAAACAATCATGTCAGTACGATCATATATATTTATCAGCATGTATATGAACTAACCTTAACACATTACATATACAATTATGTTACAGCTTTAACATAACCGATACATGTCTTAGACCTCGTGCTGCCGAAATTCAAGACATCATGAAGAAGATGGGAGTGGCAGTTAGTTACGACAAGGCAAACAGAGCACATTTAACCGCCATTGACAGGATAAGAGGCACAGCTGAAGAAAGCTACAATAGGATTCATGGATACATGTACATGCTCGAAAGGATGAATACATGGACAATCCCTATATTATTTGACACAACTGTCATTCGAATGCCGTTTAAGTGTCATGTAACTTCCATGTAACTGCCATTTAACCTACACGCACATAACTGCCATTCAACTACCACTTCTATAAATAAGTTGTCGTAATATTGTATGTAATCTAAACAAATGTCTTCCAAAACATCCAATTGTACGTAATCTAAGCAAATGCCATCCAAACCCCAAAAAGAACATCCAAATATCCAATTTAAACGACGGGGTTTCTTAGGCTCAACCTCCACACCCCGTCAAATACGCTGTGAGCCATGTCCCTCCTGAAGCCGTCAATAAATTTGTCTGCCACAACGTCAAGATTTTTCCAACCAGCACTGAGCAACTCGATGTGTTTCAGAGTGTATATCCCACAGTCATGACTACGAACACAAAATGCAATAAAGTTACTTAGATGACGTATATAATAAAATTGGTAAGGGGATTGATATTTCGACTTACCCGCGCTTGTTCTGCTTCAGTCCTTGAATTCTTTCAAATTTAATCTCTTTAGTATCCCGATGTTCAAATTTCTTGGCAAGAGGCGGGTACTGTGTCATGAAGTGAGGAAGATGTAACACCCCCAAATTTAACCCCATTTGGAAGCGCTACTGCCGATGACCCCGGACGTAAACCCCGAAGTCACCCCAGGCTTTTCCGACGTCATAACTGACTTAAAACACAGTTACGATACTAAAATCATAACTTTTATTAAACCACATGGTCGCGGAATTACACGATTCCTAAAACGACCCAAATACATCAGAAATACAAAAATAGCACAGCGGAAATCGTTTAAAACACAAAGCGATAAGACAAGTTGTCGAAAACAAAACACCATTCATCTTCATAGTCGCTCTAGCCTTCTCTGAACAACAACATATCTGCATGTGTCGAAACGGACGGACGACACCCCCATGACGTTACAGATAAATAAAATACAAGCGTTAGTCTAATAAATAGACTAAGCAAGGACGGAAAACATACTCCAGTAATTCACACAAATGCTAAACAAGCAGTTCCACATATCACAAATCATATCAAAGCAGTTCCACATATCACAAATCACATCACAATCTCAAGTCACATGATTACAGTATATCTTTTATATTAGCGTTGATTCTAGCAGAAATACAACCTAATATAATATCAGATTTCAATTATCTCAAATTAATTAAAAACCACTTGCCAACGTTCATTAATTAGGTGCGACAAGCACTTATCTGTATTAAATGACCACACACACACATATCACGTTATAAACTTTTAACTGGACCTCACAGGATCCAATTCTCTAACTATCGCATTGGGTCTTAATTGCCCTTATAAAGAATGAACCTCACAGAGTCCAAACTTTCACTATCGCATTGGGTCTTGATTGCCCTTATAAAGAATGAACCTCACAGAGTCCAAACTTTCACTATCGCATTGGGTCTTAATTGCCCTTATAAAGAATGAACCTCGCAGAGTCCAAACTTTCACTATCGCATTGGGTCTTGATTGCCCTTATAAAGAATGAACCTCACAGAGTCCAAACTTTCTACTATCGCATTGGGTTTTTAATTACCCTTAACAGTTATAAAGAAACGCCCATGGAACACACCGGATCCAGGCGCTCCTACGAATACTCGTGCTAACTAACAGTTAAACACGCAAACACATCACACAGAGAACCATCACGGCTCAACCTGAACAACTATCACCCTAGATTTAATAATCTAGGCCACACACAATAAATCATATCAAGGACCCTTACGGCCTTCACCTGCACAAATCTAGAATAGACTAGCGTCGGTTCTAGCAAAATATACAACCTAGTATAATATCTTCTTTTAAACACATAACGTTATCAAAACAATTCCCAACATAATTAACAACAAAACAATTGATAATTAATGAAACATGATTAAGCAAGAGCGAACCGCCACTTGCCTTAAATCCGACAAGCTCGAACCAAGCAGAGCAACGTCTAGTTCCTGGGTCTGAAACTGGAGCAAATCTTGGATAATAAATCCCTAAGAAATGGCCCATAACAAGACCCTAAGTTAGATTCAATATACTTATATATGAATCTAAAAGAATACAAGAAGAAATCAAAGGGAACGAGCAAAGCCCAAAGCCAAACCACAAAACACACAACTCGGACACAATACCGCGATCGCGGCAGGTCGCGGTCGGTCGCGGTTTTGTGCTGTGACAGTGGCTAGCTCGCGAGACAAAAATGGAGAATTTCTTACCCAAACCGATTTGTGTGCCTTCGATTTGTCTATGGTTCGATCTCCCAACACCACAAAGCTTCACACAACACTCAAGAGCACCTTCTCAACTCAAGAGACACTCGAAATCTCCCATACACGAAGCTCACAAGCTCGGTTTTAATGGAGAAAACAGAGGAAAATAGAGGAGAAGAAGAAGGAAGAAGAAGAGAGCTTAAGCTTCGGTCTTCACCTCCTTTTATAGCCCAAATCCGACACCTCCAAGGGGACAAGGGGACAAAGGCGAAGGGCCAGTTGGCTGCCCACTTGGCCTGCCCAAAAATATCCCAAAAACAGAGCTACAGTAACCGCCATGCGAGGAAGACGACACTGCTCAGCAAAAGGCATTACCGCGATCGCGGCCGATCGCGTCAGGTCGCGGTTCATCGCGGTCAATCGCGGTTGATCGCGGTTTCTGGCCGACTTTATTTATTCTTATCCAAACTTAGTTTGGATTAAATTTCTTAACTCCGGGTTAAATATATTCGTACTTTAACGATATATTAACCCCGAAAATATCTCAATTGTATTATATAATGCTCGGAAAATTCTACAGAGCTTAGACCCCTCTTCAGAAGGTCCGAGACTCACTGAATTAAATCCATCTAGCAATTCGGGCATAAGAAAAATTTAAAAATAATTCAAAATACCCTTAAAAATTACGGGGTGTTACATTACTACCCCCTTATTTTAAGTTTCGTCCCCGAAACTTGCATTATCAAGGCCGACAACAAGTAGGGAAAGTATCTAAGTACACCCGTCTCAGTCTCCCAAGTAACCTCTTCGGTTTCTAACTTGGAGCACAAAACTTGTACCAAAGGTACACCCTTGCTACACAACTGTTTGGTTTCAACCAAATATTTATATTAGCAAGAATATTTACAACAAAAGGTTTACAACCTTGCTGCATACTTAAACTTACTAACACAATTATCCATAACAAAAGACTGGGTAACACCCAAATCTACAACCTACAACAAAAGTAGAAAGCTTTAAGCAAATGGAAAATCAGATCCATCTGCCTCACGCATCACGTAAAGGCGTTGACCTTGACTTCCAGAAGCTATTGGGGCCTTCCCTTTATTCTGTGCAGTGGTCTGCATCGAAGGACTCGGAGCCTCAACCGGTTTATACTCAAGCTGGTTGTTCTGATTAGCAGACCTTTGCTACGACTCCGTTCCTTTCTGCTCTCCTTGACGACAGAACTTTTGCATGTGACCTTCCTTTCCACAGCCAAAGCATACACTCTTCTTACTCTGACAATCAAAATTCTTGTGCCCGAAAGCACCACAATTGAAACACTGATATGGTCTGTTGCTCCAACCTGAGCCCCTGGCAGAGCCAAAATGAGTTGTCTCGGTCTTAGCACGACCAGACTTCTCAAACTTAGTAGGCGATGCCGGTCGTTTGAACGAACCAGCTTGGCAATCCTGCTGCCCACCTTTTTCCTTAACCTGTTTCTTCCGCTTACGGGCAGACTCCTCCAGAGTTGCCTCCAACTTGTAGGCCGCATCCACGTACTGCTCCAGAGTAGAGCATGAGTGGTGCACCATCCATGGCTTAATATCTGGGCTCATCCATTCATGAAAGTACCAGATCTTCTGAGCCTCACTGATTATCTGCGGTTCTGCATACTGCAGCAAATGATTGAACTTAGTGGCGAGCTCTGTCACCTTTAATCCTTTTGTCTTTGGATATAAAAACTCTTTATGCTTCTCCTCCCTCATAGCTCGAGAGAAGAAACGGTCCGTCATCTTGGTCTTAAACATTGACCAGGTCAATACCGGGCTATCAGCTAAGCCGGTACTCTCCCACCATTCACTGGCTTCTTCCTTCAGCTGAAGAGAGGCTATTTGCACTTTCTCTGCCTCGGTGCAATCCACGTTGCGGAACAACCGCTCCATATGGGAAAACCAATGAGCAGCTCTAACTGGCTCTCCTTTTCCATCATAATGGTCAGGTCTCAAAGAGTTAATGGTCTTCAACACTCGACCATAATCACCTCTCTTCCTGACCGCCTCATCTTGGTGTACATAAACAACTGGCTCCTCAAATCTAGGAACCATTGGGGGAATTGGCACAGCTTGTGCATGTGGTGCGGCAGGTTGCCTAGCCTCGGCGAGTACTTGCATCATTATCTCCCGAATAGCTGCAACAGCTGCTGCATCAAAAACCATTGGAGCGTTGGCCGAAGCTTGGCCATTGCCTCCAGGGTTATTCTGTGACATTGACTCGTGTTCTCCTACACGGTTCAGGTCGTCCCTTATGATTGGCCTTGGATTGCTTGGCCCAGCACCATCGCGTATAGTATTCCTTGTATTCACCATCTGTTTACCGATCAAATCCCAAGTATTAATATCTTTTCCATAATACTTATCATGATAAAGTCACTTGGAATAGATCAACTTGGTAACGTTCCTAGGTGAATACCAAACTGGAATACTTAGGTTCTACAACCTCAAATCCTGACAAGAGAACTGAAAACTCAAGTCTAACTGGAGATGGCAAAACCACCTCGACTCCTTCCGAGTCCTTCAGAAGAGAACATAACGCACCCTCAACTACGGGTGACAAACAGAGAGTCTTAGTCTTTCTAGACACAGAAGCAACTTCCATGTCAGACTGTAGAAGGCACGACTATGAACGGCTTTTTATTTGAAAAATTTAGAGCTCTTGGAAAACATTTTAGCTCTGATACCATTTCTGTAACACCCCCAAATTTAACCCCATTTGGAAGCGCTACTGCCGATGACCCCGGACGTAAACCCCGAAGTCACCACAGGCTTTTCCGACGTCATAACTGACTTAAAACACAGTTACGATACTAAAATCATAACTTTTATTAAACCACATGGTCGCGGAATTACACGATTCCTAAAACGACCCAAATACATCAGAAATACAAAAATAGCACAGCGGAAATCGTTTAAAACACAAAGCGACAAGACAAGTTGTCGAAAACAAAACACCGTTCATCTTCATAGTCGCTCTAGCCTTCTCTGAACAGCAACATATCTGCATGTGCCGAAACGGACGGACGACACCCCCATGACGTTACAGATAAATAAAATACAAGCGTTAGTCTAATAAATAGACTAAGCAAGGACGGAAAACATACTCCAGTAATTCACACAAATGCTAAACAAGCAGTTCCACATATCACAAATCATATCAAAGCAGTTCCACATATCACAAATCACATCACAATCTCAAGTCACATGATTACAGTATATCTTTTATATTAGCGTTGATTCTAGCAGAAATACAACCTAATATAATATCAGATTTCAATTATCTCAAATTAATTAAAAACCACTTGCCAACGTTCATTAATTAGGTGCGACAAGCACTTATCTGTATTAAATGACCACACACATACATATCACGTTATAAACTTTTAACTGGACCTCACAGGATCCAATTCTCTAACTATCGCATTGGGTCTTAATTGCCCTTATAAAGAATGAACCTCACAGAGTCCAAACTTTCACTATCGCATTGGGTCTTGATTGCCCTTATAAAGAATGAACCTCACAGAGTCCAAACTTTCACTATCGCATTGGGTCTTAATTGCCCTTATAAAGAATGAACCTCGCAGAGTCCAAACTTTCACTATCGCATTGGGTCTTGATTGCCCTTATAAAGAATGAACCTCACAGAGTCCAAACTTTCTACTATCGCATTGGGTTTTTAATTACCCTTAACAGTTATAAAGAAACGCCCATGGAACACACCGGATCCAGGCGCTCCTACGAATACTCGTGCTAACTAACAGTTAAACACGCAAACACATCACACAGAGAACCATCACGGCTCAACCTGAACAACTATCACCCTAGATTTAATAATCTAGGCCACACACAATAAATCATATCAAGGACCCTTACGGCCTTCACCTGCACAAATCTAGAATAGACTAGCGTCGGTTCTAGCAAAATATACAACCTAGTATAATATCTTCTTTTAAACACATAACGTTATCAAAACAATTCCCAACATAATTAACAACAAAACAATTGATAATTAATGAAACATGATTAAGCAAGAGCGAACCGCCACTTGCCTTAAATCCGACAAGCTCGAACCAAGCAGAGCAACGTCTAGTTCCTGGGTCTGAAACTGGAGCAAATCTTGGATAATAAATCCCTAAGAAATGGCCCATAACAAGACCCTAAGTTAGATTCAATATACTTATATATGAATCTAAAAGAATACAAGAAGAAATCAAAGGGAACGAGCAAAGCCCAAAGCCAAACCACAAAACACACAACTCGGACACAATACCGCGATCGCGGCAGGTCGCGGTCGGTCGCGGTTTTGTGCTGTGACAGTGGCTAGCTCGCGAGACAAAAATGGAGAATTTCTTACCCAAACCGATTTGTGTGCCTTCGATTTGTCTATGGTTTGATCTCCCAACACCACAAAGCTTCACACAACACTCAAGAGCACCTTCTCAACTCAAGAGACACTCGAAATCTCCCATACACGAAGCTCACAAGCTCGGTTTTAATGGAGAAAACAGAGGAAAACAGAGGAGAAGAAGAAGGAAGAAGAAGAGAGCTTAAGCTTCGGTCTTCACCTCCTTTTATAGCCCAAATCCGACACCTCCAAGGGGACAAGGGGACAAAGGCGAAGGGCCAGTTGGCTGCCCACTTGGCCTGCCCAAAAATATCCCAAAAACAGAGCTACAGTAACCGCCATGCGAGGAAGACGACACTGCTCAGCAAAAGGCATTACCGCGATCGCGGCCGATCGCGTCAGGTCGCGGTTCATCGCGGTCAATCGCGGTTGATCGCGGTTTCTGGCCGACTTTATTTATTCTTATCCAAACTTAGTTTGGATTAAATTTCTTAACTCCGGGTTAAATATATTTGTACTTTAACGATATATTAACCCCGAAAATATCTCAATTGTATTATATAATGCTCGGAAAATTCTACAGAGCTTAGACCCCTCTTCAGAAGGTCCGAGACTCACTGAATTAAATCCATCTAGCAATTCGGGCATAAGAAAAATTTAAAAATAATTCAAAATACCCTTAAAAATTACGGGGTGTTACATTACTACCCCCTTATTTTAAGTTTCGACCCCGAAACTTGCATTATCAAGGCCGACAACAAGTAGGGAAAGTATCTAAGTACACCCGTCTCAGTCTCCCAAGTAACCTCTTCGGTTTCTAACTTGGAGCACAAAACTTGTACCAAAGGTACACCCTTGCTACACAACTGTTTGGTTTCAACCAAATATTTATATTAGCAAGAATATTTACAACAAAAGGTTTACAACCTTGCTGCATACTTAAACTTACTAACACAATTATCCATAACAAAAGACTGGGTAACACCCAAATCTACAACCTACAACAAAAGTAGAAAGCTTTAAGCAAATGGAAAATCAGATCCATCTGCCTCACGCATCACGTAAAGGCGTTGACCTTGACTTCCAGAAGCTATTGGGGCCTTCCCTTTATTCTGTGCAGTGGTCTGCATCGAAGGACTCGGAGCCTCAACCGGTTTATACTCAAGCTGGTTGTTCTGATTAGCAGACCTTTGCTACGACTCCGTTCCTTTCTGCTCTCCTTGACGACAGAACTTTTGCATGTGACCTTCCTTTCCACAGCCAAAGCATACACTCTTCTTACTCTGACAATCAAAATTCTTGTGCCCGAAAGCACCACAATTGAAACACTGATATGGTCTGTTGCTCCAACCTGAGCCCCTGGCAGAGCCAAAATGAGTTGTCTCGGTCTTAGCACGACCAGACTTCTCAAACTTAGTAGGCGATGCCGGTCGTTTGAACGAACCAGCTTGGCAATCCTGCTGCCCACCTTTTTCCTTAACCTGTTTCTTCCGCTTACGGGCAGACTCCTCCAGAGTTGCCTCCAACTTGTAGGCCGCATCCACGTACTGCTCCAGAGTAGAGCATGAGTGGTGCACCATCCATGGCTTAATATCTGGGCTCATCCATTCATGAAAGTACCAGATCTTCTGAGCCTCACTGATTATCTGCGGTTCTGCATACTGCAGCAAATGATTGAACTTAGTGGCGAGCTCTGTCACCTTTAATCCTTTTGTCTTTGGATATAAAAACTCTTTATGCTTCTCCTCCCTCATAGCTCGAGAGAAGAAACGGTCCGTCATCTTGGTCTTAAACATTGACCAGGTCAATACCGGGCTATCAGCTAAGCCGGTACTCTCCCACCATTCACTGGCTTCTTCCTTCAGCTGAAGAGAGGCTATTTGCACTTTCTCTGCCTCGGTGCAATCCACGTTGCGGAACAACCGCTCCATATGGGAAAACCAATGAGCAGCTCTAACTGGCTCTCCTTTTCCATCATAATGGTCAGGTCTCAAAGAGTTAATGGTCTTCAACACTCGACCATAATCACCTCTCTTCCTGACCGCCTCATCTTGGTGTACATAAACAACTGGCTCCTCAAATCTAGGAACCATTGGGGGAATTGGCACAGCTTGTGCATGTGGTGCGGCAGGTTGCCTAGCCTCGGCGAGTACTTGCATCATTATCTCCCGAATAGCTGCAACAGCTGCTGCATCAAAAACCATTGGAGCGTTGGCCGAAGCTTGGCCATTGCCTCCAGGGTTATTCTGTGACATTGACTCGTGTTCTCCTACACGGTTCAGGTCGTCCCTTATGATTGGCCTTGGATTGCTTGGCCCAGCACCATCGCGTATAGTATTCCTTGTATTCACCATCTGTTTACCGATCAAATCCCAAGTATTAATATCTTTTCCATAATACTTATCATGATAAAGTCACTTGGAATAGATCAACTTGGTAACGTTCCTAGGTGAATACCAAACTGGAATACTTAGGTTCTACAACCTCAAATCCTGACAAGAGAACTGAAAACTCAAGTCTAACTGGAGATGGCAAAACCACCTCGACTCCTTCCGAGTCCTTCAGAAGAGAACATAACGCACCCTCAACTACGGGTGACAAACAGAGAGTCTTAGTCTTTCTAGACACAGAAGCAACTTCCATGTCAGACTGTAGAAGGCACGACTATGAACGGCTTTTTATTTGAAAAATTTAGAGCTCTTGGAAAACATTTTAGCTCTAATACCATTTCTGTAACACCCCCAAATTTAACCCCATTTGGAAGCGCTACTGCCGATGACCCCGGACGTAAACCCCGAAGTCACCCCAGGCTTTTCCGACGTCATAACTGACTTAAAACACAGTTACGATACTAAAATCATAACTTTTATTAAACCACATGGTCGCGGAATTACACGATTCCTAAAACGACCCAAATACATCAGAAATACAAAAATAGCACAGCGGAAATCGTTTAAAACACAAAGCGACAAGACAAGTTGTCGAAAACAAAACACCGTTCATCTTCATAGTCGCTCTAGCCTTCTCTGAACAGCAACATATCTGCATGTGCCGAAACGGACGGACGACACCCCCATGACGTTACAGATAAATAAAATACAAGCGTTAGTCTAATAAATAGACTAAGCAAGGACGGAAAACATACTCCAGTAATTCACACAAATGCTAAACAAGCAGTTCCACATATCACAAATCATATCAAAGCAGTTCCACATATCACAAATCACATCACAATCTCAAGTCACATGATTACAGTATATCTTTTATATTAGCGTTGATTCTAGCAGAAATACAACCTAATATAATATCAGATTTCAATTATCTCAAATTAATTAAAAACCACTTGCCAACGTTCATTAATTAGGTGCGACAAGCACTTATCTGTATTAAATGACCACACACACACATATCACGTTATAAACTTTTAACTGGACCTCACAGGATCCAATTCTCTAACTATCGCATTGGGTCTTAATTGCCCTTATAAAGAATGAACCTCACAGAGTCCAAACTTTCACTATCGCATTGGGTCTTGATTGCCCTTATAAAGAATGAACCTCACAGAGTCCAAACTTTCACTATCGCATTGGGTCTTAATTGCCCTTATAAAGAATGAACCTCGCAGAGTCCAAACTTTCACTATCGCATTGGGTCTTGATTGCCCTTATAAAGAATGAACCTCACAGAGTCCAAACTTTCTACTATCGCATTGGGTTTTTAATTACCCTTAACAGTTATAAAGAAACGCCCATGGAACACACCGGATCCAGGCGCTCCTACGAATACTCGTGCTAACTAACAGTTAAACACGCAAACACATCACACAGAGAACCATCACGGCTCAACCTGAACAACTATCACCCTAGATTTAATAATCTAGGCCACACACAATAAATCATATCAAGGACCCTTACGGCCTTCACCTGCACAAATCTAGAATAGACTAGCGTCGGTTCTAGCAAAATATACAACCTAGTATAATATCTTCTTTTAAACACATAACGTTATCAAAACAATTCCCAACATAATTAACAACAAAACAATTGATAATTAATGAAACATGATTAAGCAAGAGCGAACCGCCACTTGCCTTAAATCCGACAAGCTCGAACCAAGCAGAGCAACGTCTAGTTCCTGGGTCTGAAACTGGAGCAAATCTTGGATAATAAATCCCTAAGAAATGGCCCATAACAAGACCCTAAGTTAGATTCAATATACTTATATATGAATCTAAAAGAATACAAGAAGAAATCAAAGGGAACGAGCAAAGCCCAAAGCCAAACCACAAAACACACAACTCGGACACAATACCGCGATCGCGGCAGGTCGCGGTCGGTCGCGGTTTTGTGCTGTGACAGTGGCTAGCTCGCGAGACAAAAATGGAGAATTTCTTACCCAAACCGATTTGTGTGCCTTCGATTTGTCTATGGTTCGATCTCCCAACACCACAAAGCTTCACACAACACTCAAGAGCACCTTCTCAACTCAAGAGACACTCGAAATCTCCCACACACGAAGCTCACAAGCTCGGTTTTAATGGAGAAAACAGAGGAAAATAGAGGAGAAGAAGAAGGAAGAAGAAGAGAGCTTAAGCTTCGGTCTTCACCTCCTTTTATAGCCCAAATCCGACACCTCCAAGGGGACAAGGGGACAAAGGCGAAGGGCCAGTTGGCTGCCCACTTGGCCTGCCCAAAAATATCCCAAAAACAGAGCTACAGTAACCGCCATGCGAGGAAGACGACACTGCTCAGCAAAAGGCATTACCGCAATCGCGGCCGATCGCGTCAGGTCGCGGTTCATCGCGGTCAATCGCGGTTGATCGCGGTTTCTGGCCGACTTTATTTATTCTTATCCAAACTTAGTTTGGATTAAATTTCTTAACTCCGGGTTAAATATATTCGTACTTTAACGATATATTAACCCCGAAAATATCTCAACTGTATTATATAATGCTCGGAAAATTCTACAGAGCTTAGACCCCTCTTCAGAAGGTCCGAGACTCACTGAATTAAATCCATCTAGCAATTCGGGCATAAGAAAAATTTAAAAATAATTCAAAATACCCTTAAAAATTACGGGGTGTTACAGAAGAAACCTTAAAACCCCATGCAGCCAGGTCTCTACGACCAAGTTAGTGTTCAAATCCACATTACAATCATATACATTTGCCTGCCATTGCTGCATATCGATCTCTATAGCCATCCAATGCATGTTATCAATGTTGAAGGGGACATAAATGAAGTCCATATCATCCCAACTGGAGCCATAAGCTTTAGGCCGATCTCCCCTAAAGTATTCAAGTGCACGTTCAGGTGCAGGTGGAACAGTGCATGCATTTTGGACATAGTATCTATATGCATCCGTATAATCAGCAGCCCAGAAAACGTCCAATATTGTGGCCTTGCGTTTAACTTCGGACTCCAAAAGCGCCTTACGAATATAACAACAAACTTCATCGATTTGCTTCAAAAAAATATAATTCATCCTATCAGGCATTGCAAGAAATCCCAACAGTAAACTAATTTGACATCATAAGTAAATAACTTACACCATCTTCCATCCAAGCTTTTGGTTCCAGTATTAGGCCAAATCAGTCCTTGTCCATCTTTTGACCACACAGTCCAACTCTTGGCTTAGAGCTGAAAAATAAAGAAGGCGTAATTAAATCCATGAAAGATAGTTGAACATTATTAAATCCGTGAGATACTAACCTTTCATCATCCATCCATTTCAGCAAAGCAGTCATCTCCTTCACCTGTGAATTATTGGTTATCTTCTTTACAGTTTTCCCTTTTTTCTCATCTGTGTAAGGTGTTAGTTTTTTGGCGGATGGCTTCACCATACGACTAGGAAGAACCCTCTTCGGTTGGAGATGCTGCTTCCGTTTATTTTTGGGTTTTGCCTTGGCGGATAAATCAACCACAACGGCTAGCATTGAAAGAGGTTCCTCTCTTTCCTCAACCTCTGCCGTGGTTAGCTCCTGCTGGGTAGCCTCCGGTGCTTCTTTAATGTCGTTAGTAAAATCCTGCTCCTGGTCCTTTTCACCATCGCCAGCATTTTCATTTAGGTCTTTGACAATGGCCATAACACCATCCGCACCCTCAACATCATTGTTACCTTCAATAGAATTATCAAAATCCTGCAATCATAATAACCATGTCATACATGAGTAACAATCATGTCACCATGCCAGACTTTTTCTTGTAAAACATAAAAACTCTCATCAGACACTAGAAATCTTGTCACCTCATACAAATAATAATGTCATAGTAGTAATGATAATATGAAAATTTTTCATATGAGCATATTCATACATCTTTGCCTTCAGCCTATACCTTCTCTACCTCAGCCTCCTGAACCTCAACCTCTAACTTCTCCACCTCAGCCTCCTGAACCTCAACCTCCACCTCCTGAACCTCAACCTCTTTGTCACCACCCTCACCATCACTCTCATTATCCTGATCAGCATCACCAACTTCATTATCCTCATCAGAAACTTCATCACCATCATGACTTGCAACCTCAGAGTCTACCTTGTCCTCCTCCTTCGGTTTGTCACCACCCTGGCGAAGTTCTTCATTGTCATTACCCTTATCACCATCACCATCATCATCATCATCATCACTCTCAACCTCATCACTCTCAAACTCTTCACCCTCAACCTCCTTATCCTCCACCTCCTCATCCTCTGTTTTCTGGTCATCCTTATAAACTTCCTCCTCTTCCTCATCAGACTCACCATAGGATTCAAAATCATCCTCATCCGAATAACTCTTTGATTTCCCCTTACTCTTGAGCTTAGGCACTTCCTCCTCCTTTGATACCCTCTTTTCTAGCCTTCCCATCCTGTCAAGCACTCTTTTATCCATCATCTTCATCATTCTGAACATCTGACTTATCACCTTTGATAAATGCACAGATGCATTACTCGGGCACGCTCCATCTTTTCCTTGCTTCCCCTTCCCCTTCTTTTTCAAACCCTTCATTGCTTCCTTCACAATCTTGTCAAAATACGGGTCATCATTTTCAACAACATAGTAGCAGTCAGACAGCTTATCCACCTCATCCTCATCGGGAATAAGAATGGGCTTAACCACATGTGTAGGATCAGCCAAAGACAACTCCAACACTCCATGTTCAGGGGCTTCATCTGAAAACCAACGAAGACCTCGAGGCATTGCAGATTCACTCAACTTTGATGCAAATTGGAGACCAAATGTTGGCACAGCTTCCCATGCCCATATCTACAATAACAAGCGATTTGAGAATTAGCAAATTAAGATACATTAAATTATTTTATCTTGTCACCATATAATTTAGATCAGGTCACCATAAAACTATCTGGAATGCAAATAAAACTATGTTGGAAAACTAGTATGTTGTGTCAATCAAAAAACAAACAACTTCCTGCATATTCACCATGATTCTGACATCATGTACTCAAATATCCTGTCATAGTATAGCATAAAGTATACTACTATGCTGTAAATAAAACACACTCAGTAATTCATATTTCAACCATTAAAAATTTAAATCAGGTCACCATAACACTATCTAGAATGCAAATAAAACTATGTTGGAAAACTAGTATATTGTGTCAATCAAACAACAAACAACTTTCTGCATATTCACCATGATCCTGACATCCTGTACTCAAATATCCTGTCATAGTATAGCATAAAGTATACTACTATGCTACAAATAAAACACACTCAGTAATTCATATTTTAACCATTAAAAATTTAAATCAGGTCACCGTAAAACTATCTGGAATGCAAATAAAACTATATTGGAAAACTAGTATGTTGTGTCAATCAAACAACAAATAACTTCCTCATATTCACCATGATCCTGACATAGGGTATTCAAACATCCGGTCATAATATAGCATAAAGTAATTAATATTTGAAGCAATAAAACTACCTGAAACACAACTGGCATGCCTTGAATGGAATATGAAATTCTTGGTGCGTTGCAGAGTAGCTTTGCCTTCTCTACTGTTTGCATCCTTTTGGCCAATGCTGTGGTCAATGACCTGTGAAGCTCTTCATAAGCAACCCTTCCTCATGGATAATCCCAAAAGTTATCCATATTCTTCAGCAGCCTAACATGCAGCGGCTTCACTAGCCTCTTCTTATCCCCTCCCAGCAACAGACCCTCAACTATCAATAATAGTGCCAACTTGAGTTTGTAGTTGTCCAACTCACGATGTTCTTTGAATCTATTGTAAACATCTTGTACTGTCGTCTTAGGACCACCGGGACTACCAAAAAATCGCTCCATTACTAGCCCGTCAACTTTAGTATCCACA
Organism: Rheum nobile; assembly: GCA_027886185.1. Classification (NCBI taxonomy): domain Eukaryota; kingdom Viridiplantae; phylum Streptophyta; class Magnoliopsida; order Caryophyllales; family Polygonaceae; genus Rheum; species Rheum nobile. Next base: position 2,491,635 of record WOAB01000236.1, on the reverse strand, counting down.
AATGGAAGTTCACCACAATTCAGTCCAGTTATGAGAGAGAACTCCTTGATCGAAAACCTCAACTCTTTCCCTGCCACCTCAAACCAAGACTCCCACTTTTTTTTTGTTTCAAGTTGCTTAAATAGAACTGCATGCAATGTCTATGAAGAAAATGATACATGCTGCAACATTTTCAAAACTTTTCCAAACGGGCCATCCAAAACCCGTTGCCAATCCGCATGTGTCAATTTGTTTTCAATCTCACGAACAAAGTGCACCCTACAGTTGATGTTAATTATTCCGTAGAAAGGTTCACCTCTGAAATAACTATAACTAATCTGCAAACCAAATGAAAATAACCATAAACAAACGAAATCGAACCATTTGAGAAGCCTCAGATGACAGATGAAACAAAAAACCCTAAACAAACACTCTTGGTACAAAATAAACCATTTCAGACGGATGACATGACAATTGAAAAAACACCCTAAGCCCTAAACATAAAATGTAGACAACTTACATCCCCTTTAATGATTACGGGTTTTTTCCCCTTTACTGGTTTCGCTTTTGGCCTCGACCTGCCCTTCCCGGCTTTTTTTCCTATGGTACTGTCAAAAGTTTTTCCCCTTTCACCTGCACTTCGTCTCTCTGCTTCTTCTTCTTTCAAACATTGACACACCATTTACTTAGTTGTATCTCCAGAGCTATCCAATGTTTTTCCTTGAAATTGAAGGGGAGGTATATACGATCCACGTCCTTCCAATCCTTCCCATAAAGTGCAAGCAGTTCCCCACGTAGGTATCTCATCTTAGATCGATCAGCAACATAACTTTGCTTATCTGAAAACCATCTATTCATTTCCGTGTCCAACTTATGCTGAAAAAAGGTGTCCAATATTGCCACTGGTTTGTCACGCACATGACAGCCAAGATAATACATACATTCGTCCAAGTGCTACAAACCAAATATATAATATGTCATACTAGAAATTTAAGAATTACTGCATGCCACGATAATTTATATAAATAATGAAAGTGGCTTACCTGAGAACTCAGCCACCCCATTGGTTGCAACAATTTCTCAAAAAACTTCTTCTGTAAATGCTCTCCAGTTGGAGAAACAATTTCCTCACTACATCATAAGATGGTTTAATTAACATCTCAAACACGCGTTCATATCATCAAGACAGGAGGGACAACTTCCTAACCTTTCCTTCGGGTCTAACCAACGGCACAATCTATTCGTGTCTGAAATACCTTTGGACGTTGAAACCTTGAATCGTTTGGGATTATCGGCTTCTCTAGACAGTCATCTCTTCCTGACAGGATGGTCCCTCAGTTCACCAGTTGTATTAAATTTTTTTTTGAACTGGTTTTTCTTGTTGAGACTCCAATTGATTCTTTGGTAGAGTCTCCTTCCACCTCAGCTTCTTTTGTTGCTACCGCTAGCGTCTGCAAATAAGTTTTTTCATAAATAAGATGTTGGTGATCTGAGGGACCATCCTGTCAAGAAGATTTATTGATGCATACCTCAACTCCTTTTATCCTCCCTTTTTTATTTCCCCCCTCATTCTGAACTGCGCCATCTTCATCACCCATCTTCTTTTCTGAACGAGTCTTCCTTGCAAATACTTTTCCTTCCTTCTTATCTTTTTCTTCTTTTGTCATCGTTTCTCCATATTTCCCCTCATCATGTACTGCACCCTCAACATCATCTCTCTGAACTTTACCATCTTCATCATCCTTCTTCTTTTTTAAACGAGTCTTCCTTGCAAATACGTTTCCTTCTTTCTTATCGTCTTCTTCTTTTGTCATCGTTTCTCCATATTTCCCCTCATCTTCTACTGCACCCTCAACATCATCTCTCTGAACTACACCATCTTCATCATCCTTTTGCTTTCGATAAACAACCATATATCCTAAATTACCATTGTCGACTTTAATGGCACCTTCATCATCGTCATCCTGTAGGGGATTTGAATCAGACCCCCCCATTCTATCCATTTCGACATCCTCATCACGACCATGTACAACATTCTACTTTAATAAATTACAAATTAGATTTAACTCACAAGAATAATAAGTAAGTGCATCATTCTATAATGTTTGTCAAAAACAGAGCTTTATGCATCCATCCAACTTATAAATATTGATTTTCTATTAACTAACTATGACATTCATGTTATAATGTTTGTCAAAAAACAGGCTTTAACTTACAATAAATATAAGTAACTGTCAATCTCAAGTTTAAAACAGTGACATTTTAACTTTTTAATATGACATTACTATTCTACATTCCGACAAGAAAAATTGCTTAAGCTTCCATGAAATAAAAATCTAAGTTCCCAAACAAAACTTAATAACGATTGTTGACAGTTATCTTACCTCCCCTTCCTCTTGTTCAATGTCCTCTTCTTCATCATTTGTTGAACCTGAGTTGTTGAATGCCCTCTTCTTGATCATTTGTTCCATTATGCCCAAGGTTTTATTCATAGCACTAAATCCTGCGTCCACTTGGTTTTTCAAATTAATCATACGCTCATGAAGCTCTTTCATAGCGCACATCATATGTCTTGCATCCAGGCCTGAGGACTTCGCAGCAGGGGCAGAGTCCAAATCACTCTTTCCTTTTCTTCTACCATTTATAGACCTCTTATTACTTAGCTCGAATTTCTCAACTGCCTTGTCAAAGTAAGTGTCCTTCACTTCCCCATCAAATTTGCATTCTTTTAAGACCTCCACCTCAGCTTCTTCCTCTATTAACACCACATTTGGAATAAAATGGGATATGGCCTTCCCCAAGAAAGACTCCACAACCGTCGCATCAGGTTGTGAATCTGATGACCATCGTAGACCGCGTGGGTAGGCCTCCTTATCCACTAAATGTGCAAACGCTGAAGCAATTGGTTTAACAACTTCAAATAGCCAAACCTGAACCGCAGTTTTTCTTGTCTGTATGATACTTATTTCTTGTAATAAACCATCAATATATTGTAACTACAATACCAACTTCAAAACAATATACATTACATCCTGTCATGTTACCTGAAAGGTCATTGGCAACCCCTTGAGTTTGTAACCCAACCTTGCACTTGAGTCTCTGCTTGTTTCAACCGTTTCCAATCTATTCTTCACCGTTGAACTCAATCCCTGGTGAGTTTCAATGTAGCTAACCCTGCCCCACGGGAATTTCGTGAATCGATCGATATCAGTCAATAATTTGACATGACCCGTGCTTATGCAAACCTTTTTCTCAACCCCAAGAATGACGCCCTCTAATATAATCAATAATGCCATCTTATATTTCAAAGGGCTATCAGGTTGTGTACGCATAAGTAATGACTCTAGCTCACCCAACGTCAAATTCTGTACATCAAATAACTCTTTCACGACATTTTTATCCGGGTTCAGCTCATTATCATTCATTCTACGATAGCATAACCCCGTCACAAATGTAAATTCCTTCATTGAAAAACGCAGCAGTTGTCCTTGCAGGTCATACCACGTCTCCCACAACTTCCTCGTTTCTACTTGACGGAATAAAATGTAATGTACAAGCTGGCATGAAAAGGTTTGTCGATGAACCATCTTCACAGTAGGTCCAAATGGACCATCTATTATCCTCTGCCAGTCCACAAGAGAGAGGCATTTCTCAATAATTTTCATCAATTCATGCCGATAGTTTTGGTTGACTCTGCCGATGAATTTTTTCCCTTCAAATCTCAATAAATGACCCTAAAAATACAAATTATACAAGGTCAATAAATACAAAAGGAACATATACTTAAAAACTACATGACAGGATGTGAACTATAGAAAACTACACACAATGAGCTAACCAAAATTTACCTTTTTACCCATTTCAATATGGAAAACTACACCACTTCAGTTGCACTGGTGGAGATAGACAAACAATAAAAAATATCAACATTTAAGTTTTTTCTAAGCACCTAACTGAACATACTCAGATGTAGAGATCACACGAGAAGACAAGGAAGTTGCGAGAGTAAGAGAGCTATAATGTCAGGCAAATAAAAACATTTAACTTTCAAAACACAACAATGTTTCACAAAACTGACATTCTAATTGATCATTTCAACAATAAAACTATACGATGTGACAAATATTTCATCAATGCTGACATGAAATGTTCAAACAATGGTAATTCCTGCAATTGTGACAAAAACAAAACTAATCTGACATTCTCATTTTACAAACACGGATTTCACAGGTTTATATAATTCGCTGCATTCAACTTCACTTCATTTCAGCTCAAACGAACAAAGTGAATCAACCCTAAAAACCAAATGAACAACAACAGAGCAACCCTAAAACGGCGTTGAATGGCTGGAACCCTAAAAATTTTGACATACCTACAAGGCTCGAAGGAGATAGACAGAAGAGGAAGATGAATCGGAATCGCGACCGAATTGGGACGTCGGTCGAAGACCTGCACTTTGTCCCGCGTCTTCGGTGGAAGACCTGCAATTTTGGGCCTTAATCAGAGGAGTTCAAGCGCCGATGAAGGGCTCCGTTTGTGGAAAACCTGCAATTTCGCGTCGAAGAAGGGTTTAAGCTACCTCGAACGGCGAAGAAGGGTATCAAGCAAAAAACACAGCTGGAGATTATGGAGTTTGAATCGATATCATACTTGGAAGAGAAACCTTCTCGTCGGAAATGATGAAATTTGTCGGACAAAACAAAGCTGGATTCCTCCGGAGAAGATGGAGACACCTCGAGCTGGGAGAGAGACCTCGGCCGGCGATGTTGTTTAGTTTCTGTAGCAATATTCACATTTCAATTTGAAATTGAAATTGATTTTTTTTTTAAATTTTTTTTCTTCATAAAATCAGTGCCATGTCATATTTTATTTTCCAAAACAAAAACAAAATTCAATTTACCTTTTTATTTGGGAGGTATTTTTGCAAAAACAGAAAGAATTTTTTTTGGATGGGATAGTCTTGCAAAAAAACAAAAGGGGTATGTTAGAATTGTAAATGGATTAGTAAGATGGGGTATGGGTTGCTATTATAATTGATGACCTGTATTTTTGTAGATCCAAAAAATAACCTCGACAAGGTTATTAGTATTTAAGTCGGTGTCCTACGTAGGAAAATACTCAACCTACATATGGAAATATGTACTATAATTAGGAATCTGTATACAGGTAATTAGAAATCTCAATTTAAATTTAAGAAACTTATTAATAGAGGGGATCTCTTACATTTGGTTCTTAACCTAAAAAGTGTGAAGTATTGTGATTTGTGAACCATTGAATAAAGGAGAAGGGAGGGAGATTAAGTGGTACAGACTCTCCAATGATATTTTCGTAAATATCAGGAAGTTTTTCTTTTCTGAACAATTTTTTTTTCATGATCGCTTTGCGTTGTTATCCGGCCTGATGTTCACATATATAACTAGGTGTTCATATATATATCTACTAGTATGAAAGGAGTTATCTCTAAGTCTTTTCCAAATCTAGCTTCAAATCCATCCACCATTTCTTCTTACGCATGGAGTGGACCACCTTTTGCACAATCACCACATTATCCGAAATCAGTCTCCCAAATGAAACTACACTGAGCAAGACCCACCAACTTAGAGATAACTCCTTTCATACGAGTCGTCAAATTACACTGATCGCTTTGCGTTTCAATCACTACTTATGTTGTTGTATTGTCACAACCATTGTTCCTGGGAACTTTTCCAAATAGCTCGCATGTTTTCTGTTATTCCCTGAATCACTACTCGTTTGGTATCATACTTGGAATCGGGTTGGAATCAGGAATCATAATAAAATCAGAAATTAAAATAAATCATTCTTATGGCTTGGTGTTTGGTATGATCCTGGAATGAACCATTCCTAAAACTTGTTGTTTGGTTGAATATGAGAATCAAATCTTGTTGATATTATACATTTAAATTTTGTAGATTTCTAGTTAATTTGCTTTAAAATGATATATTTTATAAGAGACAATATGAAAACTAAATTTAAATTGACAATTACACATTTTTAAGTCAAAAGAGGGAGAAGGAGGTTGGAATGGATGATACCCCACCTTTTTTCATGAAATCAAATGCTTCATTAGCCTTAGAATGAACTATTTCATGGAATGAAATCTAAAATTATTCCAACCCTTATCAAACAGAATGATGGAATGAGTGATTTTTCATTCATATTCCTCATTTCAAGGAATAGAAACCAAACATGGTCTTAAGAACACACATTAAATGCAAGTTGTTTATCATCATTAAAACACCCAAGAGTTCTTAAAGTAACCTTGTTCCAACAATTGTTATTTTAGACATATTGAATTGTTTAAATTTGTCAAAGAAAAGTTAAAATCTTTAAATATATATTATTCAATATAAATTTTATAATGTAAGATTTTTAACCTAGCTATTTTATAATTAGGGTACAAGTTAAACAAATTGATACACTAAAAAAAATTAAGCAAATAAGGTTTAACTTAATTGAATCCTTGAAAATCATTAGATATATTGTATGATTGTATCGACTATCCAATGTCCCAAGATATATAATTTGTGCATCCATGCATGAAAATCAACCACTTAATTACTATATATATATATATATATATATATATATATATATCAGAAAAATTCTATAAACTCATTTGATCGAGTTATGCCGAAAGATAGTTTTGAGAAATACACTATATATATAAGCGGGAACATCCACGATCGATATCTCTAAATTCCATAATTATATGTTTTTATACTTCTAACCCCAAAATATAGTCAAAAGTACGAAAGTGAACAAGGTGGGAGGAGACCGAGTATAGATTCTTTCGATAATAGCAAGAAAGGGACATTCATCATTTTCTAGAATACAAATATATAATTAAAACATTACGTAGAAAATGAATATTTTCTCATGATATATACATTCAAGCGTAAAACGTTTCATGATTCCATTACTTTTTTTTTAGCATATGATTCCATTACTTGAGAAGGAAACAAAATAGAGTTAGAACTTGTTAATAATTAATTTTTTAGGCATGAACTAGTGTAGTATCCGTGTCTTGTACGGGATCTATATATTTTTTCTTATATTTGTAAAAATAATATGTTTTATTATATGTTTAATTGATATAGAAATATATAGTTAATGACTATTATAGAAGTAGATAAATTCTTATATAAAAAATGACTAATCGACTAAAAATATTCAAGATATAAAATATTACATTATATAAAGAGAGACATAATTCTCCATAACTTTATTAATAATAAGAATTGGCTAAGTAGTCTTTGAAACAGAGATAGTTATACCCCTTATATCAATACTACTAAAACGGTCATGGTTATTTATATTAAAGTTCATATTTCAATTTATCGTGAAAAATGTGAAAGAATTAAATGCAATTTATTGACCTGATCGATTTGAATTTGTCCGTTGTCGTTTCTCTCTAATAACAACCAATCTCAACGCTCTGTTATGTCGATTTAATTCGTCCATAACAAAATCACCATGCAAAATCTTAAATATATTCAAAGTAAAATAAATAATTCTACATACTACTAATTTTTTTCCCTAATATTATAAAAATAAATAAACATATGGAACTACTTGATATAAGTAATCAAAAAAAGTAAACAATTAAAAAAAATTATTTTTTATTTTACTATTATAAAAATATAATATAAATTTATAACTACTAAATGGACTTATGGGCCAAATTATATTTGTATAGGCCGTAAATGTTTAATGCAACTTTGAATTGGTTTAATGGGATAATAGGCCCAACTTTGAATTGATTATCCGTCTTCTGTCACAACGGACTATATGTTATAGTATATTTATATATATAAACTAAAATAAATTAATTATTGAGCTTATTAGGCCATTACATGATTAATAATACTAATGAGCCTTATAAACTGTAATGGGCTTATAGACCCGAATGCAAATTTTTTAAAATGTATTTTTGGCCCAATATGTATAATAAAATTTAATATAATTGACTAATTTTTAAAATATATTAATTAATACACTATTGGCCCATTAAATGTGTAAAATAATAATGAGCCTCCTAAACATTAATCGGCTTATACAACATACTTCATAAATCGTAGCCCATTTAATCAGCCCGAGTTCATGCCCCTCTCTTTATTTGATTCTGGAAGGCCGATATAAATCAGGCCTAAACCTAAAACCATACCCGATAGCTATATAGGCCCATTTCCTAGCCCCATTACACCTGCCAGATCAGGCCCAAGCCCATTACTACGTTATTCAGCATATATAAACCAACCCCGAAACCCTAGCCCCATTTCCTTTCTTTCTTTGCGCCGCGTTTCTCTTCTGTCCTTCTTCAAAACTTCCATTTACAGATTTGGTTTTGAAATTTTCCAGATCCAACTTTTACCATTTCTTCCCCGATTTCAACGTTCTATTTTTATCGTTATGTAGATGGCGTCTGTGTTTGTTGATCTATGCTTCTTTAAACCTTGTTATTGTGATTACAGATCTAAAATTCATCGTTTTTATTCTTCTTTTTCAAGCTGGGAAATTAAACGACACTCTGTTATCTTGTTTTCTTCTTCTAAATCTTCAAAATCCAAGCTTTTTCGTTCTAAAAACCTATTGAGATTTCGGTTGACGATCGGAGTTTTTTTCGACTATTTGATGGATCTTTCAGCTAAACAAAAGTCAGGCCGGAAATTCGATTTCACGCAAGCGATAATTAAAAGGTAACTTTTCGATTCAATATATTTCCATCTTGTTTCTCTCCAAGATAGAAATTAACCGTTAAAATTGTTTTTTTCTGTAACATGCAACGGGAAAATCGTGGATCTGGAACATTTCTTTGTAACATGCCAAGGATGGCAACCCTTATTTCCGGATGAGTAGATCTGGAGTTATTATTTTAGGGTTTCCTAAAACCCATATTTCTGAAGAAACAGATCTGGTGTTCAAGAGATGTGCGATGCGTAAAAAAGTAAGTTTCTCTTAAATACATTTTTCTGTAAGTATTTTCGACATCATAAAATGTTTTTTTTAATTTACTAATAACTAATATTTGATTCGTTTTTGGCATGTCGAAATTTGTATGTTGTGGGAGCACATTCAAGAATGAGCCCAATGGATCTATCAACCTTCATCGATGGCCTAAAAAATGTGAGAAATCTATCTTTTCTCTAGTTAACCCCATTCTGTATAACCAAAATTTGGTAAATAAATCAAAATCGAACGGATAAAATACGATTTCAGAATATATTAATCAAACAAAATCGGATATTTAAAATTAACTAATATATATTATATAGTAATATTAATAATTCAATGGCTTAGAATATAATGTTTTTGTTATTCCAAAAAATATATTTTTAACACCTAAATATTTTCTGTAATATTTATACTTTCAACTAACCGACACATATTTGCATATGAATAATTAAAGATGCATTTATTTCAAATCATTTTAATACATATATATAGGCTTAATGACCTTAAATATTGGGCTAATGGGCTGATTGGGCCAAAAGGACTTATACCTAATTCAGTTAATGGAATTACATGCCCAATATATATAAAATGTACATTTATATGGTTAATGGGCTTTAATATTGGGCTAATGAACTTCTGGTCTCCGAAACTTAAAAAGCCCGATTTCTATCTTGGCCCAAATAGCAAGAAACGAAATAAAGAAAAAAGGTACTTTCTTAATCTGTCTAGAGTGTTCGTTTCAGATTCCCGATGTAAGAAATCAATTAAATAGATAAACTTTAACGATGCTCTCTCTCTCTCTCTATCTATCTGTCTCTGCAAAATAAAGTCTATATCATTTCTATTTCTCTTTGTCTTCTCTCTATTTTCTTTCTATTTCTCTCTCTTTCTTTGTCTCTATATCCCACTTTCTTTTTTACAAATCCAGATCCATAACAACAAAACTTCTACGAAGTCACACCCTTGTCTTTTTAACACTGTTTTGCATAATTCATAGTCTAACCTTATGCTTATACTTGTTATGTTTCAAATTCGAACCACAACAACTCCGCTGATGAGGAGATCGATCCAACCTCAAACATACGAAGCATGTAAACGATGTAAGCTATTGTCTATCTCTCTGCCTCTATTTTGGTCTCTCTCAGTCTGTCACTCACACTCTCTCTCCAACTGCATGTATGTATCTATATCACTGTATACTTCTATCTCTCTAAAATCTATAACTTATAATAATTTTTGTTTTATGCAGATCGACCATGGACTTTCAGATCCAAGGAGATTTTCTATGTAGATCCAAAGTTGTTACATGTAAGCTATCTTTCTGTATCTCTTTGTCTCTCTCTCTCAGTCAGTCACTCACACTCTCTCCCGCACTCTTTATGTATCTATATCACTGTATATCTCTATATCTCTTCATCTTTATCAATTTCTCTAAATTTATCTCTATTTGTATGAGTTGTTCAGATCTATTAATTTGAAATCTCTTGTTTGCGAGGGTTAAACCAAAGGCACCAATGATGGGCTTCAGATGAAAAAAAACAGACCACCAAGGAGGAAGTTGTTTGATTCTTTAACGATGTAAGTATGATATCAGTTTTAGGCATTAATTTGTTTAAGTGATATTGAAATAAAAGTATAGATTGGATACAAACTAAACACTTAAACTAATAGAAAATATTTATTATAAATAACAAAGTAAAAAAAACTGATGTGCACATGTTATATTGAAATAAAAATGAATCTAATATATACAGAACAACAATATTCATGTATCAATAGTATATGTAATAACAAATGTATCTAACCTTTGCAAATATTTTCCTATCTATGATTCCAGGTTTGCACTCCAGCTATAAATGATAAGAGCATTGAAATTTAAATTAGGAATCTCAATTTCAATAGTTTCATATTCTGAAAGGTAAAACTTTTCATATTACCAACTCTACAGTTTATATAGTGTATTTATCAGATTCTAACTCCTATTCTAATTAAAAAATATCTGATTCTTTTACATGCATTCAGTTCAACATATTAGCTCCAATGTAGATTCTTCTGAAATGAGATTCATAAACCTGATATCATGATTATCCTAAGGATGACAAAGCTCTAAAGGTATGTGTAATTCTGATGTATAATTTACTACTATCAAACTTACTCTTTTGGTTTACATAATAATTACTGACGTGGCCTAATTAATTTTTTCACTTATAGGTGTAATATATAAAAAATCCTGATATCAGATTCTCAACTCAAGAAGTCAGATTTCCATATTATGCACACACAATCAGGTCATGTTTATCTGTTTGATAATTTTAAATTGGATATTAAACAATTGCATACATATTTTTCAAACTATAACTGATGTATTCTTGTAACAGTAATGCATGATGCAAATTTGGATGGACACAAACAACATTGTCATTTCCTAGGAACATTTATACAATATAAGTAAAGGTATGAGTACAATATTAAAATTATTTACGTATATGAATATGTTCACTAAATTGTAATTGTTACTGATCATAAAATGTGTTCCATTATAGGTTGAACCATATAATCTCTAATATACATCTCCTAAACGGATTTGAGTTGTACTATCAGGTCATGGTTTAATACTGTTAATATTTATACTTAACTGATTTACTTGATGTGTCTGTACTTATATCAATTGTTTATGATATAGGAATCATTTGGGAGCTTATGCTGATCTCAAAAGAAAAAGTGGATAATCATATATATATATATATATATATATATATATATATATATATATATATAGAAAAAGAAGATCTAAAGGTATGTCTTATATACTAACTTTTAGTGTAATAATATCTGGAAATTGTATATGAAACAGTTTAGATGTAAATAATTACTATGACTTGTAAATTTTTGATTCAGTTCTAAACAAAATTTTGAATTGGTTTTACTTATTTCAATATCAATAAAATCAAAATTTTGAAATTTCCAAGTTTAAAATTTTGAATTGTTTTTTATAAGAACATTTAGGTTTGAAAGCATCCAAAAAACTTGTTACAAAATTTTGAATTGGTTTTACTTATTTCAATATCAATATTTGGAATTTCAAAGTTATTTTGAATTGGTTTTAATAAGAAAATTTAGGTTTGAAAGCATCCAAAAAACTTTATGCAAAACCTCTCCTGAACATTATTCACACTAATTAGATAAAACTGATAATCTTTAACTGATTGCACGGGTCATGCATAAATAATATGAATATGAACTATGCTTGTTTGTTTCAAAATAATTATATGAATATTTTAATGATTGGATTAATAAAAAAATATATTACTCACTTTCTAAATATATTCCTACTTAATTGATTTACTTGATGTGTCTGTACTTATATCAATTGTTTATGATATAGGAATTATTTGGGAGCTTATGCTGATCTCTAAAGGAATTATGGATAATCATATATATATAGAAAAAGAATACCTAAAGGCATGTCTTCTAGACTAACTTTTAGTGTAGTAATATCTGGAAATTGTATATGAAATAGTTTAGATGTAAAATAATTAGTATCACTTGTAATTTTCTGATTCAGTTCTAACAAAATTTTGAATTGGTTTTACTTATTTCAATATGAATAAAATAAAAATTTTGAAATTTCAAACTTTATATTTTTTTTATTGGTTTTAATAAGAACATTTAGGTTTGAAAGCATCCAAAAAACTTTTTACAAAATTTTGATTTGTTTTTACTTATTTCAATATCAATATTTGGAATTTCAAAGTTTAAATTTTTAAATTTATTTTAATAAGAAAATTTAGGTTTCAAAGCATCCAAAAAACTTTATGCAAAACCCATGCTGACCATTATTCACACTAATTAGATAAAACTGTTAATCTTTAACTGATGCTGGTTTGTTTAGGTTTTAAAGCATCCAAAATTTAGGTTTTAAACCCATGTTGAAAATTTAGGTTTAAAAGCATCCAAAATTTATGAACTATGCTGGTTTGTTTCAGAAATTTACACAACTCATGTTCAAATATCAGAATAAACTAAAGCAGCCTACTTTAGGACGGAGTTCTGTAGATCTAAACAAACACAAAAAATATTCATGAATAATACAACTTAAACAATCAATATACATGTAAGAAACAATATATTTGGACAGTTTTTCTATGATTCTCGTTCAAAAAATTCCACAATACATCAGAACTTTTGTGAACAACATCTTAAGTTTTCTCATAAAACCACATCCCTCACTCTTTGTCGAATCTCACAGGATATATAGAAGTTATAATTATTGCGATTATATATCTATGTTAATATATGATCTTCCATATATTTACATATACTCGACCTGTTATAATACATAGAAGTTTTATATACTATCCTTGTATGTGTTTTCCAATGATTTCTAAGTGAAATATATGTGCTCACATAAAAACTTACAAATTTATGAAAATTAATTATTTTTGTCTATTTACAATTTAGATCAATCTATAATTTTCTTACCCAAATTCAGACTAATAATAACTTAAGTAATTTTCAATTAAACGTTTTAATATTTTGTTTGATGAGTACAACTTAATTGCATAACACCATTGCATAATGAATTCTGCAATACTTCAGATTGTAATATGTTTTTTCATTATTGGGCCAATAAATCTCAGTTTAAATTGGATCACAAACGATCTTGATAATTTTTTATATACCCAATACGCTAAGAAATATATATTTCCGTATTAATTACTATATATAGAGAGAAATATATGAAACATTTATGTTTTTTCCAATTTAAAATTTATATCAATATATCATTCACTTGGACAAATCTATTATTCCCTTAGATAGATTGCAATGCTTAAATAACTACACGCTTTTCAGATATTGAAATTTGAACAGTTTCATATTTTTTGTAAATAATAGATTTCATATTCAACTTGATAACTGTACATACTTTATATGAATATATTATTCCCTTAGTGAAATTGAAATATATAAGTAAAATAAAATATAAAATAGAATTGTCATGTCACCACTAAATGGAAATAATCGTAAGACTACACTCTTTTCAGATTTTAAATTTGCACTGCTTCAGATTATACTGTAAAAAATTTATAACTCAGTTTCTAAATATTGTAATGATTGGATTAATAAAAAATATGAAGTAATAATTTATTTTTGATTGTTCATGTATAACCAAACAAATTCATTTACAACGGAACATTAATAATCATTTAAATATCCAAACAAAATGGTAATTTGTTTAGTAAATGTATTTAAGAAATACAAAATAAAGGTATCTTGTAACATTCCATTTTAGATTTTTGCTTCTTAACTTATATTCAAATTACTTATTTTTAAACTTTTGCAATTATAGATGCTTCTCAACTGGAAATCCGATAGCCACAATATTAAGGTCACTTTGGCTCATATTGTCCAAGGTAGTACTTCTGACATAAAAACTTAGCCTATCTGTATGATCTTCTACTCTAGTGTGATGACTGATTCAATAAATTTTGCATTTACAGGTTTGGACATATAAAATCAAAGATACATCTCCTACTCTGATTCAATGTCCAAAAAAAGGTCATGGTTATTTATCTTTACAATTAACATCATACTATATTAAATTACTCTATAAATCTATTATGTACTTAACTTATTTATTTTATTCTAGGAATTTCATGTGGGATCAGACTCGGGCACTTAATATGGAATGTTATTAACCTAAACTGAAAGACTTAAAGGTATGCCTCCTATACTAAAATTTAGAATTCCTCATTTACCTGTATTGTAATTACTGATTTGCGACAATCTTTGAATTATAGGTTTAAAGATTTAACTTCCAAGATACAACTCTTAATTTGCATTAAGATATACAATAAGGTCATGATTCTATCTCTTGAAACTTAACATCACTATTTTACTTTATTTTATAAAATGTATGCAATACTTAACTGTTTATTCTTGGTATAGGAATCACATGTGTGAGCTCGGGTTGGACTCAGAATTAACAAAACCAATTATTGGTATTGCATAAAAATGAAATACCTAAAGGTATGCTTCCAATACTAAAATTTTGACTATGTTCATTGCTCATTAACTTGTATTGTAATTACTGATTTGCGACACTTTGAATTACAGGTTTCAAGATTTAAACTCCAATATACATCTCTTACTCTGCAATAAGGAAAAAAAATAAGGTCATGGTTCTATCTACTTAAACTTAACATAAACTATTTTAATTTATTTTATAAATCTGTTCAGTACTTAATTGTTTATTCTTGGTATAGGAATCGCATGTGTGATCTCGGATTGGACTCAAAATTAACAAAAACCAATAATTGGTATTGTATAAAAAATGAAAGAACTACAGGTATGCCTACTATCTTCATCTTTAGGTATATTTAAATTGTGATGACATTTTGCATAGAGTAGTTACTAGTTTAGTTGTATGAAAAACATAGAGTAATCCTAAATCATATAAGTGAAGACATGTATATTTAATTGTAAATAAACACAATAAAACATTACAAATCAAACAACATAAACCAAAACATTACCTTTTAATTTCGATGTCTTTAAGCAGTTTTGTCTCACACGTAAAAACTGCTTCTCATCAAAGCCTCCAATGTCCTTCCGAACAACTTCTTAGTTTTTATGTGCTATGATAACCCTTACCTGTATGCAAATCCACACACAAAACTCCTTGTGGCATCTTATAGCACATAAGATATATATATATATATATATATGATTAATTAAATGGTCATATCTTATAACTTAGGGTTTTAGAAGTTAACATAAACACAACATTCCGTATATATAATCTGATGTATTATAGACGACTGCCAATATATCAATACCAAAAATAAAATCTATTTTTTGTATTTTGTAATCTGAAATTACTTTTGTAATCTATGAAGAGACCTTATGAACAGACATTACATGCAGACATTTCCAAATTACTTTTTCTCAACCCATTTAAACTAACAATAATATATTATTTAAGAAAAGCCTATTATATTATATAATCGAAATCAAACGAACATACCCTATGTCATGGCACAACAAGTTGTAGAGGAAATTGAAGAGTTTAGCGAGAGAAAAAACAGTACTGAACTAAAAACAAATTCTATTGTAATATCAATCATAACTATGTAGATAGTAAATAGTTCAGTTCTTTGAATTCATTGTGCACGTACCTGCTAAATGACGCCAACCGATTTGCTATTAGTCCTGTGCAAGACACCAGTTTTTTGTACTGTAATTGTGGGAGGCGCTCTACTTTTATACCCTCAAATCCTTTGTCTTTATGCTGCCAAATCATGCTGAATATTTGATATCGTAATAGTATTGATTTGATTTGATTCTGCAGATATTACATTGTCTTATTACTGCCATATCATGCTGAATATTTGAGTTGATTGTGCAGATATTACATTGACTTTATACTGCCATATCATGCTGAATATTTGATTTGATTGTGCAGATATTACATTGCCTTTATGGATTACAGATTAGAAAAAATCGTGCTTGGGGATATTACAGATCGTGAAATTGGATAAAATCGTGATTGCAGAAATTTGAGCCATTTATTTTTATGTATGTGTTATCTCATTTGTTTTAGTTTTGAGCCATTTATTTTTATGTATTTGTTGGCAATGTAGTTTTTTGGTTAGTTTTGAGCCAATTTTGCAGCAGCAACTCCATTTTTTTTGTTCATTTGAATGCTTTTAGCAGGTTTGTGTGGTATAAGTATTATTGTTTAACAGGTTTGTGTGTTATTTGTCATAGCACAGTAGGTTTAATTTTTTGCTATTTGTCATAGCACAGCAAGGCTACTCATATTTGTGTGGTAGTTGAGCAATTTGTTAATTTTTTTGCACGGTTTTGCAACCAACTATGCCTATCCAAAACTACTAATATTACGGATACATACAAATCTGCAGGGTTTTTTTTGGCTAAAAAATTCTTTTAGTTTGTATGATCTTAAATTGTCATTCACGTTTATTTTGTAATATAGTTTAGGAAATAAATTGTTATAAAAATATAATGGTTGATCATTGATTTACGACTTGAGAAATAAATTATTATACAAATATACTGGCAGATCTTTGATTTAAGAAAAAAAACACAAAACCGAAAAAAACGGATTGAGCGCCACGTGTCCAAATGAATATCATAATGTCACGTGGCAAAAAAAAATTGGAACATTCTTGGAGTGCCACGTGGTGCAGTCGGGCTTTGCATTTAGTAGATATATAGTAGATTAGTTTGGCTTTATCATCTAATTAGACTGTATTTCTACTTAGTAGTGTATAAGTACTATATATATTATACAAATTTCCAAAAATCTTATATAATATAATATGTTGAAAACTCATCTTTCCTTTTGTTGCGAGTGCAATTTTTGAGCTAATCCACATACGTACTTGCCCTGAATAAATTAATTTCTTCGTACAAACTGTGCACTTCCAAGTTCCAACCACTTATACAAGCAATTAGCTAAATTCATCTTGGATCGTTACTGTTACGTCTAGGGAACAAATAGAGCGGAATATTAATGTAAGAAAGAAGAAGTAAAGAACTCACGAGTTAGAGTGAAAAATCTTAATTAATAAAATAACTTATCAAGGAAAAGCACACACCACTACAAGCTTCTTACTTGAGAGGATTTTGAAGAGGTCTACTTGTCTTATTAATTTTTTTGTTCGATTGCACTTGTAGCTCAGACTTTAAACCCTAGACTTTCCACCTAGTCTTGAATCACTCCTACAACGATGAACACAAACTCAACTTCTAAGACTCGTAAAACACCTTCACTTTTTTTCACTCATAAGAAATGCTCTTTTTTCGTACTTCTAGAAATGAACTAATCGCTCCTATAAATACAAGCCGAAAATCCTAGTATCAAATAATATCTTATACCCACTTTCCAGTAACAAACAAAATATTCTTTGACCTAATAAGATAATATCTTAACCA
The DNA here is from genome assembly GCA_027886185.1 of Rheum nobile. Lineage (NCBI taxonomy): Eukaryota > Viridiplantae > Streptophyta > Magnoliopsida > Caryophyllales > Polygonaceae > Rheum > Rheum nobile. The sequence continues at coordinate 2,473,722 of WOAB01000236.1, read as the reverse complement.
AAAGGATTATCTAAAGAGAATTCTCCCCAAATAACCACAATCGGATAAGATACATATTTTCTCTCCAAATCTTTCAATTTGCGCAATCGTTCAAGCTTCTGATTTCAACCGCAAAATCTCCATGATGAAATCTTCTTAGTTTCGCAACCTTCCTTTTGTGATAAGTGCAGTCATCTTTGTGAAAGAGTGTTGTTCCTTCAGAGGTAACAAATAATCTAATGAACTTTGTGTTCCCTCCTTATAATTAACCGTATTGTAGATTATTCCCTGTGACATTCTTGTTTGATCCTGAAACACTTAGCAACCATATTAGATGAATGTTTGTTACAATCAAAACCAAAGAATTCAACAATTCTCATTCTACAGTTTTCTATACCAATTTTCCCAATCCTAGCTTATGATTCTTATATTTTGCTTAAAATGATACTAATAAAGAGCAGATGAACTAATTGAGCATACCAAGAGTTGTTAGATATACAATACAAAGTAACTTTAATACAAACTAGTTTGAAACACGTGCCGTGCACAAGATATTTTATTTAAGGTGATGTTTTAGTATAGCTTTAATACCACTTATACATGTATATCTAATAAAACTATAATATATTAGCATAAATTATATAAAAAAATTATATATATTTTATTAAAAAAAAATCATAAACTCATAATATTAGTACAAAAATAAGAAAATAAGAAAATTTGAAAATATTGTGCACATAAAAACTAAAAGAGAAATGATAAGTGATATATTATCACATTAATATATAATATTAGAAGATATATAATTGAATATACAAAAAAAGTAAAATATTTAATAAAAAAATATGGGTATGCTTTTTTTTACAAGAATGCTCTCTTTAAAAAATATCATGCTTCATCAATTCAATATAAACAATTATAAAATTTTATATAACAATTAATAATTGAACTTTATTTAATGTAAATTATTTTAGAAATTATAAAATCCAACAATTTATTTAATGTTATATTAGCTAGCTTTGAGTAATCTTTGGTGAACAATGAGCTTTCTAAATGTTGAAGTTGGTTAAATTTGTTCAATGCTTAAAAATGATTGTTGTTCAAGGAAATGTAAGCAACTTAAGAACACAAACAAAACAATTGATATCATGAACAATAAATATATCTCTCACATCAAGTAAATAATACTTAAAGTAAAAAAATTGTTTTGATGTCTATAATAAAAATAATAATCGAAACACTATAAAAATCTTGTTAAGATTTATTTTTTGAAAATTTGCTAAAAAAAGTGACCAACGTATAAAGAATGAAGAAAAAACTATAATTTTACATGTCAAAAAAGCTTAATATGATTAAGATGAACTGAGAAATGAATAATTTGAAAGTGTTACAAAAAGGAAGCATAATATTAATAATAAGTTGTATATAGCTAAATTTGTGAGTGTATTTATATATATGGGATTATGGATGCATGGTTTCCGACCCAATGTCATTTGATTCACTTTCTCTTTCATTGTATGGAATTGATGAGATTGTGAAAACAAAATACATAATCAATCGTAAATAGAACAAAATTTATCAAATTCGTTACATTATTAGTATAAGTTATTTTATAGCTAGCTTGGTTTAAATTTACTTGAACGAACAAAATTTAATTTCCATAACGTTAGTTGAAGCTCGACATAAGACTTGATATAGAATAATTGAAATCGTATTTGTATAAAAAAAACTAATTAAAATGTATTAATATTAAATAATGAGATCTCAACTATTCAAATCAAATCAAAACATTTTGCTTAATTAAAAAAAAATTATATGTAAGTAAAAAGTCATTTTGTTATGATCTATTTGTACAAATTTTGTTAAGGATTATTTATTTAAATTTTGCTAAGTAATTTGATACAATAATAATAAAAAAAAATCATACTTTTACACATAAATAAAATGGTCCCAGAAGCGTTCTAATGACTCGAAATATGATGGATTTAATATGTATATAGATTTTATTGATTTTGATGAGCCTCCTCATAGAATTCAAGGTATACTGATATCCTTTAGGGATTTTTTTATCTTAGTTCCTTAGTATTTACTTGTGTTTATCCTTTTTTGAAACTTTTTTCTAAAATGAATCACCACCTTTTTAATTTAAATTAACGTAGTTTTTTGTCAATAATATTAAATTGAGATATTTGATATAATCTTAAATTATATTAAATAAATTAAGATTTTTTTTAAGAAAGATATGTAATTTCTAAATTCGATACCAAATATATCCATTAATTAATTTTAATTAAGATATCGCTAACAAATATTGATATATTAAATATATGTAAAATGATTGCCTCAATATATATATATATATATATATATATATGCCTTTTTTACTTTCTTAAGAATATGAAATATAAGATATTTATGATCTTTTACGATGTAGTAAAAGATTAAAGTGATACATATTGCTTTAATTTCTTTTAAAGGTTGTATGATGTGACAATTCTAAAGTCTGACGTGTAGGCAAAATCAATATGAGGCCGAAACATCGGCAATAGGCCTCTCCTTTAGGAGCTCTAAAATGAGAGATAATAAAAGTTCAAAAATACATACAAAAGAAAAGAAATAATGAACAATAAATTCCAAATTGAAAGTGTTTAGAAGAAATTGAGAGAATTTTTTCAAATTACAAATTTTTAATATTTTTATTTCTAAATGCTAGTATCGAAAATCTTAAAGGAGATATGCACTAATATATAAGAGTATATGTTTTATTTTCAAAATAACTATTAAGATACATAGATAAAGTACATTATAAGCAAATACAAAATAAATTTGATATGATTTTACTGTATAATTATTTTCCTAACTACCTCAATTTAGATTCTGTTTTATGACTACAAATATAGATTGTTATTATTAATATCTTTTTAATTTTTATACGCGTTGTTTGCATAAAAAAACTTAATGAATTTATTAATTTGTTTATATTATTCCATAAATTGGGTTTAGTTTCAAAATAATATTAAAATTATTTCACTTCCTTATCTTATATATTTAAAATTGTCTTAAAATGGAAGCGTTTGAACTTAATTCAATAGAATGAGGAGGTAAGTCTATTAATTTTCTAGGAATTGTACTTAGCATTGTAAATATTTAATTTAACTTAATTTGTATGCAACATGTGTGTAGTGAAACAATGCGTATTAGACTTATTAATTTATTACTCAAGGTAGTTGATAGATTCGTTGTCCTATATGAGATCGAAAAACTCCCCATGCTTTATATAAGGCACCGGTATGTGATACGAGAATATGGAGTCAAAGCTCATCGTATTGATTACCAACGGGTAAATGATGTATATCTAAACTGCGTTTATTGTGATACGTTCCTGCATGGCTAATCTTCATACTTTAGTTTTAGTTTCTTATGATAAGATAACAATATGTTTATGATATCTTTAGAATTATCCATTATCATATTATGTAGATTATTAACTTTAGTAATATATTATTATAAATTGGTTTTTTCTAGTGTGTGCCCATGGACACACTCTAATAACTCTTTTTTTAATAATTATTTATTTAATCATTAATTTAATCTTGTTTGTTAAGGGTTTACTAATTCTCTATTAGAAAATATTTTGGACATAAATTTACTATTTAAGTTTGTTAGCATGTGCCCATGGACACACACTAGAAAAACCGTTATAAATTAGTTTAGTATTTATACTATATTTGATAACTTACTTATTACACAAGTCTTGCAACTCTATATAAACTTGTCAATCTCAATTTTGATTGAATCCAGGCAGACTCTGGTCCACTTCAGACGACTTCGGTTTCACTTCGTCCGAATCTAACAAAACAAAGATCAGCTCCGCTTAACTCTAACAAAACCAATATCGATTTCGCCCGACTCGAACAAAATCAAGATTGGCTCCGCCAACTTCAACCAAACCAAAATCTATATTGATACCGTTATTTCAAGCTTCTTATACGTGTCTTAATCTTCGTCCTAATTTGGTACTTGCATATCCTTCTATGCATCAATGCCATTTTTATGACTACCGCTAGATTCAAGAGGTGATAATTGATTATTGATACAAACAATCATTTAATATTTATTATGTTTTCATGTTTATCCTTTTCTAACAGATATGTAAGGAAGCTAAAAATTTCATCATGCTCGTTGATGTTTCAAAAATAATATCCTCTAATGTATCATGTATGAGAACGTTCAACTTCTTTAATTAAATCTATACTACTATAAAAATTGGACTTCCCTTATCTACAGTAACTAATTTGTCTTACTCAAATTTCTACAAAGTTTTGTTGCCCTTACACAGGAAATAGCATCGTCCGTCTGTCATCACATATTTTCATTCATTTATATTGTATAATAATCCATCTATCTATTGGGCTTATGAACAGTACATTTCTTGCTGGGCTCTACATATTAGGCTTCATGAGGGCCCAAATTGCCTAAGCCCATCTAATGGCCGAACTTCATAATTGTTCATCCTTCAATCAGGCTGATTCAACAGCTTCATCGCACCGACGCCGTCGACCTCCTCACCATCAACTCTTCTTGCTCCTCCATTCGTTTTGCTCTTCCGCCCAAAGCTTTCATGGTTGGAATCTCCTCCACATCCGGGCTGCCGGAGACGACGACTAGGCGGAGGTGCGTCGCACGATGAGGACCGGAAGCCGGGGGCGGTGAAGGCTGCCGTCGCCCCTAGGTTGTGAAGATCTGGACTCCCGCCGACCACCAGGAACAACCGCAGAGGTACGCACGGGGCAAAACCGATTCGGAGAGGGAACGGGAGAGATGGAGGCACCGATTAGGAATGGCAGATTCGAGTCGTCGTCAATGTTCCATGGGCAATTTCCCATCTTAGTCCTCTTGCAGTCCCACATCGGTGGGAGAGTATAAAATTAATAATATAGGAGGGGGAAAGGAGGGAAACCCTTACTTTTGTGTAATAAGATGGAACCTAATTTTATATATATGTTAAAAAATAATTAAATCCAATATCGCTCTCATTCTATCACTCCGTTGAAATCTTACAAGTCCTAATCATTCTCTAGGTTATGTTACAATTTTTTATTTTGAATTGAGTTCTGTTTCAATTTTGCTTACGGTTTGTTCATTCAATTAATCCTTACATGTTCACTTGGAAATGTCCGTCGTCTTCGTTTTGTGTCCCTATTTTGAGTATTTTCTGTAAGCTGCTTAGTTCTCCTACTTCAAAGAAAATTCAATTTACCTTTTTTTCCCATTACACTAGATTTATGTCTTCTAAGAAGCATGTAGTTGCCTCGTCACACAACTACTCCACCAGCAACTTCCAATTTCTGCTAATTTGGCTTATGCTTTGTTGCTTGAATAAATCCTGAAACTATTTAATTCAAATTGTCGTTTCTGTCATCACTCTTTTTCGTTCGCAGTTATCCAGCTTCAAACGGAAATTACATTTACCACTGTACTATTATTTTCTTCTTATTTTATATCTTTTAAATAGCAGAGTTGTTTTACGCCCTAGCTATTGCACGTGTTAGGCCACCATCAGCTGTCCAGATTTTCCACGGAGAGGTGCGTATCATGTTGCTAACGGAGGAATACATTCGCCCTACATTTATTTGGCAACGATGATGGCCCTACAGTCGACAGCTGGAGAGAAGGAATACCAGGGCCCAACCACGATGACATCTGGACCCATTGTTGAAGGCCGTGCCGCCCTGATTTCCTGAATAACCACCGCACTTCACATTGGTTTCCTATGGTTGCACGGTATATGAAGGTTATAACGTTGATGCAGACATCCAGGACATGAACTTTCATGAGTACACCGCCAGCGACAAGGAAGTGTCCAAGCCAACTCGGCAACGTTGTGAGTTATTTTTTGCTTTTCCCTGTGCTTTATTCTTTCATCTTTCATTACATTGAGGACAATGCAATGGTTAAGCATGGGGTGGGGTTTTATACTTGCTACGCTGCTGAGGAGAAAAATGAAAAAAAATGAAAAGAGCCAAAAATTTGAAAAAGGCTATCATAAAAATCCTGGGATAGGTCGAAAACCCGAAAGGGAGGCCTAGGTAATAAGCAGGTGGCTTGGACCAGCATTAGGCTGGGGTAATATGAGGTCAAGAGTGACGTGAGCTTATGTGAGCACATCTATTGGAAAATGAAATGAGTGGCTTGGTGAAAACCCGAAAGGGCGCCTTGGCAAAATGAGCGAAAAAGAAGAAGATTGATTTTATGATTTTTCATTATTCTTGGCGAGGCGTCATAAGAAGAGGAGTCAAAGAAGGATTGTCGGATAGGTCACTCTAGGAGACATAAGGAGCAATAGATGGAGGCTAGGATTAGAGGTTACGCACACTTTTGGATGTCCGGGTTTAGCTTGGGGGAAGTACTCTGCTTGCCCTTAAGCTTGTTGAGTTGTGGATGTGTTGTGAATGAGATTGGTGCCAGGAGCTTGGCATGGGTTAGGTGACTCTTAGTTGGAGGATATGCTTCCTGAGACCTTGGATGTTGCATTGGAGGAGTAGACTCTTTATTAGTTTACTCGAGGACGAGCAAAGGTCTAAGCATGGGGTGGTTTGATAAGCGCTACTTTGTAGGGCTTAAGTAAGAGTCATTAGAGGTTTTATTGGTGCTATTCGGGTAGATTTAGACACATTCATGTGTATGGCGTTTGGAGGCGAAATTGGTGTATTTGGAGGTGTTTGAGCTATTTTGGAGATCATATGAGACACTGAGGAGGAAGCCACCAGTAGTAGACGCCAAGGAGTTATGAAGTATTGGCGAGGAGGTGCTGAAGACACGCTTTCGGGAGCTGAAGAGACAAAGGAGGAAGAAACGAGTTCACGGCGACCGCCGCCAATTCCCATCCAACAACATTGGCTACGATGTAATTACGGCGCCTGCCGTGGAAAGACGACGCCCGCCGCGATTACGACACCCGCCGTGGAGGATGCAGCGCCCGCCGTGCTTGTCTGAAGTCCGCCGCGCCGTTTCCTTATTTGCATTATTTTATTACTTTTTATTATTTCGTTTTAGGTTAACTTAGCTTTATTTTCCTTTAGTATTTAAGGGTTGAGAAAAAGGCTTGTTTGTCTATCTTGGATTCTCTCTCGAACCCTAATTAGTTTTTAAGTATTTGCTATGAAGAACTAAGCCTCCTTGACTTAGTCAGACGCTGAAGCTTTCGTTTTGATTCAGTTGTGAGATTCTCGTTCTTAATCTATTGCATGGTTTTTATCTCTTCTCTTGCTTAAGTTGCTTATGATTGATATTGATAATCTCTAATCTGATCATCTAGGGTTTGTTGTTATTGATCTATTGCTACATTTAGATTGTTACTGGTTGAGCATATCTATTTCAGAGTAGCAACTGCATCGTACTAGTATCTGGTTGTGCTAGTCTTATGCAGAAGAGAACTGATTTACATTCTAGGATAAAAGCTGATTGTTTTATGCTAGAATTGTATCCAACTATATTTATATCCGTAAAGCTGCTGTTAAACTGAATCTTGATAGTTTCAGGGTTGTTTAATTAGTTAGTGTTAATAGTATCTGGTTGTGCTATTAGTTATATCTGAAAAGGAATTACAATCACCATTGCATGAGATTTTGAATGATTATCTAGGATCAACTTGTCATACGAATAGTGGATGTTGTTTGACTAAGTGCTTTTCCCCATCACTGATTTCATCATATTTTACTTTACTTACCTTTTGCATGCTTAGATCTTTTAAAACAAACAAAACCCCCATTTGATTACTTTGGATTGACACATAATTTACATACAAAGATAGAATTCGCCTCCCTGTAGATTCGACCTTTACTTACCTAGGACTACGGTTTAGGATTTGTTTGGATATTTTACATAACAGCTTTTACACGATTAGAAATCCGTTATCACTTCTCCAATTAAATATGCAGATATAGTGACAGCATCCTTCGAATTTTTAGGAGGTTCAATTATCTTGTACAAGAAGGTATTTATGCAATGCTTGTTTTTTTGATATAAATATATATTTATTAGTAATGATCTAATGTTATGTCTTAAATAGAAACATGAAAACAAAATTTATTCAGAACATCGGTCGCTCACATGGTCTGCATGGTTGCAACAAAGAAACTATGAAACTGGTAAAGTCAGTCTTCCTCTGCTCTCTTTTTTTTCACATAATGAAAGTTTTAATTTATTAATTGATTGTTAGTTGTAATTGGACAGATTCACTGTAATAACCCAAATATATATATATATATAAGTAATTTTTTTTCCTTCGATAATAAATGGAATTAAGGAGATATAAATTTTGAAAGAAATTAAGTTAAACAAAGTAATTTAAGGTTAAATTATTTATTAGTTATTTTATTAAAAGAAATATTAAAGAGATATATAAAAGTGGTTATAAGAAGATGTTATTCTTTAAGTACTATTTGTCTATAATATAATTTGGTAAATTTAAATGAGTAAAGATAATGAAGCTTCGTAAGTCTTTAGTTAAATTGTAATTAACTGATGGGAGCCCAACTCTACCTCAGCCCAGGCCCATGCTTACTTACACCAGACGTAACAAGCAATAGATAGATAGATAATTGTTTCCTTAATTGTTTCCTTATTTATCTTTTATCTTTTCCTTAGATAGATATCTTAGGCGTAGAACTATTATAAAGAGGATGTAGTTTCTTGTTTTGAGAATTCATTCAAGAAAGTTAATAACAATTTGGTAGTTGAATCTCTAATCAAAAGATTCTTGGTTGTTCGATCTCAAATCAAAAGATCAATCCCTATCTATCGAGTCCTGAGGAATCAGGTCTCATCATCTGATATCAGAGCAAGGTTTTTTCCCCAAAATTCCACAAAATTTTTTTTCTTTACAATGACTGTAAAGGAACTTGAAGAACGTATGGCAGCCTCCGACGAAACGCAAGCCAACCACACCCGGATTTTGGCGGCTCTCCAGGCCGGCATCCAACAAATCCTGAATCGCTTGGACGCTATCGAGCACCCACCACCACCACCACCACCACCGCCGCCCCAACTTCCCAACCAACCACCAATCCACGGCCGCCCAATCCGCCTCGATTTCCCCCGATTTGAGGGAATCGAACCCGAAAGCTGGCTGTTCCAAGCCGAGCAATTCTTCACCCTGAATCCCCTACCGCCCGAACAACGCGTAACCATGGCTTCAATCCATCTCCGCGGTGACGCCGTGGCCTGGTACCGATGGTTGCGCAACTCCTTGGGCGACGACCTGACTTGGCGGCAATTCTCTACCGCCCTCTGCAAGCGATTCGGTTCCCGCAAGAACCTTGATCCCATGAGCGCCTTGTCGAAACTCACACAGAAAGGGAACGTCTCCTCATATATCACCGAATTTGAAACGATGATTAACCTAGTCCACGGCCTAGACGAACAGCACCAGGTCAGCCTGTTCCTATCCGGCCTCCGCGCGGACATCCAGGCCGGGGTCCGTCTTCTCAGCCCTACTGGCCTCTCCCATGCTTTCGAATTGGCCCTCTGCCAGGAAGACGCAATTACTGCCACCAAGGCCTTCGCATCTTCCTCCACCAACCAGCGCACACCAGTCCGACTACCCCCCTCGCCTCCGAAGCCGCTGCCAGGGAATTCGGCGTTACCTACGGGCGTCAAACGCCTGACTTGGGCGGAACAACAGCAACGTCGCGCAAAAGGACTTTGCTTCAACTGCGATGAAACTTACAAGCCGGGTCATCGTTGCGCAAACCCTCAGCTGCTGTTGATGGACGCTTATACGGTGGACCAGGACCTCCCGGATGATTCCGACGCCGCGGACGACAGTTTGCAAATCTCCCTCCATGCTCTTACAGGTTCCACCGGCTGCAGCACAATGCGAGCGTTTGCTCAAATCAAGAATGCGGCTTTATCTGTGCTCATCGACTCGGGCTCTACACATAACTTCATCAATCCCAGGGCTGCGCGCACTTGCGGGCTATCTGTTCAGCCCCACTCGGGACTACAAGTTATGGTTGCGGATGGTGAATTTCTGCCGACGAAAGGAGCTTGCTTACAGGTTCCGGTTTTGCTCCAAGGCTTCGACTTCTCAACCGATTTTTTGCTCTTGGATGTTCGTGGTTGTGATATCGTCCTAGGTACTCAGTGGCTCCGCACCTTAGGCCGTGTCATGTTTGATTTCAACCAACTAATCATGCAGTTCACCCAGCAAGGCGTAATCCATACCATCATCGGCAACGGCTCTCCCTTGGTCCGTCTCGTAGATGCACCATCCATGTCCCGCGTTATTCAAACCGAGGGCCAGGTGCTCCTACTCTCCTTGGAACCCCAGGGTTGTGGCGAACCCGACGACAAGTTCTACCTCCGGCCTCAGCAGAAAGCAATTCAGCAGCTGCTGTTTCAGTTTCGCGACGTGTTCGGCATACCGTCCTCTCTTCCACCTTCACGCAGCCATGACCACCATATTCCCCTCCTACCCGGCTCAGCCCCAGTCAGTGTTCGACCTTACCGCTATCCGCATTTCCAGAAAGCAGAAATTGAGAAGGTTGTACAAGAACTGCGAGCAACTGGGTTCATACGCCCCAGCCACAGCCCATTCTCGTCCCCGGTTTTACTTGTTAAGAAGAAGGACGGCTCCTTACGAATGTGCGTTGACTATCGGGCCCTTAATACCATCACCATCAAGGACCGGTTTCCGATACCAATGGTGGACGAACTGCTTGACGAACTCCAGAGCGCCACCGTCTTCTCCAAATTGGATCTCCGTGCCGGGTATCATCAAATCCGTGTCCATGAATCCGACATTCCGAAGACGGCTTTCCGTACACATGACGGCCATTACGAATTCCTCGTGATGCCCTTCGGGTTGTCCAACGCCCCATCTACCTTTCAAAGCTTAATGAATGACATCTTCCGGCCATATCTGCGCAAGTTCGTGTTGGTTTTCTTTGACGATATACTCGTCTACAGCAGCGACGAAGTCAGTCACTTGCAGCACCTCGCTACTGTCCTGCAGACCTTGCGCCTGAATCAATTGTTCGTCAAGGCGTCTAAGTGCTCTTTTGGCCAGTCTTCAATTGCATACTTGGGTCACATTATCGACGCGTCCGGGGTATCCGTCGATCCGGATAAGATTGCTGCAGTAACCTCATGGCCAACACCTACCACCTTGAAAGGCTTGCGAGGATTTCTCGGACTCACCGGCTATTACCGCAAGTTCGTGAAAGACTACGGCAACATCAGCAGGCCCTTGACACAACTTCTGAAGAAAGACGCTTTTGCCTGGAGCACCGAAGCAGCAGCCGCATTCGATCAGCTGAAAACGGCATTGACAACAACACCGGTCCTCGCATTACCTGATTTTGCGGCAGACTTTTACATCGAGACAGATGCTTCGGGGTTCGGCATCGGCGCGGCACTAATGCAAGGCGGGCGTCCAATCGCCTATCTCAGTAAGGCACTTTCAGGCACAAAACTGAATCTCTCCATATACGACAAGGAGATGCTCGCCGTCATCGCTGCAGTCCACAAATGGCGACCTTATCTCGTGGGGCGTCACTTCAAGATCTTTACAGACCATCGCACCCTGAAGTATTTCAATGCTCAGCGACTTTCCTCAGCGGAACAGCAAAAGTGGGTCTCTAAACTGCTGGGCTACGATTACGAGATCTGTTTTCGTCCAGGGAAACACAATCAGTCTGCCGACGCTCTCTCTCAGCTGCCTCAGCCAGAACTGTCCGCCTTGTCCGAGCCTATCATGGGTAGCCTGACCGAGATCGCTGCGGAGTGCCGCTCTCATCCGTCTATGCAATCCATTATCACCGGCCTTCAGTCCGACCCATCGTCCAAAAAATTCTTCACTCTGCAGGACAACATATTACGGTATAAAGGGCGCATCGTGGTCGCACCAGGCTCTTCATGGTGCAAGCGCTTGCTGGAGGAGTATCATGCCAGCCCCACAGCGGGTCATTCCGGATTCTTACGCACTTATAAGCGGTTACAGACCGGGTTTTATTGGCAGGGAATGAAGGCGGATATCAAGCAATTCGTGGCTCATTGTGCAGTTTGTCAACGCAACAAGGCAGAAGCAGTAGCCCCCCCGGGTCTGTTGAACCCGCTGCCTATTCCGGATGATGTTTGGGTTGACATTTCCATGGATTTCATAGAAGGGTTGCCACGCTCCAATCACAAAACCGTCATCCTGGTAGTGGTCGAACGATTGTCTAAATATGCCCACTTTATTTCCTTAGCTCACCCATATACCGCGAGTAAGGTGGCCGACGTCTTCGTCCGCGAGATTGTTCGCCTACATGGTCCTCCTCGCTCCATCGTCAGCGATCGGGACCCGATCTTCATTGGCAACTTTTGGGAATCCTTTTTCGCACTTCAGCAGACCAAGCTCTGCCGCAGCTCGGCCTATCATCCTCAGTCCGACGGTCAGACCGAGGTGACCAACCGCACCTTGGAGTGTTACTTACGCTGCTTCGCCGGCGATCGTCCGTCTTCTTGGGTATCTTGCTTACCGTGGGCCGAGTGGTGGTACAATACAACTTATCACTCCGCCATTAAAATGACCCCTTTCGAAGCACTATACAGTCGGCCTCCGCCCTCCATTTCGGCTTATGTTCCCGGATCCTCTGCTGTCCATGCCGTCGACGTTGCCCTGCGTAGTCGAGATGTAACTTTGGCTTGCCTGAAAGACAATATGGTGGCGGCACAAGCTCGTATGAAGCGCTTAGCAGACTCTCACCGGACTGAGCGCACATTCCAGGTTGGAGATTGGGTCTTTTTGCGCCTGCAGCCCTTTCGTCAGCTTACTGCGGCTACTCATTCATACGGGAAGCTTTCCCCGAAGTTTCACGGGCCCTTCCGAGTGTCGCAACGCATTGGCGAGGTCGCCTATAAGCTGGATCTGCCAGCCCAGAGTCGGATTCACCCTGTGTTTCACGTCTCCTTGCTGAAGTCTTCCTTAGGAGCTCACAATCAGACTTCCTCCACCCTTCCGGTCCAGCCAGATCGTGCACTTTGGCTCCCATTACGTGTTCTAGAGACCCGGCCAACAGCGGGTACTGCTGCTCCAGAATGGTTGATTCAGTGGGAAGGACACTCAGAGGACGAGGCCACTTGGGAGAACTCTGTGGATCTTTTAGCGCGATATCCATTCTTCAAGGCTTGTGGACAAGCCTTTTCTCAACGGCGCGGGGATGATGGGAGCCCAACTCTACCTCAGCCCAGGCCCATGCTTACTTACACCAGACGTAACAAGCAATAGATAGATAGATAATTGTTTCCTTAATTGTTTCCTTATTTATCTTTTATCTTTTCCTTAGATAGATATCTTAGGCGTAGAACTATTATAAAGAGGATGTAGTTCCTTGTTTTGAGAATTCATTCAAGAAAGTTAATAACAATTTGGTAGTTGAATCTCTAATCAAAAGATTCTTGGTTGTTCGATCTCAAATCAAAAGATCAATCCCTATCTATCGAGTCCTGAGGAATCAGGTCTCATCATTAACTAAGGATAAAAATGCGTGCTTTGTAAAGCTTGGGCTAAAACCGAAACTAACATAAACATAAGTGAAACATGGGGGTCTTGTTTGCACCGGAAGTTTATGGTTTTCGCACCGCTTTTTTGAATGCTACATGGTAGCGTTAAAAAAAAACGTAAACGTTATATGATAGCGTTTGAGTAAACCCGGTTCAATTTATTGAACCGGGTCAAATTAAACACTACCATATAGCGTTTACGTTTTTTATCCGGTTCAATAAAATTTTAAAAAAATAAAATTAAAGTCTGGAAAAAATTAAACACCACGATGTAGCGTTTAAAAACGCTATTAAAACGGGTTTCGCCTCCTTCCTCCCTCTTCTTCTTTCCCTTTCCAGATTTTATAAACCCTAAAAATGTCTAACGACGGCGGCGACGAAACTGTGGAGGACATCGGCAAGGTGGTGGAGGCGAGAGGAGAGACGACGGTGGTGGAGCTGCTCGGGGAGGTGGACCCAGATCTGGTGGAGGAGGCGGGAGGAGAGACGGCGGTGGAGGGATCTGGGTCCGGAGACGCTGCCGCCGAATGAGGTTCTTATTGTAACACCCCCAAATAACCTCTTGAAAGTATTACCGCCAGTGACCTCAGACGTACTGTCCGATGTCACCCAAGGCTTTTCCAGTTGATATAAATCATCAAACAACAATTATGATACAAAATATCATAACTTTCAATTAAAATCATTGTCTCGGCATTACATCCATAATCCGAAAGACAACCAAAATACAGCGGAAGACTTAATACAAGATATATTTAATACAGCAGAAGACTTTAAATAACCAACAAAAGGGTCTTGATCGCAATGATCACCCGCCAAGGATCTCAACCTGGATAAACTTATCAAAAACACCATTTGCCTTCATAGTCGTTCTAGCCTTCACGGGATGGCAACTTATCTGATGTGCCGAATCGAACGGATGACACCAGCCAACCATGCAGAGAACAATTACGGTTGGTTAGTCTAATGAAAGACTATGCAAGGGTACAAAGCAGAGTGGTCCGAAGTAGTCGTATTAGGTTAGACTCATCGTTTCTCGAATAACAACCGATGACGATAGTCAACCACCATACTTCTACTAGAATACATGAAAAGACATGATCAAGAGAAGATTCTGGAGACCGAGTCTCACAACAATCAATCCCAAAAGAAGACTCCAACGAATTGAGTCTTAGCGAAAATATGACAAATGTTGGGAAACATAAATAATTCATACAAGCGTTCAAAAATGACTTGATGTTTCGGTTCACGACCAACCTCACCGCCCAAGGCGAATCCAGATTAGAAAGAGAACTTTACTCTGATCAAAGTCAAGACGAGATTTCCTAGCTACATTATTGCCTAGCTGCACTACTCGCCCAAGGGTATATTAATCATGTGCACTAAAACACTTATCTCATTTAATTCCAAAACGATCATCAAGTTATAAGCTTTTAAATCTCCTCACAAGAGATATCGGATCTCCTCACAAGAGATATCAGATCTCCTCACAAGAGATACCAGAGGGAATAAATCCCAAAAGATTTGGCACTAGCGAAGTGCACCTATCCTGAGTAAGGACATGGTCATGACCAGAGAGAGTATTGGGGAAAAATCCACCAAGCACCAGTTATAAAGAAACATTTAAACCCCCACAAGGTACATAGCGTTCATACGAATACTCGTTCTAACTAAACAGTTACGAACGCAATAATAATCCACATCAATTCCATCGCGGCCAATAACAGATATAATAGCGTTGTTCTAACAGATATACAACCTATCATAATATCTGTAATTAATCATATCAATATATATAATAGCGTTGTTCTAACAGATATACAACCTATTATAATATCTCCTTTTTAATTAATCATATCATTTAACAAAACTGTTCCCAACGCAAACAGTAAATCATCCCAAATTAATTAACAACTAAACAATTGATAATTAATTGAAATATGGAATGATGAGCAAGAGCGAACCGCCACTTGCCTTAGATCCGCAGAAGCTTAAGCAAAGCTTAGAGACGACGAGTTCCTGGGTCCGAAACAGGGACAGATCTGAGACCACAGATTCCTTCGGGTCGACCCATAAAGAAATCCTAAGTTAGATTCGACAAACACGAGTACGAATCTAAAGAATAACGAAAGCAATCGAAAGGAACGAAGCCCGATCGAAAGCCACAGAAGCCAAGGCCGAAACAAGCCAAAAGCATCTGGGCGGCGGTCGCCGCTACGAACACCAGAAAATTTACGAGAGCAAAAACTCACCGACGTCAATTGTTTTGCTTCTCCTTTGCCTTGCTTTGGATTCTAAGCTTCTAAGGGCTTCCAAAGCTTCACTTTGCAACTGGAATAAACACCAAAGGAGCTCCGATGATCGATATCCAATTCTCCGGCGAAAGCTCAAATTTCCGACGAGATTAAAGTGAGAGATTTGAGCTTGGGTTTGTGCTCAATCTGATCCCAACCCCTTCCCCTTTTATAGCCAAAGTCAGGGGACAAGAAATGGTCAAGACATGCAACGTGGAGGGCAAAGATCGAGTGTCTCCCCGGTCGCCGGCAAGCCTCTGCACCTTCGCCTGCAACAGTGGCGGCGGTCGCCGCCGTTGGCAAGGGGTCGCCGCCCATATCTGTGTCTAGCTGCGGTCGCCGCTTGCTTTACGGCGGTCGCCGCCAAGGCCATATTTCATTCGTTTAAACTTTGGATCAACTTGCCCTTAGCCCGAGATAAAAATAATCGTACACGAACGAGTATTAAGTCCCAAAATACATCGAGATGTATTTTATTTCACTTAGAAAAATTATTACAGAGATCAAACATATTACCGAATGTCCGACTTCTCTGAATTAATTCGACTTGTAATACGGGAGTTGGAAAAATTCCAAAATATCCTTATAAAATGAGGGATATTACACTTATGGAGGCGGCGGCGGCGTGGAGGACGACGCGGAGGAGCTGGGTCCGGAGACGACGACGCCAGAGGAGGTGAGTCTGAGCCAGATCTGATGGAGGAGGTCGAGTCGGGTCGGGTTGGGCCCGGTTCGGTGGAGGAAGTTGGTCCGGGTCGGGCCGGACCCGGGTCGAGGCCGGTTGGAGGAGACGAGGCGGGTGAGTGGTGTGTCGATGTGGGGTCAAAAAACGCTCTCTCTGTGGCGGCGGTAGTCGGAGCGGCAGCGGTGGCACAGTCATCGATGTGGGATGAGTCGGTGGCGTCTATGATTGAGGCGAGCGGATCGAAAAGTGTTTTGGTGGTTCTAAAGCCGAAATGACGTACTTATGAGGTATTTTATGAATTAATAATTATTTATGTTTAGATATCATTTAAATATTTGTAATATATTAATTATTTGTTTATATATGATAATTGAAATGCACTCATAATTAAATTATAATAGGGAAATAAAATTTGACGTCCAAATATTAGAAGGATTTTAGGTATAAATTGCTTATGAATGTAAGAAATGATACTAATAAGCAAAAAATAAATGAAAGAATAATTAAAACTTCATAATAAATTTATGTTAATTGATAATTTATACCATTTTAAAATATTAAAGTTGGAAATATAGATTTATTATAATTAAAATCACATGAAAAATAAATAAATGAAACAAAATATATAAATCAAAGAAAAATAATTAAATAATAATTTAAATTAGAGGAAAAAATTAGCTTTATTAAATTAATTAAAAAAACATAACTAAATTTATCTTATCTTAATTGATAATTTATCTCATTTTTAATATTAAAGATTAGAAATATATATGTATTATAATTTGAATGAAAAAAACCCGAAAAATAATATATTAAGTAAATTATTCCCCGTAAAAGTATATATAAACTTCACATTGAATGTATAAACCAATTTAACTCAAAAGAAATAAAATTTTGATTAAACAGGATATATTGGATGGTTTTCGACAACGGTTTTGCTCGTATGGACGGGATACGAAGCACCGCCGCGTTACTGCTTCTGCCCGCAAGTGAACGAGGGCAGATGTTTTTGGGTAGAAGAAGAAGAAGAAGAAGAAGAAGAAGAAGAAGTCTCGACGTCCCGTCCATAGCGATGATCCCGTCCATGGATTGGAGGACGTTGATATTGTCATGGAGGACCCGCCCTAGCAAGAGCTTGTTCCCGACCATACTCCCGACCCCATTCTCGACCCCATTCCCGACCCTATACCCGACCCCATTCCCAACCCCATTCGACCAGCACATTGCGCATCGGATATGGCATCATCCCAGGGAGGCCCATCGTCGTCTGAAGGTTCATACACATCCACGCTATCTCGATTTTTGGAGACGGCACCGCCTTATTCCCAGAGGGGAGGTGGTTGAGGGTAGCTAGTGGCATTACGCTTCACTGAGCGGGCTGACCGGACTCCACGCGTTTCAGTTTGGAAGTGTGGACCATGTCCTCATTTCTGCTTTTGTGGAGAGGTGGCATCCAGAGACCAACAACTTCCATTTTCCGTGGGGCGAGATTACCGTCACACTTCATGACGTCGAGAGGATCATGGGGCTGCCTATCGAGGGATACGCCGTTAGTGCGGTACTAGATGACGGGGCGTTGGCCGATTTATGGCATGGGTTTTTTTACTATGACCCAAAGGAGGTGAAGAAGTGGGTCGCGGCAGTTGGGGTTGATGCATGGGACTTCGTGTTCGACGTGCGTTGGATGATTTTGTTGGGCGAGGACCCCATGTCTTGTGCAACATGGTATTTATTCCACTTGCTGGGGTCCAGCTTGTTCGTGAACAAGTCCACGAACAAACTCAAGTGTCAGTTGTTGTCGGTGTGCGTGGATCATGAGCGTACCCAGCGGACGGCCTGGGGAGCCGGAGTTCTCGCCTGCCTGTACAGGAACCTAGGTGAGGCTTCACGTGGGAAGGCCAAGAGCATAGCCGGTTGTTGTTTGCTACTCCAGATAAAATGTCGCTAATTTTTTAATCTTTGTATATTGCACCGAACTTTAAAACTACCATTTAAAAAAATAGGGTTTAAATTTATTTGTGACGATTGTAGATATGGATATGAGCGTACTTTCCTTGGTTTCCCAGACATCCGCATCCCCAGGTTAGGAGAGTCGACGATGACCGACGAGCGGCATGGTATTGGGTATTACGCCCCCCTTCACGGGATCCATCTCAGATTCGGAGTTACCGCCACATCCTTGATGAGTATTAGCGTGAGGATGTAAGTACATGATTTTATTTTATTTTTTTGATTAGCGTATAATGGTTACTCGTAACATTGATGTTTTTTTATGGTTATAGGTGCGGTGGATGCCACACGGTCAGCTGGATTTCCATTCGCGGTATAGAGCTTCTACATATCGAGGCACGATACGCTTCCAGACAATAGTAGAGCCGTACATGCCTGACCGCATGGCACGCCAGTTTGGACGGAGCTAGAGCAGGCCTCTGGACCCGATATTGGGATATACAGTTGAACGCCCCGCAAGTCTAAAAGGGAAGGATGCTTACAATCTGGAGATTGATGCCCACTGGGACGGTTGGGATCACTTGGATGAGCATCTTTGCGCTGAGCTCTTAGCTAGTCCGTTGGCTGTTGCTGATTATGATATGGATGAGGAGTATCTCGATTGGTTCCTTCCTATTTCACATCCATATGTCAGACACGACGCGACCGAGATACCTCGTCCCATACGCCATGCTGTTCCGGCTTTGGATGCATCTCGGGTATGTTTAGGTTCTAGAATCTATCATATTACGTATTTATAATTTCCTTATAAAGTTTATTCACTTAACATTATACGATAATGAGCACAACGGTTGAACATGGTGAGGGCGCATGCCCGAGAGGTTATTCTACGAGGAGGTGGCGGGATGGAGGACTGGTAGAGGATTGCGGACATTATCGATGTCGACGAGATACTTGTTGCTGATCCACCGGTGCGGGCGTCACAGCGACAGTCCCAGAGCCAGATGTTGACGGGTGAGTCATCAGCCGCCCCACGACCCAGATTGTCATCTATATACGAGAGGGGTTCATCATCCAGGTCGGCGGCTGAGCAGGAAGCAGCTGAGCGAGAAGCATGTGATCGGGAGATGGCGGAGCGTATGCAGTCTAGGCTAGAGAGGGGCTCTGATAGCGACGATGATTAGGCCGTTGTTTGTATATTTTTGTTTGTGGGTTTAGGGCAGTGGATGTTATTATCTCTTTTGTAGTGACATTTCGTATTATATTTGTTCGTCATATTCTATTTGCACTGCTTTCGTATTAAATTTGTTCGTACTTGTATTTTATTATACCCAAAACCTTACAATTAGGGTCTTATTATAATTCAAAAATCTCAAACCTTAAACCCTATGTACTTGGTCTTAATGGCCCGTTTTCAAAATTGCCCAATTTTGAGCCCAATATGGTCGTCTTCTAGGCACGCCCCAAATCCTAAACTTGTCTATAAAAAGGCACGCCCCAAACCCTAATACTCACATCAAGCGGCGTTGCCCAAAATTCGACCCCCGCAGCGCACAGGCTCTGGGATACCAAGGATTCCCGGTAATGATAATCATCTTTTTGTGCTTTAGTTTTTTCAAGAGTTTAAAGTTTGTAATACAATAATTCATAGTCCAGATCTGGGATACCAAGGATTACAGGATAGGATGGCTTCGTCGTCCAACAACGCACAAGCTCCGATTACAATGTGCAAGTGCAATTTCCCGATCGTCATGTACACTTGCGACAAACCCTATCACTACAAACGAAGGTATCTTGCATGCAAGGATTACATCCCAATGGAGCGGGATGGTACAATGAGAGGATGTCATACCTTTAGATGGCTTGATCCACCGTATGAAGACAATGTTGCCAAGATTATCAGAGATTTGGTGCTGGAAAGAAATGAGCTTAAACAGCTAAATCGGACCCTTTCAGATTCAAATGTGAAGTTAAGAAAGCAGATATATTATCGGGGTTTTCAAATTGATTAATGTTATAAGTAAGGACCTTAGTTCGGTGCTTATTTCTATTGTATGTTTATTTTGAGTTTTATGCAAGTGTATTTCCAATTATGTTTATTCTGAAGTTAAGAAAGCAGAAATGGGCAGTGCCATTTTGTATTATATTTGTTCGTTTTTGTATTCTATTTATTCGTACTAGCCTTTTAAACTCTTTGAAATTAGGGTCCTATTATAATAACTAAGAAATCCCTATTTAACACTAAGATACACACTTATATAGTTTTCCAAAACCCTAAACGCCACAATGTAGCGTTTAACACTTAAACGCCATAATGTAGCGTTTACCAATTAAACGCTACAGTGTGGTGTGTAAGCCTTAAACGCCACACTGTAGCGTTTAAGGTTATGTGAGAGGGTTTAGGGTAGGGTTTTTTTAGGGTTTCGGGTTTAGGGTTGTAGTGGCTATGGTCCATTCATCAGGGTTTAAGGTTTGGGGTGTTCAAATTTGTTTCAGTAAAAATATCTTGAGTATGTATATATTGAACCGATATTTATTAGTATTTTTCGTAGCCTAAATGTACTTCTGAAGCTCTTCTACTGAAGGACCATCAGAGAATCTCAAAAAATCCCAAACAAATCATAAACCCTAAACCCAACCCTAAACCCTAAAAAACCCTATCATAAACCCTAAATCCTTTCTAACCCTAAACAATATCAATGCTTATACTATCAAAGATTTAAAAATCTCAAACACCCTAAACCTTAAAGCCTTGCTTTAACATAGACCATAAACCATAATAGTAATGTATAAACATGCATACCTCGCATTGAATATAAATGATTATTTTATATTTAATTTTTTAGTGTTGGATAAATGTTTATTTTTTGGACACAATTGAATGGATTCGCATTTAGGGGA
This sequence comes from Rheum nobile, assembly GCA_027886185.1. Classification (NCBI taxonomy): domain Eukaryota; kingdom Viridiplantae; phylum Streptophyta; class Magnoliopsida; order Caryophyllales; family Polygonaceae; genus Rheum; species Rheum nobile. The sequence goes on along the minus strand of WOAB01000236.1, from coordinate 2,452,365 downwards.
TATAAATACTAGGGTAATTAAACGTTCATATATTGCTAATTCATATTACAAAGTGGAAAAGAAGTGGATCCACATGTGATCCTAATTTATTCAATCTCCCTCCCGAAACTACATAACCAAACCGCCACGACCTTGGTTTCCACGTCTGACAAGATATTCATTCATCCTTTCCCTAAATGGTACATCCCATCCTTCAACACTACTATGCTTCCAATTGTTCCAAACGGCGGGAGGGGGTGGGATAGGACAACGGTCATCAACTAGCCAAACCTGTAAAAAATGAGCTAAAATGATTATTACATAATTCACAAGGTAAAGCGCGGATGTATAAGTATGCTTACCGGGACAATATGATCATGATTTCCTACTAGTGCTACCGTATGCACCGTTATGGGAGGTCGGGCACCCGGACGAGCAAACATGGGGAGACATGTATGAGGTCCACTCCATGAGAGAAAGACAAGAGCCACCTAAAATCTGGTTGCAAATGCTAACCCAACCATCGACATTTCCATCCAGTGATCCTCCCAGCAAGGTCCTGTATGATCAACTATCTTGATAAGATGGTCAATGTCAGTCACCATACTCGCTGGTCGGTAGAGATCTCGATGCAATTGCAGTTCCTTTGAAAGCTCATGTCGCACGTAGTCGTAACTCTATTCCCCCAACCCTAATAGTACAGACAAGGAACGGTACCCACAATGACCGTCACCTTGAATGTCTTCTACTCGGGTGATGTAGTTGAACATGAAAGGGTCGACATTTCGTACGCCCCAATTAAAAATTGAGGTGACAAACATTTTTCCCGTTTCTTGGATCAACTTCAATTTTGGGCGGGATCGGACCAGTGCCACTCTCTTTGCCGTCTGAAACTCTTTTGGTGTCTCCATCATGCATCGGAGAAGGTTCTGATCCAACAGACGATTGAATGCTATCTGACTTCCTCTTCTTCTTTTGCTCATCCTTCTTCTTCTTTTCCTCGTCCTTCTTCTTCTTTTCCTCATCCTTCTTCTTTTTTTCCTCCTCCTTCTTCTTCTTTTGCTCGTCCTTCTTCTTTTGGTCCTCCTTTTTTTGTTCCTTCTTCTTTTGCTCCTCCTACTTGTGCTCCAGCCAAGTGGGGTCCCTCTTGGTCGAGTCCTTTTTAGGTCATCCCTTACTAGTATCTCCGCACGGGGGCTCTCCCAAGGTATAAGTGCTCGGGTTATGGAAGTCATCGTACCTTGTTGTGAGAATGCATAATAGCTCGTCGGGCATTTCCTTTCCTTCCCAGTCTTGGATCAGCTTCTTCATTAAGACATCTTGTCTTGAAATATGCTCAGTATCATCACTTTTGAGATCTTCATGGCCTACTCATTTCCACTTTATTTGTTTCCAAAATAAATGGATTTCACTTGGCAATATTGGGATACCAGCCTCTACATATCTCTTGATCGTGTGTGGGCAAGGCAACCCAAACGAGGATCTCCACCATACATCGCGGCATTCTTCATCAGGTATATTTCCCTCCTTTGCCCGAATAGCTTGTTTGTATAATAATCTTATACACTCGTCCGATATCTTGTACTCAAGGCGACTGAACAAAATTGCTCTGCTCTATAGACCTCTTAATGACACGTATCTGATCATTCATAAATTTCACTTTATATTATTTTTTCCATAGGCACAAATTAGTACAAATGAAAATAATACAACGAGCCCAAAAGATTACACGCACCTGATCCGTGAACATATTGTCGATGTGTACTACGGTCGTGTCAAACCCTCCAACAGATGATTTTAGGGTGTCCTTGATCATAGAGTATTGAGACTCGACCCTGACAAATAATACTCATGTTATACTTCATAAAAAATAATACGTATCTAACGAGAAAATATGTTATATAATTTACTAGTTTGATGATCTTGTGGCGAAATGAAGAATATGATTAGACCATGCATCAACTAACTTCTTTTTGTGCTCGTTAAGCCAAACTTCCTCGACGTACTGCATAAACGTACCTTTCTTCCACTTGTCCCTCAAATACTTAAGTTGTGACTCGTACACATCCTTCGTGGGTGACCTCAACAACCAACGGATATTCCCCGTAAAATGCTTAACACTTTTGTTGCACATATTCCCGGTGACCTTTGCTTTAACATTGCGGTTCACATGGACCTTACACAACAAATGGTGTGCATTGGGAAAGACTATTGGTACAACCTTCACAACTGCCAAATCTCGGTCTGACATGATTGCCGTAGGTTCTTTTTTACCGAACAAGGATTCCAAATGTCGCAGGGCCCATACGTAGTGTTCCGTTGTCTCATTTCGCATGAATACGATGGCAATACAATAGTTAAAGTTTGTGCAAGTGAACCCAACAAACTCCAAACACGGCATACCGTACCTATACATGTACATTCAAAAAGAAAATAAGATGCAATTAGATAGTGCAAATGTAGCGAAAAGTTAAAACTAAAGATTACCTATTGGTCTTGTAGGTTGTATCCATAATGACGATGTAGGGGAACAAACCCAACAAGTGCTTGGAGTCGGGGTGACTAATAAAAAGATCACTCACAACCTCCTTCACCACATACTTCCCCTTTTCTTTCATCTTAACCTTAACCCTTTCAATGTCCGCATAATATCCTTTAGACCTTAGAAATTCCAACGTGAATTGCGTCACCGTCAAATGGCCCCTGGATTTCTTCCTCTCCCTAGCCTTGCAAGTGTACACTTGACTCCTTGATGTCAAGCATATCGGGTCTACTCAGACAAAAAGAGAAATAATGTTCTTCGGCGTCGAGCCGGTGGCAGACAACAACTTCACCGCCTCGATTTGATCCGCATCAAGGCGTCCAACAAAATCATGCCCTATTAAGGATGTTGGGATGTCATGGGTGTGTCATCCACAGATGACCTTTAAGCTCCACTTACTCTCTTTTGATAACAACCCGTGCATCTCAAACGGGCACTCACTCTTCTTTGTCCTCGTTGACCGGTTCGATTTAGGGGTTGGCTCGGAACCTTCAACCGCCTTATTCTTCACCGGTCTGTATGATCTAGACTTCTTACATGATAGTATCACCTTTCGATCCCATGATTTTTGTATGACAATCAAAATGTTCAGTTCCTTGCCCACTGAACGAACCCATTGAATCATACTCTGTTTATCACCCTATTCCTCATCCGTAGTAAAATGCGAAGAAAAATCGGCACTCACAAAGTTGGTGCCACTAGAATCATCCTATTTATTTCACAAACATTGGTATTCATTATAAATATACATAAATACAAACTAAGATAAATACTCATATTCTACACCAACAAAGTGTTCTATACCTAACCTAATGTTCTACCCTAAAAATCATGGTGCAAATATGATACACGTAGAAAATTTAAACATTTGTTCGTTCTCCTCATTTACCTAAATTTAAATAAATACTTTCCAATTCTACGCTAATTATATAATTTATCACATTTCTACAGTAACATGATGTTCTAATGTAAAAACCTATACTAATATTCTACAATAACATAGTCAATATAATTTATTACTGATATTCTTTACTAATATACATACAATATCTCTGGCATAAAATTATTACTAATAAGAATATGTTAACATATAACTTACCACTAATAATGTGCACTAACATACATATAATATCTACAAAATATAATGTACAACTACTACACTAACATAATAATATTAAATCCATAGTATACGTACCAGTACATTATTTTCACTAATCGATTCAATACCGGGCCCATCGACTACGCTTGAGAACGACATTCTCTCTCTTACTATTGTGCTTTGAAAGTGTGTACATGTGAAGAAGACATATGGAAGAAACAAATATATACAAGTGTGGGAAATTCGACCATTCGAAAAGAGGGGCACTTTTAAACGCTACGTAGTAGCGTTTACAATTCTCATAGGTTCGATTAAACCGGGTCCATTTTAAACGATATTGCATAGCGTTTAAAATGGACCCGGTTTAATCGAACCAATTTTTTTGGGGGGTTAAATCTCAATAATTCCTAAAAAAATACAAAAAAAAAGTTAAACGCCACACTGTGGCGTTTATCACCTGGTGCGAAAACTAAAAAAGCTAGTGCAAAACCGAATCCCCGTGAAACATGTAGAAAAGAGTGGAAAGGAGGGTTGGAAATGTAATTTTTATTTTGGAATTAAATTGTACCATCGTGCAAATTCTCAATTGTGCGTGTAGGGAATTTTATCAAAAATCAACCAAATAACTACTCAATCTTTTAATTTGCTAAATCCAAATAGTTAAACAAGTAACTACCTACTATAACCTTAATATTACCATACTAATTTACGCTGTTAGATACGCTCATTTTTTCTTCTGTTTACGCTCAAAAGACTCACGCTCACGAAAAGCGGAAGCGAGATCGAACCCACACACACGAAAAACAAGACCATATTAAAACTGAGGGTATCCGATTTTTATCAAATCGCGCACCCGCTTTATGGGTACGAGACTTTATTTGATTAAATACATAATGTCATACATCCGTTTTGCGGGTGCGTGACCTTGTTTTGATTACAGGGGAGAAGCGTAGGAAATGACATAATACGTACATAATTACAGGGGAGAAGCATAGGAAATTATATGTGAAGTTTGGAATTTGTTTGGTTTACCCTCAGGGTGGCCAACCCTCTACATAAATGTAAAGTAATTTTCATAAAAAAGTGCTGTAAAGTAATTCTCCCAAATACTTCTTTAATGAATTAATTTTGAGTGCATTAAAGAAATGGAAACGAAGAGGCTATTTCCCTTTCCAGCCCATTTACATTTCTCCGATGAGAACTCCACAGTAGCAACACCGGCCAACACATAACCAGACCGGCACTGTCTAACGCCAGCCACAAGCACAACCCTTTCGACGCCTCTTGCCCTTCTCGGTTGAGATCTCGACTTCTCCATTGTGACTCTCTAAACCTCATCCTCTATGGTGAACTAGGTTTGAGATCTGCTAATTTGGGGGAAAGCTCAACGGTACCCGATCGAATTGGGAGTATACTGCATAAAGAGGGTAGTGTTAGACTTGGAGAAATGATGGAGAAGGGCTTGATTTGGCTTCCAGATAATGATTTTGAAGCTTTTACTTTGACTAAGGGGAGGATTGTTGACTCGATTTCAGGAGGGATTTGGGAAGGTGGGCGGCAGGGGCTTGGAAGAAACACTAGTAACTCGAATTGGGAGCAATAGGGGAAAGGAAGTGCGACGATGGTCCGAGATGGAAGGCGTCAGCGATCGAAGAAGGGCGGCGCCGCGGCGGTGATCCACTGTGGAAAGGGCATGGCAAAAAGCCTCTGCTTGGTGGGGAAGATGATACACCAAAATTTTATTTTGGGTTTATATTTTTCAATTGAATAATTGGGTGATTTTGGGTTTATTAAAAGTTAAAAGAAAATAACTTTAAACTGTAATTTATAGCTTACAACTATACTTAATAACTTTTATAATAAATTGTATTTTGGTACGGAGAAGCATAGGAAATTACAGGGGAGAAGCATTCGATGACTTTTTTTTTTTTTTTTTTTTTGATCGGCCTAGAAACGGAACTCATCTAAAACGGAGAGACAGTCCTTACCCACTCAATTAAATTGAGGGGGTCATACCTGTGGACAAGAGGCTAGTGCCCCCTCCACTGCTGCTGCTTCTCCCTTTGCTGCAAAGGATCAGAACATGGTTTCTGTTTCACCTGATGTGCCAATTGAATACCCACATACGTACATAATTAATTACGATAATGACATAATATCATATAGTATTTTTGATACATAATATCCTGCTTTCGCACTGCGGATACGTGACTCTTTGTCACTTTTGATACGGATACCCGTTTATTGGATTTTGCTCCCGCTTCGCATTATCGAGCCTCAGATTCCGCTCCCGTTTTCTGTACGCGTGAACAGTTAAGTTTATTTAATAAAAAAAAATTGAGCAGCTAGCACCTCCCTTAATTTAACCCATTTTCAGTCCCAATTCATAGAAAATCTATAAAAACTCGTTAAGGTGAATATCTCGGATTTGATTCGAATCTATTGCAATCCCGTCGTTCCGATCGACCCGGAAGCCTAGCCAATCAAATTCAAGCAGAGATCCTTCATCTTCTACTATAAATAGAGGTAGAACCTCGTCCAATTTCTTCATTCAAATCCGATTCACCATTAAAGGAGCTTGAAACCTCTAAGCTTCTGTTCAGCCCCAAATCTCCATCTTCGAGCCCTCTAATTTAAAATCTGACCACACCACCCTCTTCCTTGTACTCTAAATAGTAGGAATCGAGTCTTGAATCGTCCCGAACCATCTCCGAATCACATCGAAACAACCCCGTAAACATCGTTCTCTGTTTTGCATAAAAACAGAGTAAGGTCGCGGTAGTCCCGCGTTGCAGTCGTTACTTCACCAAGTTGCTGTCGCCGATTCACCGTGTTACCGCCGTGATTCTGCTTCTCAGAGGTGGTGCAGTCGGTCGCCTCCTCGCCGTGCTGTTGCACCGCTCCATAAATGCTCGCAGGCTGGTAATGGAGAATTGTCTCCATTTGTCTTCGTAGGAGATGGAGCTCATGGGCCCCACTAGTTGTATTGAATCGTGAAGGGAGAATGGGCCATGTTGGGTGTTGGGCCGAGCAGCCAAATCTCTCAAGGAGTATTTTGGGCCCATTTACCAATAGTTTTCAATTAATAAAAGAGACTCATACTAGTTTTTATGTATTTTTTTTACCCATACTAAATTTTTTTTTTTCCTTTCTTTTCTTTGTTTTTTCTCTCTCTAAAATATTGTTTTTGGGGTTTAGGATTTAAAGGGTAGGGTTTAGGGGATAGAGAGTAGGGTTTAGGGAGAGAGGGGTCCATTTTTACTAAGGGTCCATTAATTTAAAAAAAAGTTTGTCAAATGATCATTTACTTAACTCACCGATGTTTAAGCGGTATAATTTCAACTCAATCCTATTCGTATTTGTTCTTAGAAGAAAAAAATCAATTAATATTTTTATGATTAACTTCATAAAAAAAATGAATTTAATTAATTGAATTCGTCAAAATAAATTAATTGGTATTAACTATTTTGTTGGTTTGTATCGTTATTCGTCGGATCGCGTGTGGACCCGATACATTGCTAGAGTATCGTGGAGTAGAGGTCAGGCTTCCGGAAAGAAAATCAACAGTTATCTTCTCATCTAGATTCATCGTCGAATCTAATTAAGACAAGTGGTGGTTCGCTCTTATCATTTCAATAATTTTTTGACCGACAATTAATATTAAAATTAATTGTTAATTAATTGGGTAATTTCTAAAACCTAATTAATGTTTGAGAACACTTGTATGCTTATATGAATTTCGTATATATCTAGCTTGATAGTTATTATCGATATATTTATACATATATAGTTATATAGGTGTGCATTATTAATGTTGTATTGTCTTAATGACGATATTGTGTGTGGACTTTGTGTGTTATGTGTGGATTTTATAGTCATTAACTTTAGACTTTTATAGTCGTGTGTGTCAGGGATATTATGGCCTTGCGAGGCGTAATGATCTCTTTATAACTCGATATTAGTCGAAATAATTCCCTAATACTTTTAAGGTCATAATCATTGTTTTTTATCCACCCGTTAAGGATAAGAGGTGTTTAAGCACCTTGCTAGTGCAATTGGGTTGGACGTAATGTCGCCCTGTGTTGTTCTCGTAGTATTCGAGATTGTGTTAAAAGCTGAAAGAATAATTGTGGTGTGGTGAAATTAAATAAGATAAGTGATGTGAGCACATAATTAATAAACTTCGAGCGAGAAGTACAACTTGGAAAACCGTTCGTGCTCCAGTTTAAGCGGGTCGTCTTTCCAATCTGGTTTCGCATTATGCGGTGAGGTTGGTCGGCCCCAATTATTCAATGAGGTTTTATATGTTGTGTGTAATTTAAAACGTTTTTAAACAAATCATATTTTCTTCCCATAATACCCATATTTATTTCGGGTATTCTCTTGGTGCATATCTCTTTTGTACATCATTCATTTCAGTGGAAGTATTTTTGTTATATATCGTCTATCGGCTTTTACTCGAGAGACAATGATAGTAACTGGATACAACCACAAGAACCATTCTGTTTGTACATTTGCGTAGTCTTTCATTAGACTAATCAACCACTATTTTTCCTTGCATGGTTGGTTGGTGTCATCCGTCGTATACGGCACATCAGTCGACTTGCCTCAGATTGTTTAGGAGTAACGAGATGAAGAAGAAGGTTTGCGATTGAAGTTTAGTTTTTGAAAAACTTTCAAGTTTGTTTTAAATATAAGATTTATGTTCTTATTAATGTAATAGGTATAAGTGTTAGGTAACTTAGTCATATAATTGAATTTATTTAGAGTCTTTCGATGTTATTTCAATATCATTTGTAAAACTGATCTCTTCAATTTACGAGGGAAATATTAATAAGGATTAGATATTTATTTCAAACGTCTTTCGCTATTTACTCTTTATTATGATTGTCTTTAAGTATAATTATTCAGATTAAAGCCTAGAATGACTTTGAACATAAAATCTGAGATTACTGGCGTATGACACTACCGACGTATGTCGGGGGTGTTACATTCACTCCCTTCAATATGGAGAGTTTCGTACTAATGCATCAACTAATTGTCAAATCTTTGTTCAAGTAAGTTTTCGTTTTTAAAATTTCCACAATATTTTTACTCATGTGGTTAAGAAAAAACATGTTTTAGTTATTTTTTGTTTATATTAGTTATTTTTTGTTTACATGTCATTTAGGATATTTTTGATTACTTTCTAGTTTTATCCTTTTTAATTATGGGTTTAAGTCGACAATCCTCTATTGCTAACATATTAAACTTGTAAACACGTTGACAATCCTCTATTTATTATTGAGCAACCAAACAAATTTTAGTAGATTTAGTTTCGTGTTTTTATCAGAAGTAAAATGCTATGTGACTCTTTCTATGTTACAATGACAAATTTTTAAATTGGCTCCAACATTCAAATTGCTTATATATATATATATATATATATATATATATATATATATATATATATATATATATATATACTGATAATGCCTCCTTTAAATTTAAACTAGTGCAAAACTTGTGCCATGCACCGAATATTTTTATTAAGATTGTGTTTTGATATAGCTCTAGTATCATTTATAGTGTATATTTATTTAAATTGTATTATATTACTATATTACGGTCAAATTCTCTATATATCATAATATTGAATAAGATTCCTCACAAACACACAATATTAGTACAAAAGAAGAAAACTTGAACAATGTTGTTTACACATTTTATATTAAAAATCTAGCATTTAAAAGAAAAATGATATGTGAAAGTACTATTATTAGAATATACAACATCAATATATAAATATTAATATATATAAAAATAAATATACAAAATAAAAGTAAAATATTTAATAAAAAATAGGGGGTAACGTTTTTTGTAAAAATGATTTGCTTAATAAAAATTGTGTTTCATCAATTTAGTGTAAATAATATAACAATTTATCATCACAAAATAATTTTTATTAATGTAAATAATCTAAAAATTTATCAAACCCATCAGGAACGGAGGCAGGATTTGAGCCTAGCGGGGGCTAAAATCTTGCGTTGATGAAATTAATTTTAATATAACACATAAAATATTAAAAGTATATTAATTTTTTAACACTTAATCAACATACAACTCAATAAGATCATCTTCAACTTCACAATTAAACAAATTTAGAATACTTAATAGATTCACTAGGTTAGGATCAGAACTTGATCTAACAATTGGTGATTTTGAATTTTATAAACCTACTTGTAAAATATTTATCCATCTATATACTTAATAATTTAAATACATTTATTGATATGACACAATAATTATGATGTTATTTAATTATAAAGAATTAAATTTAATCTATCTATTTCAACTGTAGAACAAAGATAATAAAAATATTTAACAAAAATGGAGGCTATACACTATAATATTATATAGCAAGTAAAAAAAAGAATAAAAAAGAGAAATGAATATAACGTAAAAAGAAAGGGAAAAAAGGATAAGAAGGAGGTTGATTAAAATAGGGAAAGAAAAAAATAGATGGGGGAAAGGAGACTCTCAAGATTTGAACCTCTATTCACTTTGATATCATTAAAGGAAATGAATTAAATCAACCACTAGACTACAAGGCTTTTTTAGCACAATACTAATTTTTTATATATATAAATTTCAGCGAGGGCTATAGCCCCCACTGGGCCTTAATTGGCTCCGCCCCTGAAACCCATCAATTAATTCCAACATTTATATAAGTTTTGAGTTATCTTTGTTGATCAATGAGCTATGTGAAGGCTAGAGTTGGCTCATTTACTCATTGCTTAAAGGATTGTTGTTCAGGAAAATATAAGCATCTTAAGAACACGAATAGAGCAATTGCATAATAAATAATAAAAAATTCTTTCGTATCAAGTAAACAATACTTAAATTAAAACTGTGGATTGATCTTTTTAACAAAAAAAAATTAAACACTATAAAATCTTTTTCAAAATTATTTGTTTAATATTGGATAAAAAAGTGACTAACATATAAATAAAGAAGAAGAAACTACAATATTACATGTCATAAAAACTTAGAGCGATTATGTTGAATTGATAAATTATTTCTGAAATAACTTTTAAAAGACACAACAACAAATTATAAAATGGCTTTTAAGATTAGTTAGTTTACAAATTATTCAATAACAGTTGTATTTACAATTTAAAACAAGTAAAAAAATTATAAAATATGGGCTCAAAATTGTTCTGATGATTGTAAATGAAAGAGTTCTAATATAGATATATAGATATATTACATACATATTATTCGGCTCATGTGAGGTTAAATTTTCTCCGGATAGATGGATACAATTAGATAAAAACAATATAGTTTATATAGTGCTGCTAGTTAAATATAATATTATATAAAAGGTTAAATAATAATTAAGGTGGGAGAGAGATTGCATGATATATAATATGTGTTTGAAATATTATTGTCAAACTATATCATAAGAAGAAAAGAAAATGTTGAGATTCTATTGTACACTTATCATTGATAAAAGTATAATTCATCCAATATATGTGTAGGAGTTTGTTTGTATGCTAATAATTAGAATGAAGTAAAGAATTAATTTGTTAAGATTTGTTGGTTTGATTTTCATTAAAATTGTTAGATTTAAAATTTGCTAAATTAGTGATATAATAATAAATTATATATTTAAAAACCCCACAATTTGAAGAATTAGAATAATTTGATGGATTTTTATATGCTAGCTTTAATATATATAAATATAGATTTTGCTCAATATTTCACATATTAATAAATGAAAAAATATAGCCTCAACAACCTCCTAAAAACACTCTGGCTCTAAATGGGAGAGCTTTAATATATAATATATATATATATAGAATTAGGTTCAAGTGCATATTAGTCTTATAGTAAATAATAGGGAGCAATATATGTCACACGATTAACCTTATCTAACGCTCCTAATTTGAATAAAATTCTTAACATGCACTTGCACACACTCTATATTTCCTTTTCATGGAAGATATTGTTTCCATATATTTCTCTAGGTAATCTTTTTTTGTTTTTTAATCTTAGGACTTAATTGAATCTAACAGTTAACGTAAAGATCGAAAAGAAGACAAATTTTATTGTTCATGATGTAGTTGTTCATTTTTGTGGGGTGATACTTGATTTATTGTTCATTTGTAATCATTTAGTTGTTCATTGTGAATGATTTAATTGTCCAATGATGTACATGTAACACTCCCAAATTTCCACCTTTGAAAGTATTACCGCCAGTGACCTCAGACGTACTGTCCGATGTCACCCAAGGCTTTTCCAGTTGATATAAACCATCAAACCACAGTCATAATACAAAATATCATAACTTTCATTAAAATCAAAGTCTCGGAATTACAACAAAATACATAATCAGAATCATTACAGCGGAAGTCTTTAAGCAAAACATATTTAACACAACGGAAGTCTTGTAAACAAAGCGACAAAATAACTTGTCAAAACACCGTTCATCTTCACAGTCGTTCTAGCCTTCACGGAACAACAACATACCTGATGTGCCGAATCGAACGGATGACACCAGCCAACCATGCAAGGGAATAATTACGGTTGGTTAGTCTAATGAAAGACTATGCAAGGGTACAAAGCAGAGTTGTTCGAAGCAGTCGTATTAGGTTAGACTCATCGCTCCTCGAATCACAACCGATAACGATAGTCAACCACCATACTCCTACTGGAATAAACAAGAGGTATGCACAAGAGAAGATTCTGGAGACTGAGCCTCACAACAATCAATCCCAAAAGAAGACTCCAACGAAAGTGAGTCTTAACAGAAATATGACAAATGTTGGGGAACATTAAATAAATCACACAAGGCACTTAACTTAAACACAACGATACTTAACTTAATCACAACGACACTTAACTTAATCATAACTGCACTTAATCACAACGGCACTTAATAAACTTACCTTATCTGTGATACCCCGTAATTCTGTAAGGATTATTTTGGGAATTTTTGGAATTTTTCCGAACACTTGTTTTGTACGTCGGATTTAATACAGAGAGTTTAAGACATTCTGTAATGTGCTATATCTTTGTATTATTTTTCTCAGTGAAATAAAATACAGACAACGTACTTTGGATGTTAATTACTCGTTCGCGTACGATAATTTTATCCCGGGTTAACATCGTTTTCGTCTAAGAGCTGAGGAGGCGAAGCCAGGGTGGCGGCGCCCGCCGTGGGTATGGCGGCGCCCGCCGTCGCTGGGCTCGAGGAGCCGGCGAGTCTCCTCCTAGCTGGGGACGCCAGGCCTATAGCGGCGCCCGCCGCATTGATGACGGCGCCCGCCGTATTGATGGCGGCGCCCGCCGCATTTATGACGGTGCCCGCCGTCATTGTTGTCCGGAGGTCTTTGCCCGATGGTCGTCGGCGAGCGTCTGACGACGCCGAACTAGCCCCGCCACGCCTCCATTTAGGCCATCATTGTGCTCCCTCGATCTGTGGCTATAAAAGGAGAGGCTTGGGGGTCGGATTCGAGCTAAAATCAGAAGCTCAATCTCAGAATTTGTCTCGCCGGAAAAGCTTTTCCTCGCCGGAGTTCTTTGGAGCAATCGCCGGTGTTGTTTGGTGTGTTTTCCTGTAGCCTAGAGGTCCCTTTGGAAGCTTAGTGGAGGTCTGAACCCAAAGCCAGGCCAAAGGAGTGACCCTCGTGTGTGTATTGGTGAGTTTTCTCACCGTTCTGTTGGCCGCCGTTCTTCACGGCGACTGCCGTGATGAACACGGCGACTGCCGTGATGAACACGGCGACCGCCGCCAGTGACCAAAAGCCCCTTTGTTGGCTTGGTCTTGATGGTCGTCGTTATGGACTCGTTCCTTTCGATTTCTTTCGTCTTTCCTTAGATTCGTACTAGTTTATGTCGGATCTAACTTAGGGTTTCCTTATGGGTCGACTCGAAGGTCGTTGTGCTGTCAGAGCTATACCTGTGTCGAGCCCAGAATCCCGTTGTCTCTGCTTTGTTCCAGATCTGCGGACTAAGGTAAGTGGCGGTTCGCTCTTGCTTAATCATTTCATGTTTCATTAATTATCAATTATTTAATTATTAATTAAATTGGAGTGAACTGTTGTTTTGGCTTGGGAACTAATTTCATAAATAAACGTGATTAAAGTAATGTTATAATAGGTTGTATATCTGTTAGAACAACGCTATTATATGTGATAATTACCGTGATGGTATTATTGTGAATTTAATCTTAATGCTAGAATAGCATACGGGTTAATAGGAAAACTAATCCAAGTAAGGATTAGCCGTTTCTATTATCTCTATGTTTAAGTTGATTGCCTGGATGACTTTAATGTGGATAATTGATGTGTTAGACTGTTTAGTTAACACGAGTGTTCGTAGGAACGCTAATCCAAGTAAGGGTTAGTCGTTTCTTTATAACTTAATGTTCGTAGGAACGCTAATCCAAGTAAGGATTTATCGTTTCTTTAAATCATAATACTCCTCGGGTTAATTTCCGGATAATAATTTAAGGGTCATGACCTATGCTTCTTATCCACCTTTAAGGATCTGAAGTGTTTAAGCGCCTTGCAAGCGCCATTGGATGAGCATAATTGTAGTCATGTGTATTAAGCACTTAGCTAGTGCAATTGGGGTGGACGTAACTGTCATCCTGTAAATTAAAGTGTAAGCACTGTGGCAGTGTAATCTGGATGAACGTAAGATCACCCTGTGTAATAATAACTCTGTTGTTCTCGGAATAATGTTAAGCCTCGTGTGTGCGCGTGCGTGTGTGTGTTTGTGTGTTGTGTTAATTTGGGTCGACATGATTGTCACCCTGAGATTTAAGCTTTGTGCCGCTCTTAATAACATTAACGTGTTTCAGTAAAGTGTGTTTGGTAATTAAATAAGATATGTGCCCGAGTGCACATGATTAATAAACCTTCGGCGAGTAGTACAGCTAGGAAAACTCGTCTCGACTTTGATCATAGTACGTTATCTTTTCAATCTGGATTCGCTATATGCGATGAGGTTGGTTGTGAACTGAAGCATCTCAGTCAACTTTTAAATCATTGGTGTGTGTAACTTTAATGTTCCCTAGCAGTTGTCATAATTTCCTATAAGGCTCATTTCAGTTGGAGTCTTCTCTTCAGTGCATATCTTAATTGTTAAATCATTCCGTGAAAGTGCCGGGTTATATATCGTTCCTTCGGTTTTTATTCAAGGGACAATGATAGTAAACGGTCACGATCACTCGAACCACTCTGCTTTGTACCCTTGCTAGTCTATTCAAGTAGACTAACCCACGAACTTTGTTCTCTGCATGTGGGCTGGTGTCATCCGTTCGATTCGGCACATCAGGAGTTGTTTCCCGGAGTTTAAATAACCTATTGAAGGATAAGAAGCTTGCAGACGAAGATTTAAAAGTCAGTGTTCTAAGTTGTTAAGTGTTTTAAGATTGTTAAAGGGTTACTTCAATGTATCTTCATAATTCAACAATGTTATAAGTTGGCTCTTTAAAGTCTTCCGCTGTGTAATTTAAAGTCTTCCGTTGTTTAATCTTTCAATTAATATGTAATTATGTTATGTATTTAAGCTTAATCGTTCTGGAAAAGCCTGGGGTGACTTTGGACGGTATCATTAAGACTTATTAAGTTATGAGCTTAATCGTACCCTTATTAATTTACAACACACCAGTTATTACACAGGATGATCCTACGCCATCCAGATTGCACTTACAAGGTGCTTAAACTTATTAATTATGTACTTAACTGTACTTATCTTATTAAATTACAACACACACAACTGCACACATTTAAGACCTTTAATTATTATTCCGAGTAACAACGGAAGATTATTACACTGGGTGACCTTACGTTCACCCCGATACACTGGCGAGGTGCTTAATTAATTTACCGCCTTTAAATTAATCTGAGTAACAACGGAATATTATTACACTGGGTGACCTTATGTTCACCCCGATACACTAGCGAGGTGCTTAATTAATTTACCGCCTTTAAATTAATCCGAGTAACAACGGAAGATTATTAATACCCTGGGTGGTATTACGTCCACCCAGTGGCGCTAGCTAGGCGCTTAAACCCCTCCTACCTTAACGGGTGGTAGGAAGTATTGTATTAAAGAAACGACTAATCTCTTAACCTGATTAGCGTTCCCACGATTATTGATTATAAAGACACGACAAATCCTTACTTGGACTTAGCGTTCCTGCAAACTCACGTGCTATACTAGCATTACAGTTAACATTAAATTCACAATAATACCATCACGGTAATTTACACACAATACTCGTGCTAACTCAACAATTAAACACAATAATAAATCACACAAAGCCATCACGGCTCACACCTATACAATATATCTATAATAGCGTCGATTCTAGCAGAATATACAACCTATTATAATATCAGATTTTAATCACATATAGTTATCAAAATTGTTCCCAACATAATTAAGAATCATCCCAATTTATTTAACAACTAAACGATTGATAAATAATTGAAGTATGGAATGATGAGCAAGAGCGAACCGTCACTTGCCTTAGATCCGACGAGTTCGAACAAGGCTTAGAAACGTCTGATTCTTGGATCTGAAACTGGGGCAGATCTTGGATAATAAATCCCTAAGAAACGACTCATAACAAGATCCTAACTTAGATTCAATACACTTATATATGAATCTAAAAGAATACGAAAAGAATCGAAGGAACCAACCCTCGTACAAGACCACAACACACAAAACCACAACACGAACCTATCTCGCCGCGGGTGCGGTGAGGTCCATGCCGCGGGGTGCGGTGACTGCACAGAGGCGAGCTCCGACAGTGCATCAATGGAGAATTTCTTACCCAAATCGTTTGTATGCTTCGATTTGTCTATGGTTCGATCTCCCAACGCCTTAGACCTTCTAATACCACTTAGGAGTACCCTTTCCAACACTCAAAGGGATCCGATTCTCTTCACCACAAAGCTCAAAGCTTGCACAACAATGATGAAAAACAGAGAAAACAGAGCAAGGAGGAAGATGAAGCTTGGGACTTCGGATTCAACTCCCTTTTATAGTCCAAATTCGAGTTTCCTCAAAGGGAACAAGTAAGGGGACAAGGGAAAGAGCCCACTTGGCTGCCCAAATGGCTGTCACAGTGCCACTTGCAGCTGGAGCTTATCGCGAAGACGACGACTCTGATTTTGGCCTTCGCCGCGGGTGCGGTGGCTACTTGCCGCGGGGTGCGGTCAAGGCCGATTTGGCTATTCTTATCCAAATCACTTTTGGGTTAATTTCCTTAAATTCGGGTTAAATATATTCGTACACTAACGACAAATTAACCCCGAAAATACTTCAACTGTATTTTATATTACTCAGAAAAATTTACAGAGCTCAAACATGTTATAGAATGTCCGATCTTCTCTGAATTTAATCCGTCTAGTAATACGGGAGTTGGAAAAAAATCCAAAATATCCTTATAAAATGAGGGATATTACAGTACATGTACGTATTTGTTCATTTACATGAACCATTGTTCTTATGAACAACTACATTTTATAAATAAACAAGAACATCGATATATGAACCAACGAATATATTGAAATGAGAATTTTTCAATTGAACAAATGTATTTTATTAAATGAACAAGATCACAAATATAAGAAAGAGTAAAAATTAAAACAGAGACGAACAAGAGATTATATATGAACAAAATAACAATCCTAAATGAACAACTACACTTTATAAATGAACAAGAGCATTACTACGTGAACAACAAGCAACAACTTACAATGGTGGGATGTAGAAGAAAATTTTGAACTGGGGTAGAAGATGGAGCATTAGAATAAAATCGAGATATATAGAGTGATTTTAGGACATATATCAATCAGTATAATAACTACCTTAATATTAATTTTCTACTTTTTTACAAAAATGTAACTTTTGCTTTATGAATAACTCCTATTGTAATCTAAATGTTCTCTAATATATTATCCGTAGGATTAAAAAATCAACGCTCTATAACACTCCTCACGTACTATTTACTATAAGGAACTCACCAAAATCCGACTCTATATATATAATGGGTGGTTTTATTTAAATATAAAATGGGTGGTTGATCGAGTGTTGTATATGAAGGGAGGTTTCACAAATATAAAGTATTAGAGAGTGAGATTTTTATAATTTATCATCATAATATATACGTGGTTTTGTAAGTTACTTATGTTGGAATATAATTGTCTCATATCGAAAGTTGGGACATAACTTGCCTAGTATATAAGTTTGATGAACTACGCTTCCTATTGCTAATTGGTTTTAGGATGAAATCTCATTGGGCTTATGTACTGGGCATATCTGCGCATATGCGCTCGTGTCCGCACGTCCCCAGTCTATGGGCCCACAGACTTTGACATGGTATCAGAGCGGGTTCGGTCCTGGGTCCCTTTCTTGGGTTTGTTGGGTCTGGCTATAAAGAGATTGAGATGCCCACTCATACCCGTTTGTCCAAGTGTCAACTGGGTCTGGCCAATTGCCCGCCCGTTGCACTTGCGGGGGCGTGTTGGAATATAATTGTCTCACATCGAAAATTGTGACACAACTTGTCTAGTATATAAGCTTGATGTACTCCTCCTCTTATTGTCAATTGGTTTTAGGATGGAACCCCAGTGGACTTATATACTGGGCCTATCTGCGCATATGCGCTCGTGTCCGCACGTCCCCAGTCTATGGACCCACGGACTTTGACAACGTACCCTAAAATATACATGTAATGTTAACTATGGCATACGTGTGTGTGGCAAAGTCCAAATGCATAATTGGAGGATGTAATCAAGACTAAATCTTGTGCTTTTTTTCGTCTAATGATAACTATCAATCTTAAGTTATATTCCAAGCGTTTAGACTCACAATCTCAAATGAGCTGAAGCCATGCTATTAAAAGAAGGTGGTAATTAAATGTCAAACCCACAAACAAGATTCCTCTACATATTGGAAACCTTTATGCGGAGTATCATTTTTTAAGCTTTGGGGTTTGGTGGGTGGAACATGATAAAGAGAGTTGACATTCCAAGTGATACTCTAAACTATAATATGTAAACAAAAGAATATACAAAAGAGGTGTAAAATGGGGAAAAAGACATGTTTTGACTTGCTATGAATTGGTTGTTCTATATATGTGAAGATAAGCTAGTATAAATGAAAAATATGTTTCTAAATTGACATTTGCCATGTTGATGCTTAATAATTATCTCTAAGAAGCCATTACCTCAAAATTAACAAATTTGATATTTAGTATATATGTAGGGGTCCGGTTATGTGACATTATTATATAGGAGAGAATTGAGAAAGCTTTTCATGCATTTCAACTGTCAAGCATGCTTGTAATTGCCAATGAATTCGCATATTTATCACGGTATATAAGCGATGTTCACTTTACAGCTACAAAATACATAATATGATAATGTTTTATGTTGTGTTTGTGTTTTCCAAACTCTCAAATCTTATAAATATGTAATATTCATTGCATGTTTATAAGACATAAAATTAATATTTTTTTATGAAATCAAGTCTAATGTAAGTAAAAAGTAGGTTTTTTCTTGGATGTGTTTTAATTGTGATGCACATATAGGCTTGAGTAAGTGATCGATGCACATATAAACATTAAAGTAATGAACATATAGGCCTAAGAGTGATGAACATATATGCACAAAAAGTTATGAACTTATAGGCTTAAGAATGATGAACATATAGACATAAAAATGATGAACATATAAACATAAAAAGTGATGAATATCTATGCACAAAAGTAATGAACATCTAAGACATGTTCACAACGAAAAGTGATAAGCGTACGTATAAGGAAAAAAGTGTGAACATGCATGAAAAAGACGTGATAAACATCTAGTTAGGCATATAAGTAATGAACATCTCTGCACAAAAATGATTAGCATATATCCATGATAAAAATGATGAACAACTAAGACATGCATGCATAAAAAGTGATGACATCAAGGTACAAAAGCGGTGAACATCTGAGTATGAATCTAAGAACAAAAATGATAAACATCAAAAATATGTTTACATCAAGATGTACGCACATTTTTTTCCCAAACAACATATGATAAAAAATTGGATCATGTCGGCTTTTACCCTTATAATAAAAAACTTATCTAAGCCCCTTGTTTTTCAAATTTGGACGATTAGTTCAATACAATACACACATTTTATTGACAAAATCAACCATAATATTCTTATGAAGATGTGGACAACAATAATTAGCCAAAAATCGAAACAATAAGTTACATAACTTATTACATGCATAACAAAAAATACCAAGTTATATTACAAAAAATAAGTAAATCACATATCAAGCTGTTTTTCATATTGCTAAATAATGTGTTCATAAATTAATTTCTAGTAACAAATAAAACTACAACTACAAAATTATTAGAGCATGTCATCCTTGTAAAAGTGCCAGAATTTAATTTGCTTAAGCAAATATGCATTGCCCATTGACATTGCTATGAAGTAGGAAAACATTACATATATTAAGAGTTGACTTTTTTTATATGAGTCTTTGGCTCGTACGATTTGATTGGTCAATGTTTTTAGATCTATTATTTTGTGATGTGGTTTCGGGAGAGGCCCTCTCAATATCAATATATTTATACATGTTGTTAGAAACATTTCGAATTCTAATTTCTTGAACAAAAATTAAACATCAAGATCTGACACCATTTTATAACTAGACATATACTTGTTAATTATATTGTGCGGCTTTGATAGATTTACTTGCACTTCGATCATGAGGTTTAATTACTTTTAAACTATGTAATTAAGCATTTTATATAACAAGTAATGACACTCTCATGACCGCCACACTGCTCTTTCGATAATGTATAATGCACATCATTTGAAAATTAGGGCTAGCTTTCTTAGCATACGAAAGTAAATATTATTAGACGCACAAGAAAACTTTCCTATTGGTAACTAAAAATATTAAATCGATGTGGAGTTGCGGACGGCCCCAATACAAATTAAGATTTTTAAATTGTATGCCTAACAACAAAAGAAAACGTTTCTTTAGAGAAACGTTTTCAAAAAAGTATACGTGTCATGCTCATTTTAACAAATGTTATATGTTATCAACAATTATTTTTTCCCGGTACATGATAACTTGTTTGTGGTGTGTTACCATACTTCAATTTTTTTACTCTCTGCTCTTCCTTTTAGATTTTACTTGTTTATTTTATATTTTAAATTCTAAATTAAGGTTAATAATTAAAATTTAAGGTTTAGAGTTTAAAACTAAGGTATTAGAATTTAGGATTAGAGCTTTAGGGTTTAAGATTTATATTTTAGGATTTAGGATTTATATTTTAGAGTATAAAATAAACAAATCGAACCTAGAGGGAGCATATAAGGGAGTAGAGAATTTGATCTCGTGTGACCGTTGCTAGTTTAAGGAAATTTTAAACATGAGGAGAATCGAATACGAGACCTCTCACTAAATAAAACGCTCTCTTTTGTGTGAACACAATGAGACTTTACACCACTTTGCCAACCCATTGGATTTGTGATTAACAAGTTTTGATTAAACAAAAGAGTGACATGTTAAGATACACAGTGAATAGTAATATATGTTAATTATTGATATAATGGTTTAACTTCATAATTCATATAACTGATAAACATATATGAAATGTTATTTTGGATCGAAATCAGTGATAGGCTATGGAAATTATTTCAATGTACTTGATTGAAAAGTAATAATCGTGTAAAAAGGGTCTGAAAATGTCATTCAAAATATGCAAGTATATATGAGCTAGGGGATTTAATATTGTGCCTCCTTATATACAACTTGCTAATTCATGCGGCTTTTGCAACACGAGAGAGGGCAATTCACACGTACTATAGAAATTAACAAACCCATGCATATGGAAGAAGAAGAATCCAGAAGACCTTCAAAAATTGGGTGTTTTATGTTATCTCCAAGAGACACAAATTAAAGATAGAGAAAGTTAAAAAAAATGTGTACGTGCGGTGCATGCATATGATTCAGATTTCACGTCGGCCAAAAGCCTTCACTTTGTTAATTTACATTAATTCTTCTTAGTCTACAATGCAAATGGGTGTTTGATACCAAAATTAATTAAATATTGTTTATGCATGATAATTTTATTCTATTTTATATATGTTGTTCGATCTTATTCAAGTTCATGCTAGCTAGCTATGATATATAGCCCATTAAGAGCAATTGAAAAACATATCTTTGAGGTTAAAAAAAAAATCGCCCATTCTGAAGCAAAACGACGCGTTTTGGCCCAAAACGGGCCAAAATGCAAAACGGCTGCTTGCTTTAAGCAGCGCCACGCGATGCCTTTTTACTGGGCCGCGTTCACGCGTCCAGAAGGCGCCGCGTGGCGCTTAATCGGACGGCCAGCATAATTCGCTGGCCGTCCGTTTTTTAAACTTTCAAATTGCTTTTTTTTTTTATCTTACATTATAAAAAAAGACTCTTTTTCTCTATCCATAGACACCCATTATGGTTATGTTTTTAATATTTTTAAATTTTTTATTGTATTTTGTATATTATTAATTGAAAATAAATAATTTAAATATTATTTATGGTGGTTTAGGGTATAAATATACACTAATTTAATTTCTTTATATTAAAATGATATTATGAATATTTAAAACTATAAAAATATACTAACTAAGATTATTTAGACAAGTTTTAATATACACTAATTTAATTTCTTTACATTAAAATGACATTATGGATAGTTTAAACTAAAAAAATGTACTAATTAAAATATAAATATACACTAATTTAATTTAATTCATGTATGAATTAATTTAATTTGGGTAGCATTGATTGTATGCATTGGAGGTGGAAAAATTGTCCAACTGCATGGAAAGGTCAATATACCTGTGGACATGGCCATTCGACAATCATTTTGGAGGTTGTTGTATCATATGACTTGTGGTTCTGGCATGCATTTTTCGGGATAGTAGGTACGTCTAATGATCTTAATGCTTTTGATCAATCTCATGTTTTTGATGACGTTTTTGAAGGTAGAGCTCCAAACGTTAATTTCACAGTAATGGGACGTGAATACAACATGAGATATTATCTCACTGATGACATCTATCCGCAATGGGCCACATTTGTCTAATCAATTCGGCTTCCTCAAGGCCCTCAAGCCAAGTTGTTTGCCCAACACCAAGAGGTTGTTCGTAAAGATGTGGAAATAGCATTTGGAGTATTGCAATCTCGATTTGCGATAATATTCGTAACCCTTGGGATCTTGTGAAGATTGGAAAGATAATGAGAGCTTGTATCATTCTGCATAATATGATCGTAGAAGATGAGCGAGATTCTTATAACCATCATGGATACGAAATCCTAGAGTATGACGAAGAGGTAAGTGGAGAGACATCATCGGCGAATGTCCCAAATTGGACATACTCCACCGATACACCACCGAATATGAGAAACTACCTGGAACGGACGAGGGCACTTCGGAATTCAATTACACACCTCCATCTTCAGGAAGATTTGAAGGCAAACATTTGGCGACTACATGGCGAAGATTAGGGACTTTCTTGTGCTTTTTTTTAAAAAAAAAAATATTGAGTTATGTATCGTGTAATGATGTTTGTCGTTCAATTTGGTAATTTGTTTCAGTTTGTCTTTCAATTCGGTAATTTGCTTCAGTTTATGTTGTTCCATTGTAAATTTTTTTAATCCTCCTTTCGTTTGTTGTTTTAATATGTATGTTTGTCGTTAATTTTCTTCAAGTCTATTATTTGCTCTTCATTTTCATTTTAATAACAATAATATAACAAAATACTTGAATTAATAAAAATATTTAATAATATATATTTTTTATATTATTATAATTTAATATAAGGATATATTAAGTATTTAATATAAAGGTTATATTTGTAATTTAATATAAATGAAGGGATATAATTATAATTTAATATACTTCAATAAACCCCCCCACTAAAGTTAAAAAAAATGAATGAGGCTAGAGGGAGCATAAAAGGGAGTAGAGAATTTGATCTCGTGTGACCGTTGCTAGTTTAAGGAAATTTTAAACACGAGCCTCACTAAAGTTAAAAAAAATGAATGAGGCTAGAGGGAGCATAAAAGGGAGTAGAGAATTTGATCTCGTGTGACCGTTGCTAGTTTAAGGAAATTTTAAACACGAGGAGAATCGAACACGAGACCTCTCACTAAATAAAACGTCCTCTGTGAACACAATGAGACTTTACACCACTTTACCAACCCATTGGATTTGTGATTAACAAGTTTTGATTGAACAAAAGAGTGACACGTTAAGATACACAGTGAATAGTAATATATGTTAATTATTGATATAATGGTTTAACTTCATAATTCATATAACTGATAAACATATATGAAATGTTATTTTGGATCGAAATCAGTGATAGGCTATGGAAATTATTTCAATGTACTTGATTGAAAAGTAATAATCATGTAAAAAGGGTCTGAAAATGTCATTCAAAATATGCAAGTATATATGAGCTAGGGGATTTAATATTGTGCCTCCTTATATACAACTTGCTAATTCATGCGGCTTTTGCAACACGAGAGAGGGCAATTCACACGTACTATAGAAATTAACAAACCCATGCATATGGAAGAAGAAGAATCCAGAAGACCTTCAAAAATTGGGTGTTTTATGTTATCTCCAAGAGACACAAATTAAAGATAGAGAAAGTTAAAAAAAATGTGTACGTGCGGTGCATGCATATGATTCAGATTTCACGTCGGCCAAAAGCCTTCACTTTGTTAATTTACATTAATTCTTCTTAGTCTACAATGCAAATGGGTGTTTGATACCAAAATTAATTAAATATTGTTTATGCATGATAATTTTATTCTATTTTATATATGTTGTTCGATCTTATTCAAGTTCACGCTAGCTAGCTATGATATATAGCCCATTAAGAGCAATTGAAAAACATATCTTTGAGGTTACATAATGGGTCGGTTATGGCATCAAAATTGATCACAATGCTTAGACTTAATTAGCAAGAGGGGCCTAGCTAGCTAGTCTCTCTTTATTGTATTTTGAAATTTTAGGTCAGACTTGCTAGATTAATTGGGGGTATTTTCACTGCTGCGAGCGGTGCAAATATTCCCAGGCTTATGTAGAAGCTGTGATAAAGTCCGATGGGCCGATAAATGAGTGATATGTCAGTCCGTGTGTACATGCGCGTATAGGCCCAGTACATAAGTCCAGCGGGGTTCCATCCTAAAATCAATTGGCAATATGAGGAGTAATCCACTAAGCTTATATACTAGACTATTTAGTCCCAACTTTTCGATGTGGGATAAGTTAATCTCCACACACGCCCCCTCAAGTGCAATTGCCTTGGCCCAGTTGACACTTGACAACATGCCTTAAGGCCGACAAGCCAAACGGGCTAGCCCATATCACGCCCTCGTGGCGGACTAAGCCCAAATAATGTCTTAAGGCCGACAAGCCAATCAACCAGGAGTTCAAACTCAGACCGAACCGCTCTGATACCATGATAAAGTTCGATAGGCCGATAAAAGGGTGACATGTCAGTCCGTGCACACATGCGCGTATAGGCCCAACACATAAGCCCAGCGGGGTTCCATCCCAAAATCAATTGGCAATAGGAGGAGTAGTCCACTAAGCTTATATACTAGACTATTTAGTCTCAACTTTTCAATGTGTGATAGGTTATTCTCCACAAGCTGACTTTGCTTTATTAATTTGCTCTCCACTTAATTAGTACAGATTCTCGATCTAAATAATATACAATGCAAATGTGTGTAATTAAACGTCCCTCACGAAAAAAAATATATAAAAAATATTGTTGAGTATATGAGTATATGGGTCAAGTTTCTTAGCTTTGATGTTGTCTGATCTGCTTTAATTAGGATTTTGCTGGGTCATGTAATTAAAGATCTTCTGCTTTTCACATGCAATCACAAAAGAACTTCATCATCATATCTTTCTTTTCTTCTTTTTTTCCCTAAAAAATTGGCAAGTGCCTAGCTTTATAGAAAATGAATATTTTAAGGTTTGTATGTCTACTTGTCTAGCTAGTGTGTTAGAGATTGTGTGTACGGATGCAGATTCATCAGCTGCCTTCCTTGCTAGTTTCGCTAGCTTCATAGCTCGATCGAGTATAAATACAACATCACCTGCTTTGGTGTTCATCACTGCAAATCAACTTTCATCCCTTAGCATTTCGTGATTCGATCCTGGTGCATGCGTTGTTGATCGATGATCCTTAATCTCAGTGGAAGATCATGAGCTCCAGTGATGATGTTTTCATAACCGGTTAGTGTTTGATTTCTTATATTTTCCTCGTTTATTTTGTCTGTAGTCTAGTTTCGATCGATCAGAATCGTTTTATGTCCGAATATTTGATAAATGCTATGCTAATTAAATAGCGTAACCTAATTATATCTATATATCTTGATAAGTTTGGGTTTCCTTGTTCAATCCCAAAATCCGGCCACCTTAATTAATACTTTCTTCGATTTAAATTAACTGTCATTTTAGCACTTGAATTTTGATTTATTTTATATGTCGTTTTAGGATTTTTAGACAATTAATTAAGAGTAATTATACAGAGTAAGAATTATTGTTGGAATTTGTTATTGTTGACTTTTCTTTTTCTGAACTCTCCATTCATTGGTTCAAGAGTATAGTGATTATTTATTAAGAGAGAAGATTGAGAAAAAAAATATAAGATTCTAGATATATTTAATATTTTTTCTTAAATATTGTGTTCAAGGCTAAAACGATACTTATTTTTTATCGGTTTTTCTAGTGTGTGTCCATGGACACACTCTAACAAGTTAAAGTATGAAATTATCTACAAAATATTCCCTAATAGAGAATGAATAAACCCTTAAGAAAAAAAATTAAACTATTGGCTAAAAAATTTATTGCTAAAAATAAACTTATTAGAGTGTATCCATGGGCACACACTATAAAAAATCATTTTTTTATGGAAGAGAGTATATTAAACAGTAGTGGTTGCATGCATTGTTAACATCATTAACATTCTGGCCTTGGTTTTACATAAATCAGAGTGTTCACATTTGATCTCCACATGCACCCTTGAAGACATAAAATAAGGATATATAACATTTTTTATATATATTTACTATTACGAATATACATTTGTTAGTGAAAGTTTGTCGATCGATCGATATACTGGGTGCGGAAATATAGGAGTGTGTATGTGTGTTAGGCGGCCTAGGCCTAATACATAAGTTTACATTTTTATTCTAAAACTAATTGATCGACATTAGGAAGTGTAACTCACTAAATTATATATTAGGTTTTATTATGTCTTAATTTTAGATGTTTGATAGTTATTTCTCATATTTGTGTATCATGCACTTAATTAATTTCTATATATGTATTATAAGTTGAAGGTTGTACGTTTGTAACGGTTGGTTGATGCAGGTGGTAGTAGTAGTGCAAGTGCAACGGTGGAGTTTGGGAGGAGTTATGTGATAAAACCAAAGGGGGTTCACCAGGCTACCATTGTTTGGCTACACGATCTTGGAGACAGGGGCGGAACGTAAGTATTGTATTAATAATCATTTCTTAATTATAATAATAATAACTTATGAGCTTACTGGTTGCATTGACGGTTTTGACCTTACTTGTCCACCTATTTATAATAATAGTAATAACTTATGAGAAGTATACTTTTGAGCTTGTAAAGCTAGCACCTTTTTTTTGTTTACTCAAAACTCAAATTAGCTCCAAGTGGCCACTCAATCGGTCAGTTAGGTCATGTTCGGGTCAAATATTATGATATTTAGTCAAACGAGTATTTATAATCTTGTTTTATTTTAAAATTCCGGTATATTTTGACTTTCGGTGTTTCAAATTTGGGTTTTCAATGAGTTTCCGAACATAAATTATGAGGTGAGGTGTACACGTCCCAAGGGCTACAACACCCAAATTCTCTCTTTTTTTTTTAGTGGCCGGGAAAGCTTAAAATTGAATAGTTGCTTCTTTATTGGTCTCCAAAATGTATTAATCCTTACATAACTAGGTGCACGTTTAATTAAATCCAGTTATCTAACATAAATATATCTATGTTGCCAGCTGGTCTCAGATCCTGGAAAACCTGGACCTCCCAAATGTAAGGGCAAATATGTCTCATCCACACCTCAATTTACTACACTGTAAATTTTATCATTTCAAAATTGTTTCGTTTCGAATATATATATGTCTATGTAGGTTAAGTGGATCTGCCCAACTGCTCCTACCCGACCCGTCACATTATTCGGAGGCTACCCTTCAACTGCTTGTAAGCATAACCGGATACCCATCTTATTTGATTGATATCCGATCCGGATTGAAAGTGAATTAATTGGTGTACCAATTCTCAGGGTTCGATTCAGGAGACTTAGCTGAGGATTGTTTGAGTGATTTGGATGACTTAGATTCTTCTGCTGCATACGTTGCTAGCTTGTTGTCTGCAGAACCTCCAGACGGTACGTTACATATATATAATTATTACAAATTATATAAAAATTAGTACATTTTCAACATGTACTGTGCTTCTGCAACAACTTATATCAGATTCCTTTCAACTTTTTCCTTGCACTAATTTAAGAGCACTATTCGCTTATTACTTTATGATTAGTCAATTAATCATGCTTCTGACAAACCTTTTGGAATTTGATAAACTTTATCATAGCTCTAGTTTGATCATTGTACTGAAGTTTTATTGTTGAAATGTTGCAGTCAAACTTGCTGTTGGAGGCTTCAGTATGGGTGCTGCAACTGCTCTGTACTCGGCTATACGCCAGGTTTTGGGGCAATATGCAAATGGAGACCCTTATCCAGTTCACCTAAGTGCAATTATTGGCCTTAGTGGTTGGCTTCCATCTTCTAGGTACTTAGCCAAACACTCGGGTTTGCAGTTGATTTGACTCATAATCTGACAGACGTTTGTTTGTTTCCTCAGTACTGTGAAGACATGGATTGAGAGATCTGAAGAAGCTCAGGGGCGTGCAGCATCTCTGCCAATCTTGCTTTGCCATGGCTCAGGTAACTTTTATGGTTACATTTTGATCTTATAAGTTACTATTATCTTAATTTCATAATCTGTAGCTTGTTTTTGACAATACTTCAAATTTGTGACCTCCTGTGCTCAGCTGATGAGGTGATTTTAGTGGAGCAAGGAGAGAAGTGTGCTGAGACTCTGACTTCAGCTGGATTTCAGAATGTTACTTTCAAGAGCTATGAAGAGTAAATTCACATTTTGGCTTGATTTTGACATTCATGTCCCTTGAGACTTTTTTACTGATAGTTCATGGCTTGTACAATGCAGGCTCGGGCACTACACATTCCCAGAGGAAACCCACGACATATGCAACTGGCTAACTGATACACTGGGCCTCCATGGAGCAGATTCAGAATCTTGAAAAGGGTTCTACTCAAAGTTGGAATCTGTGTGTCTTAGCAGGAACACAAAATACACACTTTATATACACCTAGTTTATGTTTCCTGGCATTGTCTCTGCCAATATGGACACTTGACAATATTGTACCATAAATAAAGCTGCTAAGCTTCCCGAATATTGTAAGATGGTTCCATACTAGAAGCTTGTTTTATACTGACTTAAAACTACTATAAATGGTTATCTATTATTATGTTTTCCATCATCTTGAACTAAACTTGCTCACTTATAACTTGCATAAACACAAGTTGTCACTAGATTTTGCAAGGAAGCCAAGGCAACAAGGACAAATTCATTCAACAAACGAATCTGCTTCGCCCAGCTGAGGATTTCTGAATGCTTCAAAGTACAAAGTACAGGAGCTGGCAGAGTTTGTAAAGAATCAATAGCTCTAAATGAAACCCCACAGTTAGTCTGGAAGAGCTTCCTCAAAATCTCTACTTGTACAATTCCAAAAGTAACATCTTAGATTCCATGGGAGCTATTATTGCTAGAACTAGTAAGTATTCAAGAAAATTAATGGGTCTGTTAGTCAGTGTGTATCTGCAGGGGGGTCACTGAGATTGTTGGGGTCAAGGCATGGGCTCAGAGGAGGGAACTTGGGAACAGACCTGAATATGAATTTCCGGCTGCTTCTCAACTCCCCAGACGAGCTCGGACGAAGCTCGTTCAAGTGGTTGTGAGGCGGCGAGACCCGCTTCTTATTAGGGGAGCTCACTTTGACAGACTTGACAGGGGCAGAAGAGTCTCTGAGTATCAAGGGTGTGTCGCTATCCGTTGTGTCGTCACCGAGGTAGACGTTCGAGAGTAGATATTCGGGCGATTCGGACTTTAAGATCTCACAAAATGGTGGCTTTGGAGGAGCTTCTTGAATGGCATTTGTTGTTGCATTTGATGAGGGAGCCACCATGGGTGTTGTCGTCTGAAGAGGATTTGTCAACCGGGTGAAATGACATAGATTGACAAGTCCGCCATGGATTGAAGGCGTCAACTGGGTTGCTTCTACTAGAGAGCTTCTTGAAGAAGATTGATGTATTGCGGAAGGTGGGGTGTGGAGATTAGGGTCAGGAGATAGCACGTATCTTCTACCGGGAAGGAGAGATTTCATTTCGTTCTTGCGGGAACTAGATTTCACCAAAACCGAGACATGGTCAGCAAAAAAGGATGGAAACAAACAGATATGAATGTTCATATATGACACAGAGATTGAAGTATCTTAGATGGAAGTTCTTACTCTGAACATGGTAACGTTGGTGTAACAGGTACTGCAACAGGCGAATCACTGCCTTCCTCTTTAGACAAATGTCTTCTGCTTGTGATCAACAGCTTGCGCTTTTGATCAGGTGTTTCCCCTGAGATTTCATCAAAGGTTCGCTTGTTTGTAATATGTCTGCTCAAACTGTAATCTGCAATGAACGAGAAAGCTCCTACAGAATTAGTATAGCTAGAGGTACAAGTTCAAAGTAGCATTTGGTATTTAGTATTTACCAAGTTTGTCCCAGATTCTAAGATTTGTTATGAGAATATTAAAAATCAATCTCTATCAGAAGGCATCTTTGAAGGTCATATCACACTGTAATCCCCAAATTTATTCCACAATTAACCCTTTTTGTGCAAATGTTTGGCAGCAGTGTTGGATGTCTAGGTGGACTTGCAGAAAAGACTCATTTTTTAAACTTTTCAAAGCTATATTAATTTCATATAATATCTTGATATCTTAATAATATAGATTAGCACTAAGGGCATGCAGAATAAAGGATGCAAGAATAATTTTACTAGAAAAGCATAAACCAAATTTAATGAAAGGCCTTAAATCATTCAGGCTAATAATGCATTGAGAATCATTTGGAAAATAGGAAGATTTTGGAGATCTGAGCAAGACTCCTAGTGGAGAGGAGGATTTCCTTCTGTATTTTTCTTTATTCCCTTTGAGAATCTTATTGCACAATGTATATTCATTTTGCTATTTCACTAAGTAAATGTTTCTTGTATGTGATTGTGATTGAGATTGAGATTTGTGCTTGGATTCCCAACTCAGTCTAACCAAATATACAAATCTTAGTAGAAACTATAATCTAACCAAATATACCAGTCTAGAAAGCCGTAGAAAGTTTAAACTGACGACTA
This sequence comes from Rheum nobile, assembly GCA_027886185.1. NCBI lineage: Eukaryota > Viridiplantae > Streptophyta > Magnoliopsida > Caryophyllales > Polygonaceae > Rheum > Rheum nobile. The sequence continues at coordinate 2,421,141 of WOAB01000236.1, read as the reverse complement.
TTGCAACTGAGAGATCATAGAAACTCTAAATTCTGGTTGCAGTTTGTCATCTTCTTCACAATTAGTCCTATGCACAAAATTATAAAATAAGGCCTACAATGGTTCATGTATGTTTTTTGCCGGTCTTTGTATGGTAAGAATATAAGCCTAGTTATACAAATGAACATATCAAGAACTTCAACGAACACAGAGGAAACTAGAATACGTTAAATCTAAACGTAAAGAGAACTAACCACATTAAAACAATCTTGCCTTCCACCTCAAATATTTATCTAAATATAGGCAGTAATCATGCGTCAATTGTAGATTTAAGGAATGAAATCCAATTCATAAACATTCTATTTCAAACTAAACCTCTCATCTTCAGCAATAAATAAGCTATAGCGAACACATACTTGATGGGAACCATTAAGTTCACGGATGTGTCTATGCCTCAAAAGCTTCTTTAGTAAAACAGACGTTAAGAGAAAAATGCTCAATTTTGTTGCAATTCAATAAAAAAACATTGCTAATGGCATTATAGAACCACTAACTAAACATGACCATATCACCTCTTCCAGCTTATCAGATGCTGGGCCAAATGCCAATCAGTTAAGCTCACTATGAAGTTAGGGATGTAAGATACAAATTCAAGTATATCCAGACCTAGTGTATTAGCCATCACCTTTCCTAATAGGCTGCCTCTATAATTCCACTTGGAAGCCAAACCATCATTTCATTAAGTATGTACTCTTCAGATACAAAAAGAACCTAGTCAAGAGCCAATGGAACTTAACAGTGGCAGATGGCATATGGAAAATCCTCATCAATTCTATAATCTGTACGATAAACACAGTTTTCCAGTTACTGTTGCTTCTAGTAGCGAATGACCAACCTCATAATGTAAACATTTTTACCTGGCTTCTTGCCGTAGACATTTTTACATCCCTCACATCGGCAACCATCAGAACATCCAACATTCGCCTAGAAAGAGGAACATGAAAGCTGATTAAAAACTTGGAAAGCAGGAAATTCTTGTAAAGGTATGCATATAGGTTAAGCAATATAGAAGTGATAAAACCTCATAACATTCACAGTATTTCTTAAGGCACATTGATTTTCTGCAGTTGCAGCCTCTTTTATGCCTCAATGAGGGTGGAGCTACAGGTTCACCGGATTCCTGCAAATTCTCAATATAAGAACCAATACTTCACATTAAACAGAGGGGGAGGGGGAAGAAAATGAAAGGCAAGGTTAGTACCCCAGAGTTAGTAGGAGAATTGGCAACATGCTGCATAATTCTAGGAGCAAAAGCAAGTGGATTTCTAGATTCAATTAGTTGTCGTGCTTCAATGACTGATTCCTTCTGTTCTGGTCGGTTAAAGCATCCTTTGCAAGAGCAGGAATCAGCGCAATAAAGTCCAGCAGCAAAACAGTCACAATAGCTGCAATAAAAGTGGTATAAATAGCAAGCCTGAAAACATCTATTGATATATATGTAAGTTGACATACAGCTTCAAGCATTTTGACTTCTTACAACTACAACGCTTACACCCATCAGGGTTAGCAGAGTTTGATGCCTGTTTCCTGGGGAGACATGCAAAATCAACAAAAGATACATAAGTTTTCTTCTCAAAAATGCAGATATAGATGATTCAATTAGCTAAATGATGCTTACTTTCTCGTGTTTGAACCTGCTTGATTCGACTCCCCTGAGCTTTCAGCTAGCTCCTCACCAGCTGGGTTCAGCAGAATGGGCAAATCCAAAGGCTTTGCAGTATCGGGCAATAGAAGTTTGTTAGGAGTGGTCACTTCAACAGATTCAGTTAAGTGCAGATCAGCTTCGGATATTGATGAGATTTTCTCGACATTATCTGAAGATATTACATGCGTAATACCGCCAGAAAGTATCAGGCTTTTCCCTCCCAGTTTCACCATACCTTTAGATGATTGCTTGCCTGTAACTACATCTACTCGTTGGCCAGCCACTATGCTATTTAAGTGCAATCCAATACCTCGAGGCTTAGAAACAACAGCTGAAGTGCAAGAAGGCAAGCACATCGGACTTGCAAATTCAAACTGGTCTGCCACATGTCTGTTATATGGTGTCTCCGGGCTATAATTTTGAGATACATCAGAAATACTCATTTTCCTTTCTGTTGTATCATCTGAGCTTTCTCTAATAGACTTTTGTTGACATTCACCAAATTGAAGGCACCGTCTTAAAACACCACTTTGGATATGATTGACCTACAACAACCATTGAGATTACTTCATTTACTAGAAAGTAAATGCGCAGGAAAGTGCTGCCGGTAATCAGCTAATTTGAGGAACTCCTTTGATGGTCAACACATTAGGAAAAATCAGTACATAGTCGACTTAGGAAGACAAGCTGCTATAAATTAACAAGGAACTAAGAATTAATATTTTCCATAAAAGCATGAAGCATGGGTATCTTGGCAGCAGAAAAATTGGCATTGTTCATGAATCACGAGACATGAGTTATCCCCTTTCCAAGTGGAAAATGATAGAACTAAGATATACAGAATTGCTGTGAAGTCCAGTCATGTTCAGCAAAATGATTGTCACTGCCATTGGCCAATTTACACAAAGATATGAGCATATCCTCTGAGGAATGATTGTAAAGTAGAAGTGTGCCCACAGATACAATCTCATGAACATATCCTCTGAGAAATAGAACAGAAGACTATGTTCTTTCAGTTTCCAGGACAAAGTTCTACTTGCCAGCTAAAAGATAGTTATAAGTAACTAGCAGATCATGGGAACATCTACGACATAAGGTCAAATGAATATCTAAAACAATGGGTCCATGCTTCATTAGCCACATGACATAAGGTCAAATGTTTCAATTCTAGGAATTGCATATAACACCTAATACTGCCTAAATATTTGCAGGAGAGGAGTAGCATTAACAAGATGAAAAGTGTGTCCCCTCATGCCAACTCAAATATATCATATGCTTGGTGACCTTTTCTCTACAATTTGATTTCCTGTCAACTACCTTTTTAATAAAATATCCTTGAACCAGTAATCTCCATTGAAGCCTTCCCCAAGCTTTAGCACCCAATAGCCAGACCCATTTCATAAACCATATACATTCTTTAGCTTGATCATAATGTCCACCAACAATTACGGCTATTTGCAAGTACAGCTAATGGCTCTTAGCACAACTGACACAAATCTTGCAACTTTCCTATTCAGTGATAAGACAATGAAATCATAGCTTCATATACAAAATTTAGGTGGCTATTCTGACACAGCAACTTTCCAATTATTTAAAACGGAAATGTTGTTGTAGAAACTACCTTTTAAGTGGTTATCATCTTTATTGTGAAGATTGTATAGCTCAAGCAATTCACAGTTGCAGTAAGAAGCTACCTTATTTATGCTACCCTCTATGTGAGTCAAGTCAATGCTTGGGATATAATTCAATTTGCTGAATTCTTTACAGTATGGAAAACTATTGACATAGAATCTGTGCTTATTACTTAAAGAATATTATATCAACTTGTAATATATGCAGAGTTCAAATTCTCTCATTTAAGACTTTAGGCCAACTTTAGTTTCAGAGATTCCATCTAAGAGACACTAGGTGAATAAAATCTTTGGAATTGAAGATTATTTTTATGTATATAATCCAGGACAAAACATCATAAACCGTTATGTGCATCTAGTTATCTCTTGTTCTCACCACGTGCCATGTTAAATATGGCATAGTAATCAAGAATCAAACAAGACAAGTATGATTTATTCCTAACCAATCTAATGCAAGAAACTGAGTAAATGCACTAACCTCATGCAAAGACTCTCCGCATTCTCGCTGGGCATGTGCATGATCCATAAAGGGCTTCGATATGACATCTGAGCATACTTCAGATGTTGCAACAAACTGATAGTTTTCATTCTTCATCTGATTAACATCGGAAACAAATCCTCCTATTGAACATTCATCAGCCTGTTTTAACCACATTGTGGAGTTTTCACTAGCCAGACAATTATCCTTCATACTATCTTTCTTCTCCATGACACTTCCTAATGTTTTAGGAGCAGCATCTAGATGCTCTCTTCTTCCAGAATCTATAAATTCTTCATCAACAGGAGCAACCAACAGTTTATCAACTGCAATAAGAGCATTGACAGGTTGAAGTTGTGTGAAAGCTATTGCATTGCTGCCATTACGATCACTAGACTCCACTGCAATGCTCGACTGAGGATTGCTACTCCCTGGATCATCTAGAATTCTAGTGGTTTTCTCAAGATCAACATTGCCTTGGGAATATTCTGATGAAGATGTATGACACTGCTGCTGCCTGCACCAGCCAATAAATAAGGTAAGATTTAAGTTTGTTAAATGCAAGACAAGAACAAAGATATGAGTATATCTTGAACCTGTTTAAGAAAGATGATTGTGGATTTATGTGTGGTGAGGTAAGCACATTAGGTGGAGAAGTGATCCCAGGGAACCCCTGCAAAATGGCTGCATCCTTGAGGGGCTGTACAGGGGAGAGGTTGCTAATATCACCAAAAATTGAAGATTCCTGATTGAAGCAAACTGAAACCATTAGAAACTAAAAAAAATGCCTGAATCCTAATTGCAAGCTGCAATCAACAACTGAAGACTAGAGGTTTACACAGGTCTGTTAGTCATCACTGAATCATGAAAAGTATATCCTTTATACTGCAGACACAGAAACTATGGGAGATTTTACACCGAGGACAAAGGCCACAAAGCTTATAGGATGTGAAAGCTGATTCATTACTCTAGCATATAGAAATCAACTTCAAATTGCAAGGAAAGAACATGAACCAATTATGTGTGTAATTACATAGTTACAAGCACCCACTTGGTTCTAGGGACCGAAAGTACTCATTTTACTTATCCCATTAGGTCGTCAAACCCTCCAAATTTGTGGATAGCCACCAAATTGAAAAGTTAAGGCTTTAATCAAGAAGCCAAAAGGCCAACAACTCTAATTACTAAACCTCAACTTAGAAATCACACCTTTTGAAAGGAAATGAGAACATTTATTGATCACATGAACGAATTTAGAATACATTTCACTCGGATTTCTCTATTTAATCTTCAATGTTACTATTCTACCAAACAATAAATCATTCCAAATAAGAGCTGGGAAAACCAAAAAGAGCATAAATTCACAATTCCAGTTAAACAGCGAAGGGGTAGGGGGGTCTATCATCAGATGTTCTACGAGATCAAACTCCCGAAATAAAAACATCATCGGAGCAATTGTCAGGTCGTGTGTTGGGGTTGCGATGCTTAACAGAAAAACCCAATTCAGTAAGAGCAAAACCCAATTCAGTAAGAGCACAACAAACCAAAACAACTTCCAGATTAGAAAGCAAAAAGAGGTGGAATGTGTGGATTATATACTTGAGCAGCAGTTGATTCTGAAGGACAGCAGGTGTTTGTTAAAATGTCTTTGCTGCTGTTGCAGATGTTATCGGATTTAGAGGAACCCATTTTCACCGAAGAAGAAAATGGCAAACCCTAATAGGAAATGACGTGGGGATAAAGGCGGAAAGAAGGAAGAATAATAAACCCTCACAAAGCCAAAGCTTTTGCTGAGAGTGAAAACCAACAAATGGGCAGGCGCAAAGGCTATTTCTTATATATATATATACACAGAATAGAAATGCTTCACATTTCTGCACTCGCAGTTTACAGTTTTAGGTTGGGAGAGAGACGACAGGAAGGAGGCGAGTGACGCGCCAGTGCGGCGCATTTGAATTCCCACCTATCGGTTGAGATTAGGTTTGATGATCGAAATTGAAGGAGGGGGATGCACTTGGATTTTGTAAATGGGGAAATTTTTCTCGTTGAATCAACTTGGATTCAACCAATTGGTGAATTAGGGTTTACCGGATTTGGTAAAGTAGTAAATTCAGGAGTGTTTTTTACTTTTCTAGTATTGTTTAGAAACAAAAATGAGGTATTCAAGGGATAAAAGTGTTTGATAATATATTATGGAATATTAATGTAATTTTTTTACTGTGTGGATATGTAATGTTTATTTGGCTTTTGTTCCATGGAATCTCGGGAAAATCCAAACTAAAAAAGTATAGTCCGGTCTAGTAATTCAACTAAAAACAAGTTTTTTAAATTACTTTTATGTAGATTTGATCAAATCCGGATCAGAAAGGGAAATTGGATCGGGCTTTAGACAAAAAATATGTCCAGATGGGTGGGTCGGATCCGGGCAAGCCAAGGAAATGGGCTGAGAAGGCTTTCCAAATCCGCCCAGACATCCGAATCCGGATAATCCGTGGGTCCCATTTAGCCCGCGAGACAAGAGAAATCTGTCGTAAAATAAAATATAGCAAATATAATTTAACGCACAATACCCATTGAAAAATGTCTTTTTATTACAAACGGTAAACATAATTATTGTTACAAACTTGTCATAACAAATTTCCACGCAACATTACACAATCAAGCAAATTTCAAAAGAAAATGGAGTTGGTTGTCTGTTTTTATTGCCTCTAGCGTAGTGCATACATCACACAATCACATCTTAGGTGAATCTTCTTCGTCCTCAAACTCGTCATAACCAACATCGCCAATTTGAAGTGTCTTATGTGTATAAATATTAGGTTGTTTAGGGTATAAATATTTATTTTTTTATATAATATTTTTATGAATTTTATTATATATAGAAATATTTTATTTTATTTATTTTTAAAAATTAATTTGGACTTCCGGATGGACTATCCGGACTAAATGGAATATTATCAGTGTCCATATCCGCCTATTTATACCGAACAGGCGGACGGATCAGCCCATGTTTGCTCAGATCTACTAAAAAAAACTCCTTACAAGGTACTCAACCATGGGGACGCTGCCGGTGCCAATGTCATAGAACCACCGGCGAGCTACACTGCCACTAGGAAAGAGTGATCGAGCCATGTGTGTTAATGGTGACCCAGCTCCTTAGCATGTAAATTGTACGTTGTTGCACTACCATGCTACGACTTCACGTACACTTCATTATACTCATTGGCCCTATCAATAATGAACTGAGCAAGCAAGGTTGCCATGACGGTCGACATGGCAAAACACCGGTTTCGCCATTTTCACGCCCATAATAAAATTTATCAATGTTGAATCAAGAACCCGGCCAATTGGTAACGATCGAGTTGAGACTACATTTATACAAGTGACATGGCAAAACACCCTCTGGTTACGGATGAGATGGATGGACCTTTACAAAATTCTATAGACATGATTTCATAAAATATATACTCCTATACTATACGGATAACTAATTTTTCGTATTAACATTGCTTTTCTCAACTAAAACTATGACTTGGTGTTTTATTTCCGTCAACATGTCTAAAAATACCCCCCCAAAAAAAAAAGAAACCCGCCTTAATTAACGCAGCAAGTCAACAATTTTGGGTTTATTTAGAGAATGTATTTATAAATACTTTATTTTATTTTTAAACATATGTAACTTTTAAATTTTGAATTTTGAATGGGATGGGAAAAAATAATGTGAGAAATAAATATATTTTACAATTAAAGTCTTTATAACCTTCGTCATATGCATCTTTGACAAATAGAAGAAGAAGGATTTCACTAGGGGTCAAAAAATAATCCCAATTTTCAAGTAATCAAATAAAAGAGCTTTCAACCCATGAACAAAGGATAAATAACTTTTTCTATTGAGTTCTTATTAATTTGATGACAACATGACACTTAAAAAGATATATTAATATACAGAGGAGAATCACTTACTACGTCTAACTAGTGTTGGCCCAGATTCATGAACTTATACTTGAGCCAGGGGTGGCCTTGAACTGGCAGTTTTCACCAATTTTGATCCGGTTCCTGTCCGTCTCGATTCCGATTTAGAAGAGAAAAAACTTAATAAATAAATATGCGTTAAAAAATTAAAAAGATATTTAATGTATTTTTAACTTTAACTTTAAAAAAAAAAGACTTGACATCTTACATTAATCTTATACTTTTAACTTAATGACAATTTTTTTTAACTAAGTTGTTAATGATATTTAATGTACTTTTATCTTGATTTTTTTTTAATTTTAAGGGTTGAACAAGTGATTCAACGTATCCTTGAACCAAAACTTGAACCTTCTGGAACCTTGAATCGTCGGTCTGGTTCAAGATTTGACCGGGTTTGACCCGATCCAACTCTACGATTTTGGTTCGGGTTTGAACAACACTAGTTCAACTACGAAGAGAACTTGAGTACACGTCATCGAATTAGCCAAACCGAAAAAATTATTTGTATTATTTTTGGTTCATGGGTTAAAAATTGATATTATTTTTTTATTGACTTAAAAGCCGATTTTATTTTTGGTCTACTAGTAAAAGTTGTGATTATTTTTTGTGATATTTTCTTTAATTATAGATTGACAGTTTTAAGAATTAAGATAACAAATAATTATATTACATTTTGGAAAAAAAATAGTTAATAGATATAAGAAATGAGAAATAATTTTAAAATGAAAATTGAAAGCTTATAATAGTATTAGACGACCCCTATTACTTTTGCTACCTAGCCTAACTATGAAAAATAAATCACTTCTAAATGTAAGGTGATCATGAGTTGTACTTTACAACAACAAAAATAGAGAGGAAGTTTTGTGTAATTTTAAATCTTTAGGAACGGTTCTCTGAAAATACTCTTAATTAGCAAGTAATTTGTGTAATTTACCCTAATAATAATAATCCTACCAAATTTGATACTTTTCTTCCTTCCGACTCGATCCCTATAGGCTGCCATCTGCCAAAGGAGTGGTTATACTATTCAATTCAAGACACGTGTTGTGCGGGGAAACAGGAGTTGCGAGACGGCAAGCAACAGACTTGTTCGAAGAAGCATCCAAACTCAAGTGGGCCTGGCCCGACCCGAATGCCTTCTTGTACAACCATTACATTTTACATTCTTATTCTTCTTCTTCTTCTTCTCTCTGTATAAATATCCAAAAGCTCTCCATCTTGTTCTTCATATTCAAATCTGCCAAAACGAAGCAGAAGAGAATGGCTATGTCAAGCAATTGCTGCCTGAATCTGCCGCCACTTCCCGATTCCAACTCTATTCCCGTCGTCAAATCTCTTACTTCCAGGTTTGTGTATAAAATCCATTTATTCAATTTATCATTCCTTTTCATTTATACAACAACCAAATTTATGCTTGTTGATCTATTTGCCCGTTTCTTGTGTTATGTTTGCTTCGTTTTTTAGTTTACTGATATGAAACATTTGACAACGACCCACCTCCTTATTAGCACTACAAATATCCATTTATTATAAATGAAGATAGTTGTGTTAAACTCGATCAATATATTGTAATCATGAATTTGGACATGACAAAGTATAAAAAGGTGAGCTTGACCTCATGACCCCTTTAGTTTGCACAATTTACATGCTCATTTGTCATATCATTAATTACTACTTATCACAATATCCAGTACTACATAATTCCATTAATTAGGCTAATTAATATTAACTAACCAAGTCAAACATAGTGGTTCAATATTATATACTAATACGTATATCTAAGTTGTTCGTGATTTAGGATAGAGATTGATGAGAAGCCATGCAAGAAGAGGAACCCTAAGCTTGTGGCCGGTTTGGCATGCGCGATCATTGGGCTAGAGATGGCAATCGCCCCAATCCCCACGCCGAAAGTTGACCTAATTACCGGTGAAGTGTCGATTCTTAATCACAATTATAAGGAAATGAAATATTCCAAGGGAGGTAAATGGAGTGACAGAAGACGTTGTCCAGCGTGGAACTTGAACTCGTTGGAGACCATTGTCCCTGAAAACTTACCAAGGCCTTCCGCTCACAGAAAGTGGGAGGCCGTTGCTTACGACTCGTTTGGTCATTCCATGAAAACCGTCACCTTGTTCAAGCCTAAGACGGGCTGCTTCTCAATGTAGAGGGACACAAATTCAAGTTTACATCAATTCATAGTAAATGTGTAACGTGTATATATTTTAGTGGAAAAAGGGTCATTTTTATACATTATAGTTTTGTTTTATTCCAAAATATATGTCTTCAATGAAAGTACAAATTCTCACGAGCGTTACTCTATTGTTTTGGGCATTTTGTGTGGTGCAATTTTTAGGTCGAAATAATTGCAGATCAGAAGTGCAGTACAGTAACGGAAAATCGGAGTACGAAATAGTTTTTTGATTGGGGGCTTGTACGACGTGTAGTACAAATTCATGATTTGGTCTTAGCAATTCGACCAAATGTGTTGTGTAGTAGTGAGTAGTGACCCCATAAAAACAGAATCTACCAAATGTGTAATTCTTTCACCAAAAAAGAAATTTGTAATTGGGCCAACAAGATGGACCGAGTAAGTTCTTGATTGGGTTATCATTCAAAACACGCTGAAGGCCCATTAACTAGACCCAACATCAGGCCTGATGTCGCGTGGAGATGAGGTCGTTATTGGTTTTTCTAGGGTGTGCATGAGTATATGGTAAGAGTTTAAATTTAAAAATTATTTTTAAATGATTTTGTTTAAAGTGTATGGATAAATTCTTAAAAAAATAAATTAATAACTAAAAAATATTATTACTAAACATAGAATTTTTATATTGGGTCATTGGAAGCTAAATATAAAAATGAGTTCCAAGTTATCTATGTTTATGACCTACCTAAGTACCTATAATGCAATTTGCAAGTTTCTGTAACGTCTGTAGTAACCGAGAGGAAGATAGAAAGGGAAAGAGGTAGATTCAGAGAGAAGAGAGGAGAAGGAATTGGTTTGTTGTATTCCGTTGTTCGATGCCCAATCCGTTAGGCCGTTAGCTACATATAAGTTGTTACCATTTTCTTCAACATTACACCGCAGGTAATGGCAAAGGTTGCAACAACCCAGGGTATTTCACATGTTCAGCCTTGTTTCGCTGACAATTGTCACATGCTTGGACAAAAGACTCAACTGTCTGCTTCATTTTTTGCCAGTAAAACAGGGCTTTGAGACGCTGATATGTGTCGTGAATGCCGGAATGGCCACCAACTGGTGAGCTATGCATCGCTACAATCAAATGTTGTTGTAATTCGGAATTGCTACCCACATCACATGCATCGGTTTCTAACACAAATGGAAGGTTGAAATCAGGTAGTCGCAGGACAAGAGATGAAGTCATAAGAGACTTCAGCCTATGGAAGGCGTTGTCTGCAACGGAATTCCAATGAAGCTTTTCCGACTTTAACAACTCAGTGAGCGGCCTAGCGATGGCACCATAGTTGGGAACAAAACGGCGGTAATATCCTGTAAAACCCAGAAAACCCCGCAGACCTTTGATTGTAGTTGGAGTCGGCCATTCAGACATCGCGGCCACCTTCGCAAGATCAGTCGCAACCCCCGCACCAGAAATCATATGACCCAAATATTCCATCTAGCCCTGCGCAAAACTGCACTTCAATCGCTTAGCAAACAAGCCATGAACCCGTAATAACTCCAACACTTTGCGCAAATGCTCCACATGACTGCCAAGTCCTGACTATAAATGAGTATATCATCGAAAAAAACCAAAACAAAATGACGCAAATGTGGCCCAAATACTGAAATTTATGAGGGACTGAAACGTTGCCAGGGCATTGGTTAAGCCCAACGGCATAACCTTCAACTCGTAATGGCCGTGATGAGTACAAAACGTTGTCTTTGGAATGTCCTCATCAGCGACCCGAACCTGGTGACTCGTCCAAGAGCTCCTCTATATTTGGAATCAGGAACTTGTCTTTAATTGTGGCTTCATTGAGCCGGCGATAATCGATTCAAAACCTCCATGTGCTATCTTTCTTCTTGACCAAGAGTGTCGGTGAGACAAACGGGCTTTGACTCGGCAGAATGATGTCAGACTGAAGCATCTCTCCCACCTGTCTCTCAATCTCATTTTTTTGCAAGTGCTGGTAACGATATGGTTTGGTACAAATAGGAAGAGTGCCTGGTTTCAAGGGAATGGAGTGCTCATATCCCCTCTTAGGCGGCAAGCCTTTTGGTTCTGCAAACACATCACTGAACTCATCAATTAATTTATACACACTGGATGGTATTGTGTCATCATTTCCACATACGGAAAAGAGCTGAGCAACTTGAGACACGATCAAGGGAACCCGCTTCTGGAAGAGCTTATGCAAACGCAAACCAGTCATAACCTTGAGATTGCCTTCCTACTTAACACCACATACCTCTACCCTTTGACCCTCCTTGAGAAAAGAAATCTTAAGAGCTTTGAAATCAAAGAGAATCGGACTAAATTCTCGCAGCCAATCGCCCTCCCAACTTAAGAATCTGAGGGTCAAAACTGAACCAAGTACCCTACATCTCCCACTAAAAGCGCTTACAAACTTGGTGGCTATAGAGCTTGTGACCATTCGCTACAACGACCTCCATGATCGCAGCTGACTGAATCTCCATACCTACATCCCTGACAACCCGGGGGTCAATGAAACTGTGAGTGGCACCACTGTCGATGAGTATCATGATGGCGCGTCCCTCCACTGATCCCTTGATCTTGATAGTTGTTAATGGGCTGCTACCTGTAATCGCGTGGTCGACATACACCTCCGCGTCATCCTCTTTCTGAGAAATTATGTCTTCTCCTGCCTCTTCATATCCTGGAACACGTTCCACCTCGTCATCCTCTGACACAACCAATAGACTATACAAGGATTGTGACTTGCACTTGTGGCCGATGAAGTATTTCTCGCCACAACGGTAACAAAGACCCACAGCGCATCGAACTTCCCTTGAATCCGCTGACTGACCACTGGATATTGTCAAACTTGGTCGTGCAACTGAACTACCCGAAGAGCTTATGGATGTTGGCAAGAAAGACTTGGACACAGTCTTTGAATCGTAATTCACAGGACGAGACCAAGAACATACACCCGACTGTTGTTGCGCAGGAGGCCGACTTAAATGAACGATGGCCTACACTGCCTTGCGATGTGATCTAGCCAAATCAAACGCCATGGCCAAGGAATTCGGCCTTCCCATTTTGACTAGCGGCTTAATCTCATTTCGCAACCCACTAATGTAACTAGACACAAAGTAAGAATCTGCAATTGAGGATTTTGAATCAGCATACCTGTCCGCAGATCTTCAAACTGCTCATTGTAAGGTGGAGTTTATTAAAATCTTCCACGATATCCGATCCTTGCACATCCTCAAATCTGATCAATGTCGCCTCCTTAAGCGCCTCCCAAGAATCTGGACGATCTTGCAAGAACAATCCCTGGAGCCACACATCTGCCTTGCCGGTGACAAACAACGCCGCAAGTTCCACTTTTTGAGATTCTTGAATCGTAAAAATTGAGAAGTACCACTCGCATTTACGAATCCAAGATCATGGATTCGTTCCATCAAATCCCGGAAAATCAATTTTAGGCAATCGATTCACGTTGCTCCTGCCATCACTACCCCCTACAGAGTGTCTATCGACGCGGTCCTGCACAACTTCCGGTCGTTGACTCCCTACGTTGCGATCTCTGTGATTTCCCTCCATCATGCCTGCGCCGGACAATCTATCCACTTCGTTTAGAGTTCCCAGTACCGCCGGAATTGTTGGTGTCGCACTCGCCCGGTCCTTCGCAAGCAAGGCTCTCACCATCTCTGTGAGATTCTCGATCATGCGTGTCTGGCTATCTGTTTGCTTCGTACTGTTATCTTGCCATTTGCAATTCTCGTTGTGATGCGCTTTGGTCTCATTCATGAAGGATCAGGTTGAATTTATGAATTCTTGAATGTCCAGCATCTGTGCTTCAGTTCTCCAGAGGCTCTCCTCCATCGTCTTCAGGCGAGTCCCGTCTGCCATGCTTGCCGAGAATCGTGTGCGCTCTGATACCAATGTAACATATGTAGTAACCGAGAGGAAGATAGAAAGGGAAAGAGGTAGATTCAGAGGGAAATAGAGAGAAAAGAGGAGAAGGAATTGGTTTGTTGTATTCCGTTGTTCGATGCCCAATCCGTTAGGCTGTTAGCTACATATAAGTTGTTACCATCTTCTTCAACATTACACCCAAATGGCCCATTTACTTAGCCCATTACAATGCAAGCCCAATTACACTACATACCCCCCAATCTGAGCCATGACAGTTTCAGAATCCCCGATTACAATATTATATAACCTGATTAGCAAATCTACAATGGTTGATTTACAATTCTATCTTTTGGGTTATTCAAAGGAGATATAGAATTTGAGACATGTGGTAATATAGATGGTAGAATATATACCAATATTGATCCATAGTAAGATATCATCCCAATTGAATCGTAACAGTACCAATATTTTCAAGAAAAATGTTGTAGCCCTTTTCCTATGTACACTTTCAAGGTAAAACTGCAGTCTAGCCTTGTAGCAAATAAACATGGTATTCACTATTCACAAATTGGACCAAGTAGCAGCTGAACTTAATTATACACTTGTAAATCAACCATTGTAGATTTGCTAATCAGATTATATAGTATTCACTACTGGAAAATACGGCCATAGCCACGGCGTTAGTCACGACCATAACCTCAAACTTAGCCATGAATCGTGTTAGCCTCAAATTTTGCAACGAAACTACCCATAAAACTTAATTCAGGGCTAAAAGGGATGTGGCTAAATTTAACCTCAAAGTTTAGCCATGAATTTACCGTTTGTGGCTATATAACAACGAATAATAGTCACGAGCTTATTTGTGGTTAAATTCGTTTCTAATAGAAACAAAACAACTTGTCGCTAATTTTGGGGCATTTAGCCAGAAGACAATATTGTGGCTAAATACGAGTTTAATATTAGGAAAATTGTAAAGCTTCCTATACCTGAAAAGGTATGATAGTGCAATATCCCTTTTCCCGAGTCCCTTTAAGCTTTGAGGTTATAATGTTCGGATTCTATAGAGCCGTTAAGGAAATAAGGTTGTCCATTTCAAAACGCGTTTTAACGAAATCACGCATATTGTGAGAATTCCACGGTCTGATAAAATAAGGTGTGATGTCGAAATAAACCGTCACTAGATATATGGTCGGGATTGACTTTCTAACACAAAAACTGAAGTTAATATGTAGGGGTTTATCCCCTTGTATACTGGTAATCTACTAATATGCATCCCTTACATTCGATGTGTGACGAACACTTTAGACCATCTTCAATAGTTATATTTGTCTTCAGTATCTTATTCAATTAAGAATATAAAAACAAAAAAATATTTTTTTTTAAAGTAAACCAAGAAAGAAGTACCTTGCACATAGTACTTCATTATGTTTTTTTTTATCAAAAATATGATATTATTTTTAATTTTTCCTTATAAAAATACCATAAGATATTGTGGGTGTCATCGTTTTCAATGCTCTTATCCCAACACATGCATCTTGCCCCCCTTTTCCCTTCAATGCACACTCACATTTGAACACAATTTTGTACTCAATCTCTTCTCATGAAATTTCTTCGTAACATTTAGGATAAGGAAATACCAGATCGATTTGAGTGAAAAGAGAGAGAAAATAAAGTGCATGGAAGGGATTGTACGTGGAAGTAAAAGTATCCACATGTAATTACCATGTGAATATAATACCATCTAAATGTATCCATTAAAAGGAGGGAGGAAGTAAAAGCATGCACATGTATGTAATTACCTTGTGAAAATAATACGTACCTGATTATATATATATATTTTTGATAAGGTAAAAATTAGACTGAAAATCATAAAAGAAACGGTTTCTCAGTCTAAAGTATTTTTACGGATGAGAATTACAAGTTCTAGATTTGTTTGAATATCTTCCAAGAAACTTCGTTGGCCCAACTTTACAATGAAGTCGGCCACCGCATTTGTTTCTCAAATGACATGACAAATCTATACGGAAGAAAATAGTTGTAAAACAAAAAGGATATCATAAATTAAAATTTCAATATCCCAAGGACAATGCCAGACTTTATTAAGAACGTTCACAATAGTAAGGTTGTCGCATTCAAGTTGAATGTTGATAATGCCTCATTCATAAGCCTTAACTAGAGCATTTCTGTCTGCTAGAGTTTCTGTTTTCAAAGGGGTTGAGAAACCATATTTATCCCCAAAGAGAAAAATTGGTTCACCTGTGCTATTTCTGAAAATATAGCCAAACCTAGAATCACCATTAGTTTTGGTAGATCCATCTGTATTAATTTTAATTGTATTTTCTGATGGTTTTTTTCATTTCTTTTTCGGTCGTCTTAGATTATTATTTCTATGTGTTTTTGGTTTACCCTTTGCTAAGCAATTCGGGTTTCAGTTCCTTGTTTGTTTCCAATTCTCAATTTGTTTTTTAATATAATTTGATACATCCTTTATTATATGTGTCATTGTTTGTTCTTTCAAAACTTTGTTGGTTTCTATAAAATCAGAGTCTCCATCAAGAGACCACTAATTCTATAAATTATGATCTGTCAGATTTTTATTGAATTTCCTCAATGATTTTATATGTTTTTTTTATTCCATATGTTTAGAGATCTAATGATTTCATAGATGGGATAATTCATTTTCTCTATTATTTTTATGATATGGTTACATTAGAAGATGAGATAATTCAAATCCTCTAATTATGCATTATAACGGATGCAACTCTGGGGATTGCAACCCCGAGAGATTGCAACGGATGCAACGTACCTGATTATATTGGAGATGCAAGGAAAATGAAAATCTCAAAGCATGCAACTTTTTTCTCCCGAACACTTAATTTAACTTATCTCTTTTATATACAACTAGAAATCGAGGCTCGTGCGAAGCACGTGCCTTTTGTGTATATGTAGTGTCACGGTTTAAATTTGAGTTTCTAATATATGAATTTTTGTTTTATGTTTTATCTTAGACGATATATTGTTTGATATGTATTTAAATGTAATATCTAAGTCTTGACAAAAAATGTAATATCTAAGTATGTTAGGTATAAATGTTATGATTGTACGAAGTATAATTTTATTTATTTATTTTGGTCAGAAGTTCAATTTAAATTTTGAATTAAGGTGGTAGTTGTTTTTTGTAGGGATGCGTTTTTTCCTTTGAAAATATTTGTGGAATATTTTGGAAATGCCTATCTAATTATATGTTGTGCTTGAACTCAAGTATTTGGAAGAAACTTGCTATAACAACTCTCATTTCTTACATGCTCCACTACCCTCCACATTTCTAATTTTTTGCCTTTATCTTACAAACTTATTGCCTTTTAATAATGTTTTTTTTGTCATGCTTTTGTTATTAATATTCATTAATATATCATTTTATTTATTTGGTCTGGAATATATATCGTTTTATTAGTCACGTTGACTTTACATATTCCTAGACATTAATATCATTTTAATTAAAATATATTAGTCATTACTTCCTATTCTTATTAAATACGGAGTAATATAAATAATTGATGACTCTGTATATTCTTAAACCTTGTTACATTTTATATAAAAGTACATTAGTTATTTTATCGGTATATGCTTACTCTTCTTAGCGAAATTATAATTCATAACTTATTCCTTGTACATTTCATATGTGAGAATAAGTACATGTCTATTATTTCGGCTTCCATCCTTGATTAATTCCTCTAGACCAACACAAATGAGGCCAAATTTAGTATATATACATGATTAGTGTAAAATGAATATGTATAAAATAAAACAATAAAAATCACCCTTAACGAAAATAAACAACACACCTACCTAAAACGATTTAGTACAAAAAATGAACTAAAAATACAAACCTAATTGAATTTATGCTACCAATAGTTGAAGAGTTTACATCGTCCATAAAATAGTTTGCTTTATTCGTTACTAACAATCAGTTGTCCTAAATCGATTGTCTTTGTCCTCCTTCTAGTGAAAGCTACCGGTGCATGATATAAACAATCGATGCCTCAATAGTGCTATTAGATTATCCAATTCTTTGACATATTCACATAAAATTAACATATCTCGATCAAAAGACAATTATATTAATAAATTTAAACCAATATATGTAAGTATTGTAGACTCCAAAAGAGATCCAAATACATATAATCAAGGATAGTTACCGTGAGGTGGATATATACTTGCATCACCGACAATCGGGAATCCTCATTCACATCTTTAACTTAATAATTATACTTACTTCAGTGACCATGTATTTTTAAGGTGTTGTCCACTCTCTCCCAAGCTTCACTATATGGCTTTCTAAAGCTAATTTCCATGTAGAAGAATGAGATGATGGATGCCCAGAGCAAATGAACGGAATACTACCGTTTTCGCCCTTTTATAGATGAAAATGTTACTTGGAAAGTGAAGTCATTTTGACATATAACCGTTTAGACGTACATCTTGACTATAATTTGTTTCCAACTATTCACAGTGTACTAAATACGGGAGTTACGTGCAGTAATTGGATAATATTAAAATAAGAGTAAATGAGAGCAAACTACAACGTATACAGTATGTAGTAACTATCACTAATTGAGATTTAGGTTAAAAAATGAGTCATAACCTAAAGAGTAGTCCATACGTAGAGGCAAGATTTAACTGAAAAAAGTGTGTGTGGGGAGGGAATAATTACTTACAAATAGTGCTCATTTTTATATATACACATAATTATGCTATGGTATATTAAAATAAACAAATAAAAATTAATTACTTAAATTACAAAGTATCCTATAATTATACTTATGTATTTTAGATTGTTTTATAAACCCTATAGTGAAAACCGATCGGAAAATCTAACATATCATATACATATTATATACTAAAGGTGATAAACTAACCCTATATGCAAACTATATCTTTAGGCCTATTTAAGCCTTTGATTTTGTCTTTAAAAGTTAAAATTCAATGACCTAGAATGTTAACTTTTAAATATATATAGATATAGATGGTTGTTTTTCATGCTTAATAGAAATATAAACTGAACTATGTTAAAAATTTAACGTGAAGATATAAGAGTTATACAACGATATGAAAATGAGGACTTTTTAATTGATTAATAAGTAATAATTGTATATAATTGTGAATAAAAAACTTTGTATATTATATAGATGATTATAGAATATTAATATAATTGTTAATATATGAAATTGTCACTTTAGTACTTTTTGAATTTGAGAAATTGTTTAAATTTTGTACTAAATAAATAAGACATGAAATGAAAAAAAAGAACTAATTCATCTTTAAAAGTTAGCATTCAATGACCTAAAATACTAACTTTTAAATATATATAGATAGTTATTTTGTCGTTATAACATGAAATAAAAATTGAACTCATAATCATAGAGCGTTATGTTCTCATCCAAGTTATGAAGTCTTCAAAACCAATCGTGACATCCTGATTAGACTATCTTTAATGGTTTTACAAGTTATTAAGAATATAATAAAAATTATAAACTATTAAAAAGTAAGTTTTTAATAAAATACTTGTCAGATTGAGTATCATCTGTTTGATACTCTTCTCACTTTTTTTTATGGATTTTCTCACCAAATATGACATAAATATTTATTTATTTAGATACGTACTTTATATAAAACTTCAAATACCATGAATAAAGATGGTCTTAAGATATTTTATTTGCAATTAAGTTTTCTAAGAGGTTTTTGGAAAATAAGTTGAGTCTTATCTGCAGTTGTGATGCATGTAAAAAGAAAATAAACAATTAAAATAGGAGAGAAAAGGAAAAGTTTGTGTTATGTGTACGCAGGGGTGGATGCACGTTGGACCTCTGAAATCTGAAAAAAATTAAGGTATATAGTACTAAAGTTTTTTTTTTGATAAGGAAAGAATTAGACGGGAAAACCACATGGCGGTTTCTCAGTCTATAGCATCCTTGCGGATGAGAACATTAAGTTCTAAATTATTCCTAAAATCTTCCGATGAACTTTGATACGCCAGCTTTGCAATGTAGTCCGCAACCGCATTAGCTTCTCGGAAGACGTGAACAATCTGCACTGAAGAAAACTGTTGTAAAATACAAAGGATATCTGAAATAAGAATTTCGATATCCCAAGGACATTGCCAGAGTTTGTTCAAGACGTTAACAATTGTAAGGTTATCACATTCAATTTGGATGTTGTTAAAGCCTAAGTCATAAGCTTTAATCAAAGCATTCCTGAACGCAATGATTTCTGTTTTTAGTATAACACCCCCAAATAACCTCTTGAAAGTATTACCGCCAGTGACCTCAGACGTACTGTCCGATGTCACCCAAGGCTTTACCAGTTGATATAAATCATTAAACCACAGTTATAATACAACATATCATAACTTTCATTAAAACCAAGTCTCGGAATTTCAGCATAATTCCAAATACATCAAAATACATAATCAGAATCATTACAGCGGAAGTCTTTGAAATAACAACAAAAGGGGGTCTTGATCGCTATGATCACCCACCAAGGATCTTGACCTGAATAAACTTGTCAAAACACCGTTCGCCTCTATAGTCGTTCTAGCCTTCACGGGATGACAACTTATCTGATGTGCCGAATCGAACGGATGACACCAGCCAACCATGCAGAGAACAATTCCGATTGGTTAGTCTAATGAAAGACTAAGCAAGGGTACAAAACAGAGTGGTTCGAAGTAGTCGTATTAGGTTAGACTCATCGTTTCTCGAATCAAAACCGATAACGATAGTCAACCACCATACTTCTACTAGAATACATGAAAAGGCATGATTAAGAGAACATTCTGGAGACCGAGTCTCACAACAATCAAACCCAAAAGAAGACTCCAACGAAATGAGTCTTATCGGAAGCATGACAAATGTTGGGAAACTTTAATAATATCATACAAGCGTTCAAAAATGACTTGATGTTTCGGCTCACGACCAACCTCACCGCCCAAGGCGAATCCAGATTGGAAAGAGAACTTTACTCTGATCAAAGTCAAGACGAGATTTCCTAGCTGCACTATTGCCTAGCTACACTACTCGCCCAAGGGTATATTAATTATGTGCGACAACGGCACTTATCTCATTTAATTCCAAAACACGCATCGCGTTATAAGCTTTTTAGATATATGTTTCGTCATGAGGGACATATATCGAAGGGAATCCTTCCCAAGGTTTGTGACACTAGCTAAGTGCACCACCTCTATACTCGGATAGATGACGATCATGATCCACGGTTGGCTTGAGGGATTCCTCTACCCTCTCCACCATAATTATCAAGAAACAACTGGACCTCAACGAGTCCAACGTTCCTAACTACTAGTGCTAACTAAACAGTTCAACACAGTAATAATCCACATCACAACCATCATGGCCAACATCAAAAACATATATCTATATTAGCGTTGTTCTAGCAGATATACAACCTAGTATAATATCATATTTTAATCATTTATATCCATAATAGCATTGTTCTAGCAGATATACAACCTATTATAATATCTTTTAAAATCACAAACAATTATCAAAACTGTTCCCAACGAAAATAGTAAATCATCCCAAACTAATTAACAACTAAACAATTGATAATTAATTGAAATATGGAATGATGAGCAAGAGCGAACCGCCACTTGCCTTAGATTAGTTGAGCTTGAACAAAGTTTAGAAACGTCGGGTTCCTGGATCTGAAACTGGGGCAGATCTTGGATAATAAATCCCTAAGAAACGACCCATAACGAGACCCTAAGTTAGATTCAATATCCACATAATTGAATCTAAAAGAATACGAAAAGAATCGAAGGAACCGAGCCTCGCCCAAGACCACAACTCCCAAGAACACACACACACGGACAGCTCGCCGCGGGTGCGGTGGAGCTCTTACCGCGGGTGCGGTGGGGTCACAGTGGCGAAGGCTTCGACAGCAAAGTGGAGAAAACTCACCCCAAATCGATTTGTTTGCCTTCGATTCGACTATGGTTCAATCTCCAAACACTTTGGACCTTCTAAGACCACTTGAGAGTACGTTCTCAGCTCAAAGAAACTCCGACGATACTCCGGAGAGAGCTTGGAATTCCGGCGTTAATGGAGAAAAACAGAGGAGGAAGATAAAGCTTTGGATGACTTCTTCTCAGTCCATCTCCCCTCCTTTTATAGGCCAATAATGAGCTCCCCCCGAAGGGACAAGCAGAAGACCATAAGGGAAAGGCTAGGCGGCTAGGCCTGACAACCGGCGCCACTTGCAGGGGAAGGGGATAACGCTGCCGAAGAAAAATATCCCATCGCGGGGTGCGGCAGGGTGCGGTGGCGCCCAGTGACCGCCTCCCCTGTTTGCTTCAGAACTGGTCCTCGCCGCGGGTGCGGCCACTTGACCGCGGGGTGCGGTCAAGGCCATTTTCACCCTTTTTGTCTGTTTGACTCTGGGTTAATTTTATTTAACCTCGGGTTAAATATATTCGTACACGAATGTAGTCTGGAGGGATAGACACTCCTTTTTCAGCTAGTCTTGCTTTAGAAGGAAGACCGTTTTTTAGGATTTTCCACATATTATTTTTTATCTTTGGATATGTGTCTAGTTTTCATATCCAATAAGAGTCATGAGTTGTGTATCATTTGTTTTCACTAATCATGTTCATAGCAGATTTTGTAGAGAACCACCCACTTTTACTGGCTTCCTAGTATATCCTATCTTCTATGTTACTGAAGAGGATTGGTATAGATGTGATTTGTTTCGCTATGTTGTCTGGTACATATTGTGAGATTTTATCTTGGTTCCATGTCTTGTCTGGTAGAATGAAATCAGCAACCAAGGCATCAAGATTATGAATTTGTTGGGTATTGGTAATTTTGTTTAATGGGATTTTGGATACCCAATGATCTGTCCAGAATTTTATCGTTTTTCCATTTCCGACTTACCAAACTAGTCCTTGTTTGAAATCATCTAAGATTCTTGTCATTTTGGACCATTGCCAAGAGCAAGTGCCTTTCTTTTTATAGTGTAGGATGTGCTGTGTTTTTAGATATTTCTCAGTTATGATTTTTACCCAGCAATTATTCGGTTCTGCCAAGATGTTTCAGAGTAATTTGAATTGTAGTGCTGTGTTCATGTCCTTTGTTTTTTGTAGGTCAAGACCTCCTTGGTGAGTAGGTTTACAGATTTTATCCCATCCCATAAGGGGTTTGTATGATGGATCTTTGTTCCAGAAGAAATTTCTGTTTAATTTATCAAGTTCATTATGAGTACTTATAGGAAGCATAAAGTTTTGCATTAGATAATTTGGTCTAGAGGCAAGATTGATTTTGATCAATGTTGTTCTCCTTGCCTGGGACAGAGAGTTAGCCTTCCATTTTGTTAGTTGTTTTTGTGTGCTTGTTATAAGATCAGCAAATGTATTTGAGTTAACTCTATCATTAATGATATGACATCCCAGGTATTTTTCAAGAGATGTCATGTTTGTGATTGTAAGAATTCCTTGGATTAACAATTCTTACAATCACAAACATAACCTCTCTTGAAAAATACATGGGATGTCATATCATTAATGGTAGAATTAACTCAAATACCTTTGCTGATCTTATAACAAGCACACAAAAGCAACTAACGTTTGGATCAGCAAATACATGTGCATCCGGTCCGATGGACCGGATTTTTTATAATCCTTGGACCGGAGACCGGACCGGTATGATTCGGTCTGGTCCAGTCTTGGACCGGTAAACATATTTTTTAGTTTTTAGTTTTATATAAATAAAAAATTATTTATTTTTTCTATTTTAATAACTATTGTGTATAATATTAGACAATATATTTTGTTATTTATTTATATTTATAGTAGAAACTAATTTTTAATAGTGTTATGAGATATTAATATATAAAATTTAATTAAAAATAATAGAAAACCGGTCCATCCGGACCGAAAACCGGTCGGGTTTGGATCGGACCGGACCGGAATTATAAAAAATATGTGAACCGGGGACCAGACCATAATTCCCCCGGTCCTGGCATTTTCGGTCCGGTCCAATTTTCCGGTCCGAATTTGCACAGCCCTAGCTGTTGCCCATGTCTTAATATTTCATTTCCCTTTTTCTTGATTAATTAATACATTCACAGGCTCACAATTTAATATTTTAGTTGAGTAAATATGATGACTAATTTTTACTATATCTTTTATCAAATAAATAGCTATTTTTCTTTTAGTTTTATAATTTTAAAATGCAAATTAGCTACAAAATTTAGGACTCGTTCGGTATGGCTTTTTTGGGGGTCTTATCTAGAGAAATCAGATCCGCGCGTCATCTTCCTCCTAAAATGGCGTTCGGCGGCAGCATGTCTTATGGATGACTGAAGAGGGCTTATTTGGACTGAAATTTAGTGAAATCTACCAGCCTCAATCTCCAACTTATGGGACTTATGTTAGGAGGCTTATCGATTCCAACTCAATTTTGCCCTTGGCTTCAGTTTCGTCATCTTCCTCCTGAAATGGTCTTCCTCGTCGATGTACCCTAGCTTCCTCATCTTGAAGTTGAACGTGGTCTTCCTCGTCGCCGATCGCCGAGTTCGTCCTCCTCTTTTCCATGTCTCCCTAAACCCTAAGCTTCTTCTCCCTCTTCGCTCATATCTGTGTCGGAAGACCCCGACCCCTAATTCTTCATATAACGACCAGGGTTTTACAGCCGTCGTCGTCGCCGATGCTAGCCTTCGTCGTCGTCGAAGCGGCGAAAAAGAAGAAGCAGTCTCGAATCAGAAGAAGCAGTGGCGAAACAGATCTGCAACCTCGTCACGATGCTAGCCTTCGTCGTCGCCAGAGTTTCTACCAAGATGGGGAAGGAGCCAAGCTTGAAGATGGGGAAGGACCAAGCTTGAAGATGGGGGAAATGATCCAAACCTTAGTCGGGTAGCAAGTAGAAATTTGAAGGAGAGAGAAATGTCTCAAATTTGGGGATAAAACAATACCCCTCAATTAAGGGCAAGTTGGTCATTTTTATCAGAAATTAAGTCTAGATAAGTCATTGATACCGAACATGCCATAAGATTTCAGCCCTCAATTTCAACTTCAGTCTCAGCTCAATTCAGCCTCCAGCTTAAATTCTCAACTTCAGCTTCAGTCTAATTCAGCCCCTATTTCAGCTTCAGTCCTAATAAGCATCAGCCATACCGAACAGACCCTTAATATTTATTCTTTTAATTTAAGGAAAAGATGATAGTTAAAGGCTATAGATTAAAGTGATATTTGACTTTTTATATTATCAATCTTAAAAAATAGCAAAATTAGTTTCTATAAGTTTTTTAATTTAGGACTTATTGCACCAATTTAGAGATTAAGAATTTAGATTATAGAATCAATTTGGGAATTAGGATTGAAAATTAGGGTTTATTATCCAAATTTTAGAAGTTGTAGACTAGAATTTTGGGTTGATATTATTCCTCCAGGGCCAGAACTTCTTGTTTCAGAAGGGTTCGTCTGTTTTTGTAGTAACCAATTCATTTTATGGTTATTTTAAATCAATTTTGTTTGACGACATCATGATTTAATCTGATCATCTTATTGAATACAAAATTATATTACAATAGTATTTATATCTTATATTTGAATCTATACAAAGAAACTAAATATGAGGCATTTCAATAAGAATACAACTTTTATAAATAAAAAAATTAGCCTCCCTCGATGAAAATCCTAACTCTGTCACTGTGTGTACGCGATCAACATTGGTGGTTGCAAGAAATCATCCTCCAAACAGAAAATATAACTAGCATCCTCCTCTTTAATTTCCATATATTTTTTCAAGTTTTCCAAAAGATTTTAACTCACCTTTTTTCACAGTTTGCTTTGCTACAGAGCTCTCTTTCTCAAGTCCCAATAAAATGGTGGGTAATCTTACAACTCCTAACTTGTTTATAAAATTAACTTTAAGAATATAATTTAAACAATTAATTTTTGGGTTTCTTTTGGATTAATTAGCTGGGTTCATTGTATGGTCATCTCCTTGAGAGAAGTGAATGTGGTATGATGCTGCTGAATACTGGATTACTGATGCTTCTCTTTTCCTAAGAAAGGGAAAATAGTACACAATGGGAATAAAAAAGCATAAAGTTGATAAGATATTTCTAACATAATTAATAATTGGGTCAAAAAAAAATCTTCAACCTCGAAGACTACTTCCCCATTTTCCATCATGATCAAACCTTCAAATGGGTCTTTATCGGAATTCTAGTTACTCAAATGCTTTAATTAAGTTATAATTACGTGCAAAAGACTCTGAATGTGTCGAAAATGGTCTCTAACCATTACTGAGATCGAATATTCCGACACTCTTACATAATTATGTGTAAAAGATTCTGAATATGTCGAAAATGGCTCATTATTCTGGTAGTATATACACAAACAATTGCAAAGTTGATGAGTTCGACTCTAAGGCCATTCACAATAGAAAAAGTATGGATTTTTTACTTTTTATATTAAAAAAAATAATAATAAAGTTGAAAAATGTCAGATTGGATTTCTAATTTTACAGTAGAAGTCTCTACTGCAAAAGACTTTAATCTGATAATAAAAAACTATTTTTTAAAAATTTCTAACACGATTTACTTTATATTTTTTATTTGTATTTAAAAAATCCATAAAATCTCCCTTGTACTTGTACATGGTCTAAGTATAAAACTCCTTTTGAATTAAATTGAACGAGACATAGGCCAGTTTCAAGTACAAGAGACGAATATTCAAAATAGGTAGAAATTAAAAAGGCTAAAGTGGGTCCATAATTATGCACCGCTTAACCATGCCCATACATACATGTTGCCTAGGGCTGCTTGATTATATCAATCTTCTACTTCACTGTAATTTTAGTATTAAATTTACGGTTTTTCTACTGTATGTCCATGGGCACATGCTAACAAACTTAAATAGAAAATTTATCTTTAAAATATTCTCAAATAGAGAATTGATAAACCCTTAGCAAACAAGATTAAACTAATGGCTAACCAAATAATTGCTAAAAAAAAAGTTCTTAGAGTGTGCCCATGGGCACATAGAAAAAACCTTAAACTTATAGCACCAAGTTTTATTAAAGATGTAAAATGAAATTATTTATCATGACATAATTCTATAACTAAAATATATCATGGCGATTTAGGGACTTCTAAGCTTCTTAAAAAAATAGATCGTTGATAAAGAAATATTTTAAAGAAAACAAAAGGATTGATGATTGATTTTTATCCCACCATTTAACTGCTGACAATGTTCAATCAGAAAATAATAATCGTCTTTTTTAGAACTCACAGAGATGATCTCTTTCACTATTTGTTTTCGATGAAAAAAAGATGTCTTTCTCTCTCTTTCAATGGTTATTTATATCTCTATGAATTGCATTTCTCTCTATGATAACACCGCTCTCATCTTCTCCTTGTTTTTACACAGATTTACAGAAATACCCTAAATAGATATGTCATTTGCAATTATAGAAGCTTGTATTTTTTTTACATATATACACCATTTGGTATATTTTTGCAAAATAATAATATTTTTTATTTATTTCAAAAGTAAGAAAAAGTAAGAAAATTTATGGAAAAAAAAGAAAAAAAACAATAAAAGTAGACAATATCATTCTTTATTCTTTCCCTCCAAAAGTAAAAAAGTTCTCTCCAAAAGTTCCCTCCTAAAGTACATAATTATACTTTTATTATACACTTTTCCCTCCCAAGCCCAATTAACTAGCAAAGTGACAAACAAATTCATTCATTGACCCAAGAAAAAATGCTAATTGTTGCTGATTGAGTTTGTGGTATCGGTCATTGTTTTGGAAGAAACTCAATAAAACAATTTTGATTGTCCCTCATCTTTTGTTTTTATCTAATTTTAAGGTAATAATTTTATAAACAGATTTTTTTTAAAAAGATACCTGTATGAGAACAAATATTAATTACCAGCCTAATCTGAAAGACTAATTTATCAATCTTCTTCTTGTAGTGTTTAATTACTGCAGGTGCCACTACATTTGGGCTGACATCCTCCGGGCTGACATCCACCACTACAACCTCCTCCTCCGCCACAGCCACTACCCATGCAATGTGCCATGAAATCATTTTGCAATGAATCATCCTTGGAATCCTTCAGACTAGTGGACAGTACACAAGCTGATATGATCCCAGGCAGTAAGAACCACTCTTCCTTGATATGCTTCCACTCATGTTCCAACATTCAGAATTATGACACTAAAATTTCCTTTTTCATTTAGGGAGTTTGAATCTATTGTTACCTCAAGTGCACACGAGTCGAAGTCGAAGAGGGCGATTGCTCTGCCGTTGGGATCTTCAGAAGAAAATTCAACTGCAGTCATATAGCCCTCTTCATTTCGTCGAGCTCTGAACGATCGAGTCTCATATTCTAGCTTCCTTCCAAGTATGATAGCCACATGCAAATAAAGATACATAATGATGTATTACTTCATAAATCTTTCTACTGCAACTGAATAAAGATTGATTCTTGCCTTTCTTCACCTATGAGCTCATATAACTTTCCTTGCTTACTTGTTTTCTTTGAAGGATGAAGAGACCATTCTGAGTCCATCAGAGACCACCCGGATCCCTCGGATTAATATGACACAATCCTGCAACTGAATAAAGATTAACATAATCATGTCATAATTTCATATATATCCTGACGGGTTCAATATGGACTAGTTTGGGTAAAATTAATATGACACAATCCTGTCATGATTCCATATATATCATGACAGGTTCAATATGGTTTGGAATAATCCTACCAACCAACATGAGTGACAGTCCATATCACATAGGAAGAAGAAAAGAATGATTAAAATAGGAAGAAAATACATAATCAATCTTGTCATACTCATTGACTTGTCCTATCGTCTTTAATATGGTTTGAAATTACGCGACTTTATCATAGAGTACTATATTACATAAAACAAAAACAAATAACATGTTTCATAAAGTACTAGATATTACACATATTATCATAAAGTTTAATGTAATTTGCTTATGACTTTTTGTTGTGAGATTTCTTTTCTTCGAAGACAGAAGCAAATCATGGTCGATACGGTTTCAAAGTAGTTAATGTAATTTGTGTTGTTCGAATTGGTTGAATTGATATTTAGTCGAAAGTAGTTAATGTAATTTTCTTCGTTAATGATATTTCGCATATTCGTTTTCGCGCATTCATAGGATTTAACACTATCCTGTCATAATTTCATATATATCCTGACGGGTTCAATATGGACTAGTTTGGATTAAATTGATATGACACAATCATGTCATGATTCCATATATATCATGACAGGTTCAATATGATTTGAAATAATGCTACCGACCAACATGAGTGGCAGTCTATATCACATAGGAAGAATAAGAGAATGATTAAAATAGGAAGAAAATACATAACCAATCCTGTCATACTCACTGACCTGTCCTATCGTCTTTAATATGGTTTCAAATTACGTGACATTATCATAAAGTACTATATTACATAAAACAAAAACAAATAACATGTTTCATAAAGTAATAGATATTACACATATTATCATAAAGTTTAATATTGTAATTTGCTTATGACTTATTGTTGTGAACTTTCTTTTCTTCGAAGACAGAAGCAAGTCATGGTCGATACGGTTTCAAAGTAGTTAATGTAATTTGTGTTGTTCGAATTGGTTGAATTGATATTTAGTCGAAAGTAGTTAATGTAATTTTCTTCGTTAATTATATTTCGCATATTCGTTTTCGCGCATTCATAAAATTTAACACTATCCTGTCATAATTTCTTATATATCCTGACGGGTTCAATATGGACTAGTTTGGGTTAAATTAATATGACACAATCATGTCATGATTCCATATATATCATGACAGGTTTAATATGGTTTGAAATAATCCTACCGACCAACATGAGTGACAGTCCATATCACATAGGAAGAATAAGAGAATGATTAAAATAGGAAGAAAATACATAACGAATCCTGTCATACTCACTGACCTGTCCTGTCTTCTTTAATATGGTTTGAAATTACGCAACATTATCATAAAGTACTATATTACATAAAACGAAAATAAATAACATGCTTCATAAAGTACTAAATATTACACATATTATCATAAAGTACTAAATATTACATGACATTAGATAGTCACTACACTAAAATGCATTCCAAAATACTTCATAAAGTACTAATACGTGATATTAGATAGTCACTACACTAAAGTACTAAATAAAATACTAAATATTATATAGACACATCTCCTGCGGAGGACATGGCTGAGGCTGGGAGGGCGTGTGGTGTAGCACGTCGTTGACCTCTCCGGTCCCGATATATATTTTAATGAAAGCCACTGTCCTACCAAGGTCGGCAAGGGCGGAGGCGTCTCCACGGTTCTGCAAGGTCCTCAAGATACGAGGGTCGCCGTGCGGGGGTACTACTTCAAAGAAGTAGGAGGTGTCATGTTCACAATTGTTAAAATTATAAAGTTGACTAATGAGCCACCAAATGTCTCTTACCTTTTTAGCCATCGACAACCAGTTTTCAGAAATGACACCCTCGTAGAAGTGGGTGGAGGCGCTTGCCATTTGTCCCCTCGTAGGACGATTCACCCCGGTATGGACTGTGGTGTACACCCTATGTTGTGTTGGTCGTACACCCTATGTTATCACTTATATGTTGATATAATACATAAGTTCTTTGATAATTAATTTGCTTAATAGTTCATGCTTAGATTTCAGTCTTTTGACATATGTTGTGTATATGTAGAATGAATTTCATTGGTGACATTTATTTCGTTAAAATCGACAATAAGATTTCTAATGGATGACAAGAGTTTAATGTTGATAGTATGAAAAATATAAACTTCTCTGACATTGTAATTGTTCATTCCAACAATACAAATATACCATGTGACAAAAATATGAACACCACTGACATGAAATATTCATCTAATGATAATTCATGCAATTGTACCATGTGACAAAAATATAAAATTCTCTGACATTGTAATTGTTCATTCCGACAATAGAACTATACCATGGAGGCGCGCTCTGAAGAGTATACTGCTTAAGATAAACCTTAAGTACTGTTACAAGCCATTGGATGAGAAACACGGACGACTAAGATTAGAAGAAGAAGAAGAAAAAACCGGTTCGCTCTAAAAATCAATCGGTTCATTTAAGCGGTGTCAATTTTGCAATTAATATCAAAACGACATAAAAAGACATGTTTGCCCCTCTCACTTCTCCTTCCTTCCGTATGACTATCCTGGTCTCCTCAAACCCTAGCATAATTCCCTTCTTACACTTACGCTCCTCCGGCGCCGACAAAGTTGCTTGCGGTGGACAGTGGCGGCGACAACAAGGTTCCGCGACCTCCGCCATAGCTAGAATGAGCCATCGTCATGTTACTTCCGGCGTTGGGTCCGTCAGTTTGAGAGTAGAAGGTGGTTCGAATCTGTTCATTCTCTCTCCTCGTCTTTATCTGCTCTCTCCGGGATTTCGATCCCTTTGTCCGTCGTCTGCTCACCCTCGCCCATTTCGCTACCCATTTAGAATTTACTATCCCGACTACGCTTATCTCTTGTTCTTTTGGTTGATTTTAGGGTTAAGAGTAGAGTTTGGTGGTTTCGAGGTAGAGTTAGGGTTAGGGTTAAGTTTTTGTTTGATCCAAGATGATGCAACCACCAGCATCCGCAACAGTACGGTCAGGGCCCACCTCCGCCTCAGCAGCCATGGATGATGATGCCTCCGGCTCAGCCGATGCAGCAGGCACCACAGGTTCCCGGGCAGATGTGGCCCCATGGTCAACCGCAGCAGTATCCCGCCACATCTCCGGTGACAAACCAAGATGAGTTCGGACGCTGTGGATCGGCGATTTGCAGTTCTGGATGGATGAGAACTTTCTTTTGGGTTGCTTCGCTCCAGCAGGCGAGGTATGCCCTTAGTGCTATGCAGTAGTTTACATTTTGTTAATAATGTTTCCATTCGTTACGATCTTGTGGATGAGACGAATGTAAATCATAGCAGACTTAGCGGTTTCTTGTTTTGTTTTGGTTTTATATGGTCTATGGTTGGTGTTCTTTGTCACAATGGTCTTCTCTTGATTCTGTGCTGGGGTGGTGGATTCTGTTATTTGATGTCGTTAGCGTTTAGTTCTGTCGTCCATGTAATTCATATGTGAATCAATATCTGTTGTTTCAGGAACTAGGTTCATATTCTTAATTTTTTCAAATTGGTAGCTCTCGTGTAATGATAGGCTCATTTTATTGCTTTGCTGTTGAGGAAGGGTTTGGCTTTCTTCTCGATGAAACAATAACATGTGGCTCGTACAACTGATTAAGTATTGTGTTCATTACATGTCATTTCTGTGAAGTTAATTCGGAATAAGCAGACTGGTCAACCTGAAGGTTATGGCTTCATAGAGTTTTCCAGCTGTGCTGCTACAAAAAGAGTTTTACTAACATACAATGGTGCCATGATGCCGAGTACTGAAATTCCTTTCAGGCTGAATTGGGTTTCCCTTGGTGTGGGCCAGAAGAGGCAGGATGACTCTCCTGATTACCCTATATTTGTTGGAGATTTAGCTCCTGATGTTACAGATTACACTCTCCAAGAGACATTCCGAACTCACTACTCGTCTGTTAAAGGTGCTAAAGTTATCACCGACCACAATACTGGACGTTCCAAAGGTTACGATTTTGTAAGGTTTGGAGACGAAAGTGAGCAATTACGAGCCATGACTGAAATGAACAACATGATATGTTCAAGTAAGCCCATAAGAGTTGGGCCAGCTGCCAACAAAAAACCTGCTGCTTTTCAGCACAAAGGTATATGCTTTTTAGTTAGATTGATGTGATCATGTCTTATTTTTGTGCCAAATTGTTTGTAAGTTGTACTGCTTGCTTATGTTGATGCTCTGATAATGTCAAGCATATGCCTGAAATTTGCTGCTATTTAGTTCTACAGTTGAAGATAGATGGAATTCTGTCATTTCATTCTAGTACTTACCATTCTAAGATTGGCCTCACATTGTCTCGAAGCAGGACATCAAGAGGCTCTCATTTTGGGGGCCTGGAATTGACTCCAGCTGAAATGATTCCACTTTAGTGCATGGCCTCATTTTAGGTCAGTTATTTTGTTTATGTGATCAGTTATCCTCGTACTTTATCTTTCCTATCTGTAGCACATCAAGTGCTACTGGCAAACTAATTTCTAGTTCTCTCAGAACTTACAGTGAAGTAAAATATCTTATTTAGCCATCATATTTTACAGTTTACATCCTTCTAATGTTTTAATTTGAATAACTCTATACAGAAAATTTCCTACCTTTCTCATCCATCCATCTATAGTCCAATTCCATTTTGGTCTTCTTGTTGTCTCCATTTACACTATACTTATAGTGAAATCTTGGAGCTATATCGTTCTCAATTCTTGTCCAGGAATTTAATGTCTTTGTAAGTGTTTTTTTCCACATTGGAGATGGAATTCTGCTGCTAACGTCTATATCCAGAATTTAGTATTTTGTGTGTTTGGCTAGGTGCATAGATCTAGAGGTTGATAAACCCTACAAGAGAAGTTTAAGCCGATAATCTTACAAGTTCATGAGTTTTTTCTTGCAGGTTCATGAGTTTTAACTTGTAGGTTCATGAGTTATGGTGTATAGGCTCATGAGTTTTATTTTACAAGTTTATGAGATTTTTCTAAGGTTCATGAGTTTTAACTAGCAGGTTCATGAGTTTTGTCTTACATGTTCATTAGTTTTGTTTTACAGGTTCATGTTTTTTTTTTAGGTTCTTGAGTTTTTTTATCTTGCAGGTTCTTGAGTTTTTTATCTTGTAGTTTAATAAGTTTTATCTTATAGGTTCATGAGTTTTAACTTGCAGGTTCATGAGTTTTAACTAGCATGTTCATGAGTTTTATCTTATAGGTTCATTAGTTTTGTTTTACAGGTTCATGAGTTTTTTCTAAGGTTCTTGAGAGAGAGAGAGAGAGAGAGAGAGAGAGAGAGAGAGAGAGAGAGAGAGAGAGAGAGAGAGGTGAAGCCAAGGGACAAATAGGAGTGACTCTCAATTATGTTGTCTTAACTTAACTTGAAAATTACAATGAGAGTTGAAGGCTATTTATAGAAAAACTAGGATTGAAGAGGAAACCCTAATGGGCTTGGGCCTAAGACATCAAGGCCCAATCCATTACATCATTCTAAAAATGGAAATGCAAATCATAACTAGCAAAGCTATAAATAGTAAGTGGGACCACACCCAAGGTGAGCATGCCAACGGGACGCGGCTCATGAAACGATGTCACCAAGAGCACGCACGCTAGAGAGGCGCGTCCCCCATAGAACAACTTGAAAGCCTGCGTCGAAGAAGACGCCCTTCACTTGGCGCCATGGGGGACACCAGGGACGCGCAAGCCAGAGATGCGCTAGACCAAGGTCTTGGCCCAGGTCACTTCCCATCATTCTCCCCTTCTTAAATATGAATCGTCCTCGATTCGTGCACGTAGGGATGAGGGAGAACGAAGGAAACATATTGACGCGACTCCCCTTCTTAAAGAAAAAGTTGGAGTGTGGGAGGGCGCCAATTATGCGAATGAGTTGATGGTGCTGTTGAACGAACAAGATGTAGGTGCCTTGCTCCCCTTCTTGGACCGGACATATCTCTCTAGGGTCGAAAGGGCAGCATAAGTGGCCCGGGATAGCTTGGCAAATAGTGTTGGCTACACAACACTCCATGTTGGTATGGTCGCGCTCATGGAGCTTCGTGACGAGCTCAGCGCATCGGCCTGACTTCAACTTGTCCGTGTGATGGGACGACTTCAGTGTAGCAACCGTCATTAGCAAAAGGTATGGAGGCACGACTGGTGCAAAGTCATTGATCACCTGCACAATAGGGGACACCAAACTCCTTCAAGGGACATCGAGCCCTCCCACACTTTGTGCATCACGACGCTTGTGTGAATCATTGCTTGCTACTTCATTTGCTTTTAGCCTTACGTCAAGCCTAATCCGCCTCACGCTTGCCCAAAGTTCTCGGCCCTTGAGTGCCAAATTTTGGGTCGTTTATGACAAGGACTTGGTTTGTCGTTAGGTTCTCTTGCCTTTGATTGCTTTGACTCCCGCTTAGTCATGTTTCACATAGGTACAATCGAGATGGCACCCTAACTCTTGAATGTGACTGACAACTACTCTAGGTGCGCCCCATCTCACCGCATAGAGCGCAACCTTCGTGGAGCGTGCCATGGTATCGATCATAACCTTGCACGCCGCGTTCATGACCCTGGCCACCACGATGACCGTAGCCAGAGAGCTCCAATCAAAAGTCCCCGCTGTGTGCCTCGTTTGTACATCGAGCCCTTTGACGGTGTTAGTGACTACGCCATGTGTCACGATTGGCTCCACAACACGGCCTTTGCCTTGCGCCCCTTTCCCTATTTGGATTACGAGAAGGTTGAGGTGGCAACAACCTACTTCACGCACGACACTCGTGCATGGTGGTCTCGGCTCAAACAAGGGCGTGCAGAGCGCCGTTTACTTCCCATTTCTACGTGGGACCAGCTGGTTTATGTAATGACACGGCGTTTTGCAGGCGACCACCAAAGACCTGAACGGGCTCATACTCTTTCTGAAGACACCGCATCACTTCATGCTAGTATCTTTGCGTTGCGTACCGAGATCGCTTCTCTCCAAGCCGCTCAAGACTCAGAGTGTACTGTAGTGCCCATTTCCGCACCCGTTAGCGCCACAGATGAGCCCAAGACAGACGTTGTGCCTCGGACCGACGAGACCGACGTGCTTCCAACTGACAACGACAATGTAGCCATGGTCGGCACGACGACCATCACCCGCTACACGCCTTGTCTGACATCCTGCCTCCACTACGACAATGTTCAACCAAATTCTAAGGGATGTTCCTTACTTCCTTCCCCAATTGCGTGTTTTTCAACTGTCAAAGTCTTGATTGATTTACCCCCATTGTTGTCCCCTATTGTGCAGGTGATCAATGACTTTGCACCAGTCGTACCTCCAGACCTTTTGCTAATGACAGTTGCTACACCGAAGTCGTCCCATCACACAGACAAGTTGAAGTCACGCCGATGCGCTGAGCTCATCACGGAGCTCCCTAAGCGCGACCATACCAACATGGAGTGTTGTGTAGCCAACACCATTTTCCAAGTTATCCCGGGCCACCTATGCTGCCCTTTCGACCGTGGAGAGATATGTTCGGTCCAAGAAGGGGAGCAATGCACCTACATCTTGTTCGTTCAACAACACCATCAGCTCATTCGCATGATTAGCGCCCTCTCACACTCCAACTTTGTCTTTAAGAAGGGGATGTGCGTCAATATGTTTCCTTCGTTCTCCCTCAGCCCTACGCACATGAATCGAGGACGATTCGTATTTAAGAAGGGGAGAATGATGGACAGTGACCTGGGCCAAGACCTTGGTCTAGCGCATCTCTGGCTTGCGCGTCCCTGGCGTCCCCTATGGCGCCGAGTGAAGGGTGTCTTCTTTGACGCAGGCTTCCAAGTTGTTCCATGGGGGATGCGCCTCTCTGGCGTGCGTGCTCTTGGTGACATTGTTTCATGAGCCGCGTCCTGTTGGCATGCTCACCTTGGGTGTGGTCCCGCTTACTATTTATAGCTTTGTTAGTTATGATTTGCATTTCCATTTTTAAAATGATGTAATGGATTGGGCCTTGATGTTTTGGGCCCAAGCCCATTATGGTTTCCTTTTCAACCCTAGTTTTCCCCTTATTTTTCTATAAATAGCATTCAACTCTCATTGTAATCTTCAAGTTAAGTTAAGACAACATAGTTGAGAGTCACTCCTAGTTGTCCATTGGCTTCACCTCTCTCTCTCTCTCTCTCTCTCTCTCTCTCTCTCTCTCTCTCTCTCTCTCTCTCTGTGAAGGCTTTCTAGCCTTTTCTCAAAGTTCTCTAAGGAGCCATAACGTTGGCCTCCTTCCACCATATCGGGTGTTCATAACGTTGAACCCCTCCACCCATTCTCCGCCAGGGTTTGATCCACCAAACTCAAGAAAGGGGAACATAACGTTGTTTCCCTTGAAGGAGTTCTTGAAGAAGGCCAAGAACACGAAGAACGCGAAGAACGAGTGCTTGTTTGTGAAGAACAAACGATCCGAATCTAGATCGGTCTTGCTCCACGAGGATCGATCGCATCAAGTACCCCCATAATATGTACTTTCAGTTCCCCGGAGAGTGAACGACAGTAGTAGGGACTGACGAGCTTGATCCAGCGCCGGAGCTTGACCTGGTGAACAAGTCGGTGAGATTCGTCATGATGTGAACCTGCCATCTCCAGAGCAGGTATGTAATCCGTCGCCTCTTCGAGGATCACAGGCAACGCCTCCTTCCGGCATCCGGGAACCAGGCGGCCAAGAACATGAACCTTCCGTTGTACCGCCGGCAAGTTCTTTGCCTTGAGCCTCAATATGCCCAATCTCGTTTTCCTCGCCGGCGGTCGGCGTCGCTTCTCCTCGTGGTCTTCTGCGGTTGGTGAGAATAGCGCGACTCTACCTCGTTCTCCCCTTCGCCGCCACGGCTAGGGCTCGGTCGGCGGCCTCCCAGACGGCTCGGCCGCGGCGCGGAGCAGACGATTCCATCTTCTTCTTCCTCCCCCTCTTGGACTCGCTCTCTCTCTCCAAGTTCGACACCGAATTGGAGGTCGTGGTTCGAGATGCCATCTCCAGATCGACATGATGAAGCTAACCGAAGATGCTAAACCCGTTTTGGAAGAATTTGAGGCTGGATGAAATGGAGTTTCTGGGTCGAAGAAGTTTTAGGGTTGCTAAAGAAATTTGAAAGAGAAATCAGGAAAAAAAAAATAAAAAGTGAAAATTTCAGCTTTTGAAATTTTAATCAAATTTTATTTAAGTTTAAAATTTTAAATTTTTATTATTATTTTATTACCATATCATATTTATTTTTTCAAAAGAAAAAGAAAATTCTGATTTTAATTTACCTTTTTATTTGGGGGTATTTTTGCAAAAAACAAAGAAAAAAAAGTCAATAGGATAGTCTTGCAAAAAACAAAGAGGATAAGGTAAAAATGTAAATGCATTAGTAAAATAGGATATTGATTGCTATTTCTCTTGTTTTTATTCCTTGTACGCATGTTTGTCACATGGTGCCATGGAAAATACAAGTGTCTTGGTTGTCTTGTACGTGCTATCTTTTTAGGCCTTGTTTGGCATACTCTTGATAAAGAGTTTTTTTGAGAAAATTAATTTTTATATTACTTTCATTAATCCCAATAACACCCAAATTTTAAATTTTAAAAACTACTTTTCCAAAAAAAAAAAAAAATCCAAAAAGTCTTTATAAGTATCATCACCAAACAAACCCTTAGTCATCATTAACACGATGTATTATTCTAATAACACGAGATTTTATTTTTAGACTTTCCAATATTTATGCTTTTACCGTTTTTGTCAGATGACTCGTGAAAATGAAACACAAAAACACACCAATATCTTTAAAAGACTAACATTTCATTTGGTTAAAGAGAGGAAGTGCAATTCCCTGGAATTTACTTTTCATGAAGTAAGTTTCTGGGATTTACAATTCCTAAGAATTAAGAAATTATGTTTGGTTAATATTTTAATCATGTGATATTGAAAACTACATTTTATTTGGTTGGATGTGGAAAGTTTGTAGGAATTTATATAAAATTACTACTATAACCCTATAAATATAATGGGGGAAGAAAATATTGAGAGAGGGTAATTAGATAATTTGGGGATTAAAATAATGGGAGAAGAAAATCTTACCTATCCCCTTATAGGTAAGTGTACTTTCTGTATAATGAAGAAATTAGAAATCCCTTAAATTTAAATACATGGGTTTTCTAAATAGAAAAAATAATAATCAAACACATATACTTAATTTCACTTCCTAGAATATTTAAATTTTCATGAATTTGCTTTGAAACCAAACAAGTACTAAAGTAATGTCAGGAGTGCGTTGTTCACCAAAAAATAGCATTTTACTTATTTATAAGCATATTGATTTACACTAACACGCTTCATAATTAACTTATAAAATTACTCTTGACTCGACATACATGACATAGTTAGTTTAACCCAAACATATTACTCACTTAGTTTTATATATTCCTCGATCATATATAAATATATAAACGTAGTAATCAATTACAAGTACTCTCTCCGTTCCGGTTTGTTTGTCATGTTTGACTTTTGGGCATTGTTCACCGTTGAAGAGAATCTTCAAGATTTCTTCTAATATATAAGAAAAAAACTTAGTCATATGGGGTCTTGTTTGATTCGTCTCAACGAGTACTTTGATAATATCAAAAAAATTATAATTTTTATTAATATGTAATTAGAGATGTTAACGATACAAAATATGTCTCAATAAGTATGTTCAGTCAAAACAAGACAAACAAATAGGGACGGAGAGAGTAGTATATATCGATCTACTTAATGCATCAAGACCAATATCTTTAGAAGACTTGGCATGTGTGCATTCATATGCTTGCTCACGTGTGGCCTCATCAGAATTAGTAAACAGTTGAATTATTTTATAATTTATGAGAATTATCACTATTCTAAAACTACAACGGCTAAGTTATCCAACATAAACTTTTACGAAATCATTTAGTTATATCATGCATTTTCAATTAGTCTATTGTATATTTGAAGTATATACTTTTTCTGTTAAAAATAAGTGTTATTTTAATATTTGATATAATTATTTAAAAATATAATTATTAAATTAACATATTATATATTTTTTCTAAAATTTACAATCTAATATCTATTCATTTCATTTTCAACCAATGAATATAAAAAATTTACGTAAATTATATTAATATGCAATTTCTAGTAACATACATCGTAACTCACCAATAAATCATTATCTAGTTTTCTAAAATTATAAATATTTCTTAACAAAAATTAAATATTAAAATGATATTTATTTCTTATAAATAAGAAATACGTGTTTGTTGCAAATATTGTTCCAAAAAAGTTTGCTTCAATGAGCAATACACAGTCTTTACAAAATTACATGGTGTATGTACCAAAAAAATAAAATTAGATGGTATGCTTTAGATAAATAAATCTTCTATTTATCAGACAAGTTTTAGATAGTGATGGATTAATTTTCAGTTTATATATATGGGACGGTTTGGATGAGAATCATCATGTAAAAGATAATTAAAAAGTTTTGTGTTCCCGTGATTGTTCCCTGCGAATGCAAATGTTCACTGTATTTAATCATAAATGTTCATCACATTATTTAAATGATGTTTACCACTTTATAATTATAAAATACAGAATTTGTTAGTGTTTCTGTTTTTGTGTTTTTGTTTTCTAAACTCCCAAATCTTATAAAAATGATAATTATATATTTATAAGATATAAATATTTGTAATCTTAAATATGAAGTCAAGTTTAAAGTAAGTAACAAATGTAGTTTTTTTTTTTGGATACATTTTGTGATGCACATATAGGCATAAAGAGTGATGAAGATATGAGAACAAAGTGATAAAACATGCATACATAAAAACATGATGAACATCTAGGCATAAAACGATCAACATATGGACATAGAATATCTATGCATAAAAGTGATGAACATCATGTTCACATCGAAAAGTAATGCACGTATATGATAGAAGCGATGAACATGCATAAAAAGTGATGAACATCTTGGTACAGAATTGATGAACATCGAAAATATATTCACGCGAAAAGTAATTAACACATAGAAAGAAAAAAAAATGAGCATGCATGTATAAAAAAAGTGATGGACATTTAGGTGTAAAAGTGGCGAACATCGGGCATGAAAATGGTAAACATATAAGGACAAAAGTGATCGACATCGAAAATATGTGTTCACAACGAAAAGTGATGAACATATAAAAGAAAAGCGCGCGATGAACATGCATGTATAAAAAACTAATTAACATCTAGGTACAAAAGTGATGAACATCTGGACATAAAAGTGGTGAACATTTAAGGACAAAAGTAATGAACATAAAAAATATGTTCACCGCGCGCGAGGTGTGCACCATTTTTTCCAAATAAAGCGTATAATACAGAAAATTTTTGACACGCTCTTTTAATAAAAGTTTTATATCAACCCTTCTTTTTCTCAAATCTAACGGTCTAAAATAATTCTTATTTTTCTCCTAAATAATTACTTTCATTTAATTTCTTCCTTATTTTTAAGAATTATTTTAAATGTAAAATTTGGCTTTTTACAAGTACGTGCAATATTATTACTTACGGTCTAAAATGAATACTTTAGATCATCCTTCTGTTGAAAATACATAAGAATTAAGGCCATGTGCAATGGGGGTTACATAACAATAAAATATTATAGATTCCATATGAAATTTTGCTTTTGATAATGGAACCGGAGAGAGAAAGAAGAGATAATTACATCTGATGCTACTCATGTATTTTGGATGCAACCCATGTGGAAGAGAAAAAAGTGGAAAATGGGGGTATGAAACCCATATTAATGTAACTCCCGTTGCACATGGTCTAAGATCTAAGATGTAAGTATGTAACTGATTTCATAAGTTATTTTTACGTGCTATGCACTTCTGAACAATTTTAGTTATAATGTACTATTATAATCTTATATTCATGAGGGAGAAAAGTGTACGTGTAATTAGTGCTCGTTTGATTAAACACGGTTAGTGCTAATAGTTATCACATGCAGATTCTGAATTATTTTCTTCGGATAAATCCATGCAAAGAATCTTCCTTTTACTTATCTTTTTTTTTTTCTGCCTTTAGCGCTTTGCATGCAATAGCTCAAAATGGCTAGGTAAATCATGGACCTTTCCTCAGTCACGGTGGCAACTTTTGAACAGTTCAAAAATCAGATATGGAGAAGATAAATATTGGATAAAGGAAGGGCATATTCGTAAACATGCAATTTGTGAAGAATGTGCCGCCTTTCCAAGTTCAAATAGTTAACAAATCAACGGATAAGAAAAAAGAAACATTCAAAATCATCTATCTTTGTTTTTAAGCTTCATCAAACTAATGAAAATTCCATCCCCAAAAATAGTCATATATACATTTCTTAGGGTTTCGGTTTCTGGTGGTGACTTACGTTAATACGGAGTAGAAAATATATTAAATATGCGGATCCGGTGAAAAAGAGAGTTTATGTGAGAAATAAGAATGAATATGGACCATTTGATCCAAAAAAACTAAAGGCACATATTAAAAAAAGCAAAAAATGCAATAATTCGGCATGGTCGAATTTTATTTGAAGAAAACGCGTATTTTTTGGGGGAAATACGGGCGAGTTTATGCGCATGCGTTTTTTTTATTCGCTAGCATATATAATACAAAAATCATGCACATAGAGACTTTTTTTCATGTACAGCAAAAATTTGTGCATTGTTTAACTCGTTCACATAAAGTCAAATGAAATACAAACTTGTGCACATTTCAGAGGTAAGTTTTTTGCATGTATGTGCATGAGTTTTCACTAAACAAAGACAAACAAATATTCATGCACATATAAGCACAAACACGTGCACATTCTAGAATAGTGCATCAGTTTTTGCATGTATGTGCGTGTGTTTCCACTTATACAAACCCACACATACAGATGAAATATATGCAAATACATGTACAAACTTGTGCACATTCCAAGAAGTGCATAAGTTTTTACATATATGTGCATGAGTTTTCACTTAAACAAACACATACAATCAAAACTTAAGCACATATAAGCACAAACTTGTGCATATTTTGAAAAGTGTATAAGTTTTTATCTGTATGTGCATGAATTTTTACTTACACAAAGTCAATTACATTTTTATTTCTAGAAAATATGTAAGTGGAACTCATGCACACCTAGTACAAATTACATGCACATACAAGTATAAAGGCATGCACTTCAAAAAGAATGCACATACAGTTCAAAACTCATGTATATTTTAATCCAGAAAAACAATGTACACAAGTAGAATTTAGATGCACATACAAGTCCAAATTCATGCACACACAACCCAAAATCTATGCACATCTCATATCATGTGCGCGCGCGTCCTTTTGAAGTTTTTTTAAAAATACGCATTTTTTTTAATAAAAAATGGCACAACCGTTTTTTATTTTCATTCTCACTCTAATAATCTTTCTTACTTGAACCTTTCCCATAATAATTAGATTATTTAAAATCTTTTACTTTTAAAATTCAACCTATTGATACATTTTGTAGAGTTTGCTTGATAGTGTTAGGGAGGGGCTACCCTTGTATGATTTCTATTTATAATAAAAATTAGAAGAATAAATACAATCTAATTAAACTCCATCAGTAACACTCTAAGAATCTCTTTAATTAAATCAGTGACACTCCCTCGCCGCTCCCTCATGTGCCCGCTGCCGCAGCTGTGCTAGGGTGCCTCCCGCCTCATCCCTCCCGCCAGTCCCCTGACCGTGCGATGGGGAAGCAGAAATCCTCCTCCAAATCCAAAACCAAATCCGAGCCCAAACACAAACCCAAATTCATCAAACTCTCTTCCATCATCCCCCCAAGCTTCCTCCCTCCCCCGCTTCCCCTTCAGGTGTTACTCTTAACCCAGGGAGTGTTGAACTCCCAGTTGAGCAAGTTTTAGAGCACTCCTTATTGCTCTGTAACAACCGAATCGCGAGATCCTTTTCCTTAGACTGTCCAATGGCCAAATCTCTTGATTCTGAGCTCGGGGCTGCTGAGCTCGCCCACATTGCAGCTCCTTCAACCCACATTCCCCTTCCTTCTCCTCATGCTCAGGTTGAACCTTGCAGCTTGACCTCACCTCTAGCTCCTCCTCTTTCTGAGCTCCCCTGCTCTTCCTCTCTTCCCCCCCATCCGCCCTCTCAGCCTTCGAAACCTTCCTACTCTGAAGCCGTTGCTGGTAACAGTCTAACAGAATACCCACCTCACTCATCCCACTGGAATTTGAAGAAGGATTTGAAGACGGGATTATAGACTATTCTGATGAAGACCTTGCTGAGCAAATCAATAGATGGAACAAATGCCTTGTAGGAGCTCTGATGGGTGGCAATGTCTCTTTCTCTGTCATGAGACGCTTTGTTGAGGCCCGCTGGAAGGAATGCTCCTCTGCCCCATCTGTTCTCCAAAACGAAAACGGCCTATTCATCTTCAGATTCAGCTCTGAAGAGGATCTTGAAAAGGTCTTGAAAGCAGGGCCTTGGATGATTGGCGGTTCCCGCCCACTCATTCTCAGAAAATGGCACCGGGGCATTATCATGGATATGTCTTGTCTTGAAACTGCTCATGTGTGGGTCACACTCCCAGGTCTTGGTCTTGAATACTGGTCTAAAAAATTCTTCCGAAGGATTGGTTCTGCCATAGGACGCCCTCTGTATATTGACAAAATCACTGCTATAGAAGCTCGTGTATCCTATGCTCGTATCATGGTTGAAGTCTCTGTTAAGAAAGAGCTAAGAAAGTTCATC
Source organism: Rheum nobile (assembly GCA_027886185.1). NCBI lineage: Eukaryota > Viridiplantae > Streptophyta > Magnoliopsida > Caryophyllales > Polygonaceae > Rheum > Rheum nobile. The sequence continues at coordinate 2,376,816 of WOAB01000236.1, read as the reverse complement.
TCGCTCCGTAGCTCTGATGGTAGTATTGTTACCTAGAACATTGAATATGAGTGGATCCCCTGGCATTGTTCCTGCTACCACTCCTTTGGGTACAAACTCAGTAATTGCCTGCTTGCCTCTACATCTCTACCCCCTGCTCAAGTCTCTGCTCCTAGCAGCTCCTTTGACCAAGCTGCTAAAGACTTGAATCCCCCTCTCTTGGACAACTCCTTTGCTGCAGTAAACACCCCTGCAGCCCAACCTTCTACTGTCCCCTGCTCCTCCTTCTCTAATCCTAAGCGTCCTCCCCGCAGTGGCTGGAATCCTTTCAACCGCCACAGAAATTCTCGCTCTCGCCCCCCTCCTCCTGCTCCTCTCCCCCCCCCACTGTTACTAATATCATTGCTCAATCCCACTCAAATCTTCCTCTTCTTCTACCAACTCCTCCTATCATTGCCACTGCTCCTCTCAAAATTTCCCAAACACAACACACCACATCTCTCCCTCCCAGCCTCGCAGCTGCCCCCTCAAGGAGTGTAGCACTCCTTCCTCCGCCGTTTCTTTATGGATAAACTTCACTTTGGTTGCTGGAATATTAGAGGACTGAATCAATCCTCTAAGAGAAACGCAATCCGAAGTCTTGTTAAAGAAGCTAGCCTCCAGCTCATCGGTATTTTGGAAACTAGAGTGTGTCTTGCTAAAGAGCCCAAGTTGATTCAAAGCCTTATTCCAGGCTGGTGTTACTTCTCTAATGGCAATATTTCACCTAATGGAAGAATTTGGATTCTTTGGGATCCAAGATTCCTTGCCATCTCTGTTCTCTCCGCTTCCCCTCAGTTTGTTCACTGCACCATTGAAAATGTCCACACTAATAAAGAGATTCTGGGTACCTTTGTTTATGCTGTCAATGACCGTTCAGGAAGAGCTCCTCTTTGGCAGAAAATCCAATCCCTTAGCCCCACTATTGACTCTCCATGGATGGTCCTTGGAGACTTCAACTCTATTCTTCATCCCTCAGAAAAAATTATTGAAGGTAGCAATAGCTCTGGATTCTTTTCTAATGAATTAGAGCAGTGCCTCAACTCCTCTAGTCTGTTTGATTTGAAATTTGCTGGTTGTAAGTTTACCTGGAACAACAACCAATTTGGAAGTAACCGCATCTGGTGCAAACTAGATCGGGTCCTTATCAACCGACCTTGGCTCTTGACATACGATCGGGCTATTGCATTCTTTGATAATGCTCACCTCTCTGATCACAGCCCTGCTATTATCTCATTTGGCAACCCAAGAGGGCCACGCAAAGCCCCCTTCAGATTCTGCAATCACTGGGATAAACATGAGCAATTTTCGAACACTGTATCTGATTCCTGGAGCATTCCTATTCCTGGTTTTATCATGTTTCAAGTTGTCTCCAAGCTGAAAATTCTAAAAGGAAAACTGAAACGCTTTGATAGAGCGTCTGTTGAAAAGCTTACTGTCAATGTTTATGAAGACAATGCTGCCCTTGACAACATTCAGCATCTTTGTCAGCAAACCCTCTTTGATGGCACCCTACACCAGCAAGAATCTGTTGCCAGAGAGAAACTCAAATCCAACATGGAGGCTCTTTCATCACTCACCTCCCAAATTACTAAGGTGAAATGGATGAAGTTTGGTAATCATAATGCAACTTACTTCTATAACCATATTAAAAGCAGACAAAACATAAACTTTATTGGCCTGATTGTTGATGATGATGGTCGCCGCATCACTGAGCAGAATCAGATTACGGACCATTTTGTTAAATTCTTTGAAAATCTCTTGGGCACCACCACTCCCTCCTCTACTTTCTTGGCTGAACCGTTGGCCTGTGGGCCATCCATCCTTCCTGAGTAGGCCGCTGACCTGATCAAGCCAATCACACCTATGGAGATCAAGAATGCTTTCTTCTCTATGGGAAACAACAAATCTCCAGGCCCGGATGGCTTCAATCCATTCTTCTTCAAAGAAACCTGGAGCTCCATTGGCACTGATGTTAGTAGTGTTGTCCTTGAATTCTTCGAGTCCGGTAAGCTCCTTAAGCAGGTTAACCACACAGCTATCTCTCTTGTTCCCAAAGTGAGCAATCCCACCCATGCCAAAGACTTCAGGCCTATTTCTTGTTGCACCACCATGTATCGTGCTATCTCTAAAATCCTTGCCAGCAGGCTGAAGCACATTCTTCCTCATATTATTAATGAATGTCAAGGCGCTTTTATTCTGGGTAGATCTATCCAGCATAACCTCCTTATCTGTGGAGATATTCTCAAGCACTATGGCTGGCGTTCTACCCCCTTCAGATGCGCGGTTAAAGTTGATTTTCACAAAGCTTTTGATTCCCTCAATTGGGAATTTATGTTCCAGACGCTTAGCCACTTGGGATTCCCTGTTCAATTTACTAGTTGGATAAAATCATGTCTGTCTACTGCCACCTTCTCTATCAATATTAATGGGAGCCTTGAGGGCTTTTTCCAGGCAAAAAGAGGGCTTCGTCAAGGGGATCCGCTCTCCCCCTATCTATTTGTTATTGCCCTGGAATATTTCAGTCGCATGCTCAAAGGGCTTGCATCCAACATCAGCTTTGGTCTTCATCCGGGTTGCCACTCAAGCGAGCTCACGCACTTGAGCTTTGCGAATGACTTGTTTATTTTTTGCAAAGGAAACAGTGCTTCTGCTGCCTCTATTAAGCATGCTCTGGATCAATTTGGGAACTTATCTGGCCTCAACATTAACCAGCAGAAGACCAAAATCTACTTTGGTAGAAGCTATGAATCCCATAGAAACTCCATCCTGCAAGCTATTGGCTTTACTGAAGACAGCTTGCCAATGATCTATCTTGGAGTTCCCATTGGCTCCAAAAGGCCCAGAAACTGTGACTTTGCTCCACTCATCAGCAAAATGACCGCTAAAATCAAGTCGTGGACTGCCAGACACCTCTCTTTTGCAGGCAGAACCGAGTTGATCCACGCGGGTTCTTTATGGCATCAACAACTTCTAGGCTAAAGTCATGTTATTCCCTTCCACCATCCTGAATAAGGTCAACTCTATGCTATGTTCTTTCCTCTAGTTAGGTAACATTAATTCCAAACGTAGTCTTGTTAGCTGGAATTCTGTCTGTGCGCCCAAGAATGAAGGTGGCCTGTGCTTCAAAGAATTGCTCTCATGGAACAAGGCATCCATGGCTAAATCTATCCTCGAGATGGACCCCGCCTTAGGTACGGATTCTACAAACTTAAATATCTGGCAAAGATGGGCTAATGTTCACCTCAATCATGCTAATTCTAGCATATGGAGTATTACTGCTAAGCCCTCTGATAGCTGGCACTAGAGATCTCTTATGAGAATTCTTGACTCTCTCATGCTTATTCCCCAACACCAAAGCTTGTACTCTACTGTTTTCACTACTGCTGGGAAGTTCAGTACTGCTTGCCTTTATGATACTATAAGACCACATGGCTCTCCTATCTCCTGGGACAAAATTGTCTGAAAAGGCATGCACTTCCCTAAGTGCTCATTCATCTTCTGGCTCGCTCTTCATGGCTGCCTCCCTACCAAAGACAGAATGAGCTGTGGATCCCTATTTCAGACTCTTCATGTGCTCTATGTCATGCCCACGAGGAAACTAATTCTCACATGTGGAATAGCTGCCCCTACACGCTGCAGACCCTCAAGCACGTCTTGAATTGGCTTCAATGGAACAACACATGTATCAACATGGATCAAGCAGTTCATCACCTCATCAATGCTAGATTGAAAGGGCTTCAAATGCACACTAACTCTATGATCCTCTCCACCTTTGTCTATACCATCTGGACCACGCGCAACAAGAAGATTTTTAATCCTAACAGTCAACTGCCCACTCCTTCTGACTGCTGTGAATTGATCACTAACTTGGTCACCAGAGGCATCCTCACCAAATGGAACCTTTTTGACTCCACATCGATGGCTTGGCTTCGCACGATTAAGATTATGTAATTCGCTGCCTTTCGGTTCCTTTTGGTTTGTATCCCTTTTGTGGGAGCTTTTGTATCTCTTCCCCTGTCTGCATAACGCTTGAACTATTCCCCTCTTTTGTTGGCGTTTTTGGTCGCTTATAAAATTTAACTCTTTCAAAAGAAAAAAAAAATCAGTGACACTCGAAGAATACAATCTATTTAATAAAATCAGTAACACTAATTATAATTCTTCCGTTTTTCAATATTTTTTATTTATATTATTTAATCTCTTACATATAATTAGTACTCAAATTTTCTAAAAATAGTTAGTCTAATTTTAAGTTATCTCTAACTTATCACATTTTTGTATCAATCACTCATAGAAAAATCCATTATTTTCATACTCAAATAATAAAACAAGTCATTCTTCTGACAATGTATATATAGACATCCTTGAAAAAATGAAAATACAAAATTTAACAATTACAAAATTATTTTAATTTCTAATTTATCTGAATAATTATAAAAATTGCAAAAATGACAAATATTATAAAATAGATAGAGTACAAAATATCAAAATAGATATACATTAAAGTTTTTTCTAGTGTGTGCCCATGGGCACACTCTAATAACTCATTTTTTAACAATTATTTGTTTAGTCATTAGTTTAATCTTGTTTGCTAAGGGTTTACCAATTCTATATTAGGGAATATTTTGGAGATAAATTTCCTATTTAGGTTTGTTAACATGTGTTTATAGATACACTAGAAAAATGGATACATTAATTAATAAAATCACAAAATATAGACTTGGGTGAGATTTTATCAACCTAGCTCGTCAATATAATTTTGACCATTAATATTTTATCAACTAAATTCAGAATTTCAAGATCCTAATTCCAGCTCAAGAAGGAAAAAAAACATTGTTTTTCCTCTTCTTAACTCTAAATTTGTGCATGCTATCCCAGAAAATCTTGCGCAGTTATCGAGGGTTTCTCTTCATGTATATAAACCACCATTCCCCTGCTTCACTGCCACATCCCACCATCTAAATCACACCTTAGATTCAAGGTATGTTCGTAATTCCATCTCTCGTATATATGTATACACATTTCTTTTTTATTTTAATTAATCTGTTATCATATTTGATTTGTCCACAGAAATTAATTTCAGAATCGATCAAGAAATCAAGAAAATGAGCAGGCCAGGAGATTGGAATTGCAGGTCGTGCACCCACTTGAACTTCCAGCGCCGCGACTCCTGCCAGCGCTGCGGCGACGCCAGGGCCGCCGGCTCCGACTTCGGCGCCTTCAGGGCCGCCGCCTTCCCCTCCTCCTTCGCCGCCGGCTACTCCTCCGGCCCCGACGTCAGGCCCGGAGACTGGTACTGCGCCGTCGGAAACTGCGGAGCCCATAACTTCGCCAGCCGCTCCACCTGCTTCAAGTGTGGGGCCTACAAGGAGGAAGTCTCCGCCGCCGGCGGATTTGACGCCGACTTCTCCGGCGGATCCCGGAGAGGGTTTGGCGGGTTCGGGTTCGGTAACGGCGGCGGCGGAAGTAGCCGCTCCGGCTGGAAATCGGGTGATTGGATTTGCACCTGGTAATTTTAATTAAATAAAGTAGTACTCCAAAATGCATGTATTTCAATTCTGAATGAAATTGATTATTGATTACACAGATCAATTTCGCATTAATTGTTATAATCTTTTTCTCCAAATGAAGGTCTGGGTGTAACGAGCACAACTTTGCAAGTCGGATGGAGTGTTTTAGATGCAGTGCACCAAGGGATGCCAGCAGCAAATCTTCCTATTAATTCTCCAATTTAATGGAAGATTTTAAGGTATTTTTTTCTTCCTTTTATGGAACATTTTATACTCTCTCAGCTTCATAATATTTGACCCTTTAATATATAATTTTCAGTTTTCATATTATATAATGTAAAAAAAAACGATCTACTTAGTATTTATAGTTTATCTTAAATGGTGTAAAATGAGAAAATTGAACAAATATTGTGAAAGAAAAGGAGTAACGTACATACAAATGAATATGTTTAATTTCATGCAAAGTATTTTGTTATGTATGATAATTTGATTTGAAATGCTAATTACGTACAGGGTTGCTGGTTTGGCGAATGAAAGGAATGAAGATTGATTTGGATGCGTGAATGATATGCGTGTTATGGTGAAGATGATAATCAATGGAGTTTATTTCTCTATTTTTATTTAATTTCGGCCACTATCGACCAAAAAATTTTTAATTTCGGCCACTATCCGTGTATCCTTAATTAGCTTCTTTATTTATCTATTAGTTTTTTTGTCCTTTTTATTATCATTAATTATAGGATAGAGAGAGTGAATGAAGGTTTTTGTATGCAGAGAGAGACCCATAAGTTTGCCATATGATCACGTAATGTGTGTAATTGGGTTCTTCTCTTCTCCATCTTTAAAATATTATATATTATGACTGTAGTGTTTTTTCCATTATATTCTTTATTTTTATCTTTATAATTTTATTTATCTTTATTTCCACGTATTTTGAAATTATTGCATGGTTTGGTTTCCGTATAAGATTTTGTTTTATTTTTAATAAAACTCTATAACTTTATTAATTATGATCATAAAAAGTAATTACGTATGATCATAATTAAATAACATTTTAAAGCTATAAATTCGAAAACTAAAACTATATATGAAAACTACTACTAGCTTTTAGCTAGCTATAGGGAGGTGGAATTTGTTTTATACGCTTATAAGAAAGATAATTTTACTAGTGTCAAAATTTATTTATAGAGATCGTGATGATATATTATTGATTAATTGATATGCATCTTAGTTATTAATTTTGTACGTACGTACGTACTACACATTTAATAACATAATTTTATATACATACATAATCACATATATATATATAAGTATAAAGGGAAATTTAGAAGTGGTCCGGGAATTTCATAATGCAGTTTGAGGGGATGGATGGCTTCAAAAACTAAATTAGGTTTACATGTGTAATGTGTTATCCTGCAAAGCAAATATAAAGCTAGAAAAGCTGTGCCTATGTTAAAAGTACTTTTCATGCAACAGCTTTTTTTCTCTTTCTCTTTCTGTTATTTAGTTCAGTGAAATTATATACTATTTCCTCAGGACGTTTTTGTTATTTCTGATTTGATATGGCTCTACGGATTTTGTATTGTTAATATATTTAATTATATAATCCAAAAAATTATAAATTTTTGATATTATCAAAGTACTCGTTGAGACGAATCAAACAAGATTCCATATGACTTTATTTTTTCTTATATATTGGAAAAATCTTGAAGATTCTCTTCAACGATGAACAGTGTCCAAAAATCAAACAGGAAGAAGAAAAAGGGACGGAGGGAGTATATATTATAACTCTAAAAAACCGACCCAACCCAAAAACCCAACTCAGCCCGAAAATTTTGGATTGAGGCTCAACCCGAACGTCACTAGGTCAAGAAGGACCCGAACCTGACCCGACTCAACCCGAACGCAAATCCGAACTCGCGGGTCCTCGTTATTTCGTATATTTTATTTATATTAAATATTTTAATATACTTTATTAAATAATGATATAATATTAATTGTATTATTATAATTATTTTATTAAAGTTAAAATTCATAATAATAATTATAAAAAATGGCATGTTCGACCCACTGGGTCAACCCGACCCGTCCGACCCGAAAATTTTTGTCGACCCGAACCCGATTTGACCCGACCCGAACCCGACATGACCCGACCGACCCAGTTGACAGGTCTACTATATATATATACCAATTCATATATACACATTACACATAGTGACATACATGTAGCAAATGGATATTAATGGGTGAATATTTGAATTTTAAAATAATAATATGCAAATAAACTTTAAGATTTCAACCTAGATCTGGACAAAACGGACCCTGAACCGGAGAATTGGACTAGGTCAAACCCCGAATCGGATCGGCGGTTTAAGGTCCCGATCGGTTCAGGTTCCGGCTTAATACATCATTGAACCGGTGAACGGTTCAACCGGCGGTTCAATTCGAAAAAAAAACTTTAAAAAAATAGAGAAAAAATCATTAAAACCCTAAACCCTTCGAAAACTATAAACCTAAAACTATAATCCCTCTAGTCCTACTACATCCTACATTAATAATATTACCCTTTAAATCTTAAAAGAGCTATAAAAATCATAAACACATTAAAAAAACGTTCAAATAATTAAATATAAAAAACCTAACCATAAACCATATTCTACAAAACCTTAAGATACAAACCCTTAACCATAAAACTATAAACTCTAACCTAAATCATATTACATTACCCTTTAAATCTTAAAAAGCTACAAAAATCGTAAACACATTAAAAAACGTTTAAATAATTAAATATAAAAAACCTTACCATAAACTCTACAAAACCTTAAAATACAAACCCTTAACCTTAAACCCTAACCTAGATCATATAATGTTTTAACTTACAATACCCTTTAAATCTTAAAAAAGCTACAAAAATCATAAACACATTAAAAAATGTTTAAATATTTAAATATAAAAGAATCTAACTATAAACCATAAACTATACAAAACCTTAAAATACAAATCCTTAACCCTAAAACTTTAAACCCTAACCTAAATCATATAATGTTATAACTTACAATACCCTTTAAATCTTAAAAAAGCTACAAAAATCATAAGCACATTAAAAAACGTTCAAATAATTAAATATAAAAACTAACCATAAACTATAAACTCTACAAAACCTTAAAATACAATCCCTTAACCCTAAACTATAAACCCTAACCTAGAGTCCTAAATCCTACAATATCCTTTAATTTATATCTTAAAAAACACTACAAAAATCATAAACACATTAAAAAATGTTAAAATAATTAAATATAAAAGAACCTAACCATAAACCATAAACTCTACAAAACCTTAAAATACAAACCCTTTACCCTAAACTATAAACCCTAACCTAGATCATATAATGTTACAACTTACAATACCCTTTAAATCTTAAAAAAGTTACAAAAATTATAAACACAATAAAAACATTAAAATAATTAATTATAAAAGAACCTAACCATAAACTATACAAAACCTTAAAATACAAACCCTTAATCCTAAACTATAAACCCTAACCTAGATCATTTAATGTTACAACTTATAATACCATTTAAATCTTAAAAAAGTTGCAAAAATTATAAACACATTAAAAATGTTAAAATAATTAAATATAAAAGAACCTAACCATAAACTATACAAGACCTTAAAATACAAACCTTTAACCCTAAACTATAAACCCTAACCTAGATCATATAATGTTACAACTTACAATATCCTTTAAATCTTAAAAAAGCTACAAAAATCATAAATACATTAAAAAAGATTTATATTTAAAAAAACCTAAATCATAAATTCTACAAAACCTTTAAAAAAAACCTTAACCCTAAAAATCTTTTTTTTTCATTAAACCCCTAAGCACTTATAATAAAAACCTTTTTTCAATAAACCTTAAAATAAAAACCCTCAAGCCCCCCTAAGTTGGTGTTTGAGGTGTGGAGCTGCATTGTGGATGTTTTTGGAAGCACTTACGAGTTGAAGACGGTGCCCGAAGTCATATAGGAAAGCTGGTGATCAGAAGACAGAAGTTGCTGGAGTGGAGACCGCGAGCTGACGCGACTAATGGCGACCAGCGGTTAGCAGATTTCCAGCAGAACCTTGGGGAGCACAAACCGCGATCCCCCGCGATCGTAGTTGGTCGCGGTTTTCTGAGCGACTGAACAACTTCCGATTTTCTCCAACTGCTGGGCTGTTTCGTTTTGTTTAATTGAGCAGGTATTTAAGGGGCTCGGATTATGGTTTAAAATGACGGCCGGGAGAGCTAGCCTGGGGGCTAATCTTCCTTTTTACTCTCAAGAACACTTAGATTTCTTTTCTCTCTTTTGGATTGGAATTGGTTGTGAAGAACTAATTTCCTGTTTTGCCTAGCGTGGAAGCACAAAGTTAACCCGGTTGTAAGGTTCATTTCTCTTGTTCATCCCTTGTTGGATTTGATATTAATTTCCTTGAGCATATTTCAAATTTCTATATTTTTGACTAGATTGATCTCCTGATTTAAATCTATAGTAATCTAAGTGCTAGAATTGGGATAGACGGTGGAATCCCTAATCACTTGTAGCGATCACAATTGCATGAAATTGGTAAATTGAATTCAATTGTGAAAAGGAAATTGATTTGCATTGCATACTTGCGTTGTTGAGTCTTTGCATGCAATCCATACAATCTTACACTTTATGCTACTAATTGAACCAACCTTAGAAGGTCTTCTAGGTTATCAGTTAGTAAGTGTTAGCAGGGCCGGTTGGCTTGTTAATATAAATAAGATCAGAAGGGACACAAATCAAAAGGGTGAATATGAACATGAGAGGAATCAATGATCAACTTGGTTGACTGCTGTGTGGAAACTTGCTAGGTGAAACTCCCTTTCTTCTTATTTTCTTAAGCTTGATTTTGATGTTATTTCATTTGTGTAGTCTTAGTAGAAAACCAAACCCCCCCCCCCCCTTTATTCTTTAAAGTTGATAAATTAGTAATTACATAGAAATTGACGTGTTGATTCCCTTGGGTTCGACTCCTTACTTGCATGTTATACTCTAGTTGCATATTAGGATTACTTTGATAGCGCGCACGACTGAAAATACGTTATCAAATATTCATCTAAGTTTAACAACTCTTAGCACATATTATGAAGTCTAAAGCAACTCAAAATCCACAAAAGTTACCTTAATTACCTCATAAATTTTGGCCTATTATTAAATAGATCGCAACTTTTTTACTATTTTTGTTGGTTGTTACGCATAATGATCTATTTGATCCAATAACCTTAAAACTCCTCTTTTGAACTCAAAAAATTGTGTTATTACTCTTCAATGACTGTTTAAAAATCTCTAAATTAGACCCTAATGCCAAATCTCTCTTGGATATAAGCTTTCATCTCCCCCTCTCTCTTAGAAGCATGTCAAACTAGGTTTATAATGCCTTGAATTTGTAGACTTCTAAAGGATGGCAAAAATATAATTTATTTTTGATTCAATCTGATATATTTTCTCATAAATAACATTATATCTCTTCATCAAACACTTGCCCTATGTATAACAAATAATATCTTTTAATTTGAAAATCACTTTCCACATAAATAACATTATATCTCTTCATCAAACACTTGCCCTATGTACAACAAATAATATCTTTTAATTTGAAAATCACTTTCCATAAATAGATTTTATCTTTCCATGATGATTACGATCCATTAACTCCAAGATATAATATTTACTTTTCATGTTTGAACGTTCCTATTGTGTCAAGCAAACATTTAAACTCCTACATGCAATATATTCCAATTTACCTTCTCGTTGGTAACAACATTGGTAATAACGCACGACTTCTTTGCTCTGTTTCGTTGTTTTTCTGGAATTTTTGTTTTTGGAAATGGTTAGTTGTATTTCCAAGAGCTTTACAGGAAGCTTTACAAAATTCTGGATATATATGTCCAGAGGGATTACAATTGTTCAATGAGCCAAATTAAAATCTCCTAAAAGACTGAGAAAGAAGACTAGAGATAATCAAAACACAATGAATGTCAATCACATTCAAATACGTTGTAACTTATTGGATACCCAAATGCCTAAGCCAAGAAGATTCGACTCGATTACTACCTTTGAGTTTCCCTTTGAGCCGAGCTTTGTCGTCAACAATAACTTGTTGAGCACATTCTGTCGGGCTAATATCGAGATCATCGAAACATTTTCTATTCCTTGCTATCCAGATGTGGTAGATTGCTTAGGTGAAGACAACCATTCTAATCTTAAAGATAGGTCGCTCCTGATGGGTGCTATTGTTGAACCATTCCAGCCAATGGAAAATATTGTGGGGGAATGCAGAGACACCAACCCAAGACATAGAAGTATGCAACACAGTGTAAGAGAAAAGGTAGGAAAACCACCTGTGTTCAGTAGACTCCACGTGTAAGGTGCAAAATGGGCAAGAGTCTTCAATTGTGATGCCAAGGCTGCTAAGGCGTCCTCGGGTAGGGGCTCGACCCTTCGCAGCAAGCCAGGTAATAAAGGACTGCCTGAGAATACAAGTAGATGTCCAAATCCCACGAGCCCAGTTGGACTGACTACCTTTGGACCGCCAACAATCATAGAAAAATTGGGTTCTCTCCTTATCTGTCCCCGAATTCCACGTGGTATGCCAAGAAGACGTCGGGGTATTTCGCTTAGTGTTGAGGATGAGGTCTCTGGTGCGAAGGAGCATACGCCATGCTCCACTATGACTTTGTTTAGCCTCAATGTCCCAAAGGTGATATCTCCTTAGAAGAGTAGAATTGGCCCACTTGACCCAAATGTTGTCACACCCCACATCAATATCATGGATATGCTTCACCATTTGTGCTCGATTCCAGGAAAGTACCTCCTTTAGGCCTAGTCCTCCCTCCTCCTTTGGACGAGTCACCTCTTTCCATGCTACAAGGCAACGTCTTGACTCTGAGCAACCGCTCCACAAGAAGCTTCTCATAAGCTTGTTAACTTCTTTGATGATTCTCTTTGGAAGCATGGAGACTTTAATCCAGTAATTAGTGACACCCCAAAGAATGGATCGAATGAGTTCAATTCGCCCCGCATATGAGAGTGATTTGGCAGCCCATGAGTCAACTTTTGTTCCTTCTTTGCTTTATGAAACCCTTGTGCACGCTCATGATTTTACTGTTCCATGGAGTCACAATTGTTCATCTGGCCATCACAACTATTGTTCCCTGAAGCGTATTACTCTCCCTTCAATTCGTCAATCACAACTATTACTCTACCATCAACTCTCTTGCTTTTCTCCATTCCTTGAAATAAAACTTAAATATACACATAAAATTCATAATATTTATCATTATTAAAACTTCCAATGGTCGGTTGTGTTCCAACAAAAATGCATGACTAACTTTATTTGTTTCTCTTAATCGTTGATTGATTAATTTTGTAAACCAAGCATGCATATTAAATTTGAGGGTAATTAATTTTATCCAGGGTCGTAAAACTATTGACCATTTCTCAAATGAGTCTCGATCAATTTTTTTGACTAGTCTTACCTAAATGATCTATTAAGTTTCTTTTGAAAGAAATTAATTGTCAAAAAATCAATGGAACAAAATAAAGACTAAAGATCCTTTTAGGAGAAGTGATACACCCCAAATGCAATTTACATCCATATTTATTTTAAAGGATATACTCACATGAGTCACATAGGATTCCAAACACTTTGCCCTTGGAAAGCCTAAAATCCTTTATTTAAAATATACATGGGTTTATCTCAATATTGACCTCGTAGATATGTTAAATTATACTACGAAAAATGGTAAAAAAGGAGTAGCTATATAGCTAGCCAAATGTGTTAATTTTAATTTGTATGTCTCTTTGCAACCCTCCATTATACAGCTTTTGCCAAGATTCTTTTGTCTACCTTTGAGATGGCTTTACGTTACTTCATGTGCTTAGTTTAAAGCTAATTTGTCAAATACTTGTGCACCAACATCATCTCAACTGGGGCCCAGTCTACAATTGCATGCAAGATATGTATCACCATAAAAGTGCTAATTTAGCTTCTTTTCTATCCATCATCGATCATGTCGAACAATCAAATAATTAAGTCTTACAATTATTAGCAGAAATTTCAACAGTTGATTGATACTGCGCCTCTCTCTATATGATTAATTCCTTTGTCATTTTAGGTATTATATATATAGAAGTACGATCATGATCGATATTGCTTTGTATAGAAAAAATTCTCCTTTTCAAAATTATGGTTACTATTTTATTGAAATTTTGACATTGTTTCTCTCAAAAGTTCAGAAGATAAGGCATGCGATACACCCTATTTTTTCCAAAGAGGAACATAATTAGTTATATATCAACTTTAATTATGATCATGAACAAGTTCAAATGCCCCCTTCTTGTAAAACCCTAGAAACCCTGATCCATTTGTAAATTTGTAGGAATAATTAGTTGAAGAGGAAGAGAGATAATTAATTGAAGGTTGGAGGTTGAATTACACTGTGATGGTCAAATATTGCAAGAAAAAACACTATGGCTTTTATTTATTTGCATGTCATCTTTGTGTAAAAGGGGGAAAAACAAAAGGAAAAGGCATGTTTCAAATGGACTTTTTGAGGTGTTTTTGGATTCCTCTAACCTTCTTTTTTATTTGTATTTTTTTACCAACCAAACACGTCTTAAAAGTATAAATTTTTTGTTTGAGCTGGTAGGGTTGACCATGCACGACCATGAGAAATAATAAGAGAAAGTAAAAGGAAGTTGTGTTAAAGATCTCCCAAATGGGCTTTGTTAACTCTCTTTATCTCTTTTGGAGTGGGCTACAAAAGCTTACTCTCAAAAGAATACCACACTAGCTACAACACTTCTCCATTTGATTTGCAATTTCAAATTTATGAGGCCTAATTAACACTCACCTTTTTAATCTCGACATTTGTCATTCTTTTCGTATTGATCGAGGGACTTTTTGGTGAATTGAGATGGTTGCAACGGGAAGGATAATTAAAAGTATCTATAATATATAAAGTAGACTAAGAATGCAATTAATATCTAATAAATATGAAAAATTATCTCTTATTTTTTTGTTAATCTTTCATCATAAACTAAATCTTCTAATATAGCTCAATGATTAAAGACACTCTTATAATACAAGAGGTCTAGGGTTCAATCATTCTTCTTAACAATTTTTACTATTTTATCTTTCATTATTTTTTTGTTTTTATTAATTAGTTACTCAAATCTTTATATTTATTTATTGACTTTTAAGTCAATCAAAGCACCAACAATTTATTATAGCATTCTTACACAAATAAGAAACAAATGGCCCTTTATAATTCCATCAATACCCACATGCTGATAATTCCATCAATAGTTACTTCTACATATAATTTTAATCTTAAAATAAGCAAACGTATGTAGATAATATGAGAATTAAGATTGGTTTTAAAAAAATTACTTAAGAGCAAAATTATGTTGTAACGTCCACAGTTTTCAAAAATGATTCAATTATAAATAAAAAACAAATATGGCATAGTTTCATTCAATAAACGTATATAGATAGTGTTAAAATAAGAACGGGTTAGAAATATTTATTCAAGAGCAAAGTTATACTAAAACGTAAACAATATTCAGAATTGATTCAAATTTGAATAAAAAAGAAATAGGGCATAATATTTAACAAATGTATGGCAATAGATTTGTCATTTATATTATTCAGATGGAGTATGTATGACTAATTGATTGGTTTCCATTATAAAACGACTCTAACATCATTTGTAACGATCTGACCTTCATTTATTGGCTTTAAAAGTTTAGTAGCTGAAATGATATTACACAATACACCGTACTAATTACTGTGATATGCATTTATGCAAATTACTCAATCCTCAATATCAATGCAAATTACCTCTTCTATAATTGACCAACTGACATAAGTGCCAATGCATGGAATCTAAAATAACCTACCTCATTCTAACACAAATGAGTTAAGTGTCAAATGGCCTTTTACATTTCATTGAATACACCAAAACTGATTAAGAAATAATTTAATGTCAAAATTAGCCATTCAATACAGATTTCCATCAATACCCCCGACGGTTAATTTTGGAATGACATCTTTTTACATAAACGAGTTAAGTGCTAAATGGTCTTCTACATTCCTTCCAAAACAGTTGTCTAACATAAAATCTAAAATAATTTAATGTCATAATTATAAAAATACAACCACTTGATGACTATAAATATATTAATATGTACGACCACTCAAACGTCTATCCATTGGTAGTGAAACGGTTGTGAAACCATATTTTTTTTTGTCATTAATATTATTCAATCACATTAGCATTCCTCTTACCTCATTCTCACATATATATGAAAGCCGAATGAACGCCCACTTCACTCCAGTTCATCTCTTCTTTCTATACCAAAAAGAACAAATACCACTTAACCATTTCACTGAAGGGATAAGCTATGACATCCAAGTTATGGTTTGTCGAAAATGAGATGTGTTCAACATGCTCGGTATGTACAACAACACATACTTCATTCTATCGGATAATATGGTATGCGACAATTTTTCTAAGGTGTTCATTCTATCGGATAATATCGCGCGGTCCAATCAGTCGGTGCACCGTTTTTAAATTTTGTTGAATGAGGGGAGATTTGTAAAAGTAAAACGACTTGAAATTGACTTAATACATTAAGTAGGAGCAATTAATCGCCTAAATTGCATTAGCCAACCTTTTACATTCACCGTACTTTTTGCCTTCAAATAGAAAGGAGGATTACCAGGAAACGAAGTTTGATGCTTTGAATTGCATAAGCTCAAGAAATTAAGCAAAAGAGGAGTCGTCACATGAAGTAAGCCAACAACAAAATGGAGAGCTCGAGTAAGCACTATATAATGTATAAGTTTTAGTTTCACAAGCAATATATAATGTATATATTTCATTTAGTATTTCGGAAAATTAGTTTATGCGTAAAAAAGTTTTATATTATATTGATATTTGTTGAATTTGTCAATATACTTTATTTAGGAAAAATATGTAACACCCCCGACTTATGTCGGTAGTGCCACACGCCAGTGACCTCAGACGTTAATGTCCAAAGTCACCCTAGATTCAATATACTTTATTTAGGAAAAATCCTAACCAATTCATAACTTAAATTCCGATATTGATAAAAGTTCAAAAACCAATTCATAACTTAAATTCCGATATTGATATTTGTTGAATTTGTCAAATCCTAACCTTTGAACCTAAGTTCATAAAAATTTAAATTACTCCTCTAGAAGGAATAAAATAAGTTTCAAAAATTTATTTTTATCAATTTAAAATAGATAGAAATTACATTAATAAAATAAGGGTTATTACAAAATAATTGATCGAAATGTGGCCAAATGTGAAGTAGATCTAACACGGAGAAGATATGAGTTCAAAAGACGAAGAAGATTTGAGCTTAAGAGCACATCTAAAGGACTTCATACATTTTTAAAGTAAGAAGAATCAATTTAAATTCTAATTTTATATAAAAAAAAATATGGTGTATATGTGTCTTTTGATTAATGTTCATGGAACAAGTGAGAAACCCTAAAACTTCTCTTGTAAAGGCTTTAATTTATTTTCTTTTTTTCTAATGTAACAAGTGATCAGAAACCCTAAAACTTCTTTTGTGGATGCTCTTAGACATCAAATAATTCTCAATTACTTTTCCTTAACTCTATTTGATAATTTAGTGATCATAGAAAAAAAACTATGTGAAGGAATATATAACATATCTTTTTTTCGGGTCAAAGATATACAAATACAACCTATCTTTTAATCATTGTTTGTAGAGATCTATTACCTCCGTATCAAAAAAAAGAGATTGATTACCTCATGTTCTTCAAAAATGTAATTAAATTTAGATATAAAGATATATAGAAAATTGGAGTTAATACGAAAATTAGAAATACTGACATAAAAATATTACCTTTGATAATTATTATCGAAAAAACCTTGAGTTATTTTTCCATCATACGAAAGAAGTCTATTTTTTTAAGTAACGAGTCGAAATAATTTGATATTATTTGGTATATATCATATATTATTTTACAATTTTAATAATTTAATAAATGTTGAGTGATCATTTTCTTAGAAGATTTTGAGTGGTAATAATATAAGGTATGTTATTCAGTATATTCATGAAGTCATATCATTTTTGCAACTTGTTCATATACAGATATTTCTATAACCTCCGACAACCCCTTTAAAAAAATAGACAATGCTAATCTTATATAATTTATATAACGTTTCCGTTATATAAGTAGACATTTATTGAGGAATTTTTATGTAGTGGAGTCAAGTCCCCTACAAAGTTAAACAATTCTAGATATTGGCATGAGTTTGTTAAAAATTAAGTACAATGTGCATAATTATTATTTGATTTACCTGGACAGTTTCATCATAAAAAATTATTTTCAAAATCCTTTTTTTCAAATTTTTTTATAATATTTATAAAAATTAATATTAAACAATTATATATATGATCTTGATCAAGTTTACATCTCTACCAACATAATTTTATTTTTTGGTAATGAAATCCCTACTAGATCAAGTTTACATTATGATACTTTTTAATCAATTAAATTATAATACTAATATTTATAAATATTTAGATAATTAAATTTATTCTTTTTCCGTGCGTAGCACAAGCATGATTTCTAGTTTGTAATAAATTATTACTCGTAGAAATTCAATTTTGCCTTGAACATGTAAATTGTAATGAGTTTAATACGAGCATTGGTATTAATGTAATTTTCAAGTCCATTATGACGTGGGAATTGTATAATAAGAAATGGAAATAAAATTGTACGAGGAATAGAGTGAACTTAATTTATGAAACAAATATTTTTTTACTCCGTATTAGATACTATTATACGTTATTTATATAGGGCTTGTTCGATAAACTGAAATGAGTGGAAGTTCAAGAAATTGCTTCCACTTTACCGATAAGGGTAAGTAAAATGATTTTCACTCCCCCATTTCATCTCTCTTACCACCAATTTACCACCACTCAAACGAGCTCCTAGTAACACCACCTCCTCGTCCCTTTCTAAAAAAAACCGATTGAAAATATTTACTTAATCTCATTTATTGGGCAATTTAGTTTATTAATCATTTGCAAAATATTTATATTATTAGTTCTTTCAAAACAAAATATCCAACCTTTTCTCAACCTCTATTATGGTAAAAAAAAATATCACAAGAAATCTATGTGTACAACTTCATACATTTTGCCAAATTTCTACATTTAACACGCCATATTCACTATCTTTTTATAAATCTATTGATTGTCATATGTTATGGGTCTCACCTATACCTGTCAACTGGGTTAGGCGGGTCAGGTTCGGATCGGGTCATGTCGGATTCGGGTTCGGATCGACAGAAATTTTCGGGTCGGATGGTTCGGGTTCGGGTTGACCTAGTGGGTCAAACATGCCATTTTTTAAAATTATTATTATGATTTTTAACTTTAATAAATTTAATATTATATTATAGGTGCGGATCCGGTGAGAATGGACATTATGGTGAGAAATGAGAATAGCTCATAGTCTTTGGATTTGAAAAAATCCAAAAGCTAGGATTAGACTATCATTATGCACATGACCACTTAAGTGGATAATTAACCGGTTACCAGCCGGTCAATACCGACGGTCAACGCCGGAGCTCCAGCGTTGACCAGTCTTTTTTTTTTCCGAGTCAGTTTTTTTACTAAAGATGGCATGTACATATATTTTGGCTTGTGTGTGCATCTATATTGTCCTATATGTGTATCAAAATTTTATAAGGCGTTGTCCAGTCGAAGTTTTTTTTCTTCTTTCCAACCCATTTTTTTCCGGGTCCACTGTTTGCTTGCACTGACATGTGCACCATTTGTTACTTGTGTGTGCATCAATATTGACTTGTATGTGCATTAAAATTTTATAAAGTGTTGTCCGACCATTTTTTTCCATTGAATTTTTCGCAGCCTAACTTTTTCCAAGACTATTTTTTGTTTGAGATGGCATGTGCATATATTTTGGCTTGTATGTGCATCAATATTGACATGTATGTGCATCTAAAGATTGTAAAAAATATGCAATGTTTTCTAGAGAAAATGTGCATGAGTTGTACACTGTATGTGCATAAGTTTTGACATGTGCACATTCAAGCAAAAAGACGTGTGTTTCAAATGGTATGCACATACAAGTAAAAAACTCATGCACATATCAAGCCAAGAAAACGATGCATACAAGTAAAATTTAGATGCATATATAATTCAAAATTCATGCACTTACAAGACAAAACCTATACACATTCTGTAAAGTATTTAAGATTTTACATGTGTGTGCATAAGTTTTCACTTATAAAAAGTCACACATATAGTCAAATCCTATGCACATCTAGTTCAATTTACATGCACATACAAACAAAAAGACATGCACTTCAATGAGTATGCACATACAAGCCAAATGTCATTCTGGTACGGGAAGTTTCTCTACCGCTCTTCTACTTTTCTTAGGTACGCTGCTGATTCTATCTCTCTTTCCGATACGGTGGAATTATTGTTGTTTGCATCAGGTACTTATCAGGTTTTCCAAGATTGAATTGATTCTAGCAAACTTTTTAGTTCTAGATTGCCCAAATTTGACCTCGCAATTAGAAGACTTTTCAATTTTCTTTTTGTGTATATCTGGGAAGCACGGAAACTCTTACGGAGGACGTGTCCCCGTGTCGGAAACTGTGAAACACCAAGAAGTGGCGAGAAAGCGACAAGAAACGTGGAAAAGCGGTCAAGAAACGGTCAACAAGTCGGAAACTCCGTGGAAACGGTCAACACGGGTCGGAAACGCGAAGGAATCGCATCACTGCGTTTTGAGCCATAATTTTTATTTTTTTTAAAAAAAATTTCTTTTAAAATTAAAAATCCTTACCCAGTTACCCTAATTGCCTCTATAAGGGAATGGTAAAAGTGATGATCTATATACATATATTAAATCAAAGAATTTAGAGCCACCATATTGATTTCGGACCCACAAATCCTATGTGTCAATTTGTGATTAATTCACATTTTTTATTAACATTTCTATTCAATTTAAATCACAATATCTAATCATAACTAATCTCAAATATTTAAAATTTTAAATCACAATATTTAAGGCAACTTCTATATACACTACGTTTTTTGAACTTTCGCACTACAAAATTCTACGCAACAATCTCGCGTACGCCAAATACAAGTGCAGAAGGCAAATTCCTACAAAATATGTATTAATTTTTTTTTTTTTTTAAAAAAAAACTCTACGCCAATATCTTGTGTACGCAAGATACTGACGTAGAGTATTTTTTTTATATAAAAAAATATAATTGTTGGAGATATGGGAGTTGTTGTTTTTTTGAAATTTGGCTCCTACGCCAGGATCTGGTTGACAGGCCTAAAGTCGTATGCCTAATCAAATAAATCCTAA
Source organism: Rheum nobile (assembly GCA_027886185.1). Lineage (NCBI taxonomy): Eukaryota > Viridiplantae > Streptophyta > Magnoliopsida > Caryophyllales > Polygonaceae > Rheum > Rheum nobile. The sequence continues at coordinate 2,355,793 of WOAB01000236.1, read as the reverse complement.
AGTACCTACTAAAGACTATAGCAAGCAAGTCAGGGTCGAACCCAAGGAAATCAGGTTATCAATTATTGTGTCTTTCAAGTCACCAACTAGGAACTAGGGGGGGTTTGTATGATTTTCGAACCAAGTAGTTAAAACAAAGCAAGTAAACAGATTCGCAGGCAACGGTTGTGAATATGATGGGGAAAAGCGTCACACCTGACAAAGATCCACACAACAAGAGATATGGTTGATCACTAAATTCTATCAATCTCAAGTTCTTATCTTTCCTTTAGTTGTTCTTATCCCGATCATAGGTAACTATTAGTTCTATCAGTCCTAATAGTACTTATTACCAAATCAAATCCGAAAACCTTCAAGACTCAATAAAGCAATAGCATTCAACCAAGGATTCAACAAGATACATGCAATAGAAACAACCCGTTACTATAAGCATGCAATTAACTCTCTCTCACGATGAACACTCGCAACCCGCTTATGTAAATCGTGTTTTCTACTAGATATGCAACCCGAACCCGGAATCACAAGTCCTAGCTATATGGATAATATCAATAAACCTAGGTGATCAGTCTAGATAAATCAATAAGATTCAATAAACATTCAAGCGCAAGAGAATTAATACAACTAGATAGGAAAACGAACAAGAGTAGAAAACTCACAACCAATCAATTGCTGGATTCAAAACGTCAAGTGCAACAATGGAGGTTTAGTTCTCCATAGGGTTTGTGTGATAAAACTAGGGTTTGGTGGCAAAACAAAAGGTAACCTCCAAAAAGTCTTAGAAAGTACCTTAAATACTAGGGCAAATAATCCAGAAATAAAGAAAAAGAAATAACAAACTTAGAAATAAAGTTTCGGAAATAAAACAAAACGGGAAATAAAAACTCGGAAAAAGTCTTCAGCGCGCGTGCCACCGCGGGTGCGGTGACACCCACCGCGGGGTGCGGTGGTCTTCCAGTGTTCGGCTCCTCTTCTCTGACTTTCTCATCGCGGGTGCGGTCAGTGTCACCGCGGGGTGCGGTGGCACTCCAGAACTTGTTCTCCTTTCTACATGATCTGCCGCGGGATGCGGTAGACTTCGGCGCGGGTGCGGCAAGGCTCCAGAACTCCTATGTCTTCTCTCGCAGCTTCTCCTTGCATCCTTCGCACCGCTCCTCAACTCTTCTCTTCCATGTGCTTCAGAACTATGTAAATCCTATGCTTTCTCCACTTCTTGGCTTCTCTTCCGGATTACAAAATCACCATCAAATCATATCCAAACATCATCTAAATCATGCTAATAACCACTAGATATGCTATACAATATATCGCATATCATTGGTGTACGCCAGATCCTAGCGTAGAAAAAAAAAATCTTCTGGACGCAACCAAGTGACCATTTGACTCTAGTAATAGACGTTATCAAGTAATCAATGTTACATGACAATAAATTTGTTTGTATCATGAGGTTTTAATATACTTTTATTCATGTACATTTCTCCACCAATTTGTTTGATATTAACTGTTTGTTATTATTATTCTCAAAAATCACATATAACTATGGTTATATCTTATAGTTATATATTATGGCTATATCATATATTATATTTTATAGTTATATCCAATTTGGTTATATTCTATAGTTATATACTATAGTTATATACTATTATTATATTATTTAGTTATATACTATGGTTATATCGTATAACTATATACTATGGTTATATCTTATAGTTATATCCAATTTGGTTATATCTTATGGTTATATCCTATAGTTATATACTATGGTTATATCTTATAGTTATATTCAATTTGGTTATATCTTATGGTTATATCCTATAGTTATATACTATGGTTATATCCTTTAGTTATATACTATGGTTATATCCTATAGTTATATATTATGGTTATATCGTATAGTTATATCCAATTTGGTTATATCTTATGGGTATATCCTATAGTTATATACTATGGTTATATCGTATAGTTATATCCAATTTGGTTATATCATATTGTTATATACTTTGGTTATATCCTATATTATATTCTATAGTTATATACTATGGTTATATCATATAGTTATATACTATGATTATATCTTATAGTTATATATTATGGCTATATCATATATTATATTTTATAGTTATATCCAATTTGGTTATATTCTATAGTTATATACTATAGTTATATCATATAGTTATATACTATGGTTATATTATATAGTTATATACTATGATTATATAGTATAGTTATATCCAATTTGGTTATATCCTTATAGTTATATCCTTATAGTTATATCCAAATTGGTTATATCCTTATAGTTATATCCAAATTGGTTATATCCTTATAGTTATAAGATATAACTATATTTTCGAGAATAATAATAACAAACAGTTAATATCAAACAAATTGGTGGAGAAATGTACATGAATAAAAGTATATTGAAACCTCATGATACAAACAAATTTATTGTCATGTAACCTTGATTACTTGATAACGTCTATTACTAGAGTCAAATGCAGATTTAAAAAAATATGTTATTCACTTTGTTGCGTCCAGATTATTATTATTATTATTTTTCCTGGCGGAAGCCAAATTTCAAAAAATGTCCCCAACTTCCATATCTCAAATTATCATATTTTAGCTCTACGCAGGTATTTGCGTACGTCAGGTTTCTGCGTAGAGAAATGTAGTGCGAAAGGGCGAAAATGGTAGTATATATAGCGGAGGCGATATCTAATCACAATTAACTTCAAATATATAAAAACTATATACAATTTTTTTATAAAATTTGATTTCTACAAATTACATATACAATAAGCTTATAATATATGATAAATTTCCTACTAAACTTATATATAAAATACATCTTATATTCGTTATATAATTAATAATATTATTTTCATGAGTTTGCATATATAATTTGACATATATAAATTAATGGGCTAAAATCATACAATATATACAATTTCCAATCCATAGTACATGTGCTTTTATAATTCATCCCACTATATTATATTATTAAACATACATATTTCATGGTCCATCTATATATATATAGAGGTACGCTCCGGTAAAACGACTCTTATGGTAAAACGAGTGCACAATTATGGAGCGTCGGATTGAGGATGATAGATGGCTAGATTAGGAGAGAGAAAATAGGGTGTAGTGGGGGTGTGAATCATGGAATAAATATCACCACCAAAATAGGCAGTTAGAAGGAGATTGGAGAGATAAAGATTGGAGAGAGAAAACGTGGATTTGGTCCAGAAATTTTTAAACCGTTCTGCATATCGACACAAAAAATATGCATATCGAGACGAAAAAGATGAATATTGTTATATATAATTTGCATATATGTTAATCTTGTTCATGTTCCATCGTATATAATACATCGACTAAATTGAGATGCAATGTGTTAATATCAAAGCACATTATCTGAATATCGTTTAAGTATTATTGAATAACTGTTATTCGTGATCATGGTCAATTGTATATATACTGATATTCAAAGACATTGAACAGATATGCACATTGTGATAATGGATATTTCAATTTAAAACATACAAGTATATTCTGCATATCACTGTACAAAAAATGCATATCACATCCACACAAATGAATATCATATTTACGACCAAGGAAATAATCCATCAAATTGCATATCATACAAGTATATTCTGCATATCATTGTACAACAAATGCATATCCCATCCATATAATTGCATGATCGGACTCAACGAGATCTTCCTTGGCCGCGCCCATGGCTTCCTTTTTGCGCTCGCAGCTTGTTCTTCTCAGCTTCTATCTAGAATATCACTCAACGATATCTTCCTTAATCGCGCCCGCGGCTCCCTTTCCGCGCCCATGGCTTATTATGCATATCAGTGTATAGAGAATGCATAACTCATCTACACAAATGAATATCTCAATCACAATCAATGAAATAATCTATCATAAAAAATTGCATATCATACAAGTATATTCTGTATATCACTGTAAAAAAAATGCATATCCCATCCACACAAATGAATATCATATTCACGGCCAAGGAAATAATCCATAATTACAAATTGCATACCATATAAGTATATTATGCATATCAATGTATGGAAAATGCATATCACATCCACACAAATGAATATCACAATCACGGCCAGTGAAATAATCTATAATAACAAATTGCATATCATACAAGTATTGTCTGCATATCAATGTATGGAAAATGTATATCTCTTTCATACAACTGAATATCACATTCACGGCTAGATACATAATCCATAATCACAGAATGTATATCATACAAGTATATCTGAATATCATACATATACCTTAAATTAGAACTCCAAATCAGCCGACGGTAATGAAGGACGCCAATAATCCATGAGCCAAAAAATTACACATGCAAAATCGAATGAAAATCATAAATTAGAACTCCAAATTATGTATACAAGGTTGAAGACGATGACCCTATATATAGCATTTGGGAAATTTGGAAACCCTAAAAACAAACCAACATCACGCAAAAATCAAATAATCGGTGAATAAAATAATTCAATTAATGTATTTGGAAAATTTGGAAACCATAAAAACAAATAAGATCCGTAGCCATTGAACCTCCAAGGATAATATTAAGAAGAAACCCACTCAAGTACCAATCCCTCGCCGATAGTCGTAGCCCGTCAAGCACGAACACTTGATACACGATCGATCAATATTGGACAAATTAAAATAACTATATCCTACTATGTTGTGATACAGTAGGCTCTTCATCACCATATAAAATGCATATATTATATATATGAATATGTGAGATTCTTACACTTGAGAAGTGCATAAACCAAAACCTCTGCAATTTGCATACTGATTGCAATCCTCAAGAGGAATTGCCCAGAACTTTATCCATTGGCGACTGCTCTCGTACCACGTCTTCCTCCGTACTTGGCCTGAAAATACGCCGGCTATTGCGAGCGGGATGATGGATTTCCAGCCCTCCGATCTGTCGCTTTCACCGGTGAGCGGGGGAAGAGAATTTGGAGGAAAGGAAGACGATGAACGATTTTTGGAAGGAGAAAGGGAGAGGCGATTTAATGGGGAAGTGAATCTGAAGATTGGAGAGAGAGAGTAAATTAGGGAAAATAAATTTCATAAAATTAGGTAATCTAGTGTGGGTGATTCTACCCCCTAATCTTGTACCTTCCTAGATTCAATCTCAGCCATCCATCCTCCTCTAATCCAACGTCCTAAATTGTTACACTCGTTTCACCCTAACAGCTTATTTTACTAGAGCATAGATCTATATATATATTAGAGCTTTTAAATGCTTATCAACTATAATTTTCCAACTCATAGTACATGCGCTTTTATAATTCATCACACTATATTATATTATTAAACATACACATTTCATGGTCCATCTATATATATATATATATATATATATTAGAGCTTTTAAATGCTTATCAACTATAATTTTGCTATTTGTTACCAGATTTAATTTGTAGTTTATAATGTGGTTTGTTAGCTGATTCTCCTCAAAACTAAATCAAAGGTTGTTTTATTTTTCAAAACTCTTAACAAATTATCTTAATTATTTTTAATTTTTTGTGCTTTTCATTAAAAATCTGTAAATGCTGCTATTTATTAAATAAATTATAAATTTAAAACTCTTAACAAACTGTCTTAATTTTTTTATCACAATTTCATATAAATATTTTATTAGATTTGGAGTTCCATTTGTGATATTTATATTAAAAAACTGACTTTGTTGGTTCAATTAGATAAATCAATGTTGTTATAATTGAAATAAATGTTTGATTAAACAAATAAAGTTGTTAGGACTAGACTATTTAGATTTGGATTTTTTATTCTACCGTATTTTGAATTTTTAGAGCAAATTTTAGATTTCGTAATTATATTTTGTTTTCCTTAAACTTAACTTAAAACAAAATATTAAATATATATTTACAATTGATTGCTACCATTACCATGTCATAACAAATTTTATTTTTCTTTTACATTTTTTATTTTGAAATAATAATTTATTTTTATATTATTCAATTTACATATATGTATTTAAATATTTAATAAGCCATTTTTAATGGAAGATATTTATAATTATATTTAGCAATAACTTCTAAGGGAGTAAAGATAGATGATAAGGATTCATATTTAAAAAACTAAAACTAATTTTTTTGTTAAATTATATATGTAAAATAATTTCATTAAAAAATTCTATAGAATTTGTCTCAAGTTGGATTGTTATCAAAACAATTGTATCTTTGTTGAACTATTTGTTTAATCATATCAGATTTGTTATGAGAATCTAAATTAATAATGAGTTTATAATCATTAAGCTACAAAAATAATTATACATCTCTCCTTTTAGATAGAACTTTTATACATCTCTCCTTGTGTTGTTGTAGGTGAGTAACAACACTCTATTTATATTATATAATTATTTAATAAAGTATATTAAAATATATAATATAAATGAAGTAGTGGGGTCCGTTGAGCTCGAATTCACGTTGTGATCGGATCCGAGTCGAGTTCGGGCCTTTCTAATTCAGTTCCTTCTTGACCCAGTGAATTTCGGATCGGGTCTCAATCCAAAAATCTCTGATCAAGTCGGATTTATAGGTCGATCAATTTAAGTCATATCTAATATTTATTATAAATTTAATAAAAAATAATAATTCAATTCCGTGTTTGACACGGGCACTAACTAGCTTATTATTAATCAAGTGCTGCCTTTTATACAGTAAAACTAAAACTAACTACGAGAGATAATGCTAATAGCATCCTAATATATCTCTAACTAATAACAATAAGTAATTCGGGGATCAGAGAGCCAGGGTGGTTCTAGTCTCCTCAGTCGGGACTTGGCTGAGTTTATTAAAGTGATCAATGATCTGGGCCTCATTGACATGCAATTTACGGGTCAACCATTCACCTGGTCGCATGGTCTGCGGTCTGACACCTATGTCGCCAAGCGCCTCGATAGAGTTTTGATGAATGCGACGGGGCGTCTGCGATGGGCCGATGCCAATGTTCATCACCTCCCCAAATACTCCTCTAATCACACCCCATTCATCTGAGCTTCTCCAGTTGTATTATGGGTGATCGTAGGCGTCGTCCGTTCAGGTTTGAAGCTGCTTGGCTTTCTCACCCTCACTTCATTCGATTTATAGAGAACGAATGGTCCAATGATGGCGACACCTCCCTTGCCCTCAATGATCTCAGATCGAAGCTTCGGGTCTGGAACTGCGATGTCTTCGGCAACATTCACACCCGTAAACAGAAGCTTGCTGCCCAGTTGAATGTTCTCCACCAAGTCTTGAGCAGAGGTGTTTCAGATTGGCTCATCTCTCGTGCTAGCTCTGTTCAAAAAGATTTCATTTTGACTTTGAAGCAAGAAGAATTGTTGTGGAAACTAAAATCTCGGGAACTATGGCTTTCCTCGGGAGATCGCAATACCTCCTTCTTTCACGCATCGACAATTGTTAGAAGGAAACACAACAAAGTGGAGGCTCTGAGAATTGATGAGGACACCTGGATCGACGACAAGGCTGCCATGGAATCTCTGGCCGTGAACTTCTTCAGTTCTTTGTTTCACATTCCGGATGCTGAGCGCGTCCCCTTCTCCACCCCCATGGGTCTTTTTCCGGTGCTTGATCAGACCGATCTGCTTGCTCTTACCACCCCGTTTAGCTCTCAGGAGATCCATTATGCAGTGAAGAATATGGGTGCCCTCAAATCACCCGGTAGCGATGGTTTCCAACCCATTTTTTCCCAGAAATGTTGGAGTATTGTGAGTGCTTCGGTCATCTCTACTGTTCAGACTTTCTTTGCGACCGCTAAACTGCATGCGGGGTTAAACGAGATGTTGATTACATTGATCGCGAAGGTGAATAAACCAGAGCTGATTTCTCAGTTTAGACCGATTGCCTTGTGCAACGTGGTCTACAAGATCATTTCTAAGTGCATGGTCTCCCGTATTCAGCGCATCATTCCTAGGTTGATTAGCCCTCTTCAGGGTAGTTTTGTCCCTGGTCGGTTCATTACGGATAATATTATGGTCGCGCAAGAGGTTGTCCATTCTATACAGAAGAAGAAAGGTGTAAAAGGTTGGATGCTCCTGAAATTATACCTTGAAAAGGCATATGACAGATTGGGAGTTTGTGGTGGATACTTTGAGCAATGCTGGCTTCCCCGGGGTGTAGCTTAGCTGGATTCGCGAATGCATCTCTTCTCCGTCGATGAGACTGATATGGAATGGTGAGCTCACTGATTCTTTCACCCCGTCTAGGGGGTGCGCCAGGGTGATCCTATCTCGCCCTATTTGTTTGTCTTGTGCATGGAACGCCTTAGCCAGATGATCGAGTTTGCGGTTGCGAACGGTACTTGGAATCCTGTGTCTGTGGCTCGTGGTGGTACTAAAGTGTCCCACATTCTGTTTGCGTATGATATTATGCTGTTCGCCGAGGCTTCGGTTAGTCAGCTCACTAATATCATGGGGATTATCAAAACCTTTTGCCAGTCTTCGGGGCTCAAGGTTAGCACTGAAAAATCCCGCATCTTTGTTTCCCCGAATGTTAGTGGCTCTGTTCAGAGACGCCTTCAAAGGGCTTGTGGTTTTACCCTTACCCTTGAGCTTGGGTCCTACCTTGGTATGCCCATTATGCATGGCCGGGTTAATAAGGACTCTTTTGGCTCGCTGCTGAATAAGTTCTCGGCTAAACTTTCTGGTTGGAAATGTCGGCTCTTGAGTTTTGCGGGGAGGATTACCCTTGCTAAGTCTGTTCTCTCTTCCCTCCCGGTGTATACGATGGCTACGGTGATCCTTCCCTCGTCGGTTTTGCACCGCATCGACTCTATTATTAGAGACTTTATTTGGAGCAATTATGGTGAGCAACGACGGATGCACCTTATGGCCTGGGCCGAGGTCGTCAAAGCCAAACAGAATGGGGGACTTGGCATTAAAGCTATGGTGGACTTCAACTTAGCTTTGGTCGGTAAGCTCGGTTGGCGGTTCTTGATGGAGGATGATAAGCCTTGGACCAATATTGTTCGCTCGAAGTATATTCGAAATGGTGCTAGTTCGCAGCATGGTTCTCACATTTGGCGAAGTATTAAGAAGGGCGTGTCTTCGGTGATCATTCCGGGGTCCCGCTGGCTCCTCGGGGATGGTAACTCGATCCGTTTTTGGAGCGACGTGTGGCTAATTGATTGTTGATTATTGGATGTGGCACTGCGTCCTGTGGATGAGTCCCTTCATGGGCTCGCGGTCCGATCCTTCTGGAACTCGTCTTCTGGTTGGTGTTGGGATCGACTCTTTGATTTGCTCCCCGCCGCGGTTCTTCTGCAGCTGGCCGCAGTTGCTATCTCTACTGCTCCAGATGCTCGTGATGAGCTCAGTTGGCGGCTGTCCCCTCATGGTGACTATACGGTGGCGTCTGGGTACAACCTGATTCATGAAGATGGTGTTTCCGTGGACGACCGTGTATTCGGGGCCATTTGGAATTTGCGGGCTCCGGAGCGAGTCCGTGCTTTCATCTGGTTGGTTATTCAGGGTAGGATCACGATGAACGAGGAAAGGCGGAGGCGACACCTCTCTAATGTTGACTCCTGTAGCCGATGCCAGGGCTCCATTGAGCCTCTGGACCATCTATTCAGGCGTTGTCCTGCTGCTAGAGCCCTTTAGAGTCACAATTTGATCCCCTCCTCCATCTCTAGCTCTTTCAAGATGAATTATGCATGTTGGATCCGTATTAACCTTACCACGTCGGTGTCCCTGGATGGTGTCGGTTCTTGGAGTGCCTTCTTTGCTTGTGGTCTCTGGTGGCTTTGGAAATGGCGCAATGAGAATGTCTTTTCTGGTAAAGACTTCGAGGGGTATAAGGCTACTTATGTGTGGAACTTTACTCGTGATTACACGTTAGCCTCCAAAGACACCCCTGCCCTGGGGAGCGTGACTCCTCCCTCTAGATCTGAGGTTCTTGTCTGCTGGGAGCGTCCTCCTATTGCCTGGGTCAAAATCAATACGGATGGCGCTGTTAGCAGTTCTCGCATTGCCTCCGTTGGCGGCGTTATTCGAGATTCGGATGGTCGGTGGGTGTGTGGCTTCGTTCATCATATTGGGGTTTGTTCGGTGCCCACTGCTGAGCTTTGGGTGATCTTGCAGGGTCTTCGACTTGCCTGGGATCGTGGCTATAGGAAGTTGATCCTTGGATCTGATTCTCAATTGGCTATTTCTTTTTTTGGGTCGTGATCTGGCTCATTGTCATCCTCTTTCTAGTCTGATTTCTCAATGTCAAGGCTTTTTTCGTAGGAATTGGTCTATCCAATTCCGACACATATTTCGAAAAGCGAACGCTATCGCTGACCACCTTGCTTGTATTGCTGTTTATTTTTCTTTAGATTGTCAGTGCTTTGCCTAATAGTGTGACTCCTTTTATTTCTAATGACTTCCGGGGGCTTGCTTTTCCTCTTATGACGTTGTAATTGTGTTTTTGATTTTTAATTAAGTTTTGGAGGAGAGTGACTTCTCTTATTCTATTAAAAAAATATAACAATAAGTAATTCAATGCTAATTAATTATTATTTTTATTATTAACAGCCTCGACCATCCTCCTTCGACCTTCGCTGTGTCGCACCTGCCGCTGTCCACCGCTGCGCTCCTCCCAGCCGCCCACCGACGCCCTCCCAGCCGCCCGCCGACGCCACCGTCCACCGCTGCGCTCAGCGAGCCTCTCAGGTATGTGCAGTACGCGCCTCCTCTACACGTCTACGGGTCTACCGAGTCTTTCTTTGTGATTCGCGATTGTCTTTCCCTTCCCTCGTTCGCCGACCTATGTCCAGAAAGTGCTATTTCTGGATCTGTTTGAGCCTTACCATGGCTTCAGCTCAGAACATGAAAGCATTATCCGAAGTTGAGTGCTATTTGGACTCATCCGAATCCGAGCTTCCCTTTTCCTATCGTGCTTCTTTCCCCTTCTTTCTCGAATTTTCTGTTGGGATTTTCTGCTTGTTCGATTTTGTAGTTGTGGTGTTGTGATTCGGAACTAGGTTTGTGCTGCTAAGATTTGGTCCTTCTTCGATCATTTAAAAATCATATTAGTAATTTCTCTAATTCAGTCCACAGAGACCAAAGATTATAGGTAAGGTTAATCCAAATAAGATTTGGCAGTTGGATTCATCTGCATTGACGTTGTCAATTTCTGAAAAGTTTTAAGAATGGCAGTTCATGAATAAAGGGCTTTGATATAAATAAAGGGCTTTGGTATAACGCTATTTTTATACATGGTCCAATTTCAGAGACATCTTGTTCCGTGTATTTTGAAGAGAGCAAGTTACTTGAGGATTTTCTATATGGTATTGATGTAATGATGTGGCTATCACTTTGGTTAATAGCTTCATTCGTTATCTAACTATAATTTTTGGTCTGAGTTCATCAGAAAATACAAACCAGCAGCTATGGCAGACTTGGAAAATTTGCTTCTTGAAGCAGCTGGAAGAACTGGTGGCGGAGGAAGAAGTAGGCACTCAGTTCCATCTTCAAGGAGGAGAAGGGAGAGCTCATATTCTGATGATGGAAGTGATTCTAAGGATGAGGATTCAGATAATGACCGTGGATATGCTAAAAGGAAGCCTTCTGGGTCTCAAGTGCCCCTAAAAAAGAGATCAAAAGAAAGAGGTGATCAGGGAAGCCAAGATGATGAGGATGAACGATCTGGTCACGAGGGTGTCAGTGGGGATGACTCTGATGTAGGTAGTGACCTGTACAAGGACGAGGATGACAGGCAACAACTTGCACAGTTAACTGAACTTGAGCGAGAGTTGATTCTGTCTGACCGTGCAACAAAGATAGATGACAAAAAGTTGCAGGAAAAGGTGAGATCTAGGTGGAAAGGTGACAAGAAACCTCAACCAAAAAGAGAGACTCCTCCTCCCATAGCTTCCTCTCGCAGCATGCGTTCATCAACTAGGTCTGCAGATAGGGCAGCTCATAAGGTGGATGCTTTAAATGAGTTGAGAGCTAAGAGAATGAAGCAACAGGATGCCTCAAGAGGTTTGGGTGGGCTTGGTTATTCTTCAGTCAAACACAAGACATTTGCTGAGACAGGCTTAAGTAGCTCTAGTGACAGTGAAAGTGGGTCCCACAGTGATCATGGGCGAAGAGGCGCAGGAAGAATGGATGACAGCGACGATGACCGGTCCAAACCTCAGTCAAACATGCCTACTTTTGAAGAAATCAAGAGCATTACAGTCAGAAGGTCAAGACTAGGTAGATGGTTTATGGACCCATTCTTCGATGAGCTGATTGTGGGCTGCTTTGTGAGAATTGGGTTAGGTATGAGGTCTGGGCAGAGAATCTACAGGCTATGCATAGTCCGCAACGTTGATGCTTCAGATCCTGACAAACAATACAGTCTGGAGAACAAGATGACTTACAAGTATCTTAACTGTGTATGGGGCAGTGAAAGCTCGGCTGCTCGGTGGCAGATGGCCAGGGTCTCTGACGCTCCCCCTCTTGAGGAGGAGTACAAGCAGTGGGTGAGGGAAGTGGAGCGTACCAATGGCCGGATGCCAACTAAACATGAGGTTGCTGAAAAGAAAGAGGAAATTGAGAAGATAAACACTTTTGTCTACTCTGCAGAGACGGTGAAGCAGATGCTACATGAGAAGAAGTCCGCCACCAAGAGGCCACTGAACATTGCAGCTGAGAAGGAGAAGCTGAGAAGAGAGCTGGACTTAGCAGAGTACAAGAACGACGACTCAAAGGTGGAGAAGATCAAGGCTAGGCTTCAGGAGCTGGAGGCAGTCAGGCAGTCCCAAGATAAAGATTCCAAGGCTCTTAGGCTAGCTGAGATGAACCGGAAGAACAGGGTTGAGAACTTCAGGATGGCATCAGAGCTTAAGCCAGTCAATACTAGTCTTAAAGCTGGAGAGGCGGGATATGACCCTTTCTCTAGGAGGTGGACCAGGTCATCAAATTACTTCTCTGCCAAGGCTGAAGGCGGAAACAAGGATCCCAGTACAGTACCAAATGGAGATGCCATTGATTTGGTAGCTGATGTTTCTGTGACTATTGAAGGCGGTGCTAAGGCCACAGCAGCCGCTCTACAGGCTGCAGCGGGCGCTGGGAAGCTGGTGGATACGAGCGCCCCAGTGGACCAAGGAACCCAGTATAACTTGCTGCACAACTTTGAGATCCCAATCTCATTGGCTGCACTTCAGCACTTTGGTGGGCCCCAAGGGGCTACTGCTGGGTTTTTGGCCAAGAAGCAGAAAATTGAGGCTGAGATTGGGGTCAAAGTCCCGGAGAATGATGGTAGGAGGCACGCCCTGACTCTGAGTGTCAGCGACTACAAGAGACGAATGGGGCTGCTTTAATGTATGAAATGAGGGTGCATCCATGAATACCACCTTATTTTACTATTGACTGTAGAGCTTTATAAGCTCTGTCTTAGTTGGTAAAGTTGGATGGTGTTGCACTGTTGCTTGCTCATTGCTCCGTGCTTGACTATGGTATTTTCAGTATTTTTAGTTGGATGGTGTTGCTTCTCTACAAATATGTTGGTAAAAACTTGTATGTTATGGATATTTGTGGCCTTTAAAATGTAAGCTTGATATGTCTTTATTTAGTTTTTGTTTTTGTATAAAACAATATGCTGGTTGTTCGTGCTGACATCCTAGGTATTGGTGAACTAGTGATTCTACTTCAGCAATATATAGTTTTAAGCTTTCTCCAGCACAGACCACATTCTATCTTTTTTTTGAAGTCGACATTTGAACTACTTGTTACCATGGTTTAGTGTTTTATTTATGAAATACTTTTTTTGTAACAAATCTTTAACGATGTGACTAGTTGTTTCAATCAAGTAGTATTCTCTTAAAGGATCTCATCCTTCTACCTCTTTTTCTACCCTATCAATGTTGTAATTTTTTACCCTTGTGCATCCCGGGTTTTTGCTGTCAAGAGTGTCCTCCAGAAGCCTATAAGTCTGATTCAGGGTCCACCTGGTACTGGGAAGACTGTGACTTCTGCAGCTATTGTATATCATATGGCCAAGCAAGGGCAAGGGCAGGTTTTTGTGCTTTCCTATTGCTTGAAATAGTTTTTGTTTATGCCCTTGTTAAGAATTTATGTTGTGATTGCTCTCATCTCACAGTTTGCATCTTGATTTTCATTCAAGGTGCTGGTATGTGCCCCAAGTAATGTAGCTGTTGATCAACTTGCAGAAAAGATAAGTGCAACAGGTTTGAAGGTAAGCATTTCTCTTACCTTCTTCCCAAACTATTTCTTTGTTTTGTAATTTGTACATTGTTTGCAAGTAGAAGTCTCACGAACTTCTGGTTTCTCACTGATATCGGCCAACATTGAACAGTTTCCTACTCCACAAAAGGTTCTCCACATTGCTTCCTGTCAGCCAAATGAAACTGAATGAAATTTTTTGTGTCCAGTATCCCATCCAAAACACAACAGTCCGTTTTCTCCCAAAGTTATTTGAAGATGAGGACTACGTCACTGCTTCTGTGCTAATCTTAGTATTACCATATATATATATATATGTTTCTTTGGATCTATTCATGCATTTTTTTTATTGGATCCGGATTTTAGAATGAAGTTAATGATATTGACTTCCAACTCTACTTTGTTTTTTTGGTGAGTAGAAGAAGCAGATTCTGTGCGTATTTGTCTCTCCAAATATAATTTCTCTGTCCCTGTTTTCGATATCTGAGTTTATTTTTGTATGTGTTAATTTATGTTTCATGTTAGTTATGGAGGCCTTAAATGGTCGTTTATAACTCTATATGTTCTAAAGATAGGTATCTGTATTCTGTGTATGCCTATTAACTTTTGCCTTTATTGCATCATTATTCATATTGGCTCTTGTGAATGTAATATAACATTACATGTGTCTAGGTTGTAAGACTCTGTGCTAAATCAAGGGAAGCTGTTAGTTCCCCTGTTGAGCATCTTACTCTTCACTATCAGGTCTGTTTTTAAAGTTCCTCTATTTGTGCTCTTTGTTTGCTGGCTATGTGTGCTAATTATGTAAATGCTTTTTTATTCTTTCTTAGGTTCGCCATCTTGATACCTCTGATAAGAGTGAACTTCACAAGTTGCAACTACTTAAAGATGAGCAAGGTCAGTTCATATTTCTGTCACTATTATATAACCTCTTTTCTCCTACCTTAAATGATTATTTTGTGTTCCATTGTTTTTTCATGTGTTGGTTTGTGCATTCATAGATACTAATGCTACAAGATGATGTTGCTACTTCATCTCCTCCACATAGTTGGCAACCATCTGTGTTCCTCTGCTTTTTATCTTATTTTATCTGGTGTCTGGCATGAGTATCTTCCTACTCAAATTCTGCTACATTTACATGCAATGTTTTTTTATATAAAAAAATCATCTGAGTTTTTTATTATTGCGCACATACAACAGTTTCATGTTTAGTTAAAGATTTAGAAATGTTTTTTTCCCTTAAACTTATATGTTAAACTGTTTAGTTGGAGGATAAAATGTTCCTTGTTAAACACCTAAATCGTCTTCACTTTTTACTATACATGCCCTTTGTTTGCCTACAGTTACTTAAGAACTATTAACAGGTAATGTTTGTGATTACATGACCAGTTGCTCAGCTTTCCCACTTATTCAGTTGGCAAACTGCAATTATTTTATTTGAACTTTGAACCCAATTTTACAGTCACTCATGATACCAGATTATTGTTGCAGGCGAGTTGTCTAGCAGTGATGAGAAAAAGTACAAAGCATTGAAACGAGCTACGGAGAGGGAGATTTCTCTGAGTGCTGACGTTATCTGTTGCACATGTGTTGGTGCTGGAGATCCCAGGCTTTCAAACTTTAGATTCCGGCAGGTCTGTGATCTGATATTAGAGTTGTTATTTTTCAATCTTTGCACCTTGTAGATGCTCATCATGTTTGTAATGTAGGTTCTTATTGATGAATCCACGCAAGCAACAGAACCTGAATGCCTTATCTCCTTAGTGCTTGGTGCAAAGCAGGTATTAAGTTGTGTAGTGTGTTATTATAAAATTTTGCTTCATTTACCCTATTTATGACATGTGAATCCTGCTTTAGGCTGTTCTCGTTGGAGATCATTGTCAACTTGGTCCTGTTATAATGTGCAAAAAAGCGGCTCGCGCTGGACTAGCTCAGTCCCTCTTTGAACGTTTGGTGCTGCTTGGTGTGAAGCCTATCAGATTGCAGGTTTGTGAATTTCATTGTTTGGCTAGAATCTCTGTAACTTTGTCTGAACTATAATGATGAATAAAGATTAGAAGAGTTGATATGTCGAGTTCATATAGTGGGGCTGTAAAGAATGAGTTCCAGTTGTGATAGTAGGGCCTGTAAATAATTAGTGCAAACTGTTTGTATATGGACTTTCACATCCTAGTTTTGTAGTTATAACTGGTTGTTCATGTATTTGGTAGAGCAGTGATTAAAAAGGCCCTAGGCACACCTAGGCGCAGAGGACCCTGGAGCCTAGGCGCGCCTGAGAGGCTCAAGGCGCGCGCCTAGCCACAAACATCCTCAAAACGTGTAATTCATTATCAAAATGTTATAAAACCAGTTTATAATGAAATAAAACTAAGTTAAAGCACCATAATGTCATAAAATCAAGTCTAAACTAGTAAACAAGTAGGAAAATCAAGTCTAAATCATAAAAAAAAAATCATTTTTAAAGGATAGAAAGTAGTGAAGTGGGTCAGTCAAGGTCTAAATCATCCTCTTCCTCTTCATCTTGGTTGAGACAAACATCCTCATCATCTCCAATAGCAGATTGTAGTCTTCATCATCATCTTCATCCTCTTCCTCTTCTGCACACAGCAGAATTATTCATAATATAGACTGCATGGATTTCGTTACTAATAAACCTATAGGTTTAGCAGAATTTCGTTACTGCACACAGCAGAATGTCAGTAAAAAATAACAACACAACACAAGGCACAAGCACAGCAGAACAGAAAACAGATTATTAAACAAGACATCAGCAGAACAGAACACAGCAGAATGTCAGTCAAAAATAACAACACAACACAAGGCACAAGCACAGCAGAACATAACTCACATACTGAACACAGCAGAAAATTCCTCTTGATGTTGTGATGTTTAATACTCTGATGATCAGAGTATTAAACATCACAACATCAAGAGGAAATACACAAGCAGAAACAACACAGCAGAATGCCAGAATCTCATCCAAAAATAAGGTACATTAGAATATCAAATATCTAGCAGTCTAGCACACTTAATATATAGTGAAACAAAAGAAAACACAGCAGAAAGCCAGAAACACAGCAACAGAAACAAAAAAGAAAAAAGAGAAGCAGTGAAGCATTTACCTGGAGGAGGAACCAGGGAACCAGCCGAACTTGAGGAGGTGGAGGATGAACCAGCCGAACTTGAGGAGTTGGGGGAGGAACCAGCCGAACTTGAAGAGGAGGAAGTGGAACGAAGAACTTGAAGAGAGGAGAAGTAGGAACCAAGGAAGACGAAGAGTCTTTGCTTGGGAAGAACGTTTTTTTCTTGGAAGTGAATATTATAAAGATATAGGGTAAAAGATATACTTTTAACAAAAAAGGAAATCAAATCTTCTGTAAAGAATTTTAAAAAATCAAAAAAAGATAACAGAAATATACTCAATGATCTGCAGAACAGTCAGGCGCACGCCTGGACCAAAGGCGCGCCTAGGCGCGCCTCCTGAGCCTAGGGGGAGCCTAGCCATTTGAGGCACGCCTAGGGCGAGGCGGGCGCCAGGCCTTCTCAGGCGCGCCTGAGCTGCGCCTTTTTAATCACTGTGGTAGAGGACTTCAATAGTTTGTTTTTGAAGCGACTTCAATAAACACTATATGCAATTTACATTATATGACAGATGGAGTTTGTTTGTTTCTATCATAATTGAATATGTGAACATTGTCTAGGTTCAATATCGTATGCATCCATGTCTGTCTGAATTTCCGTCAAACAATTTCTACGAGGGTACCCTTCAAAATGGAGTCACCATAAATGAAAGACTATCATCTGGCATTGATTTTCCATGGCCTGTGCCAAATCGTCCCATGCTCTTTTATGTCCAGGTATGTGAATTATGAACTGTTCTATCTTTTTTAATTACTAAAGTCTTGTTGCCTACCGTGAAGAAAGAGAAATGATGGAAGAAAATAGAGTGGAGGTTTGACTTTTTGCATTTATAACTACACTACACAATTTTCCCCTTTTAAACGACTTTTTTTAGGCTAAAATATTAATAATACTTATGCTAATACTTCTTATATAAGCTTTTGGTATTTTTAAGCTGAAGAATAGAAACTTACTCACAGTAGTGTAGGGCAGGCCAACTAGGGGGGTTTTGCTTTAGAGATTTGAGTGACGTGAACTCACTTTTGAACATCTCCAGTTCTCTTTTTTTATAACTACACTATACAATTTTCCCCTTTTAACTCCTTTTTTAAGGCTAAAATAGTGAGAACACTTATGCTAATACTTCTTATATAAGCTTTTGGTATTTTAAAGCTGAAGAATAGAAACTTACTCACAGAGTGTAGGGCAGGCCAACTAGGGGAGTTTTGCTATAGAGATTTGAGTGACTTGAACTCACTTTTGAACATCTCCATTTTCTTTTTTTTCTTTTTTCTTATCAAAAAGGTATACAAGGAAAAGAATAATGCCATAGTTTCCTCTTCTTTTTTCATTTTTTCTCATTATTCAAAAACTTGTTTGATCACTCTTTGCTCTTCAAAAATCCTTTAATAGTTTGCCTTCATACATAGTTCTTCTTAGTGGTTTCTGTTTCTATTGAGGTGGCTGTCTGGTTGACCACTTACATGTTCCCCAGATGGGACAAGAAGAGATAAGCGCTAGTGGAACTTCATATCTTAACCGCACAGAGGCTGCAAATGTTGAAAAGATTGTAACTACATTCCTAAGAAGTGGTGTGGTCCCTAGTCAAGTGAGTCCATCTATCTCTAGTCAAGTGGTGCATGAATTTTCTGTAGAGCATTGGCTCACTATTTAGACAACAACTACTGTATTTGTAGATTGGAGTGATTACTCCATATGAAGGCCAAAGGGCTTATATTGTCAATTATATGTCAAGGAATGGCGCCCTTAGACAGCAGCTATACAAGGAAATTGAGGTGATCTTTGAGTTCCATACCCATGCATATTGTATCGGTCACTTACCTTTGTATACTCAGGGAATTGGGTTTCTCAATGATCCCCGTCGGTTGAAAGTCACACTAACAAGAGCTCGCTATGGAATAGTCATCCTGGGGAATCCTAAAGTTCTGAGCAAGCAACCACTGTGGAATAGCTTATTGACACATTATAAGGTATATCCTTATTGTCTTTATTATGCATATTGTTTTTTGAGTATTCATACTTCGAAGTGATTTCCTTTTCACTTCGAGAATACTTCGAAGTGATTTCCTTTTCGATTCGATCTCCAGCCTGTATATATTTTCTAGTTGGTGTTGTGATTTAAAGTTCTACTTTTCCCCAAAGATAAATAAATATTTCAACATTTTGTCCTAGGCAATATTCTGACTATTTTCTGTTCGTATACTATTATCCTAACGAAGTCTTTATTTTTCCATGTATTTTACAAGGAACACGAGTGCTTGGTGGAAGGACCCCTTAATAACTTGAAGCAAAGTATGGTTCAGTTTCAGAAGCCCAAGAAGGTACCTTTGGCTGAAAATCAGTTTACATGGGAGTTTCGAGTAACATTTTCAGCATTGGCTATGTTCATATCGCTGACAGTTTGTATCGTCTATGTTACAGATTTACAGTGACTGCAGGGTATTCTATGGTGCTGCAGCCGTCCTTTCGCCCAATGATAGTTTTGGACCTGCAGCTAGCAGTGGAGCAGACAGGAGAGGCAGCTGGTCTAGGGGTATGGTTTATCGGTTTTTCTAGTGTGTGCCCATGGGCACATGCTAACAAGCTTAAATAGGAAATTTATCTTCAAAATATTCCCTAATAGAGAATTGATAAACCCTTAGCAAACAAGATTAAACTAGTGGCTAACTAAATAATTGCCAAAAAAAGAGTTCTTAGAGTGTGCCCATGGGCACACACTAGAAAAAACCATGGTTTATAGTTGTTGGAATTTTGGGAAGTTATCATGATGGAATTTTATTGCCAAAGACATGCAATATTTGGTGGAGTTACAAAATCATTAGTTCTTACTTCAGCTATTTGTTATTAATGCTGATATGGGTTTTCTGATACAAGGTTCTTACATGCCTGCTGGCCCGCCTAATGGTACACACAAGCCTGGACTTCATTCTGCTGCCTTCCCAGTGCCTCGAGTTCCAATGCAACCATATCATGGTGCTCCACCTTCTCAGCCGTATGCTATTCCAACCCGAGGAGCTGTTCATGGTTCTGTTGGAGCTGTTCCTCAACCTGGAAACCGTGGTTTTGGAGCTGGTCGTGGTAGTACAACACCTATTGGGAGTCATCTTCCTCATCAGCAGGGAACACAGCAAGGAGTTGGAACTCTTGGGCCTAATTTCAACTATCCTTCTTTTGAGAACCCAAATAGCCAGCCATCTGTTGCTGGTCCTTTATCCCAAGTTGGATTTGTTTCCAATGTTCGTATCTTATGCTTTTGTGACTGTCTTATTGTCCCTTCTCTCAAATTCTTGACTAAATGTTGTCTGTCTATTGTATAGCCGATATCAGTGCAAGGGCCAAGCCAATCATTTCGTGATGGCTTCTCCATGGGTGGCATGTCACAGGTGGTTCATGACTGTAGTGTAGTCTCCATAATCGACTAAATTAATCCAATCTGTATTAACTTGCAATTTGTCATCCTTGCCAGGACTTCTTGGGCGATGACTTCAAAAGTCAGGGATCACATGTTCCTTACAATATTGCAGACTTCTCAACACAGGTATCGCACGATTTACCGTCATTTGAAGAACCAATTGGTTTAATATTCAGTTTATTATTTGCTGAAATATTGCCATCCTGGTTTTTGGTGATTTTCGAGATTAAACATTTTCAAGACATACTTTGTTGCTGACAAGTATTTTCTGTCTACTGATTGATGTAGTTGTCCATTTTCAAGACATACTTTGGTTTTTAGATGGCTTGAGTTTACAACCTGATTGTCTCAGAAGAGTTCTCTGTGAAGTTGAATGTGTATATTATTTAATGTGCAGGCATCACAAAGTGGATACTCTGTTGATTTTGCCTCCCAAGGTTTGCAATCAGGATTTCCTGCAAGCTCTTTGAACCAGAATTCACAGGGTGGTTATTCTCGTTTTGGCAGTGGGAATGATTTCATGACACAGGTAATAACTTCATGCTCTAGCTAGTTCCTCTGTTTGCTTTATTAGGTTTTCTTGGTGAAATGCTAAATTGTACTTTCTGTAATTAATATATTTTGTAGGACTACATGGGACAGGGATCTCAAGGTTTATTTACACAAGTCGGTTTTAGTGACCCATCTCAAGAGGATGGCTCACAAGGACACTTTTCTGCTGCCAATGCCAATCCACTTCATTCTCAGGTTGGTTTTACCTAACTAGTAAAATAATATTTTTCTGCGTCGCTTTACTGGCAGGCTCTTTCTTATCAAATCTTGGGTCTTTTTTAGCATCATAATCATCACAAAATCATACTTTGTTGTGACAGGGACTGCTAAATCCTCTCGATTCTCAGCCCTTCAACCACCATAACCCACCCATGAATGTGCAGTCTACTTCCCAACAGCAGCAGGCTCCACAGCCTCCTCAGCAGGGTCAGAGCTCACAGAACCAGAGAGGCCATTCTAATAAAGTGTCTTGATGAAGATGGGTTATAGCCTTTTGCATCCGGTAACTTGGTTTCTGCTGTTCCTTGTGGGATTGGTTGATGGAAAAACAATAACAAGTGGAAATGTTTGGTGTTGGAAGTCAGTTTGGCTCTTGCCACACCCAGATACAAAATACTCGTACCAGTAGGTGAGGAGACCACATAGGCATACATGCCTGAAGGCTCTGGGAAAGAGAAAGGGTAACCCTAATTATCATGAGATATATATAGTGTCTTGTCATGACAAGGGCTTTTATGGCTTTGTGTGTGGAAGAGATAAAGAGTGTTGCATGGCTTGGTCTTGTCAGAAGGGGTTAGAATCCGACAGAAGCAGATAGCTTCGGTAAACAGAATATATAATGCTTACAGGATACACAAAAGGAGAAGCTGGTCCGAGAATCTGTACAGCAAGCTCTTCCTTGTCATGTAATTAGAGGAAAAACTAAATTTTAAGTTAATCGCGGTGGTCTTTTTTTTGTTTGTTCCTTTTGGAATGCATAGCTCTTGTGATATTTAACTCTTTATTTTGGAATTTGCAAGTATAGTGGTGTTTGGTACTTCTTATTGCTTCCCCTTGTGGTTAACTGGTAATGGCCTAAATGTGGCCTTCTCACTTTTCTCGTTTCTGGGTCTTCCTTGACATAAGCGAGGGAGGAGTGAAATAAGCATAGCATATAATTCCGTTAGTCATGTGTGATTTCAACTCTGCTATCTCAGAAGTTCATATATCCATTAATGTTGTAAACTTGCATGATATAGAAGTAGCTATGCTATCAAATGAGTTGAATACTTAGTCCGGATGAAGAAAAAAAAAATCAGTGAATATTTGCGGTTTTATAAACACGTTGGAGTTGTATGCACATCTACTGTATATATAAAACTGCACAATATTGAAGTAATCGATGTGCTTTTGTAAGTGAAGTGATGCCCTTTCCAACTAAATACTGTGGAAGTATGAAGTATCATTTGCATATGCTCATTATTAACAATTGTATATGAAATTTTCACTTTACAATTTAATAACATGAAAAAGCAAGAGTAGAGGTGTGCAACATTCTTCTCATCAAATGATGAATCTAGTTTCATTGCTTACAATCTTACACACAACAACAAACAAAAACGATCCGAACATCATATATAAAAGGGATTAAACTCCCACCCAACAATGATTTCAATCCCAAAATTACAACCCTTTCTTCATTTCTGACTTTATTTCCTGTATAAAAGACAAATTCATCAGAACCTACATCTCTAATTTACGTTCTTACACCATAGTTGATGGGCTAGTATCAGTATCATACACAGGCTCTACGTGCTTTACATGCTCAGTATCACCTTCCACTTTCATGGCATCATCAATCACATTTGACTTTTTCGTCTCTTCCCCTGCTTCTAACGTCCCAATCTCCTCCATTTTATGTTGTGATTCATCCATGTCAATCTCGATCGAGCTTTCACTAGCATTCTCAGCACCAGCTTCTTCTTGGTCTTCCGTTACATCTGTAGAGCTCGACGAAGTCTCGCTTATACTTCCTTGGCTTGAATCGTGCTCCAGAGAATCCGACCCATTGATGTTGTCTGGATGATCCGCTTCATGGGGAACAAAGTAAGGCCTAAATGGATTTGAAGAGACTTCTTCATTGTCTTGCCATAGGAATCCATAGAATGAGGACCCCACAACACCAAAACTCTGATACCTACGAAACAACGCCTCCCTGTTGGTGGCATCCGCGCTATCTTGGGGCCCACCGCATTCTCGCTCCTCATGATGATGCCTTCTGCTGAAGCTCTGATGTCTACTAAGAAACACCGAATCCTTCTCCAGATTAACATGTTCAGATTTGTAATCTTGATGATTAGTATTAAAAGAGACATGTCTAGGAGCAGGCTTGTTTTCATGATGAGAATCGTCAATGTCATCAAAAGGGTTTCGTCTTGGCAAGAAAGTCGGGGCTGAGCCAGGGATAGGAGGCTTTTCGGGTTGGTAACTTGCGGGGCAAGAAACGTCGAAAGGGTTGGTTTTGGCGGTTGAGATGGGTGCAACTGTAAAGGGGAGATCAGACATGTCAAGATCCATCAAGCTCTTCTCTGTGACGGTTGAATAGGTCTTTTGTGCTATCCTCTTTGTCATGATCCTCTCTAGTTGTCGGTTCCTTTCGAGCTCTAGCCTACTCAAATCTTTGAGGTTCTTCTCATCTTCTTCTGTCCAATTCACCATTGTTTTCATGCATTCTTCTTCTTGCTCATCAATGTCGTAATCATCACTTCTTTCCTCTATTAGCCCCTCCAATTGTTGTTTATGTTCATTGTCAGAGCTACTCATCTCAAGAATCTCTTGATGATCCTCTTCTATAGAGGACACTTCGTCGTCTTCTTTCATTCCCTTAGCGCGCTCATTACCCTTAAGAGAATCATCATCATCATCATCATCTTCATGCAAAACTTGATCATGATGATCTTCCAAATCCGCCAACGGATGGTAGTCACAAAGTGTTGGCATGATGTAGTCCTTTGATGATCTAGGGTGCAAATCAGACTCATCCTCGTACACAGAAGAGGACGATGATGGTGACAAAGAAGAGCAATGATCCATACTTTCACCATTCAATTGCTTCTTAGACTCCTCATTGTACACAAACATCAAATGATCAACATTCTTATTAACATTACCAATGTTGCTACCACCAATGAGACTAGGCTCCTTCATCTCTTTCTCAACAATGTCTTTCCTCACTTCCGCGAACTTGTCCCTAAGAAAACAATTGAATTGGCTAGTACAATTGGGCCTAGAAGACGAAAACTTATGGCCCATTAGGGCCTCATTTTGGGCTCCTTTGGCGTGCTTTTGCCCAAGGGCTAGTAAGGCGGTTAGCAAGATGGCGGTGCATATAACAACAGGAGAGGCAGAGATCAAGAGGAAGAACACATATGGAAACGATATTCGAAGGTAAATCATGAACAATAGAAGATGATGATTGTACAATAATGGGTAACAAGCTCGGATCCGGATCATCCTCAGCCTACTCTGTTCGGATCCTGCTCTTTGTGTCAAATTCAAGTCTTGCTCTCTTAATTACTTCATCAACCCTATCACCAACAAATTGCACACAAACATGACTTAAAATTTGACAAAAACAGATTATTGGTTCAAGAAATGGAAATTACAGAAACTGATTTGATCACATAGATACCTGTTGGAAATGGGTATGAATGAAGGTATGATGATTTGGAGTGGAAGTAATTAATAAAGGAGGAGTGGAATGAGGCCTTGATAATTAAGAAGATTTTAAAAAAAAGTTTGTGTTTGAGACTTAATATTGTAAAATAAATATAGAGCTCGAAATGTATGTGTTACCCTTCTTTATTTAGGAAATGGTTTGCAACTGAATTAACTACCAAGTGACTGATTATTTGGCTCAAAATTAACCGTTAACCATAGCCATAAATCACTAGCCCGTGCTACGCGGATAGAATTGTCTCTGTTCCAAGAACTCGGAAATCTGCTTCAAGTTTTGTGAAGAAAAATGAACACTTACTTTTTTTTAGGATTTTTATTATAGACTTGCTTTTTGTAATTTTGGTTCCTTGAAACATTATGTTATAAAAAATACACAATGTATAGAAACTATTATCTTAGATAAATACTGGTAATGGTAAGGGATTGTATGCGGAGTCTCACCTAAATTAACCAGTCACGTACTCCACCCGTCGCCCATTTTTCAAATATAATTCATGTGGCTTTGGAATATATTTATAAAATCAATAATGACTATAGTAAAATAGTTGTTACCTCGTGAGCATTCGATATTAAATTTAATAATTATATACAAATCATAAAATTACGCAATTTGATTGATATTGTCATGTCACAAGTCATATATAACTAGCTTTTGCAGCAATTAAGAAGAAATTAAAATAAAAAAGAGGTGCACTTGGACAACAATAAAAAAATATGGAGGTTGTTAATGTCAAAAAGACACAAAATACATAGTAAGATCTTTAATTATCGAAATGATTTTTAAACAAGATTTTTACTAAATGACCCCCTAACACTAGTTACATTGATGACAAGTTCTGTTAGCAACTATATATTCTATCTTTAATCTAGTTGATGACAATTTATGTCACTTTCTACTTTTAACGATACTTCTCATTTTGACGAAAAATCTCATTTTGATGACACTTTCTGGCTTCAACTTGATGTTACAATTCCATATAAAGATGTCAGTGATTTCGCAACTGATATTTATGTGACTATTTAAGGCAGTATCATGGCCACAACAACAACGTTATAGGTTGCAGCGGGCGTTGGGAAAGCGATGGATACGATCACCCTAGTAGACCAAGGGACCAAGTATAACATAATACACAACTTTGAGATCCCAATCTCATTGACTATGATCTATTTCGATTACACATTATCAGACATTATAATGCATAGGCGATACTACTAGGTTTTTGGCCAAAAAGCAGAAGTTTGAAGTTGGGAGTAGGCTCAGAGTCCCAGTGACTTCAAGATACAAATGAGTTGCTTTGGCATATGAATTGATGGTGCATTAATTAATACGGTACTATATATTGCTATTATCTTACATTAAATTGATGAATTAATACAATTTAATGCAAGATAATACATTTTAATACATTCTATCATAGAATCCAAACAAACTCTTAGTTGAACGAGTATTTATCTTTAAGATTAAATTTCTGAATTAATAAAAAAATCGTCCAAATTTCAAGTACCCAATTAAAAGGGCAAACTTCAGACCGTGACTCGGCTCTGCTTCTCCGTCACCTCATATGTGTTCTCCCTATCGGATCTCCTCTTTCTCTGTGCCTCCAACCCTCTCTTCTCTCGCCAACGGAAAGTTTCTCTACCGCTCTTCTACTTTTCTTAGGTACACTGCTGATTCTATCTCTCTTTCCGGTACAGTGTAATTATTGTTGTTTGTATCAGGTACTTATCAGGTTTTCCAAGATTGAATTGATTCTAGCAAACTTTTTAGTTCTAGATTGCCCAAATTTTCAATGAAATTGGACCTGACAATTAGAGGACTTTTCAATTTTCTTTTTGTGTATATCTGGAAAGCACGGAAACTCCTACGGAGGACGCGTCCCCGTGTCGGAAACTGGGAAACACCAGGAAGCGGCAGGAAACACGGGAAAACGGTCAACAAGTCGGAAACTCCACGGAAACGGTCAACGCGGGTCGGAAACGTGAAAGAATCACAACACTGCGTTTTGAGCCAGATTTTTTATAAAAAAATAACTAGTATAGAACCCGTACCTTGTACGGGTAAATGTAATTTGAGGGAAAAAAATTATGATTGAATTAAATTAATGTTATATCGAAGTATTTTTTTAGAAAAAATAAGTTTTCGCTGGATCATTGAAAATGATATGCTATGATATATAAGAATTTATGTAGACTCATTTAGAGAATAGTTAATATAGAAATATTATAATGATTATTAATCTAAAAATTTCGATAAAACTATTCCTGATTTACAAAATTATTTATACGTGGGATATATAATAGATGGTCTATTAAACAATTTAAACAGATTTCAAACAAATAATTAATGTGTGGTTCATTGACAAAAACTATTAGATTAGTAATTATATCATTTGAATAAGATAACCAAAAATATTCATAATATGTATAACTCATGTTTGGATTATAATAGAAAATTTTTTAAAGAAAAAATAAATTTGACAAAATCGTGAACATGATCCTCTTTATGTTGAATATTAAGTATTATAACAAAATCTTTATTTTTTTTAGTTTTTTTTTTAGTTTGATATTTGAACAATTCATAATCAAAATTTCAAATCTTAACTACTATATTATACCTTCAAACCAAGTTTTTGGTTAAACATGGATAAAAGTCAGGTGAAAATAAAGTGAGGTGAAGATTTTAAAATTATAAAAATTAAAATCATATATGTATAATTGATGAATAAGGCCAATGTAAATTAAAAAAATTATATTAAAATAAGATTTATGTTTTTCAAGAAAATATATATAGCTAAACAATGAGGATCCGGAATTATTGTTACACCCTTAACGATACTTGTAAAAATCACAATATAAAACAATAATTTCTTAATATTCACGAAAATAATAATATATGTAAGGTTACGAAACCAATATTTATCATAGCAAATTACTTTATGATATATAATATTATGTTTTAGATATCTCATATGCATATGGAAAAGAAGTGACATCAATATTTGAATATATTTATTAAAAATAAATATTGAAAAATAAGGTGAAACTCAATATTTGAATATATTTATTTCAATGATTATTAAGAAATATTTTTCAGTTTAATTACTAAAAAAAGATAAAATAAAAGGCAAGCTCAATTTAAAAATCCATGCATATATTTTACCCTTATATTAAGTTAAAATATTTATATAACAATTTTATCGTAGAATATAAATGTGAATATTAGTATCCAAATAAAAGAAAATGTTTATATTAGATCAAAGGTATTGTTCATACGAAAAAATAGGATTAATCGCAAAATAACACGTAAGCAAAGTTGATCCATGATTGTATTGGTGTCTCAAAAAGGGATACGAGATCAAACGAAGGGAAAAAAATAATTTTGATATTTAACATTTTGTTAAAATAAATATATACGAAATAATTCATCAAAATATATATACAAAACATCCAGATAAATCACATTTTTTTTTGTTTTTTCTAATTACGTAATGGACCCATCTAAAGTTTTAAATTTTGATTTTAATTTATATCCTTACTTCTAGAAAATGATAATTAAAAAATTATTTGAATAATTAATTAATCAGTAGTGGCTGATTTATGTAGGTATAAAGTTATCTCAAATTCAAATACTTTTAAAATTTGTATACGTACTACATTTAATTTACTTTTGATGATGTTTATAATCATATGAAATTGAAAGTTTGTTACAGCAAAGATTTACCTGAATTTTTTAGTTAAACTTTTTGTTTGATTTAACAAAATTTTCTTGGTAATTTATAATTGATATTTCACGGTTTATTAGTGAATATTTTCTTGGTGATTAATAAACTCAATTTAATTTTTTAAAACTGAAAATTACATTTAGCAAAATGATAAGTAATAAGCCCATAGAAACATTGTAAAATCGGAAAATAGAGATCATGTATTTTTTATAGAAAATTATAATCAAATAAAAATGTTAAATGAGAACGTACAATGTACCAAATTCGTTAAAAATGTGATATGATATAGTTTTTGTTAAGATGAGTTGTTAAAATTTATATAATCTTGAGATATTTCTGTATAATTTCACTAAATTTATGGCCTGTATAATTGTTGTATTATATTGATGCTCTAGATATTGCTCTAAATTCCTTTGCTTCAAATTTTATAAAAAGTTGTATTATATTATTTTGATATAATTGTTGTTAAGATGAGTTGTTAAAATGAAAAGGTTTAGAAGAAAATCTCAAGATTATATAAATTAATTTTGTTAAGATACATTAGTATGGAATTTCACTAAATTGTTAATAAATATGTATGTGTAATAATATAATATAGTGGGTTGAATTATAAAAGCACATGTACTGTGAGTTGAAAATTATATATATTGTATGATTTTGGCCCATAAATTTATATATGTCACACTATATATGCAAAGTCATAAAAAAAATATTACTAATTACATAAATGAATATAAGATGTATTTTATATATAAGTTTAGTATAAATTCTATCATATATTAGTTTGACATATATAAGCTTATTTTTTGCAATTTGTAGAAATAAAAAATTATAAAAAAAATGTATAAGCATTCAACAAAGTTGTATATAGTTTTTATATATTGGAAGCTAGTTGTGATTAGATATTGTGATTGAAATTGAAATATAACATTAAGAAGAAAAAAGTGCATTAATAACAAAATGACACGTAACATTTGTGGGGCCAAAAACATTTTGTGGCTCGAAATTCAATAGCTTTAATATATATATAGATGGGCCAAAAAATATATTCGGGTCATTTTACTCTAAATGGGCAATAAATTTGTATGTGTAGTAATATAATATAGTGGGCTTGATTATAAAAGCACATGTACTATGAGTTGGAAATTATATATATTGTATGATTTTGGCCCTTAAATTTATATTGGTCAAATTATATATGCAAACGCATGAAAATAATATTACTAATTACATAAATGAATACAAGATGTATTTTATATATAAGTTTAGTAAGAAATCTATCATATATTATTTTGCAATATATTATAAGCTTATTGTATGTGTAATTTGTAGAAATCAAATTTTATAAAAAAGTTGTATATAGTTTTTATATATTTGAAGTTAGTTGTAACACCCCCAAAACTTAACCCTTTTTGGAAAGGTATTACCTCCAGTGACCCCAGTGTTTCTTACCGAGATCACCCAAGGCTTTACCGTTTAAATACAATTTATGAAATACAAATGATACATAATGATCAAAACATTCAATTCCAAAACATAACATTGTCAAGGAAACATGAGTTACGAGATTACAACCCAATCCCGAATAGGCTAACACAGAGTTTAAACCAAATACAGCGGAAGTCTTATAAAATACATTACAACCAAAGTCATTGTCCAAAAGATCTCAACCTGATTAACGAAATAACTCAAACATTCGAAAACCACCGTCGACTCCATAGTCCTTCTATTCTTCTGAGCTACTTTTTATCTGATGTGCCGAATCGAACGGATGACACCAACCCACATGCAGAGAACAAAGTTCGTGGGTTAGTCTACTTGAATAGACTAGCAAGGGTATAAAGCAAAATGGTTCGAAGCAGTCGTATTAGGTTAGACTCATCGCTTCTCGAATAACAACCGATGCCGATAGTCAACCATCATACTCCTACTGGAATAAACAAGAGGTATGCACAAGAGAAGATTCTGGAAGACTGAATCTTCACAGAAATCGACTCGAAAGAAGACTCCAACGGAAATGAGTCTTTAAGGAATTATGACAAATCTGGAATGTTTAAAGAATCAGACAATCAGTGATTTAAAAGCTGACTTAGATATTTCGGTTCACGACCAACCTCATCGCTTATAGCGAATCCAGATTGGGAAGAGAACGTACTCTGATCAAAAGTCGAGACGAGCTTTCCTAGCTGCACTATTTACTTAGCTGCACTACTCGCCAAAGGTATATTAATTATGTGCACTCGGGCACTTTATCTTATTAAATTCCAAAACCCACATCACGTTATAATCTTTTAAACACCCCTCGGGAACTAAATCCCTAAGGCAGAGTTGACTCGGGAACTAATCCCAAGAGTCGAATCGAGAACTAAATCTCACGGGAACTATATCCCTCAGGCGGAATCAGGAACTAAATCCTTACAACGGCACTAAAGAAGAATGGTAGGAACTAAATCCTAACCACCAGGTTATCAAGAAATGACTAGCACTCGTACTGAGATACACAGTAGCGTTCCTACGAATAGTCGTTCTAACTAAACAGTTACAAACGCAACAATAACTCATATCAATGCCCTCAAGGCCAGTTACAGATAAAATAGCGTTGTTCTAACAATATACAACCTATAATAATATCTGTATTAATTCACACATATATATATATATAATAGCGTTGTTCTAACAGATATACAACCTATTATAACATCATATTTTAGTTTTCCAAAACAGTTAACAAAACCGTTTCCAGATGAACACAATAATCATTCCAAATTAATTACTCAGATAAACAACTGATAATTAATGTAAATATGGAACGATGAGCAAGAGCGAACCACCACTTGCTTTAATCCGCAGAATAGAAACAAGCCTAACGACAACGACGAGATTCCGGGCTCGACACGGGTATAGCTCCGACAGCACAACGACCTTCGAGTCGACCCATAAAAGGAACCCTAAGTTTGATCCGACATAACAACAGTACAAATCTAAGAACGGTGAAAGAAATCGAAAGGAAAGACGCCACGACGACAACCAACCAAGCCAAAGCCACGAAGGCATTCTGGGCACTGGCGGCGGTCGCCGTTCTTGGCGGCGGTCGCCGCATTCATCACGGCGGGCGCCGTAAAGAACACGGTGGTCGCCGTGAAGAACTCCGATGATAGAACGAGAGAAAAACTCACCCAAATGATGCGCGTTTCGACCCCTTTTTGCCTTGCCTGGGTTCCAACCTCCAAAGGCAACCAAAAGGCTTCACAAGGGCTTCTGGAAACACCACCAACCGACACCAACGAAGCTTCCGAAATCCGGCGAAACTAACACTCCGACGAGGCAAAATTTTGGCAGAGATTCGGTGCTGGGATGGCTCAAAACCCTTCCCCCAACACCTCCTTTTATAGCCAAAGCAATGGGAACATCATCATCACCCTAGACGAGGCCGAGCAGGGCTAGATCGGCGCGACCAGAGCTCGCCGGCGACCAACGGATAAAGACTTCTGGGTAATCACGGTGGGCGTCGCAACTTTGCCTACGGCGGGCGCAGTAATTACGACGGTCGCCGTTCCTAGCCCTGGCGAGCCCAGAGTAGGAGACGACGGCCTGACACCTCGGGCCCAGCGACGGCGGGCGCCGTTACTGTACGGCGGTCGCCGTTTTTGCCTTTTCCCGCCCATTCAGCTTTTGAACGAGCAAGACATTAACCCGGGATAAAAATTATCGTACGCGAACGCGTATAAACATCCGAAGCACGTCGTCTGTATTTTATTTCACTGAGAAAAATATTACAGATACAGAGCACATTACAGAATGTCTCAAGCTACTTGAATTAAATCCGACGTACAAAACGGGTACTCGAGAAAATTCTCAAAATCCCCAAAATAACCTTACAGAATTACGGGGTATCACATTAGTTGTGATTAGATATTGTGAATTAAATTTGTATGTGTAGTAATATAATATAGTGGGCTTGATTATAAAAGCACATGTACTATGAGTTGGAAATTGTATATATTGTATGATTTTGGCCCATAAATTTATATAAGTGAAATTATATATGCAAACACATGAAAATAATATTACTAATTACATAAATGAATATAAGATGTATTTTATATATAAGTTTAGTAAGAAATCTATCATATATTATTTTAACATATGTTATAAGCTTATTTTATGTGTAATTTGTAGAAATCAAATTTTATAAAAAAGTTGTATATAGTTTTTATATATTTAAAGTTAGTTGTAATTAGATATTGTGATTTAAATTTATATGTGTAGTAATATAATATAGCGGGCTTGATTATAAAAGCACATGTACTATGAGTTGGAAATTGTATATATTGTATGATTTTGGCCCATAAATTTATATAGGTCAAATTATATATGAAAATGCATGAAAATAATATTACTAATTACATAAATGAATATAAGATGTATTGTATATATAAGTTTAGTAAGAATCTATCATATATTATTTTGACATATATTATAAGCTTATTGTATGTGTAATTTGTAGAAATCAAATTTTGTAAAACAATTGTATATAGTTTTTATATATTTGAAGTTAGTTGGGATTATATATTGTGATTTAAATTTTTAAATATTTGAAGTTAGTTGTGATTAGATATTGTGATTTAAATTGAAATATAATGTTAATGAAAAAAATTGGATTAACCATAAATTGACACCTAGAATTTGTGGGGCCGGATTCAATAGGGTGACTCTAAATTCCTTTGCTTTAATATATATATATATATAGGGGCGCTCAGGTAAAACGAGTCTTGTGGTGAAACGGGTGCATAAATGAGGATAGTTGGATTAAAGCAAATGGATGGATGAATTGAGGGGTTGTAGGGATTTTATGGTAGGAGGGTTTCCACAATACAAGGCCCATAATAATCAGTTACCATAAAAAACGGATGAGAAAAAAAAGAAAATCTAAAATAGGAGAGAAAATATCCTCCAAAATAGGCAGTTAGAAGGACATTGGAGAGAGAAAACGTAAATCTTCCACGCAGAGCTTCGGTCCAGAAATTTATAAACTGTTCTGCATATCGACACGAAACATTTGCATATCGACACGAAAAATCTACATATCGACACGAAAAAGATGAATATTGTACAAGTATTATTGAATAACTGTTATTCGTGATCATGGACCATGGTCAATCGTATATATACTGATATTCAAAAACATTGAACATATATGCATATTGTGGTAATTGATATTACAATTTAAAACATACAAGTATATTTTGCATATCATTGTACAAGGAGAAGGAGATTGGAGAGAGAAAAACTGCATATCATATAAGTATATTCTGTATATCACTGTACAAAAAATGCATATCCCATCCATACAAATAAATATCATATTTACGGTCAAAGAAATAATCCATAATTACAAATTGCATTTCATACAAGTGTATTCTACATATCACTTTACAATAAATGCATATCCCATCCACACAATTGCATGGACGAACTCAGCAAGATCTTCCTTGGTCGCGCCCGCGGCTTCCTTTCCGTGCCCGCGGCTTGTTCTTCTCAGCTTCTGACGAGAATATCACTCAACGAGATCTTCCTTGGCCATGCCCGTGGCTTATTCTGCATATCAATATATAGAAAATGCATAACTCATCCACACAAATGAATATCACAATCACAACCAATAAAATAATCTATCATAAAAAAATGCATATCAACAAGTATATTCTACATATCAATTTATGAAAAATGCATATATCATCCACACAAATGAATATCATATTCACGGCCAAAGAAATAATCCATAATTACAAATTGCATATCATACAAGTATATTCTGCATATCACTGTATGGAAAATGCATATCACTTCCATACAACTGAATATCACATTCACGTCCATATGCCCGACGGTCGATTGTTGATTCAATGCATATATTAAAATCCTAAAAATCTTCAACATTGGAAAGCAACAGTATATCCTATTCTAGACTAATTACTCTCTGAAACTCCAGAAATACAACCCCCTCCAGCGACAAAGAAAGTCGAAATATATATATCTATATATACGACCCCCTCCAGCGACTAAGAACAGCAAAATCGTCTCACACATTACATGCCCTAAATTCAACAGGAAAGTCGAAAAATATCTAATAGGTGATGGATGATGAAAAATAACAAACTTGGGGAAAATTCGAAATTATTCCAGATGTTCTAATTGAAAAGAATTACAACAAATCCAAGGCATTTACCGTACAGATTTCCCTGATTGTCGCCGACGCCACGGACTCCTCCAGCGACAAAGAAGCGTCCGAGTACAGGTCCAACTCCGGACGTCGTCGTATCAAGCGCTTCACTAAAACAGTCAGCATCGGCGGGGCCAATTGCGCTGATTCACACGGCCAGGGCTCTGATTTCGCCAGGCGAGTGGCGTCGATGAAGAGGAATTCGAACAAGTGTAGAAACAAAACGACGACCACGTCACCGTCTCCGCCGAAGCAGACTGTTGTTAGCGGCGGTGGGAGGAGGTTCAGAGGAGTCAGGCAGGCCGTGGGGGAAATGGGCGGCGGAGATTCGCGATCCCCTCTGCCGTGCGCGGCTGTGGCTCGGCACCTACGAAACCGCCGAGGAAGTCGCCATCGTCTACGACTCCGCCGACGACCGGCAACTCTGCTCCCCGAAATCCGTGCTGCGGTTTCAATCCTCAAATGAAGAGGCGGAGTGCATTAGCGCTGAACCCGAACCCGAATCCGTCAAGGATAGAGAGAGAGAGAGAGAGACGGTTGTGGACTGTGGGGGTGAGCGTGAAGATTAGGATGAGAGAGCCTACCGTCAACAATGGAGGAGGTGCAATGGAAAATATGGAAACGAGGGTTACGTTGAATGAGAGTTAATTGTGGAAAGAGGATATTTCATATCCCATGAAATCAGGAAATAGGAAAGATTTGGTGTGGGTGATTCCACATTTAAAATGGTGTCTCTCTAAATTAGATCCCAACCCTTAATTCTAGTCTAATCTAACGCTCCTTATTTATTCACCCGTTTCACCTTAAGAGGTTGTTTTACTAGAGCGTAAGTCTATATATATATATATAGAGGCACGCTCAGGTAAAACGATTCTTATGGTGAAACGAGTGTACAATTATGGAGCGTCGGATTGAGAGTATTGGATGGTTGGATTTGGAGAGTATAATAAGGGTGTATGGAGTGGTTTTCATGGGATAGAATATCCCTACTGATTTTTTTAATTTCTAAAAATTAAAAACCTCCAAAATAGGCAGTTAGAAGGAGATTGGAGAGAGAAAACGTAGATCCTCCAAAATAGACAGTTATTCGCCACCATCTTCCACGCAGATCTTCAGTCCAGAAATTTCTAAACCGTTCTGCATATCGAGACGAAACATCTGCATATCGATACGAAAAACTTGCATATCGACACGAAAAAGATGAATATTATTCAAGTATTATTGAATAATTGTTATTCGTGATCATGGACCATGGTCAATCGTATATATGCTGATATTCAAAAACATTGAACCGATATGCACATTGTGGTAATTGATATTCCAATTTAAAACATACAAGTATATTCTGCATATCACTTTACAAGGAGAAGGAGATTGGAGAGAGAAAAACTGCATATCATACAATTATATTCTGCATATCACTGTACAAAATATGCATATCCCATCCACACAAATGAATATCATATTTACGGTCAAGGAAATAATCCATAATTACAAATTGCACATCATACAAGTGTATTCTGC
The DNA here is from genome assembly GCA_027886185.1 of Rheum nobile. NCBI lineage: Eukaryota > Viridiplantae > Streptophyta > Magnoliopsida > Caryophyllales > Polygonaceae > Rheum > Rheum nobile. Next base: position 2,319,269 of record WOAB01000236.1, on the reverse strand, counting down.
ATATCACTCTAAATTAAATGCATATCCCATCCACATAATTGCATGGCCGGACTCAGCGAGATCTTCCTTGGCCGTGCCCGCGGCTTCCTCTCCGCACCCGCAACTTGTTCTTCTCATCTTTTGACGAGAATATCACTCAGCGAGATCTTCCTTGGTCGCGCCCGCGACTCCCTTTCCGCGCCCGTGGCTTATTCTGCATATCAATGTATAGAAAATGCATAACTCATCCACACAAATGAATATCACAATCACAACCAATGAAATAATCTATCATAAATAATTGCATATCATACAAGTATATTCTGCATATCAATTAATAGAAAATGCATATCCCATCCACACAAATGAATATCATATTCACGGCCAAGGAAATAATCTATAATTACAAATTGCATATCATACAAGTATATTCTGCATTTCACAGTATAAAAAATGCATATCCCTTCCATACAAATCACAAGATGTAATAGTTCTTATAATATGCACAACCTGAACAAATCACAATCGCACGGTTCAACTTCACCCTTCTAATCCCTGGACGAAACCCAACAAGCATTTCCAAAATGCAAAATTCTGGAGGAAACAGTCATTACTAGTACAACAATGTTAAACATCAAAGCCAAATCGAAAGCTAAAACAATGAAATTCACCGTTAACCTAATGCGGAGAAAGAAAAAAACTATCAACAATTGAATGATACTGATTCATCAGCCAAACCAAATTCACATCATCAAAACATTTAAAATAAAAAATAAGAAAATACTGAGATGATTTCACAACTAGATGGAGGGAGTAATCAAGTACATCGAAAGCAACACTAAGTCAGACTCGAAGAGCAAGAAAGGACAAAAGAAAGAGGAGCCAGAAGAAGAAAAATCAAAGAATGAACCAACCCAAAACTACTTCTCACCAAATATGTAATAACAACTGAGACAAATTTGCGTTTCTTCTTGCCTCGACTTCTCCATAGCCATCGTCACCTATTTCGGCGGAGCCTCCACACACGGATCCGTCGTCGTCCTTGTGCCGGTTCCAGTCGACGGTTCTCAGATCTGAACCCAAATCCACCGCGCATTCGGTGCGACCAAGCCGTTGCCCAACACCATTGGAGAGAGGTCGGGATGATGACGGAGAGAGTGATGGTAGAAACGGAACCAAGCTCTACAGATAACAAATCGAAAATTAGCGATTGGCAACTGAATGTGAAATTTGAAGTTTTTGAAGAGTATAGATTGCTTACAGATATCAGCCCTCTTTACGCCGGCGTCTTCGATTCCGGCGAGCGAGATAACAGACTCCACAATTTACGGTTGGGGAACCTAAGGCGCTTCAATGGAGGAAGGGGATCCCATGGCGAACGCTGGCGCATTTCTTGATCACTCGGGAGACAACGCCGGGAGTTAGGGTTTCAGCGGCGGCGGCGATGCAGGAGAAGTCGTGAGAGAGGGATGAAATGGTGAGGTTCGGGGATGACGGAGTCGGGTTCGGGTCAGCGGGCGGGTGTTTGCGATGGTGGTCTTTGATAAGGGAGTGGAATCGGTCGGAGATTTGGGAATCGAAAGGGGAAAAGATTAGGGTTCGTAGGGTCAATTTGGTGGTGGTTGATATCTTCATCGTCGGATGAGGAGGAAGAGGAGAAGCGTTTAATGGATGTTTTAGGGAGATGAGAGAGGAAGAAACGATTTAATGGAAACTGAATCTGTAGATTGGAGAGAGAGGGAGTAAATTGGGGAATAAATTCCATAAAATTAGATAATCTAGTATGAGTGATTCTACCCCTAATCTTATACCTTTCTAGATTCAATCTCAGCCATCCATCCTTCTCTCATCCAACGTCCTAAATTAATACACTCGTTTCACCCTAACAGGTTATTTTACTAGAGCATATATATATATATATAGAGATTTATGCTCTAGTAAAACAACTCCTTAGAGTGAAACGAGTGTACAAATATAGAGCGTTGGATTTGATTAAGATGGATGGCTGGGATTTAATCTAGAGAGGTTCAAAAAAAAAATAGACTCACCCACACCCGATCTCGTCCATTTACGATTCTCCCGGGATTTGATTTCCATATCCAGACGCTTCAACTTCCATTTTTCCTCCTCTGCTCTATCGTGCTCTGCTACCCATTTTCTCCCTCGCTCTCGCCGCCTTCATCGTCTCATCCTCTCGCTCAATCGTCCTCATCTTCCATCGCAGGAGTATCATGTCATCCCACAGGTAGAAGAGTCGTCGACTCACTGGTAGAAGCGCCATCGTATCGCCGTCGTCGGACCATTTTCGGTTTTGCGAAAGGTAACCCTAAAATCTATTCCCCTCTAATCTTCCCCTCTTATTTTCTTTCTCATCTTCGATTGGGCTAAAAGAATCGCCGTCGTCTCGCCGTCGTTCAATTCCTAACCTGTTTTTCACTTTCGGTTCTATAACTGCAAATTTATAGTCTTGAATTTCATTCACTTCCAGTTTAACTCGACGACGGTGTTTATTTTCGTCTCCATCAATGGTGTTGTACTCTTCGATTTCGTTCATTTTCGTGTTAGTATTCGATCTATGTCGAATAGAACAATTTAGAGTTGAGTATTCCTTTGCACAAGTGCATTAGAAGGTTTATATGGTTCACATTTGTTCGAATTGCAAGTCTAGTTCATTTAGGGTTTAGGTTTTACTTTGTTTTTGAGATTCAATTAGTTCGAATTGCACATTTATTGATTTTGAGTGGTTGATGACTTGATATGGGTTGCTGTTTAGGGTTGGATTGGCTTTTTTTGTTCGTTTGGGGTTGAAGAGAAATGGTCAAACAGTACATTTATGTTGTTAATATTCAATAGACCATCGAAAGCATATACTGTGTTTTTGATATTCAATTTTGTAGATGACATATGCATTTTTACATGCATTGTTATGCAAAACATGTGCAATGTATATATTGGTTTGAGCCAGGTTAATTGTTTGGGTTCTTGATATTCAATTTGTTTCAATTGTTGTTGGAGTTGGAGGTTGGTTTATAATGTTGCTCATCGTCTTATCTAGGATCTCGTTCATGGTCAGAGGATTGTTGGCTAGGGAAAAAATGTCTCCGAACACAAAAGGTGGTAAGCGAAGAAGGCTCGTCAAAGGTAATGTATTTGTTTTGTGTTTATTTGTATAGCTTCGAAGTAAGGTAGTAAAATGATAGGCCTTGTTTAATGTTTGTTACTGATATGATTACCAACCAGTTTAGACTAGTTTTTTCATTTTGTTTAAATTGATATGCATTATATTCTTAGAGTGACCATTTGTGTATGCGTTTTTCATTTTTGTTGTTTAGATATGCATACTAGCTGTTATGGTATTCATGGTCTAAGCAGTTATCTATTGTGCATGTGTCTTTCATTTATGTGATTGAGAGATGTATACTTCATTTCACTGATATGCATACCTAGCTGATACATTATATTTAGATTAGTTGTTCATTTTTTTAAAATTGATATGCATTATATTCTTAGGGATATGCACTACATTCAGATAGATATGCAATGTATTTCCAACTATGACATTTGCATGTTTGTATAAGCTTTAGTCATTCATTCTTATACTTTATATACAATTAAGCTTATTATGTTTTGTATAGGATTACCCTCAAGCAAGTCCGTTGAAACTTCCCCAAAAGATGCTCAGGTCACACTTGCCGAACAACATACCGAAACAGTGGTGGATAGTGGACCAGAAGAAGCCCAGGTTTCTTCCCCAACCCGAAGGAGCCCGCAGGCAAAGAGGCAGTTGAAGATGGTTGTTTGTAGTGACAAGGGTAAGTCCACCAGAGAACCAACTGAGGATTTGCTTAAGAGAAAATCGAGAGGTATGATATTATTAATTGTTCAGTGCATACATTTCCAATGGTGATATGAATCATAAAGTCAGCTTGTATTCGTCAATGTGCTAATTACCTCTTAATTCATTGTAGAACCACCCATCTTAGATGAAGATGAAACACTGGCCAACATTCAAAAGGCCAAATCAAAGCATTTGAAGGAAAAGGGTGCATCATCTAAATCAGTTGCTCACGATGATTCTGGTACATTATATTTACATGTGAATATTGGGTTTTGGGTTTGTTAATGTTATTTTCCATTAATATACACTGACTAATACATATTTTTATCATGTAGCAGGTTTGAAATAAAAAAAAACGGTTGATAAGGGCAAGGCTAAGATGATTGTGGAAGAATTAGAAGAAGTGGTATGTCAGAAGAAGAAAGTCAAGAAAAATGATGGTTTTAAAGGTATCAAACATCGTGGACGCCTTGAATATTTCGTTGAGGCCATTGGGAAAATGAACCAAATACAGAAGGAAACTGTAGAGGAGTATGGCTTTGGGAGACTGTTAAGAATGGAAGCGTTCCCGTTACCAAGGTACATGTTTTTTGTATTAAGATGTTCATTAGATACGTAAAATCTGTATACATGATATTCAGATATGCCTTGTTGATATGCAAATTGGCACAACTGATGATTTAATTGGCCGTGCATATGATATGTTTTTTTATGAGTGAAATATGCATCAACCATACATCGATATGCATATTATATGTTAACATATGCAAGACATCCTGAATAGATATGCATATAACATATTGAGATATTCAGTGGTCGATTTGCTATGTGATAATCATTTGTGTGGTTGTGTTTTGCATGCAAGGATGAATAGTTATGCACATAAAATTAGGAGATATTCATGATATATACAGGTGACCATTTGTGTATGTTTTTTCATTTGAGATATCCAATTATCGATTTGTTATGTGATATTCAATTTTGTGGTTGTGTTATGCATACATCCTGAATAGATTTGCATATAAAATTTTGAGATATTCATGATATATACAAGTCACCATTTATGTATGTGTTTTTCATTTGTGTTGTTTGGATATGCATATTAGCTCTTATGATATTCATGATCTAAGCAGTGATCTATTGTGCATGTGTCTTTCATTTGTCTGATTGAGATATGCAAATTATACTTTTAGAAATTTATGATGCATGGTTGTGATGTGCATGTTTCAATCCTGATTATGGATACACATGAATTTGGAGCTGTTTTGTTTTGCGTTGTAGCTGAAAAAAATCTGTGTCTTTCTTCAGTTTCATGTGTAGGTGGTTGGTCCAGAGCTACAATGCAATGAAAGGGAAGATTTTGCTTCCAGATGGGTCTGCTATAGATGTCATAGATATTGATGTGGAGATTTGCATGGGCATTCCACGTGGCCCAGTTCAAATAATCAAGTTCGAACCAATGGTTAAGATGGATGTGGTAGAGAAGTGGAGGAAACATTTCGATAAGAAGCTGCATAGCATCAGATACAATCATGTGGGGCAACATATGTTGTCGATTGAGGAAGGAGGCGAAGACTTCATACGGAACTTTATTGTTCGGTTCCACTCTTGTATAGTCGAGCCGACACAAAGTGGTGCTGCAAATCAGTCCCTCATACGTGGCTTAGAGCAGCTAAATTTCTTGAGCACGATGAACTGGTGTGGCTTCGTTATCGATTGTCTTATTGAGGCTAAGAAGAGGTGGGATACGAATCCGGACGGCTACTTTACTGGGCCACTCTATTTCTTGACGGTATGTGGGTCCTTAAATATACAATTTGGGGAACAATTTTTGAATTTTGATATATTGGGGCATGCATTTTCAATGATTTGTGTTTGATATTCACAATTCATACACTGATATTCATCATATTTCTGTTTTATTCAGGTTCTATACTTGGACCGCGTGGTCTTGTATGGTAAACGTACCGTTCCAAGGAAATTCCCTGCATTTGTCGGATGGAATGAAGATCTTGTAGCTGAGAGAGAAGAGACTAAGATGAGTTGGGGGGTGTTCGGGGATGGTAATTTGGAACCTCAGCTGTCTATAAAAAAAGGCAAGGTGTTGCATGTGCGGTACAGGAATCAAGTACCAAAAAGATATATATAGATTTTGCATAACGTAATAGTTATTGACTTTAGTAATGAAAAAAATACGTAGGTTATCATTCATAGCATGCTGTTGAATAAGGATTATATACTGTTGTATGACTGACAATTTCGTGTACGATATTCAATGTGTGAGGTTGATATTCATATTATATGCGTAGTTATGCAGATTATATATTCAGGTATGCATAAAATATTAGCTTGTGTATTTGTTATGTGACACTCAGTTATATGACTATGATATGCACACTTACTGTATCGATATGCATACTATATGTTCACATATGCATAATGTTTTAAGTTGTCGATATATAATGTAATATTCATTTGTTTGGTTGTGATATGCACACTTCATGTATAAATATGCATACTATATACTCACTGTTTAGGGTTGATCTAAGCAGATGATTACATCATGGTTATACTTTATAGTGTTTATGAAGCCATTGTTAATAATATTGCAATGCAAAATTTACATTTTGATATGCAATTTTTACAGGAGTACAACAAAGGTATGCTGAAGGATCTGAAGATTATTGCAAATGCTATTATTAGGATAGCCGATAGGACCAAAAACATGCATGTCGAGTGCAAGGACGATGATGTGTCAATCGCCCTCACTGAGTCGGCCAGGGCTTTACTGGGTTCTAGATCAGATTCTCTGCACGAGGCTCCGTTTGATGTATGCACTCAAGTAGAGAATGTGCTTTCGCAAGCTGAAGACCCATTCTGGACTAGTCCTGAGCTGACGAAGGTGGTGGAAGAGATCGAGGCAGCATTGTCTAGGCGGAACGACATCATGAAGTGCGAGAATGATAAATTCGGGTTTGATGACGGCATTCCTTTTTTTCAGGCAGATACGGGCCATACTGATATGCCTCAGGTTTATGCAGATTTATTTATCACACAAAGCAAATTTATTTAGTTTAAATAATATTTGCATAATATTATTAATGAAATTTCCATAGGGCAATGCTGGAACGAGCGAGGTTGACCCACTAGTCGAGCAGCATCAAAGTGAAATTCCAGCTGTTGTTGACGATCCGTCCAAAATGACTGAAGCCACCACAATAGAGAATGTTGACCCACCAACCCAGCTCCATGAGGTAACAAAGTTTTAGTACAATAGTTATGAAATAATACATTAGGCTATCATGTTATAAGTAGTTGGTAACCATTCATTTAATATGCAATCTTATGGTGTGAGATACTTTCTTTACACGAAGTCATTATCCAGTACAAGCGATTTAGGTATGCATTTCAGTGGGTATGTTATGTAATTATTGATAGAAAATTTATTATGGTATGATATCCATGTCTCACTTATTGTTATGCAGCTTATTTCTTGTTGATATGCATTTTACTGGGTATGTTATGCATTTTTCACACATTCATATGCAGGATATACAGTTATTTAACCGATGTTAATTTGTACAGGTGCAACCGAATCGTTGAAATTTCAACTTTTCCGGGTATTTTTCTATAACAAATGTATTTAATTTTTATTATTCGATACGAGTATTTATCTTTAAGATTCAATTTCTGAATTAATAAAAAATCGTTGAAATTTCAAGTACCCAATTAAAAGGGCAAACTTCAGATCGTGACTCGGCTCTGCTTCTCCGTCACCTCGTATGTGTTCTCCCTATCGAATCTCTGCTTTCTCTGTTCCTCCAGCCCTCTTTTCTCTCGTCGACGGGAAGTTTCTCTACCGCTCTTCTACTTTTCTTAGGTACGCTGCTGATTCTATCTCTCTTTCCGGTACGGTGGAATTATTGTTGTTTACATCACGTACTTATCAGATTTTCCAAGATATAATTGATTCTAGCAAACTTTTTAGTTCTAGATTGCCCAAATTTTCAATGAAATTGGACCTGGCAATTATATGACTTTTCAATTTTCTTTTTGTGTATATCTGGGAAGCACGGAAACTCCTACGGAGGACGTGTCCCCGTGTCGGAAACTGGGAAACACCAGGAAGCGGCAGAGAAGCGACAAGAAATGCGGAAAAGCATTCAAGAAACGGTCAACAAGTCGGAAACTCCGCGGAAACGGTCAACGCGGATCGGAAATGCGAAGGAATCGCAACACTGCGTTTTGAGCCAGATTTTTTATTTTTTTATAAAAAAAATTAATTCTTTTAAAATTTAAAATCCTTACCCAGTTACCCTAATCTATATTTTATATACTACTACTAAAGCCCTTCTTATCTATCATATGTGTCATCATTCTAGCTATGCCACATTATCAAATTTAATTGATTATTTACCTCTTCACCCTTCTAATTTTTTTCAAATTACATCATCTTTATCTACACAACTTTCCTTAGTTACCTAACAAGATATCATCAATATTTATATATAATATTTGATTATATACATACAAAGTAAACAAGCCATAATATTACTTACCAAAATTATATAAAGTTGGATAATCTTTCATTTATACACTATATTCGTAATCCATTTAGTAAAGTTTAACCATTTGCAGGACCTTAATTAATATTAGAACAAAATACTATTCACTATACAATTTTGCGAGACAAATATGAATGTCCTTCAACTAATGTAACCTTCTTCTTTTTAACAATTCAAGTGATAGATATTAAACATTCAATAAGAAAATAATTATGTCAAAAAAGTAAGAAAATAAAGTAAACTCGAACAAGATTATTCATCAAAATTGAAAGTAGATCCTAAATAATTATTATTTTAAAAGATATTAAATGGTAGTTGTATTAAGAAATTAGATAACATGTAAGATGATAAATGAATGATAAAAGATATATATTATTACTAAATAAAATTGTCATTCAGGTAAAAAACGTAACCTTAAAAATATGTTATAGATATGATAAAGGTAACTTTTATATGAAATCAATATAAAAATGAGAAAATTTTAATCAAAATATTAATGTATATTTTTATTATATATGGTAAGTGATATTTAATATATACGAAAAGTGATATAGAAAGAAGATAACCTGAATTTTAACAAAAATGAAGGATAAAGTGATTCTAAATTTTAAGGTAAATATTTGCTTATAGTAATATTTAGGGACAATGTCTAGAAAGATGTAAAACAAGATTATGTCCATATTTGAAGAGATATTAAATTTAAAATGTTACTGAAAATTATGAAAAGAAAAAGAAAACTATTAAATGAAAAGGATAAACATGTAATTGGCTTTAGACTCTTGCCTACGTGTCATACCTAAATGATTGACACGTAAAAAATATAAAATTGGCTTTAGTGTTAGTATACCGAATATAGATGTTATTTTCCATTGTTATTACCTTATTTTTCTTTCAGTCAAGAATTTACGTTTTGGTTAGCTTATGTTCAATTTTATAATATATGTTCTTCACATATTAGTGTAATTTTAGTGGATTCTAAATTATAGATATATATACCAAACCTTCGACATAATGTAAAATAATTTTTTTTAGTCATGTATTCAATTAGGATAGAATATATAATGCATTTTCCTTCTTTTTTGTTTGGTCTTAATTCATATGTTAACTCAATTATTGTATTTGTAGTTTTATTGTATTTGTAGTTGGCGTCCATAAAAAAAACTCTAGATTGGACATCAAATTGCACTTGAAATTAATCTAATGATTACCTTTAAAAAAACAAAAACTTAGCCGTATATAATGATTTCCTCATTCTTTTACGTTTGGTCTTAATTCATATGTTAACTCAATTATTAGTATTGTGGTTGCCGTCTTTAAGAAAACTCTAGATTTGACTCCATATCGCACTTGAAATTAGCCTAATGATTTCCTATAAAAAAAACAACTAAACCCTTATGTTACTGGCATATTTTCAGATCGTATTTTATACATGTAAATTAGGATAATATATGTTTTGAACTATAATCATAAAATATTCAAACTAAAATTATTTGTATACTAAAGCCGGCAAATTTGTCCTTTGATTTCAACGGTGACGTAATGTAAGTGTTATACAACATTAAAACCCGACAATGAGCATATGAAAACATCTAACAATTATATATGACTCAAATTTGGCATGTCAATTATATTATGTGTATTTATAGTTAATGTCCAACTTCATTTAGTATTAAGAAATATTTATGGGGATTTTTTTAGCTAATTAATCCTTATAATTTGATATAGAGTTAATCTAGGTAGTGTGACCCATCTTTTTCCTTCTCTTACCTATTCACTCTTATGCAAAAGAAGGTCGGACATAGCTACAACTTTAGGAAGAAAGACTTACATATATAACCTTATCTTCAATCTTTCACGAAGAATTGATCTATAAGGTTATGTATTTTATCCAAATGTTTTTTTATCAACATTATTATCATACATTTTTCATTATTTTGAGAGATTTATTTCATCGTTATTATTATATAACATTATTGATGCTAAATTTTATTGATTTTTTTTTTGGTTCATAAGAAGGGTTATACCCATTTATTCATATAATTAAAGTAGCTTACATACTTTCACATACAACTAAAACTAGCCAACCAATCAACAGCCTTATTTCCGAACGGAGGAATATACTTGATAGTAATACTCTATGACGGATCAATGATGTATTTTTTGATTATGAGGATGTAATTCTGGTGGAGCACTCCGCAGTTATAACATGCTCCAAAATTTCGATCGAGTCAACTTTGCATTTGCTTTGCTAGAGCAAATCCATGCAAAAGCCCCAGCAACTCTGCCTGAAAAGATGAGTTGCCCCATTCTTTCACCACAAAACCACGCAGGAACTCACCGTGATGATCACGCAATAGACCCCCAGCTCCAATCCAGTTACTGCCTGGAGAAAAAGAATCATCACAATTCAGCTTCAGCCAACCAACTTGCGGCCTGGTCCAGCTGACCACCGTAGCATCACGTCCTCCTAGATTCCGGCCCTTGCTAGCACTCAAGTCCAAATATTCAGCAGCCCTATCCAACACGAACCGAAACCTAGGCCCAGAGACCACCAAGTTGGTGTTGAATACCCTTGCATTCCTCCCAGCCGCCCGCCGTCCACCGCTGCGCTCAGCGAGCCTCTCAGGTATGTGCAGTGCGCGCCTCCTCTACACTTTTACGGGTCTACCGAGTCTTTCTTTGTGATTCGCGATTGTCTTTCCCTTCCCTCGTTCGCCGACCTATGTCCAGAAAGTGCTATTTCTGGATCTGTTTGAGCCTTACCATGGCTTCAGCTCAGAACATGAAAGCATTATCCAAAGTTGAGTGCTATTTGGACTCATCCGAATCCGAGCTTCCCTTTTCCTATCGTGCTTCTTTCTCCTTCTTTCTCGAATTTGCTGTTGGGATTTTCTCCTTGTTCGATTTTGTAGCAATTTGATAGCTAGAGATTGTCAAAATTTTCAATTGAACTGGACCTGGCAATTAGAGGATTTCTCAATTTTATATTGTTGTGTATATAAAGAACCTAGTCGATCTCCGTGATTCGCTATTGCCTTCCCCTCTATGTCCAAAAAGTGCCATTTCTAGATCTGCTTGATCCTTACCATGGCTTTGAGTGCTATGTGGACTCATCCGTATCCGAGCTTCTCTTTCCTATCGTGCTTCTTTTCCCTTTTTTTTTTTTCTCGAATTTGCCTCTTTGTTCGATTTTGTGGTTGTGGTGTTGAGATCTATAACTAGGTCTGAGCTGCTAAAATTTGGTCCTTCTTCGATCATTAAAAAATCAATTCATTAATGAATTCATGAGAGATCTCTTTTTAGATCCTTACATATTCGCTTTTCTTTAGGTAGTTGATACTTCCTTTTGGATTTTGAACCGTTTCAAAACTGCTTGATTTTGTCTTTTGGCATGGATGGGGAATTTCAATTTTCAGCTGTTATGATTATGAAGTTTGCTTATGGGTGGGCGGTGACCACCATTTAAAGTTGTAAATTAGTTCTATGTTATTTACTTGCAGATCTGGGTTTGACATCACTGTTCTAAAGAAATAATTGACCTATTACAAATGACACTCTCACTCACAAATGAATCAAATTTGCAATTTAGTTAGTGTAACTGTAGCCTACTATGCAATAATTAATGGTGATAGCTTTTGACATGATTTGAAGGTTAATCAACATATGAAACCACAATATAACATTAATTCAGCTACATTTTGTAGACCCTAAATACTGCATGGCAGACTACCACTTTGTGTACAAGGATGTGGAAGGAGCTTCCACACAGTGGGATGATATCCAGCGGAAGCTGGGAAATCTTCCAGCCAAAGCTCCAGCATTCAAGCCACCAGCATATGTTCCTGCAGAGGATGAAGACTCCAAGCCTAAAGACAGATCATGGATCGACTCCAAAACTGAAGAGGAACTTGAAGACCTAGAGGATGATCTAGATGATGATCGTTTCATTGAAGAATACAGGTCTTATTTTACTATCATTTTTTTAGCAGATTTAGATAATGGTTTCTTAGAAGGAAAAACTTGATCCACCTTTGAAGAGTTTCTAAATGAACTTTGTGTGACATTTGATGAATAGAAAGAAGAGAATGGAAGAGTTGAGGGAAGCAACCAAAGTTGCAAATTTTGGGTCTGTTACCCAAATTTCTGGGTCGGACTTTGTACGAGAAGTTTCTCAGGCGCCTCTAGAGGTGTGGGTGGTGGTGATTCTCTACAAGGAAGGGTAATGTATACTAGCATTTCTTATTTTGTTGATTTATCCAAGGACTTGGTGCAACCTCTCACTTTCTTCCGCAGTTATTTGTTTTTAGTTGTTCATGATTTATAATAGTATTGGCTACATTGCTGGTGTAGGTTTCCAGATTGTGACACACTAATGGGGAGTTTGGAAGAGCTATCCCGGAGATATCTGTGATACCCCGTATTTTTGTAAGGTTATTTTGGGAATTTTGGAATTTTCCCGAGTACCCGTTGTGTACGTCGGATTTAATACAGAGAGTTTGAGACATTTTGTAATGTGCTCTGTATCTGTAATATTTTTCTCAGTGAAATAATATACAGACAACATACCTTGGATTTTAATATTCATTCGCGTACGATAATTTTTATCCCGGTTTAATGTCATGTTCGTTCAAAGCTGAACGGGCGGAAAAGCTGGTCACGACGACCGCCGTACAGTCGCGGCGACCGCCATCGCGGATCCAAGAACGGCGACCGCTGTACAGTCACGGCGCCCGCCGTCCCAATGCTCGAGGTGGTAGCTGGCGTGCCAGGCTACGGCGGCGACCGCCGTAAATTACGACGCCCGCCGTAATTGCCACCGTCGTTGTCCGGGAGTCTTTGCCCGATGGTCGCCGGCGTGGTTCTGGCGAGCGCCGAACTAGCTTTCGTAGGCCCATCTTCGTGCTCCAGATGCTTTGGCTATAAAAGGAGGTGTTGGGGAAAGGATTTGAGTCATCACAAACACCGAACCTCTGCCAAATTTTCGTGTCGTCGGAGTTGTGTTTCACCGGAGTTCGCAAGCTCTCGTCGGTGTCGTTTGGTGGTGTTTTCAGAAGCCCTTTAGAAGCCTTTTGGTTGCCTTTGGAGGTCAGAACCCAAGCAAGGCGGAAAGGGGTCGAAACGCGCATCGTTTTGGTGAGATTTCTCTCGTTTCAGTCGTCTGAGTTCTTCACGGCGACCGCCGTTTTCTTCACGGCGCCCGCCGTGATGAATGCGGCGACCGCCGCCAAGAACAGCGACCGCCGCCAGTGCCCAGAATGCCTTCGTGGCTTTGGCTTGGTTGGTTGTGGTCGTGGCGTCTTTCCTTTCGTTCTCTTTCGTCGTTTTTAGATTCGCACTACGGTTATGTCGGATCTAACTTAGGGTTCCTTTTATGGGTCGACTCGAAGGTTGTTGTGCTGTCGGAGCTATACCCCCGTGTCGAGCCCGGAATCCAGTTGTCGTCGTTAGGCTATTTTGCGGATAAGGCAAGTGGCGGTTCGCTCTTGCTCGTTCATTCCATATTTACATTAATTATCAGTAGTTTATCTGAGTAATTAATTTGGAATGAATACTCTGTTTGTCTGGAAACGGTTTTTATAAACTGTTTTGGAAAATCATATAATAGGTTGTATATCTGTTAGAACAACGCTATTATCTGTGATCGCCTTTCGGGCCTTTATGTGGATTTATCCTGTAACTGTTATTGTGCTGTAACTGTTTAGTTAGCACTGTTAGATAGGACCGTTACTCGGACTCTGTCCAGTCGTTTCTTTATAATCTGGTATCGGGGTGACTCGTCTTCATCTGGTACTATTCTAAAATCATGATCGGTCTCTTTCACAAGTGTGTAGAGACAGGACACTTAGCTGGTGTCACAAGCCTTCCGGTGTACGTCACTCTCGATGAAACGTATACTAAGATGTGTCGTCCCAATGATGGGGTACACATGTAAAAGTCTAATAAACGTGATGTGTGTTTTTGAAACATAAATCAGATAAAATGCTACTCGACGCACATAATTAATAAACCTTCGGCGAGTAGTGCAGCTAAGTTATAGTGCAGCTAGGAAAACTCGTCTCGACTTTGATCATAGTACGTTCTCTTTCCAATCTGGACTCGCTGTATGCGGTGAGGTTGGTCGTGAACCGAAGCATCTTAGTCAACTTTTAAATCATTGTTGTATGATGCTGTAAACATTCCAGATTTGTCATACTTCCTTAAAGACTCATTTCCGTTGGAGTCTTCTTTTCGAGTCGATTTCTGTGAAGGTTCAGTCTTCCATAATCTTCTCTTGTGCATACCTCTTGTCTATTCCAGTAGGAGTATGATGGTTGGCTATCGTCATCGATTATTATTCGAGAAGCGATGAGTCTAACATAATACGACTGCTTCGAACCATTATGCTTTGTACCCTTGCTAGTCTATTCAAGTAGACTAACCCACGAACTTTGTTCTCTGCATGTGGGCTGGTGTCATCCGTTCGATTCGGCACATCAGATCGAAAGTAGCTCAGAAGAATAGAAGGACTATGGAGTCGACAGTGGTTTTTGAACGTTTTAATTATTTTTTTAATCAGGTTGAGATCTTTTGGACAATGACTTTGGTTGTAATGTACTTTATAAGACTTCCACTGTTTTTGGTTTAAACTCTGTGTTGGCCTATTCGGGATTGGGTTGTAATCCCGTAACTCTGTTTCTTTAACAATGTTATGTTTGGGATTGAATGCTTTGATCATTATGTATCATTTGTATTTCATAAATTGTATTTAAACGGTAAAGCCTTGGGTGATCTCGGTAAGGAACACTGGGGTCACTGGCGGTAATACCTTTCCAAAAGGGTTAAGTTTTGGGGGTGTTACAGTTGTGGTATCAGAGCCAAAGGTTTTAAAACGGGTTTAGGATTTTTATAAACCATTTATCCGTTTTCGAAAATGCTTTAAAAAGGGCTCTGAATTTTCAAAGTAAAAAGAATTTAAAAACACCGTTCATAGTCATGTCTTCTGGATAGTCTGATATAGTAAGCTTGCTTCTATGTCTAGAAAGACTAATTCCTTCATCGTTATCCTATAGGAGATGGGTGCATGTCTCTCTCTGAAGAAGGGGTCGGAAGATGCCGAGATGGATTCACCGTGTACCGAGAGGCTAGACTTCCCTATACCCCAGAGATGCTTCGAGATTGGAGGCCCGAGTAGCCCATCTGAGGAGATCAAGCATGTGCTTCCTGAGTCGGTAGTTCTGGTGTCAAGGAATGCTGTAGTTCCTGTGACAGCGCCAGTGGAACCACCAAGGGAGGAAGCAATGCAAGATGATGAATCGTCTAGGTACGCGAGAGGGTACTACAATGACGATTACCTGATGGATGTGATTATTGAAGGGAGCGAGGAGGAAGATGAAGAAGAGGACCCCATAGAGGATGACCCCGAAGAGGAAGAGGACCCCATCGAGGATGATCCCGAGGAGGATACCGAGATGGACCTCAGCGGACAAAACCAGGAGTTTGATGACTTGAGGCACTTGCTGGTGGATAGTCAGGAAACGGGGATACAATTTATTCACCCCAGTACAGAGTTACCACCTATGCAAGAGTTGCCACCAGTGCCAGAGTACGCACCCATGTCAGAAGCTGATTGGGAGGCACTGTATACCGAGTACGGTATTAGGAGAAGTGACAGGGAATCTCAGTCTATCCCTACTCCAAGAAGAAGGAGGTCAGAATCCGAGCTGCAGGAGATCCTCTGCCAGAGCGAGGTAATCTCTACAGAACAGCAGCATCGGAGGGATGAGCTGATCGCCAGTACTCAGAGGAGGGCTGGGATAGAAGGACCAATCATGGACGACCCATACCTTACCATGACTGAGGTAGGACCATGTGCTTCAGGGTCAAGCCGGGTGCGAAACCCATCGCCAGAGCTCGATGGTGAGCCTAGTCCGAAGAGACCTTGCATGAGTTGCCAGTCTTATGAGAGACATTTTTGAACGCCTTGATGAGAATTGGCGTTGCCTATCGCAGTAGTTTCGTTTCTTAGCATTCCAAGTTTATACTATGTGTAATATTTCAGTATTACGGCAAGTACTCTGAGAAACACTTATATCTTCGAGCAATGTTGTCCTAGCGCTCGGATGATAGACTTATGTGTAGCTTGTGTAACAGTTCGAAGGTTCATCTATAAAATGCCAAGTTGATCTATTCTGAGTAATTTCTTTACGTTGGTATATTGCATAAGTATATTGCATAATATTAATGTATTGAATGCTTGGAATTGGATCGATAAACAGATGGTGAACCCAAGAAGCACGAGGAACTCGATTCGAGCCGGTGCTGGGACTAGTCAAGATCCCAGGCCAGCAGGAAGAGGTGTTCAGGATGAGCACGAGTCAGAGTCTCGCGTCCAGCATAGGCGTGAAGGTCAAGATCAGACCCAAGCGCCGACACTGTTTGATGCCGCAACTGTTGAGGCGATTCGCGGGATTGTGATGCATGCAATTGCAGACGTATTGAGACCAAGTGCGCTTCAAGCGCAAGAAGTGCCTACTAACGCAGCGGTTCCTGATATTGTGGAGCCCAGGAACCCTGTGGTTCAAGAGAATGCCGTCAGGGCTAGAGACAGCTATGGTCGCGCTCTTAAGACCATCACTTCCATGAGGCCCGACTGCTATAACGGGAAAGGGGAGCCAATAGCAGTGACTCATTGGTTCTCCCATATGGAGAGGCTGTTTCGGAACATGGAGTGTACTGAGGCCGAGAAGGTCCATATCGCTTCTCTTCAGCTGAAGGAGGAGGCTAGCGAGTGGTGGGAGAACACAGGTTTGGCTGAGAGCCCAGTGTTGACTTGGTCGATGTTCAAGACCAAGATGGTTGATCGCTTTTTCTCTCGTGCTATGAGAGAGGAGAAGCATAAAGAGTTCTTGTACCCAAGGACGGATGGTCTGAAAGTGACCGAGTTGGCGTCTAAGTTCAATCATCTTTTACAGTACGCCCCTGCCGAGATCACCAGCGAGGCCCAAAAGATCTGGTACTTCCACGAGTGGATGAGCCCGGATATCAAGCCGTTAATGGTGCACCACACATGCTCTACCTTGGAGCAGTATGTGGATTGTGCCTATAAGTTGGAGATAACTCTAGAGGAGTCCACCAAAAGGCGCAACCGACAGAAGTCGATGCAGAACCAGAACCAGGGAGGTGGTTTTAAGCGCCCTGCGCCACCGTCTAACTTTGCCAAGTCTGGCCGAGCTAAGACGGAGATGACGCAAGGAGGATCGACTTAGCAGTCAGGGCAGACCAAGAGTTCAGTTCAGTGTTATAACTGTGGTACGGCTGGGCACAAGAGCAATGAGTGTCAGAAGGAGAAGAGGTCGTGCTTTGGGTGTGGACGTGATGGTCATCTGCAAAAGTTCTGCAAGCAGGGGAAGCAGAAGGGAGTAGAGTCGCAGCAAGGGTCAGATCATCAGAGCAACCGACCTAGGTTTAAGCCTACCGAGACTCCTAGCCCTTCAGTGCAGACGACTGATCAGAACAGGGGAAAGGCCCCAACTGTTTCTGGAAGTCAGGGTCAACGCTTGTACGAGATACGTGAAGCAGATGGACCCAACGCTCCGATTGCTCAAGGTACTCTATACCTTCACTCTACTTCAATGTGCATTCTGTTTGATTCTGGTGCTACGCATTCCTTTATTTCGGATAGTTGTGTTAGCAAGTTAGATTTAGTGTGCAACGATTCGTGCGACCCTTTCGTCGTTAATCTTCCTAATGGAGAACGTTTGGTGGGAACCAAGCATCTGTCCGACTTTCCGA
The DNA here is from genome assembly GCA_027886185.1 of Rheum nobile. Taxonomy (NCBI): domain Eukaryota; kingdom Viridiplantae; phylum Streptophyta; class Magnoliopsida; order Caryophyllales; family Polygonaceae; genus Rheum; species Rheum nobile. The sequence continues at coordinate 2,301,116 of WOAB01000236.1, read as the reverse complement.
TTACCATTCAGGATAAGGAATTCGAGGCAGATTTAATCTGCATAGCCATGGCTCCATACGACATTATTCTCGGTATGGATTGGCTGACGCGTCACAAGGCGGTGATCGACTTCAGTTCAAGAACGGTGACGGTGTCATCTGGGGGCCAGTTCATGTGCAAGTTCAAAGGTCGAAATGACGCTGATAACGGCAAGCTGATCAATGCGATGGCTGCGTTTAAGCTACTACGACAAGGATGTGTCGGGTACCTTTGTTACTTGGATTCGCCTACGAAGGATGGACCTGAGATTCTTGATATTCCTGTAGTTAGGGAGTTTTCGGATGTCTTTCCGGAAGAAATTCCTGGATTACCCCCGAACCGTGACATAGAGTTTTCAATTGATCTTGAGCCTGGTACGACGCCGATTTCCAAATCACCGTATCGGATGGCTCCAGCTGAGATGCAAGAATTGAAGAATCAACTTGAAGGTCTCCTTTACAAAGGTTATGTCAGGCCGAGTGCATCGCCGTGGGGTACTCCGGTATTATTCGTCAAAAAGAAGGACGGATCGTTCCGACTTTGTATCGACTACCGAGAGTTGAACAAGGTGACGATCAAGAACAAGTATCCTTTGCCTAGGATTGATGACTTGTTGGACCAGTTGCAGGGAGCAAAGGTTTTCTCCAAGATCGACTTGAGATCTGGATATCACCAGCTCAGAATTCGTGAGCAGGACATTCCTAGAACTGCGTTCAGGACCAGATATGGTCATTACGAGTTCGTAGTGATGTCTTTTGGGCTTACAAATGCTCCAGCTGTCTTTATGGATTTGATGAACCGATGTTTTCACCAGTACTTGGATAAGTTCGTGGTGGTCTTCATCGACGACATTCTGATATATTCTCCGAATGAAGAAGTCCATGAGGAACATCTGCGGATTGCCTTGTCAATCCTTAGACAACATCAGATTTTTGCTAAATTGTCTAAATGTGAATTCTGGATAAAGGAAGTGGCTTTCTTAGGCCACAGAATCAATAAAAATGGGGTTATGGTTGATCCCCAAAAGATTGAAGCGGTGGCTAATTGGACACAGCCCCAGAACGTGAAGGAGGTGCGCAGTTTTCTTGGACTTGCCGGGTATTACAGAAGGTTCGTAGAAGGATTTTCAAAGATCGCTCTACCTATGACCAATCTACTCCGTAAGGTTCACAAGAAGTTTGTTTGGAATGACAAGTGCGAGGCCAGTTTCCAGGAGTTGAAGCGACGGCTGACCTCGGCACCCGTGTTAGCACTCCCAGAAGGGAATGACGATTATGTGGTCTATAGTGATGCTTCAAAGTGTGGTTCGGGTTGTGTACTGATGCAGAAAGGCAGAGTTATTGCTTACGCATCTAGACAACTCAAGACTTACGAAGAAAACTATCTGACCCATGATCTTGAGTTAGCAGCGGTTGTCTTTGTGCTAAAGATTTGGAGGCATTATCTCTACGGTATAAGATGTCAAGTCTTCACTGACCACAAAAGTCTCAAGTATATATTTACTCAAAAGGAGCTAAATATGAGACAACGCCGCTGGCTAGAGTTGCTCAAAGACTACGACATGGAGTTGCTGTATCATCCGGGCAAGGCTAATATAGTAGTTGATGCACTAAGCCGGAAGACAACGCACGAGACTGTAGTTGCTCTACTTACTGTTCAGACCAAGCTAAACCAAGAGTCATGCGACATTGAAGTCTTGTATGACCAACGTAGAGGGTACCTGAGTATGATGGAAATTCAGGCTACACTGCTGGATCAGATCAAAGAAAAGCAAGTCGATGACATCATCTTGGTGAAGTTAAGCAGTGAAGTGATGGATGGGAAAGCTTCCAGTTTTGTGGTTCAGGATGATGGATCACTTTGGTTTCATGATCGGATCTGTGTGCCTGACACAGAAGGTCTTCATCAGTTGGTGATGAGAGAAGCTCATTCATCCGCTTATTCTGTGCATCCTGGCTCTAGCAAGATGTACAAGGACCTCAGGAAGAAGTTTTGGTGGCCAAACATGAAGTGGGACGTAACAGACTTTGTGGCAAAGTGCTTAACTTGCCAGAAGGTCAAGATCGAACACCGTAGGCCAGGTGGTGAGTTGCTACCTCTCCCAGTGCCAGAATGGAAATGGGAGGACATCGCCATGGACTTTATCATTGGGCTACCAAAGACTCGAAGTCAGAGGGATGCTATCTGGGTAATTGTGGATAGGCTTACGAAAAGTGCTCATTTCATAGCCATCAAGACCACATGGGAAACCCAGAAGTTAGCAGAAGTCTACCAGAAGGAGATTGTCCGCTTACATGGCATTCCTAAGACCATTGTATCGGACCGAGATGGCCGTTTCATGTCAAGGTTCTGGCAGGAACTTCATAAGGCTATGGGAACCGAGTTGAGGTTCAGCACCGCGTTTCATCCTCAGACAGATGGCCAGTCTGAAAGGACCATCCAGATCCTGGAGGATATGCTTAGAGCTTGTGTACTCGATCGTCCGACTAGCTGGGAGGACAACTTAAGTCTGATTGAGTTCACGTACAACAATAGCTGGCATGCTACAATCAAGATGGCTCCATTTGAAGCTTTGTATGGTCGCAAATGCAGATCTCCGATTTGTTGGGATGATAATGCCGACAAAATTCTGCTTGGACCAGAGTTGGTCGAAAGGACGGCCTCAGACATTGCTTTGATCAGACAAAGGATGTTGACCGCTCAAAGTCGACAGAAGTCCTACGCAGATCAGAAGCACAGGACTGTCGAGTTCGAGGTCGGTGACAAGGTTTTTGTCAAGGTATCGCCATCCAAAGGAGTTTTCAGATTTGTTAAGCGTGAGAAGCTTAACTCTCGCTACGTGGGACCATTCGAGATTCTGGATAGAGTAGGATCTCTAGCGTACCGCTTGGCGTTGCCGCCATCGGCTCACCCGGTGCATAACGTGTTTCACGTATCTTTGCTCAGAAAGTATGTGCCAGATGAGTCTCATGTGCTTAGTTATGAGGACATCGAGATTCAAGCTAATGGTACTTATGAAGAGTTGCCCGTGCGCATTTTGGAGCATCGGGAGAAGCGTTTGCGCAACAAGATCGTGCCGTTGGTACGAGTGCTGTGGTCCAAGTCAGGGACCGAAGAAGTTACTTGGGAGACGTGGGAAACCGAGTCAGATATGCTCAGGCATTTTCCCGAGTTATTTTCGACCTAAGTTTCGGGTCGAAACTTCTTTTAAGGGGGAGGAGATGTGATACCCCATATTTTTGTAAGGTTATTTTGGGAATTTTGGAATTTCCCCGAGTACCCGTTATGTACGTCGGATTTAATACAGAGAGTTTGAGACATTCTGTAATGTGCTCTATATCTGTAATATTTTTCTCAGTGAAATAATATACAGACAACATGCCTTGGATTTTAATATTCGTTCGCGTACGATAATTTTTATCCCGGTTTAATGTCATGTTCGTTCAAAGCTGAACGGGCGGGAAAAGCTGGTCACGGCGACCGCCGTACAGTCGCGGTGACCGTCGTCGCGGATCCAAGAACAACGACCACCGTACAGTCACGGCGCCCGCCGTCCCAATGCTCGAGGTGGTAGCTGGCGTGCCAGGCTACGGCGGCGACCGCCGTAAATTACGACGCCCGCCGTAATTGCCACCGTCGTTGTCCGGGAGTCTTTGCCCGATGGTCACCGGCGTGGTTCTGGCGAGCACCGAACTAGCTTTCGTAGGCCCATCTTCGTGCTCCAGATGCTTTGGCTATAAAAGGAGGTGTTGGGGAAAGGATTTGAGCCATCACAAACACCGAACCTCTGCCAAATTTTTGTGTCGTCGGAGTTGTGTTTCGCCGGAGTTCGCAAGCTCTCATCGGTGTCGTTTGGTGGTGTTTCCAGAAGCCCTTTAGAAGCCATTTGGTTTCCTTTGGAGGTCAGAACCCAAGCAAGGTGGAAAGGGGTCGAAACGCGCATCGTTTTGGTGAGATTTCTCTCGTTTCAGTCGTCTGAGTTCTTCACGGCGACCGCCGTTTTCTTCACGGCGCCCGCTGTGATGAATGCGGCGACCGCCGTTTTCTTCACGGCGTCCGCCGTGATGAATGCGGCGATCGTCGCCAAGAACAGCGACCGCCGCCAGTGCCCAGAATGCTTTCGTGGCTTTGGCTTGGTTGGTTGTGGTCGTGGCGTCTTTCCTTTCGTTCTCTTTCGTCGTTTTTAGATTCGTACTACGGTTATGTCGGATCTAACTTAGGGTTCCTTTTATGGGTCGACTCGAAGGTTATTGTGCTGTCGGAGCTATACCCGTGTCGAGCCCGGAATCCAGTTGTCGTCGTTAGGCTATTCTGCGGATAAGGCAAATGGCGGTTCGCTCTTGCTCGCTCGTTCCATATTTACATTAATTATCAGTAGTTTATCTGAGTAATTAATTTGGAATGAATACTCTGTTTGTCTGGAAACGGTTTTTATAAACTGTTTTGGAAAATCATATAATAGGTTGTATATCTGTTAGAACAACGCTATTATCTGTGATCGCCTTTCGGGCCTTTATGTGGATTTATCCTGTAACTGTTATTGTGTTGTAACTGTTTAGTTAGCACTGTTAGATAGGACCGTTACTCGGACTCTGTCCAGTCGTTTCTTTATAATCTGGTATCGGGGTGACTCGTCTTCATCTGGTACTATTCTAAGATCATGATCGGTCTCTTTCACAAGTGTGTAGAGACAGAACACTTAGCTGGTGTCACAAACCTTCCGGTGTACGTCACTCTCGACGAAACGTATACTAAGATGTGTCGTCCCAATGATGGGGTACACATGTAAAAGTCTAATAAACGTGATGTGTGTTTTTGAAACATAAATCAGATAAAGTGCTACTCGACGCACATAATTAATAAACCTTCGGCGAGTAGTGCAGCTAAGTTATAGTGCAGCTAGGAAAACTCGTCTCGACTTTGATCATAGTACGTTCTCTTTCCAATCTGGACTCGCTGTATGCGGTGAGGTTGGTCGTGAACCGAAGCATCTCAGTCAACTTTTAAATCATTGTTGTATGATGCTGTAAACATTCCAGATTTGTCATACTTCCTTAAAGACTCATTTCCGTTGGAGTCTTCTTTTCGAGTCGATTTCTGTGAAGGTTCAGTCTTCCAGAATCTTCTCTTGTGCATACCTCTTGTCTATTCCAGTAGGAGTATGATGGTTGGCTATCGTCATCGATTATTATTCGAGAAGCGATGAGTCTAACCTAATACGACTGCTTCGAACCATTATGCTTTGTACCCTTGCTAGTCTATTCAAGTAGACTAACCCACGAACTTTGTTCTCTGCATGTGGGCTGGTGTCATCCGTTCGATTCGGCACATCAGATCGAAAGTAGCTCATAAGAATAGAAGGACTATGGAGTCGACGGTGATTTTTGAACGTTTTAATTATTTCTTTAATCAGGTTGAGATCTTTTGGACAATGACTTTGGTTGTAATGTACTTTATAAGACTTCCGCTGTTTTTGGTTTAAACTCTGTGTTGGCCTATTCGGGATTGGGTTGTAATCCCGTAACTCTGTTTCTTTAACAATGTTATGTTTGGGATTGAATGCTTTGATCATTATGTATCATTTGTATTTAATAAATTGTATTTAAACGGTAAAGCCTTGGGTGATCTCGGTAAGGAACACTAGGATCACTGGCGGTAATACATTTCCAAAAGGGTTAAGTTTTGGGGGTGTTACAATATCCTGCCACAAAATTTGTGAAGATAATATCTACTGATTGCATACCGAATTATCCAGATCAAAATCTCCCCACTTTGTTGGTCTATAACAATGGTGCTGTGAAAGCAAATCATGTTGGATTGCGTAGTTTTGGCAGGAGATGCACGCCTGAAGGTAGTAATTACCACATCATGTTCTTCATTTTGGTGATAAATCTTCCTTTCAGTCAGCATTTGTGCTAGTGATTGATCTCAGTGCATCAAATTACATGTGCTTGTTGCAATATAATGATAGACCCTATTTACGCCTTTACTTATCTTGGTTGTTTGATGATGCATCTGGCGTTTAGCATCCGGTCCCAATTCTTCATCCACATTCATGAAGTATAGAGTTGAGGTTTCAAATTGTTTGCAGTATCAACTGTCATTGTTTGCTTTTTTGGTAGAAGTAAATACTTCCACTTAGATTCTGATCTATCTCCATATATGGATCATTGTAGGTGTTGCTTTAGTGTTGTGTCAATCAGATCCCGTGCTCAATGATGGACAAAGTGGCTCAGATTCATCCAAATCATCTATTCTTCATGGAGTCCAGAGAAGATTTATTGAGAGTTTAGTTACCCAGCATGAAAACAAAGATGATAACAGTGATTAGAGTGCCGCCTTGGTTGTTTTATTTCACTAATATCGATTCCAAATGTTCTGTTATGTGGGAATTACTAGTTATCTCCCATCTTTTATCTCCTTCAAAAAAAGTCTTCGACGCTTAAAATTAAAACATGCTTTCAGCGTTTCGCTTATTAGTTTTTGGTTGGAAAGTATGTAAGAAAATTAAAACACGCTTTACTGTTACAGTTTGAACTTTGCTCGATCTGTTCATTTGTGTGCTATATAATTTATATTTGTATGGAGTCTCATCTAAATAGCCAGTCACCTACTCCACCCGTCGCCCATTTTTAAATATAATTCAAGTGGCTTTGGAATATATACTGAAGAAATCTATAATGCCTACAGGCTACAGTAAAATAGTTGTTATTCGATCGTGAGCATCCGATATTAAATTTAGTGATTATAGTCAAATCATAAAATTGCACAACTTTGATTGAGATTGTCATGTCATAACTAGCTTTTGCAACAATTAAGAATAAATTAAAATAAAATAAAAGTGCACTTGGACAACAGTAAAAAAGAGGTTGTCAAGAGCTTTGCTAACCTCTCTAAAACAAAAAAATGAAAACGCTCTCCGTACAACTCATCCCTCCAACCCTAGAAAACTTTGAACCGTCGCTTCTGGCCCTCACCATCGCCATAGCCTCCAAGCTTGATCCCCTGAACAATGAAGCTCCCACTCTTCGAAGCAATTCCGACCAAGATTCTGACCTCTTTCAACGCGAGTTCAAGAGAAATCGAAAGTTTTGCCTTTACGGCGAAGAGACTTGGGCCATTATCTTCCTCCGTTTCGGCGATGGTGGCGGGTGGTCCGGCCTACCGACGACTTGGTGGGAGCGAATTTGGGGCAGCGTCCCTAGGATCTGATGCGGCTGTGTGGAAGACATGCTCTTCTTCGTTGAAGAGAGTGGATCTGGAGCAACCGCTAGTGAGATCTTCGACTTGGGCTTACAGAACCTCTCCAGTGGAACCTTCCTGCTGCCGGTGTGGGATCCGGGTTCGCTGGAAAGATGGCGCCGAATGGAGGAGGAGATCTGGTGTTGTGTGGGATTTCTTGTTCTCGATAGAGGAGATCCGGTGTTGCGCCGATTGAAGGAGGAGATCTCATTTCTGTTGTTCGAGACTGGATCCAGCTTTACAGGTGTGATCTTTCCTTATCACCTCTTTATTTTTCTTTGCTTGATTTCTCTTATGTTCTCTATCCTATATGCTTGAACCCTTATTGGCTGAATCTGACTCACCGACTCTTGACCACCATCAATTTGCTCTCTGTCTTATTGAACTGGTGCCCTTACTGCTTTCTTTCTTCAGTTTGTGGCCTTGTGTTTGGGTCTCCTTTGTCCAGTCCTTTGGACCAAGGAAAATGAACTATGAATGAGGTTTTATGCACCTCTCCTGGGGCCTCTATTTCCTTGTTTGCTGCTAATATTACTAGCCCTGATCCCATTGTTTCTAACCCTTATGAGGCAATCCCTCTTTCTGCGATCAATACTACTACTAAAACCTACTCTGAAATTGACTATCTCGACCCCTGTTTCTTTAGCTTTGAATGGTTTTATCATTCCTTAAATTGCATGACTTATGACATTATTAGTATGCTGGTTGATACCAAGGACAATTACTAGAACAATAATGGTAGAATCTTCTTCCCTTTTCTTTGGTATATTGAGGAAATTTTTTGGTGCATTATCCCACATAATCGGACCATGGGAAATGGAGAAAATCCTCAGATCACTGAACAATCGTACTGGATGAACAATAATGACAATGTGAACCATATCTCCCTGAATAATCAAATCTGAAAATTGATCTCCAAGCTTCACAGTTGTTTGTATCTGTGTTGGTTGGTGTTTATGTTTAATACATCTGTTTCTCTTTACAACTTTTGTGAGATCTGCTTTTATCTTGAATGGATCTGCTTAACCTTTGGTGATACTCTTAACTATTGGATTCATCTTACTTATTGGTACTACCACGATCCTAAATAATGTTGTACCTTATTTTGTTTGAATCAGGACACAAGAGACCAACCAATCTCTCAAGAGCAGAACATTGGAACTGACGATCAAACCAATACTGCAAGAAATGATCATCTCTACAACATTGAACAAAATTTGAAAACCTATCCCTTGAACAAACAACTCTGGAGGTTTACCTCTATGAACAAAATTCTTTTGAACAATGATGGGGAACTACTTTTTGTTGGTTTCTTGTCCTTTGAATTCTGGAAATGTTGTATCAATATATATCAAACTATCACCTGGATACCTTATGATGAACTGAACTTTTGTGTGAATTGGGGTTGTTTCTATAGTTTTCGTATGAATACTTACCTCCAGACAAAGATTAAGCATATCTTTTTGAATGAGTTTACTCACTCTTTCAGATATCAACTGACACTTATGGTCTTAGCGGACACTATTGATACAATTTCATGTTTTCAGAAAACAGGGAAATTGCAGGCTTGCAAAGCTATGTACCATAGCCCACTACCAGAACACGATTCTGATAACACTTGCTATGAAGCTATATCTTTAAAGGAGGAAATCAATCATTACCTGGCTAAACAAAAACTAAACCTAAATGAAACAACTAAAAATAAGGGAATTAAACCTCCTTCATTTTTTACATCGATCAAAAACATAACACTAATTAGAGATGATAATAAGTCCCCTAGATGTCTTATGATATGGGGCAATATTAAAATTGGTTTTTTATGAAGATCACAACCTGGAATTGTCGTGGAATCGGAAAGAAAACCTTTTGGATGGATGTTGAATCCTTCTGCAAAATTGAACGAATTCAATTAATTGCACTCTTTGAAACAAGAACAAACAAAGAACCAAGTGAAAAAGTGTGGAGAAAAGCGGGATTTGATCAATTCTATTGTGTACCGGCTACGGGTTTCTCGGGTGGTATTTGTGTTATGTGAAAAACCTACCAACTTACAAATGAAATCCTTGAAATTGACCAATGTGATACAAGGTTTATTACTGGAAAGTATACAAATCAGCTCACGAACAAAAAACTTATGTTGATCCTAACTTATGCTCCACCGAATGAATCTGCAAAGAATGTGTTTTGGGATGGACTCACCTCTTTTATTAAAAATTGCTCTCTTTCGTGCATTATTATGGGAGATTTGAATGAAATTCAAGACCTTTTTGAAAAATTAGGTGGGTTAATACCACCCTTGACAAAATTTGCTAGATTACGACATTTTAAGAATGAATGTGAACTACTGAAAACTCTTATTCAAGGAAACATCTATACATGGCGAAAGAACATTACAGAAATAGATAACATATATGAAAAACTGGATAGGATACTCATTCATCATCAGATCCTTTAATGGTACCCTGATATCTATACCAAACACTTTGTTTTTACCAGCTCAGATCATTGTCCAATCTCTATTGAACTTTATTCAACAATACCTTTTAAAAATCAGCCATTTAAATTTGAGAAAATCTGGATGACCAGAAAGGATTTTAGAAATGTTGTCAAACAAGCCTGGAGAACTAACTATCATAGATCGAGATTGTATAATCTTGTATCCAAAACAAAATTACTGAAGAAACATGCCAAGATCTGAAATAAAAGCACTTTTGGCAACATATTTACTCAATTACAAACCATAGAAAAACAACTCTCTGAAATCCAAACGGAGATTTGTACTTATCCTACAAATGATCTCATTAAAAAATAAATTAGAATCATAGAAAAAAAAAAACTTCTTTGTTTCCAAAAAATCTACTGGAACCAAAGATCTAAAGTTAAACACATTAAATTAAATGATACGAACACTAGCTATTTTTATAAAATAGCAAGTGGAAGAAGAAATAGAAAAATCATCAAAGAAATTAAAACACAAGAAGGAACAAGTATCACTGGAGAAGAAAACATTAGAAATGAAATCATAAATGATTTCATTAAAAGATTCAGAAGTGAAAATATAAACCAGAGACTATTTCAGGAAAACCTTGAATTAATTCAGTTTGAAATCTCTACAGAGGACAACTTAGAATTAATAAGAAACGTATCCAATGAAGAAATTAAGAAGATTTTCTTTAACATTGGCTCAGACAAATCACATGGGCCTGATGGTATGACAGCAGAATTCTACCAAAAATATTGGGACATTGTAGGTCCCTCTGTTATCCAAGCAGTTAAAAGCTTTTTCCTTTTCGGGAAATTGTTCAAACAAATAAATCATACATTCATCTCCTTGATCCCAAAATGTGACAATCCGAACTCTACTAATCACTATAGACCTATAAGTCTATGCTCCACAATTTATAAAATAATCTCGAAGATCATAACAAGACTTAAAGGAACCATGGAGAAATTAATTTATCCCCTACAAGGTGCCTTTGTTGCTAACAGAGCAATTTAAGATAATATCTTGATTGCCCATGAAATCTTTCACTCTTTCAAATTGAAAAAAGAAACTGAAGGTTTCATTACGCTAAAATTAGATATGGAAAAAGTCTATGATAGAATTGAATGGAATTTCATCATTAAAACTATGGAAAAGTTTGGATTCCATGAAAAATTTATCAACTGGATAAAAGAATGCATTACAACGGTATCTTTCTCGGTGCTTGTAAACAACGGACCCACATAAATATTTAAACCAACAAGAGGACTTCGACAGGGTGACCTCCTATCCCCCTTCTTGCTTATTTTAGGATCTGAAATCCTTGCTAGAAAACTCCAAAAAGCCTCAGAAAGACCTCGTAATCCTCTAGAATTTCAAATCACTCAACAAAGATCAAGAATTCCGTTTTTGGCATTTGCGGATGACATTGTGATTTTCTCAAAAGCTAAACAGGAACACTCAAGGACATTATTGATGACTATTGTAAAATCTCAGGACAAAAAGTAAATTTTCATAAATCGGCTTTTCAAGTCACAAAAAAGGTTACCAATCAGAAGAAATTAGCAATACAAGGTATTCTCACAATCACAAACATGATATCTCTCGAAAAATACCTTGGTTGCCCTATCATTAATGGTATAGTCAACTCGAATACCTTTGCTGATCTCTTAATTAGCACCCAACAACAACTATCTAAATGGAAAGCAAATTCTTTTTCCTAAGCAGGAAGAACAACACTAATAAAAACCAATCTGGCAGCAAGACCAAATTATCTTATGCAAAGCTTTATGTTACCTACACACACACAATGAACTTGACAAGTTAAACAGATCTTTCTTTTGGAATAAAGACAGCTCCTACAAACCTCTAATAGACTGGGAAAAAATATGTAAACCAACACAACAAGGAGGTCTTGGATTGAGAAAATCAAAGAACATGAATAAAGCCCTACAATTCAAATTACTATAGAAAATCTTAGCAGAACCGAATAACTATTGGGTTAGAGTTGTCACTGAAAAATATTTGAAAACAATCCATATTTTTCATTATGAGAAAAAAAGAAATTGCTCTTGGCAATGGTCCAAAATGATTGAACTCATTGATGAATTCAAGTCTGGATTAATTTGGCAAGTTGGCAATGGCAGAACAATCAAATTCTGGTCGGATAATTGGGTCTTGAACACCCCTTTATGTGATATCATGAACACACAATCAATCCTGAATAAGGATGCCCTAGTAGCTGACTTTATGCTGTTAAATAAAACCTGGAATAAGGACCTAATAGAAAAATGCTTACCACATGATTTAGCCAAAAAAATAACCTCTATCCCTATACCCCTAAATGATATTCACGATAGAATGTACTGGGAAACTAGCAAAAATGGTTGATTTTCTACGAACTCTGCTATGGAATTAATTAACAGAAACAAGAGATATTCTGCCTATGATTCTTCATGGATCTGAAAGATGGACACATATCCCAAAGTTAAAATATTTGTCTGGAAAATAATGAAAAACGAACTTCCAACAAAAACTAGATTAACAGAAAAAGGTGTAGCAATCCCACAGGGTTGTATCCGCTGCAATGCTCAATTGAAGGATTTGAATCATCTCATTTTCCAATGCAACCACACCGTAAAAACAATAGAAAAAATGAACTATCAGACGTATGGTATTATTACTTCCCTAAACATAGGAAACAAAAAAATCAATGAAATCATTGATGAAATTCGACAAAAAACTGATAAATCACAATTTATAGAAATAATGGTTTCTTGGTGGGGAATTTGGTTTTACAGAAACCAACAAAGTTTTGGAAGAACAAATGATGATGCCGACTCCATAAAGGATATACTAATTTATATTAAAAAAACAAATTGAGAACTGGAATAAGACAAAAAGTTGGAACCCTGACTGCTTAGCAGAGGACAAACCAAAAACACATAGAATTAATAATGTCAGACGACCAATAAAGAAATGGAAGAAACCACCGGACAAAATTATTAAAATCAATACAGATGGATCTACAAAAACTAATGGTGAATCTAGTTTTGGCTATATTTTCAGGAACAACACGGGTGAACCAATCTTCCTCTTTGGGGATAAATGTGGTATCTCAACCCCTTTAAAAACGGAAATACTTGCAGTAAGAAATGCCCTGGTAAAGGCCTATGAATTAGGCATTATCGACATTCAACTTGAATGCGATAACCTTACCATTGTGAATGTTCTAAATCAAATCTGACACTGTCCATGGGATATTGAAATGTTAATTTCTGATATCCTGTGTGTTTTACAACTTTTCTCTTCAGTGCAGATTTTTCATGTCTTCCGAGAAACAAACGTGGTGGCCGACTTCATCGCTAAGAAGGTTCAGCTGAGTTCCTTGGAAGATATTCGAGCTAATCTAGAATTTATAATTCTCATCCGAAATGATGCTATAGACTGAGAAACCGACTCTTCTGTGATTTCCAGTTTAATTCTTACCTAATAAAAAAAAAGTTGTCAATGTCAAAAAGACAAAATTATTCTTGAGAATCAAAATCCCACTTTGTATAGGTCACTGTCTTCCATGGCCGGTTGACTAGAATTTATAATTCTCAAAATCTAACTCCTATGGTAAGACGAAATTCACAAAATATCCCAAAATTTAAACTATCAAATTTTATTTTATTTTCGTCAAATGCTGAACTGTTAACTTTTCCGTTAAAAAAAACAAATGCCCAAATAGGCCTTCGTCTTTCTCCTCCATCCCCTCACCTCTATCATGCTTCTCCTTCACCCGCTCACCCTCTATCCATTTCTCAACAGGTGGTCGGAATTTTTTAAAACAAGAAAAGAAAACTAACAATTTGTAGATGAGGTGGATTTTTTTTAAAAGCAAACAACAACAAGAACTCAAAGATGAAAGAAGAAAACACAACCTCCCTTGTTCGAGAGTACACAGAAATTGTGAAGAATTCATGGAGAAGACAACAAAACTGGATTCGAGGAGAGCAGACCGGAAAGGGCAGATTCGAGACAGTCAGTGTCGGATTCGACCTTCAAAACGGGCGCGTATTCACAGTAAAATCGATGGCCGCGAATTCTAGCACGGCGGCGCAAGTGGAGGCGATTGAGTACGAAATCGCCGTCCTTCGATCTCTCTCCTCCCCCATCGTCATCAAGTACTATGCCGACGACGTCACGGCGGAGACAAGGGTGGTGTACCAGAACCTTCACATGGAGTACCTCCCCGACTGGACTACCGCTGAGCTGTCGAAATCCAGTGGCGGCGCGGCGGTGTGAAGTGCTCGTCTGAGTCTGATCGAAGACGACGAGAAGGAGTTGGTAAATGTTTGGAGTCGCGTGATGGGGGAGATAGACGAAGGCCTATTTGGGCAAAAAAAAATCGCTTTTTTTTAACCGTGCACTTTCTCATGGACGGCTCGACATGTCGTCGAGAAAATCCGAGTTTCATGGGCGGCTCGAGGAGCCGCCCATGATGGGTTCAGTTTAGAGATTTTTTTTTTGAAATAAATAAAAATATTTTTTTAAAAACCGGTTATTGAAACCGTGGTTGTGGGCGGCATTTCGTGCCGCCCAAGAAACTGGGTCAGTGAACCGGGTTTTTTGGGGGGACAGGGTTCATAGGCGGCATTTCCTGCCGCCCAGGGTTCATGGACGGCACGTGGTGCCGCCCAGTGAGTATACGTTTCACTCCAACGGTCGATGTGGGCTGCACGTAGGGCCGCCCAGTACAGGTATAGCCGGCTATATAAATTAGGGATGGTGGTATTGTATCCAAATCTAGAAACTCATTTTCATAATAAATGTCGTCGTCAAGCGGTTCTGGTTGGAGGGGATTGTCGGAGTCCTCTTCGAGCGCTAACACATCTGTAGATGATGAGGGTGATTTGCAGGCGCCAATTTCTCCCGAGTACTTCAAGGTATGTAATATTGTAATTTTTACTGTATAAAATAATTAGATCTTAAATGTACTTAGTCTTTGAAATGTTAAACTGTTTTGAAATAATATTTAATTTGTTGATATTAGTTTTTAGAAATTTAATTATTAATTAGTCTCTAATGTGGTAATTTTTGTATATAAATAGGGTGATTCTAGTGATGATGGATTTATAGCTATCGACTTCTCATCCCATTTTACTACTACTGAGATATTTCCTAGTAAGGAAGGATTGAGAGATTGGGTGCAAAGGGTAGGTTTTAGTCTTTTTATGGTGATCACTACTAAATCATCAAATCCTAAAAAGATTATACTTCACTGTGAGAGATCCGGGTTACCTAGGTCCGGCAAGAAGAAGGTGTTAGTCGATGGTATAAAGGTCAGCCCGATACGAGTGAATAAAACTAGGTCAAAAAAGAAGGGTTGTCCCTTTTTGCTGCATGGTACTTTTAGGGAAGGAAATGTTATTAGAGATCCTGGGTGGACCTTATCCGTTGTTAGTGGATCCCATAACCATATGCTTTCTACCACCTTGACCGGCCATGCATTTGCTACCCGACTTACGAAGGAGCAGCGTAGGAAAGTGATGATTGATACTGCGGCGGGTGCAAGACCCAAGGTTATTTCTACACAACTTAGAAATGAATATTCGAGTGCAACGAGTTCGAGGAATCAGGTGTACACTGTTAGGGCTAAGGAGAGGTTGAAATCCCTGGGCAATCTGAATGTGACACAATGGTCATTGGGATTTTTGAATGAGAAAGGCTATTTGTTGGACACTGCTACTAAGACGAGGGAAGATGGGAAGGAGGTTTTGGCGTGCTTGTTTATTTCTCATCCAGACGCTCGACATTTGTTGTGCATGTTTCCTAATGTCGTCATTATGGATTCGACCTATAAAACCAACAGGTAAACCTTAGTCTTTTTTGTATTATGTGTAGATAATGGTATTTTCTGCGGGTTTTAATTTTTTTTGTGTGTTGCATTTATAGGTACGGTATGCCTCTGTTCCAGATTGTTGGGTTTACTTGCACCAACTACACATATTGCATTGCTCTTGTGTTCATGGAAAGGGAGACGACAAACCACTATGCATGGACGCTGAGACGATTGAAGTGGTTGTATGGGGAGAAAAATCCCATATGCATCATGTCTGATCGAGAGCTAGGACTGATCAAGGCTGCCAAACTGGTGTTTCCGAAGGTTCGGCATCACTTGTGCCAGGTCCATGTAGACCGTAATGTGAAGGCATATGCTAAGACGATGAAGATTGACGAGAATAAATTCTCGGGAAGTGTTCGTCGGGTGATGAGGTCTCACACAAAGGAGGAGTACAGAGAGCGGCTTGCTCACTTTAAGGGGATATGGAGTGAAGGCTTGGTGCGATATGTGGAGCAAACTTGGTTTAATGAGCATAAGAAGAAGCTGGTTGCGGCATGGTGTGATGTTGTTCTCCATTTTGCCACAAGAACATCAAACAGGTAACTTTCATACAAACATTTGCAATCAAATTGGGTTATAAAATTTATTTAGTTAATTGTATACGAATATATTATTTTCAGGGTTGAGGGTCAACACTCTATGCTTAAGGACATGATTGAGACATCCGTCGGAGGGTTCGACACACTTGTGCAGCACATCGACAACATGTTTGTTGATCAGCATCGGAAGATCCGATATGAGATGACCAAGAACTGCACTGCCTTTCCCATGGAGATAGTGAAAGGCCCTGAGTGGGTTAAGGTGTTCTTCAAGCGCATCCTTGAAAAGTGCTCTGAAAAATGCCTGAGGATGTTGTATGCCCAAGCTGTGTTAGCAAAGGAGGGGAAAATTGGGAACAAATGTGCTGATTTTTGGTGGAGGTCCACACTGGGGCTGCCTTGCCCACACACAATTAAGGTCTACGTGGAGACGGGTTATCCGTTAGTGCCTGAAGAGGTTGATATTTTCTGGAAGCAGATCCGATGGGAAGGGGTGGATGCTAAGGATCTTGATGTCGATGATGGTGTTTCACTGACAGCGGACAATGTCACGGTGGATGACTTCGTTGAAGAGTACTTATGTGGGACAGTTGAGGGATTTGATTTGAAGAAGATGGCGGAAAAGTGGCGTGAGTCAAAGGACCCTACATCGTGCGATATTCAAGACCCGCCACGTGGTGAGACCAAGAAGGGGAGGCCTAGGATGAATGCGAGAAAGACCGGTACGAAGAGGAAAATGTGTTGGGACGAGCATGTGGATGCAAACATGAAGAAGGAGAAGCAGAAGATGAAGATGGAGGATGAGGAGCTGGGAGTGGATGAGGAGGATGAGCCTGCAGAGAAAAAGACGACCAATGTGAAATCGTCCGTTGGATCCCCGGGATCGAAAGGATGCCCTTCTAGCGGACGACCTCACAGTGGAGTTTCAACAGCAAAGGGGAGTGCCACTAAACCTGCAAAGCCGAAATCTGCTTCAACCAAGTCCAAGTCGGGTTCAAACAAGCCGGTCAAGTATCTCGGCTTCAACTGGGGGCACGAGAATATTGATCATTTCATGCTCGCCTACATTTCTGGAGTTCAAAATGTCAAAGGTGATGGTCACTGTGGGTTCCGTTCTCTTGCCGTTTTGCTGTGTCGCCAAGAAGACGAGTACATTGATGTCCGGTTAGGGCTTTCGAAGCACGTCCAGGCACATGGAGCGAACTACGTAGCGATGCTTGCGGAGGAAGCGTTGACGTTGGAAGAATTTGTTAGGAAATTGAATTATATTCCTTCACCGTGCACGGCAAACTTCTGGTGTATAATGCTTATTACTGGGTTGGCGTTTGCAACGGAACACCAAGTGGCTGTTGTTGTCTTATCATGGTTCGGACCGCACACATGTCTTCCATTGTGGGCCCCCCCGGGTGCCGAGCCTCCGACAAAGGTTTATGCGATAGCACATGTAGGCAGGAGAGACCATTACGTACCGGTACGTGGAGTCCTACTCTCTCGTATTTACTTATTCTTTCATAATTTTTTTAGTAACTGTATTGTTTATGTGTACAGATTTGGCTTATTAATGACCATTGTCCCATTCCACCGCCTCCAAGACAGTGGCGCATTTACAAGGATCTAAGTGTTGATGGATGGGATAGTCATGAGCGCTTCAAGGATAGGTTCAAGAATTATGTAGAGGAGCGAGCATATCATGGGCGACCTGACATACTTACCTAGGTTTTTTGGATTGTAATCGACTTTATATATGATATTGTATTTCCTTTTGTGTGAAAGTTTGATTGAGATTGATCGTATATTGTGTTTTTAATCATTTGTTTTTGAGAATTGAAAAAAATCGAGAAAATGCTATACGAGACAACAATATTACTAATCATTAACAAAAACACGTTCACGAAAACATTAAAGCGTACACTAGTTTAACATGAAACATAAAAAAGCTATCTAATCCTCATCCGAATCGGCCTCCCCGCCATCATCATAGTTGTCGTTGTCCACCACAGATTCCGGATCTTCTAAAAGACCGGGGATATGGCGTCTCGGGTGTGCAGACTCTGTATAAATGGGAACTGGAACACCAGGTCTGTAAAGAGCCATAATTTTAGCTATCTGATCCTCGTGTACCACCTCACAGAGTCGTGAAGGATCCACGTCTGTTGGAAAGTAAAAAATCCGACCAGGGGGAACCCCATCTACAGGCACGAGATGGTAAAATAACGCCAAGTACAAGAAACCTAATGACAATCCCCCCTCTCCAGGCTCGAGATCCCCCATACACAACGTGCGGACCTCGCCACCTTCGTAGCCATGGAAAAACATGTCCATCCCACTTCGTTGGCGTATCATTCGATTGTAGGTGATTCGCCCATTTTCGTAAACTTCGAGAACCAAAGGCGCCATTACCTTAAATAGAACCGAAGAAAAGTTTGTGAGGAGTGGAAATTGTGTGTATTTCGAGGGGTTTTGGGGCCGTATTTATAGGCTAAAATAGGACCGTTGTGGGCGGCCCACAGAGTAGCCCATGAGGGTTCACTGGGCGGCACACAGAGCAGCCCATGAGGGTACTGGGCGGCACACAGTGCCGCCCAGTAGGGTACTTGTGAAATTCTGGACCCTTTGGGCGGCACTATGAGCCGCCTAGACAGCTTTTTTACTATATAAGGAGAACTTTTGTTGATAGATTCATTACATTCGTAGGAAACCAAACACTACAACAAATAATGGCATCTTCTTCTGAATCATCAACAAACCCCCCACATCAACTATGCGAGTGTAATTTGAAACCCGTTGTCTGTACTTGGGATTTGCAGTGGAACTACGGATTGAGGTATTGGGGATGCCCGAGGAAGCAGTGTTTATACAGGAAGTATATTGATCCTATGTACGAGGATAGGGCACACGCGGTTATTCGACAACAGTGGCGGGAAAAACAAGATCTTGTTAAGGAGAAACAAGATCTTGTTAAGCAAAATCAAAAACTTTTACAAGATCTGGGTAAGATGCGTAGGTATAACCGCAAACTATATAATGATGTACATCGTATACTGCCTTGATGTCGTATCTTTTGTATAATGTTCTTTACGTACTATCAAACTTTGTAGGGAGCAAGCCATTTTATCAAAGCAGAGATACGATATGCCGCGAACTTTTATCAGAGACTATCCTAATTTCTTCAAACGCAACTAGCCAATAAAATGGCTAGTTGCGAAAGCAAGAACTCTGATGGTATTCATCCAGCGAAGAATATGAATGTACGGTTATATAACGTTCTGTATTGTTTTGGGTCATTAATTAATACTAAAAACAACCAATAATTTTGTCATATGTTGAATATCACTATTATAACACCAAAAAATATTGTAATAGCATGGGCGGCGTGACACGCCGCCCATATCATTTCATCACCATAACTCTGGGCGGCACGTTGTACAGCCCATGGGCGGCACAGTGTGCAGTCCATGGGCTATATAGCGTGCCGCCCAAGATGCCTATAAATAGGCCATACGGGGTCCCCTTTCTACCAAGCTTGTCTCACCCAAAGAGGCAAGCTTCCACATCCAAGAGGAAGGGATGTGTTTGATCGCGGTAAAAAAAATAAATATATGTATTTTATTGATTATTTACGCTATTAGGTTGTAGTATTTGTTGGAATCTAATTAAATAATGTTTTATTTCAGATACAAGAATTCAATATCGTGGGTTTCGTCGTCTAGCATTTTCAGAACTTCGGTCCCGGAGGAACACAGTCAACCGCCTTTTCCACCTTCACTAGTGAGCTTAAACCGAACTGTCTTGTATTCATTGTAGACTCACGTCATGTTGTGGTCATTTCCAACAGTGCGTTAAGATGGATGCGATTGCCTTGTGGTCATTATCCTCTTGACCGAGTCAAGAGTCCTAGGACGAACCTCCTTCGGCCATGTCATGCATGCTAATCTGCTCTTTTTTCCTCGCAGCAGCACAGAAAAATATGGGATCTTCAAATTTCGGTATTTGTAGGATTTCAAGTTTTTCTGTGATGCAGCAAAAAAAAAGAGCAGATCAGCATGAACGACATGGCCCAAGGAGGTTCGTCCTAGGACTCTTGACTCGGTCAAGAGGATAATGTCCACAAGGCAATCGCATCCATCTTAACGCACTGTTGGAAATGACCACAACATGACGTGAGTCTACAATGAATACAAGACAGTTCGGTTTAAGCTCACTAGTGAAGGTGGAAAAGGCGGTTGTTTGTATTCCTCTTGACCAAGTCAAGAGTCCTAGGACGAACCTCCTTGGGCCATGGCGTACATGCTGATCTGCTCTTTTTTCCTGGTTGCGGCACAGAAAAACATGGGATCTCCATATTTCAGTATTTGTAGGATTTCAAGTTTTTCTGTGATGCAGCTAGGAGAAGGAGCATATCAGCATGAACGCCGTGGTCCTAGGAGGTTCATCCTGGGCTCTTGAGTGAATGTATATGTATAGTGCAAGAGTTGTGTATGTCATTTGTTCCAGTGTGTATGTATTTTTTTTAAGTGTGTAAGCCATCAGTGAATGTATATGTGTTTTTAGAATTTGTACGTGTTTTTAGTATGTGTATGTAATTTAAGCCATCGGTGAATGTATATGTGTTTTTAGAATTTGTACGTGTTTTTAGTATGTGTATGTAATTTAAGAATATATATGTGTTTTTTAGAAATAACGCACGAAAATCCAACAAACCAATAAGCAAAGAACTAAAACTAGAAACGACGGAACAAATTAGAAACGACGGAACAAATATCTAAATACGAAACCAATAAAGCCAAAAGTCATACTTAATTTACTGGAATTTCAATCCCCAAAAACGTACAAACACAAAAGTCTACGAACTCTCCGTCTCACTATCAGATGAGTCATCTAGATGTGGAGTGGAAGCACTAGCTAAGGACACACCTACACCCGAACCCACACTCGGTGCCCATACTGGAGGAACAGAAGAGGTCGGCTGAGACGATGCCTGCTGAGCTGCTGCACGCTCTTCCGCCATCCTAGATGATTCGGCTCTCTCAAATATAGTAGCGTCTGCACTATATGCATGGGAAGGCATCTGTGAAGCCCGTACAAGCGGTGGAGCTACAGGAATGACGTCACTGAAAAGGATGTCATGCAAATGCTGAAAGTGTTCCCTACACCCTAAACAACCTCCTCCAGACATAAGCTCCTGAAGATAGGCCTGGCTCATCGCATGACGCTGCAAATGAAAACAAACATTTTAAAAACATAGACTTTCATAAAATAATTTAAAAGAATAAAATGGGAAAAAAACATACCCTTTGCAAGTTGATAGCCGGAGGTGGTCCTCTACTGATACGAGGTTGGACTGGCGCATGCGGACTCACGTAAGGATGCGACACCTGTAGATACCAGTCCAGGTACGCGTCGTGGACATCCCAAGCCATCGTCGCAGGAGGACTCGCCAAGATGTGGGGGCAAAGATGATGCTCACGCTGGTCCCACCTGTGCCAACGCGGGTCAAAGTGCAACTGGTATCGCCTCGTCCCCCTGAAATTAAGAGGACGCACTGCAACTAGAGGCTCTATGATATCCATCGGCCTGCTCTGTCGATAACCGAACTGGCGTGTAAGCCGATCTGGCATGTAGGCCTCCTCTACACCGAGAAAACAAATAGTCCCTCGATAAGTGGAGGACATGTGACGACCTCGAAAATCAAGACCCTCGTACGGCATCCACCGTATCTGCAATTAACAAAACACGGTGGACCATAAATTAATTCATTACGCTTTCTTACTGTAAATTAAAATTGAAAAAGAATACGTACATCCTCTGGCCTATACTCGTCCAGAATTCGTCTGTAGCTTGCTGGTCACGGAGCGACCGGAGAGGTGTCCGACCAATGCAGTATCGTCCAGCGCATCGTATGTCGTCGTCCGCACCTTCCTTGAGGTTAGGGTTGCCCGGAAAGTATACAAAGTACGTCCAAATCCAAACCTGCGTACAGAGAAAGACAACCACTAGTTATAAACAATTCAATAATGTATATTAATAATCTAAATTATAAGTTAACTATATTAAAGGCCTACCTCCAAAAGACGTGCGCAGCCGGCGAACTGTGCAGCTCCGGCCCGAGAACCCTCTCCGAGGTTCCTATAAAGGAGAGCCAGAACCCCGGTACCCCAAGCAGTATGAACGACACGCTCCCAGTCCACAAAAAGATGTAGCAGTGTGGTCTTCAGCTCGTTCGTTGACTTGTCAACGAAGATGCTAGCCGACATGGCGTGCCATAAGAAACCGGCTGCTATATCCTCTGGGTGGGCACCCTCCTCAATCATCCTCATCACATGCCTCCCAAGCTGGAATTGCTTGACTCAACCCTTCCTAAGGTCGCAGACCATGTCAGCATCATCCTCATCAAAGCTGTAGTCCGAATCTATCCCAAACAAATAGCCGAACAAAGCCTCACACTCCGCCAGCTCGATATCCTGACTGGTCCATGGCGACGTCACCTCAAATCCCTCGATCGGCAGCCCTAGAATCATCAGCACGTCATGTAGCGTAGGACCTATCTCGCCCCAGGGAAAGTGGAAGGTGTTCGTCTCTGGATGCCATCTCTCAACGAACGCTGAAATGAGGTTGTGATCAACATGGCCGAACTGAAAATCAAGTAAATCGGTCAACCCCGTCTGCTGCGCAATCCAAAACCAGGACCCCTCCGCAGGGACCCCTCTGGGAATACGATCCCTCCAAAATGCAAACTGTGAAGGGCGTGTCTGGACCCTCAAATTCCTAACAACGTCCTCGGGTGGGTCCAACGACGCCTTCGTCCATATCAGCTCTGCAATGTGCGTGTCAAAGTTCCTCAACAAAGAAGGAAACTGCTCAGCTGGCTCAGGCTGAGACGGGGCCTGCTGAGATGGAGTCTCCTGATGTGGCTCAGTGGGAGATGGGGACTGTGTGGCTGACTCAGGCTGAGACGGGGCCTGCTGAGATGGCTCAGGTGACTCCTCCATGTGTAGCTGCTGCTGAGGCGAGTCCTCAAGAGGTGGGTCCTCCTGATGTGACTGCTGAGGTGGGTCCTCCATAACCACGTCCTCATCTGAGCGGACGGGACCAACATCGTCCTCACTAGCACCCTCACTATCGGCCTCACTATGGCCCTGCGATACACCGTCAACCCTCCTCTTGCGAGCAGATGCAGTAGTAGGGCGACTATATCGATCGGACCGTGCGATCTTACACAACACTTCCTATTTTTGCATTAAAAATATATAAAATTGTTTTCTTACAAACAAAATCAATATATTAAAATTTTCATTACAATAACATATTTAATATTACAGTATAATTGTCGCAATTTACCTATACTATTTTTTATAATGATTAAATACAATAAAAACCAAATTTACAAATATAACTATATTCATTTTACCCACTATAACCTATTTACATATGTCCAAATATTATTTTCATACAAACAAAATAATATATTACAATTTTCATTACAATGATATATTAAATATTATTTAACAGTATAATTGAGCATATTACCTATACTATTTTTAACAGTATAATTGAGCATATTACCTATACTATTTTTTATAAGATAATGATTTAATAATCTAAAATCCAAGTATATAAATCTACAAGTGCAGAAACAATTTAATTAAATAAATTAGATTTAACGATTACAAATTTAAAAAACACCATACCTTTTCAGTTGCCCTCCGTTCATATTTTCGCTTTTCGCGAACTGGAATTTCACCCAAGTCTGAAATGGCCTCTGACCAACCGCGCATGCGACGTCGAAGGCATTCTCCGCCGCGATATCGCCCTCCTCGCCCTCGGTCCTAGGCGGCTCCGCAGGCGGCCCAGATTCCACCGTAGTGGGCGGCTCCGCAGGCAGCCCAGATTCCCCCATAGTGGGCGGCTCCGCAAGCGGCCCAGAATCGTCGCTGCTTCCCCCCGTCACACAGAGATTGTCCGCCGCCGCCGCCAACGTCGAATCGCCGCCGTCTCCGCCTAGCACTCCCGCCACCGCCAACGTCGAATCGCCGCCGTCTCCGCCTAGCACTCCCGCTGCCGCCTCCAACGCCTCTTGCTCGTCCAATATCGCAAATAGGTCGTCTAATGAATATTCGTCGCCCGGCTCCATTTTTGTTCGAACGCTGGAAATCGCATCGGAGAAGACGACCCTGGGCGGCCTTATATAACGGCGACGTTTCGAATTTTTTGGCGGTTTAGGGTCTGGGCGGCCTACTAAGCCGCCCACATTTTAATTTCAAATTCCACTTTCGGCGGCCTGATGAGCCGCCCACAATTTAGGGTTTACACTCGGCGGCTTACAGTCCCACCGAGGTTTAACCCGGTTTCCAGAAAACCATATTTTTTTAAAATAAATTAAATTATAAAATCGGGTTCTACAAAAACCAATAACACTGGGCGGCCCATAATGCCGCTCAGGTCCAAATCGGGTTCATAAAAAACAGGTTTGCATGGGCGGCATTAGGTGCCGCCTATGTGCAAACCGGGTTTTTGGAAGGGTATTCTGGGCGGCATGTAGAGCCGCCCATGAGGAAGTGCGCGGCTAAAAAAAATCGACTGCGCGGTTTATCGGCCAAAAAAATTAATTTTTTTAACGGAAAAGTTAACGGTTGGACATTTGGAGGAAAAAAAACAAAACTCAAGAATACCGCGAAAAATAGTTTGAACTTTGGGACACCTCGCGAATTTCGCACCTTAGGAAAATCGTAATAATTATGTAGTAACAATATCGAAATTCTAATTATTCTCCTCATTAATAAAATACCAAGTTGGAATTTTCTGTCTCGAATGCGTGCTACATTTTATACCATATGATAAAGTTGTGATTATACATTCTGATTACGAGCCACTTGTTGAATTGTGATTAATTCATGTTAAGTGGTTTAGTTGCACTATCAATAATTAAATGTAAAATTTACTCATTAGTTTATAAATTAGAGCAAAACATTGTCTCATTGATATACTTATTTTGACGAAGAAGATTCAATATATATGAAATTTGTAGACAACTACAAAAATTAGGATAAGAGTGAATATCCGGTAAGAATGAATATTATGGTGAGAAATGAGAATAGTTTATAGTCTTTGGATTTGAAAAATTCCAAAAGCTAATATTAGACTATCATTTAAGTGGTCACGTGCATGGCACATGACCACTTAAGTGGATAATTAACTGGTCAAACCGGTTACCAGTCGATCAACACTGACGGTCAACGCCGGAGCTCCGGCATTGACCGGTCATTTTTTTTTTCGGACCAGTTTTGTTTTTTGGGGTCAGTTTTTTTACTAAAAATGGCATGTGCATACATTTTGGCTTGTGTGTGCATCTATATTGTCCTATATGTGCATCAAAATTTTATAAGGCGTTGTCCAGCCTAAGTTTTTTTTTCTTTCCGGACCATTTTTTTCGGGTCCACTGTTTGCTTGCGTTGACATGTGCACCATTTGTTACTTGTGTGTGCATCAATATTGACTTGTATGTGCATTAAAATTTTATAAAGTGTTGTCCGACCATTTTTTTTTCATTGAATTTTTTGCAGCCCAACTTTTTTCCAAGACTAATTTTTTGCTTGAAATGACATGTGTATACATTTTGGCTTGTATGTGCATCAATATTGACATGTATGTGCATCTAAAGATTGTAAAAAATATGCACTGTTTTCTAGAGAAAATGTGCATGAGGTGTACACTATATGTGCATAAGTTTTGACATGTGCACATTCAAGCAAAAAGACGTGTGTTTCAAATGGTATGCACATACAAGTCAAAAACTCATGCACATATCAAGCCAAGAAAACGATGCATACAAGTAAAATTTAGATGCACAGACAATTCAAAATTCATGCACTTACAAGAAAAAACCTATACACATTCTGTAAAGTATTTAAGATTTTACATGTGTGTGCATAAGTTTTCACTTACAAAAAGTCACACATATAGTCAAACCCTATGCACATCTAGTTCAATTTACATGCACATACAAGCAAAAAGACATGCACTTCAATGGATATGCACATACAAGCCAAAACTCATGCATATTTTAACCCAAGAAAACAACACACACAAGTAGAATTTAGATGCACATACATGTCAAAATTTATGCAGATTCTCTGAAATGCATGCATAAGTTTTTACATGTACGTGCATGAGTTTTCACATACACAAAGTCACACATGTAATCAAAATCCTATGCAAAATTTATGTAATTTAGGTGCACATACAAGCCAAAACTCATGCACAATATTTCAACCCAAGAAAATAATACACAAGTAGAATTTAGATGCAAATATATGTCAAAATCTATGCACACACAAGCTAAAACATATGCACATGCTGAGAAGTGCATGAGTTTTCACATACACAAAGTCACACATATAGTAAAAACTCCTATACAGATTTTATGCAATATCAATGCACATACAAGTCAATATCGATGCATATACAAGCAAAAATCAATGCATATACAGTCGCAAGTCAAAAATTGTGCTTGGAAAAAAAAATAAAAAAATTGACCGTTGACCGTCGGTGACTGGTTTGACCGGTCAACAAACTCTAAAAAATGAGGTCATATGCATGCATTTTAATGAAAGTTTAATCATAGCCTTTGGTTTATTTATAATCCAAATAGTATGATTTATTCTCATTTCTCACCCCTAATATATATTCTCACATGACACTTACCCTTATATTATTATTTAATAAAGTATATTAAAATATTTAATATAAATAAAATAAAATATACGAAATAACGGGGACCCGCGAGCTCGAATTTGCGTTCGGGTCGAGTCGGGTCGGGTTTGGGTTTGGGTTCGGGTCCTTCGGGTTCGGGTCCTTCTTGACCCAGTAACGTTCGGGTCAGGTCTCGACCCAGAAATTTCGGGTTTGGTCGGTTTTTTACAGATCTATATTAACAATATACATTAATATTTTAATTAACTTTTTCTCATTTTTATATTAATTTCATATAAAAGTTACCTTTACATGTCTATAACATATTTTTAAGGTTACGTTTTTTACATGAATGGCAATTTTGTTTAGTAATAATATATATCTTTTTTCATTCAATTATCATCTTAAACGTTATATAGTTTCTTAATATAACCACCATTTAATATCTTTTAAGATAATAATTATTTAGGATCTACTTTCAATTTTGATGAATAATCTTGTCAGAGTTTAATTTATTTTCTTACTGTTTTGACATAATTATTTTCGTATTGATTTTTTAATATCTATCACTTAAATTGTTAAGAAGATGGAGGTTACATTAGTTAAAGGACATTTAGATTTGTCTTGCAAAATAGTATACCGAATAGTATTTTGTTCTAATATTAATTAAGGTCTTACAAAATTTTCAATTTTATTAAATGGATTACGAATATAGTGTATAAATGAAAGATTATCCTAACTTTATATAATTTTGATAAGTAATATTATTGCTTGTTTACTTTGTAATGTATAGAATCAAATATTATAATATATGGATGATATCTTGTTAGGTAACTAAGGAAAGTCGTGTAAGTGAAGATGATGTAATTTGAAAAAAAATAAAAGGGTGAAGAGGGTAAGTAAATGAACAATTAAATTTGATGATGTGACATAGCTAGAATGGTGACAAATAGGATAGATAAAAAGAGCTTTAGTAGTAGTATATAAATGGACAGACAGTCTCACCTATTGAATAAATAAATATAAATAATATATTTGATATAAATATTTTAGTTTTTTTTGTAAGTTGTTAGAGACATATCAATCCAGATTTTTATTGTTAGATTTTCGTATTTATATTTAATAGTAAATCAAAAGTTTAATTTTCAATAAATTATAACAAATGAAAACAATGAAAAGTACTTGAATTGATTTACTAATTTACTAGCATCAATTTCGATTAATTTTACTTTTTTTTTAACTATCCTCATAAATCAAAGTAGATAATTATTTTTTAAGATTCACCAAAACTAATTTGGTCATTACTATTAGCTAAACCAAAGATAATATGTCATAAAAAAATGTTGTTATTTTATACATATATTTAGTAGTTATTATCATGTAGTGCAAACTGTAAGATCCATCGACTATAATTATTTTTACATATGGCCCCGTGCAGGGCATGAGGCATTTATTTTTACATATCGTCCCGTGCATGGCATGGGCCTTGAGCTAGTATTGACAAAACTGAGATGCAATCAAATTCACATGGTGACAATAATTTATATAAATTATGGCATAAGGAAAACTATTTCACGTTTAAAGTTATAATTGAAAACCAAAACAATCTCATTTTTTAATAACTCAATATAAACAATGCTCATTGTTTATTGCAGGCATCACAATTAGATACGTAACTGGCTGACTTCTCTTCGTTGAAATATTGAGCTCAAAGGTTCACAAAACCTCCAGATTCAAATTAACATTTAAGAATTCAAATCAAGCATTGAACCAGAAGCTAATTGAGCTGATAAGTTTTGACTTGAGCAAGAAATAGTCACAAGTGAATTCCCAAAAACATGGAATCAAAATTTGACAGCAAGTATTCTTTTGAGTAGCCAAACGTATAAACAACTCTTACCTGTGGTTAAACAGCCGGGTAGCACATCTTATCCATCATTCTCTAGAGAATGATCAGAACAAGCAAAACATAACAGAGCGTACAACACTTTGATCCCCGGATTTTTACAGTCTCGCTGGCACAGTCTAAGTTCCTGAAAACGAGGTACAGCCTGTCCTGCTTAATAATGCAAGAAGGGTAAGAAATAATGAAGATTATCAATATCTCTGCTCTAACAAAGATAAGGGCCTATAAATTTCTAATTCAATATAGGTTTGAGATCGATTCAAGCTAATCTTTACCTAATTAAGTCAGTAATTACACGATCTAGAGTTCAGAGATAGACATTATTTTCAACTGAATGTTTCATCTTCCATCATTTGTAAAGAGTGTGAATTACTAAGAAATGAGCTCCTCTCCCAACCAACTATTTGATATTTAGAAGAAGAAAAAACAAAAGAAGTGAGTACTCACAGTCGCTAGCTCATTTCAGCTTGGATTTTGAGGACCTTTGCACTGGCTTTGCAATGGGTTTAGGAGCGGCTTTTTGAGTCATTTTCTTGATATCGTACTTGATAGATGCAAAGGCACAAACCAGGGCAAGAAACATTGTGGGATAGATGTAAACAGATGTAGTGGGATCAGTGTTCACTGGCTTTCCTAGAATCCCCTCCTTGACAAGGCCCCACATCACTAGGAGTGTGCCGAACATGGTCATCCTACCGGGTTTCAAAATACCAATTAGAGCACCAGCAACACAGAAATAGCTACCAGAAAGAACCTGTAGGAGACACGGGAAAGTTCAGAAAGACAATAGTTTTGAATCAATGAACAACATTTCTTATGCCAAGCAACAAATCTCATAGCTTAGTGTTGCACGCCAAATAATGGAGTGTCTACCCCGAATGCAGAGTCTCATATACAAAATTGAAGAAACAAACATATACAATTGAGATAGGGCAAACTAGACAACATAGATCCATGAAGAGACAAACACTATGACAAAAAACATAATCCGACTTTGATAATACAATTCTCCATATATGAGCCAGAACTACCATGAACAAAGTTTTATCACACAGGTTCTATAAGCAATTTGAATTAAGATCAATAACCCTTTGATATTAAACTCCCGCCTGGCTAACTGAGATATAAAGGGGCAGGAAATCTAGGTAATCTTCACTAGATAAGCAAAATCAAGTTAGCATGATCAGTATAGATGTTCGAATAATGCCTTGGATGTGGCACTTCACATAAGACAATAAGAGGTCTCTTAATTCAAAAGAAACGTGAAAAGGAACTCGTAAATTTAAACAATTACACTGATGTATGAATCAAGTACAAATAACGATATGAGAAAGCATTTTAGGTAGCTCCCATGGGTAAACGAGGGAAGAAAGAGAGGCTCATCAAATAAACATGAGTTGCAAAATATAAACCTATAATAAGATGACACGAGAGTTGATAAACGAATGTTACCTCCAAGCGCTGCAGATCAACTGCGGCTGGAGCTTCCTTTACATTTGTTAAGTTATAGATATTGACAAGGTTATCCCAAGTTGGAATTCTCATGTTCTTAGCCAGGCCATGTGCAATGGCTCCAGGATAAAGCAATCCCTTTATAACTGCTTCAGGAAATATCTCACTGGCAATCAATTGTGAAGTTGTAACATGCAGAGGTGTGGTACACATACCAGCCCTACATGTTACCCTGTAGTAAATCAAACAAACAAGAAACATTCAGCATTTAAAAGCCTCACTTGAATTGACAGGGAACGATACACAAATCCAGCAGAGAGCATTTTCATTTCGCAATAAGATGAAAATTGATAACAAGCGAGTCAACGCTCAGAATGACAGCTCAATTTTGATAAATTGAACTCCGATTTAAGTACCGAACATAAACAGTGGTCCGATTTTCAGGATAGAGCAAGCAAATTCACAATCGGTGAAACTGAGTATTTGACAAACACCTAAATGTTGGAAAATCAGATGCATACTATTTGAGACCAAATCAAATGCTAGCAAAGCTTCACATTAGATAACAACGAAAGGTAATTACACAGATTGAAAGAATGCATCGTTCGATATTCAAATCTGCGGAATATTTTTTAGGTGAATTTAAAAAAGATGAAATGAAATTGGAAAGGGGATAAACCTGAAAAGAGGGATCTGAAGAACGATGAGTAAGAAGTAGATGCGTGCAGCGAGGGAAGGGAGATTCTTAGTCCAGCTCTTCGTGGAAGTCGACATATTTGCTCGAACTTCACACACCAGAGGCACAGGTTCTACAGGAATTAGCAACTACCTCTTGCAATACGCACTATACTGGTTCGGATCTGGTAGAATAATTAATCATATCTTCTATCATAAAATTTAATATAAGAGGAAATAATAGCCAGTACGGCAGTACCCCACTTTGTAAAACATTTTATAAAAATACATCATTGTTTTAGTGTCATATGTATGTTTAAAAATTTTGAAAAAATACCCCAAAAAAAAAATGTCCAAATCTGAATTATTAAGAAAAAATAATTTAATTGGTTCATTATTTTTTTTCTTTCGTGTTTCAAAATAAAACAATGAGTTAAAAAAATGACATCTATTTCATAACTCTTTTAAATATATTCTCATTATTGTCTATCACGAAACTTCATGCTCTCTTTAAACCTTCATTGTCATCCTCGACTAGAACCAAGAAAGATTATTTTTTCTCTCATAAATCAAGTTGATCTTCCTCAGAAAACCTATACAAAGCAATTGCAAGTCACAAAATCTCCATTTCATCCCTGATTTCATCTCGTGTGAAAAGCCCAAAATTTCATTCCATCCTCACGAGTTGTCATGGTTCGGCCTGAAGAACCCCCACTTGTTGAATCCGTCTCTAATCAAACTAATTTCATTGCTAGGTTGATGCAAGTCCACGAATATTATTCCCACACTAAGGTTGAAAAAAGATCCCGTCAAGATAAGATTTGAAGTGTGACAATAACAAAACTAACCATGGATACCTCTATGCAGATTACAACAATGGTATTCGAGAAAAGTGATGAAATCAATGGTAAAGGAGGAACAAATTAAGTTTTATAGGGTTGATTACAAGAATGTCAGTATGAAATAAATAAGCTAACATTAAAATAACAAAACAGTTTTTTGAAGATCTCACTAAATTTTTAGTTTCCATCTTCAATAACTCTTTATTATAGGAAAGATGAAAAACCAGGTTCATAACATATAAGAAATTTCGTTTTTGTTTCAATAATTATGTTATTTTTTCATTTTGTTTAATGTTTAATGTTCTTTTATTTAACAAATCATTTTCTCTTATCTTCTTTTAATAAAATTCATTTTTTTTCTAATTTTGTTTCTAAAGAAAAGTTTAAATAAAATAAAATTTATTGCAAATATACCTAAAAGGCATGTCTTATCATTTGGTAAATTATGGTGTATTTCTACCTTTTAAGTTGGGGGCCCATGTAGATTGGCCTTAATATAATAGTTAAACTTCATTCACTGTATTTTATTACAATTTTGAACAGCTTCATTTTATTTATAAATTCGTGAACCAATATTGTCAAATCTACAAAAAAGTTACAAAAATTTGTTTGACAAATGTCTTTATTAATCCTTTTTTTATTATTATATATTTATAAAAAATAATTTTAAAATTTATATAATATGAAAATATATATAAAAAATAAATATTTATAATTAATGATGTATTTACGATAGTTTTACCAAACAAGGCCTAGGCTTTTAAACTCAAACAAATATTGAGAGTAATAAACTAATAATCATAGTTTTATGGTCCATTTAGATTACGCATTATCTGGTATTTTATATCAAAAGTGATATGTAATCGAAACAGACCCTTATGCACATCATTGCGCGTAAAACATTAAAGCAAATATTATGGATACTCATTTGGCTCCTGCCAGTGCCCATTGAGAATTGGTAGTGTTTTGGATTTAAAAAAACTTAAAACGGATGACAATTTTACATAACAAATTTTAAAGGGTGATAATAAGAACCCTGTTTAATAATGGTTTACGGATCATTATAATAGGGGCTTTATATTCTCACCCTTTTATTTTTGTTATACACACCCATGTATTAGTGCTCATTGGGGATGGGTAGCTCCAAATCATTCTGCTACCCATTAGGGATGGATAGCTCTACTCTTCTGTTACTGACGGGGCTAAAAGTGCGCAATGCAAGTATCGTTGATTAGCCTTATCAAAGTAAAAAGTCCTAACAGACCTACTAAACAGATGTATAGTAAGCAAGCAAGGGTCGAACCCACAGGGAAGATCGAATGAAGTATGCAGTCGTGATTGACAAGTAACAAGCAAGGGGAGTTTAGTTATCACGAGAAAGCAAAGCAAACAAGTTTGGTTGAGTAGAGAAAATATAATGGGGAAAGTAGTCCTACTAGAGCGAGATCCACAATACAGAGATATAATTTGATCACAGAAATCTATTAAATCCAAGTTCTTTTACTATCCTTATAGTTGTTCCCACCCTGATCTTAAGCACTATCGATTCTCACAGTTATCGATAGACTTATCACTATGTCACTGGTAAAGTACCTCTGATTCTCATAGTTGTCGGTATACTTTACCACTAACGCAGCAATAGCAATGCACACAAGGATATAGGATACATGCAAATAGAAGACGCCTTACTATTTAACATACAACTGATTCTCACTTACGATTGTACGCTCGAAACCCCTATACGCACAATCGTGTATGCCACTAGATATGCACTCGGAACCCCTATATGCAATCCTAGCAATTGATAAAAAGTATTCAACCTAGTTGATCAGGCTATGAAGAATAACAAGATATCAATATTCAATATAACCAAGAGAATCAAACCAACATTTATAAGGATAAGAACAAGGAATAGAAATCTCACAAACACATCAACTGTATTGCTTCAATCGTCTAGTAGAACAAAGGGAAGTTAGTTCTCCATTCAAACGAGAATGAAAACTAAGGAAAAATAACGTCTGATGTAAAGCGAAGTTGTAACGAGTGTCTCTCCTCTTAACCTAGAAAGAGGACTTAAATAGTCTTAAGAAAACTAGGTTAAAACTAATGCAAACAATAAAGGAAACAGAAAAATAAAATAACAAAGTCTGAAAACAATAAAAGGAAATAAAAGTCTTCGGGCGCGAGATATTTAATACGGCCACCGCGGGGCGTCAGGCTCTCCACCGCGGGGCGGTGGCTTCCTCTGGCGCGGGGCTTCAGTCTTCTCTGGGAGTCACCGCCGGGCCGCGGTGATTCTGGCGCGGGGCGGTGAGCTCGCTCACTCTCTCCTTCAGCTTCTCTTCTCGTCTGTTGTTCTTCATTACTACCAACTATTGGTAGTCTTCTCCAAGTATGCTCCAGCAGATCCATCTCCATCCTCATGTCTCCATCTAAGCTGCAAATCCTGGGATATCTTCACTTCTTTCCACAATGTCGGGACTGCAGACTTAACCTTAAAACTACTCATAAACTCCTCCAAATCATGCTAATAATTGCTAGTAAAGGTGTATGAAATAACACCTATCAGTTACCCATTGGGGATGGGTACCTCTATAGACTTATTATATATTTTATTTTTCATAGATATGATATTTTATTTATATCTTTTATTTATGTATGTATTTTATTATGTACTTAAATACTTAATTAAATTAAACTAATTTTAATATGTACTTACAGTTAACTAAACTTAACAATTTTAATATGTACTTAATACTATTTAACTAAATTAAAATAATTTTAGTATGTACTTATTTAATTTAAGAATGTACCAACTAAAATTAGAATGTAATATATTGACCGAACAACATGATATTTGTAAACTACTTAACTAATTTTAGTATGTACCTAAAGTTACTTAACAAAATTTAACTAATTTTAGTATGTACATAAAGCTACTTAACTTAATTTAACTAATTTTATTATGTAATTAATAATATTTAACTAAAGTTAAATAATTTTAACAATACTTATTTAATTTAACTAATACTTTTGTTGCTACCAGTGCTCATTGGGCATGGGTAGTCATTTGGCTCCTGTCAATGCCCATTGGGGATGGGTAGTGTTTTGAATCCAAAAAAAAAACGGAGGGCAGTTTTGTCCATTCATCAAATGGGTGAATGTAATAAATTTTAATGGGTGAAAATAGGAACCCCGTTATAGTAGGTGGTTCCAGGGGCGGATCTACGCGGGGGGGGGGGGGGGGGCTAGGGGGGCAGCAGCCCCCGCTTTCCCCCGGTAAATCCCTTATAGTATGTCTAATTTTTCGTTAAGCCCCTTTTTGAATTTTTTTTATTTTTATTATGTATACATAAAATGATAAGTAAATGACAATAAAAATACATTGGATTAGTGATATTTGTCTTGGAACTTGTGTGAAAAAAGCTGAAGGTCATGGGTTCAATTCTTCAATCCCTTCTTTTTTCTACTTTTGTTAAACAATTGGGTCTTAATTGCTTTATTAAAATCTTTGTGTTTATTAAGCATTGATAAGCACTACTTTATAGGGCTTAATTAAGAGTCATTAGAGGATTTATTGGTGCCATTCGGGTAGATTTAGACACATTCATGTGTATGGCGTTTGGGGCGAAGTTGGTGTTTTTGGAGGTGTTTGAGCTGTTTTGGAGATCATAGGAAACACTGAGGATGAAGCCACCAGTAGAAGACGCCAAGGAGTTATGAAGTATTGGCGAGGAGGTGTTGAAGACACACTTTTGGAGGCCTTGGGAGCATTCAGAGCTGAAGAGACGAAGACACTGAAGGAGTGGCTTCACGGCGACCGCCGTTCACATCGCGGTGACCGCCGCCAAAGGATTCCCAACGACCATGGCTACGACTTAAGAACGGCGACCGCCGTTTAAAGCCGTCGACCGCCGCGATTACGGCACCCGCCTCCCTCTCTACGGCGCCCGCCGCCACTGTCAGAAGCCCACCGAGCCTGTTTCCAGATCTGTTTTATTTTGGATTATTTTATTACTGTAACACCCCCAAATTTAACCTCATTTGAAAGCGTTACTACCGATGACCCCGGACGTAAACCCCGAAGTCACCCCAGGCTTTTCCGACGTCATAACTGACTTAAAACACAGTTACAATACTAAAATCATAACTTTTATTAAACCACATGGTCGCGGAATTACACGATTCCTAAAACGACCCAATTTCATCAGAAATACAAAATAGTACAGCGGAAATCTTTTAAATACAAAGCGACAAAACAACTTGTCGAAAACAAAACACCGTCCATCCTCATAGTCGCTCTAGCCTTCTTAGATCTGCATGTGCCGAAACGGACGGACGACACCCCCATGACGTTACAGAAATATAAAAATACAAGAGTTAGTCTAATGAATAGACTAAGCAAGGGCTTCACCAATAATTCACACAAACACATCACAAGCAGTTCCACATATCACAAATCACATCATAAGCAGATCCACATATCACAAATCACATCATAATCTCAAGTCACATGATTACAGTATATCTCTTATATTAGCGTTGATTCTAGCAGAATATACAACCTAGTAATAATATCAGATTTTAATTATCTCAAATTAATTAAAAACCACTTGCTTGGAAAGACGAGCTTTTCTTAGCTGCACTACTCGCCAAAGTTCATTAATTAGGTTCTTTCAGACACTTATCTGAATTAAATGACCACACACACACATATCATGTTATAAAGTTTTAACTGGACCTCACAGGATCCAAACCTCTAACTATCGCATTGGGTCTTAATTGCCCTTATAAAGAATGAACCTCGCAGAGTCCAAACTTTCACTAACGCATTGGGTCTTAATCGCCCTTATAAAGAATGAACCTCACAGAGTCCAAACTTTCACTATCGCATTGGGTCTTAATCGCCCTTATAAAGAATGAACCTCACAGAGTCCAAACTTTCACTATCGCATTGGGTCTTAATCGCCCTTATAAAGAATGAACCTCACAGAGTCCAAACTTTCACTATCGCATTGGGTCTTAATTACCCTAAACAGTTATAAAGAAACGCCCATGGAACACACCGGATCCAGGCGCTCCTACGAATACTCGTGCTAACTAACAGTTAAACACGCAAACACATCACACAGAGAACCATCACGGCTCAACCTGAACAACTATCACCCTAGATTTAATAATCTAAGCCACACACAATAAATCATATCAAGGACCCTTACGGCCTTCACCTACACAACAAATCTATCATATACTAGCGTCGGTTCTAGCAGAATATACAACCTAGTATAATATCATCTTTTAATCACATATAGTTATCAAAATTGTTCCCAACATAATTAACAATCATCCCAAATTAATTAACAACAAACAATTGATAATTAATTGAAGTATGGAATGATGAGCAAGAGCGAACCGCCACTTGCCTGAATCCGCAGAAGCTTAAGCAAAGCTTTAGAGACAACGGCTCTTGGGTCCAAAACTGGAACAGATCTGGAATAAAAATCCCTAGGAAACGACCCATAACAAGATCCTAACTTAGATTCAATATACTCATATATGAATCTAAAAGAATATGAAAATAAATCAAAGGAAACGAGCAAAGCCCAAAGCCAAACCACAAAACATACACTCGGACACACATACCGCGATCGCGGCAGGTCGCGGTCGGTCGCGGTTTTCGTGCTGTGACAGTGGCTAGCTCGCGAGACAACAATGGAGAATTTCTTACCCAAACCGATTTGTTTGCCTTCGATTTGTCTATGGTTCGATCTCCCAACACCTCAAAGCTTCCAACAACACCCAGGAGCACCTTCTCGACTCAAGAACCACTCGAAATCTCCCTCTCACGAAGCTCCAAAACTGCTCAACAATGGTGAAAAACAGAGGAGAAACAGAGGAGAAAGAAGAAGGAAGAAGAAGAGAAAAAAAGGGTTCGGTCTTCATCTCCTTTTATAGCACAAATCCGACCACCTCCAAGGGGACAAGGGGACAAAGGCGAAGGGCCACTTGGCCTGCCCAAAAAAATATCCCAACCGAGCCAAAAACAGAGCTACAGTAACCGCCACGCGAGGAAGACGACCGCCTCTGTAAAAGGCATTACCGCGATCGCGGCCGGTCGCGGTGGATCGCGGTTGATCGCGGTGAGTCGCGGTTTTAAGCCGACTTCGCTAATACTTATCCGAACTCAACTTGGGTTAATTTCTTAACTCCGGGTTAAATATATTCGTACATTAACGATATATTAACCCCAAAAACACCTCAACTGTATTATATAATGCTCGGAAAATTTTACAGAGCTCAGACCCCTTTTGAGAAGGTCCGAGACTCACTGAATTAAATCCGTCTAGCAAAACGGACATAAGAAAAAATTGAAAATAATTCAAAATACCCTTAAAAATTACGGGGTGTTACAATTACGGTTTTAGTATTTTCGTTTTAGGTTAATTTAGACTTATTATCTTTAGTATTTAAGGTTAGAAGGGAGCTTGGCCTCCCTGATCTCTCTCGAACCCTAATTTCACTTTTCATTCTACGTACTTTGCTATGAAGAACTAAGCCACTCTTGCTTAGTCAGACGCTGAAGCTTTCGTTTTGATTCGGTTGTGAGATTCTCGTTCTTAATCTTTTGCATGGATTTTATCTATTCTCTTGCTTGATTGCTTATGATTGATATTGATAATTTCTAGTCTGATCAACTAGGGTTTGTTGTTATTGATCTATTGCTAGATTTAGATTGTTACTGGTTGAGCATATCTACTTCAGAGTAGCAACTGCATCGTGCTAGTATCTGGTTGTGCTAGTCTTATGCAGAAGAGAACTGATTTACATTCTAGGATAAAAGTTGGTTGTTTTATGCTAGAATTGTATCCAACTATATTTCTATCCATAAAGCTGTTGTTAAACTGAATCTTGATAGTTTCAAGGTTGTTTAATTAGTTAGTGCTAATAGTATTTGGTTGTGCTATTAGTTATATCTGAAAAGGAATTGGAATTTCCATTGCATGAGATTTTGAATGAGTATCTAGGATCAACTTGTCATACGAATAGTGGATGTTGTTTGACTAAGTGCTTTTCCCATCACTGAATTCATCAACTTTTAGTTTGTTTACTTTTGCATGCTTAGATTCATTAAAACATACAAAACCCCCCTTTGGTTACTTTGGATTGACATACAAATTGCATATTAAGATAGACTCTGTCTCCCTGTGGACTCGACCTTTACTTACCTAGGACTACGGTTTAAGGTTTGTTTGGATATTTTGCATAGTAGGAATTAGCATGACAAATTCCTGTTACCAAATTGGCGTCGTTGCCGGGGAGGCAATAATCTATTTTGTGTGTGTGATTTGTGTGCCAATCTTGGTGTGAACCTATCTTATGGTTCACACCCGTGTTACTAATAATCTACCTCTAGTTTTTGATCCAGAAATCGAGAGAACTTTTCTTCAAGATCGCAGGGCTGTGAATATACTACTTCAGGAAGCTGACAGAATGGCAGCTCGTGTTACTCTTGAGTCCTTGACAGCTCCTAACTTGGAGCAACCAACTCGTGCTGTGCATTTCCCTGCCCTTGGTGATGGGGTTAAATTTGAGCTTAAGACAGGAGTAGTCCATTTACTCCTGAAATTCAGTGGAACCCCGCTTGAGGATCCTATTCAACACTTGGATGAATTCCTTGAGGTCTGCACCAGCATGCGGCCATCTGAAATTACTGAAGATCAGATGAGGTTGAGAGTCTTTTCCTTTTCTCTGAAGGACTCTGCTAAGGACTGGTATCATTCTTTACCCCCAGAAAACATCACTACTTGGGTGAATTTGAAAAAGGTGTTTCTTGATAAATACTTTCCGACAATCAAGTCCAATCAGCTCAAGAAGAAGATCTGCAACGTAGAGCAACTGTCTAATGAGTCTCTCTATGACTACTATGAACGCTTCAAGAAACTGGTGAAGAGTTGCCCCTACCATGGTTATGCTAATCATGATCTGATTCTTTATCTGCATGGAGGACTCCGTGAATATGATCGTCGGATGGTAAATTCTGTATGTGGTGGGAATATTCTGAAGAGGACTTATGAAGAGGCTCAAGAGATATTTGCTACTCTGGCTGATGACTCTAGACAGTACAGTGGGAGAGGTTCCCAAAGCTTGGTAGTTGCTACTTCTTAATCAAAGATTGATCAGGCTGATTTTGATGTGCTGAGAGAGGATGTGAGGCGTCTGAAACTGAAAGGTACACCTCAGCATGCTAAGGCCTGTGAGATTTGTCATGACGACTTGCATCCTACTGATTCGTGTCCTACTCTACAAGAGGAAGTGAATGCAGTAGGAGGATATCAACAGAGACCCAGGCATGATCCTTACTCTAATACATACAATCCTGGTTGGAGGGATCATCCCAATTTCAGATGGAGAGACCCAGACCCAGACCCAAATCAACAACAGGGTAATCCTCAACAACCTAGGCAGCCATTTGTGCCAAATCCTCAAGGGCAGAGCTCGAATCCTTCACCGTCTATGGATGACATGATGAAGATACTGATGCAGAGCAACGTAAACCTCAATGAGAATGTTGCTAAGTTGACTAAGAACCAATTGCAATTCCAAGAGACTACACAAGCTAGCATTTAGAACTTGGAAAGGCGGGTTGGTAAGATCTCTCAAGTGGTGAGTAAGCTTGACGCCAAGGTTTCTGGTAAACTTCCATCTCAGACGGAAGCGAACCCGAACATTCGGAATGTCAGTGTTGTGACTCTGAGAAGTGGGAAGAAGCTTGAAGAGGATAATTCTGAGGTCAACAAGGAAGAAAGTCCGGATTTGGAGCAGAATGTAAACGGCGACTGCCGCCCTTCTTACGGCGACCGCCGCCCAGAAAATGGCGACCGTCGTGAAGACAACGGCGCCCGCCGTGACGGTGATCAAAATCTCGGTTTTTCTGACGATGTCAGCGGCGACCGCCGCCCTTCTTACAGCGACCGCCGCCTCCCTGTAGCCGATGTTGAGGCTGAAAAGGAGTCTGAAACTCCGATTTTCCCTGATTGGAAGCCTGTTCCGCCATTCCCATCTGCTTTGAAGCGTACCAAGCCACTTGCGCAGGACAAGGACATGTTTGAGATGTTCAGAAACGTTGAGGTCAACATTCCTCTCCTAAATTTGATCAAGTCTGTCCCTCGTTATGCCAAGTTCTTGAAGCAGATGTGCACCACAAAGAGGAATCAGGATAGGAACAGCAAGAAGAAGGTAAAGGTAAGCGAACATGTTTCTGCTGTGTTTCAGAAGCGCTTACCTAAGAAGTGTGGCGACCCAGGTATGTTCACCATTCCCATCACTATTGGAGATACCAAGTTCAATAAAGCTATGTTAGACTTGGGTGCTTCCATTAATGGTCTACCTTCATCTCTTTGTGAATCCTTACGATTAGGACCCATGCATGCGACCAATATTTTCATTCAGTTAGCTGATCGATCTAGTGTGCGTCCTATAGGGATAGTGGAGGATGTTTTGGTTAGGGTTGGTGATCTTACTTTTCCTGCTGACTTCTATGTGCTCAATATGGAACATGATAAGCATGCAGCCCCTATTCTGTTAGGGAGACCTTTCCTGAAAACTGCCAACACTAAGATTAATGTGAGTACTGGTGCTTTAACCATGGAATTTGATGGCCAAACTATTAACTACAATATCTATGAAGCCATGAAATATCCTTCTGATGATCACTCTTTGTGTGCACTTGATGTACTTGAGCCTGTGGTGCAAGACGTTTTTTATGAGGACCACCTAGATGACAAGCAATCTATCATTGTTGATTTTAGCTTGGATTTTGCTTCATCTACTAACTCGCAGGAAGTCGTCACTGAGTTGGACGTTTACTATAAGCTTCCTCTGGAGCTACCAGGCAAATCACCTTTACCGTTAACTCCGAGCGAGAAGCTCGTTCACTCTTTGGTGCAGGTATCTGAAGTTGAGGCTAAACACCCCCCTGATCGATCTAAGTATGGGGGAGACGCGACTAAGAAGGTCAAGGTGGAGGAGCCGCTGAAGAAGAAGAATGGTCTAAGGTTCAAACAT
Organism: Rheum nobile; assembly: GCA_027886185.1. Classification (NCBI taxonomy): domain Eukaryota; kingdom Viridiplantae; phylum Streptophyta; class Magnoliopsida; order Caryophyllales; family Polygonaceae; genus Rheum; species Rheum nobile. The sequence goes on along the minus strand of WOAB01000236.1, from coordinate 2,259,315 downwards.
TTCCATGAGTGGTTCAGGAAGGAGATAATGAATGAGAAGGTTCCTAAGGAACCTGATGATATGGATTGAGGTTGTTCGAGTAGTATGTCGAGCGAACGACATTAACTAAGGCGCTGCTCGGGAGGCAACCCGATGTTAGGTAGTTTATTTCCTTTCCCTTAGTCATTTTCTTTTGTTTTTCCTTTTAGTTTTTGCTTTCTGTGTCGAACTAACCTGCAGGAAGCGTATCCAAGTGAAGAAGGAGAAGCGGCGACCGCCGCCCCCCTTACGGCGACCGCTGCCAACCCCCTCCTCCGACACTTTGCTTGCGGCAAATGACGGCGACCACCGTTTAATTACGGCGATCGCCGCCATTCTCAGGTTCGTTTTCTTTTTATTTTATTAAAAAAAATAAAATGGCCCCCGAAAAAACCTTAAACGGGGAGCAAAAGACGAAAATAAAATACCCTGAAAAGACCTTAAACGGAAAGAAAAAGTCAAAAAAAAAAAAGTTCTACCGGAGACCAACTGCCCAACGTTTCCTATGGAGAGATGGTGCGCATCCTGTTGTCAAGGAGGAGACATTAGCCCCACTTTGTATTTGACAACGATGATGGCCCTATAATTGGCAGCTGAGGAGGAGGAACACTAGGGCCCACACCACGATTATATTTGGGCCCATTTTTGTGTTCGTTGAAGGCCGTGCAACCCCGCCATACATGTCATACCACTATTCACCACAATGGTTCCCTATGGTTGCACGGTAGATGAAGATTATGGCGTTGATGCCGACACCCGAGACATGGACGTTTATTGAGAAGACCGCCAACAACAAAGGAAGTGTCCAAGCCCGCTCGATGACGTTGTGAGTTAATTTTTTTGCTTTTCCCTGTGCTTCTATTTTTTGTCTTTCATTACATTGAGGACAATGCAATGTTTAAGCATGGGGGAGAGTTCTATTCTTGCTACGTCATTGAGGAGAAAAATGAATAAAGAGAAAAAGCCAAAAATTTGAAAAAAAGGCTATCATTGAAATCCTGGGATAGGTCGAAAACCCGAAAGGGCGGCCTAGGTAATAAGCAGGTGGCTTGGACCAGCATTAGGATGCGGTAATATGTGGTCAAGAGTGACGTGAGCTTATGTGAGTACATCTATTGGAAAATGAAATGAGTGGCTTGGTGAAAACCCGAAAGGGCGCATTGGCAAAACGAGCGAAAAAGAAGAAGAGTGATTTTAGGATTTCTCATTATTCTTGGCAAGGCGTCATAAGAAGAGGAGTCAAAGAAGGATTGTCGGGTAGGTCACTCTGGGAGACATAAGGAGCAATAGATGGAGGCTAGGATTAGAGATTACTCACACTATTGGATGTTCGGATTTAGCTTGGGGGAAGTACTCTGCTTGCCCCTTAAGCTTGTTGAGTGTTGATGTATTGTGAATGAGATTGGTGCCAGAAGCTTGGCATGGGTTAGGTGACTCTTAGTTGGAGGATATGCTTCCTGAGACCTTGGATGCTGCATTGGAGGAGTAGGCTCTTTATTAGTTTACTCGCGGACGAGCAAAGGTCTAAGCATGGGGGAGTTTGATAAGCACTACTTTATAGGGCTTAACTAAGAGTCATTAGAGGATTTATTGTTGCCATTCGGGTAGATTTAGACACATTCATGTGTATGGCGTTTGGGGGCGAAGTTGGTGTTTTTGGAGGTGTTTGAGCTATTTTAGAGATCATAGGAAACACTGAGGATGAAGCCACCAGTAGAAGACGCCAAGGAGTTATGAAGTATTGGCGAGGAGGTGCTGAAGACACACTTTTGGAGGCCTTGGGAGCATTCGGAGTTGAAGAGACGAAGACACTGAAGGAGTGGCTTCACGGCGACCGTCGTTCACATCGCGGCGACCGCCGCCAAAGGATTCCCAACGACCATGGCTACGACTTAAGAATGGCGACCGCCGTTTAAAGTCGGCGACTGCCGCGATTACGGCGCCCGCCGCCCTCTCTACGGTGCCCGCCACCACTGTCAGAAGCCCATCGAGCCCGTTTCCAGATCTGTTTTATTTTGGATTATTTTATTACGGTTTTAGTATTTTCGTTTTAGGTTAATTTCGACTTATTATCTTTAGTATTTAAGGTTAGAAGGGAGCTTGGCCTCCCTGATCTCTCTCGAACCCTAATTTCACTTTTCATTCTACGTACTTTGCTATGAAGAACTAAGCCACTCTTGCTTAGTCAGACGCTGAAGCTTTCATTTTGATTCGGTTGTGAGATTCTCGTTCTTAATCTTTTGCATGGATTTTATATATTCTCTTGCTTGATTGCTTATGATTGATATTGATAATTTCTAGTCTGATCAACTAGGGTTTGTTGTTATTGATCTATTGCTAGATTTAGATTGTTACTGGTTGAGCATATCTATTTCAGAGTAGCAATTGCATCGTGCTAGTATCTGGTTGTGCTAGTCTTATGCAGAAGAGAACTGATTTACATTCTAGGATAAAAGCTGGTTGTTTTATGCTAGAATTGTATCCAACTATATTATTATCCGTAAAGCTGTTGTTAAACTGAATCTTGATAGTTTCAGGGTTGTTTAATTAGTTAGTGCTAATAGTATCTGGTTGTGCTATTAGTTATATCTGAAAAGGAATTGGAATTTCCATTGCATGAGATTTTGAATGAGTATCTAGGATCAACTTGTCATACGAATAGTGGATGTTGTTTGACTAAGTGCTTTTCCCATCACTGAATTCATCAACTTTTAGTTTGTTTACTTTTGCATGCTTAGATTCATTAAAACATACAAAACCCCCCTTTGGTTATTTTGGATTGACATACAAATTTCATATTAAGATAGACTTTGTCTCCCTGTGGACTCGACATTTACTTACCTAGGACTACGATTTAAGGTTTGTTTGGATATTTTGTATAGTAGGAATTAGCACGACAAATTCCTGTTATCAAACATGTTTATTTCTCTTTTGTTTTTTTGTTTTTCCTTTCATGTTTTAATTTTTTATTAACACAAAAATTGAAAATCTTAAATTATTTAAATAATTTTTCAAAACGCTAAAAATAGAGTATATATTGTATGAATTAATCAAATTTTAAAAGATGAATTTCATATTTTTTGTAATTTTAAAATATTAATATAAATGTCGATTTATGAAGTGAAAAATATATGAAACTCACTCCCCTTCGATTAAGTTCTAGATCCGCCACTAGGTGGTTCCCCTTCCATCAACCGACCACAATCAAATCGTTTAAAACAAGTTTATTTGTAGTTAATTGACTAGGTTTAACTTTAGTACCAATTTATAACCATAGTATCACATGTTTAGTTATGATTTATCAACTCTCGTAATTGATACGGCCAACAACAATCCATTAATAACACTCACAACCTAATTTCAAAACAAAAGTCTAGAAAAAAATGTAATGACAAATTTGCAAAGGCGACCTGTCAACAGAGCACGGAAATTGCTAATATTCTCCATGTGTATGGAGCATCTTCGGGTCAATAGGTGAATTTTGCTTAATTGGAACTATCTTTCAGTAGTAATGTGTGTGCAGAGCGGCGAGTAGCTATCCAAGGGATTCTGGATGTCCGTGAGGTTGAAAAGCATGAATGTTATCTTGGTTTGCCGACGATGGTGGGTCGATCCAAGAAAGTGATATTTAGCCAGATTAAAGAGCGGGTCTTGATTGGTTGGAGGATGGAATTCAAAGAATCTGTCTAGAGCTCGCAAAGAGGTCTTAATCAAGGCGGTTGCGCAGGCAATTCCTAACTATACTATGTCGTGCTTCCGACTTCCCTCTGGTTTGTGTAGAGAGATTGAACAAATCTTATGCAATTATTGGTGGGGTGATTCTGATGGGTCGTCTAAAATTAATTGGCTCAGTTGGAAGCGTATGTGCCTTCCTAAGTGTCGGGGAGGCCTAGGCTTTGGAGATATGGAGAATTTCAACCGGGCCCTCCTTGCCAAACAGTGTTGGCACATTCTTCAGGATCCGACTTCTCTCCTTGCTCGCCTTCTTAAAGCAAAATATTTCCCCCAATCAAGCTTTATGTCAGCGACTCTAGGTTACTTGCCTAATTTTACTTGGAGAAGTCTTTTGTTTGGTCAGGAGGCTCTCGAGCTCGGTCTGATATGGTCTGTTGGTAATGGCTATTTGATTGATATTTGAAGGGATAAATGGCTTCCCAGACCCCATAATTTTAAAGTTATTCCACCTTGTGTCAATCCCCCTTATGGGCGTCTTATTGATTTCATTGACTGGACCACCAGTACGTAGCAGAGTGACTTAGTGCGTGAGGTTTTTCTCCCTTGTGATGCAGAGCTGATTTTACAAATTAAGCTGATTGATCTGTCCATGGTTGATGAATTAGTGTGGTTTCATTCAAAGGATGGTCTCTTCTCTGTTAAGTCTGCATACATGATGCTTTTGCAGAAGGATTTTGATCAGGTAAATGCTGCTTCTCCATCTAACTTTGCTTCCTCTGAGACGCTATGGAAGAAACTGTGGAAGCTTAACATCCCTCCTCGTATTAGATCATTCATTTGGCGGGCGTGTAGGGATGTTCTCCCAACAAAACAGAATTTGCGGAGACGACGTGTCACAAGTGATGATTTGTGTGATTTATGTGGTTGGTCCGAGACCACTGTACATGCTCTGGTTCTATGTAATGTGGCTTCCCCTATTTGGAAGCGGATTCTGGCTCTGTCCTATTAGGGTCGTCGGTCGTCTTCTCTGATGGAGTTCTTTGGGCATGTGTGTCAGAACTTGGGGTCTGCTGATGTTGAGATGTGGGCTTCGGTTTGTTGGGGTGTCTGGAGGGCACGCAACAAACGCATATTTGAAGGGGATGTGTCGGATCCGGGCTCATTGGTTCGGGATTGTAAGTTGTTGATTTCTGAATTCCAATCCTGCCAACTTCAACTTCAGCTGGGGATTCAATGCAGTGGCAGCCCATCTAGATGGTCTAAACCTTCTATAGGTATGACGAAGATGAACTGCGATGCTGCATACTCTGGGCAGTTTGGTTTTGGAGTTGGGTTTTTAGCTAGGGATTCTGATGGTGTGGCACTATTCTTGGGGGCGCGGTCATCTTCTGCCTCGTCGGATGTTGAATTCTTGGAAGCGGAGGCAATCCTCTAGGCCCTTTAGTGCTGTACGGATCGTGGGATCTCTGAAGTTTTGGTCGAGTTGGACTGTTTGGCAATTATCTCTAAACTTAGGAAGAGATCGTTATGGAAGGGTGCTCTCGATTGGATGATCGAGCAGATTTTAAGCATGCAGTCGGCTTTCATCTCTTGCCATTGGAGCCATGTTCGAAGATTGGCCAACAGACTTGCTCACTTTTTAGCCTCTATACGGCCTTCGTGCCCTATTTCCTATTTGTTTAATTCCAACTTCTCAGCTGAATTTTACTCTTTGTTAGTTGATGATTTGTTTTAATAGATTGAAATTTCTTTCGGCTCAAAAAAATAAATTGATTCACCGTTTGGATTCCAAAAATAATACATTAAATTGTATTTTTTTAGAGATCCAAACAAATCCTAAGTCATAATGCATAAACCTATCTAAACTTTCATCCTTATAAAAGACCGTACCACATATATAAAACGTACAACGTTTTTTTTGTCAAAAGATAAAACATACACCGTTGATAATTGATGTATCGTTGTAGATTGGAGTTCATGCAACACATTTTCCAATTTTGAGTACCTTAATGGTTGAATTTACACCATTTAAAAGACAAAGCCTATGGGTCAATAGATTGAAGATGTGTAGAGACGAGCGCATAGTCACAGATAAACACACTTAATATCAATGTCTAGTATACACGGTTGGTGGACTAGTCTTCATGTGTTGGTGCAAGAATTGCCCCTTCTTCAAAGTATTTCGAAAACAACTTATTGTCCAAAAGAGAGGAATAAACACACTTACCAATTGCTGGAATCAGATCTAAGTCATAATCCTTCACCAATAATTCATCAGAAATTTATATTTGTGCTTCTCCATCATTGTCATCACCTACAATACCATCACCCATGCTTAATACCTATTTAAAAAAATCATTTGCTTCTTGAATATCATAATCAGATGTACCTTATTATATCAACATGTTTCTTGTCAAATTAAGAAATTTACAATATTTTCACAAATAAGAGGAATTAATGGTGGCGAAATATTAAATTTTTTTAGTAACATGACATTAGAGTTTATAGAGTCAAATATGGTGATACTTATAGATGATTAATTTTTATACATCAATACTCATAAAAAAACATCATACTATAGGAAAAAAATAACAATCAAAACCAGTATTGAACCACTATAGTTCTCCAAACCAAAGTTGAATGTTAAAATAGAAGTCATATTATGTTATCCGAGCGGAAAAAAATGAACTGTTTCTATGATAAATTTTACAAAAAACTAATTTTATATAAAAATCTATATGATACTACATAATAGTGTTAATCAAAGTGAAATGTTTCTTGTCTTTAACTAACTTCTTAGCTTAGCGGAGTACAAGTTGGTTCTTTAAATTTATGGCTAAGAATATTGTTTGCTACATTTTTGAAAGAATAGATTATACGAAATATTCATATTATATGCATATCCGGATAATATGGGCAAGAATTTTATTTTATTTTCGAAAAACCAACGAAAAAAATGAGAGCTTGACACGTGGCAAATTCAATACCGTGATGCCATGTGACAGCAGAAAATTTTGGTTCGTTTTGGGGGCGCCACGTGGCGTAGTAAGTATTTTACTTTAGTAGATTACGTACAAAAAATATATGGCCGAGAATATTATTTGCTACATTTTTGGAAAGAATAGATTATACAAAATATTCATATTGTATGCATATCCGGCTAATATGGGCAGAGATTTTATTCTCTTTGATTTTATTTTATTTTTGAAAAACCAACGGAAAAAATGAGAGCTTGACACGAGGCAAATTCAATACCGTGATGCCACGTGGTAGCAGAAAATTTTGGTTCATTTTGGGGGCGTCATGTGGTGTAGTAGGTATTCTACTTTAGTAGATATATAGTAGATTACGTATAGAAAATATATGCCCGAGAATATTGTTTGCTACGTTTTGGAAAGAATAGATTATACAAATATTCATATTATATGCATATCCCGCTAATATGGGCAGAAATTATATTTTCTTTTATTTTATTTGATTTTCGAAAAACCAACAAAAAAATGAGAGTTTGACACGTGGCAAATTCAATACCGTGATGCCATGTGGTAGCGGAAAATTTTGATTCATTTTAGGGGCGTCACGTGGCATAGTAGGTATTCTACTTTAGTAGATATATAGTAGATTACGTATAAAAAATATATGGCCAACAATATTGTTTGCTACGTATTTGGAAAGAATAGATTATACAAAATATTCATATTGTATGCATATTCGGCTAATATGGGCAAAAAATTTATTTTCTTTGATTTTCGAAAAACCAACGAAAAGAATAAGAGCTCATGTGACAAATTCAATACCATGATGCCACGTGGCAGCAGAAAATTTTGGTTTATTTTGGGGACGTCACGTGACATAGTAGGTATTCTACTTTAATAGATATATAGTAGATTAATTTCTAACGGGAAAAAAATACCTAATCAAATATATTAAATTGGAAAAAAATGTCAAAAACCATCCCAATTATTAGTAATAGACACAAAATAATCACAAATCTCAAGTTGATGAACAAATAATCTCAATTTCAACCATGAATCAAATAAATATAAATGATTTTCTCAGTTGAAATTCTGGATAATTCGAGGATGTGTACTCGATGTCTTTTCGTAATTGGATGTAGTAAGTGATTCTCATTTGTACAAGTTCTCTTATTAAGACAATGTTATCATCGAATTAGCCAAAATATCAATCGAAAAATCATTTATCTTTTTTTTTTGGTTCATGAATTGAAAATTATGATTATTTTTGTTGTCTTAAAAGTTGGAATTATTTTTTATCTATTAATGAAAGTTTGAATGTTTTTTAATTTTTTTCTTTTCAAGGGCATTCATAGTGGGCGTTTCATAGAGAGTTTCATAAGTAAAGTAATAATTTTTTTATTGAATCAAAGAGAGAGAGAGTTTCATAATAAGAAACATGAGAGAGAGGGTTTTAACAAGATAAATAGGCTCCACTTCCATATCAATGATTGAGATTTAATCTTGTATCTTTTTAATAAGTTATAAAAATATAATAACTAAACTATAACCTAATTACGCTATATGACACTCTCTCATTACAACCGTCACATGTCATTTTCTGTTTTTTTTATTTCTTATAATAAATCTAATTATAAATCAAAGATTATTATCCTAAACCTATCACTCACTTTTTCCTAATTTAAATACAAATCAAGCAACAAGATTACAAGTTAATTACAAAGATTACAAATCCAAAATTTTCTAATTATATACCAATCCAAAATTTCCTAATTATATACAAATTCAAAATTTCCTAATCTACTATATATCTACTAAACTAGAACCTAATACGTTGCATGACACTCCCTCATTAAAATCGTCATATGACACTCCCTCATTAAAACCGCCACATGTCATTTTTTATTTTTATTTTTATTTTTTTTATAAATCAAATATTATTATTTTAAATCTATCACTCATTTTTTCCTAATTTAAATACCAATCAAGCACAAATATTGCAAGTTAATTACAAAGATTACAAATCCAAAAATTCCTAATTATTTACAAATCCAAATTTTCCTAATTATATACAAATCCAAAATATCATAATTATGTACAAATCATAAATTTCCTAATCTACTATATATATCTACTAAACTATAGCCTAATTACGTCACATGACACTCCCTCATTAAAATCGTCACATGATACTCCCTCATTAAAACCGCCACGTGTCATTTTTTGTTATTTCCATTTTTTTAAAATAAATCTTATTATAAATAAAAGATTATTATACTAAACCTATCACTCATTTTTTTCCTAATTTAAATACAAATCAAGCACAAAGATTGCAAGTTAGTCACAAAGATTACAAATCCAAAATTTCCTAATTATATACAAATCCAAAATTTCCTAATCTACTATATATCTACTAAACTAGAACCTAATTACGCCACATGGCACTCCCTTATTAAAACCGCCACATGACATTCCCTCATTAAAACCACCACATGTCATTTTCTGCTTTTTTCTATTTTTGTAAATAAATCTAATTATAAATCAAAGATTATTATGCTAAACTTATCAATCATTTTTTTCTAATTTAAATACAAATCAAGCACAAAGATTACATGTTAATCACAAAGATTACAAATCCAAAATTTCCTAATTATATACAAATCCAAAATTTCCTAATTATATGGATGATTGAGATACGAAATTATTGAACCGAAATTGATTTTAATATAATAATTATCTAGATCTATTGTTTAATATATAAATTGATTTTAATAATTATTAATATTTTTGATTCAATATATATGACGTAAAAACCGGTGCTTGACACGAGAATTACACTAGTTTAGACGAAAGAGGAAAAAAATCAATATGAAACCCAATTTATGATACTCTCATTATACAAGGTCTAAATATAAAGCTTTGAGCATAATAAAACAAGTTTTTTTTTTTGATCGGGCTAGAAACGGGACTCATCTCAAACGAAGAGGCAGTCCCTACCCCACTCAATTAAATTGAGGGGGTCATGCCGCTCCCGGGGGTCGAACCCCCGACCTATGGACAAGAGGCTAGTGCCCCCTCCATCAGGCTATAGGAGCCTCGGCAGCATAATAAAACAAGTTGTTGGATGGCGGGAAATAGAGAAGCCAGAGTATGGAAAAGAAAAGCTTGAGCTAGTAGATTTTTTTTTTAATAAGGTAAAAATTATACAAAAAATCACAGAAAAACGATTTTTTTAGTTTATAGCATTCTTGCGGATGAGTCAGTAGATGTTAAATTAGGGTTGTCTGATTTTTTCATATAAACTAAAAAGGGATGTCTAAATTTTAATTTTTTTGTACGTGTACATAGATATTGGTACAGGAATTTACAATTGACTCAGTCAATTACAAAATATATACTATGTATTTATAGTATGATTACGTACATTAAATAATTATATAGCTTGATTAGAAATTAAACTTCCTACTATTTGGAAATTAGGGTTTGTCTTCAACAACAAGCTAGGGTTATTAATTAGTTTTTACTGCCAACATTCGTGCATAAATAATATGCATGTAGACGTAGTGTACCTAAATAAATTGCCCGTTGGTGGAGTATACACATGAAGACAAGAAATAATATGCATGTAGACGTAGTGTACATGAGTTCAGTAAAGTTTCATCGTTAAATTAAATGACAATAGGAGGACTAGTCCACTAATCGTATATACTAGACATTGGTATTCACTCACTTACAATGTGGGTATGGAAGCCGTATTTAGCCCAGTTCAAGTGCATGACATGACCCAAACAGAAGGAGAAGCCCGTTTGGCAGGACGGCCCACCCCCGGCCCGACCCAAGTACACGGCCCAGGCAGGAGGAGAACCCAGTTAGACAAGACGACCCGTCTCGAAAAAGGCCCAAGGGGCCTTCCCGATCCATTTCGGCCACGTGGCCCGAAGGCTCTCTTCTCAGCCTAGACGGCTACCAAGAACGGGATTCTCGATCCTCTCATTGGCTTGCCTCTCTCTCTCACCCCATCGGTTAGACACCGAAAACTCTTTTACCATCGCTGCTCCCGTTATTCTTTTACTTGTTTCCCCTTTATGCACCACCTGTGAGTTGAGCACTGACTTGAGTGTCGGAGTGGCAAGCCCGAGGCAACCTCAAGCCCCTTTTCTTTTTCAGGTCTGGACTCGAGGTCGAACGACATCTTCTGTGACTGAAGGCAACCGGTGGGGAACAGGAAGAAAGAATTTCGAGGAAGACGAGCCAGAGTTGGTTATGTATGGATCGCCATCCTCTCGGAAAACCGGACGATCATAGTGGGTTGAACTTGTATTTTAACATGCCGACCCAGTTGACACTTGGACAAATGAGTGTAGGTGGACATCTCAATCTCTTTATAGCCAAACCCAATCAATTTAAGAAATAGACCTAAGATCAAACTTGCTCCGATAACATGTGAAAGTTCGTGGGCCGACAACTGAAAATGTGTAGACATAAGTACATAGACACAAATAACCCTAGTAATATTTCCTCTTAAAACTAATTAAAAAAGTAATTTATCAATCTTATATATTATATATTGATATACATCCATTTCAGAACGAAAATGGACTTATGTGATAACAATCTATTATTATATATTAAAGTTCTCCCCTTTTGAGCTACCAAAACGATTCTGGATCCACCATTCTTACGTGTCATTTTCTTATTTGCTCTTTTTTTTATTTACATAATTTTAATTCACTTTATATATAAAAACTCAACAAATTATAAAATTATCTTTACAAATCTTAACAAATTACAAAATACTAATCTTAACAAATCATTCTTACGTGTCATTTTCTTATTCGCTAGCTCTTTTTTTATTTACATAATTTTAATTCACTTTATATACAAAAACTTAACAAATTGTAAAATTATCTTTACAAGTCTTAACAAATTACAAAATACCAATCTTAACAAATTATAAAATACCAATTCCTACATAACTCAAACTTTATATTATATAACGTATACAAAAATTCTACGGTAATATAGTAGCTCATACTAATGCTATATAATATAGGTTTAACTAATACCTATATTAGTATAGGTCTGAATTTATAATATATTATTTTAATAATTATGAGACTATGAATCATTTTCAATCCTCCAGAAATGTTCCATGAGAGTGTTTTTAGGAGATTGTTAATGCTATATTTTTTAGTTTTTTTCATTCTTTCATTTATTATGAACATAACTAAAATATTAAATATTAAATTAAGCTACACAAACAATTTGACTTGACTAATATATTTATCGTTAAGATATCAAAATCAGATAAAGCTAAAAAACATTAATCAATAACATAGATTATGCTTAAGTGGTAGACTGGAACTAACATTTTTTCTAAAAAGGGTAGATTGAGATTGAACATAATTCTAGGCTCACATAAATGAGGTGTTAATTTGTAGTTAATTATTTAATTAATTTTCAAATTAATTAGCTCTAAATTTTAAAATCTTATCAAATCTTCAACAAAATCTCATCAAAGTAACTTCTCTTTACAATAACTTCTAACTTAATTTTCTACTTGAAATGTGATACTTATATTTGTGTTAATGCATCAATAATATTAACGAATACTTAACATCATAAAAAACATTTAGTTAATTAACATAAAATATAAAGTATTATCTAAGATAAGGTTACTCAACCCAAGATATTGAGATAGCATATCTTCTAGTAATTTTTTGGTAAATATCACGAATTAGTGATAAATTATTAAGCCAATTAAATAAAACCACATAAGTTAATTAGTATATTGAAATAGCAATAAGATTGGTAAACACTTTAGATAGCATATCTTTTTAATAATTTTTTTTTATTTACAATGCATTCAAACTTTAAAATTTAAATAAACACACATAAATCTTATAGTAACAAAATCTTTAATCGATAAATTTCACGTTTTTAAGATTTAAATACAAATTATGTATGAACTTGAAATAATTAATGATGAATAAAAAAATTATGCATAAAAATATAAATATACTATTTAAAAAAAAAGTGAACTAGGCTTTACTTGATTATCCAATTAAGCTAATTTAGTATATTAAGAATTGACAATAGATATAACTCCCCAACATATATATACATTTAATAAAAAAACAATGATTAAACTAATATGATTTTATTTTCAATAATATGATCTCAATGTCTAAAGTTTGAATCATATTATAAACAGTATAAAAACTAACAATATTCTATCAACAAACTAAATAAGTTTAAACAAATATAGATATAAACTAATAAACATATCATCAATAAGATATTGTTGAAAGATTGACTAATAGTATCTTACTAACCTATTAAATTGAAGAAAAAATAGTACATTCCATTTCATATTTCAATTTCGGATACTATTTCATTCTAAATATACAAAAATCATTGTGCTTGAGAATTGGTAAAGTAACATGTACAATCATTATTATTATTTTGGTATATTTAGAGTGATTTTCTCTCTTTAATGTTTATATATATAAATTCATCAACTTCCTTTCTATTGATATGTATATGTTTCAAAAAAATATAATATAATTACATGTCAATCTCATTTTTCGTATATATGATATTTCTTAATCACATAATCATTGATTTTTAATTATGTAACGTTTATTTGTTACAAAATTCTTTTTTTATTATATGTTTAATATAATCTTAATAATATACTCGTGTATGACACAAGTTTAAACTAATTCTCGTTAATTTCACACACAAGTAGGTTGTTGGTGCGTTGAATTTTCTTGTGATGATTGATATGCCTCAACTACTCTTTGGAAAAAGAAGAAGATATGCTTCAACCACCAAATCAAATGCGGTGAGTTAAGTAAATAACATTTTCACAAACATTTTTGTAAAGTAATGGACCCTTAGTAAAAATGGACCCCTCTCTCTCTTCCTCTCCCTAAATCCTACTCCCTACCCCATATAAACCCTACCTCTTAAATCCTTAAAAATTAGTAGGGGTCTATTTTATTAATTAAAAACTCTTAAAAGACCAATGAGCCCAAAACCATAATAATCAAAGGCCGTCAAATGGAGTGATGGGCTTCCTCCTTGTAGCCCAATGGGCCCAAACTCAAAGACGTATCAAGCCAATATAAGAAAAGCGACGGAGAAATAAAAGCTGAAAATATTATTAAATGGAATTTTAAAATGCCATGTGGCATGCGGAAGATATTGACGGAAAGCGACGCCCTAACGAACAGCTGGATCCTGCATGAGATAGAAGAAACTTCGCAAGCTGGATAACCTTTGGCTTTGTAGATCGGAAAATGACAGAGGTAACAATGTAGTTTTCACCCACTATGAAGGACAAAAGAGTCAAAACAGCTACGAGGGGAAATGGAACGTAGGCAGCACCGACAACTCTACTGTCGGCTGGGCTTAGACGCCACCGGCTTTACCGGTTAACTTTAACAGATTTATTTTATTTATTTGTATAACATGCATTTCGTGTTCGGTTTAATTTATAAGATATTGATTTTTTAATTATTTTGGAATAGAGAAAATCAAGTTCGAGGGGAAATTAGGTGGTATGAGTTTACAACTTCAGTAACGAATTTGACAAACTAGTCAATACGATGAAGGACAGTAAAATAATCACTAAAGGCTAATAAAACTATCTCATAAGACGATTTATATATGATAGTGATCATAAAATTTACAAATAAGTATAAATTATAATTGCACCCTTTCAAAAAAAAAAGTATAAATTATAATTGAAACATTTACTGTCACTGACAAAAACATTCATGTCCTCCGTCGGTCGGTCACACTGAAAGCAAGACACCAACTCCACGTTTCGTCTTGGTCCTACTTACTCTCATTCCAGACAACCGGATCTCCCGGTAAAAATCCACGTTATTACCGCGAAAGGATTATATATTATATATAAAAAAAATTAAAGAAAAAACCAGTGAAAGGACAGACAAGACAAGGGTGACTGCTGTGTATACTAATACCACCATCAAGAGAGCAGAAAGAGAGAGTTGTACAAGGCAAGGGATCGAAGACGCATATTCCCCAAATGCGCTATGCTCGAATTAACGTTTAATTCGAGCGTATAGCCAATCTCGAAAGCGCTTCGTGTGATTAGATCGTGGATCCTACCGAGATCTGATTTGTTATCGAATTTATTTTTTCTACTAGTCGAGTGATTGACAGTAGAGAGTGCAAAGATGGAAGCAGGCGGCGGCATGGTGGCCGGATCTTACAAGCGGAACGAGCTGGTTCGGATTCGCCATGATAGTACCGACAGCGGGGTATTTCTCTCCCTCTCCCTTTATTAGTTCTAGTCAGTGATCTAATTTTGAGATTTATAGTGATCTTTGGATCTGCGTATTCTGGTGTACAATATGTGATTCGTCGGTATTGCAATTTGATTTCAATTGTGAGATTTTAGTCTTTTCAGTTGGTGTTTTGCTCTTAGTGTAATTGGACAATTGGCCACATGAGTGGTTTGGATCTGGTTATCAGTGCTTCTGTCTGGTGTATCCAGGGATGTTGATTGTTCTTCATACCTTCTAATTAAATGAATTTTATTGGGCGCACATGAATTTGGTGATTTTAACCTGTTTTGGGTTTCTAAAGCATTTCAATTTGTATGGACCAAAAGAGCATTTCGATTTGTTCGAGGGAATTTTGATAAAATGGGAGATTGGAAGTTTGATTGCTGAGTTCTGATGGTTGGATTTGGTCAACTGAGAATTGAATTGGATTAAAGTTATTTATTCTAATAGTTATTATCGGTGTTTGATTTAGGTAGTAATTTTTTTTCCAGTAACCAGCTGCTAGCTCACAGCCTCACAATTGCTATTTTCTTCTTCTTGCTCTTGTTCCTTTTGATAATTCACTTCATCTCGGGTGTAAGTAGTGTATCCTTTAGAACATGATTGTTATATTGAAGTCCACAGTGTGTTCATTATTTGTTTGTTGGATATGCAGTCTAAGCCCTTGAAGAATCTGAGTGGTCAAATATGCCAGATCTGTGGAGATACTGTTGGACAAACTGCTTCGGGTGATGTTTTTGTTGCCTGCAATGAATGTGCTTTTCCAGTTTGCAGGCCTTGTTATGAATATGAGAGGAAAGACGGTAATCAATGTTGTCCTCAGTGCAAGACTAGGTACAAGAGACACAAAGGTAAGCTATCTTTTCTTACATCCTTTTTGTGGTTCCATCATCAATGTCATTAAAATTACCCCAAAAAAACAATGTCATTAAAATAATGATTTGATGAAGCTAAATCGTGGTTGGGTTTTAGGGAGTGCCAGAGTGGATGGAGATGATGACGAGGATGAAGTAGATGACTTGGACAACGAGTTCAATTGCACTCAGGGAAACAACAAAGCTAGGCGCCAGTGGCAAGGGGATGATGCTGATCTTTCTTCTTCATCTCGACATGAATCTCAGCCAATCCCTCTTCTTACCAATGGGCAACCAGTATGTTTCATATAGTCCATCATGCATGAGTTCCTGCCTGCTAGTGGGTTTATTTTGTTGGTAAATCTGCGTGAAAGGCGATTTGAAATTCTGGATTCTTAGATTATATGGTTAAGGCTGTTTTTCGATAAGCAACTGAGTGCCACTTTGGTTGCTGTCAGCCTTTCTTATTTTGAAGTTTGAATTTTGTTTCAATATATTCTGGCATGTTTTTTTCTTTGTTACCAGAAACTTGTGTACTTCTTTCTTTTTCTTTCATGAGCTATAAACTATAACTATTTATTATCTAACCCACATCTCTGCAAAAATTAAAAAAATTCCAAGCATGTTGATCTCTTATACAACTTTTAGATCTTTATATCTCTATTCTTGAAGGGATGATAGTACTTTGTGAATTAATTATCTCTGTATAAAATTTTGGATTAATGGCTGCCTCAAAATCTTGTCAGATTTCTGGGGAAATTCCAATTGCAACACCAGACAATCGATCTATTAGAAGTACGTCGGGCCCTCTGCATTCTGAAAAGCGTGGTCACTCGCTCCCTTACGTTGACCCTAGCCAGCCAGGTAAACTCTGACCTGTGCTATGCATATGGTTTTCTGAATGTCTCTTTTCTTTTTCTTTTGACTGTGTTTTCATGCCATCATATTCATATATGATGTTGCAGTTCCTGTCAGAATTGTTGACCCGACAAAGGACCTAAACTCTTATGGATTGGGGAATGTTGACTGGAAAGAAAGGGTTGAGAGTTGGAAACTGAAGCAGGAAAAGAATATGACCCAGGTGACTAGCAGATACTCTGAAGGAAAAGGAGGTGATATGGAGGGCTCTGGTTCTAATGGTGAAGAATTCCAGATGTGAGCATCTACATCGTCATTTCCTTTATAAAATACTTTTGTGTTTCTAAGCCATGTTTGAGACTGCAGTTGGTGAATGATCTCCTGGTGACTAAGAATCTACTTGTGTTTTGAATTATTATTTTCTCTTTTTATATTAGCATTTGTGGATGAAAAACTTTGGCCAATGACTTTTTTCACCATTCTCGACTTTTTTATCAAGAGATTCCATTGTGTCCCGGAGCAATTTTCATAACTTTCTCCAGATTAAAATGTCCCTATTTCATCACTTTGACAGTTTGACCATAATATTCCTATGTTCAATTTCTTTTAGCTTAATAGCACTGAAATAGAGGTGTTCTAGTAATTTAATGATTTTGCTTTCGTAAGATTCTAAGATATCAACATGGTAAGTTATGTTTTTTTTTTGTCAAGATACTTTGAAGTTGCTTGCAGACAAGAAAATTTAGTACTCCCAGCAAAAAAATGTTTTTGCAGTTGTTTGTGATGAAGTTTTGTTTTGCGGGCTGCTCTTTGATGTGCTTTCCTTTATTTACCAGTTTCACTTGATGTGATTTCCTTTTTATAAAGGGACGATCATTTGAAGGCTTTTGACAGTTTTGTTTTTCTGTTTTTAAGTGTATTTGGTTATGAAGTCTTAAAGATAATATCTACTGTTTCAGGGCTGATGATCCTCGTCAACCTATGAGTCGCATTGTACCCATTCCATCCTCTCACCTGACTCCCTACCGCATCGTGATCATTCTTCGTCTCATAATTCTGGGTTTCTTCTTGCAATACCGTATTACACATCCAGTGAATGATGCATACCCTTTGTGGCTGGTATCAATTATTTGTGAGATCTGGTTTGCTTTGTCTTGGCTCTTGGATCAATTTCCGAAATGGTATCCTATCAATCGTGAGACTTATCTTGACAGGCTTGCCTTAAGGTCTGTATGCTTTTTATCTTTTGTTATTCTGATATATCTCCACTACTATTTGTTAACTACTATCTATACTCATGAGTTTGATAGTTCTTAATTTATAATGTGAGTAATTTTATCCCCAGGTATGACCGTGAAGGAGAACCTTCACAGTTAGCCCCTATAGATGTCTTTGTCAGTACTGTTGACCCTATGAAAGAACCTCCTCTTATTACTGCCAATACAGTGTTGTCCATTTTGGCTGTGGATTATCCTGTTGACAAGGTCTCCTGCTATGTGTCTGATGATGGTTCTGCAATGTTGAGCTTTGAGTCCCTTTCTGAGACATCTGAGTTTGCAAGGAAGTGGGTACCATTCTGCAAGAAGTTCAATATTGAGCCAAGGGCCCCTGAATTTTATTTTGCACAAAAGATTGATTACTTGAAAGACAAGATACAGCCTTCTTTTGTGAAAGAGCGCAGGGCAATGAAGGTAAGAAAAATCAATTAGATGCATAATGTTGCTTGCTTTGACCATTTAAGGCTAAGGTGCATTTGAAGCTAAAGATCTTTTTATATATTCTGTAAAGATCTTGAGCTTTTCACAGTTTGCCGGTGGCTTTTTAGTTGTGTTACTTCCATGTGCTTTCGATCTCTTTTGATATATTATTTGAGAAATTTGCTACAAAACCGACATTGTATATGTTTCTTAGAGAGCTTATTTTTCATTTTTCTCTTAAAAAAAGTGCTTATTTTACATAGTTCGCCTTGCTAGAGAATGTTCACCCAAAGCAACAGCATTTCTGGACAGTTTAGGACAATTAACAAACCTTCACTGCTCCTGCTACTTTCCTTCCAACATTCAAACTAGAAAAGATGGAGTTTCTCAGGCATTTCTGCCTTAAAAATCCCTTTCAGAACAAAGATTTTATTAATACTTTGTGTATGCTGCCTGAACAAATGCTAGACTCCGTGTTGCTTTGCTTGGTTCAGATAGGACCTTAGGTTAACTTATTCTCATGACTTGTGATAATTGGGGTGGACTCATGATAAACAATAACTGTTATGCAGAGGGAGTATGAAGAGTTCAAGATTCGGATCAATGCCCTGGTTGCCAAAGCGCAAAAGATGCCTGAGGAAGGTTGGACAATGCAGGATGGAACTTCTTGGCCTGGAAATAATCAAAGGGACCATCCTGGAATGATTCAAGTAATGTTATGCTTTTTTTAATATATGTCTTTCCTACCTTCTCAGTTCTTACATATATGTCTTCTGTTACTTTTCTAACTGTTCTTTCTTTTGGAAATATAGGTATTCTTAGGACACAGTGGGGGCCTAGATACTGATGGTAATGAATTACCCCGGTTGGTTTATGTTTCTCGTGAGAAGAGACCTGGTTTCCAACATCATAAGAAAGCTGGAGCTATGAATGCTTTGGTTTGTAACTTTCTTAGCCTTAATGGTCCTACTTCACTTTTCCCTAAAATTGGCTGTGCCAAGATATTTTAATGAAACTATGCTCTATTACTGTGTTGAAAGTATTGTCTGCAATGACCTGGTTTCTAACATGTAATTATCTTGTCCTTTCCAGATCCGTGTTTCAGCTGTCTTGACCAACGGTGCATATCTTTTGAATGTTGATTGTGATCACTACTTTAACAACAGCAAATGTCTTAAGGAGGCCATGTGCTTTATGATGGATCCTGCTCTGGGAAAGAAAGTTTGCTATGTACAGTTCCCACAGAGGTTCGATGGCATTGATACACACGATCGATATGCTAACAGGAATATTGTCTTCTTCGATGTATGTATAGTTAATGTGGTTGGAGATCATCTGTTCGTTGATACTTTTTTATTTCTTGTGATTAAAATTGTGGTTTGTTTGCAGATCAACTTGAAAGGGCTTGATGGTATCCAGGGCCCAGTTTATGTGGGAACCGGATGTTGCTTCAATAGGCAAGCTCTGTACGGGTATGATCCATTACTGACGGAGGAAGATCTGGAGCCGAATTTCATTGTTAAAACTTGCTTTGGTTCAAGAAAGAAAAAGGACGGGGATAAGAAGTATGGAGACAAGAAGAGGGCAGCAAAGAGATCTGAATCCACTATACCTATTTTCAATATGGAGGACATTGAGGAGGGTTTTGAAGGTAAGGTCCTTAGCAATATTTGGTTGTCACATTTGATATCTATTTTTCAAGTTTGCTGTATGCTTACCCTGCTCTATTATTATATAGGATATGAGGAGGAGAAGTCACTTCTTATGTCTCAAAAAAGATTGGAAAAGAGATTTGGCCAGTCCCCTGTGTTCATTGCAGCCACTTTCATGGAGCAGGGTGGTATTCCACAATCTACTAATCCTGCAACATTGCTAAAAGAAGCCATTCATGTTATTAGCTGTGGGTACGAGGACAAGAGTGAATGGGGAAAAGAGGTGAGCTTACTATCTATATTCCACGCTGGCAGCTGTAATTTTTCCTTCATTGCACTCCTTTGGTTGGTCCGAACTCATATTGTTTCTTGTTTTATCCAGATTGGTTGGATTTACGGTTCCGTGACAGAAGATATTTTGACTGGGTTTAAGATGCACGCTCGGGGGTGGATTTCCATCTATTGCATGCCTCCTCGACCAGCCTTTAAGGGTTCTGCTCCCCTCAATCTGTCAGATCGTCTGAACCAGGTGCTTCGATGGGCTTTGGGATCTATTGAGATCATGCTTAGCAGGCATTGTCCCATTTGGTACGGCTACAAAGGAAGGTTGAGGTTCTTGGAGAGATTGGCCTACATCAACACTGTTGTTTACCCACTAACATCAATTCCACTTCTCGCCTACTGTGTGCTCCCTGCTATCTGTCTCCTCACTAACAAGTTTATCATCCCCACGGTGAGTTCCAAATCCTCTTTTATTAACTAGTAATCTACTAATTTTACGTTAGCAGCTCTGAATTACATCATTTGGAAAAGAAAAGGATTTTAGTAAGTCTATTTTTTCAAGGAAGAGAAGATAATCAATGATTTCCTTTCTTTTTTTGGACTCATCCAATCACAAAAATGATATCTATTCTCTCTTCTATTCCATTTTCTTCTGTCCCCAAGGTATCTAAAAACAGCATTATTGAGGCCGGTGAATGGTTTTGCTCCTTAGATATGAAGTCCTTTGCTCAATGAAGGAGACTGATTCTTTGTCTTGAATTGTTTGCAGATTAGCAATTTCGCTAGTATATTTTTCATTCTCCTCTTCATGTCCATTGCTGCAACTGCAATCCTTGAACTAAGGTGGAGTGGAGTCAGTATTGAGGACTGGTGGAGAAACGAACAGTTTTGGGTCATTGGTGGCACATCCGCCCATCTCTTTGCCGTCTTCCAAGGTCTCTTGAAAGTGCTCGCTGGTATTGACACCAACTTCACTGTCACATCCAAGGCATCTGATGAAGATGGGGATTTTGCCGAGCTCTACATTTTCAAGTGGACAGCCCTCTTGATCCCACCCACCACTGTACTGATTTTTAACCTGGTTGGTGTCGTTGCCGGTGTTTCCTATGCTATTAACAGTGGTTACCAATCATGGGGCCCACTCTTCGGGAAGCTCTTCTTCGCACTCTGGGTGATTGTCCATCTCTATCCCTTCCTTAAAGGTCTCTTGGGTAGACAGAACAGGACACCCACCATTGTTATCGTCTGGTCCATTCTCCTCGCTTCCATCTTCTCCTTGCTATGGGTCAGGATCAATCCCTTCAGCTCTGATGCCACCCAGAATGCTGCCAAGGGTCAGTGTGGAGTCAATTGCTAGGATTTGGTTGCTTCAAAGAGTTGAAGGTATACGCAGCAAAATCCCAGTGCCTATTTGCCTTTGGATGACATGGGTATAGAGGCGCAAAATCAAGCTTAGGAAACAGTAAATTCTTATGGAAGATGCATGATCTTCTTATAGTAGAAGGATTGATGGGAGGAAGCTGGGAATCCCCACTTTGTGTTGTTTTCTCTTGTGTTTTCAAGTGTTCAGTCCCCATGTTGAATTTGTGGAGGGGTACTGCAAGTCTTAGGTGTGTGAGATGTGGTATCTAATTTTGTTTTAAGTTACTGTCATTCACTCATTCATACATGTATTAGGAGGATAATTTATGGGTGTGAAAGAACATACGTGATGCAAATTGTATTCTTTTCTTCCTTTTAAATTATATATAAAACAACATTTCACAGCAAAAAACGTTTACTTTTATGGGTTTATCCCCATTTATTTATATGTATGTTTGATGTATGACATTGTACACTTGTGCCTCAAAAGTGTCCCAATCTTTTGCCATTGTCACACTTATAGAACTTGAGCTTGCTTTTAACTGGAGTGGATCAACTCAATTTAAAGGGCCAAATCTCATGGGCCCAATTACACAAAAGAAAACTGTAGGGCTAAGACGACGTCGCTTAAAAGGTCTAGGTCGTCTCCGCAGAAGAAGCCGTTTGGGGCTGCTTTGTGAGAGTGGCTGAGCATAAACCCTTATTTATTAGTTCGAGCCAGTTAAGGTTTTTCTTTTTTTCTTACACCAGAGGGAGAAGAAAGATTAGGGAGAGATGGAGCAGATAACAGAAGGAGTGAGCACCATCAGCATCGTAGATTCGTCTGTCAAAAAGAATCGTATCCAGGTCTCCAACACCAAGAAACCCCTTTTCTTCTATGTCAATCTCGCCAAGGTATTCCCGTTTCTTTTGGGTTACTTTCAGAACGCCCTTTCTTCTACTTTGAAACTGTACTTCTCTCTATTTTGTACGGCGTTTTCCGGTTTCTACCTCGAGCGGAACATATGGTTGTTTCTGTTTGTTATGGCTATCTGCTGATTTATAGCCTGAAATTATACTGTTAACCTGTTAGGTTAAGAACGAAAACGGAATTCCTAATGTTTTGATATGTAGATAGCAATGCCCGCCTCAATTAGCTTCTGCTCCTACAAACTGATTGGAGAGAAAGATCATTTCCGTCTGCCTGGAATTTACTCTTGGAATTTTGAGATGAATATATATGTATATGGGCGCTGTTGTAATTGGTTCCTCTTGTACTGTATTTTTAGCTGGTCCTGGAGATGTAATTAGCTTGTGGAGTTTTGAGTTCCCTGGCTGAATTTCTGAAGTGATTAATGAGATGAGCTATGAATAGATTCGTCAGGCTCTATATGTGTGTAGAGCAGTATATTTTCGGAGTACCCATGTTGTTGCCCTATATTTGATTTGACAATGTGTTAGGGACTTAGGGTTGAATAACAATGTATTTCCTTTTGACTTTGCAGAGGTTCATGCAACAGTACAATGAGGTGGAGCTCTCTGCCCTTGGAATGGGTACTTGTTTCTTACCTTACTATGATGAACTTTTGTTTTTGCACGCTTTACTATTAGACGGGGATGCCCTTTGTGTGGTAAATTTCCTCTATTCTTAAGACTTAAGAAGAACCCTCCTCTTTGGGGTCCTGACCAAACTAAAGCTGTTCAAACTATCAAGAGCAAGATTAAATTTCTTCCCTGCCTTGGCCTTCCTCAGCCCAGTGCTTTTATGATAGTAGAAACAGATGCCTCAAACATTGGTTTTGGGGGTATCCTCAAGCAAAGAATCCTTCCACATAGCAAAGAAGAACTGGTTAGGTTCTACTCCGGTTGTTGGGCAAGACCACAGACTAATTACAGTACTATTAAAAAGGAAATCCTTTCTATTGTCGCTTGCATTTTCAAATTTCAAGATGATTTGTACAATAAATCTTTTCTTCTTAGAGTCGATTGTAAATCCGCGAAAGAAATCCTCCAAAAGGATGTTCAAAACATTGTTTCAAAACAAATTTTCGCCAGATGGCAATCAATTTTATCTGTCTTTGATTTTGAAATCGAGTTCATTAAAGGAGAAAATAATTCTCTGCCCGATTTTCTTACAAGGGAATTTCTGCAGGATAAATCCTGTTTTTGAAGACTAATCTTCAGCACTTGCCTGGAACCATTGATATGGCCCCTTTTCCAAACCTCAAGTTTGGTCAAGACACTCAAAAAACCTACTACACCTTTTTTCGTGTCTACGAAGCACAAAAACAACTTCGTCAAACCTCAAAAGAAACCTTTCACTCAGATTGGCTCAAGAAAGTCATTCTCGACAGTGAAACCAAAATTCTCCATATTAGGCAAACTGCTGCAGATAAACACATTTCCAAAAAACTACAGGTCTCTAGCATTCCTTTTTAACTTGTTCTTACAGTTTACATGAATGGCGGGGAGGGGAAACCCTCGTAAACAGACAGTTCAAGACTACGCCTCGGCTAGTTCCACACCGGCAAAAACAATTGTTTCCACCAAAAATCAATTTCAATCTTTATCCCAATTCTCAAACCTTTCAAACAGTCCTCTAAATCCGAGGATTCCACAAAAAACCGACAAACAAAAACCCTCTAAGCATTTCCACAAATATGCTCTCAAACCACAATCCCTTCAAAACATTTGCCTCACTAAAGAGTTCAAAACCCTTGACCCAAAGGACTTTGGACCTTTCATAAAAAATCTCTTCTCAAAAGATTTCCAATGGTTTCCTTCTGACCCAGCAAAAAATCAAAAGTTCTATGAGTTCATCCTAGTAGACTCCGAATCTGTTGAGATTTCTCATACTAGAGATGAGAATGACCCTAGTCTCATTATCTTCTCAAAATGCAAAATCCTCAATGTTATCACTAGAGAATCTTAGGGAGATCCCGCTTCTCAAAAACAATTCTCAATCCCCTTCTGGCCCAAAGGTTACTCATATTTCGATTATAGGGATGCCTGGTCAAAAGCATTTCTTATTCGAGCATTCAACCATTCTTGGTTCTTTTTCTTTGCAAAAACCTGCAACAATAGCCTATCAGTCTGGTTTTATGATTGGTGGAACTATTTTGGTCCCATATCAGAAATATACCCTGAAGAAGCTAAGCAATCTTACGACTTCTTCATCAAGCATTGTCCAGTACAAGATTACATCAAACCTATCCAATTTCACAAATGCACAGCGGTACCCTGGATACTCTGTTGGATTTATGAGTTACACCAAACTCTATCAGACCCTCTTCCTTGGTCGCTTTGCCGCAAATTTAAAGTTAGATGGTGGGAAAAGATAGATCCTGAAGCATTTTCCTTATCAAACATTCAAGCAATCTTTAAGTCTAAAGAAGCCCCTTCTGCCTCAACAAAGGAGCTTATAATCCATCCAACAGGTGTCCCTGTGACTATTAAAAAGCAATCACATATCTCAGATCAAGATTGGCTTGAGTTCCAAGAATACAAAAGTTACAAAGAACTCAAGTCCAAGCAAACTCAATCATCAATTGTCTCTTCAGATACCAGCAAGAAGACTTGGGCTCAAAAGGTCCAAGAAGAAGATGATCAAGCAAACTCTTCAAATCAAACCCAGCACTATGAGTTTGATCCTGAACAGTTCGCACAAGACCCTTATGCTCAGTAAACAGAATCCAGACAAGCCTTGCAAGAAAGGTCCAAGCCCAGTTAATTTTTCAAAACAAGGCTTGATTAAGAGGTTTGTAGTTGATGACAAGTCTAGGGACACCTCTTTCTTTTTCGGTCGCGTTCATGACATAGAAGGCAGCGCAGCTCCAGAGAGATTGAGACTTTCTAATTAGCCCTTTGGCTAATAGAGTTTCAATTTCCTTTTTGCAAACTTCTAAAAGTTCTTTATTCATTTGAATGGGTCTAGCTTTAGTAGGGATATTTCTTTCTTGAAAGCTTTTTTCATAGGGAAGAGAGACTTCGTGTTTCTTTCTATCCCAGAAAGCATTAGGAATATCAGAACAGACTTGATTTTTGAATAGATTTTCTAAGTCTATAATCTTAGTCTGCCAAATGGGGTTTTGCAATCTTTCTTCGATCTTCATGAAACCAATTTCATTAACTAAATCATTAATGAAGGTTTTCTTGTGTTTAATGTTGTTTATTTGTTTTCTAATAGTGGTGGATTGAAGAAGGTCAAGGTCTCTACTCTTGACAGGAGATAGAAAAGGGAAATCTAGGCTTTTGCCTAAGATTTTAGCATGAATTCCTTCTCTATCGACAGAAAAGGGATAAAGCTGAGTTAGGAAGGGAGAGCCTAAAATAACCTCTTGATCAAGATCTTTTAGGAGAACAAAGGAGTTGCGAAGACACCATCCATTACTGCAGACGGAGGCTTCTGGGACTTTATAATTTAATTGCATTTTAACGCCGCTGGTATTAAGAAGCCTTTCGTTTGATTTCTCAAAATACTTAGATTCTAAAAGTCCTTCTCTAATGCAGTTGAGATCGGTTCCACTGTCAATTAAGGCTATAGTGTTGAGAGTGAAATCATGTATTTTGATTTTAACAGGACAATACCATTTCTGGTATTCTATGCTGTTAAGAGTTGCAAGGAAAGTGTTATTATGAACATTATTAATTTGTGAAGGAAAGTCATCCAAAACCTGAAGAGGTGGAAGAGGCTCTTGTTTTAATAGATCTTTGACTGGACCTGTTAGAAGATTTGGAATTATCGCTAGATTCATTGTTGGACTCTAGTCTGATAATTCTTGCTTCTATAAGATCATCCATGGAGTCTCTTAGTCTAACATTCTCTTGAAGTTCTTTAACTTCCTTTTCGAGAGTATTGACTTCGGTTTGAAGGTCTTTGATGGTAACTTTAGTACCAAGGATGCTGTTGCTAGGTTGATTTTCAAAGAGTTTAGAAATGCTAAAAGGTTTATCAAAAGCTGGTTTATGTTCCCGAAAGATAGAGTCCTTCAGTTTCATGAAGTATTCTTTCTTTGTTTGAGGGTCAGGGATTTGGTTAATGAGATCTAAAAGAGCTTCTTCTCTTTCAGCCTTGGTGATGACATTGCAGAAATGCTGAGGGGTTTCACTGTCCGAACTAGAGGAGTTATGATTGAGTTCATAAATAGCCTCGTTGTCGGAGTCAGTATCATTGAGGAGAAGTTTTTCAAGTTTTTCTTTGAGATCAGGTTCATCTTTGAATAATTCGTTGATCTTTTGCTTCGTAGGACAGTTGTTGGGTTTGTGTCCTGGCTTGCGACATTTGTAGCAGACAATCTTTTTCCCATAAAGGGGTCTAGCAGGTTTATCATAATTGCTAGTATTAGGTCTGCTAATTTTAGAGCGTTTGAAGAAATCTCTTTTGGGTTTATGAGATCTCTTTTTTCTAGCTCTAGAGGGGGCTTGGATCTTTTCTAAGCCAAAGGCTTCACAGAAGTTTCCCATTTCACTTCTGGATCTACCCTTCTCTCCCCCGTATTTTTCCTGAATTTTTAATTCAGTGCATAATGCTAGGCCTTCCTTTTTGATGAATGCTCCAAGCTGTCCGTAGGTAATGTCTTTCCAAGGAATTTCATCGTTTCCTATGTTTTCTTTGAGCTTGGTAACGATTCTTTTGGAAAAAAGGGAAGGAAGACCTGAGACAAATCTTTCTTTCCAGAATGCTTCATTGCAGTCTGGTCTTTTGAGAACATAGGTGATGAACACGTCTTTGTACCACCTGTAATCGCTTAGAGTTGGACATCTAAGTTCTATAAGAGTGATCTTACCAGATTGGAGTTCTTCATGCGGGTTTCCAACAAAGTACATACTTATTGCATATATAAGTTGGTTGGTTGCATTTTTCTCAGCAGATATTCTTCCTTCATCATCTTCAGAGGAGATGGTTGAGTTAAGGATGTCTAGCTGTTGTTGTAGGGTTAAAGCATTATCCCACCAGTATTTGAGCTGACCGGTGAATCCTTGGATTATAAGACATGCTGCTATCTTATCATCCTGATTTTGCAACCTATATGCAGTTTTTGCCATTCCCATTTCTTGAAGGGTATTCATAATTTCTCCTTCGGATTTTCCATCTATGTTCCATTCATAGATTGATGTTCCGTTGTAATCAGAAGATCTGAATTTTGCTCTTTTCTCATATTGCAGATCAGGAGGAGTAGGTCTGTTATAGTAGTTTCTGGTATCAGCTTGTACCCCAAATCTTTTGGAGTAATGCTGAGTTCTGTCTCCTCTTCTTCTGAGTTTATTAATCTCAGGAGATTTGGAACCTAAACAAGCTATTTTGCTAGCAGTAACCTCTTCTTGGCTAGAGCTACTAATGAGACTTATAGAACTTTTGCTGCTACTGCTGCTTTTATCTCTGTTTTTTAAGCAGTTGATATTAGCAGGAGGAGAGATATTTGTAGGCCTAGAGGAGGATGCATGGACATTATCAATTCTCTGGTTGACGGCCAATTGAAAAGTATCAATTCTCTGATTTAACCTGTCAGAGATTGATGGAGGGTTGAGACTGATATTGCTTAAGAGCTTATTAGGAACACTTTCAGCTTGGAAGTGAGGTCTATTAATATCTCTTGGGAATTTTGGAGGATTAAATACTTTATCAATACCAAGATGGATCTGATCTATTTGCTCAGAAATGGTATGAAGGATCTGATTGCTGTAATTGTTCTGGGAGTAAATCTTTTTGATGTCTCCTAGGTTGGTTTGACTATTGTCCTGTTCTTGCCTTCTTTTCTTAAAAGGGTCGGCTCTAAGATCCTCATTATCATGTTTTATAATGATACTTTTGAGAGGAGGATGGACAGAAATGCTGGTTCCAGAAGGAAAAAGATTCCAAGTCTTAGTAATCCTTTTCTGGACTTTTAAAGAAGGAAGATGGAAAGGGTCACTAATGTCTTTCCTAGATAAATATATAGAGAACCATCTGAAGAAAAGAATATTAGTTCGGAGTTTATTCATCTCCTTGTAATATTCCTCTTGGATTCTGTCTCTACAGTCTTTATTAAATTGCATAAATCATTCTCTCTTAGCATCATTGTTGGGTCCATAGAAATCTTTTCTAAGATATTCATTGTCAATGGTAAAGCCTTCTTTGCTTATAACATTGAGTGTGGATTGGTTATGCATATAGCTTGCTGTAGGAGAAGTGGTACCCACCGACTCTTCCTCATTCTGAGTAATGATTCTAGGAAGCGGAGGGGTGAAATCTATATGATCTCTACTTAAAGAACCTGTTCTAGTGAACTCACTTCTCACGGAGTAGAACGGGTCGTTAATAGAACTTCTAGCAGGGACAAAGCTGGGTCTGTTGGCTGTGTTTTCCCTGAAAGAACTGAATCTAATGAGAACTCTACCATCAGATTCCTCAATGATTTGAGAGACCTCTTGCTGCTCTAGATTCCTAGGAGGGTTGTCGTTGGCGACTTCTAGAGATTCAGGGATAGTTATATCCTTCCATTTGATGGTCTTAGGAGTAAAAGTGCTGGATTTCTCCGCTTCGAGCTGGAGAAGAATAGTTTCACCTTGGGGTAAAGGAGAAATAGAGCACCTTGGGTCAGTTAAGGAACTCATGAGTTTGATATGGAGTCTGTAAATTACGGTAAAGTTTTTAGTGAACTGTTTGCAGTCATTATTTAACATCTTAATATCTAAGATGAGAGTCTGACAGACTCTCGGATCTGTTAAATCAACAGAGAAATTGGGAGCACAATTGAAGAAGATAGGACCATTGCAAACGTTGGATTGGATAATTGCTAGGATAGAGTTTTTGTAAGATTTGAACCTATCATCTCTAAGGGCTAGAAAGACAGGCGAATCTATGCCTTTTCTATGCAAGGGTTTTAAAGCTATTTGGATTAATCCAAGATGCATAAAGCGAAATCCTTTTCCTATGTAATTTTTCATAGAGTTAGGATTAAGAAGCCTAATGGATTGCTGTTCCTTGGTGAGGCATATGGTCTCCTCATGGTGCTTAATGCTACATGCTCTAAAAAGGTCAGAAATGTCGGTTTTATAAACAGAATGCGGGTTGTCTGGTATAGTCCAGTTATCAAGATTTTCATGTTCTAATGAAAACATATCTTCATTGCTATGGATTACCGGGCTAGGATTGCTACTAGAACCGTGTCTAAATAGTCGTCTAACACGCTCAGTCATGTTTGCATTGTAGAGGCTAAGGGTTTACTAGAAAGAGGTTGATCTAAGGCTGATAACAGTGGGACCTACCACCGGGATCACCTAAACGCAGGCTGATCAAACGGATCTTACGGGGTTGATCCAAACACTGTGCCCACAGTCAAAGATCAAAACTAAGAAGTAAACCAGTAACGAAAGCAATATCAGTCTCAACCCTCCATCAATCTCTGACATGTTAAATCAGAGAATTGATACTTTTCAATTGGCCTCACAATTGAAGAAGATAGCTCACAGCCTCACAATTGCTCGCTTTTTAGCCTCTATACGGCCTTCGTGCCCTATTTCCTATTTGTTTAATTCCAACTTCTCAGCTGAATTTTACTCTTTGTTAGTTGATGATTTGTTTTAATAGATTGAAATTTCTTTCGGCTCAAAAAAATAAATTGATTCACCGTTTGGATTCCAAAAATAATACGTTAAATTGTATTTTTTTAGAGATCCAAACAAATCCTAAGTCATAATGCATAAACCTATCTAAACTTTCATCCTTATAAAAGACCGTACCACATATATAAAACGTACAACGTTTTTTTTGTCAAAAGATAAAACATACACCGTTGATAATTGATGTATCGTTGTAGATTGGAGTTCATGCAACACATTTTCCAATTTTGAGTACCTTAATGGTTGAATTTACACCATTTAAAAGACAAAGCCTATGGGTCAATAGATTGAAGATGTGCAGAGACGAGCGCATAGTCGTAGATAAACACACTTAATATCAATGTCTAGTATACACGGTTGGTGGACTAGTCTTCATGTGTTGGTGCAAGAATTGCCCCTTCTTCAAAGTATTTCGAAAACAACTTATTGTCCAAAAGAGAGGAATAAACACACTTAACAATTGCTGGAATCAGATCTAAGTCATAATCCTTCACCAATAATTCATCAGAAATTTATATGTGTGCTTCTCCATCATTGTCATCACCTACAATACCATCACCCATGCTTAATACCTATTTAAAAAATTCATTTGCTTCTTGAATATCATAATCAGATGTACCTTATTGTATCAACATGTTTCTTGTCAAATTAAGAAATTTACAATATTTTCACAAATAAGAGGAATTAATGGTGGCGAAATATTAAATTTTTTTAGTAACATGACATTAGAGTTTATAGAGTCAAATATGGTGATACTTATAGATGATTAATTTTTATACATCAATACTCATAAAAAAATATCATACTATAGGAAAAAAATAACAATCAAAACCAGTATTGAACCACTATAGTTCTCCAAACCAAAGTTGAATGTTAAAATAGAAGTCATATTATGTTATCCGAGCGGAAAAAAATGAACTGTTTCTATGATAAATTTTACAAAAAACTAATTTTATATAAAAATCTATATGATACTACATAATAGTGTTAATCAAAGTGAAATGTTTCTTGTCTTTAACTAACTTCTTAGCTTAGCGGAGTACAAGTTGGTTCTTTAAATTTATGGCTAAGAATATTGTTTGCTACATTTTTGAAAGAATAGATTATACAAAATATTCATATTATATGCATATTCGGATAATATGGGCAAGAATTTTATTTTATTTGATTTTCGAAAAACCAACGAAAAAAATGAGAGCTTGACACGTGGCAAATTCAATACCGTGATGCCATGTGGCAGCAGAAAATTTTGGTTCATTTTGGGGGCGCCACGTGGTGTAGTAAGTATTTTACTTTAGTAGATTACGTACAAAAAATATATGGCCGAGAATATTATTTGCTACATTTTTGGAAAGAATAGATTATACAAAATATTCATATTGTATGCATATCCGGCTAATATGGGCAGAGATTTTATTCTCTTTGATTTTATTTTATTTTTGAAAAACCAACGGAAAAAATGAGAGCTTGTCACGAGGCAAATTCAATACCGTGATGTCACGTGGTAGCAGAAAATTTTGGTTCATTTTGGGGGCGTCATGTGGTGTAGTAAGTATTCTACTTTAGTAGATATATAGTAGATTACGTATAGAAAATATATGCCCGAGAATATTGTTTGCTACGTTTTGGAAAGAATAGATTATACAAATATTCATATTATATGCATATCCCGCTAATATGGGCAGAAATTATATTTTCTTTGATTTTATTTGATTTTCGAAAAACCAACAAAAAAAATGAGAGTTTGACACGTGGCAAATTCAATACCGTGATGTCATATGGTAGCGGAAAATTTTGATTCATTTTAGGGGCGTCACGTGGCATAGTAGGTATTCTACTTTAGTAGATATATAGTAGATTACGTATAAAAAATATATGGCCAACAATATTGTTTGCTACGTATTTGGAAATAATAGATTATACAAAATATTCATATTGTATGCATATTCGGCTAATATGGGCAAAAATTTTATTTTCTTTGATTTTCGAAAAACCAACGAAAAGAATAAGAACTCATGTGACAAATTCAATACCATGATGTCACGTGGCAGCAGAAAATTTTGGTTTATTTTGGGGATGTCACGTGACATAATAGGTATTCTACTTTAATAGATATATAGTAGATTAATTTCTAACGGAAAAAAAATACCTAATCAAATATATTAAATTGGAAAAAAATGTCAAAAACCATCCCAATTATTAGTAATAGACACAAAATAATCACAAATCTCAAGTTGATGAACAAATAATCTCAATTTCAACCATGAATCAAATAAATATAAATGATTTTCTCAGTTGAAATTCTGGATAATTCGAGGATGTGTACTCGATGTCTTTTCGTAATTGGATGTAGTAAGTGATTCTCATTTGTACAAGTTCTCTTATTAAGACAATGTTATCATCGAATTAGCCAAAATATCAATCGAAAAATCATTTATCTTTTTTTTTTGGTTCATGAATTGAAAATTATGATTATTTTTGTTGTCTTAAAAGGTGGAATTATTTTTTATCTATTAATGAAAGTTTGAATGTTTTTTAATTTTTTTCTTTTCAAGGGCATTCATAGTGGGCGTTTCATAGAGAGTTTCATAAGTAAAGTAATAATTTTTTTATTGAATCAAAGAGAGAGAGAGTTTCATAATAAGAAACATGAGAGAGAGGGTTTTAACAAGATAAATAGGCTCCACTTCCATATCAATGATTGAGATTTAATCTTGTATCTTTTTAATAAGTTATAAAAATATAATAACTAAACTATAACCTAATTACGCTATATGACACTCTCTCATTACAACCGTCACATGTCATTTTTTTTTTTTATTTCTTATAATAAATCTAATTATAAATCAAATATTATTATCCTAAACCTATCACTCACTTTTTCCTAATTTAAATACAAATCAAGCAACAAAATTACAAGTTAATTACAAAGATTACAAATCCAAAATTTTCTAATTATATACCAATCCAAAATTTCCTAATTATATACAAATTCAAAATTTCCTAATCTACTATATATCTACTAAACTAGAACCTAATACGTTGCATGACACTCCCTCATTAAAATCGTCATATGACACTCCCTCATTAAAATCGTCACATGTCATTTTCTATTTTTATTTTTATTTTTTTATAAATCAAATATTATTATTTTAAATCTATCACTCATTTTTTCCTAATTTAAATACCAATCAAGCACAAATATTACAAGTTAATTACAAAGATTACAAATCCAAAAATTCCTAATTATTTACAAATCCAAAATTTTCTAATTATATACAAATCCAAAATATCATAATTATGTACAAATCATAAATTTCCTAATCTACTATATATATCTACTAAACTATAGCCTAATTACGTCACATGACACTCCCTCATTAAAACCGTCACATGATACTCCCTCATTAAAACCGTCACGTGTCATTTTTTGTTATTTCCATTTTTTTAAAATAAATCTTATTATAAATAAAAGATTATTATACTAAACCTATCACTCATTTTTTTCCTAATTTAAATACAAATCAAGCACAAAGATTGTAAGTTAGTCACAAAGATTACAAATCCAAAATTTCCTAATTATATACAAATCCAAAATTTCCTAATCTACTATATATCTACTAAACTAGAACCTAATTACGCCACATGGCACTCCCTTATTAAAACCGCCACATGACATTCCCTCATTAAAACCACCACATGTCATTTTCTGCTTTTTTCTATTTGTGTAAATAAATCTATTTATAAATCAAAGATTATTATGCTAAACTTATCAATCATTTTTTTCTAATTTAAATACAAATCAAGCACAAAGATTACATGTTAATCACAAAGATTACAAATTCAAAATTTCCTAATTATATACAAATCCAAAATTTCCTAATTATATGGATGATTGAGATACGAAATTATTGAACCGAAATTGATTTTAATATAATAATTATCTAGATCTATTGTTTAATATATAAATTGATTTTAATAATTATTAATATTTTTGATTCAATATATATGACGTAAAAACCGGTGCTTGACACGAGAATTACACTAGTTTAGACGAAAGAGGAAAAAAATCAATATGAAACCCAATTTATGATACTCTCATTATACAAGGTCTAAATATAAAGCTTTGAGCATAATAAAACAAGTTTTTTTTTTTTGATCGGGCTAGAAACGGGACTCATCTCAAACGAAGAGGCAGTCCCTACCCCACTCAATTAAATTGAGGGGGTCATGCCGCTCCCGGGGGTCGAACCCCCGACCTGTGGACAAGAGGCTAGTGCCCCCTCCATCAGGCTATAGGAGCCTCGGCAGCATAATAAAACAAGTTGTTGGATGGCGGGAAATAGAGAAGCCAGAGTATGGAAAAGAAAAGCTTGAGCTAGTAGATTTTTTTTTTAATAAGGTAAAAATTAGACAGAAAAACGATTTTTTTAGTTTATAGCATTCTTGCGGATGAGTCAGTAGATGTTAAATTAGGGTTGTATGTCTAAATTTTAATTTTTTTGTACGTGTACATAGATATTGGTACAGGAATTTACAATTGACTCAGTCAATTACAAAATATATACTATGTATTTATAGTATGATTACGTACATTAAATAATTATATAGCTTGATTAGAAATTAAACTTCCTACTATTTGGAAATTAGGGTTTGTCTTCAACAACAAGCTAGGGTTATTAATTAGTTTTTACTGCCAACATTCGTGCATAAATAATATGCATGTAGACGTAGTGTACCTAAATAAATTGCCCGTTGGTGGAGTATACACATGAAGACAAGAAATAATATGCATGTAGACGTAGTGTACATGAGTTCAGTAAAGTTTCATCGTTAAATTAAATGACAATAGGAGGACTAGTCCACTAACCGTATATACTAGACATTGGTATTCACTCACTTACAATGTGGGTATGGAAGCCGTATTTAGCCCAGTTCAAGTGCATGACATGACCCAAACAGAAGGAGAAGCCCGTTTGGCAGGACGGCCCACCTCCGGCCCGACCCAAGTACACGGCCCAGGCAGGAGGAGAACCCAATTAGACAGGACGACCTGTCTCGAAAAAGGCCCAAGGGGCCTTCCCGATCCATTTCGGCCACGTGGCCCGAAGGCTCTCTTCTCAGCCTAGACGGCTACCAAGAACGGGATTCTCAATCCTCTCATTGGCTTGCCTCTCTCTCTCACCCCATCGGTTAGACACCGAAAACTCTTTCACCATCGCTGCTCCCGTTATTCTTTTACTTGTTTCCCCTTTATGCACCACCTGTGAGTTGAGCACTGACTTGAGTGTCGGAGTGGCAAGCCCGAGGCAACCTCAAGCCCCTTTTCTTTTTCAGGTCTGGACTCGAGGTCGAACGACATCTTCTGTGACTGAAGGCAACCGGTGGGGAACAGGAAGAAAGAATTTCGAGGAAGACGAGCCAGAGTTGGTTATGTATGGATCGCCATCCTCTCGGAAAACCGGACGATCATAGTGGGTTGAACTTGTATTTTAACATGCCGACCCAGTTGACACTTGGACAAATGAGTGTAGGTGGACATCTCAATCTCTTTATAGCCAAACCCAATCAATTTAAGAAATAGACCTAAGATCAAACTTGCTCCGATAACATGTGAAAGTTCGTGGGCCGACAACTGAAAATGTGTAGACATAAGTACATAGACACAAATAAGCCTAGTAATATTTCCTCTTAAAACTAATTAAAAAAGTAATTTATCAATCTTATATATTATATATTGATATACATCCATTTCAGAACGAAAATGGACTTATGTGATAACAATCTATTATTATATATTAAAGTTCTCCCTTTTTGAGCTATCAAAACGATTCTGGATCCATCATTCTTACGTGTCATTTTCTTATTTGCTCTTTTTTTTATTTATATAATTTTAATTCACTTTATATATAAAAACTTAACAAATTATAAAATTATCTTTACAAATCTTAACAAATTACAAAATACTAATCTTAACAAATCATTCTTACGTGTCATTTTCTTATTTGCTAGCTCTTTTTTTATTTACATAATTTTAATTCACTTTATATACAA
The DNA here is from genome assembly GCA_027886185.1 of Rheum nobile. NCBI lineage: Eukaryota > Viridiplantae > Streptophyta > Magnoliopsida > Caryophyllales > Polygonaceae > Rheum > Rheum nobile. The sequence goes on along the minus strand of WOAB01000236.1, from coordinate 2,222,987 downwards.
AAACTTAACAAATTGTAAAATTATCTTTACAAGTCTTAACAAATTACAAAATACCAATCTTAACAAATTATAAAATACCAATTCCTACATAACTCAAACTTTATATTATATAACGTATATAAAAATTATACGGTAATATAGTAGCTCATACTAATGCTATATAATATAGGTTTAACTAATACCTATATTAGTATAGGTCTGAATTTATAATATATTATTTTAATAATTATGAGACTATGAATCATTTTCAATCCTCCAGAAATGTTCCATGAGAGTGTTTTTAGGAGATTGTTAATGCTATATTTTTTAGTTTTTTTCATTCTTTCATTTATTATGAACATAACTAAAATATTAAATATTAAATTAAGCTACACAAACAATTTGACTTGACTAATATATTTATCGTTAAGATATCAAAATCAGATAAAGCTAAAAAACATTAATCAATAACATAGATTATGCTTAAGTGGTAGACTGGAACTAACATTTTTTTCTAAAAAGGGTAGATTGAGATTGAACATAATTCTAGGCTCACATAAATGAGGTGTTAATTTGTAGTTAATTATTTAATTAATTTTCAAATTAATTAGCTCTAAATTTTAAAATCTTATCAAATCTTCAACAAAATCTCATCAAAGTAACTTCTCTTTACAATAACTTCTAACTTAATTTTCTACTTGAAATGTGATACTTATATTTGTGTTAATGCATCAATAATATTAACGAATACTTAACATCATAAAAAACATTTAGTTAATTAACATAAAATATAAAGTATTATCTAAGATAAGGTTACTCAACCCAAGATATTGAGATAGCATATCTTCTAGTAATTTTTTGGTAAATATCACGAATTAGTGATAAATTATTAAGCCAATTAAATAAAACCACATAAGTTAATTAGTATATTGAAATAGCAATAAGATTGGTAAACACTTTAGATAGCATATCTTTTTAATAATTTTTTATTTATTTACAATGCATTCAAACTTTAAAATTTAAATAAACACACATAAATCTTATAGTAACAAAATCTTTAATCGATAAATTTCACGTTTTTAAGATTTAAATACAAATTATGTATGAACTTGAAATAATTAATGATGAATAAAAAAATTATGCATAAAAATATAAATATACTATTTAAAAAAAAAGTGAACTAGGCTTTATTTGATTATCCAATTAAGCTAATTTAGTATATTAAGAATTGACAATAGATATAACTCCCCAACATATATATACATTTAATAAAAAAACAATGATTAAACTAATATGATTTTATTTTCAATAATATGATCTCAATGTCTAAAGTTTGAATCATATTATAAACAGTATAAAAACTAACAATATTCTATCAACAAACTAAATAAGTTTAAACAAATATAGATATAAACTAATAAACATATCATCAATAAGATATTGTTGAAAGATTGACTAATAGTATCTTACTAACCTATTAAATTGAAGAAAAAATAGTACATTCCATTTCATATTTCAATTTTGGATACTACTTCATTCTAAATATACAAAAATCATTGTGCTTGAGAATTGGTAAAGTAACATGTACAATCATTATTATTATTTTGGTATATTTAGAGTGATTTTCTCTCTTTAATGTTTATATATATAAATTCATCAACTTCCTTTCTATTGATATGTATATGTTTCAAAAAAATACAATATAATTACAGGTCAATCTCATTTTTCGTATATATGATATTTCTTAATCACATAATCATTGATTTTTAATTATGTAACGTTTATTTGTTACAAAATTCTTTTTTTATTATATGTTTAATATAATCTTAATAATATACTCGTGTATGACACAAGTTTAAACTAGTTCTCGTTAATTTCACACACAAGTAGGTTGTTGGTGCGTTGAATTTTCTTGTGATGATTGATATGCCTCAACTACTCTTTGGAAAAAGAAGAAGATATGCTTCAACCACCAAATCAAATGTGGTGAGTTAAGTAAATAACATTTTCACAAACATTTTTGTAAAGTAATGGACCCTTAGTAAAAATGGACCCCTCTCTCTCTTCCTCTCCATAAATCCTACTCCCTACCCCATATAAACCCTACCTCTTAAATTCTTAAAAATTAGTAGGGGTCTATTTTATTAATTAAAAACTCTTAAAAGACCAATGAGCCCAAAACCATAATAATCAAAGGCCGTCAAATGGAGTGATGGGCTTCCTCCTTGTAGCCCAATGGGCCCAAACTCAAAGACGTATCAAGCCAATATAAGAAAAGCGACGGAGAAATAAAAGCTGAAAATATTATTAAATGGAATTTTAAAATGCCATGTGGCATGCGGAAGGTATTGACGGAAAGCGACGCCCTAACGAACAGCTGGATCCTGCATGAGATAGAAGAAACTTCGCAAGCTGGATAACCTTTGGCTTTGTAGATCGGAAAATGACAGAGGTAACAATGTAGTTTTCACCCACTATGAAGGACAAAAGAGTCAAAACAACTACGAGGGGAAATAGAACGTAGGCAGCACCGACAACTCTACTGTCGGCTGGGCTTAGACGCCACCGGCTTTACCGGTTAACTTTAACAGATTTATTTTATTTATTTGTATAACATGCATTTCATGTTCGGTTTAATTTATAAGATATTGATTTTTTAATTATTTTGGAATAGAGAAAATCAAGTTCGAGGGGAAATTAGGTGGTATGAGTTTACAACTTCAGTAACGAATTTGACAAACTAGTCAATACGATGAAGGACAGTAAAATAATCACTAAAGGCTAATAAAACTATCTCATAAGACGATTTATATATGATAGTGATCATAAAATTTACAAATAAGTATAAATTATAATTGCACCCTTTCAAAAAAAAAAGTATAAATTATAATTGAAACATTTACTGTCACTGACAAAAACATTCATGTCCTCCGTCGGTCGGTCACACTGAAAGCAAGACACCAACTCCACGTTTCGTCTTGGTCCTACTTACTCTCATTCCAGACAACCGGATCTCCCGGTAAAAATCCACGTTATTACCGCGAAAGGATTATATATTATATATAAAAAAAATTAAAGAAAAAACCAGTGAAAGGACAGACAAGACAAGGGTGACTGCTGTGTATACTAATACCACCATCAAGAGAGCAGAAAGAGAGAGTTGTACAAGGCAAGGGATCGAAGACGCATATTCCCCAAATGCGCTATGCTCGAATTAACGTTTAATTCGAGCGTATAGCCAATCTCGAAAGCGCTTCGTGTGATTAGATCGTGGATCCTACCGAGATCTGATTTGTTATCGAATTTATTTTTTCTACTAGTCGAGTGATTGACAGTAGAGAGTGCAAAGATGGAAGCAGGCGGCGGCATGGTGGCCGGATCTTACAAGCGGAACGAGCTGGTTCGGATTCGCCATGATAGTACCGACAGCGGGGTATTTCTCTCCCTCTCCCTTTATTAGTTCTAGTCAGTGATCTAATTTTGAGATTTATAGTGATCTTTGGATCTGCGTATTCTGGTGTACAATATGTGATTCGTCGGTATTGCAATTTGATTTCAATTGTGAGATTTTAGTCTTTTCAGTTGGTGTTTTGCTCTTAGTGTAATTGGACAATTGGCCACATGAGTGGTTTGGATCTGGTTATCAGTGCTTCTGTCTGGTGTATCCAGGGATGTTGATTGTTCTTCATACCTTCTAATTAAATGAATTTTATTGGGCGCACATGAATTTGGTGATTTTAACCTGTTTTGGGTTTCTAAAGCATTTCAATTTGTATGGACCAAAAGAGCATTTCGATTTGTTCGAGGGAATTTTGATAAAATGGGAGATTGGAAGTTTGATTGCTGAGTTCTGATGGTTGGATTTGGTCAACTGAGAATTGAATTGGATTAAAGTTATTTATTCTAATAGTTATTATCGGTGTTTGATTTAGGTAGTAATTTTTTTTCCAGTTACCAGCTGCTAGCTCACAGCCTCACAATTGCTATTTTCTTCTTCTTGCTCTTGTTCCTTTTGATAATTCACTTCATCTCGGGTGTAAGTAGTGTATCCTTTAGAACATGATTGTTATATTGAAGTCCACAGTGTGTTCATTATTTGTTTGTTGGATATGCAGTCTAAGCCCTTGAAGAATCTGAGTGGTCAAATATGCCAGATCTGTGGAGATACTGTTGGACAAACTGCTTCGGGTGATGTTTTTGTTGCCTGCAATGAATGTGCTTTTCCAGTTTGCAGGCCTTGTTATGAATATGAGAGGAAAGACGGTAATCAATGTTGTCCTCAGTGCAAGACTAGGTACAAGAGACACAAAGGTAAGCTATCTTTTCTTACATCCTTTTTGTGGTTCCATCATCAATGTCATTAAAATTACCCCAAAAAAACAATGTCATTAAAATAATGATTTGATGAAGCTAAATCGTGGTTGGGTTTTAGGGAGTGCCAGAGTGGATGGAGATGATGACGAGGATGAAGTAGATGACTTGGACAACGAGTTCAATTGCACTCAGGGAAACAACAAAGCTAGGCGCCAGTGGCAAGGGGATGATGCTGATCTTTCTTCTTCATCTCGACCTGAATCTCAGCCAATCCCTCTTCTTACCAATGGGCAACCAGTATGTTTCATATAGTCCATCATGCATGAGTTCCTGCCTGCTAGTGGGTTTATTTTGTTGGTAAATCTGCGTGAAAGGCGATTTGAAATTCTGGATTCTTAGATTATATGGTTAAGGCTGTTTTTCGATAAGCAACTGAGTGCCACTTTGGTTGCTGTCAGCCTTTCTTATTTTGAAGTTTGAATTTTGTTTCAATATATTCTGGCATGTTTTTTTCTTTGTTACCAGAAACTTGTGTACTTCTTTCTTTTTCTTTCATGAGCTATAAACTATAACTATTTATTATCTAACCCACATCTCTGCAAAAATTAAAAAAATTCCAAGCATGTTGATCTCTTATACAACTTTTAGATCTTTATATCTCTATTCTTGAAGGGATGATAGTACTTTGTGAATTAATTATCTCTGTATAAAATTTTGGATTAATGGCTGCCTCAAAATCTTGTCAGATTTCTGGGGAAATTCCAATTGCAACACCAGACAATCGATCTATTAGAAGTACGTCGGGCCCTCTGCATTCTGAAAAGCGTGGTCACTCGCTCCCTTACGTTGACCCTAGCCAGCCAGGTAAACTCTGACCTGTGCTATGCATATGGTTTTCTGAATGTCTCTTTTCTTTTTCTTTTGACTGTGTTTTCATGCCATCATATTCATATATGATGTTGCAGTTCCTGTCAGAATTGTTGACCCGACAAAGGACCTAAACTCTTATGGATTGGGGAATGTTGACTGGAAAGAAAGGGTTGAGAGTTGGAAACTGAAGCAGGAAAAGAATATGACCCAGGTGACTAGCAGATACTCTGAAGGAAAAGGAGGTGATATGGAGGGCTCTGGTTCTAATGGTGAAGAATTCCAGATGTGAGCATCTACATCGTCATTTCCTTTATAAAATACTTTTGTGTTTCTAAGCCATGTTTGAGACTGCAGTTGGTGAATGATCTCCTGGTGACTAAGAATCTACTTGTGTTTTGAATTATTATTTTCTCTTTTTATATTAGCATTTGTGGATGAAAAACTTTGGCCAATGACTTTTTTCACCATTCTCGACTTTTTTATCAAGAGATTCCATTGTGTCCCGGAGCAATTTTCATAACTTTCTCCAGATTAAAATGTCCCTATTTCATCACTTTGACAGTTTGACCATAATATTCCTATGTTCAATTTCTTTTAACTTAATAGCACTGAAATAGAGGTGTTCTAGTAATTTAATGATTTTGCTTTCGTAAGATTCTAAGATATCAACATGGTAAGTTATGTTTTTTTTTTTTGTCAAGATACTTTGAAGTTGCTTGCAGACAAGAAAATTTAGTACTCCCAGCAAAAAAATGTTTTTGCAGTTGTTTGTGATGAAGTTTTGTTTTGCGGGCTGCTCTTTGATGTGCTTTCCTTTATTTACCAGTTTCACTTGATGTGATTTCCTTTTTATAAAGGGACGATCATTTGAAGGCTTTTGACAGTTTTGTTTTTCTGTTTTTAAGTGTATTTGGTTATGAAGTCTTAAAGATAATATCTACTGTTTCAGGGCTGATGATCCTCGTCAACCTATGAGTCGCATTGTACCCATTCCATCCTCTCACCTGACTCCCTACCGCATCGTGATCATTCTTCGTCTCATAATTCTGGGTTTCTTCTTGCAATACCGTATTACACATCCAGTGAATGATGCATACCCTTTGTGGCTGGTATCAATTATTTGTGAGATCTGGTTTGCTTTGTCTTGGCTCTTGGATCAATTTCCGAAATGGTATCCTATCAATCGTGAGACTTATCTTGACAGGCTTGCCTTAAGGTCTGTATGCTTTTTATCTTTTGTTATTCTGATATATCTCCACTACTATTTGTTAACTACTATCTATACTCATGAGTTTGATAGTTCTTAATTTATAATGTGAGTAATTTTATCCCCAGGTATGACCGTGAAGGAGAACCTTCACAGTTAGCCCCTATAGATGTCTTTGTCAGTACTGTTGACCCTATGAAAGAACCTCCTCTTATTACTGCCAATACAGTGTTGTCCATTTTGGCTGTGGATTATCCTGTTGACAAGGTCTCCTGCTATGTGTCTGATGATGGTTCTGCAATGTTGAGCTTTGAGTCCCTTTCTGAGACATCTGAGTTTGCAAGGAAGTGGGTACCATTCTGCAAGAAGTTCAATATTGAGCCAAGGGCCCCTGAATTTTATTTTGCACAAAAGATTGATTACTTGAAAGACAAGATACAGCCTTCTTTTGTGAAAGAGCGCAGGGCAATGAAGGTAAGAAAAATCAATTAGATGCATAATGTTGCTTGCTTTGACCATTTAAGGCTAAGGTGCATTTGAAGCTAAAGATCTTTTTATATATTCTGTAAAGATCTTGAGCTTTTCACAGTTTGCCGGTGGCTTTTTAGTTGTGTTACTTCCATGTGCTTTCGATCTCTTTTGATATATTATTTGAGAAATTTGCTACAAAACCGACATTGTATATGCTTCTTAGAGAGCTTATTTTTCATTTTTCTCTTAAAAAAAGTGCTTATTTTACATAGTTCGCCTTGCTAGAGAATGTTCACCCAAAGCAACAGCATTTCTGGACAGTTTAGGACAATTAACAAACCTTCACTGCTCCTGCTACTTTCCTTCCAACATTCAAACTAGAAAAGATGGAGTTTCTCAGGCATTTCTGCCTTAAAAATCCCTTTCAGAACAAAGATTTTATTAATACTTTGTGTATGCTGCCTGAACAAATGCTAGACTCCGTGTTGCTTTGCTTGGTTCAGATAGGACCTTAGGTTAACTTATTCTCATGACTTGTGATAATTGGGGTGGACTCATGATAAACAATAACTGTTATGCAGAGGGAGTATGAAGAGTTCAAGATTCGGATCAATGCCCTGGTTGCCAAAGCGCAAAAGATGCCTGAGGAAGGTTGGACAATGCAGGATGGAACTTCTTGGCCTGGAAATAATCAAAGGGACCATCCTGGAATGATTCAAGTAATGTTATGCTTTTTTTAATATATGTCTTTCCTACCTTCTCAGTTCTTACATATATGTCTTCTGTTACTTTTCTAACTGTTCTTTCTTTTGGAAATATAGGTATTCTTAGGACACAGTGGGGGCCTAGATACTGATGGTAATGAATTACCCCGGTTGGTTTATGTTTCTCGTGAGAAGAGACCTGGTTTCCAACATCATAAGAAAGCTGGAGCTATGAATGCTTTGGTTTGTAACTTTCTTAGCCTTATTGGTCCTACTTCACTTTTCCCTAAAATTGGCTGTGCCAAGATATTTTAATGAAACTATGCTCTATTACTGTGTTGAAAGTATTGTCTGCAATGACCTGGTTTCTAACATGTAATTATCTTGTCCTTTCCAGATCCGTGTTTCAGCTGTCTTGACCAACGGTGCATATCTTTTGAATGTTGATTGTGATCACTACTTTAACAACAGCAAATGTCTTAAGGAGGCCATGTGCTTTATGATGGATCCTGCTCTGGGAAAGAAAGTTTGCTATGTACAGTTCCCACAGAGGTTCGATGGCATTGATACACACGATCGATATGCTAACAGGAATATTGTCTTCTTCGATGTATGTATAGTTAATGTGGTTGGAGATCATCTGTTCGTTGATACTTTTTTATTTCTTGTGATTAAAATTGTGGTTTGTTTGCAGATCAACTTGAAAGGGCTTGATGGTATCCAGGGCCCAGTTTATGTGGGAACCGGATGTTGCTTCAATAGGCAAGCTCTGTACGGGTATGATCCATTACTGACGGAGGAAGATCTGGAGCCGAATTTCATTGTTAAAACTTGCTTTGGTTCAAGAAAGAAAAAGGACGGGGATAAGAAGTATGGAGACAAGAAGAGGGCAGCAAAGAGATCTGAATCCACTATACCTATTTTCAATATGGAGGACATTGAGGAGGGTTTTGAAGGTAAGGTCCTTAGCAATATTTGGTTGTCACATTTGATATCTATTTTTCAAGTTTGCTGTATGCTTACCCTGCTCTATTATTATATAGGATATGAGGAGGAGAAGTCACTTCTTATGTCTCAAAAAAGATTGGAAAAGAGATTTGGCCAGTCCCCTGTGTTCATTGCAGCCACTTTCATGGAGCAGGGTGGTATTCCACAATCTACTAATCCTGCAACATTGCTAAAAGAAGCCATTCATGTTATTAGCTGTGGGTACGAGGACAAGAGTGAATGGGGAAAAGAGGTGAGCTTACTATCTATATTCCACGCTGGCAGCTGTAATTTTTCCTTCATTGCACTCCTTTGGTTGGTCCGAACTCATATTGTTTCTTGTTTTATCCAGATTGGTTGGATTTACGGTTCCGTGACAGAAGATATTTTGACTGGGTTTAAGATGCACGCTCGGGGGTGGATTTCCATCTATTGCATGCCTCCTCGACCAGCCTTTAAGGGTTCTGCTCCCCTCAATCTGTCAGATCGTCTGAACCAGGTGCTTCGATGGGCTTTGGGATCTATTGAGATCATGCTTAGCAGGCATTGTCCCATTTGGTACGGCTACAAAGGAAGGTTGAGGTTCTTGGAGAGATTGGCCTACATCAACACTGTTGTTTACCCACTAACATCAATTCCACTTCTCGCCTACTGTGTGCTCCCTGCTATCTGTCTCCTCACTAACAAGTTTATCATCCCCACGGTGAGTTCCAAATCCTCTTTTATTAACTAGTAATCTACTAATTTTACGTTAGCAGCTCTGAATTACATCATTTGGAAAAGAAAAGGATTTTAGTAAGTCTATTTTTTCAAGGAAGAGAAGATAATCAATGATTTCCTTTCTTTTTTTGGACTCATCCAATCACAAAAATGATATCTATTCTCTCTTCTATTCCATTTTCTTCTGTCCCCAAGGTATCTAAAAACAGCATTATTGAGGCCGGTGAATGGTTTTGCTCCTTAGATATGAAGTCCTTTGCTCAATGAAGGAGACTGATTCTTTGTCTTGAATTGTTTGCAGATTAGCAATTTCGCTAGTATATTTTTCATTCTCCTCTTCATGTCCATTGCTGCAACTGCAATCCTTGAACTAAGGTGGAGTGGAGTCAGTATTGAGGACTGGTGGAGAAACGAACAGTTTTGGGTCATTGGTGGCACATCCGCCCATCTCTTTGCCGTCTTCCAAGGTCTCTTGAAAGTGCTCGCTGGTATTGACACCAACTTCACTGTCACATCCAAGGCATCTGATGAAGATGGGGATTTTGCCGAGCTCTACATTTTCAAGTGGACAGCCCTCTTGATCCCACCCACCACTGTACTGATTTTTAACCTGGTTGGTGTCGTTGCCGGTGTTTCCTATGCTATTAACAGTGGTTACCAATCATGGGGCCCACTCTTCGGGAAGCTCTTCTTCGCACTCTGGGTGATTGTCCATCTCTATCCCTTCCTTAAAGGTCTCTTGGGTAGACAGAACAGGACACCCACCATTGTTATCGTCTGGTCCATTCTCCTCGCTTCCATCTTCTCCTTGCTATGGGTCAGGATCAATCCCTTCAGCTCTGATGCCACCCAGAATGCTGCCAAGGGTCAGTGTGGAGTCAATTGCTAGGATTTGGTTGCTTCAAAGAGTTGAAGGTATACGCAGCAAAATCCCAGTGCCTATTTGCCTTTGGATGACATGGGTATAGAGGCGCAAAATCAAGCTTAGGAAACAGTAAATTCTTATGGAAGATGCATGATCTTCTTATAGTAGAAGGATTGATGGGAGGAAGCTGGGAATCCCCACTTTGTGTTGTTTTCTCTTGTGTTTTCAAGTGTTCAGTCCCCATGTTGAATTTGTGGAGGGGTACTGCAAGTCTTAGGTGTGTGAGATGTGGTATCTAATTTTGTTTTAAGTTACTGTCATTCACTCATTCATACATGTATTAGGAGGATAATTTATGGGTGTGAAAGAACATACGTGATGCAAATTGTATTCTTTTCTTCCTTTTAAATTATATATAAAACAACATTTCACAGCAAAAAACGTTTACTTTTATGGGTTTATCCCCATTTATTTATATGTATGTTTGATGTATGACATTGTACACTTGTGCCTCAAAAGTGTCCCAATCTTTTGCCATTGTCACACTTATAGAACTTGAGCTTGCTTTTAACTGGAGTGGATCAACTCAATTTAAAGGGCCAAATCTCATGGGCCCAATTACACAAAAGAAAACTGTAGGGCTAAGACGACGTCGCTTAAAAGGTCTAGGTCGTCTCCGCAGAAGAAGCCGTTTGGGGCTGCTTTGTGAGAGTGGCTGAGCATAAACCCTTATTTATTAGTTCGAGCCAGTTAAGGTTTTTCTTTTTTTCTTACACCAGAGGGAGAAGAAAGATTAGGGAGAGATGGAGCAGATAACAGAAGGAGTGAGCACCATCAGCATCGTAGATTCGTCTGTCAAAAAGAATCGTATCCAGGTCTCCAACACCAAGAAACCCCTTTTCTTCTATGTCAATCTCGCCAAGGTATTCCCGTTTCTTTTGGGTTACTTTCAGAACGCCCTTTCTTCTACTTTGAAACTGTACTTCTCTCTATTTTGTACGGCGTTTTCCGGTTTCTACCTCGAGCGGAACATATGGTTGTTTCTGTTTGTTATGGCTATCTGCTGATTTATAGCCTGAAATTATACTGTTAACCTGTTAGGTTAAGAACGAAAACGGAATTCCTAATGTTTTGATATGTAGATAGCAATGCCCGCCTCAATTAGCTTCTGCTCCTACAAACTGATTGGAGAGAAAGATCATTTCCGTCTGCCTGGAATTTACTCTTGGAATTTTGAGATGAATATATATGTATATGGGCGCTGTTGTAATTGGTTCCTCTTGTACTGTATTTTTAGCTGGTCCTGGAGATGTAATTAGCTTGTGGAGTTTTGAGTTCCCTGGCTGAATTTCTGAAGTGATTAATGAGATGAGCTATGAATAGATTCGTCAGGCTCTATATGTGTGTAGAGCAGTATATTTTCGGAGTACCCATGTTGTTGCCCTATATTTGATTTGACAATGTGTTAGGGACTTAGGGTTGAATAACAATGTATTTCCTTTTGACTTTGCAGAGGTTCATGCAACAGTACAATGAGGTGGAGCTCTCTGCCCTTGGAATGGGTACTTGTTTCTTACCTTACTATGATGAACTTTTGTTTTTGCACGCTTTACTATTAGACGGGGATGCCCTTTGTGTGGTAAATTTACTCTCTTTGGGGCGGCAAAACACAAGATTTGTCTACACTCTGAACTAAGTGATACTTCAATAGTTTTTTATTAATTTGACTTGTATGTTTGAGTTGCACCTTTATCGATGTGTTCAATGAAATATGATCACGCCTCTAATGCTATCACTGTGTTTGAGTTGCACCTTTATTGTTGTATGATGATATGAGCAGGAGGAGTACTTGGTTGTTTATCTCATGTTGGAGTGAGTGATAAGATGTGTCATCTAGGGATTCATTCGAGTGCTTTAAATTATTGTCTGTGATAGTCAATGGTGGGTTGAGTTGAGCCTTATACTGTGTCGATACATATGTATTTTTGGGACAATTCAGCCTTCATCTCACTTCTGTGTTGTGTGTTGCATTTCATACCTGTTTGACATCATTGATTTTGAGGAATTATCTTTCTGGCAAGGAAAATATCATGCTACTTGCTGTATTTGCATGCGTTTCTCAGGCGATATCCTTATCAGGTGTATGTGTTTTCTATTGCAGCTATTGCTACAGTTGTGACAATTGCAGAGATCCTAAAGAACAACGGGCTTGCTGTTGAGAAGAGTTAGATTATTTTCCTTCTAGCTTCTCGTTTTCCCTCTATTTTCCTATATTATTGCTCTACTTTGTTCTGCAAAAGTGAAAACGGCTCTCTAGTCTATGCATAAATCTTAAAATGTGGTTATTTGGTGGTTGTCATGAGCAGAAATCACTACATCAACAGTTGACATCAATGAATCAGGTGGTCGTCCAATCCAAAAAGCTAAGGTAATTATAAGTGTACAAATACAAAATTTGAATGGCATTCTACATTTGAGTTGCTTAGAGAAATAAGCCTTTTTGGGACAGTTCAGTCTTTGTTCTATTTATAAAATTGGATTTCTAATTGCTATAATCTTTGCCAGATTGAGATTGTGTTGGGGAAGTCGGAGAACTTTGACGAGTTGATGGCCGCAGCTGCGGCTGCTGCAGCAGAAGCAGACGGAGAGGAGCAGGCCTAAATACAACTGTCTTGGAATTTTCTTATTTTTGTAGTGTGTTACCCTCTGTGGATTTGCCTTAGGCTTGTTTTTTGTTGTTGTACTAACAAATTGAACCCATATATTTTTATTAGGGATGCATCATTGATGTTGATTTTGTTTGATTGTTTTCCTTGCCTTCATTGAAATCCTTATTATTTAGAAATGTAGTATGTTTGAACAAAAAGTTTTATGTTCCTGTTTTATTCTTCATCCACTTACCACATGTTAATCCCTATGAAAAAAGAATCCTCAAATGCAACAAAACAACAGTGTGAAACATATATCTTTCTCTACTACTTTCAAAAGGCAAAAACAATCTCCAGACAGTTATTATGAATGAGCTCACAAAATCTGGAAGAGCTATGAATTCAGGGTTCAAATTTTTTGTTCAAGATTAAATCCTAAAAAAAATGTGTAACCAAAATTCCAGCTTGTAAGAAGGGGGCAAAAAATAACAGTACTTGCTATAAATTAAGATCTTGTGTCAATTTCCCCTCAAGCTTTTGAGGAGGAAATATCATGCCAAAGAGAACTAGCTTCCATAAACTTGAATCCTCAACACTCTACTCTTCTTCCTCTTGTTTGTCTTGTTCAACTAATATCCTCTTGCAGAGTTCATAGCACATGAAAGAGATCCCAGCAGCAGGAACCAGCTTCATGCAGCTGGGCCCGAGGCCTCGGTACAGGCCCTGAACTCCCTCTTGTTCAAGGATGCAAGCAAAGGCATGGAGAAGATTCTTGTACGCCTGCCTCCCGCCAACTGCGCCAGCTTGCATGTGTTTCCGGGCCACCTCTAAGGGGAAAGTTGCAGTGCTAGAAATGGCTCCAGCAGCTGATCCAATCATTAGGGTTTGGATGTTGCCAATCTTATCCTTCTTAAATACCTTCTTATAGGCTTTACGGAGCGTGTCATAGGCAAAGTAGTTTGTAGCTGCATAGGGAATGACGCCTATTACGCTCGGGCCAAGCCCTCTGTAGAGCTCACCAAAGCCCTCTTCTTGAAGGATCTTTACAAATGCGTCGACTATACCCGTGTAGACGCCTCTCTGTGATAACACACAACCACAAGTGAACAATGTATGCAATTGGCTTGTTTGTTATACCTCTGAGAAGAATTTACATACCTGTATGGTTAGTCGAGTCTTGACTAACTCAAGTGGGTAAGTACACAAAGTAGAGCTAACTCCAGCACAGGCCCCGGCAATCAGTGATGCTGGGATGGGGATTTTAGGCTGCTCTCCAGATTTAGGTGACAGATGCCTGTTGACAGTGTCATAGGCAAAAAGCTGCAAGGTGAATTGTGAAGGGAGTTAATGGATAGAAACCTATTTCAGTTACAAATATATGAGATTACAAGTTAGTTTTTGTTGTCTAGTGCAACTGAAAAGCATTTAACTCACACAAAATGTAATATTAGGAAATAGATTCAGACAAGCGGAACAGTTGCCATATCCCAGTACAAATTCTAAGGAAACTAGTTATCATACCACTTGAGAGTTGACAATGATGCAAGACAGTTATAATCTGAAAGCATAACAGCAGAAGGAATGCAACTAGTAGACAAGCAACCTGTGCAGCTCAACATAGCAAAATTACATTTTCTACTTTAATTGGAAAATTTACCAGCTATCATATTCTAAACGATAAAATACAATGACTATATCTTATTTTGATGAAAAATAGGATGACTGTCTAACAAGAAACTTGACACAGCTATGATGTCAACAAAATTTCACATAGAAATCAATATCTCCATGGAGCATTTGAATAAGAGACAATTTCCCGTGGATACAGCTCTTTCCAGGAACTCTCTCGGAAAGTATAAGGAATCACGAGCTATGATCAAATTTTAAGAGCTTTGCAGCTGTGTTTTAACACATCCTGAACAAGAAGACTTCAATATAGGGTTGAAGCAATTTTGAAGCTTTTTTAATTTTTATCATAACATGCCATATCATTTGGAATTCAGCCTCTTCCTAGCTCGATACATAATACGGAGTAATACTCTATTCCTTTAAAAAAACTTATCTTATTTACAAATAACAACCTTGATTTAAATTAATAACATCCATTGCTCATCTATCATTGACTAATTATAATGTAGACGCATATGCTAGATTTGAAACAAAGAAACAACTTACCTTCCTTTCTCTACATCTAAATCTCAAGAACAAAACAGTAAGAAAATCACAAAGCACTACATATTTTCTATATTATGTCATGAGCCTAACTTAAAAATTGAGCCCTTTATACAAATGGTCAACTTCCAAATAGGCATGCAGTAATGATCAAAGAAAGATGGACAAAATGACAACTTATATTGAGACAGCCATACCAAGACAGCAACTGAAGAGCAATTTTACATTACCTCAATAGCCTTACTAGGAGCAACCCGGATCACATTTACCAAATTACCCCTGAACAACCCCGTCCACCCATCAGTCTTCATGATGCTATTGAAGACTTCAGTTGTTGAGTTTCCACTACTCCCCACCATCAAATGGGTCCTTATAGTCTCCAGAGGCGCCACGGCGGTCCTCGAGAACGCGCCGGCGATGGCCCCACTAATCAGCCTCCTAAGCGAAGGATTTCCAACCTTAATCTTCAGCTTAATCCCACCCTTCTTCTTATTCTTCTTCCTCTTCGCCTCCTCCTCATCGACAGCAGCCTCAGAAACACCCGCGATTTTGACTCCCTCTACAGAAGAAACATTCTTCACGCACAAATCCATGTACGGAAGCTTGGAGTTGCCGCCGCCTCCACTGTCCTTTGAGTTCGGCGGATTTGGGGATACCCCAAATCCCATACCCACCTGCCCAACGCTAGCAAACAAACATCCTGGATTGAAGCCGTCGATCAATTGAAACCCGATTTCAGGCCCATTTGTTATCCTGTCTTTGCAAAGCTCCAATCTTCCGTTGCCCATTGTTGAATAGACTTCAAACTAGGGTTTTAAAACTGCCACCAGGATCGATGTTCGCATGGAGTTTGGGAGAATTTGAGGGTTGAGCACGTGGGTAGGTATGAGAATGAAAGGCAGACAGTAAAAGATTTTATTTTTTTAGGTTTTGAGGAGGTGGGCACGCGAAAAATTGGGTATTAATGGAGGAATGGACACATGGAGAGATTGAGATGGGGGGGTTTGGAAAGGAAACAGAGACAAAAAGGGGAGGAGGAAGAAAGGAGGAAAAATACAGAAGACTGTTGCAGATTCTTCTCTCCCTTTCAACCTCCGTTACAGAATGAAGAGATGGTGTGAGATTTGGTACGGCGGAGGAAGAGGGGGGTTATATAGTTGCGGTAACTGTGACTGTGAGTGTGACGGTGGGGAGTCGGAGATTGGGAAACGGGTAGGGTTGTTGCCTGTTGGGTTCCGCAGTACAATTGTTTTCCTTTCGCTCTTTACTCTCTAGGGCCGGCCAACATATTACTTCGGTGCTTCAAGTTTTAAGGTTGTGTTTTTATGAATGATATTTACCTTGTTCATATAAAAATTACAAAATGTCTAGTTTTTTTTATAGGACTTTATTTTTTTTTTCGATAAGAAAAGAATCTAAAATACCATACATATCTGGTAAATCGAGAGATCGATAAACTCGATAGTCAGACACATGCAAACATAAATTCATGTACATCCAGCATTTTTACGTTCTCATCTAAAGAGCTCATTCTCATATGAACCTTTTTTGACATATTTTTTTTATGCTTTCCTAAGGATAAATTAGATTTGAGTGGTTATTTGTTAATTAAATATAGATATTATATTATTAATATAAACCGATATCTTTATAATTCGATGGATATACATTCAATTTTCAAATTTTGAATATCAAATTAAGAAAGATCTGAGGGATATTTAACCAATTATTCATTTATAATAATAAAGACGCTTTATATGTGCAACTTATTGTCATCAATATATACATATATAAGTAGGTTTAAGTACATATTAGTAATAGGGTAAATAATATGGAGTGTTATTGACCGTTATATTAAAATAATGTAACGATAGAAATTTAACCACATAAATTAAAATGCATTGTGAAGTAGTGAATTACATCTCACATAACATACAAACCCCTTGATTAACGCTTGTTTATTTTTTTGAACGGTTTTTCTAGTGTGTGTCTATGGGCACACTCTAACAAGTTAAAGTAGAAATTATCTACAAAATATTCACTAATAGAGAATGGATAAACCCTTAAGAAAAAAAGATTAAACTAGTGGCTAAAAATATTAGGCGGAATTGCAAAATATACCAACTTTTGAAGGGGTATTTGCAAAAATATCATGTTTTAAAAAGTATTGTAAAAATACCATGAAGTTGCAAAACTTTATTTTTAGAAAAATATAAATTCATATTTTCTTATACCTTTTCTTTTGATAAAAACTCTACTTTTAAAAAGTCATAATTACGCTTATCAATTAATAACCTCGTTTAAGCAAATATTATATTTCTCTCTCCTTCATCCTCACAGCCAAGTCGCTTCTGCTTGAGGGCGACAACTCTTCCTCTCTCCGGCGAACTTGCGCCAGAATTTGTCCATCGCTTCCGACAACTCTTCCTCTGTTCCTATCCCTCTTCTCCGCTCGCTGCCTAATGCTCAATTTCTACATATGGGTGTCCCGCTGTTGTCCTTTGTCCAGCTCCCCTCTCTCCCTCTGTAGAGTGGACGATCAATTGAGGCCCATGTTGTTCTTCCTGCGGAAATTAGGGTTTATAGGGAGGCATGGAATTACATCCCAGAGGACGTTGTTACTGGTTTCTAGCGTAGAGAACACACTACTGCCGAAGATTGAGTTCTTACAGGATCTAGGGTTCTCGCATTCGGATGTTGCTAACATGTTGTTGAGATCGCCATGTCTGTTGACGCTCAGTATAGAGAAGAATTACAGGCCGAAGGCAGAATCTCTTCAACTTTATGCAGTCGTTCTGCGGCGTTGATGGAAGTCGGCTAGTGGTTCCGATGGATATTTTGGATCGGTGGTTTAAGAAGTTCCAGGAGAAGGCGAAGAGAGATCTTGATTATCTCAAGGGATTTACTCTATAAAACTTGCTAATTTAATTCTACTCAACTGCTTGATTCAGCTTCTGCTGCTGGTACTTAGATTTTGTGTAGATTGTCGCAGATGAAGAACAGATCAAGTTTTTACTTATTCTGATTTCTAATTCAACTTTGAATCATCACTGTCAGCTGAAATTGTTGGCTTCCTTGGATTAAAATTAGAATTTTGTCATGCTGTTTCTGCTGGTTTGATGAACAAAAATCATGCTGAACAATACTTGTATTCTGCAATACATTCAACAATCTCTTTTCATTGTTTGAGTTTTCATGTTTGGATGAGAGTGAGTAGGGGGGAATACCAAATTTCAGTTTCTACACGCAATAAATAACACAAACCGCTATTTTCAGGGCAATATATAAGATTTCAGAGGCCATATGAACATTTCAGGTCACATATTTCGTAAAAAGTAAAAGTTAGATTTCAGAGCATTGTGTATTTTATCAGGTAATATTTATATGAAATCATGACACATTTATATAAAGTCAGGTCAATGCTCTGTTATATGAAGTCAGGTCAGGTGTGCTTCTGCTCTGCCTGCTACAACAAGTCGCGTGGTCCGAACAAGTCCAAAATGGAGATGAAAAAGAATGACGTGGTTACAGAAGAATCGGTAAGAAGAAAGCTTTGGCCTCATCTTCCCATAGTTGCAATTAACAAAATAAATTATACTTTTAACAATCCCCTTCACCCAACATCTTCCATCTCATGCGCCCTCATTTCTCTAAAAAATTCAGTTCATCTTCGAAGGCAGATCTTGCAAAACTTCAATCAGGGTTATCGCGGAGGTGGTGGAGGGGTTCGAGCATACCCTTGTTGTAGTGACTGATTACACTTGTTTCTGTTGCATCTTAAGAGTTATATCCACCTCCCTCTTTCTTGTGTAAAGAACTCATCCTCGTAGTTCAATCTCGTTGCCTCACCTGTTGAATTAGGTTACCATGATAGATAAATTTACAAATTTTGACTCTAATGTGGCTTCTAAATAGGGGAATTCAGTCCTAGAATGCTGGAGATTGTGTGTACAGAATTTGTTGTGTAGTTGTCGTCGTCTACATTTATACGAAGTCATGCTACATTTACTTTATCAGGCATATTATAATATGGTATTTGCTTTCCAAATTGAGAAGCAAAACTCATACAATTTTGTCCAGTGGTATTTACTTTATCAAGCCATATTACAATAGGTTGTAGTGTTATACTTTTTTTGTCTAGTGTTATACTCGATCCAAGCGGCCAAGTTAGTAACTCGAATGCAATTGATATGGGATGGATTTGAGATTTGGGATTAATTAGGCTAGATTACTAGGATTGAGATTTGGGATTAATTGACCTGACTTTGTATAAATGTGGTCTGATAAAGTAAATATTGCTCTGATATTTAAAACCGCATAACATTTAAAACTTCATTTTCGTAAATTTTGTTACATAACAGAGCATTATGTACTTTATCAGACCACATTTATACGAAGTCAGGCCATATTTATACGAAGTCGGGTCAATGCTCTGTTATATCACAAAATTTCAAATGTTAGCCGATTTCAAATTTCAGAGCAATATTCACTTTATCAAGCTACATTTGTACGTAGTCAGGTCATTACTCTGCTATCATGATACATTTTTCCTCACAATTTTGGGTTTCTTCCTCGCATTGGATGATGACCGACACATGTTCAAAACTTTGATTCATAGGGATGATTTGTGGCAGAGGTATGAATAAGAAGGTTGATTAATTTAAACCTTCGAAGAGGTATATAAAGCCCAATTTCAATCAAGAAAGTCTAATATATAAGAAGGTTGATTTAGCAATTCGAAGGAAACAAAACCAACTTCTCTCTCCACAGAATCAATTCTTATAAGATGATCAACCACCACTTGTTTTCATGAAATCTTCCATTCAGTCTTAGTTAAGAACTAGTCACAAACTCCACAACAACACTTATATTTAGATACAAACTGTATACCACCAAAAATACGCTAGATATGTCATACAAGTCAAATTATAGACCATTTACTAAATATTCTGCACAATTTGTTAAAAACAATCTCAAATATGGATAGGGCCAGGAAAAAGAACTGGGCAACTATCCATATGACTTTTTTGGTCAAGGAGCGGGCCGAGCTGGCCCGAGAGAAAGTAGATTAATTAAACAATAATCAAGTTTGCCCCAACTTGGGATACACCAGGGGAAATAAAAGCATGAGAAATACAACTAGGAGGAGCAGAAAATTCAGAAAACTGAGAATTCAACTAGGGCTGTTGGAGTTGCGGCGGTCGGATTTGGGTGGGGATTTGATCGATGTAGGGCGGTGCGAGGAGGAGAGGGAGCACAGCGGCGGTGAAGCATACGATATAGTGGCCTTCGGGGAAGAGGGAAGCAGAAGAGGGAGACGAGGAAGACGGTGAGATTTGGGATTGATTAGGGTTAGATTAGTAAGATTACGATTTTCTTTTACCTTTTCTTTTCAAAAGTTTTAATGCTTTATGTGATTTTTACATTTAAAATAAAAGTTAAATTCAACCCTCAACAATAGAAAAAATACCATAAAAATTACAAAAAATTGGTACTTTTGCAATACTTTTCAAAATATGAGTTTTTTACAAGTTGCTATTGAAAATATGGTATTCTTGCAATTGGGCCAAAACATTATTGCTGAAAATGGGCTTATTAGAGTGTGCCCATGGACACACACTAGAAAAAACATTTTTCGAAATGTTTGTTAACGTGTATCTTTCACCAATCTTAGTAAATCAAATAAATACAATTTCAGTTTAGTGTTATCTCAATCGGTTACGAATGTGATGAGTTGTTTTCTTTATATTTCATCTTGTTCAATGAAATGCAATTTTTTCTTTCTTGTTCATTTTGGATTTTAAAGTTGTTCATTAGGTCAGTGGTTAAATGAACGAGAGACGTGTAATATTTCTACTTACTTCATCTTGTTCATTGATTATCTCAAAGTTGTCCATTAAGTATTTAGGTGTATGCAATTTTTTCCTTGTTCAGCACAATGCAGTTTGTTCTTTGTTGTTTATCTTGTTCATTTCAAATTTTGAAGTTGTTCATTAGGTCATTGGTTATATGAAGTTGTTCATCTTGTTCAGTACAATGCAGTTTGTTCTTTGTTGTTCATCTTGTTTATTTCTAATTTTGAAGTTGTTCATTAGGTCATTGGTTATATGAAGTTGTTCATCTTGTTCAGTACAATGCATTTTTTATTTGTTGTTCATCTTGTTCATTTTGAATTTTGAAGTTGTTCATTAGGTCAATGGTTAAAATTTCCATCTAGATCATATTGTTTATTGTATCTATATCTTGTTCATTACGCTTATCTTGTTCATGTATGAACACATCCGTCTTTGTTCATCTATGAACAAATCATCCGTCGTAGATGTACATTGATTGGTTTTGTTTAGTCAAATTGGAAGAATAATTACCTTGAACAACCTCAGAAGCATCAACAAAGTCGGGTCGAAACATCAACAATGGCGGAGAAGACAGATAGACGATATGACTGAGAAGTAAGAAGACGAGAAAACGGAGGAGATTGACTCGTGCCTTGCACGGGTTCTTGTAATAAATAAGTGTATGTAATAATATCAAATAAATAATGGTATTTAACTATTATAAAATAAAACCAACAAAACTTAACACTAATAATGTCATATAATAATAACAACGATGAATGTCAAATAAATTCCCCAAAATAATAAAACATTGTATGATAATAATGTTGATAAAGTAAAAACCATAGAATAAGTCTTATTTAAGAATTAATAATTGTATGTCATATGCAACAAACTTAGTCCTCATTCTCTCTCTTCACCAATTTCTTGGTACGTGAATTAGAAAGTTGATCTTGTACAACATCTTCTTCATTATCATCTTCAAGCAATAGGTTGTCGCTAGAGCGCTTGGAAGGTGTGAGCGTTTCATTGGAAGACACAGTGGAGTGTTCAGGCTCAGACGGCAGAGGTTCGACATTGTTCTAAAATATTAAAATGTAAGTTTATAAGTAATTAGTTAATGAAATATATAATATTATGTTATATAGGAACAATATAGTAATACCTGAGTATCCGAAATCAACTTTTTGAGTTCAACAATCAAAGTTGGATCGTCAGTCATATTCGAAACAGTGAATCCACGACTATGTTCATACAACTTGAACTCATCAATATCAATCCTGAATAAAAAAGTCTTCTCAATGAACACTTTAATTTTTTTCAGGCATGCTGCTACCATCCATATCCTGTAAATTAGGAAATAATTTTAATAGAATAAAAAAAGTAAAGTAAGATAGTGTATAACTTATGTACAAAATAATTATATAAATTAATACCTTAGCAGTCGATTTTAGCATTTCAGTTACAGATTTGTTAACCCACTTTTTGATATCTCTATCAAATATAACAAAAGATGTCATGCCAGAATCATCTTTCACTGTTAATGTACCCTTAAACATGCATTACAATGAATGTATACTTAGAATAATAATACAATTATTATTATTAAGTTTACATTAAATACCTAGGAATGACGAATTTGACAATGCTTTCACATTTGCTGCAATGGAATTGATCCCCTTCGGGTCGAACCTTCTTTTTACATTGCTTGCACAAATGATAATATCATCCAAATGTGTTGTCAATGTCCTCTACCATAGCAATAGTGATGCATTTACATGGCTGCAAAATAAGATAACATGGAGGGAAACCAATCATATTCTAACATTAAATATTATAACTACTAATAACAAAATATAAATAGATTTATGAAATTACCTTGTTGATATCTAGAATCTCATCAATCGGCTTAAACAATGCAATATCTAAGAATTGATCAGATAAAGAATATGAAGGTCCACTTGGAATTGGAGTTATTTTGTTCGTACCAACATGAACACCGGAGTTGTGAAGACTTTAGAAATAACCATATAAAATTAAAAGTGAAAATTTGTAGCTAAAATAAATAATTTTAACTATAATAAACATAATACTAAGATCTGCTTAAAATCCATAATTTCTGGAATTAAGGTATCATTTATAATGATCCAAGTTCCACCACCGTGTGCATTGACCAACTTGTATTGATCTGAAAAAATACATATAACAACTTTTTTTTTTAATTTAAACGATTAAAAATAATCAAAAATAAAATAAACAAATATATATATAGATGTATACTTTGATAGTTTCTGAGCTTGACAAATTGAATAATGACAATAATCGAATCTTTTATTGTAGACTTGACGTAAGGGGCAAATTGATCAGCATATCGATCCCACATAGTACAACTTATCACATCGCTCCTACATAAATATATACAATAAAATGAATTAAATATATTTAAAATGACATCACGTTTCAATGAATACAAAGAATAGCAAATGTAAACAAATAGCACATTGAGTTTACCTTACTGTTATGCCTCCGAAATAACACTATATGCACTATTGTGTATATTCTCGGAAATAAACAGTATATGCACTATTATGTATATAATATTACCAAATAATCAAAGATTATGTGTATCAATTAGAGCATGACTACTCGATCGGTCTTATATTGCCTTGAACATAGCAGTATATTATATATTTGGTTTCCTTATGTTTCAAAAAACTGAGTTATATAAATTAATATTATAGTGAATATACTGTCTTATGTTTCATAAGTGAGTTATTTACAGTGCACTAATTATATATTTTTCGGTCTCCTTACAGTGTACTAAGTTATATCAATACGGTAGAGAATATATACCTTAAATTTTGAAGTCGGAAATCAACTCTCTTATGCTTTTCTGTATCACCATTAACGTCACATTCAACGATATCACCAATCACAGTAATGTGCCCGATGACATCTAAATTCATTGTTCATGAAGCTATGTTAATACATGATTCAACATAATATAAAATTAAATATAAATATAATGCTTACCAATCAAAAATATAGATATAACTTACCAATCAAATAGATATCCTCAATTGATTTATCGATGATTTTGTCAAAATCAACAAAGTGAAATCCATAGCGTGGAACATCAATATTCTCAACGGGTCTGACCTGGGTGCTCATGTAAAACACACTCTTGTGTGGAAGAGAAGTATAACGGTAAATACTAACATTGTTTGTCAAAGCGAAGTTAGATATCAAGTAAACACCACCTTCTTGAATGTTTGAAAACTTCTGAAACAACATTGGTCTAAAGAAAGCTTGAATCTTGCATCCCTACACATTTATATCATACTTATGCATTAGTGTAATCTGAAATAATATAATAATTAAGATAATCTATAGTATAATAATTCAAAATTTTAATATGAATAAATTCAATCACCCTCTCATCAAGAAAAATCATTTCCTTGCCAACAATTTCGTCTTTTGTCATAAATTTGATAGCATCTCACATGTGAATACATCGAACACGTATCTTCCAATGCTTCTTGTTTTTCATATCAAGGTCATCAACGTAGTGAAAATCTTGACCCATTATGCTCACTGCAAAAAATATTACTTTTTAATTAAAATGAAACATGATATATTATACATTTTGTAAAAACGAAAAAAGTATTCAAATTTCATCCTACCTTAGAACTCCAAAACCTTTGAACCGTAGGAATTTGAGGAAGAGATTATGATGAATGAGTTGAGTGATTAATTAGGATATTTATAAGAAATTTTTATCCAAATAATTAATATAATTATATTTTAGTGTTAAAAAAATATGTATCAACTGTATAACATATATATGTAAGTTATACGGCTCATCCACATCCACCATCGTACATAATAAAGATTGCACTTATCATTATAAAAGGAAATAATCTTATAATTTTGGTCATAATCAATATGGAAAGATTACAGTATATAATATGACCAAATGATCAAATATATATGTATAATTAAAATAAATCTATATTAGTTAACAATATATGTTATCAGTTTATATATACATATAATTATACACTTACCATTATTTAATGAAATAATCAATTTAAAATAAATATATATTAGTTAACAATATAGAGTTGATCCACCGTACATATATATATATGCACGTACCATATAAATTAATTTTGGTATGAAATTAATCAATTTCTGATCATTAGACTAATTAAAATTGAATATATCACTTACCATTAAATAAGGAAACTTTATTATATTATGTTATAATAAATTATCATGTAATTTATTAAGTGTAAAATAGTATGCAAGTATAAGGAAACTTTATTATATTATAACTTAGGTGATAATTTGACTTAATTATGGTTTGAAACTATATCTATTTCAGTAAATTTATAACGTAAATTATGTATGAGAAACAATATCAGCATCTATCTTGGTGCTCGTTTGGTTAAAGAGATGAAGTGCAATTCCCTGAAATTTACTTCTCATGAAGTAAGTTCCTAGGATTTACGATTCTTAGGAATTAAAAAATTATGTTTTGTTAACATTTTAATCATGTGATATTGAAAACTACATTTTATTTGATTGGATGTGGGAAGTTTGCAAGAATTTATATAAAATTACTACTATAACCCTATAAATATAATGGAAAAAAAAAGTCTTGAGAGAGGGTAATATTTTGAGAGGGGTAATTAGTTGATTTGAGGATTAAAATAATGGAGAATAAAATTTTACCTACCCCTTATAGATAAGTGTACTTCCTGTATAATGGATGAATTAGAAATCCCATGAATTTAAATACATGGATTTTTTAGATAAAAAAGAATCACCGAACACATGTATTTGATTCCACTTACCAGGATATTTAAATTTCCATGAATTTGATTCCGAACCAAACAAGCACCAATCCATCTGATTTGACGTAAACTTCTAACGTACATTAAGTTCAAAAACACAAGTGAACAGAGTACTTTCAACATTATTTGCGGGTCTGTTGGGGAATTGGAGACAGTATACTTAGTACTCCCTCCGTCCCAGATAGTTTTACCCATTTTGACTGGGCACACTCGTCGATGCGAGTTTTGTATCGTTAATATCTATAATTATATATTAATAAAACTTATAATTTTTTTATATTATCAAAATACTCGTTAAGACAAATCAAACAAGACCTCATATGACTATGTTTTTTCTTATATATTGGGAGAAATCTCATAAATTATCTTCAACTATAAATAGTGTAAAAAAGTCAAACTGGAAAAACAATATAGGGGGTATGATTTTTGCCATTATTAGGCATCAATAATCAACAAATCAAACACCCGGAAAAATCAAAGTTACTTAAATTTAGTCTAGAAACAGATAGAAGATTGAAGTTTAATCAAACAATCAGGATTACAGTAGGAGATACAAAACGAAGAGGAGAAACAGGTAAGTAAATTTAACAATTTAGTTTGCAATGAGCTTTCTTCAAACGCTGTAGTAGCAGCAGCCTTAGTAGACTGTAGAAGATCATCTGGAACCTGAAACCCCACAAAAGGATTGCCATATAAAGTTTATTCGCCAAAGAGACATAAAAAGAATTAGAAAAATTCTGCCAATCTTAGGTCACTCTTAAATTCAGTGTTCCCATAAGTTCGTGTATTGATCGAGACAAAACTAAAACAAAAGGATTCCATACATGTAAGCAACGTAGGAACCATAAAACGCCTTAAATGACATAGAGAATACGACATACCTGATCAAGTCAGATTTTGGAAAACCTCCTTATACACAACATTAACATTGCATTTTTGAGGTCGACCTTGAACATCACATATTAAAATCTTCAAACCATTACCGCTCATGACTCTAGATATATCAACATACAATTGTCCATGAGTAAACACAAGTTTGGGAAGGAATAGACCCACTTGAGAAAGTGATTGCCCTTGGCTCTTGTTAATGGTCATAGTAATGGTTTGAAGATTTTATGGACAATCTATTCACCCTTGGCTCTTGTTAGTGATTGCCCTTGGCTCTTCTTTCCAATCGGTATTTTTTGAGTCATAATCCTATAGAAAATTTAACCGAGATCAAGAAAACATATAGTTATATAAAGATGTGAAGCATAAAAAAAGCTTTAGTGAGTATGAAAGAGAAATAACCTATGTGCTGAAAAATAAATTTTTTACTGTAGAAGTATTAAGGTGATAACAATTTAACCTAAATATGTTTATTTATATATAAAAAAAGAATTAAAAATTAGCATAAACACTTGTACTAATTATATACATAGTATAACTTAATTTTGGTAAAGAGTGTTGCAGAGAGCTTCCAATTTCACAAAGCTTTAACGTAAATCATGAAATTAATATAATGTTTTTGGTAATGATATATTTGGATGTCACTTATATAATCATACACGTAATATATATATATATATATAGGTTGGACATAAAAATTACTCTATAATATTAATAGTGGAACAATCAAGGAAATAAATTTTTTTTGATGTACGTTGCTGCATACTCATACAATCTACTATATAACGACTAAATGCAAAGCCCTACTAAGCCACATGGCACTCCAAGAATGCATCATTTCATTTTTGTCACGTGGTACTATATTAGCAATTTGGACACGTGTCAATCAATCCGTAATTTTTGAATCACTGATTTTTTTCCTTAAATCGAAGATATGCCAGTATATTTGCATAATTGATAACATGAATATTTATCAGATACGGTTTCCCTAAACGTGACTCTGACCTATTTTTGCCAGATTATGTTTGTACGTTTTTTTTGCTATGCTTAATCTTTCCAAAAAAAAACAAATAAAATTCCGAGCTACTTTTTAATTGAATAAAATCCAATAATTGAGAATCAAACAAAAAAAAATATTTTGCTGTAAATGATTTATAAAACCTGTAATACAAAAATTTTACATTCAAAATACCATGCAACATACCGAAAAAAAAATGACAAGGCATGCACAAAACTATACAAAACCAACCACAAATATGACAAAACAATGCACAAAACCTGCACAAATATTACAAAACCGCAAACACACACATGAACCTAAATATGAAGCATAAAAAAATACATAAGCATTACATAAAATATTGCACATAACTTTTAAAACCTGCATATAAATTACAAAATTGCATAAAAACTGAAACAAAAATGTGTGCTTTCTCTGTTTCCCCATGTCAGAAATTCTGCAAATCATAACATCTCCATAAATAGCAAAACTGATTACAAGATCTGAACAAAAAAGTCAAAATATAATATAGAATCATTATCAGCCGTGCATAATAGTTTATGTACAAAATTAAAAAGATTACTAGGAAGATCTGATATTGAAAAATCTGTGCATTCCAAAAATAAAAAAATAAACATGATTTTTTCTACCGAAACTTGTAATAGAAGACTCTACATCTCTTTCACATATTCGTCTATAAATCTAGAGCTTCTCAGTTATTTTCAGTAGATAAAATTTAACAGAGTAAAGACATTCAAGAGGTAATAACATCAATAAATAGTTTTTGTTTCAGTTTATGTACAATGATATTGATTTATCATCTTTGTTTCAGTTTTTTTCAGTACATCCAGAACTAAGTATTCTCATAAAAACGAGTAGGCTGAACAAGTCGGTGCAGAATATGCTCAGAGAGGGTATTAGAAGAGTCGGTCAGTCATTCTAACAACCTATTCGAGCATACTCTGCACCTACTAATGCTCTCTCATTGATATGATAAGGGTGTGGCTTCGGTACGTACATTAGCAACTGATTTTTAGTATAACAGCTTATGTGTCTTTTGGCTGAATTTGTGCTTCCCGGGAAAGTTGAAATAGAGCAATTTTATTTTGGTATATGCAGTGTGAAATTTGTCTACTGTATACTGCTTAGGTATTGAAAAAAAAATTCAATATTGTTTTGTAGCTATGTCAAAAGAACTACAAGCCATAAAAGACATTACAGGTATGTGGACTTCTAAATCTTTAATTTTTTTTATCGACAACTGTATTTTTTTTCTCATATATAGATTATTAACAGGTATTGTGTGTTCAACGAATTATTTACAGCTTCTATGATATTTTTACAACAGTTGTATTCAATTAGTTGCTAACAAGTTATCCTGGATGTTACATCTAAATTGACTTCTAAATCCTTAATGTTGTTATTTAAAACTACATAAATTATATTCAGTTATATAATTAAAAATTGACTACTTACTACACTATATGATTTAGTTTACTATCAATATTTATTTTATGTAGTTGACTACTTACTATCAATATTAAAAATTGACTACTTACTAAACTACATAAATTGTATGCAGTTGTGTACTATCAATATTTATTTTACAACTATATGATTTAGTTAACAACTGAAGCATTTACTTACAACTTATATGATTTAGTTTACAGCTAAACTACTTACTACACTATTTACAACTAAACTACTTACTACACTAAAAGTTAGTATAGTAGACATACCTTTAGGTCTTTTTTTAGGCTCATGCTATATGCCCGATGAAATTTCGTTGTACGCACGACATTGTGTACACCAGAATCTGGCGTATGCAATGTCCTGGCGTACATCATATTTTATCATATTTTTGTGGGATTTTGAATGTTTATGAATTTCTTTTATTTTGCATGTACGCCAGCCAATTGCGTACGCCAGCCCATGGCGTACAGAAGTAGCCGTTATTCCAACGGCTATTCCAACGGCTTAATTTGTGCCTATAAATACATGTTTGTAGGTGGACGATCCAAAACAACAATCTTACAAAATCTTACAAAAAATGGCATATAATGAAAACACATATTGGAGTAGTGGAGAAGATGATGAAGATTATGACGATCAAGATTTCGACGATGGCAATTTTGAGGTTAGTATGTATGCAATTTCGAGATTAGTTATAATTAATATAGCTTAAGTACATAGATGCCTATATTTATTATGTTAAAAGATAGATTAGTATTTAGTTGTAGTGGACAAGATTAGTAATTAATAGTAGTGGAGAAGTTGATAATTGTTGTGAATTTGATATATGTTAAAAGTCTTATGTTTAGTGAGATAAGCTATCAATTTGTTTTTCTGTAGTTTAATTTAGTTGTAGTGGACAAGATATTGACGGTGTTGCGGTAGATGCCTATATTTATTATGTTAAAAGATAGATTAGTATTTAGTTGTAGTGGACAAGATGATGACGATTTAGCGGTAGAGGCCTATATTTGTTTTGATATATGTTAAAAGATTAGTAAGTAATAGTAGTGGAGAAGTTGATAATTGTTGTGAATTTGATATATGTTAAAAGTCTTTAGTTTAGTGAGATAAGCTATCAATTTGTTTTTCTGTAGTTTAGTTTTGTATTACAATTATAGTTTTATTTTACAATTACAGTTTAGTTATGTATTACAATTGCAATCCATATATTGTAACATTATTGATTATGTAAACATGTATAGGGGAAAGATTATGGAGATGAATTTCATAACAATCTGAACTGGGATAGCCGAGAGGAATTGATTGAGTGGGTTAGGAATAGGGGCAAAGATTTGATGATGGTTTTAGTCATTCATAAGTCAAATGTCAGAAGTGTTAGTTTGGCGTGCGAGCATTTTGGTGAATATAGATCGGGGAGAAAGAAAGGTAGTGACTCAGAAGAGGAAGTTGAGGTAATTCGTAAATCCCATTCGAAGAAGTCCAGATGCACATTTGAGTTGTGTGGTGTTAGATTGAAGAAGAAGCCAGGGGAAGTGACTCATAAATGGATCATAAATGTGATAGATGGATGCCACAACCATAAGCTTCCGACTAGCTTTCTTGGGCATGCATACATGGGCAGAATGACCCCGGATGAGGAGCGCATTGCCAAAGCTTTGGGCGAAGCGTTCGTGACGCCTAGGACTATTGTTGGGAAGTTGAGGAACTTCTTCCCCGGAAATGTTACATCCATGAAACAAGTTTCCAACTTTCTGCAGAAGGTGCATTATGAAGATCGTGGAGAATTGACGGTTACGCAATGGACTCTGAACTTTTTGAAAGAATATAGTTACCGGGTATTTCCTCTTACAAAGTTGTCTACGAAAGAGACTGATATCCTATTTTTTGCTCACCCGGACTCACTCCACTTATTGAAGATGTTTCCGTACGTGGTAATTATTGATGCCACATACAAGACAAATAGGTACGTTGTGGATTTGTGTTACATTTTCAACACAATATAATAGTAGTGATTTATATCATTGATTTGAATTATATCTAATATTCTATGACTTCTTACATTCATTTGTTTTCTTACATTCATCCACATGTATAACATGCCATTGGTGGAGATTGTCGGTTTCACTTGCACGCACAAGACCTTCAACATTGCGTATGCATTTACACGGCAAGAAGAAGTGGTGCATTACAAGTTCATAATGGAGAAACTTTTACGCTTGTTTAAAGATGCGGGTGTTATGTCGGCCGCCATCATGACTGATCGAGAGAAGGCCCTCATTAATGCAATTCGGATAATTTTCAAAGATGAAGTAAAACACCTTTTGTGTTGGGTGCATATTAAGCACAACATAGAAGCATATGCTTCCCCAATATTGAAGGATAAAAAACAAGTGAAAAGGTTTTGCGGCCAATGTTGGGCACTTTGGTGTTCAACCACGGAGGAAATCTACGAAGAGAGGCTTGTGCAATTGAGAACATCGTGGAAGAGTGGCCTCGTTCGATGCATTGAGAAGACGTGGACTAATTCTCACAAGGAAAGCATAGTGAGAGTGTGGACTGATCATCATCTTCACTTCTTCACGAGGACTTCAAACAGGTAACCCTTGTACAATGTTCAGTAGTTTGCTTGTTCATGGCTCAATGTGGGAGTAACGCAATGTTTTTCATGTGTTTTGATAGGGTTGAGGGTATGCATCACGTGTTGAAGAAAATTCTGAATTCTAGCGTTGGTGGTTTTAATAGAATGGTAGTGAGGATACACCATGCGATCGAGGGTCAAATTGGGCAGGTGCGTGCGACCATGGAGATGTCACGGACCAAAACACCAACGATGTTTGATGGTGTGCCGCCAGAAATAAGAGTGTTGTTTTCAAGGCTATTCTTCAAAGTGTCGGATAGGTGCTTGGGAATGTTGTTTGATCTGTATAAGCAGATAGAGGGGGAGGATTTCCCTGATGATTGTGATGATGATTGGATGAGAGATTGCTTCGGCCTGCCATGTGTCCACGGAATCGCAAATGCCATCATTAATAAGACGTCGATCATGCCGAGTGAGATACACCGCTTATGGAAGCAATTGCAATGGGATAGGGTTTACACTCAAGAAGATGCAGTTGAGGACACAACACAGATGTATGTTCAAGAGTTGAGATGGAAGTAAATGGATGAAATGTGGCACTCTAAAACATTGAGCAAGGACCAAATATACCAAATTACCGACTTATTCTGGGACACGCAGCACCCGCATGAAACTTTGATGCAGGAGCCCACGAGAATCATTTCAAAAGGAAGGCCAAAGGGTTCGACAAAGTACGACACCAAGAGGGACCCGAGCTTGTTTGAGCATCGGAGGGCTGAGTTAGATGAGATTGAGAAGAACAAGGCCAGTGGAAGCCAAGGTAGAGGTCGGGGTCGTGGCAAGAAGGGACCAAGTGGAGCTTCACCGGGCATTGGGACCCAAGGGAGCCAACCCGAAGGGACAAGATCGCAACAACTCCCTGAACAACCCGTGCTTTATATAGGGGTGAACTTTGGGGTTAAGAATGTGGATTACTTTTGGTTTCCGTACATTAACGGGGCCAGAGATGTATGTCCAGACGGGCATTGTGGATATCGTACATTGGCTGTATTGTTGGGATCATAAGAGACTGCATACCCTATGGTTCGAATGCAGATGGCGGGCGAGTTGTTTGACAACAGAGATGTGTACATGCCCATCTTGCCCGTACTACACCCGGGGATCACTTATGAGGACCTTATATTTCGTGTCAACTATGTCAGCAGTCCTTGCAGCGAGGAGTACTGGCTCGACATGCCGATGATTGGTTTAGTGTTTGCCATGCTATACCAAGTTGCTCTTGTCCTATTATCCTGGGATGGCCTGTGCTTGTGCTTACCAATGAAGGCCTCTTACGAAAGCCTCGGCCCTCCAACACAGATATTGACGATGGCCCTCGTCGGAAACCGAAACCACTTTGTACCGGTATAGTTATTGTTTTTAAATAACTAGTAATATTTGTGCTTACCCTAAAAGACATAACTCGATCATAATTTGTGTTTTCTATGTAGGTGTCGTTGAAGGATGGTTGTCCACTACCTCCCCCTCCGTACGCTTGGCGTCGATTCAAACACCCAAGTGTCGATGGTTGGGACTCTCAATTTCAGGAGAGGATTCAACAATTTTGGGATTATCGCATTAGATATAGCCGTCCTCCAGATCCTCCGGTGTAGTTTAAGATGTAGATTAGTTTAAGATGTAGATTTACTGAAAAATGAGAAATTAGGCCCAATGGGAATAATTGTAGAAGAAACGAGTGATAAACTAAAGAAATGAGAAATTGGGCCCAATTATATAGGAAGGATTGTAGAAGAAACGAGGGGGAACTGGAAAATGAGAAATTGGGCCCAAATAGGCCCAATAGGAAGGATTGTATAAGAAACGAGTGGAAAAATGAGAAATTGGGGCCCAATAGGAAGGATTGTAGAAGAAACGGGTGAAAAACTGAAAAATGAGAAATTGGGCCCAGATAGGCCCAATAGGAAGGATTGTATAAGAAACTGGTGAAAAAATGAGAATTTGGGCCCAATAGGAAGGATTGTAGAAGAAACGGGTGAAAAACTGAAAAATGAGAAATTGGGCCCAAATAGACCCAATAGGAAGGATTGTATAAGAAACGGGTGAAAAAATGAGAATTTGGGCCCAATAGGAAGGATTGTAGAAGAAACGGGTGAAAAACGAAAAAATGAGAAATTGGGTCCATTTGGGCCCAATAGGAAGGATTGTAGAAGAAACGGGTGAAAACTAAAAAATGAGAAATTGGGCCCATTTAGGCCCAATATGAAGGATTGTAGAAGAAACGGGTGAAAAAACTGAAAAATGAGAAATTGGGCCCATCTAGGCCCAATAGGAAGGATTGTAGAAGAAAACGGGTGAAAAAACTGAAAAATGAGAAATTGGGCCCAAATAGGCCCAATAGGAAGGATTGTATAAGAAACGGGTGAAAAAATGAGAAATTTCGTTATATTTCATGTAGTTACACTTATATACTATAGTATTTCTCATTATTTCATGTAGTTATACTTATATACTATAGTATTTCGTTATATTTCATATAGTTATACTTATATATTATAGTATTTCGTTATATTTCATATAGTTACAATTATATACTATAGTATTTCGTTATATTTCATGTAGTTATACTTATATACTATAGTATTTCATTATATTTCATATAGTTATACTTATATACTATAGTATTTCTCATTATTGCATGTAGTTACAATTATATACTATAGTATTTCGTTATATTTCATGTAGTTATACTTATATGCTATAGTATATTTCGTTATATTTCATGTAGTTACACTTATATACTATAGTATTTCTCATTATTTCATATAGTTATACTTATATACTATAGTATTTCGTTATATTTCATGTAGTTATACTTATATACTATAGTATTTCGTTATATTTCATGTAGTTACACTTATATACTATAGTCTTTCGTTATATTTCATATAGTTACAATTATATACTATAGTATTTCTCATTATTGCATGTAGTTATACTTATATACTATAGTATTTCGTTATATTTCATGTAGTTATACTTATATACTATAGTATTTCGTTATATTTCATGTAGTTATACTTATATATTATAGTATTTCTCATTATTTCATGTAGTTATACTTATATATTATAGTATTTCGTTATATTTCATGTAGTTATACTTATATACTATAGTATTTCGTTATATTTCATGTAGTTATACTTATATACTATAGTATTTCTCATTATTTCATATAGTTACAATTATATACTACAATATTTCGTTATATTTCATGTAGTTATACTTATATACTATAGTATTTCGTTATATTTCATGTAGTTATACTTATATACTATAGTATTTCGTTATATTTCATATAGTTATACTTATATACTATAGTATTTCTCATTATTTCATATAGTTACAATTATATACTATAGTATTTCGTTATATTTCATGTAGTTATACTTATATACTATAGTATTTCGTTATATTTCATGTAGTTATACTTATATACTATAGTATTTCGTTATATTTCATATAGTTATACTTATATACTATAGTATTTCTCATTATTTCATGTAGTTATACTTATATACTATAGTATTTCGTTATATTTCATATAGTTATACTTATATACTATAGTATTTCTCATTATTTCATATAGTTATACTTATATACTATAGTATTTCGTTATATTTCATGTAGTTATACTTATATACTATAGTATTTCGTTATATTTCATGTAGTTACACTTATATACTATAGTCTTTCGTTATATTTCATATAGTTACAATTATATACTATAGTATTTCTCATTATTGCATGTAGTTATACTTATATACTATAGTATTTCGTTATATTTCATGTAGTTATACTTATATACTATAGTATTTCGTTATATTTCATGTAGTTATACTTATATATTATAGTATTTCTCATTATTTCATGTAGTTATACTTATATATTATAGTATTTCGTTATATTTCATGTAGTTATACTTATATACTATAGTATTTCGTTATATTTCATGTAGTTATACTTATATACTATAGTATTTCTCATTATTTCATATAGTTACAATTATATACTATAGTATTTCGTTATATTTCATGTAGTTATACTTATATACTATAGTATTTCGTTATATTTCATGTAGTTATACTTATATACTATAGTATTTCGTTATATTTCATATAGTTATACTTATATACTATAGTATTTCTCATTATTTCATATAGTTACAATTATATACTATAGTATTTCGTTATATTTCATGTAGTTATACTTATATACTATAGTATTTCGTTATATTTCATGTAGTTATACTTATATACTATAGTATTTCCTTATATTTCATATAGTTATACTTATATACTATAGTATTTCCCATTATTTCATATAGTTACAATTATATATTATAGTATTTCGTTATATTTCATGTAGTTATACTTATATACTATAGTATTTCTCATTATTTCATGTAGTTATACTTATATACTATAGTATTTCGTTATATTTCATGTAGTTATACTTATATACTATATTATTTCGTTATATTTCCTGTAGTTATACTTATATACTATAGTATTTTGTTGTATTTCATGTAGTTACACTTATATACTATAGTCTTTCGTTATATTTCATATAGTTACAATTATATACTATAGTATTTCGTTATATTTCTTGTAGTTATACTTATATACTATAGTATTTCGTTATATTTCATGTAGTTATACTTATATACTATAGTATTTCGTTATATTTCATATAGTTATACTTATATACTATAGTATTTCGTTATATTTCATGTAGTTATACTTATATACTATAGTATTTCGTTATATTTCATATAGTTATACTTATATACTATAGTATTTCTCATTATTTAATGTAGTTATACTTATATACTATAGTATTTCGTTATATTTCATATAGTTATACTTATATACTATAGTATTTCTCATTATTTCATGTAGTTATACTTATATACTATAGTCTTTCGTTATATTTCATATAGTTACAATTATATACTATAGTAGTTCGTTATATTTCATGTAGTTACACTTATATCCAAAACACAACTGTCTAATCCATATAAATACATGATCCTACAATCTAGTCATCATCGGGGACTCTACCGTTACCCTCTCCTCTCTCGTGCTGTGAATCAGTAAATCTCTGGGAAGCACGCGGTAAGGGATCAGCTATGGGCGCCTCGTGACCTATCAAATCATGAATCCACGAAATAATCGCAGCGGTAACATCTGGTGGAAGCTCGTCCCTCTCTTCTAAAAAACGCCGCATTCGACCGGCGATAATCTGGGTCCGCTGAATACACGACAAAGATTTCCATTACAACTAAACCGATTTTAAGCACGTAAAAAATGATAAGCGATAAATAAAATGTATCATACCATGAGAGTAGACACCGGTGGAGTTGGAGGGACGACAGGAGCCAGACCTGGACGATCCTGTCTAGGGGACCATGCGTCCACATACGGATGTGACATCTGCTCCAGCCAGTCGATGTACGCATCGTCAGTGTCCCAGGCGAAGGTAGTATGGATCAGGTCCTGAAGCTCGATCGTCGGTCTAGGGTCGGCATCCCATGTGCACTGCTCGTCGTCGTACTTCAGAGCGTACGACCTCAAGTCGACCCGCCTCTTCACCTCGTGTGGCGCTGGTGGATCCTCAGGAACCCCCTGCATGTAACCGAACTGACGGAGGACTCGGTCCGACATGTACGGCTCATGTATCTCGAGTCACTCAATAATGCCTCGGTACAAAGAAGGAGCGTACTGGGGGGTCGTAAAGTCTAACGGACCCCACGGTGTCCAGGCAACCTAAACCGTATATTTATAATTTTAATTTCCTAAATTCAAAACGTATATTCAAAATTTAAATTTCCTAAACGAAACGCAATAAAACATTAAAGTATTACCTCGTCAAATCTCACAGCGTCTAAAATGCGGCGAATAGCAATCAGTCGCTCCGGATTCCGTCCCTGAGGAGCCTCCCTCCCGTCTCTCCGAGCAACCCTCGTATCCGCCATGGCCTCCAGGTCAAGGACATCGTGACCTCGAAAAGTAGGAAAGTACGCCCAAATCCACGCCTACATATATATAAAAACCCATTAGCATATAATATCATATATTATAAAAATAAAATAAAATAAAATAATAAATACCCTCATAAGAAGTGTACACCCTGCAATGGCCTTCGCCCTGGCCCGTGACGCCTCACCCAAATTCTGATACAGGACAGCCAATACGCCGACTCCCCAGGCATAACAACCGCTGCGGTCGTGGTCAAAGACTAGCGCCATGTACTTGTACTTGACGACGTTCGTCGACTTGTCCGGGAAAACGGTACAGCCGAGGAGCATCATCAAGTACATGGACGCTATGCGTTGGTCATCCCTCTCTGGACTGGATAGCTGCTCAGTCGACCTCAGCAAGAGGGACTCTATCGGGATACCGCCACCACCGAACCACTGGGCCACCAACTCCAGGTTCGCCCCAGTAATAGCGCATACGTGATCTCTGACGACGGGGTCCGCCATATCAGTGGTGACGCTCAAGCCGTCGATGGGAATCTCCAAGATGCGCGCGACATCGTGGAGCGTGATAGTGATCTCGCCCCACGGGAAATGGAACGAGCTCGTCTCCGGATGCCAGCGCTCGACGAATGCAGAAATAAGCACGTCGTCGATCCTCCTGAAGTCCACCTCCCTCATAGAGGTGATACGGCTTCGCTGCGCAAAATCCCACCAGGTGTCTGGAGCCGCTGTAATGTGCTGGTTCATCTTCCAATGCCACGGCTTCCTGGTGTACGTCTTCAGAACCTTCCTCATCTGAAAAATAAATAACAAAATTAGTATTACAGTTATAAATTAATATATCACATTTTCATATTTTTATTTACAAATCTTAAACTAAATCAAAGACGTACCGTATCATCCACGTGCGCAACGGGTGGTGGGGGTCCGGAAGTGTCAACGCCAATGTCATGTCCCATAGGACCCTGGCGACGTGGGTCGTATACGTACCGAGGAGGTGAGGAACGAGAGGCCCTCCCGGCATCCAAGGCTCTGCGGGGCCCGCCTGCTCCTGAGCCGGATCCGCATGTTGGGGAGCCGGATTCGCCTGTTGGGGAGACTCGTCCATCCCCAAGTCCTCTGCGGGTCCATCATAATAGTCGTGCTGGAAGGCCGCGTCGGCAATGGCAACTGCCTCCTCCTCCAGATCCATGGACGAGGTCGATGACGAAGACGGAGACAACGACGGGTCAGACCTGGTCACGCCCACATGCACTCCCGTCGCGACGTCCTGTGTCGCGTCTAGGACGGGAAGCAGATCCACTGAAGCGGCCACCGAAGCGGCCCGACGAGCCGATGCTGTGACCGGATTCCTCCGCGCGAGCTGACGAGACCCACGTCGGGGCCGTCTCACAAACAACATCGAGGCTTGCAAAGCCTTTTAATAACATATTACGTCGTCAATTCAAAATTTAATACTTATTATTTCTAAATTCAATATCTATTTCTAAATTCAATAATTATTTTATTCTAAATTTTCATCAATTCAAAATAAATTTCTAAAATTCATAACTATAAATTTCTAAAATATAATTATTAATTTTTAGAAACAAATCTATAATTAAATACAGATAAACAACTTTTAAATGCAATACCTATTTCTAAATTTAATACTTATTACATTCTAAATTTTCTTAAATTCAAATAAATTTCTATAATTCATAACTATAAATTTCTAAAATATAACTATAAATTTTTAGAAACAAATCTATAATTAAATACAGATAAACAATTTCTAAATGCAATACCTATTTCTAAAATTAATACTTATTACATTCTAAATTTTCTTAAATTCAAATAAATTTCAAAATTCATAACTATAAATTTCTAAAATATAACTATTAATTTTTAGAAACAAATCTATAATTAAATACAGATAAACAATTTCTAAATGCAATACCTATTTCTAAATTTAATACTTATTACATTCTAAATTTTCATAAATTCAAATAAATTTCTATTCCGTTCATACCTCTCGACTACCCCAGGTAGAAGTCTGACTGGGTGTCGCAGGAACATCTCCGCGTCCGCGTCCGCCTCCTCGTCTGCCCCGCCCTCAGATAAATCGGGTCCGATAAGTACCTCGTCATGCATCGCCATCTCGACCACCGCCGGCCATATCTCCGTCGTCGGCCACCTCTCCGCCGCCACCGGCCACCTCTGCAGCAATAGGAGCACCGCCGCCAGCCGCCAAGCTCTCCACGCCGCCTGGAACGCCATCGTCGCCTCCTCTTCCGTCAATCGCGCCGCCACGAGCCTCGCCGGAGGGGTCACCACCACCGCCACTGTTCGCCATCGTCGGAGATAAGAGGAGGAGGAGAATTAGAAGAAGAAGAAGAAGAAGAAGAAGAGAAATGGAGGAGGAGGAGAAGGAAGGAGTGAATCGGAGGAGACGCCGCCGGAAATTCTACGCCAGGAGACGGCGCAGGGAAGAAGAGAAGGAAGAAGAAGAGAAGAAGAAGAAGAAGAAGAGGTCGTGCTCGGCCTCTTAACCTAAGTTGTACGCCAGAATATGGCGTACGCCATATTCTGGCGTACAGGTTTGGGCCGAGTTGGGCCAACCCAAGTTGGGCCATCCCAGTTATGATCTGTACGCCAGGATATGGCGTACGCCATATTCTGGCGTACAGGTCATAATTGGGATGGCCCCAGCTTGGGCCGGCCCAACTTGTTTATTTTTTATTAAAAAAAATACAAATACGTATTTTTTTGTACGCCGTATTCTGGCATAGAAAAAAATACGTATTTTGTATTTTTTTGGCTCCTTTTGGCTTATTTTTAATAGGTATGCCACGACATTGCATACGCTATATTCTGGCGTACAGAATGTCGTGCGCAAAAAAAAAAACGAGGTGCATATAGTCGCCTCGTTTTTTTATGTGTATTTATAATCCAAATTTCCTTTGAGTCCAATCCGAGCTCCCACATGATACCTATACCAATAACAAATTTGTTAAGTACAGACTAAACAAGTAAATCAATTAATTACAAAATTAGTCAATTGATGAAACCATGACCTGATTGTATAGATTGAATCACATTAGTAGATGCATCTTGGAGATTATATGTTGCAACCTGTAATGGCACACATTTTATGATCAATAACTACTATACAATGTATTGATCATATCAAGATAGGCCAAATAATAGTATAGTAGTCATACCTTGAGTTCTTTCCTATTTAGGTTAAATGAAATATATATTTGTCGCCGAGTGAAATCCCAGATTGAATTCCTATAACAATAATAAATAAGTTAATTACATGACAGTTTATAAAGTAACTTAACATTGCAAGAGGTTAATTTTGGAGATATATAACCATGACCTTATTGTATAGCTTTGATCAGAGAAAGAGAGTTATCATGTATGTTATATGTTGAACCCTGTAATTTAAAATAATTTAAAATCGGTAATTACAATACAAGAATATGATCATAAAAAGAAGAGTGCTAAATTCTAATTTCAGAGAGACTACCTTCAGAATATGAGTAAACTTAACTTCACATTTTGTCTATCTGATTTCCAGTTCAGAACCATATACATTGGACGTAATATGTTGAAGTGTATGCTTGCAGAAGTAAAACAAATCAGTAATTAGAATATAACTTAAGAAGGATAAATAAATAATGTACATTGTAATTTGAAATAATCTACCTTGCATAATATGAAAAGATTGAACTTGACAATCCAAATGTAATATTCATTGTTGTTATCAGGGCCACATCGAGTGCTCACCTACAATTAGATAGAGGAAAAGAATTGCAAAGGTTAGTGTCGTACTGTATGAAAATAGTAGATCAATATATTAGTTGTTGATAAAGGGTACTGTTATATATACTATTGTTCTGTATATAGTATATTTTTATATATGTGAAAAAAAATGAAACATACATTATATTAAAATATCTCATAATTTTCCTTCATATATGATTATAGCATTTCGATTTCTACATCATACTTGCACACAAACAAATAAGACAGCTAAGGAGTTGAGGATTTAAAACGGAAGGGGCCGGAAGAGATGGGGATAAAGAGAGATTGAGAGAGAGAGAGAGAGAGAGAGAGAGAGAGAGAGAGAGAGAGAGAGAGAGAGAAACCTGCTTATTAAATATTATCTTTGTTGGATCTGAAACCCATCGCTGGCTTTGCATTTTAATTGAAGACAAATCGGTGGTGGAAATGGCTTTTGGTTTAACCCTCCAAGACAAAGTGTAAAAAAATATTAGAATTGTAAGCGCATCTATAGAGAGATAGAAGGTTGATTTGAACTTTGAATGGTATGTCAGACAAGCAGAGAGAGACAGATCAATAGAATTAGGAAAATTGAAAGAGAGAGAAATGAGTTAGTGGGGTCTAGATGAATCGGGAAATATCTTCATTTTTGAAGTTTGAATTGGGCGAAAATTTAAAGCTGATATTAATCTGTTTACTTGGGCCAATAAGCCCATTAAATGTTTACATCGTCCAATAAGCCCATTAACAAGCAAATAAAAAATTGTTATTAGGCCATTAAATTTAATCAGTTGTATTAAAAATTAAGAAACTTTAAATGGGCAAAAAAACCCATAAACTTACTCAGTTGTATTAAAATTTAACTATACAGATTGGTCATTAAATTTTGGGTCGGAAATTTATATGTTTGTCAGTGTTTGGCCCGCACATACAAAGTTAAAAACATTTTTATTTGGGCCTATTAGCCCATTAAATTCTATAAGGGTCATTAATATATTATTAAACATTGAAAGGGCCAATAAGCCCATATAAAGTTGGTGAGCAGAGAAATGTAAATATTGAATAGAAAACAGTCAAGTATTTCAAAATGAATGGGTCCCTAGAGATGTAGATAAATAGATATATAGACAAAGAGAACTTATGTTTTGATTCCTTGATGAGGGTAGGGATATCGACATAACCTTCTTCATTGTGCAATCCTCACCAACCTCCAGATCTCGACACCAGAATGAAATATTTAATTAATATTAGATTGTAGTGAACTAGGATAGAAAAATCAAACGAAGGATCTCTAGAGAGAGGAGAGAGAGAGAGAGAGAGACAGATAGAGATCCTGCTTATATTTATCGACTTTGGAGCTCGCCAAAACATCCTCCCTTTCTATATCTCTTCACCAACCTCTAGATCTGCTCATATGAAATAAATTATTTCATTATTTTCATAGAGTAATGAACCAGGACATAAATCAAACAAAGGTTCTGCAGAGAAATAGATAAAGAGAGATAAAGAGATAGACAGACACATACAGAGATCGTGCTTACATTTATCACTTTGGTTCTGGGCAGAACATCCTCCTTTCATATCTCTTCCCAAACTCCAAATATCCTCATCAAGGATCTTTAGAGAAATAGATGAATAGAGATAGAGAGAGAAGTAGATAAAGAGAGACGGAGACAGAGAGATCATGCTTACAGCAAAGATAAAGTGTTTGCGGTGATTTAGTGAAAGGGTTTGTGGTGATTTACAGTAAAGGGAAAGGGTTTTGAGCAGTCTAAAGAATCTGGAAATGTTGATTCATTTGAACGGAGCAGATAAGGAGAGAGAGAGAGAGAGAGAGAGAGAGAGAGAGAGAGAGAGAGAGAGAGAGAGAGAGAGAGAGAGAGAGAGAGAGAGAGAGAGAGAGAGAGAGAGAGAGAGAGAGAGAGAGAGAGAGAGAGAGAGAGAGAAGGAGATAGAACACGGTCTCGGCAAAAGAAAAAAATGAAAAGAGACAGGGTTAGGGTAGACGCATCTGGAAATGTATAACCTAAATAAAGAAAGCGGGCTTGAGAGTACATTTGGGCCTCTATTTAACGTTACATTTTTTCATAATTGGCCCATAAGCCCATTAAAGAAATTATTTGTTCAGCAACATTTACGGGCTATAAAAGCAATATAAAGCTTGTTTAAGCCCAGTAACTCACTATGTCCTACCTAGATCTGTCAACTGGGTCGGGCGGGTCGGGTTCGTGTCGATCGGGTTGATAAAATTTTCGGGTCGGGCGGGTCGGGTTGACCCAGCGGGTCGAACATGCCATTTTTTATGATTATTATTATGATTTTTAACTTTAATAAAATAATTATAATAATATAATTAATATTGTATTATTATTTAATAAAGTATATTAAAATGTTTAATATAAATAAAATAAAATATACAAAATAAAGGGGACCCGTGAGCTCGGATTTGCGTTCGGGTCGAGTCGGGTCGGATTTGGATTCGGGTCCTTCTTGACCTAGTGACGTTCGGGTTTGGGTCCTTTCGAGTCGGGTTGGGTCGGGTTTTCGGGTTGGGTCGGTTTTTGACAGGTCTAGTCCTACCCAATGCGTATAAAATGTAATTGGCCCTAGAAGCCCAATTAAATGGAATTTTGTGCCACAAATAGAAATTGTTTTGGGCCTAAATGTCCATTAAAGGCTATCAGGTTTATAAACATGTTCATTGATATATATAGATGTTTAATTTAATGGGCCAATAATCCATAAATTGGTTAATCCATAAATGTTAAAAGGCCATGTCAATCTTGAATTTATTGTCGGTTTATTACATAAGCTGACGATAATATTGTGGGTTTTATTACAGATTAAATGGGCCAAATAGCCCATATTTCACAAACTATGTAAGCCCAATATATTTTAGT
The DNA here is from genome assembly GCA_027886185.1 of Rheum nobile. NCBI lineage: Eukaryota > Viridiplantae > Streptophyta > Magnoliopsida > Caryophyllales > Polygonaceae > Rheum > Rheum nobile. The sequence continues at coordinate 2,178,704 of WOAB01000236.1, read as the reverse complement.
CAGAAGCCCATTAACTTACATTAATTTTGTCACCACTTATATTATTAATACTATTAAACAGGTAATGGACCAATAAACCCATTACTTATTATTTTTTATTTTTTCAAATAAACATATAAATATTTTGGTAGTCGGTTATACTAATTTGGAATTTTGGCCTAAAGCCCGCTACAGTTTTACACGGTCAGTATATTATAGTCAGAAGCCCGTTAAATTATAGTCGTTTTGTTACCACTTATATTATTACTGCTTTTATATTATAAGATATTACCGTTGACTACGTCACTTATATTATTACTTCCCATTAATATATTATTTAGATTTTAACCATTATAATATATATATAATATATAATAAACTAAGAAGAATATAGATGAAGAACAATCTTCATGAAGAACAATCTAGATTAAGAATAAATTTCGGACTTAAACCCAAAAAAAATCAAAGCATGAAAAATATTTGATATTATACTATATTATTAATGGTTGATCTATCTGAAATTTGAATATTTTTCAAACTATGAAATCAGTGAACCAGACGAAAACGATTGATACTAGAGGTTAATAGAGACATGTTTTTGAACATAAGGAAATTAAGAATTTCAAACATCAATAAAATCTCCAGAGAGAGAGGGAGAGCTTACATTTCTCGAATCTAGAGTTCGCCAGAAACTTCTTCTTCCAGATCTCCTCATTAACCGCGTCGGTGGATTTGCATAATAACTTGGGGACAACCCTCCAATTGCACTTCCAATCTCCTCATGAAATCGGTGGTTTTCTTTGCAGGATAAGGAGAAAAGTTATATTAGAAGCTGTTTTTTGGATCTGAGAGAGAAAAGCCGTAATTTAAGAAAGAGATCGGAAATATTCATGAAAAAATCCATACCTATTTTGCTTTGTTTCTCTCAGTCTCTAGATCTCCTTCTGGAAGCAAGCTTGATCCCCAAAAATGAGCCCCGATTTTGTAAATCGATCTGCATGTTCAAATGATATTAATTGGATCTGAACGATTTGAAAGTGGAAAGACAAAGGATTTGATGAAATGGAGAGAAGTAGAAAGAGGAAGAGAGACGCGAAGCCTGGATTTCAAAATAGAAATCGGCATGGATGGCGGTAGATTGAAAATGAAAGAAATGTAGTGAAGTATGAAGATAGAGACTGAGAGATCTGGAAACGACAAGATGAAGGCAACGACAAATGAGGTAGGGTTAGGTCAAAAGAGAGGTTTACGGCAATAATTGGGCTAATGGGCTTGCACTGGGTCTGTCGACAACCATTATAATGGGCCGTGATTGAGAAGATTTGGGCTTGGGGTTATTTGGTCCTACTAGCAATTAAACAGAATAAAAAACTTTCACATTTTAAAGCCTATACGAATATTAATTCGGCCCATAAGTCAATTCATTAGTTACAAATACTTATTATATTTTTATAATATTAAAATAATTAATTAATATGTACATTTATTAATGTAATGTTGAATAAGTATTATAATTTTAAGTACTTACATATGTTTATGTTTTTTTTATAATATCCAATATTAATTTAGTATGTATATTTATTAATTTTTTTGTGAATATATATCAGATTCAGAGACTGTGTTATGGACGAAATTAAATCGGTTGTATTAAACTCATTATATATACATATTGGTCCGCAAATAGATTTTTTTTGATTTTTAAATTCGAACCTGTAAGCCCATTAAAAATTATGAGGCTTATCATTTTATGTTTAGTGTTTCATTTTCATGTATTAGATGAACATTTTTATTATGTTTTATCGTTTTAGTAGTATTGATGTTAGGGGTGTGGCTATTCCTATTTCAAAGACTACTTAGCCAATTTTTAATATTAATAAAGTTATGGAGAGTTCCGCCTCTCTTTATATAATATAATTTTTTTTATATCTTTAATATTTTTAGTCGATTAGTCAAATATCTCATAAAAATTCATCTACTTCTATAACATTACAAAATTCGTTATTTGTTTTTAATTCAATATATCCTAAATACAGAATAGGGTTTAGGCCCATAAGTCCATTTAATTGGGCTTCTACCTCGATTACGTTTTTTTGTTGTTTTAACTGGGCCTATAAGCCCATTAAAGCAATTCGATAAAGCAATTCGATTTTCCAACTACATTTGATGAGCTATACAAATAGGGTTTAGGCCCACAAGTCCATTTAGTATTTAAACATATTATGGGCCAATAAGCCCATTAATCAATTTTAGGATTGGTTTATAAATATATATATTAAAAATAAATTAGTCGGTTATATTACATATTTTGTACTATAAAATCTGGTATTGCAATCAATGACTAGCAAGAAAAGTTTGAAGATATTGATTTGCGACATAAATAAGAAAATATCTAATACTATAACCAATGTAGTATACAAGAAAGTTTTTCATAAGTTGTAGCAATTTTGAACATCTTACGAGATTTTATGTTTAGGGTTTCATTTCACGTATTAGATGAATATTTTGATTATGCTTTATCGTTTTAGTAATATTGATGTTAATGATGTGGTTATTCCCGTTTCAAAAACTATTTAGCCATTTTTTACTATTAATAAAGTTATGGAGAGTTTCGCTTCTCTTTATGTAATTTTTTTATATATTCAATATTTTTATTCAGTTAGTCATTTTTTATATAAGAATTTCTCTACTTCTATAACAGTTATCAACTACATATTTTTATATCAATTAAATATATAATATTAATATACTATTTTTATAAATGTAAGAAAAAATAAACAGATCCCGTACAAGGCACGGATAGTACACTAGTACTCTATAATATTAATAGTGGAACAATAAAGGAAATTAAAATATTTTGAAGTTGGAATAAGAACTAATAATAATCATATATAATGAGAAATACTATGGGGTGGTATATTAGGAAATTTATATAAATAAATAATAAAATAAATTATAAATAGAATAAGGATGAATATGTAATTGGACATAATTATTTAATGACGTGACATATTTAGATGAACGACACGTATGAGAGATAATTGCGGCTTTAATAATAGTATATAGATATATAGATAGATAGATTATAGGAAGTCTATTCACTAGAATCCGAATTTATATATACAAAATTTTTGTCTATTATGATATTTATCACTTGCAACATTTAAGTGTTTCCCGTATTAAGACAAACATATTTAAGCAAGTGATGCCTCTTTTATATGTATGATGATAATGATCATTTCGACAATTGTTCTGTATTAACGTGGACATGTGCCCTTTTTTTAGATTTTTGCTGTCAAGTTGGATCGATGAAAATTGCTCTATGTCCAGAGCATAGTACGATTGATGCATAAAAAAATATTTTTTTTCCTAATATCAGTGTTTTCATATACATCTATAGGAGAAATCAAAATCCTAATATATTTTAAATATAACATTTAGAAAAACCCAACACCAAAATCAAAATCCTAATATATTCTAAACATAACATTTAGAAAAATCTAATACCAAATCACTAAACCAAGGGTTTGTTTGGATCGCCATCCAAAATGTATTTTAATACATTAAATTGTATTATTTTATACTAAATGTCATTATTTAATATAACTTAAAGTTTTAAAAATGTATTTTGGTGGCGATCTAAACAAATCCTATATATTTTTTTGATTAGTTAAACAAACCCTAGATGTTGATTGTTGATACTCCAAAAAATGGCTTATCCCGAATTGATAATTTTCATGCAAAAGTTGATTTATGTAAAAGTGGATAAGTTGAGTAAATGACCATGTAAAACGTTTTTATTAAGAAACTAATTCTCTAGGAAACTAATCCATTCCCCCTCTTTCTAAATCTTACTCTTTACCCTCTAAATCCTATTCCTTAAATCTTAAATCCTAAACCCCAAAAAATAATATTTTGGAGAGAAAAAAAACAAAAAAGATGGAGAAAAAAATAATAATATAAACTAGTAGAGATAGAAAAAATACATAAAAATTAATAAAAAATAATTTTATTAATTAAAAACTCTTAAATGATCAATGAATCTAAAATGAAACTAAAATCCTGTGTAAAAGTGAGTTTTAGTTGGAGATCCAATTTGACATGGGCCTATGAGAATGGGCCTGCATATTATTTCTCGCCGCCCACTCTCTAGCGGTGTGTCGTTGACTGGGTTTGAATTACACGTGAAGCTGCAATTTATGCGGAACGAGAGGGTAAAACAGTAATTCTGACACGATTGTTCTCCTTTATATTCCCTGTTCCCCCCCACTCTCTCTCCTTCTCTAATCTACGGCCCCGTATCTCTTATCGGAGTATTTTCGTTTCAGCCTCTACCAAAACCCTAGCCGTACAACTTCTGTTCAGGTCTTCAAGGTTAGATTTTCTACTGGAATTCCACGTTAAAACTCAACTTTCCAGTATGTTAATATTGCTGTTTGTGATTTGTTCTTGTATTCGAAACCCTAATTTATGAGATTTGTCTTCTTCCGATTTGTGTCGGCACAGTAAGAAGAAGAAGATGGGCGAGACAAAAGACACCGATTACGAGGAAGAGCTTCTCGACTACGAAGAAGAGGAAGAGAAGGCCCCCGACTCTGTCACCGCCAAAGCTAACGGCGAAGCTGGGAAAAAGTGAGTATTTGTGTTATTTTCTCATGGTCTTGTTATTCTTCTCGGTATGTGTTGTTTTAATTTACACCTTATATTTCATGGTTGCTTGGATCTGAGTTTCCTGGTTATTTTGTGCTAAAAAAGTTTACTTCCCACTAGGTTAGGGACGTGTAGGATGAAAGTTTGTGACTCACAGGGTTTAATTTAGTCGGGTTTTCAATTGAATTTAACATTTTCGTGTCCAGTTTTGCTAGAGTGTTACACCCTTTCCCTTTAATAATTGTTGCTCCAAAACCTTTTACGTTTATGATGTGATTATATATTAACTTGATTTGTAGCTATTAGTGCGTTTTCATCTATGTGACTACCTAGTTTAAGATTGAGTTCACTTCTGTCCAAAAGATAAGTTTATTGTGTACCAGTAGGGGATCCTGACTTTTTTGATATGGTTTTGACCGAATCAGACAGTATTTTATACTAGAGAAATTAGTGAAGTAATGATACTTGAATCTTAGAACTGCAGGGTCTTTCAATCACTATGATTAGCTGGTATAAAATTTGATTTGAAACTTAATAAAATTTATTTTTCTTTCAATAATAATTATAATGAATGTGGATGATAACTGATGAGTAAATCTTTATCTTATTTTTCCGCAGGGGTTACGTTGGAATTCATAGTTCAGGGTTTAGAGACTTCCTCTTGAAGCCAGAGTTACTTCGTGCAATTGTGGACTCTGGATTTGAGCATCCTTCTGAAGGCAAGTTATCATCTTTTCTCTGTAATTGAAAGTTATCTAGTTTATGGACCAGGATGACCATTCCTTCAAAGTCGTTGTATGTTTCTCTTAAAGTTCTGAGTTCTCAGGAAGATTGCGGTTGCCACAATCAATATAAATTACCATATAGTATTAACTAATTGAAGCTTGCTTGCACTGTGATAAGCATGAAATTGTTGTTACTTGTTGAAACCCCACGTGCTCTGGTGCACTACTTTGACAACATAAGATAGTGTTGAAGAACAAATAATATAAATAATAGATTTATGAAGACATACCTAAAACTATAATTCTAATAAAACATGCATCTATTTCCAATATTGATAAATCATATCTATATATGATTTATTGTATAATGTTTTGTGCTTTGGTATTATATCGATATTAGGTGTGAGACTTAAATGCAGTAGTATTGATGTGAATCTTTCTTTCATATGAAATTGTTTGTGTTACAACTTAGTAGGTTGAGCTGAATGTTTCATTCATATTAAAGTGTTTGTGTTATTTTGCCAGGTAATCCATTTCTGTCATCGTGTTGGACCTGTAAATTGGTCTGTTAAACCTTTCAATTAAAAGGATCAGAGAGGTCATATTTAACTGACTGAAGTCTCCTTCGCCTCCATTTTGTTTGGATTTACCCAGTTCAACATGAATGTATCCCTCAAGCAATTTTGGGAATGGATGTCATTTGTCAAGCTAAATCTGGTATGGGGAAGACTGCAGTGTTTGTTTTATCAACATTGCAGCAAATTGAGCCTGTAGCTGGGCAAGTTGCCGCACTTGTGCTTTGTCATACAAGGGAATTAGCTTATCAGGTGTGTTACCAACATATTCCAACATATAATTTTATCTGTAGATGGTCGTCTGGATATTTTCTTAAGAATTGCTTTCTATGCAGATCTGCCACGAGTTTGAGAGATTCAGTACATATTTACCTGATATCAAGGTTGCTGTCTTCTATGGTGGTGTCAATATAAAAATCCACAAGGATTTATTGAAGAATGAATGCCCACATATTGTCGTGGGGACTCCAGGGAGGATTCTTGCATTGGCAAGAGACAAAGATCTCTCTCTCAAGAATGTGAGGCATTTTATTCTGGATGAGTGTGATAAGATGCTTGAGACACTCGGTATATACTTTGTGCCTAAATTGTTTTCTTCTCTTCTTTTTCTTCCTTTTCTCCATCAGTGTATGTTCTTATCCTCTGGTGCTTACAACATTCAAGTTTTTTAACTTCTGTCATTTTTTTTCCAGACATGAGGAGAGATGTGCAAGAAATTTTCAAGATGACTCCACATGATAAGCAAGTCATGATGTTCTCAGCAACACTCAGCAAGGAAATACGTCCAGTTTGCAAAAAGTTCATGCAAGATGTAATGTCTCTTGGCCAGTTGTTGATTTTGCTCTCTTCCTTTTTCCTAATGCCAGTTGCCTACCGAAGATGCGTATCAATCCACAATGCCATCTGTTATCTGATTTGAAGCATCTTTTTTCTCCTTTTACCTGTGAATGACACCTATTGGAAGATAGGAGGCCGTTGCGGACCTATTGTTAGAGGTCTCTAGATGACTTGTAATTAATTGGCTGCACGTACAACTATGTTATTCTCTAGTCTTCTCTCATCCTATTTCCAGTTTCTTTAAACAAAGAATGAGTATCATAGTCATTGGTTATCTAGCTTCTAGTTTTCAGTAGTTTTCTAGTTGGCTCTCTAGAGTCCAAACTAGAACTTGATCTTTGTGGGTACACTTCTGGTTGGGTGCTGGTGTGTCTCCTGAGAGACAACATTCTGACTTAAGTATCTACAAGGAGACAAATCGATGACCTGAGAGAAAGGTTCCGGGATTCCAGTTCTAATGGATTCCTTTTGCTTGAGAAGGATCTAATATGTTTTAAATGACTCTTCTTCCTTTCAGCCAATGGAAATCTATGTCGATGATGAAGCGAAATTGACTCTGCATGGTCTAGTACAGGTACATCCTAAAGTTTGATACTACTCTTTTTATCGAGAAAGTTTGATCCTATCTATTTTTAGGATCATGAGAACTTTTTAGTGCATATATCTCATTGTTAATTTCTGTGGCAGCACTATATCAAACTGACAGAGGCGGAGAAGAACCGTAAGCTGAATGACCTGCTAGATGCTTTGGACTTCAATCAAGTTGTCATCTTTGTCAAGAGTGTTACAAGAGCTGGTGAGTTGAACAAGCTTCTTGTGGAATGCAACTTCCCATCCATTTGTATCCATTCTGGCATGTCACAAGAAGAAAGGTTCGTATCTTTGAAGCTTCTTTTGTTGCAAATTATTTTTCAATTGTGACTTGATGTTGATGTTACCACTGCTTAAACTTGATGTTGATGTTACTGCTGTTAAGCTTGCATGTGTGTATTGCTTATTTGTAACATTTCCTGTATTCTTCTCTCAAATTATAATTCGAAACTCAAGCTTGTTTCTTGAACTGGATGATGCAAGATAATTAATGTGATCAATTTCATCTATCATTGTATTCGTTTTTTAGTTAAGTTTTTTATTGCTTGTGAATTGTGATAAACAAATATGAAATTTAGTTTTCCATTAGAATGTTATTCTCTGCGGTATTTGTGGTGCTCAATCTTTCCAATTATGTCTTTTGTAGAGTGTCATCATGTATAGTTTAATATCAATTTGTCCTGATCAGTCTGTTTGATCTCTTACCTGACCTTCTTGTTCTCTGTCAAAAAATGACCATGTAGGCTGACGAGATACAAAGGCTTCAAGGAGGGGCACAAGAGGATTCTTGTAGCAACTGATTTAGTTGGCAGGGGAATTGACATTGAACGTGTCAATATTGTCATCAACTATGATATGCCTGATTCTGCAGACACTTACTTGCACAGGGTGAGTTTGTATATTTTAATGTTCCTGAACATCAACATTTGGATAGAGCTCATTTTTTGATCCTGAAATCAATTTCAGGTTGGTCGAGCTGGTAGGTTTGGCACCAAGGGACTTGCAATTACATTTGTTTCTTCTTCGTCAGACTCTCACACACTCAATCAGGTTGGGAACTGTTTTCCCTTAACATTATTCTGTTTTATTTGTATTCTTCTGATTCCAACATGCTTCTTTTTTTTTGTTATAGGTTCAAGAAAGGTTTGAGGTAGACATCAAAGAGCTTCCAGAACAGATTGATACTTCTACTTACAGTAAGTTTTATAATCCTAATGTGTTTATATCACCACTTTGTCATGCTTGTCCTTGCTAAATACCTTTTTCTGTTGGTGCTTGTCTTTGTTTTTATGTTAGCTTGCATATTTGTATGATGTAAAACCCTGTTGTTTTCTTCATGTGTTTTAAAGGTGCTCTAATATTCAGATCTTAACTAATAAAGATACACTGCAGTTTCTTGTATTGGGCAAACAGACCACAGACCATTTGTGGTTTTTGAATGTTGGGTTACTATCTGTTTGTGTAATATTTTTTTCAAGCTGTATACATGTGATTTGATAATTGATTTCCTACATGTACCACATAAGCATGGGACTTTATTTGCCATAATGTGTTAACACATTCCTCTCCTGGTCAATGCAGTGCCATCGTAGAAGATATCTTAGTCAGTGCCCATCTCAGAAATGCTGCTGGTTTTTTAAATTCGGTCACATGTTTAGTTGGACAAGAGTCTTGCTTCTGGAGGCATCATTGTGTTTCTATTTTTGTGCTTTATTGATTTCCTACTGATCGACAAAGTTGTTATTGCGGGATCTTCTCATCATGTACTAGTTTTGTTAAAGTTGGTACTTGGAAGTTCAGAGATGTACTAGTTTTGTTTTAAGTTGGTACTTGGAATTGCACTAGTGATTAGTTGTAACTCTTCTGCTAGTTTGTAGTTGAAACTTTCTCTTGATTTCCTATTTTGTGATCAAGATTATCAGAATTCCAATTCTAAAGATTTTATGATCCAGGTTAGATAAAAAGATTCTAAAGATCCTATAATCCAGGTTAGATGAAACGATTCTAAAGATCCTACTATATAGTAGGTTAGACAAAACGATTTCCGATTATAGTAGGGATTTTATTAGTAGTTAGATGAAACGATTAGACAAAACGATCCATGATCTTAGTAGGGATTTTATTAATATGATCTTATTTTACAAAATAAAATGGGTAGAATCTTATTCCGATTCTAAATATGATTTTAATGATCTTACAATTGAGTCTTCAATTATGATTATGATCTTATACTAGAGGGATTTGCAGAAAATCACCCCTTAAATAGGCCTATTTACACTCCACTCCATTTAAATGCATTCCGTTAGCGCTGAACCATCCATATCCCAAATCCGTTCATTTTCTCCGTTATCTAGTGTGCAATTATCATTATATCCTCACTTTATCCGGTTTTTGAGCGGTTTTTCTATTTTTTTTGGGTTAGGTTTTTATTTATTGGAAACCCGGTTTAGTGCCTCTTAAACCATTAATACGAGTTCAATCCAAATTATGGAAATCTCATGCAATTTGGAGATCTCTAAAATTAGGGCTAGGATTTCTGTCGAGATTTGGGGGTGAGGAGGTTTAGGGCTTCTGGAATTCCAATCACCATTGCGCGCAGACTACCAGTGACCGCAACAACATTGATCGCTTCTTTGGCGTCGCAATCGCCTCGAATCAAGTCGAGCAAACTTCCGTCCAATTCACACATTCCAAACAGAAGCGCGACAACATTTTCTTCAGTACTCTGACTTTCCTCTAGATCCTTGATGACACGCACGAGCACCGGCGCCGCCTCGAGCTCCCGCAACTCATCCAGGACATCGTAATTCTCGGAAAATAGAGTCAAAACAGTCAACATTTGCTCCAGAAACTCCTCGTGATCTTTCATCTTATGGAGCGCAATTCTATGGAGTCCGTCAATCCTCGTTGTCTCGAGAAAGTTGCGGTGAGCGTAGAGCTTGGCGAATGCGGAAACCACGTCGTTGATGAGTCGTGGATTCTCTGTTTCTCGGAGGAGTTGAATCAGAGCTTCGCTTGCTCCAGATTTCACGATGCGCTTGATGTTGGAATCGAGATCTGAGAGATTAGCGAGAGTGGCAGCAGATTTGGCCTTGGCTTGTGTGGGACCACATCGTAACGACTCAATCAGGAAAGGGATAACCAAAGCGTGTTCCCCTATGACCTTCTTGAAATATGCGATAACTAAAAGGTTAAGAGCCAGAGTTACCAGATCGGCATGAAATTCAGAATCCGGAGCCAAGATCAGATTTACAAGCGGCAGGAGAATGTGTAGAACTATGGCAATGGCTTCTTTGCGGATGTTGAATAGGGCATGATTTTCGGGTCTCTTGGTGAAGATTGAACTGGTATTAATGGATTGAGGGGCACTAAACCGGGTTTCTAATAAATAAAAACCTAACCCAAAAAAAAATGGAAGAACCGCTCAAAAACCGGATAAAATGAGGATATAATGGTAATTGCACACTAGATAACGGAGGAAATGAACGGATTTGGGGTATGGGTGGTTCAACGCTAACATAATGCATTTATTGGGTGGGCTCAAATAATTACGTGTATAACGGGTGGTTGTGGGCAAATAGGCCTATTTAAGGGGTGATTTTCTGCAAATCCCTCATACTATTCAAGTATCAAATTGATATTATATACGTTTAGGAATGACATTATATTATATCATTTATATATACGATTTACATTTATATATGAAATTAGTTAATTATTATTCTAATTATCTTCGTAACATTACTACTTACCCAATATTAAATATTTATAATGTTTTTTAGCTTAATATATAAAAATCAAATAATATATTACATTATTACTACATACTTTTAGTTATAATGTAGAATTTTACGATTTACGATCTGATCTTACGATCCGACTCCGAAGATCCCTCACCGATCCGATCCTAGAATCTCCATCCTAATAACCTTGTTTGTGATATCTCTCATGTTTTGCCCTTCTATAAAAAGGAAACTAGAAAAGTGAGAATCAAATCATGGGATTTGGGATGCATTTTATTCCGGTTTGAATCTCTCTTCACTTCCACAATCCAAGTGATGTGCTACAAGTGATGAACTGCACTTGTGCATTACGGAATGCTTAATTTCCATTTGTTACGGACCACAACCTTTTTGTTGCAATGATGCTTTGATAGTAGAAGATTAGGTAGGAACACTAAAAGGTGTGAAGTAGTACAAGCATAAATGGTTGTGGAGTTTCCATAGGGAGGTTATGTGTCTTTGCGCCTGCAATGGAGAATTTTATTGTTATCCTTTGTTATTATGTGTTAAATTTCTACCTTGGTTGCTATAGGAAAGAAGATGACCAATGACATGTGGCTGTATTTCAAGAAAGAGATAGTTGAGCGCGACATAAAGTTGGATGAGTATGCTGCTGAAACAACTAGGGTGCTTCAACAGCTTGATTCAATGGATGCATCTACCGCGGAGAATCATGTGCAGCTGCAAAGATGGAGTTGGAGCTTATGGAGGTGAGCTATATGGTTTGGCTTAATTTATTCGATATATGGCTGACTCAGTTATGCTTTTGCATCTCCATATGCGAACGGAGGTGAATGGGATAAAGATGAGGAGGGAAGTTCAGCATGCATAGTTTTTGAGGGGGATTCTTATGGCTAGATATCTGAACTGAATTAATGTCGATTTCGACCCTTTTGTTTAGCCTGTTAATATAATTGGATTTTGTGTCCCACATTTTGTAAGGAATGGATCGTAGCCTAAGCTATGTTTGTGGGATGTTTTTTTTGGGTATGCCCGTTCTGTAAAGGGCTGTAATGTTGACACAATGGATGTATTATATATGGTATTAATATTTAAGTATTTATAATGGTGTTTTATTTTTGTTAAACGTTTACATTATATCCGAGTGTCTATAGTCTTTTGAAGTGCATGTGATTGTTATATTATTATGCCCGTAATTTTTGTGTCAATGAACAATGCATATATTTGATTTGGATGATATAATCTATAAAGATGCATATTTGTTATTGGGAGCATCATTTGAACTGGTAGCAAGTTTTTTAAAAGTAGCAGATGCTTGTGGGGGAAATAGTGGCAACTAGTATCATCGTTGAGCCTAGTTCTTGGGACCATTTCTAATGTGTTGTTTTTTTGTCGTTGCAGGAATTTCTTGTGGAAACATTCTTGCTTCAAGACTTGTGCACTGATGTGTTAGTTCAGTGTAAGTGTGAAATATAATGCCATTCTCTTGGCTATGTTCATAAATTGCTCTATGAACACTAGAGCCCCCACCATGATTACATCTGGGCTCCATCATGTGTTCCTAGAAGGTCGTGCAACCCCGACATCTTTGCTATACCACTATTCACCAAAGTGGTTCCCTTTGGTTGCACGGTAGGAGAAGATTACAGAGTTGATGAAGACACCCGCCCACCACCAGAGACCTGGGCATTTATTGAGAAGACCGCCAGCAACAACGGAAGTGTCCAAGCAGCTTGGCGACGTTTGTGAGCTATTTTTTTGCTTTTCCCTCTGCTTCTATTCCTTTGTCTTTCATTACATTGAGGACAATGCAATGTTTAAGCATGAAGGAGAGTTCTATACTTGCTACGTTGTTGAGAAAAATGAATATAAAGAGAAAAAGCCAAAAATTGAAAAAAGGCATACATTAAAAATCCCGGGATAGGTCAAAAATCCAAAAGGGCGGCCTAGGTAATAAGCAGGTGGCTTGGACCAGCATTAGGCTGGGGTAATATGTGGTCAAGAGTGACGTGAACTTATGTGAGTACATCTATTGTAAAATGGAATGAGTGGCTTGGTGAAAACCCGAAAGGGCGCCTTGGCAAAATGAACGAAAAAGAAGAAGAGTGATTTTAGGATTTCTCATTATTCTTGACGAGGCATCATAAGAAGAGGTGATATAAGGAGGATTCGGGTAAGTCACTCTGGAGGGATAAGAAGATAGATGGGAGATAGGATTAGAATTTATTCACTCTATGGTGTTTGGGATAAGCTTGGGGAAAGTACTCTGCTTTCCTTTTATCTTGGTTGTGTGGGGTGTTGAGATTTTTGATTTGATGTTGTAGTCTATTGTGCTGTGCTTATTTGTATGGTTGCCTGGAGTTTATTGTTTGGTATGATTCTTGGAGGTTGAGTTTTCTATGCTTCCTGAAGCCTTGGGGATTGATTGAAGGAGTAGGTTTACTTTAGCTTACTCGAGGACGAGCAAGGTTTAAGCATGAGGGATTTGATGAGTGCTATTTTGTAGCACATATCTAAGGATTATTATCATGTTTGAGGCGCCATTTGGATGGATTTAGAGCACAATCGTGGATTATGGAGTTAGAGTGGAGAAGTGAAGAAATCATGGGATTTATAGAGGTTTGAAGTGTATTGAAGAGTAGAAGAACAATATGCTGAATTCAAATGGTTTGTTATCTCTACTCAGATGTCCAAATGAAGTGATTCAAATTCGAGGAGTTAGATCTTGAAGTCTACTACAAGTCCTCAAAATATGAGCGCAATCTGAATTGGGAATCAAAAGTTATGATGTTTTTACTAAAGTGTCACAGAAGCTGAAAAGTCACCGCCCCGCGCCAGAAGCCACCGCGACCCGACGGTGGGTCTCAGATAAAGATGCCGCGCCGCGTGAATTGAAAGCGGGAAAGTGTGCTGAAGAATTAGAAGATGATGTCGCCATGACATAAGCGGAGCATGTGACGGAGTTGGGCCGATCAGCTGGAATTGGAGATGGGCAGACGAGAGGCTTACACGAGAATTACGGGATTAATTCCCTATTTCGTTTGTTTATTTTTGGCTATTAGTTTTATTATTATTTCCTTTTATTATTTTTATTACTTTTAGATTTAGGTTAAATACTCTTTTGTTAACCTAGTTGCCAGAAGTTACAATTATCCTTCGGGAGACTTAGTTCGTTTTCTTTATGCCTCCAGGGTTTCCAACCCATGGAGAGCTAAACACCTTTGTTCTGCTAGACGTTTGAAGCAATACAGTTGATTCGGTTGTGAGATTTCTATTCCTTGTTCTTATTCTTATGTGTGTTGGTTTGATTCTCTTGGTTATATTGATTATTGATTTATCATTGTTCTTCATAGTCTGGCTAGCTAGGTTGAGTAATATCTATCAATTGCTAGGATTGCATATAGGGGTTCCGAGTGCATATCTAGTAGCAAACACAATTGTGCGTATAGGGGTTCCGAGTGTACAATTGTGAGTGAGAATCAGTTGCATGCGAGTATTAATACGTCTTTCTATTTACATGTATCCTATATCCTTGTGTGCATTGCTATTGCTTTGTTGGTGGTAAAGTATACCGACAACTGTGAGAATCGGAGGTGCTTTACCATTGGCATAGTAATAAGTCTATTGACAACTGTGAGAATCGATATTGCTTAAGATCAGGATGAGAACAACCATAAGAATAGTTAAAGAACTTGGATTGAATAGATTTCAGTGATCAACTTATATCTCTGTATTGTGGATCTCATTCTAGTGGAACTACTTTCCTCATCATATTTATTCTTTCTTTTAAAGCTTGCATCTTTGTTACTTTGTTTGATAATCAAAACCCCCATTTCTTGTTACTTTGCATGCTTATAAACACACAAATTGATTACTTCCTCCCTGTGGGATCGACCCTTGCTTGCCTCTACTACTTGTTTAGGTTTGTTAGGATTATTTTGATTAGGTGTCACGACAACGCCCTATCAGTAGACCTCATCTGCATAAAACTAATTAAAATATTTTTTGAAAATATTATGTATGGTGTGATATAAATGCTTAATACTCCCTCGTATGTCTGAATTCCTTCACATGCATGCCGACCAATATGATAGCATATAGGCCTCATTCTCTAGCTTTCCTTTCTAGCAACTCATCACCTAGCTTATCCCACAATGTTACTCTAATGCTTTCACCCCTGTCATCCACATTTTACATACATGTCTGAACTTTCTTTTGATAAGTAAATGCAAAAACTTAGGTAGTAGCATGATTTGGGGTTTGCAAAAAAACTGAAATCAAAGTTAATGGCTAGAAGAAGGTTTACGTGTTGGACTATAGGCGGAAATCAAGGGTTTTAGCTACCCTTTTTGCTTAGTGGGTGTCCCAACCGTTTTTGGAAGCCCTACACCTGTGACATACCCAATAACCTTTGCACATAGAGAGCTTTAACTCATTAGCCATATGCGTAATAGCTAGTGTAAAAATGAACAGAAAAGGGCACATGCACTTACCAATGAGATTATTACATTCAGAGACCTGTATGTCTTCAAATTCAGTGAAATCAAAAGGGTATATAGGGAAGTCGTGATTTTTATGTTGCACTTTCTTAACAATGGATCCTCCATGAAGTTCTATCAGGTTAGTATTATTTCTCACAACCGAAAATTCTTTCTTATTAGGCAGCACATTAAAGCCTTTGATGTTGTACACACATCCCACTTCTAATCTGTTGATGAAACAATGTGCCCCATTGCTTTTCGTTGTGCTGTGAATGCCATTTCCCTACAGGTAAGAACATAAATCAATTAGATATACGCAAGGACAGAGATTGGCATTAAGCAGGAGGAAAATCAAACCACACATGGAATGAGTGCATACCAGGTTATCGGATAGAATGAAGTCAGTATCGATGTATGTTCCCATCCTAGTAAATACATCCCAATTCCGACAAACCATTGCCTCAATGTTCATATTAACACCTTCACCGAACTGGTCTAGACTTGCAAAGCTCATTTTCTGATCTCTTTCTGATAAGGTTACACGATGCAACCCTTTTATAGGCCAAAGTGTCGCAGCTATTGCAAGAATTTGATTAAAACGGCTTTGTCCCAGATTTATTGCCTTCAAGAGCTATTATATGACAAATTTATTAGATTGAAGAGCATCTGTTATCCATACTGGATGGGGCCATTACAAGACATATTTATTGCCTTGAAGAACAATTACATAGGGACATGATTCACCAATTCAAGTCCGACCGTTTTTAGGGGCAGAAACAACCGTTTCAATAAATGAATTACCTCTGTTATCCATACTGGATGGGGCCTTAAATTTAAAATTAATTGCGTTGAACAACAGTTGCGTAGGAACATTATTGTCGTCTTCAAGGCCGGTCGTTTTGGGCCGCCCAAACAACCGCTTGAATGGCTTAATACAAATGAACTTGTATGCCCGATTGGTATTTGCGTCTCCAAGCTAAATATGGGCAAAAAAAAGGCCCTTTATTCAAACTAATAATGCATTGGGAAAACATAACATTAAATATGGGGCATTCATTGGGGCAATTGATAAGCACTACTTTGTAGGACTTAAGTAAGAGTCATTAGAGGTTTTATTGGTGTCATTCGGGTAGATTTAGACACATTCATGTGTATGGCGTTTGGGGGTGAAGTTGGTGTATTTGGAGGTGTTTGAGCGGTTTTGGATATCATATGAGACACTGAGGAAGAAACCACATGAGAAGACGAGGAAGAGGAGTGCAATGAAGAGTAGAAGAACCATAGGCTGAATTAAATTGGTTCGTTCTCTCTACTCCGATGTCCAAATGGAGTGATTCCAATTCGAGGAGTTAGATATTGAAGTCTACTGCAAGTCCTCAAAATATGAGCGCGATCGGAGTTGGGAATCAAAAGTTATGGCATTTCTACGGAAGTGTCGCAGGAGCTGAATCGAAGAACGGCGACCGCCGTACAAAGACGGTGACCGCCGTAATTACGGCGCCCGCCGTGAACCTTACGGCGCCCGCCGCATTTGGCTTTCCACCGACCTTGGCTACGAAGTGATTATGGCGACCGCCGTTTAATTGCGGCGCCCGCCGCGATTACGGCGATCGTCGTGGGAGATGCGGCGACCGCCGCCGATGTCAGAAGCCCGCCGAACGTGTTTTCCATATTTGTTTTATTTGGATTATTTTTATTACGGTTTTAATACTTTGTATTAGGTTAACTTAGCTTTATTTCCTTTAGTATTTAAGGGTTGAGAAAAGGCATTTTGCCTATCATCTAATCTTGGATCATCTCTTTGAACCCTAATTTCCCGTTCTACGTTATGAAGAACTAAGCCTCCTTGGTTTAGTCGGACGCTGAAGCTTTCGTTTGGATTAAGTTGTGAGATTCTTGTTCTTAATCTATTGCATGATTTTTATCTTTCTCTTGCTTAAGTTGTTTATGATTGATATTGATAATCTCTATTTGGACGCATCTAGGGTTTATTGTTACTGATTGATTGCTAGATCTAGATTGTTACTGGTTGAGCATATCTATTTCAGAGTAGCAACTGCATCGTACTAGTAACTGGTTGTGCTAGTCTTATGCAGAAGAGAACTGATTTACATTCTAGGATAATATCTGGTTGTTTTATGCTAGAATTGTATCCAACTATATTCCTATCCGTAAGACGGCTGTTAAACTGAATCTTGATAGTTTCAGGGTTGTTTAATTAGTTAGTGCTAATAGTATCTGGTTGTGCTATTAGTTATATCTGAAAAGGAATTGGAATCACCATTGCATAAGATTTTGAGTGAGTATCTATGATCAACTTGTCATACGAATAATGAATGTTGTTTGACTAAGTGTTTTTCCCCATTACTGAATCCATCACATCTAGTTGTTTACTTTTGCATGCTTAGATTAATTAAAACTCACAAAACCCCCCTTTGGTTACTTTAAATTGACATACATATTGCATACTGCGATAGAATTCGCCTCCCTGTGGATTCGACCTGTACTTACCTAGGACTACGTTTTAGGGTTTGTTTGGATACTTTGCATAGTAGGAATTAGAACGGCAAATTCCTGTTATCAGCAATCCGTCTATTTTATATATATACTAGTAGGCATACCCGTGCGTAGCACGGGATATGTTTTGAATTTGGTTAATAAAGTGTAGTGAACCTAGTGATGAATTTGTAAATTGTTTTCAATATTTTTTGTTTAAAATATTTATTTTAGTATGAGTTTATTTTGATTTGAAGTTGTAAATTATGTATGCATATTTGTACCATGTAGTCAACACTGTGCATTTATATTTGGCATAATTGCAAGAATATCAGATTTTCAATAACAACTTGTAAAAAACCCATGTTTAAAAAGTATTGCAAAAATACCAACTTTTTATACTTTTTATGGTATTTTTGCTATTGTTGAGGGTTAAATTTAACTTTTCTTTTAAATATAAAAATCAAATAAATCATTAAAACTTTTGAAAAGAAAAGATAAAAAAAATCTTAATCCTACTAATATCATACTAATTACTCCTAAATCTCATACTTTTCGTTCCCTCCTCTGCTTCTGATGGATTCGTCCTCCGACCTCCACTCCCTTCATCTTCCCCGTGGTCCTCCGACCTCTACTCCCTTCATCTTTCCGTTAAACCTACTTTAATTTCTTCACTTCGGCGTTGCTTCCTTCACCGGAATTCTCCCATCGTCTCCGCCCTCAACCTGCGCAGCCGAGCAAGGCTCCATCTCTGGCCCTCCGCTCCGCCTCCTTCGTCGTCGGCACAGGCCGAGCAAGGCTATTTCTCACAATCCCTCTTCTTTCTCCGCTTCTGAGGACAACTCGTTCACCTCGCCGACTCCTCCTCCTCCACTGACGCCGACGACTCTTCCTCCGTTGACACCGACGACTACTTCTCCCTTCCCGACGACTACTTTGGATCGAGTGGTGCATATTTTCTCTCCAACCACTCACAACACAATTACTCTTTCACGTTGTGCCCACCTTATTCCAACCCTAAAAATTGGAATTCATATTCCTCCTTTTTTCCAATCTGTGGGTTTCAAATCTAGAAATTGCTTGTGGCTGGATCAATCTCTTCACTTGGAAGACTTCATTTCCAGACCCCAACCTAAACGTCTACGATTCGTGGAATTCAGGTGACATCTCTTCGCTTCGGTTCAAATCTGCTTATTTTGTGTCCGAATTCAAATTTCTTATGTTAAATTTATTGCCCAAGATCAACATTTGACCAGAATTCAGTTTACATTTGTGATATGAAAAGCTTTTTTTGTGATGGAGATATGTTCAAATATGGAGTGACAGGAATGATTCCTGGCCTTACTGTCAAAGAAGGTGTACTTAGCGGATCTCAATGTTTTAAAGTTGATCTCATTATGCTTTTGCTGCTGTAACTTGATAAGTTGAAGTTTTAATGTTTTGTGTAAAGCTAGAGTAATGATTATGGCCTTCATTGATAATACTGGAAGATATTCATTAGTTATAATACCTTATTTGGGTACTACCTCTTCTCAGAACTAGAATTTTAGTGGTGAATCAGATTCTTTTGAAGCTGTTCAATGCAGCTAGGCATGTGTTTGGAATGTAAAATGCAACTTGAATTTTGTTGATTCGGTGTTAATGTGTCGTATATCTTATCCATGTGTTTTGAATGTGTAATGCAACTTGAATTTTGTTGATTCAGAGTCAATGTGTCGTATACTCGTATATCATATCCATGTGGATTGACTCCATTTCTTGTATATTAATTTTCTCGATGGATTGATCTGTTGGGAGAAAATATCTCCACATAGGTGAAGGCTGTCAATGTAGAAGTCGAAACTTATTGGTCGAGCTTGTTTGCCAAGCTTGTGGAGAAGAGAAACGTGGAGGAATGCTGTTTTTTTTTTATAAAAAAAGTATCTCTAGCTTCTGTTGATTTTGTTATATGTTGTACACAGATGAGCTTCCACATTGCAACTCTATCTGGAAGACTTGAATCCTGGGGATCATTTTGAGATTCAGTGGAGAAGAAACAAAGACTACCCTTATGGTAAGTTTCTAAATTGTTCAATATATCTTTCAATTCATCTTGCTTATTGATTGGTTTGAAGGAACTCTTATTATTAATTTGAATTCCTATGGTAAGTTTCTAAATGGCCTTCTCGATGGATTGATCTGCGGTAATGTACATAATCCATTTTCCGTGTCTTCTCTTTTCTGCTTGAAGGAACAAACTCGGTCCATGATGGGTTGTGACAACCATCATCAATTGACCTGACTTCGTACAAATATGGCCTGACGTTGTACAAATGTGGCCTGATAAAGTACATAATGCTCACCGAGATCTCAGCGGAAACCATGTTGGCGTCGATATCAATTCGCTGATTTCAATCGCTTCCGCCGATGCTCACTCGAAAGGCTTCAATCTTGGCGGTGGAAGGCGAATCACTGCTCACTCGAAAGGCTTCGATCTTGGCGGTGGAAGGCGAATCGCTGGCTTCATTACTCCATTGCATTCTTTCAAGATTTAAGATCGATAGCTTTTCAATTTCATTATCTTTTGGACCAAATTCTGAATATTCCTCGCCAAAGAAAGTTTCTGTTGGTAATTGTGTATATTGCTACTGTACTTGTGTATATTGCTATTAAGTAGTGAACCTATCTAAATATAAGCTCATACTTACAGACCCATGATTGTGGAATACAAACTTGATAGGGTGATATGATGCACAATTGCTTATAAGGTAGGTCAGGCTAAGTATTTGTGGTTTCAGATCTGAAGCAATGAGAATGATACTCATTTGTCCTTGACAGCAAGTAACACAGTGGTATACTGGTATTAGATTAGTATGATGTCTTACAATTGATTAATTTAGAGCTGTTATGGGATCAAGTTGGGTAAATCCCGTGTGCCTATATGATGCACAGAATGCTCTTGAAAAATTTGAAACCTCCTAAGGCATAGTTCTCTTATCAAAGTTACTAACATTTCAAACATCATTTTTGTAAATTTATATTGAATGGTTTGCTTGGTTTAAGGCATATTTCGCTTATCAAAACTTGTAAATATTTTGAGTGGTTATCAATTCAACGAGAATCACAACTAATAAATGTAAATTTAAGTGTTTCAAATTTAAAGTTAGTTAATATAACAGAGTAATGAACTGACTACGTACAAATGTGGCCTGATAAAGTGAATATTGCTATGAAATTTGAAATCGGCTAACATTTGAAATTTTGTTATATAACAGAGCATTGGACTGACTTCGTATACATGTGGCCTGACTTCGTACAAATGTGGCCTAATAAAGTACATAATACTCTGTTATGTAACAAAATTTACGAAAATGAAGTTTTAAATGTCTGAACAATATTCACTGTTATGTAACAAAATTTACGAAAATGAAGTTTTAAATGCTTGTTTCGTAATTTATAGATTAAAATAGATGTTATAATCGATCTTTATAGGTCCGTTTATATATCATTTTTACAAAGTTGGTTGGTTCCGTAATGAGACACAAGATCAATTAACATATAAGTATTCTTGTATTCGATCGATGTATACCATGCTTTCAAGCTCATTAGACGATAGATGATCTATGTACTGAGGAGATTTACACCCAACAGTTAGTATTCATATCAGGGAGAGTTGATGGTTTTCTAGTGTGAAAAGGTTGCAAATTGGTCCTTTTCTTAACGCGGCTAAGAAACGAGTTTAATTAACAGAAGAAAAAGGGACAAAAACAAAACCGATAAGGAAGCTAAAACGTACTCCACCTACATTTCTATTCCAAATGATAAGTTGCAAACATAACAGATGAGATCTTGAAATTTTGGTCCATATTGTATATTACTGTTGGGCCTGACGTCCCCTGGGAAGGTGGATTGAGCAAGACAAGCCCAGGCCCACGACGGATCGGAAGAACAGAAGAGAAACCCAGAGAAGGCGACGAGGCTTCTCCAGTCGAACGTCCTCCGACAAGATCGCGAAGATCCCGCCAAGCATTAAATGCCAGGATTGATCAACGGCCACATCATTTACACAACATAATAGCAGCAATTAGTGACAGAATCTCCGTAATTAAATCCCGGCGTTGAAGATAAGGATGGGATCGAAATATAACGGTCAGAGACACGAAGAACTTACCATATATGGACGAAGAGGAAGATAAGAGGGGGACGGATACAAGCACGTTACACACTCAAGCATTCTTGTTCAGAAACAAAACAGAACAACACTTTCACTGCCCGTCTAGCTCTCCAGCAATCACCCCCGCTTATTCGCCACCGGTCGCAACCTAAGAATTACCGGTCGAATCCAATAAGATCACTCTGCCTTATTATGATAAGTTGTATCTCGATTCAATCCGATCAATATATTATCTAATAAAGTCATTTCGCTATTCTGCATTTGCTCTTTGCTTGTCTATTATCTATTTGGTTTGGATTGTTTTCTATCACCCGATCGACTAGTTACCCCGTCTAAGGCGATTTAGGTCGTCCGATCTTTTCGCCCCAAAACAATTTGGCGCCCACCGTGGGGCTACTTGCCGATCATCCTTCAGAAACTTTCCAACCATGACTATCGACCCATCTACCAACACCGAAGAACCACATCTCGAAGACGGAACCCAAACTCCAGGGGACCCAACCGAAAACCCTACTCCAACCCAGTTCCAAGAACTTTCTCAAAAAATGGCCGCCCTCCAAGAGGAACTAGCCCAGCAGCGCCAAAAAACCGAATCTCTCGCCGCCTTGTCAACCCAATCCGAAGCCGAGATCACACAACTAACCCGTGAAAATGAGTCTCTTAAGTCGCAGGTACAATCAATGGCTTCGGGATCTAGGAGTATGCCCATCCACATCAACGTCCGAACACGCCTCGACATGGACAACGTCGAGCCAACGCCCCCGAGCGTGTGACGATCCGGATACGTAGAGGGTACATCTCGAACTCCTATTACCAATCCGTTTTCGACTAACCATGTCACTTTTTCCACACCGATCGGGTCGGCAGGGACCCAAATCGACGAACCACATGTTACCAATCCACCAGACGTCCTGGCTCTCTTCCAACAGACGCTCGACCAACACATGAAGACGATCGACGATCGCTTCAACAGGCTTCCAGGAGTCCCGCAGCCAATCGAGAGGGAAGCGACCGGCGGATTCGAAGAATCCCCGTTCATTGAAGAAATCGCCAGGGTCGAGATCCCCAAGAAGTTTCATCTTCCCAGCATGGCGACATTCGACGGCACCAGCGACCCAGATGACCATATTTCTACATATAAACAAAAGTTAATGGCTGCATCTGTTTCAAGGGAGAACCGCGAGGCCGTCATGTGCAAAAGCTTTGGCACGACCCTCGCAGGTTTCACACTAACTTGGTTTATGCGTTTGCCTCAGGGAACGATCGCATCGTTTGCGGATCTGGTCAACTCCTTCAAAAGTCAATTTGCCAGTAGTCGGAGGCTCGAAAAGCAGTCGAGTGACCTCTACCGAGTCACACAAAGGTATAACTAACCTCTCAAGAATTATCTCAACAGGTACAATAAGGAGAAAGTGGCGATCCCCCACTGCGACGTCACAACCTCCATCGAAGCCTTCAGACAAGGTCTGATCAAAGACAACAACCTTTACGACGAGATTACCAAGTACCCATGCAAAAGCTTCGAAGACGTCCAGGCCAAGACCATGGCCGAGGTAATATTGGAAGAGGACCGTGAGTCGCGAAAAGCCTCACGCGGGCACGATCCGTCTGATCGTAAAAATCTCTCCGACAACCGTAGAGACAGACGTCCACATCCCTACTCTCATAATCGAAACGAGTTGGGTCTGGTAAACTATTTCCAAGACAGGTCCCAGGACTGGAGAGACGTTCCGGCGTTGCCTCCCAGGATCCAATCTTACAACTTCAACGTTTCCGTGTCGGAGCTCATCAAGAGTTTCGACAAATATGGAAAGGAAGTAAGATGGCCCCGAAAGAGCGATCGACCGGACGTCAAGAAAGACATGAGCCGATGGTGCGAATTCCATGGCGATCATGGTCATTCGACCGACGAATGCATCACCCTGTGAAAGGAAGTCGCAAGACTGCTCGCACAGGGGCTCCTACGCGACGTAATCTCGGAGCGGGCAAAAACCACCATGGAACGACGAGACCAGGTAAAACAAAACAAACCTCCATCCCCCGTCCATACAAAAGTTGTCAATACTATTTCAGGTGGATCGGACGTATGTGGGAACACATACTCCGTGGCTAAACGACACGCAAAGGAAAGCAAGGGCAACAAGCCCGAGGCGTCAGAATTAAGGCCAAGGAAGATCTCTAACCTTCCGACAGTCACGTTCGACGAGTTCGATTCCGACGGATCGGACGGTCACCACGATGGTCTGGTAATCTCTTTGTCTATTGGTAATTGCTTAATACGAAGGGTACTAATCGATACAGGGAGTTCAACCAATCTTTTGACCCTCGACGCTCTTAAAGAAATGGGTCTTGCTGAAAACGACCTAATCAAAAAGTCGACCCCACTGGTCGGGTTCAGCGGTGAGGTTAAACATACGACTGGTGAAATCATTCTAACCACATACGCTGGAGGAATCAACCAACAGGTGAAATTCTTGATCCTAGATTGTCCATCTCCCTACAATTGTATTCTTGGCAGGTCATGGATACACGCTATGAGAGCGGTACCCTCGACGTATCATCAAGTCATCAAGTTTCCCACTGAATGAGGAGTACAAGAAATCCGAGGAGACCAAAGGACCGCTAAAGAGTGCTACGTCGCTTCCATGAAGAACGCAGTCGAACATCAGACCGCATAGCAATCACAGAGCGGCGAAGGATCCAGTCGGTACATCAAACCAGAAATGGAAAAACTCGACGAGATCGTACTAGACCCTTCAAAGCCAAACCAAACGGTAAGGGTCGGGTCGGACTTGGACGACTCGACCAGACAACAACTTCTTGATTTTCTTAGGATCAATGCCGATTGCTTCGCATGGTCGCATGAGGATATGGTCGGAATATCTCCAAATATTATTACGCATAAATTGAATGTAGATCCATCTCATCCCCCTGTTAAGCAAAAACGCAGGAAGTTTGCCCCTGAGCGGAACAAGATAATTGACGACGAAGTCAAGAGCTTATTGGAAACAGGGAAAATAAGAGAAGTCCATTATCCTGAGTGGCTAGCCAACGTGGTCGTAGTCCAGAAAAAGAACGACAAGTGGAGAGTCTGCATCGACTTCACAGATCTCAACAAGGCTTGTCCCAAAGACTCGTTCCCACTACCCCACATCGACGCCATGGTCGACGCCACATCAGGGCACGAAATGCTTACCTTCATGGACGCTTTCAGCGTCTACAATCAAATCCTCATGGAACCCGACGATCAGGAAAAAACAGCATTCGTCACTAGCCAAGGTATCTACTATTACAAAGTAATGCCCTTTGGCCTAAAAAATGCAGGGGCTACCTATCAGCGACTAGTCAACAAGATGTTCAAAGATCAGATCGGAGACACGATGGAAGTCTACATAGACGACATGTTGGTCAAGTCCAAAAAGAAAGAAGATCACATAGACCACCTACGCGACAGCTTCGAGGTGCTCAAAATGTACAACATGAAACTAAACCCTACTAAATGTTCCTTCAGAGTGTCATCAGGGAAGTTCTTAGGGGTACATGGTGACACAAAGAGGAATAGAAGCCAACCCAGAACAGATCAAGGCTCTCGTCAATCTTCGATCCCCCCGATGCATCAAAGACGTATAAAAGCTCACGGGTCGGATAGCAGCTCTGAAGAGATTCATCTCCAAATCATCCGACACGTGCAAACCCTTCCACGACGCTCTCAGGAAAAACAAGTCCTTTCAATGGACGGAAGAACACGAAGCAGCGTTCCAGAACTTGAAAGAGTACCTGGCCAGTCCCATGTTACTAACCAAACCTAAAGGCGACGAGCCCTTATTTCTATATCTTACAGTGTCAGAATCAGCCGTAAGCGCAGTACTGATCAGGGAAGAGGATGCCAAGCAGTCACCGATATACTACGTCAGTCGGACGCTGTTGCCAGCAGAAACAAGGTATTCGTCACTCGAGAAGCTCGTACTATCGTTGGTAATGGCCTCAAACAAACTCAAACCCTATTTTAAATCACATACTATTATTGTCCGCACTAATCATCCCATGAGACCAATCATGAGGAAACCCGAGTTTACAGGATGAATGACCAAATGGGCTATACAACTCAGTGGTTACGACATCGAGTACGAGCCCAGGACATCGATCAAGTCGTAAGCCTTAGCCGACTTTGTGGCCGAGCACTTGCCAATCTAGGATCAGATGCGAGTGGGATGCGACTAACAACGAAGCTGAATACGAAGCACTCATATTCGGACTCATCTTGGCTCGCGACCTAGGGGTCCGAGAGATCGAAGTCGTTTGCGACTCCTTGCTGGTCGTAAACCAAATACAAGGATCGTACAATGCTAAAGACGTCAGGATGATAGCCTACCTGGAGGTAGCCAAGAAGCTGATCGGACAATTCTAAGCATTCAACATCAGACAGGTACCCAGAGATTTTAACTCCCAAGTTGACGCACTTGCCAATCTAGGATCCGTCCTAGACCCGAAGGAATTTCCGCACATACCATTGGCCCACATCATGACGCCAGCCGTCCCCAGGACGTCCGTCGAGTCAACGACACCGCTTGAAGAACTCGTCGCCATGGAAGTCGGCGGCCGACCAGAAGAAGACATCATCGACAACAATGACGATTGGATGCTACTTTACATCAGATGGTTGAAAGATGGCATTCTGCCCGACGACAAAACAGAAGCAAAGCGGCTCAAGGTACAAGCACTCTCTTTCGATATCATAGATAACATCTTGTACAAAAGATCTGTCATAGGGCTACTCCTACGATGCCTCAAGACCTCCAAGGTCGGACGCATCCTACAATCGCTACACGAAGGAGAGTGTGGGAATCATACTGGAGGACGAAGCCTCTCGGGAAAAGCCCTACGAAACGGGTACTATTGGCCGACGATGAACAAGGACGCTATGGACTACACCAAAAAGTGCGACGCCTGTCAGCGGCATGCACCCGTCCATCACCAACCTTTAGAGCTCCTCCATCCGACTCTGGCTCCATGGCCCTTTATGAGATGGGGGATGGACATCGTCGGGAAGCTCCCTCCCGCGTCGGGTCAAAGAGTCTTCTTCCTCGCCATGACGGACTACTTCTCTAAGTGGATCGAAGCCGAAGCCTACAGAGAGGTAAAAGATCAACACGTCATTTCATTCATAAAATGCAATATCATGTGCAGATTTGGCATCCCATCAGAAATCGTGTGCGACAATGGTTCCCAATTCATCAGTCATAAGACTCGAGCCTTCTGCGACCAATGGAACATCAAGTTGGTCACGTCCATACCTCGGTATCCGCAATCCAACGGACAGGCCGAGTCTAGCAACAAAATCATTATCAGCAATCTCAAGAAACGCCTCACTGGGGCTAAGGGCAAATGGGTCGACGAACTCCCATACATTCTCTGGTCCGACAGAACTACTCCAAAAAATACGACCGGACAATCGCCTTTTTCCCTCGTCTACGGGAGTGAGGCAGTCATTCCGGCCGAGTTACTGGTTCCGACCGCCCGTTGCAACCTCCAAACGAGCAAGCAAAACGATATTGAATTGGCTCATAACCTAGACAAATTGGACGAGATCAGAGAAAAAGCTCGAATCAGGATGGTCAGATTTCAACAACAGGTCGCAAGGAGCTACAACAAGAACGTCAGGATCAAGGCATTCACAGTCGGAGATTGGGTCCTTAGGAAAACCTTCCAGAACACCAAGAATCCATCCGACGGAAAACTCGCACCACAATGGGAAAGACCCTACTTGATCACCAAAGTGGCCGGACATGGAGCGTATCAATTAGAAGACAAAGACGGACAACCAATTCCAAAAAGTTGGAACGCGACACATCTAAAGCTATACCATTTCTGAACTGACAAGGTAAGACACTACAAAAACTCGCACATCGCTTATTATTGCATGCACATCTCTATCTTCCTTTACAAACTATCATTTGACACTAAGTGAGGACCTCATCCTTACAAAAACACGAATGCAGAACTGCATTGACACATACATTGGATCCAGTCATCCGTAAAAAGCGCTTACATTACACGATCGATCGGAACACGGGGAGATGAACAACACAGGCACGTCGGCACACCGCCTGCCTTATACAAAACATAAGGTACGACACCTTATTACATTCACGCAATAGAAACACATGCTTACCTCCCTGGCATAAAGTCATGACTAACACATACACAAACATTTACAGGCCTGTTTTACACACATACATACGGGGAGCCCCACTCGACGGAGCACACGGGTGAAACCGACACACCAAACACAAAACATTATCGACAATCCCCTTGGATGTCTGACGACATGTACGAAACAAGCAAACGTACGATCATATATGTAAAGACAAATTGCATTGGATAAAAACACGAGCATTTTTATACAAAATACGCGACCCGCGATGGTGGACGGGTCGCCAAAACATATTGTCTGCCTACACATCTGTAGGACTTCATCAAGCATTCACTTAAAAACATTCTGTGACCCGCGATGGTGGACGGGTCGCCAAAAATACCAAATGTCCAAACCCACGCACAAGTGGGACAACGAGTCAAACTACGCAAGAAAAACAAATCAGGCATCGGGGACAACGGCCTTACCTTCGACATGGGCTGGCTCCAGAGAGACTACACCATCAGTCGGCTCGACGTCGCCAGAATGGGCCTCGTCCTCGCCAGCGTCCTCATCCATGGCCTCCTCTCCGACGCCAGCCAAGCGAAACAGCTCCTGACCAGGATTTCCCTTCGGAAACATGGAGTCCAGAGTCTCCTTTTCTGCCTTCAAGTCCCAGAGCTCATGCTTGCCTTCATTGAACTCTTCGATCATCTCAACACGCGACTTCAGTGCATAAAAAGCACCGACATCGCCTGCGATCTGACCAGCAGCAATCCGAGCCTGCTTCACCTCTTCCTCAACGCCTGATCGGCTCTCCTCAAACTCTTTTCGACTCGCAACCAGCTCCTCTTGGCAACTCTTTAACTCCCTTGTAAGGCGACGCTCAGTCTCACGACAACGGCTCTCCGCTCCCTCTAGTTTGGTCCTCAAGGACGCAAGGTCGGACTCTGTCCTAGCAGCCCTTTCCTCAGCCTTGGCGACCATTGTCTTGACACCAGAATAGGCCCCCAAGAGATACTGATGAATTCCAAGCTACTGGAAAACTCACACGACAATGCAACACATAGTCAGAAGACATGGCCAAACGAAAGAAAAAGAGAAAAAGCACAAACAGAGGGCAACTCACCCTCCACGCGGAGCATCCCGCTTCACCAATGCAGTCCAAAGGGGAAACATCATCGACTTCCGATTTCAAAGTCGGATCCCGAGCGTGGAAGAGATCGGCAATCGATTGACCGACTACGCCAATCTTGTCGATCCCCTCGGCAGTCGCCTCCTTCTTCCTAGGGATCTCCTCCACTTTGATATCATCAGACTGAACATCCGCCTTCCTCTTAGAACCAACTTTGGCTGGAAGCGCCGAGTCCGCCGGAACAGACTTACTCGACGCGGCTTTGGCCGCCGCCTTCCTTTGCTCAATCAAACCTTTCCCAGACGCTCCCTTTAAACGAGCACTCGCTCGACCACCAGGGGAAGCTGGCACGACAAGACGAAGCAAAAATCTTAAAACACACGACAAAGTGAAAAAGAACAGAAAGAATTCTCAGGGTTGAGAGCTCACCCTTGGCACGAGATGATGAGACAGTCGATATGACTTCTTGACCAGAAGGAGGTGCTGACAACCGGTTGACGTTGGTAAAACTCCTCTCCGACGCTGGAACACCCAGGACAATCTTGGACAGACCTTCCGACCGAGCGCTCACCTCCAAATCTTCTGGCTCAGGAACTACGAAAAAGAAAAGTTAAAGCAAAGAGTTAAGACACATAAACAAACAAAAAAGAAGACAAATACATACTCTCAACTCGCCACTCCGTCAACAGGAACGAACATTCTCCCCCCTTCTCCAAAGAAGAACGTTCGACAAAGAAGAACTTCGACCCCCATCCGCGGTCGTTGACATCAAGATTCTGCACCAAAGGCTTCCGACCATGTCGGATACGTAACTGAACACGAGAGGAACTCTTCGACCCTAAGAAATAGTTGTACCACAAAGCATCAAAATCAAAACCAGCCCCATATCGGATGTTCACAAGGTCCAAGACCCTGAGAACCCTCCACGCTTGTGGCATCACCTGACACGGCGCCAACGCCAGAGCAGCCAAGAAATCCCTAACGAGGGGAGAGAAAGGAAACTTATGTCCTATCCGGAACGGATATGCATAGAAACAAACCCATCCTTCATATCGAGCATCGGCCCTCTCGTCCGGGTGAGGCAGCCTGGCGACCGCCTCCAGGGGAAAGCCTCCAACTCGAAGAATTTGCTCTAACTCCGCCTGGGACATGGTGCTTGTCAGAGCGTCCGATTCTTTCAGAATGAAGAGGGGAGGAGCTTCGCCCTCGCGCGAATCAGAGAGAGTCTTCGACGACTTGGAAGCTTTGCTAGAAACCATTTCAAGAACGGAAAAAGAAGGAAATCGAAAAGCTATGGCTAAAGAGGCTGGAAGACTTACCAAAGAAGCTTGCGAGGGAAGATGAAGTGAAGTCTAATCGCTCCCCTCTGCTCCGAATTTATGGAGGGAAATGATGGTCTGTAGAGGAGTCGCATCGTGCTCCGATCTTGCGCCACATAGCCCTGGGCAACTGCGTCAAAAAAGGATGGTGAAGATCGTGTATGGAGAAGTTGCCTCGGATTCCGCTTACTTGCCTAAACTGCAAGCCCAAGGCAACTTGGGGCTATTGTTGGGCCTGACGTCCCCTGGGAAGGTGGATCGAGCAAGACAAGCCCAGGCCCACGACAAATCGGAAGAACATAAGAGACACCCAGAGAAGGCGACGAGGCTTCTCCAGTCGAACGTCCTCCGACAAGATCGCGAAGATCCCACCAATCATTAAATGCCAGGATTGATCAACGGCCACATCATTTACACAACACCATAATAGCAGCAATTAGTGACATAATCTCCGTAATTAAATCCCGGCGTTGAAGATAAGGATGGGATCGAAATATAACGGTCAGAGGCACGAAGAACTTACCATATATGGACGAAGAGGAAGATAAGAGGGGGACGGATACAAGCACGTTACACACTCAAGCATTCTCATTCAGAAACAAAACAGAACAATACTTTCATTGCCCGTCTAGCTCTCCAGCAATCACCCCCGCTTATTCGCCACCGGTCGCAACCTAAGAATTACCGGTCGAATCCAATAAGATCACTCTGCCTTATTACGATAAGTTGTATCTCGATTCAATCCGATCAATATATTATCTAATAAAGTCATTTCGCTATTCTGCATTTGCTCTTTGCTTGTCTATTATCTATTTGGTTTGGATTGTTTTCTATCACCCGATCGACTAGTTACCCCGTCTAAGGCGATTTAGGTCGTCCGATCTTTTCGCCCTAAAACAATTACCAGGTATTTAGCAGAGGTAACTAATAATTATTCACTGACATAAGCAACAATATCAAAAAAACTATCAATAGATGTGCTATAACTGAATTGATCGAAAGAAACATTAATTACATACAAATTTGATGTTGAATTGCGCTCCATTTGTCAAGCAAACTGTGCAGTATGCTTTTTAAAACTGGTATGCGCTCCATTTGTCTACATTCCATGAAAGGTACAAAATTATGCCCTTCTAGAGTCAAATTGAGAAGCAAAACTCATACACTTTACTTTATCAGACCACATTTATAGTTTATCAGGCCATATTTATACGAAGTCAGGTCAATGCTCTGTTATATCACAAAATTTCAAATGTTAGCAAATTTCAAATTTCAGAGCAATATTGACTTTATCAGGCCACATTTGTACGTTGTCAGGTCATTACTCTGTGTGGAGGAAGTCGTTGTTGTTGAATTGCAAGGGATTCACAGTGTTCGACGCCATCGGAGATCTTGTCTACCGTATCGATAACTACGTCGCCGGAAACATAGGCGGGAACTCTCTTTATAGTTGAGATGATTTGGGTGTAAAATAGATTTTGAGTGACATTAGCTTGTTAATATGTATGTAGGTTGGACCAAAATATGCAACATATGGCTTGTTGTTCTTGTTTCTTCATGGGAAACTGGTATCAACTTCATGACTTTATACCAGGAGTGGAGTTTCCTTGTTAGCTGCGAAATTGAGAGTGGAGTTTTGTTGTCTCCACAGATCCTCCTCTTTTGGAGATGAGAAGGGGAATGCACTTGGGCCCAGATCCATCCCATATCAATTGCATTCGAGTTACTAACCTGTCTGCCTAGATCGAGTATAACACTAGACAAAAAAAAGTATAACACTACAACCTATTGTAATATGGCCCGATAAAGTAAATACCACTAGACAAAATTGTATGAGTTTTGCTTCTCAATTTGGAAAGCAAATACCATATTATAATATGGCCTGATAAAGTAAATATTGTTCTGAAATGTGTACAATGTCAGGCCATTGACGGGTTTAAAGTTAATAATCCAATGGGTGTAGTTTCTTACTCGGACATTGACGGGTTTAAAATTAGTTAATATAGCAGAGTGATGACTTGACTATGTACAAATGTGACATGATAAAGTGAATTCCCCTGTTTAGAAGCGACAGTAGAGTCAGAATTCGCAAATTTATCTATCATGGTAACCTAATTCAACAGGTGAGGCAACGAGATTGAACTACGAGGATGAGTTCTTTACACAGGAAAGAGGGAGGTGAATATAACTCTTAAGATGCAAAAGAAACAAGTACAAATTGTGTTTTAGGTTGGCCTATTCGAGTATGTTTTTCACATTTTACATAAATTAGTTGATGGTCTTTTTCCCTTTCTCTTACATATTGTGATATCAGATTTAAGCTCTTATCAAGAAATATATTCAACAGTTAAATACATCCATTAAACCGAAATCACTCTTTCTTTCGCAGTATGCCCACCGCCAATGTGTTCAGAGATGGTGCAACGAGAAGGGTGATACGACATGTGAGATCTGCCACCAGGTTCTTAATTTACTGATTTAATCAAATGGTAAACCAGACATTTCAGATCTTTTAAGATTTACCTTTGTTCTAATTACTTCTCTATTAACTTTAGAATTTTGAGCCTGGATACACTGCACCACCACCACTGTTCCAATTTGTTGCTCTTCCTATACCCTTGAGGTAAAAAAAAAATCACAGCGCCATTGTTTAAGGCAAAGGTTATGTACACTACAATTTTTTTCTGGGTACACTACAATCTTGCTTAAGCAAGATTTCTGCGTTTCAAGGCAAAATATACCCAGAAAAAGCATTTCTGTATAAATTTGAAACGCAAGTATTTTGCTTAAGCAAAATACCTGCGTTTCAATTTTTTATTTTTATTTTAAACTGAAACGCATAAATCTTGCTTAAGCAGGATTCCTGCGTTTCAAATATCTAAAATTTGAAAATATTACAGTTTTGAAACGCAAAAATCTTGCGTTTCACTAATTTTTTTCCCCAAAATTGCAATTTTTTTCCATAATCATGTAGAGAATTTCAATACGAGTCCGTACATATAAAATTCGTCCAAAACGGACATCGTTTGCCCCTCCAAAAGCCCAAAAAACGAAGTCTTCCTACACTTTTTTTTACAATTTGGTGCCCAGCATATAGGGCATTGTAGTGATTTTTGTTGGTATTTTCGGCATTTTTCTACTATAATTTTGTATAAGATTTTAATAAGAGTATATAACTATACGTTAGAACCATAATATATAATTATAGTATATAACTATACAATATAACAATAGTATATAACTATACGATATAACAATAGCATATAGCTATAGTATATAACAATAATATGAAATTATACGATATAACCATAATATATAACTATTCGTTAGAACCATAGTATATAATTATACGATATAACAATAGTATATAACTATACGATATAACAATAATATATAACTATACGATATAACAATAGTATAGTATATAACAATAGTATGAAATTATACGATATAACCATAATATATAACTATTCGTTAGA
Organism: Rheum nobile; assembly: GCA_027886185.1. Taxonomy (NCBI): domain Eukaryota; kingdom Viridiplantae; phylum Streptophyta; class Magnoliopsida; order Caryophyllales; family Polygonaceae; genus Rheum; species Rheum nobile. Next base: position 2,144,411 of record WOAB01000236.1, on the reverse strand, counting down.
ACCATAGTATATAATTATACGATATAACAATAGTATATAACAATACGATATAACAATAGTATATAACTATAGTATGAAACTATACGATATAACCATATTATATAACTATTCGTTAGAACCATAATATATAATTATAATATATAACCATATTATATAACTATACGATATAAAATTTGAATATAACCATAGTACGTTAGAACCATAATATATAATTATAGTATATAACTATACGATATAATCATGGTATATAACTATAGTATATAAATGAACGATATAGCAATAGTATATATATAACTATACGATATAACCATAGTATATAGTTATAGGATATAACGATACGATATAATCAAATTTGATATAACTATAAGATATAACCACAGTATATAACTATCACCGTTCGCGAACGCGTAAAAACATCTGAAGCACGTTGTCTGTATTTTATTTCACTGAGAAAAATATTACAGATACATAGCACATTACAGAATGTCTCAAGCTACCTGAAATAAATCTGACGTGCTAAACGGGCACTCGGGAAAATTCCCAAAATTCCCAAAATAACCTTACAAAAATACGAAGTATCACAGTTATATCCAATTTGGTTATATCTTATGGCTGTATCCTATAGTTATATACTGTGGTTATATCTTATAGTTATATCCAATTTGGTTATATCGTATCGTTATATCCTATAATTATATGTTATGGTTATATCTTATAGTTATATCCAATTTGATTATATCATATCATTATATCATATAATTATATATTATGATTATATCTTATAGTTATATCCAAATTGGTTATATCTTATGGTTATATCCTATAGTTATATCTTATAGTTATATCAAATTTGGTTATATCATATCGTTATATCCTATAGTTATATACTATGGTTATATCTTATAGCTATATCCAATTTGGTTATATCATATCGTTATATACCATAGTATATAATTATAGGATATACCCATAAGATATAACCAAACTGGATATAACTATACAATATAACCATAACTATAATATATAACCATAATATATAACTATAGGATATAACCATAAGATATAACCAAATTGGATATAAGTATAAGATATAATCATAATATATAATTATATGATATAACGATATGATATAATCAAATTGGATATAACTATAAGATATAACCATAGTATATAATTATAGGATATAACGATATGATATAATCAAATTTGATATACCTATAAGATATAACCATAGTATATAACTATAGGATATAACCATAGTATATAACTAAAGGATATAACTATAATATATAACCATAGTATATAACTATAGGATATAACCATAGTATATAACTAAAGGATATAACCATAGGATATAACTATAGGATATAACCATAAGATATAACCAAATTGGATATACCTATAAGATATAACCATAGTATATAACTATAGGATATAACCATAGTATATAACTAAAGGATATAACAATAATATATAACCATAGTATATAACTATAGGATATAACCATAGTATATAACTAAAGGATATAACCATAGGATATAACCATAAGATATAACCAAATTGGATATAACTATAAGATATAATCATAGTATATAACTATAGGATATAACGATATGATATAACCAAATTGGATATATCTAAAAGATATAACCATATTATATAACTATATGATATAACCATAGTATATAACTAAAGGATATAACTATAATATATAACCATAGTATATAACTATAGGATATAACGATATGATATAACCAAATTGGATATAATTATAAGATATAACCATAGTATATAACTATAGGATATAACCATAAGATATAACCAAATTGGATATAATTATAAGATATAACCATAGTATATAACTATAGGATATAACCATAAGATATAACCAAATTGGATATAACTATAAGATATAATCATAATATATAACTATATACTATGGTTATATACTATAGTTATATCGTATAGTTATATATATACTATTTCTATATCGTTCATTTATATACTATAGTTATATACCATGGTTATATCGTATAGTTATATACTATAATTATATATTATGGTTCTAACGTACTATGGTTATATACAAATTTTATATCGTATAGTTATATACTATTGTTATATACTATAATTATATATTATGGTTCTAACGAATAGTTATATACTATGGTTATATCGTATAGTTTCATACTATAGTTATATACTATTGTTATATCGTACTGTTTTATACTATAGCTATATGCTATTGTTATATCGTATAGTTATATACTATTGTTATATTGTATAGTTATATAATATAATTATATATTATGATTCTAACGTATAGTTATATACTCGTATTAAAATCTTATACAAAATTATAGTAGAAAAATGCCGAAAATACCAAAAAAAATCACTACAATGTCCTATATGCTGGGCACCAAATTGTAAAAAAAACTGTAGGAAGACTTCGTTTTTTGGAGGGGAAAACGATGTTCGTTTTGGACGAATTTTATATGTACGGACTCGTATTGAAATTCTCTACATGATTATGGAAAAAAATTACAATTTTGGGGGACATTTTTTTTTAGTGAAACGCAAGATTTTTGCGTTTCAAAACTGTAATATTTTCAAAATTCAGATCTTTGAAACGCAGGAATCATGCTTAAGAAAGATTCCTGCGTTTCAGTTTAAAAAAAAATAAAAAATTGAAACGCAGGTATTTTGCAGTTCGTAGTCCTTCTGATCTTGCGCCACGCTCTTCCAATTATTATCAATGAAGCTGGAGAATACTCTGTTAAGCTCTATTCAGTGAGTAAACTGACAAAATCTCAAAGAGCATATGTAGTACTAGTACTAGTGTTAATTTGAGAGCTATTTCATTTTGCATCAGTTATTTATACTTGGGACAATTGGGCTTCTGATTCCAACATTTGTCATTTCCAAAGCGATCGACGCCTTGTACCGCCGTAGGCAACGGTATCGACAGGTTATAAATAGAAAGGCTGGTAATGATAACATGAGAATCATTTTCTCTGTCATATCTCCAACATAAGCAAATTCTTTAACACACAACTTAGTGACAAGATAATAAACAATGCAAAGTATTCTACGAAAAACCAGCTCTCCAATCTTGGACAAGTTCAAAATCTTAACACAAATCTCAGTGACCATTTCATTAGACTTATTTATAGCAACAATAAGCATTAATCTCCACTGCTCTTCAAAGTAATCAAACATTTTTCATGTTTTGTCAAGCTTCCAATGATAATTGGCCGAAGTTTCAATCAAATTACTGTCGATCAGTACAATCCTAAATAGCTCTGTCATATCTCCAACTATGTAATTATACCCATACAACTTTTCCTCTTCTTTGTTACCAAGGAATTGTATTTCAATCTTCGTGCATTGGCCTGAAGAGGAATGGCAATAATAAAATTAAATCATGGAAGCTAGAGAGAGATGAACCTGAACATAAGGAGTTAGAAGGGAAAGCTGGAGAGCCCAACCAAATTGGACATCAACGGCAATCGTACAACTGAGAATCAAAGTAATCAAACTACAGTGCCGACCTATCACTCTGCTGACGATGCTCGGCGGAAGAAGAATTGTCATTGGAAAACCGAGAAGAATTCCCATTGACTGAATCTTCCTCGAAAGCAACCAATTCAACCTCAGCTCGGTTGAGATTCCGGGGGATTCAAACCGATGAGGGACGTAGGAATTGCCATAAATTTGCCGGATAACGAGATTTCAGTCGGGAGGAGCCGGCGAATGACGGGGTTTGACAACTTCTAGCCACCAGCACGCCGCCGGGAGGCGCCTTTGTAACACCCCGGGCCAGAGGTGCTACAGTGCCATAGTCCCGAAGGACTATAAGGCGGTTTTTAAAAGGAAAGAAATCCAAAACTCTTCCAATTACATAAAAATCATCAACAAAATCCCTGTTCAAGATTGAATCAATACTTAAACCTGTCATCCAGTTAATACATCAATTTATATCCAAAACACGGAAGTGAATACAACATTTTCAAATCCGATGCAAAACAAAATCTTTAACTGTGAAGACACATCTGTGATCCAGAACCCGCTTGTTGCTGCAAACCTGCAAAGCCCAAATTGACTGGGGGACCCGATACCCCAGCCAACCGTGGCACGTAAACCGAAGCTGGTCAGTCTTTTGAAAGACTGGCAAGACTCCTCAAGCCAAAACAGTTTAAAAACACATAGCATTGTCACAACAATCCAATCATGTCAAACAACAACCTACCACACAATATATATATATATATATAACTATACTTAACCAATAGCACACCGACCAACCAACCACATATCAAACCTATACGCACATTATCACATAACAATTCATTTCTCATCTTTATTCAGTTCTTCACTATGCTAATATGTTCAATTCAACTTTCAATCAACTCAGGTTCACAACCTTGATTAGTTACAATCAATCACTATAACCTCATTCCCATCACAAGTACAAACGAAAGAAACGATCAATCTAACTTTGCTGACACATCCAATTCAACTTTCACAAATATCCACTCAACCATCTTGGTAATTAATCCACATATCACATAACCCTCTTTCCGCAACAAGCTACCGGCAACAACTACAAGATACAAAATTTCACAACCACAACCAATGGCCAACAATGACCCGCAACCACAACTAACAATAATCAACACAACCAACCTTCATAATCCACTAGTTACCATAAACAACCATACCAATAGAAATTCACCTCATAAAGAACTAATATTGAACAATAAGTCACTAGCCAATAATCAATATCCAACATAAAACCAATAACCAAAACACACAATCAATATTCGCCAACACAACCACTTAATCAAGCGCACAGTCAATATCATCACAAAATCACTTACTCAGGTACACAACCAACATTCAACACAAATCACTTAATCAGTTCGCAACCAACATTCAACACAAATCACTTAATCAGTTCGCAACCAACATTCAACACATAATAGATATCACAACAATCAACCAATTGTAATCAAACAATAATATAACTCAACACTGAAACACAAACGACTCCAACACATCTCCAATCCAATCTCCAATTCAACCTCCAATCCATTCCAACCCTTGGCCCTTAACGACGTAGGCGTATACCTTGTATACCCTGCGCGGTTTGGTGAGTATATCATCACCTGGCCCTTCGACCTCCAATTCCATTTCAACCCTTGGCCCTTAACGACGTAGGCGTAAACCCTACGCGGTTTGGTGGAATCCATTCCTACCTTCGGCCCTTAACGACGTAGGCGTATACCTTGTATACCCTACGCAGTTTGGTGAAATCCCTTTCAAATCCTTGGCCCTTAACGACGTAGGCGTATACCTTGTATACCCTGCGCGGTTGGGTGAAATCCATTCCAACCCTTGGCCCATCGACCTCCAATCAACAACAATCCAACCACCACACCGACAACCAATCAATTATTACACACGACCACTATTAACACATTTTCACACACACATATATATATTCAACCAAGAAACTTTAAAATCAATAATCCAATCAATCCACGACAATCAATCCACAACAATCAATCCATAACAATCAATCTGCCACAATCAAACAACAACAATCAATCCACATCAGTCAATCCCAGCATACACACATTCACACACAAACATTCACACACAAACGCACAATCCCAGCATACAACTGCCAGCACACACACACACACATTCAATCCAACACACACATACGATCCACACACACACACACATTCAATCCAACACACACATACGATCCACATACACACACACACACACACACACACACACATTCAATCCAACACACACATATGATCCACATACACACACACACACACTCAATCCAACACACACATACGATCCACATACACACACACACATTCAATCCAACACACCCACACGATCCAATACACACACACGTGTCAACAAACACTATCAACAACAATCAATCACATTTAGTCACAATTGACTACCACGTCAACATTTAATCAAATACGATACAAGACAAATCATATCACACGCACATACCCATATTCAACCAAGCAACGGTAAACTTAATTATGAAATAAACTGGGCATAAAACAATTTATAAAAATATAAAGTTAGCAAGAATCCTCTTGCCTCAAGTCGAACCACAACGACCCCAGAGATCTCCAATCAACCCGAACGAACCTGCGAAATCAATCCGATCAAATCCCTGGCATTAATTACTCATCCAATCCACAACCAATAAAACCCCAAATTCAAACCCTAGAATCAAATCCTTAACTAATTAAGTAAACCACACCAAAATTAACCCAAACTCAAAATCAACGTAGTGCTGCACAGCTCTACCGAATTCAGTCCAACAATTCACAACTAACAATTCACAGATGGGACGAAATCATCAACGTCTTCCACATCTTACCTCACCAAACCGCAACAACAACAATTCAAGCTTAAAATCAGTTGAACTTCTGAAATTCAACAAAACCAATTGAGGAATCTTACCCATACCTCATCGTCATCCACATGGTCGCCGCCGGAAGGGCTCCTCGTCGTCGCCGGAATTACAGTAGCAGCACCACGACCACCAGCACAGCTCCAGAACAGAGGAGGAAGAGGACGATGCACAACGATGGTCCGGTCGAGCTCACCGGAGACGATGCTTGGCTGGGCTGGCTCGTCGTGGGTCGCGCGAACAGAGGAGGAGAAGAGTTGGGCTGCTCGCGGCTCGGCTCTGTGCATCAGCGAACCAGCACCCACACCACCACGGACACCAGCGGAGGAGGAAGAGGAACGGTGCGGTCCAAGTCGGCTCGCCGGAGAAGAACCGCTCGGCTGGGCACAGGGGGAGTTCGCCGGAGAAGGAGGCTGTTGGCCGAAGAACCACGCGGGAGAGAGAGAGAGACCACCGAATGTTTAGGGATTTTATCCCCAAAATTTTCCATTTCACCCAATTTAAGCAAAACCTTAATTAATTTACCCTTATTCCATTACTAACATCCTTGGGGTATTTCAGCCTTCATCTGCAGCAAGCACCTGGCGTGTAGCCAATACAAGACCCCCAATCCAAGCGTGATGTGTTCTTGCCTCCGATGACAAGCCAATTGTCAAAAGGTGGCGCCTTAGGATCTAGTCTTGGGTGAGAAGTCACGTTGAACGTCACAGCAGTGAAGAAGATGGCGAACGCGTTGATGAACGCGATGATGAACGTGGTGGTGAACACGGTGTTGGTGCGGTGGTGAACGCGGTGGAAGCGGTTTGTTGGGGCGAAAGGATAGCGTTGGCGGAAGCGATTTGATGAGGGATAAATGACTTGAAGAGACAAGTCATTGGTGTCGTAGCGTCGACTGCGGGTGTCATAGCGTCGACTGCGGGTGTCGTGGCGTCGACTGCGGTTGAAGGGAGATGCGAAGGAAGAGTGGCTTGAAGGTTCAAGCGTTTGCCGTAGTGTCGGCGGCGGAGGGAATGAGGATGCGAAGATAGAGGGGTTTTGACGTCCGATCAAGGGAAGGAGGATAAACACTCGACTTGAAACCTTGAATTAAATTGAACGTAAGAAAATAACAATAACAAAGTTGGGTATAAATACTAGAGGCGAGACATCTGATAGGCCGAGTCGAGCCTCGTGGGCTAGCCCATGCAAGCATGCAAAGGCACAAACCCTAAAAGATAGAAACGCTATAAATAGAAACTATCTAAAACGCTATATATACTAAATATAGAAAGTGTCTCAAAAGAATGCGTTAAAGGCATTGAATGCGAGAATCTTCAGATAGAACGCGACCATCATTGAAGGAGGTTGAGTCGCTTGAAGGAGATCACGTTCAACATTGAGTCGCTTGCAGGAAGACGCATTGAGGCACGCGATCTTTGGTCTTGGATAGAGACGCTTGAATGAGATTGCGGTCTCTGTTCCAGATGCGAGGAGTATGACGAAGATCGCGGTCTTCGTACTTGGCTCTTCTGAGCCCACGGTCATGGCTTCTTCCTCGTCTTGGGCCGTCATGGGAGGCAGGGTCACATCATCCTCCCCCATTTGGCTGTGAAGCGTCCCCGCTTCACCATCGTTGAACTTGGGCTTGACATACTCGTGCAAGTGCTCCCAATAGAGGTCTCCGGTGTCGAACACAAATCGACTGCGGCCGCGATGTGGCAGATAGGCACCAGTCACCCATTGGATTGTCTGTGGAAGGCTACACAAGGGTGGTGGTGTGTTGGGAGGCGCCTCTGGCAAATCCGCGGTGAACTCCACTTGAAACTCGACGAAAGCTGGTGGCAAATGCGCGTCGATGTGTGCGCATTGCGTGCTTGGGGTTGTCACTAACAGGCAAGAAGGCACATTGCTGTTCAAACCGGCAGTGAAGTCCCTTGGGCGGGCGAGAAGCACCTTGTGGTCACAACTGCCCTGCAACGTAGTGCTCTGTTGTGTTGTACTCTCAATGTCTCGGCAACGCGTGCCATCCTTGGGCGCATTGTTGTTGTGATCGACGTCTTGCCTTGTGTAAGAGCGCATTGTCCTGCTACTTGACTCCGGTGTGTTGGAAGCATCGCCAAGGTCGTAGTGGGGTCGCGTTGATGTGAACTTGTGTGATTCTATAGTCTTTTCTCGATCACGCTCGACCTGAGCCTGAAAGATCTCATGGAGAGACATATGTGAGAAAGTCACGCGCTTTTCGTGGTAGGTAAACACATAGGTGTTTAGATACGCATCGAGAAGGACGCGACGATCGGACTGCCATGGACGCCCAAACAAGAGGTGGGTGGTGTCCATTGCAATCACATCACAGGAAATGGTGTCTTTGTATGGACCAATTGAAAAGGGGAGAAGACACTGTCGTGAGATAGTGTTACCTGAGCGTGAAGATATCCCTTGTAGGTCACATGGTTGTGGGTAAAGCGTGGTTGGCCGGCTGAGAGGGTTGACCACCTTCTCATTGTTGATCTTGAAGTAGCTGCCACCATCGACGATGATAGTTATCGACGCGGTATCAACCAAGCAACGCGGGTGGACGAGAGGCTCTTGCTGGTCGTCAAGGTGGCCTTGCTTGATGGTTAGGATGCGCCGCGTGTCGAGGCACAATGGTGTGCCTGCATGGAGCGCGGCAGCGTCACACTTTTCGGCGTCGAGGGTGTCACCTTGGAGTCCTACAATTGTCTCAAGCGGGGTCTCCTCCTCAGAAGACTCATCGTCCGCGGCAACATTGGAGAAGAGGACCTGCTTTTGTTTTTGACAATCCCTTTGGTAGTGATCGCGTTCTCCATCCTTGAAGCATTCACTGTCATGTGCGCGATCATTGCCCTGGGATGGGGCCGGTGGCGCGGTCGCGCGAGAAGCCGTTGAAGTAGGCATCGCAATTTGGGCATCATGGCCTTGGTTGTACGTGTTGGATTCTGAGACTGGGACACGCACATCAGTATTAATGGAGGGGCTAGTGTTAGGATCATACCTGCTTTGGCATTGATGTTGCCAAGATGTTGGCTTGTGACGGTTGAGCCGGTGGTGATCCTTCACTTCATGGTGTTGGTATCGAGGCCGTACAGGGGCTAGGTTGGGCGCGTAGTGTGGCACGGCGTCATAGGGAGGGTTCTCGTAGGCACGCACACCATGGGTTCTATCGCGTCCAAGCTGGCGCCTTTCACAGGCTGGGTGATCTTCGCCACGAGCAAACTCGTCCCTGGGCGCGTTGGCATCGTCGCATCGACGTCTTCGCGGCTGGGCGTCGTAGTCTGCTCGGCGAACATATCTGGGCATCACATTACGGCGCTTGCCGCCAATGTCACGAGCACGATCTCCTCGGGGCGGGAGACGCGGTGGGGGAATCCAATCCGATGGGTGGTCCTGTGATTCAATTGGATCTCCAATAGTGGGGTAAAAATAGCCAGAATATATCATACCTGAGTCTTCAATTTCCTCGTCGTCGAACTCCTCAAAGGCAGGATGGAACGTTGGCGTCGTGTAGCCATAGCCATCTGAGCCATAGCACGGTGTGCGCGTACTCTGGTGGCCAAGGTGGTCACGGACGGTGAACGGGTTGGGTCTTGTGGCAGGTGGGCTCATGCGATGTTCGTTGCGCTATGGGCGTCAAAGTGTTCGTCGCGGTGTAGTAGCTTTGCGCGCGTAGTGGCGCAATCTGCTGTCTCGCGGCGCGGAGGGTGGTTCATCGCGTTGAAGAACCTGGAGTTGAGTAACTTGGCGCCGATCGCGCGATCTGTTCGCATGACCTAAGACAATATAACCAGACATCGCGAGGAAAAACGAACAAAAGACAACACAGAACAACAACCAAGCAAATCACTAGTCAAGTCACAAAGTTCACGTAGGTAGGGATTGTTTGGGCTTGCCGTGAGGGCGGCTTGGCTTGACAAGAAATGGTGTACAAGCAAGTTGCAATCAAACAAACAAGAACAAATTGAAACCCTAAAACAAACGTAAACAAAGCAACCTAATAAGTAAGAAAGTACCTTCTAGGAAGCTTGACCTAGACGGCGAAGAGAGATAGAAGATGAGCTTAGACCGAGAGTGGGTTAGGGTTGCCTTATTTTGGCTTTACCTAACTTTGGATTTTTTTTTATTTTTTTTTTAATATCTTTTCGATTTTTTTTTAATATCCGAGATCTTATCTTTTGATCTTTTCGGATTTTGCAAAAGGAAACAAAAATAAAATCGGTCCAAGTAACAAGAATATCACAAGTGTGATCTTAGATATAGGAGAGAAGATAAGATTTGATAGATATCTTATATAAAGAAATTCGGTTAACTTAACTAAAAAGCAAAATCTAGCAAACAAGGAAACTCTATCCACGCGTGAAATAAGGAAACAAAATATTCTAGCATGCAAGATAACAAATTACCTAACACACCAAAACTTAGGGAACAAGAAAAAAAATCGGCCAAGATAGGATCTTGTAGAAACCGAAGGTGTTGCAAAGATGGAAACTTTTGGTTTTTCTCTTCTTTTTCCTCTTCTCTTTTCTCGCGAGATGTTACGAAAGCAGACGATGGGGGGAAGAAAAAAAAAATTGTGAACAAGATGCAAACTTGAGTTCGTGACTTACAAGACTGCTGCGCTCTGATGCCAGTTGATGTGTTCTTGCCTCCGATGACAAGCCAATTGCCAAAAGGTGGCGCCTTGGGATCTAGTCTTGGGTGAGAAGTCATGTTGAACGTCACAGCAGTGAAGAAGATGGCGAACGCGTTGATGAACGCTATGATGAACGTGGTGGTGAACACGGTGTTGGTGCGGTGGTGAACGTGGTGGAAGCGGTTTGTTGGGGCGAAAAGATAGCGTTGGCGGAAGCGATTTGATGAAGGATAGATGACTTGAAGAGACAAGTCGTTGGTGTCGTAGCGTCGACTGCGGGTGTCGTAGCGTCGACTGCGGTTGAAGGGAGATGCGAAGGAAGACTGGCTTAAAGGTTCAAGCGTTTGTCGTAGCGTCGGCGGCGGAGGGAATGAGGATGCGAAGATATAGGGGTTTTGACGTCCGATCAAGGGAAGGAGGATAAACACTCGACTTAAAACCTTGAATTAAATTGAACGTAAGAAAATAACAATAACAATAACAAAGTTGGGTATAAATACTAGAGGCGAGACGTCGGATGGGCCGAGTCGAGCCTCGTGGGCTAGCCCATGCAAGCATGCAAAGACACAAACCCTAAAAGATAGAAACGCTATAAATAGAAACTATCTAAAACGCTATAAATACTAAATATAGAAAGTGTCTCAAAAGAACGCGTTAAAGGCATTGAATGCGAGAATCTTCAGATAGAACGCGACCATCATTGAAGGAGGTTGAGTCGCTTGAAGGAGATCGCGTTCAACATTGAGTCGCTTGCAGGAAGACGCGTTGAGGCACGCGATCTTTGGTCTTGGATAGAGACGTTTGAATGAGATTGCGGTCTCTGTTCCAGATGCGAGAAGTATGACGAAGATCGCGGTCTTCGTACTTGGCTCTTCTGAGCCCACGGTCGTGGCTTCTTCCTCGTCTTGGGCCATCATGGGAGGCAGGGTCACATCAAAGCGCCACCTTCGCCATCACCCAAAACCTCCCCCTCACCTCATACTCCACTCTGTTGTTCGCCACCTTCCTCTAGAGCTCTATCGCCACCTCTAATGGCAGAATCACCAAGCTCGAAATCATCCTCACAACCCCAACCTTCGTCCCGCCCCTCCGTCGGAGCTCGAACCCCTCCACCACCTCCGCGATAACCCTGACTGAAGTTTTCCAAGATTTGCCTTCGAAGATGAACTGGATTTTTTAGAGAAATGGGGGCGCATGAGATGGAAGATGTTGGGTGAAGGGGATTGTTAAAAGTACAATTTATTTTGTTAATTGTAATTATTTCTTGTTAAATGTAGAGTTTTAAAAAAGAAAAAAGGTAAATAAAAATATGATTTTATTCTTTTTGTTTTGAAAAGTTTTGCAGCTTTTTGGTAGTTTTGCAATACTTTTAAAAATCTGATATTTTTGCAAAGAGTTATCAAAAAGTTGGTATTTTTTGCAATTCCGCCTTTATATTTTGATTTTATCATGCGAATTTGTAATTTGGCACTATGTTTCGTTCATTCCATTGGTGATTGGTTCAATTATTAATATACGTAATGATTTATTTGTTTGCCATTGTTTACAACATTGTATGAGAATAACTTCTTATAACAATTTATCCTGTGCGTTCTTTTACATTTATATATTTAAATATTGTATACTATAGAATTATCACATAATTTTCTTTTAAAACACTAACAGTTGTAAGGAATTATGGAGAAACAATGATTAACCAACTTAACAAATTTTATTAGTAATTTTTGCCATCCCTGGGCAATTTAAATTTTAATAAACATGATTTTGGTTCTATTTTTCTTACTCACCTTTAAGGTACAATATTACAATTATTATTATTATTATTATATATTTATTATGTCTTAAATGTTTAAATTAAAATATGGGTTACTCTTTTATACTTTGAAATAATATTTATCTTTTATCATTATAACATCTTTTATTAGAACTAAACAAAAAAATGTTATGATATTATATATCGATACTACATTATTATTTTGTTAAAGTTATTTCAGTCTTTTTTTTGTCAAAAAAATTATTTCAGTGTTAGTAATTAGTAGTATGTGCTTAATTTTATAGTTTCATTCCCGAAAACAAACGTTTTATAACTAAGCATGAACAACTTTCACATTCGATTATGTATAGTTATATGGCACAACTACTATACATACTCTATCGTCGAAACTACTCATTATTTATACTCCTTACACATGATTTTAGTTCATTACACTTTTCACATTGAGGATTATATTTTCTGGTATATAATATAAGGTATCATTAATTATATTATGTTAGGAGAGCAGGGTTGTATAACTTTTTTATCTTTTAATCATATTGACAAAATTTCACACGATTTTATCTTCTTCGAGGGTTAAATTAGTTTATACGGTTGTTAATCGACTGAATTTCATCGTAATTTGGGGGGAAATCTAGAAAGGGCGAGGTTTTTTGGTTGGAAGATAGACGATAATTCCAGTACTCACCTCGTTTTAGTTGTTTTAAGTCTCAAGTAACTCGCCATGTAACTTTTCTGAAGCCCTTTCTTAACTCTGTTGTGAATTGAACATCTATGGTACAATTGTTGACCCTAATTTTTATCTAACTTATCAATTTTTTCGTCTGTAACTCCATATCTTTGGTTGTTCGTGGTGATTTTGTTATATCCATCTGGCAGTCAAAGTAGATATGAATTGGAAGTTAAATTCATCACCCGTAAGTCTTGTAATATGCAAACCATATTCTTGAACAGATAGCTAAAAATTTCCAATTTGCTATTTTAGAATGACTTATTAAAAACATTAATTTATTTCCAATTATGTATTTAACAGAAGATTAATGATTTCCTAACATGGGTGATTCTTAGTTACCAAAAAAACATGGGATGGTTCTCTGTAAACTTGGCATTTTAGAAGCATTTTTTTTTCATTTTCTTGTATTTTTTTTTTGTAAAACTTTCCCTTTAATGAGTAATTTTCTACACCTTACCCTATAATTACATAGTGAATGCGACTTTGATACTATGTTATCATTTCAATAGTTTTTTGTTAATTGGAATTTATTCATTCCTCTATTATTGGCTGGATTCATAGTGGTTTTTTGTTAACCGTTAGAGTTGATTGCCAATTATACTGTCTTGGTCATAGTGGGAATTGGACTTGCATTTTAATGCTAATATTGAAAACTTATAATATGCAAACCATATTATTGAAGATATATTGGTTGAAATATTCCTACATTGAGAATTGAGAATTTATAATTTTGTTTGTATGAAATTGAATGTGGATGAAATATCAAACTTAAATACCTCATGGAAATCTTCACTATTAATTAACAATGCACTCTTTATACTTCAAAATATTGTTAGAATACTATATAATTTAGTATACAAACTTCTTGGACTATAATGTAATTTTTTCATTTTCTTTGTACTTATATTATTTGTGTGAAAGTCTGAAACACATAGCCTAAAAAGTCAAATATAAAAACACCAAACACCAAAAATTCTATAAGATTTTGTCACCAGAACTATATATCACGAAGTTTAAGGTATTAACCATATAGTCTATTTTACTGAGATTAATATTTTTTGTATTTCCTTATCTAATGACCAAGAATATAACCATAGGATAAAATAAGATGTAATTAATCAAAATGGTGAAAGTCTCTACCATGTTAACTAAGGTGACAACACTAAACATACAATTCTTGTAAATTTACATATTTTTAAATGTTTGGTGTATGGAGGCCTCAAATTATGGCATTATCTCATATATACATATATATTTACAGGTATGAATATAAGCAGAAAAGCACAGAAACTAAGTCGTACAAACTTGAATGCCACTCCCAAACAAATGAAATAGAACATTAGTGTCCGGAACAAAGAATCCAAAAAAAATCTATGTACCTCATATATATGAAATTTGGAGAATAACATTGAAATCTAAAATTTATTTATATAGTCCACCGACCTGCTTTGTTTCTAGAGGTCCTGTGTAAGTTAATAAATTGAAATATTTTCATTTTATTATTAAACATATATAAATCAATATTAAAATAAGAAATACTTGAAAATTAAAATTATTGATGTACCATATAATCTGCTAGAAGGAGATATGTGGACTTGTATGTCCCGAGCCAATCGAAAACATCTCATTTGCGAAAAATCACGACTTTAATCTCAGAGCTTACATCTTGAAGCAATTAGTTAAGTGTAATGCATCTTCTTTCCCCTGTTGTATTTCCAGTCATGATTTCAATGATTGTGGAGGGAGAAGTGAGGAAGATAAGAGATATCAATTGTAGTAGTGGCACACCAAGTGAATAGATGGGAAGAATCAGTATTTATTGATATATTTGAGTTAAGAGAGAAACAATTACCTTATTTTCAACACCCGTTTGAGTGTAAATTATATATGGAGTATATTTTGAGTTAAGAGAGACAACTTTTTAAATGTTATGCGTTTTCTCTAGCCGTGGTCATTTAAATCTGTTCAATCTCACAATTGAAACAATCATAGTCTTTTTCTTTTTTTCGATCTTCTTTTTTGTTTTGATGAATGTGAGTTTCAGGATGGATTATGGAGGTGGGCAATTATTGCCAAGTCTGTATTCTAAAACAATTGGTTGCTCGTGTTTTAATTTTTTTGATTGTTGATTGTCTGTAAGTTTATCCAGAATTACGCATATGGGCATTAAGTGTCATGGTTGTATCCTATATTTAGGAAATGGAAGAGTCTTTATTTTTAAATTGTGGTTTGAGTATGTGTTAATTTTTTTTTTTTGTATGTTTTGAATGTTAGTTTTAGGAGATTG
This sequence comes from Rheum nobile, assembly GCA_027886185.1. Lineage (NCBI taxonomy): Eukaryota > Viridiplantae > Streptophyta > Magnoliopsida > Caryophyllales > Polygonaceae > Rheum > Rheum nobile. The sequence goes on along the minus strand of WOAB01000236.1, from coordinate 2,128,533 downwards.
TCATTTATTGTCTATATTATATTTTATCTTATACGGAGTATATAGATTAAGATGAGATGAAAGTAAAACACGAGGGAATAAGTGTATTAATTAGTTGTAGGGCATTAATGGACAAAAGTTTATTTTATATATTTATAGATAGATAGAAGATTGCGTTCCAGCTTTAATAATCCACCAATGACTGTGTGATGAAGTGGTTGTGTAATGGGCTTGCGGCCCAAGAACTTATGGCCGATTTGTCACAGTTATCCACTTAGGTGATCAGTTTCATCTAAATGAACGGAGCTTACGATCACACAATCCCACCCCCTTTTTCTTATAAAAAAAAAAGACGAATTGTTTTTTTTTTACAATAACAATGACACCTAAGCTAATTTTAATAATTTATTATGATTATGTTATTTTTAAACCATAAATTATTAATATGATTTATTTTGATACTCTTAACAAACTTTATTTTTTTACTTATTTTATTATTACTGATACAACATCCTTCATAAATGGTTAGTTTAAATTAATAAACTTTAATTTCTTAATTTATTAATGTTATCAAATTCTAAAAGATCTTCCTAACATCATCTTATATTTTATTTCTCTAGAATTCTTTTACTAACAAATCTATGGAGTTGTTATCATACACAATATAATTTAAGATATTTCAATTAATTGTTAATTATTGTTAACTTATCTATATAATTTTGAAATTAATTTAATATCTTCATAGTTCAACTCAACCTAACAATTAAATTAAATAATATTATAAATAATATAATTTCATGGATTGAAATAACTAATATTTATTTTTGAATTAATAAGAAAATATGAGCTATCATACACACGAAGTAAAATACTATTCAAAAACATAAAAAATATAACTAATTCTCTTTAAAGAAAACGTAATACATCGATAAGTCAATTTTAAAAATATAAGATAAGAAAGTGAAACAATTTAATTATATTTTGAAAATAAGCCCAATTTATGGAATAATATAAGCAAATTAATAAATATATTATGTTTTTTAGGCAAACAACGCGTATAAAAGTTAAAAAGATATTTATAATACCATCTGTATTTTTAGTCATAAAACATAATCTAAATTGAGGTAGTTAGGAAAACTATTATACAGTAAAATCATATCTAATCTATATTGTATTTGCTTCTAATGTACTTCATCTATGTATTTTAAAATTTATTTTGAAAATAACACTTATACTTTTATATAATAGTTCAAATCTCCTTTCATATTTTACGATACTAGCATTTAGAAATAAAAATATTAAAAATTTGTAATTTGAAAATTTCTCTTAATTTCTTCAATACACTTTCAATTTGGATTTATAGTCCATTATTTCTTTTATTTTGTATCTATTTTTGAACTTTTATTATCTCTCATTTTAGAGCTCCTAAAGGAGAGGCCTCTCGCCGACCTTTCGGCCTCACATTGATTTCGCCTACACGTCGGACTCTAGAACTGTCACATCATCCAACCTCTAAAAGAAATTAAAGCAATAGGTATCACCTTAATTTTTTACTACATCGTAACCGATCATATATATATATATATATATATATATATATATATATCTTATATTTCATATTTTTAAGATAATAAAAAAGAAGGTATATATAGAGGCAATTATTTTACATATATTTAATATATCAATATTTGTTAGCAAAGATCTTAATTAGCAATAATTGATGGAGATATTTAAAATCAAATTTGAAAATTACATATCTTTGTTAAAAAGATCTTAATTTTTTTAGTATAATTTACAGTTATGTCAAATCCCTCAATTTAATATTATTGACAAAAAACTACGTTAATCTAAATTAAAAAGGTGGTGATTCATTTAAAAAAAAAAGTTTCAAAAAGAAGATAAAACACAAGTAAATACTAAGGATCTAAGATAAAAAAAAATTCTAAACAGATATTAGTATACCTTGAATTCTACGAGGAGGCTCATCAAAATCAATAAAATCTATATACATTTTAAACTCATCCTCTTTCGAGTCACCAGAACGCTTATGGGCCCATTTTATATATGTGTAAAAGTATGATTTCTATCATTTTTTTTAAATTTGTTATTATATCAAATTATTCAGCAAAATTTAAATAAATAAATCTTTAACAAAATTTGTACCAACAAATCATAACAAATTGACTTTTTACTTACATTATAATATAATTTTTTAATTAAGCAAAATGTTTTGATTTGATTAGTTGACATCTCATTATTTACTATTAAGACATTAACATTTTAATTAGATTTTTTTATACGACTATGTTTTCTATTATTCTTTATCAAGTCCTTTGTCGAGCTTCAACTAACGGTATAAAAATTAAATTTTGGCTCTTCAAGTAAATTTATACCAAGCTAGCGATAAAATAACTTATACTTATAATGTAACGAACCATATAAATTTTGTTCTATTTACAATTGATTGTGTATTTTGCTTTCAAGATCTCATCAATTCCATACGATGACAGAAAAGGTGAATCAAATAACATTGGGTCGGAAACCATGCATCCATAAGTCCATATATATATAAATACACTTACAAATTTAGCTATATACAACCTATTATTAATATTATGCTTCCTTTTCTTAATACTTTCATTTTATTCATTTCTCAATTCATCTTAATCATTTCTCAATGTGAGACCGAAAGGTCGGCGAGAGGTCTCTCCTTTAGGAGCTCTAAAACGAGGGATAATAAAAGTTCAATATTAGATACAAAAGAAAAGAAATAATGGACTATAAATCCGAATTGAAAGTGTCAAATTACAAAGTTTTAATTTTTTTTTATTTCTAAATGTTAGTATCGTAAAATCTGAAAGGAGATTTGAACTAATATATAAGAGAATAAGTGTTATTTTGAAAATAAAATTTAAATACATAGATGAAGTACATTAGAAGCAAATACAAAATAAGTTTGATTAGATTTTACTATATAATTCTTTTCTAAACTACCTCAATTTAGATTTTGTTTTATGACTAAAAATATAGATGTTATTATAGATGTCTTTTTAATTTTTATACGCGTTGTTTGGATAAAAAACATAATGAATTTATAATTCTATTTATATTATTTCATAAATTGGGCTTAGTTTCAAAATATAATTAAATTGTTTCACTTCCTTATCTTATATCTTTAAAATTGACTTATTGGTGTATTACATTTGATGTAAAATAAATTAGTTATATTTTTTTAATGTTTTTGAATAGTATTTAACCTCGTGTCTATGATAGCTCATATTTTCTTAATTTTCAAAACTAAATATTAGTTATTTCAATCCATGAAATTATATTGTTTATAAAGTTGTTTATTTTTAAATTTTAGGTTGAGTTGAACTATGAAGATATTAAATTAATATTAAAATTAGATAGATAAGTTAACAATTAATTGAGATATCTTAAATTATATTATGTATGATAACAACTCCATAGATTTGTTAGCAAAAAAATTCTAGAGAAGTAAAATTATAAGATGATGTTAGGAAAATCTCGTAGGACTTGATAACGTCAATAAATTAAGAAATTTAAACTAACTACATTGATGTTTATGAAGAATTTTGTATCAGTAATGATAAAATAAGTAAAAAAATGTAAAGTTTATTAAAAAGTATCTAAATAAATCATATTTATAATTTATAATTTAGAAATAACATAATCATAATAAATTATTAAAATTAACTTAGGTATTATTTTAATAAGAAAAAGGGGGGGATGTGTGATCGTAAGCTCCGTTAAGTTAGATGAAACTAATCACCTAAGTGGATAACTGTGATAATTCGGCCATAGCTCTTGGACTAGACATGCCCATGGGCTCCACCAAGTATCTGCCCCTCCTTCGCAGGAGAACCCATCCAAGCCCAAGAGGAACCCATTACTGGGCTTGCATCGCTGCAAATTGGCCCGGCGACTTTCCCGTGCTTTGGGCAACAAGCCCTTACACAACCACTTCAATCACACAACCATTGGTGCTTTCTTAAAGCTCAAATACAATTATATACTACACTTGATAACATAACGATTTCCGATGTGGGATGTTTATTATACAGGAGTCCGAAGATGACATCATGCTCTCCTACCTCATCGTCTTCCGCCTCTTCAAATTTGGGTATTTTATCTTCTCTCAATCCGCAGGGATTACGTTGGAATTCATAGTTTACGGTTTAGAGACTTCCTCTTGAAGCCAGAGTTACTTCGTGCAATTATGGACTCTGGATTTGAGCATCCTTCTGAAGGCAAGTTATCATCTTTCCTCTGTAATTGAAAGTTATCTAGTTTCTAATGGACCAGGATGGCCATTCCTTCAAAGTCATTGTTTGTCTCTCTTAAAGTTCTAAGTCCTCAGGAAGATTGCGGTTGCCACAATCAATAGAAATTACCATGAAGTATTAACTAATTGAAGCTTGCTTGCACTGTGATAAGCATGAAATTGTTGTTACTTGTTGAAACCCACGTGCACTGGTGCACTACTTTGACGACATAAGATAGTGTTGAAGAACAAATAATATATTAAAAGATTTATGAAGACATACCCAAAACTTGTGCTTTGTTATACAAGGGAATTAGTATCAAAAAATAACCTAATTCTTATCATGAAATTGTTGTTTTATCAACATATGCTAAATCTGGTATGGGGAAGACTGCAGTGTTTGTTTTATCAACATTGCAGCAAATTGAGCCTGTAGCTGGGCAAGTTGCTGCACTTGTGCTTTGTTATACAAGGGAATTAGCTTATCATGTGTGTTACTGATATAGGAATACTGTTAATATGCAATAAGCTGTAAGGGTAGTTGAATGCTTGAGTGACACGTACACTTAAGAAGTTAGTTGAGTGATTAGGCGCGTGTTAAAAGGAGAAGCTAAGAGAGTGATTGATTCATTGTAGTTGTAAACATTTTCTTGTTCTGTAAGTTTCTCTCAAGATGTCCATCTCTGGCTCAATTGCAGAGAGGATCTTGAGGTGAGGAATTGTTGTTGAATAACATTGATTCCTGTATGATTTTTCTAGTTTCGTCTTGCGATTGATCATAATACAGATTCACTGTATTAACTGGTATCAGAGCTGCTATCCTCGGATTCATCCATGGCAGAAACTCATGCACAGACGGTGATCAAGGAAGCGGCGGTGCGCGAGATAGAAGAGGTGCTCAATTCCAGAATCGTTTCGATTGAGGAAAAATTCGATCAGAAATTAGATAGCAGATTCTCCCAATTTGATGAGATCTTGAAAACAAGAATTGCGGAGATCTTTGAAGCTTTTCAACCCAACACCAACAATGGAGCTTCACCATCGATTGCAAGGGGCAATCGGCAAAATTCTCCACAACCTGGTGACATAGGGCAGATGCGACCATCACAGAATCAGACCGCTCCATTTCAAGGGCAAGAAGGGGGAAGAATGCGCACCGCAAACCCTAACATCAACACCAATAGCCATGGATATTCTGGCATGACAAGGTTATCCAGACTGGACTTTCCAAGATTCAATGGCAGCATGGTGAGAGAATGGATATTCAAGTGTGATCATTTTTTTTTGATTGATCGAACACCGCATGACATCAAGGTGAATTTGGCTTCGATTCACTTGGATGACAAGGCTGCGTGCTGGCATCAATCAGTGATTTTGGCTGAGGAAAATAGAGGTATGACTCTTGATTGGAATAACTACAAATGTTTGTTGATTGAAAGATTTGGAGAGGTGGTAGATGACCCAATTGCTGAGCTTAAGAATCTGAGAGAAAGTGATGGTATTGTCGATTATCATGACAAATTTTAAATGATCAGAACTAGGGTAAGATTGACAGAGGATTATTTGGTTAGTGCTTATTTGGATGGGTTGAGGAATGATACACATATGCATGTAAGAATGTTTCAACCAAGTACAATAAGACAATGTTTTGCTTTAGGCAAATTATATGAGATGACTCATCCTAAACCAATTAATAGCTTTGGTGGATCGTTCCAAGCCAAAAATGGTGGACTCGGGGGGAAATCGACAACTTTTGTTAGGAAGGAGTTTAGTCAACATGTGACGTTTGCAAAGAACACTGAGTTACAGAAGACTAGAGATACCAATATGAATAGTAGGAAGTTTTTGACTGCAGAAGAGATGAGTGAAATAAGGGCTAAAGGACTGTGTTATTTGTGTGATGAGCCTTACACTCCCACTCATTACCTAAAGCATAAGGAAAAGCAATTGTTTGTGATGAAAGTTGATGATGAAGAAGAGGAAGGAGTGGAGGAGGGAGACAATAATACAATTGATGGGAATGTGCAAATTTCTGTTAATGCAGTGGTAGGAATATCTAATTACAGGACTATGAGAGTGAAGGGAATGCATGGGAAGCGAGCTATCTTTATTCTGATAGACTTTGGTAGTACACACAACTTTATTAACAGAGCCATAGCTGAAAAGTTGGGTTGTAAAATGGTTTCTGCAGGCCTAACTAAGGTGTATGTAGCAAATGGAAGCACCATTGATGTAGACTCTAAGGTAGAGAGTTTTAATTAGAATTTTCAGCATGTTCCTTTTCAAACAGACTTAATAGTCATTTCTCTTGGGTGTTGTGACATGGTGCTCGGAATTCAGTGGCTGGAAACTCTGGGAAAAGTTGTGTGGAACTTCAAGCAGTTGACCATGGAGTTTAGAATCAACAACAAGAAATTGCTATTGCAGGGTATTAATACTGGGTCAGTTAGAGAGGTGAAGGCTCAACAACTCAATAAAATTTGGAACCAAGAAGCTCAACTAGCTATGATTTGTGTAAGGAAGGTGATAGAGCCATCCATCACTTGTGCCTTGGCCAATGTGGAAGTAGATAGAGTATTACCGGATTGTGTGGAGAGGTTGTTGTTAACTTTTGATGACATTTTTCAAGAGCCAAGAGGACTGCCTCCGTTCAGGAAAGGGCATGACCATAAGATTCCTTTGATGGAGGGAGCTAACCCCATTAATCAAAGGCCTTATAAATATGCCATTTATCAGAAGAATGAGATAGATAAGATGGTGAAAGAAATGTTGCAGTCTGGTATAATACAACCTAGTTCCAGCTCTTATGCTTCACCAGTGGTTTTAGTAAAGAAGAAGGATGGGACATGGAGATTGTGTGTAGATTACAGAGGGTTGAACTCTACAACAGTTAAAGACAGGTTTCCCATCCCATTGATTGAAGATTTAATGGATGAATTAGGGGGCTCCAAAGTGTTCTCCAAGATAGATCTCAGGGCTGGTTATCATCAAGTAAGGATGAGTGAAGAAGATATCCATAAGACAACATTCAAGACTCACAATGGTCATTATGAACTCAATTTTTAGAGAATTTTTGAGGAAGTTTGTGTTGATTTTTTTTGATGATATACTCATCTACAGCTCAAGCTTGAGTGAGCATGTGAAACACTTAACAATTGTGTTTGAAACTATGAGATCTAGCCAATTATTTGCTAAGAGGAGTAAGTGTTCATTTGCTGTCAGTAAGGTGGAGTATCTGGGGCACTACATATCTGCTCAGGGAGTGTCTACAGATCCACAGAAAATTGTAGCAGTTTCTCAATGGCCAATTCCTAAAAATGTGAAGCAGTTGAGAGGATTTTTTGGCCTAGTTGGGTATTATAGAAGGTTTGTCCAGAATTATGGTGTGATTGCTAGGCCACTGACTGTGTTGACTAAGAAGGATGGGTTTGAATGGAATGAAGAAGCTAATGACTCTAGGGTTTTATAGTGTTGTTAGTAACAATACAAGGAAGATAAGCAGGTAGTGACTCTAGGGTTTTATAGGGCTCAATTTGAGTTTCATTTTTGTTGTGTGCTGTAAAGTAGAGGATGAATTATAGAATGTAGGAGTGAATTACTCAAGGGCCCCTACCCGCTGGGCCAAGCTGAGAATGAATTAAGCTCCCTGGCTATAGTAATTTTATACTCCGTATTTCTTAGTACGTACAACACAAAGTAACAATTACAAAAGAAAGCTGTTATCAACACATTTTGACCCACCAAACACTAAAAATTTAAGGGTCTATTTGGTGACATACTTTAGATATAAGGAATGGGTTTAGGAATGAGTGAAACCGAATTCCATATTTGGTTGGTTAAAATATTTTGGAATGAACTATTCTTGGGAATGAGTCATTCTTACGAAGGTATGACCGTATGAGTCATTCCCATTAATACAATGCTCTTATACTCTCCTAACTTGATTCTTAGCATGATTCTAAGTTTCTAACCAAACAAGATGTTTCAAGAATAGCTCAACCCGATTTCCGATACCGTATCAAACGAGCCCTATGAAACTCTAGAAAGGGATGCCGAAAATGGCAAAAAGGCAGTCAAAATACTACTTGGGTCCATACTGTGTGCCTGGACCATTTTGAAGTTGTTAAACTATCCTCTCTTTTTACAAGCCCAGCCGAGCCCAGCCCAATCCAACTCAAATTGTGATTGGGCGTTATTGCTAGTGTATGCATATACCATAGGGAAGATGTTGAGAGATCCTATGGCATTGTATTTTAGTATGGAATGGATATACGGTCCGGCCTGTCACTTGAGTAGCCCACTGGATTTTATGTTAACTATGTTATTAGATTGGGTTCGTATTAGTTCAAAGGAGTTGAGTTTGTATTTGCACCACATTTGCTACAATACCAGAACCAGAAGGAAGCCTTTATGAACTCATCCTTCCAAATGGATCCGACATACACCACTGCAGGTGTTGTTGATACCAGAACCAGAAGGAAGCCTTTATGAACCAGAAGGAAGCATTGGTACTACATACACCACTGTAGGTACTGTTGATTTCAACGGCCAATTTTAGAGAACCGTCAAAATAAAATTTTATGAACACGGAAAAAATAGCTTAATCTTATTATATAGAAAATAAATATTTTATGTTTATAAAACTTATACCGTGTATTCATAGAACTTGTATTATATGGTCATAATTATAAAATCGGCGTAAAATTTGCGTGTTCATAAATTTGTACTATATATATAAATTTTATATTTTATGTGCATCTATTCATTAAAAACGAGTGTTTTTATAAATATTATGTTATGTGTTCATCGTCACAGTTCGATTTTCGGTTTGGTAATTATTCTGACCGTTCTTATCGGTTCAGCTCGTTTTTTTTTTAAAAAAAAATTCCTCGGGCCGGAGCCACTTTTCCCGGGTTAGAACTCATCTCCTCAACATTTCGTACGTTCTTGGTTTCAATCTTAACAAGCTCGCAAACCAAACCTTCAATGGCTACCGATCCAAGAACCCTGTCATCTTCCCAAAGAGTATTCGACGACGAAAACCTTCTGACGGAAATCCTTCTCCGTCTCCCAACAAAATCTCTTCTCAAACTCAGATCCGTTTGCAAACCATGGAATTCAATCGTTCGCCCGACTCCACACCCATCTCTCCCCTCCAAACACCGCTCCCACTTCAGGCGTCCTCCTTCTCAGATCCCTGCAGATTGCCGATTGTGAATCCCCAAATTACCCTTACCGCTTCCTCTCTCTCCCATCTGGCCCTCTCTCACGTTCTCCGTTCCGATTCCCATTCTTGTCCCCATCACCAAAAATCTTGCAACGGACTTCTTGTTGCTCTCGATCCATAAAATCTACTGTATCTACAATCCCGTGACTTGTCAGTTCAAGGAGTTCCCAAATCTAACCATAGCCACATCCGCCTACGTTTTGAGGGTTTCGACGGATTTAGGGTTGTTTAGTTTTCTTGTATTGTTCTTCAGTAGGGTCTTGGAAGGATTGGGAGGGCAATCCATTCAATGAACCATTTCATGTTGCGTTTAACAGCGCTGTTTACTGGAATGGAGCTTTCCTTTGGATGAATTCGAAGGAAGATTCGGTCTACCTTGATATCGAGAGTGATAAGAGTGTTTGGGTGATCTTGCTCCACGCCTGTGCTTGGAGGCTCCAGCTTGACCACCATGAGCCACCTCTCTCTACATACCCCCTCAAGTTGGAGCCGGTTGAAGACCCAACTTGGAAGACAAAAAATGATGTTGATGATGGGGTAAAGCCTTAGTGAACAAATCAGCAAGCTGTAAATTGGAGGGGATGTAGGCAGTCTGAAGGAACCCAGACTAAATCCGCTCACGAACAAAATGGAAATCAAGATCAACGTGCTTCGTGCGCTCGTGGAAGCAAGGATTAGCAGCTAATTGTTGGGCAGCACGATTGTCACAAAACAGAGTGACAGGGAGAGAAGCAACAATTTGTAAATCATGCAACAAGTAGCTAACCCAGATGAGTTCGGCTGTGGTAAGAGCCATGCTTCGGTACTTGGCCTCAGCAGAGGAACTAGAAACGGTGGTCTGCTTCTTAGTTTTCCAAGACACTAAAGCGTGACCAAGAAAAAAATGCAGTAGCTAGAGAGGGAGCGCCGCGTAGTTAAACAAGATCCCCAGTCGGCATCAGTGAAGCCAACAATTTTCAAAGAAGGTTGAACAGGATAAAAGAGCCCAAGTGTGGGTGTTCCAAGCAAATAACGCAGCACATGAAGAGTTGCTTGCCAATGAGGCACACGGGGCTGTGACACGAACTGGCTGAGGTGTTGAACAGAATAAGATAAGTCTGGTCGAGTGAGAGCAAGATATAACAATCGGCCAACTAAGCGACTGTACTTCTCAGGATCATCAAGCAAAATGCCATCATCAAGACGCAGGCGAAGGCCAGTGGGTAAAGGAAACTTCGCAGCCTTGGCATTAGATAGATGACAATCAAGCAAAATGTCATGGATATAAGTAAGCAAAATGTCGTCCACATAAACCAGTATAGTTGTAAAGGAGGTCCCTTGGCTCAGAAAAACCCCAGAAGAATCACGATATAATTCCATCCCTAGGAAATATCGAGCAAGGCCAAGATCCTTGATGGTAAATTGAGAATGCAAAGCAGATTTAACAGCACAAACTTCAGTGGTATCATTGCCAGTAAGCAAAATGTCGTCCACATAAACCAGTATAGTTGTAAAGGAGGTCCCTGCAACTTTGATGAAGAGTGAATAATCAGACTTAGATTGAACATAGCCCAGATTGAGGAGAAAAGAAGTGAGTTCCAGATTCCACTAGCGAGAGGCTTGTTTAAGTCCATACAAGCTTCGCTCAAGCTTGCAAACTTGACCATGCAACCCTTTATCATATCCTTCAGGCAGCTGCATATATATCTCCTCATCAAGATGCCCATGTAAAAAGGCATTATTAACATCCAATTGATGTAAATCCCAAGCACGAGCAGTGGAAAAAGCAATAACAATGCGAACTGTGGGTAATTTAGCTACTGGAGAGAAGATATGTTTGTAATCTTTACCAAGTTTTTGACTAAAACCCTTAACCACAAGTCAGGCTTTGTACCTTTCAATCTGACCACTAGGAAGAAACTTAATTTTGTACACCCATTTGGATTTGATAGCTTGTTTGCCTACATGCAAAGCTGTGAGTCGCCAAGTGCCATTCTTCTCTAGAGCCTCAATCTCTTGTTGCATAGCATCTACCCATTTGGGATCAGTGTGTGCCTCGGCAAAGCTATGAGGCTCCTTAGCAGCAAAAACATTGGCCAATGAAGTAAAATACTCAGTCTGAGCAGCGTTGACCTCATAGTCTTGTTGCCAAGCAGGTGGAACACGAAATCTGTCAGACCTTCTAAGCTGTGTAGCGGGCTGAATAGGTGGAACAACAGGTTGCATAGGCACAACAGATGAAGAAGGAATAACTATAGGAGAGATGTCAGGCTTAGGTGTAGAAGAATGTTGAGATGGAGGAGTAGGCTGGACAGACTCAATGATAGGATCAAATGTGTCATCATCAAAAGACACATGAGGCAGAATAACAGGAGGCATGGTGGTATTAGGACTAGCTACTGGAATGGAGAAAGGAAAAATGTCCTCATGGAAAACAACATCCTTACTCAGGAAAGTAGTATGGGTTTGCAGATCATAAACCTTGTACCCCTTTTGATGAGGAGGATAGCCTATGAACACACATTTCCTACCTCTGGGGAGCATTTTATCTTTGTCCTTAGGAGCTGCAAAAGCATAACAGAGGCAACCAAAAACTTTCATACCATCATAGTTGTAACACCCCCAAATTTCAATCCGTTTGGAAAGGTATTACCGCTAGTGACCTCGGTTTCCACACCGAAGCCACCCCAGGCTTTACCAGACTAAACACTAAGATATAAACATCAAAACCTTTAATTTAAACATATGTCTGGGGATTACATCCCAATCCCCATAGGACAAAACAGAGTATTTAGCGGAAGTCTTTATAAAAATACATGGGTCTTGATCATAAAAGATCACCCGCCAAGGATCGTAGCCCGATAAACCGTGAAAACACCGTTTACTTCTATAGTCATTCTAGCCTCTATTCCTCGGGTGCTTATCTGATGTGCCGAATCGAACGGATGACACCAGCCAACCATGCAGAGAATAATTACGGTTGGTTAGTCTAATGAAAGACTATGTAAGGGTACAAAGCAGAGTGGTTCGAAGTAGTCGTATTAGGTTAGACTCATCGCTTCTCGAATAATAACCGATGACGATAGTCAACCATCATACTCCCACTGGAATATATTAAGCAGCATGATCAAGAGAAGATTCTGGAAGATCGGGTCTTACAGCAATCAATCCCAAAGAAGACTCCAAAAGATTGAGTCTTATCGGAAGTATGACAAATGTTGGGGAACATTAATTAATCATACAAGCGTTCAAAAACGACTTGATGTTTCGGTTCACGACCAACCTCACCGCTTAATGCGAATCCAGATTGGAAAGAGAACGATACTCTGATAAAAGTCAAGACGAGCTTTCCTAGCTGCACTATTCCCTAGCTGTACTACTCGTCTGAGGTTTATTAATCATGTTCGCTCGGGCACTTATCTTATTTAATTCCAAAACGCACACCACATTATAGGCTTTTAATTATATGCCTGCCGACAGCGGGACATAGTTCTGATAGGGACGAATCCCAAGTTTGTAGCACCAGCTTCGTGCCACCATCTCTATACCCGAGTATAGAGAAAGGTCATGACCCACCAAATGGTCTTTGAGTTTAGAACTCTTAGCACCATTTCCATTATCAAGAAACGACTAGACCTCAATTAGTTCATCGCTCCTACGAATACTCGTGCTAACTAAACAGTTCAACACAATAATAATCATATCAAAGCCCTCATGCCAAAATATATATTTATAATAGCGTTGATCTAACAGATATACAACCTATTATAATATCATATTCCTTTTATATCATTTAGTAAAACTGTTCCCAACAATTCAATAAATCATTCCAAATTAATTAACAATTAAACAATTGATAATCAATGGAAATATGGAATGATAAGCAAGAGCGAACCGCCACTTTCCTTAGATCAGACGAAAGTTTGAACAAGCTTTAGAGACGACAATTTCCTGGGTCCGAAACTGGGACAGATCCTGGATAACAAATCCCTAAGGAACGACCCATAATGAGACCCTAAGTTAGATTCAATATCTACATATTTGAATCTAAAGGAATAAGAATCAAAGGGTCCAAGCTTCGCCCAAGAACCAACACCCAAGACACACACACACCACAGACCCATGCTTGCCGCGGGGTGCGGTGGTCAGTCACCGCGGGGTGCGGTGCTTGTCCGCTGGGTGCGGTAGCGTCTGACCGCGGGGTGCGGTGCTATGACAGACGCAAAGTTCAGTAAGTTTTCGGGAAGAATTGCTTACCCAAATCGATCGATTTGACTTCGATTTGTTCTTGGTTTGTCTTCCCACCTTCTTAAGCCTTATACCACCTCTAAGGATCACCTCTTATCGCTTTCAAAAGGGGTCAAATTAGCTCTCAAACGAAGCTTCAAAGCTTGCCTCAACAATGGTGTTTTCTGAAGGAAAGAGATGGTGCAACAGCTGACTTGTGGCTCGATTTTGATCCTCCTTGCCTCATTAAATAGGCCATGCGAGTTGTACACCAGCTAGACACATGTACCATGAGCTGTACAAGCTAGAGGGAGTAGGCAGAGTGAGTCACCAAGCCTACGAAGTAGCCCCGCCAAGTTGCACTGCAACTGTCGAGTGACGCAGGCCACCGCGGGGTGCGGCACACCCTTCACCGCGGGGTGCGGTCAAGGCCAGATTCGTTCCCCTCTATCCTTTGTCGTTTTTACCTTAAGTGGTAAAATGTTTTTAACTCCGGGTTAAATATATTCGTACTCGAACGATCCTTTAGCCCAAAAATACATTAACTGTATTTTATATTGCTCAGAAAAATATTACAGAGATTAAACATTACACCGAATGTTCATCTTTCCCTGAAATAAATCTGACTCGCAATATGGGCTTAAAAAAATTCAAAATTTACCCGTACAAAATGTGGAATATTACAATAGCAAGGGATTTTGGAGAATAATACCTCATAAGGACTTTTCCAACCCAAAATAGAGGTAGGAAGTTTGTTGATGATGTATGTGGTTGTTAACACACAATCACCCCAGAATTTCTTGGGCAATCCTGCCTGAAGACACACGGCTCTGGCTGTATCAAGAAAATGTATGTGCTTCCTCTCAACCAAACCATTCTGTTGAGGTCGATAGGCCATAGACTTCTGATGCACAATGCCATGACTAGCAAACAATTGTTGACAACCATCATTGACTATTTCAGTCCCATTGTCTGATCTAGAGGCCTTGATTTTCACTCCAAACTGTGTGTGGACATACTGAATGTAGCAGGCAAGTATGGGTTTGACCTGATCCTTACTTGTCAATAGATAAGTCCAAGTACTTCTACTGTGATCATCCACCAATGTCAATAAGTATCTCGATCCATTTAAGGCAGCCACCTTATATGGCCCCCATAGATCAACATGCACTAAATCAAACAAACATGAAGCATGATTTGAACTAGATGGAGAAGGCAATCTATGAAACTTAGCTAATGAACATGTTTCACAATGAAAATTGTCATGAGATTTTCCTGTGCAACCAGGCAAATGAAGCATCTTAGAGACAGACACATGTCCCAATCTCTTATGAAACAAACTAAAATCACACATGTTCACAACATTGCAATGCAAAGTTTCATTGGTTTTATTTCTACTTCTTAAAACTGAATCAACCTCCATTGATCCATGATGCACCTTGACTCTGTATAACCCTCCAGTTCCCTGTCCAATATCCACATATTGCTTACTCAAAAGGTCCTGCAACAAACAATATTCCTTGTAAAAATGTGCACTTAAGTCTCCAGAACTAACTAACTTGCTCACTGACAGCAAGTTGTATTTGAATTCAGGAACAAAGAGCACATTCTTCAGCAACAGTTTGTCACTAAGTCTGACATCACCAACTATGTGAACTGCCTTTGAGGACGCATCAGGGAGAACAATGTGGATTGGATAGCCAGCTGGTATCGGATTGATCAACACATCATAATGTGATGTCATATGGTCTGAGGCTCCACTATCAACTATCCAATCATCACTAGTATGTTGTGCAGCAGACAAAACAGAAATATGTGTACCTGAGAAATGGTAGTTGACATCTCCTGTGCGAGCTACTCCATTCATTGCCTTTTCTGCACGAAAAGTTTCATGACCTCTTGGCATGCACTGGTGAGACTGGAGACTGCTTGTACAAACTGATGTTCAGTGCCCATCTTTTGCTCCAAGGGTCCAGTATGATCCAGAGGAGACTCACTTCCTGTGTTCCCATCATTCTCCACCTGAGCAGCCATTCTAAATCCTCTCTTAGCCTTCTTTCCTTTGTACCAGTCCGGATAACCAATTAACTCAAAACAATTTTCCTTGACATGACCTTCTTCTTTACAGTGATGACATGTCCTCTTCTCAGTGTTTCTGGTTCATCTATAGTCTTTCTTTTCTCCACCAGAAGAATTTCCTCTGTTAGATTCATTCTCTTTGAAACTAGCTTTAGTGTTGTTACCCTGACTGGCCATAAAAGCAGTAGGATCAATCACAACTTCTTGCGTAACCTGCTTTTGCCTCTCAACTTGCATGACTAGGTGATATGCCTTGTTCATATGAGGTGAAGGTTCCATAGTCAATATCTGACTCCTAACATCCTCATAATCGTTATTCAATTTCATAAAAAACTGCATCAATTTGTTTTTGTTATCTATTTCCAGTACCTTGGCCAGGATGCCACACTTACAGCTATTCATGTCTCCACATGTACACATAGACATTCCAATCAAATCATATAACTCGTCCCAAATCTTCTTCAATTTCACAAAATAAGAAGTCACACTTAAACTGCCTTAACTGACCTGAGATAGTTCTTGTTGCAGCTGATAGATCAGTGGCGAACTGCTTTCTCTGTATCGTTCGCCGATCTCCAGCCAAAGCGCCCTTGCAGAATCAGGATGAACAAAGCTCCCTGAAATCTCCTTTGTCATAGAGTTCGTAATCCAGCATCCAACCATGGAGTCCACTCGTCTCCACAGTGCATAATTCGGTTCATCTGGCTTTGGAACAATTCCAGTTCCATCAACAAAGTTGATCTTCATTTTTGCTATCAACGCTCGCTTGATCTGACGACTCCAAGCCAGATAATTCGAGCCGTCGAAAGTCAAATTCGTCAAACACATGCCTGGATTGTCTGAATTGTTCAACATCAGTGGATCCATTAGATTCGCAAGTCTTCCTTCCTTCTCTGTTACTTCAATCACCATCGGAATCGCCACAGTTTGGTGCCAAATTTCAGCGAGAAACCAGATCTGGAACTAACACCGCGAAAACACCAAATCACAATCCCCAAAGTTTCGTTCGCTCTGATACCATGTCGAAACTGGTGATTCAATCGGTGAGGAAGAAGAAAAACGAATCAGATCCAACAAGAGAGAAATAGATGAAACAAAGACGATCCAGTATAGATCGCTTCGAGAGGGAAATTCCCTATTTCATCAATCAGAAAGAGAGAAAAGTTTGGGTTCGAAATTCTGTTACAGAGTAAACAATCTGAGAAAGCCAAAACGTTATTTAAAGCTAACCAACTAGAGAGAACCCGGTTTACTTTATTACAAACACCAAAACCCGAGTTAACCATTATTTGAACACAAAACAGAACATCAACATCCTCGCGTGCATCTGGAGTAGAAGAGAAGTGACAAGAGTGTTTGGGTGATCTTGCTCCATGCCTGTGCTTGGAGGCTCCAGCTTGACCACCATGAGCCACCTCTCTCTACAGTTATCAAGATAGGGCTGGATTGTTAAATACAGTGTGCATGTTCCTGAGATGGTGGTTGGAGAAATGTCAATGCTTTGCCTCTGTAAGGAGGGAGAAGAAGGGAGGTTGGAAATGTTGGTTCATTTGCACAACAAGATACTCGCGTACGATCTGGAGAGGACGACTTGTGACTCGAAATGGGATTGTGAGGATACTTTTTGGTTGCAATTTAGTATGTTTCATTCTTATACCTATACTCCAACTCTGGCTATGTTTTGAGCTTGAATTGGGAAAGAAATTTCAGGTAAGACTTGAGAGTCTGATGTTTTCTGATTCCGATTTGGTTTTCTGAGTATTCAAAACAATTTAGTGAATCATCTCAGATGCTATCCAAGTTGGCTTTACTTGTACATCAACTTTCTCAAGAATTACTAGACCAAGCAATTTGGGGCTTGCGAGGTTGCTTCATCTTCATCTGACAAGTTGCAATTTGCTTTGTTTGATGCTTATACCTATACTGCAACTTTGGCCATGTTTTGACTTTGAATTGAGATGTAACAGATTTGAGAAAGAAATTCCGGGTTAGACTTTATCTAGATTACTACTAATCCTTGCAAGATCGATCAGCCTCTGTTTTTCTGCATTTTTCTCATGTCCAAGATTTGCAAATGGAGATTAAGACTAGAATGACAAGGAGATCGAATGATCCTCAATGAGGCCAACAAACCAATACAAATACAACAGTGGTATTTCTTGTACCTATACGACAACTGACATGAATGTTCCGATGAAGGTGAGTGATAGCTCCTGGTCCATGGAAGCAAGTCGTTATTGGTACTTGACAAGAGTAGATGGAGACCTTGCATTCACATTTACACACTTACTACTACCTCGATTCATCGCTTGATGAGATTAGGTAACACAACATAAATGGCATTTGTTATTGCAGCTTGTACGTGAAACTAATTCCTGCAAAAACCATGTGGCCTTCTTCACCCTCCAATCTTGGAGCTCGGCAATTACTTCCTTGGGGACAATGGAGGTTAGCCCTCGTTTTCGATCGACGTCGACCCTACTGATTCAATCTGCTGCTCGTCAACTACGTACAATTATTCTGGCGTATATGCATTCATTGTTGTATGTACAGTACATTGACATAACATGTTCGCCAATACTCGGACGCCTCCATTTATGATCGTTACCAAACCGAGTCGACACTAGAGCATCACAAACCGGTCTACAGAAGCATATAAAACTGTAAACAGTGACCCACGTAAACTCTGTAGCTAGCTTCTTCAATCTTGATATGTATATAAATGATTTATTACCCGAAACATTTAAGGGTCTGTTTGAATTACGTATTATCTGACATTATAATATCAAAAACGATATTATAATACCAGTTTTTTTTCACATTATAATGTCAGATAATTCGTAATCCAAACATATTCTAATTCGAAACCGTTGTTTATACTGTACGTGGGTAAACTAAGTCATGAGGTACGTACAAATTCTTATACTAACCTATAAGTGTACTTTTTTTAACGACACACAAATAATTGTACTTTGTGTCTTGTCTTGTGACGTATCAAAGTTTCCAGGCTACTACTGGGTATGTTGGTAAAAAATGCAATGAAACAAAAAATAATTAATAAGCACAATATTTGTTGGTAATATATCAAAGCTTTATGGGAGCTGGCTAGATATTTTGTGTGATTATGATGTACATCCAATAATGACGCTTTTCAACAATAACACTAATTAATTAATTGATTAGCTAGTCATATAGCAGCATGGTGACTAGGAGTTGACATACTCTACCAAATCCGAAATATAATTTGAAAGTAATGTGTAACTAGAAAGTCTAGAATTAGCAAAAGTAGCCTAGTTGATCCAACACATATTCTCTCTTTCTCTTTTTAGTATATTTTGTGATTTCTTAAGCTGGTTTTCAGTCCCATAAAAAAACAAAGATGTGATCAATTGAGAGTGCCTGCTTTCCTAGCTTCCTCTTTATTAGTTGAAAGTTGTGTTTAGATGCATACATTCCATGAAGATAAGTGTAATTTTGTGTCTTAATCATACCACATCTTGTGCTATATCTTTCTAATACTGGAACAAGAATATAATTCATTGTAGGGCTGAAAAGAAAGAAAGAGAAAAAAAGAAAAGAAATGGCACACAAATCTTGTCCCATTGCCACAAAAGAAAACAAGGACATGCAAACTGCAGAACTCTCACAGATACATTTGAGTTTCAATTCTATTCGAATTCAGTTAATTTATCTTATTAAGTTATTTCGGTTTCACATACACAATCAAATTGTTCAAGTTTGAATCATATATAATAGGAAAAATGGTGGCAAATAATACAAACTTACATCAATTTAATTTGTCAGTGGTGATACAAGCTATATTGAAAAATCAAAATTATTGTTCATGTACTTTTGGGTTATTAATCACCACGTACGGAACTCCTTGTTTGGTTGAACGTGTTAAATTAAGTTTTTGAGAATTTGGCTAATTTTTAGGAATTATAAATTGCTGAAAATTGTGAAATCACGTTTGGTTCAAAATTATTATTTTTATATTAACATAGAAAGTAATAAGATTTTCGTTTAAAAACGCATGAAATATATCTTACCTATCTCTTCGAGGTAAGTGCAATTCCTTTAATTAGAGGAATTACAATTTCCTAGAAGTAAATTCTCACGTTTTATTTTTGAACCAAACATAAAAAATAAATATATTTTCTGATAAAGTTCAACTTCTTAAAAAGTGTAGCACGAACCAAACAAGGGCTTGCTTCTAGTAACATGTTGGGACAATGATCAAATTTAGATAAGGATGTGGTTCGGGTGCGAAAGGCTGTTAAGATACAAAATACGAAAGATTTTTAGACGTCCACGATGGTCAGATCTACGGCTGGAGAGAATAAGAAAAAGAACCTTTATTTATTCACACACGCTTTATTAGTTTCAAAAAGAAGGTAAGCAGACCGTATTATTCGCTCACTGTGTTATTCGCTCGCCTTCAAATGCACATTATGTTTATATGCTTGCATTTTACGTTTATTTGCTTGCACTTTATTTTTGTTCGCTTGCACTTAGTGTTTATTTGCTTGCACTTTATGTTTTTTTGCTTGTACTTTTTCTTATATGCTTACACTTTATATTTTTCTGCTTGCACTTTTGTTTATCTGGTTGCACATTGTGTATATTCGCATGCACATTATGTTTGTTTGCTTGCATTTTATTCTTATATGCTTGCCAACAATGTTTTCTTCTTGCACATTGTGTATATTCGAATGCATTTTATGTTTATTTGCTTGTACTTTATGTTTATTTGCTTGCACATTATGATAGGTTCAAGGGATTAAACAACAGAAAGTGCAAGTCAATAGGAAGAAAGTGCATGGAAATACAGAGTAAAGTGCAAGCAAGTGAACAGAAAGTGCAAGCAAATATGAGATTAAAAAATATTTAAAATGCAAGCAAGCGAACAGAAAGTGCATCAGAATAATGAATAAGTGCAAGCGAATAGAACGAAAGTGCAAGCTGTTAAACAGAAGTGTAAGTGGTTAAAGAGGAAGTGCAAATGAATAAAAAAAAGTACAAGGGATTAAACAACAGAAAGTGCAAGCCAATAGGAAGAAAGTGCATGGAAATACAGAGTAAAGTACAAGCAAGTGAACAGAAAGTGCAAGCAAATATGAGATTAAAAAATATTTAAAATGCAAGCAAGCGAACAGAAAGTGCATCAGAATAATGAATAAGTACAAGCGAATAGAACGAAAGTGCAAGCTGTTAAACAGAAGTGCAAGTGGTTAAAGAGGAAGTGCAAATGAATAAAAAAAATGCAAGGGATGAAACAACAATCAAATTACAGTGTGAAATTCAAGTACAGTGTGTGAAATTCATCAAACAAACAAACAAAAAAGAATTAGAAAAGCTGGAGCGAAAAAAAGAAGGCTGGAGCGAAAAAAAAAAATTAGAAAGCGCGTGTATGAAACACTCTTAAATCCATATAAAACAATGTAAAAAGCTGGAGCAAATCGGACGGCTAGAAAACTTTCGTATTTTGTATTATAAAAATCTTTCGCACCTGACACTTTTCCGTTAGATAAATTGCACAATACATTTATGTTATTTTATATAAAATAATCCATTATGTTGTAATTTATTCATTTTTCGTCGAGAAACGTCATCCGAAATAATGCTTGTGCTCAGTGGCGGGGCTACTTCAGGCCCAGTGTGGCCCCCACTGGGTTTTGAAGAAAAAAAAACTTTTATTTTGTGTATTTTTTAGGTATTTTGAGTTTTTTTTCTTAAATTTTTATGTTTATTTTTAATTTTTCCTAGAAGCATCATGTTTATGATATCTTAATTTTATTTGAGAGCTCATTAGTAAAAAATTACTAAGGAGCTTTTTAAGAAATTATTTTAGTTAAGATAATACCATATCTATTTTTTTGATTTTTTTATGAAGTTAGTATTTTTTACATGTTGTAAATTGAAACAAATACAGTTGAAAGAGTTTTCCTGTTATGAAATTTCTTAAAAAGTTAAGTACATAATCGACTTATAATTTGATAAATAATTGTTTAATTGCGAATATTGAGAAAGATGTAATGAAAACTATTTAGATTGAAGGTATTATCGTAAGATTTCATAACATGGCACGCCAACAAATATTATCAAATTAAAAAATCTTATGTAATTTTAATACTCATATTTTTTACTTATTAAAATAATAATTTAATTTAACCCCTGCTGGACCAAAATCCTGCATCCGCCCATGCTTGTGCGGGTGAAAAACTACTTCCCGCATAATACACGATTTATTCGAATTTACAATAATTTGTAAAATAAAAGGCCGAGTTATTTTAATTTTTTGGTAATAAAAGGCCGAGTTATTCATGACCGTAGATTTTGACAAAAGTTTTTTCTAGTGTGTGCCCATGGACACACTCTAATAACTCTTTTTTTAGCAATTATTTGTTTAGCCATTAGTTTAATCTTTTTTTTTTTTGATGACGAGGGAACTCACCACTTGCGGGGTGGTAAATCCCCGGAATCGTGACCCAGTCGGCACGATCCAGGTAAACCGGCTTGCGCCGACCGGCTCGACCCAGCGGAAAGGGACACAGTAAACCTCTGGGGATTGCACCTAGAGGAAAGGGGGGCGGGCAGGGATCGAACTCGGAACCTGCCCTTACCCCCTCCGTGCCCTTACCACCAAGCCTCAACCGAAGTGGCGTCATTAGTTTAATCTTATTTGCTAAGGGTTTATTAATTTTTTATTAGGAAATATTTTAGAGATAAATTTCATATTTAGG
This sequence comes from Rheum nobile, assembly GCA_027886185.1. Taxonomy (NCBI): domain Eukaryota; kingdom Viridiplantae; phylum Streptophyta; class Magnoliopsida; order Caryophyllales; family Polygonaceae; genus Rheum; species Rheum nobile. The sequence continues at coordinate 2,106,014 of WOAB01000236.1, read as the reverse complement.
TTTATTAGCATGTGCTCATGGACACTAGAAATTGGAGCCACTTTTGACCCCTCTAATTCAAGGTATACCCTCAACTAATAACAGTGTAATTGCTATTTTTTAGGGTCCATTTCGGTTTGCAATTAAGTGTAGGTGGGTGGTGCATCCAGGGGGCAGGTGGGTGCAAGTAATTGCTCGATGGTCCACAAGGTCATGTGAAGTCAATTGCTGCAGAAAAGTCTCTTTATAAAACTACAATTTGAAAGGGATACCAAGTAATTACTCTATTGTCAATCAACAAACATTGGCATGTGTGATATGCTTGTTGAAAATAAGTACCATATATATTCATACTTTTACTTTGGGTCTACCGATCGATCATAATAACTATTGGCAATGGCTAAATGCACGCGAGAATGTGACTAAATGTACGCGATTTTACACGCTTAAGGTAAGCGTCCGGTTTTACACGCTTAAGTAAGCGTGGAGGGGTATTGTAGGTATTTTGAAAATACAGCTCACGGTTCTTACACGCTTAGCTTAAGCGTATGCCTACACGCTTAAGCTAAGCGTGTAGTTTTTTTTTTTTTGCAAGTTTAAAAGCACACGTTTACCTTAGGCGTACAATACTATTTTTATTTTTTTTCAAAATTGCATTTTTTTTTCATAATCATGTAGAGAATTTCAATACGAGTCCGTACATATAAAATTCGTCCAAAACGGACATTGTTTTCCCCTCCAAAAAATGAAGCCTTCAACCAGTGCGCATCCGTAAGCTTTTATAAGCTTCAATGGGGGATTTGGCAAATTTCTTGGATTCGATTGAAGCCATTAACTATTGGGCATTTAAGAGGACCTTATCATACACGTAATTCCACATTTAATCGGATTGAATGTCGATTAAAATCGTAGAATTTTATCCCCAAAGCCACTGTGTCGTCCAAGGGGCCGATTTGAAAAAAATCCAAAATTGGATCAAATCGTCTTCAATTGGAGGGCATGAACCATAGGGCCTTGTTGAGGATATCCTAAGATTCAAAATGCCTACAAAATCCCCTTCAATCGTTGCCCCAATGCATCCAATTTCGAAGTCAAAACTCATGAACCTTAAATCCCGTTACCGGTTGTACTTGACCGAAATTCGAGCACATGCAAGCTTTATTCTTGCAATTGTTGGTACTACTAGCCTTGAAAATTGGTCCTCTTTCAAAGCCCTCTCTTTACATCGCCGGAAAAAGACCACTTTCATTCAATTTGGAGTTTTTCCGACGAGGTGTCAAGAAGGTATTCCGGCGGGATTGAATTTGTGCCCATTTTGCGATTTTTGGGATATTTTTGATTTGTTTTGTCTTAATCTTGGTTAAATTAATTAATCTAGATTAGTGAAAAATATTTTAGGATCAATTTGGTGAAATACTATAATACATAAGTGTAACTATATGAAATTTAATGAAATAATATAATATATATAAGTCTAAGTATACTAGATTTAATGAAATACTATAGTATATAAGTATAACTATATGAAATATAATAAAATACTATAATATATAAGTTTAAGTATACTAGATTTAATGAAATACTACTATATAAGTGTAACTATATAAAAATATAATAATATATTATAATATATAAGTTTAAGTATACTAGATTTAATGAAATACTATAGTATATAAGTGTAACTATATTAAATATAATGAAATACTATAGTATATAAGTGTAACTATACAAAATTTAATGAAATACTATAATACATATAGTTACATATAGTTACACGTATATACTATAGTATTTCATTATATTTCATATAGTTAGACTTATGTACTATTGTAATTCATTAAATTTCATATAGTTACACTTATGTACTATAGTATTTCATTAAATTTTGTATAGTTACACTTATATACTATAGTATTTCATTATATTTCATATAGTTATACTTATGTATTATAATATTTCATTACATTTCATATAGTTATACTTATGTACTATAGTATTTCAGTACATTTCATATAGTTACACTTATATAGTATAGTATATCATTAAATCTAGTATACTTAAACTTATATATTATAGTATTTTATTATATTTCATATAGTTACACTTATATACTATAGTATTTCATTAAATCAAGTATACTTAGACTTGTATACTATAGTATTTCATTACATTTCATATAGTTATACTTATGTACTATAGTATTTCATTACATTTCATATAGTTACACTTATGTACTATAGTATTTCATTATATTTCATATAGTTACACTTATATAGTATAGTATTTCATTAAATCTAGTATACTTAAACTTATATATTATAGAATTTTATTATATTTCGTATAGTTACACTTATATACTATAATATTTCATTAAATCTAGTATACTTAGACTTATATACCATAGTATTTTATTAAATCTAGTACAGTTACACTTATGTACTATAGTATTTCATTATATTTCATATAGTTACACTTATATACTATAGTATTTCATTAAATTTAGTATACTTAGACTTATATACTATGGTGTTTCATTAAATCTAGTATACTTAAACTTATATACTATAGTATTTCATTAAATTTCATATAGTTACACTTATGTACTATAGTATTTCATTATATTTCATATAGTTATACTTATATACTATAGTATTTCATTAAATCAAATATACTTAGACTTATATACTATAGTATTTCATTAAATTTCATATAGTTATACTTATGTAATATAGTATTTCATTACATTTCATATAGTTACACTTATGTACTATAGTATTTCATTACATTTCATATAGCTACACTTATGTACTATAGTATTTTTTATATTTCATATAGTTACACTTATATAGTATAGTATTTCATTAAATCTAGTATACTTAAACTTATATATTATAGTATTTTTTATATTTCATATAGTTACACTTATATAGTATAATATTTCATTAAATCTAGTATACTTATACTTATATATTATAGTATTTTATTATATTTCATATAGTTACACTTATATACTATAGTATTTCATTAAATCTAGTATACTTAGACTTATATACTATAGTATTTCATTAAATTTCATATAGTTACACTTATGTACTATAGTATTTCATTAAATCTAGTATACTTAGACTTATATACTATAGTATTTTATTATATTTCATATAATTACACTTATATACTATAGTATTTCATTATATTTCATATAGTTATACTTATGTACTATTGTAATTCATTAAATTTCATATAGTTACACTTATGTACTATAGTATTTCATTAAATCTAGTATACTTAGACTTATATACTATAGTATTTCATGAAATTTCATATAGTTACACTTATTTACTATAGTATTTCATTATAATTTAGTATTATGAACTTATTACTTATATACTATAGTTACACATTATGGTTAAGTATTATGAACTTATTACTTATATACTATAGTTATGTATTATAGTTAAGTATTACAAAATATATTAGTTATAAAGTATAGTTATGCATTATAATTAAGTATTACGTACTTATTACTTATATACTATAGTTAAACATTATGGTTAAGTATTTATGAATTTATTACTTATATACTATGTATTATAATTAAATATTATGAACTTATTACTTACATATTATATGCCGGGCACCAAATTGGTCATAAAATATTTTTCACTAATCTAGATTAATTAATTTAACCAAGATTAAGACAAAACAAATCAAAAATACCCAAAAATCGCAAAGAGAGGGTTTTGAAAGATGACCAATTTTCAAGGCTAGTAGTACCAACAATTGCAAGAATAAAGCTTGCATGTGCTCGAATTTCGGCCAAGAACAACCGGTAACAGGATTTAAGGTTCATGAGTTTTGACTTCGAAATTGGATGCATTGGGGCAACGATTGAAGGGGATTTTATAGGCATTTTGAATCTTAGGATACCCTCAACAAGGCCCTATGGTTCATGCCCTCCAATTGAAGACGATTTGATCCAATTTTGGATTTTTTTCAAATCGGCCCCTTGGACGACACGGTGGCTTTGGGGATAAAATTCTACGATTTTAATCGACATTTAATCCGATTAAATATGGAATTACGTGTATGATAAGGTCCTCTTAAATGCCCAATAGCTAATGGATTCAATCGAATCCAAGAAATTTACCAAATCCTCCATTGAAGCTTATAAAAGCTTACGGATGCGCACGAGTTAAAGGCTTTATTTTTTGGGCTTTTGGAGGGGCAAACGATGTCCGTTTTGGACGAATTTTATTTGTACGGACTCGTATTGAAATTCTATACATGATTATGAAAAAAAATACAATTTTGAAGATTTTGTTTTTTAATACTGTACGCCTAAGATAAGCGTGTGCTTTTAAACTTGTAAAAAAAAAACTACATGCTTAGCTTAAGCGTGTAGGCATACGCTTAAGCTAAGCGTGTAAGAACCGTGAGCTGTATTTTCAAAATACCCACAATACCCCTCCATGCTTACCTTAAGCGTGTAAAATCGGACGCTTACCTTAAGCGTGTAAAATCGCGTACATTTAGCCACATTCTCGCGTGTATTTAGCGTGTCCGTAACTATTTTGGATTATGATAGATCAATTCACTTATGGTAACATCTATGGAAACAAAACAGTATTATTGGGAGAGTTTTTTGTAACTACATATTAATTACATTGTCTAGCTTCGATTTGAGTGTAGAGGGGCTCCGATCAATCGATACAGAAGGTCAAAGACTTAGAAAATATTTACTAAATATTCAAATCATTTTATAATGTACAAAATGTTAGCTTGTAAAAATTCTTTCAAAAAAAAAGTATAGCTTACAAAAAAAAAAAAAACATGAATGCATCACTAATGTGTTCACATTGGAGTAGTATTTAACACTCCAAGAAACTAATTAAGGTTTATTTCTTAATATTTTTAACCAAAAATGTAAAGACCATCTTCTTGTTTATTTTGATTTCAAATTCTAGATATGTAGATATGTCATCCGTTATGAGATAATTTCTTTTTAGTCTTATGCACAATTTTTAGGGCCCGTTCGGTTGGGAGGAAGGAGGAGAATAGGAGATGAAGTGGGTTGAAGTGAGTTGAATTTGGTTGAAGTTTAAGCAATTTGCTTAATGTTACCCCTCAACATTAAGGAAAATGGAGTTGAAGTGGGAGTTGAAGTGTCCACTTTCACTTCAACTCACTCCCAACCGAATGAACCCTAATGATTTTACAAAGTAGACTAAAATAATACTTTTGTTCGTTTTATCGAAATGAGGAAATTAAAACTCTCAATATATTTTTTATGTGAATATACATCTGTTCACATATATATCAATGGACAATGGTAAAATTTAATTTCTTTAATAAGTCTCTAATTAATAAGGATAAAATAAAACTAAAATAACCATATATAATAGATTTGAAGAAAATTATTAATAAAGAAAGATTAAGATTAAAAAGACAATTATTTTAGAATGGAAGAAGTATTTTAAATATATGTTAGATCGATCCTTGATCGTCTCTACAATTTTTTTTAAACGAAGGAATTCTCATAGGATATAAAAAGGCAGCTACTATATACACTACGTTTTTTGAACTTTCGCACTACATTTCTATACACAGGTATCTGGCGTACGCCAGATTTCTGCGTAGATGAGAAAATTTCTCTACGCAGGTATCTTGCGTACGCAAGATACCTGCGTAGAGATAGAATATGATTATTTGAGATATGGAGTTGGGGGCATTTTTTGGAATTGGGCTTCTACGCCAGGATCTGGCGCGGATTTTTTTTTCTTCCTGAAAGCAACAAAGTGAATAACATATTTTTTTTAATCTGCATTTGACTCTAATAATAAACGTTATCAAGTAATCAATGTTACATGACAATAAATTTGTTTGTATCATGATGTTTCAATATACTTTTATTCATGTACATTTCTCCACCAATTTGTTTGATATTAACTGTTTGTTATTATTATTCTCGAAAATCACATATAACTATGGTTATATCTTATAACTATAAGGATATAACCAAATTAGATATAACTACAAGGATATAACCAAATTGAAAATAACTATACTATATAATCATAGTATATAACTATATAATATAACCATAGTATATAACTATATGATATAATATATGATATAACTATAGTATATAACTATAGAATATAACCAAATTGGATATAACTATAAGATATAATATATGATATAGCCATAATATATAACTATAAGATATAATCATAGTATATAACTATATGATATAACCATAGTATATAACTATAGGATATAACCAAAGTATATAACTATAGGATATAACGATATGATAAAACCAAATTGGATATAACTATACGATATAACCATAGTATATAATTATAGGATATACCCATAAGATATAACCAAATTGGATATAACTATACGATATAACCATAATATATAACTATATGATATAACTATAGTATATAACTAAATGATATAACCATAGGATATAACTATAGGATATAACCATATGATATAACCAAATTGGATATAACTATAAGATATAACCATAGTATATAACTATAGGATATAACCATAGTATATAACTATAGGATATAACCATAGTATATAACTATAGGATATAACCATAGTATATAACTAAAGGATATAACTATAATATATAACCATAGTATATAACTATAGGATATAACCATAAGATATAACCAAATTGGATATAACCATAAGATATAACCAAATTGGATATAACTATAAGATATAACCATAATATATAACTATAGGATATAACCATAGTATATAACTAAAGGATATAACCATAGGATATAACTATAGGATATAACCATAAGATATAACCAAATACAAGTATCGTTGATTAGCCTTATTAAAATAAAAAGTCCTAACAGACCTACTAAACAGATGTATAGTAAGCAAGCAAGGGTCGAACCCACAGGGAAGATCGAATGAAGTATGCAGTCGTGATTGACAAGTAACAAGCAAGGGGTGTTTAGTTATCACGAGAAAGCAAAGCAAGCAAAGCAAACAAGTTTGGTTGAGTTGAGAAAATATAATGGGGAAAGTAGTCCTACTAGAGTGAGATCCACAATACAGAGATATAATTTGATCACATAAATCTATTAAATCCAAGTTCTTTTACTATCCTTATAGTTGTTCCCACCCTGATCTTAAGCACTATCGATTCTCATAGTTGTCGATAGACTTATTACTATGCCAATGATAAAGCACCACCGATTCTCACAGTTGTCGGTATACTTTACCACCAATAAAGCAATAGCAATACACACAATGATATAGGATACATGCAAATAGAAAGACACCTCACTACTTAACATGCAACCGATTCTCACTCACGATTGTATGCTCGTGACCCCTATACGCACAATCGTGTATGCCACTAGATGTGCACTCGGAACCCCTATATGCAATCCTAGCAATTGATAAAAAGTATTCAACCTAGTTGATCAGGCTAAGAAGAAGAACAAGAAATCAATAATCAATATAACCAAGAGAATCAAACCAACATTTATAAGGATAAGAACAAGGAATATAAATCTCACAAACACATCAACTGTATTGCTTCAATCGTCTAGTAGAACAAAGGGGAGTTAGTTCTCCATTCAAACGAGAATGAAAACTAAGGGAAAAATAACGTCTGATGTAAAGCGAAGTTGTAACGAGAGTCTCTCCTCTTAACCTAGAAAGAGGGCTTAAATAGTCTTAAGAAAACTAGGTTAAACTAATGCAAACAAAAAAAGGAAATAGAATAATAAAATAACAAAGTCTGAAAACAATAAAAGGAAATAAAAGTCTTCGGGCGCGGGATACTTAACACGGCCACCGCGGGGCGTCAGGCTCTCCACCGCGGGGCGGTGGCTTCCTCTGGCGCGGGGCTTCAGTCTTCTCTGGGAGTCACCGCCGGGCCGCGGTGATTTTGGCGCGGGGCGGTGAGCTCGCTCACTCTCTTCTCCAACTCCTCTTCTTATCTTCTGCTGCTCTTCATTACTACCAAGTGTTGGTAGTCTTCTCCAAGTATGCTCCAGCAGCTCCATCTCCATCTTCATGTCTCCATCTAAGCTGCAAATCCTGGGATATCTTCACTTCTTTCCATAACTTCTGGATCACAGACTTAGCCTAAAAACTACTCATAAACTCCTCCAAATCATGCTAATAATTGCTAGTAAAGGTGTATGAAATAACACCTATCAATGACAATGCACCTGTGACTACAGGAAGAAGACAGTTACTGTAACAACAGATGGGGGATTAGTGCATGTGTTTGAGGGTCATGATCCTAGAGACTCTGATAGAATTGTTAGTGTGACGACAACTACAAACTGTTAAGATAATGTTGTGCCAGGTTATGTGTGTATGCTGGGATTGAGGGAGCAGATAGAGGAACTTATGGAGTTAGGCTTTATGAGGCCAAGTGCTTTTCCTCGGGGTGCGCCTGTATTGTTGGTTAAAAAGAATGATGGTTCCTTTCGACTTTGCATGGATTATAAAGAGTTGAATAAAGTGATAGTCAAGAATAAGCATCCGCTTCCCCGTTCTGATGACTTGTTGGATCAATTGCAAGGAGCTACAGTGTTTTCAAAGATTGACTTGAGATTAGTGTATCCTCAGCTTAGGATTTGAGAGGAAAATATTCATGATACTTTGGTATACTCTCGGAGCAAGGAGGACCACAAGACTTGCCTCAGAGTAGTACTCGAAGTGTGGAGGCAACATAAACTAATTGTAAAACTGTTTAAACGTGACTTTTGGTTACCTAAGGTAGCATTTCTTGGCCATGTGATATCTAACGAGGGTGTGATGGTAGATCCACAGAAAACAGAAGCAGTAGCAAATTGGGAACAAACTCAGAATGTTAAGGAAATTTGGAGTTTTTCACGGACTGGCAGGTTACTACAGGCGGATTGTGGTAGGTTACGTAAGACTAAGAATTTTGAATGGGACGGGAGATGTCAAGAGAGTTTCGAAGAACTCAAGAAGTGTTTAACTAGTGCGCCAGTGTTAGTTTTACCGCGGGGAACAGAAGGGTTTGTCATCTACAGTGATGCATCTAAGCAAGGTCTGGGTTGCGTTCTAATGCAGAATGGGAAGGTCATTGCATATGCTTTTCGTCAGCTCAAATTGTATGAGAGAGTTGAACATGAGACAAAGATGGTGGCTAGAATTGATTAAGGATTATGATATAGATACCGTTTATTATCCAGATAGGGCTAATGTGGTAGCTGATGCTTTGAAGTAAGAAGTCGACTCCCGAGCATATGGTTGCTTGCCTGATAGTTCAGCCGAGATTGCAACAAGAGTTGGTGAAGGGTGAAATTGAAATTGGTTTGGGAAGGAACGGACGCAGCTGAATGCGATGGAATGTTGAGTGAGATATGCGGTGAGATTGCTCAGGGAAGGGTGCCCGAATTTCTAGTTCATGAGGATGGAATATTGTGATTTCAGAATCGATTATGTGTGCCAGCTGATAAAGAGATTAGAAAGTTGATTCTCAAGGAAGGTCATTCTTCAGCATATTTTGTACATTCTGGAGCCAGTAAATTGTACAAGGACTTGAGACGGAGTTATGAGTGGAGTGACATGAAGTGGGAAGTTGCTGAGTATGTGTCGAGGTGTTTGGCGAGTCGACAAGTTGAGATTGAGCGCCAGAGGTCAATAGGAGAACTACAACCACTTCCTATCCCTGGATGGAAGTGGGAGGACATCACAGTGGACCTTGTTGTTGATCTTCCTAGAGCACGAAAGGAAACGATACTATATGGGTCATTGTGTACCGATTAACGGAATCCTTGCATTTTTGTGCCCATCAAGATTACTCGGGACCCAGAAAGGTTAGCTGAATTACTCTTGAAGGAGATAGTCAGATTGCATGGTGTTTTCAGGATTATTGTGTCTGACAGAGATAGACGAATTGTGTCTCATTTTTGGAGGTCCTTGTATGGAACAATGAGAATGCAGCTGAGATTCAGCACATCCTTTCATTCTCAAACTGATGGTCAGTCTGAAAGAACAATCTGAACTTGGAGGATATGCTTCGAGCTTGCGCTTTGGAATGGAAAGGAAATTGGGAAGACTTACATCTGATAGAATTTACGTACAATAATAGTTGGCATGCATCGATTAAAATGGCACCTTATGAGGTTTTGTATGGTGGACGATGTAGATCGACACTGTGTTGGGACGATATGACTAATGCCGTTTTAGTTGCTCCCGAGCTTTTGCAGAAGACTAAGGATGACATTGAGGTGATTCGTCAGAGGTTGTTGTCAGCTCAGAGTAGACAGAAGTCGTATGCAAATATTCGTAGACGATCCTTAGAATTCAATGTGGGAGATCACGTGTTTGTTAAAGTCCCGCCGACTAAAGGAGTGTTCAGATTTGGGAAGCGAGGTGAGTTGAGCCCTCGGTATGTTGGTCCCTTTGAGGTTCTGAAAAGAGTTGGCACTGTAGCTTACCAAGTGGGGTTGCCGCCGAAAATGAGTGGAATGCATGATGTGTTTCACGTGTCACAGTTGAGGAAATATGTGTATCATCCAACTCATGTTCTGAAATTTGAGGAGATAGAGTTTCAACCTGATGGCACATTTGAGGAATCACCAGTAAGAATTCTAGCGGTTGATCAGAAGAAATTAAGGAATAAGGTCATTTCTTTGGTAAAAGTCTTATGGTCTAAGTATGGAACGACAGAAGAGACTTGGGAATTGGAGTCAGTCATGCGAGACAGATACCCGAACCTGTTTGATCTTAGTTTCGAGGATGAAACTCCTATAAGGGGGAGGGAATGAAATACCCCACATTAGATTAAATTGGTTATTATATTATATATGATATAAGGTAGATTGGGGGGCCTTCTTTTGGTCAGCCAAAAACAGATTTGGGGAAGAAAAATCAGAAAAGGGGGCAGATCCGGACGAAGCCCTTGTCTTCTTCTTTTGGAGAGCACAACGAAGAGATGGAGATAGAGCCGCCTCCTGCCTTCTTCCGTTCGTTCGATTCTCGCCGGCGAGCCAGACCTGACCCCAAGTCGCTGCTGCTGTTCGTCGCTGCTATTGTTCATCGCTGTTGCTGTTCGCCGCTGCTGTTCGTCGCTGCTGCTGTGCGTTCCGGCGAAGTGAAGCCCGATCCCAACGTCGGAAATAAGGCCGATGACGAGGTAAGTGCAGTTGTGATGTTATGGTTGAACGACACCTTCTCGGTCTGATTTTAGGTTGCAGAACATTTCCTCTTGATTTCGCCGTTGTTGACAAATTGGGGGTTTTGGGCTGAATTGCTTTGTTGACAGGTTGGAGGTTGGACAGATTTGGGAAAGTGATAGCTCGGTTGGCAATTGCAAGGTTTTGGTCAACCAAAATTTGTTTGCTAAGGGTTGGTACGTAAGTGTTGGGTATTGATTTCGATTTTGGAAGTTTTGGGCTGATTTGGGGGTTGCAAGTAAGGGCATGGTATGTGTTGATTTAATGCGGAAAATTGTTCGGTTTGTTGTTGCAGGTTCATTCCGGATTGGTTGGCAGAGTCGGTGAATTCTAGGGTTGTGTCGATAAGTTTAAGGCAAGATGATTCTTGCTCGTTCTTTTACCTATCTCTTTTAAATAATTATTTTCGTATAATATTATTCTCAGCAATGATTTATACACATGTCCGTTAGATTGATTTAGAACTGCGGGCATAGAATTAAATGGTTGAATGTGTGGATATTGATTGTTTGTTGGTTATTGGTTGTGTGTTGAAAATGGGTTGTGTGCTTGATTATTGGTCTTGTGTTGGATACTGATTGTTTGCTTGATCGTTGGTTATTGGCAGATATTGGTTATGTGTTGGGTTATTGGTTTTGTGGTGAACCTGGTTGAATGTGTTAGTTGTTGTTGCCTTGTGTTGTGATTGACTGGATGTTGGTATGGTAGTTGATTGTAGCTAGTTGATGTGATTAGTTATGTTGGCAGATTGCGATGGTTGGTTATGTGGTTGATTGTTGTTGATTGTTAGTGGAGCCAGGGTTGATATGCGTATCACCCGACCACATAGGGTGTGACCTACGTTGGTTAAGGTTGGGCCGGGGTGATGATTGCCTCACCCGACCACGTGAGGGTGTGACCTTGCGTTGGTTAATGGCCACGATTGGGTGGTGAGTGTCCCACCTTGTATCTTGCTTGTGTGTTTCAGTTATGTAGGCGAACAGTACTCCTCATAGCTGGGCCGGGGTTGATTCTGCGTATCACTCGACCACGTGAGGGTGTGACCTTGCGTTGGTTAATGGCCACAACCGGAGGGTGATCGTCCCCTCTTTAGACTAGGTTTGGATATTGGTATCTTAGGGTGATGAGTGTCTCACCCGTTTATGTGTTCGTTGAGGCGAAGGTTGGAATGGTTAGGGTGATGATCGTCTCACCCGTTTATGCTCTTGTTGAGGCGGAAATTGGTTTGAATGTGTTAGTATAGTAGTGAGTTCGATATAATTGGTTAGCCTTGGTTACGTGTTAGTAGTAATATGTATATGTATATGTATATGTATATGTATATGTATATGTATATGTATATGTATATGTATATGTATATGTATATGTATATGTATATGTATATGTATATGTATATGTATATGTATATGTATATGTATATGTATATGTTTCGTAATGTTGATTAGTTGACATGTTGGTAGTAGGAAAGGAAGATGGATTGGGTGTGTTAGTAAAGTTGGATTGGATCGTCTCACCGGTTTCCCCGTTGTGTGGTTGAGGTTGGGTTGAATGTGGCTAGCATCATGAAGAGTTGGAGAGGAATGGTTAATTAATGGTTATGTGATAGTAGTTGTATATAGTTGGATAGAATTGGTTAATATGGGTTACATGTTCTTAGTATATATATGTATGGATATATGTGGGAGTGTTATTAAGTGGCTTTAGTTGATTGTTGTGACAAATCTCTATGTTTTAAATTGTTTTGGCTTGATGATTCTTGCTAGTCTTTCCTTAGACTAACCAACCTCGGTTTATGTTTCGGGTCCACCAGTCAACTAGTCCTTGCAGGTTGGCAGCAGCAAGGGGGTTCTTGATCACATATTCGTCTTCACAGTTAAAGATTCAGTTTTGCATCAGATTTGAAAATGTTGTATTCACTACCCGTTGTTTTGGATATAAATTGATATATTGAACTTGATACAAGGTTTAAGTGTTGTTTCAACTTGGAACAGGGATTTGATGTTGATAACTTTTGTGTATTTGGAAGTATTTCGGGTTTTCATTTTTCTAAAATCGCCTTATAGACCTTCTGGTCTATGGCACTGTGACACCCTGAGTCGGGGTGTTACAGTAACCATAAGATATAACCAAATTGGATATAACCAAATTGGATATAACTATAAGATATAACCATAATATATAACTATAGGATATAACCATAGTATATAACTAAAGGATATAACCATAGTATATAACTATATGATATAACCATAAGATATAACTAAATGATATAACCATAGTATATAACTATAGTATATAACCATAAGATATAACCAAATTGGATATAACTATAAGATATAATCATAATATATAATTATATGATATAACGATATGATATAATCAAATTGGATATAACCATATTATATAATTATAGGATATAACGATATGATATAACTATAAGATATAACCATAGTATATAACTATAGGATATAACCATAAGATATAACCAAATTGGATATAACTATAAGATATAACCATAATATATAACTATAGGATATAACCATAGTATATAACTATAGGATATAACCATAAGATATAACTAAAGGATATAACCATATTATATAACTATAGGATATAACCATAAGATATAACCAAATTGGATATAACTATAAGATATAATCATAATATATAATTATATGATATAACGATATGATTTAATCAAATTGGATATAACTATAAGATATAATCATAGTATATAATTATAGGATATAACGATATGATATAACCATAAGATATAATCAAATTGGATATAACTATAAGATATAACCATAATATATAACTATAGGATATAACCATAATATATAACTAAAGGATATAACCATAGTATATAAGCAAATTGGATATAACTATAGGATATAACCATAATATATAACGAAATGATATAACTATAGGATATAACCATAAGATATAACCAAATTGGATATAACTATAAGATATAACCATAGTATATAACTATAAGATATAACCATAGTATATAACTATAGGATATAACCATAAGATATAACCAAATTGGATATAACTATAAGATATAACCATAGTATATAACTATAGGATATAACCATAGTTTATAACTATAGGATATAACCATATTATATAACTAAAGAATATAACCGGAGTATATAACTATAAGATATAACCGTAAGATATAACCAAATTGATAACTATAAGATAACCATAGTATATAACTATAGGATATAACCATAGTATATAACTAAAGAATATAACCGTAGCATATAACTATAAGATATAACCAAATTAGATATAACTATAAGATATAACCATAGTTATATGTGATTTTCGAGAATAATAATAACAAACAATTAATATCAAACAAATTGGTGGAGAAACGTACATGAATAAAAGTATATTGAAACCTTATGGTTATATCTTATAGTTATATCCAATTTGGTTATATCTTATGGTTATATCCTATAGTTATATACTATGGTTATATCCTTTAGTTATATACTATGGTTATATCCTATAGCTATATATTATGGTTATATCGTATAGTTATATCCAATTTGGTTATATCTTATGGGTATATCATATAGTTATTTACTATGGTTATATCGTATAGTCATATCCAATTTGGTTATATCATATCGTTATATCCTATAGTTATATACTTTGGTTATATCCTATATTATATTCTATAGTTATATACTATGGTTATATCATATAGTTATATACTATGATTATATCTTATAGTTATATATTATGGCTATATCATATATTATATTTTATAGTTATATCCAATTTGGTTATATTCTATAGTTATATACTATAGTTATATCATATATTATATCATATAGTTATATACTATGGTTATATTATATAGTTATATACTATGATTATATAGTGTAGTTATTTTCAATTTGGTTATATCCTTATAGTTATATCCAATTTGATTATATCCTTATAGTTATATCTAATTTGGTTATATCCTTATAGTTATAAGATATAACCATAGTTATATGTGATTTTCGAAATAATAATAACAAACAGTTAATATCAAACAAATTGGTGGAAAAATATACATGAATAAAAGTATATTGAAATCTCATGATATAAACAAATTTATTGCCATGTAACCTTGATAACGTCTATTACTAGAGTCAAATGCAGATTTAAAAAAATATGTTATTCGCTTTGTTGCTTTTAGGATTTTTTTTTTCTGTGCTAGAATCTGGCGTAGAAGGCAAATTTCAAAAATTCCCCCAAGTCCCATATCTCAAATAATCATATTTTAGCTCTACGCATGTATCTTGCATATGCAAGATACCTGCGTAGAGAAATTTTCTCCTCTACGCAGAAATCTGACGTAAGCCAAATACCCGCATAGAAAAATATAGTGTGAAAGGACGAAAATGGTAGTGCATATAATAACTGCCCAAATTATATATATTGGTGACCACTTTTTTCTTCCTCGATCTCTTTTTTGCACCAACAAGGTAGCAAATTGTCACATGCATTTTTCGTACTAGCTACCGATTTACCAGATGCATGATCTAGCGAAAGGAGTCTTGGTTTCTGAAAGCACCACCCATTAAAGCGTCTCAACTCATATTACGCCTACGAAACGAAGATTACAGATTATTTTCATCTAAGGTTTGTACGTACGTACGTAGGAGCACCACCCATTAAAAGATACATATAAAGTTTAATCTTAGCTATATCTTATTTTCTCAAGCTTAAATGTTACACTTAATTTTTTAATCTAAATTTAACGATTTCTTAGTGTAGATTTTGAGAATGGAATAACATCAATCAACACCTTATTGATTTTAATTACTGGTAGGTTGAGGAATTAATCACCTAGCCGGCCCTGAACAAAATTTGTACAGTACGATTAGATAACTTTTAAAAATTCTTTTGTCGGTTGGTGAATTTTAGGAAAGTTATATCTTTTCCGTGCATCAAATTAATTAAGTGGTGCCACTTCATTCATTCATATCGATCAGTTATCTATCTCTTTTTTTGAGTAACATACATGATATATATATATCGATAAGCTAAGGTTTATACTACAAGATGGGGGTGCTTCGGCTCAATCACATTACTTATAAGTATATGATTAGAGGTATGATATTCTACAACTCACGGTACAATCAATCTTACAATATCTTTTTAAAATGATAAAAATAACTCTAAATAATATTAACTATCACATTTAAACCAAAAATAATACGAGCTTTAGAAATTATAAAAACGTACCTAAACTATGACAATATAAATCAAATATGGTATGAACATATGTTTTCCAGTGAATTTTCTAACGAGAAAGTTGAGAGGGAGCCGAAAATATAATTTGTCAAAAAGATTTACACATCAAATTACACTTTATTTGTATAATAGTGACTGGTTTGTTTAAAAACTGATATGTCAAAAAATATGACTGCTTTTCTTTTGTTTGTGCTCCTGTAAGATGTGAATTACTGATATTGGTTTGTGTATTTTTTTATTTTTTTATTATATAAATGATGTGTAATTTAATGTGTTAAACTGAAATATGACAACTCATTTTTCCGACTCCACATCAGCAAACCGTCGGAAAATATGTCCATACCATTTTTGGTTAATATTGACATAGTTTGGGTATATGTTTACAATTTTTAAAGTTCGTATTATTTTTTGTTCAAGGCTGATAGTTTGTATTATTTAGAGTCATTTTTCCTTTTAAAATTGTATTTACATTGTATTTTATAAATTTTATATATTAGTAAATTTTTAATATTATGAAATTGTAATTTGCTTTGTTTTAAATGAAAATTATAAAATAATTCTATTTTACCTATTAAAAATATAAACAAAACCTTTTCGATACTAAAAATTTAGAAATATATAAAATTAATTATTTACAATAAAAACAATTTTTTTTTGAATATATATTAGTTAATTTATGTTATATATATATATATATATATATATATATATATATATATATATATATACTTGAATGATGTACCAACTACCAAGGGATGTATTGTTAATAGTAGAGGATCCTCCCTCATAGATTAATGTCAACTACTAATGAGATAGTATTGGTTTGGTAGTCGTAGATCTGTCAAAAACCGACCCAATCCGAAAACCGACTCGACCCGACCTGAAAGGACCCGAATCCGAACTCGACCCGAACGTCACTAGGTCAAGAAGGATCCGAATCCGACTCGACCCGAACGCAAATTCGAGCTCGCGGGTCCCCTTTATTTTGTACTCCCTCCGTCCCATAATGTTCGTCCTGTTTCCGTTTTGGGCGTCCCCTTTTGTTTGTCCTACTTCACTTTATTTCTTTTTCTATCCATCTTTTTTTTCCAACATTACCCTTATTCATTCCATCTTTTATCCAAAATATCAATTTCTTCTTCCCTACTTTACACATCCAATCATTCTCACCTACCATCTCAATCAATCTCAAACTCCATTAATATCCACCATTTTTATCCATAACCTAAAACTTAATAAACCATATTCCATTAACCTAATTAATTAAAAATTAATTAATTAATTAATTAAACTAACAAAATTAACCAAACTACTCCTAAATCCATTAACTTAACCCAAATCCATATTTTTAACCAAACTAACCCAAATCCACACTCATATTTTAACCTAACTCAATATCCCTAACCCATATTAACCTACCCTAAACCCATTAACCACCCGGCCTAATCTACCCAGCCCAATTACCCTCGGCCTAATCTACCCAGCCCAACCCATATTAACCTACCCTAACCCTAAATACCCTAATCTCATTCTCACTCTCATTCACCTCGCCGCTCTCTTCTCTTCTCCTCTCTCATTCTCTCTGAAACCCTAGAGCATCTGAGCTCTCTTCTCCTCTCTCGTCTGAGCTCTCATTTGTGCTCTCATCTGAGCTCTCACTCTCCTTGAAGGTGCCTTACTCTCCTTCTCTACTCTCTCGTCTGAGCTCTCTACTCTCTCGTATGAGCTCTCTCTGAAATCCTAAACCCTAACTCATCTGAGGTCTCGATCTGTTGCAGATCTGCTTCGCCGGTGATTAATCTGCTCCGGCTGTCCCCAAAACACTAAAAAAGCTTGCTCCTCCTCTAGATCTATCCATATCTCCCAAAACCCGTCCAAAAAACCCTAAATCTCAGATTTGAGTGCTTTGAAAACCCCCGTCCCCTGGGTTTCATTCTTTGTTTGCATTCATGGGTGATTCAGACCTATTTAAGTCCGATGGGACCTGGACTTTTGATGCACTTTTTGTTGCTTGCTCTAAAGCTCCACAGTGCGAGTGGGGTGGCGATTGTCATGAGAATCACACTTACACTCCTGTTGGCTCAGAGGAAACTGTGGAGGGGATGATGTGGTCTGAGCCCCCAGAGATCGTTGTGCTCCCCGATACCCCTGAGATTGTTGTCCTCCTTGATTCCCCTGAGATTATTGTAATCCCTGATTCCACTGACGATGAAGCTGCGGTTCAGTCTTCTGACAAAAGAATCATCCTCGATGATGGTGATGTTGCCTCTAATTCTGATGTTTACCTCCTAAGATTGCTCTGTACACAAAATGTTCAATCTTTGTCATATATTGCTAAATAAACTGGCTGTCTTCAAGTGCTTCTTCAATGTCTTGATCTTCATATACTGTTGTCCCTTGTTGACTCTGTTGGCCTGCTATTGATGTTCCTGGTTGATCTGCTTGTTGTGCACCCCCATGCACTATGTCCCATGCTTCTATGATAGCCCACATAGGTACGTGCCTTGATCTCTCTTGGTAGATTCCCCTGAGCCATTAATTTCTTCTTGTTTACATGTGGCATATCATACTCATTGTCTCCCTTGTATTTAAGTATTTCATTCATAACAAATTGTAGTGTCATCCACACATCTCTTAGAGTTGTAGGGGTCAATTCAAAAAATGTTTCATGCACTGCTTGTACCATATGATCAATACTTGTTGGCATCTTCTTGTGCATGAGTGACTGAATGCTTCTGAAAAATCCTAGATCTAAGATGTTTACATCTGGACTATTAGTTGGCTGTTATATTAAAATGAAGGTGAATCCATCCTGAATGTATACCTGTTGCCATTCTGGATCTCCTTGAGTTATATGGGCCCTTGCATTGTCTTGTTGTATGAATATAACTCTTTGAGCTCCATCTTGTGGCCATTTTGCCTTGATTGCTGGAATGATTTGGTTTATTAACATGTTCCTTGTCACTTGCTTGTTGACTGATTCAACTAGCTTTGTAACTAGTGTTCCCTTCTCTCTGTTTTTGGATGACCTTTTTGCTGCTTGTTGATATGTGAATGGAAAGATTCATATCTTTCCATCAAAAATACACTGTCCCTCTGCATCAAATCTAGGCCTTGCTACAACTGCAGTGAACATAACTTTGGGAATGAATTTAGATGAATTTGCAGCTCTGTACTTGCCCCTTTTATTCTGTGCTAGATATACTCTCTGTGATTTCTTTGATAGAAAAAACCACTTCTCATCCAAGTGTACAAAATCAAACATTGGATAATACACTGACTTAGCTTCTACAGTATCCCCTTGTAGTAACTTCAGTACCCAATCCAACCTAGCCTTCTTATGTCCCCCACTCAAACCAGGATGGAGTGGATTTGTATGTGGCTGTATTGTACCTTGCTTGACCATCCTATGCACTTTGGTTTTTGAAATACTAAGCTTGCTAGCTAAGTCTCTAATGCATGACCTGTCTCACATGCTCAGTGCTGTGATTGAATCCATCTCTACTTGAATTCCTTTTCTACCATATTTGTGATACTTTGTGTTTAGATTGTACCTCTGGTGTACATTATGTTGCTTCTTGGCTGTGTTTCAAAGTCTGCCTATGCACCTTGTTGACATGTTGAACTCTTGTGCAGCTTCCTTTATTGCACCATGTGGTAATTGTCCCTCTTTAGATCTCGTTAGCAGAGCATGCAATATGTGCATTTTTTGATCACTGCTGAGCCTGGTATTTTGTGTTGGCTGATGATGTTGGGTTGCCTCTGTGTTGTGCTCTGCTTCTGATGACTGTCCCTCTTCATCTCCTGGTTCCTGGTTTAGATCAAAACTATGTTCATCTTGTTCCATGTCCCCTGCTGACCCATTGAGTTCTTCGAACTCTTCTCCATCATAAATGTACTCATCTGGAAGTGGAGCTTCATTTAAGTCAAAAGCTGAGTCCATGACACCACCAGGCTGTGATGCAGATTATTCTCTGTTTTGCTCTGAATTTCAGTAAAGCTTTGAATGTAAATTCTGTAAATCCCCTGCATAATGCTGTAATTATATCCTAAGTCCCCAAAATTTGCAGAGATTGTTTAGGGCAATTATATCCTAAGTCCCCAAAATTTTGAAAGTGGATCCATGTGGTTGCTAATGCTCCCCTTTCATTGGACGATTTTTCATCTGTGGTAATTTACCACAGATTGCACTGTAGCAGTAATAATTACAACTTGTACTTTAATAAAATTTCTTAATTGAAGAGATTTTTATACTTTAGGACAAATATTTCGGGACAGAGGGAATATATTTTATTTCATTTATATTAAATATTTTAATATATTTTATTAAATAATAATATAATATAAATTATATTATTATAATTATTTTATTAAAGTTAAAAATCATAATAATAATCATAAAAAATGACATGTTCGACCCGTCGGGTAAATCCGAACCCGCCCGACCCGAAAATTTTTACCAACCCGATCGACCCGAACCCGACATGACCCGAACCCGACTAACCCGATCCAATTAGGTTTACAATTTTTAGTTTTAAAACGTTTTTATTTTTCTATAATTATTAATTTAATTGCTTTAATTTGAACATACATATATTAATAATTACCTCAATTTTTACAACTATCAAAAAAAGTTAATTTCGAAAGATCTGTGTTTGATTTGAAAACGAAACCGGAAACAAATTTTTTACAGGATTACCGAACGCGCCCTCCCTTATCAGCTTAACACAGAATATTCTCCGAGTAGAGTTCGTCATTCATTTATGGATTTTTCTAACCAATCATGTGTTAAATTTTTTTAGAAATTTTAATTTTTTTTAAATGAATTCAATTTTTTTTTTTAGATTTATATTTTTTAATAGAAATTTTTAACCTATGCCTATAAAATATAAGTCAGAAAAAACCGTTCATTTATTACAGTTATTTTTTTCGACAACTTGCGAAGACCTTGCCGTCTGAACTGAATCCTCACATATAAATCTTCTAATAGTTGTTGACTCGTTCCAATCTATCTACTTGACTCGTTCCAATTAATCTAATAGTCTCATGTGCTTGCATTGTGTCGATTAAGCTAGCAGCGCCAACTTATTTCATTAATCTTAATTAATCGTTTCGTTGCCCCTAATTCTAGGCAAGAACTAATTACCTACTACATACGAAAGTGTGTAATCTCCAAATGACATGTATATATATATAGAAGACCAAATATATAAAAACCGTACTGTAATTACGTAAGTTAAGCTATATATTAATTATAACATATACGTATACTTATAATTAAATGCTAACTTTAGCTGGTTATGGTTGATAGTTGATACTTGATACCCTCACGGTCGTGGTTTGAAGAAGAAAAAAGACCACGTTTCCAGCTACACAAACTTTTGGTTGAAAAATTCACGAGATCGAATAAATGAAAAGTCAATGTGGCTTAGAAACAATGAAGCAGCAGCAAATCAACAATTAATATATGACAGAGATTTCCAATTGCTTTAATCAACTAATTAATACGTACATATATATCATTACCACATGTATACATATGACTTTGCATGTGTTGACCCAGTGGATCATATAGTATATATATATATATACTATGTTATTAAGCTTTATACTATGTTTCTATATATATATATTTATAGCATATATGTATATATAGAGAAAAATTACATAAATGAAAATGAATAATGAAGAAGCAAAGTTGTACGTAATCAGGGGTTCCAGTTGAGGAGCTCTTCAATCATCTGCAACGCAACCTTCTCCTCTTCGCTCATGCCGGCGTTGATCCGGGTCGGGGAAACCGGATCGGGGCTGCAGGATTCGGATGAGATTTGGAGCTTGGACTGCTTACCGAGCTCGACCCGCATGACCCAGCTGGACCCGGCAGCCGACCCGGCCCGTTTCTGCCACACGCCGATCCGGGAGTTGTCCGTGTCAAGCCTCAGACACGTGAGCGACGGCGACGGGTCTTTGCACTGTCTCCTCAGCTTGGTGCTCACCATTTCTGACAACGCTTTTCCGCCGTGGGATGAGCTCCCCTTGATCGACTGATTATGATGATGATTCATCACAGCCGTCGACGTTGACCTGGTCGTTGTCGTTTCCGCGTCCCTTTCGGATGGAAAGTTGGTCTTCGCCGTTCGACCGTTGATCAGGATGCTCGCTTGATCGTACGCTCTAGCTGCTGCCTCCGCTGTCTCAAATGTGCCTAACCATATCCTTTTCTTCCTACACCAACAACGTACACAATTAACCAATTACTTCACGAATCGTGTCAATTCAACAACTATAATATCTATCAAAGAAGTGACTTAGCTAATCAATTAAAATTTGTGCTCACAACATCATTTGATGCATAAGAAGTTGGTTCGAAGAGGGTTAGTAACATTAGTTCATTAATTATATAATAGATGATCCGTTCTAATATTCAATCAATTAAGGAACTGTATTTGAACAGAAGTAGAGAGGGGTTTACGTACAAGAGAGGATGACGAATCTCGGCAACCCAGGAGCCCCACTGGCGTTGTCTGACGCCTCTGAACTTCTTAGATCGTACCATTGTGATGTTCTGTTCTGTTCTGCAGTACGTAGCGCAGCTAGAGATTTAATTGAAGGCACACATAATAAGTAATATTGTAGAGGAAAAAGAAAGGAGGAGCGCAGGATAAACTGACTGCAGAGGAATAATATATCAGAGATGTACGTGATTGTGTGTGTGAGAGAGAGAGGGAGGAGTTATAGAAGCACAACACACAAACAAAAGAAATAGCAAATTGGGTGTCGGTGGAATTAAATGAATTATGAGATAGCTCAGCTACTATCTTATACGTAGTAGAGAGTTGCATTTATTGCTTACGCCTACCTTGCTTTCAATTTTCTTTAAGCGCGCAATTGATGAATGATGAGCTAGTGTACGTTATTACACACACATGCACACGTTAGCGAGCCACCTATAGAATCCAAACACTTGTAGTTTGTACGTGCTATTCAAGTTTAGGTACGTACGTGCGCGCCACAAACTGCATAGAGTACGTGAATTTGGTTAGGGTTGTCGACACTCACAAACTAATGAATTATAATTGATTGAGTTTATTGCCAGTTGAATGAGTTTGATCGTCGATCAATATATGTGAACCGTGCTTAATTTATTAAGTAATGAATGAATTTGGGGCCTGAAGAGTGCGAAAGGAGTACTAATGCCTCGGATTTTATTTTAGCATAAACTACGGAGTATATATATTAGGAGTATTAATGAGTTAGTATATCAAGTGTAGTATAGCTATATATTATTAATGGATCAACAAAGGCGTATATAAGATACGATATCGAGCCAATTTCATGAGTAAGTAAGTATTAAAGGTTCAATTTCTGATAGTATTAAATTTTGATTATTTTTTTTTTGGTCAAAGGAGAGGCGGCACTCTCGCACGTTTTATTAAAAAAAAAACCGAAACTAAAGTCTGACCATCCGGGGGTAAGACACACCCCTAACATCCTCAAGCAACAAATGAGAAACAGTGGACACAGGTTCACTCAAAACATGAAAACCAGCAGGAAAATTAAAAGCAATAGACGCAAGGTGATCCGCAACGCGATTTGCCTCACATTTAGTCCCTACTAAGTAAGCTCTGGCACGCACGCACCAGGCTGGAGTGGAGGAAGATGTTTTTGAAGTAACGCAATCACCAAAGATGAATCCGACTCGAGCATCACCAGTCGAAAACCCTTGTCCCAAGCAAGCTGCAGACCGTGATGGATGCCATGAAGCTCCGCCTGAGGCACAGAGCAGATGCCCAAATTCTGGACAAAACCTGCAATCCAGGTACCATCGGCATCACGAAGAACGCCCCCAGCACTAGCCATACCAAACAGCCCGATCTTGGACCCATCCGTATTGAGTTTAACCCAGTCCCGAGTCGGCCTACACCACGCCACCAGGATCTTCGACCGCTTCGGCACCAGTGACATAGCAGGACGCCCAACTCTCACACGCCCAAACTCGGACGTTTGGTGAAGAAGAAACCGAATAGCTTCCGTCACACCCAGTCGACCTCTATCTGAAGTCCGAAAAATGTGCTGGTTTCGCCACCGCCAGGTCCACCAAAGGGTGACCACAAACAGAACCTCAGGCGCATCACAACCACTGAACTGCCACTGACCCGTAATGCCCTTCCACACCCACTCCATGGGTTCAGTATAAAGAAAAACATCAGCCCCACCCTGACTGGTCTGCCGAAGTTTCCGCCAGATCTCCGCCACTTTGCTACATTCCCGAAACAAATGCATCAACGACTCATCAGCCATCAAGCAAAGACCACACCTCGGATTGGAAGAGAGGTGACGACGAACCCGCTCCACATTCGTCATCAGCCGGCCCCGAACGCCAAGCCAAAGGAAATGCTTGATCCTCTCCGAAACACCCAACCTCCAGATCCGTTTAAATATGTCCACAGACTACGCCGAAGGGGTGGAGAAATGAAGGAGAGACCGATACGCCGAACCAACCGAATACTCCCCATTAGCGGTGAGAGCCCAGCAAATGGAATCACTCACCCCCGAAACCCGATCAACGCAGATACCCGAAATATTCATCAGCACAGAGGCAGGGAGAGCACCACTAAAGGCCTCCCAATTCCATCCTCCATGCGCAGTCAAGAGATCACCAATCCTGTATTGCAAGTCCGTCTCGGCCACCTGCGTAGTAGCCAACTCGATTAAAGGCCGCTCACACACCCACCGATCAGTCCAGAAGCGAATAGTCTGTCCATTCCCCACATTCCAACAGATCCCAGGCGAGACAACCTCCTTCAAAGCCCATCGAATTCCCTTCCAAATATAAGACTTACAAGACGCCTTAGTTTGCACCAACCTGCTACCCTCAACCCGAAGCACATATTTAGCCTTCAACAAATCGCCCCACAAACTAGCAGACTGATTAAGCAGGCGCCAGCCCAACTTGCCCAACACCGCAAGATTAGATTTCTTACTCTCACGAATACCCAGCCCACCCACCTCTTTAGGCAAACAAACCTCCGACCAACAGACCAAATGAGGATGGCGAGCACCATTCCGATTTCCCCAAATAAAAGCCCGATACAGCTTATCCAGAGCATCCCACGTCGACTGTGGGAGTTTCACAACATTCATCGAATAGAAAGGAAGCGACGACAAAACCGACTTCGTCAGAGTGACCCTGCCAGCAAAGTTGAGCGAACGAGCCTTCCAACCCGCCAATTTAGCATGAGCCTTCGTAATAATATCACCAAAAGTATCCTTATTCACCCGTCTGTGGAGGATGGGCAGGCCGAGATACTTCCCAAGATTCTTAGTGATTTCCATTCCACTAATCTGCTGCAATTGATCGACCACCGCCTGAGGAGTATTTGGAGAAACAAACACTTTCGACTTCGCACAACTCACCTTCTGGCCCGAAGCAAGGCAGAATTTATTCAGTACCTCCATAATAAGAGTCATCTGGGGCCCCGACGCCTCCGCCATTAACAAGATGTCGTCCGCAAAGAAAAGGTGAGAAGTCTTGGGAGCATTGCGACACGCCACAAAGGGATGCCAACGACCCAAATTCACCTCCTCGTGAATCATATGGCTGAGGCGCTCCAAGCACAACACAAAAATATACGGAGATAGGGAATCCCCCTGACGGATGCCACGAGTCGGAGTAAAAGAGTCACAAGCCTCCCCATTCCACAAAATGCTCATAGACGCCGTACGGACACACTCAGCAATCCATGCAATCCAACAATCAGGTAGGCCAACATCCCTTAACGTATCTGAGATGAAATCCCAGTTCAGGCGGTCATAAGCTTTCTCAAGATCTAGCTTTAGAATCATCCAACCCTTTCGCCCTTTCTTACGCTGCACCGAATGGACCAACTCCTGAGCTAAGACAATATTATCCGTAATAAGGCGCCCAGGAATAAAACTATTCTGCGTCGGGCCAACAATTTTTAACATTACGGGTTGCAAGCGTTTAGCCATCATCTTTGTGATAATCTTATAAAGCACATTACACAGACTAATCGGGTGAAATTGGGTCACCTTATCAGGGTTCACGACCTTCCCAATTAAAGTAATCAAAGTTTCATTCACCCCCGGAGGGAGAGCGCCTGTGGCAAAGAAACTCCGCACAAAAGCACAGACCGAGGGCCACACCGTCTCCCAACACTTGTGGTAAAAAATCGGTTGAAAGCCATCCCTACCCGGAGCCTTCAGAGCCCCCATGCTTTTCACCACCCTCCAAATCTCCTCGTTTGTCACTGGGCTAAGTAAGGGAGCCAAATCCTCCTCAGTAAGGCCAGGAAAACCACCCCTGGGAA
Organism: Rheum nobile; assembly: GCA_027886185.1. Classification (NCBI taxonomy): domain Eukaryota; kingdom Viridiplantae; phylum Streptophyta; class Magnoliopsida; order Caryophyllales; family Polygonaceae; genus Rheum; species Rheum nobile. Next base: position 2,079,232 of record WOAB01000236.1, on the reverse strand, counting down.
GCGTCGTACCCTCATGAACCACCGGGGGGTTCGAGTATAGCTCAGAAAAATACTCCACCACCATCTTTTCCAGATCCGCCTTATCGACGACCCAGCTATCATTATCATCCTTCAACGCAGTGACGTGGTTACTCCGCCTACGGATGACCGTGCTCGTATGGAAAAAGGAGGTGTTGCGATCACCATACTCCAACCATTGGATCCGGGATTTCTGGCGCCAAAGAAGCTCTTCCTGATGAAGGACATCATCCAAAGCAGCCTGAAGATCCCTTTGCAGGAAGAGCAGACGATCGGAAGCCCCATTAGCCATAGCCCGCTCGATGCCATTTAAGCGAGCAAGAAACTCCTCCTTCTTAAAATGAACATTTCCAAATACTTTACGGTTCCACACTTTCACCTCTTCTTTGAACTCCGCCAGGGCCTTCGGAGTCTCCACATTTCTCTTCCACTTTTCGACAAGTAATTGCATAAAGGATTGGTGAGAAAGCCACATGGCATCGAAGCGAAACGGCCGACGAGCCCGATTCCCCTGAGTACGAGGGTCCAGCGACAAACATAACGGGTTATGGTCAGACCTCACAGCAGGGAGATGCCTCACAACAGCCTCCTCCCATCTCACTCTGCCCTCACTATTGGTAAAAACACGGTCCAAACGTTTTTTGATCAGTTGTGGAGCCTCCGACCCCCTCGACCAGGTGAAGCGAGACCCAATAAAACCCATATCAATAAGATCCAAATGAGATATCACATCCGCGAACACATGAGAATCCACAAAAAGGCCCCCTGAACCTCCCGAACGCTCCTCCAGGGAGAGAATGCAATTAAAATCACCCCCCAAGAACAAAGGTCCCGAGATGGTGGACACAGTCTGCTCAAGATCAATCCAGAACTGGTGACGGCGTGGGGAAGAAGGAGGAGCATAGACAATAACCAGATTCACCTCATCACTACCACACGAGACCGTAGAATGAATAAAGTGGGGGTTACACAAAATAACCTGAACAGAAGTTGCCCCAGCATCCCAAAGAAGCCAAATTCCCCCAACGAAACCAACAGCCTCAACCCGAACATTATTAGGAAACCCCAAACTATCACAAACCTCCTGCGCTTGATCCCCCGAGACCTTGGGCTCAAGCAACGCAACAACATCCACCTTATTCTTTCTACGGTAATAGCGACAAATCCGCCTGAAACCTTTGCTCCAAGCACCTTGAGTATTCCAAATGATGCAATTCATAAGGAAACAAAAGACGAGGGAATAGGGGCAAACCAACTAGACTCCTCTCGGAGTCAAGTTACCATCAGAGCAAACAAATGCTTCCATATCAATATCTCCCCCATGAGCGTCCAGGTCGATATACCATGTATGGTGATGACGCTCCCCCGGGTCAGGAGGTAATCCTTTCGCAATTTCACGATCCATATGCTCCGACGAAACAATCAGACCAACCCCCGTGTCCACCTCCATGTTCTTCTGAAAATCCGGTAACGATCCCGAAATAACAGCACATGGATCCTGAACGGAGCTGGCAGACGAGTTTTGAGGATGGAGGGGATGAAGTTCCCCTGTTTGTGTCACATTTTGGGCCGAAATGGACACTTGGGCCGGAATGACCACTTGACCCAACAACTTATCAGAAGCAGCCTCCAACTTGGCCTGTTTGCCTCCCCCAGTAGATCTCTTTCTATTGGGCTTAGAGAGGCCCAAGTCCCCTCCCCCAGCATTGCCTCCTTGTGTCAGCCCATCTCCTGGGACTTTCCCACTAGCATCCCCCTTACCATTATGTTTATCCGTTGAAATGATATTTTCCTTGTTCTTCAAACTAGCTCCAATATCGCCCTTATCTTTTTTACCCGAAATTATCTCCGTCATATCTTCCCCCATATTTTCCATCTCAGCAAAACGATTTTTTTCCAGATTCTTTCCCGATACCCCCCGTAATCCTCGGAGATTTGTCAACTTTCCTGGGATATGATTTTTCATCAACCGCCATCCAGCTTCCCACGTCCCGCTTCTTCGCCGGAAACTCACGGCCAGGCACATGCCCTAAGCTGCTTGGAGTGACCTGCGAAACACCTTTCATACCGCCCTGCACCATCATCTGGGCCGACTGAGGGCATTTATCCACGAGGTGCCCATACATACCACAACGGAAGCAAATTGTGCGGAGCCCTTCATATTCCAGAAACACTTTATCTCCATTAACTATAATTGAGCCCAACAAAGGCTGCGTGATATCAATTTTGATACATATTCGAGCAAACTTCCCCCTAGCCGCCGCCAAAGTCTGTAAGTCAACCCGAACAGGATTCCCAATCGCCGTTGCAATCCCATAAAGGACATGCTCCTCGTACAACACCATAGAGAGGCCAGATAGGCGAACCCATGCATACGTCGTATGGATAATATCTGTATCGGGGCAAAAGAGGGGATCCAACTGCCTCACAACAATGTAGTTACCGAATATCATCCATGGCCCCTCCGTCAGGACGTAAAGGAAATCCTCCTCGAGTTCAAACCTAGCCACAAAATAGCCATTTGGGACATCCATGAGCGTCATGCGGCCTTTCAAATTCCACATCTGACGAACCCTACGATCCATTATTGCATGAGACACCGGGCGACCCAAAACCTTAACGATCACAGAATTCCTCCAAGCCGAATACAGCGAGTTCATTACATCCATATCAATATCCACATGAGGCATAGCGTCGACCCCATCCGGATAAGACACCTTTATTTTCCCGTCTTTCCAGAGGGCATCCTTAGCAAGCGGAGCATGGTATTGTCGCCGCCCACCCGCAATGCGCTCGCTCCAGGTCAGGGGAGGGTCCGGGGGATCCGGTGGTTCCCTGGCTGTCGGGGTAATCGGAGGGACAAGGGGGGGAAGGGGGGAAGTCATTGAGAGCGTTTCTATCGTATTAAATTTTGATTTACATTGGTGAAAGGGTGAACAAGAAAACTGATCGATAATTGGTTGTTTGGAAGGAAGGAAAAAGTCAGAAGAAGCCCGCTATATATATACGTACAGAGTACATGTAAATTACTGTAAGTGTAAGGGTTTGTTTGGCCTGGAGTTTATAATGTTTTTATAAATTATAAACATTTTTTTTTTATATTTTTCTATATCATCAAATATTCAAATTTTAAATACTACTATTTCAAAAAATATATATATATATATAAACAAACCTAACAAACAAATCCTAAATGTTCTAAGCCTTGAATTGAATGTTTTACTTCTGTAAAGGGTTCTCTGACACCTATAAAATTGTATATGGACCCTTATTAAACATCCCACTAAGTTAAATACAGTATTATACCTCATTTACTACGGCTCATATGAAACTTGATTTACCAGCTGGGCTGGAATTGTATTTGTCGGAAGGATTTAGGTTTTATAATTTGTGATTTTTTTTGTGAATTTTAGGTTGAATAAATGAATTTGGAACAATAGTAATTAAGAGAAGTAAAATAGAAAAAAGTCAACAAGAAAACAAAGGCGCTATACATGAACAAAGTAATGTAACATGCGCAATCCGTGAAGAGGAAATAAAGGAATATATAGTTGAGGAATGAAGCGTTGGTGATAAAGTTTAGAGAGAAAGATAATTTGATAGAAAATATCCTTGTTGATTTCATTGATCTAATTGGGTATTTATAGTTACAAATAGATATAAATCTATCTAACAAACTAACTAAGGGCATGTTTGTTATGTTGTTTATAAATCATTTATAAATAAATTTTACTTTTTTTTCTCCCTTTATATTTCCCCATAACATCCAATATTTAAATTTCAAATTCCATTTTTTCAAAAAAACCTCTTTATAAACAAAAAATCCTTTATAAACACACTTACCAAACAAACCCTAAAAGATAAGAGAATAAGTAAATAAAGATATACACAATATCTTAAAAATATATTCTCTAATACTCTCCCTCAAGTTGGAGCATATAGATCAATAATGCCCAACTTGCGCAGAAGATGGTTGAATTGGACATTGCCAAGCGCCTTGGTAAACAAATCTGCTAGCTGATTGCTAGAAGACACATGATGAGTGGCAACATTGCCAGCCTGAATCTGATCGCGAACCAAATGATAGTCGATCTCAATATGTTTGGTTCGTTCGTGAAACACCGGATTGGCAGCAATATGTAGGGCGGCCTGGCTGTCACAGAAAAGACGCATAGGGGAAGGATGATAGACACCAAGAGAGTGAAGTAATGACTTCAACCAAATGAGCTCGCAGCAAGTAGAGGCCATGGACCGATATTCCGCTTCAACAGAAGATCTAGAGATAGTAATCTGCTTCTTGGTCTTCCACGAGATAGGAGACTGACCAAGCATGACAAGTAAGCCAAGAGCATCAGGCAAAAGAGAGCAAGTTACAACTCAAATCACAATGACATGATTATGCCAGCTCGAAAAGTTCACTTTGTAACGGGCACACAGCAGGCGAGACCACAACTGGTCCGGGTTAGAAGTCATATGCTAACTGAGCTTGCTGATCAAAGCCAAATTAGCCATTTCAGCCTTGCGAATTCCAAGACCTCCACAACTCTTCGGATTGCAGAGAGAGTCCCAAGCAACGAGATGCATCTTCCGGCCATTCCCATCACTGCCCCACAAGAAGATCCTGCGCACATGGTCAATGCTAGAGCAAACAGACGGAGGAAGCAAAACAAATTGCATGGTGTAAAGAGGGATCGCCAATAACACTGATTTAACCAAAGTGAGTCTACCCGCAATATTCAGCGTTCTTGCCTTCCATCCAGCTAACTTGGCTTGGATCTTTTCCATAAGAGGATTGAAAGTCTCTTTGGAAACCCTCTTATGGAAAACCGTGATGCCCAGATAATGCCCCAGATTACGGGCAATCGGGATACCACTCATCCTCGTAAGGTCTTCCTCCAGCTGCCCCTGCACGTTCTTGGACACAAAGATTTTAGACTTTGCGAGGCTAATCTTCTGGCCAGACGCACCGCAAAAAGCTTCCAAGCAGTCACGGATAACCCCAAGTTGATCACAAGAAGCCTCGGCGAAAAGGAGAATGTCGTCCGCGAAAAAGAGGTGAGAAAGTTTGGAACCCCCTCTATTTAACTGAATGGGAGTCCAACTACCATCATCCACTGCTCTCTGGATACAGTGGCCCAATCTCTCAAGGCAAAGGACGAACAAATACGGAGAAATAGGGTCGCCCTGTCGAATGCCTCGTTTCATATCAAAGCTTTCAGAAATCTCCCCATTCCAAGAGAGGCGCATGCTACTAGAAGAAACACATTGGTGGATCCAAGAAATCCAGCATGGCGGGAGGTTAATGTCCTCTAGGGTATCAACGATAAATTCCCATCTAAGTCTATCATATGCCTTTTCGATGTCAAGTTTGAGGATCATCCATCATTTCCTCCCTTTCTTCTTTCTTATCGAGTGCACCACCTCTTGGAGAACGATCACATTATCGGAAATAAGACGACTCGGAATGAAGCTACTTTGCATAGGACTAACCAAATCCCCCATCAGAGGCTTGAGTCTATGGACAAGGGCTTTGGTAATGACTTTGTAGCTCACGTTGCAAAACCTGATTGGGCGGAATTGGTTGATAAGTTTCGGCTTCGCCACCTTGGCAATGAGAACAAGAAGAGTCTCATTCATTGATGGGGGGGGAGGATACCATCATTGAAGAAGTCTTGCACTGCAGACACCAAGGAGTCCCCCACAGTGTTCCAAAGCTTTTGATAAAACAAAGGTTGGAAACCGTCAAGACCTGAAGCCTTAAATGTCACCATCTCACCAACTGCACGTTTAATTTCCTCCAAAGAGACCTGACTAGCAAGACTCAAAAGCTCAGAACTAGGGATGATAGGAAAACCACCCCTAGGAAGAGTAGTCAGGGCCTCCAGGGAGTCCGGAGCGTACAGGTCGCGGAAGAACCCAAGGGCGTGGCCTTCAAGTCTCCTCTGATCACGACACCACTCTCCATCCTCCAGTTTGAGGGCCTGAATGTTGTTCCTTCTCCTGCGAATAATGGTAGAAGTGTGGAAGAAGGAAGTGTTACGATCACCAAAAGCAACCCATTTCTCTCTAGACTTTTGATACCACAACAATTCCTCTTGCTCCAAGACTCCATTCAGCTCAGATTATAGATCAATAGCACGCTTAATAAGGACCCGCGTGGGGCTGATTGCAATCTGCTGCTCAATGGCCTCCATTCTAGAGACAAGAATGTCCTTACGCACAAGGATGTCACCGAACACATTTTTGTTCCAGTTCACCAGATGGTTCATGAGCTTGCCCAGGGCAGTCACCAGGTTCGTCTGCGAGTCCCAATTGCTTTCCACAACCTCATCAAACCGGGGTGCGTGAGCCACGCAGCTTGGAATCTAAAGGGGCGTCTTCTCGGATACCCCGAGTTATGGCCTTCAAGGTGGGAGAAGGAGCGGGTTATGGTCCGAAGCAAGGCGAGGCAAGTGTTGGACCGTAGCTTCAGGCCATTTAAGCCTCGCCAGGTTATTCATAAAAATGCGATCGAGTCTCTTAGAAATGATGGTACGCTCTGAGTTACCAAGCGACCAGGTGAATAGGGAGCCACAAGAGCCCATGTCGATCAGATGGTTGAGGTTACTCCAGTTGCTAAACTGGAGGGAGTCCGACGAGAGGCCACCCGAGCCCCCTTGCCGTTCTTCAAGGCAACAAATGGTGTTGAAGTCCCCGCCAATGATCAAGGGTGCAGTAATGTTCGCAATTTCACGGGTAAGATGGTCCCAAAGACCTGCCCTCCTCTGAGCCGTAGGGCAGGCATACACCACAATCAAGTGGAAGGAGTTATTATCCATCTCAACGACTGCATGTATAAACTGAGTATCCTTGGTGATGATCGTCATAGGACAGTCAGCATCATTCCAAAGCAACCAAATGCCCCCACTCTGGCCTTGAGCTTCGGAACGGTCAAAGTGTGAGAAACTCGTCTTCCTACAGATCTCGTCAGCTCTCACGCCTGCAACATGAGTCTCAAAAAGTGCCAGAAACACTGGTTTATGCTTCCGAAGCATGTAACGTAGTGATCTCCGAAACCCTAGCTTAAGGGTCCCGAGACAATTCCAAAGTAGCCCTATCATAAAAAAACAAGATAGGAGAGAGGCCCTTCCATAGGGCAGAATTTACGAGCCTTGGGCCTCGGCCAGGGCCGATCCCGGTTGAGCATCTTCCTGCATTGAATCATCTTCAGAGATGTCCATCACAGCCTCCGGAGATATCTTCTCTCTAGGGTCTGGTGGGTTAACTTTAAAATTTTCAGTGGCGAAAATCATCACGGCAGGGGACTTCCGGGTCGCCTTCTCAACTGAAATCACGGTGCCCTCATTGAGCACTATGCGTGGGGGGGGGGGGGGGGGGGGGAGGTAACCATGCTAATGGGTTTGGGCGATGAAGACAAGGGTTCACTGAGTTGGGCAGGTTTAGGTCTAATGGGATTCTGGGCTGGCTTGGGATTGGGCTTTGGAGTGGTCGTGGTTTGAATACTAGCAGGCTTCTTCGTTTGGGCCTTAGAGGGCCCAATGATCTATTGAGAAACAGTGCTAAAGGTCTTAGCTGGCACTTTAGACCGAAATCTTTTCACTTGCCCTGAACTCTTCCTGCTTTTAGGCTTGGGGCTGCCTTGTCCTACATCTGACACCACATCCCCACCTACGACTTGTTTCCCCTTATTCTTCGAATGTCCTAGAGCAGGTTCCACCGCAGGCTCTTCCAGCCCTGCAAAACGATTCTCAGTTCTGATTTTTCCCGCCTGGTCACCATCAGTTCTGGCCCTGTAGCTCTGACTTTGGGCACGATACTCGGGATTCATCCAGGAGCCCCAAGACCCAACCGGAGATGGCTGCCGACGACTCGGATTTGGAGGGTTACTGGTGGAGGCAATATTGGCAGGCGCGACAACCTCATCGGAGGCTTCAATAGCGACCGGGCAATATTCCAGCAGGTGGCCGTATTTCCCACAGGCAAAGCAGATCTGTCGTAGTCCCTCATATTGAATCTGGAGCCTTTCATTGTTGACAAAAATCTCGCCTTTGAGAGGGCGATCTAATTCGAGCTCCACGCATACACGCGCGAACCTACCCCGGGTAGCATTCAATGCGTAACGGCCGGCCAATCGTGGAACTGATCGCGAAGAGCAAATTCCTATCATACATCATCATAGGAAGTCCCGAGATGCGTATCCAAACCCCAGTCGTATTAATGACAGAGGTTCTAGGATTAAAATCAAGCTCCCACCTCTTCATCGCGAGATAGTGCCCGAACATCGACCAAGGCCCACCAGAGAGGGCCCCTTCCAAGTCCGCTTCGTGCTCGAACCGAACGAGAAAGAACTCGTTGGGAAGGTCTGAGATAACCATACCTCCTGCAGGGTTCCATATCCTCTTTAGGCGCTGCTCGAAGGCCGGGAAGGAAATCATTCGCCCAAGGAGCTTTATGACCAAAGAGCAACGCCATGGATCAGCCAAGGCGTTAAGCACTTCATCATTCACAGTTATCCAAGGTGAACCTTCCAACCCCTTCGGATAGGTCACCGTGACCTGGCCGGAGCGAATGAGGTCAATGGAGATTTCCGGGGCTTGGCGCCAATCATCTTTTTTGAAAAGATTGGACCAGGTGGAAGCTTTGGCTTGAGGGGTTTCCGGCGGGCGATACTGCTGGGGAACTGTAGGGACGGGAGGCTGTTTGCGGATCAGGAGACGAAGAGGAGGGCAACGGGGGACAGGGGTATGGTCGGTGGGGGGGGGCGGAGGTGGGTCAGGGGGTGGGGCTTCAAAGACCACTGGGAGCGTTTTCTCTCTCATGTTTTCCTGTTTGTACATACGTAGATTTATATGTTTGAATACATTCACGATCTCTGTGGCGTAGTACAAATCAGATAAATAAGTTTCCTCTTTTGGGAAAAAATGAGATATAAGCTTATAAAGTAATCAACGGAGTCGTCAAATGCTTAGTATTGTACATAGTTATAAAGTGCAGTTTAATTTAGAGGGTAAATTTTATTGTTAGGTACATAACATTTAAGAGTATTGTACTACTATATAATATATATACTAAATGACTTTGTATTTAATCTGATCGGTTGAGAAATGGACCATTAGGTTAAGTAGGGTGTTCAGGCATGACTGACACATTCTTTTGTATATATGTAGATGTTATTTTGTTTTCCAATTGCCATGATTTTTTTCAAAACCCGTTTGATCAAGAGTTTATAAATTCTTTATAAATATTATTTTTTTTCTTTATATTTTCCTATAACATTAATATTCAAAATTTACTTTTTCAAAAAAAAATAGAAAAAAAAATCTTTATAAATACGACTACTAAACAAACTCTTACATACACTGTATATTTGTTTGTCTAAATAAGTAAAAAATTGGAGTTACTTTTTGTCTGAACAAGTGATTTGCATTGGGGAGTAAGGATCACCACAAAGCAGTTTCAGGCCCAACTTTTGTTTGGGCTTTATATATGGTTTTGGGCCTCAAAAGCCCAAATGAACCTCCAAAAAGGAGATAAGTCAAATCACTTTCCTCTCTAAGATATGGAATTTGGACAAGATGGAGTTTGCGACACGACTTGTGAATAAGTCGGAAGATTCAGGAGAGCCGATAAACGGGATGGTAGAGAAGGCAACGGAAGATGGAATCGACGGAATTGCAGAGGCCGGAGAGGGAGATGGAGGCTTGAGAGGCTTGAATCACAATAGCAAGAAGCAGTTTCCGGTGGCCGAAGCCGTAACCGCCGGGGTAATTGTGGCGGTTTTGGCTGTGCTCTGCCTCAGATACACCAGAACAAGGTAAACCGGAGATGCGGTAGCAGTGGCTGGTTCTTTTCGTTGAGATTTAGTTGGATCCGAAAATTCGAGGCTCCATCTGCTTGATCGCCATTGTATTGGTTGATTTGCTTCAGAAATTGTGACATTCTGGTGTCTGTGGTTTTGCTATCGGTTTTAGGGGTGTAATTGATTGCTTCTTTGTGCTCGATGATTGAGAAATTAAGTGTTCGATGTGGGAATTTACCGTAATGGTACCGCGTTTTGATGATTCATTTCCCCCAATTTGGTGTTTCATCTGCACAATTTTAGGATTTTTGGGCCTGTTTTGGCTGAATTTGACCCTCGGTGCATATAATCCATCTCAAATAACCAACAGCAAAGATGCAACATTTTTAAATATACTAAGTACGGATTAAAGTTAAACTTTGATTGCTCCAAAAATAAACGGGCCACTATATACGCGACGAATTTCTGCTTTTCGCGCGACAATCTGTACGTCTTATGAGGGCGTACGCCTTCATCTGGCGTACGTATTAAAATATAGCAAAAACAAGCCAAAAATGACAAATAAAAAAAACAAATACAAATACGTATTTTTTTGTACGCCCTCATACGGCGTACAGAAAAATACATATTTGTATTTTATTTTTAAAAATAAAATAAATTAGTTGGATCAGGCAACTTGGGCCGGCCCAACTCGGCCCTAGCCTGTACGTCATACCATGGCGTACGCCATGATATGGCGTACAGGGTAGGTTAAGAGGTCGCCGTCGCGTCTTCTTCTTCTTCTCTTTTCTTCTCTTCTTCTTCCTCCCTGCGGCGTGTCGTGGCGTACGCTTTTCGGTGTCTTCTTCCTCCCCTGCGGCTTCTCTTCTTCTCCTCCTCCTCCCTTTCTTTCCTTCTTCTTCTTCCCCTCCTCCTCATCTCCGACGATGGCGAGCAGTGGCGCCGGTGGTGACCCCTCCGGCGAGCCTCGTGGCGGCGCGAATGGCGGGGATGGCTCTCCAGGCGGCGTGGAGAGATTGGCGGCTGGGGGCGGTGTTCCTGTTGCTGCAGAGGTGGCCGGTGGCGTTTCTGAGCTTCCTGGCGGTTGCGGCGGAGAGGTGGCCGGCGGCGGCGGAGAGGTGGCCGGCGTCGGAGATATGGCCGGCGGTGGTCCGGATGGCGATGCAGGACGAGGTTCTTGCCGGACTCGATTTATCCGAGCGCGGGGCAGACGAGGAGGGGGACGCGGACGCGGAGACGATCCTGCGACACCCGGTCAGACTTCTACCTAGGGTAGTCGAGAGGTATGAACGGAATTGAAATTTATTTGAATTAATGAAAATTTAGAATGTAATAAATATTAAATTTAGAAATAGGTATTGCATTTAGAAATAGTTTATCTGTATTTAATTATAGATTTATTTAAAAAAATTTATAGTTATATTTGAATAATTTATAGTTATGAATTTTAGAAATTTATTTTAAATTGATGAAAATTTAGAATAAAATAAGTAATGAATTTAGAAATAGATATTGCAACCAAATATTGTTGATCTGTAATTAATTCTAGATTTGTTTCAATTAGAAATTAGTGATTTGTAATTAATTATTATTTATGAATTTTAGAAAATATTATTTATGAATGTTAGAAATTTATTTTGAATTGATTAAAATTTAGAATAAAATATGTATTACAATTAGATATTAGTGATCTGTAATTAATTATTTATGAATTTTAGAAATTTATTGTTGATCTGTAATTAATTCTAGATTTGTTTCAATTAGAAATTAGTGATATGTAATTAATTATTATTTATATTTTAGAAAATATTATTTATGAATTTTAGAAATTTATTTTGAATTGATTAAAATTTAGAATAAAATATGTATTACAATTAGAAATTAGTGATCTGAAATTAATTATAGATTTGTTTAAAATTAATATTTAGATTTGAAATTGTTGATATGTACATAATTTTAGAAATTTATATTTATGTTATAAAAATTGAATTTGAATTTAGGTATTGAATTTTGGATTTCAGTTATAATAATTTAACTTGAATTTAGAAAAACAAATGTATATATGAAACTAAAATTTATGATATGAAATTAAAATAAAAATTAAGGAATTTATGTTGTTATTAAATTGTGATTGAATTTAAAGAAATATATTAGCAAATTAAGATGACAAATTAGATCTATATTTTGGCAGATAATGTAGTTGTTTAAGAATTTAAAAATTTGACGAGTTAATATGTTATTAAAAGGCTTTGCAAGCCTCGATGTTGTCTGTGAGACGGCCCCGACGTGGCTCCCGTCAGCTGGCGCGGAGGAATCCGGTCACAGCATCGGCTCGTCGGGCCGCTTCGGTGGCCGCTTCAGTGGATCTGCTTCCCGTCCTAGACGCGACACAGGATGTCGCGACGGGAGTGCAGGTCGTCCTAGAGGACTTGGGGAGTACAGGTCGCGACACAGGACGTCGCGACGCGACGGGAGTGCAGGTGGGCGTGACCAGGTCTGACCCGTCGCTGTCTCTGTCTTCCTCATCGACCTCGTCCATGGATCTGGAGGAGGAGGCAGTTGTCGTTGCCGACGCGGCCTTCCAGCGCGACTATTATGATGGACCCGCAGAGGACTTGGGGATGGACGAGTCTCCCCAGCAGGCGGATCCGGCTTCTCAGCAGGGGGATCCGTCTCCGCAGCACGTGGATCCGCCTCCGCAGCAGGCGGATCCGGTTCCCGAGCAGGCGGGTCCCGTGGAGCCTTGGATGCCAGGAGGGCCCCTCGTTCCTCACCTCCTGGGTACGTATACGACCCACGTCGCCAGGGTCGTATGGGACATGACATTGGCGTTGGCACTACCAGAGCCCCCACCACCCGTTGCGCGTGTGGATGATACGGTACCTCTTTGATGTAGTCTAAGATTTGTTAATAAAAATATGAAAATGCTATATATAAATGTATAAGTATAATACTAATTTTGTTATTTCTTTTTCAGATGAGGAAGGTTCTGAAGACGTACACCAGGAAGCCGTGGCATTGGGAGATGGACCAGCACATTACAGCGGCTCCTGACACCTAGTGGGATTTTGCGCAGCGGAGCCGTATCACCTCTCTGAGGGAGGTGGACTTCAGGAGTGTCGACGACGTGCTTATTTCTGCGTTCGTCGAGCGATGGCATCCGGAGACGAGCTCGTTCCATTTCCCATGGGGCGAGATCACTATCACGCTCCACGATGTCGCGCGCATCCTGGCGATTCCCATCGACGGCTTGAGCGTCACCACAGATATGGCGGACTCCGTCGTCAGAGAGCACGTCTCCGCTGTTATTGGGGCGAACCAGGAGTTGTTGTCCCTGTGGTTCGGTGGTGGCGGTATTCCGATAGAGTCCCTCTCGCTGAGGTCGATTGAGCAGCTATCCAGTCCAGAGAGGGATGACCGACGCATAGCGTCCATGTACTTGATGACGCTCCTCGGCTGTACCGTTTTCCCGGACAAGTCGACGAACTCCGTCAAGTACAAGTACATGGCGCTAGTCTATGACCACGATCGCAGCGGTTGTTATGCCTGGGGAGTCGGCGTACTGGCTGTCCTGTATCGGAATTTGGGTGAGGCGTCACGGGCCAGGGCGAAGGGCATTGCAGGGTGTACACTTCTTCTGAGGGTAACTATTAATTTATTTTAAATTATTTTTAAAATATATGATATCATATGCTTACGGGTTTTTATATATATGTAGGCCTGGATTTGGGCGTACTTTCCTACTTTCCGAGGTCACGATGTCCTTGACCTGGAGGCCATGGTGGATACGAGGGCCGCTCGGAGAGATGGGAGGGAGGTTCCTCAGGGACGAAATTCGGAGCGGCTGATGGCTATTCGCCGCATTTTAGACGTCGTGAGATTTGACGAGGTAATACTTTACTGTTTTATTGCTTTTCGTTTAGGAAATTTATATTATGAATTTACGCTTTGAATTTAGGTAATTAAAATTATAAATATACGTTTTGAATTTAGGTATATAGTGGCCTCGAAAAAAAATTAAAAACATGAAATATAAATTTTAGGTTGCCTGGACACCGTGGGGTCCGTTAGACTTTACGACCCGTCAGTACGCTCCTTCTTTGTATCGAGGCATTATTCAGTGCCTCGATATACAAGAGCCGTACATGTCGGACCGAGTCCTCCGACAGTTCGGTTACAGGCAGGGGGTTCCAGAGGATCCACCAGCGCCACGCGAGGTGAAGAGGCGGGTCGACTTGAGGGCGTATGATCTTCAGTACGCCGACGAGCTGTGCACATGGGATGCCGACCCTAGACCGACGATCGAGCTTCAGGACAGGCTCCATACCACCTTCGCCTGGGACACTGACGATGCGTACATCGATTGGCTGGAGCAGATGTCACATCCTTATGTGGGCGCACGGTCTCCTAGACAGGATCGTCCAGGTCTGGCTCCTGTCGTCCCTCTAGCTCAACCGGTGTCTACTCTCATGGTATGATACATTTTATTTATCGCTTATCATTTTTTACGTGCTTAAATCAGTTTAATTGTAATGGAAATCATTGTCGTGTATTCAGCGGACCCAGATTATCGCCGGTCGGATGCGGCGTTTTTTAGAGGAGAGGGACGAGCTTCCACCAGATGTTACTACTACGATTATTTCGTGGATTCATGATTTGATAGGTCACGAGGCGCCTGCGACTGATCCCTTACCGCGTGCTTCTCAGAGATTTACTGATTCACAACACGAGAGAGGAGAGGGTAGCGGTAGAGTCCCCGATGATGACTAGATTGTAGGATCATGTATTTATGTGGATTAGACACTTGTGTTTTGGATCATGTGTATATATGTTTTGGTTGTTTTGGTTAAATTACATGTTATTATATAACGAAATACTATACTATATAAGTGTAACGAAATGAAATATAACGAAATACTATACTATATAAGTGTAATTACATAAAATATAACCGAATACTATACTATATAAGTGTAACAGAATGAAATATAACGAAATACTATAGTGTATAAGTGTAACGGAATGAAATATAACGAAATACTATAGTATATACATGAAATATAATCGAATACTATAGTGTATACATGAAATATAATCGAATACTATAGTATATAAGTATAATTACATAAAATATAACCAAATACTATAGTGTATAAGTATAATTACATGAAATATAACCAAATACTATAGTATATACATGAAATATATTCGAATATTATAGTATATAAGTATAATTACATAAAATATAACCAAATACTATAGTATATACATGAAATATAACCAAATACTATAGTATATAAGTATAATTACATGAAATATAACCAAATACTATAGTATATACATGAAATATAACCAAATACTATAGTGTATAAGTATAATTACATAAAATATAACCAAATACTATAGTGTATAAGTATAATTACATAAAATATAACCAAAAACTATAGTGTATACATGAAATATAACCAAATACTATAGTATATAAGTATAATTACATGAAATATAACCAAATACTATAGTGTATAAGTATAATTACATTAAATATAACCAAATACTATAGTATATAAGTATAATTACATGAAATATAACCAAATACTATAGTATATAAGTATAATTACATGAAATATAACCAAATACTATAGTGTATAAGTATAATTACATAAAATATAACCAAATACTATAGTGTATAAGTATAATTACATGAAATATAACCAAATACTATAGTATATACATGAAATATAACCAAATACTATAGTGTATAAGTATAATTACATGAAATATAATCGAATACTATAGTGTATACATGAAATATAATTGAATACTATAGTATATAAGTATAATTACATAAAATATAACCAAATACTATAGTGTATAAGTATAATTACATGAAATATAACCAAATACTATAGTGTATAAGTATAATTACTTCAAATATAACCAAATACTATAGTGTATAAGTATAATTACATGAAATATAACCAAATACTATAATATATACATGAAATATAACCAAATACTATAGTGTATAAGTATAATTACATGAAATATAACCAAATACTATAATATATAAGTATAATTACATAAAATATAACCAAATACTATATTATATAAGTATAATTACATGAAATATAACCAAATACTATAGTATATACATGAAATATAACCAAATACTATAGTATATAAGTATAATTACATGAAATATAACCAAATACTATAATATATAAGTATAATTACATGAAATATAACCAAATACTATAGTATATAAGTATAATTACATAAAATATAACCAAATACTATAGTGTATAAGTATAATTACATGAAATATAACCAAATACTATAGTATATACATGAAATATAATCAAATACTATAGTATATAAGTATAATTACATAAAATATAACCAAATACTATAATGTATACATGAAATATAATCGAAATACTATACTATATATGTATAATTACATAATCCTTCATACTGGGCCTATTTGGGCCCAATTTCTCATTTTTTAGTTTTTCACACATTTCTTCTTCAATTCTCCATATTGGGCCTATTTGGCCCCAATTTGTCATTTTCTCATTTTTCCACACTTTTCTTTTACAATCCTTCATATTGGGCCTATTTGGCCCCAATTTGTCATTTTCTCATTTTTCATCCATTTTTCTTCTACAATCCTCCATATTGGGCCTATTTGGCCCCAATTTGTCATTTTCTCAATTTTCCACACTTTTTTTCTACAATCCTTCATATTGGGCCTATTTGGGCCCAATTTCTCATTTTTTCATTTTCACCCATTTCTTCTACAATCCTCCATATTGGGCCTATTTGGGCCCAATTACTCATTTTTTCAATTTTCACACTTTTCTTCTACAATCCTTTATATTGGGCCTATTTGGGCCCAATTTTTCATTTTCTCAAATTTTCACACTTTTCTTCTACAATCCTCCATATTGGGCCTATTTGGGCCCAATTTCTCATTTTTTCAAATTTTCACACTTTTCTTCTACAATCCTCCATATTGGGCCTATTTGGGCCCAATTTCTCATTTTCTCAAATTTTCACACTTTTTTTCTACAATCCTCCATATTGGGCCTATTTGGGCCCAATTTCTCATTTTTTTCATTTTTCACCCATTTCTTCTACAATCCTCCATATTGGGCCTATTTGGACTCAATTTCTCATTTTCTCAATTTTTCACACTTTTTCTTCTACAATCCTCCATATTGGGCCTATTTTTCATTTTCTCATTTTTCACCCATTTCTTTTACAATCCTCCATATTGGGCCTATTTGGGCCCAATTTCTCATTTTTTTTTTAATTTTTCACCCATTTCTTCTACAATCTTATGCACAATCTGAGTGTTTTACAACTGTATCATCAGTGTGATACAGCTCTCTCATAGCTGTTATGCACAATCTGAGTGTTTTACAACTGTGTGCTAGCTGTTATGCACAACTCTTCTCTTGTATAAATAGTGTTATCCCTAGAGTTACTGCGTTATCACCATTGCAACTGAAGATCTGGGTGGATCATCACCATTATTCGGTAAGGTTCTCCTCTCAACTTAGATCTTGTTTGAGTTTTATGTTTATGAAACATTCAGTAATGGATTTATCATATTCATAGGAAAATCAAGCACTACATCGCATAATGGCCTCTTCATCTTCATCGTCAACAAACGCTGACCGTCTATGCTATTGTAAGAGATCTGCAATTATCCGTGAGTGGCATATGCCGTTCAACTATAGAAGGAGGTATTGGGGATGTCCGACTATGGAAGGGGGGTGTGACTTCAAGAAGTGGCTTGATCCACCCTACGATGAGAGGACACAAAGGGTTATAGCACAACTGTGGAGCGAAAAACAACAACTTGCTAACCGAGAGGAAGAGCTTTGTAACAAAAATGAAGAACTTGTTAAGGAAAATGCAGAACTTGTTCAGTTGATCCCCCTTCACACAAGGGTGTTGCGCCGTATGGAAAAAGATCCTTTTAATGTGAGGGGCAAAGCGTTGTATGAACAGAAATTAAGAGAGATACAAGGCCGTAAATGAGTTCATGTAATGTTTGTATCGCTGTTGTAATTTGTGTTGGATTTTATATAAGTTAATAAAATAGATATATTATCAGCATTTTCAAATTGAGATTACACGAGTAAATCAGACACAAATGTGAAGTTCATCTGCTCTTCAAATTTAGATTACACAAGTAAATCTACTTCTTCAACTAATCTACATCTTAAACTACACCGGAGGATCTGGAGGACGGCTATATCTAATGCGATAATCCCGAAATTGTTGAATCCTCGACTGAAATTGATAGTCCCAACCATCGACACTTGGGTGTTTGAATCGACGCCAAGCGTACGGAGGGGGAGGTAGTGGACAACCATCCTTCAACGACACCTACATAGAAAACACAAAATATGATCGAGCTTTGTGTTTTAGGGTAAGCACAAATATTAATAGCTATTTAAAAACAATAACTATACCGGTACAAAGTGGTTTCGGTTTCCTACGAGAGCCATCGTCAATATCCGTGTTGGAGGGCCGAGGCTTTCGTAAGAGGCCCTCATTGGTAAGCACAAGCACGGGCCATCCCAGGATAATAGGATAAAAGCAACTTGGTATAGCGTGGCAAACACTAAACCAATCATCGGCATGTCGAGCCAGTACTCCTCGCTGCAAGGACTGATGACATAGTTGACCCGAAATATAAGGTCCTCGTAAGTGATCCCCGGGTGTAGTATGAGCAAGATGGGCATGTACAGATCTCTGTTGTCACACAACTCGCCCGCCATCTGCATTCGAACCATAGGATATACAGTCTCTTCTGATCCCATCAATACAGCCAGTGTCCGATATCCACAATGCCCGTATGGAGATACATCTCTGGCCCCGTTAATGTATGGAAACCAAAAGTAATCCACATTCTTAACCCCAAAGTTCACCCCCATATAAATCACGGGTTGTTCAGGGAGCTGCTGCGATCCTGTCCCTTCAGATTGGCTCCCTTGGGTCCCAGTGCCCGGCGAAGCTCCTCTTGGTCCCTTCTTGCCACGACCCCGACCTCTACCTTGGCTTCCACTGGCCTTGTTCTTCTCAATCTCATCTAACTCAGCCCTTCGATGCTCAAACAAGCTCGGCTCCCTCTTGGTGTCGTACTTTGTCGAACCCTTTGGCCTTCCTTTTGATATGATTCCCGTGGGCTCCTGCATCAATGTTTCATACGGGTGCTGCGTGTTCTAGAACACGTCGGTGATTTGCTCTACTTGGTCCTTGCTCAATGTTTTAGCGTGCCACATTTGATCCATTTCCTTCCATATCAACTCTTGAACAGACATATGTTTTGTGTCATCAACTGGCTCTTCTTCTGTGTAAACCCTATCCCATTGCAATTGCTTCCAGAAGCGGTGTATCTCACTCGGCATGATCGGCGTCTTATCAATTATGGCATTTGCGATTCTGTGGACACATGGCAGGCCGAAGCAGTCTCTCATCCAGTGATCATCACACTCATCAGGGAAATCATCCGCCAATATCTGCTTATACAGATCAAACAACATTTCCAAGCACCTATCCGACACTTTGAAAAATAGCCTTGAAAACAACACTCTTATTTCTGGCGGCATACCATCAAACATCGTTGGTGTTTTGGTCCGTGACATCTCCATGGTCGCACGCACCTGCCCAATTTGACCCTCGATCGCATGGTGTATCCTTACTACCATTCTATTAAAACCACCAACGCTAGAATTCAGAATTTGCTTCAACACGTGATGCATACCCTCAACCCTATCAAAAAACATGAAAAGCATTGCGTTACTCCCACATTGAGCCATGAACAAGCAAACTATTGAACATCGTACAAGGGTTACCTGTTTGAAGTCCTCGTGAAGAAGTGAAGATGATGATCAGTCCACGCTCTCACTATGCTTTCCTTGTGAGGATTCGTCCACGTCTTCTCAATGTATCAAACGAGGCCACTCTTCCACGATGTCCTCAATTGCACAAGCCTTTCTTCGTATATTTCCTCCGTGGTTGAACACCATAGTGCCCAACATTGGCCGCAAAACCTTTTCACTTGTTTTTTATCCTTCAATATTGGAAGAGCATATGCTTCTATGTTGTGCTTAATATGCACCCAACACAAAAGGTGTTTTACTTCATCTTTGAAAACTATCCGAATTGCATTAATGAGGGCCTTCTCTCGATCAGTCATGATGGCGGCCGGCATAACACCCAAATCTTTAAACAAGCACAAAAGTTTCTCCATTATGAACTTGTAATGCCCAACTTCTTCTTGTCGTGTAAATGCATACGCAATGTTGAAGGTCTTGTGCGTGGAAGTGAAACCGACAATCTCCACCAATGGCATTTGATACCTATGGATGAATGTAGGAAAACAAATGAATGTAAGAAGTCATAGAATATAACATATAATTCATATCAATGCTATAAATCACTACTATTATATTGTGTTGAAAATGTAACACAAATCCAGCACGTACCTATTTGTCTTGTATGTGGCATCAATAATTACCACGTACGGGAACATCTTCAATAGGTGGAGCGAGTCCGGGTGAGCAAAAAATAGGATATCAGTCTCTTTCGTAGACACCTTTGTAAGAGGAAATACCCGGTAACTATCTTGATCGACATAATCTTCAGCATCTTCATCGTCGAAATCTTGATCGACATAATTTTCAGCATCTTCATCGTCGAAATCTTCATCATCTTCTCCACTACTACTCCAATATGACATTTTTTGTAAAATTTGTTGTTTCGATCTTACCATTTATCAACTTCAAAAGCTATTTTATAGGCACAAATATGGCCGTTGGAATAACGGGTAGTTCTGTACGCCTCCAGAGGGCGTACGCCGTACCATGGCGTACATGCCAAATTCTAACGGCTATTTTCCTGTACGATGTATCTTAGCGTACGCTAGAATACAGCGTACAGGAAATAAATACAACAATTCATTAAAATTCAAAACACCAACAAAAATATAATAAAATAAGCTATATGCCATTCCAGGGCGTACGCCCTCATAGGGCGTACAGATTATAGCGCGCAAAGCAAAAAAGTGTAGCACATATAGTATCAGCCAAAATAAATATGGGGAACCGAAAATTGGCTATACTAGAAATCATTACAATAAATTTATATGTAATATTAGAATTTAATTGAATAAATTGTAATAGTATTTAGAGTGCTTTTAAAAAATTTCTCTATGTAGTTTTGAGTTTACTTGTTGAAATTAGCATTTTCATATTTGAGTTGAATAGGAATTAGTTTGAGATTTTATTGTTTTTTTTTTACTTTGTTTAAAATTAAGTGTATAAAATTTTCATATCGGATCCATTTCGATGTAGTAGAGATTTTATCACCAAAAACTAAAGTTGTTGATAGAGATAAACTTCATCAAGATGAAATGTTACTATATATAATTTGTTAATATTGACATAATTATTATAAATACTATTATAAAATAATTTATGAATAGAAGTTTTGAAGATGAAAATTGTCCAGATGAATTAAATAATTATCATACACATTCAACTAAATATTTAACAAATGTTTGTGTTTCAATGTGTTATGACCCAACTAGGATCTAGACATTTAAGGGAAGGATTGATATAAATAGAGAAGGAAAGAAGAAGAAGAATTGGGGAAGAGAGACAAAGGAGGAGGAGCGTGGAATGAGGGAGAGTATGGTAAAGAGAGAAAGAGATTAGGAAGGAAAGTAATTTGTTATTCATTCTGGATGTCGTATACAATCAATCAACAATTATTTATAACCTAAAACTATATACATACTTAGTATAATGTCATGTCTCTGAATGAATCATGCCCATTGAAAGAAGAATTGAGGAAGGAATAGGAGAATTTGGGAAAGAAGATGAAGAACAGAGAACTAGAAGAGAAGGGGATACATAGGAGAGAAGATTAGGGAGATAGGAAAGAGAGAGGAAAAAAGGTAATTTGATATTATCATTCATTGTTAATATTTCCCATTACACTTATTTATACTAAGATACTAAACCCTATATAACCCATACATGACACATAATCTCAATATATAATACAATGGTTCACTCATGGTGAATATGGGTTGGTTTCACATCTCTATGTGGTTAGTGATGAACAACAGAGACATATAGTCATGGAAGAAGGTGTTAATTATGGAAGAATTGTGAAGTACAATATATTTTGATTTTTTTAGAAGAAATCAATATAATAACAAGAATAAAAAATTTAAATTATAAAAAATAAAGATTCTTCTGAAATGACACAAGATAAAAGTGTATTTTTTTTTGTTTTACACCTAGCGTAAATAAAGTTTTATTCGTGTAAAAATTAAATCATATGTCATATGACACTTGTCATTAAATTATCACCTACTTATATTTTAAGAAGTAAAACCAAATGAGTTAGCAATTCAAAATATTTCAATTCACTTGTTAACCTTTTGACTTCCTTCCCTGGTATGTTTTTTATTGGATTACTTGAAATAGTTAAGTTAAATAAAACCACTCGTAAAATATTGATATGATTTTTTTTTCTAAGTATGTTTAAATTTAAGAAAAGTTAAAGAGACGAGAAAGAGAATAATTATTACAGTAATATAATTGTTTAGTTTAAATTTCCAAGACAATCCTTTCTTAAAAACATGTAAGTTCATTAGATAACATGTGTCATAAGATCTTATCATACCCTAGTGTAAATAAACATTTATGGAATGTTGGTTACTTGGTATAATGACATTCTCTTCCTATCCAATTACATTTTACTTGAAAAGAGAGAAACGTTTTTTTCTATTTAGAAATTACATGCTAAGGAGTAGTACTCCTTAGCATAATAATTGTGTTTTAACATCCTTAGCCAATATAAACATAGATTGGAATCAAAGGGTTGTTTTTACTTATTTTGGGACCATTATATGAAAACTTTGTGTAAACAAAAAATCTGTACACATTTTGACATGTGTTAGTAAAAGTCTAGTAGGTTTATATTCCTCTATAATTTTGCCAAATGTCAATTATAAGAATTAATTATTATTATATTGATTGATTATTGGAACTATAAAAAATAGAATTGAGAGATTTTTACTACATTATCCTTTTATTATCTATCCTCACAAATACAATTTCTGTCCTTTTATTATACTACTTTTTTATCAATTCAAAACATGACTGAACCTAATCAAATCCAAATCCAAATTTGAATTTGAATTTTCTGTTATACAATTCCAAAAAATGGAAATATGGTAGTAACTAAAACAATTTTCAACGTGGTATTTTATAGAATAAACTATATAAAACTAGATTAATCACAATTTTATGGACAATGACTTTGATTAACACAAGACTTATTTGCGATTATATTTATTTTTAAATGAGATAGATCACACAAAATTACTCGTTATTTAAGATATTCTACAAATCTATCCCTGGTGGTGAAATGGTAGACACGCGAGACTCTTTCATCTTATAATTTATTTAAATTGGTTGATAAAAATACGGTAAAAAACTAAGGGTTATAAAGGTGATTGATTTATTATTTTTTTTGGTTCCTTTGCCTGGTTCGACCGGTCGAAACCGTTCTACGTTCAGACCGGAAATCTTTTAGCAGATTTTTTCTCCAAATTAAGCACTTTTTTAAACTTAATTATGAATATAGGCTTGTTTGGAAAACAATTCTGGAAACAGGCTGGTTGTTCAGGTTCGGCCTAAGTCGCTATATGATACATCAATTCTTCTTTAAAAAATCGTTATGTGGTACACCAATTTAGACTAAAGCGAAAGTGAATTATTTATTAAAAAAATGAGTCGCTCGTTGGCACAATGACTCATGTATTATTTATTTTGGAAAAAAATAAATAATCGCTACATCATGCAACGAATTATCATTTCTATATAAAAAAAGGGCCTTACTATTCGGCGCATAGGCAAAATTGTCTTTCAGCGCATAGGGTTGCCACGTTACGTGTAGAGTGGCTCCACAGGTAACGTGGGGTAATTTTTTTTTTTTTTAATCCACATGTTACGTGTGGAGCCACTCCATACATATCGTGTGGATAAAAAAAAAAAAATTACCCCACGTTATCTGTGGAGCCACTCCACACATAATGTGACGACCCTATGCGTTGAAAGACAATTTTGCCTATACGCCGAATAGTAATCGTCTAAAAAAAAAGGGAATACACTAACACCTTATTTTTCATATTCGACGGGCATACAATTTTATTTTGGTCATGGACCAATAACACAATACAACCCTTTTTCTATTTTCTATTTAATTTTTCCCAAAAGCAATATTTTTTCGCTTATTTTGTTTCTTCTTCCTCCTATTCCCCTTTCATCTGGTTCAATAAAAGGTTATTAATTTTAAGTAATTCAACTCTATTATTTAAGAAAACTTAATTCAAATTGAGATTTCCATATCCAATTTTAAGTAAACTAGTTTATTGGCTTGAATTTTTGTATTTAGAATTTGGGCCTTGCATCTAACAACGACAAGTAGGGGTGAGCAAACGGATATATCTGATCCAGTCCGGTATATCGGATATCCGGAAAAAAATATTCACAAAACTCATATCCGTATTCAGTCCGTTTCGAATCGGATATCCGATAAATATTATTCGGATCGGATCGGATATTCGACTCGAATATCCAAATTATCCGGTTACTAGAAAACCTATTAAAAATTAAATCAAAATATTACTTTTTTTAATTCAATCAAAACTAACAATCCGCAAAGTGCAACTAAATGTCAAACATCAGCACTATTTGCAATTCTTTGTAATATTTTCAAACAATTAAACTTGTCAATTTTTTCAGATTGAGAACCATAAATGTATATATTATATAACAAGAGGAATTGACAAGTATATATAAAGTTGTAGCTTTAACTTATATAATCAAAATCAATTCAATGATGAACACTCAATCTTGACAAAAAAACATATTTGCTCTATTTAGTGAGGCGACACTTAGTATATTACTTAGGATTTTAATTTTATAAGAATAATAATCAAGGTTGTATTTTATTAAAATGAAAAAAATAAGAAATATTGTATTGGAGAATTGAAGTGGTTTAATTACTTAAAAATGTACGAGCACTATTTTGATATCATTCTAAACTAATTAAACATTGTATATTAGTTATAAAAACATATATATCTTATATATTAATAGTACCGGATTCCCAGATATCCGATAAGCAAAATATTCCGATTCGTATCCGGTCCAAGTATCCGGAAAAATCACCCGGATCGGATAAAAATTAAACGGATGTTTTCGAATACGGACTTTTAGGGTTCGGATTGACGGGTTATCGGATCGGATCGGCCGGATCGGATACTTTTGCTCACCCCTAACGACAAGAGGTGGGTGGTGTCGGGACTGAAGGCGGTTGGTGGTGCCAGATCTGAAGTCGCTTGGCAGGGGCACGACGGCGTCGGTCCCAGATCAAGTCATGATACATATAAAATTTAACAAATTAAGTATTTTCCAAATCAGGTATTTTTCAAATAAAAAATGGGTAAAAGGAAAGGAATAGATAGAGACATAGAAAGTAAATGAAAAGTAATAAAAAATAATTTTTTTTATGGGGTTATCAATTCTCATAAGAAACCTATAATTTATTTTACCATTTTTCAAAAAAAAGCTAATTATGATTTGAAATAATTTGACAAGTGTCAAGATGTGTAAGAATTGTTGTTGTTTACACGTTGTGTTAATTCTAATTGAGATTTCCACATACTCTTGTGTACTGTACACTTGAATCTTGAGTGTGATGTGGAGATCTAATGTAATACTTTGGACTTGACTCTTGTTTGGTTAAAGTTACAAAAATCCTTTTCCTCTTTTAAATCAATTTACCCAAATAAAAAAAAATCATAAGCTTTCGAAATAGTTTTTTATTCACTTATTTTTGGGGAGGACAACATTTTGTGTATACAGTAATTTTTTATGTCTATTTTTGGGAGTTTTAGGATGAGAATAGACGAATAGTGCAGGTTGGCACTGTCTAAGCAAGGCCAAGTTAGCAGTAAAACAATGTTGATCTTGTTCCCAGCTAACACGTGCATGATGTGACCGTCACGTGCATGAAGTAGCCGTTAAGGGATTCAAATTCAAACGCCTTTTTATTTACGTTTCATAGCTCAGATTCCCTCTGGCACCGGCAAAAGTGAAACTGATGCCATCTTTGTATAATCAATGAAACGATAAAAGGCCTATAATAAACAATCAAGTTTAAAAATAATATGGGGTGGGTGAAGACCGAAGAGTACAAAACATTCAAAATGCCCACAAAATCCTAACGGCTATCTTTTTCTGTTCCGGTGTTCCCCCACCATCATCCCCAGAATTTGAATGATTTCTTCCCTCCATTCTTGAAGACCGTGCCTTGTTTCTCTCTTTCTATTTGAATCCTCTTCTCGTTTTCCCTCCCTCTCTCTCTCTCTGCTTTTATCCCAACCCAAATGCAACCTTTACTTCTTTGAATTTGATTTTCCTTCTTCTCATCAATCAATTTCCCCCTTTTTCCCAATGGGTTGCTGCCTGAGTAAAACAAACCCGGTCCATCCTCCATTGTCGAATGTCAAACCCATAACTTCCCAACCCAATACCGAATCCAAATTGGGTCAAAACCCACCACCCAAATTGGAGAACATTACCAAAATTTCTGTTGTTGCTGAGACAGAGAAGGAAGAACAGCAGATCTTAGAGCAAGAGGAAAAGAAGGAAAGATTAATTGTCAAAGATAAGGAGGAATCTGTGATTCAACCCAGAAAAAGCCAGGACAAGAGATCTGATCCAAAAGGGCTGCGCTCAGATTCCTCAGATCCTGATTCAACCAACAACCCTAAAAACCTAGCAACCAACATCATGGCAATGGCGGCTAGCGGAGCAGTGGTGAGGACCTCCAGCTGTACAAAGGAGGAGGTGGACGCCATACTCATCCAGTGTGGCCGGCTTAGCCGGAGCTCCTCCGGAAAATGCGGCAGCTCCAGCAGCAATAAGAAGTACTCCGGGTCAAAGAGGAGCCATGACTTTGACAAGGAGAGTAATAATGTCTCCATTGAGCTGAATTGTGATGAGAACGAAGATGATGAGAGGCAGAGGAGGCGGCAGTCCAGGGGGTCCCACCGCAGAACCACCCCTAGCCGAAGCAGGGAGCGGGACCCACATGCCCAGAGGTCCGCCGGTGGCGGGAGGCGGCTGAGTCAATCTCCAAGAAAGAGATCAGAAACCATCTCCAACACCCCTTCAACCACAAGTAGTAATGGTGGCGCTAGTAATAGGCCAGGGAAGTTGGTCTCTGTTCCTGCAACAGTTTCTTCAATGTCAATGGAGAAAAGCAACAATGGAGAAGGAGCTACTGGGAATGTGAAGAGGGTTTTGGTGAGGAGGAATGTGACCCCACCAAGATCAAGGTCCCCTGCAAGATCAGCTCTTGTGGGTGCTGCAACTGGTGTGAAGACTGCTAATCAGAATCAGCCTTCGCCTAGCCGGAATTCGTCAAGAAAAGCAGAGCATTCGCCTTACAGAAGAACCCCATTGACTGATCTTGACATGAATTCACTCCCTTTTCAGCCCCTTGGAAACAAGTCCAGCTCAATCAAGCAGCAGCAGCCTCTGAATTCAGTTTCTCAGGTATAAACCCTAATTTTACCCCTTTCTTCATCTTGATTCTATTCCCTAAACACCATTGCAATTTGTTACAGAGCAAGCAGGGTGCTGCTCAAGGGACCCACAGAAGAGCAAGGAGCAGAGGCGGCGGCGAAGGGAGTGATGAACAATTAAAGCCCACTGATTTGACTCCAACAGTAACAAGAAGCAGATCGGCACGGCGATCCAGAGACCTCGACGTCGAATCACTATCGAACCCGAATCCGGCGACGAACTACACTTGCTTGCTGCTTCAAGACATCCAAAACTTCCACCAAAAAGGCAGCACTGGTACTAGTGCTAGTACTAGTACAGCTGCTGCGGCTTACAAACTGCCTGAATGTGTGAGCAAAGCCTGCTCAATTGTGGAAGCAGTGGCTGATCTGAACCTGAACTCTTGTACAACAAGGCCAGTTGGGAGAGACGATGATCTGATGGAGCCAAGTCTTCAGAAGTTTGTGGCAACTGTTGGGAAAGGAAGAGAGTTTGATGAGCAAGAAGAGTCTTCAGGCAGCAACAGCATTGTTGCAGGCGGTAGCCAAAATCAGTGGGTTTCTTCGTCTGCGTCGTCATGGGAGCTGGGTTCGGAAGGGGTTAGTCCGGCGAGCTTTCAGAGGGCGTCGAGTAATTCCAGAGGCGGAGTGGCACGTTCCAGGGCAGGAGTTGGGAGGTAGGAGAAAGGAGGGGTCTTTTCTTTTGTAGTGTAAATTGCTGTGAACTTGTGTTGTTCTTGTTGATCAAGTTCTTAATTAGAGTATGAGAATTGATTTTAGCTTTTGTATTGTTGCACACTTGGCAACCTTTTTTTTTGTAACTTGTAGCTTGAGTCTGAACTCTGAAGAATGTTATGGATTTGTTGAATGAGCTATTCTTAATTAGGATGTTGAACTCTGAAGGGGGTCGGGTCGAGCGAGCCGGGCCGGGCGGGGGGTTGGGTTGGGTCGGATCGGATCGGATCGGTCCGTTAGTGGGCTTTCAATCCTCCTCTCTCTCTGTTTTTTCCAAAATAAAATCGAGTCTGAGAGTACACGCAGATTTGTGGGTTCGTTAGCTCTTATTACTGGGTTGTGCGGTTCAAGAGATCGTCGCAATTGTATCCTGGGATTCGGAACGTCAAGAACCGTCACACTACGGGGCGTTTTCAGAATTAAGGAAAGAGATTTCGGTCTCGACTCTGCATCCGTTCTTCGTTCGGTTTTTCTAAACTTCAGATTTCCTTAATTCATGTTCGTATATTTGCAGTTTAAAGCTTTCGTATGCATATAGGAAATTATGTTCCTACAATCTTAATTCTGAACTTTCGCTTCGTTTGACTGCTTATACGGACTAACATATTTGGTTTTCTGTATTTTTTTTGCTGTTCGTGAATTGTTCGGCTGATTCGGGAATTATTCTGCTCATTTGTTAATTAATTTGGTGTTTGCTGATTAATTAATTTGCTGTTTCCGAATTCTTTTTGCTGTTCGTGAATTTCATTTTGCTATTCGTTATTTAATTTGCAGTGCGTGAAATTCATTTGCTGTTTCTTTAATTAATTTGCTGCATGATGCTTGTTTGCTGATTTCGGTGTTTGATGATTTCGGCCTTGTAATTTGGTTTGCCTTTCGTATATGTATTAATTATGCAGTATTATGAATCGTGAATTAATTTGCCAATTTGTGTAATTGGTCTAATGTATATTGATTTCGGTGTTTGCTAATTAATTTAAAGCGTGATTTATTTGCTGATTAGTAAATCCATTGATTTAATTTGTTGTTCGAGCATGATTAGTGTATGAATCTATTTTTCTCTGCTTGCTGATTTTGGTCTTTTAGATCTGAATTTTTTCGGCCATCTGTACTGTTGTACAGAAAAATCAAACAAAAACAACAACTTATATACGCGTATGAAATTGCAATTTATTGTTTAAATTGCTTCGTTTGAGAATTTGCTCTTTGAACTTGTTGTTGCAATCGTACTCAATTTGGTTTAATTCTTGTAAAATTATGAGATGTATGATTAACCAAACTAAGAATGCTAATTCTGGTTTTGGTGCTCGTGTTAGAGCCGCTAATGGAAATCGTGTTGAGTCGACACCCCAGATTCAGTCTGGGAGTGCTCTGCCAGCAGTGAATTTGCCAGTCATGAGGTTCAGAAACGTTGTTAATCAGATTGTCCAAACCGATAGCCTATCAAACTAGAAAAATTATTGAAAGAGGATAAACATGTGATTTTGCCTCAGGTTTCATATATTTTCTCCCTAGCCAGCGTTGAGGCCTGGACTCATGGGGATTGTCTGTGCAAAGGTTGGATTCAAAGCCGTCTGATAGATCCACTGTACAATGGTACAATGAGATCAAGACTTCTAAGGAATACTGAATTGCCTTGGAAAGAGATACAAGTCTGAGGACGCAGGCTCTAAGAAGTTCGCAGTGACGAAATTTCTGGACTTCAAAATGGTGGACTCCAAGCCCATCATGAAACAAGTTGAAGAGCTGCAATTGCTTACGCATGAAATTATTGCGGAAGGAATGTCGATCTATGAGACGTTCCAAGTAGCTTCTTTCATAGAGAAACTCCCTCCAGGATGGAAGGATTTCAAGAGCTATCTAAAGCACAAGCGAAATGCTATGACTGTTGAAGACTTGATTGTCAGGCTGCGGTTTGAGTCAACCAACCACAAAGCAGATGGTGGTCAGGTACTGAACCCGAAGGCCAACTTGGCCAAGAACAAGGACAAGGGGAATAAACGAAAGTTTCAACCCCAAGGCTCCAACAACTTCAATAAGCAACGAGCTAAGAAGTTCAGTGGAAAATGCCACAAGTGTGGTAAAATGGGTCACAAGACTGACGAATGTCGTCGCAAGGCTGATCCGCGTAAGGACAAGGGAAATCCCAAGTCAACATGACTGAAGGCAGGCTCACGGACGCAGATCTGTGTGGTTTGACGTCTGAAGTCAATATGATTGGAAGCAATCCAATGGAATGGTGGTATGATACATGTACTACCAGACATATCTGCTCTGATAGGGGAACGTTTACCACTTATCTGAAGAGCAAGAGTGACGAGCATCTATTCATGGGGAACTCGTTCACATCCAAGGTCGAAGGTCACGATAAACTGGTGTTGAAGCTGAAGGAGCTGACTCTCACCAATGTCTTGCATGTGCCAGATATTCAGAAGAATCTGATCTCTGGTACTTTGCTGAGCAAGAACGGCTTCGCTGTGAAGTTTGTGTCTGACAAGCTAGTTCTTTCTAAGAATGTGGTGTATTTGGGCAAGGGTTATGTAAAGGATGAACTGGTCAAACTGAATGTAATGACAGTCATCCAAAACTCTATTGTATCCAATGTTTCAATGAATAAGAATAATCATATTGCTTATGTCATTGAGTCTTTTAATATTTGGCATGAACGGTAAGGACATGTGAATAACAAGTCTATTCAAAGACTAAAGAACATGAACCTGGTTCCGAAATGCAAATCGAGTAAAGACAAATGTGAAGTATGCGTACATGCCAAACTCACAAAAACACCTTCCCCACGTGTAGAGAGAACAACCAAACCTCTAGGTTTAATACACACAGATTTGTGTGATTTAAAATTTGTGCAAACTAGAGGCGGTAAAAATATTTCGTGACCTTTATCGACGATTGCACAAAATATTGTCAGTTATACTGGCTAAGAAGCAAGTATGAGGCCTTGGAAAAATTCAAGGAACACAATTTGGAAGTTGAAAACCAACTTAGTAAAACCATAAAAATTATCCGAAGTGATAGAGGAGGCGAGTATTGCAGGAATGCAATGTTGTAGAAATCTGGGTTACCCCAGAACATGTGGGGGGAAGCGTTGCTTACCACCAACTATATCCTGAACAAGATACCGCATAAGGTTACTGGCAATACGCCATACGAACTTTGGAAAGGTAACGTACCATCGTACAAATACCTCAAAGTGTGGGGGTGCCTAGCAACAGTGGTAGTGCCACCTCCTAAAAAGGTCACAATTGGACCTCAAACCGTTGATTGTATTTTCATAGGATATGCACATAACATTAGTGCTTATCGGTTTCTGGTACATAAATCTGATATACTAGTTATACATGTCAATACAATAATGGAATCAAGGAATGCGTCTTTCTTTGAAAACGTGTTTCCGTGCAAGGATAAAGAATATCCGAAACGAACTCGTGAACAGAGTGAAGCAGACACTTCTGTAAATGAAACAGAAGATGAACCTAGACAAAGCAAAAAAGCTCGAAAGGACACAAAAGTTGAACCTAGACGAAGCAAAAGAGCTCGAAAGGATAAAACCTTTGGGCAAGAGTTCATAACGGCTTTTCTCTTGGAGAATGAGCCTAGAACCTTCAAAGAAGCCATGTCTACACTTGATGCACCTTCATGGAAGGAAGCAGTTAAAAGCGAAATCGACTCCATTATGCAAAACCATACATGGGAGTTAGTTGATTTGCCACAAGGGTGTAAAGCACTTGGGTGCAAATGGATTTTCAAAACCAAATTGAAAACCGATGGCTCAACAGATAAGCACAAGGCGAGGCTTGTGGTGCAAGGATTCCGGCAAAAAGAGGGCCATGATTTCTTTGACACTTATTCTCCAGTTACGAGAATAACTTCAATCAGAATGCTAATAGCAATAGCAGCATTACGAAACCTCGAAATCCATCAAATGGATGTGAAAACTGCCTTTCTAAATGGAGAATTAGAAGAGGAGATATACATGAAACAACCTGAGGGTTATGTGGTTCCCAGACAGGAACACAAAGTGTGCAGACTTGTGAAGTCTCTATATGGACTCAAACAAGCTCCAAAGCAGTGGCATGAAAAATTTGACAATGTCATGATGTCAAATGGCTTCAGCATCAATGAATGTGACAAATGCATCTATTTCAAAGACACACCAAATGGTTACATCTTGTTGTGTTTGTACGTAGATGACATGCTCATTATTGGAAAAAATAAGGACATGATCAACCGAACTAAGAACATGCTTAGTGAGAAGTTTGACATGAAAGACTTGGGATTAACAGATGTCATACTAGGGATTAAAATCACTAGACATTCTGAAGGAGTAATCTTGTCTCAAGCTCATTATGCTGAAAAGGTACTTGAGAGATTCAAGAACTATTCAAGCGGGATTGCAAAGAGTCTCGTGGACCCCCATCTTCATTTGACTAAGAACTCGGGGGATGCAGTGTCACAATTGGAGTATGCACGTGTGATTGGTAGTCTCATGTACTTGACCAATTGCACAAGACCAGACTTGGCGCACTTAGTAAATGTACTAAGTCGCTACACAAGTAATCCAGGACATAAACACTGGAAAGGGATAGCTAGAGTATAGAACTACTTGCGCTATACTCAAAGTTATGGGCTGTATTATGAGAAATACCCATCAGTTTTGGATGGATACAGTGATGCCAACTGGATATCCGATTCCAAAAACTCAAAATCCACAAGTGGATATGTATTTACACTTGGTGGTGCAGCAGTATCATGGAAATCTTCCATACAAACACTATTGGCCATATCCAATATGGAGTCTGAGTTCATTGCTTTAGACAAAGCAGCTGAGGAAGCTAAATGGCTTCAGAATGTGTTGGAAGATATCCCGATATGGGACAAAACCAGTGCCAGTAGTAAGTGTACACTATGATAGCCAATCGGCTATAGCTCGGGCACTGCGTCGTTTGTATAATGGTAAGTCACGTCATATACGAAGACGACATAAAACTATTACACAACTACTCTCGCATGGTATAATCTTAATAGATTATATCAAGTCGGCTGACAACCTAGTGGATCCGTTTACTAAAGGTCTGTCACGAGATCAAGTGGTTAAATCATCAAGAGGAATGGGTTTAAAGCCTATGACTAAAGAGAACGCTTGATGGCTAACCCTACCTACCTGACTGGAGATCCCAAGAAGTAGGTTCAAGGGGAAAACTAAATCAAGTTGAATCAAGATGAGCACTGGGAGACTTAAGTCTCCTCCCATTTCCTAGGATGATGAACAGTGCTACCTGTATGAGTTGAGGTTAAGCTTGGCTTTTAATGATTTCATAGCTTTGAAATAAAGTGGGGTATGACAGGATACTCTTCATGGAAATCACCTTATGAGTGTGAAATGGGGCCGTTTCTAGGAGAATTAAGAGAGGCTGAATTCTCCAAGTTCACTCATGAATAACCAGGGATGTTCAAGGCCAAAATGAACACAACAAGAGAACCTAGTTCTGTGAGAAGATGAAACTGTGTGATAGTTATTGTCTCGGTTTACATCAAAGCCCGGGTGGTTCAAGACATCATGTTCACTACATGGTCGAGTAAATCCGATAGCTACTCACTATGGGTGGTTCAAGGCTGAAAAACGCTACCATCCCAAATGCAGTGATTTTTCGACTGTACTCTAAAAAGTCTTTCTGTTTTCAAACCAATGTTTAGAATCATTTCTATTCATGTGGGGGATTGTTGGAACTCATTTTAACATGTGGCGCCGAGCACTTTTCCGGGCACAATTCTGGTGGGCTCCGGCCATTGTCAACACCGGAAAGTGGAAGCATTGGCTTCCTCTACGCGAGCACATTCTCGTAGTGTACTCATACGACAAAAATGATTTCCGTTTGAATGAGAAATGGAGGCCCAAAGTAGCTTGTATGAAGTGCAAGACTTGAGAAAAATGTGGGGAACAAAGTGCATCCCACATTGGAAGTTTAGAGATAAATCTCCTAGTATATATAAGGGGAATATGGACCTAAGGGTGTGGCCTTGGGTCATTACCCATTTTCAATGGGGAGAGGACCTAGCTTATCAAGCCCACACGCGCGCCGAGCCGAGCCGAGCCAAGTCGGGTCGGGCGAGCCGTGCCGAGTCGGGTCGGATCGGATCACTATCTTTTTGGGTCGATCCAAGAGGTCCATTAGTGGGCTTTGACCCAGCTTGTAACGGCCAGATCTGTCCATTAAAGACCAAAGATCTGTAACGTCCTCCACATAAACACCAAAGATCTGTAACGTCCAAATGCAGATTGGTAACCTCCAATTCCGTAGACCTCTGATTCCACAGATATAGATCTGTGGGTTCGTTAGCTCTTGTTATTGGGTTGTGCGGTTCAAGAGATCGTCGCAGTTGTATCCTGGGATTCGAAACGTCAAGAACCGTCACACTACGGGGCGTATTCAGAATTAAGGAAAGAGATTTCGGTCTCGACTCTGTATCCGTTCTTCGTTCGGTATTTCTAAACTTCAGATTTCCTTAATTCATGTTCGTATATTTGCAGTTTAAAGCTTTCGTATGCATATAGGAAATTATGTTCCTACACTACCTATTGTACGTTCTGTGTTTCCACTGAACTAGCTAAAATGCTGGTTTTTACCCCCAAAAGAAACTAAAAATGCGCTTTCAAAAAAGTTGATTATCAATGAAATCAGTGCCATATATAAATATCGTTTCTAGTTCATATATATTTTTTTTGGGTGAGAACGAGAGGCGACACTCTCAGGAATCCAAGAAACAAACCAAACCAATTACATCGGGATCAGACGAGGCGAACAAAGGCCTCTAGAGTCAGCAGAAAGGAAAGGAAGGACCCCCACAGGCGGGGAATCCAAAACACAAAAACCAAGCGAAAAAGAAAAAGCCAGAGAGGCAAGAAAGTCAGCGACGAAGTTTGCCTCCCTGTAAATGTGACGGTACTGGATCACCCAGTCCCTACCGATGAAGTCCTGCACCAGAGCAACAAGACTGAAGAGGGGGTGACCACGATCCATAGGTTTGCTTAGCAATAGAATCGCTAACTGTGAATCTGTTTCTAAGCAAACCCTCATGTGTCCTCTATCCTAGGCAAGCCTGAGAGCCTGCACCATACCCCAAAGCTCCGCTTTAGGCACCGAGCAACAACCAATGTTATGAACGAACCCACAAATCCAAACGCCAGACGAGTCTCTCAAAGCGCCCCCACACGTAGCCCGCCCATCTCGAACCGCTCCATCCGTGTTGATCTTGACAAAACCAACGTTCGGCATGGTCCAGGCAATCATCGTCTCCTTCTTCTGGCAGGGGTCCTTGATGTTGCGTCTGGACATAGCTTCAAAAAACTCCTTAGCTAAGACAATAATAAAATTCGCCTTGTTCCCATGAAAGGTTTCCTTGTGGAAAACAAAGAGGTTCCGCCACTTCCAAATCCACCAAAAAGCAAGGATGAAAAGGCATCCCCAATCCATACCAAAACTCACAACCTCCATGCTCATGATATTGTTCCTGAACCAAGAAGCAAACTCCATAGTCCAGAAATCAGCATCCGGACGACGCCCCAGCAACTCAGCCCAAATGGTTTTCACTGCTCTGCAATCACGAAAAAGATGACTCAAAGACTCTTGATGGACCTCACACTCCGGGCAAAGGTCTGAGGAACACATGTGCCGCCGACACCTCTCCGCATTCGTGAGGATACAGCCACGCATACACAGCCAAGCAAAGATCCTCGCCCTTTCAGGCACCTCGATCTTCCAAAGCCGCTGGAAAACCGACTTATCAAGTGCACAGAACAGATCACAGCCAGCAACATCTAGTTCATATATATGCAACATGCCAACATGGGTGTTGTAGCCCGTAGGTATTTAATTACTGATTTTTATACTTTTGTTCTTAGGATATAGACAAATCAGATTAATATGAACAAATTTGCAAAATATTATTAATTTTTAATTGTTTTAAACAAGTTCAAACTTTTCTATTTAAGATAATAGTTTTCAAAACAAAAATATGCTTAATCTATGTCCAGGTTATAAAAACCGTTTTAATTATAAGCTTGATGATCGACACTATTTTGTAGTGTTTTCTAGGGGTTGTTACCAGGTTTGAGGTGCCATTTGGATGGATTTAGTGCACAATTGTGGATTATAGAGTGCCATTTGGATGGGTTTGAGGTGCCATTTGGATGGAGAAGTGTGGTTTTGGTGGTCTGGAGAAGCAAATTGAAGATATCCAAAGGAAGAAGAGTTGACCACTGAGGAGACGAAGAAGAACCAAGGAGAGAGTCCACACGAGAGTAGAAGAACAATGTGTTGAATTCAATTGGTTCGTTCTCTCTACTCAGATGTCCAAATGGAGTGATTCCAATTCTAGGAGTTAGATCTTGAAGTCTACTACAAGTCCTCAAAATATGAGCGCAATCCGAGTTGGGAATCAAAAGTTATGGCATTTTTATGGAAGTGTCGCAGGAGCTGAACCGAAGAAATCTCAGCGGCGACCGCCGCCAGGCTTACGGCGACCGCCGCCGTCAGAAGTGACCCGGGCTTTTATTTCCTTATTTCGTTATTTTATTATTATTAAGTATTTTTATTATTTCGTTTTAATTTATCTTTAGAGACTTATTATTTTTAGTATTTAAGGGTAGAGGAAAGGCTTATTTTCCTCTCTCGAACCCTAATTTCATCTTTTCCCTTTCTACATACTTTGCTATGAAGAACTAAGCCTTCTTGCTTAGTCAGACGCTGAAGCTTTCGTTTTGATTCAGTTGTGAGATTCTCGTTCCTTATCTTTTGCATGGATTTTATCTATTCTCTTGCTTGATTGCTTATGATTAATATTGATAATCTCTAGCCTGCGCAACTAGGGTTTGTTTCTATTGATTGATTGCTAGATCTAGATTGTTACTGGTTGAGCATATCTATTTCAGAGTAGCAACTGCATCGTACTAGTATCTGGTTGTGCTAGTCTTATGCAGAAGAGAACTGATTTACATTCTAGGATAAAAGCTGATTGTTTTATGCTAGAATTATATCCAACTATATTCCTATCCGTAACGCTGCTGTTAAACTGAATCTTGATAGTTTCAGGGTTGTTTAATTAGTTAGTGCTAATAGTATCTGGTTGTGCTATTAGTTATATCTGAAAAGGAATTGGAATTTCCATTGCATGAGATATTGAATGATTTTCTAAGATCAACTTGTCATACGAATAGTGGATGTTGTTTGACTGAGCTATTTTCCCCATTACTGAATTCATCATCTTTAGTTTGTTTGTCTTTGCATGCTTAGAACTTCTAAACACACAAAACCCCCCTTTGGTTACTTGAAGATTGACATAGAAATTACACATAAAGATAGACGCTGTCTCCCTGTGGACTCGACCTTTACTTACCTAGGACTACGGTTTAAGGTTTGTTTGGATATTTTACATAGCAGTAATTAGCACGACAAATTGTTGTTTCCACTTGAGTTAACAAATTATAATTTTGGTAAACGGAGAATGATAAATAAAAAACATGTTTTATTTGAGTTATTTCACAATAGGAATTATATACAAGTATATGCAATGCTTAATGCTTAATTGTAAGATTTTTTTCATGAGTATTGTTCTTCACACCAAAATATAGTCCACTTTACATTGTTATATTATTTTCACCATAAAACCCTCTCAGTCCTCTCACCCTTTTTTTGTAAATTATCAATTATGAAAGAACACAATTTTGGAGAAAGAGTTCTGTGTATTATGCCATCAGAAG
This sequence comes from Rheum nobile, assembly GCA_027886185.1. Lineage (NCBI taxonomy): Eukaryota > Viridiplantae > Streptophyta > Magnoliopsida > Caryophyllales > Polygonaceae > Rheum > Rheum nobile. The sequence goes on along the minus strand of WOAB01000236.1, from coordinate 2,041,237 downwards.
GCCAAATATATAGGAGTTACAGATGAAGATATGAAACCAAAAATAGAGATCCGTATATATGTAAAGATATCAAAAAGATCTTCTAATATCTTCTAATACTCCCCCTCAAGTTGGAGCATGAGGATCAACAATGCCCAACTTGGAAGATAAGTAGGTGAACTGTGGCTTAGCGAGTGCCTTAGTGAACATGTCTGTAGGCTGATGCGCAGTGGAGATATGAGAGGTGACGACTTTGCCTGAGAGTAGCAAATCACGAACATAGTGACAAACGATTTCGATATGCTTCGTCCGCTCATGGAAAACAGGATTGGCAGATATGTGTAGAGCTGCCTGACTGTCGCAGTAGAGACGAACGGGAGAGGAGTGCCAAACACCCAAAGAGAGCAAGAGAGAGCGGAGCCACACAAGTTCACAACATGTGGCTGCCATAGAGCGATATTCCGCCTCAGCTGAAGAACGGGAGACGATTGGTTGCTTCTTTGTGCGCCAAGAGATCGGACTCTGACCAAGCATCACAAAGTAACCGGTGACTGAACGCCTAGTGAGAGGGCAGGCGGCCCAGTCGGAGTCGCAATATGCAGTAAGACGAAGAGCACTACTTCGGCTGAAGTGGAGACCTTGCCCTGGATGTGTCTTTATTTACCGGATCACCCTCAATGCAGCAGACCAATGTTGCTCCTTAGGCTGCTGCATAAATTGAGACAATGTGTGCACAGCAAAACACAAGTCGGGCCGAGTGATCGTCAAATAGATGAGGCGCCCAATAAGGCGGCGATAGGCTTCCGGGTCGGAGTGGTCAGCACCGGAAGCAAGAGCAAGATGATGATTTGGATCCATTGGCGAATCACAGGGCTTGGATCCAAGAAGACCCGTGTCAGCAATTACTTCAAGGGCGTACTTGCGTTGGGAGACAAAAATACCAGATGAGTTGCGCGCGACCTCAAGGCCAAGAAAGTATTTGAGGGTGCCGAGGTATTTCATATGGAAACACTTGCTCAAGTATTGCTTGAAAGAGGTGATAGCAGCATGATTATTACCGGCTACGATCAAGTCATCGACGTAGACTAAGACGTGGACAACATTGTCGTTACGATGAAGTGAGAAGAGTGAGTAGTCTGCGTAACGTTGAGTGAAACCGAAAGCTCGTAAGGCGGTAGCTAGCTTAGCAAACCAATTACGTGGAGCTTGCTGAAGGCCGTATAAAGACTTCCTTAGCTTACAAACACGGCCAGTGGGAATGTCGGGGCAGCCCGGTGGTGGAGACATATAGACGACCTCATCAAGATCTCCGTGGAGAAATGCGTTGTGAATGTCCATTTGGTGAAGTTCCCAACCACAGATAACAGCAACTGAGAGAAACACATGCACCGTAACCATCTTTGCAACCGGTGCAAATGTCTCCGTAAAATCGACGCCTTCGACTTATCTATTTCCGAGAGCTATGAGACGAGCTTTGTATCGCTCTATGGATCCATCATACTTGTACTTAATTCTATAAACCCACTTACAGCCGATAGTTTTCTTTCCTGCAGGCAGAATGGTGATCTCCCAAGTGTCGTTCTGTTCAAGAGCTTTTATTTCAGCACTCATTGTCGCACGCCATTAGCTGTATTGAGTAGCATCACGAAACGAAGTGGGCTCATGCCCAACAGTGACAGCCGCTAGGAACCTAGCATGATTATCAGAGAAACTGTCACAAGAAACATAGGAAGCAATATGGTCTTGAGCAGTGAGTGTGCTGCAAATATAGTCACAAGAAACTGTCACAAGAAACATAGGAAGCCGATGATGTAGGTGATGAGTGTGGGGGGGGGGAGGTCTTGAGCAGTGAGTGTGCTGCAAATATAGTCCCGCAGACGAACCGAGGGCTGTCTAGAACGCGCACCACGACCAGATGCAGATGGTGACTGAGAAGTAATAGCAGGCTGTGAGTCAATTGGAGTCGTAGGAGACAGAGGAGTGGCCTGATCAGTCGACTGGGAGGCAGGCAGTGAGTCATCGGGCGAATAAAAAATCGCCGGATGTGGAGCTGATGGAGAAGGAACTCCCCCTGACGAGGAGACCACTGGGAGCATATAAGGAAAATGATCCTCATAAAATGCAACATCTCTTGATATAAAGATGCGACCGGTGTCGATGTCGTAGACACGCCATCCCTTCTTCCCCGGTGGATACCCGAGAAACACGCATTTGATGCTGCGAGCCGCGAATTTGTCGGTGGAGCGCGGTTGTTGGGCAGCGAAACAGAGGCATCCAAACACCCTTAGATGTGAGTATAATGACGGCTTCTGGAACAGAACTTCGTAAGGACTCTGATTGCCAAGAAGCGGAGTTGGTGTGCGGTTAATTAAGTAACACGCAGTGAGAATGCACTCACCCCAGAAGGTAAGTGGTAGCGACGCCTGGAAACGAAGAGCCCTGGCGACGTTGAGAAGATGACGGTGCTTTCGCTCAGCCCGTCCATTTTGTTGAGGCGTAGAAACGCAGGAACTTTCGAAGAGAATGCCTTCTGATGCGAAGAACGATTGCAGAGCTAAGAATTCTGCCCCGTTGTCCGACCAAAATCGTTGAATTTTGCTGCTGAACTGGGTTTGAGTCATGGCAACGAAGTTGCGTAGAGTTGTTCCAACTTCAGCTTTAGATTTGAGTAGAAATACCCAAGTGGACCGAGAATGGTCGTCTATCAATGTGAGGAAATATGAAGCTCCAATGGAAGACTGAGTACTGTACGGCCCCCATATATCACAGTGCACAAGTTCAAACAAATCACTTGCGGTATTATTACTTAAAGAAAAACAAGAGCGAGTTTGCTTCGCCTTATAACAGACATCACAAGGAGATTCCTTTGAAACAATAGATGACTTTGCTAAGCTAATAGAAGATAGAACTTGAGATGATGGATGCCCCATGCGTTGGTGCCATGTTGATGAAGAGACAGCCGATGCAGCAAGACAAAACCGAGCAAGTTGAGGTCCAAAACTGCGCAGCCAGTAGACCCCGCCCCGAGCTTCACCCACACCAATCAGCGTCCTCGAATTGCATTCCTATATGAGACAAAGTTTATCAGTGAGTGTGACCACACACTTAGCAGTCGAAGTAAGCTCAAAAATAGAGATTAAATTGCAATCAAGGCGGGGAATATAAAGAATATGATCAATCCGGACTGCAGATGAGAACACAAGGGAGCCCACTTGATTAGCAGTTGCAAAACGATTATCAGGTAATTTAATCGAGATGGGAGCGATGAGAACAAGGTCCTGCAGAAGGTCACGATTGTCGGTCATGTGCAGGGATGCCCCTGTATCCAAAATCCAGTCCGAGCGCTTACCAGATGCTGAATTGGTACTGCCCCCGGACTTAGTGTTCAAGGAAGAGAAGACTTGCAGCACTGTGTTCCACTGATCCTGAGTAATTGACGACCCAATTGTGGCGCGATCAGAATTGGTCAGTTGAGCGCCGCCAGAAGAAGAAGTCTGTTGAGCAGCGTTCGCGAGAGGGATCCCACGGCCTCTGCCCCTGCCAACACTTGAAGAAGAAGAAGCAGGGGAGGACGAAGAGCCTTGCTGAGATGAACCACGCCCACCGTTGTGAGGTGGAGGTGGTGTGTAGCCTTCACGAAAACCGTGCAGACGGTAGCATTTGTCAACAGTGTGTCCCAAACGACCACAATGGGTGCACTGAGGACGAGTTCGTTCACCAGAGGAGCGTTGTGCAGCCAGCGCCATGGGATCCGGCTTGCTCTCTCGGTCCTTGACAACCGATCGGTGACGTTCCTCTTGGATAGAGAGGGAATAGACACGATGCAGCGGAGGCAATGGCTCCTGAGACAAGACATTCGAGCAAAGAGTATGATAGTCGTTGTCGTCAAGGCCAATTAAGAATTGATGAATTTGCTCGTCGTCCCGGTCTTTGGAGAGTTGAGCGGAGATAGTGCACTTGCATAGACCGCAAGAGCAAGAACGAACAGGAACGTACTGCTCTAATTCGTCCCAGAGTTTCTTGATGGTGCCAAAATAGGCAGAGATCGTCTGCCCCCCTTGCCGACACTTTGCAATGTCAGTCCTGATTTGATGAATACAAGGACCATTACCCAGAGAAAAACGCTGTTGTATGTTTGCCCACAAGTCGCGAGCAGATTTGACATATGAAATCGAGGAGCGTATGGATGGGTCGATGGATTGAATGATCCAACCTTGAATCATTGAGTTGACACACGTTCAGTCCTCCACATCTTCTGCCTTCTCTGGTTTGGTAATGGTACCAGTAATGAAGCCGATCTTGCGCTTCGCCTGAAAGGCGTTGATCATGGATGTCTCCCACTCTTGATAGTTTTCACCCTTGAGCATGACAGTACCGATATTCTGTCCGGTATTGTCGGAAGGATGGAGATAATACGGCAAGTCGACGTCATTGATTGGACGTTTGGGCCGTGATGAAGAAGATAGTGTTTCAGTGTTCGTCATCGTGAGGATGAAACGAAGCACAGAGGAGAAGAATACCGGAAATTAGGGCGGCGAAAAAAAATTTGCAAGATTAATCCTGCTCCGATACCATGAAAGAATACAATTTTGGAGAAAGAGTTCTGTGTATTATGCCATCAGAAGGCCAAATATATAGGAGTTACAGATGAAGATATGAAACCAAAAATAAAAATCCGTATATATATAAAGATATCAAAGAGATATCAAAAAGATCTTCTAATATCTTCTAATAAAGCAATAAAAACTTTTCTGACAAGGCACTAAATCAACAACTACGTACTATAGTGAATTTGGATCAACAACACTAAATCAACAGCAAGACAGTAGCAACGCGAACGTCGATTCAGCCATCAACTGAGCAATGTTAAGCAAAGTCACAATTGACCAATATCATCTCTCAATATATAGTTCAAATTTCACCAATTTTTGAACTTCACAACAATTCAACCATTTTTTTTTTCTAGAAATACAAAGACATTTTCACAGTGGACAATCATGCGAATAGAGATAGATGTAATTTTAAAAATTGGCGGCGATGTGAGGTAGAGATCGGTGTGAGCCCTAAATCGGTGGTAGCACCACCAACGCAATTTCACACTACCGGTAGATCACCTCAGCAGACTTTTTCGGAAGACATAATGTTATTAGAAATCAGAATAAGATGGAAACGAAACCTTAGTCAAAATAATTGTATGATCGTTTTGAAAACGTTGATGTGGCATGGTATGATATCCACTACTTGGTGAATTCGCCTTGATCCACGGTGCAAAGTTAGACAAGGCGACGCCCTCAAGATCACACAACACCCTCACATGCACTCGCTAAAGAAGGATTGAAATCACCAGGTATGCTCAGAAATAAGTTCGTAAAATGTGGCAACAACGCACGTGCCTCGAGCCCGCCTGGATGGCGGGAACGGGACGCGCCCGGGGGAAACCTTTCTTAACACAAATAGTGCATGTGCCCGCCTGGATGGCGGCAACGGGACGCGCCTGGGAAAACCTTTCTTAACACAAATAGTCCCATTTCCTCCGATGTTTGAAGCATAACAAAAATTCAAAATCCCTTTTTTCACTTAAAAAAAAAAGGATTACATGTCGGGTTTACAGGCCCTACAAGGCTTGTCCCATTGTCCATACCCGTTCCTTCCGGTACTCGAACCGGGTATTTTTATCCATTTAGGGCTTGCAAGCTTGTCCAAACCCTCTCGTTTACATAGACGGGCCGACCGGTCGGGCTAACCCGCGTTTACCCAAGTCTACTAAAAATATAAGAATTGAAATCCATACCTCTCCAACTCCATACCCTAGCCCAACCCAAACTTAAGTTTCTACAGGCCCTACAGGGTTGGTCTCCTTGTCCATACCCGACCCTCACAGATCTCGGACCGAGTATTTTCGGCCCTTTAAGCCTTACAAACTTGTCCAAATCCTTCCGTTTACATGGGCGGGCGGACCAGCCCGCATTTGCACAGGTTCTACTAAAAATATAGGATTTCAATCCATTCCTCTCCAACTCCATATCCTAACCCAACCCAAACCTAAGTTTCTACCAAAGACACCCTAAGATCTATTATTTTTGGTCGAAAGAGATTTAAGATCTCCTAGAATGAGAATTTCCACATAAACTTGTCTAAAAAAGGACACTAGAATCTAAATTATTCGATTATTTGGTATGATTTAAAAAGGAATTGATTTATTCATGCATCTACTCAATTCTAGTTTTATTGGATTAAATACCGCAGCAAACAGAGGGATTTAGCATGCCTATATATAACTAACACCGTTTCATATATGCCGTTAAGAGTACTTAGTCCGGCCAGTACAAAAGTTACTTAACAATGAAGGGCCTTTGCACCGTCTTCATCCTCATTATTGCTCTCTCTTTAATCTCAGGTACGTCCGTACATATATAAATCTTAATTTAGCCCTCTCTAATCTTTGATTAATTAGTCTGTAACGCATAATGTATATGCAGGTTATGAATGTAAGCCGTGCTTTGAACGTGCGACGCCGTATACGAAAACGTGCAACGGTGACGGCGACTGCAGAGATGCTTGCGAGGGTTTAGAGTTTCCACCCAATGCGCAACCTAAATGCTTGGGTCCCTATTGTTGGTGTGTTTATGATTGCCTCTCTTCATCCCAAATAACACACCCTTAAACAATTTGCTAGCTTCTACGTACCCTCCTAAATTAATTAAGTGTTTTACTTTAGTTTTTATATTAGCTATTTTACCTATGTAGCGTGCTTAATTTAATAAAATAATATAGCAGATTATCAATCAATTAGATCGCTGACCATGGTGTTAACACATATATTATTTATCATCTACTCTACCATGACGTAGCCCTAAAAGGCTAAAACACATACTCGTTTAGTTGATGTATATCCTGTCGCGGGTCTACTCAGAAACTCTCTTATGGAAAACCCTTCTTTACACTAAGGGAAATTTACTATTTTTCAATTTTTATTTTTCACATGTAAAATTATTGATTAATACATTGTATTTTTCATATAACAAGTACACAATAAATTCGGTAAAATTATTGATTAATACATTGTATAATTAGTTAAGTTTACATATAAAAGCTTTACATGCATAAAAATACAATAATGTATTTATAAATATAATCTACCAATTTGAATTAGGAAAATCTAAATGTTGGTTTGGTAAATAAAATAAGCACTCCAAAAAAGTTCGTTTTGACAAATAAATCTTAGTACACATTACTTGAAAAGAAGTTATAAGGTGGTTTCTTAGAGAAGAAAAAAAAAACTTTAAAATGTGGTTTTTAGCAATTTAAAGACCCTTTTTTTATGTTTATCTTACCTTGAGAGAGTTGGGATTAGAAGAAAGCAAACGAGAGACTAGAAAATTGTTAGAGAGAGTTGGGATTAGGATATCCTCCTTGTAATACCTAAAAATGTCAAGGATTTTGTAAGTTTACCTCTTGAATGAGAAGAATTACCTTTTACTCTAAAAAAAACCTTTTTAAATTTTTATAAAGTTATATAATTCTTGTCTTTACTTTAATGTGAAAAGTAACAAATGCCAAGATTTATTACAATAATGGGTACGAAGCGGATTTTGTAAAAAATATAGGGTTATCAACTGAAAAAGAAAAAACACGGGCTATCAAATGAAATAATCTTAACAACAAGGACACCAATCAGAATTTCCATAATATATATAGGTATTGGTTTCCGTGAGAACCAATGTTCCTTCGAGAAGATACTTAAAATGAGAATCAAACGAGGGAAATGTTACACGGTGACAAATTTGTAGATATGACCACTTTTTTTTAATTTCTCATTATTTTTTTTAATTATTCAAGTGCACGCAATTGTACATTAATCACTATTTCAATCCAATTTTTTTTTTCATCAAATCCAAAACCTTCTTATTTTTATTTTAATTCCTCATTTCTATTTTTCCTAATTATTCAAATGCACACAGTTATGCATTAATGACAATTTAAACCCAAATATTTCTATTTTCACCCAAAATACATTTTATTCAAAACCTTCTTATTTTTATTATAATTTCTCAAATTTCTTTACCTTAATTATCCAAGTGCACGCAGTTGTGCATTAATTGCAATTTCAACCCAAATATTTTATTTTCACTAAAAATATTTTTTATTCAAAAAGCACATACTATAACATCCAAATGCACATATATTTGAATCGATACTTTTACACCATGACCAACTTGTGTTTATCTTTGAAAGTATGTAGTACTCCAATCCATTCTTTAGCCGTAAAGATATGTGGCCATGAAAGAGTTAGGGATTAAGTGGAACATAATGCACTTGCCACGTACATAGTATACAATACAACACGCTTTCTACTAGACGTGCATTCCAATTAAATGTGCATTTGGTTATAATATAATGTATATTTAGATATATATGATGTGCATTTGGATATAGTGTGATGTGTATTTTGGATAAAACATAATGTGCATTTAAATTTTGTGAGATGTTCAACCAAATTTAATGAATGTGTATTCGAATTTAAGTGGATGTGGGATGTGAATTTTGAAAATTTTAAGGTAAAAAATGTTAATCTATAAAAAAAAATTAGCCCAAAAAAACTACAAAATACACGTCTATTGATTCTCAATTTAAGTTCTCGCATGAGGTGTTGTTCACACGGAAACGCAATATATATGCATCTCATTGCCCTTTTTCATTAAATTTATTTATATTGCAATATCTTTACCCATACATACGATTATACTAAAATAATATCTAAACAATCATAATATTTGCATAATAAAGAGATATATTTTTTGTAATCTAAAATTTTAAAAGAATATAAATGGAGCGATACCCCTGCTACATACGTAGGACAGTTACTTTAATAACGAATAATATTTCACGCATACAAATCTTTTTTGTTTTGGTAGGTTCATGCATACAAATCTCGGAACATTAACGCATCTACACAATCATCTTGCATATTCATTTGCATAAACCATATATGCATGCACTTGGTTGTTTTGACGGTGGAAACTGGAAAGTAATCCTCTCTTATTTAAAAAACTGATCCAATATAGAAATTAAATATCTTGTATGATTTAGTAATAATGTATACATTGCTTTTACTCCATATATATTCACCAAATTGCGTTAGAGTTCCATATAACTTCCATTTTGATTTGTCATTTGTTTGAATTAATTAAGTCCGGTCCAGAAAAAAAAAAAGGCGTAAAATGACGAAAGGCCCTTATGCCATGATCTTCATCCTTGTTCTTGCTCTCTCATTAATCTCAGGTGATCAAATAACTTCCTTTCAATTTAACTTTTCCGTCTCTATAGACTATATATATATATATATATATATATATATATATATATATATATATATATATATATATATATATGTGTGTGTTTAATTTGCTGTGTGACGTGGGCGCGCGCGCAGGTTATGAATGTAGGAGGGAGCTTGGTGGAGCAGAAACTTGCTTCAAACCGGGCCCGAAACTTCCGAAACCCTGCAACGATGGCGACTGCAACAGAGCTTGCATGGACCCACGTGACCCATTCAAAGGCCCGGGTGGAAAATGCCATGGACCCCAGTGTTGGTGCATATACAATTGTTAATTAATGTAACGCGACCCGTCTCCTAAACGGACACAACATATAAATAATTGCATGCGCGTCTATATATTAATTAAGTCTTTTCAGCTCAATAAAAAAACATATAACATTTCATGACCTCTTGGTCACGTCTTAATGCTTCAGTACTTTTTATGGAAAATGAAATTAAGTGTACGTGCGCATGGAAAATTCTATTTTTCGACCCAAAGAATATGATTTGAACCTAATATGGATTACACAGAGGATTTTATGGACATCGCGAATAAATTGTTGTCTAAGATAATAATTCTTCAGCGAAAAAACGTTTTTTTGTTTCCCACAATTCCATTTTTGTAGCCTTTAAGATATATTGGATGTAAATTACTATTAAAATTAACATATTATATTTGTTGTTATTTGATTATATGTATTTAATTACAAAATATTCATAGATGTATACTGCAGTTATTATTTTTCCAAAAATTATATTATAATCTTAATAAACAAAACCAGTTAACAAATGATCAAATATTTTATTATTGATATTGCTACCCGGCCCGTTGTGTTGAACCCAGACCCGAGAGTTATGGGTCGATCACGCCTAGACCAATGATATGATAGGCTCCGAAGTAGCCCAATTTGACCTCCAACTACCGCCCGATCGATTGATCCGTTTGTGGTATAATGCATGCAGCATGCAAGGTGTTTTATACGGAAGATATTTATACACCGTATTATATAATAGTACTCTTTCCGTTTTACGATATTTAAACTTTTTTAATTAATTATATATTTTTAAGATAAGTTAGAGTTAAAATAATATATTATGAGTAATTAATAAAGATTGTAAAAGGTTTGAGTTACAGAAAAAAATATTTTAGAAATTATACTTAACTATTTTTAAATTTTTTAATATGAATTATATATAAAAAGTCGAAAAATATAAAATAAGAATGATAGTTAAAAATACGAAACATTGTGAAACGGAAGTAGCATTACATAGTAAATTAATGGTTAATTAGTCACTACTCAATACAATAGTTGTACGTAATCCGGTTTAAGTGATGATCGATAATACAGCTAGTAAGCTCGAATGGTTCTCTACGAGGACGTCGGTCAATTTTCGGAATTAATGACTTGTACAATCTGGTAATGACAACTAATTCGCACGTAGGATCACTTCTTTTTTTGGAACTTGCCCTTGTAATTGTTATTTCTCGTAGAGAGCTCGAATGGTCCTAAGTCCTAACATTTAATTTCTTTATCTCTTACCCGTCCGTTAAATTTTAATTATTTTTTTATATTTAAAATTTATTTGTCCTTCTAAAAATTTGAATTAAATTTATAAAAGTTATTTCTTATATTTATCAATTCACTTATATTATTTACTTGGTATATGGGAAGACTGTGCTTAAGACCAGGCCCTCCTCTTTCACCCTGCAATGAGCTAGAAAGAGTGCGCAACGAAGCATGCCAACGTCTTCACCCACCGTTTAGTGGAACACCGGCTGCGCATGCTTGCGCCAATGTGGATAGCTGCGCGCATGGCTTCATTAATAACGCGCCTACACATGCAATACATCAAATAAGCTAAGCTAGCTAGTGCATGATCGATGGAATGGAACCATATGCATGTGCTTTTCATGCACATGATCGATATCATCTTCAATATTATTAAAACAACTACCTAATTACTTATAGCTAGACCACGTATGTATCACCGCTCTGGATTGTTAAAACTAGTATTGATCGAAGATGTATGCATGCAAAAGGAGATTTCATTCAACTCTAGCTTTAACCTAAATAAAGATTCTCCCAAAACCGGCATTTATGTGCACGCAAAAACAAGGCTAGAAATGGTTCATCGATAAATATATAGTTTATATAATCCTTTCCGTATTGTTTTTAGCATTCCAAAACAAACTGATTCCTACAATTGTATTCATATATGTTTATCAATAATACGTTATATAGTAGAAATGGTTTATCGATAAATATATAGTTTATATTTGTTCAAATTCCAAGACTCGATGACATATGCTAGTATATTTCTAATTAAGATCAAAATACTATATTTTTCATCTAAAAATTTACACATTATATACATTTATTAACAATGACCAGATTTCTTATGCAATATCGTCTATTTTCTAATTTTGATCATTGTTTCTTCTTGACACGTCTCAAACTACTTCATTTCTGATAATTTTGTTATAAATCTATGTATTTACATGAATATACTCTTTCAGTTGAAAATATAATATATTGGAAAGAGTCTTGTGGGAATGAGCGCTTAGATACGAACGATGAATAGACATGTACATAAGTTTTTTATTGTATGTGCGTGACTTTTGTAAGTGAAACTGATGCTCGTACAATCAAAACTTATGCACTTAATTAGAATGCGCACAAATTTGTATATGTATGTGTATAGGTTTTTTTACTGTATCTGTATCACTTTGTATAAGTGAAAACTCATACGTACACTTTTAAAATGTGCACAAATGTGTACTTGCATGTGCATAAATTTTCACTTGTATTGTACGTGTCCATTTGTAGTTCGCATCTAAGCGCTCATTCACACTTAATCCATCCTCTAATATATTTTATACATTATGCATTGTTTTTCTAGCCGAAATAAGTTTTTTATGTAAAAGAAGATAAGTTTAATATTGTAAAATTTCAGATAAGTTCATACGAGTATGTTTTTATAAAACAATCTTTTCTATATATCTTTTGGTGGATGTGGGACAAAGTCCAAAACCTCTCAACAACTAGTATATACTGGCAAGTAATCAATTATCAATTACTAAATACTAAAGCAGTAGTAATTTTTGTCACGTGTCGTCCGTTGAATAACGCCACAATATTACCCCATATTAAAATAATTGATTGGTTGAAATTTTATTTGACCATACTTTTTAAAAATTCAATTAATTAATTACTATTTTGTTTTTAGATAAAGTAAAAAATATCTAGATATTGTCAGTTGATAATCTAGATACGATAAAATAATGTTAGTTTTTTGTTTTTAGATAAAGTTATCTTATATATATATATATGGATATTGACCAAAATATTGTCATCAGATTAAAGCTCTTCAGAACTTATCAACTCCACAATTCCACCGCTTTGAATCAAAAGAGAAATTTTTAACAATTTGCTGTGAGACTAAATCAAGAATGATAAAGGTATTGAAGCCTCTAGGGATACGGTGTGCATATTAAAACTCCTTCACTTAATAATGTCAATATGTTTTAAAAGAATTTGAAACCCTGATGGAATTTTTAGAAACTTCCTTATCCACAGAAATATATATTTTGACTAGAAAAATGCAAGTCGTCTTCGAAGTCTCTTTTTTAAATAATTGTTTAATATTTTTAAACTCTTAAGTTAGTCTCATAGTATATGATACGAGTGTCGTAGTTCGAAAGTAATTATTACTAAATACTAAAGCAGTAGTAATTTTTGCAATGTGTCGTCCGTTGAATAGCGCCACATCACCCCCATATTAAAATAATTGATTGGTTAAAATTTTACTTGATCCCACTTATTTAAAAATTCAATTAATTAATAATTATTTTGTTTTTGGATAAAGTAGAAAATATCTAGATATTATTAGTTGATAATCTAGATACTGTAAAATAATGTTAGTTGTTTGCTTTTAAAAAAATCTCGGGTGTATATGTATAAGATGAGAGAATTTTGATTAATATCTAATAAATAACACTCTTTCAATACGTAAAGGTGATCAATTTTATTTTCCTTTTCTTATTATATTTGATAATTGATTGCAACTAATCACATATATATGGCCTATTTATTTAGAGTTTTGCACATGTGTTATACGTATATATGTGTTTAGACTACCTGTTTGTTATTAAATTTATTTTTTAAAATAAAATTTTGTCGGATAACTAAAACTTAAAAACAATCTAGCAAGTTATTGTCAATTAATATTGTTATACGTAAATATCTGATAATTTAGATATTATTAACTAATGGTATATGTTTGTTTGTTTTTCAAAAGATTCTCACGTGTGTATCTTAAGGGGAAATTTAATCAATTATATTATAATTAACACTCTCTGTCCACCATATATATCAAAACCGGTAAACAATATATTTATAAAATCTTATAGCAGTTACAAAAATAAATAATTTTTTTTCATCACTCTCTTTTCACCACTCTCTTTTCACCCAATATTATCTTTAGTTTTCTAAAGTAGGCCAAATAAATCTCATAGCAGTTAAACTAAGCAATCTCTTTTTACAACTCTCTTTTCACTTTTAGTATTTTTAGAAATTTTTTACTTTCCCCGTTTAATTAAAAACTTAATTAAGAAAAAATCTAAATATTGTCAATTGATATTAATATATTGTTACAAAATCGATATACAAATATATACTTTACAAAATATAATCATATTTCAATATATGTGACAATAACGTATTTTGAATAACGGCTCCCGTGCAGGATACGAGTCTTCAACTAGTTTATAATGAAGTAAGTAGATCCAAAATCGAAAACAGAGTTGTCACGGTCTAAAAATCAGAACTTTCTTTTATTCAAGACACGATGCATATATAATTAAAACGCAAATTAAATTATATGATGACCCAAAACAAACCCCGCAAAGTTAGATGCACTTTATTTCTTATATATTGCTGTTTTTGGGAGTACAGAAATATATATTGAATTATATGTAAGGCGTAGGTTTAACATTTGCGAGCGCACAAGCAGGTCTGACCAAAGCAATATCCAGTATATGAGGGTTCGCAAACAATCTTTCGGCAGTCATTGTCTCCAACGCAGAATACACTGCTGCCTGGCTGATTTCTCGATTTACAAAGCCCTGAAACAAACCTACATTCACCACCTACATATATAACACACGTACACATCCATTCAAATTTAATATTACTATATATATATGATGTACATTAGAGGCTAGGATAAAATTATTCCTTGACGAAATTACCTGAGATTGAGAGTGATAAGAGAGCAAGAAAAAGCATGAATATGGTGCAAAGGCCCTTCATTGTTGTTGTTGTTGTTGTTGTAGTGGACTTGATTCAAAGACAATGAAAGCTAAATCGATCGAATTGAGTCTGTACAAGAAATGCTTGTATAAATAGGGATGTTGAGTCTCTCTATATGCTGCCATTCTTTGCTCAATAATAAATAGATACGGTAAGAGAAGATATCAAATCAAAGAAGATGCTATGTATTCATCGATCAGTTTAGCTGTTTAAGGGAAGATCCTGCTAATTACTTTCCACCATCAACGCAAGTTCATGCAACATTCGAAAACGGATATGCTAGATATAAATGTATACATGTATTTGTTTAATCTTTATGCATGAAATATCGAGTCCCGTTCCGATAAACAACTCCCTTAAGATAAACACTACACATAAACGACAGCCTTAGGATGGAGAAGATGAACGACCACGATTGAAGGAGAAGCAACACGGGATAAATACCGAGTTGGAGACGCGGTGACAGCATTGTAATTTAAAGTAATTTGAACGTTGTATTACAACATTACCCTTACCCCTAACCGGCGCCAAAAGGCCCAAAAACGTTTCAGATGCCTCAAACCCTCTCAGACTCTCTGAAAGCAAAAATCCACACCAGCTGAAGACGCGAATACAAATCGAGCGAAACACAGAACTCGGTTTGAGAAAGACGATCATAGTTGAAGACAAGAAGACGAATCCACGCACTCAGACGCTCTCAATTGCACAAGTACAAGCAAATACAAACAAAAAACAACATGAGCGACACAGATTACAGTCAAGACGACTTGGGAGGTGCGAATAACACATTTAGGGTTTCAATTTCACATAGATTACTCAGAAATCAAGTTTCGAAACTTCGTTAAATGTTGTTGCACCATTACAAACACATAGCTCAATGTTACGATTGTTAGCATTGCTTCAGTATTTTTTTTTTCGTTGGGACATTGTTCTCCTGATCTGAATTCTGTGTTCGTGTCGTTTCCTGAGGTTCAATTGGGACTTGGAGGATCATTATCTTCTTAAAGAGTTCATCCCTTTGTGATGAAAAACTAGGTTTACGTGAGGTTCATTTTAGGTGTTCGGGGTTCATTTGCTTTTACATTAGTTCATGCCTGTGTTTACCTGAGATGCATTTTTCAGTGAGGTTCATTATCGAGTTAGAGGTTCATTTTCTTCTTCCAGATTGCATGCCTTTGAGATAAAAAATTAGGTTTTCCTGAGGTTGATTTTATGAGTTGGTGGTTCATTTGCTTTTACCAGAGTTCATGCATGTGTTTCCCTGAGTTGCATTGAATCCATGAGGGTCATTTATGACTTAGAAGTTCATTTATGAGTTGCAGATTTCATGCCTTTGTGATAAAAAATTAGTTTTACCTGAGGTTCATTTGCTCTTACCAGAGTTCATGCATGTGTTGTGGGTTCATTAGAGTTCATTTGCTTTTACAGGGTTCATTTGGTTTTTCTGAGGTTCATTTTAGGAGTTGGGGGTTCAATTTAGGTGTTGGGAATTCATTAGGTTTTTCTGAGGTTTATTTTAGGTGTTGGGGGTTCATTTGCTTTTACAGGATTCATTTGGTTTTTCTGAGGTTCATTTTAAGTGTTGGGGGTTCATTTTAGGTGTTGGGGGTTCATTAGGTTTTTCTGAGGTTCATTTTAGGTATTGGGGGTTCAATTTAGGTGTTGGGGGTTCATTAGGTTTTTCTAAGGTTCATTTTAGGTGTTGGGGGTTCATTTGCTTTTACAGGGTTCATTTGGTTTTTTCTGAGGTTCATTTTAGGAGTTGGGGGTTCAATTTAGGTGTTGGGGGTTCATTAGATTTTTCTGAGGTTCATTTTAGGTGTTGGGGGTTCATTTGCTTTTACAGGGTTCATTTGGTTTTTCTGAGGTTCATTTTAAGTGTTGGGGGTTCATTTTAGGTGTTGGGGGTTTATTAGATTTTTTTGAGGTTCATTTTAAGTGTTGGGGGTTCATTTTAGGTGTTGGGGGTTCATTAGGTTTTTTTGAGGTTCATTTTAGGTGTTGGGGGTTCATTAGGTTTTTCTGAGGTTCATTTTAGGTATTGGGGGTTCATTTGCTTTTACAGGGTTTATTAGGTTTTTCTGAGGTTCATTTTAGGTGTTGGGGGTTCATTTTAGGTGTTGGGGGTTCATTAGGTTTTTTTGAGGTTTATTTTAACTATTGGGGGTTCATTTTAGGTGTTGGGGGTTCATTTTAGGAGTTGGGGGTTCATTTTAGGTGTTGGGGGTCCATTAGATTTTTCTGAGGTTCATTTTAGGTGTTGGGGGTTCATTTGATTTTACAGGGTTCATTTGGTTTTTCCGAGGTTCATTTTAGGAGTTAGGGGTTCAATTTAGGTGTTGGGGGTTCATTTTAGGTGTTGGGGATTCATTAGGTTTTTCTGAGGTTCATTTCAGGTGTTGGGGTTCATTTGCTTTTACAGTGTATGAACTTCTATGCAGTTGTTGTATTTAAACAGGGTATTGTTACAGTTTACTTCATAGTCTGAAGTTGGTCTTACAATTGTCCTGTTTCTCTTAGCAGGCTCAACTAGACAATCGCGACAACAAAAAAGGCTTACACACAAAGACATTGAGGTGTCGTATGAAAGTACAGAGAGTACCAGCAGCGATGACATTCCACTTATAAGGAAAATCTCTGCGAAGAAATCTGTTGTAAAGAGAATACAACAACAAAAGAGCACAACACCAGCTAAAAAAGCCACAACAATGCCGAGACAAAAGAGGAGGAGTACTAAGAGAGAGATACATCCAGGCAACAAGGATTTGAAGGGACAAGCTTCAAAATCAGAACAACCTCCAGAAAAAAAAGCAGTGTACTGAAACAGCAAACTCTGAAGATGAGAAGCTTTCTCAGTATTCTACACCAGGCAACACAACTGCAGATACACCAAACATACAAGCAGATGAATTGCATTTAGAAGTAGAAGGCAAGGGGAAAGGAAAGGAGGTTGAAGACATAGAAAGCCTCAGCTCACAGGAAGAGAAGAAGAGCAGTTCGTCTCAGAGTTCTGGGAAAACAACACCAACCACAAGGACAATGACTGCAATTCAGACAGATGAAGCAGTTCAGTTAGAGAGTTCCAGTGAGGAGGAGATTGAGGACAACTTGAGAAACAAACAAAAGACTACACAGATTGAAGAAAGGAAGGACAAGGGGAAGAGGAAAATTGACATTGATGAGGAAGAAACTGCAAAGAAGAACAACGAAGAAAAATGGGCTGTAGATAAGGGAACAGGAGAGATGAAGCTGTTAATTACCAAGAAAAAAAAGGAGAAGCAGAGAGAACCAAAGGAAATCAAGCAGTTGGAGATAATCCCTGTCAACCTCAAGATAAAGATAGAAGATGATGGCACACAGTACATCTGGTTGGCAACTAGGAATATCCCAAAGGTGTTTGTCAATGCGCTGGAATCCATCCCTGAAAACAGGAAGGCACATACTAAGGTCTGGATTAGGGAGATCGGATTTGAGAGCATGCTCGATTTAAAGATTAAAGGAGTGTCTCATTGTCTTGCTTTCTGGATACTCGAACACTATGACGAGGTCAAATGTGAGATAAAGCTGAATGATGGCAGCATCATTAATGTGACAGAGGAGGAAGTCCAGAGGGTGCTCATGATCCCTAGAGGCCAGAGGACAGTGGAAAGGAGAGGCAAAAAGGCTGCTGATGACGCCATTATAAAGGAATGGAAAGAATATTTCGACAACATCAAGCAAATCAGGCCAAGTCATGTGGCAGCCAAACTCAAAACCTGCACCGACAAACTCTGGTTCAAAAGGATGTTCCTTGTCATGTTCATGTCTGTGCTAGTCGAGAGCAACCAAAAAGGAACTATTCCTCAGCACATGATGATCAGCGACGTTGAGGACGTAAAGGGATACAACTGGTGTAGGTTTGTCATGAGTGTCTTGCCTCATACAACAACTGAATGGAAGGCCAAGAAAGAGAGGTTCTTCAGAGGCCCAATCGTCTTCCTCGTGGTAAAAAACTCTTGTTTATTATTTTTTTGTAAAAAATAGTTAGTAGTGAGTGTACTCTGTCCAAGCATTGGGTTCATTGGTAATAACTACTAGGTTCATCATTTACAACTAATAGGTTCATTGAGTATAATGAAAAGGTTCATCAGACAAAGAATAGGTTATACACTACAAAAATCGACTAGGTTCATTGGTGCTGTCTTGCAGGTTCATTACTTTTCTCATGCAGGTTCATTTGTTTAACTTGTAGCCACAATTAGTAGTGAGAGTACTGTGTCCAAGTATTGGGTTCATTAGTTATAACTAGTAGGTTCATCATTTATAACTAACAGGTTCATTGAATATAAGGAAGAGGTTCATCAGACATAGAATAAGTTATACACTTGAAAAATCGACCAGGTTCATTGGGGCAGGTTCATTACTTTTCTCATGCAGGTTCATTTGTTTGACTTGTAGCAACAATTAGTAGCGAGGGTACTCTGTCCAAGCATTGGGTTCATTAGTTATACCTACTAGGTTCATCAATTACAACTAACAGGTTTATTGAGTATAAGGAAAAGGTTCATCACACATACAATAGCTTATACACTTCAAGAATCGACCAGGTTCATTGGTGCTGTCTTGTAGGTTCATTAATTTTCTAATGCAGGTTCATTTGTTTTGACTTGTAGCAACAGTTAGTAGTGAGTGAACTCTGACCAAGCATTGGGTTCATTAGTTATAACTACTAGGTTCATCATTTACAACTACCAGGTTCATTGAGAATAAGTAACGGGTTCATTGAGTATAAGTAACATCTACTACTGTGTATTACTTTCCATGTCATGTGTGTACTAATGTATGTATGAACTTCTATCCAGTTGTTGTATTTAGACAGGGTATCTGTCTTCGGAAATACAAACCCGAATAATACACCAGTTTTCCTAGGATGGACAGATGAGAGTTTGGAAGAAAGGGAGAAGAAGGAGATAAAGAGTGGAGGATTTGGGTTATGAACTCTTCAAGACCCAAGACCATCAAAAGAGGGAAGAGAACAACCATACATGAACAACAAGCTACAGGTAAACATCAAGCTTCATGTCCAAAAAATAGTATAGTGGGTTCATTAGTTTACACAGCAAGGTTCATTAACTTACAGATTAAGGTTCATTTATAGTTAAGGTTCACATAAACTTGTTGTCTTGTATGCAGGACTGGCTTAATAACTTCACCAAACAACAGATTGTAGTGGCCAACGAAATGTTGAAACTCACTGCCATGATGGAAAACTTGCCAAAGGAATTCAATGCAGAGCCCAAGGTCCAGAGCATGATCAAAACAGCCCAAACGCTGATTGGCGACAAAAAGGCCGAGGAAGAGGAAAGAAGCGAATTTGAGAAGATATGGAATGATGCCGACCACCCTTTCTGGAGCGATCCACAGCTCATAGAATGCTTGAGACAGATGGAGAAGGCTGATGCTTCAAAAGAAAAGATCAAGATCTCAAATGCTGAACCTTCCACTTCTAAGGCAACACAGGGCATTGATACCACACAAAATTGGGAGAATGTAAACATAGTTATGAATGAGTACATTGACGTGCTCAGTGATAGAGAGGAGGAAAGAGATGAAGTTCAACAGCTAGAGAAAGAGAGGGCGCAAGGCACTACGCATGAGACTGTTGTTGGTACTAAGGACAAGGAACCAACACCCCCAGCACCAACACCCCCCGCACCAACACCCCGCGCACCAACAACAACGAAGAAGGCCAGAAAGTCTCCGCGTTTGAAAATTCCATCTTTTAAGCTGATAAGTTCAGAGGAGTCGGATGACGTTGAGACTGAGAAAGACGATGATGAAGAACCTTCAGTGCTCATAGGGTCAGAGGAGGTACAAGAAATTGGTGTTGCGGAAGCGATGGATGAAGAATAAGCAGTGGCTGCTGCACATAAGGACAAGGAGCTCGCTGAAGCGGAAAAGGCAAAAGAAAAGGGCAAGGGGAAACAAGTGGTGGCTGATGCTGATGTAGTTCACGGGCCAAGGCACAAGAAACTTGGGGAAAAGCTCAGAAGCCCCTACAAAAGCCGCACTGTCGACATCTTTGCCAGTAGACCAAAGTAGGCAATCGTGATGCACAACTACTGTAACCACTACAGCATAGGAGGGTAAGATATACATACATTCTGACATATTTTATTTTATTTTATTATTATGCAAAATATTAGAGATAAAGGTTTACTACTGCATAACACTTTTGTTCCTATGCAATTGAATAGTGAGGCGCTCTTCAAACACAAGTCGCTGAAAGTCTCCGGAATGGAGTTGGCAATGGATGTGGACATCCACTACAAAGCAATTGATGCTTGGTCAACCATTATGAACACTAATGAGGAGGTAAAAAGCAGCAACAAGCCCAGCAGAGCATTCCTGTATGTATACCAAATGGTAAGTAAAAATGGTTAAAAGTTAAAAGAATAAGCTGCATGCATATATACTATGCGGTTCAACAGTAAATAAAATGAGGTTCATCATTTTATTTAGATAGCAATAGGATTGGATTTCACACTAGGTGCATCAGTTTGCATACGAGGTTCATCAGTTTCAACAGAGAGGTTCATTCAATATAACTAAGAGGTTCATCATTTACAACTAACAGGTTCATTGAGTATAAGTAACATGTTCATCAGAAATAGAATAGGTTAGACACTTCAAAAATGCACCATTTTCATTGGTGCTGTCTTGCATGTTCATTTGGGACCTCAGCAAACAGACTGAAATATGTAGATAGCAATAAGATTGGATTTTACACTAGGTTCATCAGTTTGCATACGAGGTTCATCATATGAAAAGTGAAGTCCTATAAGTTCAACAATTTATCTGTCCACGTTGTGGCTTGAATATATAATTCTCGTATACTAACAAAAAAATCGTGAAATGTTGAAACAGAATATAACCTTGAAAGATCAACTGGGCGAGTTCATGAGGAACTTCAACAACGCCGTGGCTGAGGTGCATGGACGAAAATTAAAGGACATAGACATGGTAAATTTATTGCTATTCTAAGCTTGTCTGTTTTTTGTATTTATTCTGTTCATAATTTTTTGTGAGTTAATTTCAAACGTCACTAACTAAACGGATTATTATAGGTTTTTGTACCGGTCATAATCCACAATGACCGTTACTTTCTAATTGCCATGAACATTAAGAGTAAAACCCTTCATGTGCTAGACAGTGTGCCGAACAGCGGTGATACGCAGCTCTATCAGGAAGCGATTCACAAGATTGTAAGTGTACAATAATTGATTAAATTGTCTTGTTACTAGTGAGTGAACTCTGTCCAAGCATTAGGTTCATGACTTATAACTACTAGGTTCATCATTTACAACTACCAGGTTCATTGAGTATAAGTAACAGGTTAATCAGACATTGAATACGTTATACACTTAAAAAATCCTCCAGGTTCATTGGTGTTGTCTTGTTGGTTAATTAGTTTTCTCATGCAGGTTCATTGGTTTGACATGAAACCAACAGTTAAATTGTGTTGTTGACAACATTTTTTTGACTGTTTGGGTTAAAATTCATTTGTTCTCTTTATGCTTGTGTGCAGGTACACATGACTGAAATATACTTCCGCCAGAATCACTTGGCCAGGAGAGCAAGCGAGATTGAATCTGAACAGCATAAGCCACAATTGATTCCTCTACCGGTCCAGTCTGACGGAGCAGAAGAACAAGACTCTGGGGTGTTTATCATGAGATACATGGAGAAGTACATGGGCGTGCCAAATGAGAAATGGGAGGATCAGATGAACAACAAGAACAAAAAAAAGGCATTGAAGAGCTGAGAATCAAATACGTGCATGCCATCATCACCTCCGAAGCTAAAGAAATACGAGAAAAGGCACTGCAGATCATAAAAGACAACCCTGAAGGGCCGTATGCATGAACATTAGATGATTGACTTTTCGTAAGAATGATAATAGGTTGATTGTATAGATTGGGTAAATATATGACTGCTGAATTGGGTACAATGATACTAACAGATAGCACTAATCACCTGTGTAATTGCCTAAATTAGGATCAAGACTTCAATATATTAGCAGGTTCATTACTATTGTCTTGTAGGTTCATTAATTTTCTCATGCAGGTTCATTGGTGTTGACATGCAGGTTCATTAATTTTCTCATGAAGGTTCATGACTTATAACTACTTGGTTCATCATTTAAAACTAACAGGTTCATTCAGAATAAGTAACAGGTTCATCAGACATACAATAGGTTATACAATTCAAAAATCAACAAATCAACCAGGTTCATTAGTGCTGACTTGCAGGTTCATTACGT
This sequence comes from Rheum nobile, assembly GCA_027886185.1. Taxonomy (NCBI): domain Eukaryota; kingdom Viridiplantae; phylum Streptophyta; class Magnoliopsida; order Caryophyllales; family Polygonaceae; genus Rheum; species Rheum nobile. Next base: position 2,018,325 of record WOAB01000236.1, on the reverse strand, counting down.
TTCAAAGGCAGGTTCATTGGTTTTGACTTGCAGGTTCATTTTAGGGATTGGGGGTTCATTTGCTATTACAGGGTTCATTAGGTTTTTCTGAGGTTCATTTTAGGAGTTGGGGGTTCATTTGCTTTTACAGAATTCATTAAGTTTTTCTGAGGTTCATTTTATGGGTTGGGGGTTCATTTTAGGTGTTGGGGGTTCTTAGGTTTTTCTGAGGTTCATTTTAGGTGTTGGGGGTTCATTTGCTTTTACAGGGTTCATTAGGTTTTTCTGCGGTTCATTTTAGGTGTTGGGGGTTCATTTGCTTTTACAGGGTGCATTAGGTTTTTCTGAGGTTCATTTTAGGTGTTGGGGGTTCATTTGCTTTTACAGGGTGCATTAGGTTTTTCTGAGGTTCATTTTAGGAGTTGGGGTTCATTTTAGGTGTTAGAGGTTCATTAGATTTTTCTGAGGTTCATTTTAGGTGTTGGGGGTTCAATAGGTGTTGGTTTATCATTTAACTACTTGGTTTATCATTTAAAACTAACAGGTTCATTTAGAATAAGTAACAGGTTCATAAGACATACAATAGATTGATTGTATAGATTGGGTAAATATATGACTGTTGAATTGGGTACAATGATACTAACAGATAGCACTAATCACCTGTGTAATTGCCTAAATTAGGATCAAGACTTCAATATATTAGCAAGTTCATTGCTATTGTCTTGTAGGTTCATTAATTTTCTCATGCAGGTTCATTGGTGTTGACATGCAGGTTCATTAATTTTCTCATCCAAGTTCATGACTTATAACTACTTGGTTCATCATTTAAAACTAACAGGTTCATTCAGAATAAGTAACAGGTTCATCAGACATACAATAGGTTATACAATTCAAAAATCAACAAATCAACCAGGTTCATTAGTGCTGACTTGCAGGTTCATTACGTTTCAAAGGCATGTTCATTGGTTTTGACTTGCAGGTTCATTTTAGGGATTGAGGGTTCATTTGCTATTACAGGGTTCATTAGGTTTTTCTGAGGTTCATTTTAGGAGTTGGGGGTTCATTTGCTTTTACAGAATTCATTAAGTTTTTCCGAGGTTCATTTTATGGGTTGGGGGTTCATTTTAGGTGTTGGAGGTTCTTAGGTTTTTCTGAGGTTTATTTTAGGTGTTGGGGGTTCATTTGCTTTTACAGGGTGCATTAGGTTTTTCTGAGGTTCATTTTAGGTGTTGGAGGTTCATTTGCTTTTACAGGGTTCATTTTAGGTGTTGGGGGTTCATTTGCTTTTACAGGGTGCATTAGGTTTTTCTGAGTTTCATTTTAGGAGTTGGGGGTTCATTTTAGGTGTTGGAGGTTCATTAGGTTTTTCTGAGGTTCATTTTAGGTGTTGGGGGTTCATTAGGTGTTGGTTTATCATTTAACTACTTGGTTTATCATTTAAAACTAACAGGTTCATTTAGAATAAGTAACAGGTTCATAAGACATACAATAGGTTATACACTTCAAAAATCAACAAGGTTCATTGATTGGAACTAACAGGTTCATTGGTGTTGCCTTGCAGGTTCATTAATTTATGCATGCAGGTTCATTGAGTATAAGAAACAGGTTCATCATGTATAACTAACAAGTTCATTGAGTATAAGTAGCATGTTCATCAAAATTCTTAAAAGTTCAGCAAAAGTAAGCAAAAAAAAAATGGAATCGAAAAATACTGAAGAACACTAAGAGTCCAGCACTTCAGTGCAAGTGCGACTATTGTGAGTGGCTAACTTGTTGCATCTACCGCAACGCCTTTGCCCTGCACGGTTCGAAGCAATAGAAATTTCTCTTCCACTCCGGATACGCGACCCGCTTCCTTTGTTTTTGGCTTGCTCTGGTGGCAGCACATTAATGACTGAAGGTACTTCAACTCCGGCATAAGACTGAAGCTGCTCCAGGTTCGACGCGCTAGAACTAGATGAAGCACCACTTCCACACAGCAGAGACGCCTTTTTCTCCTTAAGCAGAACCGAAAACTGTTTCATGAGGTCCGGCTTGTCCTCCAATAGCCCCACACAGCTATAAAAGTCAGAAATCACCTCATTCATGACCGCCTCACGCTCTTCAAGGGCCGCACACTGAGTCACAACGGTGTTGTCGATAGTAAACACCGGTGTAATAGTGGCATCCATGGTCCAGCGCGCAAGGACATACCTATCCGAAATCCTATCAAACCCGAGGTTCCTGAACACAAAAATGAGATGACAACAAGGCAGACCAATCATTTGAAACATGCGACAGCTACAAAAAAAATCCACACCTTCAGCTGACTGCTCCACTGTGAAACTCTTGGATAAGCAATCCTTGATACCGTAGAATTTTGTATCGTTGACATCAGACATGCTCACCATAAAGCATGATAGACAACATTCCATAATCTGATCCTGAACAAGTTTGAAATTCGAGAGCGTGTACACCTCAGATGCATGCTTCTCCAATCCTAAAGACGTCTTCAAATCTGGACGCATAGTAGAAGACTCAAAGTTCAGCTTCGCCTGCTTGTGTCTCTGCGTGTCCATGGCTATGTCAAAGTGCATCACCAACTCAACTAGGCGGTAGTATCTGTCACCGAAGTGACCAAAGTAACTGTTTGCAGATTCCGAAACAGAAGTAGTTCTAAGCAGACCGCCAAACATCACATCCATGAAGTAGGCTGGGATCCAAAAATGTCGGATTGCAAACATGTCATCAAACCACCTCCGCTTCACCAGTGGGAATTCATCAAGCAACGCAGCCCACTGTGTCTCAAACTCTGAGGGTGAAAGGTCATGGGTCCACACAATGTTGTCCAGCCTAGCCCTAAATTCTGAACCAGCGGCAGTGTCGTACTTGGTCTTTGCGGGCACTTTCTTCATGATGTGCCACATACAAAGCATGTGGCGCGAACGCGGGAAAACTTGTTCAATAGCCGACTTCATGGACAGGTCTTGGTCTGTAACTATAACCTTTGGCTCGTGCACCATTGCTGCCTTGAATTTCTCCAGCAACCAAACGTATGATCCCGCATCTTCCTTGAAAATTAAACCAGCCGCAAAAGTGACACTCGACTTGTGATGGTCTAGCCCGGTGAATGGTATGAAAATCAGATTGTACCTATATGAAATAGATGTACACAAAGCCAACTATGAATAAGAAAAAGGGATAAAAACACTCAAATAAGTGTCTAATAAAAAGAGCAATCAAATCAGGATACATAAGTACACAATGAGGTTGATTAGAATGAATACACAATGAGGTTCATGCAATATAACTAAGAGGTTCATCATTTACAACTAACAGGTTCATTGAGTATAAGTAACAAGTTCATCAAAAATAGAATAGGTTAGACACTTCAAAAATGGACCAGGATCATTGGTGTGTCTTGCAGGTTCATTTGGGACCTCAACAAACAGATTGGAATATGTAGATAGCAATAGGATTGGATTCCACACTAGGTTCATCAGTTTGCATACGAGGTTCATCAGTTTAAACAGAGAGGTTCATTCAATATAACTAAGAGGTTCATCATTTACAACTAACAGGTTCAATGAGTATAAGTAACAGGTTCATCAAAAATAGAATAGGTTAGACACTTCAAAAATGGACCAGGTTCATTGGTGTTGTCTTGCAGGTTCATTTGGGACCTCAGCGAACAGACTGGAATATGTAGATAGCAATGGGGTTGGATTTCACACTAGGTTCATCAGTTTGCATACGAGGTTCATCAGTTTTAACAGAGAGGTTCATTCAATATAACTAAGAGGTTCATCATTTACAACTAACAAGTTCATTGAGTATAAGTAACAGGTTCATCAGAAATAGAATAGGTTAGACACTTCAAAAATGGACCAGGTTCATTGGTGCTGTCTTGCAGGTTCATTTGGGACCTCAGCGAACAGACTATAATATGTAGATATCAATGGGGTTGGATTGCACACTAGGTTCATCAGTTTGCATACGAGGTTCATCAGTTTCAACAGAGAGGTTCATTCAATATAACTAAGAGGTTCATCATTTACAACTTACAGGTTCATTGAGTATAAGTGACAGGTTCATCAGAAATAGAATAGGTTAGACACTTCAAAAATGGACCAGGTTCATTGGTGCTGTCTTACAGGTTCATTTGGGACCTCAGCAAACAGACTGGAATATGTAGATAACAATAGGATTGGATTTCACACTAGGTTCATCAGTTTGTATACGAGGTTCATCAGTTTCAACAGACAGGTTCATTCAATATAACTAAGAGGTTCATCCAATGAACTTAACATTAAAAGAACGAAAAACATTAAATTGAAGGCTGGTTGCACTGTAAAATAGAACAGGAACAATGCAATGAAGAAGGATAGAAAATAACCTATTGGTACGGTACGTAGCATCAAACGATACAATGTCACCGAAGAGAGAGAAGTTCTTGCGAGACACAGGGTCAACCCAAAATAAACGTGTCAAACGATCACAAGAATCCACGTCATACTCAAAGAAGAACGCAGGGCATAGTTCTTTTTTGTTGAACAAGCCAACATATCTCGCCGATAGTTCTTGAAGTCAACAGCTGATACACCAACTTTGGAGTAGCCGCCCACGAGTTCCTTGAATATCCTATGAGACCTCACTGGACCGATGTGGGCTTTCTCACAATCCATCACAAACTTTTTATGTCCAAAGTCCAGCTTCCTCATAGACTTCATAAACTGTTTATCCTTACCAACAACCATTTCATGAGTGTGGCGATCTTCAAACGCTGTTACTTTGTAGCCCTGGTTGCCCGCAAAAGTGAGGGTGAGTTTCGCCTTACAATCAACTCTGTTTGAAGGACGTCGGCGCATGCGCTTTGTGTTGTTCTGGCCAGTTTTAAAACCCTGTCTGGTGCAATGCAAGTACTTCAGTGCAACCACATCGCCTGCCATGCGTGATCCACCGAGCCTCACAACAAAGCCACATTCCAGTGCATATGCCTTGTAAAAATCAATCGCTTCCCCCAATGACCCGAACAGCATACCAACAACTGGTTTCAGAGAATCAACACAGATTGGAATGTGGTACACCGATCCACCTTGAGATAATCGCATAACGGATAAATCCGACGACATCTCAGTGTCCGAATCACTTGGATATGAACTAGGAGAACTCTGATCCAGGGATACACTACCACTAGCACCAGCAGAACCACTACCAGGCACTGCAAACATAAATAACATCCAGGTTCATTTCTATAAGGCATAGGTTCAAAACAATCGCCCATAGAAAGGATGGAAAATCTAATGATGAAAAGGTTAATACGAATCTGCCAAACAACATCCACATTAGAAACGCCAGATAACAACCAAATTGAAAAGAATCATACTCAGATTACTAGCAATCGGAGAACATAAGTAGACACGGCAAGAAATTCTGGAACCCTAAAACAAAACGAAACAAATTGACTTACCAGAATCCATAGAAACGTCTATGCCAGTCAATCCAATAGCAATGGAAGATTGAAGGAGGCGAAATCGATGAAGAACGTGAACTGCAACGAGCGAGAAGCAACAACTCCTCTAATGGCGATTCCGACGACAGCGAATACGGAAATAGATACCAAATCGATCGAGATCAGAGACGCGAAGAACGACGGCTACAGATATACAATAGCGTTAATACATCGAAAGAGACGAGATCCATGAAGAACATGAACTGAAATCATCAATAGCGAACATTTACCTCCAATGGCGATTGCGAGAAACAGAGCGAATCGAGAGAGAGGCAAGGAGAGACGGCTACAGTGAATGCGTGGAAAATGACCAAAATGCCCCTCTGTGTGTTAAATGAAGGATCACTACCAATCGTCAGATGGAGACACGTGTAAGAAGATCTGGAGTGCGCACGGATTACTTTAAATCCGGTGCTCATTTAATCCTCTCTCATGAAATATCATTTATTATCATTCACGGAAGAAACTTTGGATTCATTTTATATTAAAAAAATAATTATTTCGGTTTTTTCCCCTAATAACCTGAGGTAATGTGAAATCCGCCAAGTGCCTCAAAACAAAAACAAAAACCTATTGGTGTCCCCCTCTCCTCTGACCCCGCCGCCTTGTCCTCTGAACGACGTTGCCTTTCTTTTCTTTTTTGGTTGAATCCGACGTTGCCTTTCTTGTGATTTTTTCCAAGATTTTCTCCAACCAAACACAGATTTTCTATCCTATTTTTCAGGATATTTCAATTCATGAAAATTCAATTGTCAACTAAACAAATACTAAGTTCTACATTTTTTTGAATCAGTAGATTCTATTCCAAGATGCGAAGTAAGACATGTACAAAAATCATCCGACTCAAATCAGGAATTTTATCGATTAGAATTCTAAATTAAAGGAGTTCAAATCGTAAACAATTTTACTATTCAAACTAATATATGTTCCCGTATTTGGGATGCTCAAGCTCATATTTTTGAGCTTGCAAACTCAACTATTAACAACACATGGACCACTTGGGCTGAACAACAATTTCTCTCCAACAACTCTATTTGGGATTCTCAAGCTCATATTCTGGATAGTTGGATTTGGAAAGGACTCTTCCGCGTCAAAGATCATCTTCTCCTTAAAGAAGAACCGACTAGAATTGTCCAGCTTCTCACTACTCCGGCGGGGAAATTCCATGGCTTGGGCGCTTATAACCTCTTGCGTGAAGTTGGGAGCTCTTACTCCTGGGGCAGATCATTTGGGGTGGCTTACACATTCCCAAGTGCTCTTTTTTCACTTGGCTTGCCCTTCATGGCCGGCTCCCCACCAAGGATCGTATTAGTAGATGGGTTACTACTATGGATGATGACTCTTGTGTTCTATGTGCAACCGAAGCTGAATCTAATCAGGATACATAAGTACACAATAGAATAGGTTAGACACTTCAAAAATGGACCAGGTTCATTGGTGCTGTCTTGCAGGTTCATTTGGGACCTCAGCGAACAGACTATAATATGTAGATATCAATGGGGTTGGATTGCACACTAGGTTCATCAGTTTGCATACGAGGTTCATCAGTTTCAACAGAGAGGTTCATTCAATATAACTAAGAGGTTCATCATTTACAACTTACAGGTTCATTGAGTATAAGTGACAGGTTCATCAGAAATAGAATAGGTTAGACACTTCAAAAATGGACCAGGTTCATTGGTGCTGTCTTGCAGGTTCATTTGGGACCTCAGCAAACAGACTGGAATATGTAGATAACAATAGGATTGGATTTCACACTAGGTTCATCAGTTTGTATACGAGGTTCATCAGTTTCAACAGACAGGTTCATTCAATATAACTAAGAGGTTCATCCAATGAACTTAACATTAAAAGAACGAAAAACATTAAATTGAAGGCTGGTTGCACTGTAAAATAGAACAGGAACAATGCAATGAAGAAGGATAGAAAATAACCTATTGGTACGGTACGTAGCATCAAACGATACAATGTCACCGAAGAGAGAGAAGTTCTTGCGAGACACAGGGTCAACCCAAAATAAACGTGTCAAACGATCACAAGAATCCACGTCATACTCAAAGAAGAACGCAGGGCATAGTTCTTTTTTGTTGAACAAGCCAACATATCTCGCCGATAGTTCTTGAAGTCAACAGCTGATACACCAACTTTGGAGTAGCCGCCCACGAGTTCCTTGAATATCCTATGAGACCTCACTGGACCGATGTGGGCTTTCTCACAATCCATCACAAACTTTTTATGTCCAAAGTCCAGCTTCCTCATAGACTTCATAAACTGTTTATCCTTACCAACAACCATTTCATGAGTGTGGCGATCTTCAAACGCTGTTACTTTGTAGCCCTGGTTGCCCGCAAAAGTGAGGGTGAGTTTCGCCTTACAATCAACTCTGTTTGAAGGACGTCGGCGCATGCGCTTTGTGTTGTTCTGGCCAGTTTTAAAACCCTGTCTGGTGCAATGCAAGTACTTCAGTGCAACCACATCGCCTGCCATGCGTGATCCACCGAGCCTCACAACAAAGCCACATTCCAGTGCATATGCCTTGTAAAAATCAATCGCTTCCCCCAATGACCCGAACAGCATACCAACAACTGGTTTCAGAGAATCAACACAGATTGGAATGTGGTACACCGATCCACCTTGAGATAATCGCATAACGGATAAATCCGACGACATCTCAGTGTCCGAATCACTTGGATATGAACTAGGAGAACTCTGATCCAGGGATACACTACCACTAGCACCAGCAGAACCACTACCAGGCACTGCAAACATAAATAACATCCAGGTTCATTTCTATAAGGCATAGGTTCAAAACAATCGCCCATAGAAAGGATGGAAAATCTAATGATGAAAAGGTTAATACGAATCTGCCAAACAACATCCACATTAGAAACGCCAGATAACAACCAAATTGAAAAGAATCATACTCAGATTACTAGCAATCGGAGAACATAAGTAGACACGGCAAGAAATTCTGGAACCCTAAAACAAAACGAAACAAATTGACTTACCAGAATCCATAGAAACGTCTATGCCAGTCAATCCAATAGCAATGGAAGATTGAAGGAGGCGAAATCGATGAAGAACGTGAACTGCAACGAGCGAGAAGCAACAACTCCTCTAATGGCGATTCCGACGACAGCGAATACGGAAATAGATACCAAATCGATCGAGATCAGAGACGCGAAGAACGACGGCTACAGATATACAATAGCGTTAATACATCGAAAGAGACGAGATCCATGAAGAACATGAACTGAAATCATCAATAGCGAACATTTACCTCCAATGGCGATTGCGAGAAACAGAGCGAATCGAGAGAGAGGCAAGGAGAGACGGCTACAGTGAATGCGTGGAAAATGACCAAAATGCCCCTCTGTGTGTTAAATGAAGGATCACTACCAATCGTCAGATGGAGACACGTGTAAGAAGATCTGGAGTGCGCACGGATTACTTTAAATCCGGTGCTCATTTAATCCTCTCTCATGAAATATCATTTATTATCATTCACGGAAGAAACTTTGGATTCATTTTATATTAAAAAAATAATTATTTCGGTTTTTTCCCCTAATAACCTGAGGTAATGTGAAATCCGCCAAGTGCCTCAAAACAAAAACAAAAACCTATTGGTGTCCCCCTCTCCTCTGACCCCGCCGCCTTGTCCTCTGAACGACGTTGCCTTTCTTTTCTTTTTTGGTTGAATCCGACGTTGCCTTTCTTGTGATTTTTTCCAAGATTTTCTCCAACCAAACACAGATTTTCTATCCTATTTTTCAGGATATTTCAATTCATGAAAATTCAATTGTCAACTAAACAAATACTAAGTTCTACATTTTTTTGAATCAGTAGATTCTATTCCAAGATGCGAAGTAAGACATGTACAAAAATCATCCGACTCAAATCAGGAATTTTATCGATTAGAATTCTAAATTAAAGGAGTTCAAATCGTAAACAATTTTACTATTCAAACTAATATATGTTCCCGTATTTGGGATGCTCAAGCTCATATTTTTGAGCTTGCAAACTCAACTATTAACAACACATGGACCACTTGGGCTGAACAACAATTTCTCTCCAACAACTCTATTTGGGATTCTCAAGCTCATATTCTGGATAGTTGGATTTGGAAAGGACTCTTCCGCGTCAAAGATCATCTTCTCCTTAAAGAAGAACCGACTAGAATTGTCCAGCTTCTCACTACTCCGGCGGGGAAATTCCATGGCTTGGGCGCTTATAACCTCTTGCGTGAAGTTGGGAGCTCTTACTCCTGGGGCAGATCATTTGGGGTGGCTTACACATTCCCAAGTGCTCTTTTTTCACTTGGCTTGCCCTTCATGGCCGGCTCCCCACCAAGGATCGTATTAGTAGATGGGTTACTACTATGGATGATGACTCTTGTGTTCTATGTGCAACCGAAGCTGAATCTAATGCTCATTTGTGGACTAACTGCGTTTTTGTTAAGGATGTCCTTAGGCGTATTCTTCATTGGGTTTCTCTTCCCACGTTTCCATGTTGCGCCGAGGCTTGTCTCTCTCTCTCTCTCTCTCTCTCTCTCTCTCTCTCTCTTACTTGGTTTGCAACCTGAGACTAAAGTCCAACTTTTGACCCGTAGTATGGCCATCTCTTGTTTTGTTTATACTATTTGGCTCACTCACAACAAGAAGATCTTTCAAGACCTCAATCCATCGAGAGACGAATGCTTTAGTCAAATTGTTCGGCTGGCTACTATGAAGTTGTTGCTCAGGAAAGCTAATCTGGATGATGCCACTCGCATGTGGCTACGCACCCTTACAATTATGTGATTGCCTTCTTGATTCTTTTTGCCGGTTTTGTGCCTTGTCTTGTTTCTTGATGTCTTGTTTCCTTTGGCCCTCTGATTGCTTTTGCTTTCAGCTTTTGAGTTCTGTGATTGGCTCTTGAGCCTTGTACAATACTAATCCTTTATTATTAATATTATTTACCTTTTTCAATATATATATATATATATGTTTCCGTATTCTGCACGAGTTTGGTTTAAATAAAATATTATTATATATTTACAAAACTAATATGGTAAATTTTAAGCTTAATTGGATCTCTTGACACATTTGGTGATGAGGTTTTTGTATGATTGGAATTGTAAGTATATACACGATTTTGTATATAAAAAAATGAAAAGTAAATTAAGAATTTCATTCAAATAACTGAATAAGAAAACATATAAATAAGAATAAACCAATAAGAATATCTGATTTATGATTGTTTTTTTTTTCTTTCAATTTCGTAACTCTTCATTTTAGCTTATGGTTCTTAATTACCGAATAAAAAGTTTACACTACTAACTTATTTTTCATTTTACCTAATCGGTATGATATGTTACAATATTTGATTATAACAACATTTTGTCCAAATCGCACTGCGTGATTGTTTTTAGGCTCACGTATATATACTAGATTTTCATATATAAGTACTTGATGTTCATAAAATATATATTCGAAGTACAAACTAAATTTTACTAGAGGTTCACAAACTTAAACTTAGGTTCACAACATGTTATTAAAATGCATGTTTACTTTGTTTATGAACATTTCATATATTAAGCATACATTTTTAGTGTATTAGATATGAACTTTTAGTGTGCCAATTGTAAACCTCTATTGTAGCTTATAGGTATTAATCATGTACCTTTTATGTTTATTATATTAACATGCATGTGTTCTTAAATGTGAACCTTTTGTATATTAATTATGAACTTCTAGTAAAAAGTATGTTATTAAATTATAATTCCAAATCTCAATGAACCTATAGTATATATAAAGTCTATTTGTAAATCTCTAGTACAAATATTGTGACCATCTAGTATGAATATATGAACATCTACTGTATATATAGGGCATTGATCTGGTGTGAACGGACCTTCTCGTGTGAACGAGCGCAAGGACGTGCACAAGTCCGTGCAATATGGTGCACAAAAGGGGTGAGGTGCACAACCATAAATGTGCAATCGGGTGCACATGTATTTTGGTGCAAAATTGTGCAGTGCATCCCTGCACAATTTTTCTCCCACATTGACCCACCGGAGCACCCATGTTGATTGTCGTTGACCACCGTTGACCGTCGTTGACCAGTCAGTGCACTGCTACATATAATTGTGCACCGTTTTGGATGTGCACCATGTTACTAATAATTAGCAATATGTTAAAAGTTAATAGATATAATTGTGCACATCTATATCTATACTAATATAAAAGTTGACATTTTTGCCACAATAAATGTTCTCATTTAAGAGAATAAAAAGTGGTGATAAATGTTATACTTACCTCAAATAAATTTTGCTAATTCCAAACTTACAATTTTAAAACCAATTTATAATTGTATAATTTGAGGATAAAACCATTTTATAATTGTATATCTTGATGATATTTTTATTAGAGTATATAAGCTAAAAATAGATAACTTAATGACATACTAAATTATAAATTAACAATTTGAAAAAATAAAAATAAAACCTTTTATCTACAACTACGTACATCACGATAAAAGTTACTCTTAAAATTTATATATGTTAAACATCATTATATTATATAAAAGTTATGAAAAAACTTATGCACGAGTATAAGAGACTATCTAATCTAACTTAACCTACATGTACAACTTAAATTCTTAAGTCATTAAAAAAAATCTCACATAACATGATTTGAAAATTCGTCAAATATATATGTAATAGTGATAATTAAATGTTAATAATATTCTATTATCGTTGTTGACTATATATATAAAATGTGAAAGAACAAATTTAAAGAAAACATTCAAAACCTATTATATTATACAAAAATAAAATAAAAAACTTTGCAGGAGTATAACCGACTATCTAATCTAACCTAACCTAACCTAACCTAACCTAACCTAACCTATATCTACATCATAGGTTCTTAAGCCATTAAAATATTAATGTTTCAAAAATAAAAAAGAATTATACATAGCATCAAATTAAAATTCGTCAAATATATATCCAATATTAATAACTAAATGTTAATAATATTGTATAATCGTTGTTGACTATATCTATGCAATATGAAGGACAAATTAATTAAAAAACATCCAAAACCTATTATATTATACAAAAATAATGTAAAAATTTACGCACGAGTATAATCGACTATCTAATCTAACCTAACTTACATGTATAACTTAGGTTTTAAGCCATTAAAAAATAATAATTCAAAAATTAAAAAGAATCTCATATAGCATCATTTGAAAATTCATCAAATATATATATATAACATTAATAATTAAATTTAAATAATATTCTTAACCATTGTCGACTATATATATAAAATATGAAATGACAAATTAAAAAAACATCTATACAATATTTGAGACAATACGAATGACATGATAAGTTCTATTCATTGGTTATAACTTCCTAATTACTGAAAGCTGAAGGGGCTAGCTTAGAAGCAATATCCATTTATATTCCTATAGTAATTTTTTAAACTTAAAATAATTAATTCTCATTAAGTATTCAATTAATATTAATATATTAACTTATTATGAAAAAAAATTACGATCGATCACAACCCTATAACTTTCGACTCCCATACTATAAAAAGTCAATTCACACACAAGTACACAACCCATCCCCAATAAACACTTTCAATTTTACAAAATTGTTTTTATTTTCACCCAAAACAACACAATAGTACATTTTCATTATTATTGTTAGCACATTAATAATTAGTATATTTATCCTAAAATGTAAAGTAATAAATTTCATTAATAAATGTTTATATTCAATAAGAAAAAAGATCATTTTTATACAATTAAAAAATTGTCATATACTATCTTCTTTATTTTATTTAAGTTTTTGCATTAATAAACTATAGTCAAATTATTAAATTTTAGTACTCTAATTTGATATCATAATAAATTCAACTTTTAATGTTTTTATTATACAACAAGTCATATATTATCATCTTTAATTTATTTAAGTTTTTGTTATAAAATAAACTCTGATCAAATTTATAAATTATAGTATTCTAATTTGATATTACAAAAAGTTTAACTTTTAATGTATTGTATTGTACAACAAAATAAAATTACTCCTTATTTGAAGTACATAACATAAATATTTTAGCAAAACTATTAGAAAATCGTCAACATAAATATAAGCCAATTTTTAACAAATAAAATTAAATACTCTATTCAATATTATTCATAATTACAAACTAGATTACCCAATTAGAAAACGTTAATACTACTAAATTGTAGAAAATATAACGATGGTCTTTTATGAGGGGTTTGTCGTAGACTCCTATCAAATAACCTCAAAAACCTAACTAACGTAGTAGGGTAAATAAGGATCGATCCCACAGGGAGGTAAGCAATCTTCCTAAGTGCAAAGGTTGTATGCCAATAGTAACAAAAAGGGGGGATTTTGGTTTGTGTCAAGTAACAATGTAAATTAATACAAAAGATGTAATCAATGGATGAGAAGTAACTTAGCCAGACAAATATACACACTTCAGTTTGATTGGTTGATCTTAGATTATCTCCAATTTCTACTAATGAATATTCCTATTCCGATCTTATGTATATAGACAAGTCAACCAGCCCTGAAAATACTTGTCATTAAACAATCAAGAAACCATCAAGATTCAATCTAACGACAGCAATAAGCATAGGAATTAAGCATGCTATATGCAATACTTAACAACTAGTCAGTACTCGACATGTAATCAATTCTCTTCACAATAAACATTCACAACCAGTTCCTGTAAATTGTGGTTGCTACACAAGATAAGAGATTTCAACCAGAAATATCCAAACCCTAGCAATAGAAAATCACTAATATCAACTAGATGATCAGACTAGTCAAATCAGTAAGAATCAATGGGATGAAGCACAAAGAGAATCAATATAATCAAAGGAAAGGAAATAGAGTTATAATCTCACAACCAAATACAAACGAAGGCTTCAATCGTCGGACTAAGCAATGGTTGCTTAGTTCTTCATAGTCTTCAAAGCATAAAACTCTAAGGGAAAAACTGAATGATAAAGTGATAATGTGATAATGTAAAGGCTGCTATGAAAAGAGATAAATAACCTAGCTAAATCTAATTCCTAAGATAAGAAATAATATATTCCTAAAAGGAAATTAAACGAAACAATAAAGAAATAAAATAAAAAGAAATAAAGTAAACAAGTCTCGGACAAAATCCTGAACGCGCTCTTTGCTCCGCGTATGAACAATATTCGCGATCGCGGAAATGCTTGACAGCTTCATCTGCTTCTGTCGTACAGCCGTGACCGCGGCCCTTCCTTTCGCGCCCGCGGATTGCCTCTGCAGCGTCTTCAACTTCTCGCTTGCGGTCTTCTCTTGTGGTGGCTTCGCCTTATCTTCAATGTCTTCACAATATGCACTAAAATGTACCATATCACTACTTCTTCTCCACAACTCCATTCTCCTCAATTGTGTTCTAAACACATATAAATGGTACCTAATATCCAGTAACAACTCCTAGTTACACACTACAAAGTAGAGCGTATCAGTCTCTATGAAACAAAAAAGTATAAATTTATTATTTATATATTATAAAAAATTAAAACATGTTTTTAGCCATCTAGTATTAGAAATAATTGTGTATTGAGATGGAATGTGCATTATAATATAAAATACTTGTGCATCATGTCATAAATAAATGTGTACCATGTTACAAATAATTGTGCACCACGATTCATGTGTTTGTGCAATAAGATGGAAGGTGCAACATTTAATTAGAAAAATAATTGTGCACTAAGATAGTTATGCACCATGTTACAAAAAATTGTGCACCACAATTCATGTGTTTGTGCACTGAGATGGTTGATGTGTTTGTGCATTGAGATGAAATGTGCACCATATTTACAAATTGATGTGCACTGAGATGATTGTGCACCATATCATAAATAAATGTACGAGCACCACGTTATAAATAATTCTGCACACCATACTACTATTGTATTTAAATAAAATACAAGTGCACATTTTAATTAAAAAAATTAGTGCATCATGTCATAAATAAATGTGCACCACCTTACAAATAATTGTGCACCACAATTCATGTATTTGTACTTAGATGATTGATGTGTTTGTGCACTGTTAAATAAAATATAAGTACACAATTCAATAAAACTATTGCACAATTTAATATATTCTGGTACACTCTTTAACAAACTTTGTTAAACAAAATGGTACAGCTTGGTGTATGAAAGTTTTTTTTTGTCTAATGAATTTTATTATGCGAATTATACAAATAAAATTCAATCATGCCGTTTTTTTTTGCATTTTTTATTTATTTACACGATCGCACTTTAAACTTTGTTCGCACCTGACACATCTTCACTATATATATATGAACATCTGATTTTACATGTGAACATAAATATAATCGCACACTACGATGAGAGAGAAAAAAATCCAAAATATTTATAAAACGGTTTGACATATAATCAAAATAAACTCTAAACCCTAAATAGGAAATGGTGAACCCATATAAAAAAAAATTATAAAAACTTAACATATAATCAAAACTTTCTATATAAGGGATCTTAACTTATGCCCTTAGGAAATATATTAGAAAATCGTTTATAAAAATATAACTTCTTCCTTTAATCGTATCCATCTCCATCTTTCTCTTAATTCACATATTACTTTCTTTTTATCATAAGAGAGTTTTATATTTAACGCTCTCATTAGAGCATGTCTAATGTGGCTCAAATGGGGCTTTTGGGATTTTTTTTATAAAATATTGAATTAGAGGCTTAAGCCCCTCTCCAAAGGCTTATGAAAAGCCCATTTGTTTAATCCCCAACCGAACAAGCTTAAACTAAAGTAGGTTTAAGGCATGTTTGGTTGGGGCGAAATTTTTTGCCCCCATACACACAAAACGCGTCGTTTTGGATCAAAAGGGCCAAAATGATGCGTCAAAAGCAAGCAGCCTAACGACTGCTTACTTTTGTAAGCGCCACGCATCGCTCCATTAGTGGAGCCGCGTTCGCGCGTCTATTGTTTTTAAAAAATTGTTTATTTTAATTTTTAAATGTTAAAATAAAAAAATAAACACCATATATAATTCTAGTTTCATTTTTCTCTATCCATAGACACCCATTTCGGATATATTTGGTATATTTTAGAATTTTTTTATTGTATATCATTAATTGAAAATTATCCATTTTAATATTACTTATGGTGGTTTAAAATATAAACTAATTTAATTTATGTACATTAAAATGACATTGTGGAGAAACTTTATAAATTATCCATTTTAATATTACTTATGGTGGTTTAAAATATAAATATAAACTAATTTAATTTATGTACATTAAAATGACATTGTGGAGAAACTTTATAAACTTTATAAATATAAACTAATTTAATTTATCCAAGTAAACACTAATTCTATTATTTAGGATAGTTATTTTATTATTTAGGATAATTTAAATTATAAAAATGTACTAACTAAAATTATTTTTATATAATTAATATTTTCACAAAATATAAAAAATTATAAATGATTTTTTATTTGCCTATAAATAAGATGTAGTGGTCATTGCAAAACTCACACACCGCCAACTTAATGAAGATTTGAAGGAACACATTTGCCAACGCTTTGGAGAAAATTAAGGTCCTTTCGGTGTTTTGTGTTTTTAGTTATTGAGTTATGCATTGTCTAATGATGTTTTTCGTTAAATTCGGTAATTTGCTCCAATTTATGTTGTGTTATTGTAATGTTTTTTTCTTCAATTTATGCATTAATCGTTTGTTGTTTTTAATATATATGTTTGTCATTAATTTCCTTCAAGCCTTAATATTTGTTATTAATTTTCAATTAATTTATAACTAAACACTTGAATTAAAAAATATATTTAATAAATTTATAAAATATAAATTTTAATAAAATAAATATTTTTATAATTTATTATAAATGGTATATTAGTAATTTAATATAAATGGAATTTTGGTAATTTAATATAAAGGGTATATTTGTAATCTACTATATATCTACTAAACTAGAACCTAATTACACCACATGGCACTCCCTCATTAAAACTGTCACATGGCGCTCCCTTATTAAAACCGCCACATGTCATTTTATGCTTTTTTCAATTTTTTAAAATAAATTAAATTTAAATCAAATATTATTATTCTAAACCTATTACTCATTTTTCCTAATTTAAATACAAATCAAGCACAAAGATTACAAGTTAATCACAAAGATTACAAATCTAAAATTTCCTAATTATATACAAATCCAAAATTTTCTAATCATATACAAATCCAAATTTTCATAATCTACTAAACTAGAACCTAATTACGCTACATGACACTCCCTCATTAAAACCGTCACATGTCATTTTCTGTTTTTTCAATATTCTAAAATAAATCTAATTATAAATCAAAGATTATTATTCTAAATTTATCACTCATTTTTTTCCTAATTTAAATACAAATCAAGCACAAAGATTACAAGTTAATCACAAAGATTACAAATCCAAAATTTATTAATTATATATATATCCAAAATTTCATAATTATATGGATTATTGAGATACAAAATTATTGATCCAAAATTGATTTTAATATCAATATTATCTAAATCTATTTTTTAATATATAAATTGATTTTAATAATTATTAATATTTTTAATTCAAGATATATGACGTAAACACGGGAATTACACTAGTTTAATATAAATTTATATTGGGTTGAAAAACATTAATGGGTATATATCTTGGTTGTGGAAATGTTCAGATCTAACCGATAAATTCAGATTTCCTATTTCCTAATATGCTTCCTAATATACTCTGCTACAATATGCATATTGTGGTAGAGATAGGGCTTATCCATGAATTATGTAAAGAGAGGTCATAAATTTTTTTTTGAAAAATTATATAATGTTAATTAATAATGTTTTTTAACCATATATTCTATTTGTGTATTTTTTTTTTACAAACCTTATATATACTAGGTGGATTATTATGTTTTAAAAGAATATTTTCAACTAATTTACAATTTTAAAAACGTTTTTTGGACAAATAGTACAGAGAACTACCTAAAATGTTAGTTTTAAATATATTGCATGTGAGAATTTTAAATAAGATTAATTCAATTACCTTACATGAGTTTTAACCCATTTTATAATTGTTGTGGGCAAAGAATATAAATATTTGGATAAGAAAGGTAAATAAAGAGAAAACAAATAGCACAAATTGTTATTTATTTTTAAAAAAAATTAAAAGATGGGAGGTGGAGACTCTAATCCCAAACCATTGACATTAAACTCTTGCTCCACAATCAATTGGGCTAATAGCTCTTTCTATTGCCATGCACAACACATTACTATATATTCATCTGAAAAATTATACATATATATAATTTTGTCTAGGGGAAGGGAGGTCACCGTACCCCGCAAGACCCCCTGGAACTGCCTCTGGATAGAGGTAGAGGCTGATTCACAATTGGTCATTTTGCTTATTCATAAACATGGTTTCCACTAGGGTTGTGCATCCGGTCCAAAAATTTTGGAAACCTTAGACCGGACCGGACTGGTATGATTTGGTCCGGTCCGGTCTTGGACTGGTTTACATATTTTTTTTATTTTTTAATTTTATATAAATGAAAAATTAATTTTTTTTTATTTTTATAATTATTGTGTATAATATTAGACAATATATTTTGTTATTTATTTATATTTATACTAAAAATTAATTTTTAATAATATCATAAGATATTAATATATAAAATTAAATTAAAAATAATAAAAACCGGCCGAATTTGGACCGAACCGGACCGGAATTCTAAAAATATGTGGACCGCGGACCGGACCGTAATTCCCCAGTCTGGGCATTTTCGGTCCGATCCGGTCCATTTTTCCGGTCCGGGCCGAATCTGCACACCCCTAGTTTCCACCTTGCCTAGGACCCAATGTATGAGGTTTGTCACCAAGGCGATGAGACGCTGGAACATCTGCTTAGAGACTGCCCCACAACAAAGCAACTATGGACAAAGCTTGCCCCTCACGATATCCAAGTACGCTTTTTCCAGCTGAACATTGATGAATGGTTCATGTGGAATACCAAGATGCATAGCAGAAGAGGTGATAGGGAGGATTGGAACACCGTTTTCTTAACCACTATCTATGTTGGAACTCATTTTAACATGTGGCGCCGGGCTCTTTTCCGGGCACAATTCCGGTGGGCTCCGGCCATTGTCAACACCGGAAAGTGGGAGCATTGACTTCATCTACGCGAGCACACTCTCGTAGTGTACTCATACGACAAAAATGATTTCCGTTTGAATGAGAAATGGAGGCCCAATGTAGCTTGCATGAAGTGCAAAACTTGGGCAAATGTGGGGGCAAGAACTTGTCCCACATTGAAAGTTTGGAGATAAATCTCCTAGCATATATAGAGGAGAAATGGACTCAAGGTTGTGGCCTTGGGTCATTACCCATTTTCAATGGGGAGAGGACCTAGCTCATCAAGCCCACACGCGCGCCGAGTCGGGTCAGGTCGGGCGAGCAAGCCGAGCTCGGGTTGGGTTGGATCGGATCGGGCTTTGACCCAGCTTTAACTCCCTCAATAAATTCTCTCCGTTAACTCCATAAGTTACATTTTTTACAAATGTGTAACTCCAGCAAGAAGAGATCTTTCGTTAACAACGAAGTAATCTCTAAGAGAAGAACCTCTCGGTTCTTTCTTCCGAATCCTCCCACATAGCTCTTTCGGTTTTCCTTCTCTTTTTCGTGTCTGAGAGTACACGCAGATCCGTTGGTTCGTTAGCTCTTGTTACTGGGTTGTGCGGTTCAAGAGATCGTCGCAGTTGTATCCTGGGATTCGGAACGTCAACAACCGTCACACTACGGGGCGTTTTCAGAATTAAGGAAAGAGATTTCGGTCTCGACTCTGCATCCGTTCTTCATTCGGTATTTCTAAACTTTAGATTTCCTTAATTCATGTTCGTATATTTGCAGGTTAAAGCTTTCGTATGCATATAGGAAATTATGTTCCTACAATCTTAATTCTGAATCTTGCTCTGTTTGACTGCTTATACGGACTTATGGTTATGGTTTTCATGGAGTTTACATGAACAAGTTTATTTTCCGGTTTTTTTTGCTGTTCATTGGCAATTCTTTTTTGGCTGATTTCGTGGATCTGTTCGGCTATATACTATTTGTTTGCTGATTAATTCATTCGTGAATTCTTGCACTTCGTGAGTCATTATGCTATTTGTGGTTTAATTGCTGTTCGTGCATTTTGTTTAATTTTTGCCGATTCGTGACTCTATTATTTCATCTGCTGCATCATGATTTATTTGATGATTCATGAATTTGTTTAATTATTAATATATTGCAGTATGATTTGTCTCTTATTTCGTGACTCAATTTATTCTTTTGTTCACTTCATATGTGTAATATGTTACAGCATGATTTATTTGTTGATTAGTGAATCTATTTAATTAATTTTATGCCTCACTTTGGTTCGTGAATTTGATTTGCCGTTAGTGCATTTAATTTGCCGTCATTTAATTTGTCATTAGTGCTTTGTCTTATGGTTTCGGCATTTACGAATTTCGGTCTTGCATATATTAATTTTCTAATTTGCTAATTCGTGAATTAATTCGTGTATCCCTTTAATTAATTTGCATTATGTTTTCGGTGTTTGCTAATTAATTTGATGTCCGAGCATGATTCTTGTATGTAATATATATTCTATGCTTGTTGTTTTTGGTCTTCTAGACCTGAATCTTTTCGGCCATCTGTACTGATGTACAGAAAAAAATCAAACAAAGACAACATATATCATATACGCGTATGAAACTGCAATTTATTGTTTAAATTGCTTCGTTTGAGAATTTGCTCATTGAACTTATTGTTGCAATCGTACTCAATCTGGTTTAATTTTTGTAAAATTATGAGATGTATGATTAACCAAACTGAGAATGCTAATTCTGGTTCTGGTGCTCGTGTTGGAGCCAATAGTGGAAATCGTGTTGAGTCGACACCCCGGGTTCAGTCTGGGAGTGGTCTGCCAACAATGACTTTGCGAGTCATGAGGTTCGGAAACGCTGTTAACTCAGATCGTCCAAACCAATAGCCTATCAGACTAGAAACGTTATTGAAAGAGGATAAGCATGTGCTCTTGCCTCAGAATTCATATCTTTTCTCCCTAGCCAGCGTTGAGGCCTGGACTAATGGGGATGGTCTGTGCAAAGGTTGGGTTCAAAGCCGTCTGATAGATCCACTGTACAACAGTACAGCGAGATCAAGACTTCTAAGGAATACTTAATTGCCTTGGAAAGATTTACAAGTCTGAGGACGCATGCTCTAAGAAGTTCGCAGTGGCGAAATTTATGGACTTCAAAATGGTGGACTTCAAGCCCATCATGGAACAAGTTGAAGAGCTGCCATTGCTTACGCATGAGATTATTGCGAAAGGAATGTCAATCTATGAGACGTTCCAGGTAGCTTCTTTCATAGAGAAACTCCCTCCAGGTTGGAAGGATTTCAAGAGCTATCTAAAGCACAAGCGAATGGCTATGACCGTTGAAGACTTGATTGTCAGGCTACGGACTGAGTAAACCTACCACAAAACACACCGGGTGGTCAGGTACTGAACCCGAAGGCCAACTTGGCCAAACACAAGGACAAGGGGAAGAAACGAAAGTTTCAACCCTAAGGCTCCAACAACTTCAATAAGCAACTAGCTAAGAAGTTCAGTGGAAAATGCCACAAGTGTGGTAAAATGGGTCACAAGGCTGACGAATGTCGTCGCAAGGCTGATCCGCGTAAGGACAAGGGAAATCCCAAGTCAACATGACTGAAGGCAGGCTCACGGATGCAGATCTGTGTGCTGTGACGTCTAAAGTCAATATGGTTGGAAGCAATCCAATGGAATGGTGGTACGATACCGGTGCTACCAGACATATCTGCTCTGATAGGGGAATGTTTACCACTTATCTGAAGAGCAAGAGTGACGAGCATCCACTTATGGGGAACTCGCTCACATCCAAGGTCGATGGTCACGTCAAAGTGGTGTTAAAGCTGACTTCCGAGAAGGAGTTGACTCCCACCAATGTCATGCATGTGCCAGATATATGGAAGAATATGATCTCCGACACTTTGCTGAGCAAGAACGGCTTCGCTGTGAAGTTCGTGTCTGAAATACTAGTTCTTTCTAAGAATGTGGTGTATTTGGGTAAGGGTTATGTAAAGGATGAACTGGTCAAACTGAATGTAATGACAATCATCCAAACTCTGTTGTATCCAATGTTTCAATGAATAAGAATAATCTTATTGCTTATGTCGTTGAGTCTTTTAATATTTGGCATGAACGGTTAGGGCATGTGAATAAAAAGTCTATTCAAAGACTAATGAACATGAACCTGATTCCGAAATGCAAATCAAGTAAAGACAAATGTGAAGTATGCGTACAGGCCAAACTCACAAACACACCATCCCCACGTGTAGAGAGAACAACCGAACCTCTAGGTTTAATACACACAGTTGTGTGTGATTTAAAATATGTGCAAACTAGAGGCGATAAAAAGTATTTCGTGACCTTTATCGACGATTGCACAAAATACTGTTATGTATACTTGCTAAGAAGCAAGGATGATGCCTTGAAAAAGTTCAAGGAATACAAGTTGGAAGTTTAAAACCAACTTAGTAAAACCATAAAAATTATCCGAAGTGATAGAGGAGGCGAGTAAGATGAACCTTTCAACGCGTTCTGTAGAGAACACGGGATTATTCATCAAACAACTGCTCCCTACTCACCAGAATCTAACGGAGTTGCGGAACGAAAGAACCGAACTCTGAAAGAGATGATGAATGCAATGTTGCAGGAATCTGGGTTACCCCAGAAAATGTGGGGGGAAGCGCTGCTTACCACCAGTTACATCCTCAACACGATACTGCATAAGGTTACTGGCAATACGCCATACCAACTTTGGAAAGGTAACGTACCATCGTACAAATACCTCAAAGTGTGGGGGTGCCTAGCAAGAGTGGTAGTGCCACCTCCTAAAAAGGTCACAATTGGACCTAAAGCCGTTGATTGTATTTTCATAGGATATGCACATAACAGTAGTGCTTATCGGTTTCTGGTACATAAATCTGATATACCAGATATACACGTCAATACAATAATGGAATCAAGGAATGCGTCTGTCTTTGAAAACGTGTTTCCGTGCAAGGATAAAGAACATCCGAGCGAACTCATGAACAAAGTGACACAGCCACTTCTGTAAATGAAACAGAAGATGAACCTAGACAGAGCAAGAGTGCTTGAAATGAACCAGAGGTTGAACCTAGACGAAGCAAAAGAGCTCGAAAGGAAAAAACCTATGGGTAAGAGTTCATAACGGCCTTTCTCTTAGAGAATGAGCCTAGAACTTTCAAAGAACCAATGTCTACACCTGATGCACCTTCATGGAAGGAAGCAGTTAAAAGCGAAATCGACTCCATTATGCAGAACCATACATGGGAGTTAGGTGAGTTGCCACAAGGGTGTAAAGCACTTGGGTGCAAATGGATTTTCAAAACCAAATTGAAAACCGATGGCTCAATAGACGAGCACAAGGCAAGGCTTATGGTGCAAGAATTCTGGCAAAACGAGGGCCAGGATTTCCTTAACACTTATTCTCTAGTTACGAGAATAACTTCAAAAATAATGCTAATAGCAATAGCTGTATTACGAAAGCTCGAAATCCATCAAATGGATGTAAAAACTGCCTTTCTAAATGGAGAATTAGAAGAGGAGATACACATGAAACAACCTGAGGGTCATGTGGTTCCTGGATAGGAACACAAAGTGTGCAGACTTGTGAAGTCTCTATATGGACTCAAACAAGCTCCAAAGCAGTGGCAGGAAAAATTTGACAATGTCATGATGTCAAATGGCTTCAGCATCAATGCATGTGACAAATGTATCTATTTCAAAGACACACCAAATGGTTACATCTGGTTGTGTTTGTACGTAGATGACATGCCCATTATTGGAAGCAATAAGGACATGATCAACCGAACTAAGAAGATGCTTAGTGGGAAGTCTGACATGAAAGACTTGGGATTAGCAGATGTCATACTAGGGATTAAAATCACTAGACATTCTGAAGGAGTAATCCTATCTCAAGTTCATTTGTTGGAAGATATCCCAATGTGGGACAAAACCAGTGCCAGCAGTTAGTGTACACTGTGATAGCCTATCGGCTATGGCTCGGGCACTGAGTCATTTGTACAATGGTAAGTCACGAAGATGACATAAAACCATTACACAACTACTCTCGCATGGTATAATATCAATAGATTATATCAAGTCGGCTGACAACCTAGCGGATCCATTTACTAAAGGTGTGTCACGAGATCAAGTTGTTAAATCATCAAGAGGAATGGGTTTAAAGCCTATGACTAAAGAGGATGCTTGATGGCTAACCCTACCTACCTGACTGGAGATCCCAAGAAGTAGGTTCAAATGGAAAACTAAATCAAGCTGAATCAAGATGAGCACTGGGAGACTTAAGTCTCATCCCAGTTCCTAGGATGATAAACAGTGCTACCTGTATGAGTTAAGGTTAAGCTTGGCTTTTAATGATTCCATAGCTTTAAAATAAAAGTGGGGTATGACATGATACTCTTCATGGCAATCACCTTATGAGTGTGAAATGGGGCCGTTTCTAGGAGAATTAAGAGAGGCTGAATTCTCCAAGTTCACTCATGAATAACCAGGGATGTTCAAGGCCAAAATGAACACAACAAAGAACCTAGTTCTGTGAGAAGATGAAACTGTGTGATAGTTATTGTCTCGGTTTACATAAAAGCCCGGGTGGTTCAAGACATCATGTTCACTACCTGGTCGAGTAAATCCGATAGCTACTCACTATGGGTGGTTCAAGGCTGAAACACGCTACCAGCCCAGATGCAGTGATTCTTCGATTGTACTCTCAAAAGTCTTTCTGTTTTTAAAACCAATGTTTAGAATCATTTCTATTCATGTGGGGGATTGTTGGAACTCATTTTAACATGTGGCGCCGGGCTCTTTTCCGGGCACAATTCCGGTGGGCTCCGGCCATTGTCAACACCGGAAAGTGGGAGCATTGGCTTCATCTACGCGAGCACACTCTCGTAGTGTACTCATACGACAAAAATGATTTCCGTTTGAATGAGAAATGGAGGCCCAATGTAGCTTGCATGAAGTGCAAAACTTGGGCAAATATGGGGGCAAGAACTTGTCCCACATTGAAAGTTTGGAGATAAATCTCCTAGCATATATAGAGGAGAAATGGACTCAAGGTTGTGGCCTTGGGTCATTACCCATTTTCAATGGGGAGAGGACCTAGCTCATCAAGCCCACGCGCGCCGAGTCGAGTCGGGTTGGGTTGGGTCGGATCGGATCGGGCTTGGGCTGGCCAGCCAACGCCCTATCCTTTTGGGCCGATCCAAAAGGCCCATTAGTGGGCTTTGACCCAGCTTTAACTCCCTCAATAAATTCTCTCCGTTAACTCCATAAGTTACATTTTTTACAAATGTGTAACTCCAGCAAGAAGAGATCTTTCGTTAACAACGAAGTAATCTCTAAGAGAAGAACCTCTCGGTTCTTTCTTCCGAATCCTCCCACATAGCTCTTTCGGTTTTCCTTCTCTTTTTCGTGTCTGAGAGTACACGCAGATCCGTTGGTTCGTTAGCTCTTGTTACTGGGTTGTGCGGTTCAAGAGATCGTCGCAGTTGTATCCTGGGATTCGGAACGTCAACAACCGTCACACTACGGGGCGTTTTCAGAATTAAGGAAAGAGATTTCGGTCTCGACTCTGCATCCGTTCTTCGTTCGGTATTTCTAAACTTTAGATTTCCTTAATTCATGTTCGTATATTTGCAGTTTAAAGCTTTCGTATGCATATAGGAAATTATGTTCCTACAATCTAGTGGCCGACTATGAAAATGGCGAAATCTTTGGGTTTTTAAGGAGGAAAAGGTGGGCTATGATAAACAGACATTCATCCTTGCCCGGGTTAAGGAGTGTGCCGAGACTGTCACCCTTAGCAGATCAGCCCAGGCTCGCCCAGATAGAGTGGAAAAGCTAATTCACTGGTCTGATCCTAGGCCGCGGTGGTTCAAATTGAATTGTGACAGTGTTGCAAAAGGGAATATATCCTGGCACACTCCAGCATGATATGGGAATCCTGGCACTACTGATCAATACATTAAGTGTACGTAATCCGTTTAAGTGATGATCGATAATATAGCTTGTAAGCTCGAGTGGTCCTCTACGTGGACGTCAGTCAATTTTCGAAACTAATGTCGACTTGTACACTCTGGGAATTGAGTGCATGCATGCACTTGCTTTGACGGGTGGAAAGGAATCGTCTTCATTGAAACTTCTCCAATATAGAAGATTATATCTACCTTAATTAATTAAGTAGAAAAGGCATTGATATCTTCTTTTACCCTATATATACACGTACTCCTATATATATATATATATTAACCTTAACAAGTAGGGATACTCAATATTCCTATATAAGCATTTCTTGTACACTTCTTATAACTCACATACATGACACTATAAAATTATATAAATAGCAATTGAGTTCGATATAACTTTCATACTGTTTTGATTTAAGTCCAGTACGTCAATCAGTAACAATGAAGGGCCCTTGCACTATCTTCATCCTTTTTCTTGCTCTCTCATTAATTTCAGGTGATTTTTTTTAATCTTTTAATCTGTAATGAAATCTTAATTCGCCTCTCTAATTGGTTTAGTTTCGATCATATATATAAAGGGGCGCGCTCAGGTAAAACGGGTGTTGTGGTAAAACGGAAGTACAAATAAGGAGCGTTGGATTGAAGATTTTGAATGGCTGGATTTGATGGAACAAAGAAGCCACATGGGGATGCAATGCACCGGATTTGAATATCCTACCTTATTTATTGAATTACCAAAAATATGTTCCTACAAAATAGAAAGTTGTTTAAATGGGAAGATTATTTTAAAATTTAAATGGGAAGATTATTTTAAATTCGTTTAGATTTAAATTCGTTCTGCTCGTTTAATGATTTTTCAGCGTTCGTGAATATCGTTAATGTGTTCACGAATATCGATCATTTGTTAATGAATAACGTTCATGTTTGTTTGAATATCGATTTCTATTTAATAAGTGAACATTTAATATCTTAAAAATGTGAATATCATTACTTGAATAATGAATTTCACCACTTGATAATATGAATATCACACTAAGTTACATGAATATCTCAATTAATCACATGAATATCAAATTCACTTACACGAATATCACCACTCAATTTGTGAATATCACTACCCATTTTGTGAATATCGCACATCACCCAATTACATTAATATAGTCACCCAAGTACATGAATATCATCACCTAACTACACGAATATCATCACCCAATATCTTCGAAGCTTTGATTCATGGCGGTAAGGTTTAACAATGACATTGTCGCGTCGATTTTGAGTCGCACAGTCGCACGATCAACCTGAATATCAACATTATTATAATGAATATCAACAATATTATATTGAATATCACATCATAAATTTTGAATATCAACTATTCAACGCATGAAACCTCATGAATATGAACAACATTATAGTGAATATCACATCAAACAATTTCAATATCAATTGCAAACAGTACCATCAATAAGCAATTTCAATACTATAATAGCGATATTCATTCCATATGTGATGATATTCACGTATTTTGTACACAGTCATACAAGTAAGTAGTCGATATTCATAAAAACAATGTCGATATTCATAAAAATAATGTCGATATTCAGAGTTTAATTCGCACATGATGATTATTCAAAGTTTAGGTTGATATCACATCATAAATATCAAATATTCAACGCATGAGACCTACATCCAATATGAATATCAAAAGCATTTGTATGAATATCAAAAGCATTTGTATGAATATCACATTAAACAATTTAAATATCAATTACAAACAATACAAACACCTCAAAACACCAACTGATTCACATGAATATCAACGAAACCCCAAATGATTTCAATCCCCAAACCAAATTCACATCATCAAAACATTTAAAATAAAAAGAAGAAAATACTGAGATGATTTCACAACTAGATGGAGGGAGTAATCAAGTACATCGGAAGCAACACTAAGTCAGAATCGAAGAGAAGACAAAAGAAAGAGGAGCAGGATGAAGAAAAATCAATGACAACTGAGACAAATTTGCGTTTCTTCTTGCCTCTGCTTCTCCATAGCCATCGTCACCTATTTCGGCGGAGCCTCCACACACGGATCCGTCGTCGTCCTTGTGCCGGTTCCAGCCGACGGTTGTCAGATCTGAACTCAGATCCACCGCGCCTTCGGTGCCACCAAGCCGCTGCCCAACACCATTGGGGAGAGGCCGGAATGATGACGGAGAGAGTGATGGTAGAAACGGAACCAAGCTCTACAGATAACAAATTGAAAATTAGCGATTGGCAACTGAAAGTGAAATTTGAAGTTTTTAACAGTATAGATTGTCGATCAATAAGAATGACAATCTGCAGAAGCAAAAGCAAGAGCGAAATAATTACCTTGATAATCAAAGGAATCGCCATGAAAAGCGGATTTGGGAGAATCGATCGGCTGAACCTCGTTGGAGAGTCGAAGAATATTCCAGAGAGAGAGTACCTGGGAGGAGAAATTCAGATGATCCTCGCCTTCCTCGACGCCTACGAGGACTTCGATCATGTCCACCTCGTCACGGAGCTCTGCAACGGCGGCGATCTCTTCGATTGCATCCTCGCCAACGGCCGCTACTTTGAGAGGGACGCCGTCAGGAGAGAGAAGATGGAAAGGGGATCAGGGAGATAGATCTGAGAGTGAGAGAGTGGGAGATGAGGGCGCCGATGGGTTAGAGGGAGATATCAGGGATCGGGGAGAAAGAAGATGGAATGGGGATCGGGGGAGAGATCTGAGAGGGAGAGAGAAGATGGAGAGATCTGAGGGGAAGAGAAGAATAAACCGTATCCATAGGAGAGAGAAGAATCAAATTTCAATTTCAATTTCAATTCCCTAAAAATCCGGGATTGATATTGATTGTGTAGAGCATCGGGTATTTTCTTAATATGCACCTTAAATTGGTGTAATCCAGCCCATCCATTAAATCTCATCTAACAGATGTGATTAGTACTTCCGTTTTACCCTAAGAAGCCGTTTTACCAGATCCAAGATATATATATATATATATTAGTAGCTAGTAACCTAGCTTGCATTTTATCTAGTATAGTTATCACCTGAATAGGGTAATATTTAAACTAGTATTCGTTAATGAAGGTTGGGCCTATATAATTAAAGGCAATGGCTAAATACACGCGAAAATAAGTCTAAATGGACGCGAAACTACACGCTTAAGCTAAGCGTCCAGTTTTACACGCTTAGCTTAAGCGTGTAGGGGTATTGTTGGTATTTTAAAAAAATAGCCCACGGTTCTTACACGCTTAAGCTAAGCGTGTGCCCATACGCTTAGCTTAAGCGTGTAGTTTAGTTTTTTTTTGCAAGTTTAAAAGCACACGCTTACCTTAGGCGTACAACACAAAAAAAAATCCAAAATTGCATTTTTTTTTCCTATAATCGTGTAGATAATTTCAATACGAGTCCGTACATATAAAATTCGTCCAAAACGGACATCGTTAGCCCCTTCAAAAGCCCAAAAAACGAAGCCTTTAACCCGTGCGCATAGCTTCTTCGAGCAGCCCATCCGTAAGCTTTTATAAGCTTCAATGGAGCATTTGGGAAATTTCTTGGATCCGATTGAAGCCATTAACTATTGGGCATTTAAGAGGACCTTATCATACACGTAATTCCACATTTAATCGGATTGAATATCGATTAAAATCGTAGAATTTTATCCCCAAAGTCACTGTGTCGTCCAAGGGGCCGATTTGAACAAATCCAAAATTGGACCAAATCATCTTCAATTGGAGGGCATGAACCATAGGGCCTTGTTGAGGGTGTCCTAAGATTCAAAATGCCTATAAAATCTCCTTCAATCGTTGCCCCAATGCATCAAATTTCGAAGTCAAAACTCATGAACCCTAAATCCCGTTACCGGTTATTCTTGACCGAAATTCGAGTACATGGAAGCTTTATTCTTGCAATTGTTGGTACTACTAGCCTTGAAAATTGATCATCTTTCAAAGCCCTCTTTTTACATCGCCGGAAAAAGACCACTTCCATTCAATTTGGAGTTTTTCCGACGAGGTGTCAAGAAGGTATTCCAGCGGAATTGAATTTGTGTCCATTTTGCAATTTTTGGGGTATTTTTCATTTGTTTTGTCTTAGTCTTGGTTAAATTAATTAATCTAGATTAGTGAAAAATATTTTAGGATCAATTTGGTGCCCGACATATAATATGTAAGTAATAAGTTTATAATATTTAACCATAATGTTTAACTATAGTATATAAGTAATAAGTACGTAATACTTAATTATAATGCATAACTATACTTTATAACTAATATATTTTGTAATACTTAACTATAATACATAACTATAGTATATAAGTAATAAGTTCATAATACTTAACCATAATGTGTAACTATAGTATATAAGTAATAAGTTCGTAATACTTAATTATAATGAAATACTATAGTAAATAAGTGTAACTATATGAAATTTCATGAAGTACTATAGTAAATAAGTCTAAGTATACTAGATTTAATGAAATATTATAGTACATAAGTGTATATATGAAATTTAATGAAATACTATAATATATAAGTCTAAGTATGAAATACCCCAAATAAGTTGATAATGGCATAATGGTAAATTAATTAGGAATTTACTTAAAAATGGAGAAATGGAAATTTAGGGGATAAAGATCAAATTTGGGATTTGGTTTAAAATGAGAACAAGGGGTGTGCACTGTGCAGAAGGGAATTCATCCCCTTCGTTTTATCCCCTTCGTTCCATCTCCTTCGTGAAGCTCCCGCTGAGCAGCTGTGCTCCTTTCGCCTCCTCTGCCCAGCTGAGTCTCTTCCTCCGACGAACCAGAACCCAATCGCCGCTCATTTCCTCTGCTGTCCGCTGGTGTGCTGTTGTCCTGTCTGCGACACTTCAGTATAATTGTAAGAACGTTTTGCTCACTTATTCTTTTGGTCTGAAATTTTGAGGAGGTAAACTAGACTCGTATATCTAACTCCTCGAGTTGGAATCATCGCATTTGGAGTCCTGAGCAGGGAGAACTAAATTGTACAAGTCGGATACTGTGTTGGTTGCTGAAGTTCTGCTGTGCGTGAGCCGAGCTGCTTCTGTGCATCCACTGCTGCTGAAGTGCTGTAGCTGGTGGCTGGAATTCCTGTGATGAAGAGCCCTTCCCGGTGGCTTCCGTTTGGTTATCAACAAGGTAAGCTTAGGGGTTTTGATTTGAAATTTTAGGGTTCGGTATTGATGATTTTTGGGTAACAGATTTTTGTTGAAATTGGGCTGGTGTTCAGCATATTGGAGTCTGTTATGGACTGATTTCGTGGTCCTTGTGCAAGTGCAGCGAGCAGCTGAAGGTTTGAGTTGATTTGTGTGGGATTTTGCTAACATTGGAGATTTGGAGGTATTATGAATTTAGGGTTTGAATTTGGGGGTTTTATTGGTTGTGGATTGGTATGAGTTAATTAATGCCAGGGTTTTGCTCGGATTGATTTCGCAGGTTCGTTCGAGTGGTTTGGAGACCTCTGGGGTCGTTGCGGTTCGACTTGAGG
This sequence comes from Rheum nobile, assembly GCA_027886185.1. Taxonomy (NCBI): domain Eukaryota; kingdom Viridiplantae; phylum Streptophyta; class Magnoliopsida; order Caryophyllales; family Polygonaceae; genus Rheum; species Rheum nobile. The sequence goes on along the minus strand of WOAB01000236.1, from coordinate 1,986,102 downwards.
CAAGAGGATTCTTGCTAACTTTATATATTTTTATAAATTGATTTATGCCTAGTGTTTCATAATTAATTTTATCATTTCTTGAGCAATTTAAATTGGATTAATTGACTATATAGATACTTGGTTGAAAAATGGGTGTGTGTGTGTGAGTTAGTATTTTGTCTCGTATCGTGTTGAATAAATGTTGACGTGGTAGTCAATTGTGACTAAATGTGATTGATTGTTGTTGATAGTGTTTGTTGACACTTGTGTGTGTGTGTTGGGTTGTGTATGTCGACACCTGTGTGTGTTGGCGGTTGTGTGTTAAATTGTGTGCGTGCTGACAGTTGTATGTTGGGATTGTGCGTTTATGTGTGAATGTTTGTGTGTGAATGTGTGTATGTTGGGATTGACTGATGTGGATTGATTGTTGTTGTTTGATTGTGGCGGATTGATTGTTATGGATTGGTGTTGTGGATTGATTGTCGTGGATTGATTGGATTACTGATTTTAAAGTTTCTTGGTTGAATATGTATATATATGTGTGATATGTGTTAATCGTTGTCGTGTGTAATAATTGATTGGGTGTCGGTGTGGTGATGGTTGGTTATGGAGCCGGGGTGAGGGTGTGACCTCATCCGACCGCGTGAGGGTGTGACCTCCGTTGGTTAAGGCTAGGGTGGATGGTTGAAAGTCCCATCCGGTGGTGGGTTGGATTGGAGGTGTTGGTTGGTTGCCTTGTGTCGTGTTTGATTGGATGTTGGTGTGATAGTTGATTGTAACTAATTGTGAGCTTGGTTTCCCACTTTAAGGGTGCGGGCCAACATGGAATAGGTTGGGACTGGGTGGCATCGGAAGGGGTGACTAGTCCAGGTCCTCCATGGTTGGTTTCCCACTTTAAGGGTGCGGGCCAACACGGGATAGGTTGGGACTGGGCGGCGTCGGTTGCTTTCCCACCTTGTGGGTACGGGGCACGAGGTGGCTGGTCCAGGTCCTCCATGGTTGTTTTCCCACCTTGCGGGTGCGGGGCAACATGGGATAGGTCGGGCGTTGATCGTCTCACCCGTTTGCTTGATAGTTGTGTGTGATTGGCTGTTGTGTGTGATTAGTTGTTGTGTGTGTGTTGGCAAATTGTGTATGTGTTGGATTGTGTGTGTTGATTTTTGTGTGTGTATTGACAGTTGTGTGTGTTGGATGGTGTGTGTTGACAGTTGTGTGTGATTGGCTGTTGTGTGTGATTGGTTGTGTGTGATTGGCTGTTGGGTGTGATTGGTTGTTGTGTGTGTTGACATTTGTGTGTAGTGACAGTAGTGAGTTCGGTATGTTTGGTTAGCCTTGGTTATATGTTGGTAGTAAGATATATATATATATGTTTTGTAAGTTGAGAATTGAGGTGTTAATAGTAGAGAAGAAAATTAGATTGGATCGTTTTATTCATTTATGCTTGTGATGAGATTGAGGTTGGATTGAAAGAGGTTAGTATAGTGTAGAGTTGGATAAGTATGGGTACTTGATCGGTTATGTGATAGTGTGTGTTTATGTTTTGTGTTTTGACGTGTGATTGGTTGGTTGGTATGAGAATGATTAAGTATAGTTGATATTACGATATAGGTATATATATTGTGTGGCGTGTTGTCGTTGTTGTGAGTTGATTGGTTATATGTATGTGTTTTGAACTGTTTTGGCTTGAGGAATCTTGCCATAGTCTTTCAAAAGACTGACCAACCACGGTTTACGTGCCGTGGTTGGCTGGGGTATCGGGTCCCCCAGTCAATCAGGCTTTGCAGATTTAGCGCCAGCAAGGAGGATCCTGATCACCGTCGGTTTGGAGTCGAAGGCTTTACTCTTTTGGTTTGGACTTTGACTTGGTTGTGCGTGTCGTTTTGGTTTTGGACCTTGTATGGGTCGAACTTGTTGTATTGGTTTTTGGTTTGTAAAGTGTTGTATTTTCTGTAGGTTAAGTTTGATTGTGGTTTCAAACTCTGGACAGGTTTTACAGGTTGTACAGGTTTTTCGCTGTGCTGCTTTTGATATATATGGGTTATGTTTCGCAAATTTTTATTTCACCCGCCTTATAGTCCTTCGGGACTATGGCACTGTAGCACCACTGACTTGGGGGTGTTACAAAGTATACTAGTTTAATAAATAACTATAGTATATAAGTCTAAATATACTAGATTTAATGAAATACTATAGTATATAAGTCTAAGTATACTGGATTTAATGAAATACTATATTATATAAGTGTAACTATATGAAATATAATAAAATACTATAATATATAAATTTAAGTATACTAGATTTAATGAAATACTATACTATATAAGTGTAACTATATGAAATATAATAAAATACTTTAATACATAAGTTTAAGTATACTAGATTTAATGAAATACTATACTATATAAGTGTAACTATATGAAATGTAATTAAATACTATAATACATAAGTATAACTATATGAAATATAATGAAATAATATAGTATATACGTGTAACTATATGAAATATAATGAAATATTATAATATATAAGTCTAAGTATACTAGATTTAATAAAATACTATAGTACATAAGTGTAACTATATGAAATATAATGAATTATAATAGTACATAAGTGTAACTATATGATATATAATGAAATATTATAGTATATAAGTGTAACTATATGAAATTTCATGAAATACTATAGTATATAAGTATAACTATAAGAAATATAATAAAATACTATAGTATATAAGTCTAAGTATACTAGATTTAATGAAATATTATAGTATATAAGTGTAACTATATGAAATATAATAAAATACTATAGTATATACGTGTAACTATATGAAATATAATGAAATACTATAGTATATATGTGTAACTATATGAAATATAATGAAATACTATAGTATATAAGTCTAAGTATACTAGATTTAATGAAATACTATAGTACATAAGTGTAACTATATGAAATATAATGAATTACAATAGTACATAAGTGTAACTATATGATATATAATGAAATACTATAGTATATAAGTGTAACTATATGAAATTTCATGAAATACTATAGTATATAAGTGTAACTATATGAAATATAATAAAATACTATAATATATAAGTCTAAGTATACTAGATTTAATGAAATACTATAGTATATAAGTTTAAGTATACTAGATTTAATGAAATACTATATACTATATAAGTGTAACTATATGAAATTTAATAAAATACTATAATATATAAGTTTAAGTATACTATATTTAATGAAATACTATACTATATAAGTGTAACTATATGAAATGTAATGAAATACTATAGTACATAAGCGTAACTATATGAAATATAATGAAATACTATAGTATATATGTGTAACTATATGAAATATAATGAAATACTATAGTATATAAGTCTAAGTATACTAGATTTAATGAAATTATAGTATTTTATATAGTTATACTTATGTACTATAGTATTTCATTACATTTCATATAGTTACATTTATATAGTATAGTATTTCATTAAATCTAGTATACTTAAACTTATATATTATAGTATTTTATTATATTTCACATAATTACACTTATATACTATAGTATTTCATTAAATCCAGTATACTTAGACTTATATACTATAGTATTTCATTAAATCTAGTATACTTAGACTTATCACTAGTGGAAAAAACACTTTTTGAGGCTCCCTTTTAGAGGCGTACATAGTTCAAAATGCCTCAACAACGACTTAGGCAATCACTTTTTTTTTGTTTTTGAGACGGATAATTAATTTATACGCCTCAAAAACATCTTTTGAGGCGGACAAATTAATATACGCCTCAACAAGTATCCGAAAAAACATTTCCCGCTAAAGTATTAGAGGCGGGCCAGGGTAAGGCCCGCCTCTAATGCTAACTAATTGAGGCGGGCCAAGTAGACCGCCTCAATTAAATCTTATTGAGGCGGACCTCTTAAAGCCCGCCTCAACAAGTATGTCCAATAGAGGCGGGCATGTAAGGCTCGCCTCTATTAGACCATTACTCGGCCGAGTCGTAATACTTATAGAGGCGGGTGTGTTAGGCCCGCCTCTATAAGCTCAACCCCAATTAAAAAAAAAAAAAACAGTTGCGCGCGCCTTTATTTTCCTCCGTCTTCCCGACTTCATCGATCTTCTCCGTCTTCGCCGAGCTCCGTCTTCCCGAGCTCCGACTTCATCTCCCTTCGCCGAGCTCCCTCTAATACTCCCTTCAACAAGTATCAACAACGCACTCAAGGTTTCACCAAAACGAGCTCCCTTCAACTGCGGGTAATCACAGTTTTTTCTGTGCACCTGTTTTGGATATGAGGGTTGGTGGTTTCTTGTACTGTAATGAATTTTTTTGTTACTTTGAGATTTGAAGTGTAAGTTTGTATGATTCGTGTTGTTTGCCATTGCTTTCTACCAACCGTATGTTTCTATAATGATGCTTTCTGCAAGTCTAGTCAATGTGTAAGTGAGCAATTTATCCAATCATTTTTGGCTTGTGTGTTATTTAGTCTGAGTTGGTGGTATCTATCCGGCAAAACTAAGCTGGGAGATAAGATCTAATTGCATCTCTCACAATATACTATGTTATTTGAACAGTAGCAGGAGGACTAGGTATTTCATTATCATTAAGGCTCTGAATTACATATTCAAGATAGCTCTGGAATTGAAGTGAAATTTGGTGGCAGTTGAACTATATGCTAAATGACATTGAGCTTTTGCTTCATGCTAGGTCTGCTTATGAGCAGCAAGCATTCTGTGATGCATTCCATGGGGATGAAACTGGTTGGCGTCATTGTGCTGTCTGTGGCAAGGTAGAAATTGTCATTATATACATAAATTCTTTTGACATTCTCCTCCGTCTTCGCCGAGCTCCGTCTTCCCGAGCTCCGACTTCATCTCCCTTCGCCGAGCTCCCTCTAATACTCCCTTCAACAAGTATCAACAACGCACTCGAGGTTTCACCAAAACGAGCTCCCTTCAACGCACTCGAAGCCAAGTCAGGTATTAATATTTCAGATTTCTACCCTAATTCCTTAGGCCCTTGGCGGGATAGAATTCATAATTTAGGCCCTTGGCGGGATAGTTGAGTTTGTATTTTTTCTTGCTTGGTTGCGTATTATTATCTATTTAGGCCCTTGGCGGGATAGTTACTAGAAATGAGTATTTAATCTTCCTTGCATGTTATTTTGCATGTATTACTAGAAATGAGTCGTCCTTGGATGTACGGTGACCATACTACGACACAATACTTGAGTGGGGATGAGGAGTTCATTAGATGTGCTTTAGCACACCAACGGAGTACGAAAGCCGAAAAAATCTATTGTCCATGCCGTGATTGTAAGAATATAAGGCGGTTAGATGATATTGATGAGATTGAGGATCATTTATTTCGTCGTGGTTTCAAACAAGATTACCATGTTTGGTTTTGGCATGGTGAGAAAATACCTGATCGTCCAAGTTCTAGTGTCAATGAGTTTGATGTTCGGGTAGACACTGATGATAGTGATGATGATATTGTTGAGAATAATGAGATGGATGATGATGATGACCAAGAAGATGATGAAATAAATGGGATGATGGATGGGGTGAGAGATCACTTGAACGAACGACCTCAGATGTTCGAACAAATATCAAAGGCTGCAGAGAATCCCTTGTATCCCGGGTGTACAAAATTTAGCAAGTTAGAGGGTGTGTCAATACTTTACAACTTGAAATGTGCTTCTGGTTGGACTGATGGAAGTTTCAACACCTTATTGGAATGGTTAGGTGAATTTTTACCAGAAGGCAATGAGATGCCTATCTCTACTTATTATGCCAGGAAATTGATGTGTCCCTTAGGCTTAGAGGCCGTCAAGATAGATGCTTGCCCAAATGATTGTATGCTTTACAGAAACGAACATGAAAATTGGATGAGTGTCCAAAGTGCGGTGCATCTCGTTACAAGCGTAAAGGGGTAAATTCGGCTAAGAGGGGCCCATCAGCTAAGGTTATGTGGTATCTTCCGATAATAACTAGGTTTCAGCGTTTGTTTTCGATAAAGAAGGAAGCAAAAAGTCTGAGGTGGCATGCGGAAGGGAGGGAGAAAGATGGACTCCTTAGACATCCTGTTGATTCTCCTCAATGGAGAAATATTGATAAGAAATATTCTGAATTTGGTGAGGAGGTTAGGAATCTGAGACTTGCTTTATGTACAGATGGTGTGAATCCGTATGGCACTCTAAGCAGTCAACATAGCACATGGCCGGTTCTTCTAGCGATTTATAATCTTCCTCCATGGTTGTGTATGAAGCGCAAGTATATCATGTTATCACTCCTCATCTCCGGGCCTAAGCAACCTGGGAATGACATAGATGTGTATCTGGCTCCACTTGTTGATGATTTGAAATTACTGTGGAATGAAGGTGTTCCAATGTTCGATGCATACACCAACTCAAACTTTACCTTGCGAGCTATGGTTTTTTGTACCATAAATGATTTCCTGACATATGGAAACTTGTCTGGGTACAAAACCAAAGGAGAACAAGCATGCCCTATATGTGAAGAAGACATGAAACCCGCCTACTTGAAAAATTACAGGAAAAATGTGTATCTAGAGTACCGGAAGTTCCTTAATCGATATCACCCTTACCGTAAAAAGAAGAAGGAGTTCAATGGGTACACCGAGGAAGGAGTAGCTCGTACACCTTTGACAGGATCACAAGTTTATGAACGGATTAAAAATGTTGACACCAAATACGGCAAGGGCTTCAAGTCCGTCTCTAAAAAGGGTGTTTTATGGAAGAAAGTGTCTATACTATGGGATCTTCCTTATTGGAAAGATTTGTCGGTTAGGCATTGTCTCGATGTGATGCACATTGAAAAAAATGTTTGTGATGCTATAATTGGGACTTTGCTAAATATACCCGGAAAGACGAAAGACAATCAGAAAGTTCGTTTTGATATGAAAGAGAGGAATATTCGACCAGATTTGTGGCCCGTGGTAAAACCGAATGGTAAAAAGACTTTTCTGCCTCCGACGTGTTACACAATGTCAAGAAAGGAGAAAAAAGTGTTTTGTGAGTGCTTACATGGCATTAAGGTTCCATCGGGATATTCGTCAAATGTAAAACGTCTAGTTTCTCTTTCGGACCTTCGGTTGATTGGTATGAAGTCTCATGATTGTCATGTATTGATTAATGTTTTCTTGTCGATCGCACTTCGTGGGATATTGCCGAAATACGTGAGACATGTTATAACAAAACTTTGTGTGTTTTTCAGTTCCATATGTGCTAAGGTTATTGATCCGGAAATATTGGATGCTCTCCACATTGATATTGTTGAAACTTTGTGTCAATTTGAAATGTACTTTCCGTCGTCTTTCTTTGACATAATGGTGCACTTAATTGTTCATTTGGTTCGAGAAATCAAGTTATGTGGTCCGGTGTTCTTAAGATGGATGTATCCTTTTGAGAGATTTTTTGGCAGTTTAAAGGACAAAGCAAAGAATCGGGCGAATCCAGAGGGTAGTATCATTCGTGGAGTCCTTCATGAAGAGATGTCTCAATACGCAGCTAAGTTTTTGTCAAGGCTTCATCCAATAGGTCTTCCAAAATCTCGTCATGTAGGGAGGCTTGAAGGAGAGGGAGTAATTGGTAAAAATGTGATATCTCCTCCATCTGAAAGGAAGATTAAGGCACATCTTTGTGTGTTGCAGCATCTTACAGAGGTCAATCCTTACATAGAAAAGCATTGCCTTGAATTGCAACACAATAATGCTAAATTGAATGAAAGAGCTTTGATGCGGGAACATAATCGCACATTTGTTGATTGGTTTAAGAAGGAAGTAGCTGAGGAACTAAGGAAAGAACATGACGTTTCTGATACGGTCAAGTGGTTATCTCGAGGTCCTCGACTATGTGTTCGGTCTTATGAAGGGTATGATATCAATGGGTTCACATTCTACACTAGAAGACAAGATGAAAAGAGTGTGGTGCAGAATAGTGGAGTGAAGGTAGTTGCATCATCTAGGGTCTATAAGAGCGCTAAGGACAAAAGACCGGTTGATGCGACACAATCGTATTATGGTGTTATCGAAGAAATATGGGAGCTTGATTATAACAATTTTACAATCTCTGTTTTCCGGTGCAAGTGGGTCAACAACCCTAACGGGGTGAAGCAAGATGAAATTTATCCGGGTTTGACATTGGTAAACTTTGATCGATTAAGTGATAGTGACGAGCCATTCATCCTAGCATCACAAGCTAAGCAGATTTTTTATGTGGTAGACAATGTTGATCCTAGATGGCGTGTAGTTGCCCAAGGCAAAAGACATATTCTGGGTATTGATGATGTTGTGGATGAAGATGAGTATGACGAATATGATGACACACCCTTGTTATCAATTGTTGTTCAACCATTACCGGAGGAGGAAGATATAAATAATACTAATCATATCCGTACAGATCATAGGAAATGAATATGGGTTACAAATCATAAATGAATAAGATGAGGTAATTTATTGACAAGTAGATTTAATTGCATTATAAATTGTCTTCCTTGGAATTTTTTTTTGTGATATGTACTCATATGCTTTTTTTGTGTGCTTGTTGCAGGAATTCTAGCCACTATGTCTAACGAAAGTGGAAATGCTATTCTCCCTACCCAAGGTGATCATGAATCACAAGGTGTTAGCGCGATTACACAGATCGCTAAAGGGTGTGGTCCGTCAAAAGGAGTTCAAATAAAAAAGCCTATGCACCTTGAGTTTAATGAGTTTAATGTCCCTGATGGCGAGTGGTCGAAAGAATACGGAAAGCAAGTTGGGAGTTGTGCTCAAAGAATTAATATTAACGAGAAAGAATACCGAAAGATAGATGAGCAGACGAGGCAAGGGTTTTGGGAGGAGACCAAGGTATAATGACATTTTAAATTGTTTTAAATATATACTATATTAACAATTAATCTAACTTATTGTAAAAATCCACAGCTTATGTTCCACATCATTGAGGATGTAGATAAATCAAGGGAAAAATACTTTCATTCTTGTGTGGCAAAACGATTTAGAGATTTCAAGAGCAAGTTGGTGCGTCGATGGATAACTAAGAAGCAAAAGCCGTCGAAATATCCTACAAACAAGATGCCTTGGGAAATTTACCACCACATTACAGAGGCTGATTGGTCAGTTTATCTTAAAGAATATTACAAGCCGGAGTCATTGGTAATAATGCTATTTCTTTTTACTATTAAAGATTTCTAGTCAGCGGAAATCGTTGGTTATAAATCTATATGCCTTTTGACAGGCTCGTAGTGAGAAAGCAAGGGCAAGTGCACTATTAAACAAGAATCCTCATCTCACCGGCCAGGGGGGTTATATTAGAAAACGACCCGAGTGGATAAAAGAAGGACGACTCCCATCGGAAGCAGCTTTATCTCTGTCAAGTAGCTCCTCAGTGAACTCATCGGTTCCTAGAGCTAGAAAATATAGATCAAAGGAGTGGGTTTTGGCTCATCAAGTTCGAAGTAAGGATGGAAAGTGGGAAGTTAACCCGAACGATAAGGAAGTCATAGAAATTGCAAGAAAAGTTGTAAGTAGTGCTTTTTTAATGAATAATTACTTAAATTGACTTGGAAATATGAACTGATTTATACTTTCCTAATTGGCATTATAGGAGGAGTATATCGGAGAAGAAGAAAAAGGAAACCTTACTTTCGAGGATGATGAGGATGCCCTCACCAAAGCTATTGGGAAAAAAGATCATCGTGGCCGTGTCAAGGCAATAGGTGGAAATGTTGGTTATAGAGTTGCTTTCGGTCCAAGAGAACGACGGAGAAGATGTTCTAGTGAAGCTTCATCAGATCTGATCGAATCGATCAGAGCTGAAATTAGAAAGGAGTTTGAAGGTGAATTAGATAAAAGGGTGGCTGAGGCCCTCCAAAAGCAACTACGCTCCATGTTACATATAAATCAACCAAACTCCACTTCTACTCCCGTTCTTGAACTTAATGTTAATGCTTCCTATACCACTCGTCCTGATTCCACACCGCAACCACGTGAGCTAAGGGTATGATTGAGTTTGAGTATTGTCATGAACTCTTCATGCTAAGACCTCTTATAACATGAATTAAAATTCCATGCCGCAACCTTAGTCTTGCATTTTTCATTTTACTTTATATGCAGGAAAGGACTCCATGCCATCTTGCCCTTGAGGGTAAAGATTCTGGTAACAAAGTGCTCGTAGCGGATGGTATGGTACAACCCTCAAACGGTGCATCGTCCCAACACTTTACACCGATGAAGCCTGATCACTACAAAGTCCAAGTTGATTTTGTTTATGATGGACATAATGATGATATTCTTCCGGTACCTACGGGTGATGGTTTCACTAACTTAGGCGGTGCTCAGGGTAGTTTCGTGCAATGGTCGATCCGCTTAGAAATTTTCGAAGACGACGAGGTAAGACCTTTGTGCTCAATAATAATGTACACCACATTACTCACTCGTGCTCATCTATAATTCTATATATAGGACTATACTCCACGCCCAACAAAGAAGTCCAAGTCATTTCTCTCTAAAAAGGTGGATGACAGCGCCAAAAATACAAAGGTAAGACCTTTGTGCTCAATAATACAAATGTTACTTCATTATTATTTTTTGGAAATTTCATGTCCAAATAACTCTTAAGTCTCAGTCCAACAAAGAGGCGGTTGGTAGCTGTGATCGTAAAACGGAAGAATCAGCCGCCAAAAGGAAGAAAGCAGAAAACGAAGAAATTCAAGGTCATGGCCAGTCATGCAAATACTTGCATTTTATTATGTCTTCGGCGCCGGGTGGTATATATGATAGTACTCCCATCCTTATGGATGCCTCGGTTTGGAATTATGTGAGAGATCAAGAAACATACGTCACTGCATCCGATGTAGAAGAGTTCCTTAAGGGGGCGTGCTTAAACATTTCTGTGATTCAAGTCTACATGATGTAAATGTTTTGATCAGTCTTTATCTTTTAATTGTCAACTATCATTCTTAATCGTTTTTTCTTTAATCATTTTTACATTACCATTCATAATCGTTTAATCAAATACCTTTAAATGTGCAGGTATTTATTGGACAATCACACATATGCATTTGAAAATTCTCGAATTGGGTTCATTTGTCCTGAGATGGTGTCAAGCACTAGAATCAGGGCCGATCCAACTGTTCCAGCAGATTACTTGCAACGTGTGTTCAATGCTGAAACTGCTAAGAATACGATTAAAGATTCTAACAGTGCCAAATTGTTTTTGCTCCCATATAATCAAGAGTAAGTGTTTTCAATAAGTTTCATATATAATTAGTGTTTTAAGCAATCATTAATATTTATCAATTTACTTTTAAATGATGCAGCAATCATTGGATTATGTACGTGATAGACCTATTTAGAGCACATGTCTATCTTTTCGATTCTCTAAAAGGTCAAGGCAACCGAACGACTGATGCATCTGGAATCATGAATTTGTAAGTTATTTTGCTTACGAATTAGTTTTTTTTGGAATATTAACAATATCAGTTTCATGAGTGTATTATGTTGATTTTCTAGGGCATTTCAAGTGTATAAGTATCAAGGTGGGAAGTGCGAGAAATTAATAGGAAAACGTAAGACGTTGAGAGTATGCAATATAGAGGTACATATAGCATTTTATACGCTTTAGGTTTGTTTATTTATAATCAAAGGCCTTGTATCTAAGACAGCCCCCTTATGTTGTGTAATTAGTGCGCTCAACAAAGCGGCGGAACCGAGTGTGGCTATTATGTCATGAAGTTCATGTTAGATATAGTCACGGGACTCTATGACGCTAATGACCGACTAGATAAGGTATGTAACTTAACTAACTATATATTGATAGTATTTGTGTTTTTTGTCAATAATTTCTGTGTTTTTTTATGAAGCTATATCCTAAGAGGAAGACATCGTATACTTATGAAGAAATGGATGTTGTTCGTGAGCAATGGGCATAGTATTTTACATCGAAGTATTTATTATCGAATTGAACTTGTTTTTACTTGTCATCTAAACTGTTGTTGAGAACCTGACTGTACTCTGATGAAATCTGTTGTTGGTTGTATATTATTCTGTGAATAAAATCAGGAACCTATTCTGCAATGTGTGTATGATGCATCATAAATCCAAAAAACATCCAAAAGAAAAGAAGGGACTTATAGAGGCGGACTTGTATGTCCGCCTCTATAAGTACATAGACGCTGACTCGGCCGAGTTCTGGGCCGAGTCAACGTCTACTTGTTGAGGCGGGCTTCGGAGGCCCGCCTCAATAAGGTCCTTTTAGAGGCGTAAAATGCCCGCCTCAAAAAGTGTCCCTACTTATTACAGCCCCCTTAGTTGAAGCGAACGGTGTTCGCCTCAATAAGTGTCCAAAGGCCCGCCTCTATAAGGATTTTTTCCACTAGTGTATATACTATAGTATTTCATTAAATCTAGTATACTTAGACTTATATACTATAGTATTTCATTAAATCTAGTATACTTAGACTTATTTACTATAGTATTTCATGAAATTTCATATAGTTACACTTATTTACTATAATATTTCATTAAATCTAGTATACTTAGACTTATTTACTATAGTACTTCATGAAATTTCATATAGTTACACTTATTTACTATAACATTTCATTAAATCTAGTACACTTAGACTTATTTACTATAGTACTTCATGAAATTTCATATAGTTACACTTATTTACTATAGTATTTCATTATAATTAAGTATTACGAACTTATTACTTATATACTATAGTTACACATTGTGGTTAAGTATTATGAACTTATTACGTATATACTATAGTTATGTATTATAGTTAAGTATTACAAAATATATTAGTTATAAAGTATAGTTATGCATTATAATTAAGTATTACGTACTTATTACTTATATACTATAGTTAAACATTATGGTTAAATATTTATGAATTTATTACTTATATACTATGTATTATAGTTAAATATTATGAACTTATTACTTACATACTATAGTTACACATTATGGTTAAATATTATAAACTTATTACTTACATATTATATGCCGGGCACCAAATTGATCCTAAAATATTTTTCACTAATCTAGATTAATTAACTTAACCAAGATTAAGACAAAACAAATGAAAAATACCCCAAAAATCGCAAAATGGGCACAAATTCAATCCCGCCGGAATACCTTCTTGACACCTCGTCGGAAAAACTCAAAATTGAATGGAAGTGGTCTTTTTCCGGCGATGTAAAGAGAGGGCTTTGAAAGATGATCAATTTTCAAGGCTAGTAGTACCAACAATTACAAGAATAAAGCTTTCATGTGCTCGAATTTCGGTCAAGAACAACCGGTAACGGGATTTAGGATTCATGAGTTTTGACTTCGAAATTGGATGCATTGGGGCAACGATTGAAGGGGATTTTATAGGCATTTTGAATCTTAGGACACCCTCAACAAGGCCCTATGGTTCATGCCCTCCAATTGAAGATGATTTGGTCCAATTTTGGATTTGTTCAAATCGGCCCCTTGGACGACACGGTGGCTTTGGGGATAAAATTTTACGATTTTAATCGACATTCAATCCGATTAAATGTGGAATTACGTGTATGATAAGGTCCTCTTAAATGCCCAATAGTTAAGGGGATTATTGTTTGCACCCGCAATTTCTTGCGGCGCACCCCAGTTTGGGCGCATTCGAGATGCGCCCAAACTGGGGGGGGGGGGGGGGTTTAAAAAAAAAAACAATTCCTTGGGCGCAACCAGGGTGCGCCCAAGGTCTGGGTGGATTATTTTTATTTTGAAAAATAATTTTTTAAAGATTATTGAACCGGTTTGGGTCTGAACCGGTTGATCTTGGGCGCATCGTGGATGCGCCCAAATTTGTTTATATCCAATTTGGATGTCTTGTAGTTATATCCAATTTGGTTATTACTATGGTATATACTATGATTATATCTTATAGTTATATACAATTTGATTTTATCTCATGATTATATTCTATATTTATATACTATGGTTATATCATATAGTTATATGCTATGATTATATCTTATAGTTATATCATATAGTTATACTATGATTATATCTTATAGTTATATCCAATTTTGTTATTACTATATAATATAATCATAAGGATATAGCCAAATTGGATATAGCTATAAGGATATAACCAAATCACATAAAACTATAAGATATAGTCATATTATATAAGTATATGATATAACCATAGTATATAACTATATGATATAATATATGATTAAGCATACTATATAACTATAAGATATAATCATAGTATATAATTATAAGATATAACCATAGTATATAACTTTAAAATATAATATAGGATATAACCATAGTATATAACTATATAATATAACCATAAGATATAATCATAATATATAACTATATAATATAACGATATGATATAATCAAATTTGATATAAGACATATAACTATAAGATATATTCATTATATAGAACTATATGATATAACCATAGTATATCTATATGATGTAATATAAGATATAATCATAATATATAACTATGAAATATAACCATAAGATATACCCATAGTATATAACTATAGAATATAACCGTAGTATATGACCATAAGACATAACCAAATTGGATATAACCATATTTATATGATATAACCAAATTGGATATAACGATAACATATAATCATGGTATATAACTATAGGATATAACGATATGATATAACCAAATTGGATATAACTATAACATATAATCATGGTATATAACTATAGAATATAACGATATGATATAACCAAATTGGATATAAGTCATATAAGTATAAGATATAATCATAGTATATAACTATAGAATATAACCGTAGTATATGACCATAAGACATAATCAAATTGGATATAACCATAGTTATATGTGATTTTCAAATGATATAATCATAATATATAACTATAGGATATAACGATATGATATAACCAAATTGGATATAACGATATGATATAACCAAATTGGATATAACGATAACATATAATCATGATATATAACTATAGGATATAACGATATGATATAACCAAATTGGATATAACTATAGCACATAATCATTTTATATAACTATAGAATATAACGATATGATATAATCAAATTGGATATAACGATAATATATAATCATGGTATATAACTATAGAATATAACGATATGATATAACCAAATTGGATATAACTATAACATATAATCATTTTATATAACTATAGAATATAACGATATGATATAACCAAATTGGATATAATGATAACATATAATCATGGTATATAACTATAGGATATAACGATATGATATAACCAAATTGGATATAACTATAACATATAATCATGGTATATAACTATAGAATATAACGATATGATATAACCAAATTGGATATAACTATAACATATAATCATTGTATATAACTATAGAATATAACTGTAGTATATGACCATAAGACATAACCAAATTGGATATAACCATAGTTATATGTGATTTTCAAATGATATAATCATAATATATAACTATAGGATATAACGATATGATATAACCAAATTGGATATAACGATATGATATAACCAAATTGGATATAACGATAACATATAATCATGGTATATAACTATAGGATATAACGATATGATATAACCAAATTGGATATAACTATAACATATAATCATTTTATATAACTATAGAATATAACGATATGATATAACTAAATTGGATATAACGATAACATATAATCATGGTATATAACTATAGGATATAACGATATGATATAACCAAATTGGATATAACTATAACATATAATCATTTTATATAATTATAGAATATAACGATATGATATAACCAAATTGGATATAACTATAACATATAATCATTGTATATAACTATAGAATATAACGATATGATATATCCAAATTGGATATAAGTCATATAAGTATAAGATATAATTATTGTATATAACTATATGATATAAGCATAGTATATAACTATATAATATAACCATAAACCCCAAACACCAAGACCTAACCCTAAACCCCAAGACCTAACCCTAAACCCTAAAAAATGCTACAAACCCCTTGGGCGCAACCTAGTTGCACCCATAATTCTGGACGCAATCTAGTTGCGCCCAAAGGGTATGTGGGGTTTAGGGGTTTGTACTCGAATGGACGAAAACCCCAAACCCTAAAACACACTAAAAACCCCTTGGGCGCAACCTGGTTGCGTCCAAAAATCCTAAATCACAAAATCTAAAAAATAATAGAAACCCCTTGGGCGCATCCACGTTGCGCCCATTTTTTTTTAATTTTTTTTTTAAAAAAAACAGATTTTTAAAAAAAAAAACAAAATTGGCCATGAACCGGGTTTTTTTTAAAACCCGGTTCTTTCACTTGGGCGCACCCTGGTTGCGCCCAAGGAATTGTTTTTTTTTTTTGAAAACAAATGGGCGCGAACATTCTACCCGATAGTTAATGGCTTCAATCGGATCCAAGAAATTTGCCAAATCCTACATTGAAGCTTATAAAAGCTTACGGATGAACTGCTCGAAGAAGCTATGCGCACGGGTTGAAGGCTTTGTTTTTTGGAGGGGCAAACGATGTCCGTTTTGGACGAATTTTATATGTACGGACTCGTATTGAAATTCTCTACATGATTATGGAAAAAAAATGCAATTTTTGGGAATTTTTTTTTGTACTGTACGCCTAAGGTAAGCGTGTGCTTTTAAACTTGTAAAAAAAAAAACTACACGCTTAAGCTAAGCGTGTGGGCACACGCTTATCTTAAGCGTGTAAGAACCATGAGTTGTTTTTAAAAAATACCAATAATACCCCTACACACTTAAGCTAAGCGTGTAAAACCGGACGCTTAGCTTAAGCGTATAATTTCGCGTCCATTTAAACATATTTTCGCGTGTATTTAGCTTGTCCGTAATTAAATTGCATTTTAATCTGTACGTATACACACAGGCAGAACCAGGGAGGGCCAGGGGGGCCCGTGCCCCCTCTTTTCCTCTAGTCCAATATACATTTTTATTAGTGTAAATAGTAGACACAAATAAAACATAGTCCAGTTGGTTGCTTAGCACACTCCATGTTGTTGTCCAATGAACTTGTGTTCGATCCTTGCAAAGCCCATTTCTTTTTTTTTCTTTTTTCTTTTTACAATGTTGTTCATAATTAATTTTGTTTTATATTGATTTTTTTTGTTGCCTAATTTAGTTGGTTAGACATAGATATATAATTTACTAGGATATATTTTCATATCTAACTAGTTTTTATTTTACTATAATTATTTTATTTACAAAAAATAGATTGGTTATCTATTATTAAAGGTAATATTTATTTAAGGAAGAGCAATGAAAAGACTGTTAGGATAAGAAATTCAAGATTAATAAATTGTATGTGATATGAATATTATAAAATTGGAAAAGTATCAAATGACATATGTCTTAACTCTTAACTCTAGCATATGTATATAAAAAATAGCATTAGTATGTTATGATATTAATTATTATGAGAATAATTATACATAATATAAAAAGAATAAATCTTGAATGTGTATATATAAAATGATTTCAGTATGTAATAATTTATACTGGATATAAAATTAATTATACAATTTAAATTCATTAGTTAATATTAATAATAAGATTTTATTATTTGTCCGTACTTGATTGACCCGTTGCTAAAATTAATGTGCCCCATCTTTCAAACTTTCCTGGTTCCGTCACGGCCTATACATGATGCATGCATGCAGGTTACGAATGTAGGAGGGAGGAAAGTAATACTAATATGGGAAGTCGGCTTTGCTTTAAACCGGGCCCACCTCTATCGAAACCCTGCACTGATAAGGACTGCAACGAAGCATGCCAACGTGTTTACCCGCCCTTTACTGGAACCTGCATTTATAGCGGTTGTGCATGCTTCCACCGATGTGAATAGCTAGCCGCATCGCGCCCGCGCTTCATTAATTAATTAATAATCAGCCCCTCAAATTAACGTACACAAGATCGATCAATTAAATAAGTGCGCAAATATGTAACCTTGCTTTTCATGCATGATATCATCTTCAACAACAGCATACTTACTTATAGACCACGCTGTTTAATTACAATTTATATTTCCAACTTTCTACATATATGTAAAATCCTCCCTTGTTGTAAGGATTGAAACCTTCATTAAAACAGCGTACGGTTCATCCGATCCATCAGCGCTTTGGATAGTTTAAATTAGTGATTCAAGATGCAAAAAAAGATTTTATGATTTTTTTTATTTGGACTTCTCGAGAGACCCTTGGTAATTTATTAGAGATATTATTTGTCTTTATCTTTTACTATTCTTTTCTATCTTTTGGCCCATTAGGTCAAAGATATTTATATATATTATAAATTTGGAGATCATAATAAACAAGACGCCTCCGAATTCAAACCTTCCTTCTCCTAATCACTTTGTGATTCCTTACTCTTCACTATGACGGACCACACTGCAGCCCAAGCCGCCGCCGATGCCGCCGCTACTGCCACCTCTGAACTGATCGCCAAGGCCGCCGCCGATGCCGCTGCCAAGGCTACTGCTGAGACTGCTAAACAACGGTCTCCCTACTACCTTCATCCTTCCGATCACACGGGCATGAAAATTAGCCCGGTGACTCTAAAGGGCGATAATTACCAGGAGTGGGAGAGAGCTTTGCGCAATGCTTTCCGGGCACGCCGCAAACTCGCTTTCATTGATGGCAAACTTCAACAGCCTGACGAGGATTAGGGATGCACAAAAATGGACCGGACCGGAATTTTCCGGGTCGGTCCAGGACCGGTTTATTATCGGTCCGGTCCACGGGTCATGATTTTTCATAAAACCGGGTTCCGGGTCGGACCGGAAAATTCCGGTCCGGACCGGATTGGACCGGATCTTTAAAAATATATATATATATACCCAGTTTAAGACTACTAAACACTTATTGTACTTTTGATTATCTTTGTGTTTTCGTTTAATACACTATTTTGTTGAAGGATTTTAAAAGTTTTTCCCACTAATACATTATCTATTTAGACTATTTATATTACATTATTAATTGTAATGAGATTATGATGAACGTTTAGCTTAATATGCAATACAAATAATCAATTATTTAATTCAAAGTTTCAAACAAGTATATCGTAGACTCGTTGTAATAGAACCGAACCCGGCCGGACCGTCAACACGATGGACCATTATACCCTAAAAATGACAATCCGGGTTTCCGGTCCGGGCCATGGACCGGACCGGAAAAGGACCAGACCGGATAAATCGGGTCCGGTCCGGTCCACGGGTCACTTTTTTATAAAAAACCGGTCCTCCGGTCCGGGTCAGTCCGGGTCGACCCGGTTGTGCATCCCTAACGAGGATACTGATGAGTTTGATGACTGGTGCAGTGTCAACTCGATGCTCGTCGGTTGGATTCTCCAATCTATTGATCCTACCGTACGCTCTTCCTTAACTTACTCTGAATCGGTCAAGACTCTATGGGATGATATCAAGCAGCGTTTCTCGATTGGCAACACTCATCGCGTTCATCAACTCCGTACTGAGATCGCTCGATCCCAGCAAAACGGCCAATCTGTGGCTGCTTACTTCGGCCGCTTGAAGCTTTTGCAAGAGGAGCTGTCCACGTATGTCAAGAAACGTGGGTGCAGTTGCGGTTCTTGCAAGTGTTTGCAGACTTGGACGACTGAAATTCAGCAAGATTGCGAAGAAGAACTCGTCCATCAATTCTTGATGGGCCTCGACGATGACGCTTATGGCACTCTTCGGTCGACAATCCTGGCGCAAGACCATCTTCCCGGTCTTAATCGGGTCTACTCGCTTGTCATTCAAGAAGAACGACATCGAACTATTTCTAACGAACGATCGGCTCGCACCGATGCGGTTGCTCTTGCTGCTCGTGGCTCCAGACCGACACCGACACGCACTTCGTCTCGCTCCACAGCGCCTTGTTCCGAGTCTTCTTCGAAGTCGGAGAAGCCCACATGTACCCACTGTGGCCGGGTTGGGCATGAAGCCTCTTCCTGCTTCCAACTTACTGGGTACCCGGACTGGTGGGCTGAATACCGCCAACGCCGGGGCAAATCTGGTTCGACTAATGCTGGTCGTGACAAGGAACGCACTCCTGCTGAATCCGGTCGTCAACAACCGCGTGACCACCTTGCTGCAAATTTGGCGCAGGGTGTTGCAGCATCAGCCTCTACCGGTCTCGCAGACACTGCTGCCCATGATCGTGAGGGGTTTCGCTAGACCCTCAATGATGGCCAGTGGCAAGATATGCTCCACATGCTTCAGGAATATCGCACTTCCGGCAATGACAAAGTGAACGGTAAGCCCTTCTCTGATCGTTGGATCTTGGATACGGGGGCTTCTTTTCATATGACGGGTCGTCGTGAGCTTCTTGTTGATATCCATTCCATTACCCCGTTGTTGATTTTTCTCCCTGACGGCTCGCAATCGACTGCCCTGGAAGCTGGCACTGTCGTCTTAGGCGATAATTTGCGGATCACTGGCGTCCTCTTTCTTCCTCAATTTTACTGTAATCTCATATCTATTGCTAAATTAAACTCTGATTCATGGTGGCTTGTCAACTTTACTGACAAATTATGTGCTATTTAGGACCGTACAACTAGGATTTTGATTGGCGTGGGTGAAGCTCGGGACGGAGTCTATTGGTTGTGCTCGGTCTGCTCGTCTTCGACGTCTGATCGGGCTGGGTTTGCTGCTGCATCTTCTCCTTCTTCAGTATCTCCACCGCGACCTCACCGCCCCGCGTCAATGACTGCCACCCCGCGGTGGACGAAGTACCTCCTAGCGCGACCTCGCCGCGGTCCGGTGTCCAAAATTTCAGATATGCTGGTGAGGTTTGGGTAGATCCTTACAGGGTTGCACGATAGGTGCTTTCTGAGGAGGAGAACTTCTTTGGAGATGAGTGGAGCGACGATGAGGAGGAGTGCTGTGATCGCGAAAATACTCCAGAGACAATCGCCCCGGCAGTCCCCGATCCTCTGGAGGCTGCCTATGATGAGTTTGTGCATCTCAACTCCTTCCCGCTTGTTTCGCTGCAACCCGTCGCGCCCCTCCTTGAGGCTTCCCGAGTTACTCAAAGGCCGAAGAACAATGAGGATATCTATGAGGCCTTCAGTAACTGCCTAAAAACCGTCCCCTTGGTCACACTGGCGGACAACACCCCTCGCAGCAAGGAAATGTTAAAGGTGCTGGGTATGATCAAGAAGAAACCGAAGGGGAGGCACAAAAAGGAGAACTGGACTCAAGTGGTGAATTCTTACATGCTGGATACGGGGCAGGACATACATGCAGCCCCTGAGATGCTGGGTAGGCCATTTCTGAAAATGGCAAGTGCGTTCATGGGTATGCACAATGGTCCACCCACAAAGAAGTGCACAAGCATGGGGGAGAGGCTCAACAGGGAGTATACAAAGAGGCATCCCCCTGATATAGATCTCAGTGCTCAAAAGCTAGGACCAATCCGAGTTGAGGAGGCTGGAGTAGTATGTCAAGCCATGACAATAACTAAGGCGCTGTCCGGGAGGCAACCCGAGGTATGTTTTACTTTCTTTATTTCTTGCATTAGTTTTGCTTGTTTTTGCTTTGTTTTTGTTTTGGTTTTTGTTTCCGACTAACCTGCAGGGAAGAGACCCATGCCTATTGAAGAAGGTGTTTACCACCAATGTAAGTCTTCTCTTCCCTGCACTAAGTCGCTCCCCGAAAAAACCTTAAACGGGAAGGCAAAAAAAAAAATCAAAAAAAATCAAAAAAATCAAAAAAAAGTTTTACCGAGCTGTCCAGAGTCACCACGGAGAGGTGCGCATCATGTTGTCAAGGAGGAAACCTTAGTCCCACACATTATTTGGCAACGATGATGGCCCTACAGTCGATAGCTGAGGAAGAGGAACACTAGAGCCCCCATCATAATTACATATGGGCTTCACCATGTGTTCCTAGAAGGCCGTGCAATCCTACTATCTTTGTTTTACCACTACTCACCAAAGTGGTTCCCTTTTGGTTGCACGGTAGGAGAAGATTACAGAGTTGATGAAGACACCCGCCCAACACCAGAGACATGGGCATTTATTGAGAAGACCGCCAGCGATCACCTACAGTGTTCAAGTAGCTTGGCAACGTTTGTGAGTTACTTTTTTGCTTTTCCCTCTACTTCTATTCTTTTGTCTTTCATTACATTGAGGACAATGCAATGTTTAAGCATGGGGGAGAGTTCTATACTTGCTACGTTGTTGAGGAGAAAAATAAAAAAAAATTGAAAAAGCCAAAAATTGAAAAAAGGCATACATTTGAAAATCCTGGGATAGGTCGAAAATCCGAAAGGGTGGCCTAGGTAATAAGCAGGTGGCTTGGACCAGCATTAGGCTGGGGTAATATGAGGTCAAGAGTGACGTGAGCTTATGTGAGTACATCTATTGGAAAATGAAATGAGTGGCTTGGTGAAAACCTGAAAGGGCGCCTTGACAAAATGAGCGAAAAAGAAGAAGAGTGATTTTAGGATTTCTCATTATTCTTGGCGAGGCGTCATAAGAAGAGGAGTTATAAGGAGGATTGTCGGGTAGGTCACTCTGGGAGACATAAGAAGATAGATGGGAGATAGGATTAGATTTTGTTTCACTCTATGGTGTTTGGGATAAGCTTGGGGGAAATACTCTGCTTTTCTTTTAGCTTGGATGTGTGGGTGTTGAGATTTATTGAGTTGTGTTGTATTGTGTTGATGTGTTGTGCGTATGGTTTTGGTTGTCTGGAGCTGATGGTTGAGTTGTTGTAGTCACTGGTATCATGTTTGCTCACACTTCCTGAGACCTTGGTGTTTGATGATTGGAGTATGATTGGTTTTGATTTACTCGGGACGAGTAAAGGTCTAAGTGTGGGGATATTTGATAGGTGTCATTTCATGCACCTTAACTAGTGATTATTGACATATTTTAGATGGAGTTTTGGAGTAGATTTAGGCTAAGTCTGTAATCCAGAAGAGCAGAAGAGAAGAAGAAGAGGAGCTGAAAAGAGAAGAATGGCGCCCCGCGCTAGAGCCACCGCGACCCGGCGGTGGATCTCAGAGAAGGATGCCGCCCCACGGTGAGAAACCACGCCTCGCGGTCACGTGAGGCAAAAAAAGCGAATATTAAATACAAAGCCCGTGGCGCTGGAATTGAAGTGGGCCGTGAAGATGAGGAAAGGCCCAATTGAAGCTGAATGCCGCGCGCGTGAAATCGGGAAATTGGAAGCTGAAGCGGGAAAGTGAAGAATCACTAGTGGAAAAAACACTTTTTGAGGCTCCCTTTTAGAGGCGTACATAGTTCAAAACGCCTCAACAACGACTTAGCCAATCACTTTTTTTGGTTTTAGAGGCGGATAATTAATTTATACGCCTCAAAAACATCTTTTGAGACGGGCAAATTAATATACGCCTCAAAAAATATCCGAAAAAACATTTCTCGCTAAAGTATTAGAGGCGGGCCAGGGTACGGCCCGCCTTTAATGCTAACTAATTGAGGCGGACCAAGTAGCCCGCCTCAATTCAAGCTTGTTGAGGCGGGCCTCTAAAAACCCGCCTCAACAAGTATGTCCAATAGAGGCGGGCATGTAAGGCCCGCCTCTATTAGACCATTACTTGTTGAGGCAATCCTTCCCAAATCTCGATTCGTAAGGCAGAGGCAATCCTTCCCCTAAAATCATCGTTCAGGTTCTTGTCTTCTTTGATTCTTTCCCAAATCTCGATCTCTCTTCTCTTATCTTCTTCATGTTTCCATGTCTTCGAATCAGATCTTCTCACCTCCATCTCATTTGTAGGATTGGTTAGACCTAGTTCCGGGTTGTAGATATTGCTAGCAGTTTACTTATTTCTATCTTCAGTACAGAGCAAAAATGTCGAACAGGAGAAAGAGAGAACTCGTCGTCTACGCTCTAGAAAGCTCTAAAATCCCCGTAATTGCCGCTGATCCCCAGCGAGCGAGACTTATCCGGATCCAAAACCCTAGATCGGAGGCGGCAATGGCCTTTAAACTCATTTCAAATCGAAAGCACCGCACCCAGATAATCCCGCAACCCTAGATCGAAGGTATGAATGGCCTTCTCCGTTTCCCATGTACACCGAGGAAGCTATGGCTGATACAGAACTCTGTATTTGTTGTTGTTGCTTTTTTTTTCCTTTTCCTTATCATTTTCATTTTATTTGTGTGACAATTGATTCTAAGATCCCGCAATTGCTCTTGATAGCGGTGAATTAGTTGTTTCGTCTTAGTCTGGGAAGCGAATGCCATGTGATGACTCCATGAGGGTAAGGTTTAGATGATTCGTGTGGTTTACCTTACTGAGTTTGTTTTCTTATGCAGTTTATAGATTTGTTTTTGTAGTTTGATATTCAAGATAAAAGAGAACATACAGGTGTTGAAGATAAACAAGTTTGGAAAATAGGTTATTGAGCTTCATTCTAGATCTCAATTTGTTTATGCTTTTCTGACCATGCAATTGTTAGGGTGAGAGTAAAAAAAAGTTGTAAGAGTGAGAGTACAAAAAAGTTGTAAGAATGAGATTGCCTTGGCTATATATAGATGAAATATTGTCTAGGTGTCAGTGATTCTTCACTCTTCTATTTTAGACGAAGAGCCAATACTTTGTATTTTGAAGAAATTAAAAGTTCTTGAAGATAAGTCGAAGGTGCCTCAGTATTGAGGATGCTTGATTGCAAACAGTTACATGCAATGTTGATTTTTTTTTCAAGTGCCAATAGTCTCATGAGGATGATTTAAGAAAGAGAAGAGAATTCTTGTAAGCCAAGAAGGAGCTTTGGGTCTCTGGGGATTGTAGAAGGATGATTGGATGTCTAAATGACTAACTTTGGTACTTGAGACAACAATAACTATAATCTATATAATGATTCTAACAATAGTTGATATATGAAATCTGATCTTTTCTTAATCCAGTGTTGTATATATTGGAAGGAAGCAGTTTGTACCACTTCTGCATGCAGAAACATAGATAACTTTGGTACTTGACATAACAATTATAATAATCTACATCTGAATTATTATTTTTATGTGGTTACAAGATATTATTAAATTCTATCTCCTTTATGATTCACAACTTTGTTTTAAGGAGTTTTGCATTTGAGATCTTTTATTTAATTCAGCAGATATATAATAATGAAGAATGTCATGCATGAAACACTACCATGTTGTTTTATAGTGGTTAAAAGTCTTACAAAGCATTAGCAAATTCATAATTGAAGAACAGATATGTAGAAAAAAGAAGTAATTAAAATACGTTGCATACTGTAACCGTGTTCTTTCAGATATATCATGTTAGTTGGTGAACATGAACAAGTTCAATGTCTGTATATGTGCATTTATCAATTCTTCATCTACTATGATTCTTACCAGTTATTTACTGAAATTTAACCTGACAAAGGATGTTTGATTCAGGTAAATCTAGGCTCCTGCTTTTTCACCCTCCTTTTCCTCATGGTTATATTTATGTCCGGACAGAAGTGAGTCAAGAGTCCTGGTGACTAGTATGAACTTCCATTCTGCCCCATTAATGGCCTCACTGTGGTGGAGATTTGGTCATAATTAAGTCGACATCAGTTCAAGGTTAGTATGTAGGTTGAGACAAATCCATCACATGTTTAGTTGATAGTCATCAGAGTTGTTGGGTTTGATGTTCTTGTAATGAATTGCATGTCTGCTTGTATAAAAGAGACTGCTCTCCACAACCTGCTTGTATAAAATACTCTTATGCAATGATCAGATATGTCTACATGTGTATGTGTCCTCTCTTCTGATGTGTGACATTATCAACTCATAAATTTTGGGTTGTATATGTGAGATATTGTCATTCTTTTTACATGACTTATTTTGAACTAATAGATGTTATCATATGTTGAATAAGACTTCTAAAATCACTTTGACATTTTCTTTCTGATGTTTGTTGACAGGTACTCAGTGGCATAAATATGGGTTGCAACTGGGGCTACCATATGTTAGTTACATGCTTCCTGTTTTTTCGATCTTCTTTGGTCAAACTTCCTTCTAATTTATTTTCTGCTGCTATATTGGACTAAACAATATTTATGTTTTTTAATGATAAATTCATCTTTGGATCTGTAATTTTGTTTGGTTGTTAGGAAAGGCATTTGTTTTTTCACAGTTGTGAAATGGGGAAATTATGAAATTTTCTTATTACTTAAGACACTGTCAGGACGGTTGACAAATTGTTAACCAAAGATGAACACATGATGATATCTTCTTCTAAAAATTATTCTGTGCTCAAGATGTTAGGAAAGGCATTTGTTTCAATTTCTTTGTCAGGTATCTTTGGACATAATTTCTATGTAACATTATAACCTGACATTTGATGTTTTTAATCTGGATCATCTAGGGTTGGAGGCAGAAGCAGGGTTGATGATTATAAGTTGGTTGTCGAGGCATGTCTACCCATCATAAGCTTCATGTTATCTGAGATAAAAAAGAAAACTTTTCCAAGGTCTTGCATTCTCAATATTAATCTGCCGGCAGATATTAAGCATCATAAGGTACTCTGATTTTCTAAAGCTGTGATGATGAAGTCTTCTGTTATCTGATAATGCATTAGTTTGTTTCCAGTTTTGTCTTAAGAATAGTATGTATATTTTTGTCGTGGTTCAGTTTCGGGCTTCTTTGTACCTCAGTTATTGTGTTGTGTATTGTTATTTTGGTATATATTATAAAGTTAATTTTGGATCAAGAATTTATTTGCAGAAAGTATACCGCTATGATTGGATTTTTTAGCCCGGATGTGGAAGAGATCCGGGCTAAAATGTCCAGTTTTTTTTGTTCAAACACAATGCTTTTTAGCCCGAACTTACCCAGATCCGGGCTAAAAGATGAGAAAATGCGACTTGTTGAGGCGGGCCTATAGAGGCCCGCCTCAACAAGTCCCTCAATTTGGCACCAAAGTGAGGGACTTGTTGAGGCGGGCTTCGGAGGCCCGCCTCAACAAGTCCCTCATTTTGGCACCAAAGTGAGGGACATGTTGAGGCGGACTTCGGAGGCCCGCCTCAATAAGATACTTTTAGAAGCGTAAAATGTCCGCCTCAAAAAGTGTCCCTACTTGTTGCAGCCCCCTTAGTTGAAGCGAACGGTGTTCGCCTCAATAAGTGTCCAAAGGCCCGCCTCTATAAGGATTTTTTCCACTAGTGAATTGAGGAGGAGTGACGTCAGCGAAAGCAAATTGGAGGTGGGCCGCTGATGTGGTGTTGGGCCGCCATGCTGATGAGGGAGATGTGGGCCGCGTTGATTTTCTGTTAATTTGGGTCGTGCTGATGCAACATTGAATCAGGCCGAGATGTGCGGTACCGCGAGGCTGGTGCGAGGATTTGCGGGATTAATTTCCCGAGATCTGATTTCTTATATTTGGTTATTATCTTTATTATTATTTCCTTTTATTATTTTTACAATCTTTTAGGTTTAGGTTAAATACTCATTGTTAACCTAGTTGACATTATGTTAGAATTCAGTTTTAGTTCGTAGTTTTGCCTCCGGGGTTTCAACCCATGGAGAACTAAACACCTTGTTCTACTAGACGTTTGAAGCAATACAGTTGATTATGTTGTGAGATTTCTATTCCTTGTTCTTATTCTTATGTGTGTTGGTTTGATTCTCTTGGATATATTGACTATTGATTTATCGTTATTCTTAATAGTCTGGCCAGCTAGGTTGAATACTTTTTATCAATTGCTAGGATTGCATATAGGGGTTCCGAGTGCATATCTAGTGGCAAACACAATTGTGCGTATAGGGGTTCCGAGCGTACAACTGTGAGTGAGAATCATTGCATGTTAAGTAGGGGAGTGAGTACTTGTACGTCTTTCTACTTGCATGTATCATATATCCTTGTGTGCATTGCTATTGCTGTGTTGGTGCTAAAGTACACTGACAACTGTGAGAATCAGTGGTACTTTATCATTGGCATAGTAATAAGTCTATCGACAACTGTGAGAATCGGTAGTACTTAAGATCAGGGTGGGAACAACCATAAGAATAGTTAAAGAACTTGGATTTATAAGATTTCAATGATTGACTTATCTCTGTATTGTGCATCTCGTTCTAGTAGAACTACTTTCCCCATTCATATTTTCTCATCAACCACACTTGTTTGCTTTGTTTTGCTTGATAACCAAAAACCCCTTTGCTTGTTACTTTGCATGCTTACTAACACATGAATTGATCACTTCTTCCATGTGGATTCGACCCTTGCTTGCCTCTACTACTTGTTTAGGTTTGTTAGGATTATTTTATTTGTTTAGGTGTCGCAACGACAACTTCTACCACATGGCTCTCTCTAATAGGATTGGATTGTCCAAATCAGATATTGTTATCGAGAACCGAATAGGGTTGACGATGGCCTAGCTAATTTTACTTTGAGTTTACATTTAGGTGCTTATGTTCTTGATGAACCTCCTGATGTGTTGTTCTTAATTTACTTTTGGATGATTTTAGGGGAGCCAGTCTCCCTCATCGATCTTGTAATCGATCGTTTAAGTTTATGCAATGAAAATCAGAGAATTTCACCTCTCCTTTAAAAAAAATAACAAATTCCATACGATCTCAAATGGTACGTACGTAGTATTACCATAGTCACTGATCCAATATGCTATGATTTTTTAGTAAAAATAAAATAAAAAATCATAGCATATTGGATCAGTGACTATGGTAATACTAAGTGCGGTGATCAAACAAGTTATGGAGTGGACTGGGGTCTATCAATGCAAATCCTCTATAGAGGAATGGTTGCTATGGTTCTCAGCAAGCAAGAGACTGAGATCAGTTGTGTTCAAGGTTCGTATCTGTGCCTTCACATGCGCAGTTTATAACATTTGGGCCTCCAGAAATGCAAAAACTTGGCAGGGAACAAAAGTTACTGAGGGGGATTGCAGCTGCAAAACCATCAAAGATGTGAAAACCCGCCTTATGGGCAAGTGTAAGGGGAATGATAGGAAGACGCGCAGATGGCTCCACCATATTAGAGTGAGTTGAACTCCTTTTTCTGAGCTTATCCCTGCAGATTGCTAGCTGTGTTTTGGCTGACTTGTTTGTTGAAGATGCTTGTGTTTGCAAGTCCATTGCTTGTTGAGCGTGTTTCCATTTTGTTGCTCAACTATTCTGAACGCCTATCTCCCGATTAAGTCGGTGATTTTTGTACATGTTTTATACATGCAATATATTTACCTTTTCCAAAAAAAAAAAATGCTATGATTTTTAATCTACTATATATATATATATTAAAATAGAACCTAACAATGTGACATGACATCCCTTCATTAAAACTATCACATGTCTGTAACGAGTTAACGAAGGTGAAAGAGAAAGGGCATGAGAATTAGACGCAAAGAGGAATTGGTAAAAGGAGAGAGATGAGGAAGATGATGAATTTGGTTCTGTTATTCGCTACCCTGCCTTCTAAGGCAAATAGGCTATATAAGCGCGCCTTACACAGACTCACAACTCAGTGGGCCTAATCGGCCCATGGTGCATCTCTAGCCCAACAAATACTACATACTCGGTACATGACAATTACCCCCACTCAAGAAAGGCTTGTCCTCAAAAAAACATGCGTTTTTGAAATCAATATTTATTTGTTAGCACAAATTCGAGCCAAACACATGCAATTACACCCATATCAAAAAAATTTATATGCCTTTACACCCATATTATAAACTCATATTAAAATTCATGTGTTTTTTTTTAAATTAATATGAATTAAAAATGAATAGCTTTGACTCTACTGGATTAAAGAATTTCCTTTGAAGACTACAGATATCTAGCATGCCAGTAGCTCTAAGAACGATAGCTAGTGCTAGAGAACTATCATTTCTGTTAGAGACGAGCTACTCCAATTGAAGACCCTTCCTTAAATCAGCACTTCTATACTCTCATGTTCATACTCCACCATAAATGTCTTATGTCTACAATATATATCTTTAAACCTACTCGTTCTGCTGCGAGCAACTTTCATGGTATTTGTGTACGTGTGTGCGTACTTTATCACTTGGATCGCTCTTTATGGCCGCCTTCCCAACCGTCATAAGGCTTCACGTACTCATGGAGTATATCTCCACTAACAGGGGCGGATCTAGGGGGCCGAGGGTCCCACCAAATCTCTTATAATATGTCGAATTTTAGGTTAAGTCTCTTTTGAATTTTTAATTTTTATTATGTATATCTAAAATGATAAGTAAATGACAAGAAAAATGCATCGGTCTAGTGGTATTTATCTTGAAACTTGTATGAAAAAAGCTAAAGGTCTGGGTTTAATTCTTCAATTTCTTTCTCAACCCTTTTTTTTTTTACTTTTGATAAAAATTTGAGTCTTAATTGTCTTATTAAAATCTTTGTGTTTATTAAGTATGTTTATTTCTCTTTTGTTTTTTATTTTTTCTTCTATGTTTTAATTTTTTATTAACACAAAAATTGAAAATCTTATATTATTTAAATAATTTTCCAAAAACGCTAAAAAATAGAGTATATATTGTATGAATTAATCAAATTTCAAAAGATAAATCTTATATATTTTTTTTAATTTTAAAATATTAATATAAATGTCAATTTATAAAGTGAAAAATATATGAAACTCGCCCCTCCTTCGACTAATTTCTAGA
Organism: Rheum nobile; assembly: GCA_027886185.1. Classification (NCBI taxonomy): domain Eukaryota; kingdom Viridiplantae; phylum Streptophyta; class Magnoliopsida; order Caryophyllales; family Polygonaceae; genus Rheum; species Rheum nobile. The sequence goes on along the minus strand of WOAB01000236.1, from coordinate 1,955,434 downwards.
TCCGCGACTGCCCACTAACACTTTCCAAATTAGTACTACGGCTGCGGAAACTCAAGACCACCTTTGAATCTCTTGTTCCTTCATCAAATCTGTTCTTGATAATGTCCTTCGTTGGCTGGGAATTAGTTCCCGGCGCGATTTCACACTATTCAGATTGGCTGTTCTGAACCCTTAATGGGGGAAATTGTGGATCATTTTGCTACAAGTTCAGATCCTCTTGCCTTACAACTTTGTCTACTATATTTGAACCGCTAGAAACGCTCGTATCTATTCGAACCTTGTTTGCTCGGTGGAAGAATGCGGCCACAATAATTTGACAATGAAGGAGAATGCTCATGCGAATTGGAATAGGAACGAAGGCTTAACTTAATGATTACAGCTCTTGGTTAATAGTCCTTCGACGGTAAATAATTTTTCATAAAACGAAATACAAATTGACAATATATTACATTCCACAAAGCATGCATATAACTCATCCGACGGTTGATAATGCACAATCTGGTCCAAAACATTGACAACGTTTAATTGTGGTGGCGGAATGCGTACGGTAGAGTTCCTCTAGAAAAATTTACTAAAATCCTTTTCTTTCTTTTTTTAGATTTCAAAAAAAAAAAAATTTATTTTTTCTAAAAAGAAGAATAATATTGCATGCACAGAAGTCTTATTAGGACAATAATTTCTACATGCATGTATACATTTATCTAGCATTAATTTGTATTACAAACGAAATAGAAAGTGAATTGGATTTTATCTAGAACAATAACTTCTACATGCATCTATAGATTTTATGTGCATGCACTTGCTTAAACGGTGGAAAGTAATTCACTTCAACTTATCCCATTTAAGTAAAAATTCCATTGAATTGATTGAGTAATAAAACAAAGGATGTTCATATCTACTTTTGACTCTATTGATCGATCATCATAACTAACTTCAATTATGTAGAGACTCGATATCCCTATTTATACAAGTGCAAGTGCAGTTCTTCTACACTGTCGATCATAACATACACCAAAACAAACAATGAAGTTCCCTTGCACTGTCTTCATCCTTGTTCTCGTTCTCTCGTCCATCTCAGGTACCGTGATTATACATATATGTAGCTTCCTTTGATTCATCATTACATGTTTAATTCAGTATTGTTAATTGGTGACATGAGTTTTTAATTTTTTGCATATATATTAATTTGTGCGGCGTACGTTATACAGGTTATGAATGTAGCCGGGAGCTTTATACAGGAAGACCTTGTCCGTACAGAATCCCTCTTGCTACACCCTGCACCAGAGCCGACGCCTGCATCGCACCTTGCGGTGGACCAGGAAGATGCGATGGAAAGTCGTGTTTGTGTCTGCGCATTTGTTGACAGCTATAATATTCATAAGTGCATGTTTCCAATCTAGTTTGCTTGCTTAATGTATGTTCATGCATAATAATATAATATATATCTTCAATAAAAACAAGCACTGATTAATGTATGTTCTAGCTTGCTTGCTTAATGTATGTTCATGGTGTGTACAACTGCTGACTTTCCAACTCTTAGGGTTAGTTTGGTTTGAAATTATGAAAACAGTAATGGAAATGAAACGAATCTAGTCCACTTTGACATCATGATGCATTGATAAATTTTTTTTATCTTGGTTCAGACTCTAAAATTTGTGTGTCAATGGAAGAGAGAAATGCATGATTTTATCATTTTACAACTCACCATTGTATTAGGGATACAAATACATCCATTATAATGCCAAGTGAAGGGGAAAAGGAAACGATTTCATCATTTTGATCAATGAATAATGACACTAAATTGGACTAGATTTATTTCCTTTCTGTTACCGTTTCTGCAATTTAAAACAAACAGGGCCTTAGACGTTCTTAGCGCTATGCATCCGGTCTAGACCGGACCAATTTTTTTATGATTCTTGAACCGGAGACCGATCCGGTCCGATTTTGACCAGAATGACCCGATAAAGGTATTTTATTATTTTCTATTTCAGATCAATTAAAAAAATATTATTTTTATAATTATTGTTTGTAATATTGGACAATATATTTTGTTACTAGTTTATTGTTATAATATAAAATAATTTATAATAGTATTATGGGATATTAATACATAAAATAAAAATAAAAATAACCGGGTTTGGATCGAACTGAAAATCGAAATCTTAAAAAAAATAGGTTGCGGACCGGACTGGAATACACCCGGTCCGGTCCAGGCATTTTCCCTCAGATCCGGGCCAATTTTGCACATTGGTAGACGTTGCTCATGTGTGGAATGGATATCAAACTTAAGCCAACTTGCTGCGACAAAATGGTTCATCAGGCGGCTCTTTAGATGGTTAAAATTGTCATCGACTCACAATTTAAGAGAAGTAAAAATCACCGGATGCAACAGCAACAGCAACAATGGTGGATCTGCCAAACGAGAACCATATACACCAATCGATCAATGTTTTCCCTCTGAGCTTATAAGCTCCGTGGCAGTTTTACCATAGCCATCCACCCAGAAAGACGCCGTCGTCGAGTGCTTTTCTACACCCATCAAGCAAGAGATTATACCTTTAATCAGATGATGAGTCCTTTGTCCTGCACCAAACTCACAGACAACTCCATCCACCTCAATGGCACTACATCCAGGCATCTTCCTCACCATTTTATCACCCATCTCCTTCCTCACCTTCTCAACGTGGTCCCACTGCTCTGTATTCGCGTAGATGTTCGAGAGCAGAGTGTGGGCCCCGCCATGGTCGAGTTCTTGCCTCGTCAAGCGCTTCACCATCTCCTCCCCCATCTCCACATCACCATGAATCCTGCACGCGTTAAGCAACGCACCCAGCACGTACGAATCCGGTTCCCCTGGCATCCCTCTTACCATTTCCTCTGCCTCTCTCAGTAAACCAGCTCTCCCCAAGAGATCAACCACACAGCCGTAGTGCTCCTTTCCTGGCTCGATACCGTACTCATCTTCCATGCTCTTGAATATCCTCAGCCCTTCTTCTACTAGGCCTATTCGACTGCACGCACTGAGGACACACAAGAAGGTCACCCGGTTAGGATCGACCCCTTCCTCCTCCATCCTCTTGAACAACTCAATTGATCTCAAGCTCAGACCGTTATTTGATAAACCGGATATCAAGGAGGTGAAAGCATAGACATCCTTATCCGGCATGTCTTCAAACACAACATTTGCCATCTCTATGCACCCGGATTTCGTGTACATGTCGACAAGGGCGGTGCCCAATTTCGTATCCAATTCAATCCCATTTCTATTGACATAGGCATGTATCCACCTCCCTTGGTCCAAAGCTCCAAGAAATGCACATGCTGTGAGCGCTCCAACAAGTGCAGTATGGTTAGGCCGGAGCCCAGCAAGCTGCATATCACTGAACAGCTCCAGAGCCTCCCTGAAGAGTCCCATTTGAGCACACCCGGTGATCATGGTGCTCCAAGTCACAACGTTTCTCTCAGGCATTTCATCGAACAGTTCACGAGCGGCCTCTAACTGGCCAGACTTGACATAGCCGTTGATCATAGCCGTCCAGGTGAAGACATCTCTATTGGAACTTTCGTCGAACACCTTGCGAGCATCTGCTACAAAGTCGGATACAGCATACAAGTGGACCAATCCGTTCTGCACGAAATCGTACAACTCCCATCCCAGCTTAATCGCCTGGGCATGGATCGTCCAGCCAACTGACAAACAGGACAGATCAACGGCCGCTCTAATGACGAAAGAGAAGGTGTAATTGTTGGGCATGAAGCCATTGCGCACCATCTGTTCGTAGACAGAAAGCGCTTTCCAGGGCTGGTTCGTTTCGGCGAAGCCCTTGATCATGGAGTTCCATGTGTAGGGAGTGCGATGGGGCAGGCGGAGGAAGAGCTGGTAAGCGTCTGAGATGCCGGAAGCTCGGTCGGAGGTTGCTGTGAAGGCGGCGAGGAGCTTTCCGGCGGCGAAAGGGTCGGAGACGGTGCCGGTGACGATGAGGTGGGATTGGATTTGGTGGAGATGGGAGGTGGTCAGGCATGGATGATTCTGGAGAAGGGAGAGAATTCTTTGGCTTGATTTCAAGTATTTGGTGGGAGAAGAAGAATTCATCACCTGACTGATAGCTTCCAGGGATCCAATTTCTAGCTCTTAAATTTGTTTTACACTAGGAATTGCTGCACTTTTAATTTAATATTCTAGGAATTAAACATGAAACTCGTAAAATAGTCCCAGAAGATTGAAATTGTTGGGCACTTCAATTAGATTGAAATTGTTGGGCACTTCAATATTTGTACGTTATAATTACATTAGAAGTGAGATGAACTCTCAAATTTTGGACAAGCCTCATTGCTAACTTGTTGTAGTTGTTAATTTTGAAGAGTGTTAGCTTCTTCTTCGATAAAAAAAAAAAAAATTGTTATATTTGCCGGCGCGTGTTAAACTATTAATCAATCTCATTTTAAAAGTAAATGAATATTAAAATCTAGCATATAAAATGATAGATAACTCTTTTTAATATCATTTCATTTTAGATGAAACCTATAATAAGCTCGTACATGCAAGGCTCGTCTATCGACTCATGGTGATAATTGCATTAGACGTTTACACTCATCATTTATTCATCTCTTGTAATCTATATGTAAATTTTATTCGATATGGTGTAGTTAAGTTAACTATATACACAAACTTATAGCATAGAACAATTAATTAAAGAAGGAAATATAAACACAATTGGAGGTATTTAGGGATGGTTGAATAATTAGCTGTAAATGGGAAGCTGTAGTCAAATAGTCCTATATAACAAGTTGTTTCTTGCAATTTCGTCATTTAATTATAAATAATTATTTCTCTTAATATTTTTTCATATCTCTCAAATTAAAAATAATATTTTTTAACAACAAATACATTATAAGTGATAAGATATTTATAAAGCCTCTATCAAGCCTAAATCATTTCTACCAATAATCTTTTTTGAAAATGGGATGAGATGGCACTATTAAACTGACGAGCTCCCACCTCTCTCCTCTTTGAAGAGAGAGAAACAGAGAATAAAATATATCGGACCTCGACGACCACCGTGTCGATCGGGTAACCCGAACACTACACTAACGAAAAATCAACAGACACCACCAAGTAAAATCTAAAAGCTGAACTATTGGGCAACACCCAAAAGCTACATCGACGAGTAAACCCTGAACATCACGGGTTAATCACTGATACGCTCTACTTTGTAGTGCGTAACTAGGAGTTGTTACTAGTATTTTGGATGCCATTTATGTGTGTTTATGACAAAATATAGGAGAATGGAATTTTGGAGAAGAAGTGTTGATTTGGTGGTTTTGAGTGTTTAAATGAAGACTTAAGGAGATGAAGGCGAAGCCACAAGAGAAGACCACAAGCGAGAAGCTGAAGATCGCAACAGAGGCAAAACCGCGGGCGCGAAAGGACGAGCCACGGTCGCGGAACGACAATAGAAGCAGCGGAGCAAAGCAAGGCAATTTCGCGGTCGCGAAAGACATGCCGCGGTCACAGTTTCACGCCAGAAGACTACGAGACCAAACCGCGGGCGCGGAAATTATTCCGCGGTTGCGATTACTGTTCACACGCGGAGCCAAGAATTTGTTTCGTCCGAGTTTTGTTTTGTTTTATTTATTTTCTTTTATTTCGTTTTATGTCCTTTTAGAAAGATTTTATTTCTTATCTTAAGATTAAGGTTTGCTAGGTTTATACCTTTCTTAGTTAGCAGCCTTTTCATTAGTCATTATCACATTATCGTTCAGTTTTTCCCTTAGAGTTTTATGCTTTGAAGACTATGCAGAACTAAGCAACCTTTGCTTAGTCCGATAATTGAAGCCTTCGTTTGTATTTGGTTTATAACTCTATTTCATTTCCTTTGATTATATTGATTCTTTTTGTGCTTCATCCCATTGATTCTTGATGTTTTGACTAGTCTGATCATCTAGTTGATATTAGTGATTATCTATTGCTAGGGTTTGAATATTTCTAGTTGAAATCTCTTATCTTGTGTAGCAACCACGATATTCTAGAACTGGTTGGAATAGTTTATTGTGAAGAGAATTGATTACATATCGAGTACTGACTGGTTATTAAGTATTACATGTATCCTGATTAATTTATATGCTTACTGTTGCCGTTAGATTGAATCTTGATAGTTTATTGATTGTTTAATGATAAGTATTTTCAGGGCTAGTTGACCTATCTATATACATAAGATCGGGACAAGAATATTCATTGGTAGGAATTGAAGATAATCTAGGATCAACCAATCAAACTGAAGTGTGGATATTTGTCTGGCTAAGTTACTTTTCACCCATTGATTATATCTTTTGTATTGATTTACTTTGTTACTTGATACAAACCAAAACCCATTTTGTTACTATTGGCATACAACATTTGCACTTAGAAAGATTGCTTACCTCCATGTGGGATCGATCCTTATTTACCCTACTACATGTAACACCCCGTAATTTTTAAGGGTATTTTGAATTATTTTTTAATTTTTCTTATGCCCGTTTTGCTAGACGGATTTAATTCAGTGAGTCTCGGACCTTCTCAAAAGGGGTCTGAGCTCTGTAAAATTTTCCGAGCATTATATAATACAGTTGAGGTGTTTTCGGGGTTAATGTATCGTTGATGTACGAATATATTTAACCCGGAGTTAAGAAATTTAATCCAAACCAAGTTCGGATAAGAATTAACGAAGTCGGCTTAAAACCGCGACTCACCGCGATTGACCGCGATCAACCGCGATTCACCGCGACCGGCCGCGATCGCGGTAATGCCAAGATCTGGGCAGTGTCGTCTTCCTCCCGAGGCGGCCACTGTAGCTCTGTTTTGGCTCAGTTTTGGGCAGGCCAAGTGGGCAGCCAACTTGCCCTTCGCCTTTGTCCCCTTGTCCCCGACTTGTTCCCTTGGTGGAGACTCGGATTGGGCTATAAAAGGAGGTGAAACCCGAAGTGGAAGCTCTCTTCTTCTTCTTCCTTCTTCTTCTCCTCTGTTTTCCTCTGTTTTTCTCCATTAAAGCCGAGCTTGTGAGCTTCGTGTGTGGGAGATTTCGAGTGTCTCTTGAGTTGAGAAGGTGCTCTTGAGTGTTGTTGGAAGCTTTGAGGTGTTGGGAGATCGAACCATAGACAAATCGAAGCAAACAAATCGGTTTGGGTAAGAAATTCTCCATGGAAGCTGTCGAAGCTCTGCCACTGCTGATAAATCGCGACTGGCCGCGACTCACCGCGATCGCGGTGAGGGCGTCCGAGTGTGTGTTTTGTGGTTTGGCTTTGGGCTTTGCTCGTTTCCTTTGATTTCTTCTTGTATTCTTTTAGATTCATATATAAGTGTATTGAATCTAACTTAGTGTCTTGTTACGGGCCGTTTCTTAGGGATTTGATATCCAAGATCTGCTCCAGTTTCAGATCTAGGAACTAGACGTTGCTCAGCTTGATTCGAAGTTGTCGGATCTAAGGCAAGTGGCGGTTCTCTCTTGTTCATCATTCCATATTTGATTATTTATCAATAGTTTTGTTGTTAACTAATTTGGGATGATTGTTAATTATGTTGGAAATTGATTTAATAACGTTATGTGAAATAAAACGGATATTATTACTAGGTTGTATATTCTGCTAGAACCGACGCTAGTCTATTCTAGATTTGTGCAGGTGAAGGCCGTAAGGGTATTTGATGTGATTTATCGTGTGTGTTTAGATTATTAAATCTAGGGTGTTAGTTGTTCAGGTTGAGCCGTGATGGTTCTCTGTGTTGTGATTGTGTGTTTGACTGCTAGTACAGTCCGTGTGTTTGACTGCTAGTACAGCCGTGATGGTTCTCTGTGTTATTCCCCGTTATTTTGTTAAAGTACAACTGGATGGGATTTATTCCCCGTTATTTTGTTAAAGTGCAACTGGATGGGATTTATTCCCTGGGATTTATTCCCCGTTATTTTGTTAAAGTACAACCGGTTGGGATTTATTCCCTGGGATTATTCCCCGTGTTATCTCTTGTATAGAGATGTTAAAAGCTTATAACGTGATGTGCGTGTGTGGTCATTTAAATAAGATACGTGCCATGAGTACGCACATAATGAAAATGCCTTGACCATAATAATAAAGTGCCGTATGAGTAGCACCTAATTAATGAACTTTGGCTCTAGTGCAGCTAGGAAAAGCTCGTCTTTCCAGGCAAGTGGTTATGAATTAATTTGAAATAATTAAAATCTGATATTATATTAGGTTGTATATTCTGCTAGAATCAACGCTAATATAAGAGATATGCTGTAAACATGTGACTTGAGATTGTGATGTGATTTGTGATATGTGGAATTGCTTGTGATGTGTTTGTGTGAATTATTGGTGAAGCCCTTGCTTAGTCTATTCATTAGACTAACTCTTGTATTTTTATATTTCTGTAACGTCATGGGGGTGTCATCCGTCCATTTTGGCACATGCAGATCCGAGAAGGCTAGAGCGACTATGAGGATGGACGGTGTTTTGTTTTCGACAAGTTGTTTTGTCGCTTTGTATTTAAAAGATTTCCGCTGTGCTATTTTGTATTTTGTTTATAAGTCTTCCGTTGTAAATTCTGATTTTGTATTTCTGATTAATTGGGTCGTTTTAGGAATCGTGAAATTCCGCGACCATGTGGTTTAATAAAAGTTATGATTTTAGTATTGTAACTGTGTTTTAAGTCAGTTATGACGTCGGAAAAGCCTGGGGTGACTTCGGGGTTTACGTCCGGAGTCATCGGCAGTAACGCTTTCAAATGAGGTTAAATTTGGCGCTTTCAAATGGGGTTAAATTTGGGGGTGTTACACTACATTAGTTAGGTTTTTGAAGTTTACTTTGATAGGCATCACGACTTTAGCCTCATCAAATTTGGCGTCGTTGCCGGGGAGGCAAAAGTTTCATTTTTTCCTGTTTGTTTGTTTGTGTTCCAACTATTGTGTGGACCTATCTTATGTTCCACACCTGTGCTACTGACTCTCCTACTTTAGATTTTGATCCAGAAATCCAACGAACACTTTCCAGGAACCACAGAGAAGTTCGTGAGCAACTCGAGATGGCTGAGGAACAGACTTTGAGGCAGTTGACTGCATCGAATCTAGAGCAGCAACCGCTTGCTGTGCAGTTTCCAGAGTTGGCGGATGGCGTGAACTTTGAGCTTAAATCTGGGTTGATTCACTTATTATCCCACTTCCATGGAATGAGTGGAGAAGACCCCAACAAGCATCTCTCTGAATTCCACGCTGTCTGCAGCAGCATGGAGCCAAGGAACATTACTGAGGACCAGATCAAGCTGAGGGCCTTTCCTTTCTCTCTGAAGGATTCGGCCAATGATTGGTTCTATTATTTGACCCCAAGAAGCATAGATACATGGGCGAAGATGAAAAAAGCCTTCCTGGAGAAGTACTTCCCTGCAACGAAGCTCAATAGCTTGAAGAGGAACATTAGCAACATCGAGCAGCATGCTACTGAGACGTTGTATGAGTACTATGAGAGGTTCAAAAGGTTGATATCAAGTTGTCCATACCATGGTTATTCTGACCAAGACCTCGTGCTATATTTGTATGGTGGACTTCTTGATGATGAGCGAAGAATGGTGAACGCAGCCGGTGGTGGTAATATTCTGAACAAGACGCCAGCTGCAGCATTCGAGATATTCTTTGAGCTATCTGAGGGCTCAAGACAGTTTAGCAAGAGAGCGAGCGCTCAAGCAGTTAAAGCCGCAGATTCTCAGCCATCATCCTCACTACTTTCTGAGATGGCTGAGATGAAGGAGATGGTGAGGAGGTTTATGATGAAGGGCAACCAACAGCAAGTCAAGTCTTGTGGAATCTGTTATGACACGATGCACCCTACTGATGCGTGTCCCACACTGCAGGAGCCCACTGCTGAAGTGAACGCTATTGGAGGTTTCTTCCCTCTAAGGCCGAGATATGACCCGTACTCTAACACCTACAATCCAGGGTGGAGAGATCACCCTAATTTGAGATACGAGAACCAGCAGAACCCTCCACAGGGCTGGGATGATCAGGAGTTCCACAAGAGGCCACCACAGTTCTTACAGCAACAATAACAGTTTCAGCAGCCTAGAGGTCAACAACAATTTAGAGCACAATATGACCCTATACCTCAAGGCCAAAGCGCAAGTTCATCTATGTCTGGTGATGACATGATTAAGTCTCTCGCTCAGAGTGTATCGACGTTGACAAACACTATGGTCCAACAAAATCAAGAGATGAAGTCTAGCATTCAGAACTTGGAGAAGCAAGTGGGGCAGATTTCTCTAGCAGTGAGCAAACTGAAGGCCCGAGATTCGGGGAAACTACCATCTCAAATGGTAGCAAACCCGAGGGAGAATGTATGTGCGATGACGCTAAGGAGTGGAACACAAATGAAGGAAGTGACGAAAGCTGCAGAGGAGAATCCGTGACCGCGGAAAATTTTCTGTGACCGCGGATTGCTTACTGACGAGGAAGTCATAGGGCAACAGAACGAAAACCGCGACCGTGGAAACGTCCCTGAAGGCGGAGAAATTTCCGAAAATTTTCCGCGACCGCGGCCAGAGTTCCGCGACAGCGGAATTCCCCTAGAGAAGACAGAACATTCTAAAGATAATTCGCGACCGCGGAATGACATCCGCGACCACGGATTTGTCGCTGGTGACCCAAACCTTACAGATGCAGAACCGCGACCGCGGTTTCCCTGATGACGTCCACGACGATTATGTTCGTCCATACATTCCTCCGCTCAGTTCGCTGAAGCCACCCGCACCCTTCCCTGAGGCACTGAAGGATACTAGAAGGCCGGAGAACGACAAGGAGATCTTCGAGACCTTCAGTAATTGCGAGGTAAACATTCATTTGATCACGCTGGTTAAGAGCATTCCTCCTTATGCGAAATTTTTGAAGGAATTTTGTAAGATCAAGAGGAAGACAAAGGAGAAAACGAAGAAGAAGGTCTAGGTGAATGAGAATGTATCCGCTATGCTACAAAAGCGGATGCCCAAGAAGTGCAGTGACCCAGGCATGTTCAGTATTCCTTGCAAGATAGGTGACACCACGTTCGATAAAGTCATGCTGGATTTGGGTGCATCTATAAATATGTTGCCTCTCTCGCTGTATGAATCTTTAGAGCTTGGACCATTGCATGGGACATGGACGGTGATTCAATTGGCAGATATGTCCTATGTGTATCGCAAAGGAGTCGTGCATGATGTTCTGGTAGAGGTTGATAAACTGATTTTCTCTGCTGATTTCTTTGTGATAGATACGGGGAAAGACAAGCATGCAGCCCCTGTGATGCTGGGTAGGCCGTTTATGAAAACGGCGAATACGAAGATTGATGTGAATAGTGGTTCGCTCACCATGGAGTTTGATGGGGGTGAGGGTCAAACACAACATTGATGATGCAAAGAGACACCCTCCTGATTGTAATCCAAAGTGTTCGGTTGATGTAAGCAACCCAAGCTGAATTGAAGGGCACTATGTCGAGCCACGACAATAATCAAGGCGTTGCTCGGAAGACAACCCAATGTATGCAATTCTTTTCTTGTCTTTTCCTTTCTAGTTTTCATTATTGTTGTTTCGTTTTTTTTAGACTAACCTACAAGTAGGAGACTCAAAGACAAGAATTCGAAGACGGTGTTCGTCTCGCAACAGACGCGAATATTTGACCTGTCTATGTATATAAGATCGGAACAGTAATATTCATTGATAGAAATTGGAGATAATCTAGTATCAACCAATCAAACTTAAGTGTGAATATTTGTCTAGCTAAGTCACTCATTAATTACATCTTTTGCATTGATATTGATTTACTTTGTTAGTATACAAACCAAAATCCCATTTTGTTACTATTTGCATACAACCTTTGCACTTTCCTTACCTCCCTGTGGATCGATCCTCGTCAATCACCACCGACAATACCATTTCCATGGGGCAACACCCACCACCAGATCTATAATCTTGCAACCTTTCGATTGTTGTCTCTGCCGATGGCTACCTCTGCATCAACACCCATATGTGTGTACTTGAAAGCCAAAATATTTGTGACTTTAAAACCACCGACCTCGGTACCTCGCTCTTCTCTAATGCTTTTGTTACCGCAATCTACACCTGCAACTCCACACAATATTTCTTTTCTTCAACATATCACTCCACCTTCACGACCACCATCTGGTGACAAAACAACCTGGATCCGGCAAAATCACAATACCTTTTCACCAAAATAAGATCAAACCCATACCTAGACCAATTTTTCGCAGCCGATCCATCTCGAGGAGACCCAAATTGATAGATCTGATTTTACCTTGTACCCTACACCAGTCCTGAAAAAAAAAAACGGGCTATCATCGATAATCCTAACCCGCTTATTAATTCTCTCCACAGTTTATCCCTGACTATGATTTCTTGGTTATGCTCAATACCTTGTTTACCCACCCACAAAATCCATCGAGATATCTCTCAACCACCGCTTGGCTTCTCCTGCAAGTGTTGGGGACAAACAAAAATAAAAATATAAACAAAAACTAGAAAGGAAAACATAAAAAAGAAAAATAATAGTAACCCCAATCCTCCTAGCCTTGTTTGTAGAACAAAAATAAAAATATAAAATCGTAAGGTGCGTAGTCTCTACGCTGAAGGAAAGATAAATTATAAATAAATAAAAACAAACTTGCAGAAAAACAAACTAGTAAGTTTGGGTTTACAAAGCCCAATACTAGTTTGTAGTTTTATGTGCTTTAAGCTAGGCCCAAATAAAGGAAAATTTCACCATCCGTATCAATAACATATTGGTTGAAGAGGGATGCTCCGATAAAACGAGAGTTATGGTAAAACGAAAGTATTAATCTAGATCGTTGGATTGATGATGATGGATGATTGGATGATTGAGCCTTACAATAGATATGATAGGGGTGTAACCACCAAATCTACTCTAATAAGATAATTATTTAATTTTTAATTAGAAAAATATAATAAATGAGGTTGTTAGATGAGAGAGAAAACATAATATTTTCTCTTTCCTAAAACCGCCCCATTTTACTGATACATTTTCTTCTTCTTCAACGATTTTTCAGCGTTCATGAATATCGATCACGTCTTTATGAATATTGTTCATGCGTTTATGAATATCGATTGATGTGAATATCTCCACTTAAAACATGAATATCACCACTTTAGCGTCCTAATGCTTTGCAAATTCGTAGATTTTTAAATTTGTTCTTGTTGCTTTTGTCATTGTTTCTTGAATATCGTTCATGTTTGTATGAATATCTTTGTTTAATATGTAAATATCACCAATTAAAGACATGAATAACACAACTTAAAATATGAATATCACCACTTAATAATATATGAATAACATAATCTATCATTCTATATTGGTATGAATATCACTACGTTTCACCATGAATATCATAACTCAAACAAAAAATAATCACTTCACACTAACACAAATAGTTATACACAGAAAAATGTACATGAACATCAGTATTGGTTACATGAATATTAGGAATGACAAACATGAATATCGCTATTACGCAATGACTTGTGCTTTTTTAGACGAGCACGAAGCTTCAAACGTCTCTTCGTCGGTGCAACAGTTAGGCCTGAAAACAATGTTGAATATCAACAACATCATAGTGAATATCACATCATAAAATTTGAATATCAACTACTCAGATCATGAAACGTACATACAACATGAATATCAAAAACATTTGTATGAATATCACATCAAACAATTTGAATATCAATTGCAAACAGTACAAACAACACAATCAACAAGCAATTTGAATATCACATATAAAAACGTGAATATCAATGATCAATAACTCATACAACACCATCAACAAGCAATTTGAATATCACATATACAAACGTGAATATCAATGATCAATAACTCATACAACACCATCAACAAGAAAAATCTGAATCCACGTGTTATCTCTGTTCAGAAAAAACAATTTTAAAAAGATCAAAATAAAGTATAAAAGTCTCTAAATAAAACATCGACTCTTTATACTTTTGAAACATATGCATTCTCTCTTTCTCCTGCCAGAATCAACAATAAAAAAAATTTCCACCCTAATCTCTATCTTCCTCTCTCTGGAATCCACGGTTAAAATATCTCACCTATTGCTTGATAATCCATTGTTTTTCACATCCTTCCATTAAAATTGCAATTAAGGATATATTTACAGCCTTTTTCTCTGTGCTCAAACCAATGATGAAAGCTATAATCCATCTCCCATGGTTTGAAGAATGAGATAGAGCATTCTCAGCAGCATTACAAACTCCATTCTTGCCAAAAAATTTGGTCGATCTTCATTCAAATGGGCTTCATAATTTTATGGATTTTTAGCAGTAAGTAAAATCAAGTATATGAAAGCTTCAGGAAAAAAATATGTGAAAAAACCTCAAATACCAAAACCCCCAAATTGCATAAGTATATCTACTCCAAAGTTATAATCTTCAGGCATAAGCTAGAAATTTACCCTAGATTAGCAGGGGGAAATTTCACGGGACACACAGGACAAATAAATTGGGTTAATTAAGCATAATCAGAAGTTTCAAATTGCACATTATCCATCTAATCTTAAACTTAAGTCCACTAAAACGGAAAGCATGGAGACAATTTTCTAGATCTTGCACAAATTTCTGAAAAACTACAACCAGAAATGCACTTACTGCGTTAGAATTGAAGGTCGCAGCAGTCAACAAGATTCGCTTGGCATTTTACAGGGTGAACTCGAGATCAGACAAAAATGGAGGAGCGGAGGAAGGCGACAAGGAAGAGGAAGGCGAAGAACCTACCTACCACCGGATGCCTCGTTGAAGTAGACATTGATACGCTCCAATTGAAGATCGGAAGAGGCGTCTCCCTGGTAGCATCCGGTGCGATCGACGCCGTGTTCGCCGCAGATGACCTCCCAGAACTTGGATCCGATTTGGTTACCACACTGGCCTCCTTGGACGTGCAAAATCTCTCTCATATTGCTCGATCGATTTGGCTAGCTAGGGCTCGGAGAAACGGATGGATGAAGGAGAGAAAATAGAAAGGGGGAAGACGACCGTAATTATAATAGAATACCGGGGATGGGGTTTTCGTGGTTGCAATACTAATTCTATAACTATATAGAATATGAACAATCAAAAGTTGCGGATAAATTGTTTTTTTTATTTGACTTCATATTCCATTCTTGATTACTAATCAGAGAGAACCTCTATTCTATACAACATTCTTACTTCTGCTTCTGTAAATTGAAAAATTGGCAAATAAAACGAATTTTATCTTTCTTACATATGGAAAATTCTAAAAAAAAGCCTTTTGCATCTTAATATTTTTCTTGTCGGAGAGTCTCCGTTTTGACTAACAAGAGAATATCTCTTGGGATTCGTTAGAATCTTTCGGGACTTTGTAAGCAACTCTTTCTTTATTTATATTGAATTAAAAGACAAGAGCAAAAGAAAAATAAAAGGTGAAGAATAAAAAAGTTGATTATCAAACATATATTTTTTATGGCGACGGCTAATTAAGTTAGTTCTACATTTCTTGAACTTAGTATATACTATACTCACTTAGATATAATTAGTATAATTATATAGAATTAGAATTCTAATTAAGTTAAGATAATTTTAGAACAATATAACAAACAAGTACAAATAGTAAATCGAGGTACCCATTCTATGACAGTTGCATCACACATTTGCAGGACCTGATCTACACTTATGTAGATCAGCCTTTGATTTCTGCATTTGTGGAGCAATGGCAGCCGGAGACCAATTCATTTCATATGCCATTTGGAGAGATGAAGATCATTCTCCTGGATGTCTACATGATTTTGGGCCTCAAGATTGATGGGGTTGGAATGAGACTTCCTCTCCAGGATCGCAACAAGGGCAAAAATGATTTATACAATGACCAAGTGCTGAGGGCAATGGAGTTCTTTTCCTTGACACCCGATATGGATACACGTGGGCTCACTGCAGACAACCTGAAAAATCATTGCTTGACCACAAAGCTAGATGATGAGAAGATCGCGTCGGGTTATCTGTTGTACCTGATGGGCTTGACCCTCTTTCCCGACAAGTCCCAACACATGTTGCCCATGCCTTATCTGACCTACGTGAGTGACATTTGTGCTACTCGCAATCTTTCTTGGGGTTCCGGCACGTTGGCATTCATGTATCGTTCATTGGGCGAGTGTTCACGGCATGAATGTCGTCAGATGTCGACCTGCTACACGTTGTTGCTGGTAAGAATTGTGTTGCATATTGTTTATTGTTTTTATATTATTTAATTAAATTTAAAGTATATGTTGATATGTTTGTAAAAACATATTTATGTACAGGCTTGGATCTATCTATACTTCCCTAGCTTTCATCCTGAACAAAATCCCTGCTTCGGAGACGATATGCCATATACAAGGCGATGGAACCCTGTGCAGACTCATAGAAGGCAGAGAAGAAACTACAGGGAGGACCTAGATTTAATGCAAGCTTGGCATGTAAGTATCATAGGATGTGGTTTATGTCTCATATTAAAGTATTACAATTGTGTAAAGTTATTTACGGTTGTGTTAATTGCATCCAATTTTGTATAGCTTGACTGACAACCCTATGGCTATGTTAATTATAGTATGCCGGAGTTGGCTCCTGCCTTTTTTTATGGGGTCATCTCATTTCTGAGAATTATCAAGCCCTATATGCCGGATCGGGTATCGAGGCAATTTGGAGTGGTACAGGTGATTCCCCAACCGGTTATAGAGCCCATCAAAGCGCACAGACATCCCAACATCAGGAGTTATATAGTACAGTATGACCCTGCTTCAAACTAGAGTTGGGATGCAAGAAGTGAACACTCCATCTGGATCACACATATGGGCCCTCCTGCTATAGATGGATATGAGTGCAGTGCCGACTACATGGAGTGGTACTTACCTCGTACACACCCATGTGTCAAGCCTCAGGATGCTGACATCAGAGATCCTGTCCAGGTAAAAATATGTGTTGGATGTTTGTTTTTAATTTACATATACAATTAAAGCTTTACCTTAGTTAATTTTTACGTATTTCTGTAGGTCATTGGACAAGCATTGCATCGTCTAAATCCTTTCCATGATGCGGAGAAAGAGTAATTCTACAACATGCGCGACGCTGTGCGACACTGCATTCAAGACTTGAGACCCTTCGCACACGGCAATGATGATGAGGACGACGAAGATTAAGATGCATAGGTTTTCATTTGGTACTTTGGTTGTATGTTAGAGATAGATTGGACGTCTATGTTGGTAGTTTGTTGATAATCAAACTAATTTAAATTTATTTGTTGGACACAACCCTAAATCCTAAAAATACTATCCTAAAATAAATCCTCTAATCTTTAAGCTAGAATTATATAAGGCCCCAAGCTGTATATGAAGAGTCCGTCCGTGACGTATGGAGCCTATCTGTCCATCACGGATGGATATGCTCCATATGTCACGGACGGGTATGCTCCATACGCGACAAACGGACTCTTCATATACAGCTTGGGGCCTTCTATAATTCTGCACGGTTTGTCACAAACCGTGCCTCTTTACAGAAGCTAAATCTATGTCTCAGTAAGGGAGCACGGTCTAGGGCACGATTTGTTGCAAATCGTACAACTTTACAGAACTGCGACACAATTGATTCCCTGGTCCAAACGCGCTGAAATTTTGAGGAGTTATAGTTGACATCTTGATCTTTAATGTGGCGTTGAAATCACTCAATTCGGGGTTACATAAAATAAGTTATACTTCTCAAAAACCATTCAGAAAATAGAGTATTAAGTTGGGCTTACAATAGCTTTACAATGTGCGAGTACAATAATATTTAAGTCGGCTTACGACCTCGTCTCTTTCTTGTGGAAGAAGTTTCGTATGCCATCAGCTGAGTAGTGAATGGATCATACAGACAAGCAGCAGAGGCATCCTTTGCATGCTCCCACATTGTAAATACGGGCGGCAATGGTGACTCATCTAGGGCTATTTACAAAAGAATGGAGAACGTATTCACTTGCCTAGTTAATGTGTTAATCAATAAAAAAATGATTAAATGATTAGTACCATACCGAAATAAAATGACTCTCTTTCTCAATATGGCAGATGCATATCGTCTTTAGCTTAGCACCCCTGGGATTATGTGGAACCGCTTGCAAAGGCAAGAAAGTAGCATTTACACCACCCACCACGACAACTGCACAATTGAATGCAGAAGCGACCAGACAACCCATATCTGGAAGAACCATCCAAGTCTTCTCTGGGGCCATCCCAGAGTCAAACCATGTAAGTTGTTCCAGTACTGTATCCAGCGTCGTCGGAAAGATGCAAGTGCCAACATACAAATGCATAATTTCTTTCACCTTATCAATCATAGATTGTCGGACGATCCTCCATTGTTCCTGCCCGGTGCCTATTTGATATGCAATGGCTCTGTATCCACAGTTTCCATCACCAACAATATCAAAGTAATCGTTCATGTGTTCGTGCATACATTACGGAACTATATCCATATAATGTTCAAAGTCTTTAATTAAGGACTGTGGAGCATGAAAAGGTGGTGAAAACATTTGACCCACTGGATTCTTGGGAGCTCTAACCTGAGATGGCCTCAAAGGAGTGGTAGGAGTTATAGGGCTTGGTGAAGGTGTACTAGTGGTCTTTGGTGGCCTACCTCGTTGCTTCTTGGGAGGTGTCCCTTCCATATCTTTGTCTGTGTACTCCCATGAAGAAGGATGTCTTTTAGTGCTATCTTTGTTTGTAGCTCCCATTGGCTGTCCCTTATGCCTCACAATAGTCGGCTCTTGCAGATTGGTCCCCTTGGGGCAAGCGATGTCGTAAAGTCACGAGACACATTTTTCTTGATCATCTACTGACAGATTTAGGAACTGATCCGTATAAAATTGATCCATCAAAGATCTCGCGACTCTGCACTTCACCTCAGCCTCACCTTCGTCTTGCACTTCTGACAAACTCAATCGTCTCCAAAATGGATGCAACGCTGAAGGCTTAATAGGGATTGAACTCGTCACATATCTAGCGATGTCATGCACACACGGCAATCCATCTCTCACCCTCATCTGGCATGTGCAGGTACTGTCATAAAATGGATTTTCTCCTTTTCTGTATTCCTCAGTCAAACGGTCAAGTGCAACCTTAGATACTTTGTACTTCAACAGCTTGAAAACATCAGCCCCTGTCACAAGCGTCATCATGTTCAGTGCAGTCTCGTTGAAGGTCCCCTTGATTTCCTTAACTTGGTTACCCATTTTTGAATGATATTGACCGAATATCGTGTCTAGACTGCCATGTGGAGTAGTCAAGAAGTCTTTCAAACTAGAGTGTGCTCCTTCAACCCTATGATTAGTACAAAAGAGTTTAAAGTTTGATCATACAGAAAGCTATGCAGATAACAAAAAGCCCCCAAAATATAGCAAATGAGTGAATACATAATGCAGTACAGATTAGACAATGCACTAACCTGTTTGTCATTGACGTTCCAAGCGTGAAAACAGTATCTGTCCAAGCTGACACGAGTCTTTCCCTGTACGGGATCAGCCAACTGCTTCTTACATATTGAGTCAGACGTGGCCAAACCCTCCATTCCGACTCATTTCTACGCTACTCCATCTCGTACTCGGGTACAGTTGTTTGTTTGAATAAATTATAGTATGCATTTGCAAACCTTGTACCCAAGCTTTTATCCTTCATTTCCTTCCTAGCATGGTCCTCGATGTTCTTCTTCACATGGTGCCTACAAAGGATAGACTTGGCACTTGGAAAGAGTGTATCTAACGCATTCATCAAGGCCTTCTCACGATCTGTCACTAGGCATGTCGGTGTCACTTGACACTTTTTGCACATTTTAAGAAGTTATCCTGCGGCCCACACATAGTTGTCTTCTTTATCATGTTGTAGAAACGCCCCCGCCACATTATAGTTCTTTCATATAGACGTGACTCCTATTATTTCGAGGAAAGGCAAGTCATACCTGCACAAGTAGATGTGTCATGCATAATGAATAAACATATCAACAAGTAGATGTAGCATATAGATATAGCATGTAGATGTGTTATACTAACCTGTTAGTGCTGTATGTGGAGTCTAGCAAAAGGACGTACGGAAATGCCTTTAGGAGTTTCATGGAATCTGGACTAGCAAAGAAAATGTCGGCGATCTTATTCGTCGTTGGATCCGACCTATACTCCATAAAGTAGTTGTTCTCCTTGCACTTATGGAAGAACTCTTGGACCACGGTTCTTCCTTCCATCCCACTATGTCGGACATTGTACACTTCATTGTACACTTGCTTCATTTTAGTGCAGTTGTTCGGGTCCTGGTTAAGTGTTGTTGTAATCTTTGATGGTTTATTATGATTTTCTGTCATGACCTTACACAACTTCTTATGCCCAGGTGTCATCCTGCTAGCTAATGCATGCCCGTACAAGTCATCACCAATGACATGGTTGTGGGTTCCAACAACCACCTTGATTGTATACGAGTCCCTCGGTTTTTCTTGACACAACAATCTGAATGGTCAATCACATTTTTTGCTCCTTGTTCTTTGTCTTACTCTGTTTTTATCTTTAGGAATGTAAATTCCCGCTTTTTCACACAACAACCATGACTTCCGAAGGCTTCCTCCACCAAAGTTTCTATCCCGACCAATAGTGATGCAGAAGTGATTATCAAAGGCAATCTGTCTAGCCCATTTAATTGCATCATCTCTGGAGCCGAATACTTCACCCGTGGTAAACTTCTCTGAATAATCTTTCGAAACAATCACTTCTTCATGTGTAGGATAATAAAGTTGTGGCTGTGTGTGTAATGCCGAAAACCCAAACTTAGGTGGAGCCTGCCACCTTACGGACGGAATTCCACTACGAGAAAAACAATCTAATCCCGGCATATGAGGTTGTTCAGGCGCCATAGGTTCCCCGAACAACCCAAGTGAGAAGGACGGTGGTGCCATGTCCCACACATCATTCAGGGACAAATTGCTAATACCGATGTTCACGATATTGTTCTCCTATTGAAGTAAAAAAACAAGTTAGCATAGAAGCATGTAAGAATCCAGTTTCTGTCAAACAAATCCATCCATGACGAGTAGAAACATAACATCCGTCACGTATGGTTTCACACCATTCGTCACGTATGAACCCTTCCCATCCGTGACGGATGAATGACATCCATTCGTGACGGATGAAACAAGTCCATCCGTCACGGACTATTTTTCTTTCAAAAAACAGTCGCCGAATATAGTTCTTACACTTGCAATAATCTATTCAAAATTCAATATAACAAGGCCAAACAATCAAACATGCAGTTTTGCACACAAAATCTACAACTTTTTAGTACAACTTAATCAAATATGAAGTTTTTATGAACATATAGTAACAACTATTGAAATTACCTTAAGAAAGTGTTTGTTTTTCACAAAGAACAACTCAAACATATACATTCACAAGAAAGAACCCTAAAATTCTTAACTTTTACTAACATGTAAAGTAAAAGCTTAAAAAACATACCTCGTTGTAATGATAACCCCTTGAAACATCTTCTCCACCATTGAAGTTGGAAAAATCATCTTCATTTGCCATGGAAAAGAACTCTTGAAAATGGAAGATGTGTTGTGGGAGGGAAAGGGAAGAGTGATGGAGAGGTTTAGGGTTTAATTTTGGCCGTAATATTGATGAGATATGACGGGGTAATTATTGTTGTTAGGTGAGGACAAGTAACATTCAATTTTCTGGTTTAGGGGTTCATCCGTGACGAACCATGTGCATCCGTCCGTGACGGACCAAATGGATTCGTCCGTGATGGATGGATGGATCACTTTGGTCCGTCACGGACAGATGCACATGGTTCGTCACAGACCAAATGGTGCGTGAAATAGCAATTTCACCCGTGCGTGAAATAGAAATCGTGTATTTGTAACATTCTAAAAGCATAAGTAAATCCAAACAAGGGAGTATAAGACACAACCTTCTTTTCGATGTGGATATACCGCATTCGCAACACCTTTCATTCAATCTATTGATTTTTTAGCTAAAAAGTGTGAGTTCATACTTTTTACAATTAAGAAAGTAATTTTACAATTAAAGCAACACAATATAATATAGTCTGTTTGATGGTCCAAATGTTTTATTGGCCTAAGTGTATTTTACAATTAAAGCAACACAATTTTTATGGAACAAAATTAACAACACATATCTCTAACCTACTCCCTCTTCTCCTTGCTCCAACTTTCATATTCCAATATTGCCATGGCATTGACAGCCACTCTCACCTTGGGTAAATCTCGCCACCGCAAGCTAGCTCCAATTCCTCTTACTTTCTCATTCTCTATCCATGTCTTCTTCACAATGGAACAACCAAACCCCCAAATACCCAGACCTCAAATCAAGCCACCTACCCCTTTTGTTTCTTCTGACCAAACCCCAACAATTAAATGAGAAATTTGATCTTTGGTATAAAAGATGTTGGGAAAATAGCATTTTCCCTCTTCGTGTGATTAAGATGGGCAAGACGTGGATACAAACGCACTACTAGTTTTATATAGAAGGAAAGAGACAAATACAAGACTAAGTAATTTATTTGTGGGACACTCACCCGAACTCTAACTTACACTATTCACCCACCCGAGGACTCAAACTCACACTCCCTTGAGCTTAATAGCTCGATTACTACAAACCTCACTCACTCACCCACACTTGATTGTTTCTTGTTTGCTTGATTGCTCCAATTTGCCAACTCCTTCCCCTATTTATAGGAGTGATGGGTTGGTTCAAATGGATAAGCATGCACTAATTACAAGGTAGATATTTTACATGCTAATCCTTATCCATATACTAGAATTTTCCTTTGATCTTATCTTTCTCTAATTTCTAGATTAGTCTCTTATTTGGGCCTTTTCAATTTGGACCAACATTAGCCCACTTCCAAATTTGGAGGGAGCCTAACAATCTCCCCCTTTTCGACATAATTTGGAAGTGTTAAGATGTCGTTACCTTGATCACGATCTTTAACCTTTGCGGTTGCTATCACCTTGGTCACCGTGTGCGACCAGCTCTCCTTGCATCCCTCTCTAGATGCAATATCCTCTGCCTTGGTAATGCTCAAGGTGATACACCATTGCAACTTCGATTTCCAGGAGTCAGCTCCCCCTGCAAAGGCATACATTGATCTCCTGGAATTATATTCGGCCGTCTCCACGTCTGTGCGCTCTAGCACATGCTTCCCTTTTGCTAGCTAATGAATGTGGTCTTCATGCAAGGCTTTCGTCTCCTCCTGCATGGATCTCACCTGCTTATATGTTGGGCTCTCATGCAAGGCTTTCATCTCCTCTTGCATGGCTCTTACCCACTCGGTTTCGCTATTTCCGATCATAGCCTCTTCATAACTCTGAGGCTTTCCTCCATCCGTGAGTATCTCGTGTTCATCGGGGTTGCACCAGGTTGATAGTCGTCTCTCTCTAGAGGATTGCCTTTTAGCATCAACATCATCATTCTCGAATGAATTCGCTCATCAATCAATCTTCTTGTTGATCGGATCCCAATGCTGATAGTTGAGCTCGCCTATGGGAGAACCAAGATATATGCATTCCTTGGGCTCGGCTCGCATGAGGTACAACGGCCCCTCCTTCCTTCCTCGAGCCATGACCAAACTTCCTTTGGTGAGCTTCCACTTACCTTCACCGAAGAGATTCACATAACCATCTTCGTCAAGCTTCCTTGGTGATATGAGATTGACGCGCAAGTCAGGTACATGCCTCACATCCTTGAGGACAAGCTTGGATCCCATGTTACATGTCAGAATGACATCTCCCATTCCGACGATCTTGCTCCTGCCTCGATTTCCCATCCGGACATTACCAAAGTCGCCACTTTGGTAGGTTGAAAACAGTCTTCTGTGAGGAGTGACGTAAAAGGATGCGCTAGTGTCGATAACCCAAGAGTTATCATCATAGGCAATGTTGCATCCTCCAACGAGATAAACCTCATCGTCTTCGTCTGCGATGGCGATGGTATTCCTCTCCGGTCGATTCTTCATTGGGCTAGACGGATCCGACTTGACGTTACCGGCCAATTGATCCTTCTTGAGAATTCGGCATTCGGCTTTCTTGTGACCTATCTTGCCACAATAATAACAAGTTATCTTGGAGCGTGATTGGAACTTACCTCGAGAGTCCTCTAGGTCTTGGCTTATACGCTTGCCGGTCCTGCTCCGGTAGTCGGCAACATTTGCCTCGAACTGGGTGGTCATGCCTCGTTCTTTCCTCCTTGCTTCTTCATTAAGAAGGCTATCACTGACGGTATCTGTGGTGAGCTTTCCTTCCGGTGCCGAGTTACTAAGAGTAACCACGAGTGTGTCCTAACTCTCTGGTAGAGAGCTAAGGAGTAGAAGGGCTTGCAACTCATTGTAATATCCCTCAATTTTTATTAAGGGTATTTGGGTAATTTTTCTCATCCTTCGTTCGATAATTATTTCGCTTTCAGTGGAGTTTGGATTTTCAGTAATATCCATGATTTCCGAAATAATTCCCTGAGTGGTATAAAATACATTCAATGTATTTTTCGGGACTTAGAATATTTGTTTGGATACAAACATATAATTTCTGGGGTTTAAAACCCATACCCAATCTTATCCCTGTGCAAACTTATCCTCCCGTAACCACTTGGCTTCCCACTTGGTTTTCAACTTGTGTGTGGTCGGCACTGTAGCACCACTTGGCTTACCACTTGTTGCTTTGGCCGGTCCCCTGCAGGGAGGTTTGTCGGACCTTGCCCCCTCCTTGGGATCCCTGTTCTTGACTATATATAGTGGTGTTGGTGAAGGGTAGAAAGGCACACCAGATACCCATCTCTCCTTCTGGTCTCTCGCCATTCATTTCCCGGCGAAACGAGACCTCCGAGCTCGCCACTGTCGCATCTTGCCAGCTCGGTCTCCCCGGCGAGTTCCCCTGCTCGCCATAATCGGTCGTCGCCAGCTCCCTCCGAGCTCGCCTCTCGTCTCTCCTGGCTCTCGGCGTCGACGTGAAGCTCGGCGAGCCACTGTTGAAGATGGCCTTCATCTCTGGTGCGTGTTGCGGAGGTGTCGTGGTGTCCCTCCTCCCCGCCGACGCCGCTCCGTCCCCGGCGTCAAGAGCCCGGCGGAGCACCCCCTATCGATCGCTGCGTCTTGCCTTCGGGTTGCTCTGTTTTGTTGTTTGGTTCGTGTACGTGAAATGGGTTGAAGATGGTGAACAGTGCAGTGGGACCCCCCTTTGTTGGTTTAATTGTTGTTGGGCCGAAAGCCCAAGTTCCATTCCAGTCTAGATCTGCCCCAGTTTCAGATCCATGAACCAGTTGTTCTTAAGCTTTGCTAAAAGCTCTCGTCGAATCTAAGGCAAGTGGTGGTTCGCTCTTGCTCATCATTCCATATTTACCATTAATTATTAATTGTTTAGTTGTTAATTAATTTAGGATGATTTACTGTTTTGTTGGGAACAGTTTTGATAAATTATTTGATGAAAAGAAGTGTTGTTATAATAGGTTGTATATTGCTAGATACAGCGCTATTATGTTCATAATGGTTTTGTTGTGGATTTTAAAGGTGAATTTCATATGAAAGATTATAATAGGTTGCATATACTGTTAGTAGCAACGCTATTTTGATATATATATATATATATATATATATATATATATATATATATATATATATATATAGATTGATAGATCTATGATGTTGGCCTTGATGGCTTTGTTTTGATATGATATATGACTGTGTTGAACTGTTTAGTTAACACGAGTATTCGTAGGAACGCTATGTACCTTGTGGGGGTTTAGCTGTTTCTTTATAACTTGTACTTGATGGATTTTTCCCCAGTACTCTCTAAGGTCATGACCATGCCCTTACTCAGGGTGGTGCACTTAGCTAGTGCCAAATCTTTTGGGATTTATTCCCTCTGGTATCTCTTGTGAGGAGATCCGATATCTCTTGTGAGGAGATATGATATCTCTTGTGAGGAGATTCGATATCTCTTGTGGGGAGATTTAAAAGCTTATAACGTGATGATCGTTTTGGAATTAAATGAGATAAGTGCCGTTGTCGCACATAATTAATATACCCTTGGGCGAGTAGTGCAGCTAGGCGATAGTGCAACTAGGAAATCTCGTCTTAACTTTTAAATCGCTCGTATGCGATACTGTGATTAATTAATGTTCCCCAACATTTGTCATGCTTCCTATAAGGCTCATTTCATTTGGAGTCTTCTTTTGGGATTGATTGCTGTGAGACTCGGTCTCCAGAATCTTCTCTTGTGCATACCTCTTGTTATTCCAGTAGGAGTATGGTGGTTGACTATCGTTATCGGTTGTGATTCGAGGAGCGATGAGTCTAACCTAATACAACTACTTCGAACCACTCTGCTTTGTACCCTTGCGTAGTCTTTCATTAGACTAACCAACCGTAATTATTCCCTTGCATGGTTGGCTGGTGTCATCCGTTCGATTCGGCACATCAGGTATGTTGTTGTTCCGTGAAGGCTAGAACGACTATGAAGATGAACGGTGTTTTGACAAGTTATTTTGTCACTTTTTTTACAAGACTTCCGCTGTGTTAAATATGTTTTGCTTAAAGACTTCCGCTGTAATGATTCTGATTATGTATTTCTGATGTATTTTGTTGTAATTCTGAGACTTTGGTTTTAATGAAAGTTATGATATTTTGTATTATGACTGTGGTTTGATGATTTATATCAACTGGAAAAGCCTTGGGTGACATCGGACAGTACGTCTGAGGTCATTGGCGGTAATACTTTCAAAGAAAGAAAATTTGGGGGTGTTACACTCATCCTCGATCTTCATCTCGACTTTTGTTAGCTGATTCACGAGCCCCTTGAAATTGTTCAAGTGCTCGATCATGCTTTCACCATCCTTATACTCCAACTTCACCAACCGTCAAACTAGGAGGGCTTTATTATGAGGCATCTTTTTTTGAATCATGGACTCAAGCTTTGTCCATAATTCAAAGGCATTTTCGTGTAAGTAGAAACATGCTCAAAAAGAGTTCGGTCTATGTACTTACGGATTACAGCGACCACCTTTCGGTTTAGGAGCTCCCGCGCCTTATCACTCTTTCCTTCTGGCTTCTTCTCGTTGATGATAGGCTCGTGCAAATCCTTGTAATAGAGATGATCTTCCATCATCGGTTTCCAGTAGGAGTAGTTGTCCGCCATGAGTTTGAACATGTCACCATCGTAGCCTCCATCTTGAACCGCACGAGATAACCTGGACACGAACGAACCTCGCTCTGATACCACTGTTGGGAAAATAGCCTTTTCCCTCTTCGCGTGATTAAGATGGGCAAGACGTGGATACAAACGCACTACTAGTTTTATATAGAAGGAAAGAGACAAATACAAGACTAAGTAGTTTATTTGTGGGACACTCACCCGAACTCTAACTTACACTCTTCATGCACCCGAGGACTCGAACTCACACTCCCTTGAGCTTAATAGCTCGATTACTACAAACCTCACTCACTCACCCACACTTGATTGTTTCTTGTTTGTTTGATTGCTCCAATTTGCCAACTCCTTCCCCTATTTATAGGAGTGGTGGGTTGGTTCAAATGGATAAGCATGCACTAATTACAAGGTAGATATTTTACATGCTAATCCTTATCCATATACTAGAATTTCCCTTTGATCTTATCTTCCTCTAATTTCTAGATTAGTCTCTTATTTGGGCCTTTTCAATTTGGACCAACATTAGCCCACTTCCAAATTTGGAGGGAGCCTAACAAAAGAATGGTGTAGTTACTCGCCGCTATTTCCACTCACGGTATTCTCTTGCTCAATTTTTCTATGAAATGTCAAATGTGCAATGTATAGGTTGTAATTGAGTGTGATATTATAATGGGTTAGGGTTTATGCGGCTTGAAATTGGATACCTCTATAGGAGACAAATTGTGATTAAATTAACTTGAGATACAACTATGCACAAAAGGAAATTTGAACTCGCTGATTGGCTTGGTTGGGCATCTCTTCCAACCTGAGTTGTTGAATTTGAAAAATAAACATGAACCAACAAACCCAATTGTTAGCTGATTTAATAAGTTTTTGTGATAACCATAGCTGCAAAACGACTGAAAAATGAAAACGAAAAGGAACCCTAAAACGCTCCATTTCTCTAACCAAAATCCAATCCCTGAAACCCCTCCTTTTGCTTGGCCGCCGCCGAGCTTTGAACCCTTCTGCCTCACCTTGCTCCTCCATCTCAAGCCTGAGCACGATTCCTTTGACCAATATGTCACCCTTGTTTCTCTTTTTCTCCAGATCGCTGCAAGTATTGGGCTCACTGAGAGAGAGACGAAAACCTGGGCCGATCTAGGGGGTGGACTCAACCTTCCTTGCGTTACAGTTGAGTTTTGCGGCTACCTAGCCCTAATCTTAAATCGGTGGTTTCGTTCACCCCTTCTCCACTCTTTGTTTCGCTTTAGATGTTGCTTTCTGGTGCTGGCTTGGGATCCAGGCCCCTTGGAGTGTTGGTCTAAAGCGGGTGAAGGTAGTGGCCCCCTGGTGCGAAGAAGGGGAAATCCAAGCACACCTTGATGTCCAAGCCCGCCTTTGCTGTAAGGAGGGTGCTGACTTTTTAGGGTGCTCCCCTTCTTTGGCACCGGCTGCAGGAGGAGCCCTGGTGCTGCTCGACTGTCCATGATCTAGCCCCTGTTGTGCAGGATTGGATCTGGAGGAGGTTTCTTTTCAGGCCCTTGCTTCTTGAATCTTTATGGAACCTGCCTTCCAGGTGTGTTCTTTCCTTTCCATTGTCTCTTTTTGCTTTACTCGAGTTTATCTTGTTTGTAGATCCTAAACCTTATTGTCTGAATCTGAATCATTATTACCTGAATAATACTTGCTCACTCTCGATCTACATAGGGGAGATCCAATATCACTCTTCTATGGTTAGATATGGGGGTAGTATTGTTTACACTTTTACTGTTAGGGTGAACCCCTTGAACAATATTGTGTCCTTTAGGATTGTGTGTTCCTTTCACATTGAACACTCTTGCTGGACGGACCACAACAAAAAATTGATTCTTTTTTCCATAAACTATTACCTTTGGTTGGTGTACCCTCATATCACTAGAACTCTCTTACGTTTAAACAATCTGGCATTCAGTTTTGGTGATTTTAGTGGTGGTAATTCTTGTTACTATTTACTTCCCCACTCTTTCATTCTTTGAATACTGAATGCTACTCTAAAACTGAGAATCTGCTTATTTGCTTGATTCTCCTTGTTGTTATTACAATGACTTCTTACAGGTTTTTGGCTTGTGTAACCCACACTTGGCTTAACAGCCCTTTAAAGGTTATGCTAAGCTTCATCAACTCACAAACTATCATTTCAAACAAGATAGATCCTCTTCAGACTGTGAACAATCTGGCCAGGCTGAACAAATGTTACTCTTTGAACAATCATACATTGAGCAAAACTCACCACGATCTCTTTTCCACGCCTCATGACCTTGTCTCTCTGAGAAGGATGAAAATATTCAATGAACAAATAGATTTGTTGCTTATGCATCATGGATGCCTTTTTCCCTGATCAAGGGCCTTGTTAATATTACTAAAGTGTCTATAGCTTTTTTGAGACATTGTATTGTACATGAACTTTTCCTGTCTTCCAGGCTGAACAAATGCAATTGGTTGCTTCAACCTTGGAACCTTATGATTAATCTGAATCTGAACTTTACGAACTACTATTTTTGTGATAAATGTATTAGTAGAGTTTTCCCCCCTACTTGCTACATTACTTCCCAGTCATTTTATGTTTGGCTTCCTGACTGCTGCTATGAAAGTGGGAATTTGCTTTACTACTTAATCTGGTTTTCTGTAACTGGTTTCCTCATTACAACTAATTACTGTAAAACACTGAACAAAAATAAGGATCTCTTGAGCAATCAAATGTGGAAGTCTGGAGTTGGCTCCCAAGCCAATAAACCAGGAAACTGTGATCCTCTGAAACCCAAACAAAATATGGCAACATACCCCAGGAATAATCTCTTATGGAGGTCGACCTCTATGACCAATTATGTTTTGAATTTGAGCTTGAGCAATTTTTTGTTCATTGCTGAGCCAAGTGACAAAATTGTGCAGTTATCTGCTAAGAATGTCTTGGATGATATTTCTGGAACTAACTCATGTGTACATGAAACATTGAGATTGTCAAAACACAAAGGTATTTATCATAGCCTCCTCCCAGAACAATTTTCTGACTTCTTTTTATGGGTTAAACAAAATAACTCCAGACAAAACTTTGACAATGCCCAAACCAATTTCTCACACAACTCTAAGTGGAGGTTTTGGTACAATGCAAAACAAACAATAGTAAAAACAAAAAATGGCAATTTTCATCATGAAAATATTAGAACAGTCATGACAAAGTTCTATCAGTATGATTACAAATTTTTTAAACAGCTGACTTATTTTATGAGAAAGAAGCTTCAACAACATCAAACCAGTAAAAAGACCCCTCAAAGTCTTAGGACAAGGGGCAATAGAAAATGTGGTTTTTTTATGAAGATTACAATATGGAACTGTCGAGGGATTGGAAAAAAACCATTTGGATGGATATTGAATCTTTTTGCAAAATTAAAAGGATTCAATTATTCGCATTATTTGAAACAAGAACAAACAAAGAACCCAGTGAAAAACTTTGGAAAAAAGCAAGCTTTGATAACTTTTATTGCATACCGGCCATTGGTTTCTCAGGTGGTATTTGTGTTATGTGGAAGTCTTATCAGCTTACAAATGAAATCCTTGAAATTGACCAGATTGACTCACGATTTGTTAGCATTAAATACAAAAACCTTTGTACAAACATTACAACCTTGCTTATTCTTACATATGCCCCCCCAAATGAAGCAGGAAATAATGAATTTTGGGATGCCATTATTTCCTTTATCAAAAATAGTGTTCATTCCCGAATCATTATGGGCGATCTTAATGAGATTCAAGACCATACAGAAAAAATGGGAGGCTTAACTCCACCACAAACAAAATTCGCTAGACTAAGACATTGCAAAAACAAGTGCAAACTCATGGATATTCCCTTTATAGGGAATGCTTTTACTTGGAAGAAAAATAAAACTGAAATAAATAACATTTATGAAAAACTTGATAGAGTTCTCGTCCATCACCAGATATTACAATGGTACCCTGATATCTGTACCAAACATTATGCTTTTACAAGCTCTGATCATTGTCCTATTTCAATTGATCTAACTTCTACCACATATTTCAAAAATCAACCCTTTAAATTTGAAAAAATATGGATGACAAGAAAGGATTTCAGGAATGTTGTTAAACAAGTCTGGAGAACAAATTTTCATGGATCAAGAATGTATGATCTTGTATCCAAAACAAAGTTATTAAAAAAACACGCAAAAACATGGAATAAGACTACCTTTGGCAACATTTTTACCCAACTTCAAAATATAGAAAACAACTCTCTGACATCCAAATTAAAATCTTCACAAACTCGAACAATGATCTCATACAGAGACAAATAAGAATTATTGAGAAAAAGGAAAAGCTACTCAGCTTCCAAAAGATCTTCTGGAATCAAAGAGCAAAAGTAAAACATATCAAATTTTCTGATACAAATACTAGCTATTTTCATAAAATAGCTAGTAGATGAAGAAATAGAAAAACTATAAAAGAAATTATAACCCAAGAAGGAACTATTATCATTGAAGAATAAAATACTAGAAATGAAATCAGAAATTATTTCATTAAAAGATTCAAAAATGAAGAAATGAACGAAGGTCTCTTGAGAGATAATCTAGAATTAATCCATGATGAATTATCAACAGAAGATAATGAAAACCTTATAAAAAATGTCTCAAATGAAGAGATCAAGAAGGTTGTTTACGATATTGGGTCAGATAAATCACCTGGACCAGATGGAATGGCAGCAGAATTCTATCAAAAATATTGGGATATTGTAGGTCCCTCGGTGATTCAAGCCGTGAAAAGTTTCTTTCTCTCGAGAAAATTACTCAAACAAGTTAACCGTACCTTCATATCCCTAATACCAAAATGTGACAACCCTAATTCAACAAATCAGTATAGGCCCATAAGTCTATGTTCCACAATTTATAAAATAATATCAAAAATCTTGACAACAAGATTAAAAAACACAATGGAAAAATTAATCCATACATTACAAGGAGCTTTCATTGCAAACAGAGCAATCCAAGACAATATTTTAATAGCACATGAAATTTTTCACTCCTTCAAAGCAAAACAAGGAAAGGAAGGTTTTATAGCCATTAAACTTGATATGGAAAAAACTTATGATAGAATTGAATGGGGTTTCATTCTTAGAACTATGGAAAAATTTGAGTTTCATCAAAAGTTTATTAATTGGATCAAAGAATGCATAACAACTGTTTCTTTTTCGATCCTTGTTAATAATGGACCGACGAAGATTTTTATACCTACTAGAGGACTTCGACAGGGAGACCCCCTCTCTCCGTTCCTATTCATCTTAGGATCTGAAATCCTAGCTCAAAAACTACAAGTAGCATCTTAACAGACCTCGAAAACCTATTGGTTTCCAAATTTGTAGACTTGGAACCCGAATTCCTTTTTTGGCATTCGCGGATGACATCATGATATTTTCAAAAGCCAAAACAGAAAATTGTAAGGAAATTAAGGATATTGTGGATGTTTACTGCAAGATCTCTGGTCAAAAAGTGAACTATCATAAATCAACATTTCAAGTAATAAAGAAAGTATCAAACACAAAAAAAACAAGCGATTCAAGGCATTCTTACAATCACAAACATGACATCACTTGAAAAATATTTGGGATGCCCTATCATTAATGGTAGAGTTAACTCCAATACCTTTGTTGACCTTTTAACAAGCATACACAAACAATTAACTAAATGAAAAGCTAACTCTCTATCCCAAGCAGGAAGAACAACATTGATAAAAGCCCATCTTGCGTCTAGACCAAATTATCTAATGCAAAGCTTTATGCTTCCTACAAATACTCATAATGAACTTGACAAATTAAACAGAAACTTTTTCTGGAACAAAGATCCCGCATATAAACCCCTTATAGGATGGGGAAAAAATTGCAAACCTACACAACAAGGAGGCCTAGGACTACGAAAATCAAAAGACATGAACAAAGCATTACAATTCAAATTACTATGGAAAATCCTGGCAGAACCGGATAATTGTTGGGTTAAAATTACAAATGAAAATATCAAAAAACACAACACCTACTACACTACGAAAAAAGAGGCATATGCTCATGGTAGTGGTCCAAAATGATCGAAATCTTGGAGGATTTCAAAAAGGGACTCATTTGGCAAGTCGGAAATGGAAGAACAATAAATTTTAGACTGATAATTGGTTATCAAAAATTCCCTTAAACAACACAACCAACACACAACAAATTCAGAACATTAATGCCTTGGTTGTAGATTTCATTCTGCCAGACAAGACATGGAATAAAGAAACGATTACACAACATGTACCAGGTGACATAGCTAAACAAATCACATCCATACCAATCCCAATTAGTAACATTGAGGATAAGATGTACTAGGAAGCTAGTAAAAACGGGTGGTTCTCTACAAAATCTGCCATTAACATGATTAATGAAAATAAACGATATACATCACATGATTCCTCTTGGATATGGAAACTAGACACTTACCCGAAGGTTAAAAATTTTCTTTCAAAAATTATGAAAAATGGACTCCCATCAAAAGCAAGACTAGCTGAAAAAGGAGTTTCAATTCCTCCGGGTTGTATTCGCTGTAGGGCACAAATTGAAGATATTAATCATATCTTATTCCTCTGTAACCATACTATGAAAACCATTGAAAAAATTATTCTCCATACTCTTGGGATTATCAAATCGCTTAACATTGGAAACAAAAAAAACATACGAACTAATTGAGGAAATCCGACAAAAAACTGTAATAATTCACAGTTTTTAGAACTACTTAATTCCTGTTGGGGAATATGGTTTTACCGAAACCAACAAAGTTTTGGAAGGACAAATAATGACATAAATCTTATTAAGGATGTACTAATTTACATCAAAAACCAAATTCATAATTGGAAACAAACAAAGAAATGGAATCCAGACTGTTTGAGTACATATCAAATAAAAAAAAATCAATACAAATAGAAGACGACCAAAGAAGAAGTGGAAAAAACCACCAGATACCATCATAAAAATAAATACGGATGGATCCACTAAGACTAATGGAGAATCTAGTTATGGCTATATCATCCGAAATAGCAAAGGAGAACCCTTATTCATCTTTGGTGAAAAGTGCGGATTATCAACCCTCCTAAAAACATAAACCATTGCGTTCAGGAATGCTTTGTTTAAAGTTTATGAATTAGGCTTTAACAACATATAAATTGAATGCGATAACCTTATAATTATAAACGTTCTGAACAAAATCGACACTATCCTTGGGATATTGAAATTTTAATTTCTGATATCTTTTGTGTATTACAACTGTTTTCGTCAGTGTAGATTTGTTACGTCTTCTGAGAAACTAACGCGTTGTGGACTACATTGCGAAGCTGGCGCATTGAAGTCCATTGGAAGACTTTAGAGATAATTTAGAACTTATAGTTCTCATCCGCAAGGATGCTATAGACTGAGAAATCGTCCCTTTTGTGGTTTCCTGTCTAATTTTTACCTGATCAAAAATAAAATAAATTGTGATTGTTAGTTTAAAACATGTACAGTACAATGAAGGGGGCGAAATGGAAAGAAAAAGTGAAAGTAAAAAAGAAGAATTGTGTTGTTTTATATTATATACCGTGCTTAGGATATATGACCTCTTAAGGGGGTGGAATAGCAGGTTTGGGATGCTAATTATACATAATAGCTGCTTGACCCCCTAGGTCATTAAACTCTCATCCACACGCTCTCTCTCTCCTCCCACTTCACATACTCTAGTTTCCATCGAAAAACGAATTCTATAATTCAATGTCGTCTCGAGGGCGGAGCAGCTCCCCGTACAGTCATCGGCGACCATCCAGCCCACACTCCTCTTCCTCTACGTCATCGTTTTTGAACACCAACGGCCGCTTCATCCCCCGCTCCTCCTCCTCCTCTTTCCATGGCTTCGCAGCAGCCAGATCCACCACCCATCACCGCACCGGCGGCGATTCAATGTACTCCGCCTCACGCTCTTACGGTGCCCCTCCCCGCTCATCTCCCGTCGCATTTCCTTCCGATGATCTCCTCGGCGATCCCATCGACACGCCTAGATCGTCCGCGGATAGTATCTCCGTCACCATTCGGTTTCGGCCGATGAAGTGAGTTCATCTTTGCTTGGATCTGGATTCAATGTGGTTCGATCTTCCGCTGCTTTTGATGATTATTCTTCTATTTCGGATTTTATGTTGTGTTTTAGGATTTTGGATTTTGAGTTTGTGGAATTTAATCTCCGACAATTTGTATATGTGACCGATACTTTTGCAGTCAGAGGGAGTTCCAGCGTGGAAACGAAAGTGCGTGGTATCCCGACGCCGATAAGATGGTTCGGAGCGAGTATAATCAGGTGACGGCTTATGCATTTGGTACTTTGAACTTTTTTGAGGGTTGACTTTGCTGAATTAAAAGTGGTTGAGTTCACTTGTTGATAAGTTTTTGAAATTCCATATCCAAAAGTATTACTTTGTTACTGCTATGAATGATTATGTAGAGTTTTTCCTTATTTACCTTCTGTTGCAGTTCTCTGGAATTGCCAATTTATTGCCCGTCCATCAAACACATCGTTAAGGCATTGGCAGCAAATGGGCGGGGTTAACATCAATGATGGCCTTGAAGGCACTTCAAAGAAGCCTCTCGGATAAGTTCCAACTGTTCCTAAAGAGAAAGTATTGTTGAACAACTGTCCCTGAAAAAGACACTTCCAAAATGCCTTTGGAAATAACTGTCCCTAAAGAGGCACTTTCAAAACGCATCTGGGACAGTTCCCAACTGTTCCTAAAGAGACAATTTACAACTGTCCCTAGAGAGAAAATATTGTTAAACAACTGTCCCTAAAAAAGACAATTCCAAAATGTCTTTGGGGACAACTGTCCCTAAAGAGATACTTCAAGAAGCATATTGGGACAGTTGGAAACTATCCCTAAAGAGATAATTTCCAACTGTCCCTAGAGAGAAAGTATTGTTAAACATTGTCCCTAAAAAAGACACATCCAAAATGCCTTTGGGGTAGACCTGGCAAAACATGACCCGACCCGACAACTCGACCTGACCCGTCTAATATTTTAAGGGTTGAGACCCGATCCGAAAATCAATGGGTCAAGAAAGACCCGAACCCGATGACCCGAATAAATTTGGGTTTGATATGACCCGACCCGTTGGATTAACCGACCCGACCCAATCATATGTATTACCTCATTTATAATGAATATTATACACCTTTTTACTAAATAGTGATATAATGTTTATTTTGTTATTATTATTTTTATTATTAAAAACATTATTTTATTATTTAAAATAGTATTTTATTAGTAAAAATAGTATTTTATCATTAAAATTATTTTTTTATTATTAAAATTATGATTTTATTATAAAATTTATTGTAAAAAACATTAAAAAAACTGACACTTTGGACTCGTTGGGTCGACCTGAACCGGCACTAAACCCGGTAGGACCCGACCCAATCAACCCGTAATTGTTAACGACCCGATTGACCAAAACCCGATTTAACCGGAACCCGGTTAACCAAAACCCGAGCCTGACCCGATTGCCAGGTCTACTTTGGGGACAACTGTCCCTAAAGAAGCACTTCAAGAAGCATATAGGGACAGTTGAAAAACTGTCGCTAAAGAGGAAATATTATTAAACAACTGTCCTTAAAAAAAACACTTCCAAAATGCCTTTGAGGACAATTGTCACGCGTGTTAGAATAACAGAGGGTCACGCTTGCAATTTAGAACTAAAAGAGTCTGCGCGTGCTATTTATGTGAAAATTGAGCCCTAATTTTCTCTATTATATAAGATGTCACTTGGGCCAATTAAAATTTCGGACCACTAAACGGACTATGTTAGCGGACCAGAAGATCCACACCGGAGTTCGTACATCGATCATTATTTACCTACTCAAGCATATTTTGGCAGCTAGCTAGCTAGCCATCTACTCTGACGTGGCCAGTACTCACTCCAGTAGTTACATATACGACATAACTGCATGACGTGGCAACCGTCGAACCCTAGACACTTTTGTCAAAACATTTTTTTAGAGAGAAAACAAAATAGAATATTTTCTAGCTCAATGGCACCAAATATTATTGTGTTCGCAATTAAGTCGCAACCCACTATCCTCAACATTCACCTATAAATAGCAGTAGCATCTTGCACAATTTATATATACACTGATCGAACATATATATATCGATCTTCTTCAATTCAAAGATCAAAGATCAAAGATCAAAATAAAAAATGGGAGTGAAGGTGTATGGAGCAGCAAGAGCAGCGTGCCCACAGAGGGTGATGGCTTGTCTCATGGAGCTCGACGTCGAGTTCGATCTCGTCCACGTCGACCTCGACTCCGGAGACCACAAGTCTCCCGACTTTCTAACCCGTCAGGTTGAATATTTTTAATTTGCGTAATTACTTTGTTAAATACACCGGCCTCTGATTAATTAGCATATATAAAATATGCAGCCATTTGGACAAGTTCCAGTGATCGAAGACGGACATTTCCGGCTCTACGGTACGTACAGGCCTATATATACACACGAGGAAGGACGGATCGGATCATAATGGATGCTTAGGTGTCAACGTGCAAATACCGAACAAATTAAAAATTAATATACATATAAACAAAAATTCATATATTTTATTAAAGTGTATAAATTTTTACTTATATATATTAATTTTCAGTTACATATATTTTGTTAAAGTGCCATCATAAACATTTACATAGGAAAGTCATACACATAAACATATGCTTGAGTGAAACCAATTATAGCTATATAGTACAAGTGTACAACCGTACTTGTTTTTAGCCCGCGTCCATTTTACATTAATTTTCTTTCATCATCATTATTCTTGATCAGTTCCATCATTGTTTATATGTTTCCATATTTTGGGACTCTTTTACAGGTTTCTTAATATGGCACAATACATATTGGATTTTTTTCGTGCTCACAAAGTACATATAAACTTTTTTTTATATAACGTTCTGTATAATATATACTCCGTATCATGTTTATATTTTAGGGTCCGAGTGAAACGTAAAGCACTCCCCATAAGTTTTTTAATGGTGCGTTTTGACGTCTGGAAAACCATAGCATTCTTAGGACTCGTTTGGTTTGAATTTATGAATATAATAACGGAAAAAAATGCTAGTTTATTTTAACATCATGATATACTGATTAAAATTTCTATCTTGATTTAAGACTCTGAAATTTGTGTCTATAGAGAAAGTAAATGATTTCATCATTTTAGTACTCACTCTAGTAGTGGAAAAACAAATATCTTCATCGTAATTAAGGCCAAGAGAAGAGAAAAAGATAATGATTTTATCATTTTGATAAATGAATAATGACATTAAAGTGGACTAGATTCATTTCATTTTCGTTATCATTTTCACAATTCAAACCAAACGGGCCCTTAGTCTTACTCACGGTCACGGGTGTGCATCGGTCTAAATTTGCATGGACTAGACCTACACGAATTATAAACTAATGGTTTTTCTAGTGTGTGCACATGGACACACACCAAATTTTTCATGTTTAGCAATAATATTATTTAGCCACTAATCTATCTTTTTTTTCTAAAATGGTTTATCATTTCTATTTTAGGAAATAATTTTTCAAATTTAACTTCTTAATATTTACATATGAACACACGTCAGCAAAACCGGAACTAAAATTTGGTGGAGGGAGGAGAAGATAAAATTATGAATCATAATTGTCCCCCTAAATTAATTTGCTTTTATGTTTTACAGAAACTTAAACAAAATCGGGTAGGGTTTAAAACATTTTGAGATTAATTAAGACATTAAATTTGATGAGGTTATAAATGTGGTGGAGTTAATATAATTAATTGGCAGAGTCAAGGGCAATCATAAGGTACCTAGCAGCGAAGCACGCGGACAAGAACCCAAAGCTGCTAGGCAGGAGCCTGGAGGAGCGAGCCATGGTGGACCAGTGGCTGGAAGTGGAGGCCCACAACTTCAACGACCTCGTCTACACCATCGTCCTCCACCTCCTCGTCTTCCCCCGCATGGGCCAGCGCTCCGACATGGGCCTCGTCGAGTCCTGCAAGCTGAAGCTCGAAAGGGTCCTCGACGTCTACGAGGACCGCCTGGCCGAGTCCGAGTACCTGGCCGGAGACGCCTTCACCCTGGCCGACCTCAGCCACCTCCCCGGAATCCGCTACCTCACCCAGGAAGCCGGCCTCGGCTACCTCGTCGCCGACCGGAAAAGTGTCAGTGCTTGGTGGCAGAATATCTCCTCCCGCCCTGCTTGGAACAAGGTCCTCCTAATGGCTGAGATTTAGCTAAATACTCCATTAATAAATATTAATTAATATGTATAATCAGTACTTTTCTTCCGAAATGGTGTAAGTTGAAGTTTCCATTTTAAGTGGCCCATGTTTTGTTTTAGGGCTTGGCCTGCTATGTGTAATTACTATTTTATTCAAGCTTATGTGTGTGTACTGTACGTGGTTTTATTGATTTCTTAATTACGTTGTCCCTACATAATGAAAATTACTTAGAACAGTGGCGGAGCTATGCCCAAAAAAAAAAAACTTTTTTTTTCAAAAAAAATTAACATTTTTAAAGCTTATAAAAATGTAATTTTGGGTTAATCCCAATAAAATTTCTCATCTTTGTCTCATTTGAAAATGCAATTTCAGTCATTCCTAACAGATTTAAGTCACAAAATTAAAATTACATAAGTTTTTTTTTTCATATCATTTGAAAATTACTTTAAGATTCATAAAAAATTAAAATTAATTTTTTACTAAATAATAGAATTTAAACCATACAAAAATTTTACAGTACACCATTTTAGTCCCCTCTAGTCTAAAATCCTTACTCCTCCCCTGACTTAGCGTATGATTGCATATATGATCGTCTTTATGTAGGGCCTCTAGCTAGCCTGACATTATTGTTGTGGACTTGTGGGTTAAAATATCCCAAGTTCTTCCGTGAAAGTCTGGATCCAATACACAAATCCAATAAAGTTTTATCTTAAAATTAATTAATTATAGTAAAAATAGTTCATAAAGCTTATGTACTTATGTCCCAACTCCCAACTTTAAATATGATATATTTATATTTCAACAAGTACCTGTAAGTGCAACAGACGGACAATTGATCAGGCCCAGTTAACACTTGGATAAACGGGTGTGGGTGGCATCTCAATCTCTTTATAGTCAGACCCAACAAACTCAAAAAAGGGACTCAGGACCAATCCGCTCTGGTACCATGTTAAAGTCCGTAGACTGGTCAAGAGAGGGACGTATACATCCATGCACAAGCCCACCATAGCGTTACTTTGATCATAAATAATAAATTCAAAAATTTAAACTTTTATTATTATTTTAATGGTGATCGATTGTAGCCCCTACTTAGATCCGCATTGTCTCTTATGACACAAAATACTTGTCTACTTTCATTTATGTAAGCAAACTAGCTTTAATAAAAAATCGGCGAAAAACCACGCACTTTTTTTTTTACCTCGCACTCTATCCTGGACGGCATGAGGTGCCGTCCAGGAGACCCTTTTAAAAACCGGTCTGACTCTGGGCGGCAATAGGCGCAGCCCAGACAAACCGGGTTTTCGTAAAACCCGGTTCAGAGTTTGGGCTGCACCTATTGCCGCCCATATTTTTTTTGGGGGAGAACCCGATTTAGGAATTTATTTTATTTATTTAAATAAAAATAGATTGGTTTTTTCGAACCCGGGTTTAAAATTTGAACGTGGGCGGCACCTATTGCCGCCCAAAATTGGTTTTTAAAATTTGAACATGGGCGGCACCTATTGCCGCCCAAAATTGGTTTTTAAAATTTGAACGTGGTGCCCATTGCCGCCCATAAGTGGTTTTTAAAATTTGAACGTGGGCGGCACCTATTGCCGCCCACCTTTAACCCTAAAAAAATTCCAAGTCGGCGATATTTAGGGCCGCCTATGTCGTCTTCTCCGTTACCAAGAGGAAATATTTTCCGAGCACCCACAGAGAAAATTCCAAATCGATGGCAGATTCCGGCGAATTTTCCATGGAAGATATATGGGCGGCGGTTGACAAGGAGGAAAAACCAGATGGCGGCGGTGGGAGATCTCGGCGGCGGCGGCGATCCACTGGACTCGACGGCGATGAATCTTTGTTTCGTTGGCGGTGGCGGTCGCGATGGAGGAATCGACGGCGGCGGCGGCAGGGGAGGCGACGAGGCGGAGGGAGCTGGGCTGCACGAGGTGCCGCCCAAGACCGGGGAGAAGGGGATTTCTGGGCTGCACGAGGTGCCGCCCAGGACCGGGGAGGAGG
Source organism: Rheum nobile (assembly GCA_027886185.1). Lineage (NCBI taxonomy): Eukaryota > Viridiplantae > Streptophyta > Magnoliopsida > Caryophyllales > Polygonaceae > Rheum > Rheum nobile. Next base: position 1,913,866 of record WOAB01000236.1, on the reverse strand, counting down.
GGATTTCTGGGCTGCACGAGGTGCCGCCCAGCTTGCCGGCAAGCATGGAGGTTTCCGACGCGGTGGTTTTGGGCGAGGAGGAGAGATTGCCGGCTAGGACCGAGGAGGTGGATATCGGGGCAGACAATGCCTTCGACGTGTCGGTAGCGGTTGCTATGCAGGCGATGGATGATTTGACGGAAATTCCCTATCGTCAAAAGAGCAAATATGAACGGAGGCCGACCGTATTGGTATGGTGTTTATAATTTTTAATTTGTTAAATCTAATTTATTTAATTAATTTGTTACTGTAATTGTAGATTTGTAAACTTAGTGTTTATTGTATTTAATCATAATTAAAAAAGACAATATAGGTAATAGACTAAATTTTACTGTTAAATAATATTAAATATATTATCGTAATAAAAAATAAAAAAATAAAAATATTGATTTTATAAGAAAACAATTTTCTTTAACAATTGTTAAGGTATATATAACTAGGTTGTATTGGATAAAATGAAAATGGTTATATTTCTTATGGCAAAATAGGATGTATTGGGTAAAATCAAACAGTCGGATCGAGACAGTCGCCCTACTACTACATCTGCTCGCAAGAGGAGGGTTGTGGGTGTATCGCAGGACACGGAGGTGCTTAGTGAGGACGATGTTGGTCCCGTCCGTTCAGATGAGGACGTGGTTATGGAGGACTTTACTACCGGCCCTTCTACTATCCTTGAGAATTCGGAGTTTAGTACCGACCCAGCAGAGCAGCAGCCACCTCAGGAGGACCCACCTCAGGAGGACTCACCTCAGCACCAACCACCTCCGTCAGAGCCACCTCAGGAGGAGCCACCTCAGCAGCAGCCACCTCCGCCTGATCCACCTCAGCAGACTCCACCTCAGCAGGACCCAGCTCCGCAGTTTCCAGCTCAGCAGGCCCCACCTCCGCCTGAGCCAGCTCAACAGGCCCCACCTCTGACTGAGCCACCTCAGCAGGACCCACCTCCGCAGGACCCACCTCAGCAGGCCCCGCCTCCGCCTGAGCCAGCTCAGCAATTTCCGGAGACGCCTTCACCCTGGCCGACCTCAGCCACCTCCCCGGAATCCGCTACCTCACCCAGGATGCCGGCCTCGGCTACCTCGTCGCTGACCGGAAAAGTGTCAGTGCTTGGTGGCAGAATATCTCCTCCCGCCCTGCTTGGAACAAGGTCCTCCACATGGCTGCACTACTTTAATTATGTTGTACTGTTCCTTAAATCTTAAGAATAAAGTAGCGGCAGGCAAAGAGGTTTGTCAGCTTCGGGTTAATTTGTATTGTACGTGGTTAAATGAAGTGTCATGTTTACTACTCCTTATTATTCCCTCCGTCCTTGTTTCTTCTTTCTATTTTTCTCTGGACACGGATATTTAGGAATTCTGACATTTCAAAATCTGAAAATAAAAGTACAAAATCTGGCACAGGTATTCTGAAAATAAACATTCAAAATTTGAAATACAAAATCTAAAAATACAATTTTGAAGGGATTAAAAATATGAAAAAATCTAAACCTAAACATACTAAACATTCAAAATCTGAAAGAATAAGAGGAGCTGAAAGTGTGATTGTCCTTGCATTCACGAGACATCTCACAATAGGGATTTATTGAGCACTTGAAGGAACCTTCATATTCCAATGGAGTAGTGGAATCCTTTCAGAAAGAATCAGAGGAGCGACTCATCTCGCCGAAATCCTAGATCGAAACCCACAGAAACCCTAAATGTTAAAATGTAACGTGTGGTAATTTTTTTTTTTTTTTTAATTTTTTAAATTTTTTTTTTAATCTCACGTTAAAACAAGTTTGAAACTTATAATTGTTATTTTTTATTTATCAATGTTAAAATGTAATCGGATCTGTACCGCATAACTGTAATACTCTCTCCGTCTCATAATATTCGTCCTGTTTGACTTTTGTACACTATTCATAGTTGAAGAGAATTTTTAAGATTTCTTCCAATATATAAGAAAAAACATAGTCATGTGGGGTCTTGTTTTATTCGTCTCAACGAGTACTTTGATAATATTAAAAAAATATAATTTTTAGGGTTATATTATTAGAGATATTAACGATACAAAACTCGCCTCGACATTTGTATCAGGTCAAATCAGGACGTTCTTTTCGGGACAGAAGGAGTATGAAGTATCTTAGATGGAGAATTAAAAGTCAATTCTAAACAAAAATATATATATTTTACTAAGAAGTTTTCTTTCTATAACCTCAAATGTTTAATACTCCAAGCTTGACCAGTGTCAGACTTATCCATTACTACATACATGAACAAAAAATGAATGCTTAAGATGTGCACAGCAATAAGCAGGGCGTATAAGCAATGATGTATTAAGCCTTGAAATGATCAAATGTCAGATAATAAAGTACGCTAGCTTGAACCTTCATGGAGACAAAAAAAATCAGCTCACGTTCTCAAACCAGCATCCTCCATCCAGTTAGGACTAATGTCCTAACATTTTAACATTGATAAATAAAAAATAATAATTTTAAGTTTCAAACTTTTTTTAACGTGAGGTTTAAAAAAAAAAAATTACCCCACGTTACGTGTGGAGTGGCTCCACACGTAACGTGACGACTCTATGCGCTAAAAGACAATTTTGCCTATGCGTCGAAAAATAATCGTGTTTTTTTATTGTCTTTGTGTCATCTAGCCAATACACAATTTCTAATAAGGTTGATGGTCATCATGGTGCACTCTATGATACTAACGTCTCTTGATTGAAATACAATGATATTTTTACATCTCCACATGAAATAGGAGGTTGCAGTGATACAACTAACCCAGAAGACAAATGTGAAGCTATGTTTACCTTTGATCCAATGGAATGTCTCTGTGTCACGACCCTTAGATCTTAGGGTCACCAACACTTTAGATTTCACATTTTTTATACCCTAATATTTAAAATTATAAATCCTAAACATTAAATTTTAAATCCTAAATTCTAATAAAATATTTTCATATATATTTTTAAAAAAAGATGGATGTGTTATAAACTAAGAGAAAACAAATAAAGTTGAGAGAAGAGAAGAGAGTAAAGAGAGAGTAAACTTGTGTATTATTAGATCTCCAATGAGGATATATATAGGGTTTACAATGCTTGACCCATAAGCCAACTCTAGGGTTTACATGGGCTTTATCTTATGTACATCCAAATACATAATATTATAACACTCCCCCTTGGATGTACATCACTAACTGCCTCGTTAAAAACCTTGTCTGGAAAAACCCAATGGGATAAAAACCAAGACTAAGGAAAAAAGAGTGCAGTTGTAATTCTCCCCCTCAATTTAACATTGCTTGACTGAATCGGCTGAACTGGTCCTCCTTTCGACTCAAAGCTCATAAGTGTAGATAGATATCGTCAATATGTAAGTGATTGAGTGTGGAGTGATGCATGATCTTCATATATCTCCATTTGCACATAAATCTCGATTCTTCAAGAACTTGCATGTACATACTTGTATCAAAAATATAAATACAAACCAATACAGATAACCATTTCCAAATTAATGATTTACATATGTAACTGGTCCAAAACATATCACTTTTAATATAAAAAATTTAACTTTGCTTGAATCGCCTTTCTAAGCTCTACCAATCATCATTGTCGACGTATTTCCATTGATCAAGAATCATTAACCTTCTCGTATGTCACTTCTGGTGCAAATACTTATTCAAACAACATCATTCAGGATAAGCGCATTTCGAGTCCTTCCGAAATGGATTTAACAAAAAAATAGTACTTGTCCTTTAAAGTCCTTGTTTATGATGTGTAATCTGATATACGATTTTCTTGAAGAACTTATCTCAAGAAACGTCACGTGTCAACAATTAACAGCTTGTTAAGCTGCAATATATCATTCCTCTTCAGAAAAAATGAGCTTTAGATATAGTCTAATAGTCTCCCACGCTTCTAGCGTAATTAAGACTCCCTTGTAATGAATTGGTCTGAAGTTACTATAAGAACCTCCAAATGAGCTAGGCATTTCAGTTGGTATATGTGACTCCGTCACTTTCTTGGCTTTTAGTAAATACAATTTATAGCATCCTAGCTATATCATCATGTATACGATCCGCTGAACTTCTGGTTCATGTTCGTTTAACCAACGATATAAAATTATCGAGAATTTGCATTCCTTGCAATTTCTTATACATATTAGTCTCATTTTCCGCTCCCCCTAAAGTTGGGATTTTATCTCTTCAAAATGATAATACTGATACCGAGCGATCACCCAATATAAGCTCTAGGTATTCAATAATCTACAGGGACTCCTGCCCTCGTAGAATCCCAACTTTCCTTGTGGCATTAATTTAGTTCATTTAGGGTGAGAATTGGACGTACACCGCATATCTATATACTTTCAGTTCTCTTCTGGAGATAAGTTTCAATTAGGGGAATATATCATGGTCAGTCAAAGTCAAACTTAATTCTCAACATTCAAATTTTATATGACCCCTTATGGTCAACGATTCTTCTAGATTGTTTCATGTATTAGCTTTAACTCAGCTATGATTGATGACCATATAAATAACGACTGTACCATGTCGTCCTATTAAATAGTGTGAGCTACCCAATGCTCGACCGTTACACTACATGATTGATTTATTTCTCCCACTTTATGTTTTGTGTGACCAATGTGTTGATGCATCTATCAACATCATAAAATATATGAACAATTAACATTGGTCCATATGACGGTGTTATTAGTCCTCATATGTATTCTTGAATATGTCAAGAAACATGTAGACTATGCATTTACTCTTTACATAATCGACATTGTTACCAAGAAAACAAGTCGTGTATTTACGATCACTCTAAGACAAGGACTCCATGTCCTAGGATCCTCCGGTCCTTTAGTAGGTGTTTGAGTGAATTTATAATGATCCTGCACATCATTACTTCACTTAGGTGATCGAATTCATTTTTTTTTCTTTTTTTTGCCACAAAGAAATATTTTTGCCATCAACTAACTTCTGGTTAGAAATATTATATGATTCAATGGGTTGTCATATATACCTAGTATGCGAAGTTTCCTATGGACTTTTAGATAGATATTCGATATTTTCCTCATTCATGAATTCTGCATGATAACCAATTTGTCGAATATTATTTCAAACGATCAACAAGTTTGTCCTGAACTTGTAAACATAGAGTGTTACTCATTTAATATATTGTTCTTTCCAATAACAAGATAGACCTCTTCTAGAGTCATAAAATGAGACGCTTTTTCTAAACCTTATATTTCACACTTGGTTTTTTGCCATTTTGCCTCAATGTACTCCGCCTCACGCTCTTACGGTGCCCCTCCCCGCTCATCTCCCGTCGCATTTCCTTCCGATGATCTCCTCGGCGATCCCATCGACACGCCTAGATCGTCTGCGGATAGTATCTCCGTCACCATTCGGTTTCGGCCGATGAAGTGAGTTCATCTTTGCTTGGATCTGGATTCAATGTGGTTCGATCTTCCGCTGCTTTTGATGATTATTCTTCATTTTTCGGATTTTATGTTGTGTTTTAGGATTTTGGATTTTGAGTTTGTGGAATTTAATCTCCGACAATTTGTATATGTGACCGATACTTTTGCAGTCAGAGGGAGTTCCAACATGGAAACGAAAGTGCGTGGTATCCCGACACCGATAAGATGGTTCGGAGCGAGTATAATCAGGTGACGGCTTATGCATTTGGTACTTTGAACTTTTTTGAGGGTTGACTTTGCTGAATTAAAAGTGGTTGAGTTCACTTGTTGATAAGTTTTTGAAATTCCATATCCAAAAGTATTACTTTGTTACTGCTATGAATGATTATGTAGAGTTTTTCCTTATTTACCTTCTGTTGCAGTTCTCTGGAATTGCCAATTTATTGCCCGTCCATCAAACACATCGTTAAGGCATTGGCAGCAAATGGGCGGGGTTACCATCAATGATGGCCTTGAAGGCACTTCAAAGAAGCCTCTCGGATAAGTTCCAACTGTTCCTAAAGAGAAAGTATTGTTGAACAACTGTCCCTGAAAAAAGACACTTCCAAAATGCCTTTGGAAATAACTGTCCCTAAAGAGGCACTTCCAAAACGCATCTGGGACAGTTCCCAACTGTTCCTAAAGAGACAATTTCCAACTGTCCCTAGAGAGAAAATATTGTTAAACAACTGTCCCTAAAAAAGACAATTCCAAAATGTCTTTGGGGACAACTGTCCCTAAAGAGATACTTCAAGAAGCATATTGGGACAGTTGGAAACTATCCCTAAAGAGATAATTGCCAACTGTCCCTAGAGAGAAAGTATTGTTAAACATTGTCCCTAAAAAAGACACATCCAAAATGCCTTTGGGGTAGACCTGGCAAAACATGACCCGACCCGACAACTCGACCTGACCCGTCTAATATTTTAAGGGTTGAGACCCGATCCGAAAATCAATGGGTCAAGAAAGACCCGAACCCGATGACCCGAATAAATTTGGGTTTGATATGACCCGACCCGTTGGATTAACCGACCCGACCCAATCATATGTATTACCTCATTTATAATGAATATTATACACCTTTTTACTAAATAGTGATATAATATTTATTTTGTTATTATTATTTTTATTATTAAAAACATTATTTTATTATTTAAAATAGTATTTTATTAGTAAAAATAGTATTTTATCATTAAAATTATTTTTTTATTATTAAAATTATGATTTTATTATAAAATTTATTGTAAAAAAACATTAAAAAAACTGACACTTTGGACTCGTTGGGTCGACCTGAACCGGCACTAAACCCGGTAGGACCCGACCCAATCAACCCGTAATTGTTAACGACCCGATTGACCAAAACCCGATTTAACCGGAACCCGGTTAACCAAAACCCGAGCCCGACCCGATTGCCAGGTCTACTTTGGGGACAACTGTCCCTAAAGAAGCACTTCAAGAAGCATATAGGGACAGTTGAAAAACTGTCGCTAAAGAGGAAATATTATTAAACAACTGTCCTTAAAAAAAACACTTCCAAAATGCCTTTGAGGACAATTGTCACGCGTGTTAGAATAACAGAGGATCACGCTTGCAATTTAGAACTAAAAGAGTCTGCGCGTGCTATTTATGTGAAAATTGAGCCCTAATTTTCTCTATTATATAAGATGTCACTTGGGCCAATTAAAATTTCGGACCACTAAACGGACTATGTTAGCGGACCAGAAGATCCACACCGGAGTTCGTACATCGATCATTATTTACCTACTCAAGCATATTTTGGCAGCTAGCTAGCTAGCCATCTACTCTGACGTGGCCAGTACTCACTCCAGTAGTTACATATACGACATAACTGCATGACGTGGCAACCGTCGAACCCTAGACACTTTTGTCAAAACATTTTTTTAGAGAGAAAACAAAATAGAATATTTTCTAGCTCAATGGCACCAAATATTATTGTGTTCGCAATTAAGTCGCAACCCACTATCCTCAACATTCACCTATAAATAGCAGTAGCATCTTGCACAATTTATATATACACTGATCGAACATATATATATCGATCTTCTTCAATTCAAAGATCAAAGATCAAAGATCAAAATAAAAAATGGGAGTGAAGGTGTATGGAGCAGCAAGAGCAGCGTGCCCACAGAGGGTGATGGCTTGTCTCATGGAGCTCGACGTCGAGTTCGATCTCGTCCACGTCGACCTCGACTCCGGAGACCACAAGTCTCCCGACTTTCTAACCCGTCAGGTTGAATATTTTTAATTTGCGTAATTACTTTGTTAAATACACCGGCCTCTGATTAATTAGCATATATAAAATATGCAGCCATTTGGACAAGTTCCAGTGATCGAAGACGGACATTTCCGGCTCTACGGTACGTACAGGCCTATATATACACACGAGGAAGGACGGATCGGATCATAATGGATGCTTAGGTGTCAACGTGCAAATACCGAACAAATTAAAAATTAATATACATATAAACAAAAATTCATATATTTTATTAAAGTGTATAAATTTTTACTTATATATATTAATTTTCAGTTACATATATTTTGTTAAAGTGCCATCATAAACATTTACATAGGAAAGTCATACACATAAACATATGCTTGAGTGAAACCAATTATAGCTATATAGTACAAGTGTACAACCGTACTTGTTTTTAGCCCGCGTCCATTTTACATTAATTTTCTTTCATCATCATTATTCTTGATCAGTTCCATCATTGTTTATATGTTTCCATATTTTGGGACTCTTTTACAGGTTTCTTAATATGGCACAATACATATTGGATTTTTTTCGTGCTCACAAAGTACATATAAACTTTTTTTTATATAACGTTCTGTATAATATATACTCCGTATCATGTTTATATTTTAGGGTCCGAGTGAAACGTAAAGCACTCCCCATAAGTTTTTTAATGGTGCGTTTTGACGTCTGGAAAACCATAGCATTCTTAGGACTCGTTTGGTTTGAATTTATGAATATAATAACGGAAAAAAATGCTAGTTTATTTTAACATCATGATACACTGATTAAAATTTCTATCTTGATTTAAGACTCTGAAATTTGTGTCTATAGAGAAAGTAAATGATTTCATCATTTTAGTACTCACTCTAGTAGTGGAAAAACAAATATCTTCATCGTAATTAAGGCCAAGAGAAGAGAAAAAGATAATGATTTTATCATTTTGATAAATGAATAATGACATTAAAGTGGACTAGATTCATTTCATTTTCGTTATCATTTTCACAATTCAAACCAAACGGGCCCTTAGTCTTACTCACGGTCACGGGTGTGCATCGGTCTAAATTTGCATGGACTAGACCTACACGAATTATAAACTAATGGTTTTTCTAGTGTGTGCACATGGACACACACCAAATTTTTCATGTTTAGCAATAATATTATTTAGCCACTAATCTATCTTTTTTTTCTAAAATGGTTTATCATTTCTATTTTAGGAAATAATTTTTCAAATTTAACTTCTTAATATTTACATATGAACACACGTCAGCAAAACCGGAACTAAAATTTGGTGGAGGGAGGAGAAGATAAAATTATGAATCATAATTTTCCCCCTAAATTAATTTGCTTTTATGTTTTACAGAAACTTAAACAAAATCGGGTAGGGTTTAAAACATTTTGAGATTAATTAAGACATTAAATTTGATGAGGTTATAAATGTGGTGGAGTTAATATAATTAATTGGCAGAGTCAAGGGCAATCATAAGGTACCTAGCAGCGAAGCACGCGGACAAGAACCCAAAGCTGCTAGGCAGGAGCCTGGAGGAGCGAGCCATGGTGGACCAGTGGCTGGAAGTGGAGGCCCACAACTTCAACGACCTCGTCTACACCATCGTCCTCCACCTCCTCGTCTTCCCCCGCATGGGCCAGCGCTCCGACATGGGCCTCGTCGAGTCCTGCAAGCTGAAGCTCGAAAGGGTCCTCGACGTCTACGAGGACCGCCTGGCCGAGTCCGAGTACCTGGCCGGAGACGCCTTCACCCTGGCCGACCTCAGCCACCTCCCCGGAATCCGCTACCTCACCCAGGAAGCCGGCCTCGGCTACCTCGTCGCCGACCGGAAAAGTGTCAGTGCTTGGTGGCAGAATATCTCCTCCCGCCCTGCTTGGAACAAGGTCCTCCTAATGGCTGAGATTTAGCTAAATACTCCATTAATAAATATTAATTAATATGTATAATCAGTACTTTTCTTCCGAAATGGTGTAAGTTGAAGTTTCCATTTTAAGTGGCCCATGTTTTGTTTTAGGGCTTGGCCTGCTATGTGTAGTTACTATTTTATTCAGTCATTCCTAACAGATTTAAGTCACAAAATTAAAATTATATAAGTTTTTTTTTTCGTATCATTTGAAAATTACTTTAAGATTCATAAAAAATTAAAATTAATTTTTTACTAAATAATAGAATTTAAACCATACAAAAATTTTACAGTTCTTCCGTGAAAGTCTCGATCCAATACACAAATCCAATAAAGTTTTATCTTAAAATTAATTAATTATAGTAAAAATAGTTCATAAAGCTTATGTACTTATGTCCCAACTCCCAACTTTAAATATGATATATTTATATTTCAACAAGTACCTGTAAGTGCAATAGACGGACAATTGATCAGGCCCAGTTAACACTTGGATAAATGGGTGTGGGTGGCATCTCAATCTCTTTATAGTCAGACCCAACAAACTCAAAAAAGGGACTCAGGACCAATCCGCTCTGGTACCATGTTAAAGTCCGTAGACTGGTCAAGAGAGGGACGTATATATCCATGCACAAGCCCACCATAGCGTTACTTTGATCATAAATAATAAATTCAATAATTTAAACTTTTATTATTATTTTAATGGTGATCGATTGTAGCCCCTACTTAGATCCGCATTGTCTCTTATGACACAAAATACTTGTCTACTTTCATTTATGTAAGCAAACTAGCTTTAATAAAAAATCGGCAAAAAACCACGCACTTTTTTTTTTACCTCGCACTCTATCCTGGACGGCATGAGGTGCCGTCCAGGAAACCCTTCTAAAAACCGGTCTGACTCTGGGCGGCAATAGGCGCAGCCCAGACAAACCGGGTTTTCGTAAAACCCGGTTCAGAGTCTGGGCTGCACCTATTGCCGCCCAGATTTTTTTTGGGGGAGAACCCGATTTAGGAATTTATTTTATTTATTTAAATAAAAATAGATTGGTTTTTTCGAACCCGGGTTTAAAATTTGAACGTGGGCGGCACCTATTGCCGCCCAAAATTGGTTTTTAAAATTTGAACATGGGCGGCACCTATTGCCGCCCAAAATTGGTTTTTAAAATTTGAACGTGGTGCCCATTGCCGCCCATAAGTGGTTTTTAAAATTTGAACGTGGGCGGCACCTATTGCCGCCCACCTTTAACCCTAAAAAAATTCCAAGTCGGCGATATTTAGGGCCGCCTATGTCGTCTTCTCCGTTACCAAGAGGAAATATTTTCCGAGCACCCACAGAGAAAATTCCAAATCGATGGCAGATTCCGGCGAATTTTCCATGGAAGATATATGGGCGGCGGTTGACAAGGAGGAAAACCAGATGGCGGCGGTGGGAGATCTCGGCGGCGGCGGCGATCCACTGGACTCGACGGCGATGAATCTTTGTTTCGTTGGCGGTGGCGGTCGCGATGGAGGAATCGACGGCGGCGGCGGCAGGGGAGGCGACGAGGCGGAGGGAGCTGGGCTGCACGAGGTGCCGCCCAAGACCGGGGAGAAGGGGATTTCTGGGCTGCACAAGGTGCCGCCCAGGACCGGGGAGGAGGGGATTTCTGGGCTGCACGAGGTGCCGCCCAGCTTGCCGGCAAGCATGGAGGTTTCCGACGCGGTGGTTTTGGGCGAGGAGGAGAGATTGCCGGCTAGGACCGAGGAGGTGGATATCGGGGCAGACAATGCCTTCGACGTGTCGGTAGCGGTTGCTATGCAGGCGATGGATGATTTGGCGGAAATTCCCTATCGTCAAAAGAGCAAATATGAACGGAGGCCGACCGTATTGGTATGGTGTTTATAATTTTTAATTTGTTAAATCTAATTTATTTAATTAATTTGTTACTGTAATTGTAGATTTGTAAACTTAGTGTTTATTGTATTTAATCATAATTAAAAAAGACAATATAGGTAATAGACTAAATTTTACTGTTAAATAATATTAAATATATTATCGTAATAAAAAATAAAAAAATAAATATATTGATTTTATAAGAAAACAATTTTCTTTAACAATTGTTAAGGTATATATAACTAGGTTGTATTGGATAAAATGAAAATGGTTATATTTCTTATGGCAAAATAGGATGTATTGGGTAAAATCAAACAGTCGGATCGAGACAGTCGCCCTACTACTACATCTGCTCGCAAGAGGAGGGTTGTGGGTGTATTGCAGGACACGGAGGTGCTTAGTGAGGACGATGTTGGTCCCGTCCGTTCAGATGAGGACGTGGTTATGGAGGACTTTACTACCGGCCCTTCTACTATCCTTGAGAATTCGGAGTTTAGTACCGACCCAACAGAGCAGCAGCCACCTCAGGAGGACCCACCTCAGGAGGACTCACCTCAGCACCAACCACCTCCGTCAGAGCCACCTCAGGAGGAGCCACCTCAGCAGCAGCCACCTCCGCCTGATCCACCTCAGCAGACTCCACCTCAGCAGGACCCAGCTCCGCAGTTTCCAGCTCAGCAGGCCCCACCTCCGCCTGAGCCAGCTCAACAGGCCCCACCTCTGACTGAGCCACCTCAGCAGGCCCCACCTCCGCAGGACCCACCTCAGCAGGCCCCGCCTCCGCCTGAGCCAGCTCAGCAATTTCCGGAGACGCCTTCACCCTGGCCGACCTCAGCCACCTCCCCGGAATCCGCTACCTCACCCAGGATGCCGGCCTCGGCTACCTCGTCGCTGACCGGAAAAGTGTCAGTGCTTGGTGGCAGAATATCTCCTCCCGCCCTGCTTGGAACAAGGTCCTCCACATGGCTGCACTACTTTAATTATGTTGTACTGTTCCTTAAATCTTAAGAATAAAGTAGCGGCAGGCAAAGAGGTTTGTCAGCTTCGGGTTAATTTGTATTGTACGTGGTTAAATGAAGTGTCATGTTTACTACTCCTTATTATTCCCTCCGTCCTTGTTTCTTCTTTCTATTTTTCTCTGGACACAGATATTTAGGAATTCTGACATTTCAAAATCTGAAAATAAAAGTACAAAATCTGGCACAGGTATTCTGAAAATAAACATTCAAAATTTGAAATACAAAATCTAAAAATACAATTTTGAAGGGATTAAAAATCTGAAAAAATCTAAACCTAAACATACTAAACATTCAAAATCTGAAAGAATAAGAGGAGCTGAAAGTGTGATTGTCCTTGCATTCACGAGACATCTCACAATAGGGATTTATTGAGCACTTGAAGGAACCTTCATATTCCAATGGAGTAGTGGAATCCTTTCAGAAAGAATCAGAGGAGCGACTCATCTCGCCGAAATCCTAGATCGAAACCCACAGAAACCCTAAATGTTAAAATGTAACGTGTGGTAATTTTTTTTTTTTAAAATTTTTTAATTTTTTTTTTAATCTCACGTTAAAACAAGTTTGAAACTTATAATTGTTATTTTTTATTTATCAATGTTAAAATGTAATCGGATCTGTACCGCATAACTGTAATACTCTCTCCGTCTCATAATATTCGTCCTGTTTGACTTTTGTACACTATTCATAGTTGAAGAGAATTTTTAAGATTTCTTCCAATATATAAGAAAAAACATAGTCATGTGGGGTCTTGTTTTATTCGTCTCAACGAGTACTTTGATAATATTAAAAAAATATAATTTTTAGGGTTATATTATTAGAGATATTAACGATACAAAACTCGCATCGACATTTGTATCAGGTCAAATCAGGACGTTCTTTTCGGGACAGAGGGAGTATGAAGTATCTTAGATGGAGAATTAAAAGTCAATTCTAAACAAAAATATATATATTTTACTAAGAAGTTTTCTTTCTATAACCTCAAATGTTTAATACTCCAAGCTTGACCAGTGTCAGACTTATCCATTACTACATACATGAACAAAAAATGAATGCTTAAGAGGTGCACAGCAATAAGCAGGGCGTATAAGCAATGATGTATTAAGCCTTGAAATGATCAAATGTCAGATAATAAAGTACGCTAGCTTGAACCTTCATGGAGACAAAAAAAATCAGCTCACGTTCTCAAACCAGCATCCTCCATCCAGTTAGGACTAATGTCCTAACATTTTAACATTGATAAATAAAAAATAATAATTTTAAGTTTCAAACTTTTTTTAACGTGAGGTTTAAAAAAAAAAAATTACCCCACGTTACGTGTGGAGTGGCTCCACACGTAACGTGACGACTCTATGCGCTAAAAGACAATTTTGCCTATGCGCCGAAAAATAATCGTGTTTTTTTATTGTCTTTGTGTCATCTAGCCAATACACAATTTCTAATAAGGTTGATGGTCATCATGGTGCACTCTATGATACTAACGTCTCTTGATTGAAATACAATGATATTTTTACATCTCCACATGAAATAGGAGGTTGCAGTGATACAACTAACCCAGAAGACAAATGTGAAGCTATGTTTACCTTTGATCCAATGGAATGTCTCTGTGTCATGACCCTTAGATCTTAGGGTCACCAACACTTTAGATTTCACATTTTTTATACCCTAATATTTAAAATTATAAATCCTAAACATTAAATTTTAAATCCTAAATTCTAATAAAATATTTTCATATATATTTTAAAAAAAAGATGGATGTGTTATAAACTAAGAGAAAACAAATAAAGTTGAGAGAAGAGAAGAGAGTAAAGAGAGAGAAACTTGTGTATTATTAGATCTCCAATGAGGATATATATAGGGTTTACAATGCTTGACCCATAAGCCAACTCTAGGGTTTACATAGGCTTTATCTTATGTACATCCAAATACATAATATTATAACACTCCCCCTTGGATGTACATCACTAACTGCCTCGTTAAAAACCTTGTCTGGAAAAACCCAATGGGATAAAAACCAAGACTAAGGAAAAAAGAGTGCAGTTGTAATTCTCCCCCTCAATTTAACATTGCTTGACTGAATCGGCTGAACTGGTCCTCCTTTCGACTCAAAGCTCATAAGTGTAGATAGATATCGTCAATATGTAAGTGATTGAGTGTGGAGTGATGCATGATCTTCATATATCTCCATTTGCACATAAATCTCGATTCTTCAAGAACTTGCATGTACATACCTGTATCAAAAATATAAATACAAACCAATACAGATAACCATTTCCAAATTAATGATTTACATATGTAACTGGTCCAAAACATATCACTTTTAATATAAAAAATTTAACTTTGCTTGAATCGCCTTTCTAAGCTCTACCAATCATCATTGTCGACGTATTTCCATTGATCAAGAATCATTAACCTTCTCGTATGTCACTTCTGGTGCAAATACTTATTCAAACAACATCATTCAGGATAAGCGCATTTCGAGTCCTTCCGAAATGGATTTAACAAAAAAATAGTACTTGTCCTTTAAAGTCCTTGTTTATGATGTGTAATCTGAGATACGATTTTCTTGAAGAACTTATCTCAAGAAACGTTACGTGTCAACAATTAACAGCTTGTTAAGCTGCAATATATCATTCCTCTTCAGAAAAAATGAGCTTTAGATATAGTCTAATAGTCTCCCACACTTCTAGCGTAATTAAGACTCCCTTGTAGTGAATTGGTCTGAAGTTAATATAAGAACCTCCAAATGAGCTAGGCATTTCAGTTGGTATATGTGACTCCGTCACTTTCTTGGCTTTTAGTAAATACAATTTATAGCATCCTAGCTATATCATCATGTATACGATCCGCTGAACTTCTGGTTCATGTTCGTTTAACCAACGATATAAAATTATCGAGAATTTGCATTCCTTGCAATTTCTTATACATATTAGTCTCATTTTCCGCTCCCCCTAAAGTTGGGATTTTATCTCTTCAAAATGATAATCTTGATACCGAGCGATCACCCAATATAAGCTCTAGGTATTCAATAATCTACAGGGACTCCTGCCCTCGTAGAATCCCAACTTTCCTTGTGGCATTAATTTAGTTCATTTAGGGTGAGAATTGGATGTACACCGCATATCTATATACTTTCAGTTCTCTTCTGGAGATAAGTTTCAATTAGGGGAATATATCATGGTCAGTCAAAGTCAAACTTAATTCTCAACATTCAAATTTTATATGACCCCTTATGGTCAACGATTCTTCTAGATTGTTTCATGTATTAGCTTTAACTCAGCTATGATTGATGACCATATAAATAACGACTGTACCATGTCGTCCTATTAAATAGTGTGAGCTACCCAATGCTCGACCGTTACACTACATGATTGATTTATTTCTCCCACTTTATGTTTTGTGTGACCAATGTGTTGATGCATCTATCAACATCATAAAATATATGAACAATTAACATTGGTCCATATGACGGTGTTATTAGTCCTCATATGTATTCTTGAATATGTCAAGAAACATGGAGACTATGCATTTACTCTTTACATAATCGACATTGTTACCAAGAAAACAAGTCGTGTATTTACGATCACTCTAAGACAAGGACTCCATGTCCTAGGATCCTCCGGTCCTTTAGTAGGTGTTTGAGTGAATTTATAATGATCCTGCACATCATTACTTCACTTAGGTGATCGAATTCATTTTTTTTTTTTTTTTTGCCACAAAGAAATATTTTTGCCATCAACTAACTTCTGGTTAGAAATATTATATGATTCAATGGGTTGTCATATATACCTAGTGTGCGAAGTTTCCTATGGACTTTTAGATAGATATTCGATATTTTCCTCATTCATGAATTCTGCATGATAACCAATTTGTCGAATATTATTTCAAACGATCAACAAGTTTGTCCTGAACTTGTAAACATAGAGTGTTACTCATTTAATATATTGTTCTTTCCAATAACAAGATAGACCTCTTCTGGAGTCATAAAATGAGACGCTTTTTCTAAACCTTATATTTCACACTTGGTTTTTTGCCATTTTGCAGGATAAAGAAATTTCTGGTTTACCAAAATGGTATAAGTAATAATGACATTATCGACAATAGTTTCCACCATTGAAATTTCCATATGGGTGATCCTTTAATATTTGGGATATCATCAACTCAAAATTAGATAAATCATTACCATGATTTATAACTTTCGAATATAAATAGATGCCTTAAAATATGTACTACTACCATAGTACAAAATTGACAGATGATCATGAAAACTCTTCGGGAGTATATAGTGATCTCTACATTGTCAAAATATTGAGTCTTAATACTCTCATAGAGTTGTTGATGGTATGGTATAACCATTAGTTTAGCACAATTTTACCAAAATTCCAAGTGCTAATTCTTATCCCAAATTCGTTTAGCTAAATGAATTTTAACACTTAAACCACGTGTCAAATTGTTTCTTCTGGAAACCTTTTAAAAATTTGGCGTTGCAATAATAGCAACTATTCCAAAATAAATTAGAGAAGTAAAATACTATTAAAAGAAGATAAATTCATCATTCTTTCATTTCGAGGAATCATGTCACTTTAGGGACAATTTGATTTTATGTGTGCATCCACTCTCAAGGATGAAATTATTATTTTACTGTAAATACATAACATATGCAAAAGTAAATATAATTAATGAAACAACAATAAAAAATAACACAAACACCATTACTTAAATAGAGAGGATCATTGTCAACTTTGGTTGACAAGAAATCAAACACCAGAATAATTGACCCTTTTTATAACCTACCACAAGAGGTTATTTCTAATATATCCTTGTATTATCTACTTCAGGAGATGATATTTTCTTTATTTACTCGCTACAAGGAGTAATATGGTTTATTGTATCGTCTACTTCGGGAGATTTTGGATTTGTCTATACCTAGACAAATATTATGTGTGCATCCACTTCAAGGGATGTCAAATTTCAATAGTATAAGAACAAAATAAAAGAACGTAAAAATAAATATGCAACTGAAAGTAAACAAGTTAACAAATAAAATGAATAAGCAATTAGATTTTTAATATGTCATCCGTTTCGGGGAATGAAATCCATCACACTACTGGGTGATATAATCCTTATAAACACATCCTATTTAGAATAAACATATCCTTTTCAAGAAATAAAATTATCGCTTCAGGGACATGGATTGAAAGTTATCGCTTCAGGGATTGAAACTATCGTTTCGAAAACTATCACTTCAGGGATTGAAAACCATCGTTTCAAAAATTATTGCTTCAGGGATTAAAAGGAGATGGATTGAAAATTATTGCTTCAGGGATTGAATACTATCGTTTCGAAACTATCGCTTCAGGGATTAAAAACTATCGTTTCAAAAATTATCGCTTCAGGGATTAAAAACTAAACTGTTACTTCAGGGGTTGAAATTGTCACTTCAGGGATTTGAAAATATTACTTCAGGATTGAAAATTCTCGCTTCAGGGATTGAAAACTATCGTTTCAAAATTATCGCTTCAGGGATTGAAAACTGTCGCTTCAGGGATTGAAAACTACCGCTTCAGGGATTGAGACATATCGCTTCAGGGATTGAGACATATCGCTTCAGGGATTAATTGAGACATACTTCAGGGATTGTAAACTAAACTATCACTTCAGGGATTGAAAACTATCACTTCAGGGATTAAAACTATCACTTGAAACTATCACTTTAGGGATTGAAAACTATCACTTCAGGGATTGAAATTTATCACTTCAGGGATTGAAATTTATCACTTCAGGGATTTATTAGTAAAGTAATACATGTTCGGACTATAAGTGGAAGAATTACGTATGGCATATATATATGTATATAAAGTAAGCATGCAGCAGTAAAGTAATACATAAGAACTAAAAGTAGAGAAATTTGGAATAAAATAATAAAATATCACTTCAGGGATTTGAAATTTATCACTTCAGGGATTGAAATTTATCGCTCCAGGGATTGAATGAAAATTATCGCTTCAGGGATTGAATGAAAATTATCACTTCAGGGATTGAATGAAAATTATCACTTCAGGGATTGAAAAACTATCACTTCAGGGATTGAAAACTATCACTTCAGGGATTGAAACTATCACTTGAAACTATCGCTTCAGGGATTGAAAATTATGACTTCAGGGATTGAAAACTATCGCTTTAGGGATTGAAAATTATAAACATATTGATTTAGCACTTTAAATCTTATGCGGATGTAAAAACATATGTGGAAGAACATAAAAAAAATATACAAATCAAAACATAACACCATCAACCAAATTAAACCATGTTCACCGAATATTGAAAAACGGAAGATTATAATATCTATAATAAATAAGAAAGATGGGGAAATATAGAAAACAAGACTGAAGTCGTAGCCACGCCAATTAGCTAATTAACCTAAGCATGAATCATACAGTAGTCATATGAAGATTATATCGCTTCAGGGAGATTAAAAATTATATCACTTCAGGGATTGAAAATTATATCACTTCAGGGATTGAAAATTATATCGCTTCAGGGATTGAAAATTATCGCTTCAGGGGTTTGAAAATTATCTTATCGCTTCAGAGATTGAAAATTATCTTATCGCTTCAGGGATTGAAAATTATCTTATCGCTTCAGGGATTGAAAATTATATCACTTCAGGGATTGGAAATTATATCACTTCAGGGATTGAAAATTATATCGCTTAAGGGATTAAAAATTATCTTATCGCTTCAGGGATTGAAAATTATCTTATCGCTTCAGAGATTGGAAATTATCGTTTCAGGGATTGAAAATTATCGCTTCAGGGATTACTAATAAAGTAATACAATAAGAAGAAAAATGAAAAGAAAGTAATATGATAGCATGCGTAATGTAAAAATCAGTAAGAAGAAGAAAGAAAGCTTGATTAAGGCTAACAACATATTAGAAGTTAATGATGGTGGAAGAAGTTATTTAATTCTATATATATGTACGTATGAGAGGGATTGGGTAAGGAATGTGAATGGTCGTACGGGAGAAAGAAAAAGAAGTTAAGAAAAATTACCTTGAGTCTTGAGCAGTCGTGCTGATAACGTGTTATAAACTAAGATAAAGCAAATAAAGTTGAGAGAAGAGAAGAGAGTAAAGAGAGAGTAAACTTGTGTATTATCAGATCTCCAATGAGGATATATATAGGGTTTACAATGCTTGGCCCATAAGCCAACTCTAGGGTTTACATGGGCTTTATCTTATGTACATCCAAATACATAATATTATAACAGGATGATCCTAACCCAAACAAATTCCTTTGTGTATATGTTCATTTTAAGCCGACAATCCTACAATGATATAATTGCTAAAATCCACAAAACTACGTTCAAAGAGGGTTGGATACAAAATTTAAGATTGGATCCAAATGGCCGAGGCATGAAAAAGGAAGAAGTGCATTCAATTCCATATTTGGACCACCTGTTTTTGTCTTTATATACTACATTTAAGATATTGTAGCATGTAGGAATGTGAAAATCTAGCAAAAATGTATCATTGAATCCCAAGAGTGTGCAAAGTATGTAAGTAACTATGTAAGGCATTGCCTACGAGTTAGATGAAACAAATCAAATAGAGAGACTAGGAGATGGTTTATATAAATAATATAAAACGTTTTACATATATGTAGGATATATCCCAATTATACAAAAAACTATTTACATGACCCGGAGCAAGCTCTTCTATTCCCTAATCAAAGTAGGGTTTTTCCGAGAATGCCTCCAAAGTCCAAACCCTAAAAACGCTCTCGACTTCGCTTTTCTTTCCGCCCCCGACGCCACCTCTCTAACCAACCCCAGATCTAGCCCCCAAACCAGGAAATCTCAATCTTGTTCAAGCAATTTCTGGCTCACTCTTGAATCTCTCTCTCTCTCTCTCTCTTTATACGCATCTCTTTCGCTATGACAAATCGGACTGCTCAAATCCAAATATTTCAAAAGATCGTTCTTCTGCAAAATCTATTAATCTTCCTCCCTGAAATATGAAATCGTCTTGTTCAAATCATGGACTCCTTCTCGTGTGTGGGTGTGGGCTCTGGGTTGGCGGTGGTCTTTCACTCTCCCCTTCCCCCCTCTTTGGGCTTCTCCGGCCTTTCTGGCGGCACTTGTGGTGGCTCACTCTCCTCTCCTCTTTTGGTACCCTCTTTGGCTGACATGGTGGTTCCTCCTGTGGAAGTCGGTGTTCTCCTCCTCCGGATCTGAACCTGTGAATTACATCAGCGCTCTCGGAGTACATGACCTGAACACCTCGTACCAGGAAAACATGAGACTCACCCATTGGAGATGTATGACTTAAGGGAACAAGAACTATAACCCTAAGAAGACAACAAATGGAATCATAAAATCTAAATCCAGAATTAGACTTCCTTGCTCAAGTAAGCTTACTTTTACTGATCTTATTTGGCAGTTTTGCAGTGTTTCCTTCCCTCTGCTCATTTTTTTTGAACTTTGGGAGCAACACTCTTATTTAATTCCTCATAATCTTAAACCTCTGAACTTGGAATTATTCTACCCGTTTACACTATCTATGAGCTTGCTTTTTGTCTCCTCCCTTTGTCCTCTTTCTTTTTTGTTTCTGTTCTTTTTTCCATTTGGTTTTTGGTTTGGTTTGGTTTGGTTGGTGTTTGTCTGCCTTTCTTCCTGTGCAGCAGGCATCACTGGCTCAGTAGATTTGATCCTCTTGACTTGCTTCTTGGCATTTGGAACCGACCCTCATGTGGTGATCTTAAGATGGTGATCTGTAATACTATCTGCCTTATGCAATCCATTCATAAACTCAGCAGTGACCAACTATTCAACTACAGAGTAGGGGGTCACCCACTCCTTAGTGCCTGGCTAGGCTGGAGCATGGAATTTAAATTATGCCACCTTGAACTTTTTTACAATTTCTTTTATGATATGTACTCGTTTGAGTTGAATACCTTTATGAACCATTTATTCGTGAACCTCATGTGCTTACTTCAGACTCTGAAAACTTCCCACTTGAACAAATTTAGTTATAAGAACATTAAATATTTGAACCACTACCATATGAACAACACTGGTTACATTTATGAAACAACTGACTTGAAGGAACATATAAATAAATATGGGAATGCAGGGAATATATGTGTTATCTCAAATGACGGGTATATCTCCCCTCTTGCAAGAAACATGTGTCACTGGACAGAAAGAAACATGACAATGTTTTTATTTCCGGATATTTTTTTATGAAAACTTCTGTATGGAATTGTAGAGGTTTAGGCAGGAAAAACCTGTGGGGCGATATTGAATCCTTTTGTAAGATCGAAAGAATCCAACTATGCGCGATACTTGAAACAAGGACAGAAAAACAACCGAATGAACGCATCTGGAAAAAAGCCGGGTTTGATGAATTACATTTTACACATGCATCCGGATTCTCGGGAGGCCCGTGTATTATGTGGAAAACATACCAAATGCCCAATGAAATTATTGAAATAGAACATTTCATCTCTAGATTTTCGTGTTTTAAATATATGAACACGATTACAAAAAATAAACTCATGATTATTATAGCATATGCACCACCAAATGAAGCAAACAAAAACTCCTTCTGGAATGACATCTGTACCTTTATAATTAATTGCACAATCCCCTGTATCCTCACGGGGGATCTGAACGAGGTACAAGATCACACTGAAAAAAGTGGAGGAGCGAAAACAAACGCAACCAGATTCAATAGACTACTTAATATAAAAAGTGATTGTGAACTCATAGATATCCCGACACAAGGAAACAATTTTACGTGGCAAAAAAACAAAACTGAGATAAATAATACGTATGAAAAGCTAGACAGAACCCTAGTACAACACCAAATAATGCAATGGTATCCTGACCTTTACACTAAAAACCATGCTTTTACAACCTTGGACCATTGCCCGATCTCGATTGAACTTGCTACACCTAGCCACTTTAAAAATCAATCCTTTAAGTTTGAAAAAGTTTGGATGACCAGACAAGACTTCAGAAATGTGGTTAAACATGCCTGGAGATCATGCTTTCATGGATCCAGGAAAAACACTACTAGAAACACACTACTACTAAAAAACACTACTACTAAACAACTAAAAAACACTACTACTAAAAAACCACTACGACCTTACCAGAAAAACACTACTACTAAAAAAACTAGCCAAACAGTGGAACATAAATACTTTCGAAAATCTATTTACACAACTAAACAAAATTGAAGAAGAACTCACAAAAATACAAAAATTTATTACTCTTAATGCTGACAGAACCCTGGCCATTAAGCAAACTAGACTCATCACAAAAAAGAAAATCTACTCACTTTCCAAAAGATTTTTTGGAACCAAAGAGCGAAAACCAAACATATCAAATTTAATGACACAAATGGCAACTATTTCCATAAAATAGCTACTAGTAAGAGAAATAGGAAAATTATCAAACAAATCCGAACAAATGAAGGAACCATTATAATTGGAGAGGAAAATATTAGAAATGAAATATGCAATGACATTATAAAGCGTTTTAAAAGCACACCAATCAATCAGAACTTTCTCCAAGAACATTTAGAACTCATTCAAACTGAAATTACCCATGATGACAACCGAGAACTCACCCAACCAGTAACAAATGAAGAAATCAAGAAAGCTACCTTTGCCATTGGTCAGGATAAATCTCATGGTCCTGATGGCATGACAGCCGAGTTCTACCAAAAATATTGGGATATTGTAGGGCTCGCTGTCATCCAAGCAGTGAAAAGTTTTTTCCTATCCGGAAAAATCCTGAAATAAATCAATCATACATTCATTACGTTAATAGCCAAATGTGACAACCCAAGCTCGACCAATCACTATAGACCCATCATTCTTTGCTCAACCATTTACAAAATTATTTCAAAAATCCTAACAAAACGACTTAAAACCAAAATGGAAAAAACAATATTTTAATAGCCCATGAAATTTTCCATTCCTTCAAATCTAAAAAAGGGTACTGAAGGTTACCTTGCAATTAAACATGACATGGAAAAGGCATATGACAGAATTGAATGAAATTTCATTATTGAGGTCATGCGAAAGTTTGGATTCTGCTCAACCTTTATCAACTGGATAAAAGAATGTATATCCTCTGTATCCTTCTCCGTACTCGTGAAAAATGGACCTACTGAAATATTCTTGCCTGAAAGAGGACTGAGACAAGGTGATCCTCTCTCACCTTTTCTTTTTATCATTGGTGCAGAAATACTGGCTAGAAAATTACAAAAAGCTACAGATCGACCTAAAAAACCCCTGGGGTTCCAAATCACTAAAAATGGAACAAGTATCCCCTTATTGGCTCTTGCGGATGATATCATGACATTCTCCAAAGCAAACCATGAAAAATGTAAGGAAATCAAGAAAATAATTGATGATTATTGTCTGATCTCAGGACAATGTGTGAATTTCCATAAATCGGCCTTTCAAGTAACAAAGAAAGTTTCGACCACACGAAAACAACAAATACAAGGAATCCTTACAATCACCAACATGGTATCACTGGATAAATATCTTGGTTGCCCGATCATTAATGGAAAGGTCAATTCAAATACATTTGAAGAGATGATTACTAAATCCATAACACAATTAACCAAATGGAAAGCGAACTCCCTATCACAAGCAGGAAGAACAACTCTGATAAGATCAAACCTTGCTACTAAACCAAACTTTATCATGCAAAGCTTCATGCTTCCAAACTCAACACATAATGAACTTGACAGAATCAATAGAATGTTCTTCTGGAATAAAGACTCATCCTATAAACCCCTTATCGGATGGGATAAAGTATGTCAACCTCTTTCCAAGGGGGCCTTGGCATTCGAAAAACAAAAGATATGAACCATGCTCTCCAATACAAACTACTCTGGAAAATTTTAGCTGAACCTGACAACTGCTGGGTAAGAATAATCAATGAAAAATACCTCAAAGACATACACCTCCTATCTTATGACTACAACAAAAACGGCTCTTGGCAATGGTAAAAAATGATGAGCATCAAAAAAGAATTCCAAAAAGGACTTATTCGGCAAATTGGCGATGGAAAAATAATTAAGTTCTAGACAGATAAATGGGCACTAAATGAACCTCTCTATAACATCATCAATCCTGCACTAGGAACAAACTTAGATTGCAGAGTCCATGAATTCCTAGACCAAAATATGAACTGGAACAAAACAAAACTCCAACAAATGTTACCAAATGATATGATGGACAAGATTATGGGTATCCCAACTCCCGTGAACCACATTACCGATCGGATGTATTGGGAACCAAGTAAAAATGGTTGGTTCTCGACAAAATTAGCTATGGAACTCATCAACAAAAATAAAAATGTATCAGCATACGATTCATCCTGGATCTGGAAAATGGATACATATCCCAAAGTCAAAAAATTTCTTTGGAAAATTTAAAAAATGGCTTACCAACAAAATTAAGAATACAAGAAAAAGGAGTCTCGGTCCCCCCGGGATGCATCTCCTGCCTCCACCCTATGGAGGAGACAAATCATTTCCTATTCCACTGTGATCATACCTTAAAGACAATTTCAAAAATTAATATAACGACTGGCCTCTACTTAAGTACAATCGACTCTGCAAACGAACACATTGGACAAATTTTTGAAGAAATAAAACTCAAACTCTCCCCCATTGAGCTGATAGAGTTATCTGTGGCCTAGTGGGGGTGGGGCATCTGGTTCTTTAGGAACCATAGAACTTTCTTAAATGACAACCCTGATAGGGATGTCATTAAAGATCTACCTAAATATATTCAAAATCTTATTTCTGCATGGAATAAAACACGCAAATGGAATCCAGACTGCACATTTGATCAATGCTCCATAGTGCGAAAAGCGACAACTACGAGGAAACACCGAAAACTTAAATGGAAAAGACCTCCAGATAAGTTTATTAAAATCAATGTAGATGGATCTACCAAAGCTAATGGAGTGTCTGCCATTGGCTTCATCTGTATAAATGACATGGGAAATCCGATCTTTATCCATGCAAAAAAATGTGGCATTTCGACTCCCCTCATCACTGAAACTCTTGCTCTCTGAAATGCGCTTCTTAAAGCAAAAGAAAAGAAATACGACCAAATACAAATTGAAACCGATAACCTTACTATTGCAAACGTTATTAATAAAATCTGGCACTGTCCATGGGAAATTGAGATTCTTATCTCTGATATCCTATGTTTATTAAAATATTTCCAGACAGTGTAGATTTCCCATATCTTTCGAGAATTGAACTCGGTGGCCGATCACATTGCAAAACTTGGCCATAACTTTTCTCTGAACGATATCATGAACAATTCAGAGCTCAAAACTCTCGTCCAAAAGGATGCTATAGGCTGAGTGTTAAGGTCTTCTTGACACTAGTCTAATTCTTACCTTATCAACAAAAAAAAGTAGGGTTTTTCCAATAATTCTAGGGTTGCCCCACTTTGAGAAATTATGCCAACAAGATAATGAAACAACCAACCATCTATGGTTTAAATGTGAAATTACTGTTGTGGACAAAGTTGGCCATTGGTCACATACAAAGAAGGTTGAATACAAATTGTATTGGAACCAAATGGCGGAGACATGAAAAAGGAAGAAGAGATTTCAATTATGGACCACCAGTTTTTGTGCTATATATACTACATTTGGTATTGTATCCTGTAGGAATATGAAAATCTACCAGAAATGTATTATTGAATCCCAAGAGTGTGCAAAGTATGTAATTAGCCATGTAAGGCATTGTCTACGAGTTAGATGGAACAAATCAAATCGAGAGACTAGGAGATGGTTTATCACCCTAGGAATGGAAGAAACCTTGTAATACGTAGGCCTGCCTATCTATTTTATTTACCAATGAATGAATTGTCGTTCATTAAAAAAAAGAATCTAGTATAATGTAGGATCACATGCTCGCATAACACACGTTACATCATGGATAATAAGTAGAGGTAAGGACTATTACTCATGGTCAGGTCTCTCAAGGTATGTAAATAGGGCAAGACACGACCCTAAAAGAAGAAAGCCTTTTTTACTCTCATGTGTTTAACAGATATCTACATAGGGAATCCAACTATCATATATAGGCTTGTGTCAATGTCCTACATATATCTCCAGCGTTAGGGGTTATATACTAGACAAGTATTATAACTACTTTACAGGTTGTAATGAGGCTAAGGTAAAAGGGGGGGTGAAGGCAGAAATATTATGGCTATGTGGAGTTAAAGAGGAAAATGGTTCTTGCCAATAATAAGTAGAGTGAGCAAAGAGAGTGTACCATCCCAAAAGGAAAATAAAATAGAAAGTTGGAGGAGGGAATCCACTAATACGGGCCAAGAAATAAAAGAAAATAAAATGAACACAATGGGTGCACATGATGATAGGACAATCACCATTCGTGCACACATGCGTATAAAGTCTAAAATATAAAGTCGATGGAGTTTAAGTCTAATATCTATTGGCAATTGTTGGAATAGCTTATAATTTCATATAATAGTCTTATTTTCGTTAAATTTTCAATGTGAAATACTTTTATGCTCTTATCTTGATTATATGTTGTCATTTATTATCATTCTGTTTTTTTAATGATTTTTGCTACTATTTCTTATTTCTCTTGATTAGTTCATGCTCGATCGGCTACATTGTCATTCGCGGCGTCGAATGCCAATTCAAACATTCAGCATCAAAGATTTTGTTAACTGATTAATATTTGGATTTTCAAAGTCATGTGTTTAATTATTAAGGTGATCAGGATTGCATTCTCTGGTCTAGGCATGCATGTTTGTTTTTTCGAACTTTGGTAATTGTATTGAAAAGAAGAATTGAAATACATCAAGAGTTTAGAGGAAATCAGCATAAAGATGATAGCAAGGATACAAGATAACAAGGGAGGACAAGCCATGTTAACAAATTCAAATGAAGATCCCAATAGAATTAAGCCAAGAGATTAATTATAGCAATTGGGAGTTCTTGACCTTTGCTTGAAAGAGGTCTTTGACATGCCATATAATTCTCGAGGCACAACTAGTGATGCTGTTGGAAGAAGAATCGTGATTCAATTGAGAACTTCCATTGAAGAATTAGAGAAGAAGAGATTTGGAGAATTTCCTTTCTGTACTGATTATGAAAGCTTACAGAAGAAGAGAACTAAACTCAACTAACTATATACAAACACAAGTGATTACCGACTAAACAAGTTGTCTAACCGACAATCAATTGTGACAACTAACCACCTAACTAACTAGGTGCCACGTCAACGGCTAAATATCTAGCTGACTCAAACTGCCTACACGCGCCACATCAGTGACAGAATGAGCTAACTCCAATAGCCTCCCCTCAAGTTGGAAGCTCAGAGAGACCCAACTTGACAGACAGAAACATATGTGCATGTTTCCCTAATTCCTTAGTCACAATATCTGCAATCTGTAAACTAGTATGTATGTAAGCAGTTTTGATGAAACCAGTTTGAGCTTTTTCACGAATGAAATGTGTATCAATCTCCAGATGCTTGGTTCTCTCATGTAGGCAAGGATTAGCCGCAATTTGTTGTGCAACTTTATTATCACAAAAGAGTGCAAGAGGGAGAGGAACCTCAACTGAAAGATCTCCCAATATGAAACTTGTCCAAACTAGCTTA
This sequence comes from Rheum nobile, assembly GCA_027886185.1. Lineage (NCBI taxonomy): Eukaryota > Viridiplantae > Streptophyta > Magnoliopsida > Caryophyllales > Polygonaceae > Rheum > Rheum nobile. Next base: position 1,885,641 of record WOAB01000236.1, on the reverse strand, counting down.
GTAGCAGTAGAAGACATACTCATATACTCTGCTTCAGTGGAGGATCTTCTCACAGTAACTTGTTTCTTGGTCTTCCAATAAACCAAAGAGTGACCAAGGTACACACAATACCCAGACAAAGACTTCCATGTAGTTAAGCAGGCTCCCCAGTCTGCATCTGTAAACCCAGTAATTTTGAGATCTTGTTTAATAGGATAGAACAAAGCCTTTCCAACTGAACCCATAAGATATCTAAGAACATGTAAAATAGCTTGAAAATGTGGCTCACGCGGCTGACTCACAAATTGAGAGAGATGCTAGACATCATATGATATATATATGGCCGAGTTAAAGACAAATATAACAATCTGCCTACTAACCGCATGTATAACTCTCCATCTTTCAACAACCTGCCCTCTGTGAGTTACAATTTTAGACCATTGGCTAAGGGAGTAGCAACAGCTTTGGCATGAGACATTTTGGCAGCTTGCAAGGTATCTTTGAAATACTTTTGTTGAGTCAAGAAAGTGCCTTGTGCATTACAAAATATTTCCATCCCAAGGAAATATCTAGCACTGCCTAAATCCTTTATAGTGAAAGCCTAGTGCAAAGCATCTTTCACTTTTTGAATTCTTTCAAAGATCATCTCATGTAATCAATACATCATCTACATACACCAAGATGATTAAGAAGGATTTTTTCTCACTCCTAAAAAAGAGTGAATAGTCATTAACAGACTGAATAAACCCCAACTTCACTAGGAAAGTAGTCAACTCAAGGTTCCACTGCCTGGATGCTTGCTTAAGCCCATAGAGTGACCTCTTTAATTGACAAACCTCACCAGGATTTCCCTTGTTATACCCTTCACGTATTTGCATATAGATATCCTCCTCAAGATAGCCATACATGAAGGCATTGTTCACATCCAATTGATGTAGAGGCCATTCCTTAGCAGTAGCCAAAGCTAGGACTATCCTGACTGTAGGCATCTTTGCAACTGGACTGAAAGTGTGTTTATAGTCTTTTCCTAGCTTCTGGTTGAATCCTTTCACTACCAACCTAGCTTTGTGTCGCTCAATGGTGCCATTAGGTCTAAACTTAACCTTGAACACCCATTTCGACCCAATAGCTTTATGCCCTTTAGGTAAAGGTGTGAGCACCCATGTCCCATTGGACTCCAGAGCCTCTAACTCCTTTGCCATAGCCATATCCCATTCAGGAATTCCCTAAGCACCCTTGTAAGACACTAGTTCAGTAGTAGACAAAACCTTAGACAGAGAAGCACACAAACTGCCATAATCCTCAACCTGCTCATGTGTACTCTTAACTGTCATGACATAGTCTGAAGTCCACTTGGGAACTCTTCTTTCCCTTTGAGGCCTGCTTATCAAAGGATAAGATGATTTTGTGACATCCACTGGCTCATGTTTGACAGGATCAAACACTGCATCAACAGGAGTTGTGTCAACTGAGACAGGATGAGCATCAAAAGCAGTAGGGACTGTCTCAACTGGAGCAGGTGCAGTTCTCAACTCAACTGGTGTCAACTCAACACTGATCGCATCAACCAAAGAAGCAGGCGCTGAAAATTGTGACTGTGAACTCTCAGTAGGTACTACCTCCTGAAATGCAAAATTATCCTTGTAAGGAAATTTATCCTTACAGAATGTTACATCTCTGCTGTAACATACCACCTTTTTCTCCAGATCATACACCTTATAACCTTTTTGGTTGATAGGATACCCCAGTAGAACACATCTCCTTGCTCAAGGATCAAACTTATCTCTGCCTCTTTTCATAGTAGCCACATAGCACAAACAACCAATGACTCTCAGGTTGTCATAAGCTGGTGCTTTCTCAAACAACATCTCAAAGGGTGTTTTCCAACTAATACTCACTAATGGCATCTTGTTAATCAAGTATGTGGCAGCAAGTATACAGTCTCCCCAAAATTGTTTGGGTAATCCAACATGAAAACTCAAAGATTTAGCTGTGTCAAGAAGGTGCATGTGTTTCCTCTCAACAATTCCATTTTGTTGAGGAATATAAGTCATTGTCCTCTGATGTATGATGCCTTGACTAGACATAAACTTCATGCAAACATCATTGACTAATTCTGAACCATTGTCTGATCGAATGATCTTAGACTTTGCCAAATTGTGTTTTAACCATTGCAACAAACTCCTTCACAATATCAACAACCTGTTGTTTACAATGTAAAAGATATGTCCATGTTGCCCTGCTCATATCAGCCACAATAGTGAAGAAGAAACGTTCTTCATTAATACTAGGAACACCAAAAGGTCCCCACAAATCCATATGTAACAAATCAAAGCTGTGTAAATATCTATTCTCACTTGATTCAAAGGGCAATCTATGAAACTTTGCCAATTTACAAGTGTCACAAAAAACATCTCCCACAATAGGTTGTTTAAGACTAGGCACATGTGTCGTTCTAGAAAATGAAATATGACCTAACCTATGATGCAACAAATGCATTTCTTTATTACTACTGGCTATATAACAAGCCTTCTTATGCCTTTCCTTTGTAGTATGTTGAACCTCAATCTTGTATAATCAACCACAAGCCTTTCCTACTGCCATTACAGCCTTACTCAAAAGGTCCTGTAATACACAAGAAGTCTCATCAAACCAAGCAATTAATCCATTCTGTTTGATAATCTTTCTAACTGATAATAGGTTGAATTTGAAATCAAGCACATAAAGCACATCATCAATCACAAAATTCTGACTCATCACTGCTCTACCTGACTACTCAACCTTCTTAAAAATCCCATCAGTCAGCCTAACTAACACAGGTATACTCAAGTTTTTCAACTCAAACATACAATCATCAAAAGGACTCATGTGGTCGGTGGCTCCTGTGTCAACAATCCACTCATGCTTGTGTGAAACTAAAGCAACAAGATTGAGATAGGAAATACCTGCATAGTTCACTGAGGATGAAGGCATAACTCCTTTTCCTTTGTGCATCTGCATCATTTCCTGGTACATGGCCTGTACAAAAGCTGGATCAATGCTCTTGTACTTGTCATTAGCACCATCATTTGTTCCCAAAGGAGTATCCTGGCTGCATTGCTCTTGATTGACTGATGCAGCTACCTTAGAACTCATCTTGTTCTTCTTTCCCTTATACCAGTCAGGATAGCCTATTACTTCAAAACACATGTCGAAAGTATGGCCATCCATATTGCAGACTGTGCAATGTTTCTTTTCTCCATTAGAGTTCCTCTTTCCTTCTTGTGAGAAGAATTATCTTGTGATCCTGCCATGAAAGCTGTTAGTTCAGGCACTGTAAGAGAGATATGTCTATGTTTCTCAACCTGAAGAACCAGGTAATAAGCTCGATTGAGCGTAGGAGTAGGATCCATAGCCAAGATTTGGCTCTTGATTGGATCAAATTCAGGATTTAGGTTCACCAGAAAATGAAGAAGCCTATCCTGATTTTCCAACTCTAGCACCCTTTCCATTACCTTGCAAGTACATTTTGCAAGATTACCACAACAACATGGAGGAATCGCATTGAGGACCTGCAACTCATCCCAACAACACTTCAGTTTTGCATAATAGCTTGTTACAGACAAGCTTCCTTGCACAATTTTCATCAATTCTTGTTTCAGTTGAAAAAGAACTGGTGCATTACTCTAGCTATAACGATCAACAATCTCTAGCCACATATCCTTGGCAGAATTCATCAAGATGAACGAATTGGACAGTTCCGACACCATTGAGCTCAAAATCCAACACGCGACCATCTCGTCACAACGGATCCACCTCGACAAATCCTTGGATTCTGGTTCTGGACGCTGCACTGTTCCATCGATGAAACCTAGTTTCATCTTCGCTCCTAGAGCCCTCCGTATCTATCTACTCCAAGCTACGAAGTTCATTCCATCAAATAACATCTGTGTTATCTGAGCATTTGGATTCTCCGAGTTGGAAATAGACAAAGGATCACTGGAATTCATCATTCCTAGCTGTAAAAGTTGTTCGCCATTCGCCATAGTTCCCGATCTTCAACGCTTCGTGAATTCCTCTTTCTTCGCTGTTGATCACAAAGAACTAGAGAACATGAAAGGAGAAATGCTTCAATTTCTCACTTCTCACTCAATCAAATCTTCACTCGCTCTGATACCATGTTAGAAGAAGGATCGTGATTCAATTGAGAACTTCCATTGAAGAATTAGAGAAGAAGAGATTTGGAGAATTTCCTTTCTGTATTGATTGTATGAAAGCTTACAGAAGAAGAGAGCTAAACTCAACTACATATATACAAACACAAGTGATTACCGACTAAACAAGTTGTCTAACCGACAATCAATTGTGACAACTAACCACCTAACTAACTAGGTGTCACGTCAACGGTTAAATATCTAGCTGACTCTAACTGCCTACACGCGCCACATCAGTGACAGAATGAGCTAACTCCTCCAATAGATGCTAGAGGCCTCATTCCTAAAAATGATCTCATTCCTACGGTGAGTTAAGTAAATAATCTTTTGATAAATCTTTTTTTAAACTAATGGACCCTTAGCAAAAATAAACCCCTCTTCCTCTCCCTAAACCCTACTCCCTACCCCCTAAACCCTACCTCTTAAACCCTTAAAAACTAATAGAGGTCCATTTTATTAATTGAAAACTCTTAAAGGGTCAATGATCAACCCTCCTCATTCCTACACATCCAGATAAAAGAACAATTTGGGCTGTGCAGCCCGTGTCAGAGGAGCTTATTCCGTACAACTTCAGGATTATATTCTTGTTTCATATAATCGTTACCATTAATAAAATTTATTTTATATGTATTCTTAGTCAATTATTTGTATGAAATCCATAATCACTATATCAAGAGATTAAGATAAATTCTAATCATACAAAAACCAAGCTTCAATGTCATAAATTAAGCATATAATTAAGATTATGAGCATCATATATACATGATACATAGTCAAACTTGTGCAGGACACTGGACATAAATCCTATATGAGAAAGAATATGGTGTGCATTATATGTATAGGTTATAATAGGCATCAAATTGAGTACATAGCTACAATATTCATATATGATTTATGGAATGCTCCATCACAATTCACACACATAATAATCCATAAATTAAGCACATATATAATTAAGATTATGAGCTAGCGAGCATCAAAGTCTTGACGACAAGTTTACGCTTCCCTGAACCTGATCACGGCGATCACCGTTATATAGCTTCGCAATAATCTTCCTTAGCTCCGCCTTTTGCACTTTTCCGGTAGATGTCTTGGGCAGCTCCTCCACAAACACCACCTTCTTCGGCACCATATAATGCGGCATACTCTCCCTACAGTACCCCACAATCTCCTCCTCCGTCACCCCCGCCCGGGCCCCCACCACGAACGCGCACGGGCTCTCGCCCCACCGCGGGTGGGGCATGGCCACAACCGCCGCCTCCGCCACGTCAGGGTGCTCGAAGAGCACGTTCTCCACCTCCACGCTGCTGATGTTCTCCCCGCCGGAGATGATGACGTCTTTCGACCGGTCCTTGATCTCGACGTAGCCGTCGTCGTGGACCACTCCCACGTCCCCCGTCCAGAACCACCCGCCCCGGAAGGCGTCGCTGGTGGCGCGTGAGTCATTGAGGTACCCTTTCATTATGCCGCTGCCACGGAGGACGATTTCTCCCACCGTCTTGCCGTCGCGTGGGACACTTGCCATAGTGGCAGCATCTTTTACGTCCACGTCAGCTACCGTCACGACGCTTATGCCTTGCCTTGCCTTTAGTTGTGCCTGCTTGTTCGCTGGCAGTTCGTTCCATTTTTTCTGTAACAAATTTCAACTCCTTAATAAACTATTGACCCAGAAAATATTCAACTCTATCTATATGTAACAACTTTTGACACTTTAATTTTTTTTGAAATGAAGGTACTATTTTCAAGATTTGTAGAACGCAGGGAATAGATTTAGTCACTAATGTAATTATATGTAATGATATATGGAATATATGTTTTGTTATATCATTTTTATGATTTTATTTTAAAAAAAAAGACTTATAAATCTTGTGATCCGAGGAACTTTGGTCATACACGGATAAGGTTAACTGTATGTGACATTTTTCACATTTTAAAATTGTCTACTCTCTTTATATGTTGTCAGATTAAGCAAGACATCGGAAAAATTGAATGGAAGAAAAAAAGGAAGTGTAAAAATGACACAATATAGCTAGGTGTGAATTGATTACCTGCCACTCACAAACAAGAGCGGGGCCGGTAGCCTCGGTGAGGCCGTACGCATGAACGACGTGGAACCCCAACTTCTCCACCTTTGTAAGCAGCGCCGGCGGCGGAGGTGCGCCGCCGGTGAGGATCTCCACCTTGGACGTCAGCTCGCACCGCTCGCTGGGCTTCGCCTCCAGCAAGATATTAAACACGATGGGCGCACAACACATGTGCGTAACGCCATGTTGCCTTATGCTGTTGTATATGTCAAACGCCGTCGTATTGCGTATGCACACGTTGGTCCCACCCCGGGCCGCGATCCCCCACGTGAACGTCCACCCGTTACAGTGGAACATCGGTAGGGTCCACAGGTAGACCGGTTCCGACCCCATCTCCCATCCCAATATCAAGCTCATCGTGCTAAGGTAAGCCCCCCTGTGGCTGTACACCACCCCCTTGGGCGCCGAGGTGGTCCCGGACGTGTAGTTGAGCGTGATCGGATCCCACTCGTCCGCCACGTGGCAGTTATCAGGGTGCTCGTCAAGGTTTCCTGTGAGGATGAGGTGGTCGTAGTGGAGGTTGTGGGGCCCTAGGTGGACCCCGGTGGGTGACTCGGCGTCGTCGATGACGATGGGGACGGGGAGCGGAGACGACGGCGAGTGGAGCGCGAGAAGGCGGAGGGCCTCCTCGGCGAGGGGGACGTACTGGTAGTCGATAAAGAAGAGCTTGGCGGCAGAGTGGTGGAGGATCGTCTTGATGGTGTTGGCGTCGAGGCGGGTGTTGATGGTGTTCAGGACTGCCCCCGCCATCGGCACCGCGAAGTGCATCTCGTATAAAGCCGGGATGTTTGGCGCCAACACCGACACCTGTACAGTAGATACTCGTCGATTATTATGTCATCGTCGATAGAGGGCGGGTGCTAAATTAAATTATTATTATAATAAATAAATAAATAAATTATATAAGATTTTTTTCGAAATGTCATGTTATCAAATTATATAATAATACATTTCATTACAACTTTTTTAACATTCATAATTATTTATTAAACTTTTTCTAAGTCGATTACGTATTCCACTATTTGAAAACATTCAGAATTTTTTTTTCTGCAACATGTAAAAAATATTAATTTTATAATAAAATTCAGAAAATAGAAATATACTATTTCAACTAAAACCAATTTCTTCAAAAGCTAACTAATAGTTTTGAAAAGTTATTAATGAGCTCTCGAAAAAAAAATCATAAATATGATGGTTTTAGAGGAAAAAAAAATACAATTTAAAAAAAAAAAAAACATTAGGAAATAATACAAAAAATTACAAAAGAAATATTAAAAAAAAAACCAGTGGGGGCTATGTGACTCCGGCGACAACATTAGTAACCTAGTACTATTAACGTATATAAAATTAAGAAGAACGTACGATGTCGTTTTTGCGAATGTCGAGGGAGTGGAGGGAGGAGGCGAGGCGGAGGCAGCGTTGGTAGGTCTGCGCCCAGGAGAAGCGGACGTTGCCGTAGATGAGGGAGGTGCGGTCGGCGTAGAACATGGCGGCTCTCTTCAAGAAGCTTATGGGGGTTAAAGCGGTGTGGTTTGCCTCGCACTTGGCTAGCTTCTCCATAATCCTTGGCTAATTAATTTCGCACACCGAATTGTTAAGACTTAATTGATGTGGATCTAAAAGAGAGAATCTAAAACAGAGAGTGATTAGAATATGAATGTTTGGGAAGTTATTTATATAGACTATGGGATTGAGGAGAGGAAGCTTCAACGTAAGGTCGGAGTAATTAGAATTGACATGGTACGTACGTACACTTGCTGTGTAACCATCATAATATTTTACGATTTTTTTTATTAAATAGTTCATTAGCCGGCACAAATTTTCATAGGTAAAATCTACCAAGTTAAATTTAAATAGTATTTTTAAACTAGTCTCTAATTAAAATATGTAAACTCTATGAAAAAAGTCAAACTAATAATTAAATAATATTATTATTAAACCTGAAAATTTCATTATGTGGCCAAAGACAAGACACACCTGCCTAGAAAAACAAAATTATCTGAAATAGAATAAGTTTTACAAGCAAGAGTAATAGATTATTATATAAATGATGGTAACTTCCTAAATTAAACATTAAGATGAAGATTCAACTATATACACCGGACTGACCGTTTCTTATATATTCTTTAATTCCAATCAACAGTCTGTTTGAATTCAATGAATAAAAGACCAATTTCCGCGATATGTATATATGTTTGGTAGGAGTGAACTATACCTAAGTTCTAACTAGATTTCAGAATAATTTCAAATGGTCAAAAAATTAATACGAAACTTGTAGTTATGGTGTTCCTTTTGTGACGGCGGGAATAATCTCAATATTACTAGATAAATTATAACGTCAAGTTTTTCACATTCATTTATCATTTAAGGATTTTTTTCATTTGTATCAAAATGTCATCAATTAAATACTTAATTTCTTGAATTGAGAATGAAACAGTCCAAATTTGATGTATATCTTCATTAAATATAAGGGATAAAATTAAAAAAAAAATGAAAATATATAAAAGGACAATTGTTGATGAATATGATACAAAATAAGGACAAATATAAAAGAACGGAGATATAAGTTTGGATATAAATTTGACTTCTAATTACTATTGGCTCCTAGTTTTCTTTCTGATCGAAATGAGTACTTAATTTAACCAAGCTAGCTTAGTAGCATAGTACGCATGGTGCACATGCATAACATAGCACTTAATCAAATAAAAGTAAGACCAAATTAAGTAAAGATGGATATGGAGGCCGGACAATAGTCACTATGTTTTTTTTTTTAATTTATGTCGATAGATGCATGTTCAAATTGTACATTTAATAACCATATCCGGTTTAATTAATTATTTCTAGATTTTAGAGATTTTATAGGATCAAAATTTAAGATAATATAGTTTGAATATTATTAATTAAGAAACTTAAATATTAACACATACATATGAACGCAGAAACAAAAACCATTTGTCAACCAAGCTAGCTAGTTCTCAAATTGCTCATGTGGCTACTAAAACATAAAGTTAAGAAAATAAATATAACATTTAGCCAAAATACACTCCGTAACAACTCAAAATTGTGCTAATATATTCATAAGGAAAAGATCGAGTAAAGGAGAAATAGATAATGCATAATTTAGTATAAACAGAAAATCAGTTTAACTACCTCCTTTTTGTCATTATATGCACATGCAGACTATGCAGTGGCAAATATGGAAAATAAAATGAAGCAAGAAAGAGAAAAAAAAATGGTTGGTATACCTGTATTCCCCTTTTCACATATCTCCGCGATGGTCAAAAACATGTTTTCATATAGATGGATCATGGAACGTCACAAATCACAATGTTTCAACACAATTAAAACTCATATGTCATAACATCATTAATTTAACCGAAATTTCGATCTAATTGCTTAGCTTAATGACATATTTGGAGCCAGAATCTTGCTGCTGATGAAAAGACACCACCATCGACTATAATGAAATAATGAATGGATCGATATATAACATGTGAATTGGCCGGGCGGAAAAGATACTTGCCAAAGCAGGCCTACGACAAAACATAAACTCGTTTACCGGAATAATTCATAATTTATAATTTTATTAAAATTATTTATTGGTGATTTTAGTGTCTTCGGCCATTTGGTGTGATCGGAATTTGCTCTAAGACTTGAGGAGTTCGTTCGGCGCATGACGAGTTTCGGGGGTGTGAAGTGCACACTCGTATGCGTGGATTCGAACTTGGGGTGTGCGGAACATGTCGGAATTTGAGAGACAGACACCGAGGAGGTGAATCCGGGGTCCGAGAAAGGTGCATGGACCATGCACCGAGGCTAGGATTGGCCCCAGTTAAGGTGCACGGACTGTGCACACCGTGCATTGTGTTACGCTGGGTTAGTTTGGACTCAATTAAGGTGCATGGTCCGTGCACTGTGTTACAAAGTGAGCAATTGCTCTCGAATTAAGTGCACGGTCTGTGCACTTTGCGCGGTTAAGTGGTTGGTGGGCTTTAATTTAACCACCTTATCCGATTCCAACCGCTTAGTAACTGAATAACTACCCTATGTCCTACATAAGGGTCTGGTTGGATCAAGTTTTGGCCTACCTAAGAGATCATACTCTTGTGTGGATCACATTGAACAAAAACCGAAAATTTCAACCATCCATGTTTGGCATATTGACATCACCGGTCAAGATATCAAATTCATATTTTATTTCCCGTAGTAGTCTTAGGGGCTCCCTTGCCAGACCACCTGTAGTGATTGGACACACAAAAAAGTTTACATTCCTTGACGAAAGTTGCTAAGTGAATATGCAACTTTTATTAGATCATTTAAAAATTTACCAGTCATTCGCAACACCAAAAGAAACCTACAGAAACTGAGTTAGGGCCTATTTAATCCAGGTTTACATTGAGAATTTGAAATGTAAAAAGCTGAGTATCACCACCGAGTAGGTTTTCTAGATAGCTAATTGTCGGATGTAATGCATGAGATATATCAAATTACATACTTGTAAAACTAGGAGTTGTTATTTAAAAACTAGAAACAATGGTGTAGAATGTAGAAACCGAGTGTCAAGTGAAGTGGAATCTGAGTGAATATAACTCACATTGGACTCTTAACACAACTAAATTAGAATCTGAGTGAATTCTTGTTTCTTCTTTCAACACACATTGGACTATATAAGCACTACCAGAATAAATCAAACAAGTAAGACTATTATTACCAATCAAGAGAACATTAAGATCAACCTTTTAGTAAATCAATCATTTCCCCTATAGTCTTAATTCCTATAACAGCACTATAAGTGAAACCTGCTGCTTCTAAATAGGCATCTTCGATTCTTCATTTCTTTAGGTATTTGAGATTTTTAATACAGAAAGCCAAAAGCAAAAAACGATATGACATAATAATTATATAAAGTTTCCCAGGTTTTACACAATATCCACGATACATAGTTCTATGTGGTTTTCACTCACTAACCTTGTAGACCTCAAGAGTACATCATACTCAATTTCTATTTTGAAACACCAATTGAATAATTACTATAGCGGAGCACACATAATTAGCACTAAGATCATTGCAGATATTGATATAATTAGCACCAGAAGAGTAAATCATAACACGAACTAGAAGTGCATACATAAATAGCACTAAGATCATCCAACATGAGTTGGAAACGTTTTGAATAACATGGGCATTGCACAAAGGACGCCACAACATTATGTTCTTTTAAGAAAGTAAAAACTTCGAATTAAGTAACATCAACGGTTAGGATCCAAGTAAGAAAGCAAAGCTAGATGTTAAATTCCATAAATCAAGAAAAGAGTAAGAGACTGTAAACCTACATAGAAGCTCTTCTCAAGAATCTTCAACCAAGAAGGATCACCATCAACAGCAAGCACTTTGAGGCCTGCATGGAACGAGTCAACTGCCCTCAGGTTATATTTAACTGTAATGATTACGTACACACAAAGCTAAGCTCCTAGTAGAAATTTATCACTGAAAGTTTACAATGAGGTATATATGCAGCCGACAAGTATACCTTTTTAAGAGGGTACCTAAAGTAAAGATATACCTAGTTCCTAGTGTCCTCTGCTTGTGGAAAGGCCAATTCTGCAGACTATTTTTAGTCTTGCATTTGAGAGTGCTCTTGAATGCATTGTATCATATTCACTAGGTATCAGTTCAATAAGATCCCAACAAAAACATTTAGATATATACTCAATACAACCTCTTGAAAATATATTACCAAAATAATCTTCAACTTGAAATATTAAACATCAGAGTAATTTGACAACTTGCAAAAGCATTCAAGGCCATTTGACCATGACAACGTCATACCACTATTTTTCATCAGCATTTCCACATAAGCAGTAGCCAATTTCATTATAATCTGACAACATGCATTTAGTAGATCTCATCTATTCCGACCACTACACACTTCGGAAAGCAAAAAGAGGGGAAAACTCACAGTAGTAAGGATCCATTGAACGGAGTGACGGTAGTAGTGGGAATGGGCTCGCCAATATCGACAGATCAAATGACGAAGATGTCATTCTTCCAAGTGATTCCTCCGATTTCCGGAAGGTTCAAAAAGAGCGGAATCACCAGAGTGGGAGAAGACCGCATGTTGCATCCTTTTGGCCAGTTCTGTCCCCTGATAGAGGTCCCTCATTAGTGGTTTGATTGCACAGTGGTCAAATGACACATCGGAAAAAATAGGAGGAGGAGGAGGCGATGGCAGTGCGGTGGAAGAGAAACCTAGGGTTTCAAAGGGATAGCGTCAGCGAAGTCCGACCATTTCCAAGGGGTCGCGTGAGTGAAACTCCCGAGAGTGGTTTTTTTTTTTATTATGTAAAAATTAGATTGAAAACCACACAACAGTCGATTTCTCAATCTATAGTATGTTTTCGGATGAGAATTATAAATTTTAGACTATCTCTAAAGTCTTTCAAGAAACTCTGTTGGACCTTATTTGCGATGAAATCGGCCACGACGTTTGTTTCTTGGAAGACGTGAGAAATCTGTACTGAAAAAAACAGTTGTAAAATACACAGGATATCAGAAATTAACATTTCAATATCCCAAGGACAGTGCCAAATTTGGTTAAGGACATTCACGATGATAAGGTTGTCACATTCAAGTTGAATGTTGGTAATGCCTAAATCATAAGCCTTTACCAGAGCATTTCTTATTGCCAGTGTTTCTGTTTTAAGCGGGGTTGAGATACCACATTTATCCCCATAAAGGAAGATTGGTTTTCCCGTATTGTTCCTGAAAATGTAGCCAAAACTAGATTCACCATTGGTTTTGGTGGACCCATCTGTGTTGATTTTAACTGTATTATCCGGAGGTTTTCTCCATTTCTTTATTGGTCGTCTAACAATGTTCGTTTTATGAGTTTTTTGTTTGTTTTCTGTTAAACAGTCAGAGTTTCAGTTTTTCATTTTATTCCAGTTCTCAATTTGTTTCTTAATGTAAATTGGTACATCATTTATGGGGTCGATATCATCATTTGTTTTACCAAAGCTTTGTTGGTTTCTATAGAACCAAATGTCCCACCAAGAGACCATTAATTCTAAGAATTGTGATCTATCAGTTTTTTATCGAATTTCTTCAATGATTTCATTGATTTTTTTATTTCCTATGTTTAGGGATGTGATGATGCCAAAGGTATCATAATTCATTTTTTCGATTGTTTTTAAGGTATGCCTACATTGGAAGAGGAGATGATTCAAATCTTCCAAATGAGCATTACAACGTATACATGCAATCCGACGGGGTTGCAACGCCTTTTTCTGCTAATCTAGCTTTTGTTGGGATTCCGTTTTTCATTATTTTCCAGACAAAATTTTTAACTTTGGGATACGTGTCCATTTTCCAGATCCATGAAGAATCATAGGCAATATAACTCTTGTTTTTGTTAATTAGTTCCATAGCAGAATTTGTAGAAAACCAGCCGTTTTTGCTAGTTTTCCAGTACATTCTATCATGGATCTCATTTAAAGGTATTGAGATCGAGGTTAATTTTTTGGTTAAATCATTTGGTAAACATTGTTCTAGTAAGTCTTTATTCCAGGTTTTATTTGGCAACATAAAATCAGCTACTAGGACATCCTTATTCAGGATTGATTGTGAGTTTATATTATCACATAAAGGGGTGTTCAAAACCCAGTTATCCGTCCAGAATTTGATAGTTTTTCCATTACCAACTTGTCAAATTAGTCCAGATTTGAACTCAGGCATGAGTTCAATCATTTTGGACCATTGCCAAGAGCAATTTCCTTTTTTCTCGTAATGAAATATATGGTGTGTTTTCAAGTATTTATCTGTAATAACTCTAACCCAGAAGTTATTTGGTTCGGCTAGGATTTTCCATAGTAATTTGAATTGAAGGGCTTTGTTCATATCTTTAGCTTTTCTCAAACCAAGACCTCCTTGATGAGTTGGTTTACAAATTTTTTCCCAACCTATAAGAGGTTTATAGGAGTTGTCTTTGTTCCAAAAAAGGATCTATTTAACTTATCAAGTTCATTGTGTGTGTGTAGGTAACATGAAACTTTGCACAAGATAATTGAGTCTTGATGCCAGATTGGTTTTTATTAGTGTTGTTTTTTTTGCTTGGGAAAGGGAATTAGCTTTCCATTTAGATAATTGATATTGGGTGCTAATTAAAAGGTCAGCAGAGGTGTTCGAGTTAACTCTACCATTAATGATAGGGCAGTCCAAGTATTTTTCGAGAGATATCATGTTTGTGATGGTGAGAGTGCCTTATAAGGCTAATTTTTTTTTGTTGGTGACCTTTTTTCTAACTTGAAAGGCCGATTTATGAAAATTTACTTTTTGTCATGAGATCTTGCAGTAATCATCAATAATATCTTTGATTTCTTTGCAGTTTTCCTGTTTAGCTTTTGAGAAGATCACAATGTCATCCGCAAAAGCCAGAAACGGGATTTGTGTTCCTTGTTGATTGATTTGAAATCCTAGAGGATTTCGAGTTCGTTCTGAGGCTTTTTGGAGTTTTCTAGCAAGGATTTCAGATCCTAAAATAAACAAGAAGGGCAAAAGGGGGTCTCCCTGTCGAAGTCCTCTTGAAGGTTTAAATATTTTTGTGGGTCCATTGTTAACAAGTACCGAGAATGATACCGTTGTAATGCATTCTTTTATCCAGTTGATAAATTTTTCATGGAATCCATACTTTTCCATTATTTTAATAATAAAATCTCACTCGATTTTATCATAAGCTTTTTCCATGTCTAGTTTTAGGGCAATAAAGCCTTCAGTTCCTTTTTTTATTTATTTAAAAGAGTGAAAGCTTTCATGCGCAATCAAGATATTATCTTGAATGGCTTTGTTAGCAACAAAGGCACCATGAAGGGGGTGTATCAATTTTTCCATGGCTCATTTGAGTCTAGTTGTTATAATCTTCGAGATAATCTTATAAATAGTAGAGCACAGACTTATGGGTCTATAGTGATTAGTAGAGTTCGGATTATCACATTTTAGGATTAAGGATATGAATGTGGGATTTATTTGTTTAAGCAGTTTTCCAGAAAGAAAAAAGCTTTTAACTGCTTGGGTAACAGAAGGACCTACGATGTCTCAATTTTTTGGGTAAAATTCTACTGTCATGCCATTCGGCCCTAGAGATTTATCCGAGCCAATGTTAAAGACCGCCTTTTTAATTTCTTCGTTGGATACATTTCTTATTAATTCCAGCTTATCCTCTGTAGAGATTTCAGGCTGGATTAATTTGAGGTTTTCCCGGAATAGTCTCTGGTTCATATTCTCACTTCTGAATTTTTTAATGAAATCATTTTTTATTTCATTTCTGATGTTTTCTTCACCAGTGATGTTTGTTCCTTCTTGTGTTTTGATTTCTTTTATAATTTTTCTGTTTCTTTTTCCACTTTCTATTTTGTGAAAATAGCTAGCATTTGTGTCATTATATTTAATGTGTTTTACCTTAGCTCTTTGATTCCAGTAAATTTTCTGGAAACACAGAAGTTTTTTCTTTTTTTTTCTATGCTTCTTGTTTGTTTTTTAATGAGGTCATTTGTAGGGTGATTACAGATCTCAGTTTGGATTTCAGAAAGTTGTTTTTCTATAGTTTGTAATTGTGTGAAGACATTTCCAAATGTACTTTTGTTTCAGATCTTAGCATGTTTCTTGAGTAGTTTTGTTTTGGATACCAGATTATACAATCTAGATCCATGGTAGTTAGTTCTCCACGCTTGTTTTACCACGTTTCTAAAATCCTTTCTAGTCATCCATTTTTTTTCAATTTAAACGGCTGATTTTTGAAAGGTACAACTGAGTCTAGCTCGATGGAAATGGGACAATGGTTTGAGCTGGAAAAAGTAGAATGCTTAGTACAGATATCAGGATATCATTGAAGGAGCTGGTGATGAATAAGTACCCTATCCAGTTTTTCATAAATGTTTTCTATTTATGTGCTGTTCTTTCGCCAGGTATAGGTGTTTTCCTGGATAGGAGTATCCAAGAGTTCACATTCATTCTTAAAATGACGTAATCTTACAAATTTTGATAAAGGTGGTATTATCCCGCCTAATTTTTCAGAAGGGTTTTGAATTTCATTCAGATCTCCCATAATAATGCACGAAAGAGAGCAATTTTTAATATAGGAGATAAATTCATTCCAGAACACATTTTTTTGCAGAGTCATTTGGTGGGGCATAAGTAAGGATTAGCATAAGTTTTTTGTTCGTGAGCAGGTTTGTATACTTAATACTAATGAATCTTGTTTCAATTTGTTCAATTTCAAGGATTTCGTTTGTAAGTTGGTAGGTCTTTCATATTACGCAAATGCCTCTTACAAAACCCGTAGCAGGGACACAATAGAATTGATCAAACCCCGCTTTTCCATACTTTTTCATTTGGTTCTTTGTTTGTTCTTGCTTCAAAGAGTGCAAGAAGTTGTATTCGTTAAATTTTGCAGAACGACTCGACATCCATCCAAAAGGTTTTCTTCTCAATTCCGCGACAATTCCAGGTTGTGATCTTCATAAAAACCTATTTGTGTTGTTGCCCCATATCCTAGGACATTTAGGGGTCTTATTGTCGTTTCTATTTGTTATTTTATCCATAGTCATGAGAGATTTAAAAGGACTAGGCGTTTTGTTCTTCCTAAAAAATTTGTGTTCGATTGTTCTTGATTAGGGATTTCCATTGATGTAAGGCAAGCCTAACAACTAGGAATTCAGTATAATGGGAAATGGATACATAGTTTTTTAGCGTTTTGGCATACACCAATTTTTCCTGAATTTGGATTAACAAAGAATTGGTTTGGGCATTGTCAAAGTTTTGTCTGGAGTAATTTTGTTTAATCCATAAAAAGAAGTCAGAAATGTGTTCTAGGAGGAGGCTATGATAAATAGCTTTGTGTTTTGACAATCTCAATGTTTCATGTACACATGAGTTAGTTCCAGAAATATCATCCAAGACATTCTTAGCAGATAACTACACAGTTTTGTCACTTGGCTCAGCAATGAACAAAAAATTGCTCAAGCTCAAATTCAAATCATAATTGGTCATAGAGGTCGATCTCCATAAGAGATTATTCATGGGGTATGTTGCCATATTTTGTTTGGTTTTCAGAGGATCATAGTTTCCTGGTTTATTGGCTTGAGAGCCAACTCCAGACTTCCACATTTGATTGTTCAAAAAATCCTTATTTTTGTTTAGAGTTTTACAATAATAAGCTGCAATGAGGAAACCAGTTACAGAAAGCCAGAATAAGCAGTAAAGCAAATTCCCACTTTCATAGCAACAGTCAGGAAGCCAAACATAAAATGACTGGGGGAAATATAGCAAGTAGGGGGAAAAACTCTACTAATACATTTATCACAAAAATTGTAGTTCGAAAAGTTTAGATTTGGATTAATCATAGGGTTCCAAGGTTGAAGCAACCAAGTGCATTTGTTCAGCCTGGAAGACAGGAAAAATTCATGTACAATACAATTTCTCATAAAAGCAACAGACACTTTAGTAAATTTAACAAAGCCCTTGATCAGGGGGAAAAGGCATTCATGAAGCATAATCAACGAATCTGTTTGTTCATTGAAGATTTTCATCCTTCTCAGATAGACAAGGTCATGAGTCGTGGAATAGAGATCGTGGTGAGTTTTGCTCAAGGTATGATTGTTCAAAGAGTAACATTTGTTCAACCTGGCTAGATTGTTCACAGTATGAAGATGATCTCTCTTGGTTGAAATTATAGTTTGTGAGTTGATGAAGCTTAGCATATCCTTTAAAGGGATGTTAAGCCAAGTGTGGGTTACACAAGCCAAAAACCTGTAAGAAGTCATGGTAATAACAGCAAGGAGAATCAAGCAAATAAGCAGATTCTCAGTGTCAGAGTAGCATTCAGTATTCAGAGAATGAAAAGAGTGGGGAAGTAAAAAGTAACAAGAATTACCACCACTAAAATCACCAAGACTAAACGCCAAATTGTTCAAATGTAAGAGAATTCTAGTGGTAAGAGGGTACAACAACCAAAGGTAATAGTTTATGGAAAAAAGATTCAAATTTTTACTGTGGTCCGTCCAACAGTAGTGTTCAATGTGAAAGGAACACACAATCCTAAAGGACACAAAGTTGTTCAAGGGGTTCACCCTGACAGCAGAAGTGTAAACAATACTACCCCCATATCTAACCATAGAAGAGTGATATTGGATCTCCCCTATGTGGATCGAGAGTGAGCAAGTATTCTTCAGGTAACAATGATTCAGATTCAGACAATAAGGTTTAGGATCAACAAACAAGATAAACTCGAGAAAAGCAAAAAGAGACAAGGGAAAGGGAAGAACACACCTGGAAGGCAGGTTCCATGAAGAATCAGGAAACAAGGGCCTGGCAAGAAGCCTCCTCCAGATCCAATCATGCACAACAGGGGCTAGAACATGGGCAGTCGAGCAGCACCAAGCTCCTCCTACAGCCGGGGCCAAAGAAGGGGAGCACCTCAAAGAGCCAGCACCCTCCTAACAGCAAAGGCGGGCTTGGACAGCAAGGAGTGCTTGAATTTTCCCTTCCTCGCACCAAGGGGGCCACTATCTTCACCCGTTGCAGACCAACACTCCAAGGGGCCTGGATCCCAAGCCAGAACCATGAAGCAAACTCTGAAGCGAGACGAAGAGTGGTGAAGGGGCGAACGAGTCCACCGATTTAAGGTTGAGGCCAGGTAGTCGCAGAACTCAACACTAGTGCAAGGAAGGTTGAGTTCATCCCCCCAGATCGGCCTAGGTTATTGTCTCTTTCTCAGTGAGACCGATACTTGCAGCGATCTGGAGAAAAAGAGAAGCAAGGGTGACATATTGGTCAAAGGGTTCGTGCTCATGCTTGAGATGAAGGAGCAAGGTGAGGCAGAAGGGTTCAAAGCTCGGCGGCGGCCAAGCAGAAGGAGGGGTTTCAGGGATCGCATTTTTGTTGAGCGGCGGCGGGGGTTCGAAGTTTAGGGTTCGGGGGAGCAGACAGGTTTTCAGGGTTGAGAGCGTTTCTTTGTTCGAAGTCATTTTTCTTTTTTATCATCTTTCTGAAAAATAAAGAGTGGGTTATGTTTTACGTGGGTTGAATAAAACTCCCGAGAGTTTTTATTTAAATCATTTTAAAATTTATTAAAATGTAACTCTTGGGGGTTATTTCATAAAACCGCCTACCATGATTTTATTTACGGGAGTTTTAATAAGAGAAATAGCACTCCATACCCTACTTTACTAATGCACTTGCAATTTCACCCTACTCCTTTTGTTCTTTGCAAGACTACCCCAACTACAAAATTTTCCTTCTGTTTTTGCAAAAATACCCCCAAATAAAAAGATAAATTGATAATTGAATTTTCTTTTTGTTTTGGAAAATAAAATATGACATGGTACTGATTTCATGAAGAAAAAAAATTAAAACATAATTGAGTTTCAATTTCAAAATGAAATGTAAAATTTGCTACAGAAACAAAACAACGTCGCCGGCCGAGGTCTCTCTCCCAGCTCGAGGTGTCTCCATCTTCTCCGGCGGAATCCAGGGTTGTTTTTTCCGATGAATTTCACCATTTTGGGCGAGAAGGTTTCTCTTCCAGGTATGATATCGATTTAAACTCCATAATCTCCAGCTTTGTTTTTTGCTTGAAACCCTTCTTCGCCGTTCGAGGTAGCTTAAATCCTTCTTTTGTCGCGAAATTGCAGGTTTTCCACAGACGGAGTCCTTCATCGCCGCTAGGCCCAAAATTGCCGAAGACGCGCGACAAAGTGTAGGTCTTCGACCGACGTCCCGATTCGGTCGCGATTCCGATTCATCTTCCTCTTCTGTCTATCTCCTTCGAGCCTTGTAGGTATGTCAAGTTTTTTAGAGTTCCGGCCATTTAACGCCATTTTAGGGTTGCTCCGTTACTGTTCATTTGGTTTTTAGGGTTGATTCACTGTTGTTCGTTTGAGCTGAAATGAAGTGAGGTTGAATGCAACGAATTATATCAACCTGTGAAATCCGTGTTTGTAAAATGAGAATGTCAGATTAGGTTTGTTTTTGTCACAATTGCAGGAATTACCATTGTTTGAACATTTCTTGTCAGCGTTGATGAAATATTTGTCACATCGTCTAGTTTTATTGTTGAAATGATCAATTAGATTGTCAGTTTTGTGAAACATTGTTGTGTTTTGAAATTTAAATGTTTTTATTTGCCTGACATTATAGCTCTCTTACTCTTGCAACTTCCTTGTCTTCTCGTGTGATCTCTACATCTGAGTATGTTAAGTTAGGTGCTTAGAAAAAGCTTAAATGTTGATATTTTTTGTTGTTTGTCTATCTCCCCCAGTGCAGCTGAAGTGGTGTAGTTTTCCATATTGAAACGGAGGAAATTGAAATGGGTAAAAAGGTAAATTTTGGTTAGCTCATTGTGTGTAGTTTTCCATAGTTCGCATCCTGTCATGTAGTTTTTAAGTATATGTTCCTTTTGTATTTATTGACCTTGTATAATTTGTATTTTTTAGGGTCATTTATTGAGATTTGAAGGGAAAAAATTCATCGGCAGAGCCAACCAAAACTGTCGGCGTGAATTGCTGAAACTTATTGAGAAATGCCTCTCCCCTGTGGACTGGCAGAGGATAATAGATGGTCCATTTGGACCTACTGTGAAGATGGTTCGTCGACAAACCTTTTCATGCCAGCTTGTACATTACGTTTTATTCCGTCAAGTAGAAACGAGGAAGTTGTGGGTGACGTGGTATGACCTACAAGGACAGCTGCTGCGTTTTTCAATGAAGGAATTTAGTGCTATGAATAAAACCAAATGGACGCAGGATTTAGTGCTATGAATAAAACCTTGGGCATAATGGAACAGATGATCAAGAAGAGGGTATTCAACAACTCAGGTTCAACAAATGATGAAGAAGACGACATTGAACAAGAGGAAGGGGAGGTAAGATAACTGTCAACAATCGTTATTAAGTTTTGTTTGGGAACTTAGATTTTTATTTCGTGGAAGCTCAAGCATTTTTTCTTATCGGAATGTAGAATAGTAATGTCATTTCAAATCCCCTACAGGATGACGATGATGAAGGTGCCATTAAAGTCGACAATGGCAATTTAGGATATATGGTTGTTTATCGAGAGAAAAAGGATGATGAAGATGGTGCAATTCAGAGAGATGATGTTGAGGGTGCAGTAGAAGATGAGGGAAAAAATGGAGAAACGATGACAAAAGAAGAAGACGATAAGAAAGAAGGAAAGCAAGTTGCAAGGAAGACTCGTTCAAAAAAGAAGAAGGATGATAAAGATGGTGCAATTCAGAGAGATGATGTTGAGGGTGCAATACAGGATGAGGGGAAATATGGAGAAACGATGACAAAAGAAGAAAAATATAAGAAGGAAAGAAAAGTATTTGCAAGGAAGACTCGCTCAGAAAAAAAGATGGGTGATGAAGATGGCACGGTTCAGAATGAGGGGGGGAATAAAAAAGGGAGGACAAAAGGAGTTGAGGTATGCATCAATAAATCTTCCTGACATGATGGTCCCTCAGATCACCTACATCTTATTTATGAAAAAACTTATTTGCAGACGCTAAAAGAAGTCGAGGTGGAAGGAGAGTCTACCAAAGAATCAATTAGAGTCTCAACAAGAAAAAGCAGCTCAAAAAAAATAATTAATACAACTGGTGAACTGAATGACCATCCTGTCAGGAAGAGAGGACTGTCCAGAGAAGCCGATAATCCCAAACAATGCAAGGTTTCAAAATCCAAAGGAATTCCAAACATGAATAAATTATGCCATTGGTTAGACTCGAAGGAAAAGTTAGGAAGTTGTCCCTCCTGTCTTGATGATATGAACGCGTGTTTGAGATGTTAATTAAACCATGTTATGATGCAGTGAGGAAATTGTTTTTGCAACTGGAGAACATCTATAGAGGAAGTTTTTTGAGAAATTGTTGCAACCAATGGGGTGGCTGAGTTCTCAGGTAAGCCCCTTTCATTATTTATATAAATTATCGTGGCATGCAACAAATTTCTGGTATGACATATATTTTTGGTTTGTAGCACTTGGACGAATGTATGTATTATCTTGGTTGTCGTGTGCGTGACAAACCAGTGGCAATATTGGACACCTGGTTTTAGCGTAATTTGGACAAGGAAATGAATAGATGGTTTTCAGATAAGCAAAGTTATGTTGCTGATCGATCTAAGATGAGATACCTACGTGGGGAACTGCCTGCACTTTATGGGAAGGATTGGAAGGACGTGAATCATATATACCTCCCCTTCAATTTCAAGGAGAAACATTGGGTAGCTCTGGAGATACAACTAAGTAAATGGTGTGTCACTGTATACGATCCCGACGTCAATTTGTTCAAATTGTCGGAAGTCCATAGGCTCCTTACAGGGTTGACATATATTCTTCCTGTCATGATAGCACAATATGAGCCCTTGGCAACAATTTATGAAGATAGGGGAAAAAATCCCCTAAATGTGACTCGTGTTTCTACATTGAAGAGAAACAAGAGAGGGTAAGTTGTTTACATAAATTGTTCAGTTTTTGGTGTGAAATTGGTTATAATATCAGCAAACCAACTACATTTTTTACTTGTGTGCAGGGGCGATTGTGGCGTCTTCACGATCAAGTACATAGAAATGCTAAGTTCCGGACGTCAAAACATCGTGAACGTGGGTGACAAATTTATGGATCAGTACAGAAAAAGGATAGCCGTTAGTATTTTCGATATGAACTGGTTTGAGTAGTGGAGGATATCTTATTCACTTTCATGTAAGCTTCACTATAGTTGGGATAGTGATAGTGTTGTATGATTCCTTGTTGGGTGGTTTTCACTAGAATTGACTTGTCTTGTTGACAATAACTTGTGTTGAAATTATTTTGGAAATCTAGCAAAATTGGTTGGTGCGATTCTTGTTTGCTTCTTCGTTGTAGATGCATACTTCCTGTCAGTGTTGTTCATAATTCATGCCAGTGAAGTTTCTTTATAATTTGCGTACATATGTTTTTTGTCACATTGTATAATCATATTGTCGGAAATATCTTTTTGTTTTTGTTGTTTTAGGGTACAATTTTTTTTTAAATATTATTTGTTTGTGTTTACCATTCTGTTGACCTTTTTAATAATATTTAATTTAGAATAAAAAGGGTAAGACATAACCCTATTTACCTTTCTTCGAAGTTCGAATGCTCCCAAAAGGCCCTCCGTGTTTACCTTCCAAAATTCCCTCCAAAAGAAGATAATTTCTTCTTCCCCAGAAGGCGACTCTGTAAACATCCATCATTGTTATCATACATTTTCTTCTTCCCCAGAAGGCGACTCTTCAACTCCTCCATCTTTCTCTATTAACGCTAGACTCGGTTTTTGCTTACTCTTGAAGTCCATTTTTTCTTACCAAGTCCATCTCCATATTTTCTTACTTACTCCCTCCATCTTTCTCCATTAACGCGACTCTGCAACTCCATTTTTACTTACTCGCCCCTCCCCGAACGTTTCCTTAACCTCTGAAGCGCGTTACAAAAGAACCCTAGAAAATGGCAGTGCTTAGAGACCGTAAAGAGTCGAGCCCAAAGAAGAGTGGAGAGAAAAGGAAGAGAAAAGAAGACGACATGCAGGTTCGAAAGAAGAAGAAGCAGAGAGACGAAGTGCAGGTGAAAGGGGAAAAAACTTCTAACAGTTCCATAGGAAAAAAAAACGGGAAGGGCGGGTCGAGGCCAAAAGCGATACTAGTAAAGGGAATAAACCCTTAATCTTTAAAGGGGATGTAAGTTGTCTACATTTTTTGTTTAGGGCTTAGGGTATTTTTTCAATTGTCATGTCACCCGTCTGAAATGGTTTACTTTGTATCGGGGGTGTTTTTTTAGGGTTTTTTGTTTTTTCATCTGTCGTCTGAGGCTTCTCAAATGGTTCAATTTCGTTTGTTTATGGTTATTTTCATTTGGCTTGTAGATTAGGTACAGTTATTTCAGAGGTGAACCTTTCTACGGAAGAATTAACATCAATTGTAGGGTGCACTTTGTTCATGAGATTGAAAACAAGTTGACACATGCGGATTGGCAACGGGTTTTGGATGGCCCGTTTGGAAAAGTTTTGAAAATGTTGCAGCAGGTATCATTTTCTTCACAGACATTGCATGTAGTTCTATTTAAGCAACTTGAAACCAGGTTCTAAGTGGGAGTTTTGGTATGAGGTGGCAGGAAAATAGTTGAGGTTTTCGATTAAGGAGTTCTCTCTCATAACTGGACTGAATTGTGGTGAACTTCCATTTGTGGATACTAAAACTGACGGGCTAGTAATGGAGCGATTTTTTGGTAGTCCTGGTGGTCCTAAGACGACAATACAAGATGTTTACAACAGATTTAAAGAACATCGTGAGTTGGACAACTACAAACTCAAGTTGGCACT
Organism: Rheum nobile; assembly: GCA_027886185.1. Classification (NCBI taxonomy): domain Eukaryota; kingdom Viridiplantae; phylum Streptophyta; class Magnoliopsida; order Caryophyllales; family Polygonaceae; genus Rheum; species Rheum nobile. The sequence goes on along the minus strand of WOAB01000236.1, from coordinate 1,861,000 downwards.
GTTGTTGATAGTTGAAGGTCTGTTGTTGGGAGGGGATAAGAAGAGGCTAGTAAAGCCGCTGCATGTTAGGTTGCTGGAGAATATGGATAACTTTTGGGATTATCCATGGGAAAGGGTTGCTTATGAAGAGCTTCATAAGTCATTGACCACAGCATTGGCCAAAAGGATGCAAACAGTAGAGAAGGCAAAGCTACTCTCCAACGCACCAAGAATTCCATATTTCATTCAAGGCATGCCAGTTGTGTTTCAGGTAGTTTTATTGCTTCAAATATTAATTACTTTATGCTATACTATGACCGGATGTTTGAATACCTATGTCAGGATCATGGTGAATATGCAAGAAGTTGTTTGTTGTTTGATTGACACAACATAGTAGTTTTCCAACATACTTTTATTTGCATTCCAGATAGTTTTAGGGTGACCTGATCTAAATTTGTAATGGTTGAAATATGAATTACTGAATGTGTTTTATTTGCAGCATAGTAGTATACTCTATGCTATACTATGACAGGATATTTGAGTACAGGGTGACAGGATCATGGTGAATATGCAGGAAGTTGTTTGTTGTTTGATTGACACAACATAGTAGTTTTCCAACATACTTTATTTGCATTCCAGATAGTTTTAGGGTGACCTGATCTAAATTTATAATGGTTGAAATATGAATTACTGAATGTGTTTTATTTGCAGTATAGTAGTATACTCTATGCTATAATATGACAAGATATTTAAGTACAGGGTGACAGGATCATGGTCAATATGCAGGAAGTTGTTTGTTGTTTGATTGACACAACATAGTAGTTTTCCAACATACTTTTATTTGCATTCCAGATAGTTTTAGGGTGACCTGATCTAAATTTGTAATGGTTGAAATATGAATTACTGAATGTGTTTTATTTGCAGCATAGTAGTATACTCTATGCTATACTATGACAGGATATTTGAGTACAAGGTGACAGGATCATGGTGAATATGCAGGAAGTTGTTTGTTGTTTGATTGACACAACATAGTAGTTTTCCAATATACTTTTATTTGCATTCCAGATAGTTTTAGGGTGACCTGATCTAAATTATAGGGTGACAGGATAAAATGAAATAATGTATCTTAATTTGCTAATTCTCAAACCGCTTGTTATTGTAGATATGGGTATGGAAAGTTGTGCCAACATTTGGTCTCCAATTTGCATCAAAGTTGAGTGGATCTGCAATGCCTCGAGGCTTTCGTTGGTTTTCAGATGAAGCCCCTGAACATGGAGTATTGGAGTTGTCTTTGGCTGATCCTACACATGTGGTTAAGCCCATTCTTATTCCCGATGAGGATGAGGTGGATAAGATGTCCGACTTCTACTATGTTGTTGAAAATGATGACCCACATTTTGACAAGATTGTGAAGGAAGCAATGAAGGATTTGAAAAAGAAGGGGAAGGGAAAGCAAGGAAAAGATGGAGCGAGGCCGAGTAATGCATCTGTGCAGTCATCAGAGGTGATAAGTCAGATGTTCAGAATGATGAAGATGATGGAAAAAGGAGTGCTTGATAGGATGGGAAGGCTGGAAAAGAGGGTATCAAAGGAGGAGGAGGTGCCTAAGCTCAAGAGTAATGGGAAATCAAAGAATTATTCGGATGAGGATGATTTTGAATCCTATGGTGAGTCTGATGAGGAAGAGGAGAAAGTTTATAAGGATGACCAGGAAACAGAAGATGAGGAGGTAGAGGATAAGGAGTTTGAGAGTGATGAGGTTGAGAGTGAGGATAATGATGATGATGATGATGATGATGATGATGATGATGATGATGATGATGATGGTGATGATGACGAATTTGGTGATGGTGATGAGGGTAATGACAATGAAGAACTTCCCCAGGGTGGTGACAAACCGAAGGAAGAAGTTTTTGATGAGGATAATGAAGTTGGTGATAATGAGAGTGATGGTGAGGAAGTTTTTGATGAGGATAATGAAGTTGTTGATAATGAGAGTGATGGTGATGGTGGTGACAAAGAGGTTGAGGTTCAGGAGGCTGAGGTGGAGAAGGTAGAGGTTGAGGTTCAGGAGGCTGCGGTGGAGAAGGTAGAGGTTGAGGTACAGGAGGCTGAAGTTCAGGAGGCTGAGGTGGAGAAGGTAGAGGTTGAGGTTCAGGAGGCTGAGGTGGAGAAGGTAGAGGCTGAAGGCAAAGAGGTATGAATATGCTCATATGAAAATTATCATATTATCATCACTACTATGAAATTATTATTTGTACGAGGTGACAAGATTTCTAGTGTGATGGGAGTTTTTATGTTTTACAAGAAAAGTATGGCATGGTGACGGGATTTGTACTCATGTATGACATGGTTATTATGATTACAGGATTTTGATAATTCCATTGAGGGTAACAATGATGTTGAGGGTGCGTATGGTGTTATGGCCATTGTCAAAGACATAAATGAAAATGTTGCTAATGATGGTGAAAAGGACCAGGAGCAGAATTTTACTAACGACATTGAAGGAGCACCGGAGGCTAAGGAGGAGGAGGTGGAGGTGTCCGCTTAACCCCCCCCCCCCCCCCTCAACCCTTCCTTTGTCGTCCCCGTCTCCCCCGGTTAGCGGTGCTTCGCCCTCCTCCCAGGTGGATGAGTTTCCGGTGTTGTCTCGGCCGCGCCCTGCTACTGGTGTGGCGCCCCCTTGTAACCCATCCCAGTTGCTGAACCCCCCTCCCCCTTCATCTTGATTTGGCCCCTGTAGCTGCTACTGGTGTGCCAGCAGATCCCAACCCCCTGTGCAAGGGAGTCCAGCAGCCTGCTCTATCTGTGGAGCCGGTGCTCGGTGCTGCTAAGCTGCCGGCCCTCCTTCTTACTCTGTCGCCGAGATATGTTGTTGCGACTGCTGGTCTTGTTAGCAGGCGAAACTCAGCTGAGCTCCCTCCCTCTGCCCAAGCTGTCAGGCGATCCTACTCTGTTGCTATAGCTGGAAATCGTGAGTCTTCTGCCCTCTTTCCACTCTTTTATGTTGAAGGGTATAAGAGTGGAATTATTGACTATAATGAGGATGACATTGCTGAGCAAGTTCAGAGGTGGAAACTTTGTCTTGTTGGTGCTGCTATGGGTGTTAAAATCCCATTTCATGCTATGAAAAAATTTGTGGAGGCTAGGTGGTCAGGTTGCTCTACTCTGCCCAGAGTTTTTCTGAATGAGGTTGGCCTATTTGTGTTCAGATTCCAGTATGAAGAAGATCTGAATTTGATTTTGAACGGGGGGCCATGGATGATTGGTGGCTCTCGTCCTCTTTTGCTTAGGAGATGGGAGAGGGGGATCACTATGGACACCACTTGTCTTTCATCTGTTCCAGTGTGGGTGACTTTGCCTGGGTTAGGGCTTGAACATTGGTCTGAGACATTCTTTCGCCATATTGGTTCTGCTATTGGTCGACCTCTCTTTACTGATAAGATCACAGCTTCTGAGGAGCGTGTTTCTTACCCGAGAATTTTGGTTGAGATATCGGCTTTGGAGCCTTTGATACGGGAAGTTACCCTTAGGGGATCTGATGGTAGCAGTGTAGTGCAGAGAATACACAACGAATGGGTTCCTTGGCATTGCTCTTCTTGTAAGGCTTTTGGTCACTCGCTTGACCATTGCCCGAATGTTGTGCAGCCGGCCTTAACACCTTCCCATGCTGAGCCTCTGCCACCTGCTGAGCCTCTTGGCGAGCAGACGCCCGCAACTGTCACTCCTTCCCAGCCCCATCCCCCCCTTCCTCCGCAGCTGCCCCGTCTGCTCCTTTGGCTGCTGCATCCCCCCCCCCCCCCCCTGCCTCCATCACCTCTATTGAGCTCTAGCCCCAGTAACCCCCCTGCCCGTAATCACTCTCGCCTTTGGAACCAAGTGGGCAGGAAATTCTACAAGCCTTACCGCCAGTACTCTAGGAGGGTTGCGCATCCGAGTGGGATTCCTCTGCAATCTCAGCTGCCCCTGCAATCTGACCTTGGAACCTTGAAAACAAATCAGCCTGGACTCCTGCCCTCTCCTCTTGTCACCCCGCAACAGCGCATTCCCCCTGATTCTCTTGTTCCTGATCCTTTATCTAGGATTGCTAGTTCTTCTCCTCAACCCCTTGCTCATCAAGACAACTCAAGGAGCACTGTCTTGCCGCCGCCTCCGTTCCTTTATGGATAGCATCCGTATTGGGTGTTGGAACGTTAGGGGACTCCATCAGTCCTCTCGGTAATCTGAGGTTAGGAACATTGTTCAAAAGCACTCTTTGAATGTTATGGGTTTGCTCGAGACAAGAGTCCGGCTGCACAGGGAGAAACGTATTGTTGGTTCCCTTCTGAAGGGCTGGAATTGCTCCTCTAATGTCCATCTTGGGCGCAATGGGCGTATCTGGGTACTATGGAATTCATCTTTGGTTGATATCACCGTTCTTGAGATATCGCAGCAGCATATCCACTGCCAGGTGAGGTCCTCTCGATCAACGGACTCCGTGTTGATCACTTTTGTTTATGGCTACAATGACAGACCAAACCGCCAACTCCTTTGGTCTGGCATCTCACAACTTCATGCAGCCATTTCTGCCCCTTGGATGGTGTTGGGTGATTTTAACACTATTCTCTACTCTTCTGAGAAGACTATTGCTGGTCAGCTCAGTTCTAGACCATGCTCGGATGAACTGCAGTCTCTTCTTGACTCTACAGGTTTATTTGACTTGAAATTTAGCGGTTGCTTCTTCACCTGGAATAACTGCCAGACTGGTAATGATCGTATTTGGTGCAAGCTGGATCGGGTCCTTATTAATAGCCAATGGCTGCTCTCTCTCCATCTCTCTGCTGCGTTCTTCCACCCGGCCTTACACTCTGATCATTCTCCTGTTACTGTGAGTTTGGGGGCGCCTTTGCCTGATATGCGCATTCCGTTCAGATTCATTAATAGTTGGGCCAACCATGAATCGGTCTCTGCTACTGTTGCTGACGTCTGGAATGATGTTGTGTCGGGCTTCCACATGTTCCAGGTGATTTCTAAACTTAAGTTGCTCAAGAATCATGTTAAGCGTTTTGGCTCTACTAAAATTGAAGTCCTTTCTGAGCGTATTGTTGAGGGTCGTAAATTGCTTGAAGCGGCCCAGCTTGCTTGTCAGTCTCGGCCTTTTGATGATAGTTGTCATAACATTGAAAAAGAGCGCAAGTTATCTCTCAAGAAAGACATGGATTCCATGGCTTCTATGACTGCGCAACTGGCAAAGCTGAAATGGATGCGATATGGCGACCACTCGTCCTCCTACTTCTATAATCAGATTTGTTGCAGGCGTTTTGGGAACTCTATCCCTCTCTTAGTTGATTCTGATGGGAGGCACATTTCCTCGCATTATGACATATCCGCCCACCTGGTCGAGTATTTTGAGAAGCTTATGGGCACTTCTATTCAGCCATTTGCTTTCTGTGCAGACTACCTTGCAAGGTCTGCACACCCCTAAATCGTCCTTCATCTCTTGGCTTGCGCTCAATGAACGGCTCCCTACTAAAGACCGTGTGAAGAAATGGACTCCTATCTCTGATGAAACGTGCCCTCTTTGCTTGCATGACAATGAATCAAATATGCACTTCTGGAGCCACTGTAGGTATGTTTCTCTTTGCCTCCGCAAGCTTCTCTACTGGTTGTATTGGGTTCTTGGAAACAACACTTTCAGCATCTATCAGTGCATTACTGACCTCGCCCTCACCCCCGGATACAAGTGTGCTGAATCTGAAACTCGTAAGTTGGCTATTACCACCTTTATTTATTGCATCTGGAGCAGCAAAAATAGTGCCATCTTCAAAGGTATTCAGGTATCTGTGAACTCCCTTTTTGACAGAGTTACTGACACAGTAACCAAGGAAATTCTCGCCAAATGGAAGAAGTTTGACAGCAAGACGATGCTTTGGCTTAGACGTCTTTATATTTTGTGATCTTGCACTCTTGAGCTTGTTTGTTTGGCTCCTTTTGGTCTGGTTCTCTATTTGGGGGGGGGGGGGAGGGGTTCCTTTAACTCTAACCACTGCGGAATGTAGTATTTTTATAATTATGTTGCATGCGCAGGCTGTATCTCATTTCTGATCTATATAATGATTTACCTTCTTTAAAAAAAAAAACAATTCAATTATTTATTGGGAAAGTTGGATATTATTGTTCTTCATACTCCAACTTAAGGAAAGGTATTGAAATATTAGGATAATATCTTGTATATTTTATATATCTTCTTGTTACCTTAAATTCTACTCCGTATCTTGTAAAGATTTGTTTAGGTTAGAATCTTTTGTCTTATGCCAACCTTGTCTTTATATGCTGTACGTTCATTCAATGAAAGGGCAGAGAAAAATATTTCTCCCATTGATCTTTTTGCTTCTCAGTTAACAGATCGAAATAATTCTGGGCTGATTTTTCTTGTCAGAGTTGGCATTTTGTTCGTGGCCTGTGAGTTAGTACTATATTTAGCAATAAACATTTTTAATTATAAGAGTTTACCTATAAAAAAATACCATGTTTATTTTGTATAGGGTCCGAATGAGCGGTAGAGCACTCCCCATAAGTTTTACTCCCTCCGTCCCATAATATTCGTCATGTTTTCATTTTAGACGTTTTTTTTTTGTTTGTCTTATTTTATTTTATTTTCTTTTCTATTCATCTTTTCTTTTCAACATTATTTTATTTGGGGGTTCTTTTTAACTCAAATCACTGTGAAATGTAGTGTTTTTATAATTATATTGCGTGCGTAGGCTGTATCTCATTTCTGATCTATATAATGATTTACCTTCTTTAAAAAAAAAACAATTCAATTATTTATTGAGAAAGTTGGATATTATTGTTCTTCATATTCCAACTTAAGGAAAGGTATTGGAATATTAGGATAATATCTTGTATATTTTGTATATCTTCTTATCTTAAATTCTACTCCGTATCTTGTAAAGATTTGTTTAGGTTAGAATCTTTTGTCTTATGCCAACCTAGTCTTTATATGCTGTACGTTCATTCAATGAAATTCAATGAAAGGGCAGAGAAAAATATTTCTCCAATTGATCTTTTTGCTTTTCAGTTAACAGATCGAAATAATTCTGGGCTGATTTTTCTTGTCAGAAGCATTTTGTTCGTGGCCTGTGAGTTAGTACTATATTTAGCAATAAACATTTTTAATTATAAGACTTTACCTATAAAAAAATACCATGTTTATTTTGTATAGGGTCCAAATGAGCGGTAAAGCACTCCCCATAAGTTTTACTCCCTCCGTCCCATAATATTCGTCTTATTTTTATTTTGAATGTTTTTTTTTGTTTATCTTACTTTATTTTATTTTCTTTTTTATTCATCTTTTTTTTCAATATTACTTTATTTGGAGGTTCCTTTTAACTCTAACCACTGTGAAATATAGTATTTTTATAATTATGCTGTGTGCGCAGACTGTATCTCATTTCTGATCTATATAATGATTTACCTTTTTAAAAAAAAAAACAATTCAATTATTTATTGGGAAAGTTGGATATTATTGTTCTTCATACTCCAACTTAAGGAAAGGTATTGGAATATTAGGATAATATCTTGTATATTTTGTATATCTTCTTATTACCTTAAATTCTATCTTGTAAAGATTTGTTTAGGTTAGAATCTTTTGTCTTATGCCAACCTAGTCTTTATATGCTGTACGTTCATTCAATGAAAGGGCAGAGAAAAATATTTCTCCAATTGATCTTTTTGCTTCTCAGTTAACAGATCGAAATAATTCTGGGCTGATTTTTCTTGTCAGAAGCATTTTGTTCGTGGCCTGTGAGTTAGTACTATATTTAGCAATAAACATTTTTAATTATAAGAGTTTACCTATAAAAAAATACCATGTTTATTTTGTATAGGGTCCGAATGAGCGGTAAAGCACTCCCCATAAGTTTTACTCTCTCCGTCCCATAATGTTCGTTCTGTTTTTATTTTGGGCGTCTTTTTTTGTTTGTCCTATTTTACTTTATTTTTTTTTTTTATCCATATTTTCTTTCCAACATTACCCTTATTCATTTCATCTTTTATCCAAAATACTACACATCCAATCATTCACATCAAATCATTCTCACCTACCATCTTCATCCATCTCAAACTCCATTAATATCCACCATTTTTATCCATAACCTAAAACTTAATAAACCATATTACATTAACCTAATTAATTAAAAATTAATTAAACTAACAAAATTAACCAAACTACTCCTAAATCCATTAGCTTAACCCAAATCCATATTTTTAACCAAACTAACCCAAACCCATATTTTAACCTAACCCAATATCTCTAACCCATATTAACCTACCCCCTAATCTACCCATGCCATTTAACCCGGCCTAATCTACCCAGCCCAATTAACCGAAACCCTAATCTACCCAGCCCAGCCCATTTCCCACCCTAACCCTAAATACCCTAATCTGCCTCTCACTCTTCACTCACAGCTCTCTCGTCTCACTCTTCGCTGCTCTCTTCTCTGTCTCCTCTCGCATTCTCTCTGAAACCCTAGATCTGAGCTCTCTCGTCTCCTCTCTCGTCTGAGCTCTCTTCACCTCTAGATCTCATTTGTGCTCTCATCTGACCTCTCACTCTCCTTGAAGGTGTCTCTCCTTCTCTACTCTCTCGTCTGAGCTCTCTCTCTCTCTCTCGTATGAGCTCTCTCTGAAACCCTAACTCATCTGAGATCTCGATGTGTTGCAGATCTGCTCGCCGGCGGTTAATCTGCTCCGGCTGTCCCCAAAACACTGAAAAAGCTTGCTCCTCGTCTAGATCTATCCATATCTCCCAAAACCCGCCCAAAAAAACCCTAAATCTCAGATTTGAGTGCTTTGAAAACCCTGGTCCCCTGGGTTCCATTCTCTGTTTGCATTCATGGGTGATTCGGACCTATTTAAGTCCGATGGGTCCTGGACTTCTGATGCACTTTTTGTTGCTTGCTCTAAAGCTCCACAGTGCGAGTGGGGTGGCGATTGTGTTGGGGATCACAGCTTCACTCCTGTTGGCTCAGAGGAAACTGTGGAGGGGATGATGCGGGAAGAGCCCCCAGAGATCGTTGAGCTCCCTGCTACCCCTGAGTTCGTTGAGCTCTGTCCTACCCCTGAGATCGTCGTCCTCCCTGATTCCCATGAGATTATTGTAATCCCTGATTCCTCTGACGATGAAGCTGCGGGAAGAATCGTCCCCGATTATGGTGATGTTGCCTCTAATTCTGATTTTTAGCTAAGTCTCACTCTTTTTAAGTTGTTTATGCATGGGTACTTTTGCTGAGATTATTGCTCTGAATTATGCATGTTGTTGAATGAGTTTGTTGTGCTGTTGACTGAGACATTGGTATTTTGTTTTGTTGTTGCTGTTCTGATACTGAGACATTGGTATTCTGTTTAAGTTGATTCTCTGTTTTGGTGTTTTGGTGTGTTGGTGTTCTGTTTTGGTGTTGTTGTTCTGATGTTGGATTATGTTGTGTTGCCTATGTTAGGTAATCGGTGATGATGCGTGATAACTGTGATGCAAAACCTTTATGTTCACTGGACTTCTGATGTGCCATGGCAACACTGTGTCACATGTAATTGATTGATGCTTATGTGTATGTTAAGGTACTGTGATTGGTATTGTATCTATGAGGGTTATGGGGACATCCGAGATTATTTATGCATTTCAATGATGAAGTCTTGAAACTGAGATGCAATACTTTTAATGTCACTGCCTTAATGTGCCATAGGAACACTTTTACATGTGGTTGATTGTTGCTTATGTGTATGTTGAGTCTTGTGATTGGTCTTGTGTCTATGATGGCAATGGGGACATTTGAGATTATTTGTGCATTTCAATGATGAAGTATTTTTGCTGAGATGCAAGACCTTAATATCACTGCCTTAATGTGCCATAGGAACACTTTCACATGTGATTGACTGATGCATATGTGTATGTTAAGGCCTTGTGATTCGTCTTGTGTCTATGATGGCTATGGGGACATCTGAGAAAATCTACAATTGTGATTATTTATGCATTTCCCTTGTCTGGTTTGTCCCGAAATATTTGTCCTAAAGTTCTAAAAGCTCTTGTGATTGGTGGTGTTATTCTCTTTGAGTCTATCTATGATGAAGTCTTGAAACTGAGATGCATTCCATGCATGTTCATTGTCTTTGTGTGCCATTGGAACACAGTCAAATGACTGATTGATGCTTATGTGTATGCTAAGGTATTGTGAATGGGTTTGTGTCTATGATGGTATTAGGGACATCTGAGAAATGCATTGTCATTGTTGTGCCATTACTTGTGCTTGTTTACAAAATTACACAAGTTCTTGCTACCTTACAAAATGTTCAATCTTTGTCATATATTGCTAAAAAAACTGACTGTCTTCAAGTGCTTCTTCAGTGTCTTGATCTTCAACTTCTATTGTCCCTTGTTGACTCTGTTGACCTGCTATTGATGTTCCTGCTTGATGTGCACCCCCATGCACTATGTCCCATGCTTCTATGATAGCCCACATAGGTGCCTTGATCTCTCTTGGTAGATTTCCTTGAGCCATTAATTTCTTCTTGTTTACATGTGGCAAATCATACTCATTGCCTCCCTTGCATTTAAGTATTTCATTCATAACAAATTGTAGTGTCATCCACACATCTCTTAGAGTTATAGGGGCCAATTCAAAAAATGTTTCATGCACTGCTTCTATCATATGATCAATACTTTTTGGCATCTTCTTGTGCATGAGTGACTGAATGCTTCTGAAAAATCCTAGATCTAAGATGTTTACATCTGGACTATTAGCTGGCTGTTGTATTAAGATGAAAGTGAATCCATCCTGAATGTATACCTGTTGCCATTCTGGATCTCTTTGAGTTATATGGGCATTTGCATTGTCTTGTTGTATGAATATAACTCTTTGAGCTCCATCTTGTGGCCATTTTGCCTTGATTGCTGGAATGATTTGGTTTATCAACATGTTCCCTGTCACTTGTTTGTTGACTGATTCAACTAGCTTTGTAACTAGTGTCCCCTTCTCTCTGTTTTTGGATGACCTCTTTGCTGCTTGTTGATATGTGAATGGAAAGATTCCTATCTTCCCATCAAAAATGCATTGTCCCTCTGCATCAAATATAGGCCTTGCTACAACTGCAGTGAACATAACTTTGGAAATGAATTTAGATGAATTTGCAGCTCTGTACTTGCCCCTTTTATTCTGTGCTAGATATACTCTCTGTGATTTCTTTAATAGAAAAAACCACTTCTCATCCAAGTGTACAAAATCAAACACTGGATAATACACTGATTTTTCTTCTACTGTATCCCTACAAAGTAACTTCAGTACTCAATCCAACCTAGCCTTCTTATGTCCCTCACTCAAACCAAGATGGATTGGATTTGTATGTGGCTTTATTGTACTTTGCTTGACCATCCTATGCACTTTGGTCTTTGAAAGACTAAGCTTGTTAGCTAAGTCTCTAATGCATGACCTGTCTCTCATGCCCAGTGCTGTGATTGAATCCATCTCTACTTGAATTCCTTTTCTACCACAGTTGTGATATTTTGTGCTTAGATTATACATATGTTGTGCATTATGTTGCTTCTTTAATGTGTTCCAAATTCTGCCTATGCACCTTGTTGACATGTTGAACTCTTGTGCAACTTTGTTTATTGCACCATGTGGTAATTGTCCCTCTTTAGATCTTGTTAGCAGAGCATTCAATATGTGCATTTTTTTATCACTGTTGAGCCTGGTATTATGTGTTGGCTGATGATGTTGTGTTGCCTCTGTGTTATGCTCTGCTTCTGATGACTGTCCATCTTCATCTTCTGGTTCCTGGTTGAGATCAAAGCTATGTTCATCTTGTTCCATGTCCCCTGATGACTGTCCCTCTTCGAACTCTTCTCCATCATAAATGTACTGTTCATCTGGAAGTGGAGCTTCATTTAAGTCCCATAAAGCTGAGGTCATGACACCACCAGGCTGTGATGCAGAGATTGTTTACTTGCTTAATTTTGCTCTGAATTTTATTGAAGCTTTGAATGTAAATTCTGTAAATTCCTTTGGGAATGTTGTAATCCCCTTTTATACTCTGTTTAGGGGCAATTTTGTCAGGGCAATTATGCCCTAAGTCCCCTACATAATTCCCCTTTTGTTTAGGGCAATTCTGTCCTTAAGTCCCCAAAATTTATAAGTGATCTGTGTGTCCCTAATACTCCCCTTTCATTGGCTGAAATTTGATCTGTGGTCAATAACCACAGATTGCACTGTAGCAGGTCATGTCCCCTTTTGTATTGTCCCTAATTTTCTTAATTAAAGAGCTTTTTGTACTTTAGGACAAACATTTCGGGACAAAGGGAGTATGATTTTTCTCTTTCCATAAGCATCTTTCTCCATTATCCCTTCTTCCTAGATGGCTAGATCGATTATTTTCTTCATATATTTTGTTATAATTTTCCTAGATTATTTTTCCTATGTTAATTTCTTATACCGATTTATCATGGTGTTAATTTTATAGACCTTTTATCTAACTATATTTCGTAAATCAAATTCTAACCTTATCTTAAAAAAGAAATTACATGTACATGGATTAAACCATTTAAGGCTCCATTTCCTATATAAATATATTGTTATTATTATTTTTATCATGTTAAATATTTCTGAAGTCCACTTGGCGTAATTAAAATAACCCAACAACCATTTAATAAAACAATGTCTCATGTATTTATATATATATATATATATTTTTTTTTTTGTGGTGAAATGTCTCATGTATATATTCTACGAGAGTGTTTTTCACATGTATAACTTGATTGTCAATTAGACCAACATACAAACTGTCAAAAAGAAAAATGACTGACAAGTCCTAATCAATTTATTTAAGCTCAAGTGGTTTTTCTCACCCTTGTGAATTAAGCAACGTAACTGAAACCACGCACTTCACGATATTAATCATGGACGTGGCAAGTGACCAACCTTACATATATACACATATTCTATTAAAATAATTTCCTCATTTGTAGCTAATGCCCAAAATCGATCTCTCTATTAGCTGAAATCCAACCGACACCCGTCAGCATTCATCTATAAATAGCAGTAGCATTTTATGCAGCATGGCTCAACTACATAAACTAATCAGCAGCAGCATCCCTTATTCCCTTTTATATTTATATATATCAGAAATTAAATAAAGAGAAAATGGGAGTGAAGGTGCATGGAGCAGCAAGAGCAGCGTGCCCACAGAGGGTGATGGCTTGTCTCATGGAGCTCGACGTCGAGTTCGATCTCGTCCACGTCGACCTCGACTCCGGAGACCACAAGTCTCCCGACTTTCTAACCCGTCAGGTTGAATATTTTTAATTTGCGTAATTACTTTGTTAAATACACCGGCCTCTGATTAATTAGCATATATAAAATATGCAGCCATTTGGACAAGTTCCAGTGATCGAAGACGGACATTTCCGGCTCTACGGTACGTACAGGCATATATATACACACGAGGAAGGACGGATCGGATCATAATGGATACTTAGGTGTCAACGTGCAAATACCGAACAAATTAAAAATTAATATACATATAAACAAAAATTCATATATTTTGTTAAAGTGTATAAATTTTTACTTATATATATTAATTTTCAGTTACATATATGGTCACACACTAAAAAATATGTGCACATACTTATATAAACTTGTATAAATTCTAAAATTGAACGTGCCATCATAAACATTTACATAGGAAAGTCATACACATAAACATATGCTTGAGTGAAACCAATTATAGCTATATAGTACATGTACAACCGTACTTGTTTTTAGCCCGCGTCCATTTTACATTAATTTTCTTTCATCATCATTATTCTTGATCAGTTCCATCATTGTTTATATATTTCCATATTTTGGGACTCTTTTACAGGTTTCTTAATATGGCACAATACATATTGGATTTTTTTCATGCTCACAAAGTACATATAAACTTTTTTATATAACGTTTTGTATAATATATACTCCGTATCATGTTTATATTTTAGGGTCCGAGTGAAACGTAAAGCACTCCCCATAAGTTTTTTAATGGTGCGTTTTGATGTCTGGAAAACCATAGCATTCTTAGGACTCGTTTGATTTGAATTTATGAATATAGTAGACTAGATTCATTTCATTTCCGTTATCATTTTCACAATTCAAACCAAACGGGCCCTTAGTCTTACTCACGGTCATGGGTGTGCATCGGTCTAAATTTGCATGGACTAGACCTACACGAATTATAAACTAATGGTTTTTCTAGTGTGTGCACATGGACACACACCAAAATTTTCATGTTTAGAAATAATATTTTTTAGCTACTAATCTATCTTTTTTTTCTAAAATGGTTTATCATTTCTATTTTAGGAAATAATTTTTCAAATTTAACTTCTTAATATGTACATATGAACACACGCTAGAAAAACCGGAACTAAAATTTGGTGGAGGGAGGAGAAGATAAAATTATGAATCATAATTTTCCCCCTAAATTAATTTGCTTTTATGTTTTACAGAAACTTAAACAAAATCGGGTAGGGTTTAAAACATTTTGAGATTAATTAAGACATTAAATTTGATGAGGTTATAAATGTGGTGGAGTTAATATTAATTGGCAGAGTCAAGGGCAATCATAAGGTACCTAGCAGCGAAGCACGCGGACAAGAACCCAAAGCTGCTAGGCAGGAGCCTGGAGGAGCGAGCCATGGTGGACCAGTGGCTGGAAGTGGAGGCCCACAACTTCAACGACCTCGTCTACACCATCGTCCTCCACCTCCTCGTCTTCCCCCGCACGGGCCAGCGCTCCGACATGGGCCTCGTCGAGTCCTGCAAGCTGAAGCTCGAAAGGGTCCTCGACGTCTACGAGGACCCTTTCATGTCTAAAATCCTTACTCCTCCCCTGACTTAGCGTATGATTGCATATATGATCGTCTTTATGTAGGGCCTCTAGCTAGCTTGACATTATTGTTGTGGACTTGTGGGTTAAAAAATCCCAAGTTCTTCCGTGAAAGTCTGGACCAATACACAAATCCAATAAAGTTTTATCTTAAAATTAATTGACTATAGTAAAAGTAGTTCATAAATCTTATATACTTATGTCCCAACTCCCAACTTTAAATATGAGATATTTATATTTTAACAAGTACATGTAAGTGCAACGGACGGACAATTGATCAGGCACAGTTAACACTTGGACAAACGGGTGTGGGTGACATCTCAATCTCTTTATAGTGAGACCCAACAAACTCAAAAAAAGGACTCAGGACCAATCCGCTCTAATACCATGTTAAAGTCCGTGGACTGATCAAGAAAGGGACGTATACATCCATGCACAAGCCCACCATAGCATTACTTTGATCATAAATAATAAATTCAATAATTTAAACTTTTATTATTATTTTAATGGTGATCGACTGTAGCCCCTACTTAGATCCGCATTGTCTCTTATGACACAAAATGCTTGTCTACTTTCATTTATGTAAGCAAACTAGCTTTAATAAAAAATCGGCGAAAAACCGCACACTTCTTTTTTTTTACCTCGCACTCTACCCTGGACGGCAGGAGGTGCCGCCCAGGAGACCCTTCTAAAAACCGGTCTGACTCTGGGCGGCAATAGGCGCAGCCCAGACAAATCGGGTTTTCGTAAAACCCGGTTCAGAGTCTGGGCTGCACCTATTGCCGCCCAGATTTTTTTTGGGGAGAACCCGATTAAGGAATTTATTTTATTTATTTAAATAAAAATAGATTGGTTTTTTTGAACCCGGGTTTAAAATTTGAATGTGGGCGGCACCTATTGCCGCCCAAAATTGGTTTTTAAAATTTGAACGTGGGCGGCACCTATTGCCGCCCAAAATTGGTTTTTAAAATTTGAACGTGGTGCCCATTGCCGCCCATAAGTGGTTTTTAAAATTTGAACGTGGGCGGCACCTATTGCCGCCCACCTTTAACCCTAAAAAAAATCCAAGTCGGCGATATTTAGGGCCGCCTATGTCGTCTTCTCCGTTACCCAGAGGAAATCTTTTCCGAGCACCCACAGCGAAAATTCCAAATCGATGGCGAATTCCGGTGAATTTTTCATGGAAGATATATGGGCGGCGGTTGACAAGGATGAAAACCAGATGGCGGCGGTGGGAGATCTCGGCGGCGACGGCGGTGGCGATCCACTGGACTCGACGGCGGAATCGACGGCGACGGCGATGAATCTTTGTTTCGTTGGCGGTCGCGATGGAGGAGTCGACGGCGGCGGCGGCAGGGGAGGCGACGAGGCGGAGGGAGCTGGGCTGCACGAGGTGCCGCCCAAGACCGGGGAGAAGGGGATTTCTGGGTTGCACGAGGTGTTGCCCAGGACCGGGGAGGAGGGGATTTCTGGGCTGCACGAGGTGCCGCCCAGCTTGCCGGCAAGCATGGAGGTTTCCGGCGTGGTGGTTTTGGGCGAGGAGGAGAGATTGCCGGCTAGGACCGAGGAGGTGGATATCGGGGCGGACAATGCCATCGGCGTGTCGGTAGCGGTTGCTATGCAGGCGATGGATGATTTGGCGGAAATTCTCGTTCGTCAAAAGCGCAAATATGAACGGAGGCCGACCGTATTGGTATGATGTTTATAATTTTTAATTTGTTAAATCTAATTTATTTAATTAAATTGTTACTGTAATTGTAGATTTGTAAACTTAGTGTTTATTGTATTTAATCATAATTAAAAAATACAATATAGGTAATAGGCTAAATTTTACTGTTAAATAATATTAAATATATTATCGTAATAAAAAATAAAAAATTTAATATATTGATTTTATAAGAAAACAATTTTCTTTAACAATTGTTAAGGTATATATAACTAGGTTGTATTGGATAAAATGAAAATAGTTATATTTCTTATGGCAAAATAGGATGTATTGGGTAAAATCAAACAGTCGGATCGAGACAGTCGCTCTACTACTGCATCTGCTCGCAAGAGGAGGGTTGTGGGTGTATCGCAGGACACAGAGGTGCTTAGTGAGGACGATGTTGGTCCCGTCTGTTCAGATGAGGACGTGGTTATGGAGGACTTTACTACCGACCCTTCTACTATCCCTGAGGATCCGGAGTTTAGTACCGACCCAACAGAGCAGCAGCCACCTCAGGAGGACCCACCTCAGGAGGACTCACCTCAGCACCAACCACCTCCGTCAGAGCCACCTCAGGAGGAGCCACCTCAGCAGCAACCACCTCCGCCTGAGCCACCTCAGCAGGACCCAGCTCTGCAGTTTCCAGCTCAGCAGGCCCCACCTCCGCCTGAGCCAGCTCAACAGGCCCCACCTCTGACTGAGCCACCTCAGCAGGCCCCACCTTCGCAGGACCCACCTCAGCAGGCCCCGCCTCCGCCTGAGCCAGCTCAGCAGTTTCCTTCTGTGTTGAGGAACTTTGATACGCACATTGCGGAGCTAATATGGAGGAAGGCGTCATTGGACCCTCCAGAGGACGTTGTTAGGACTTTGAGGGTTCAGAAACGGCCTACACAGTTTGTGTTTTGGAGGGATCGTATTCCCAGAGGGGTCCCTGAGGAGGGTTCCTTGTTTTGGATTGTTCAGCAGACGGGGTTGACCGGTTTACTTGATTTTCAGTTCGTCATGGCTGATCACACCCTCATTTCAGCGTTCGTTGATCGATGGCATCCAGAGACGAACACCTTTCACTTTCCCTGGGGCGAGATAGGTCCTATGCTACATGACGTTATGATGATTCTAGGGCTGCCGATTGAGGGATTTGAGGTGACGTCACCATGGACCGGTCAGGATAGCGAGCTGGCGGAGTGTGAGGCCTTGTTCGAGTATCTATTTGGGATAGATTCGGAGTACAGCTTAGATGAGGATGATGCTGACATGGTTTGTGACCTTAGGAAGGGTTGGGTCAAGCAATTCCAGTTAGCGAGGCATGTGTTGAGGATGATTGAGGAGGGTCCCTACCCAGAGGATATAGCAGCCGGTTTCTTATAGCACACCATGTCGACTAGTATCTTCGTTGACAAGTCAACGAATGAGCTGAAGACTACATTGCTACCTCTTTTTGTGGACTGAGAGCGTGTCGTTCATACTGCTTGGGGCACCGGGGTTCTGGCTCTCCTTTTTAGAAACCTCAGAGAGGCTTCTCGACGCGGAGCTGCACAGTTCACCGGTTGCGCACGTCTCTTAGAGGTAGACTTTTATTATAGTTAGATTGTAATTTAAATCATGAATATACTGTGTTTAATTGTTTATAACTAATGGCTTTCGTCCTCCGTACGCAGGTTTGGATTTGGACGTACTTTGTATACTTCCCGGGCAACCCTAACCTCAAGGAAGGTGCGGACGACGATATTCGATGCGCTGCACAATACTGTATTGGCCGGACCCTTGTCCGTTTAAGTCGCAACCAGTTACACTATAGACGGATACTGGACGAGTATAGGCCAGAGGATGTACGTATTCTTATTCCATTTTAATATACTTAAAGATAGGCTTAATGAGTTAATATATGTTTTGTCTTTTGGGGTTAATTGCAGATACGGTGGATGCCGTATGAGGGTCTTGATTTTCGAGGTGCTCACAGGGCCTCCACGTATCGAGGGACTATTCGGTTTCTCGGTGTAGAGGAGGTGTACATGCCGGATAGGCTTACCCGACAGTTCGGTTATCGACAGAGCAGGCCCATCGATATCATAGAGCCTCTGGCTGCAGTGCGTCCTCATGATTTTAGGAGGACGAAGCGATACCAATTGCACTTTGACCCGCGTTGGCACATGTGGGACCAGCTTGAGCATCGTCTTTGCCCCCACATCTTGACGAGTCCTCCTGCCATGATGGATTGGGATGTCCATGACGCGTACCTAGACTGGTATCTACATGTATCGCATCCTTACGTGAGTCCGAGTGTGCCAGTACAGCCTCGTATTTGTAGAGGACCACCTCCGGCTATCAACTTGCAAAGGGTATGTTTTTTGTCCCATTTTATTCTTATTAATTATTTTAGGAAAGTCTATGTATTTAAAATGTTTGTTTTCATTTGCAGCGTGTGACGATGAGCAAGGCGCATCTTCAGAAGCTTATAGAGGCAGGTGGTTTAGGGTGTGGTTTAGGGTGTTTGGAACACTTTCAGCATATATATGACCTCCTTTCCAGTGACGTCATCCTTGTAGCTCCTCCGCTTGTACGGGCTTCACAGATGCCTTCCCAATCCTCTAGTGCAGGCGAGACTATATTTGATAGAGAGATGGCCGAATCGGCCGAATCATCTAGGATGGCGGAAGAGCGTGCAACAGCTCAGCAGGCAGTGTCTCAATCGACGCCGGTGGTTCCTCCAGATTGGGCACCGGGCATGGATTCGGGTGTGTCCTTGGGTACTGATTCTGCGACTTTAGTTGTGTCCTTGGATAGTGAATCAGAGAGTTTGTAGAATATTTATATCTAGTTTGACTTCTTTGTTCATTCGTATTGATTTTTTTATATTTTGTTCCGTTATTTCTAGAACAAATCGATGATCAATTAGTTAAAAGACAAAATATCCAACATTCTAAAAAACACATACACATTCTAAAAAAAAAATCCTAAAGGAGGGTGAGCCTACAATGACCAATGAATGGCCCCATCGAACATTCTAATTTGCCCCTTCTCCTCGCTGCATCACAGAAAAACTTAAAATCTACAAATTCCGAAATTTGAAGATTCCATGTTTTTCTGTGCTGCAGCTAGGAGAAAGGGCAAATCAGAAAGTTCGATGGGGACCATTCCTTGGTCATTGTAGGCTCACCCTTCTTTAGGATTCTTCAGGCATTGAGGTTTTGTTATTGCCTTGTGACCATTATCATCTTGACCGAGTCAATAGTTGTAAAGAAGGATGAGCCTCCCAATTACCAGGTCGATCATGCTAATATGCTCCTTCTCCGAGCTGCATCACAGAAAAACTTGAAATCCTACAAATTTCGAAATTTGAAGATTCCATGTTTTTCTGTGCTGTAGCGCGGAAAAAGGAGCATATCGGCATGTTCGACCGGGTAATAGGAGGCTCATTCTTCTTTAGAACTCTTGACTCGGTCAAGAGGATAATGGCCACAAGGCAATCACATCCTTCTTTATAACTAATTTTGTGTTGCCCATAATCCCCGATAATATATCTTCCTCTTCAACTTCCAATTTGAACCCTAAAGCGTCTCGCACAGCTTGTGGAGCTTATCTCTTTCCCGCAACAATGAATTGTTGGAAATGCAGGACGACGAAGCCATACCACCCCACGATATTGATTTCTTGAATCTGAATAGGCATGTTGGGCGAAAAATACATGAGTAATAGGTGTAACCTTGGATGTGAAAGAGATGAAGTTGGATGTGGTTTTTATAGGCATGTTGGGCGGCATGAGGTGCAAACCCGGTGTTCCAGTCACCATTTACACAGAGTCTGTACACCCGAAGCGTCATATACCAAGTCTTTTAGAAGATTCGGAATCTGAGGTGGACAACGGTAGCTCTGATGATGGCGGGGAGACCGATCCTGATGAGGATTAGATAGCTTTTTATGATTCATGTTCAACTAGTGTACGCTTTAATGTTTACGTGTGCGTGTATTTGTTAATGATTTCCAAGTAATATTATTGTCTCGTATTGCATTTTCCCGAATCAACACCAATTCGAATAAAAACAAATGATTATAAAAACAATATACGGTCAATCTCAATCAAACTTTCCCACAAAATGAATTACAATAACATATATAAAGTCAATTACAATCCAAAAAACCTAGGTAAGTATGTTAGGTCGCCCTTATTCCGCTCGCTCATCTACATAACTCTTGAACATATACTTAAAGCGCTCATGACTATCCCATCCATCAACACTTGGATCCTTATAAATGAGCCACTGCCTCGGAGGCGGTGGAATTGGACAACGATCATTAACAAGCCAAATATGTAAACATAAACGATAAAATTATATAACAATTTTTGAAAGAATAAGTAAATACCAGAGAGTAGCGCTCCACGTACCGGTACGTAATGGTCTCTCCTGCCTACATCTGCTATCGCATAAACCTTTGTCGGAGGCTCAGCACTCGAGGGTGCCCACAATGGAAGACATGTGTGCGGTCCAAACCATGATAAGACAACAACCGCCACTTGGTGTTCCGTGGCAAACACCAAACCAGTAATAGGCATTATACACCAGAAGTTTGTTGTGCACGGTGATGCAATATAATTCAATCTCCTAACAAATGCTTCCACCGTCAACTCTTCCTCCCCAAGCATCGCTACGTAGTTGGCTGGATGTGTCTGGACATGCTTCGAAAGCTCTAACCGGACATCAACGTACTCCTCTTCTCGGCAACCTAGCAAAACGGCAAGGGAACGAAACCCGCAATGACCATCGCCTTTGACACTTTGTACCCTAGAAATGTATGCGAGCATGAAATGATCAATATTCTCGTGCCCCCAGTTGAAGCCGAGATACTTTAACGACTTGCTTGAACCCGATTTGGACTTGTTTGAAGCAGATTTTGACTTTCCAGGTTTAGTGGCACTCCCCTTTGCTGTTGAAACTCCACTGCGAGGTCGTCCGCTAGAAGGACATCCTTTCGATCCCACAGACGCTCTTGATCCCACGGACGATTTCACATTGGTCGTCTCTTTCTCTACAGGCGCATCCTCCTCTTCCACTCCCAGCTCCTCATCCATATTCTTCATATTCTGCTTCTTCTTCATCTTCTTACTTTTTGCATCCACATGCTCGTCCCAACCCATATTCCTCTTGGTGCCGGTCTTTCTCGCATTCATCCTAGGCCTCCCCTTCTTGGTCTCACCACATGGCGGGTCTTGAATTTGGCACGATGTAGGGTCAGTTGACTCACGCCACTTATCCGTCATCTTCTTCAACAGAAATCCATCAACTTTCCCACATAAGAACTCTTCAACGAAGTCCTGCACCGTGACATTATCCGTTGTGATTGCAACACCATCATCGACATCAAGATCCTTAGCATCCACCCCTTCCCATCTGATCTGCTTCCAGAAAATATCAACTTCTCCAAGCACTAACGGGTAACCCGTCTCCACATAGACCTTAATTGTGTGTGGGCAAGGCAGTCCTAGTGTGGACTTCCACCAAAAATCATCACATTTGTCCCCAATTTTCCCCTCCTTTGCTAACACAGCTTGGGCATACAACATTCTCAAGCATTTCTCAGAGCATTTTTCAAGGATGCGCTTGAAGAAGACCTTAACCCACACAAGGCCATTTACTATCTCCATGGGAAAGGCAGTGCAGTTCTTGGTCATCTCAAATCGGATCTTTCGATGCTGATCAACAAACATGTTGTCGATGTGTTGCACAATTGTGTCAAACCCTCCAACGGATGTCTCAATCATGTCCTTAAGCATAGAGTGTTGACCCTCAACCCTGAAAATAATATAATCGTTTACAATTTACTAAATGAATTTTAAAACCTAATTTGATTGCAAATGTTTGTATGAAAGTTACCTGTTTGATGTTCTTGTGGCAAAATGGAGAACATCATCACACCATGCCGCAACTAGCTTTTTCTTATGGTCTTTAAACCAAGTTTCCTCGACATATTTCACAAGGCCTTCATTCCATATCTCCTTAAAGTGAGCAAGTCGCTCTCTATACTCCTCCTTTGTGTGAGACCTCATCACCCGACGAACACTTCCCGAAAATTTCTTCTCGTCAATCTTCATCAACTTAGCATATGCCTTCACATTACGGTCTACATGGACCTGACACAAATGATGTCGAACCTTAGAAAACACCATTTTGGCAGTCTTGATCAGTCCTAGCTCTCGATCAGACATGATGCATACGGGACTTTCCCCCCCGTACAACCACTTCAATCGTGTCAATGCCCATGTATAGTGGCTTGCCGTCTCCCTTTCCATGAACACAAGAGCAATGCAATATGTGAAGTTGGTGCAAGTAAACCCAACAATCTGGAACAGTGGCATACCATACCTATAAATGCAACACAAAAAATACTTTAAACCCGCCAAAAATATCATTATCTACTCATAATACTAAAACGAGTAAGGTTTACCTGTTGGTTTTGTACGTCGAATCCATGATGACGACATTAGGGAACATGCACAACAAATGTCGAGCGTCTGGATGAGAAATAAACAAGCACGCCAATACCTCTTTCCCATCTTCCCTCGTTTTAGTAGCAGTGTCCAACAAATAGCCTTTGTCCTTCAAAAACCCCAATGACCATTGTGTCACATTCAGATTGCCCAGGTATTTCAACCTCTCCTTAGCCCTAATAGTGTACACTTGCCTCCTCGATACCGTTGAACCCGTATATTCATTCCTAATCTGTATAGAAATAACCTTGGGTCTTGCACCCGCCGCAGTATCAATCATCACTTTTCTACGCTGCTCCATCGTAAGTCGGGAAGCAAATGCATGGCCAATCAAGGTGGTTGAAAGCATATGGTTATGGCATCCTCTAACAACCGATATGGTCCACCCAGGATCTCTAATAGCATTTCCTTCCCTAAAAATACCATGCAACAAAAAGGGACAACCCTTCTTCTTTGACCTAGCTTTATTCACTCGTATCGGACTGACCTTTTTACCATCGACTAACTTCTTTTTCTTGCCGGACCTAGGTAACCCGGATCTCTCACAATGAAATATAATCTTTTTAGACTTTGATGATTTAGTAGTGATCACCATAGAAAGACTAAAACCGACTTTTGCACCCACTGCCTCAATCCCTCCATACTCGGAAATATCTCATTAGTAGTAAAATGGGATGAGAAGTCAATTGCTAAAAATTCATCATCACTAGAATCACCCTATTTATATACAAAAATTAGTACATTAGAAACTAATTAATAATTAAATTTATACAAATTAATATACAAAAATTATGCATTATTTCTAAACAGTCTACATTTCAAAGACTAAGTACATTTAATATCTAATCATTTTATACAATAAAAATTAAAAATATTACGTACCTTGAAGTACTGAGGAGAAATCGGCGACTGAAAATCATCCTCATCATCTAGAGACGTGGGCGCGCTCGAAGACGACTCCGACAACCCCCTCCAACAAGGATCGCTTGACGACGACATATATATAGTCGGAAAATTACAATGGGTTTGAAGTTTTTTTCCCGTTGTATTTCAATGGTGGTATACTATTACATCTCCCATATATATAGCCGGCCACATGACCGTTAAGACTGAAACGGAATAATTCTAGGCGGCACTATGTGCAGCCCAAATTGACCGTTAAATTTCAGTCGTACACTCCCTAGGCTGCACTATGTGCCGCCCATAAATCCGGTTTTAGTGAACCGGTTTTCTGGGCTGCACATAGGGCCGCCCATAAACCCTTTTTCCCACAACAAACCGGTTCAGTGAACCGACTTAGTGGGCGGTGATAAGCACTACTTTGTAGGGCTTAAGTAAGAGTCTTTAGAGGGTTTATTGGTGCCATTCGGGTAGATTTAGACACATTCATGTGTATGGCGTTTGGGGGCGAAGTTTGGTATTTTTGGAGGTGTTTGAGCTGTTTTGGAGATCATAGGAAGCCACAAGGAGAAGATGCCAAGGAAGTGAAGAGAAGAGTAGAAGAACAGTGGGCTGAATTCAAATGGTTCGTTCTCTCTACTCAGATGTCCAATAGGAGTGATTCCAATTCTAGGAGTTAGATCTTGAAGTCTACTACAAGTCCTCAAAATATGAGCGCAATCCGAGTTGGGAATCAAAAGTTATGGCGTTTTTACTGAAGTGTCGCAGAAGTTGAAGTACTGGAATCCCACCGCACCCAGCGGTGGGCACTGCCGCACCCGCGGCGAGGTCGTCAGAGAACTGGAGTTTCTGTTAAATGGCCGCACCCGCGGTGGAGACGCGCTGAAAGTCTTTTACGAGTTTTCTTAGTCCCGTTTTATTTTATTTCTGAAACTTTATTTCCAAGTTTGTTATTTCCTTTTATTTTATTTCTAAATATTTTCCCTAGTATTTAAGGTTCTTTCTAAGAATTTATTTAGAAGATCATCTATTCTCTAACCCTAGTTGCCACCTTTCTACGTTTTTCTCACAAACCCTAATGGAGAACTAAACCTCCATTGTTGCACTTGACAGTTTGAAGCCAGCAATTGATTGGTTGTGAGTTTTCTACTCTTGTTCGTTTTCCTATCTAGTTGGATTAATTCTTTTGTGCTTGATTGATTATTGGTTTATGTTGATTTATCTAGATTGATCACCTAGGTTTATTGATATCTTCCTAATTGCTAGGACTTGTGATTCCGGGTTCGAGTTGCATATCTAGTAGCGAACACGATTGTGCGTATAGGGGATCTGAGCGCATAATTGTGAGAGAGAGTTAATTGCATGCTTATAGTAACGGGTTGTTTCTATTGCATGTGTCTTGTTAATCCTTGGTTGAATGCTATTGCTTTATTGAGTTCTGAAGGTTTTCGGATTTGATTTAGTAATAAGTACTATTAGGTCTGGTAGAACTAATAGTTATCTAAGATCGGGATAAGAACAACTATAGGAATATTAAGAACTTGAGATTGATAGAATTCCGTGATCGACCTTTCTATTGTTGTGTGGATCTCTGTTGAGTGTGGCGTTTTTTCCCATATTATTTACAACCATTATTTGCGGACTGTTTATTTGCTTTCTTATTGCTTGTTACGAGAAACTCAAACAACCCCCCCCCCCCCTAGTTCCTAGTTGGTGATAACAAATTGCATAAGTTGATAACCTGACTCTCTGTGGGATCGACCCTGACTTGCTTGCTATACTACTTAGTAGGTATTTTGGGATTTATTTGATAGGCATCACGACTTTAGCCCTGTCAGGCGGCAATATGTGCCGCCCACTAAGCCGGTCTACTGAACCGGTTTTAAAAAAATCAATTTAAATCATAATTTTAATAAAAAATAAATTTGAACCCATCTTGGGCGGCACCTAGTGCAGCCCAAGAAAATCGGGTTTTCTGGGCTGCACTAGGTGTCGCCCAGATAGAGTGCGAGGTAAAAAAAAAGGAGTGTGCGGTTTTTCGGCCTTCTTTTACCCTCATTTGCCCCCGACATTCCATCCCCCAATTGTTCTTGAGAATCGGTCGCTCCATTTTCTGTTTTTGGAATCTCTCCTAGGTTTTCTCTCGTTCTTCTTCTCCTCTGGATCTTCTCTTCCTCTCGGTCTTCTTCTTCTCCATGGCTCTTTTTGCATCTCGGATTTTACAACTTCTCATCTCGCCCAGATTGCTTCTCTCCTTGTACATACAACACAATCCTCATACACAGGAATCCCATTTCCATTCGTCTAAGCAACAACATTCGGATCAGGCCCCGTAGATCTATCGAATAGACATCAATAGGAGCCACATAAGTCGGTCGGGTCACTAGGAGGATTGTCAATTTTTTTTATCAAGAACATCAGTAAACCCAGTTCAAGCCCCATATATATAAGGACTATCAATAAACCTCAAAATCGGCCCTACCGGACTATACCACCGACATGCCTCCTAGCGCCAGCCACGGGGATGAAGCAGCTTCTTCAGTCGTCGATGGGATTTAGTCGCCGATGAGATCGGGGAGAAGTGGCTAGGGTTGCACAAACTGTTGGTTCTCTCATCTGGCGAGAGGATAATGAAGAGATTGAAGAAGAATCTCATCCAAGTGACTCACGTGCACCTCACGTGTAAGCTGGAAAAGCTATTGAAAAAAAAATCACGTGATATCATGTGAATCTGAACCAAAATTTTATTAAAGGATATTTTGGTATAAAAATTATAATTAATAAGTATTATTTACCAAACATACATATATATAGAAAATAAGCACATAATTTCATCATCAAATTAAGTATCAGCATTAGCATAAGTATCAGCATTATTTACCGAACAGAGCCTTATTTATCGTGTCTCAGGACGACGAATAAGATGCTTAAAATAAGATTTTATCTAATTAAAACCTACAAATTTTATTTTTTTATTTCTGTAACTATTATAAATATTTTTTTTAACAAACTAATCACCATATCTAAATGTTAAATAAATAATAATTAAATTGATTTGTTTTCATATAATATTCACGTAGATTTCGTCTTCCCTCCTCGTTTTCGTTCATACTCCCTCAATTTTATTTTTCTCTTACAAACTTCCCCTTACTTTCCCAGTTATATATTTTCATCCCTCGCATTAATGGAGTTATGAAATACAACATTTACAATTTATTAGGTATTGGTATTGTTCTTCTTACCTGCATCGATTTTATCTCCCCTACTCATCAAAATTGAACAAACATGTATTCCACTGATCTTTGTTTTTACACGAACTTTGACTTGCTTTTATGGTTTTCCATTTTATACATTGAATATATACAAGCATATATCATTAATTTGCTTTCATAGAAATGGAAATAAATCAATTTAAATTTTATTTAGATATGGTGATTAGTTTGTTAGGGAAATATATACTTGTATTAGTTAAGGAAGTAAAAAGATAAAATTTAAAGGTTTTAATTAGATAAAGTCCTAATTTAGGGGGGTGACGAATAACAAAACCCTAAAAGTTATGCATATATATATAAAAATCTATGTATTTCGAAAATTGTGCACATAAATCTGGAAAACATGCACATTTACAAAAAACAAGATATACACATATGGTGCAAAAGTTATGCACGTGTAGATGATCAATTCTTATGCACATTTAGGCAAAGATTTATACACATCAATAAGTCATGCACGTAATTTGAGAACATATGCATAGTTTCAATAATAACGATGTCAATATGCATATCTAATAGGAGTACACACTAAATGACATCTAGCTTATTTATATATGCATATATACACAAACACTAATGCACTTTAAAAAGTAAAGAACAAACCATTTAAAACTCATGTACACTTTTCAATATAAAAAAGACATATATATGTATATATAGTACAAATTAGATGCACATGTAGACCAATTTATACGCACATTATGACAAACACTTGTGCACTTTAAAAAGTCAATCACACACAATTTAAACTCATGTACATTTTCAATATAAAAATGATATACGCAAACCAAGTACAAATTAGATGAACATTGTAAAGGAATTGTGTCATTTAATCAAATGTGTAATTACTAATTATGAAGTAGGACCATTTATGCATATTTAGACAAAAACGCATCCACTTCAAAAATCATACACATAGAGTGCAGAAATCATGCACATTTTCACTACAAAAACGTTATACATCTAGTATAATATAAATACATATATATCAATATTTATGCAAAGGCATAAAAAATTTATACACACCATTTCAAGAACTCATGCGAACCATG
This sequence comes from Rheum nobile, assembly GCA_027886185.1. Taxonomy (NCBI): domain Eukaryota; kingdom Viridiplantae; phylum Streptophyta; class Magnoliopsida; order Caryophyllales; family Polygonaceae; genus Rheum; species Rheum nobile. Next base: position 1,832,716 of record WOAB01000236.1, on the reverse strand, counting down.
CATATATTTTTCAACTAAATGCATTGTTCCTTGAAAATTTCGCACATTCTATGTTTTATCATTCTCAATTTTTTATTAACACACTCATTCTCACAAGATACTTTCTCAATAGAACATCATCTATATCAAAGGATCCGTAAGCTAGTTTGCTTACATAAATGAAAGTAGACAAGTATTTTGGGTCATAAGAGACAATGCGGATCTAAGTAGGGGCTACAGTCGATCACCATTAAAATAATAATAAAAGTTTAAATTATTGAATTTATTATTTATGATCAAAGTAATGCTATGGTGGGTTTGTGTACGGATGTATACGTCCCTCTCCTGACCAGTTCACGGACTTTAACATGGTATCAGAGCGGGTTGGTCCTGAATCCCTTTTTTGAGTTTGTTGGGTCTGACTATAAAGAGATTGAGATGTCACCCACACCCGTTTGTCCAAGTGTCAACTGGGCCTGATCAATTGTACGTCCGTTGCACTTACAGGTACTTGTTGAAATATAAACATCTCATATTTAAAGTTGGGAGTTGGGACATAAGTATATAAGCTTTATGAACTACTTCTACTATAGTCAATTAATTTTAAGATAAAACTTTATTGGACTTGTGTATTGGGTCCGGACTTTCACGGAAGAACTTGGGATTTTTTAACCCACAAGTCCACTACAACAATGTCAGGCTAGCTAGAGGTCCTACATAAAATAAAGACGATCATATATGCAATCATATGCTAAGTCAGGGGAGGAGTAAGGATTTTAGACTAGAGAGGACTAAAATCCTGCACGGTAAAATTTCTGTGTGGCTTAAATTCTATTTCGTAAAAAATTAATTTTAATTTTTTTATGAATCTTAAAGTAATTTTCAAATGATACGAATAAAAAAAGCTTAAGTAATTTTAATTTTATGACTTAATTCTGTTAGGGATGACTGAAATTGCATTTTCAAATGAGATGAAGCGGAGAAATTCTATTGGGACTAGCCCAAAATTACATTTTTATATTAAATAAGGGTAAAAAAAGCTTTAAAAATTTTAATTTTTTTTGAAAAAAAAAGTTTTTTTTTTTTTGTGGCATAGCTCCGCCACTGCTAAGTAATTTTCATTATGTAGGGACAACGTAATTAAGAAATCAATAAAACACGTACAGTACACACACATAAGCTTGAATTAAATAGTAACTACACATAGCAGGCCAAGCCCTAAAACAAAACATGTGCCACTTAAAATGGAAACTTCAACTTGCACCATTTCGGAAGAAAAGTACTGATTATACATATTAATTAATATTTATTATGGAGTATTTAGCTAAATCTCAGCCATTAGGAGGACCTTGTTCCAAGCAGGGCGGGAGGAGATATTCTGCCACCAAGCACTGACACTTTTCCGGTCGGCGACGAGGTAGCCGAGGCCGGCTTCCTGGGTGAGGTAGCAGATTACGGAGAAGGATACAGAGGATATACATTCTTTTATCCAGTTGATAAAGGTTGAGCAGAATCCAAATTTTCGCATGACCTCAATAATGAAATTTCATTCAATTATGTCATATGCCTTTTCCATGTCAAGTTTAATTGCAAGGTAAACTTCAGTACCCTTTTTAGATTTGAAGGAATGGAAAATTTCATGGGCTATTAAAATATTGTCTTGTATCGATCTGTTCGAAACAAAAGCTTCTTGAATGGGGTGAGTTATTTTTTCGATTTTGGTTTTAAGTCGTTTTGTTAGGATTTTCGAAATAATTTTGTAAATGGTTGAGCAAAGACTGATGGGTCTATAGTGATTGGTCGAGCTTGGGTTGTCACATTTGGCTATTAACGTAATGAATGTATGATTTATTTATTTCAGGATTTTTCCGGATAGGAAAAAACTTTTCACTGCTTGGATGACAGTGGGCCCTACAATATCCCAATATTTTTGGTAGAACTCGGTTGTCATGCCATCAGGACCAGGAGATTTATCCTGACCAATGGCAAAGGTAGCTTTCTTGATTTCTTCATTTGTTACTGGTTGGGTGAGTTCTCGGTTGTCATCATGGGTAATTTCAGTTTGAATGAGTTCTAATGGTTCTTGGAGAAAGTTCTGATTGATTGGTGTGCTTTTAAAATGCTTTATAAAGTCATTGCGTATTTCATTTCTAATATTTTCCTCTCCAATTATAATGGTTCCTTCATTTGTTCGGATTTGTTTGATAATTTTCCTATTTCTCTTACTATTAGCTATTTTATGGAAATAGTTGCCATTTGTGTCATTAAATTTGATATGTTTGGTTTTCGCTCTTTGGTTTCAAAAAATCTTTTGGAAAATGAGTAGATTTTCTTTTTTTGTGATGAGTCTAGTTTGCTTAATGGCCAGGGTTCTGTCAGCATTAAGAGCAATAAATTTTTGTATTTTTGTGAGTTCTTCTTCAATTTTGTTTAGTTGTGTAAATAGATTTTCGAAAGTATTTATGTTCCACTGTTTGGATAGTTTTTTTAGTAGTAGTGTTTTTCTGGTAAGATCGTAGTGTTTTTTTAGTAGTAGTGTTTTTTAGTTGTTTAGTAGTAGTGTTTTTTTAGTAGTAGTGTGTTTCTAGTAGTGTTTTTCCTGGATCCATGAAAGCATGATCTCCAGGCATGTTTAACCACATTTCTGAAGTCTTGTCTGGTCATCCAAACTTTTTCAAACTTAAAGGGTTGATTTTTAAAGTGGCTAGGTGTAGCAAGTTCAATCGAGATCGGGCAATGGTCCGAGGTTGTAAAAGCATGGTTTTTAGTGTAAAGGTCGGGATACCATTGCATTATTTGGTGTTGTACTAGGGTTCTGTCTAGCTTTTCATATGTATTATTTATCTCAGTTTTGTTTTTTTGCCACGTAAAATTGTTTCCTTGTGTCGGGACATCTATGAGTTCACAATCACTTTTTATATTAAGTAGTCTATTGAATCTGGTTGCGTTTGTTTTCGCTCCTCCACTTTTTTCAGTGTGATCTTGTATCTCGTTCAGATCCCCCGTGAGGATACAGGGGATTGTGCAATTAATTATAAAGGTTCATATGTCATTCCAGAAGGAGTTTTTGTTTGCTTCATTTGGTGGTGCATATGCTATAATAATCATGAGTTTATTTTTTGTAATCGTGTTCGTATATTTAAAACATGAAAATCTAGAGATGAAATGTTCTATTTCAATAATTTCATTGGACATTTGGTATGTTTTCCACATAATACACGGGCCTCCCGAGAATCCGAATGCATGTGTAAAATGTAATTCATCAAACCCGGCTTTTTTTTCCAGATGCGTTCATTCGGTTGTTTTTCTGTCCTTGTTTCAAGTATCGCGCATAGTTGGATTCTTTCGATCTTACAAAAGGATTCAATATCGCCCCACAGGTTTTTCCTGCCTAAACCTCTACAATTCCATACAGAAGTTTTCATAAAAAATCATCCGGAAATAAAAACTTTGTCATGTTTCTTTCTGTCCAATGGCACACGTTTCTTGCAAGAGGGGAGATATACCCGTCATTTGAGATAACACATATATTCCCTGCATTCCCATATTTATTTATATGTTCCTTCAAGTCAGTTATTTCATAAATGTAACCAGTGTTGTTCATATGGTAGTGGTTCAAATATTTAATGTTCCTATAACTAAATTTGTTCAAGTAGGAAGTTTTCAGAGTTTGAAGTAAGCACATGAGGTTCACGAATAAATGGTTCATAAAGGTATTCAACTCAAACGAGTACATATCATAAAAGAAATTGTAAAAAAGTTCAAGGTGGCATAATTTAAATTCCATGCTCTAGCCTAGCCAGGCACTAAGGAGTGGGTGACCCCCTACTCTGTAGTTGAATAGTTGGTCACTGCTGAGTTTATGAATGGATTGCATAAGGCATATAGTATTACATATCACCATCTTAAGATCACCACATGAGGGTCGGTTCCAAATGCCAAGAAGCAAGTCAAGAGGATCAAATCTACTGAGTCAGTGATGCCTGCTACACAGGAAGAAAGGCAGACAAACACCAACCTAACCAAACCAAAAACCAAATAGAAAAAAAGAACAGAAACAAAAAAGAAAGAGGACAAAGGGAGGAGACAAAAAGCAAGCTCATAGATAATGTAAACGGGTAGAATAATTCCAAGTTCAGAGGTTTAAGATTATGAGAAATTAAATAAGAGTGTTCCTCCCAAAGTTCAAAAAAAATGAGCAGAGGGAAGCAAACCCTACAAAACTGCCAAATAAGATAAGTAAAAGTAAGCTTACCTGAGCAAGGAAGTCTAATTCTGGATTTAGATTTTATGATTCCATTTGTTGTCTTCTTAGGGTTATAGTTCTTGTTCCCTTGAGTCATACATCTCCAATGGGTGAGTCTCTTGTTTTCCTGGTACGAGGTGTTCAGGTCATGTACTCCGAGAGCGCTGATGTAATTCGCAGGTTCAGATCCGGAGGAGGAGAACACCGACTTCCACAGGAGGAACCACCATGTCAGCCAAAGAGGGTACCAAAAGAGGAGAGGAGAGTGAGCCACCACAAGTGCCGCCAGAAAGGCCGGAGAAGCCCAAAGAGGGGGGGAAAGGGGAGAGTGAAAGACCACCGCCAACCCAGAGCCCACACCCATACACGAGAATGAGTCCATGATTTGAACAAGACGATTTCATATTTCAGGGAGGAAGATTAAGAGATTTTGCAGAAGAACGATCTTTTGAAATATTCGGAGGTGGGGCTTTTCGGATTTGAGCAGTCCGATTTTTCATAGCGAAAGAGATGCGTATAAAGAGAGAGAGATTCAAGAGTGAGCCAGAAATTGCTTGAACAAGATTGAGATTTCTTGGTTTGGGGGCTAGATCTGGGGTTGGTTAGAGAGGTGGCGTCGGGGGCGGAAAGAAAAGCGAAGTCGAGAGCGTTTTTAGGGTTTGGACTTTGGAGGCATTCTCGGAAAAACCCTACTTTGATTAGGGAATAGAAGAGCTTGCTCCGGGTCATGTAAATAATTTTTTGTATAATTGGGATATATCCTACATATATGTAAAACGTTTTATATTATTTATATAAACCATCTCCTAGTCTCTCTATTTGATTTGTTCCATCTAACTCGTAGGCAATGCCTTACATAGTTACTTACATACTTTGCACACTCTTGGGATTCAATGATACATTTTTGCTAGATTTTCACATTCCTACATGCTACAATATCTTAAATGTAGTATATAAAGACAAAAACAGGTGGTCCAAATATGGAATTGAATGCACTTCTTCCTTTTTCATGCCTCGGCCATTTGGATCCAATCTTAAATTTTGTATCCAACCCTAAAATCTAAAGTGTTGGTGACCCTAAAATCTAAGGGTCGTGACACAGAGACATTTCATTGGATCAAAGGTAAACATAGCTTCACATTTGTCTTCTGGATTAGTTGTATCACTGCAACCTCCTATTTCATGTGGAGATGTAAAAATATCATTGTATTTCAATCAAGAGACGTTAGTATCATAGAGTGCACCATGATGACCATCAACCTTATTAGAAATTGTGTATTGGCTAGATGACACAAAGACAATAAAAAAAACTAGAAAATGACTTGAAAATGTGGAAATTAGAAAATCCTCTTTATAATACCTTTCATTCAACAAAAAGATCTAAGGCCATCCAATCATTTTCATGTATATATAAGGAGTACAAAGTTGGGCAAAGCACTGGTAGCTAGGGGACAATCTAAAAAGTAGCTAGACGTTGGTCACAAATTTATTGAATTTGATGGTCATGAGTCATGACTGACGAGTGATTGATCGATGACCGATGATCCTTTGCGCGCAGGCAAAGGATTAATTAGCTGGAGTATTAATTAGCTGCAGCCCATTTGCAGGTAAATATATATTTGCCCACCGTACACAATCAAATACACTAAATATTACTCCTTCAGTCCTTTTTTCATCTTTTCTTATCCGGTATTCCGTTTTATTATTCTTGTTTCTAATTTAGATTTTTTCAGATTTTTATTCCCTTTAAAATTGTATTTTTAGATTTTGTATTTCAAATTTTGAATGTTTATTTTCAGAATACCTGTATCAGATTTTGTATTTTTATTTTCAGATTTTGGAATGTCAGAATTCCTAAATACTTGGCCCAGAGAAAAACACAGGAAGAAGAAAAAAGGATTGAGGGAATAATACGGAGTGGTAAACATGACACTTCATTTAACCACGTACAATACAAATTAACCCGAAGCTGACAAACCTCTTTGTCTGTCGCTACTTTATTCTTAAGATTAAGGAACAGTAAAATATAATTAAAGTAGTGCAGCCATGTGGAGGACCTTGTTCCAAGCAGGGCGGGAGGAGATATTCTGCCACCAAGCACTGACACTTTTCCGGTCGGCGACGAGGTAGCCGAGGCCGGTTTCCTGGGTGAGGTAGCGGATTCCGGGGAGGTGGCTGAGGTCGGCCAGGGTGAAGGCGTCTCCGGCCAGGTACTCGGACTCGGCCAGGCGGTCCTCGTAGACGTCGAGGACCCTTTCGAGCTTCAGCTTGCAGGACTCGACGAGGCCCATGTCGGAGCGCTGGCCCGTGCGGGGGAAGACGAGGAGGTGGAGGACGATGGTGTAGACGAGGTCGTTGAAGTTGTGGGCCTCCACTTCCAGCCACTGGTCCACCATGGCTCGCTCCTCCAGGCTTCTGCCTAGCAGCTTTGGGTTCTTGTCTGCGTGCTTCGCTGCTAGGTACTGGCACACTCGGACTCACATAAGGATGCGACACCTGTAGATACCAGTCCAGGTACGCGTCATAAACATCCCAATCCATCGTGGCAGGAGGACTCGTCAAGATGTGGGGGCAAAGACGATGCTCAAGCTGGTTCCACCTGTGCCAACGCGGGTCAAAGTACAATTGGTATCGCCTCGTCCCCCTAAAATCATGAGGACACATTGCAGCCAGAGGCTCTATGATATCGATGGGCCTGCTCTGTCGATAACCGAACTGTCGGATAAGCCTATCCGGCATGTACGCCTCCTCTACACCGAGAAACCGAATAGTCCCTCGATACGTGGAGGCCCTGTGAGCACCTCGAAAATCAAGACCCTCATACGGCATCCACCGTATCTGCAATTAACCCCAAAAGACAAAACATATATTAACTCATTAAGCCTATCTTTAAGTATATTAAAATGGAATAAGAATACGTACATCCTCTGGCCTATACTCGTCCAGTATCCGTCTATAGTGTAACCGGTTGCGACTTAAACGGACAGGGGTCCGGCCAATACAGTATTGTGCAGCGCGTCGAATATCGTCGTCTGCACCTTCCTTGAGGTTAGGGTTGCCCGGGAAGTATACAAAGTACGTCCAAATCCAAACCTGCGTACGGAGTACGAAAGCCATTAGTTATAAACAATTAAACACGGTATATTCATGATTTAAATTACAATCTAACTATAATAAAAGTCTACCTCTAAGAGACGTGCGCAACCGGCGAACCGTGCAGCTTCGCGTCGAGAAGCCTCTCCGAGGTTTCTAAAAAGGAGAGCCAGAACCCCGGTGCCCCAAGCAGTATGAACGACACGCTCTCAGTCCACAAAAAGAGATAGCAATGTAGTCTTCAGCTCATTCGTTGACTTGTCAACGAAGATACTAGTCGACATGGTGTGCTATAAGAAATCGGCTGCTATATCCTCTGGGTAGGCACCTTCCTCAATCATCCTCAACACATGCCTCGCTAACTGGAATTGCTTGACCCAACCCTTCCTAAGGTCACAGACCATGTCAGCATCATTCTCATCTAAGCTGTACTCCGAATCTATCCCAAATAGATACTCGAACAAGGCCTCACACTCCGCCAGCTCGTTATCCTGACCGGTCCATGGTGACATCACCTCAAATCCCTCAATCGACAGCCCTAGAATCATCATAACGTCATGTAGCATAGGACCTATCTCGCCCCAGGGAAAGTGAAAGGTGTTCGTCTCTGGATGCCATCGATCAACGAACGCTGAAATGAGGGTGTGATCAGCCATGCCGAACTGAAAATCAAGTAAACCGGTCAACCCCGTCTGCTGAACAATCCAAAACCAGGAACCCTCCTCAGGGACCCCTCTGGGAATACGATCCCTCCAAAACACAAACTGTGTAGGCCGTTTCTGAACCCTCAAAGTCCTAACAACTTCCTCTGGAGGGTCCAATGACGCCTTCCTCCATATTAGCTCCGCAATGTGTGTATCAAAGTTCCTCAACACAGAAGGAAACTGTTGAGCTGGCTCAGGCGGAGGCGGGGCCTGCTGAGGTGGGTCCTGCGGAAGTGGGGCCTGCTGAGGTGGCTCAGTCAGAGGTGGGGCATGTTGAGCTGGCTCAGGCGGAGGTGGGGCCTGCTGAGCTGGAAACTGCGAAGCTGGGTCCTACTGAGGTGGCTCAGGCGGAGGTGGTTGCTGCTGAGGTGGCTCCTCCTGAGGTGGCTCTGACGGAGGTGGTTGGTGCTGAGGTGAGTCCTCCTGAGGTGGGTCCTCCTGAGGTGGCTGCTGCTCTGCTGGGTCGGTACTAAACTCCGGATCCTCAGGGATAGTAGAAGGGTCGGTAGTAAAGTCCTCCATAACCACGTCCTCATCTGAACAGACGGGACCAACATCGTCCTCACTAAGCACCTCTGTGTCCTGCGATACACCCATAACCCTCCTCTTGCGAGCAGATACAGTAGTAGAGCGACTGTCTCGATCCGACTGTTTGATTTTACCCAATACATCCTATTTTGCCATAAGAAATATAACTATTTTCATTTTATTCAATACAACCTAGTTATATATACCTTAACAATTGTTAAAGAAAATTGTTTTCTTATAAAATCAATATATTAAATTTTTTATTACGATAATATATTTAATATTATTTAACAGTAAAATTTAGCCTATTACCTATATTGTCTTTTTTAATTATGATTAAATACAATAAACACTAAGTTTACAAATCTACAATTACAATAACAATTTAATTAAATAAATTAGATTTAACAAATTAAAAATTATAAACACCATACCAATACGGTCGGCCTCCGTTCATATTTGCGCTTTTGACGAACGGGAATTTCCGCCAAATCATCCATCGCCTGTATAGCAACCGCTACCGACACGCCGAAGGCATTGTCCGCCCCGATATCCACCTCCTCGGTCCTAGCCGGCAATCTCTCCTCCTCGCCCAAAACCACCGTGCCAGAAACCTCCATGCTTGCCGGCAAGCTGGGCGGCACCTCGTGCAACCCAGAAATCCCCTCCTCCCCGGTCCTGGGCGACACCTTGTGCAGCCCAGAAATCCCCTTCTCCCCGGTCTTGGGCGGCACCTCGTGCAGCCCAGCTCCCTCCGCCTCGTCGCCTCCCCTGCCGCCGCCGCCGTCGACTCCTCCATCGCGACCGCCACCGCCAACGAAACAAAGATTCATCGCCGTCGCCGTTGATTCCGCCGTCGAGTCCAGTGGATCGCCACCGCCGTCGCCGCCGAGATCTCCCACCGCCGCCATCTGGTTTTCATCCTTGTCAACCGCCGCCCATATATCTTCCATGAAAAATTCGCCGGAATCCGCCACCGATTTGGAATTTTCTCTGTGGGTGCTCGGAAAAGATTTCCTCTGGGTAACGGAGAAGACGACATAGGCGGCCCTAAATATCGCCGACTTGGATTTTTTTTAGGGTTAAAGGTGGGCGGCAATAGGTGCCGTCCACGTTCAAATTTTAAAAACCACTTATGGGCGGCAATGGGCACCACGTTCAAATTTTAAAAACCAATTTTGGGCGACAATAGGTGCCGCCCACGTTCAAATTTTAAAAACCAATTTTGGGCGGCAATAGGTGTCGCCCACGTTCAAATTTTAAACCCGGATTCGAAAAAACCAATCTATTTTTATTTAAATAAATAAAATAAATTCCTAAATCGGGTTCTCCCCAAAAAAAAAATCTGTACGGCAATAGGTGCAGCCCAGACTCTGAACCGGGTTTTACGAAAACCCGGTTTGTCTGGGCTGCGCCTATTGCCGCCCAGAGTCAGACCGGTTTTTAAAAGGGTCTCCTGGGCGGCACCTCCTGCCGTCCAGGGTAGAGTGCGAGGTAAAAAAAAAGAAGTGTGCGGTTTTTCGCCGATTTTTTATTAAAGCTAGTTTGCTTACATAAATGAAAGTAGACAAGTATTTTGTGTCATAAGAGACAACGCGGATCTAAGTAGGGGCTACAGTCGATCACCATTAAAATAATAATAAAAGTTTAAATTATTGAATTTATTATTTATGATCAAAGTAACGCTATGGTGGGCTTATGCATGGATGTATACGTCCCTCTCTTGATCAGTCCACGGACTTTAACATGGTATCAGAGCGGATTGGTCCTGAGTCCCTTTTTTGAGTTTGTTGGGTCTGACTATAAAGAGATTGAGATGCCACCCACACCCGTTTGTCCAAGTGTTAACTGTGCCTGATCAATTGTCCGTCCGTTGCACTTACAGGTACTTGTTGAAATATAAATATCTCATATTTAAAGTTGGGAGTTGGGACATAAGTATATAAGTTTTATGAACTACTTTTACTATAGTCAATTAATTTTAAGATAAAACTTTATTGGATTTGTGTATTGGGTCCGGACTTTCACGGAAGAACTTGGGATTTTTTAACCCACAAGTCCACAACAATAATGTCAGGCTAGCTAGAGGCCCTACATAAAGACGATCATATATGCAATCATACGCTAAGTCAAGGGAGGAGTAAGGATTTTAGATTAGAGGGGACTAAAATCGTGTACTGTAAAATTTCTGTGTGGCTTAAATTCTATTATTTAGTAAAAAAATAATTTTAATTTTTTTATGAATCTTAAAGTAATTTTCAAATGATACGAAAAAAAAACTTAAGTAATTTTAATTTTGTGACTTAAATATGTTAGGAATGATTGGAATTGCATTTTCTCAAATGAGATGAATAGAGAAATTTTATTAGGATTAGCCCAAAAGTACATTTTTATAAGCTTTAAAAATTTTAATTTTTTTTGAAAAAAAAAGTTTTTTTTTTTTGGGGCATAGCTCCGCCACTGTGCTAAGTAATTTTCATTATGTAGGGACAACGTAATTAAGAAATCAATAAAACCACGTACAGTACACACACATAAGCTTGAATAAAATAGTAACTACACATAGCAGGCCAAGCCCTAAAACAAAACATGGGCCACTTAAAATGGAAACTTCAACTTACACCATTTCGGAAGAAAAGTACTGATTATACATATTAATTAATATTTATTAATGGAGTATTTAGCTAAATCTCAGCCATTAGGAGGACCTTGTTCCAAGCAGGGCGGGAGGAGATATTCTGCCACCAAGCACTGACACTTTTCCGGTCGGCGACGAGGTAGCCGAGGCCGGCTTCCTGGGTGAGGTAGCGGATTCCGGGGAGGTGGCTGAGGTCGGCCAGGGTGAAGGCGTCTCCGGCCAGGTACTCGGACTCGGCCAGGCGGTCCTCGTAGACGTCGAGGACCCTTTCGAGCTTCAGCTTGCAGGACTCGACGAGGCCCATGTCGGAGCGCTGGCCCATGCGGGGGAAGACGAGGAGGTGGAGGACGATGGTGTAGACGAGGTCGTTGAAGTTGTGGGCCTCCACTTCCAGCCACTGGTCCACCATGGCTCGCTCCTCCAGGCTCCTGCCTAGCAGCTTTGGGTTCTTGTCCGCGTGCTTCGCTGCTAGGTACCTTATGATTGCCCTTGACTCTGCCAATTAATTATATTAACTCCACCACATTTATAACCTCATCAAATTTAATGTCTTAATTAATCTCAAAATGTTTTAAACCCTACCCGATTTTGTTTAAGTTTCTGTAAAACATAAAAGCAAATTAATTTAGGGGAAAAATTATGATTCATAATTTTATCTTCTCCTCCCTCCACCAAATTTTAGTTCCGGTTTTTCTGGCGTGTGTTCACATGTACATATTAAGAAGTTAAATTTGAAAAATTATTTCCTAAAATAGAAATGATAAACCATTTTAGAAAAAAAGATAGATTAGTGGCTAAAAAATATTATTGCTAAACATGAAAAATTTATTGTGTGTCCATGTGCACACACTAGAAAAACCATTAGTTTATAATTCGTGTAGGTCTAGTCCATGAAAATTTAGACCGATGCACACCCGTGACCGTGAGTAAGACTAAGGGCCCGTTTGGTTTGAATTGTGAAAATGATAACGGAAATGAAATGAATCTAGTCCACTTTAATGTCATTATTCATTTATCAAAATGATAAAATCATTATATTTTTCTCTTCTCTTGGCCTTATGATGAAGGTATTTGCTTTTCCACTACTAGAGTGAGTACTAAAATGATGAAATCATTTACTTTCTCTATAGACACAAACTTCAGAGTCTTAAGTCAAGATAGAAATTTTAATCAGTATATCATGATGTTAAAATAAACTAGCATTTTTTTTCCGTTACTATATTCATAAATTCAAATCAAACTAGTCCTAAGAATGCTATAGTTTTTCAGACATCAAAACGCACCATTAAAAAACTTATGGGGAGTGCTTTACGTTTCACTCGGACCCTAAAATATAAACATGATACGGAGTATATATTATACAAAACGTTATATAAAAAAGTTTATATGTACTTTGTGAGCATGAAAAAAATCCAATATGTGTTGTGCCATATTAAGAAACCTGTACAAGAGTCCCAAAATATGGAAATATATAAACAATGATGGAACTGATCAAGAATAATGATGATGAAAGAAAATTAATGTAAAATGGACGCGGGCTAAAAACCAGTACGGTTGTACATGTACTATATAGCTATAATTGGTTTCACTCAAGCATATGTTTATGTGTATGACTTTCCTATGTAAATGTTTATGATGGCACGTTCAATTTTAGAATTTATACAAGTTTATATAAGTATGTGCACATATTTTTTAGTGTGTGACCATATATGTAACTGAAAATTAATATATATAAGTAAAAATTTATACACTTTAACAAAATATATGAATTTTTGTTTATATGTATATTAATTTTTAATTTGTTCGGTATTTGCACGTTGACACCTAAGTATCCATTATGATCCGATCCGTCCTTCCTCGTGTGTATATATATGCCTGTACGTACCGTAGAGCCGGAAATGTCCGTCTTCGATCACTGGAACTTGTCCAAATGGCTGCATATTTTATATATGCTAATTAATCAGAGGCCGGTGTATTTAACAAAGTAATTACGCAAATTAAAAATATTCAACCTGACGGGTTAGAAAGTCGGGAGACTTGTGGTCTCCGGAGTCGAGGTCGACGTGGACGAGATCGAACTCGACGTCGAGCTCCATGAGACAAGCCATCACCCTCTGTGGGCACGCTGCTCTTGCTGCTCCATGCACCTTCACTCCCATTTTCTCTTTATTTAATTTCTGATATATATAAATATAAAAGGGAATAAGGGATGCTGCTGCTGATTAGTTTATGTAGTTGAGCCATGCTGCATAAAATGCTACTGCTATTTATAGATGAATGCTGACGGGTGTCGGTTGGATTTCAGCTAATAGAGAGATCGATTTTGGGCATTAGCTACAAATGAGGAAATTATTTTAATAGAATATGTGTATATATGTAAGGTTGGTCACTTGCCACGTCCATGATTAATATCGTGAAGTGCGTGGTTTCAGTTACGTTGCTTAATTCACAAGGGTGAGAAAAACCACTTGAGCTTAAATAAATTGATTAGGACTTGTCAGTCATTTTTCTTTTTGACAGTTTGTATGTTGGTCTAATTGACAATCAAGTTATACATGTGAAAAACACTCTCGTAGAATATATACATGAGACATTTCACCACAAAAAAATATATATATATATATATATAAATACATGAGACATTGTTTTATTAAATGGTTGTTGGGTTATTTTAATTACGCCAAGTGGACTTCAGAAATATTTAACATGATAAAAATAATAATAACAATATATTTATATAGGAAATGGAGCCTTAAATGGTTTAATCCATGTACATGTAATTTCTTTTTTAAGATAAGGTTAGAATTTGATTTACGAAATATAGTTAGATAAAAGGTCTATAAAATTAACACCATGATAAATCGGTATAAGAAATTAACATAGGAAAAATAATCTAGGAAAATTATAACAAAATATATGAAGAAAATAATCGATCTAGCCATCTAGGAAGAAGGGATAATGGAGAAAGATGCTTCTGAGATCCTTGGTTAGATGTTAGGAAATCGTTTCCTGAAATTCCGCTTTACGCATCTAAAATCCCTACACATTGCACATGTAAACCAATTTATACGTGCATATGGGCAAACACTTATGTATTTTAAAAAGTCAAGCACACACATTTTAAAACTCACACGTATTTTCAATACAAAAACTATATATGTACACCAAATATAAAATAGACCGATACACATGTATAATAATTTATATGCATATTTAGACAAAAGCGCATCCACTTCAAAAATCATACACATAGAGTGCAGAAATCATGCACATTTTCACTACAAAAACGTTGCACATCTAGTATAATATAAATACATATATATCAATATTTATGCAAACACATAAAAAATTTATACACACCATTTCAAGAACTCATGCGAACCATGCATATATTTTTCAACTAAATGCATTGTTCCTTGAAAATTTCGCACATTCTATGTTTTATCATTCTCAATTTTTTAGGCCGAAAAACCGCACACTCCTTTTTTTTTTATCTCGCACTCTATCTGGGCGACACCTAGTGCAGCCCAGAAAACCCGATTTTCTTGGGCTGCACTAGGTGCCGCTCAAGATGGGTTCAAATTTATTTTTTATTAAAATTATGATTTAAATTGATTTTTAAAAAAAACCGGTTCAGTAGACCGGCTTAGTGGACGACATATATTAAAGGGTTTATGGGCGGCACTATGTGCAGCCCAAAAAACCGGATTTTTGGGCGGCACATAGTGCAGCCTAGGGAGTGTACGACTGAAATTTAACGGTCAATTTGGGCTGCATATAGTGCCGCCCAGAATTATTCCGTTTCAGTCTTAACGGTCATGTGGTCGGCTATATATATGGGAGATGTAATAGTATACCACCATTGAAATACAACGGGAAAAAAACTTCAAACCCATTGTAATTTTCCGACTATATATATGTCGTCGTCAAGCGATCCTTGTTGGAGGGGGTTGTCGGAGTCGTCTTCGAGCGCGCCCACGTCTCTAGATGATGAGGATGATTTTCAATTGCTGATTTCTCCTCAGTACTTCAAGATACGTAATATTTTTAATTTTTATTGTATAAAATGATTAGATATTAAATATACTTAGTCTTTGAAATGTAGACTGTTTAGAAATAATGCATAATTTTTGTATATTAATTTGTATAAATTTTATTATTAATTAGTTTCTAATGTACTAATTTTTGTATATAAATAGGGTGATTCTAGTGATGATGAATTTTTAGCAATTGACTTCTCATCCCATTTTACTACTAATGAGATATTTACGAGTATAGAGGGATTGAGGCAGTGGGTGCAAAAGGTCGGTTTTAGTCTTTCTATGGTGATCACTACTAAATCATCAAATTCTAAAAAGATTATATTTCATTGTGAGAGATCCGGGTTACCTAGGTCCGGCAAGAAAAAGAAGTTAGTCGATGGTAAAAAGGTCAGTCCGATACGAGTGAATAAAGCTAGGTCAAAGAAGAAGGGTTATCCCTTTTTGTTGCATGGTATTTTAGGTAAGGAAATGCTATTAGAGATCCTGGGTGGACCATATCGGTTGTTAGAGGATGCCATAACCATATGCTTTCAACCACCTTGATTGGCCATGCATTTGCTTCCCGACTTACGATGGAGCGGCGTAGAAAAGTGATGATTGATACTGTGGCGGGTGAAGACCCAAGGTTATTTCTACACAGATTAGGAATGAATATATGGGTTCAACGGTATCGAGGAGGCAAGTGTACACTGTTAGGGCTAAGGAGAGGTTGAAATACCTAGGCAATCTGAATGTGACACAATGGTCATTGGGGTTTTTGAAGGACAAAGACTATTTGTTGGACACTGCTACTAAAACGAGGGAAGATGGGAATAAGGTATTGGCGTGCTTGTTTATTTCTCATCCAGACGCTCGACATTTGTTGTGCATGTTCCCTAATGTCGTCATCATGGATTCGACGTACAAAACCAACAGGTAAACCTTACTCGTTTTAGTATTATGAGTAGATAATGATATTTTTGGCGGGTTTAAAGTATTTTTTGTGTTGCATTTATAGGTACGGTATGCCACTATTCCAGATTATTGGGTTTACTTGCACCAACTTCACATATTGCATTGCTCTTGTGTTCATGGAAAGGGAGACGGCAAGCCACTATGCATGGGCATTAACACGATTGAAGTGGTTGTACGGGGGGAAAAGTCCGATATGCATCATGTCTGATCGAGAGCTAGGACTGATCAAGGCTGCCAAAATGGTGTTTTCGATGGTTCGGCATCATTTGTGTCAGGTCCATGTAGACCGTAATGTGAAGGCATATGCTAAGTTGATGAAGATTGATGAGAAGAAATTCTCGGGAAGTGTTCGTCGGGTGATGAGGTCTCACACAAAGGAGGAGTATAGAGAGCGACTTGTTCACTTTAAGGAGATATGGAATGAAGGCCTTGTGAAATATGTCGAGGAAACTTGGCTTAAAGACCATAAGAAAAAGCTAGTTGCGGCTTAGCAAACCAGTTTCGAGGAGCTTGACGAAGGCCATAAAGGGACTTGCGAAGACATCACACTTTGCCAAAAGGAATTTGAAAGCTCGGTGGAGGCTTCATATATAATTCTTCCGCGAGATCGCCGTGCAAGAATGCATTATGGACGTCCATTTGGTGAAGCGCCCAACCCTTAATGGCAGCGACCGAGAGGAAGACACAGACAAAGGTCATCTTGGCCATAGGTGTGAAAGTTTCGGTGTAGTCGACACCCTCGACTTGATAGTTGCCAAGGACGACCAACCGCGCCTTGTGACGTTCGATCGAACCACCCGTCTTATATTTTATCCGGAAAACCCATTTGCACCCAATGGATTTCTTGTCTGGAGACAGTGTAGCAATCTCCCAAGTTCCGTTCTTTTCAAGAGCCATAATCTCGACATTCATGGCCTCACGCCATTCTGGAAAACGAGTAGCCTCAGTGAAGTGCGTGGGTTCGATGGTAGCTGATACTGCTGCTATGAACTGCACATGTTGAGGAGAGAAACATGTACAAGCAACAAAATTAGCAATGGGAAAATGACTACCTGAGGCCGATGATGGAGAAGGCGGTGTAGAGGGGGGGGGGGTCTTGAACTCGGGTCCTGTTGCACATAGTCTCGGAGGCGAACTGATTGCTTCTTATCTCGAATGTTACGGCGAACCGTGGACGATGGTTCATCCGACAAGGGAGCCGGGTCTAGCGAAGGTGCCACAACCTTAGCAGGAACGGGGAGAGTTGCGTTGAAACTCCCCCTGTCCTCTATGGGAAATGAAGGTGAATGGGGAGCAGATGATGGCAACGCTTCAATGGGCAAATCCAAGTCAAAGATGGCTGGATTGTCGGAGATAGGTGGAGCGTTTGATGGAGCCAATGTTGGTGGAGATGAGTAGGGAAATATGGCCTCAGAGAAGACGACGCCACGAGATATATATGCTTGATGCGTGTCGACGTCAAACATGCGCCATCCCTTCTTGCCATATGGGTACCCAATGAAGACACATCGTCTACTGCGGGAGGCAAACTTGTCATGAGAGCGGGGATGATTTGATGCGTAGCAAAGGCATCCAAATACGTGTATAGGATCATAAGATGGTGGTTTGTTAAAGAGGAGCTCATAGGGCGTCTTGCCGTTGAGCACTGATGAGGGTGTATGGTTGATCAAGTAAGCAGCCGAAAGCCCATGTTAGACATGGATTTCGGCCCATGTGGTTTATATTGGGAGATAGGCTTTTATTATTAAATGGGTAAAAGTTACCATTAATAATTACTTGATAAGGAGGTATCTTATTAGAAGATATATGGAAATAATATACAGATATTATATCCATCTATAAAGATAAGATATGATCTTATATATGTGATTTGTTTTCTCATTAAAAATATAGAACATTCATTCCTCCAAAAGACTAGTACGGTAGTGCACGGTTGGACTTGTGAATTAGTTCACAAGAGAATCATTCTCCTCAGACTACAATTGTTCACGGCCGAACATCTCCCAAAAGGTGAAGCCAAGTTCTCCTTCGTTCGTTTGTTCTAGCAGACGACATCAAAGGCGATCCAGATCCATATTCGGGTGGACCAACTAGAAGAGTCACACTTGAGGCTCTAATCTCCCCATTCCAGGAAGATTCAAACACGCATTAAGATGTATTTAATTCTTCCTATCTATGATCTATTTGGTTTATGCATGAGATCCTTGATTAGATGTTAGGAAATCGTTTCCTGAAATTCCGCTTTACGCATCTAAAATCCCTACACATTGCACATGTAAACCAATTTATACGTGCATATGGGCAAACACTTATGTATTTTAAAAAGTCAAGCACACACATTTTAAAACTCACACGTATTTTCAATACAAAAACTATATATGTACACCAAATATAAAATAGACCGATACACATGTATAATAATTTATATGCATATTTAGACAAAAACGCATCCACTTCAAAAATCATACACATAGAATGCAGAAATCATGCACATTTTCACTACAAAAACGTTGCACATCTAGTATAATATATATATATATATATCAATATTTATGCAAACGCATAAAAAAATTATACACACCATTTCAAGAACTCATGCGAACCATGCATATATTTTTCAACTAAATGCATTGTTCCTTGAAAATTTCGCACATTCTATGTTTTATCATTCTCAATTTTTTAGGCCGAAAAACCGCATACTCCTTTTTTTTTATCTCGCACTCTATCTGGGCGACACCTAGTGCAGCCCAGAAAACCCGATTTTCTTGGGCTGCACTAGGTGCCGTCCAAGATGAGTTCAAATTTATTTTTTATTAAAATTATGATTTAAATTGATTTAAAAAAAAACGGTTCACTGAACCGGTTTGTTGTGGGAAAAAGGGTTTATAGGCAGCACTATGTGCAGCCCAGAAAACCGGTTCACTAAAACCAGATTTCTGTGCGGCACATAGTGCAACCTAGGGAGTGTAAGACTGAAATTTAACGGTCAATTTGGGCTGCACATAGTGCCGCCCAGAATTATTCCGTTTCAGTCTTAATGGTCATGTGCCCGACTATATATATGGGAGATGTAATAGTATACCACCATTGAAATACAACGGGAAAAAAACTTCAAACCCATTGTAATTTTCCGACTATATATATGTCGTCGTCAAGCGATCCTTGTTGGAGGGGGTTGTCGGAGTCGTCTTCGAGCGCGCCCACGTCTCTAGATGATGAGGATGATTTTCAGTCGCCAATTTCTCCTCAGTACTTCAAGGTACGTAATATTTTTAATTTTTATTGTATAAAATGATTAGATATTAACTGTACTTAGTCTTTGAAATGTAGACTGTTTAGAAATAATGTATAATTTTTGTATATTAATTTGTATAAATTTAATTATTAATTAGTTTCTAATGTGCTAATTTTTGTATATAAATAGGGTGATTCTAGTGATGATGATTTTTTAGCAATTGACTTCTCATCCCATTTTACTACTAATGAGATATTTCCGAGTATGGAGGGATTGAGGCAGTGGGTGCAAAAGATCGGTTTTAGTCTTTCTATGGTGATCACTACTAAATCATCAAAGTCTAAAAATATTATATTTCATTGTGAGAGATCCGGGTTACCTAGGTCCGGCAAGAAAAAGAAGTTAGTCGATGGTAAAAAGGTCAGTCCGATACGAGTGAATAAAGCTATGTCAAAAAAGAAGGGTTGTCCCTTTTTGTTGCATGGTATTTTTAGGGAATGAAATGTTATTAGAGATCCTGGGTGGACCATATCGGTTGTTAGAGGATGCCATAACCATATGCTTTCAACCACCTTGATTGGCCATGCATTTGCTTCCCGACTTACGATGGAGCAGCGTAGAAAAGTGATGATTGATACTGCGGCGGGTGCAAAACCCAAGGTTATTTCTACACAGATTAGGAATGAATATACGGGTTCAACGGTATCGAGGAGGCAAGTGTACACTGTTAGGGATAAGGAGAGGTTGAAATACCTGGACAATCTGAATGTGACACAATGGTCATTGGGGTTTTTGAAGGACAAAGGCTATTTGTTGGACACTGCTACTAAAACGAGGGAAGATGGGAAGGAGGTATTGGCGTGCTTGTTTATTTCTCATCCAGACGCTCGACATTTGTTGTGCATGTTCCCTAATGTCGTCATCATGGATTCGACGTACAAAACCAACAGGTAAACCTTACTCGTTTTAGTATTATGAGTAGATAATGATATTTTTGGCGGGTTTAAAGTATTTTTGTGTTGCATTTATAGGTATGGTATGCCACTGTTCCAGATTGTTGGGTTTACTTGCACCAACTTCACATATTGAATTGCTCTTGTGTTCATGGAAAGGGAGACGGCAAGCCACTATGCATGGGCATTGACACGATTGAAGTGGTTGTACGAGGGGAAAAGTCCCGTATGCATCATGTCTGATCGAGAGCTAGGACTGATCAAGGCTGCCAAAATGGTGTTTCCGAAGGTTCGGCATCATTTGTGTCAGGTCCATGTAGACCGTAATGTGAAGGCATATGCTAAGTTGATGAAGATTGACGAGAAGACATTCTCGGGAAGTGTTCGTCGGGTGATGAGGTCTCACACAAAGGAGGAGTATAGAGAGCGACTTGCTCACTTTAAAGAGATATGGAATGAAGGCCTTGTGAAATATGTCGAGGAAACTTGGTTTAAAGACCATAAGAAAAAGCTAGTTGCGGCATGGTGTGATGATGTTCTCCATTTTGTCACAAGAACATCAAACATGTAACTTTCATACAAACATTTGCAATCAAATTGGGTTTTAAAATTCATTTAGTAAATTATAAACGATTATATAATTTTCAGGGTTGAGGGTAAACACTCTATGCTTAAGGACATGATTGAGACATCCGTTGGAGGGTTCGACACAATTGTGCAACACATCGACAACATGTTTGTTGATCAGCATCGGAAGATCCGATTTGAGATGACCAAGAACCGCACTGCCTTTCCCATGGAGATAGTAAATGGCCCTGAGTAGCTTAAGGTCTTCTTCAAGCGCATCCTTGAAAAGTGCTCTGAGAAATGCTTGAGAATGTTGTATGCCCAAGCTGTGTTAGCAAAGGAGGGGAAAATTGGGGACAAATGTGATGATTTTTGGTGAAAGTCCACACTAGGACTGCCTTGCCCACACACAATTAAGGTCTATGTGGAGACGGGTTACCCGTTAGTGCCTGAAGAAGTTGATATTTTCTGGAAGCAGATCAGATGGGAAGGGGTGGATGCTAAGGATCTTGATGTCGATGATGGTGTTGCAATCACAGCGGATAATGTCACGGTGCAGGACTTCGTTGAAGAGTTCTTTTGTGGGAAAGTTGATGGATTTCTGTTGAAGAAGATGGCGGATAAGTGGCGTGAGTCAACTGACCCTACATTGTGCCAGATTCAAGACCCGCCACGTGGTGAGACCAAGAAGGGGAGGCCTAGGATGAATGCGAGAAAGACCGGCACCAAGAGGAATATGGGTTGGGACTGTAACACCCCCAAATCTTAACCCATTTGGAAATGTATTACCGCCAGTGACCTCGGTTTTCCTCACCGAAGCCACCTCAGGCTTTACCGTTTAAATACAAATCATGAAACAATTATGATACAAAATTATCATAACTTTCATTTAAAACATAAGTCCCAGAATTACATCCCAATTCCGAATAGGACTAAATACAGAGTAAACAAATTACAGCGGAAGTCTTTACACAAAACATATTTAACACAGCGAAAGACTTTAAATAACCAACAAAAGGGTCTCGATCGCAATGATCATCCGCCAAGGATCCTCAACCTGGATAAAATCATTAAAACCACCGTTCATCTTCATAGTCGCTTCTAGCCTTACGGAACTGCAATACCTGATGTGCCGAATCGAACGGATGACACCAGCCAACCATGCAGAGAACAATTGTGGTTGGTTAGTCTTACTGAAAGACTATGCAAGGGTACAAAGCAGAGTGGTTCGAGTAGTCGTATTAGGTTAGACTCATCGTCTCTCGAATAAAAGTCGATCACGATAGTCAACCACCATACTTCTACTGAATTACATGAAAAGGCATGATTAAGAGAAGATTCTGGAGACCGAGTCTCACAAAAATCAATCCCAAAAGAAGACTCCAACGAAATGAGCCTTATCGGAAATATGACAAATGTTGGGAAACATTAATAATTACACACAAGCGTTCAAAACGACTTGATGTTTCGGTTCACGACCAACCTCACCGCTCGCGGCGAATCCAGATTGGAAAGAGAACGTTACTCTGATCAAAGTCAAGACGAGATTTCCTAGCTGCACTATAGCCTAGCTGCACTACTCGCCCAAGGGTATATTAATTATGTGCGACAACGGCATTTATCTTATTTAATTCCAAAACACACATCACGTTATAAGCTTTTAGATATATGTTTCGTCATGAGGGACATATATCGAAGGGAATCCTTCCCAAGGTTTGTGACACTAGCTAAGTGCACCACCTCTATACTCGGATAGAGGACGATCATGATCCACAGTTGGCTTGAGGGATTCCGCTACCCTCTCCACCATAATTATCAAGAAACGACTGGACCTCAACGAGTCCAACGTTCCTAACTACTAGTGCTAACTAAACAGTTCAACACAATAATAATCCACATCAAAGCCATCATGACCAACATCAAAAACATATATCTATACTAGCGTTGTTCTAGCAGATATACAACCTAGTATAATATCATATTTTAATCATTTATATCCATAATAGCGTTGTTCTAGCAGATATACAACCTATTATAATATCTTTTAAAATCACAAACAGTTATCAAAACTGTTCCCAACGAAAATAGTAAATCATCCCAAATTAATTAACAACTAAATAATTGATAATTAATTGAAATATGGAATGATGAGCAAGAGTG
Source organism: Rheum nobile (assembly GCA_027886185.1). Lineage (NCBI taxonomy): Eukaryota > Viridiplantae > Streptophyta > Magnoliopsida > Caryophyllales > Polygonaceae > Rheum > Rheum nobile. Next base: position 1,809,616 of record WOAB01000236.1, on the reverse strand, counting down.
AACCGCCACTTGCCTGGAGTACATTCGACGATGAATCTAGACGAGACGACTACTGATTATATCCTTTCTGAGGATATGGCCTATGCTTCAGATAGCTCTAGCAGATTACGAGTCCACTCGCAATCCAGCAATTACCGTTCTAACGCTCGATTGATTCCAGGTTAAATCTGGACAGGAAGGGTTTTGGGCCTCTCGGCCCAACAACAATTAAACAAGGGGGGCCCACCTTGCTTCTTCTTCCTCAAATAACAATAACAGCACAACGGGGCAACGCAACAGCACAACAATAACGACGCAGCTCCAACACAGCGGCGGCAACACCAGCACAGCACCGGCGGCGACAAGGCTCCAACGGCGAGGCTTCGACTCCTTTCCCCATGGCGCTTTCGAGGCACCTCCACCACCTGGGCACACCGGCGAACTCGAGCAGCAGCTCCCGACGAACCGCAGCAGCTCCGGCGAACTCGAGCAAGACCGACGACGACGGTGATGGCTCGGACGAGGGCTGCCTTCAACCACCGCAGCAAGCACACCTCCAGGGCTCCTCTGGCAACACTCCAACGAACCCAGGAATGCCGACGAACTCCATGGATTCCGGCGAGAAGAAAACCGAGAGGGAGAGAGAGAAAGACGAGAGGGAAGCTCGGGAGAGAGAGAGAGAGAGAGAGAGAGAGAAATGCCTTAAATAGGCCACATGAAGAGATATTTCTCGTACAAATATCTCGTACAAATATCTTATATAAATATCTTGTACAAATATCTTATATAAATATCTCATATAAATATCTTATATAAATATCTTGCATAAATATCTTATAAAAATATCTTGTACAAATATCTTATATAAATATCTTACACAAATATCTTATATAAATATCTTGCACAAATATCTTATATAAATATCTTGTACAAATATCTTAGTCCCGAAATTACATCGAATGTAATATATTTCACTCAGACGAATATTTCAGAGATCAAACATTTTACAAAATGTCTGAACTCCTCTGAAAATAAACTGACTACAGAACAAGGGTTTGGAAAATTACCAAAATGCCCTTACTAAAAATGAGGGGTATTACAGGGACGAGCATGTGGATGCAAAAAGTAAGAAGATGAAGGAGAAGCAGAATATGAAGAATATGGATGAGGAGCTGGGAGTGGAAGAGAAGGATGCGCCTGCAGAGAAAGAGACGACCAATGTGAAATCGTCCGTGGGATCAAGAGCGTATGTGGGATCGAAGGGATGTCCTTCTAGCGGACGACCTCGCAGTGGAGTTTCAACAGCAAAGGGGAGTGCCACTAAACCTGGAAAGTCAAAATCTGCTTCAAACAAGTCCAAATCGGGTTCAAGCAAGTCGTTAAGTATCTCGGCTTCAACTGGGGGCACGAGAATATTGATCATTTCATGCTCGCATACATTTCTAGGGTACACAGTGTCAAAGGCGATGGTCATTGCGGGTTTCGTTCCATTGCCGTTTTGCTAGGTCGCCGAGAAGAGGAGTACGTTGATGTCTGGTTAGAGCTTTCGAAGCATGTCCAGACACATCCAGCCAACTACGTAGAGATGCTTGGGGAGGAAGAGTTGACGGTGGAAGCATTTGTTAGGAGATTGAATTATATTGCGTCACCGTGCACAACGAACTTCTGGTGTATAATGCCTATTACTGGTTTGGTGTTTGACACGGAACACCAAGTGGCGGTTGTTGTCTTATCATGGTTTGGACCGCACACATGTCTTCCATTGTGGCCCCACCCCAGGTGATGAGCCTCCGACAAAGGTTTATGCGATAGCACATGTAGGCAGGAGAGACCATTACGTACCGGTACGTGGAGCGCTACTCTCTGGTATTTACTTATTCTTTCATAAATTGTTATATAATTTTATCGTTTATGTTTACAGATTTGGCTTGTTAATGATCGTTGTCCAATTCCACCGCCTCCGAGGCAGTGACTCATTTACAAGGATCCAAGTGTTGATGGATGGGATAGTCATGAGCGCTTTAAGGATAGGTTCAAGAGTTATGTAGAGGAGCGAGCGGAACAAGGGCGACCTAACATACTTACCTAGGTTTTTTGGATTGTAATTGACTTTATATATGTTATTGTAATTCATTTTGTGGGAAAGTTTGATTGAGATTGACCGTATATTGTTTTTATAATCATTTGTTTTTATTCGAATTGGTGTTGATTCGGGAAAATGCAATACGAGACAATAATATTACTTGGAAATCATTAACAAATACACGCACACGTAAACATTATAGCGTACACTAGTTGAACATGAATCATAAAAAGCTATCTAATCCTCATCAGGATCGGTCTCCCTGCCATCATCAGAGCTACCGTTGTCCACCTTAGATTCCGGATCTTCTAAAAGACCTGGTATATGACGCTTCGGGTGTGCAGACTCTGTGTAAATGGTGACTGGAACACCGGGTCTGTAAAGAGCTATAATTTTAGCTACGTGTTCCTCGTCTACCACCTCACGGAGTCGTGGAGGATCCACACCCGGTGGAAAGTAAAAAATCCGACCAGGGCGAACCCCGGTTGGATTGTAAAATAACGCCATGAACAAGTAACCCAATGATAACCCCCCTCTCCAGGCGAGACATCCCTCATCCGCAAAGTGCGGACCTCACCACCTTCGTATCCATGGAAAAACATGTCCATCCCACTTCGTTGGCGTATCATTCGATTGTAGGTGATTCGCCCAACCGGCGAACTGTGCAGCTCCGCGTTGAGAAGCCTCTCCGAGGTTTCTAAAAAGGAGAGCCAGAACCCCGGTGCCCCAAGCAGTATGAACGACACGCTCCCAGTCCACAAAAAGAGGTAGCAATGTAGTCTTCAGCTCATTCGTTGACTTGTCAACGAAGATACTAGCCGACATGGTGTGCCATAAGAAACCGGCTGCTATATCCTCTGGGTAGGCACCCTCCACAATCATCCTCAACGCATGCCTCGCTAACTGGAATTGCTTGACCCAACCCTTCCTAAGGTCACAGACCATGTCATCATCATCCCCATCTAAGTTGTACTCCGAATCTATCCCAAATAGATACTCGAACAAGGCCTCACATTCCGCCATCTCGCTATCATGACTAGTCCATGGTGACATCACCTCAAATCCCTCAATCGGCAGCCCTAGAATCATCATAACGTCATGTAGCATAGGACATATCTCGCCCCAGGGAAAGTGGAAGGTGTTCGTCTCTGGATGCCATCGCTCAACGAACGCTGAAATGAGGGTGTGATCAGCCATGCCGAACTGAAAATCAAGTAAACCGGTCAACCCTGTCTGCTGAGCAATCCAAAACCAGGAACCCTCCTCAGGGATCCCTCTGGGAATACGATTCTTCCAAAACGCAAACTGTGTAGGCCGTGTATGAACCCTCAAAGTCCTAACAACGTACTCTGGAGGGTCCAATGATGCCTTCCTCCATATCAGCTCCGCAATGTGCGTATCAAAGTTCCTCAACACATAAGGAAATTGCTGAGCTGGCTCAGGCGGAGGCGGGGCCTGCTGAGGTGGGTCCTGCGGAGGTGGGGCCTGCTAAGGTGGCTTAGTCGGAGGTGGGGCCTGTTGAGCTGGCTCAGGCGGAGGTGGGGTCTGCTGAGCTGGAAACTGCGGAGGTGGGTCCTGCTGAGGTGGAGTCTGCTGAGGTGGTTCAGGCGGAGGTGGCTGCTGCTGAGGTGGCTCTGACGGAGGTGGTTGGTGTTGAGGTGAGTCCTCCTGAGGTGGGCTGCTGCTCTACTGGGTCGGTACTAAACTCCGGATCCTCAAGGATAGTAGAAGGGCCGGTAGTAAAGTCCTCCATAACCACGTCCTCATCTGAACGGACGGGACCAACATCGTCCTCACTAAGCACCTCTGTGTCCTGCGATACACCCACAACCCTCCTCTTGCGAGCAGATGCAGTAGTAGGGCGACTGTCTCGATCCGACTGTTTGATTTTATCCAATACATCCTATTTTACCATAAGAAATATAACTATTTTCATTTTATCCAATACAACCTAGTTATATATACCTTAACAATTGTTAAAGAAAATTGTTTTCTTATAAAATCAATATATTAAATTTTTTATTTTTTATTACGATAATATATTTAATATTATTTAACAGTAAAATTTAGCCTATTACCTATATTGTCTTTTTTAATTATGATTAAATACAATAAACACTAAGTTTACAAATATACAATTACAGTAACAATTTAATTAAATAAATTAGATTTAAAAAATTAAAAACTACAAACACCATACCTCTACGGTCGGCCTCCGTTCGTATTTGCGCTTTTGACGAACGGGAATTTCCGCCAAATCATCCATCGCCTGCATAGCAACCGCTACCGACACGTCGAAGGCATTGTCCGCCCCGATATCCACCTCTTCGGTCCTAGCCGGCAATCTCTCCTCCTCGCCCAAAACCACCGCGCCGGAAACCTCCATGCTCGCCGGCAAGCTGGGCGGCACCTCGTGCAGCCCAGAAATCCCCTCCTCCCCGGTCCTGGGCGGCACCTCGTGCAGCCCAGAAATCCCCTCCTCCCCGGTCCTGGGCGGCTCCTCGTGCAGCCCAGCTCCCTCCGCCTCGTCGCCTCCCCTGCCGCCGCCGCCGTTGACTCCTCCATCGCGACCGCCACCGCCAACGAAACAAAGATTCATCGCCGTTGCCGTCGATTCCGCCGTCGAGTCCAGTGGATCGCCGTCGCCGCCGAGATCTCCCACCGCCGCCATCTGGTTTTCCTCCTTTTCAACCGCCGCCCATATATCTTCCATGGAAAATTCGCCGGAATCCGCCATCGATTTGGAATTTTCTCTGTGGATGCTCGAAAAAGATTTCATCTGGGTAACGGAGAAGACGACATAGGCGGCCCTAAATATCGCCGACTTGGAATTTTTTTGGGGTTAAATGTGGGCCGCAATAGGTGCCGCCCACGTTCAAATTTTAAAAACCAATTATGGGCGGCAATAGGTGCCGCCCACGTTCAAATTTTAAAAACCATTTTTGGGCGGCAATAGGTGTCGCCCACGTTCAAATTTTAAACTCGGGTTCGAAAAAACCAATCTATTTTTATTTAAATAAATAAAATAAATTCCTAAATCGGATTCTCCCCAACAAAAAATATGGGCGGCAATAGGTGCAGCCCAGACTCTGAATCGGGTTTTACGAAAACCAGGTTTGTCTGGGCTGCGCCTATTGTCGCCCAGAGTCAGACCGGTTTTTAAAAGGGTCTCCTGGACGACATCTCCTGCCGCCCAGGGTGGAGTGCGAGGTAAAAAAAAAAGGAGTGCGCGGTTTCTCGCCGTAAAAGAATTGAGGCAGGTTTGATAAGTAGGAGAAAGTAGGATCATTCATCTTTTTTTTTTTGTCATTTTTGAGCAAGAGGAAGCATTACAAAGCATATGAAAGCATGAAGAACCAAACAACACCAGTCATACTTTTTTCTGCAAATAAAAACATTTGGAGAAAATAAAGTATAAAAGATCATTCAAAAGTAGCGAACCGAACCTAAAACCTTAACTTTTATACTAAATGTGTAAGGACTTGTCTAAAAAGTGCATGTGCATGCGGTTTGCCCCTTGAATTCCTCCCAAAAATATGATTTTTTCTTCTAAAATACGATCATGCTAAATTTTTAAATTTTTGGCATTTAAATGAATACGAGATTTGAATCTTTGATTTTTCAGAATCGATAACCCACAATTATTCATATTTTACGTCAGGACGCCCTCACGGGATCCGTCAACTTCCTTTACTCGGTATTTCTTTTTTTTCGGTCAAAAACTTTATTCGGTATTTCTAACTTATCAAACGGAGCATAGGTTAAGCAACCTAAATCAACAAGATTTTCATATATTTATCATCTAGGATTTTTAAGTTTCAATTGTTTTCAAAATGTTGAATCTCAACACCTTGTTTTAGAACATATAATAGAAAATCGTATTTTTATTATCCGAAAAAAATAATAGAGATTTAACAACTCTATACTCTCTTCGTTAAGTTTTAATTGACATTCTAGGCTTAAGTCCTTGTTAAGTTTTAATTGTCATTTTATATTTTTTTACTCTCTTTTTTCAGATTTATCATCATATTTAGTAATTTTTTTATTTTTATTTTTTTGGGTTCTCAATTTTGTATTCATTGTTTCTCTATTTTTTAGGATCTACTAATTATTTTTTTCATTACCCTTATGATTAGTGACTAATTTTTTTTTCTTTATTTTTTTGTGAGATTTTATGAATACTAAAAAAAAATTAATCACAAATCATAAGAATAATCTGATAAAATAATTAATTTCTTATTTTGTCTGAAATTTACTAGAACGTCATTAAAACTTAACGAATGGAATATATCTCAACCACTAAAGGGGTTTCTTCAAATTAAATAAGATTACCTACTCCCAATTCTTCTTCCCGATACACTCATTTAATACGTACGAAGTATATTTTTCCAACTTCATATTTTGTTTCTGGTCAGATTTTTCAACTCCATATCAAAAGTAGTCGATCATCAAAAAGAAGTGGACCTACGTTCTTAAATGTTTTTGGCAATATTTTAAACTACAACAAAAAATGGCAATATCACCCTAGATAGATAGCAATAGGTCAATAGCTCCCCAATAGGAACGTTCTTCTCTTTATTTTTTTGGTAAAATAGATCGTTCTTTCCTAGCCGTAGAATAAAATAACACGGAGAAACAATTTACTCTTTTGTTGTATAAATACAATATAATAAAGTATATATATTCCAATATTCTTAGTTTGAATAAAGTATCAGAGTCCGGATCTGGTGCGGACTTCTCTTGCGGTGCCGTCGGTGCGGACCGGTGAAAGCAATGGTATTTCCGTATTATTTTTTTTACTCATTTTCTTTTTGGTTTCTGAACGCAATGCACTAAAAATATATAGGATCATACATTTTGTATTGTAGGTTTATAAAATTTATATTACAGGTTAACAAACTTTGTATTAAAGGTTCACAAACTAACTTTATACTGAGTTTCACAAGCCTTATGCTAGTGGTTAACAAATTTATAGTAGGTTGATAATACGTTATTAAAATGCACTAATGTACCTAGGCTCATAAATATTATATAAGAGGTTCACAAATTTTAAAATTCACGAATCTACCTAGTTTTATAAATGTTTGATTGAACTGAGTTCACAAACTTTATACGAGAGGTTCACAATAAATAAAATTAATACTAGATGTTCATAAACGATATTCTAGAGTTTATAAACCTTATTCTAATGGTTCATAAACCATATTTATAGGTTTATAAACTCTATTCGTATTTTCATAAACCTTATTCTAGATGTTTATAAATCATATGCATAGGTTCATAAACTCTATTCATACGTAACATACGTTCATAAATTCTATTCTAGAAGTTCATAAATCATATTCATAGGTTCATAAACTCTATTCATAGGTTCATAAATCATATTCTATAGATTCATAAATCATATTCTATAGATTCATAAACCCTAATCTAGAGATTCTCCTCATGAAAGTAGAACTTATGACCTTTCACTCCCCCATTTAAGTCTCAACCACTGGACTCCTTCAGTAATAAATCGCATTATTTTTATTTTAAACACACACGGACATAATCTGAGCCGCGAAACAGACGGCTCTAGATTAGTCCGCACAGTTGAACCTGTCGATCCGATTTCATACAATATAATAAAAGTGTATAAATAATTAGTATCAGTTAAGATCCGGTCATGTACGTTTATATATGTTTAGAAGACACCTCACGACTCTCAAAGTGACATGATCATAGGTTACTGCATGATCACATATAATGTTACTATCAATTTGAATTCCATGTTATAGTAAGTTAAATAAACTAATAAGAGTTTGATTTATAAACGAATTCAGTCTATTTAATGTCATTGTATATTTTTCAAAATATTGGTCTTGGCTTGGAACTTCTTATTTGAATAGAGTATAGGTATATGACTAACTACAATAGAAGTAATAATTTCTCAAATAGTATCTGAGTTTCAAAATGATGAAATCATTCATCTACTTTCTTTTTTTAACATATTAATATTTTAAAACCTTAAATTAAAATTAAAAAATTGATCAATATACCATGATATTAAAGTAGACTAGATTCTTTTTTTTCCCAAAATCGTTTTTATAAGTTTAAACCGCAGGGATCTTGAAGTGTTTGAATGGAACTTGTCGACAATAAAACACGTACCAAAATTGAGCCGTAGCAGAAACGTATATACATATGTTGCCTAGAGAAACACACGAAAGTAGTTACTATACGCTATGTATGATTAGCTGGGTCCATATATCAGAACTTGCAATAAGACAAACTTTTAAAGAAAAATCTCCAAGCACGCACATACATTTTAATTAATACACCATATAATACAAAGTTAGACTGAAATGATGAGCTGAGCTCATAGCTGTCATGTTTCAAAAAGTTAAGACCTCAGAAATTCAACATCCAAATAACACAAAGCCAAACCATCAAACTTCCACAAACATTTAGTTAATCTAGCGATTTTAACACTAGACTTTTTTAAGTGTTTTATTCAGATTTTGAGTTTGATTTCTGCTGGAGTCGTGTATATATGAAAACATTAATGTTGGAAGGGATCTATTATTTCGTGTGTCAACAGTATCCCGGTCTGGACGTAGATCGACTCTGTTCGATCTAATCAGACGATCAAAACGTTAAAAAAAAATAGTAGTGGACCCTCCATACACGATTTCATAATTAGTACGTAGCTAGAGCTTTCAAGATGCTAGAAGAACAGTACAACTTCTGCATAGTTTTACAACTCAAGTACTAAAGGGTTTGTTTGGAGAATTAAGTTATAAAGGCATTTTTAATTATAATGTGGTTTTTTGATTAAAAAAAAGGGGGTTTTAATGCTTTGGAATGTGTGTAATGATTTGAATTTTGAATTTTTATGGTGTTTGAAGATTTTTGGTTTAGAAAGGTATTATTTATCAATAAATGATGTCTATGTGAAACACCATTTTCTCAAATAAATACTTATAACTATAAATGTCTTTATAAACCCAAAGGTTTATTTGGCCATGACATCATAATGCCATTTTTTATTATAAATTCATATTTTATATGAAATAAGTATGTTTAGTGCATACATACTTTTTTCCGTTAGAAAATATTTCTTCATTCTTTATTCGAGGGATGAGGTTATAATTTGCACAATTCTTAAAATGCAATAAATACTTTCACTAAAAAAATCTCATTAAATAAAAGGACCAAACAATGCTACATTAGCCCAATTCATTACACTAAAAGAAGCCCAAATCATGCATCTTAAACTTGAACCCAAGATTGTTTTTGGGCTGCCAGAAAGCCTTCTGACATAGTGTGGGGCCGTGGTTGTGTTAACCCAAAATGAAATTTTAGAATGGGCTAAGGAACTCTAGGCTCTAGTCTATACAGTCTTGCAGAATGAGATTTTAGGCCGAAACACCCAAAATCTATCTATCTATTACTATATACTAGTGTAGTATCCGTGCCTTGCATGAAATTTGTTTATTTTTTCTTACATTTAAAAAAATAGTATATTTAAATTATATATTTAATTGATATAGAATTATGTAGGTAGTGACGGTTATAGAAGTAGATGAATGCTAATATAAAAAAGAACCAATTGAATACAAAATATTAAAGAGATTGACAAAATATTATCGAAAGAGATACGAAACTCTCTATACTTTATTAATAGTAAAAATTGGTTAAGTAATTTTGAAATGGGGATAGCCACATCTCTAACATCAATTCTACTAAAATGATAAAGCATAATCAAAATGTTCATCTTATACATGAAAATGAAACCCTAAACATAAAATCTCGTAAGATGTTCAAAATTGCTAGAAATTATTTTTTTTTAAACTTCATTGTATACTACATTGGTTGTAGTATTAGATCTTTTTTGTTTATTGTCGTATATCAAAATACAAACCTTTTTTGCTAGTAACTCTTGATGATGTAACAAAAAACTGATCATGAGTGAAAACAGGGCGTGAAAGATACAAACTGGCATTTGCAATAGAATGGTTTTAGCTCTTGTTTATCGTCATAGCAAAACAGACACTCAAGGAAAATTGTCTTCATTGAAACTTAAACGGGTATGAAGTGTCTGATGATGACATAATCATGCGAGGAATCAAAATTGTATATCCAATATTGTTGCCTGAAATATTCTTCCTTGTTTGACATGACTGCCGAGCTGCGTGGTTATCAGTCTTTTTCCTAATTCTGCTTTTGTAATCTTTATGATTAACTTGTAATCTTTTTGCTTGATTTGTATTTAAATTAAGAAAAAAATGAGTAATAGGCTTAGGATAATAATCTTTTATTTATAATTAGATTTATTTTAAAAAATTGAAAAAAGCAGAAAATGACATGTGACGGTTTTAATGGAGTGTCATGTGGAGGTTTTAATGAGGGATTGTCGTGTGGCGTAATTAGGTTCTAGTTTAGTAGATGAATAGTAGATTAAAAAAAATTGGATTTATATATAATTAGGAAATTTAAGATTTGTAATCTTTGTCATTAACTTGTAATCTTTGTGTTTGTTTTGTATTTAAATTAGGAAAAAATGAGTGATAGATTTAGGATAATAATCTTGTATTCATAATTAGATTTTTTTTTAATTGAAAAAAACAAAAAATAACATGTGACGGTTTTAATGAGGGAGTGTATGTGGCGTAATTAGGTTATAGTTTAGTAGATTTATTGTAGATTAGGAAATTTTAGATTTGTATATAATTAGGAAATTTTTGATTTATTATCTTTGTGATTAACTTGTAATCTTTGTTCTTGATTTGTATTTAAATTAGGAAAAAAGAGTGATAGGTTTAGGATAATAATCTTTGATTTATAATTACATTTATTTAAAAAAATTGAAAAAAGCATAAAATGACATGTGACGGTTTTAATGAGAGAGTGCCACGTGACGGTTTTATAGAGAAAGTGTCATGTGGCGTAATTAGGTTATACTCTAGTAGATATATAGTAGATTAGAAAATATTGGATTTGTATATAATTATGAAATTTTGGATTTGTATATAATTAGGAAATTTTGATATTGTGATTAACTTATATTTGTGATTGATTTGTATTTATATTAGGAAAAAATGAGTGATAAGTTTAGGATAATAATTATCTATTTATAATTAGATTTATTTTAAAAAATTGAAAAAAGCAAAAAATAACATGTGACGGTTTTAATGAGGGAGTATAATGTGACGATTTTAATTAAGGAGTATCATGTGGCGTAATTAGGTTCTAGTTTAGTAGATATATAGTAGATTAGGAAATTTTGGATTTGTATATAATCAGGAAATTTTGGATTTGTATATAATTAAAAAAAAATTGGATTTGTAATCTTTGTGATTAACGTGTAATATTTGTGCTTGATTTGTATTTAAATTAGGAAAAAATGAGTGATAGGTTTAGGATAATAATCTTTAACTAATAATTAGATTTTTTTTTTAAAAAAAAAAGCAGAAAATGACGTGTGATGGTTTTAATAAGGGAGTGTCATGTGGCGGTTTTAATGAGAGAGTGTCATGTGGCGTAATTAGGTTCTAGTTTAGTAAATATATAGTAGATTAGAAAATTTTGGATTTGTACATAATTAGAAAATTTTGGATTTGTATATAATTAGGAAATTTTGAATTTGTAATCTTTGTGCTTGATTTGTATTTAAATTAGAAAAAAGTGAGTGATATGTTTAGGATAATAATTTTTGACTTATAATATACTTTAAAAAAGCAGAAAATGGCATATGGTGGTTTTAATGAGGGAGTGTCATGTAAGTCTGATGTAACTCTATGATTCAAGATATATATATCCACCAGTTCACCACTTTAATTTATAAAAATAAAATTCAGAGAATGAAAATCTCAAGCTGGAATCAAAAGATTTTTGTAATATGGTTGAATGCGTTTTGGCAATTATAGATGATTACAGATTTGATTATGTACAAAAATTATAAGGCTGAGAATATTACCTAGTAAATTTTTAGAAAGATTTATATTATAAATTGGGAAAAGATAAGGTGAGGATGGAGGCTTAGGAAAGGAATGAGGACACCCCAAGACCGTCGGATCAAGAAAAAGACTGTCCAGATCAGCCAAGAAAAGAATTCGGAAACAATTCGGCACGACCGAATTTTTCGCGAAAAAAACGCGTTCCGTGTGCACACGCATTTTGGTCTGTATGCACACATACATTGTTTCGCATGCACACACACATTGTTTTCATGTGCACACACAAGTCATTCTGTATGCACACGTAGGCTATTTTTATTGGTTTTTATACGTATGCACACATGTTATTTCGTACGCACTTTGAATCATTTTTGCATGCACACATATGTTATTTTCATGTGCACACATGCACACATATATTGTTTCACATGCACACATGTCTATTTCACATACACACATAGCACGTAGTGCATTTCGTATGCACAAATAGGCCATTTTCACATGCACACAGTAGTATACTTCGCATGCACTCGATAGTATACTTCGCATGCACACAGTCGTGTTTTCATGTGCACACGTTTTGTCATTCCATATGAACGCACGCGTTTTATGCATGCACAGAAAAATAAATTTCACGTGTACACCGTAGTGTATTTGGAATGCACACAACAATGTATTTGGCATGCACACAGATCTGCACTTCGTATGCACGTGAATCCGTATTTTTGCGAATAATTCGACCGTGTCGAATTTTTGCCGAATTTTTCCCAAATTATTGAAAAGTAATCTGGGCACTCCGTTTGCTTTCCATCCAACGGCTCTCATGCGTCCTCATTCCTCTCCTCCCTTCCCATCCTCACCGGATCTCAACACTTATAAATTAGTATAAAAATTATTTGGGAGAGTGTGCAAATCTGGCTATTATATGTAGTAATTTTATTTTCTTTGATTTTATTAGTTGTTTTACAAAACTCTCAAAAAAATAAGAGCGCGACACATGGTAAATTTAATGCAGTGACGCTACGTGACAGAATAAGTTTTGGTTTATTGTGGGAGTGTCACGTGGCGCAGTCAGTATTCTGCTTTAGTATATATAATAGATAAAAAATTCGGATATTATAGGTACGTACCCATACGCTTACTCTAGTTGTGTGCTGTAATTCGATCTCTCGACATCTATAACACGTGCATACGTACGTTATCTTATATATAGTACGTTCTGATACCAATTCATGGTTAAATTAACGATCACAACTATAGAATTAAGGGGCTGGTTGCTTGATTATCTGTATGGATCGATGCATATATGTAATAAAGCAAATATACACTACCCTTATTAATTTATTTACGCCTCCGCTATATGCACTACATTATTTGCCCTTTGGCACTACAAAACTCTACGCAGAAATCTAAAGTACGCCAGATTTCTGCGTAGAAGACCATTTTTTCTACACAGGTATCTGGCGTAGAATATAATTGTTAGAGATAGGGAGTTGGGTTTTTTTTTGAAATTTGCCTCTTACGCAAGGATCTGGCGTACGCCAGATCCTGGCGCAAAAAAAAAAAAAACTAGACGCAACCAAGTGAACAATTTTTTTTTTTAAATCTGTATTTGACTCTAGTAATAGACGTTATCAAGTAATCAAGGTTACATGGCAATAAATTCGTTTGTATCATGAGATTTCAATATACTTTTATTCATGTATATTTCTCCACCAATTTGTTTGATATTATCTGTTTGTTATTATTATTCTCGAAAATCACATATAACTATGGTTATATCTTATAGTTATATCCAATTTGGTTATAACTTATGGTTATATTTCATAGTTATATACTATGGTTATATCCTATATTATATCATATAGTTATATACTATGGTTATATTATATAGTTATATACTATCATTATACCTTATAGTTATATCCTATTTGGTTATATACTATGGTTGTATCATATATCTTATAGTTATATAATTATATGATATAACCAAATTGGATATAACCAAATTGGATATAACTATAAGATATAATCATAGTATATAAGTTATATACTATGGTTGTATCATACAGTTATATACTATGATTATATCTTATAGTTATATCCAATTTGGTTATATTCTATAGTTGTATACTATGGTTATATCATCTATCTTATAGTTATATAACTATATGATATAACCAAATTGGATATAACTATAAAGATATAACCAAATTGGATATAATTATACTATATAATCATAGTATATAACTATATGATATAATCATTATAACTATATGATATAATATATGATATAACTATAGTATATAACTATAAAATATAACCAAATTGGATATAACTATAAAATATAATATATGATATAGCCATAATATATAACTATAAGATATAATCATAGTATATAACTATATGATATAACCACAGTATATAACTATAGAATATAATATAGGATATAACCAAAGTATAACGATATGATATAACCAAATTAGATATAACTATACGATATAACCATAGTATATAACTATAAGATATACCCATAAGATATAACCAAATTGGATATAACTATACGATATAACCATAATATATAACTATAGGATATAACCATTGTATATAACTAAAGGATATAACCATAGTATATAACTAAATGATATAACCATAGTATATAACTATAGGATATAACCAAATTGGATATAACTACAAGATATAACCATAGTATATAGCTATACGATATAACCATAGTATATAACTAAAGAATATAACCATAGTATATAGCTATAGGATATAACCATAAGATATAACCAAATTGGATATAACTATAAGATATAATCATAATATTGTAACACCCCGTAATTTTAAGGGTATTTTGAATTATTTTTAAATTTTTCTTATGCCCGAATTGCTAGACGGATTTAATTCAGTGAGTCTCGGACCTTCTGAAGAGGGGTCTAAGCTCTGTAGAATTTTCCGAGCATTATATAATACAGTTGAGGTGTTTTCGGGGTTAATATATCGTTAAAGTACGAATATATTTAACCCGAAGTTAAGAAATTTAATCCAAACTAAGTTTGGATAAGAATAAATGAAGTCGGCCAGAAACCGCGATTGACCGCTATCAACCGCGACCTGACGCGATCGGCCGCGATCGCGGTAATGCCTTTTTCAGAGGCGGTCGTCTTCCTCGAAGGCGGTTACTGTAGCTCGGCTGGGATATTTTCTGGGCAGGCCAAGTGGCTCGCTAGTGGCCTTCGCCTTTGTCCCCTTGTCCCCTTGGAGGTGTCGGATTTGTGCTATAAAAGGAGGTGAAGACCGGAGCTCTCTAACTCTTCTTCTTCTCTTCTTCTTCCTCCTCTATTTCTCCTCTGTTTTTCACCATTGTTGAGCAGTTTTGGAGCTTCGTGTATGGGAGATTTCGAGTGTCTCTTGAGTTGAGAAGGTGCTCTTGAGTGTTGTGTGAAGCTTTGTGGTGTTGGGAGATCGAACCATAGACAAATCGAAGGCAAACAAATCGGTTTGGGTAAGAAATTCTCCATTGTCGTCTCGCGAGCTAGCCACTGTCACAGCACGAAAACCGCGACCGACCGCGACCTGCCGCGATCGCGGTATTGTGTCCGAGTTGTGTGTTTGTGGTTTGGCTTTGGGCTTTGCTCGTTTCCTTTGATTTCTTCTTGTATTCTTTTAGATTCATATATAAGTGTATTGAATCTAACTTAGGGTATTGTTATGGGCCATTTCTTAGGGATTTATTATCCAAGATTTGCTCCAGTTTCAGATCCAGGAGCCCGTTGTCTCTAAGCTTTGCTTAAGCTTCTACGGATTTAGGCAAGTGGCGGTTCGCTCTTGCACATCATTCCATATTTCAATTAATTATCAATAGTTTTGTTGTTAATTAATTTGGGATGATTGTTAATTATGTTGGAATTGTTTGATAACGTTATGTGATTAAAAAGAAGATATTATACTAGGTTGTATATTTTGCTAGAACCGACGCTAGTCTATTCTAGATTTGTGCAGGTGAAGGCCGTAAGGGACTTTGATGTGATTTATTGTGTGTGTTTAGATTATTAAATCTAGGGTGTTTGCCAGGTGGGCATAGATATGGATAGTTGTGCAGGTGGGGCCGTGATGGCTCTGTGTGGTGTGTTTGTGTGTTTAACTGTGTAGTTAGCACGAGTATTCGTAGGGACAATGGATGGAGGTCATGTCGTCTCTTTATAATAAATTGGTGAGTCATGACTAACTTCTATACTCGAGTGGAGTAAGAAGTGGTGCACTCTGCAGGTGTCACAACCCGGTTCGATATGTGTTCCGCGAGTGGCGGACATGTATGTAAAAGCTTGTAACGTGATGTGGTGTGTGGTCATTTAAATAAGATACGTGCCATGAGTATGCACATAATGAAAATGCCTTGACCATATTATTAAAGTGCCGTATGAGTAAGCACTTATTTAAAATGTTTGGCGAGTAGTGCAGCTAGGCGCTAGTGCAGCTAGGAAAAGCTCGTCTTAGTTGTAAATCGCTCGTATGCGATACTTGTGTGATGTGGTTGTGTGTGTTTGGATATGTTTTCCAACATTTGTTATCATGTTTCCTATAAGGCTCATTTCATTTTGGAGTCTTCTTTTTGGGATTGATTGCTGTGAGACTCGATCTCCAGAATCTTCTCTTGTGCATACCCTTTTGTTATTCCAGTAGGAGTATGATGGTTGACTAGCGTACTCGGTTATTATTCGAGGGACGATGAGTCTAACCTAATGCGACTGCTTCGAACCACTCTGCTTTGTGTCCTTGCTAGTCTATTCATTTAGACTAACCAACCGTTATATTCCTTGCATGGTTGGCTGGTGTCATCCGTTCGATTCGACACATCAGGTGTGTTGCTGTTCAGTGAAGGCTAGAAGCGACTATGAAGATGAACGGTGTTTTGTTTTCGACAACTTGTCTTGTCGCTTTGTGTTTAAAACGATTTCCGCTGTGCTATTTGCTATTTTGTATTTTGTTTATAAGTCTTCCGTTGTAAATTCTGATTTTTGTATTGATGATGTATTTGGGTCGTTTTAGGAATCGTGTAATTCCGCGACCATGTGGTTTAATAAAAGTTATGGTTTTAGTATCGTAACTGTGTTTTAAGTCAGTTATGACGTCGGAAAAGCCTGGGGTGACTTCGGGGTTTACGCCCGGGGTCATCGGCAGTAACGCTTTCAAATGGGGTTAAATTTGGGGGTGTTACAAATATATAATTATAGGATATAACGATATGATATAACCAAATTGGATATAACTATAAGATATAACCATAGTATATAACTATAGGATATAACCATAAGATATAATCAAATTGGATATAACTATAAGATATAACCATAGTATATAACTATAGGATATAACCATAGGATATAACCAAATTGGATATAACTGAAGGATATAACCATAATATATAACTATAAGATATAACTAAAGATATAACCAAAGTGGATATAACTAAAAGATATAATCATAATATATAATTATAAGATATAACGATATGATATAACCAAATTGGATATAACTATAAGATATAACCATAGTATATAACTATAGGATATAACCATAAGATATAACCAAATTGGATATAACTATAAGATATAACCATAGTATATAACTATAGGATATAACCATAATATATAACTATAGGATATAACTATAGTATATAACCAAAAGATATAACTGAAGGATATAACCATAATATATAACTATAAGATATAACCAAATTGGATATAACTAAAAGATATAATCATAATATATAATTATAGGATATAACGATATGATATAACCAAATTGGATATAACTATAAGATATAACTATAGTATATAACTATAGGATATAACCATAAGATATAACTATAAGATATAACCAAATTGGATATAACTATAAGATATAACCAAATTGGATATAACTATAAGATATAACCATAGTATATAACTATAGGATATAACCATAAGATATAACCAAATTGGATATAACTATAAGATATAACCATAGTATATTATATAACCATAAGATATAACCAAATTGGATATAACTATAAGATAAAACCAAATTGGATATAACTATAAGATATAACCATAGTATATAACTATAAGATATAACCAAATTGGATATAACTATAAGATATAACCATAGGATATAACTATAGGATTTAACCATAGTATATAACCAAATTGGATATAACTGAAGGATATAACCATAATATATAACTATAAGATATAACCAAAAGATATAACCAAATTGGATATAACTAAAAGATATAATCATAATATATAATTATAGGATATAACGATAGGATATAACGATATGATATAACCAAATTGGATATAACTATAAGATATAACCATAGTATATAACTATAGGATATACGTATATAACCATAAGATATAACCAAATTGGATATAACTATAAGATATAACCATAATATATAACTATAGGATATAACCATAATATATAACTATAGGATATAACCATAAGATATAACCAAATTGGATATAACTATAAGATATAACCATAGTATATAACTATAGGATATAACCATAATATATAACTATAGGATATAACTATAGTATATAACCAAAAGATATAACCAAATTGGATATAACTGAAGGATATAACCATAATATATAACTATAAGATATAACCAAATTGGATATAACTAAAAGATATAATCATAATATATAATTATAGGATATAACGATATGATATAACCAAATTGGATATAACTATAAGATATAACTATAGTATATAACTATAGGATATAACCATAAGATATAACCAAATTGGATATAACTATAAGATATAACCAAATTGGATATAACTATAAGATATAACCATAGTTATATGTGATTTTCGAGAATAATAATAACAAACAGTTAATATCAAACGAATTGGTGGGAATAAAAGTATATTGAAACCAAATTGGATATAACTATAAGAATATTGCATAGAAGATATAACTATAAGATATAACCATAGTATAACTATAAGATATAATCAAATTGGATATAACTATATGATACAACCATAGTATATAACTTATATACTATGATTATATCTTATAGTTATATCCAATTTGGTTATATCCAATTTGGTTATATCATATAGTATATAACTATAAGATATATGATATAACCATAGTATATAACTATAGAATATAACCAAATTGGATATAACTATAAAGTATAATATCTGATATAGCCATAATATATAACTATAAGATATAATCATAGTATATAACTATGAAATATAACCATAAGATATAACCAAATTGGATATAACTATAAGATATAACCATAGTTATATGTGATTTTCGAGAATAATAATAACAAACAGATAATATCAAACAAATTGGTGGAGAAATATACATGAATAAAAGTATATTGAAATCTCATGATACAAACGAATTTATTGTCATGTAACCTTGATTACTTGATAACGTCTATTACTAGAGTCAAATGCAGATTTAAAAAAAAATATTGTTCACTTGGTTGCGTCCAAAAAAAGGAAAAAAATCATGCGCCAAGATCTGGCGTACGCCAGATCCTTGCGTAGGAGGCAAATTTCAAAAAAACCACCAACTCTCTATCTCCAACAATTATATTCTACGCCAGATACCTGCGTAGAGAAATTTGGTCTTCTACGCAAAAATCTAACGTACGTCAGGTTTCTGCATAGAGTTTTGTAGTGCGAAAGGGCAAATAATGTAGTGCATATAGTAACAGCCTTTATTTACTTTGGTAGAAAACACAACCCTTATTAATTTTCCGGTCAACAGAGGTAAATTATTATTTTTGATCAATAATCCATCGTCTCAAAAATCTAATTACATGCACACCGGCCTTGGTGCCTTACTAATCAATATAGCTATTCAAATATCTCTTTTATTCCATCAAAAAAAATCTATTTTATTTAATTTTATTGTGAAACACATATGAATATATACATATAGCTTCGATGTCTATATATTTAACATAGCTAGGTTTGGTATATATATATATATAAGAGATAACAGGATGATTAAATAGTGTTAACATATATATATATATATGTAAATAAATTTTTGGCAGGTCATATGTACATAATCAGGCAATTTTATATGACTATAGATTTGATTATGTACAAAAATTATAGGGCTGAGAATAATATCTAGTAAATTTTTAGAAAGATTTATACTATAAATTAGTATAAAAATTTCTGGGAGAGTGTGCAAATCCGGCTATTATAGGTAGTAATTTTATTTTATTTTATTAGTTTTTTTACAAAACTCCCAAAAAAATAAGAGCGCAGCACGTGGCAAATTGAATACAGTAACGCCACGTGGCAGAATAAATTTTGGTTTATTGTTGGAGTGCCACGTGGCTCAGCGGTATTTGCGTTTAGTAGTTATATAATAGATTAAAGCTCACACATTTAGAGTCACGAGAGTGTTTTTAGAAAAAAATTGTTGAGTTGTTATTATTTGATTTTTCAATTTATTATTATATTGAATAATCTATAAAATCTATATATCTATATTAAAGCGATTTATTTTTGAACCAACAAAATAATTTTGAACCCACATTACTCATGTGTCAAATTTTGGATATTAGCAAAGTTTTATGTTAACCAACCAAGCATCTGAATTTTAAATCAATATATCTTACATTATTTATGTTTTATTTATCAGACTATCAAATTCGATTTTAACCAACCAAACTTCTAAATTTAATGTACAATATAGTGAGGTTTTTTTATTGTTAAATGTAACAATTTTCATTTAATCTAATATTGATTTGTTATTAAAATAACATAAATCATAGTCTCACTATTTTTTCCGGCAATTGTCATTCTAAGAACATGGCAGTTTAATCTTATTTCTAAGAACATGACAAATCTTATCATATGTTCACTATTCTTTTTGATATAAATCGTAGTATTAGCTATATTACTATTCCAATGACAATTTTTACACCACAAAATAGTTAAGAACATGTTAAATACAAAAAAAAAAACAATTTTAGGCATAGGTTAAGCACTTAATTTTAGAAGGATTTTGTTAGGTGTAATTATACCAGGGATTTTAATATTTTGTAAAAGGATTTAAGCATTCTTTTTAAGGGAATAATTTCTAAAACAAGAATTCTTAACATCTGCCCTTAGGACATAGGTTAGAAAACCGATATATAATTTTATTAGCATTAAGTGTTTCATGTATATTTTGATTACCCAAATATTTTCAATTTAAAAACTTATTTTTGTTTTCTTTACATATAAATACACATCTAAATAAACTCATCATAACAAACATGAATAACCTTTGGTATATTCTAACTATCCAAAACTTTTTTATTTTAAATTTTTAGATGTTTTTTAGACTAATGATTTACAATTAGTCATTAAATTGTTTCTATTTTTCTTTTTTGAGTTAATATGATTGATATTTTCATATTTTTAATAATATATTTTTAATATAACATTTCAACATATCACTTTTAAAGCTAAAATTTTGTTATAAGTACACATATTTATGTTTAACTAATATTGTGACTTATAATTTTTAATATTAAAATATTGACATAAATTTAATATTTTATGTTAATATATATAGTTTATTGAAAATACACGATAAATGGTAGTGGAATACGTATGACTTTAACAAAAATATCCCGTGTATGAAAATAATTACATGATTAAAAATAAAAAGGATAACTATACGAGAATATGTATGAATAAAATATAAAATATTAATACAAGTTATAAAATTAACAATAAAATGTTAAACAAATTGCTTTTAAATAACAAATTTATGTTATTTCAATCTTCCATTTATATAGTTCTTAAACAATATCAATAAGATTTTTTCTTCTTAAAACCACTTAGAAATAACATAATTTAATTATAAATAATTATTGATAATTTTATAAACTTAAGTTCACCCGTACAAGATACGGGTACTATACTAGTTAACCATCAATTTACATTTGTACAAAAATATCCTCCATGTAAAATATATTAACCCACATTACATACTTAAGCATCATTGATCATACGATCTGGTATATTACGTGGCCATCTAATGACATTGATGTTAACCAGGAACTTGCACTGATATTTGAAGAAGTGTTGTTCAATAGGGGCAATTGCAGGGAAAATAGCGCTAATTTTTGGATAGTTGTAGAATAAGTTGAATTTTCATATATAGTTGCAGGAAATAAGTTGTAACTACGGGTGACATGCAAACAATGACGAGTTTCACAGAACGTTGTGGTTTTAGCACCATCGGGACTTAGAGAGAAGGCTCTACCTTTTCTCTAAAAATCCTCAAATTCCAAATTTATCATTTCAGGGTAAACTCTCACCAACAATATCAATCATCTTCTATCAGGGACAAACTCCACCATCAGCACCAAGGGACAAACCCTCTCCTATGTATAGGAAATGGAAAACAACCATTACTAAAGCCATGAGTAACCCCCAACACTTTATGGAAAATCTCCATGGATAACCCCTAACAAACCTTTAAGTAAAGAATCCGCCATCTGCACCTGGAAAGAGAAGGGGAAATTCTCCATTACTCAAAATGATAAGGATCCCCATATCAGATCTGGCCACCTTTGATAGAACTGAGCTTGAGGCTCATATTGGGGAATCCAAAATCATATCTAATCCCAACTCTAGTATGACCCTTGGATTGGACCCAAAAAGGAAAAATCCGATCGGTGTGAACCCACACCAGTTCTGTTGGGTTCATCCTTCTATGAGCCACCTCCCAAATCTAAATCGTCGGCATGTACTGCCAAGAATATCCGACTCATTTTCGTTCGTCACCGGCACCGTAATTAGCATACCCCTTCGTTTTCACTGATTTCTAAGTCGACCTTCGCTTGCGTGATTCTCCGTTGTCGGCGAAAGCTGTCACTTTCTTAACCCTTATTCGCCTCCAACAACCTCTCTACATCCTCCGAGGGTCGTCGCCTTTCTCCGACAACCTCCCTTAGCCGTCGCCATTTTATCCCTTATCTGTCTTTCCAAGCTTGAATGGGGAAGATGATGTTAAATGGTTAACCGGTCTCCCTATCTCATTAAACCTGTACAATCACTTTCACTTTTGATCCATTAAATAAAGCCCATTACTTTTAATCAAATACAAATCCATTTCATCACGCTAACCCATATACATATCCAATACAGTACACCTAGCTATAGGCTTTAATTTAAAATCTTGCATGCAAGCTTGGCAATATTTTTAATAATTTATTTGCTTTCAGCTTGTTACGCAAGTTTGAATAAGAGCAATCTTTCTGTTGCCAGAGGAAGAGAACTTGCTTTATTGTTGGATGTGCAGTTCGTTGACAAACATGAGAGATATTTAGGTTTCCCGACTTCTCTTGGTAGATCAAAAAAAGTGGTTTTCGAGTACATTAAAGATCGAATATCGAGGAAAATCCAAGGATGGAAAGAGAGGCTACTTTCACATGCTGGGAAGGAGATGTTGATTAAGGTTGTGGTGTAGAGTATTCCTCTTTATGTTATGAGTATCTATAGATTGCCTGATTGTTTGTTGAATGAGATCCATATGATGCTCGTAAAATTTTGGTGGGGCTCGACTGATGCGACGAGGAAAATCCATTGGAAGAGCTGGGATGGCCTTTGCTTACCAAAACATCAAGGTGGTATGGATTTTCGAGATTTGAAGATCTTCAATGATGCAATGTTAGCTAAGCAGGGCTGGCGTTTTATTTGTAATCCTTCCATGCTTTCTGCTAAACTTTTCCATGCTAAGTATTTTCGCAATTCTTCTTTTCTGGATTCGTTTCTTGGTGCAAATTTCAGTTACACATGGAGAAGTATTTGGAGAGCTAAGTCTCTTCTGATGGAAGGTCTGGGCTGGAGAATTGGCGATGGACGTAAGATTTATGCTTGGAATGAAGCATGGTTACCTAATGGCACTACTGGTTTAACCCCTTCTCCACCTGTTGGTTTTGATTTGAGTCTCAAAGTGTCTGATCTGATTGATTCTAGATCTTGCTGTTGGAAGACTGATTTGGTCAATGAATATTTCCAGGCTGCAAATGCTCAAAAAATTCTCAAACTTCCTCTGTCAGCTAGAGTTATCCCTGATTGCAGAGCTTGGTATCCTTGCAAGGATGGTGTGTATTCAGTTAAGTCTGGTTATTGGCTGGGCAAATATGGGCATGATACTGAGCTAAGAGCGCGATTTGGCAGCAGCATGAATGCTCCATGGTGTTTGTTATGGTGTATTTCTAGTCCGCCTAAATTAAAAAATTTTGCATGGCGACTTTGCTCAGGTATGTTGGCTGTCAAAAAAAATCTTTTTATTAGACATTTGGTTGCATCTCCAATTTGTGACCGTTGCGGTATTTGGGAGGAATCTATTCTCCATGCTATTTTTTATTGTGATTTTGCTAAGGTGGTGTGGGAACAATCTGTTGTGGTTTGTTTTTTTGCCTCTTTTACCACTAACTGTGACATTTGGGGGCTTGTTGATGAGGTATACCGCAAATTTGGAATCTTAGGCCTCACTGAATTTTTCACTAATGCTTGGATTGCTTGGACTTTGAGGAATAAATGCCTATTTACTGATGAGGTTGTGAATGCCCAAATCTTACGAGATGGTTTTAGAAGGTTAGTCTATGACTACAAACTTTCCCAATCTAATTTGATTCATGCTCATCCTTCAGTTGGTACTATTTCTATTCAAAGAGGATGGCATGTCCCACATGATAATTATATTAAGATGAATACTGATGCAACTGTTTTTCCTAATGGTTGGGTTGGTCTTGGTGCTGCGTTTCGTGATTCTAGTGGAGTTTTGATTGCTTTGGCAGCTACTGGGTTGCAATGTGGTTGGGAAATTGCTTGGGCTGAAGCTAAGGCTGTGTTTTTTGGCTTGGGTGTTGCTGCTGAAGTGGGTTTTTCCTCTCTTCATATTGAATCAGATGATCAATCTATGATTATGCGTTTACAAGATCGTGATTTCAAACTTTCATATGCTGATGCTCTTTATGAAGATATTGTATCTCTTTTTGCTTTATTTTCTCATGTTTCTCTTTCTCATGTAAATCGTAATGCTAATTCTATAGCTCATCTTACTGCTAGGTTGGCTTCTTAAACTAATCCATATGTTGTGTTGTTTGACAATTTTCCACAAGCTATTGTTCAGCTTGTTGGAACTGATCTTGTTTAATATATTAGTACTTCTCCTTTCAAAAAAAAAAAGAATAAGAGCAATCTTTAGGCCTCTTGTGATCCACTTTCCTTTGGGCCTGCCTAGTTTACTAATTCAAAGTTCAAACCATAACTTATACCTTTCTTAAAACATTTATTAACCCTTCATTAACAAACAGTACATTCACTAGAGAGAGGGGCGTTTTCTATGGCCTTCGTCTCGCGTGGGAGAGAAACATTACTCGCCTTCAGGTGGAGATCGACTCGAAGCTTGTGGTTGGGCTACTCCAGAAGGGTGTTGAAACCACCCACCCCCTCTTCAGCCTGGTTCTTCGGTGTCAAGGCTACCTCAAACGAGATTGGCTCGTTAATATTTGTCACATTTTCCGGGAAGACAATAAAGTTGCGGATGTTCTTGCAAATATTGCATTTCCTTTTCCTTTAGGTTTTCATGCTTTTGTTTCTCCACCACCCGATATTAGACCTCTCTTGCTAGACGATCGTGGTGGTGCGACTTTTGTTCGGATGATTGCTCGCTAGTTTTTATGCAATTTCGGAGAGTGTCGCCTCTCCTTTTACCAAAAAAAAACTAGAGAGAGGGGTTTCCTTCTCTCTAGAAAACCCCCAAAAATCAAATGGATAATTCCCACCTAACAAAAGGGATAATCCACTCTAACCACAACGAAACCCCCCAAAAACCAAATGGATAATCCACACCCAACAAAAGGGATAATCCACTTTAACCACAACTAACATGGATGTTATTTGATGTGGGCTTATGGCCCATTCTCAGCTTTTGTCATTTGTTAATTTTCCTTTTTAACTTATAGACAAAAAAACATTTAAACCCAAAATCAACCCCTAACAACAACAATAATTATCAAATGCAAGACTAATTGATGTTCTCTTTTCACATTAATTTTCACCCTTGTTTATCTATTGCGGTTTTGTTTGTCTCAAGTATGGGTGGCAAATTCATCGCTGCATTTGTGGAGTTGATCTAGGGTGATGTTTGAATGTTCGGTCGTGGTCGTGTATGTGGCTCAATGAAGATCCATCTTGTACGAGGGCAACGTCATGGTTGTGGCTCCTGAAGATCTCTCTTTGAAGAGAGGGCAACGTCATGGTAGTCCGTTCAGCACTTCCGCATGAGTTCTCATGTCTGACTCGTCTGTCGGTGGCGCTTTCGTCTGATCGTGATTGCTCACCACTCGTTTAGGTCGTTCTAGCTCTATTTTTGCATGGTTGTAATTTCCATACTTGTTGTATTGTTCTTCGTGTCCGGTTTTGACCGGCGCCGATTTATCGGCCTCTTAATCTATCCGACGTTGTTATGTCGGGTACTTTGAATTCTTTCCTCATCAAAATAAAAAAATAAAAAAAAAATTGACGAGTTTCACAACTACTTATGAGTAGCTTGCGTTAAAACTTAACAGTAAACACTAATGCAGATATCACATTAGTTCCCATGATCAGAATCTAGTGGACATCAGTAATTGCCATATTCTGCAATCCACTCTATAATTGAGGATGACTTTTTGCAAATTCGAAAATTTTCGACAATTTTATATACAGTATATAATATATCTGTCTCAAAGATAGGCTATTTCCTACAGTTATCCATATTAGTAAATCCTTATGAAAATGTAAGACAACAAAGTGGCTGTAGTTTAGTGGTTAGAATTCCACGTTGTGGCCGTGGAGACCTGGGCTCGAATCCCAGCAGCCACACTTTTTTTTTTATCTTCATCTTCAATTTATCATGATTTCCTAACTACTAAAAAAGAGATGAAATTGTTGTAGAAATGCATGGATTTGCCAATTTGATAGTTCGTGGATGTTGGCAGCAGCTTACACGTTTTCCTTGTTGTGTATGTGTTCGATGTCGAATTGCACACCCACAAATCCTTATTTCTCCTCTCATATATATGTTTCGCCTTTCTTTCTCCTCAGAGCTTCCTCCTAACCGACAACAATTAATTAAGCAACAAATAAGAGCTAGGATATATACATACATGTCGAAGAAGATCTGAAGCCTCGAATCGGTGATTTGAGACCACAGACCAGTACTCGTGAAGCTCTCCTTTGCTGATTTTATCCTCCTTCAATCTCCTTCTCCTGCTCAATGCATCGAACACTTCCAGTGCGAATTCCTTTGAATCCTTCATTGCTATCGATCACAATTCACAACAATTAGATCTATTTTCACTTCTCGAGTACAAAAAAATTGACTGGATTAATTCAATGTCGAATTGCACCTATACATTGTGCGAAAACGAGTGGATTGAGCAGAGGGGAAAATGAGAGGGTTTGCACCTATGCACTGTGCGAAATCGGTTCGGTAGAGATAACCGTCTTTGGAAAGCTTCTCGAAATTCGTCTCCACTTCGTTCCTCGGAGCGCCTTCTGCGCCCGCCCCGGACCTCGTCCGATTAAGCTGAGCCAGCTGTCTCCGCCGCGCTCTGGCGGCAATCGCCGAATCCGCTCCTCCGCCGCCGCCGTGCTGCGGAGCGGACTGATGATCCCTTCGTTACTAACGAAGGGAATCATCAGGGAATATTTTGTTTCTTTGAAAAACAAGGGACGCTTCATTAAGAAAGAAAAAGGCAGACCAACTTCTCCGGCAGAATTGGACTGGTGATCCATGGAGAAGATGAACTACTTTTTCCCGCTACTATTTTCTGCACCAAAAACAACAATTTCTATTATTATTAAATTACTTGATGGAGTATAAAAGTTGTCTTTTCACATATTTACCAAAATCTTCGCCGTCTTGATTTTATCGATCCCAGACTTCTCACCCTCTTTCCTTCCAAAGAAAAGCTTGTTAGTCTTGACAAAGTAAAAATGTTGTTAGTATATATGTTCCTTCAATCTGTCATAATCTTTCGACAATAAAAAATGTGAGTCATTTCATTAGTACTTTATTATTAGAAGTGATTGTCAAAAAGTTGTTAGCCGCCTTATCTTACGAAAAAAAGTGGTTGCCTTGTTGATTATCGATCTAATTTCCTTTCGTAACGTTTGTCAAAAACTTCAGATTAACGTTGGTCTTTCGTTCAAAACAAATATTAACGTTGAAGTTATTTTACTAAAAGAGTCGATCAAGTTATGTAAACTGGTAACTGGACACGAAGAAATTAACCACAATTTTGATAAAGCACATTAACTTCCTAACAAATCATCGGGGAATTAAATGATAAATTAATGAGTTGAAGAATATGATCGTGATCTTAAATCAACCCAATCTACTATGTATATACTCCCTCCGGCCGGTTAAAAATATTTATCTTTTTAGTAGTATTTATCACACTTATTAGGAAGAGTATCAAAAATACAAATATACACTTATTTATTATAGTACTTTTTTTTATTTTCTTGAAAATTACTATTAATAGCATACCATTAATTATAGTGGTAAATGTGTAAAGTAAGGAGCCAAATAGTAAAAAAGACAAGTATTTGTAGACAAAAAATAAAGGTTAGAAAGACACATATTTTTAAACGGGAGTATTACATATCATTTTCTTCTTCTTTTACACTTTTAAAATAAATTTAATTATATATCAAATATTTTTATCATAAATCTAATACTATTTTTTCCTACTTTAAATACAAATCAATTACAAAGATTGCAAATCAATCACGAAAGATTACATATGCAAAACTATCACAACACTAATCAACTCATAATTGGACAAATTAAATCGTATCTCGTAAAAAAAAATTGGATTGATCTTCATGTGAGTCTTCTTCAAAATGATTATCTAGAACACCACACTCGCCGTTGTCGATGCCTTTGTCTCTTTTAATGCTCAGTCGTCATCGCAATGCCATTGATGGTGAACATCTATCTTTTTTCCTCCATGACCAATCTCTCTTTATCGTCGGCCATCGCCACACCATCACCAGTGAGCATCGATATGCACATCCCCTGCTACGTCACTGTCTTAAAATCTTTGGTCCTCACAGCGTTTATATCGGTAAAAGCATTAGACTTTTTAATTGACAAAAAAAACCTTAAATATACTATAGCCATTAGCCGAAATACAATAGTTCAAGTACTTGTGCATTTTCAAAAAGTGAGACTAAGAGTCCGTTTCGATTCCGAATGATAATGCAATTTAATGGATTATTTTCGGAATCCAAACGAACCTAATTGAAGATCATATACTCGAAAATCTTAACAACACAAGATTAATGGTCAATTGAAAATTAAATAGCATTTTTAGAAAAACGAGGTAAGCATCAAGGTAACTAATTGCTACATATTTGTGGATATATGATTGAAAATAAAAGCTATAGAAAATCGAAGATCATCAATTTTGGTTAAAACTAATTGTTTAGAAAAATAATTAAAAGATATACAATATGAGATTGAAAATACAATATCTAAAACTAATTTAGGATATCAGATTTATGATTGTTTTTTTCTTTCAATTTCATAATTCTCCATTTTAGCTTATGGTTATTAATTAACCCGAATAGTTTTTGTCACTTACTAACTTATTTTTCATTTTACCTAATCGGTATGGTATGTCAAAAGATGTGGTTATAACAACTTTCTATTAAAAAAAGTAAATAAAACATATTGAGTAAAATTAAAGATTAAGAAACATGATATGTGTATACTTTCCAAATAAACTAAAATTCATATAAAAGCTCGTGTGTTTTTTTAAATTAATATTTATTTATTAGCACAATATCCAAATCAAAATTCATTTTTGTTATTTTGATTTTTTCCTAGATTTAAAATTCAATCTAATCATAAATATCTCATCTAAATGATATATTATATATATTAGGATAATTTAACATTTTCTTTAGTTAATAGTATTCAAATATCTTTAAAAATTAAGTAGATATTTATTGTTTGTGGAACAACATTATTTCAAAATTATTCACATAGTTTTAAGGGATTATGTATTATCATATCTTTTGACTAATTTTTCACAACTTAATTTACATTTCTAAATTTACAATGTTACCCAATTATA
Organism: Rheum nobile; assembly: GCA_027886185.1. Lineage (NCBI taxonomy): Eukaryota > Viridiplantae > Streptophyta > Magnoliopsida > Caryophyllales > Polygonaceae > Rheum > Rheum nobile. The sequence goes on along the minus strand of WOAB01000236.1, from coordinate 1,779,428 downwards.
TGATTGGTTTGAAACCTTGATGTCTAATCTATTATATAATACTAAAGTAAAATCTAGCTAAAACTACTTGTCGTTTTGACATTACGCTACACCTTTTTATTATCACATGTCTGAAGACCTGTCAATCGGGTCGGTCAAGTCGGGTTCAGTTCGGTTATTTCGGGTTCGGGTTGAGAACAGGTCGGGTCATTTCGGATAACAGGTCAAGTTGGGTCGGGTCATTATAAGTTAGCGGGCGGTTCGGGTTGACTAACGGGTCAAGAGCGTCATTTTTTGAATATTTTGTTCACTGTTTAAAATATTATTAAATAGCTAAAAACTAATATAAATATGTTAAAATGAATTAAAAGTAATAATATTATTAATTCTTCTAATATAATTGATATTAGTAGACCAAAATCTTATTTTATTCTTAATTTTAATTTATATTATATTAATTTATAAATTTATGAATTATAAAAAATTATATAAGTACAACAATGTTCTTTTTTCTAGGATAATTGAGCACATTACAATTATTTATATGACATTTATCATATATATGTTATGTTATATTTTATTAATACTCCACATTTATTCATTAACTGGGTCAGGTTCGGGTTAGTCGGGTTCAGTCTCGGTAAATTCGGGTTCAGTAAATTCAAGTTACCAAAAATTTCGGTCTGGTCGGGTCGAGTTCAAAAGTGGGTCGGTCAGGTCGGTAAAACGGGTTCGGTCACTTTTTGACAGCTCTTAGTGTCTCACATGTCTACTCACATCGTGTCACATAACTAAATTATATTTTTTCTACTACTATTATTATTATATAAAATATTTTAGATATAATCCTGATTTCCTTTTCAACATATAGATTATTCACATTTGATCATGATTTTCATATTAGATAGAATATATTAGGTATTTTTTGAATATTCTCTTTTAAAATTTTCATTTAATTAGTCAAATTTTCTTATAATTCATTTATTTCTAAGTATATGATTTGATTCAACATATTATGTATGTACGAATTAATCACATTTTTCTTTGTTAACTGATTATTAGTATAGATTTATTTATATTATCATACATATCTTACTTTTATTTATATTGTCACTAATTAGATATTTGTTCATATATTTAATATTTTTTTAAATATTAAATTGATATATTTTTAATAATTGAAAAAAATATCAATATAAAATATTATGTAATACCCGTACGTGGTACTAGAACTAAGCTAGTGTAATTGAAGCCAATGTTAAACTAGCTTGTATGTTTAAGTTGTATTATTTCAAAAATCTATTAATTAATTTGCCAAAAATGCAAAACTGCCCAAGCCCAAAAATCTAGTACTGTCAACGGCTCTAGCTCATATTATGTGATGACAAGTGGAGATGGTAGTTGATCAATTCCTACCAACAATCTAATGAGATGTTTGTCCTCGATCTATAGTCGATCTTACAACTCCTCGATCCCTCTCTTTTTTGACTAATTTGAGCTTCCATATGCTTACAATTGTCACACTATAATATATAAAAATCTGTTTGAAATATATATTATAAAGATTATTTTTTAATAGAAAGAGTTTTAATTATATCTTTTTCATTTTTTAATAGTTCAAAATTTTCAACTATATGTATTTTGAATAAGGATAGCTATGTGTTAACCATATATGAACGTACTAATGATTTTGTTAAACATACATGCACGCAACATTAATATATAGATAACGATTTGAATTGACATATTTGTGTTTTTGCTGTAGTTACGAAATGGTAATTATGGTATATATAACTTGTGATATCCCGTATTTTGTAAGGTTATTTTGAAAATTTTGGAATTTTCTCGAGTACCCGTTTAGTACGTCGGATTTAATTCAGATAGCTTGAGACATTCTGTAATGTGTTCTGTATCTGTAATATTTTTCTCAGTGAAATAAAATACAGACGACGTGCTTCGGATGTTTATACGCGTTCGCGTACGATAATTTTTATCCCGGGTTAATGTCTTGCTCGTTCAAAAATTGAATGGGCGGGAAAAGGCAAAAACGACGACCGCCGTACAGTAACGGCGCCCGCCGTCGCTGGGCCCGATGTGTCAGGCCGTCGTCTCCTACTCTGGGCTCGCCAGAGCTAGGAACGGCGACCGCCGTAATTACGGTGCCCGCCGTAGGCAAAGTTGCGGCGCCCGCCGTGATTACCCAGAGGTCATTACCCGTTGGTCGCCGGCGAGCTCTGGCCGCGCCGATCTAGCCTTGCTCGGCCTCGTCTAGGGTGATGATGATGTTCCCATTGCTTTGGCTATAAAAGGAGGTGTTGGGGGAAGGGTTTTGAGCCATCCCAGCACCGAATCTCTGCCAAATCTTCCTCTCGCCGGAGTTTGTGCCCCTCGCCGGAATTCTGAAGCTTTTGCCGGTGTCGTTTGGTGGTGTTTCCAGAAGCCCTTGTGAAGCCTTTTGGTTGCCTTTGGAGGTTGGAACCCAGGCAAGGCAAAAAGGGGTCGAAACGCGCATCATTTGGGTGAGTTTTTCTCTCGTTCTGTCGTCGAAGTTCTTCACGGCGACCGCCGTGTTCTTTACGGCGCCCGCCGTTATGAATGCGGCGACCGCCGCCAAGAACGGCGCCCGCCGTGATGAATGCGGCGACCGCCGCCAAGAACAGCGACCGCCGCCAGTGCCCAGAATGCCTTCGTGGCTTTGGCTTGGTTGGTTGTCGTCGTGGCGTCGTTCCTTTCGTTTTCTTTCGCCGTTTTTAGATTCGTACTGTTGTTATGTCGGATCTAACTTAGGGTTCCTTTTATGGGTCGACTCGAAGGTGTTTGTGCTAGCGGAGCTATACCCGTGTCGAGCCCGGAATCTCGTCGTTGTCGTTAGGCTTGTTTCTACTCTGCGGATTAAGGCAAGTGGCGGTTCGCTCTTGCTCATTTGTTCCATATTTACATTAATTATCAGTAGTTTATCTGAGTAATTAATTTGGAATGAATACTTTGTTTGTCTGGAAATGGTTTTGGTAAACTGTTTTGGAAAACAAAATATTGATATTATAATAGGTTGTATATCTGTTAGAACAGCGCTATTATCTGTGATCGCCTTTTGGGCCTTTATGTGGAGTTATTCTGTAACTGTTATTGTGTTGTAACTGTTAGTTAGCACTGTAGATAGGAATGTTACTCGGTCCAGTCGTTTCTTTATAATCTGGTATCGGGGTGGCTCGTCTTCATCTGGTACTATTCTAAGATCATGATCGGTCTCTTTCACAAGTGTGTAGAGGCAGGACACTTAGCTGAAAATGTGTGTAAGAAGAAGAAACGTATACTAAGATGTGTCGTCCCATTGTGTAGAGGCAGGACACTTAGCTGGTGTCACAAACCTTCCGGTGTACGTCACTCTCGACGAAACGTATACTAAGATGTGTCGTCCCATTGGTGGGGTACACATGTAAAAGTCTAATAACGTGATGCGTGTTTTTGAAACATAAATCAGATAAGTGCTACTCGACGCACATAATTAATAAACTTTCGGCGAGTAGTGCAGCTAGGAAAACTCGTCTCGACTTTGATCATAGTACGTTCTCTTTTCAATCTGGATTCGCTGTATGCGATGAGGTTGGTCGTGAACCGAAGCATCTCAGTCAACTTTTAAATCATTGTTGTATGATTCTGTAAACATTCCAGATTTGTCATATTTCCTTAAAGACTCAATCTCTTGGAGTCTCTTTTCGAGTCGATTTCTGTGAAGATTCAGTCTTTCAGAATCTTCTCTTGTGCATACCTCTTGTTTATTCCAGTAGGAGTATGATGGTTGACTATCGTCATCGATTATTATTCGAGAAGCGATGAGTCTAACCTAATACGACTGCTTCGAACCATTCTGCTTTATACCCTTGCTAGTCTATTCAAGTAGACTAACCCACGAACTTTGTTCTCCGCATGTGGGCTGGTGTCATCCGTTCGATTCGGCACATCAGATCGAAAGTAGCTCAGAAGAATAGAAGGACTATGGAGTCGACGGTGGTTTTTGAACGTTTTAGTTATTTCTTTAATTAGGTTGAGATCTTTTGGACAATGACTTTGGTTGTAATGTGTTTTATAAGACTTCCGTTGTATCCTACTTTATAAGACTTCCGCTGTATTTGGTTTAAACTCTGTGTTGACCTATTCGGGATTGGGTTGTAATCCCGTAACTCATGTTTCTTTAACAATGTTATGTTTTGGAATTGAATGCTTTGATCATTATGTATCATTTGTATTTCATAAATTGTATTTAAATGGTAAAGTCTTGGGTGATCTCGGTAAGGAACACTGGGGTCACTGACGGTAATACATTTCCAAAAGGGTTAAGTTTTGGGGTGTTACATAACTACCTAAAAGTCTGGTATAGCTAGGAATTAATTTGTGTATATATATGATCGAACCGTGCATTAAATGAGATTATCCCTGCTGAGTGCATGCTGATCCTACTGGCATCCTGAATCAGCAAAATATATTCCTTACGAAAGGAAAATCAGGAATTTAGGAGATATGCTACAAATAGCAAGCTACTTACTATACTTTCTAAACAAGGATTGGGATAAGTTATTACTCTTAATGGAGTGGTTTACTGAAACTATACCATGCATATACGTACGGATTTGATATATATGATGGTATGAAAAGGAGACATCAATTTACATCAACCAACAAAAAACAAATGTGTCATCAATAGGCTAGCATTGAGTTCGCCTTATGATTAAAATGGTGAGTATATTTATAAAGATTTTTTTTTAAAAAAAATTTGAAATTTAAATGGTATGAAAATGTGTGTAAGAAGAAGAAAAAAAGTACAGTATTTTTTTATGAATAAATATAATATAAATATATGACCAAACATGGCCTAGAATTGTACATCCATTTTGTGTCGTTAACATGTGTCCGTTATTTTTCTAATAAATTGTTATTAGTGTAGTTTAATCTCACTTATCCACTACTTAATCCATTACAATAAACATAATTATTCAAAACCCCTTCTTCCTTTACCTCTTAATTTTCGTTGTTTCATCTGCCTCTCATCTACGAGAATTTAAAAGCTTTGCAATTTATATGATTTGTATACTTTCGTGTTTTTGGAATGTACTAGCTAGATGTACAATGGTGACTTTTAAAATTATTCAATTGTAAAAAAATTGTTCAATCGCCATTGATTTTATTTGTGTCGTTTTCAAGTGTGCTGCAATCTTTTTGCTCTATAATCATTTGGTAAATTAAACAGCGTAAATAATTAACAGACAATTATTCTAGGAAAGATCAAAATTCGATTAATTTATGATTATAAGTTAAATATTTTTCAAATCAATTGAATCCTTGAATTCGATCTGATATTGTTCTCATCATGGCCTTGTCTGACAAAGGCTTTATAAATACTTTATTAGTTATAAAGTATGTTTTCCAAAAAAATACTTCTTTCAATTTTGATAAACGTCCATGTCAATACATTTTTTTTTTAAAAAAATTCACTACAAATAATTATAACAAAAGAATACTTATTTATAAAAAATGCATTTTCTCACCAAATACACATTACTATGTAAAACTATTTTTCAACACTTTTTCAATAAAGAAGTTTTTATAACCTGACCAAAAAAAAAGTTTTTATAAAGACTTTACTAAACAAATCCCAAAATAGATATGATTTGTACAGTAAGGCAAACCATGTAAGTGTAACTATAACTGCAAGTATTGTTTGTTCATATGATTATTTTCAATTCATACTTGCATTTGTGTATAGTAAATTGGAAAGTAAAAGAATTAACATAGTGGCAGTAACAAGTAGTAATCATCTGGGTGATAATCAAATTTTGTAAAATGAGAGATTTACATGTCAATTGACAGCCATATGGCCTATATCATTTGATATAGTGGTAGCAACGATAATCGTTGTATGGGATCTTAAACAATTGTAAATCACATGTACAATTTTACAAATATAACAGGAGCTTTGATAGCTCATAATTACATGATGCGTGAAATTGGTGAAGATATCAATTAATTAACATACAAATAACACTATATATATATCAACTTAATACAGTACAAACTTCCAAATAATCTCTAGACTCTAGTAATCTATAATGCAGTAGTTGATAGAAAATTGTCACAGTGCTGAGAGCTGACTATATATATTTACGCGATTTAAGCACGGTACGGTCAGATGACGTGTCATGATATTAGGTCCATTAGGTTTGAAAGTTTAGACACCCGAGTGTCTCATTGGGCTATCATCTTTGCCTATAAATAGGGTGAAGAACATTGGTATACTTGCAACAAAAAACACTAGCTAAGCAATTAATAACCAAAAAAAAATCATGGGGAAGTTTGTGAGATGTGTTATGATGTCTCTTGCAAGCTTACTCGTAGTGTTAATGCTTGCCAAAGGAAGGAGGCTTGAGGAAGACGCTTTCGGAGGTGGCCATGGTGGTGGATTTGGAGGTGGCGGTGGATCTGGTCCTGGATTTGGATTTGGATTTGGCCCTGGTGGTGGGTTTGGGAGCGGATTTGGTCCTGGCGGTGGTTATGGAGGAGGACCGGGTGGGATTGGTGGTGGAGGCCATGAAGGTGGTGGACCTGGAGGTGGTAGCTATGGTGGTGGCCCTGGTGGAGGCTCAGGTGGCGGCTATGGAGGAGGTCCAGGTGGCGGTTATGGTGGAGGCCCAGGTGGAGGAGTTGGTGGTGGAAGCTTTGGAGGAGGCCCAAGCGGTGGAGTTGGTGGGGGCCATGAAGGTGGTGCCGGTGGTGGGTATGGAGGAGGGAAGGGTGGAGGACTTGGTGGAGTCATAGGTGGTGGAGGTGGCCACCAGGGAGGTGGTGGTGGAGGAAGTTATGGAGGAGGACAAGGTGGAGGCTGTGGAGGTGGAGGTCATGGTGGTGGAGATTGATGTATTTGATGATGAAAACTAGTAGTGATATGATCTCATTATGCCATGCATATGTGCATGGCTAGTACGCCACTAGAATCTTGGCTACTAATGTGCTTGTTTAAGGCTTGATAAATAAACTATACTGTATTAATTTACTTACTGCATTAGCTCTATATTAGCAATCCATGCATGCATCAGATTCAGTCAATTGCTCACATCTACTTCTCATTAGTTTAATGATTATGTTTCAGAGCACACACATAATGACAATTTCGATCTACATATCAATTATGAAGCCATGAACATTCGAAACACTTTAAAAATCAGAGCAAAAAATAGTAATCACAAAATAACACTGCAAGTTCATAAACACTAAAAACTCTTGACAATAAGATAGGGAAAACGTATTGCTTATACAAAGCAAAAGGTTTGAGTACTCTACTATGTTAAAACATTAGCAACATGTAACAAACTAACAATGCTGCGCCCTCATCGTCCCCTGGCCCTTCTACAGGGGACCAAAACCGTAACCGCCACAAGTTGAAGAGTTTCCTGCCTACAACGTCAATCAAATAACAAGAAACAAAATGCAAACAGGGCACTAGGTATAAATGGAACTGTTCTAGACATACTTTCCTCTATATTTCGGCTTCGAATTCTTCGAATCACCGCTAGCAGTGGACAGTTGATCAGCAGGAGCAAACACCGCAGAGTGAAGATTACCCTCTTCTAGCCATTTGAGATGGTTTTCCTTGAAATCCAAGTGCCTCTCTCTAGCCGACTCCTCGGTTTCTTTCGTGTATGGTGCTATCTTCACCATTGTCAGCAATACCCGGCTATAACGGAAGCTCAGGATCTGCTCACTCACAGCAACTAATCTGAAGCATGGGTGTTTGGGGAATTGGGGTTCGTCAGCAGATTCGTCTTCTCTTAGAACAGGGTAGAAGTACACAAGTCTCCCACCCATCACAAGCATCCTGGCAGCAAGGTCAAGAAGATCATGTACACATTCAACCAGGCTATATGGAGCAGTTGAAGGAATATGGCCTGCTCTCATCTGGTCGGGAACTGTATACGGGTCTACAGCACCCTTGAGCAGTTTTCTTCCTCCAGATTTACGGCCACCAGCACGAACGCCATACGGTGGGTCACAGATGATGGCATCAAACATCTTCAAAAAAGATCAGCCATGAAAGTTTAGTGAGAAGAATAAACTAAGAAGCTTGCAGACCAATTTCATGGCATAGCTGACCAAGAAGTATGCTGAAGCAAATTATACAGCAGTGCCAGTACAGCATGCTTATACCAAGGCATAATCTAAATAAGTTCCAAACATGAAACTGCTTATTCGGTTTGTGTAAATAACTACATAAGAGAGAATACGACAAATACTTGTTGCAAACATGTTAATCCAATACAAAAAATAAATGGACTGCTACAGGTAAGTAGGTAAATATATGGATTGACCTAAAATTAACCTAAAACAGAATCTGATAAATCAGAAGTACGTAAACATGGACTGCTACAAGTAGGTAAATATATGGACTGCTACAGCTAAGTAGGCAAGTAGGAAAATATATATGGACCTAAAACAGAATCTGATAAATCAAAGTAAACACAACAGATCTAAAATTCAGCAATCAACATGGAAAAGAGGCAGACTCTTTTAGTCAATAATTTGTAACAGGCATCATCAAAAGTACATATGATTTACCTCTTTCAAGCCAGCACGCCAAGGGGGAAGGTTATTATCTGCCCTCAATAGTGCTATTGGTTCTGGCAATCCATACTGCAGAAACAAAATGCGTAATAAACTTGGTTACGGAAACTAATGTGATGCCAGAAAATTTTCAGAAGCAAATTATGCAGAACCAATGGGACAATAACACCAAATATTCAGTTAGATATTGAACAGAGCATTTTGCATTAACTTCATCATTTAAAAGTATTAACTTACTAATGTTGAATATGGAATTTTGGCTGACCTCCTAAACAAGTATAGGCAGATTTTTCAGCTTACAAAATAAGGCATGAAAACATATAATTTTTACCTGCTTAAAGTTGCTCCACACATTACAGTTTGGTCCACGGCCATCACGGACTACCCGAATGTCGATGTCTGCACCCTGAACAATATTTCATCAGAATTTTGCTAGAAAGAGCAAAAACATTTTGACAAAGATTTCCAGAGAAAGCAACTATTAACATTGAGTTTAAACTGGCAAGAGAGTTAAGGCAACTACCATGGTCATTGCTCCAAAATGTGCTGCACCTACAAGAATGCTTCCTGTGCCAACAAAGGGATCATATACAAGCTTCCCAGGTGCAACTAATGCTTGGTTGGCCATCAGGAAAGCCATTTCTGCATCCATGGCTGTTGGTCCAAGGTAAGTGCGGCTTTTTAACTGATATGTTGGTAGTAGCTTCCTATCAGGAGCACCAACTTCTCTTCCAAAAAAGATTCTTTTTTCGACAATGGGTGGTAAACCATTATTAGATCCATAATCATCAGTTTCCATAAGCCAGAACTTATGCTGTGGATGTTTTAAATTCACTCGACCCTGAGACGAAAAATTTGACATACAGCTCTACAATTAGTACAGAAAAAGTAAGCATTCAACAACGGTTGTTATAACAGGAATGGTTATCTAGATTAGTGCAGTCACTGATACGGGGTTAGCCGTGTAGAAGATGGATCTAGGCAACGGATCTCAAAACAAAAGAAAACACAAGATTAGAACAATAGCGGAAGTGAAACTAATGGATAGGATAATAGATAGAACTAATAGAAACGACGAGAAAACCCGCTTGCTTGATAGCAAGGAACCTTGTCGAACGATCTACCAACCCGATCTCTACAACGCCACACAACCAAGAATCGCTGACGAACTTGGAGCACGGAGAGGATTGCTTATGATGTACGAAATCACCAACTCCAGAGGGACTTGACAAAGACGAAAACAACTAAGCAGGAAAGAACAATCGATTGAGACTCTCACGGGGAGCCGAGTTTCAAAGCAAAACTCAAGCTCTGTTTTTGTGTTTTAACAATATGAGAAATCTAACTAATGAAGAAGACAAGGGAGGCCTTAAATACCCTAGGAGGGCCGGCCCTAGCTTCCCAAAAACGGGCTACAATTGTTCCAAAAATACCCGAAAATAGAAAGTTGAAAATAAATCATTAATAATCCTAAAAATATCCAATGCAGAAATTAATAAGATTAAACATATGTAACGTTGACCAATAAAGTCAACGCCTTGACTTTGGACTTGTCCTCTTCGTCATGTGATACATCATGTGCCATAAACGTCTCCAGCTCTTGACGTAGTTCCTTCAATCTTGACCTAGTAATCGGTCCATCAAAGGTTGGCACTAATGGCGGGGATGATTCCTCATCAGTCACAGATGCCTAATTGTTTATATCTTTCCACGGATTACATAAACCAGCTACAAAGTATTTGTCCTAACACAGCACAAATCTGTCCACTTCCTTTACTTGGATGTTTTGTTTGTTTTAGACTTTTAGCAGTAAGTTGTCATGCAAATAACCATGACAAAGATCTCTTCTCACAGCCATATTAAAAGTTATCCATCCAGTCCAGATACCAATTACTGTAGCAATTAAAATCAAGTCGGATGAGGAATACTGACCTTGAAAGGGATGAAAGAGAGCCTGTTGATCTGTTCCTTTTGCTCCTCTGTGCTGAAAATCTTTCCAAAGCTGTCAATGTTTATCCTAAATGTGCTTTCAGGTGCCAGGTAGGGCAACTTTCTCTCATTATCATAAGCGTTTACAGCTTCTTCCAGCTCTTGATAGTTGCCTCCTTCACCCCAAAGCTCAAACATTCCCTTCACAAGTATACCTGCAAACTTGTTAGTCAATACATAACATGAAATGCAGAGCCTCCAATCTCTGGATTAAAGCACTGAGTACACACTTTAGGGCTATTTTAGGACAAGACAAAAGAGTATAGCATAAATAATTGTGTCATCCAAAATTCATTGACACAAACCAAAAGCATACTATTTTGCTCTATACTTCATTTACAGACCTAGTACCATTTCCCATATTCAGAATTTGAGTTCAGAAGCGTCGAAAATTCCATCACAATCGCAATACGAAATCCAACTGGAATTCCCAAAATAAAACATACAATCCACATGTCAAACCAACCACAGTAATAGACTAATAGCTGTACACAGCATAAAATAACGAGAGACATGAATAAGGGAGTATGAGACTGCAATCACTGGATTAGTCAATACATAACATGAAATGCTGCTCTATCATAACAGCATAATTGTAGCCTGCAATCACTGGATTAAAGCACTGAGTACACTTTAGGGCTATTTTAGGGCAAGACAGAGAGAACAGCATAACTAAATGTTTCATCCAAAATTCTCAGACACAAACCAAAAGCATATACTATTATGCTCTATGATAGAGCAGCGGAAATATCATCTCAATCTTAATACGAAATCCAACAGTTCACAACATAAAACCTAAAATCGAGAAGTCAACCAATCACAGCTATAGCCTATATCTGTATACAGCATAAACAGAACAATAAAGAGAGACATGAAAAAGAGAGTAGGAGACTGACTCCGTGCAGCAACGTTGCGAGCTATGTCCTCGGAAGGAAGATGAACCAGGTGAAATGGGGAATCAGGGTGACAACGATCAGGAAGCTTCCATTGCAGAGCTCGTTCTGAATAGCTACCATCCTCTTGTTCAAACGCGCCGAAGAGCTCAGCCAGGGATTCCACCTCGGGTCTCCTGTAATCCAACAACCTGTGGAAGAAGACGCACAGATACCACATTTTCTCCTTCTCTCTCGTTACAACGAATCTCTTCCTTGCTTATCTGCGCGTGCGCTTGTCGTAATTGTTCTTCTCTGGTGACTGCGTAAGCTTAGCAAGCAGGAGAAACAAATGGACTAATGGAGGTTATCGTCGACTTAACCCCAGAAGCCTGTCGCCCTCGCCCCCAAAACCCTGCTCTTTTCTTTTTCTTTTTTTAAAGAGCAAGGTGCGTTTTTAATGGAATTCTTAGTCCAGAGGAGTAGAGGTGTCAGGTGGCTCGAACCGGGAACCGGCCGGAACAGAACTGGAACCGGAAGAAGAAGAAAAAACGGCCCGGTTCCCACTTTTAGGGACTTTTTTATATTTTGTTATTTAAAAACAAATGGATTTAAATCGGATAAAATAGGTGATTCCGACATTAAGGATTTGTTTGTCATAGTAATTTATAATGATATTTTAAATTATAAAAAAGTTTCTAGAAAAAATGGTGTTTGGCCATCATAATTTATAATGACATTTTTTACAAAATTACAAGCTTAAAACCACATTTTTTAACACAAAAACCAAAGTTATAAAACCTCTTATTCTTAAAAAGTCCATTAATCACTATTAATGTCTTTATCAATTAGTTTACCAAACAAATCCTAAAACGTTACACATTTTTACAAATAAATTCTATAACGCAAATTCTGATATTTTAAGACAAAAAAAAAACAATTTTAAAATCGACGCTAAAATTGATTGTTCCACCTTCTTAAAGACAAATTCTATAACGAAAACTGTGACATTTCAGGACAAAAAGACAAATTCCAAAATATTAATGAACTATACAGGTAAAACTAAATACTTAAAAGTTAAAACAACTTGAATGTGGGGTTGTATATTTAGTAGAGGGATTTGCAGAAAATCACCCCTTAAATAGGCCTATTTGTCTATAACCACCCGTTATACACGTAATTACTTGAGTCCACCCTTTAAATGCATTCCATTAGCGCTGAACCACCCATACCCCAAATCCTTTCATTTCCTCTGTTATCTAGTGTGCAATTATCATTACACCATTCATTTATCCGGTTTTTGAGCGGTTATTTCATTTTTTGTCGGGTTAGGTTTTTATTTATTAGAAACCGGTTTAGTGCCCCTCAAACCATTTTTTGTTGGGTTGGGTTAGGTTTTTATTTATCCCGTCTAGGTATTGTTCACGCGCGCAAGGAGTGGCTCGGCGGCGCGTCTCCGGGTGCGGGATCAAGGGGCTTTTGAAGGGGACATCGAGGCGGTTCCAATGTTGGCCCTAATTGTGGCGGAGGAGCACCAGGGTGGCCGGAATTGGACGATGAACAGCCGCAACCTAAATTATAGGGTTCGAGACTTTGAGGATGAAATTGGATGTCGAAATGACTATGGTTGCGGGAGTATTCATATGGGTTTGATTGCCCATCAAAAGCTCTACACAATCGTGACAGATTTGGGCAAAAACAATCCTGAATCGGATCCAATTTCGTCAAATTCTTGCACGACACGTTCGAAACGATTTCTTGCCTTTCGGGAGGAAATTTGATCTTATCTTTATGTGATTCTTCTTGATTTTAAGGTAATTAGACACGTCATAGTCTACTCTACGAAGCCAATGGCCTAATTTCCCAAATCGCGTTCCACCTTGGGCCGGAATCGGCCATGAACGAGCTTGGGTTTGCGCGGACGGCTGGAAGTAGGAGAAGGTGAACAGTAGCAGTTCGGGTTTGAGGGGCACTAAACCGGGTTTCTAATAAATAAAAACCTAACCCAATAAAAAATGAAAGAACCGCTCAAAAATCGGATAAATGAAGGGTATAATGGTAATTGCACACTAGATAACGGAGAAAATGAACGGATTTGAGATATGGGTGGTTCAGCGCTAACGGAATGCATTTAAAGGGTGGACTCAAGTAATTACGTGTATAACGGATGGTTGTGGATAAATAGACCTATTTAAAGGGTGATTTTCTGCAAATCTTTCTATTTAGTATTACTTTACTATTAACTAACTAGCTTGATTTTCGGGTGTGTACATTGTTCTAATTCTCGTGTTATATATATATATTTGAAATATAATGTGCATAATCAATTATCATATCCTAAACGAAGAACCTTAAAAACTTTAGTCCTTATGACTTATAAATGACTAAATCTTATACATATAATTTGTGCAAATTTATGTCACAATTAAATTTCAATTCTAATAAAAAAAATGTCTATTACGATTTTGTTTGCAATCATATTAAGAAGGTTATAAACATTATTTTGTGAAATCATCCAAATACATGGAAAGTCCAGTCACATGTATTACAAATTTATTACCACATCAGTCACCTTGACGAATTCTCACCCGGAATTTGGGTCGTATCATTTAGGTATTTTTTTTAGGGGAGGTATAAGTGAGAATTATTATTTAGATTATATTTTTTTTTTTTTTTTTTTTTTGATAAGGTAAGAATTCAATTTACCAGAATATAAGGTAAATCGATAGACCGATAAATCGGCATCCGATCATACCGACATGAGAATAAACAACAAAAAAAACAAGAAAATACAACAAAGCAAAAAAAGAGCCTAAAATAATCTTGGGAGAGAAATGAGTAAAGCACTAAGAGGCGTCACCGGACAACGAGTCAGACAGAACAGTGCAAAATAGACCACCATGACGTTGCCCTCACCCAAATGAGGGATCTTCAGGGGTCACTTCTTGTGCGCGTGCATGTATATTGCAAGTAACACGAATATTTTCGTATATGTTCGTCATAGTATATAAGCAATATTCTTCATTTTATGAGTTTATAATTTAATAATATATTTATGTTCGTGTTTGTATTTTCTAAACTTTCAAAATTAAAATGATTATTTTATGTTTATTACATGTTTATTTACACAAAATTAATAATCTGTAATATGAAATCAAATCTAAAGTACATACACAAATATGTTTTTTTGGATGTGTTTTGTGATACACATATATGTCTAAATAAGTGATGGACATATATGCATGAAAGACGTGCATGCATAAAAACGTGATAGGATGAGTGATGAACATCTGAGCATAAAATGAGTGAACATTTATACACAAAAGTGATGAACATCTAATACATGTTCAAAATAAAAAGTGATGAACGTATAGAAGAAAAACGATGAACATGTACGCATAAAAAAATGTTGAACATTTAGGTACTAAAGTGGTTAGCATATAGATATGAAAGTGGTGAACATCTTATGGACAAAAGTGGTGTACATCTAGGCATGAAAGTGATAATCATCTAAGGACAAACCCCGTATTTTTCAGATCTAACAACTAGACATGTACAAGTGCGGGCTCAGCCCGAGCTTTCGATATTTTTTTGCCCGATTGACCGGACCGTACAAAGCCCACCTGGTCCAGACGGGATGAAATTATTGTCCAAGCCCGTCCGAAAATCTGAGTCGGGTAGTCCAACGAGCCAGTCCGGATTTATACATTTACTTGTAGTGATTACAACATCCATAATACAAAAATAACATCATTGTCCTTAATATAACTCATCATTTCTATTAAACCGCTTCCACATTAATCATTATCCATTGACAAACTAATCCTTATGTTTTATATTATATAATATATTTGGGTATGGATTCGGTGAGAATGAACATTAGGGTGAGAAATGAGAATATGTCATAGTCTTTAAATCCAAAGGCTAGGATTAGACTATAATTTAAGTGGTCATGTGCATGACACATGACCACTTAAGTGGATAATTAATCGGTCTGACCATCGAAGCTCCGATATTGACCGGTCAAAGTTTTTTTTTTTGGGCCACTTTTTGACTTAAGATGGTATGTGCATACATTTTGGCTTGTGTGTGCATCTATATTGTCCTATATGTGCATCAAAATTTTATAAGGCGTTGTTCGACCTACGTTTTTTTTTTCCAGCCCATTTTTTTTTCGGACCCACTTTTTGCTTGCGCTGGCACGTACACCATTTTTGACTTGTGTGTGCATCAATATTAACTTGTATGTACATTAAAATTTTATAAGGTGTTGTCCGACCATTTTTTTCCATTCAATTTTTCGCAGTCAAACTTTTTCCCAAAACTTTTTTTTTGCTTAAGATGGCATGTGCATACATTTTAGCTTGTATGTGCATCAATATTGACATGTATATGCATCTAAAGACTGTAAAAAATATGCATTGTTTTCTAGAGAAAATGTGTATGAATTGTACACTGTATGTGCATAAGTTTTGACATGTGCACATTCAAGCAAAACGACATGTGCACATTCAAGCAAAAAGACGTGTTTCAAATGGTATGCACATACAAGTCAAAAACTCATGCACATATCAAGCCAAGAAAACGATGCATACAAGTAAAATTTAGATGCACAAACAATTCAAAATTCCTGCACTTACAAGACAAAACATATACACATTTTGTAAAGTGTATAAGATTTTACATGTGTGTGCATAAGTTTTCATTTACAAAAAGTCACACATATAGTCAAACCCTATGCACGCCTAGTTCAATTTACATGCACATGCAAGCAAAAAGACATGCACTTCAAATGGTATGCAATACAAGCCAAAACTCATGCACATTTCAACCCAAGAAAACAACGCACACAAGATGCACATACATGTAAAAATTTATGCACACACATGCAAAACATATGCACATTCTGTGAAATGCATGCATAAGTTTTTGCATGTATGTGCATGAGTTTCCACATACACAAAGTCACACATATAATCAAAACCCTATGCAGAATTTATGGAATTTAGATGCACATACAACAAAAAAGACATACACTTCAAAATATATGCACATACAAGCCAAAACTCATGCACATTTCAACCCAAGAAAATAATACACACAAGTAGAATTTAGATGCAAATATATGTCAAAATATATGCACACACAAGCTAAAACATATGCACATGCTGTTAGTGCATGAGTTTTCACATACACAAAGTCACACATATAGTCAAAAATCCTATATAGATTTTATGCAATATCAATGCACATATAAGCAAAAATCAATGCACATGCAGTCGTATTTCAAAAATTGTGCCTGAAAAAAAAAATGGCCGAAAAAAATTAAAATTGACCGCCGGTAACTGGTTTGACCAATCATGTTGACCGGTCAAACTCTCAAAAATCAGGTCATGTGTCATGACCTTTTAATGAAAATTTAATCATAGCCTTTGGTTTATTTGTCATCCAAAGGCTATGATTTATTCTCATTTCTCACACTATTATATATTCTCACATGACACTTTCTCAATATATTTTATGTTTTTAAAATTTAGTCGGGCACCAAGCCGGGCCTCCAGGCCTAGAGAGATGTCTATACTCGGTCCGTTTTTATACCAAGTCCGAGCCAATATTATTATCCAAATCAGATTTTTAAACGGGATGGTTTAAAAATCTGATCATGAAGAAAGAAATCAGGGTCAAAGTTTAGACCGCAAATACTAGTTCTACCTATAGAAAAGATCATGAAAGAGGCGATCAAAATGGTACCCGAATCCATTTACGATCCCGAGTTTCCAGACACATCGCACTTCCGCTCGGGTCGAGGCTGCCACTCGGCCCTAAGATGGAACAAAGAAGAGTAGGGAACCTCTCGCTGGTTTTTGGAATTCGACATCAAGAAGTGTTTTCACCTCATCGACCGACATCGACTCCTCCCAATCTTTAAGGAAGAGATCGACGATCCCAAGTTCTTTTACTCCATTCATGAAGTCTTTTTTGTCGGACGACTCGTAGGAGGCGAGAAGGGCCCTTACTCCATCCCACACATTGTACTACTATCGGCCCTACCAGGCAACATCTACCTACACAAGCTCGATCATGAGATAGGGAGGATCCGACAAAAGTACGAAATTCCGATTATTCAGAGAATCAGATCGGTTCTATTAAAGACAAGTCGTATTGATGACCAAGAAAACTCTGGAGAAGAAGGAAGTTTCAACGCTCCCCAAGACAACAAAGCCATCATTGTGGAGAGGGTAAAGAGCACCCAACGCAAAGCGGCCTTTCATTCCCTTGTTTCGTCGTGGCACACCCTCTCTACAAGCACCCCCCGGCTCAGGGGGGGACCAGAAAAGGCCTTTCGTTTCCCCCCTTCGTCGGCCCTTGCCACCTTCCTTAACAAGCCCTCGAGCCTCCTTTGCGCTGCCTTCCTCATAGAAGTCGTCGGGTTGACCCCAAAGGCCGAATTCTATGATGGAGAACGCTGTAATAATAATTGGGTCATGAGAGACCTTATTAAGTATTGCAAAAGAAAGGGCCTGTTGATAGAGTTGGGCGGGGAAGCGATACTAGTTATCAGGTCAGAGAAAGGCATGGCCCGTAAGCTAGCCCCCTTAAAAAGCCATTACTTAATAAGGATTTGTTACGCGCGATATGCCGACGACTTACTTTTGGGAATCGTGGGTGTCGTAGAGCTTCTCATAGAAATACAAAAACGTATTGCCCACTTCCTACAATCCGGCCTAAACCTTTGGGTAGGCTCTGCAGGATCAACAACAATAGCTGCACGGAGTACGGTAGAAGAGGGACTTGTTCCTCCAACTCTGACTCAACGTTGGGATTCCTCCTTTTTAAAGTAGTTCTTTCATTTCAGATCTGTTGATACGATATATTCAACCGATAACAGATATATTCAGAAACAACAGTCGATGTGACACAATACAACGACAAGCTAATCTGCTCTAATCTCACGGGTAGGTACTTAACATGAGAGAGGGATATGCGCTATCCTATTTCTTTCGTTGGGAAACTCTACCAATGTTAAGGAAATAGTCATTTCACCGATACGGATAACCGACTTGAGTAAGAAGACCCGGATGAACACTTCTCTCGATTGACTATCTTGATGCGGAACCCGCTTCTTCCAGAACCAAGAGTTCTAGTTTTCCTAAACCAACGTCTCCAGAACCAAGATCTTCCCATTCTCACATGCATGCCTTTAAGTGCTTTCTAGCAGCCGTGGGAGGAATAGATTCGGTAGTGAGGGAAAGATCGATTGAGACTTCATTAAATAATCATACCTGAGGGTTGTCTTCTCTGACCTTCTTTTTCTGGACAATTAGCTATTCAAAGCAATCCACCCCGGGAGGGCTAGCTAGTTGAGTCTAATGCTAGGCAAGGTGATTCCTTTCCAATGAGAACTAGACACGCGTGACGCGTCCCATATCCCCATGTGCTTTGCTTTGTACTTTGGGTTCTTGGGTACTTTTTCTCCTCCTTATCCCACGGAGAGCTTATCTTTCTTTCTCCTTCAAGCACTTGAGTGCCTATTCAAAGCTCCAAGTGTGAAGTCGTTTGTAAAAAAACTTGTGCGCATGTATATGTAAGGTTTATATATCCTATTTATAGCCTTCGTATTTCTTTGAGAGAGTGGAGATCGGATTTCTCTTCCTAAGGCATCATCTCAATGTGATAAAAATCCCCAACCCCCGTGTTTTGGGCTTGTTTTTTATCGGATTGGTAGGTTTGGAGTGGAGGAGAAAGACTTAGATTCTGATTCTGTGCTGTCTGAACAAAGTATGCAAGCAACCTCCTATTCCACTACGGAGATTGAGTTACCTGTCTTCGAACCTAAACTGGCTCACTAGCCCACAGAACTTAGATTGGAATGGATTGTGAATCGGATGAAATAGTTCATGAGCTTGACTAAACCGTACTCTCTATTCTTTCTACTTGAGCTATCTCGCCACTTTCAGACTTAGCCTGAGACTTATAACAAACGGCCCGTTCGATTTTCACTTGATCGTGAACTTCTCAATCCAATCGAAATGAGCTAAAATCGCTACTCCTCATTCTTCAGGAGCTAATTCACTCCTCACTCCAGGAAGTGAGCTACTAAAATATGAACTCTATTAGAAGTGAATTCCAGGGCGTAGAAGATCCAAATCGGACCGGACTGACAAACCCTAACTTGTACAAATCTAATAATTTATATTTATCTTATAAATAATAATTCTCAGATGATTCACTTTCTAGCATTTGTGAAATTATTATTTAAAATCATTTATTTATAAAAGAACTTAAAATAAAAGCGCACGTTAGGGTTTGTTCAGTATATGACTTATCTGGACTTATCTTGACTTATCTCGACTTATCCTTATAGATAAGTCTTTTTTGTTTAAGTCCATCCAAAAAACCTGTTCGGTATTATCCCGACTTATCCCGACTTATTTTAACTTATTTTTGGGCAAATTCATAAGCCACATTCTCCAACTTATGACTGATTGGACTCGACTTATCTGATTAAAAATGTTGACTCTTCCTTCATTACCCCGATCTTTCTCATCTGAGACCATTGTTGTGTTCTTGCTCGAGGATCATCTTCCTCTATCATCTATCATCTTCATCACGGTCTCCGGCTAGAAGAGCACCCGCGCGATCTCCGGCAACAAGCGACGCAATCTCCGACGAGAAGAACACCCCCAAACCCCGTCGCGACAACTGGTACGTGTACCCTCCTCCCTATTTTCATATGTCGTTCTTCAATTCTCCAGATCTCTATCATCCTACCTCTCGTTCTTCCATTATTCAGATATGTGTTTCATTCTGGGTTTTTAGGGTTTAATCGCGACAAACTCAAATCTAGGGTTTACTGTCGACAATCGGTCGACGGAGTTCCAAGCCGTCGAGGTCACTTCTGTGCAGCCCCGTCGTCGTCGCTGGAGTTCCAAGCCGTCGGTGGCTTCGCATGAGTTTCCGTCGGGAGAAGGAAGGAGCCAAACGTGAAGATAGGGGAATGGTAACAAACCCTAGTCGGGTAGCAGATGAGGGAGAAATGTCTCCAATTTGGGGATAAAACAATACCCCTCAATTAAGGACAATTTTGTCGTTTTTATTAGAAATAAAATCTAGATAAGTCATTGATATCGAACGTGTCATAAGATTTCAGCCCTCAAATTTCGCTTCAGTCTCAACTCAATTCAGCCCGCAGCTTAAATTCTCAACTTCAGCTTCATCCCAATCGAACAGAACCTTAGTAGCACCACGCAGAACTGTCTATTCAGTCCCTTCCGTGCGTTGATTCTGATAGGGCCGAGAACCATCGTCGCGTAACACGTCCCCTTCCTTCTTCTTCCCTCTCTCTCTCTGTCACTCTGAAATTGCTTCTTGTTTGTTGCTCGAAAACGAACCATTAGCACTTGTTGCTTCTTTCCTGCATCCCCTCTCAGTAGTTGCTGCTGTTGCCCCATTCCCATCACTTTTTTACATCTCTTCTTCATCATTCCACCTTCTCCACCTCCCCCCAAAACCCTTGAAATCGAAATCAACTTTCCTCCTACTTCGGTTTCTCATTTTGCCGAATCCAACCTCCCCGAGCACCGATTAATTTCAATTTTATGTGATTGAATCCGTTCCTCTCCAAAAAATCCCCCAAATTCTCAAGAGAGACATGATCGGCGCCGTCCAATTGGGGGTTCTGGCGGCGTCCATAGTCATTCTTGTTCCCATGGGGTTGGCCGGATGGCATCTCAGCCGCAACAAGATGCTCTTCTTCAGCGGCGCCCTCTTCATCTCCCTCGCCGTCGCCGTCCACCTCTCCCCTTACTTCCCTTCTCTCTCCGACTTCCTTCCCGCCGCCTCTCTCTCCTCTTCTTCGTCCGCCGTCGTCGTCGTCCAAAACCGCCATTCGTGTCTCCCTCTCCTCCACCACGTCGAATGGAGCAGTGGCGGTTCGAATTCCACCCGATCGGAGCTTTCTTGGAGCTGGGCCAGATCCGACCCGCGCGTGCTTTCCTGTGACTTCCAGAGGCTTCGGAAATCGGACGCTCGAGATCTGCTGAACGGCTCTTGGGTTGTGATCGCCGGCGATTCTCAAGCCCGGTTGTTCACCCTCTCGCTGCTGAATCTGATCCTCGAAAATAACCAGATGGATTCTGTTCGCGTGGATCTGTTCAAGAGGCATAGTGACTATCAGATTGTGGTGGATGGTATCGGATTGAAGTTGGATTTTATCTGGGCGCCGTACGCGACCAATTTAACACGCTTTATGATCGATTTGAACAGGAACAAACAGTTCCCAGATTTGCTGGTTATGGGTTCTGGGCTATGGCATATGCTCCACGTCACCAATGCAACAGATTACGGAGTCCAATTGCAGTTGCTTAGCAAATCATCAATGTCTTTTCTTTTACCAATCTCACCAGAAATCGGAGCTGGGTTGGATCCGGGTTCTGTCACGGGTCGATCCCAACCCCACCTATTCTGGCTTGGATTGCCGGCATTGATAAACTCAATGCTGAATACGGAGGAGAAGAGGGAGAAGATGACTAGCTTCACCCAGGATGCTTACAATTATAGGCTTCGCCATGGTAGTAAGCTATTGCGTGATTCCAATGGCCAATTCTTGCTGTTGGATGTTGGTTCTTTGAGTGATAATTGTGGTGCCGGTTGCACCGAGGATGGAATGCATTATGATGCGCTTGTGTATGAAGCTGCAGTTCAGATCATGCTAAATGCACTGCTGATTGAATCTGAACAGAAACTATAGCTAGGAACAGGAGTGTGTTTCTATGATTTTGCATATCAACTGGATATAGAGATGCCTCTTAACCTGGCTCTCGAATCGTGTGGAAGAGGTCTGGTTGTTTTGAATCGAATTGCAAGACTTTGGTGTTTAAAAAGAGGTATTCTTACTCTTTGTCTCCTTTGGTAGAATCTGTGGTTAAGTACAATTTTAGCTGTTTTTTTTCTTCCTTTTGGGGTGAGGGGGGTTAACTAAGTAGGATATTGATTCTTTGAACTTGTTGAATATTTTGCTTGCTTGAATACATTTGTATCAAACAAGGGATGGGAGGTTCTGTGTATTTGTACTCTATAGGCCCATGATGAGATGTGGGAAAAAAATCAACACATCCATTTTTGTTGCTGAGGAAATACAGTATGTCATGATATTCTAAGAAAAGGGTTCTTCTTAATAGCAACAATTGACATGTGTACTGAAATAATCCTCTTAAAAGTTTTGCTAAATCAGCAAAGATAACCTATTAACCTGTCGTTTAGCATTGAATTTATTGATCTTATTACTGTTTGCTTTTGGAGTCATATGTTGTGCATGAACTAGTGCAATTAAGATCATCTTGGCCTATGCTTTTGAGCGTCCTCAATTGGTTGCTAAAATTCTTCCAATCCCCCATCAAACCCTGATGCCATGTAGGTTGCGAATGAGCAGTATTGCCTTTACATTTCAAGGCCTGTTGTTGTCTGTAATTCGAGGCCGTTCTAGAAACTCTATAACCTGACATTAATGGCATATTATCCTGTTTGATTAAACATTAATGATAGCATGGGAATAGTAGGTGAACATACTTGTGCCTTTTCTGCTTTTCCTGTGCATATAAACATCTAGAATTCACCTTGAAGTGATTGAATTCGATGGAATGATCTATTTATCTTTTTGCTTGAGTTTGTGGTGGGGTTTTATTTTGCTTGATGTGGAAGTTTGAGATGCTGCTTCTGTTGTACTTTCATGGAGAATGGATCTTTGGTTTGCTCTACTGTTATAGTTATAGGTAGATAAGTTCTGGGAATGCCATTGAAATGAACTCTATTTGCTGTCATCAAAATCTCAGACAACTGCTTCTGAAGCAACTCCTTTCAAAAAAAGCAACAATCTACTTCAAACTCAACATCCGCAAGATACTGATTGTTTATCTTCTGTATAATTGATATTTCAGTTATCTTGCAAACACAATAGGACCTAAAAGAAGCCCCACTTGAAGCTCACAAAACTGCACTGTATGCAAACATGAGTCAGGAATTAGTGCATAAACATTAGTGGAGTATGTGATTCGCTTGTTCATCAGAAATTTGTTAATAAACCTGCAGCACTACGAAATGTATGTCAAAAATATATTTTATCCTAGTTATTGGCACTCCATTATAAAAAGAGAATTACATGATATCGGCTAAATGAACACAAGTATATGCCTAATTATAAGGAATTATGGCCAAATCGGAAAGCCATGAAGCAGAAATGTTAATTTTAAATTAGGTATTTCAAGGACCCAACCAACTTTATAGATTCAAGAGACAGGCAGAGACAGCTACCTTCCAATCTCTTTCACTATTAGATTTAGGTTTTTTGCAGTGTGCATTCTAATAAATTTATTTTTAATAATAATTTTTTTAGTCATTAATTTAATTTAATTTTTAAGGATTTATTCATTTTCTATTAGAGAATATTTTATAGATAATTTCCTACTTTAATTTGTTAGAGTGTGTTTATTGTCACACACTAGAAAAATCGTTAGATTTGTGTTTATAATCCATAATATTTTTCTTACAATTTTCGAGTTTAAATAATATAATAATTGCTTATTTGTTTCAACTGTCACGGCGGTACTCACGTTATTCATTTGAAGGCTCACGTCCGAAAAAAATAAATCGTAATTTAAATTCTTTATAAAAAAGAGGGTAATGTCAAAAACTAGAGCAACACGAGGAATATGCTGAAATCACAATCAGTTCAGCAGTGGCGAACCAGAAAGGAACACCTCACGTCAAAAAAAAATCCCCTAAAACCGGGTTCGGGTCTCCCCGAAAGGTTTAATTTCCTTAAAGTTGGAAAAAAGAAATCTTAATTGTTAGATAAAAATTTCACGATTATGGATTTCTTTTTCTATATCAATTTAGAATTATTTTTTAACTTTTGTATAATTTATCTGTTTACTATTCCATCCGTTCAGATATATTATATATGTCATTTTAGCCTTAAAATCTTATTCATTAATATTTGTAATTTTAGCTATTTTAATTAAAAAATTATTGATAATTAATAATAATTATTCTTGAAAATTGAATTTTTAATTACTATAATATTCTATCTTTTTATTCATTAGCTTAAAAATAAACATGTTAAATTATAAGTAAAAAGTAACTAAAAGTAAAAAAAAATTAAACTAAATGATGACACTCTTAAAATTTAAAATTTATATTAAGAGATAAAATGATATATATTGTCTATAAAATTTTATAATTCTATCAATAGAGTCCGGCTCAGGGAAAGAAGAAGACCGGCAGGTGGAAGTGTGAAACCAAACAAAGCAAGTAATAAGAAACTAAGAATAATAACGGAAACCCTCCCAAAAAAAACAAAAAGGGAAAATAAATCATTGTTCGATGCGCTCTGTAGAGAAATAGGAGTATCACAGGATTTCCAATTGGGCACTCTTGATTCTTCCTTCTTCCCGAATTCTCAAATTCACACACAGTGAGATAAAGGAAGGAAGAAGAGCAAGGAGAAACGCAGGTTGTTAATCGTACAGCGACATATAAAGAGTTTTGGTAGTCTGTAGATTCATGTTGCGGATTCACGTTAGATGATAAATTTCGGCGACATAAGCGGTATCGCTGGCGCAATTGAGCAATGTACAGTAGTAATTTGATAGGGTTTATCCTGGCATGTGTGTCGAGTGCCTTTATTGGATCTAGTTTCATCATCAAGAAGAAGGGTCTCAAGCGTGCTGGCGCCTCTGGCGCCCGAGCTGGTAATTTCCCATCTCTTTCTCTCCTTGTTTGATTCATTGATTGAATTTTATTTTTTTTGCAAATCAGATTTAGTGTTGATTTAGTTAGTCCCTTGTTGATTGGGTGATTTGAAGGTGTTGGAGGCTATGGATACTTGCTGGAGCCCCTTTGGTGGCTGGGCATGATCACTAGTAAGTTAGAACTACCATTCTCTTTTATTTGTTAGTTCTAATCTGTTTTTAGAGGATTTGTATCAATGGGATTATGCTTGCCCTCTATTAGAAAAGGATTTGTACCAATGGAAGTGGAGTAGTTGACTAATGTATGATGGTTTAGGCTCTGCTATGATACTGTAGGTGAATTTCTGTTGTGCAGTACTTGTTGAACCATATTTCTTATGAAAGCATGCTCTTTGTAATTATATAGTAAGTTTCTCAGTCTTGGAGTATCTAAGTCCCTATAACAGTGGATTAAAGTACTATCAAATTGGCATGTAGTAGTACCTAACTCTTATCTAAATATTTATGCTCCTAGGTATTTTAACATTAGGGGTAAACAACATAATGGAAGATGCAGTTTTAGGACTTGGGAGGACCTTTTTATTTTATTTTAAAAATACTTCTGCTGACTTCATTGTTTCTTCTGGAAAATTGCTGATTTTTGGGACAGTGATTGTTGGAGAAATTGCCAATTTTGTGGCTTATATTTATGCACCTGCCGTTCTTGTGACACCACTTGGTGCACTAAGTATTATTGTCAGGTAAGTACAGTTTTACATTTCATGCTGCTGACTTTTCTTTAGTTTTGTTGCCACTTTTTAACTGTCATCTTCTGGTTGTAATAACTGATTTTTCGTTCCTTTTTATCCGTGTGTTTGGAAAAGTGCAGTGCTGTTTTAGCACATTTTATGTTGGATGAGAAACTACAGAAGATGGGGATCATTGGGTGCCTTCTTTGCATTGTAGGCTCCACGATAATTGTGCTCCATGCACCTAGTGAGCGCTCTATAGATTCTGTAGAAGAAATCTGGGAATTAGCAACTCAACCAGGTACTACCCTGTTCTTCTACCCTGACCTTATGCTTCATGCTTGGGATTACACTTTTGATTGGCTATGTTTCATGTCCAGCCTTTTTGCTGTATACGGCATCAGTTGTTGCTGTGGCAATGGTATTGATCTTGTACTACGCGCCTCGTTATGGTCAAACAAACATACTCGTTTATGTTGCCATTTGCTCGATCATTGGATCACTGACTGTAAGTCATGTTAACCCGGGGTTGCTCTCTCTTTGTTTTAAAGGCCTGCCAAGGTCTTGGTTCTCTCCTTTGAAGCTCATTCGAGTTTTCTAAATATCATTTGTCATACATTGTTGTCATGTAGGTTATGAGCATAAAGGCAATTGGCATTGCCATAGAACTCACATTCGAGGGATCAAACCAATTCAAGTACTTCAAGGCATGGGTTTTTGCAATGGTGGCCGTTACATGTATTATCATTCAATTAAATTACTTGAACATGGTCAGTATGTTTTTCCAGCATTTCTTTCGGATTTTGTTTGTTTTGATACTTATTTGATCGGCCTTTTTGTTGCATTTATGAAAGAAAGTGTAAGAACAAGATTCAAATTATGTATAAAAAAGGGCATAATGTCAATATGGTTTGTTACATCAAGTTGTATTAGCTATCAGTTTGTGCAATGGGCTTTTTGGCTGTTGAGTTGTTTCTTTCTCCATGGGACCTTTTTTCTGTTAACTGATGCATGGATTTTGCGTGTCGTCAGGCGTTGGATACATTCAATACAGCACTCGTGTCTCCAATCTATTATGCATTGTTTACTACATTTACAATTTTGGCTAGTGCAATTATGTTCAAGGTTTGTTCTCTTTCTACTTGTGAATGGCTGCCCTTTGGCATCCCACGTCGAATGTAGCTCTCTTATTTTGTATCCTTGGATAATCTGGTGCAACTTTACCTGACTTAATCCAGTGTGCAGGATTACTCTGGTCAAAGTGTAAGCAGTATTGCTTCAGAACTTTGTGGCTTCATAACCGTACTATCCGGCACAACAATATTGCATAGTACACGGGACCCCGACCAACCTTTCATTACAGGTATTCCTTATAGCAAACTTCTTACAACAATATTGACAGCTTCATCAATTGACCTAGGTTGTGAATCTCAGTGTCATATAACAAGGAATATGGAATCATGTAAAATCTTGTAAAACTTGTGTATAGCAATAGCAATATATACTTGTAAACTAGGACACAATTCCTTACATATTCCTTGTAATATGTAAGGAATTGTGTTCTATCATGGAAAAAAGATAATCGAGAGACTAGAAAATGGTTACAAAGAGTTTGGATTAGGATTGTAATACCTAGGATTTTGTAACTTTTTCCTACCATGAATGAAAATAGTTACCTTTTCATTCAAAAAAATATATACTTATAACTATCATCAAAGTGGAGAAACTTGTGATTTTCACTGCCTTAGCTTCAATATAAATGCAGATCTGTACACACCACTATCTCCAAAAGTGTCTTGGCACCTCCAAAACGGTGGGGACTTATGGAAGCTGAAGGACGAAGACGGGCACTCCATTACAATCATCACCCAGGACTACTTCAAGTAGGATTCTAGGAATGAACTCCATTACAATCACCTGCCTCGTCACAACCAGACGCTCGTCCAAATAGCTGTGTGATGTTGTTCATGTGAACCCTTTGACAGCCACCAGGTACTCATTTCCCAACTTCTATGATCTCCTCCAGCAAGTTTCTTCCACCGCGAGCTTGGGAATTCTCAAATGCTCAAAATCTGGCATGATATGTAGCTGCAAAAACACTTAATTGAAGCGTTTTTTTTTTTTATATTCTTAGATTTTTTTTGGAGAACCGTCTATTTTTACTGCCTTGTGCAAATTGCCAGGCACCTCATTCCAGTTAATCAGTCTTTTGTGTCACTCAACAGTTGATCTTCTATGGCAATACCCCTGTTCTAGCTACTTCCTCTGTACAGAAGTTTGTTTCATTGTTTGTTATCTTTTGGGGTATGTAGATTTACAAGTTTTGTGTTATTTGTATTACATTATTTATTTGCTTTATAGATTTTTGTATTTTTTTCAAACAATACAAAACTTTGTACTTGGAGATGATAAATAGCTGTAGTGATGTGTGTTTCTGTCAGCAATAATTTGCTTGCTATCTCACTGGGACGAGTTGTAAAGGCAGATTTTCTCCATCTTCTCACTGATAGAGACTACTAGTAGAGAAATTATTAATCGTATTATAAGTTAAAGTTGTTAAGTGCAAAACAATGGCAGCGTTAAATCAAGCTAATAAAGTCATATTCTTAGGAGAGTTTGATTAAGTTACATGTTTAGAGGCTTGTTTAATTAATTAACACGC
This sequence comes from Rheum nobile, assembly GCA_027886185.1. Taxonomy (NCBI): domain Eukaryota; kingdom Viridiplantae; phylum Streptophyta; class Magnoliopsida; order Caryophyllales; family Polygonaceae; genus Rheum; species Rheum nobile. The sequence continues at coordinate 1,750,840 of WOAB01000236.1, read as the reverse complement.
AAAATGCGAATTATTTGAAAAAGCGTCATAATGTAAATATGTAATGTAATGGTATGAATGACCAAAAAATAAGATGTGAAATACCCTTTTTGTGGTTTATAAACGAAACTCCTAAACGATGTATTTGTCTATGTAAGCACAAACATTTAAGGTCATATTTTGAACACGTCTTAAATAAGCTAGTATCTTTGATTTTATGAGCTATGGTTATTATAATTAGCACTAGATGGATACAACGTGCGACCTTTTCACAAAGAAAAGAAAGGAAAAAATAACTTGTATAAACGAGTTTCTTATTATGGAGGAACATGTTAAGGCTTGACAAAGTTTTATAAAGGCTTTATTTATAAAAAGTAATTATTTTTTATTTTGTATAATTCCTTATATTATTTACATTTTAAATTTTATAATTTTTTAAAATATATTATAAGTTAAAAAGTCTTTATAAATACATTTACTAAATAAAAGTTAGATGGATTTGAATTCAGTAATGTTAATATTAAATTTTATTTCAATTCGATATAATTTAACCATATAGAAATGATTTCAGTGATTAAATTTTCTTATATTATATAGCTTTGCAATGAGTATTTTTGTAGTTTTATTTGTTTTCCTTCTATTTAAATTTAGGAGAACAAAAATCATCAAACCCATATCAAGTTAAGCATAAATTCCAGTGAATATGTATACCATTTCTCTTGTATCTTCCCGCGCTTAAACAAAAAGGGGAGATCAGAAATGGCGGTTAGAGAATGGATCCAGCCGGACGAGACCGCCGGTGAGATGTTCTCTCGCGTTCTCCGGGAGCGGCCGCCGCTGCTTCTCCCGCCGCTCCACCGCCTCCCGCTTCTTCCCGGTAACGTCCTCGAGATCGCCGGCGCTTCCCCTTCCGCCAAATCCCAAATTCTTATGCAGGTGCGATTCAGCATTACTAAAAGTCTTAATTTTTCCTTACCACTCGCACATTTACACTAAAGATAAGAGCTATTTTCGGTTGGAATTTGTCAAATGTGAATAGGTCGCAGTTAATTGTATTTTACCGAAAGAGTGGAAGGATGTGTACTATGGCGGCCTTGAGCGCGCCGTCATGTTCTTCGACTTGGACTGTCGGTTCGATATATTACGTCTCTCCCAACTGCTCAGGTTTCGAATAGTGGATGCTAAGGGTACTATTGAATACTGGATTGATTTTATTTCCCAAATTGGTTGCAATTGCGGTAGTAGTCGTTAGTTTAGGGCAAAAGGTGAAAAGTACGCAGACTACTAATTGGTGAATTTGTATTTAGGTTCAGAAAAAGGGGATGATGATGATGAGCTGATCCACATGTGCTTGAAGCGGTTTCTGTATATTCGCTGTTATGACAGTTTCGAATTTCTTGCCACGCTCAAGGTGAGAACTGTGATAGAGATTTTGAGACGTTTGTATGTGTTTGTAGCCTATCAACAAAATCATGCTAATCTAGCACATCTGGAGCTGCTGCTTTTAATGTCTGTCTGGTTTGTCACTCTTGAATCTATCAATTGGTGATTAAGTTTTTCCCCCAAATGAGATCAATACCAACTGAAAGATATTCATGCATGTTTTGTTGTGCTACAGACATTGCAAAATAAATTTCAGAATGTGAGGACAGAACTTGGTGTCAGTGTTCATCTACTCTTGGTTGACAGGTTTGTAATGGACATTTTCTTTATTTCATTTTGGTTGGAGGAAGTAGTACATGATGTCAATGCTCTTATCTTGTCATAACTGTAGCTCTTTTGATGGTTCTATATCCTAAATGACCAGAAATGTGATATGTCGAACCTCTTGAAAACATCCTAAGTGTTGATCTAGACTTAAACGTTTTTCCGCTAATATAACTAGCAACCAAGCAAATCATTATTCAAAAGTTTGAACTTTTGAAATTGCATTATGACTCACCTGGGGTTAAAGTAATCGGGCAAACTTTGACAGTTTTTTGGCATTGTAGTATTGGAGCTTATTATTGGGTGGATCGTGCTTCAACATCAGTGCCTCTGGGTGCAAGGAACAGGTGCTGTGTTGTTTTTGCACATTTTTTTTTGTATTTTCCTTATTACACATTGATGCAACTCTCTAACTGCATTATATACGAAATTCATGATGCTTGCTATTGTTGTGCATACCTTCAGTGCCTCAAGGTTGATATATCTTGGATAGGATGTGCTCTATGAAGCTTTAAAAGTAATATCTTTCTCAATGTTGCCTTATGTACATATTTGTACAGGAAAATGATATCCCTTCAGAGTGTGATGGAAGCCGTTGTCCGCGAAATAAAACTGTCGCTTATGTTACAGCCTATGGTTGTCTTGGCTACAAAAGCTTCTATATTTGCAGATAAGTCTGCAACAAATGATGCTAGAAGGTAAGCAAAAATTAGCGATGGATGATTTTTGGAAGTTCTTTTCATTATTGTTTTTGAAACAAGGAATTGTGAGTTTGGGTCCTTCAGATATTCTTCTAATAATACCATCATTTCAGTAATCAAGTAAGAATATGTGCTGATTCAGTCATATCTGCCACTGAAGCAGGACATTCAAAAAATTCTCTTCACAAGATGCAGCAGTTCAAAGCACCATTGGAGGTGGTCAAAATTTCTCTCATCGAGAATACATGCCTTCTATCTGGCAGGTGATATTTTTTCTTGCTCTGTACTGGTTGAATTTACATGTGCAGTGAGTAGATTAATTCTAAACCATTTGGTGGATTTATAACGACCAATTATCATCTTCTATTTACTTTTATAGTTGACCTTAGTTTCCTTTTTTTTTGGGGGTGTCTCGCTCTGTGGCTTTTATTAGCATCCAAATTGTATGAAATATGCGGTCATTTATGCAAGCTTTTAGTAGATCATATTTGCAAGGGGCACCAACATGTCCATCTCAAACTATGCTAGAATGTTACCTGCTGTTTTTATTTGCCAAAGCCTTGCTGCAAATGGATGCTGTTACAGTTTCTGATGTTTTATTTTCCTTGTTAGCAGTCCTTTGTTACACACCGTGTATTTGTCCATGGTTCAAATTCAGAAGTATCTGCAGGTTTGACTTTGCTTTATTCCCTTAGCATTGTTCAGTATTTCATAAAACAGATATTAGTTTTGATTTTGATCAGTTTACAGTGTCTGTTCAGTATTCCATAAATCAGATATTAGTTTTTATTTTGATCAGTTTACAGTGTCTGTTGCAGATGGCCATGTTAAAGAGCAGATTTTTGTCACAGAATGGTTGCTGCCTTCACTAGGCTTCACTGACAAGTTTGTAGTGAGAGATGTAAGAACTACACAAAAGTCCCTTTTCTTCAGCATTTGACTTCGCTTGCCACTTGCATACATTTTCTTACTTGTGTGTTGGATGCTATTTTTTTTTGTGCAGGCTGGAATATATCTTATTTGATGATGCTATTTTGTATTTTCCTTATTATGTTGTGCATTTTACAGATGAGGTTGAGCAAACTGTTCGGAATATAAGCTCTTTTAAAGCTCGACACTTTGGTCACAGGAGTGACCTTGGTTGAGACTGTTGTGTTGTAGTGCACACAATGTAAATAGGAAACTGAAATATTCACACAATGTTGTGACAACTTCTGGTGCTCTATATATTTAAGAACGTTATGTATGATGGATCCGGTTCCGATGAGGACGGTGCTTCATGATAGGATTGAAGATGTATGAGAGAAGAGGGAAAAACAAAAAAAAACGGAGTGAACAGTGGCGGAGGCACGCACCCTTATAGGGAAAAGCTTCAATTCGGCCTTGCAGTACAATTGCCGAATTTTTCGCGTATAATTCGCGAATAATTCGGCAAAAAAAAATCCAAATCAAAAATTTTTCCAGAAATATCGATTTTGTGTGCATATCATATAACGTGTGTGCATATCAGATGCACTGTTGTGTGCATATGTAACTATGTGTGTGTGCATATGGTTTCTGAAATTGTGAATGCCTTTAACATAGTGTTTATGCTTAGAGGACTTGTGTGCACATCAAATAACCTGTGTGTGCACATCAATTATACTGCTATGTGCATACTCCGTGTGTTCATATGGTCTCGGGTCGTGTGCATACCCGAAAACAAGTGTTGGTATGCACACATGTGTTTGCATACCAAATAACTTGTCGTGTGCACATCCATTATACTATCGTGTGCAGACTCCGTGTGTGCATATGGTCTCAAGTCATGTGCATACATGGAAACAAGTGTTGATGCACACAAACCATGTGTGCATACCAAATAACCTGTCGTGTGCACATCCATTAAACTATCGTGTGCATACCTCGTGTGTGCATATCAAATACTCGTTATGTGCATGTCAAATAGACTATTGTGTGCATATCATCTACCTTGTTGTGTGCATATCCACTACGTGCGTGTGCGTATCAAATATAAGCCCAGGAATCATGTGTTCATACCGCAGAAATCATGTGTTCATATCCAGGAAATCATCCACCTTGTTGGTTATATGTGCACACACACTTTTTCGCGTATGCACACAGATGTATATTTGATATACACACATGTATCTAGCATTAACAATTGTTCTCAGACATACACACATTCTGAAAACCACATGCACACACCGAGCCTAACATATGCACACATACGTTCTGACATATACACACAACAGTGTATTTCATATGCACACAAAATCGATTTTTTTTGCAAAAATTCGAATTTTGAAAATTATTTTCCGAAAATAATTCGGCAAAAAATCGCGAATAATTCGGCCGGGCCGAATTTTTGGACGCGCTTGGTGCATCCTGAGTCCTGACACGGAGAGCTGTCCTCATTTGAACTTTTCCCATATATGATATATTTCCTTTTGATACTTTAAGTTAAAGAAAACTAACAAGTATTAATTAATAAAGCCACAAAATCGATTGGCTAAAGCCCAGAGGAAGCAATAGTTTCTTATCCGTTGTGAGAATCGATTGAAATGAAATATATTTATGATAAAAGGTTGTATTGAAACTATATTTCAATTGTTAATTTATCTTCATATTTACAACCCCTATATGAAGGAGATCATACCACCTCCTTTTCGAGCTTCAAAACGGCCATGAATGCTTCTTGAGGTACATCTACCCGGCCGATCGACTTCATTCTTTTCTTTCCTTCAGCCTGCAATGACACAAAAATGAACACATCGGTTGAAATTAAAAATATCCAACATGCTAGGGATTCTCTTTGTAAATGAAGGAACCATTATCCAGTATTTCAAAGATATTCCATGCCAACATCAGTGAATGGAATAAACATATGTTTGGAGAATGTTTATGTTTGATAGTTATAAAATGAAAATTGAGCAAGTGAAAGGGAGACCTGTTTCTTGAGCAGTTTCTTTTTCCTTGAGATGTCACCACCTACATCAAAGTCAATCGACGAAGATCAACATATTAGTTAATGTAAAGAATGATATACAACACCCCCACCCTTCATCTTCCTTACTCAGACATCAACTTTTATCATTGACTGACATCACAGCTTATACCAAGAACTGACATAGCATGTAGTGTGATGAACTAGTAATTCTGATGTTGTGTTTATAGAGAAGCATCTCTAGAAATAGAAACAATTAAGCTTTATGCTAAATAATACCTAATCACTAGAAGAAAGCTCGGAAAATGAAGATGAAGAATGCAATATGAAAGCAAGTGTCCTGTTTGGTTGAAAAATCGCATCAAAACGGAATAAGATAGCATTAGCCAAAGGCCCAAAACACAATACCATAGCATTTGGCCAGAACATCCTTCCTAATTGCGGATATAGCCTCACTGGCTATGACTTTTGCGCCAATGCATGCCTGTCACATATTGCAGTGAGCTTAGCAACCCAAAAAAACACTACTTTATACACCCAAAATGGCGTGCATGGAGCCAGTAATTTGAGACCAAAACGTTGCAAGTCATGATCACAAATTTGAAGTATTAGATAATAGACACGGCTACACAGGAGATGCAGGCCTTACTTGTATAGGTACTTTAAACATCTGGCGAGGAATTAGCTCCTTCAGCTTTTGAGTCAAAGCTCTCCCCACAGAATATGCCTGATAAATCAATTCTTGTTATACACTTCCATATGATATATATTCATTCCCTTCACCATCCCCCCATCGAGAAATAGATGCGACTTTTCTGAAGGTGTTTTTCATTATCAGTTTCCAAATCTCAACGAGGAAAGCATTTCAAGGCTAAGGATTTATCTGCTGAAGGAATTTGATACAGAAAATCACAATACAGCAAGCTTGCACTTATAACCAAAGATGGTTCTTGAAAAGTAAGCGCTAACAAATCATCAATTACCTTATCCTTGTGAACAATAGTTGCCAGTGGTTCAACACAATCACCATTTATTAGAATATCAAGCTTCACCAAATCAGCCTCCGTATACCTAGTATTTTCAGTGAGACACGTAATGTTAGCCTGCTTCCTTCATGAATAGCACAACTATTATGATTAGCCAGATGAACAATTGTATGATAACATAAAAGCTATGTATAAGACAATTAACAATCTGAGAACCACTTCTAGAGATATGCATGTAGTTAGTACGGGATATTTATAATGAAACGGCACGTCTAATATATAGGTAGTTGTTTATTATTTATACCCGCGAACAACCATGCGTAATTCATGACCACATAATGAAATTAATGTAGTAACAGTGGACTAATGAGGCTGATCTTGATATATTCCTCAAAATTAGCTTCCGTTACAAAAAAAGATAAATTTATTATTTAAAATGTTAAAAAAAAAAGATAAATTTATTTTACCCAAGAAATGTGTATTCCATGCTAGCATAGCCCTTGCTTCTGGATTTAAGCTGGTCAAAGAAGTCACCTACCATCTGTCACACAAATATATTCAGTTTAAAAGACCAACTTAGTAGTCCAGTAAATGAGAGACAGATTGATAAGCAATCACAACTTCAGTGCAAGAGAAGATACCGACAAGCTGAAACCTTTACCTCTGCTAATGGTAATTTATAAATGAGTGACGCTCTATTCTCAGTAATGAATTTCATTTCTTTAAATTCTCCTCTTCTGTCCTGGGCCAGCTCCATCAAAGGACCAATATAGTCCTTTGGAGTCAGCATTTCAATCTGTAAATGTTGTTTTTGGTTACTCATGAACGAAACGAGTGGCCTAAAACTGCACACAAGGAGGATAACAAAATATATGCGATACATTTAAAAAGAAATGCTTGAAAATCTGGCTTTAGAAACAGGCCACAACCTTCACATGTGGTTCCTCAATTGACTTCCTCTTTCCAGGTTCAGGGAGTAGAGATGGATTTGAGCATTCAACCTAAATCAAGCAATACCAGATAATTTTATTTTTAAAGGAGAATACAGAAGAAATATGAAGATAACTTCTAAATGAAGTTAAAATGTTTTTTTTATTATATAAACCTTGTAGCATTTTACTGAGAACTCAAATAGATTTTATTGTCGTCATGTTGCATATAGCAGCACTCCTGAAAATCTCAACCCCTACCCCACCCCCACCGAAAAGAAAGGAGATTTTTTGTTTATTTTTATCACATACAAGTGAATAAACACAGCAATCTGTGTATAAAAACAAAAGAGTACAGTGTAGTAACCATGAGCTCCAGTTAACCAGGAGGTCCAGGACAGATTTAAGAACTTCAAAGTCCAAACACAGATAGTTTGCACATAATTTTCAACTAACCATCAAGACAGATACTAGAATAATTAGCTTCAAGTTGATCGTTAGATTGGCTACAGCTAATGGATTCTTGCAGCCAGATAAGCAAACAATGGTGCAGGCAACATGAGGCTTAAACTACTCTCCTATCTCCATCAGTTAGGTTTACATTACCCTCAATGTAACTCCTATTACTAGTTCAACTGGGCATGAAGAAGGTGAAATTAGATCTGTCACCTCTATTGAATATTCGAGAAAACAAGATAATATCATAAAGCAAGAAATGAGCAACTAATAATTGCAATTGTGTCAAAAACCAACTTCTAATGAATAGTTCAGAAGTGATCTTTTTAAAGAGGGAGGGGGGGGGGGGGGGGGGGGGGGAATAGTTCAGAAGTGAAAAGGCAAAAATGTCATACTAAATAACGAGGAAGAGTTCAAAGGAAATATGTCAGATCAATCGCAACTTACAATCTCACCATCGACACAGTTCACTCGGTATACAACACTTGGTGCAGTTGTAATGAGGGACAAATTGTATTCCCTCTCCAGCCTTTCCTGCAAAACAAGAACATGTTACCATTATTATCATAATATAAATACCTAGAAAACCTCAACAAAACTTCATATCGACAATAGGTCATGCATACCTGAATAATTTCCATGTGCAGAAGCCCCAGAAACCCACATCTAAATCCAAAACCCATTGCAGATGACGACTCAGGTTCAAACTGCAATTAAAATAGGGGAAAATATGAGAGTAAACAAGGCAGCAATTAGTTCAACGGTCTGGATAATGATAACTGAAGCTCTTTTAACTTGGAAGGGATTCGTTGTCAAAAGAAGTCCATAAAAAAAATTCAGTTTGTTAAAATACTAAAGACACTGCAGGTAAGATTTTTCTACAATTAATCAGTTTCCTTTTCTATGATAACAATTAACAAGAACAACAGTTCCTTTTCTTTTAATAACAAATAACAGTTGTATAATTTATATGCAGAATAATTCAGATTCTATTGAAAAAAAGAGCCTTATTGCGCAATTCCTTTATCTGAAGTGGATATTGAGGGACCTTAAGGGCTTTAGGTAAATAAGAAAAGCCTGATAAGACTTTAAGAGCTTTTATAGTGTAGAAATCTTTGAGCTTTGCAACAGTTCATGAGAAAAGAGGCTTCCAATCCCTGAGTTCTGATTCAAATCTAACAAGAATAGATGAGGACCCAATGTTTGTTTCTTATATTACATTATTGATCTGAGCAATTCAAATTCATGTAGATTTTGAGATATTTTTGATGTGCTTTTGATACATAAGCAAATTTTGGGGAAAAAAAAACTCTAGAAGCATCAGCTGAAGACTACATATGCAATCTAATTAAAGATACCTTCAGTGCAGCATCATTAAGCTGCAGTTTCTCCAAAGCATCTCGCAGATCCGGAAACCTGCAACAGAAATAGACTATAAGCAAAGAAATGAAATGTATCATATAAAGGTTTGATAAATATCAAGAAATAGAGCTAATCATACTGATCTGCATCAACAGGAAATAGACCACAGAACACCATTGGAATAGCTTCTTGATATCCAGGCAGTGGGACTTCTGCTTTTCTACCATAATGAGTGATTGTATCACCAACCCTAGCATCTGCTACTGATCTTACGGAGGCGGAGAAATAACCTACCTAAAAGGTAACATACCAAGGGAGAGAAATCTTCATTAATTCAAATACCGGATCAGCTTAAATATAGAATTTAAGATGTATTACAACAGAATATGTGCAGTTCAATATTTCCGCTCTTACAGTTTCTGATCTTGCAGCTCTTAGCAATTCAGGTAAGGGGGTGTACCACACAAATGAAAATTTTCAGATGTGCTTAAGCAACTTCATATTAATTATAACCTAAAAAATCTCAGATTATGAATACTAAATAAAAACAATGCCTATAGATAAAGCATGTCTAAAATCCATTTCATGTCAAAAAGAATTAATCGAAAGGAAAAATAATTTACCTCCCCAGCAAACAATTCACTAACTTGCATTTGAGTGGGGGATAGAACTCCAATTTCATCGGCGTAATAGTCCTGACATACAATGACACAATTGTTAGCTCTTGACAGACATGGTAGAGGGTATTTTATATGCACATTAAGACATGAATACCTAAGATACAATGCAACTTCTCAAACAAATGCGTGACATACTAGCCAAACTCTCAAACAAATGTGTAACATGAGAGGAGATGTGAGATTTGGAAAGGATACAACAACTCAAGAGTCATTACATTCATAAGGGAGGAGACTAAGTAACAGACATGGATAGGTTGTTTTACCTTTCCACTGGCCATGAAATAGATTCTGTCTCCTTTCTTCAAAGTCCCATCAATAACTCGAAAATATGCAATGACACCCCGATATGGATCAAAGTAACTGCCAAGGCGGAATATATAATGATTAGTGCCTTTGAAAGGAGATACTATCGCATATAATAAGAGTATCGCTCATCATTCTTGTTGACGTGAAACTTTATAACCTTTAGACAGTTCACATTGTTCTAGCAATTACATTACATGTACCAAAAGGTCAGAAGTGATACCTATCAAATATTAGAGCCCTCAAAGGCCTTTTGGAAGTATCACCAGGTGGGGGAATCCTTTGAACAATGGCATTTAGAATTTCAATTATTCCTATACCCTCCTATTCAAAGACAAGTGAGGGAAAAATAGAAAAAAGTAAGATCAGAAAGAGCCTGAGATAGTCCTTAGCAATCATAAGTATGCGCAGAAGTTACATATCGTGATAAATATCCAAAAGACTAACAAATGACATGAAAATTCAGTATAGTAATTACCTTCGCTGAGCAATGAATTGCATTACTACAATCCAAACCAACCACCTACAAGAATAAGAATGTCAAAAATGTACAATTTTAGCAGACAAGAAATATTATGGTAAGGAGATTTAAGCAACACAAATCATATACTGCAAAAATATAGAAATTAACTGAAAACTAGAAGTTAATTAACTCACTGATCAGGAAAAAGAAATCAACTGTCAAAATTTCCAGAAACTACACAGAAAGTCATCTAAGCAAATTAACCCAAACTAAAGGTTTTCAGGACAAGTAAGCAGAAAGGACTTTTTTTATTAACACTTCAGCAGATTCACAACAACATTGCTCACAAACTCAAAAATACATCATCATTGTTAACTAACCTCCTCAATCTCCTTCGAAATACGGTCTGGATCCGCACCGGGAAGATCTATTTTGTTTAGAACCTATAACAATGGGCAATTGTTTAAAATTCTCTCATTATAATTTATTATAATCTGGTAAAATGCAGATTCAAGAACAATATTACACAAGTAAAACTCAGCCAAAAGGAAATGATTGAATAAGCAAGTTGATATCGCATATGGTAGTCCAAACAGAAGGAGGAGGTTATAATGATGGACGATGAAATCACATAGAGTCATAGGCATAGCCATCTGCAAGGACGTTGGGACTCAAAAGTGTAAATTTTCTAATGGTCTACCCATGAAATGAAAGAGAAACTTGAACGCGGTTAGAATGAAGGCACTGGCCATTTATTCACATATTTCATACTACCATGTAAGTGTAATCATCAACGACCTATAAAACAGGACAAAGCCAAAGCTGTACATAGAAATAAATAGTCCAGAAAATAGATACTAAAAATTTACAAGGCGAAGGAATGACAGCGATAAATCTCTTACAGGAATAATTTCCAGGTTGTTCTCCAACGCCAGATAAACATTAGCTAGTGTCTGAGCTTCCACTCCCTGTAAAGAAGAATTACAGGCATAAAAAATGCTTATATGGCTGTGGACTCCTCGATTAGCAGATGGAGTATGGCAGGATAAGAATCAATTTGAAAAGGCAATAATAAATAAAAAATCAGCCTACAGTATTACCAGTCCCAATAATGCACATTACTATATTAGAAAAACTATTTTACAATATGATGAAAACTTTGGCCAGGAAATGTCCCCTTCATGTATTATATCGATAAGTAATAGACCTTTAAGACAATTTAATAAAATGCCATGTTGACAAAAAGGAAATGTTACCTGAGAAGCATCAACAACCAGAAGAGCACCCTCACATGCTGCCAGAGAGCGTGAAACCTACAATGTGTTTCTTCCACATTAGTTGATCAGGCAAAAAGGATTTTTGTTATTAAGAAATATACATTGGCTTGTCTAAGCAGAAGTTCATTGGCGAAGCTATGAGCCTGTTTTCTTGTTAAGGGAAACATGAAAAAACGCAAATGTCATAAAGTCTGCTTTTCATGTACTCCTCAGTTATGGTTACTATGGTGAAATATACTTATCGACTATAATCATTGCAACACAATACATATAGAAAGTTTGGCTACCTCATATGAGAAGTCCACATGCCCTGGGGTATCAATTAGATTTAGACAATAGGGCTCCTCCTTGTAAAGGTAACGCATGCGGGCTGCCTATCCCACATTGAAACAAATACAATCAAAAGGTTAAACAAACTAATCATCTTAATAATATCTACAGAAGCAGAATGTTTCTGTATCATAAATTTCCTACACCAGTTTTGAAAGAATGCAACTGCAAATGATGAAGAACAGACAAGATGAGTGCTGTAGAATTTGCCAGTCCGCTAAATATGTAGTGTCCTAAATTTATGCACTATAAACCACGAGAGCACCGCTCATAAGTTCAAATCAAGAAGGTTCCGCAAAAGTTTCAGAGTGTAATTTCAAGAGTATATATTAATCTGCCAATGGAAATGAAACATTTACCTGCAACTTTATGGTGATACCTCTTTCCCTCTCCAAATCCATGTTATCAAGGTATTGTTCTTTCATCTCACGCTTCTGTACAGTACCAGTCATTTCAAGCAACTTATCTGCTAAAGTTGATTTCCCGTGGTCAATATGCGCAATGATGCAAAAGTTTCTTAAATTTGAAATTGGGACCTGCAAGATGAGTTCACACAAGAGATTGAGAAAATTGAAGCCAAAAACCCTAGAATTCCTTTCAAAGCCACATAGATGGACGTCTGGAGCTTAAAATCAACTATGAACCCAATTTCATTACAGATGAACAAAATTTAAGAAAACGACGAGCAGAAAAGAGGAGGTACCTTGAGCAGACGGTCTTGGCCGGCTTTGACGGAGGAATCAACGGCGGAGACATCCTGGGAGGCGGCGCCTGCGGCCTGACAAAGAATCCGCAACCTCGAAGTATGTCTCAGAGACGAAAAGTGGTTGAGAGAAGAGAAATTTGAGGTTTGGAAAGAGAAGGAGAAGTTGTCGGTAGAACGGGAGGCGGCCGCCGATAAGGAGAAAGCGGCGCCGGAGAAGCTTGCTGCCATGAACCTCTCTGCTTCTCCGTCTCACTCGCAAAGCAAAGGGTCGCTGCTTCGTCCCGCCTGAAATTCTTCCGTTTGTGGATATGTTTTTCTTTTTCTTTTTTGGGGAAAAAGGACATTTGTCTTGAGCCACTAGTGGCATGCTTATCGTTCGTCCCCGTAGCCACACCCACACGTACGTGGCTATGGCGTTTCTTCAACTTGCAACATTTACCGGACTTATAAGTGTGAGTTAAGCTACAAATATCACTACTTTATTTTCATGCATATTATGCATCCTATATTTAACACACACAAATCGTCAGCAGTAAATTATTTCTAACATTAACATATGTTCATTCTCCAAGAGAGTTGAAATCGTCAGCAGTTGAAATAAGTCTCTTAATCGAGTTGGAATCAGAATGAGAAATGACTCATTCTCATTCTTATAGTTTATCATTTGATATGTTATTGAAATGAATCATTCTTGGACATACTCTTTATTTAATAAAATAATTAGAATTATTTAATTATTTTATAAAAATAATTAATATTACTCAATGAAAATAATTAATATTATTTCATTATTTAATAAAGTAATTAATATTAATTAATTATTTAATAAAAACTTAATATTATTTAATTGTTTAATAAGACATTAATATTATTTAATTGTTTAATAAAATAATTTATAATAGTTAAATATTTATTAAAATAATGAATATTATTTATTAAAACAATTAATATTGTTTAATTGTTTAATAAAATAATTAATATTATTAATTATTTAATAAAATAATGAAAATTATTTATTAAAAATAGTTAATATATTTAATAAACATAATTAATATTATTCAATGAAAATAATTAATATTATATAATAAAATAATTAATATTATATAATAAAATAATTAATATTATATAATAAAATAATTAATATTATCTAATAAAAACAATTAATATTATTCAATAAAATAAATAATATTATTAGTTATTTAATAAAATAATTAATATTATTAATTATTTAATAACAAAATCATATTATCAATTATTTAATAAAAAAATAATATTATTTAATTGCTTAATATAATATAATATATAATATAAATGATATAATATATATGAAATAAGGGGTCGATCAAGCTCGGATACGAGTTTGGATTATGTTTCGGGTTGGTCGGATTTTATATGTCTAGTTGAAATTGATGATACCTCAATATTTTTTATGGAATCAAATGCTGTATGAAACTTGGAATCATCCATTCTATGAAATAAAATCCATTCCATTTTTATCTTTACCAAACATAATTTTGGAAATCAGTCATTCTCATTCATATTCCTGATTCCAAGGAATGAGAATCAAACACGTCCTAAGAGAGTTGATTATCTATACATAAAAAATAATAAAAAACTAAACAAGAAATATTCAATAATCTTCTCACCAAAAAAACTGAGAATGAAAAAATGAAAAAACTCTTCGTACAACACCCTCCCAAACCCTAAACCCTTTCTGGCCGTCGTGCCTTATCCTTACCTCCACCCTTGCCACCGATCCAGATCTCTCCCACACTGATCTCCCCCAACGAAATCAGTCTCATCTTACTCAAATTCCTCCTCCTAAATCTCCTATCTACACTTTCCTAGCAAACAATCGAACAAGAAGATTTACCATCAAAAATATTTTCCCTAAACCTCGGCTTAATGTCTCCAAAGAACCTACTACCAACAATCTTACCATTACAACCACTACCAACAATGGCAAAAATTTGGGGTACCCTCTCCTCAACGATTGGGAGTTTTCGGTGGTCTGGGTGTGGGAGCTAGGATGGAGCTGGGTCTAGATGGCCATCCTCTTCTCTCTCTGTCGTTTTCATGGGTGCCGTTGGCCTCTCTCCGTCGATTCTTTGGGAGATTTTTCTCTCCAGATCTATTGCAGACGCTGTGATTTTTGGTGGAGGGACTCTTATCAGTTTATCCAGCTATTCAGACTCTGGACATGGGCGGTTGAGTGGTGGAGCTTTCTCACCGTCGTTGTTGTTGGGCGTGTCTCTCCTTCAGGCTATGGGGCGCTGGCGTCTTGGAGTTCAGCCTGGCGAGGTGTGTTCTTTCCCGGCCTTCGTCTCCTCTACAAATCAAGGTATGTTTTGACCGATTCTACAACTCTTGACCTCTATCTTATACTTCAAAATGTGAATGATATACAAGCTATAAATTTGACCTCTACTACTCTTGTGTGTGTGGTTTGGCTTAAGAATTTACAAGCTATAAATCGAGATATGTATACCCCTAAACTAAATTTTTATGTTATTTTGAGTGAGAAGTTATGTTATGAATTTGACTCTATTGTGAACCTTGAGGTTTTGAACTCTACTGATATTAATGAAAAGCACCTTTCTTTGGTTGAGGAGACCACTAAAATTGACCTATTCACAGCACATTTGTAATAACCCTTATTTTACCTTAAGGATATTAATGTAATTTCTATTTTGATGATAATAATAAAGTTTATGGTATTTATTTTATTTCTTTTAAAAAAAAGAATAATTTAAATCAACCTTATCTTAAGTCAAAAATTATGCCTTGAATAATTTTTGTATAAGTTATCAAAATAATTACATTGAAGTGGTATGATAAGTAGTAAATAAGTAAAAGTGATTTTTGTAATTAAAATAGGGCATTTTGGTACACTTTTAAAAGTTTAGGCCAAAATTGTAATTTATATTAAAGAGAGGACCACGCATGCAAATAAGCTGAAAGTCGAATTAGTTCAACTGATTTCAGCAGGCCGCAAAGTCCGGGTGAGAGATAAAGATCAATATCTAATCTACTATATAACTACTAAACGCAAATAACTGCTAAGCCACGTGGCATTCCTACAATAAGTTAAAAACAAAATTGCCACGTGGTGTCACAGTATTAATTTTGACACGTGGCAACATGTGGTTTTTTTAGATTTAAATTAAAAATCACAAATTTGGAGTATCTTACAGTTACCTTAAATTAAAGATCAGTCAAAATAAATTTATATTACTTTCTTTTCTTAATTAACATATTCCCACTTTATTTTCGGTAAGTTAATATATGTAGATTTGATATGAAATAAAAATAATGACCAACTCTATACTTGCCCCTATTTTGCCCCGAAATTCTCCAAGTGAGGATATTATCCATTTTTTCAAACACTGTTATTTTCTTACTCTTCAGTCTTCATTTCGTTTTGCTTTCTTTTTTTAGTATCCGAACACTAGGCAATTAAAAAGTATGTTATGCCGAAAAAATGATATGTGTCTGTGATATACGTAACTACTATTTCTTAATTTACTATATAACTATTACTTCTTAATCTACTATATAACAAAACTACTAAACGCAAATACCTATTAAGCCATGTGGCGTTCCTATAATAAGCCAAAAAAAATTTTGTCACGTAGCGTCACGGTATTAATTTTGACACGTGGCAGCATGTGTTTTTTTAGATTTAAATTAAAAATCACAAATTTGGAGTATCCTACAATTACCTTAAATTAAAGATCGGTCGGAATAAATTTATATTACTTTATTTCCTTAATTAATATATTCCCACTTTATTCTCGATAAGCTAATATATGCAGATTTGATATGAAATAAAAATATTGACCAACTGTATGATTTTGTGCAAAAATACTAAACATGCAGATCTCATACAAAACCAACATAAATGTGCAATGTACCTAATATATGGAGATTTGTATACGCACGACTGGTTACAAAACCGTAAAACAGATGCAATGTACCTAATATATGCAGATTTAGCATAAAAAACTCAATCTGTTGTGCTATGACAAATAGCACACAAACTAAACTTGGTGACAAATACAATTTTATAACCAAAACAAATGCTGCAAAATTTAACCTGCTGGAATGAACCAAAAATGAATCTGCTGCAAAAACTTTGTCTGATACACATTTCTAAACCAAGAAAATTCCGGCAAATTTAAACCTGCTGGATTGAACCAAAAAAAGCTTGCTGATTGAACCACAAAAGAACTTGTCCCAAAAAATAAACATGCTATACTTTCCTAACCAAATAAACTGGATTGCCCAAAAAATAACAATACACTTTATTAAATGCCTCAAAAGTATAACAAATCTGCAATTTCCAAAAACAATCGTGCAGATTTGATTACAAAAAACCCAACTGCAATATCTGCACAATAAAATCAAAACCCTAAAGTCAACATTAATAAATGATATTCCAAATATATATATTGTAGATTTCAAAAATGTAATAAAGGATACCCTAAAGTCAGCAATATACTACATATCCATGTTTTCCATAAGTGTAGAACCAAATATTTTGATCCTTTCAGCACGATCTTGCAGCATAAATTCAATACTTTTAGGGGTTATAAAACTACAGCTCCTCCCACAATATCAGTACAAAACAGTTGAACCATATCAAAATTACGGTTACACAATCGGTTGTTCATCATTTAGCAGGTATGTGCAAAGAACTAAACTTATTTGTTTGCAGAGATATTATATACTGATTATTATGCACTGATTGATGAAAATAGCCAAACTGAATACTGGTTA
This sequence comes from Rheum nobile, assembly GCA_027886185.1. NCBI lineage: Eukaryota > Viridiplantae > Streptophyta > Magnoliopsida > Caryophyllales > Polygonaceae > Rheum > Rheum nobile. The sequence continues at coordinate 1,733,235 of WOAB01000236.1, read as the reverse complement.
TAATATTATATATACACTCTATACGATTTAGGTGTTTGTTAATATTAAGTAGTTATTAGAAAACTGATTACAAACTAATTTTATTTCCTAAGTCTGAAATACACAGAGATGAGTTTATGAACACATTTTTAAATGACCGAGGATTTGTTAAATGATGTCCCCATTTCTAGCATAATCTCATTACTTATTGATTTAGTTTGATAATTGCTAGATAGTTAAGTGTTGTGCCTTTCAGAGTGACTGATGTATTTTGGTCACTTTAGCTACTCTTTAGTTACTCTTTAGCATGTAATAATAAGTTTATACAATTATTCTTCTGGTCACTTTAGCTATTCTTTAGCATGTAATAACAGTTTATTAAAGCTACTAAACTGAATTTATTTACTATACTAGATAAGGCACAAATATTAGAATAAACTGAAAGATTCTAATGTTTGACAAAACTACGGTTACAAAAGATTCTTTAGCATGAAATAATGTTTGACATTCTAATACTTACTACACTGGATAAGGCACAAATATTGTAATAACATTGTATCTCTTTGATTGTACTTTCTGATTTTTTGATTAAGTTGATGGTTATGATAGCAGAGAAAAAACTAAGAAGTTGTTCAATCCTAGGAGGCATCGAAATTAAAAGGTATTGTTTATGTTTATCTGGTTCGATTTGTAATGTTTGATTGTGTTTATTTACAACTAAATCATTAGTCTTCAGTTGTATGATTTAGGTTAACTCTCTAACTGATTTAATAAAACCCTATTGTTTATACTTAACTTCTACGGATTTAGTTACAGGTTACTAAAACTATGTAATAAAGCTAATCTACTGACTACTCTATGCAAAAATTAATTAGAGTTTAAAGCTAAACTACTAACTTCTAGACATACCTTTATGTCTTTCAAACAGCTTAAGCAATACCAATTCAAAATTTGTAATTTTTGAGTCCAATTCGAGCTCCCACATGGCATTCATATACCATGAATAAATCATTTTAATTAGTGAATAGAGTTAAAAAATATATTAAAATAGTCATGTTAAGTGTAAATAGATAGAACCATGACCTTATTGTATATCTTCAATCAGAGTAAGAGGTGTATCTTAGAGGAAAAATGCTCAAACCTGTAATTGCAAATTTTTATAATTCAGTAATTAGAATACAAGTTAATGAGTAATAAAAGGTAGTCTTCATTTAGTATAGGAGGCATACCTTTAGATCTTTTAGTTTAGGTTAGGGTTTAGCTTTTGGCTTATGTGTCGAGTCCAATCCCACATGAAATTCCTATAACAAAATAAATAAGTTAAGTACATAATAGATTTAAAAATTAAATTAACATAGTATGATGTTAATTTTAAAGATAAATAACCATGACCTGGAAGTATATCTTGAATTAGAATAAGAGATGTATCTTGGAATTCATATGTTGAAACCTGTAATTGGAAATTATTTAAAATCGGTAATCACACTACGAGTTAATTATGATAAAGATAGGCTAAATTTATATGGTACAAGCACTACCTTGCAGAATATGATTCAAAGTGAACTTCACATTTTGGCAATCTGATTTCCAATTCAGAACCATTTAAAAATGTAGGGTATATTTTCAAATCTATAAGAAACAGTTTGAAAGTCAATAACTATATTATAAGTTAAGAAGTAAAAAGAAATAATCTAAATTAAAATGACAGAAGGACTACATTACATACTATGATCATATTGAACATGACATTCCCAATGTAATATTTTTTTTTGTTATCAAGGACAGCTCGTGTGCTCACATGCAATCAGAGAGAGTAAACAATTGCAAAGAATATGAGATATATAGTAAGTTTATCTAGAAAAGCACGTTACAATTAATATCTATTTTTTGTATTCATATTTTTAAATATGTCGATCTGGTTTTATGAAATTATAAATATACCTATTGGGCCAATTAGCCCATTAAATGTTAGCATCATAAATATATATACTTATTTTATGGATTAAATAGCCCATTGATTTTTTAGTAATCTGAAATGTTAAACTGTTTGACTATGCAATTTTTTAATTTGTCTTCTTTCAATCATTTTTTTGTACGAATCAATTTTTCATTATAGCCAAGTAATCATACTATACTTCTCAAATTTATGTAGCTAAATGTATAATATTGTTGAACAATTAAATCACAAAATACAAGCGATTCATATCAAAAATCGAAATATCAATGTTTACTTAAGAATTAGCACACAGTTATATCCAAACTCCCCCTGGTTATTGTTTGTTCACATTTTATTGAATAAATTCATTCGATGATTTCAAACGGAAGGGATGACCAAAGTTATAGATAAATATATAAACACAGAGACATATTGAGAGAGAGAGAGAGAGAGAGAGAGAGAGAGAGAGAGAGAGAGAGAGAGAGAGAGAGAGAGACTCACAAAAATAAACCATGCTTGGTTCGGACAACTTCGGACTTTGAGTTCAGAGGAAAACTCCAGATGGGGTTCGGAACTTGCGATCCATATCTTTTTTCTCCGAGAAAATTAGGGTTTTGGGAACCTTCCAGTAGCAACTCCAGATCTGCTCATCAAGCCATTTTTTTCCTTTGCATGTTACAGAAAAAAATAGAAGAGATGTTTTTCTTTGGATCTGACAGAGATAGTCGGTGGATCTGAATATGCAAAGGAGATTAAGCTCTTTTTTTTTTTCGGATCTGTGAGCTATAGATCTCCTTCTGGAGTTTGTTTAGGGTAGATATCCATCATTGGGTCACAAAAAACCCAGATCTGTAATCTTTAGATCATAGTGTTTTTGGAGGAAAAAAACTTGAATCTGGAAGATTTACAAAAAGAAAGAGAAATAGATTGTGAACGGAATTTCCAGAAAATGAAATATGAAGAAAATCTCAAAAGTTTTAATTTGTAATGAGAAATTGAGATGGAATTTGAAAGAAGCAAAAATGAAAGAATGTTTTTCCCTGTTGAACATAAAAGAGAGAGAGGGACACCGAAACGGAAAAGAGGTGGAAGAAAAATGGTTAGGGTTTATTTGATCGGTGGCTTTTGTATTTTTTTTTAAATACAAAATAAATAGAAAATGGGTTAAAGAATTAGGCTTGATCTGCAATGATTGGCTTAAACTAATTGGGTTTTAAGTCCATTTATTATTTAAAGGGGATTCTTGTTCGCACCCGCAAATTCTTGCGGCGCATCCTTTTTTGGACACAACGGCGTTGCGCCCAAAATAGGGATTTTGTTTTTCAAAAAAAAATCAATTCCTTGGGCGCAACCAGGTTGCGCCCAAGGTCTGGGTAGATTTTTTTTTATTTTGGAAAATTATTTTTTAAAGATTATTGAACCGGTTTGGATCTGAACCGGTTGATTTGGGCGCAACCACGTTGCGCCCTATTTTATTTTTTTATTATTTTTTTTTCCGCAAATCAACCGGTTCAGATCCAAACCGGTTCAATAATCTTTAAAAAATAATTTAGTTATATCTAATTTGAATGTCTTGTAGTTGTAATTATATCCAATTTGATTATTACTATGGTTATATACTATGATTATATCTTATAGTTATATCTATGGTTATATCATATAGTTATATACTATGATTATATCTTATAGTTATATCCAATTTGATTATATCTATAGTTATATCCAATTTGGTTATATCTCATGATTATATCTATATTTGTATACTATGGTTATATCATATAGTTATATGCTATGATTATATCTTATAGTTATATCATATAGTTATATTCAATTTGGTTATTACTATATAATATAATCATAAGGATATAACCAAATTGGATATAGCTATAAGGATATAACCAAATCACATATAACTATAAGATATAGTCATAGTATATAAGTATATGATATAACCATAGTATATAACTATATGATATAATATATGATTAAACATACTATATAACTATGGAATATAACTATAAGATATAATTATAGTATATAATTATAAGATATAACCATAGTATATAACTATAGAATATAATATAGGATATAACCATAGTATATAACTATATAATATAACCATAAGATATAATCATAATATATAACTATAGAATATAACGATATGATATAACCAAATTGGATATAAGTCATATAACTATAAGATATAATCATTATATAGAACTATATGATATAACCATAGTATATCTATATGATATAATATAAGATATAATCATAATATATAACTATAGAATATAACCATAAGATATAACCAAATTTGATATAACTATAAGATATAACCATAATATATAACTATGGAATATAACCATAAGATATAATCATAGTATATAACTATAGAATATAACGATATGATATAATCATATAACTAAATTGGATATAACCATAGTAACTAACTATACGATATAACCATAAGATATAGCCAAATTGGATATAACTATAAGATATAACCATAATATATAACTATGGAATATAACCATAAGATATAATCATAGTATATAACTATAGAATATAACGATATGATATAATCATATAACCAAATTGGATATAACCATAAGATATCTAACTATATGATATAACCATAAGATATAACTAAATTTGATATAACTATAAGATATAACCATAATATATAACTATAGAATATAACCATAAGATATAATCATAGTATATAACTATATAATATAACGATATGATATAATCATATAACCAAATTGGATATAACCATAGTAACTAACTATATGATATAACCATAAGATATAGCCAAATTGGATATAACTATAAGATATAACCATAATATATAACTATAGAATATAACCATAAGATATAATCATAGTATATAACTATAGAATATAACGATATGATATAATCATATAACCAAATTGGATATAACCATAAGATATAACCATAGTAACTAACTATATGATATAACCATAAGATACAACCAAATTGGATATAACTATAAGATATAACCATAATATATAACTATGGAATATAACCATAAGATATAATCATAGTATATATAACTATAGAATATAACGATATGATATAACCAAATTGGATATAAGTCATTTAAGTATAAGATATAATCATTGTATATAACTATATGATATAACCATAGTATATAACAATATTATTTTATGGATTAACTCTATTTATGGACTAAATCCCAAAACCTAAACCCAAAACCCTATAACCCAATCCTAAACCCTAAAAAACACTAGAAACCCCTTGGACGCAACTAGGTTGCGCCCATAGTTCTGGACGCAATATAAGATATATTAATTAAATAGAACTATATGATATAACCATAGTATATCTATATGATATAATATAAGATATAATCATAATATATAACTATGAAATATAACCATATGATATACCCATAGTATATAACTATAGAATATAACCGTAGTATATGACCATAAGACATAACCAAATTGGATATAACCATAGTTATATGTGATTTTCAAAGGATATAATCATAGTATATAACTATAGGATATAACGATATGATATAACCAAATTGGATATAACGATATGATATAACCAAATTAGATATAACGATATGATATAACCAAATTGGATATAACTATAACATATAATCATAGTATATAACTATAGGATATAAACATAGTATATAACTATAGTATATAATTATGGAATATAATCATAAGATTTAATCATAGTATATAATTATAGAATATAACGATATGATATAACCAAATTGGATATAAGTCATATAACTATAAGATATAATCATTGTATATAACTATATGATATAAGCATAGTATATAACTATATAATATAACCATAAACCCTAAACACCAAGACCTAACCCTAAACCCCAATACCTAATCCTAAAAAACACTACAAACCCCTTGGGCGCAACTAGGTTGCGCCCATAATTCTGGACGCAATCTAGTTGCGCCCAAAGGGTGTGTGGGGTTTAGGGGTTTGTACTCGAATGGACGAAAACCCCAAACCCTAAAACACACTAAAAACCCCTTGGGCGCAACCTGATTGCGTTCAAAAACCCTAAATCACAAACCCTAAAAAATAATAGAAACCCCTTGGCCGCATCCACGTTGCGCCCGTTTTTTTTTTTAATTTTTTTTTTCTTCTGGACGCAACGTGGATGCGCCCAAGGTGAACCAGATTTAAAAAAAAAAAAAAAAAAAATTGGCCATGAATCGGGTTTTTTTAAAAACCCGGTTCTTTCACTTGGGCGCACCCTGGTTGCGCCCAAGGAATTGTTTTTTTTTTTGAAAACAAAAATCCTGTTTTTGGGCGCATCCTGGTTGCGCCCAAAAACAGGTGCGCCACCAGAAAATCCGGGTGCGAACATTCTACCCGTATTTAAATGGGCTAATTGAAGTCGGACATGTAATTGGGCTTGATTTAAAAATATGAAGCCTATTATTAATACAATTCGATGTATGTGTTATTATTTTCAGCCTATTCCAATATTATTTTGGCCCATATGTCCATTTATTATTTATATAAAAAAATTAATATTAAAATAAATATTTAGTATGTACAAAATTGTATTATTTAAAAGTGTTTATATATTATTATAAACTTAAAATAAATGCTTAGTCTGTATAATTATTTATTTTGTCTATCCCCATATGAAAAACTACTTAGCCAAATTTTACTATTAATAAAGTTATGGAGAGTTTCGTTTTTTTTTATATAATATAATTTGTTTAATATCTTCAATATTTGTATTCAGTTAATTATTTTTTGTATAAGAATTTCTCTACTTCTATAATAATTATTAACTAAATATTTTTATATGAATGAAATATATAAATTTAATATATTATTTTTTATAAATGTAAGAAAAAATAAACCCTGCAGGGTACTACACTAGTAAATCCGTAAGTTACTAGGCCCAATTGGACGCAAATTGGTCCAGATTCATTGAAATTTTGAAAATCAGTAATCTGGCGGTGGATAACGATTTCGGTCGTTCCGATGGGATTTGATCATATCCGATCATTTCGGGCTGCTAACTGATTCAATAACCTAATGAAGCTCCACCCTCCCCTATAAATAGGACTCGAACCGAGTCGGAATTGATATCCAAAACCAATCGAAACCTCTCAAATCGCCTCTGTTTTCCGCCTCTGTTCGGGGACGATTTCCGACTCCGGTAGCCTTACTCCGCCGCCTTCGATCATCCTCGGTGATAGCCTACTTCACCACGAGTCCGTAGCCGCCGACCCTGCTCAATTCCGAGTCCAAACGAGCCCGAACGAGTCTCCGCAATACTCGACTTCGAAGTCTCTGTTTTGGGTGGTACTGCTGCTGTTCGTGGTCTCAGTCTGAGTTAAATTAAGCCACAACTTGATCAGGTAATCAATCCTATGGGTTACTTGTCATATATACTGATAGATCGTATATATATATATATAGATATACTAACAAAGAGTTGTGATTGCTTCGCCATAGGAACATCATCCGATCGAAACCGCACGAGCACTCCGAACTCAAGGCTGAACCTCCTCTGTTTTGGTGGTGGTGTTCGCTGTTCGCTGTTGCTCCTGTTGTGCCGAGTAAGTCTTTGAAATCAGTTCAGCAATTTGAAATCTAGACAAATTGAATTGGACAGTATATAAATAATGGGTACTATGGATGTATAATCCTAAGTTGACAATTGAACGAAGACGAAATTCAATTGGGAGTTATATATATATATATACGTATATTCATTCAGTGAACTTGGAGATTTTTTTAAGGCCCGGCTTAGTTAAATTGTAGTTAACTGGGTTGTATGCTTATAACTCCATCTAGTTATTATACGTAGTATTGGCATCATGAGCAATTATAGGTTAATTTGCTTAGTTTGTTAAATTTAAATTACGTATGATTAGAGCACCAAGTTAAATATTGGATAGTATTTTGACTTTGTAAATAAAATAATATTGTATTACTTTATAATAGCAAAAATCAACAATTAAAATTTATAAATAATATTTATAAAATTATTGAGATGGTTCATGAGATTATTAAAATAAATTGACTGATGATAATTTATTTTTGGGTACATCTCGGAACCGCTATTGGATCGAAGCAGAAGTCAAGTCGTGAGTTAGACCCGACATCCGTAGCTACATCGTTGAACGTCCAAACGATCTAAGGCAAATGGCGGTTCGCTTTTGCTCGTTATTCCATATTTTTCTTAATTGACAATTAATCTATTGTCTTAATTAAGTTGGGATAATAATCTTCTTAATTGTCGTTTGTGAACTTGTGTGTGTAAAATAAATGTGTTAAGTGAACCTTATTATTAGGTTGTATAATATGCTAGCTACGACCCTTATATATATTATTATTATAGGGTGCTAGTTATAATTGGTGTGGACTTGTTGTGCATTGGTGTGGACATATAAATGTTAGTTTAGCACGAGTATTCGTAGAAACGATATGTACCTTGCGAGGTCTAGTCGTTTCTTTATAACTTTGTGTTAGGAGGTTAAATGCCCTAACACTTTTGGTCATGACCTACCCCTATCCGAATATAGGTGGTGGTGCACTTAACTAGTGCCAATCTTCAGGATTTATTCTCATCCTATATCTCATTGCGAGATCTGTGTGGAAATTAAAAGCTTCAACGTTAATGCACGTTTTGAAATTAAATAAGATAAGTGTCTTATCGCACATAATTAATATACCCTCGGGCGAGAAGTACAACGTGGAACCCGCTCGGGCTTCTGTCTATGAAGGTCCTCTTATCAATCTGAATTCGCACAACACGCATGCGGTGAGGTTGGTTAATGACCCGATTATTCAAAGAAGTCAGTTTTCAAACCTTGTGTGAAATATAATGTTCTCAAACATATTCATCGATTTCCTATAAGACTCATGCCCTTTGGAGTCTTCTCTTGTTGCATTCATATTCTTAGTTTCAGTGAGAGTATCTGGTTATGTATCGTCAATCGGTTTTCATTCGAGAGACAATGATAGTAACTAGATACAATCACCAGAACCATTCTATTTGAGCACTTGTTTAGTCTTTCATTAGACTAACCAACCTTTCTTTTCCTTGCATGATTGGTTGGTGTCATCCGTCCTATACGACACATCAGGTACAACTTCTCATATCAAAGCTACAGAACGAAGACCTGAAGGCAGTTGCATTTCCTTTTATCATTTGAATAATTTTTGAACAAGGTTTAGATCCTGTTTATGTTTTGAATATTTAAGTATTCCGCTGTTATTTTGATATACATTATTGGGTTGTTTTTTTTGCAACGTCATTTATAATAAAATCTTGTTTTTGGATTCATATATATGTTATTGTTCGTTTTAAATTATTATTTTGCGATCAATACTGTAAGCCTTGGGTGATTTCGGATATGCGTTCCGAGGTCACTGGCGGTAATATTCCTAAGGTAATTTAGGGGTGTTACAACAATCCTGCTGGAAGGAAAAAAGCAACAATTTGAACCCTTTTTCTATGAACAATCATTATTGGAGTTCTAACTCCATGTCTCACGACTGCTTGAAACCTCTATGGTTTCTGTACATCTGTGAACAACTGATCCTTTTGAACAATTGTGATGATATTGAATTAGCTATGGACTACTATTGTATAACTATAAGAGTTCTTGAACATTATATGCCTTGTATTAGAAAATACTATACTAAACAGGGACTTTATTGGACCTTGATGTTTAATTACTTATCAATTTATTAGCTTTGTTGAGAAGATTGATTGGTTTCAAATTTTAAAGGTTCCATCGTATAGCCCTATCACTATGGATTCACGCAATCTATATGATGACAATTTAATTCTTGCCAGTTGTGTTGAGATGTTGATCATTAACTTTGATGAGAAAATGGGAAAATGGGTTAACTACCACATTTTATATGATGATGTTCTCACCTCTTACCCTTTGACATGTGTTTGCATTTGTTTTGTTGAAGTGCGGCCATTCCTTGGGTGTGCTTGTCCTACCTATCACCTTTGTTTTTTACTTAGTGACAAGGGATTCATGACATTGGGTTGGTTCTGCTGTATTTGCTGGTGCACTCAACCCAGACAGATTATTGTTGAACAAAAGACTACAAACCAATCTCTTTACAATCTGAAACTTTCAAACCTCAAGGTATTGTTTCTTTCTTTGTGTAAAATTCAACATGTTAGAAGATATAACATTTGCTATGTCTACTGGTGTTGTTTCCAGGTTTTGGGTAACTGGACGACAACATCTGCTAAGATCGCTTACAAAGAAGATACTATCAAGACCACTGAGGAAAAATGGCACAAGAAACCAATTCACTATTTAAACCCTTACCCTATGAACAATCTATGCTGGAGTTTTTACTCCATGAACAAATTTCCTCGAATTTTTTTAAATTTCATGCTGTATATGAGTAATTCTTCACAAGGAATCCAAATATCTGAGAAGATTAAGTATTTTATGTATTGGGCATGCATTTTTACTTCTATCCTACACTTCTGCATTGACCACTCTGATAAATTACTGAAAATGCTTAACAACAATGTTAATAAAAATAAATTATATGTTTTCTTGTTGAACCCTGATGACTATCCAGTTGGCACATGGAGGCTTTGTGCTTGGACTATGGACTCCTTTCATACTAATCTTGGCTGTAATCTGGAAATTGCAAACCTGAACCTTTCTTCCTTTTGCCTTTTGATTTGGTGGTTTTGTTACCTTTCTTTGTTTTTCCTTCTTGTTTCCCCTTTCTTCTTGTTGTTTCTATTTCCCCCTTTTCTCCTTTTTGGTTTTCTGTTTTTACTGGTTGTCTCTTCTTTCTCTCTATCTTTCCTTGTTTGTTTGGTTTCTCTATTGGGCTTTATGGGCTATTTTTTCTATATTTGATGCTTTGAATCTGTTACAGGAACAATCAAACCTTGAACAAACACCCCATCAAGTCTCTGATTGGGGTTACAGAATGTTGTTGGGTTCTGAACAAAATAAACAGCAGAAGCAACAATACCTGAACAGACAAAATGAGATGTTGATCTCTTGGAAACTTGACCACTTGATAAACTATCTTCGAAGGAACAAAGCCAACAACAACTGACCTTTTCATGATGGACCTGCAATCTACCAACGACATGAATTTTTTGTTCATTTCAGTAATGATATTGGGAACATTCTTGTTGGTACTAGAATCTATGAGAAAATTCTTTGTATTAAAAACTGAACTAAAACTGTCTTTTGTACCCCATATTGCTACTTTATGTGTCACAAGGAAAGACTCACATATATCAACTCTCGGAATTCACTTTATGTGTTAAATCCTAAATTACATTTTAAATTTCTGCATCAGCTCAGTACTGAGATTGTGAATTATATCTTCTATATTAGATTACATGTGAATAAACTTAAAAATGAAAATTGGATTCTCACCAATCTCCTTACCCTATTACCCTATAATATCCATCATTACAGGTACATTTCATCTGAATCCGGCTTAATTATTGGGGTAAACTCTTGCAAATTAACTTATGCTGATCAAAGCATTTTGTGTAACAGATTGAATCTGTGCCAAAAGAAGGTGATATATATTGACCATATGAGTTTTCACCTGAATTATGATGATGTTTCAATACTGAATGATGATTTTCATAGTATTTATACTAAGAGAAATTATTTTGGGTTTATCCCAAATGAATATTATATGTATGGCATTTGCTCTTTGTGTCATTATGATGAAATAATGAAAAAGTCCCCTAAATGTTGTTTGACATTGGGCAATTATTCCATTGTTTTTTTATGAAGATTACAACTTGGAATTGTCGTGGGATCGGAAAGAAAACCTTTTGGATGGATATTGAATCCTTCTGTAAAATAGAACGAATTCAATTACGCGCTTTGTTTGAAACAAGAACAAACAAAGAACCAAGTGAAAAAATATAGAAAAAAGCGGGTTTTGACCAATTCCATTGTGTCCCTGCTACTGGATTCTCAGGGGGAATCTGTGTAATGTGAAAAACATACCAACTTACAAATGAAATACTGGAGATTCATAAAATCGAGCCAAGATTTAATAGAATAAAATATACAAATTTGTGCACAAATAATAAAATTTTGCTTATTCTTACTTATGCCCCACCAAATGAATCTGCTAAAAATGAATTCTGGGAAAATTTAAATCTTTTTTTATCAAAAACAGTGCCTATCCATGCATTGTCATGGGTGATCTGAATGAAATACAAAATCCAAGTGAAAATGTAGGGGGTGTTATCCCGCCTCTAACAAAGTTTGTAAGACTAAGAAACTTCATAGATGACTGTGAATTATTAGATATCCCTTTTCAAGGGAATGCCTTTACCCGACGAAAAAATAAAACAGAAATCGACAATATCTATGAAAAATTGGATAGGGCTCTTATTCACCACCAGATCCTACAATGGTATCCATACATTTGTGCTAAACATCATGCTTTTACTAGCTCTGATCATTGCCCAATTAAAATTGAACTAGCCTCTACTAATCCTACTAAAAACCAACCCTTCAAATTCAAAAAGATTTGGATGACTAGAAAGGATTTTAGAAATGTGGTACAACAAGCTTGAAGAACAAATTATTATGAGTCTAGAATGTATAATCTAGTTTCCAAAACAAAATTATTAGAGAAACATGCCAAGACATGGAATAAGAAAACATTTGGTAATGTTTTTACCCAACTTTAAAGTTTAAACAATAGAAAAGAGCTTTCTGAAATCCAAATTTCCATTTGTACGAATCCTAATAATGATCTCATTAAGAAACAGAACATGTTAATTGAGAAAAAGGACAAACTTCTTTGTTTTCAAAAGATTTTTTGGAATCAAAGAGCTAAAGTTAAACATATAAAATTTAACGATACCAATGCTAGCTATTTTCACAAAATAGCAAGTGAGAGAAGAAACCGGAAAATTATTAATGAAATCAAAACCCATGAAGGAACACGTATCATTGGAGAGGAGAACATTAGAAATGAGATTAAAAATGATTTCATTAAAAGGTTCAGAAGTGAGAATATGGATTATGGATTATTCCGAGAAAACCTAGAACTTATCAACTCTGAAATATCGTCAGAAGATAATGTAGAATTAATAAGAAATGTTATTAATGAAGAAATTAAGAAGGCTGTTTTTTACATTGGGTCGGCTAAATCTCCAGGTCCCGATGGTATAACAACAGAATTCTATCAAAAATATTGGGATATTATAGGTCCTTCTGTAATTCAATATGTTAAAAGCTTTTTCCTTTCAGGGAAGTTGCTTAAACAAATAAATCATACATTCATCTCCTTGATTCCAAAATGTGACAACCCAAATTCTACAAATCACTATAGACTCATAAGTCTTTGTTCTACAATTTATAAAATAATATAAAAAATACTAACAACAAGACTTAAAAAAAACCATGGAAAAACTAATTCATCCACTGCAAGGTGCATTTGTAGCAAATAGAGCTATCCAAGATAATATCTTAGGGTATGTTCGGTAAGTAGGAAGTTGAAGTGAGTTGAAGGAAGCTGAAGTGAAAGTTGGAGTTGAAGTGGAAGTAGTAGCTGAAGTGGAAGTAATAGTTGAAGCTGAAGTAGGGAGATGAAGTAAAATTTGGGGTGTTCGGTAAACCAAATTTGTGGGGATTGAAATGATAAAATTGTGAAGTTAAATTACTAAAAGGGGTATGACATTTTAGATGGGAATAATCACGTGCCCATCACATGTTAATGTCACATGACCCTCACGTGTCCAATTTGTGCTCACATCTGAAGAATTTGCCAAAGTTATGGTTGCCTCTTTGCAGAATTTTCCCTCGACCTGCTTGTCATCCTCCCATGGTCTCCAAGGTGAGATTCCCTTCCTCTCCATCTTCTCATACCCTCCTTTGCCACCGCCTGTCCTTCGGTCCGCCTCTTGTCCTCTCCTCCTCTAATTCGCATCCATTGCTACTGTATGAAATACGGTTGTGGCTCCTTAATTTTTTCCACTCTCCTCCTCTCCTCTGGTCCAAAATCGAGCACAATCGAGGGTTCGAGACCTGCATATTGGAACAATTATAATCAAAATGATACATCAATTCTTCAGCTATCTTCACCAAACGGGAGAGCATTTTGAGCCTGTTTTTGCTGCAAAGAAATAATAGAGATCAAACAGTTAGGAACTTGGGAAATTATCAGTTAGTCCAATTTCCAATAAAAAGAAAATCACTAATAGTCTAAAAGGCTCTTAAGACATTTTTGTAGCCACACCAAGGAGAAGGTTATACTGATGCTCCATTCACAAGAAAGACAGTGTATGCAACCCCGATCGCAAGCGCTTTGAGTTGCCCTCTTTGGTCTGTGGAGCATTTCCTCGACATCCTCAGTCTGAATGATCTTCAATTCGCTCCTCTAGGAGAAATGAACTTGTTGTCGTCGCAGCCTCCACAAGAGATTGCTTTCATGATCATCGATCAATCAGATGGCATCATCCCATCTCTTAAACATAGTCGTTGACAACGTTGCCATCAACTCTATCACCCTTTGATCTCAGCTCGACTCTCTCCTCTGTATGCTTTCGGTATGCCCAAAAAACATGCCTTATAATAGCCGAGTGCAAACCGAAGAACCTCGGTTTGCACTCGATGTAAGTCACCTTTAATTGGTAGAGCATAATAAGCCATGTCCACAGGCTTTTTGTTGCTAGTTTGAATTAACTTCATTCATGTATAAGTGTCAAGATCAAGACAACTGAATCAACTTCATCATAAGATGAATGGATTCGTACTGCTAAAATTCAGCAGAATTCAAATTCAATTTGACTTAGTCATTGTAGATATTATGTAATCCTATTATAAAGGAAGTAGTTTCTTAATTAGTGGATCACTATCCCTCAAGGATAGCCCATGATCTTTCTTTCAGTTTTTCTATCCTTTATTGTATATATAGTAATGTAATCTCTACTAAGTGTTATCAAGGAAAGTTTATATCCTCCTCCTTCTGTTTATACTAATCTATCTGATCCAGCCAATTTTTTATCGTGCCATCGTCAAGGATACTCACGGGGACTACGAGAAGATGCTTGTTGCCTTGGTGGGACAAGTAGATGCTTGAACAACTCCATGTTCAGAGGAGGAACAATGAAGATAGAGGAGAGGAAAACCACTAAAATCAAAATGATAAAAAATAAGAAAAAATTGAGGTTTCAAAGGAGGAACAATGAAGATGGAGGAGGCTCGAATACACACTTGGGGAGCTCTAGACTTCTTGCAAAATCTGGAGTGCAACACCGACTACCAACTAATGAAAAGACCAGCTTTTTGATGAGAAGACAAGTACAATACTGAGGGCAAATTGTGTAAACTTGCATACTTCATCTCCCTCTTAATGCTTACAGTTGCCCCCCCAGCATTAAGCAATTGCTTCATCTTCAACTCATTTACTGCTTCAACCAACCACTTTCACTCCCTACCCAAAAGATAGCCGAACAACCTTGGAGAAGATGAAGCCAGTTGAAGTTTCAACTTCAACCCACTTCTAACACCACTTAATGCAAGCCGAACGGGCCCTTAATAGCTCATGAAATTTTCCACTCATTTAGATCAAAAAAAGGAGTTGAAGGTTTCATTGCTCTCAAATTAGATATGGAAAAAGCCTATGACAGAATTAAATGGAATTTCATCATTAAAATAATGGACAAGTTTGGATACCATGAAAATTTTATCAATTGGATAAAAGAATGCATTACAATGGTTTCCTTATCGGTGCTAGTTAACAATGGACCCACTAAATTTTTTAAACCGACTAGAGGACTTCGACAGGGTGACCCCCTATCTCCTTTTATGTTTATTCTTGGATCTGAAATCCTCGCCCGAAAACTTCAGAAAGCCTCGGAAAGACCTCGAAAACCTATAAGTTTTCAAATCACTCAACAAGGAACGCGAATTCCTTTTTTGGTATTTACGGATGACATTGTGATCTTTTCAAAAGCAAAACAGGAAAACTGTAAGGAAATCAAGGATATTGTTGATGAGTATTGCAAAATCTCAGGACAAAAAGTTAATTTCCACAAATCCGATTTCCAGGTTACAAAAAAAAGTAACCAACCAAAAGAAAATTGCAATCCAAGGTATTCTCACTATCACAAACATGATATCACTTGAAAAATATCTAGGGTGCCCTATCATTAATGGTAGATTCAAGTCAAATACCTTTGTTGATCTTTTAATTAGCACACAACAACAATTATCTAAATGGAAAGCGAACTCACTTTCTCAAGCAGGAAGAACAACACTAATACAAACTAATTTGGCATCAAGACCAAACTACCTTATGCAGAGCTTTATACTACCTACGCACACACATAATGAGCTTGACAAACTTAACAGGTCTTTCTTTTGGAACAAAGAAAGATCCTACAAACCGCTTATAGGATGGGATAAAATTTGTAAACCAAAACAACAAGGAGGTCTTGGATTGAGAAAATCAAAGGACATGAATAAAGTTTTACAATTTAAATTATTATGGAAAATGTTAGTTGAACCAAACAATTATTGGGTAAAAGTGGTTACTGAAAAATATCTGAAAACAATCCACATGTTACAATATGAGAAAAAAAGAAATTGTTCTTGGCAGTGGTCCATAATGATTGAACTCCTAGATGAATTCAAAGCTGGACTAATATGGCAAATGGGAAATGGCAGAACAATCAAATTTTGGTTGGATAACTGAGTCTCTAAAACCCCTTTATGTGATATCATTAATACACAGTCTATCTCGAATAAGGATGCCGTTGTAGCGGACTTTATTCTCCCAAACAAAACTTGGAATAAAGATTTGATTGAACAATGCTTACCGTATGACTTAGCAAAAAAAAATCTATTCCAATACCCTTGAATAAATTCAAGACATAATGTATTGGGAATCTAGTAAAAATGGATGGTTTTTCACACATTCTGCTATGGATTTAATCAACAGAAATAAAAGATACTCTGCATATGATTTTTCATGGATCTGGAAGTTGGATACTTATCCCAAAGTTAAAAGCTTTATTTGGAAAATAATCCATAATGGAATCCCAATCAAAGCTAGACTAACAGAAAAATGAGTATCAATCCACCAGGGTTGTATCCGTTGTAATACACAATTAGAGGATTTAAATCATCTCATATTCTATTGTAACCATACCATAAAAACAATCGAAAAAATGAACTATCATACTTATGGTATCATTAGATCTCTAAACATAGGAAATAAGAAAATATATGAAATAATTGAGGAAATTCGACAAAAAATGGACAGATCACAATTCATAGAATTACTGGTCTCTTGGTGGAGAATTTGGTTCTATAGAAACCAAAAAAGCTTTGGAAGAACAAACAATGACATAGATATAATCAAGGATGTACCAATTTATATCAAAAACCAAATTGAGAATTGAAAAAAAAAAAACAGGAATCTTGATTGCTTAGCTGAGGATAAGCCAAACACAAATAGACCTAACAATATGAGACGACCGAAAAAGAAATGGAAAAACCACCAGAAAATATAATCAAAATAAATACAGATGGATCTACAAAAACTAATGGAGAATATAGTTTTGGCTATATATTCTGAAATAGTACAGGTAAACCAACTTTCCTATTCGGAGAAAAATGTGGTTTCTCAACCCCTTTGAGAACATAAACTTTTGCAATCAGAAATGCCCTGATAAAGACTTATGAATTAGGCATTACCGACATTCAACTTGAATGCGACAACCTTACTATTGTGAACGTACTTAATAAAATCTGGCACTGTCCATGGGATATTGAAATTCTTATTTCTGATATCCTTTGCGTTTTACAACTGTTTCCTTCAGTGTAGATTTGTCATGTCTTCCGAGAATCGAACGTGGTGGCCGACTTCATTGCTAAGCTGGGCCATAGGAATTCCTTGGAAGATATTAGAGCTAATCTAGAACTTGTAATTCTCATCCGCAATAATATTATAGACTGAGAAATCGACTCTTATTTGATTTCTGGTCTAATTCTTACCTTATTAAAAAAAAAAAACTTCTCACCAACTCCATGGCTCCAAACTTGTTTTTTGAGCAAGCAACACACCTAGACTATAAAAAATTCAAGACTGAGTCTCACTTCAAATAGTAACGGCTTAGGAAATCATCGAAACACATCAAAATTCAAAAAATTCAAAACAACGCACAAGTTTACATCCATTTTCAATTGATTATCCTACAATGTAAATTCAATATGGTGTCAATAAATATAAAGTTGAGTTGCTTCGAGAAAGTTACTCCAATTTGACATCGTACGGACGGTTGAAGTGGAAAACACACTTATCACTTACAAACCAGAAAATTAACTGTAAATTTGTCATAAACCCGATCTGAACCAACATATAATTATCAGACCCGCCTGTTTGTCAAGTCTAGTCGCAAGACTCGCAACACATCATTTGGATCCTAACAATCTAAAAGGCCCAAAAAGGTGAAAATAGATAAAAACATCAATCCACACATTTGACCAATACAAACGCTTTTACTTTAGAAAATATTTAATTTTTTTTTTCAAATTTAAACTATTAAAATATGTCCATGAACATACACTTAAAAATCGATTTCAAAATATTCCATCAACAAAACCAGTACAGTGGAAATTCGTGTGAGGGTTGAATTTTCGCAACATGAAATGTCAACTAGAAATTAAAGCATCTAGACGAAGGGAATGTATACAAGTAACCACATATTTTCAAGTAAAAATTGGTAGTATTCTCTCCGTCCCATAATGTTCATCCTGTTTTCGTTTTGAGCGTTCTCTTTTGTTTGTCTTACTTTCCTTTTTTATCCATCTTTTCTTTTCAATATTACCCTTATTTATTCCATCTTTTACATCATTTTATCCTTATCTTACACATCCAATCATTTTCACCTACCATCTTCATCCATCTCAAACTCCATTAATATCCACCATTTTTATCCATAACCTAAAACTTAATAAACCATTTTCCATTAATCTAATTAACCTAATTAATTAAAATGTTAATTAATTAATTAAATTAACAAAATTAACCAAACTACTCCTAAATTCATTAACTTCACCCAAATCCATTTTTTAAACCAAACTAACCCAAACCCATAATTTACCCAAACCCAATATCCCTAACCCATATTAACCTACCCCTAATCTACCCATTTAACCCGACCTAATCTACCCAGCCCAATTACCGAAACCCTAATCTACCCAGCCCAGCCCATTTCCCACCCTAACCCTAAATACCCCCTTCTGAGCTCTCTCTTCACTCTCTCGTCTCACTCTTCGCCGCTCTCTTCTCTTTTCTTCTGAACTCTCTCATTCTCTCTGAAACCCTAGATCTGAGCTCTCTCGTCTCCTCTCTCGTCTGAGCTCTCTTCACCTCTAGTTCTCCTTTGTGCTCTCATCTGACTTCTCGCTCTCCAGAGAAGGTGTCTCTCCTTCTCTACGCTCTCGTCTGAGCCCTCTCTTCTATTCTGAGCTCTCTCTGAAACCCTAACTCACAAAAATGATCCCGATCTGTTGCAGATCTGCTCGCCGACGGTTAATCTGCTCCGGCTGCCCCCAAAACACAGAAAAGGCTTGCTCCTCGTCTAGATCTACCCAGATCTCCCAAAACCCGCCCAAAAAAACCCTAAATCTCAGAGATCGTTGCTTTGAAAACCCCGGTCCCCTGGGTTCCCTTTTCTGTTTGCATAAAAAATGGGTGATTCGGACATATTTAAGTCCGATGGATCCTGGACTTCTGATGCACTTTTTGTTGCTTGCTCTCAAGCTCCACAGTGCGAGTGGGGTGGCGATTGTGTTGGGGATCACAGATTCACTCCTGTTGGCTCAGAGGAAACTGTGGAGGGGAAGCTGCGCGAAGAGCCCCCAGAGACCGTTGAGCTCCCTGCTACCCCTGAGTTCGTTGAGCTCTTTCCTACCCCTGAGATCGTCATCCTCCCTGATTCCCCTGAGATTATCTTCATCCTTGATTCCTCTGACGATGAAGCTGCGAGATGAATCATCCCCGGTTATGGTGATGTTGCCTCTAATTCTGATTTTTAGCCAAGTCTCACTCTTTTTTAGTTGTTTGTGCATGAGTACTTTTGCTGAGATTATTGCTCTGAATTATGCATGTTGTTGAATGAGTTTGTTGTGCTGTTGACTGAGACATTGGTATTCTATTTTGTTATTGATGTTCTGATGACTAAGACATTGGTATTATGTTTAAGTTGATTCTCTGTTTTGGTGTGTTGGTGTTCTGTTTTGGTGTTGCTGTTCTGATGTTGGATTATGTTGTGTTGCCTCTGTGTTGTGATCGGTGATGATGCATGATAACTGAGATGCAAAACCTTTATGTTCACTGGACTTCTGATGTGCCATGGCAACACTGTGTCACATGTAATTGATTGATGCTTATGTGTATGTTAAGGTACTGTGATTGGTATTGTATCTATGAGGGTTATGGGGACATCCGAGATTATTTATGCATTTCAATGATGAAGTCTTGAAACTGAGATGCAATACCTTTAATGTCACTGCCTTAATGTGCCATAGGAACACTTTTACATGTGATTGATTGTTGCTTATGTGTATGTTGAGTCTTGTGATCGGTCTTGTGTCTATGATGGCTATGGGGACATCTGAGATTATTTGTGCATTTCAATGATGAAGTCTTTTTGCTGAGATGCAAGACCTTAATATCACTGCCTTAATGTGCCATAGGAACACTTTCATATGTGATTGACTGATGCCTATGTGTATGTTAAGGTCTTGTGATTGGTCTTGTGTCTATGATGGCTATGGGGACATCTGAGATTATTTATGCATTTCCCTTGTCTGTCCCGAAATGTTTGTCCTAAAGTTCTAAAAGCTCTTGTGATTGGTGGTGTTATTCTCCTTGAGTCTATCTATGATGAAGTCTTGAAATTGAGATGCATTCCATGCATGTTCACTGTCTTAGTGTGCCATTGGAACACAGTCAAATGACTGATTGATGCTTATGTGTATGCTAAGGTATTGTGAATGAGTTTGTGTCTATGATGGTATTAGGGACATCTGAGATCAAAGCTATGTCATTGTTGTGTCATTACTTGTGCTTGTTTACAAAATTACAAAAGTTCTTGCTCTGTACACAAAATGTTCAATCTTTGTCATATATTGCTAAATAAAC
This sequence comes from Rheum nobile, assembly GCA_027886185.1. Classification (NCBI taxonomy): domain Eukaryota; kingdom Viridiplantae; phylum Streptophyta; class Magnoliopsida; order Caryophyllales; family Polygonaceae; genus Rheum; species Rheum nobile. The sequence continues at coordinate 1,712,120 of WOAB01000236.1, read as the reverse complement.
TGACTGTCTTCAAGTGCTTCTTCAATGTCTTGATCTTCAACTTCTGTTGTCCCTTGTTGACTCTGTTGACCTGCTATTGATGTTCCTGCTTGATCTGCTTGTTGTGCACCCCCATGCACTATGTCCCATGCTTCCATGATAGCCCACATAGGTGCCTTGATCTCTCTTGGTAGATTTCCTTGAGCCATTAATTTTTTCTTGTTTACATGTGGCAAATCATACTCATTGCCTCCCTTGCTTTTAAGTATTTCATTCATAACAAATTGTAGTGTCATCCACACATCTCTTAGAGTTGTAGGGGCCAATTCAAAAAATGCTTCATGCACTGCTTCTATCATATGATCAATACTTTTTGGCATCTTCTTATGCATGAGTGACTGAATGCTTCTGAAAAATACTAGATCTAAGATGTTTACATCTGGACTATTAGCTGGCTGTTGTATTAAGATGAAAGTGAATCCATCCTGAATATATACCTGTTGCCATTCTGGATCTCTTTGAGTTATATGGGCATTTGCATTGTCTTGTTGTATGAATATAACTCTTTGAGCTCCATCTTGTGGCCACTTTGCCTTGATTGCTGGAATGATTTGGTTTATCAACATGTTCCTTGTCACTTGCTTGTTGACTGATTCAACTAGCTTTGTGATAAGCACTATTTTGTAGGGTTTAAGTAAGAGTCATTAGAGGTTTTATTGGTGTCATTCGGGTAGATTTAGACACATTCATGTGTATGGCGTTTGGGGGCGAAGTTGGTGTATTTGGAGGTGTTTGAGCGGTTTTGGATATCATATGAGACACTGAGGAAGAAACCACATGAGAAGACGAGGAAGAGGAGTGCACTGAAGAGTAGAAGAACCATAGGCTGAATTCAATTGGTTCGTTCTCTCTACTCCGATGTCCAAATGGAGTGATTCCAATTCGATGAGTTAGCTTTTGAAGTCTACTGCTAGTCCTCAAAATATGTGCGCGATCCGAGTTGGGAATCAAAAGTTATGGCGTTTTTACGGAAGTGTCGCAGGAGCTGAACCGAAGAACGGCGACCGCCGTTTAATTGCGGCGACCGCCGTAATTACGGCTCCCGCCATGAACCTTACGGCGCCCGCCGCAATTGGCTTTCCACCGACTTTGGCTACGAAGTGATTACGGCGACCGCCGTTTAATTGCGGCGCCCGCCGTGGGAGATGCGGCGACCGCCGCCGATGTCTGAAGTCCGCCGCGCCGTTTCTTTATTTGCATTATTTTATTATTTTTTATTATTTCGTTTTAGGTTAACTTAGCTTTATTTTCCTTTAGTATTTAAGGGTTGAGAAAAGGCTTGTTTGCCAATCTATCTTGGATCATCTCTTTGAACCCTAATTTCCCGTTCTACGTTATGAAGAACTAAGCCTCCTTGGCTTAGTCAGACGCTGAAGCTTTCGTTTGGATTAAGTTGTGAGATTCTTATTCTTAATCTATTGCATGGTTTTTATCTTTCTCTTGCTTAAGTTGTTTATGATTGATATTGATAATCTCTATTTGGACGCATCTAGGGTTTGTTGTTATTGATTGATTGCTAGATCTAGATTGTTACTGGTTGAGCATATCTATTTCAGAGTAGCAACTGCATCGTACTAGTAACTGGTTGTGCTAGTCTCATGCAGAAGAGAATTGATTTACATTCTAGGATAATATCTGGTTATTTTATTCTAGGGTTGTATCCAACTATATTCCTATCCGTAAGGCTGCTGTTAAACTGAATCTTGATAGTTTCAGGGTTTTTTAATTAGTTAGTTCTAATAGTATCTGATTGTGCTATTAGTTACATCTGAAAAGGAATTGGAATTACCATTGCATGAGATTTGAATGAGTATCTATGATCAACTTGTCATACGAATAGTGGATGTTGTTTGACTAAGTGTTTTTTTTTTCATTACTGAATTCATTCATCTTTAGTTTATTCTTGCCTTTGCATGCTTAGATTAATTAAACAAACAAAAAACCCCCTTCGGTTACTTTAGTTTGACATACAAATTGCATATTAAGATAGAATTCGCCTCCCTGTGGATTCGACCTGTACTTACCTAGGACTACGGTTTAGGGTTTGTTTGGATATTTTGCATAGCAGTTTTTAGAACGATAAAAACCTGTTATCACTTTGTAACTAGTGTCCCATTCTCTCTGTTTTTGGATGACCTTTTTGCTGCTTGTTGATATGTGAATGGAAAGATTCCTATCTTCCCATAAAAAATGCACTGTCCCTCTACATCAAATCTAGGCCTTGCTACAACTGCAGTGAACATAACTTTGGGAATGAATTTAGATGAATTTGCAGCTCTGTACTTGCCCCTTTCATTTTGTGCTAGATATACTCTCTGTGATTTCTTTGATAGAAAAAACCACTTCTCATCCAAGTGTACAAAATCAAACATTGGATAATACACTGATTTTTCTTCTACTGTATCCCCACAAAGTAACTTCAGTACCCAATCCAACCTAGCCTTCTTATGTCCCTCACTCAAACCAGGTTGGATTTGATTTGTATGTGGCTTTATTGTACCTTGTTTGACCATCCTATGTACTTTGGTCTTTGAAAGACTAAGCTTGCTAGCTAAGTCTCTAATGCATGACCTGTCTCCCATGTCCAGTGCTGTGATTGAATCCATCTCTACTTGAATTCATTTTCTACTACAGTTGTGATATTTTGTGCTTAGATTGTACCTCTGCTGTGCATTATGTTGCTTCTTTGCTGTGTTCCAAAGTCTGCCTATGCACCTTGTTGACATTTTGAACTCTTCTGCAGCTTTCTTTATTGCACATGTGGTAATTGTCCCTCTCTAGATATTGCTAGCAGAGCATTCAATATGTGCATTTTTTTATCACTGTTGAGCATGGTATTATGTGTTGGCTGATGATGTTGTGTTGCCTCTGTGTTGTGCTCTGCTTCTGATGACTGTCCCTCTTCATCTCCTGGTTCCTAGTTGAGATCAAAGATATGTTCACTATCTTGTTCCATGTCCCCTGATGACTGTCCCTCTCCGAACTCTTCTCCATCATAAATGTACTGTTCATCTGGAAGTGGAGCTTCATTTAAGTCACATAAAGCTGAGGCCATGACACCACCAGGCTGTGATGCAGAGACTGTTTACTTGCTTAATTTTGCTCTGAATTTTACTGTAAATTTGAATGTAAATTCTGTAAATTCATTTCCCAAAGTTGTAATCCCCTTTTATACTCTGTTTAGGGGCAATTTTGTCAAGGCAATTATGCCCTAAGTCCCCTTTTGTTTAGGGCAATTCTGTCCCCAAAAATTGTAAGTGATCCGTGTGTCCCTAAAATCAGTCTTCTCATTGGCTGAAATTTGATCTGTGGTAAATAACCACAGATTGCACTGTAGCAGGTCATGTCCTCTTGTGTACTTTGTTAATTTTCACTGTAGCAGGTCATGTCTCCTTGTGTACTTTGTTAATTTTCACTATAACAGGTCATGTCCCCAATTATACTTTGTTAATTTTCTTAATCCAATAGCTTTTTGTACTTTAGGATAAATATTTCGGGACAGATGAAATATTTATTATTTATTAGTGGTGATACTAGTAATGTTTTATGATTTAGATTTTCTAGAAAGTAGAAACCGCAACCTAATTGTCTTTGTTGCTACGTGTATATATAAGTTAGTAGCATTGTGATTTGTCAACCTTTGTGGGTGAGGTACTACTTTTTTTAATATCAATATCAATGGCCCTCATAGACTGCCGTTGATTATTGATTGCTTTTGGTATTCAAACATTAATTTTTGACACGATTTCACCTAAACAGACCCCATCAAGACTTCAACCTCTCACGCCATTAAATAGGTTAATATGCACGAAATAATTCTTAGTTTTGCAATATTATTTGGTCGTCTTTAAATGATATTTTGTCAGCCACTAGTCACTCCAAACCGTAAATTGCATGAAAATATGAGTCTTTTTTCCCTTCAGAAAATAAAATAAAATATCCTTCTGCCAAAATGAATAAAGACCAATTCAGAACATTTACACAATATATTTTCTTTAAAAAAAAGATAATATAATGAATTTTAATCATTTTCATGTTTAGGATGGTGATTGGCTTATAAATGGAATATTAATCGCGGATGCTTTTTCTAATACCTTAAAAGTATTTTCCCTAAATCTTGCATGTGCTATATGAATTAAAATGTCTTAAATACCTCAAAAGTATTTTTTATTTGTCATTTGGACTAAAAATACAATAAGCAAGATAACACTTTAATTTACATTGATTTTCTCTACACAATAATAAATATGGTTATTTATTTTTGGTTAGTTTCCATCACAACCAATATGAATGAAGGTTAGTTCAACATATGTAATTCTAAATACTCTTATCCTCATTTCTTTGTACATTGACAAATTAATATCAATAGAATCTTAATTTTTTATATAAATATTATCAAAATGACAATTAAGCTAAAATATTGATTTACTAATGAAACGGAGGAAAATAATTGAACGGAAAAATGAATCTTGTATCAATAATTAATAATTATATCATAGTTTTGGACAAAGGAAAAAGGAAGGCTTGCGACATTTACATTTTTTGTGAATAAAAATGACAATCTTTTTCCATGTGTATTTATATGTAACTTATGTATGCGTATTTTCATACTTGACATAAACCAGAATACATGCTAATAACAAGCAAGAATTTACAACTCCACGTGCGTACTTTTTTTAACCCTGTCGACAGGGGAAAAAATATATAAAAGAAGAGAGGAAAAAAAAGTCAATGATTTGTATGAGTTGAGTTTAGATGCAGTGAAGGCGACGGGTTGAAATCCATTTCTGTTCCCATTTAGGCGGCGAACTTTTGCTTAATTCCCAGTCAAAGCGTGGAGCCGAGTTGTCGTTTGTTGATAACTTTGATATAGCTGCGACAGCTAAACTCGAATTTTTCAAACCTAAAATTCATAAACAAAACAAACCCAGAAATCCGTGCTGATTAAATAATTGTTACTCTTTTGTTTTTGGCGCCCACGAGACGCTGCTGCTTGTGGATCTTCGGAGTTTAGTTGGCGTTTTCTATGAACCCTTCTGTGATTCCAGGATCAAATCTTGTATTTCCCCCCAATTTCTCCATACTCATCTGCTTTCTTTGGATCAAGCTATTTCCTCACGCGATTTGCAGGTAATTGAAGCTTTTAAAAAGGCTATCTTTTGCATCTCCTGTATTGCCTTCGCTTTTTCTGTTGAATTGATTGGTGAGCTTGATTTGTACTCGATTTCAATCACGTGAAAGGAGAAAAGCAAAAAGTGAAGGGTTTGGAAAACTCATCAAAATTTGTAGTGGTAATTAATGTATTATGTGATCACTATTTGTTTGTATGGCTGTGCTTATTTCTTTCATGACTATTCATGTATGTTAGGTATAAAGCTGCTGCCAAACAAGACAGCTTCTGTTAATTGAATTGGTCTGAAATCTGAATGATGCAAATTCAAGGCTTTGAATTTCATCTTACAAAGAGTGCAAAAGGCTATTTCAACAATTAGGGATTTGGAAGTTGGAAATCAAGGATTCAAAGAGTTTTGAGTGATCCTAGTATTTTTGGCTTTGTCATTGATCAATGGGGGCTCTTTGTTCAAAGAATTTCAATGGAGAAAATGATACTGATTTTGCCAATCCTCATGCTGAGATTTTACTGAATAAAGAGAGTGATTCAGCTGCAACTGCAATGCGACGCAGCACGAAGAAACGGCCCCAAGATAGCCCAGATCAGCAACAAGAAGAGCGTGTCTCCACTCGTCAGATCCATAGAAAGGGAAGCCAAAATGACTCTGATTATCTGTATGATGGCATCCCCCGGATTCCTGCAGCTTTGTCACATAAATCAAGATCAATGAAATCTACTCAAGCTGCTGTTGTAAAGGTGAAGTGCAACTTGTGATACTTGATACAACATTAACTCTATTATCAAGCAAACTATGCATTTAACATTGTGTTTTCTGCACATGTGGATGTGTATAAGGTGTGTTTTAGTGGAGTATATGTATATAAAAGTTTCTTTCTGCAGGTTTCAGAAGTCGGATCTCTTATAGGAAAAGCCGGTACTATGGGTTTTGGAAAGGCAGTGGAGGTGTTGGATGTGCTCGGGAGTAGCATGACAGACTTACATTCAAGAAGTGGATTTGTGTCGGGTGGAGTGTTAAGAGGAACAAAAGTTTCTATTCTGGCTTTTGAGGTTGCAAACACTGTTGTCAAGGGTTGTAAGCTTATCAATTCGGTATCAGAGAAGCGCATAACTCATATCAAAGAAGCTGTGATTCCTTCACAAGGTGTTCAGAAGTTGATATCTAAAGACAAGGATCAACTTCTTAAGATTGTTGCTCGTGACAAAAGGTGTTATACGAATGGCAGTTAAACTCTGTTAAGTTCAGCAATTCTCCAAGTCCAGACTTTTGATGTACTGCTTTATGTTACAGGGAGGAGCTAGAATTATTTTCAGCAGAAGTTGTTCGTTTTGGGAATCGTTGTAATGATCCTCAATGGCATAACCTGGAGCGTTACTTCCAGAAGTACGACATTAATAAGCAATATCATCTTTTTGATTGACAAATATTTTGAAATGGATTTCTCATTGACCCCTTATTTGTTGCCTATTGGAATGCACTTTCAGGCAGAATCTTGAGCTTGACACTCAGAATCTAGTGGTGGAGGAAATGGAATCAATGATGAATCAACTCATGTCCTTGGTTCAGTGTACATCGGTACGTATTGCTTGCTTTTGACTGTTATTCATGTAAAGTTAATATCACTGGCTGTAACTTTATTAGTGGAATGGGATGTGAAAAGAATGAGTGAGGCTTTAGATGAATTTCACTAGCTCTTGATCACATCTGAATTTATATGATGTCATATCACTCCATTGCACTTAGCTTTGTACCTTTACCTGAAAACAAATTTTGTGCAGCATAATGTTGCAACACCAAACCTAGGTGTGGGGTTGTGAGACAAGTAAATATGAAGAATTGGAAGCAATATTGTCATATTCTCTCTTCACTTAAATTTTAGATTATTAATAGATTTGTTCATTGCACTGAAGGAACTTTTCATTAACCTAATGCAGGAACTTTACCATGAAATGCATTCATTAGACCGGTTTGAACAGGAGTACCACTGTAAGCAAAAAGATGAGGGTAAACCTTTTTTAAAGAGATATTCTTATCTTATGATTCTTGATGTCATAAAATCTCTTTAAAGGAAGATTGTTGATTTCATGAAGTGAAAGACCCTTCTCAATTTTGCAGGTGAGGATACGGTATTGCGGTCAGAAATCAAAAAGCAAAAGAAGCTAGTCAAGAATCTGAAAAAGAGATCACTTTGGAGTAGGAGTTTGGAAGAGGTATTATCATAGGACTGCAATGCTTCTTTAGATGTAGATTTAGTTTTACTCTTTTTCCTTTCCACATTACATTTTAATGTATAATTGCATATTGAATTGTGTCCCTTTTTCTCCCTGTTACAGGTGATAGAAAAGCTTGTAGATATTGTGTTATTTGTACGTATGAGAATACATGACAATTTCAACACAGATGGTAGGTATCCATTGACTTTATCATCCCCAATGATTGTCATGTGAAATTAAATGATATCTAATGCCACTTTCTAATTCTCTGAAGGGCTAAATGATGACACAGAAGAACAATTGGAAGCTTCAGGATGTGGATACCAAAGACTTGGACCTGCTGGCCTTGCATTGCACTATGCAAACATGATTTTACAGATTGACGGAATTGTGAGTAGTATTTCTTCCCAAGCACTACAATTAGACCATTTCTGTGTTTAATCTGTAGTTGAATACTGTAACTTTATAAAAGTGAGTCTGAAGCTGGAGTGATAGAGGAAGGGTGTTGTATTAGTCTGTTGCATTAGATCAATTGCAGCAACAAACTGAAAGTTGTCTTCACTTTTTGAATATAGGTGGCAAGATCAAACACAATGACTCTTACTGCACGAGATTCCTTATACCAGAGCCTGCCTCCTAGTATCAAGTCAACACTACGCTCCAAACTACAGATGTTCCATGTGAAAGAAGAGGTATAAGGAAAAATCTAGTTACTTGCAAACTGGAGTTTTTTGAAGCATGTGAATGTGTAATTGAAATGGAGTAAATCATGTGCAGATTAGCATCCCAGAGATTAAGGTTGAAATGGAGAAAACATTACAATGGCTCGTTCCAATGGCGACTAACACTGTCAAGTTAGATTACCCTCTTCCTCAAATTTCTACTTTAATGTACATTTCTTCTAATCTATTCTTGTGCTCCTAACTCGACACAGATCTCACCACGGTTTTGGCTGGGTTGGAGAGTGGGCAAATGCCGGGTAAGTGATACAACTTCCATTGTTGCATACTCCATGTTTGTGGTTTCATCATCTTTATTCAATGAACAAAGGAAGAGAATTTTCGCTTGTGAAGGTTGGACAGATCAGCGTCCAGTCAGAACGAGTTGGTCCGAGTAGATACACTCTACCACGCTGACAAGGACATGACAGAAGCTTACATCACAACCCAACTATTGTGGCTTCACCATTTGATCCAAACAACAAGGGCCACTAGTGTTAGAATGACCACAATACCGCCCTTTAAGCCTTCATCCTTCACTAAACCGAGCTCCTTGCTGACAACGGAAGATCAGGACATGCTTCTAGAAGCCGTCAAAAGCAAACGAAGCCCGTGTAGGAGTAAGAGCGAGGACTTTGACACGGCTAAGGATTCGGGTTTGAGGAAGAGCGAAAGGATGAGCAAGAGTAGCAGTCATTCGTCTTCAAGAGAAAGCAAGGAATTGTCGTCGTCTGATTTTGGTATGGAGACGCAGAAATCGTTGGATTCGGTAAGTATTATATGATGTTTGGTCTCTCTTGTAAAGGAAGGCTTGTGCAAGTGTTTTTTTGGGGAGTTTTGACATGATCTATACAGTGTAACTCATAAGTTTATAAAGTATATATAAATATATATGTAGTGATTGAGTTCAGTGTAGGAACATAATTTCCGATATGCATACAAAAGCTTTAAACTGCAAATATACGAACATGAATTAAGGAAATCTGAAGTTTAGAAATACCGAACGAAGAACGGATGCAGAGTTGAGACCAAAATCTCTTTCCTTAATTCTGAAAACGCCCCGTAGTGTGACGGTTGTTGACGTTCCGAATCCCAGGATACAACTGCGACGATCTCTTGAACCGCACAACCCAGTAACAAGAGCTAACGAACCCACGGATCTGCGTGTACTCTCAGACACGAAAAAGAGAAGGAGAAGTGAAAAAACGAGAGCTTTTGTGGGAGGATGTCTTCTTGTATGAGGAAACCCGAGAGGTTCTTCTATTAGAGATTACTTCGTTGTTAACGAAAAGTCTCTTCTTCCTGGAGTTACACATTTGTATTTGTAAAAAATGTAACTTATGGAGTTAACGGAGAGAATTTATTGAGGGAGTTAAAGCTGGGTCAAAGCCCACTAATGGGCCTTTTGGATCGGCCCAAAAGGATAGGGCGTTGGCTGGCCAGCCCAAGCCCGATCCGATCCAACCCCACCCGACTCGACTCGGCTCGGCGCGCGTGTGGGCTTGATGAGCTAGGTCCTCTCCCCATTGAAAATGAGTAATGACCCAAGGCCACAACCTTGAGTCCATTTCTCCTCTATATATGCTAGGAGATTTATCTCCAAACTTTCAATGTGGGACAAGTTCTTGCCCCCACATTTGCCCAAGTTTTGCACTTCATGCAAGCTACATTGGGCCTCTATTTCTCATTCAAACGGAAGTCATTTTTGTCGTATGAGTACACTACGAGAGTGTGCTCGCGTAGATGAAGCCAATGCTCCCACTTTCCGGTGTTGACAATGGCCGGAGCCCACCGGAATTGTGCCCGGAAAAGAGTCCGGCGCCACAGTTAAAATGAGTTCCAACAATCCCCCACATGAATAGAAATGATTCTAAACATTGGTTTTAAAAACAGAAAGACTTTTGAGAGTACAATCGAAGAATCACTGCATCTGGACTGGTAGCGTGTTTCAGCCTTGAACCACCCATAGTGAGTAGCTATCGGATTTACTCGACCAGGTAGTGAACATGATGTCTTGAACCACCCGGACTTTTATGTAAACCGAGACAATAACTATCACACAGTTTCATCTTCTCACAGAACTAGGTTCTTTGTTGTGTTCATTTTGGCCTTGAACATCCCTGGTTATTCATGAGTGAACTTGGAGAATTCAGCCTCTCTTAATTCTCCTAGAAACGGCCCCATTTCACACTCATAAGGTGATTGCCATGAAGAGTATCCTGTCATACCCCACTTTTATTTTAAAGGTATGGAATCATTAAAAGCCAAGCTTAACCTTAACTCATACAGGTAGCACTGTTTATCATCCTAGGAACTGGGATGAGACTTAAGTCTCCCAGTGCTCATCTTGATTCAGCTTGATTTAGTTTTTCCTTTGAACCTACTTCTTGGGATCTCCAGTCAGGTAGGTAGGGTTAGCCATCAAGCATCCTCTTTAGTCATAGGCTTTAAACCCATTCCTCTTGATGATTTAACAACTGGATCTCGTGACACACCTTTAGTAAATGGATCCGCTAGGTTGTCAGCCGACTTGATATAATCTATTGATATTATACCATGCGAGAGTAGTTGTGTAATGGTTTTATGTCATCTTCGTGACTTACCATTGTACAAATGACTCAGTGCCCGAGCTATAGCCGATAGGCTATCACAGTGTACACTAACTGCTGGCACTGGTTTTGTCCCACATTGGGATATCTTCCAACAAATGAGCTTGAGATAGGATTACTCCTTCAGAATGTCTAGTGATTTTAATCCCTAGTATGACATCTGCTAATCCCAAGTCTTTCATGTCAGACTTCCCACTAAGCATCTTCTTAGTTCAGATGATCATGTCCTTATTGCTTCCAATAATGAGCATGTCATCTACGTACAAACACAACCAGATGTAACCATTTGGTGTGTCTTTGAAATAGATGCATTTGTCACATGCATTGATGCTGAAGCCATTTGACATCATGACATTGTCAAATTTTTCCTGCCACTGCTTTGGAGCTTGTTTGAGTCCATATAGAGACTTCACAAGTCTGCACACTTTGTGTTCCTATCCAGGAACCACATGACCCTCAGGTTGTTTCATGTGTATCTCCTCTTCTAATTCTCCATTTAGAAAGGCAGTTTTTACATCCATTTGATGGATTTCGAGCTTTCGTAATGCAGCTATTGCTATTAGCATTATTTTTGAAGTTATTCTCGTAACTAGAGAATAAGTGTTAAGGAAATCCTGGCCCTTGTTTTGCCAGAATTCTTACACCATAAGCCTTGCCTTGTGCTCGTCTATTGAGCCATCGGTTTTCAATTTGGTTTTGAAAATCCATTTGCACCCAAGTGCTTTACACCCTTGTGACAACTCACCTAACTCCCATGTATGGTTCTGCATAATGGAGTCGATTTCGCTTTTAACTGCTTCCTTCCATGAAGGTGCATCAGGTGTAGACATTGGTTCTTTGAAAGTTCTAGGCTCATTCTCTAAGAGAAAGGCCGTTATGAACTCTTACCCATAGGTTTTTTCCTTTCGAGCTCTTTTGCTTCGTCTAGGTTCAACCTCTGGTTCATTTCAAGCACTCTTGCTCTGTCTAGGTTCATCTTCTGTTTCATTTACAGAAGTGGCTGTGTCACTTTGTTCACGAGTTCGCTCGGATGTTCTTTATCCTTGCACGGAAACACGTTTTCAAAGACAGACGCATTCCTTGATTCCATTATTGTATTGACGTGTATATCTGGTATATCAGATTTATGTACCAGAAACCGATAAGCACTACTGTTATGTGCATATCCTATGAAAATACAATCAACGACTTTAGGTCCAATTGTGACCTTTTTAGGAGGTGGTACTGCCACTTTTGCTAGGCACCCCCACACTTTGAGGTATTTGTACGATGGTACGTTACCTTTCCAAAGTTGGTATGGCGTATTGCCAGTAACCTTATGCAGTATCGTGTTGAGGATGTAACTGGTGGTAAGCAGCGCTTCCCCCCACATTTTCTGGGGTAACCCAGATTCCTGCAACATTGCATTCATCATCTCTTTCAGAGTTCGGTATTTTCGTTCCGCAACTCCGTTAGATTCTGGTGAGTAGGGAGCAGTTGTTTGATGAATAATCCCGTGTTCTCTACAGAACGCGTTGAAAGGTTCATCATACTCGCCTCCTCTATCACTTCAGATAATTTTTATGGTTTTATTAAGTTGGTTTGAATTTCCAACTTGTATTCCTTGAATTTTTCCAAGGCCTCATGCTTGCTTCTTAGCAAGTGTACATAACAGTATTTTGTGCAATCGTCGATAAAGGTCACGAAATACTTTTTTATCGCCTCTAGTTTGCACATATTTTAAATCACACAAATCTGTGTGTATTAAACCTAGAGGTTTGGTTGTTCTCTCTACACGTGGAGATGGTGTGTTTGTGAGTTTGGCATGTATGCATACTTTACATTTGTCTTTAATCGATTTGCATTTCGAAAGCAGGTTCATGTTCTTTAGTCTTTGAATAGACTTGTTATTCACATGCCCTTACCGTTCATGCCACATATTAAAAGACTCAATGACATAAGCAATATGAATATTCTTATTCATTGAAACATTGGATACAATAGAGTTTGGGATGACTGTCATTACATTCAGTTTGACCAGTCCATCCTTTACATAACCCTTGTCCAAGTACACCCCATTCTTTGAAAGAACTAGCATTTCAGACCCAAACTTCATAGCGAAGCCGTTCTTGCACATGCATGACATTGGTGAGAGTCAACTCCTTCTCGGAAGTCAGCTTTACCACCATTTTGACGTGACCATTGACATTGGTAGTGAACGAGTTCCCCATAAATAGATGCTCGTCACTCTTGCTCTTCAGATAAGTGGTAAACATTTCCCTATCAGAGCAGATATGTCTGGTAGCACCGGTATCGTACCACCATTCCATTGGATTGCTTCCAACCATATTGACTTTAGACGTCACAGCACACAGATTTGCATCCGTGAGCCTGCCTTCAGTCATGTTGACTTGGGATTTCCCTTGTCCTTACGCGGATCAGCCTTGCGACGACATTCGTCAGCCTTGTGACCCATTTTACCACACTTGTGGCATTTTCCACTGAACTTCTTAGCTAGTTGCTTATTGAAGTTGTTGGAGCCTTAGGGTTGAAACTTTCGTTTCTTCCCCTTGTCCTTGTGTTTGGCCAAGTTGGCCTTCGGGTTCAGTACCTGACCACCCGGTGTGTTTTGTGGTAGGTTTACTCAGTCCGTAGCCTGACAATCAAGTCTTCAACGGTCATAGCCATTCGCTTGTGCTTTAGATAGCTCTTGAAATCCTTCCAACCTGGAGGGAGTTTCTCTATGAAAGAAGCTACCTGGAACGTCTCATAGATTGACATTCATTTCGCAATAATCTCATGCGTAAGCAATGGCAGCTCTTCAACTTGTTCCATGATGGGCTTGAAGTCCACCATTTTGAAGTCCAGAAATTTCGTCACTGCGAACTTCTTAGAGCATGCGTCCTCAGACTTGTAAATCTTTCCAAGGCAATTAAGTATTCCTTAGAAGTCTTGATCTCGCTGTACTATTGTACAGTGGATCTATCAGACGGCTTTGAACCCAACCTTTGCACAGACCATCCCCATTAGTCCAGGCCTCAACGCTGGCTAGGGAGTAAAGATATGAATTCTGAGGCAAAAGCACATGCTTATCCTCTTTCAATAACGTTTCTAGTCTGATAGGCTATTGGTTTGGACGATCTGAGTTAACAGCGTTTCCGAACCTCATGACTCGCAAAGTCATTGTTGGAAGACCACTCCCAGACTGAACCCGGGGTGTCGACTCAACACGATTTCCACTATTGGCTCCAACACGAGCACCAGAACCAGAATTAGCATTCTCAGTTTGGTTAATCATACATCTCATAATTGTACAAAAATTAAACCAGATTGAGTACGATTGCAACAATAAGTTCAATGAGCAAATTCTCAAACGAAGCAATTTAAACAATAAATTGCAGTTTCATACGCGTATATGATATATGTTGTTTTTGTTTGATTTTTCTGTACATCAGTACAGATGGCCGAAAAGATTCAGGTCTAGAAGACCAAAAATAGCAAACAGAGAATATATATTACATACAAGAATCATGCTCGGACATCAAATTAATTAGCAAACACCGAAAACATAATGCAAATTAATTAAAGGGATACACGAATTAATAAATTGAGTCACGAAATAAGAGACAAATCATACTGCAATATATTAATAATTAAACAAATTCATGAATCATCAAATAAATCATGATGCAGCAGATGAAATAATAGAGTCACGAATCGGCAAAAATTAAACAAAATGCACGAACAGCAATTAAACCACAAATAGCATAATGACTCACGAAGTGCAAGAATTCACGAATGAATTAATCAGCAAACAAATAGTATATAGCTGAACAGATCCACGAAATCAGCCAAAAAAATAAAATTGCCAACGAACAGCAAAAAAATCGGAAAATAAACCTGTTCATGTAAACTCCATGAAAACCATAACCATAAGTCCGTATAAGCAGTCAAACAGAGCAAGTTTTCAGAATTAAGATTGTAGGAACATAATTTCCTATATGCATACAAAAGCTTTAAACTGCAAATATACGAACATGAATTAAGGAAATCTGAAGTTTAGAAATACCGAACGAAGAACGGATGCAGAGTCGAGACCAAAATCTCTTTCCTTAATTATGAAAACGCCCCGTAGTGTGACGGTTGTTGACGTTCCGAATCCCAGGATACAACTGCGACGATCTCTTGAACCGCACAACCCAGTAACAAGAGCTAACGAACCCACGGATCTGCGTGTACTCTCAGACACGAAAAAGAGAAGGAGAAGTGAAAAAACGAGAGCTTTTGTGGGAGGATGTCTTCTTGTATGAGGAAACCCGAGAGGTTCTTCTATTAGAGATTACTTCGTTGTTAACGAAAAGTCTCTTCTTCCTGGAGTTACACATTTGTATTTGTAAAAAATGTAACTTATGGAGTTAACGGAGAGAATTTATTGAGGGAGTTAAAGCTGGGTCAAAGCCCACTAATGGGCCTTTTGGATCGGCCCAAAAGGATAGGGCGTTGGCTGGCCAGCCCAAGCCGATCCAACCCCACCCGACTCGACTCGGCTCGGCGCGCGTATGGGCTTGATGAGCTAGGTCCTCTCCCCATTGAAAATGGGTAATGACCCAAGGCCACAACCTTGAGTCCATTTCTCCTCTATATATGCTAGGAGATTTATCTCCAAACTTTCAATGTGGGACAAGTTCTTGCCCCCACATTTGCCCAAGTTTTGCACTTCATGCAAGCTACATTGGGCCTCCATTTCTCATTCAAACGGAAGTCATTTTTGTCGTATGAGTACACTACGAGAGTGTGCTCGCGTAGATGAAGCCAATGCTCTCACTTTCCGGTGTTGACAATGGCCGGAGCCCACCGGAATTGTGCCCGGAAAAGAGTCCGGCGCCACAGTTAAAATGAGTTCCAACATTCAGCAGGATACATGTATACATTATACAACACCCTTGATGTCTGTTTATTAGTTGATAATATACTTCTATCATATTCATAGATCCAATGCACGGTTCTGGTTACATGCTTCTTCAAGATCAACCGCGCTTTGTCATGTGGCTTAGGATTAGACTAGAATTGGCCTTTGAAGCCCATGGTTTTAGGCCCAATTTATTCTTACTGGACCACAGCCCATAGTACCACCAATGCAATATCACTATTTAAAAATACTTGTCATTTCATTTTAACTCTAATATAATTATTAAAGAATGTAATCATTAAGTTAAAATACTATAATTTTTTTAAAAAATTTACAAAGTAATAATTACCAATTTCATTTCAAACCAATTTTTTTTTTTATAAAGTATATAAATATGTAATTTTCAATAATATATCTCATAAATAATTAATAAATCATTACGAGACTGAAAACGTCATTTATTGACTGAGGAAATAGTATATGGGAACATAAATAAATAAAAAACTGTTCATCATAAAATATATAAATAATACTCGGACAGTAGACATAAATTCTTAAAAATGAATTTTCAACGAGAAAAAGGAAAAGAAAAATGTTATACAGAAACCTCCCATGTGCTAGTGAGGTTAAATTCTCTACACCCTTTCTATGCACCCTTCTGTGTACCCTATAGGTTAAACTTGTCTATTTTATATCTTAAATCCTAAAATATAAACCCTAATATATAAACCCTAAATTCTAAAATATAAACCCTATACCCTAAATCATAAACCCTAGATCATAAGCCCTAAATCCTATAACCTAAACTCTAAACCCTAAACCATAGACTATACACCATAAATCTTAAACTATAAATCCTAAATCTTAATTATTAACCCTAATTTAAAGTTTAAAATATAAAATAATTAAGTAAAATTTAAAGAATACATGAAATGGATATAGAAAATTTGATGTGTGGGCTAGTGGGGGGAGGGAACCTGATTTTCCATCACCCGTAGGTGATTCTATCAAATCCAGAAAAGCAGAGGAATTACAATATAATCACCCTTCTTTTATTTTATATTTTTCCGGTTTCCGACAGTCCTCCGTTGCTGTGATGACGGTGCTTGAACAAGTTTTGCCAGTTTGCTTCCAAAGCAAACCTCAATATATACGCCTCCCTTTCTTTCCAGCTCAATTAACAGCTTTGATTTGCTTGTAAAGCCAAATATTGGTGGGCAATCTAGGTATAAAAAAAGGAAAAGAAATATATAATCTCCTCTTCCTCAATCTTAACTCTATCTAGCAATCTTCGATCGCAGTTCGGATGTTTCTACCTGTTCTATCCATTATCCGCATCGATTTCTTCACTCTGGTAAGCGATTGGGATTTTTGAAGAATTTTCAAACTCAAATAGTAACTAGATTTGAGTATTGTTTCTTGTTTTTGCAGGCTAATTGGTGATATATTTGTTACTACAAGACCCATCTGTTTGTCTGTAGGTATGCAATTATCTCGGAAATTATTAGGGTTAACAGTGATTAGTTATCATAGAGGACAGATTCAATGATATTTTATTATATGAAGATATAAATCAATGTTGAAGAATGCTGCTGTTGATTTGCAGATACCTAAACTAGTGATTTTTAAGGAGTTCCAAAATGGCTACTGAGCTTGTTAATTTGGCAACAAGTGAGAAACTTACTGAGGAGGACTGGACAAAAAACATTGAGATATGCGAGTTAGCTGCTCAAGATCAAAGGTAATGTTAAATCATGTCCAAAAGCTTAATTGCAAGTATAATTGGTTGTTTTATTCAATGAATTTGGTTATGAATCCCCTGCTTTCCTGATGCGTTCAGATTATTGTTGATCAACAAATCATGTTCTTCACTATATTGGTTTGTTTTCTTTTGCAGGCAGGCAAAAGATGTCATAAAAGCTATTAAGAAACGATTGGGTAACAAGCATCCAAATGTCCAACTATATGCTGTCTCGGTTAGTTTATGTCGATCCGTTGTTAGGATTAAACCCTTGTACATGAATTTGATGCTTGTAAAGTAGGTGTTACATTAGTACTAAATGATTTGCAGCTATTGGAGATGTTAATGAACAACATAGGTGAACCTATTCATAAACAATTGATTGATGTGGGACTCCTTCCTTTACTAGTCAAGTTAGTGAAAAAGAAGGTCAGTGATGTTTGAGCATGTTAAAAATCACTCCAACATAAGTTTTTCCTATAAAGAATCAAAGATCTCATCTCCTTGTGCTTTGCCTTGTTAGTCAGATTCGCCGTTACGAGAGAGGATATTTCATCTATTGGATGCTACACAAACATCAGTGGGTGGTGCAAAGGGAAAGTTTCCTCAATATTATGACGCGTACTATGAACTGGTGGTACGTATAATCCTCCGACATATTTGGTGGGTTCGCTAAGAACGATTAAACATCCTTATAAGCTGAACGTGGAAAACAAATATTGTCTTTACCTAAGAAAGTTCATATCTTTGGCTAATCTTGTTGCAAATTTCTTTGATGATGAGCTTATAGTAGTCATATAATTTGCTTAGAGTGCAGGGGTACAATTTCCTGAAACCCAACATACAGCTTCAAGTACAAGGCCGATTAGTTTAACAGCTCGAGAGGTTGCCTCTAACCAAGAAAGGACTGTACCACAAGAAGAACCTCAGCCTCAGCCTGTGCCTGAATCTAGGTAATAATGTTGCTTCCAATGGAGTTATTATCATGTTTTATTGTCGGCATGAGACCCGTTGTATTAGTACTTTGTTATTCCAAACTTTGGCATATACTTCTGTATACAATTATATATAGAACCATTAACCCATGTTAATATTGTGTCGAATAAGCCGTTTTCTCCTGTTAATGCAGCATAATTCAGAAGGCTAGAGCTGCACTGGAAGTTCTAAGGGATGTCCTAGAAGCTGTTGATCCTCAAAAGCCTGAGGTATATCTTGTTATCAAAGCTAAATTATAATCTATTGTAGATTACTAGTTTCTACTTATGTTATACATTACTATTTATTTTCCCTATCAGGCTGGGAAAGATGAGTTTACACTTGATCTTGTAGAGCAGTGCTCTTTCCAAAAGCAGCGAGTAATGCATCTTGTGATGACTTCTAGGTACAGATTTTATCATCAGCTATTAGTATAACTCAATCCTAGGTTCCACTGTAACAAAAAAAAAAACGTGTCTCTTATGTTGGTATTACAGGGATGAAAGATTGGTTTCACGAGCAATCGAGTTGAATGATCAGTTGGAAAGACTGTTGGCAAGACACGACGCGTTGTCCCACAACAGGCCTCAGACAACAACACCAAACCACATTGTCCATGAAAGATTGCCTGTGGAGAGAGCTCCCTCGGTGTCCAATCACGTCGACTATGAAGAAGCGGAGCTCGAAGATGAATCCGAGCAGCTTACTCGCAGGATACGCAAAGGGAAAGCTCGTGTGACACACGAGGAGGACGACAACGAAGACGAGAGGACGCTACACCGACCCCTCGCACGCCCATTGATCATCGACCCACCGCTTTCCAAGGAACCGAAGGCGACGTTTTCGATCCCGCCGCCGCCTTCTAAGCATGTGGAGAGGGAGAAGTTCTTTCAGGAGAGGAAAGGAGATGCAACTGCCTTGGCTGGGCTCTCTCTTCACAGCAGAAATCCTAGCACAAGCTCTAATGAATGAAATCAATGAATCTTAACTGATTTTGATATACTCTTACTTGTTCTTGTGTGTGTGGTTATGTAGCTTAGAACTCAAAAAATTGATACAAGTTTTGCTTGTGTTGTGTGAGTTTCATACTATTATAGTAGTATGTTTTTATTCATTCAAAAAAATTGTAGTTAAAAATTGTGACCAAGTCAGATTCTCTTCCAACTTACAACGGTACAGGAACTGATCAATTTTCAAGTGTTGTACTTCATAATTAATATGTGATTAGTTTAATTATCATAGGACCAACCAGTCCATTTATTAGACTTGCGTGAAGCGCCATTGATTTTAGCTTTGGAACTTGTTTTCGTTGAAACAATAACACGGAGTATATAGGATTGAATTTCTTAAAGATTACGGTTTACTTCAATATAAAATGGACTTTTAACAGAATCGAGTACGTGATAATTCAATTGCTATGGTACCTAATTGAACTTGCATAATTCGGCTTAAAGCTAATCCGAAACCATTCAACCACTCATTTGAATTCTAGCACAAACTTTTTTCCCCATTTTCACTTGTCTAGTCGTTTGCTTAATTATGTTGAAAAAATGAGGGCTGATTTACCCCAGCATCTATCTATCTATTACTATATATTAAAACTCTCCATTTTTTTAGCTCTTAAAACGATTTTGGTCCCATCATGTTTATGTGTCAATTTATAGATAATTTTTTTTAAAGAATTTTAAGATTAATTTATTTTAACCCAAAAAAATTTTAAATAAAATCTTATCTAACAAACTTGGAGATTTTAACATTAATATTAATCTTTTAATAACTTTTTGATTTGATAAATGAAGCTTTTGACTAAATATGTAATTTTTTAATAAAGAGCAAATTCAAATATATATAATGATTTTTTTTCTGATGGGTTGATTTCCTTTAAAGAATTATATATTAAATCCAAACATAAATTGAGTTGATCTCTTTTAATTATATGATTTATATTTGGGTTTTTTTAGTCTTTTTCAAAACAGTTTTGTATAATATTTCAACAAATAATAAATATTATATTGTGTTACAAATTTGTGGGTAGGTGAAATTTTATCAATCTATCTATATATATTAAATATATTATTTTTGAGTCACTATTTTCAGGCCCATATTTGTAAAGCGAGATAATTTTCACATTTTGAATCAACAAATCTTCAAAATTTTAATGATTTATAATAAATAATTGTTAACACTAATAGATTAGATCGCACATAAATCAATAAATTTTGAAGATTTGTTGATTCATATTTTGTTAAGATTTATTTATATATCTATATATATATATATTAAAGATGACTCTTTTTAAGTCACCGGAGTGTTTTTAGGCTCAAGTTGTTAAGGTTTTATTTATTTATTTTTATCTTTTTCTATTTATTATTATTATATTAAATAATCAGTAAAATATAAATTAACAAAAAGACCTTAACAAGATTTTCAAATTAATTAGCTCTAAATTTTAAAATCTTATCAAATCTTGACCAAAATTTCATCAAACTAACTTATTTTTGCAATAAATGTTAATGTAATTTTCTATTTGATGGAAATGTAAACGTGATACATATATTTTTGTTAACGCAACAATAATATTAATTGGCATTTAACATCATCAAAAAAATAAAAAAATAATTAATTTAAATATTAAATATTGTATAAGGTTAGGTTATATACTTAACTTTAGATACCATATATTTTAATAATTTTTTTGGTAAATGTCACAAATTAGTGACAAACTATTAGTAAATTAAATGAACCCATGTTAGTTAATTAGTATATTGACATAACAGCCAGATTAGTGAACACACTTAAGTTAATTAGTAACAGCCTTTAGATAACATATATTTTTAATTTTTTTTTATTTACTTACAATGCATTCACATTTTGAATTTTAAATAAACCCACGTAAATTTGATAGAAATAAGGTTCACTTGATAGATTTCACATTTTCATGATTTAATTATAAATTATTTATGAACTTGAAATAATTGATGATGAATAAAAAATATATATGAAAATATCAATATACATATTTGAAATATAATTCAATTGGTTTTTTTTATTCTCCAATTGAGTTAAATTAGTTTATTAATAATTACGATAATATAAATGCCCAACATATATATATATATATAATAATAAAACAATGAGTAAATTAATATAATTTTATTTTCAATAATATCATCTCAATGTCTAAAACCTGAATTGAATATTACAAAAGGTAAAAAAAAGAAGTAAAAAAAAAGAAGCTAACAAAAGTAATATTCTATCAACAAACTTAAGAAGTTTTAAAAATAATATAGATCTAAACATATCATTAGTAACATATTGTTGAAAAATTGACAAATAACATCGTACTAACCTATTGAATTAAAGAAAAAAATAGCATATTTTGATTCATAAATTCAATCTCGGACACTATTTCACTCTAAATATACAAAAAAAATGTTCTTGAGAATTGGTTAAGTAACAGATACAATCATATATTTTACACATATTTCGAGTGAATTTTTTCCTATAATGTTATATATATAAATCCAATCACTTTCTTTCTATTAGTATGTAAATGTTTGGAAAAAATCTAATATAATTATATGTCAGTATATTCTCATTTCATGTATATCTTATCTTTCATAATCACGTAGTCATTAATTTGTATTCATGTAACGTTTATTCGTTGCTACAGGAATTCTATAACTGCAAAAACAGAATATAGAATTGAGGAATTGGATAGATTGAATCGAGCTAATGTTCATCAAACAATAACTCGAAGATCACCTCGCGGGATTTCTGAGAGGAAGAAAGAAATCCGGGCAATGGCAAACAAGAACTTGAGAGAATAGAGAATTTGTGTTTGTATTGAATTTCTGAATGGATATCTGTTACAAAAAAAATCAGTATTTAACAACAGCAATAACAGAAATAACAACTCTTAAACCATTGGTTCCTAATACATCCACGTGTCATTTCATTTATAGCTCATTTCCTGTAACAAATCATCCCCCTCTGAAGAACCTTGACCTCAAGGTTCAAATGTAGAAAATTGTTGTAGCAAATCATAATAGAACTCCCAAGTTGCTTCTTCAACTAGCTGATTTGCCCATTTCACCAAAACTTTAGTTGCAGCTCTTCCTTGTCTGTTCACCATCTTTCTCTCGAGGATCATCTCAGGTTCCTTAGAGAACACATCAACAGCAACTGGTTAGATATACAAGCTGCACCTACATGTTTCTTTAATTGAGAAACGTGAAACACCGGGTGAATTTGAGAAGATGGAGGTAACTCAATCTTGTAAGCGACCTTGCCATATTTCTCTAAGACTTTGTAGGGTCCAAAGTACTTAGGTGAGAGTTTCTGATTACTCCTCTGGCTCACAGACTTTTGCCTATATGGTTGTAACTTCACAAACACACAATCCCCAATGCTGAAAGATCTGTCTGATCTATGACTATTAGATGCTTGTTCCATGCGATGTTGAGCTCACAATAAATGGAACTTCAAAACCAACACCATGTTTTCCCTATCCTGCAAACTTCTGGCCACGACATCCACCTTAAATTCACCAGGCAAGTAAGGCAAATGTTGTGGAGGAGTACGACCATAGACAACCTCAAAAGGAGTCAATTGAGCAGCAGAGTGGAAGGAAGTATTGTACCAAAATTCAGCCAAAGGGAGCCACTTACTCCAGAGATGTGGTCTGTCAGTGCACATACATCTCAAATATGTCTCAAGGCATCTATTCACCACCTCAGTTTGGCCATCTGTCTGAGGGTGATATGCAGTAGAGAGATTGAGAGAGACCCCTTGCAATGTGAAAAATTCTTTCCAAAACTCACTGAGAAACACAGCATCCCTGTCACTAGTGATGGATGCAGGAAATCCATGTAATTTGAAGACATGATCGAGATAAGATTGGGCAACAGAAGCAGCAGTATAAGGATGAGAAAGAGCCATGAAATGGGCTGCCTTGCTAAGTCTGTCTACCACTACCAAAATAACAGACTTACCAAAGGAAAGAGACAGACCATCTATAAAATCCATGGACACATCAGACCAAATAGACTCTGGAATCTGTAGAGGTTGCAACAATCCTGGATAAGCTGAGTTATCATATTTGCATTGTTGACATTTGACACAGCTTCTTATGTACTGCTGAATGTCTTTGGTCATTCATTTCCAATAAAAGAGTCCTTTAACTCTCTGGTGTGTAGCATCTCGCCCTGAATGACCACCAGCACCAGAAGAATGAAGCCAGTCTAAGATAATGTTTCGAAGGTTCACATCATTAGCTACTACTAGTTTTCCCTTTCTTCTCAATAAATCATGAGACCAAGAATAATGCTTCTTACTTGTTGCCTGCAGTTTCAGCTCATCAATGATCTTATCTAAATGGCTGTCAGTAGTGTAACTGGCCTTGATTCTTTGAATCAAATCTGACTCTAAAACAGAAATGGCCATGTGAAGGACCTTAGATTCCTCTACCCTTGATAAAGCATCCGCCACTAAGTTCTCCTTCCCTTCTTTGTATTGAATCTCATAATCAAACTCAAGGAGTTTAGGAAGCCATTGCTGCTGAATTGGAGTATTCAATCTTTGCTCCAAAAGATACTTTAAACTTCGTTGATCAGTCTTAATAACAAAATGACCAGCTAACAGGTAATGGCGCCATTTCTGCACTGCAAATACCATTGCTAATAGTTCCTTCTCATAGGTAGAAAGATGCAATTGTTTACCCTTTAAGTGCCTGCTGATATATGATAAGGGATGACCCTCTTGCATAAGTACAGCCCCAATGCCATAACCACTAGCATCTGTTTCCACAACAAAGGTTTTATCAAACAAAGGTAAGGCTAACACTGGAGCCTCACAAAGAGCAGTCTTCAATGTAGTAAATGCAGCAGCAGCTTCATCATTCCACTCAAAAGCATTTTTCTTGGTTAGCAATGTCAGTGGACGAGCAATTACTCCAAACCCCTTCACAAACCTTCTGTAATAACCAGCTAAACCCAGAAAACCATGAAGCTGCTTCAAATTCTTAGGTACTGGCCAATTGGCTACTGCACTAACCTTACGAGGATCAGTAGACACACCCTCTTGTGATATGAAATGTCCCAGATATTCCACCTTGTTTGTAGCAAATTCACACTTGCTTCTTTTTGCATACAAACTGTGAAGTCTCATTACCTCAAATACAGCTTTCAAATGCCCCACATGATCATCCAAGGACGAACTGTAAATCAATATATCATCAAAAAAAATAAGGACAAACTTTCTCAAGAATTCTCTAAAAGTAGAATTCATCAAATGTTGGAAGGTGGTTGGTGCATTGGTTAAACCAAATGGCATTACCAAATACTCATAGTGTCCACTATGAGTTCTAAAGGCAGTCTTGTGTATGTCATTAACATCCATCCTCACTTGATGATAGCCAGCCCTTAAATCAATCTTTGAATACACCTTGGACTCACCTAACTCATCCATTAAGTCTTCAATTAAAGGAATGGGAAATATGTCTTTAACTGTCATAGAATTCAAGCTCCTGTAGTCCACACATAACCTCCACGTGACATCTTTTTTCTTGACTAATACCACATGAGAAGCATATGAGCTAGAGCTGGATTGAATAATCCCTTGTTGCAACATATCCTGTACAATCTTGTATATCTCATTCTTTTGAGATATAGCATACCTATACGGCCTCTGATTCACAGGATTTGACCCTTCCACTAAAGGTATCCTATGATCATGCCCTTCTCGGAAAGGTGGTAATTGGTTAGGCTCCAAGAATATGTCCCTAAATTCCAACAACAGTTGCTCAATTAAAGGATCATTGGCCACTGTCTCGTGCTCATTTATAACTGCACATAATTCCTGCTCAACAGAATCAGTCTTTTGATGGACACATAACATGGCTAACTGCACTTGACTCTCATTCAATTTATTCAGTTGCTTGGCTTTAATTTCTCTTACAGAACCAGTGTTGCTTCCATGAAGAATTACCTTCCTATTTCCCACCTTAAACTTCATAGTAAGCTGCTTGAAATCCCACTTGACAGGTCCTAGAGTCTCCAACCACTGAACTCCTAACACCATGTCACAACAACCCAGTGGAATGACCATTAGCTCAGCTGTGAAAGGAATGTTTTGGAAAGTCCACTCAAACTTATCAATCTTGGCTGTCACTTTAATGGCACTTCCATCAGCCACTGCTACTTTAGTTACCCCTGCAGAACTGAGCTTACAACCTAACTTCTCTGCCATAGACTTATCCAAGAAATTATGTGTGCTTCCAGAATCTATAAGAATGAACAAAGTTTTCTTGCCACAAACTCCTCTAACTCGCATAGTCCTATAATCAGATACTCCTGTGACAGCATTGACAGATATTTGCACCTTGCTACTTTCTGTCTCCTCTTCATCCTCCTCTAATACTTCTTCACTCTCTTGTATTTCTTGTGGATCAACATCCATCATGTAAAGTTGAGTTTTCTTGTGCTTTAGAAAATGGTCTGGGGTGTATTTTTCATCACATAAGTAGCACAAACCCTTAGCTCTTCTATCACTCATTTCCTCACTAGAAAGAAATTTCCTAGGAGCAGCAACTCCTTCACCCCCAACAGATTTACTGAAACATGCATTACCATCCTTCTTAAAAGGCAATATTCCTTTATTGAAACCTGCATTCCCAACAGATTTTCCACCTGCAAAACCCCCTGTAGATCTTCTTGGATGTGCAGTTTCATAAAGCTTCCCCAACATGAAGCAATGCCTTATGGATTGAGGCTGGAACATTCTAATATGCATCTGAGTATCGTTCCTTAACCCTGCTAAGTACACACTAACCAAATATTCCTCAGGCAACCTTACTCGAGTTCTGATTTGCTTAAATTTATTGTGATATTCCAAGATAGACTCAGTTTCCTGCAAATTCTTTAATTCAACCATGGGATCGTCCAAGATTTCCCCAAACCTTTCTAATAACAGTACCTTATAGCTTCTCCAATCAAAATTGAATCCACTACCAATCTCAGATTGCATAAGGGATTGGTGCCAAGTAGTTGCTTTACCATCCAAATGAATGGAAGCCAGATTGACCTTAAGTTCCTCCGGTGTGTGGTCAATCAAAAAGAATTGCTCAATTTTAAACAGCCATTCTTTAACTCTGTCTCCATCAAACCTAGGAAAGTCAATCTTTGCCAACCTAGTAAGGCCAGAATAATTTCCAGAGAAATTACTTGTTCTATTGCGTTGCGCATCTGGATTGTGAATCGTGAATGCTGGAACACCTCGATTAGACGCTGTAGGAGAAGAATTCTGTCCACCTACTCCAATAGAAGCCTTGTCAACATAACCATGAATCAATTTGATCGCTTCGAACATATCTGCGATACTGGACTTTAATTGGTCTTTCATCTCCAACATTCTGCCATTGATTTCCGCTTGAAGTTCAGCTTGAATTTTCGCTGTCACCGATTCTTCAACTTCACGCACCGTCGCCTCCTTCAATTGTGCAAAGGATCGTGTTTCCGCCATCGCAAACGTTCGACAAGCGCCAAGCTCTGATACCAAATGCTATAGGAATTCTGTAGCTGCAAAAACAGAATATAGAATTGAGGAATTGGATAGATTGAATCGAGCTAATGTTCATCAAACAATAACTCGAAGATCACCTCGCGGGATTTTTGAGAGGAAGAAAGAAATCCGGGCAATGGCAAACAAGAACTTGAGAGAAGAGAGAATTTGTGTTTGTATTGAATTTCTGAATGAATATCTGTTACAAAGAATTTCAGTATTTAACAACAGCAATAACAGAAATAACAACTCTTAAACCATTGGTTCCTAATACATCCACGTGTCATTTCCTTTATAGTTCATTTCCTGTAACATTCGTATACTAAAATTTTCTTTCATCGGCTCATGCATGGCACGAGGGTTTAAACTAGTTATTGCTGAAAACTTTGATTACCTCAATACGCCCATAATCATCTTCCTAATCTTTCACTTCTTGAGTAAATAATACGGAGTACTAGGTTTGAAGGGTGATCCCGTAAGGCTAAACAAGTCAATATTTTTTTTATAAGAATCCGCTTATATTAAATTTTGTCACATTAATAGAAAATTTTCACTTCTATAAATTAACAAGTATGAGTTAAACAAGTCAATATTTTTTTGTGAGAAAATTTTACCGCCTATCAATGTGTACAAACTAAATTCAGACGCATCCAAAAATACCATAGGACACGCTATCTTCGGCTACATTATACGGGACCATGCTGGAAAACCAATTTCCATGGCCAATGGTGCCCTGAGGATCATTTCCCCACTACTAGCTGAAGCAATCTCAATGCGTAATGGCATTCGAGATGCAATTCAGCTAGGGATCTCAAATATTGAGATCGAATGCGACAACTTCTGCCTGATTAATGCCCTAAACGGCAAATAAGACTGCCCGTGGGAAATCGAACTCATCATCTCTGATATCTTGATTGACTTGCGACACTTCTCATCATGTCGCATTTCTCACATTTTCCAAGTAATTAATTATGTGGCCGACTTTATTGCAAAACTCTACCTCAGATCAATTTCACGAAACATTGCAGTCATTCCAGATCTTAGAGATCTCATCCACAAGGATGCTCTAGGGCGGCATACCTCGAAATAAAAGAGCCCCTAGTGCCTTTCTTTATCAAAAGAAAAAGAGAGAGAAAGAGAAAATTAAATTGTAATACCGTAATTTCAAATTTTACATATTTTTATTGGCTAAATCAAATGTTATACTCCCTTCGTCCCTTAAAGTTTGTTCCATTTCCATTTTTGGCGTCCCGAAAAGTTTATTCTGTCTTTTTTTTTCATTTCTATCCACTATTTTCTTACAATAATACCCTCACCTTTATTCAAATTATCCACCTTTATCATCTTCTTTATTTCTCTTTCCTCAATCCATCTCCATTACCACTAACAACAACTCATTTTTATTTATCCACTCCATTAAACAAATTTCTTCACCCACTTCCATTAAAATCCAATTCCTTCCCAAAACACAAATTTCTTCCCCATTAAACCCAAACTTCTTCCCCCAAAACCCAAACTTCCCCCATAACCCAAAAAACCCAATCTTCCCCACATAGCCCAAAACCTCCACCCAGCCCAATTTCCCCCCATTACCCTAGTTCACCCCTCCTTCCCCTCTCACTTTCCCCCGCCGCTCTGCCTCTCTTGTTCTCTCCTCTCTACTGATAACCATAGATCTCTCGATCTCCCTGCTACTCTCTCGATCTCTCTGTTTCTCTCTCGATCTCTCTGTTTCTCTGTCTCTCTTGCTCTCTCCGCTCTGTCGCTTTATTCCCCCTTTGATTTGGAGCTCTCTCGATCTCGCTTTGGAGTTCTCTCTCAGTCCCTGGAGCTCTCTCGATCTCGCTTTGGAGTTCTCTCTCAGTCCCTGGAGCTCTTTCGATCTCTTGATTTGGAGCTCTGTCTATTTAGTCCCATTTGAACTGTAGCTCTCTCGATCTCTCTAATTTGGAGCTCTCTGTTTCTTGTCCGGCCGATTTAGTCCCCTTTGATTTGGAGCTCTCTTGATCTCTCTAATTTGGAGCTCTCTCTCAGTCCCCCTTTGACTTCGTCATTGACGATGAGTTTGGACCCTGATGTTGTCTTTGGCTCTGAGAGTGTCCAGACGCCTTCTCATGAGTGTAGTCTGCATGCATGCTCCAATTATCCCATGTGCGAGTGTGGTGATGAATGTGGTGGAAACCACTGCTATACCCCAACGCAATCTGAAGAAATAGTTGACGGCTACTTGTGGCCTGCAGACGATGATGCTATTGTTGAGTTCTCCATGCCAGCTGATAAAGTTGTTGATGAGTCCCCCTTGCTGGATGATGATGTTGTTCTTGAGTCCCCTGTGATGGATGATGATGTTGGTGGTGACTCCCCCATGATCGACATGGATGACTAGCTAAGTCCCCTTCTGTATGAATATTATTGTTGTTGTTGATGCATGTTGTTAGAACTCTTGCTATCTGATGTTATTGTTGGCTTGATCTTTGTTGTTGTCCCTCTGATGTTGATGTTGATGATCTTTGTTGACTTCATATATGATGTTATTGTGGGGTTGATGTTGATGTTGTTGACCTTAGAACTTTGATGATGAAATGTGAACTTTGATGATGAATTGATGATCTTGAACTGTGATGATGAAATGATTACATGCTTCATTTAAATTAAATAACGAAGTCATTCAATGCTCTGTTAGTTTTTTTAGTTGTGTTCTGAGAAGTAAATTATCCTCTGTTTTGCCCCCCTCTGTTTTGGTGTTAAGAATTGAAAGAATGTTGTTGAGTTTGTATTGGTTCTGTACAAAATGAAAAAGTCAATTTGTGTGCTTGTAATCCTCTATTTCTATTGGTTGTTAATTTTGTAGCTTCACTTTCTATTGGTTCTGTATAATTAAGTGTGGATCAGTGTTTAATTTAGCTTTAGTTGTGTCTGTGATGGTTTAGGGGACTCTGAGAGTTTTTTTTAATCAATGATGAGGTCTTAAAAAGCTGAGATGCAATGTTCTGTGAATTCTCTGCCTTGACTTACATTAGGAAACGTGCCTGAATGAGGCCTTTGTATGGTAAGGTTTTGGGGATGGAGTTGTGTCTGTGATGGTTTAGGGGACTTTGAGATAAAAAAAAAAAAATCAATGATGAGGTCTTATAAAACTGAGATGCATATCCTGAATATTAATTGCCTTAGTGTGCCATAGGAAACCAGTAAAATAACACTGAATGAGGCCTCATGTGTATGCTAAGGTTGTGAATGGATATGTGTCTATGATGGGAATGGGACAACTGAAATTACCATTTTTTTCTCTTTCTCTGTGCATTATGTATTGAAGGATTGCTCTGGTTGTTCACAAAATGTTTCATTCCCCTCTGTTTTGCTTACAAAAGTTTCAAACATGTTCACAAAATATCATAACTTTACACAATCTTGTCATGTACACAAAATTACTTTGTCTATCACCTAAGTTTGTAATTAACAAAAAAATTGACACATTTCACATTATGTCTCATTGAATGTCTTCTACTGCATCTTGACTGTCTTGCTCTCCATATACTGCTTCTGTCCCTTGAGTCTCTGCTTCTGCATTTGATGGTCATGTTTCTGCTTGTATTCCTTGCACACACCCCTGAACAATGTCTCATGCTTGTATGACAGCCCACATAGGTGTTTTTATTTCTCTTGGTAGATTTCCCTGAGATGATAAATTCTTCTTGTTGAAGTGTGGCAAAATCATAGTCATTGTCTCCTTTAGTTTTCAGAATCTCATTCATAACATACTGATATGTCATCCACACATCACCTAGAGTTTTTAGACTTAGCTCATAAAAAGCCTCATTTACTGTTTCTAACGTGTGATCAGCCAAAATATTTGGCTTTTAAAATCTCATTTATAATTATTATATTTTTTAATAAATGTGTCAAATTCTAATACTATATTTTTTAATAAGTGTCATGGAGTAATAAAAAGAGGACCGAGTCAATGAGCTTCGGTGGGACTCTGCCAACTTGGCACGTACGTAAAGAAAAGGCCCGAGATTGGCGGCCCAAGTGGTGCCGATTGAGCCGTTCTATCTATGTATCTTCTACTGTTGTAAGTTGTACTTATTTGCATGTCACGCTTCAAACACAATATCTACTGTTCTTTAGTCCAAATGAGTTTTTTCTTTTGTCATAAAATATGAGCATGCCAATAAAACTTGCTATTTCATTTCATGCCTTACAAAGCTCCTATACCACAAAAGCCTCTTGCTGCCCAATGCAACATTTCCCTTTGGCTAAAATTAATAACATGTTTACTCAATTACTCCACTATCATCGATTTTAATCCTCAAACACAAGTCCTGAAATGTCTTGCTATAAATTTTTCATTCAATACGGTTCAGACATTTACAACGCCAGCTAGTGTTAACTTTCAAGCTCCGTTACTTACTTATATAGTTAAATCAAAGATGTTATCTTATATAGTAAAAAGTGTAGACTTGAAATCAAGGATGTCATGGTACATGTTCAATTCAAAATTCATACATTTTTTCTTTTCATTTTGCAGATTTTAATAATTTTCGTAGCACCATTTTTCACACTAGTGGGGTAGTAAAACTATAGTACAAATTATTGTAGTTTCTTAGTTATCTTTCTTTTTAACTTGTTTTTCCTTCATTTAGATGCTCTGTTATACCAATATATACAATTTAGAAAAAATGTATCGAACAAGGGAAAAATCCGCCACCCCCTACCCTTACCCAAATCATCCTCAAACCTCATATGATCTAACTTTCCCTAGACTCCAAAGAAGAGTCGGGTCTCATGGGCACGAGTGTTGTCTCTTTCCCGGCGTTGGTGTTCTCGCAGTACCTCTTATTGCACCCTCTCTGAACCTCCGAGCCATTGTTCACCCTAGATCCGACTCATCTTCATCCTCTCAAGCGTGCTACAGTCCGTTTGCGTGAGCCCATGCCCTCGAACGCACATCCAGAGCTTGAACGTTGCTCGCCTATCTCGACAGCCACCACGTTAGGCCGCATGCGCGCTTGGATCCTAGATTCGTGCTGGCTCACCGTTGCGGATTCCGACCTGATTCGAGAGTTTGATTTTTGTATGGATTGAGATTGTTGTTCCGATTTAGAGATCGAGATAGTGGTTGTGTGATCCTTGGTGACTTATACCGACGAAGTGGTTCCAGATTGTGTCTTGTATCTGCTTTCCAATTGTATCATCGTCGCGTTAGTTTATTCCGACCCATGTTTGAGCATTTCTCATCAATTATGCCTCTTCTTCTTTCTCCTTTAGGGTTTGTTTGTTTGTTTGTTTTGAACTTATGTTATTTTTGTTCACTTTTGTTGTTTTTGTTCTTCTTGTTATTTTGTTGTTGTATTTTGCTCTTTCTTGTCGGTTGTTCTTACTATGATTTATCGGCCTTTCGAGAATTCAGATTTGATTTTTCATGGAACATCGAAATCATTACCGTATTGCTTATAAAAAAAGTTCACTCCATATACAAGATGAATCGGTTCTTTTATTTATAAATCGATTTTTCTAGGGTGTTTTATGGAAAAATGCTATAAAAATAAATTTGAAAAATAAAGTAAAAATGATAAGTCCTTTTAAAAATAAATTAATAATTGAAGAGTATTATTACTAAACATGAAAATTTGATTGTGTACACACCTAAAAAAACACTTTATAAAAAACTATAGATATGAGATTGAGGGTTGAGATGAGATGTTTCATGTAAACTGATCTCTCAATCAGTTAAAATCAATTTTGGGGAAGTGAGTTTAGGGTTACCGTTGGGAATTGGAATATCACGAGACCCATTTTCCAGTTTCAGTTTTATGGTGCTGTAACTTCCCAGTCCCACCACCACCACCACCACCACTACCACTACCACCACATCACTCTCCCTTTAAACTTATTTCTTCCTTCCTTCCTCCAACATCCCACGCCATCTCTCTCCTTCCTCAACCACCACTTCTCTCTCCCTCCCCTATCTCACACTCAGAATGGCCGGTGTAGTCGCAGAGAAGCCGGTGATTCCAACCGATGAGCCCGTTGTTGCACCTGAACCCCCCGCCGTTGGCCACTGCTCTAACCCGCAGTCTGCTAAAACAACCGCCGCATGCGACGGCGATGCGGCGAACGGCACCGGAGCACTGAAAGTGAGCGTCGATGATGCTGAGAAAGCCGGAGATTGTTCGCCGTCCCCGCCGGCGATCTGCGGCTCATTCCGAGCGGTGGACTTGGAGGCCACTCTTCCTGCCGGAAAATGCCTCCCGGAGAACGAGAAGGTTGCCTTGGAGGAGCTCAAGCAGCTCGTCCGCGAAGCTCTCGTCGCTAACGAACTACTATCGGACAAGACTCCAGCGGCGACGGAAGAGAAGGCTCCGGCGCCAGCGGTGGAGAAGGCGGACGAGTCGGATTCTCCGCCGCCGGCGGATCTTACCTTGGAAGACGAGACGAACAGCTCTTCTCCTCCTCCGGAAACGGCCGTGGAGAAGCGTGTAACGGATGAGGAAAAGGCGGTTACGAAAGAAGCTGTTAACAATGCCGTCGACGAAGACGGAGCTAAATGCAAAACCGTCGAGGCAATCGAGGAGACCATTGTCTCCTCCAATTCCTCCCATCTTCCACAGGACTCCAAAGATGGCGGTTCGCCGGCGACGGAGGTCGTGTCGATTTGGGGAATCCCGCTCCTCGCAGACGAGAGAAGCGACGTCGTTCTGTGGAAGTTCCTACGCGCTAGGGATTTCAAGGTAAAAGAAGCTTTCGCAATGCTGAAGAGCACTCTCCAATGGCGGAAGCAGTTCGGGATCGACGAAATCGACGACGAGCAAGAAGAATTTAAGGATCTAGAAGAAAAAGTGGTTTTCATGCAAGGCTTGAGCAAAGAGGGGCATCCTATCTGCTACAATGTCTACGGAGAATTCAACAACAAGGATCTCTACCAGAAGACGTTCTCCGACGAGGAGAAGCGCCAAGGGTTTCTCCGGTGGAGGATCCGGTTCCTCGAACGAAGCATCCGGAAGCTCGATTTCCGCCCCGGCGGAGTATCCACCATTGTTCAGGTCAACGATTTGAAAGATTCGCCTGGAATTGGGAAGTCGGAGCTCAGACAGGCAACGAATCAAGCTCTGCACCTTCTCCAGGATAACTACCCTGAACTCGTCGCCAAGCAGGTTCATAATCCAAATCTTTCTGATTGCGACCTCTCAAACATCCCAATCCCACTTGAAATTGAGTCCAATTCAAACTTTTCCAACACCATAATTTTGGTTTGTTGCAGGTGTTCATCAATGTCCCATGGTGGTATATGGCGGTGCACAAGATGATAAGTCCCTTTCTGACACAGAGGACAAAGAGCAAGTTCATGTTTGCTGGGCCTTCCAAATCTGCTGAGACTCTGTTCAAGTATGTCACATCAATTTTACTTGGCTAAAATTAGTAGTAACATGATTTTGAATTTTACAAAACTTGTATATGTACCAAAAAAACAGCTACATAGCAGCAGAGCAAGTGCCAGTGCAGTATGGAGGGTTAAACAGAGAAGGTGAATTCAGTGAGTCAGATCCTGCTACTCATATAATAGTCAAACCAGCCAGCAAAGAAACAGTGGAATTCTCTGTCACTGAAGTGAGCTTCTCAAAAATAATAATGCAGTAAAAACAGTAATTGTTGCAAAATTTGATTGAGTTGTTGTTGTTTATGCAGGCATGCCAGCTGACGTGGGAGGTGAGAGTGCTGGGTTGGGAGGTGAGTTATGGGGCCGAGTTCGTGCCAAACGCGGAAGATGGGTACACGGTGATCATTCAGAAGATGAGGAAGATTTCAGCAAATGGAGAAGGGCAAGGAGTGATCAGCAACAGCTTCAAAGTGGGTGAGCCTGGGAAGGTGATTCTCACCATTCACAACTCCTCCTCCAAGAAGAAGAGGCTGCTTTACCGTCTCAAATCCAAGCCTTTCTCTTACTAATTTTAATTAATTAATTGTTACTGCTGCTTAATTACAGTTTTATATGTTTGCTCATTGCTCATAGTCATAGTGTTATTGCTTTGCCATCTTTGGGAGGGGATCACCTAGAATTGTAGTTTGGGGTGTTCTTCATTATTATTATTATTATTATTATTATTATTATTATTATTTCAAGATTGTTAGACTTGTATAGAGTCTAGTGCAGCAAAAATCTCACTCACCAACGGTTCATCCTTCCATGTTTTTTCCTTCTAAAAATTGTCTCATTCGTCATACAAGAGTGGACAAATAACACAAAAAAGGGAATAATTTTCCACTTAGCGTGGCAAACAACGGTTCCCCACACTTCATGTCATTTCTGGTATTATGAGTGATTTAATAAGAACTAAATAAAGGTATGTTTATGTGAATAGCTTAAAATATAAAATTTCATCATGCGCAAAAAGGGGGAAATGACATACTGTCATTGTACATATGTAAATGAAAATGAAAATCCGAAGGATCATAGTGGCAGTGTCATGTCAGATGTTTACACACCACTGACAAGTGTAACCAATTTGAATCAAATGAATTAGGTGGTTTTGTGTAAAGTAAGTTAATTTAAGGTGGTTTTGTGAAATTTAGCCTTCTAATTTTATAACAATCAAAATATAATGCTTTTCCTGTTCCATAAAAATAGTCATAATCAAATTGAATGCTCAATTCTCTTTTTAACATAGTTTATTGATCAAAGAGCCTTCTATTTTGGACGATGGGCATTAAAATCATTTGTATGTACTGAGTTGGGTTTAGACTATTTTAACATCATTTGTTAAATAGAATAAGTACGGTCATCTTTAGATATTTCTGATGTAGTCCAGAGTTTGGTCAAACTGCTTTATAATCTTTCTTAGGCCAAGATGGAGCTTTACTTATTAATTCCAAAAGTTCTGATAGTATTTCCTTAACTTTTGCTTTTGCTTTTTTTTTCATTACTTTTTGGGGTTTTTTAGGCATACGAATTATCAGAATTTGTCACACTAAAATGGATGACTTTAAGTTTTATTTTCTTGAGCTTTGCTACTGTATAAAGGGAAAAGAACGGCAGAAAACAATTTGTGTGGGCTGATACGAAACATTTGAAGTAATCATTCTGCTCAAAAAAAGTGGATGACATTATAATGCAAAAACTCCACTACTCAAAAGCAGTCTCAAATTTTGAAAATCTTCCTCTTTCCTTTTGGACTGAAAAAATTGAAATGAAACACAAGTATATAGGACTATATGAGTATGTAATATAGTATTATACTTAGGATAAGCTTAACGGCCGCTTTAGTGGTTTGATCAGATGAGAATGATTATTACCGTGTAAAATGAGAATGACGCATATATAAGTAAAAACTTACGCATAAACAGGTAAAAATTTATGCACTTTAGAAACTCATGCACATACGGACAAAATATTATGTACTTTAGAATGTACACAAGTTTTTACTTGTATGTATATAAGTTTTTGACTATATAAGCGCAAATTTGTAACACATTTGAAAAGTGCATAATTTTGTGCTTATATGTGCATGAGTTCTAAAAGTTCATAAATTTTTGTCTATATGTACGTAAGTTTTCACTTATATGTGCATCATTCTCATTTTATACGGTAATAATCATTCTCATAAGATCAACGTCCTATATTAAATAAATACTTAGGGCTCATTTAACATTACAGAAAATATATAAAACATCGAATATTAATATATGAGTATGAGTGATATCAAAATATTGGGTATGAGT
The DNA here is from genome assembly GCA_027886185.1 of Rheum nobile. Classification (NCBI taxonomy): domain Eukaryota; kingdom Viridiplantae; phylum Streptophyta; class Magnoliopsida; order Caryophyllales; family Polygonaceae; genus Rheum; species Rheum nobile. Next base: position 1,675,528 of record WOAB01000236.1, on the reverse strand, counting down.
ATGGTAATATTTTGAGTATACAGATTAGGGATATCAAAATGACAAATGGGCCGGTTCAAATATACTCAAGTACATTACTGTTCTTGTGTTACAGGTCACTCGTACAGCGATCAGATTAGGATGCGTAAAGGCCCATGTGAACATAAGTGACGGCCTACAATATTGCGAATTACGGATGAAAGCATTACTGGACTTATTGGGCTGGGCCCAGCCCAAAGAAGGTTACCACAAGATTAGCTGATTTTTTAAACAAATAAGACTCGTTATTGGTGCTTTGATGGGGAAATTGGAAATGGAGTGGAGCTCACTTAAGTAGCTTAGTAGGGTTTTCTCCCGCTCCAACCCATTTGGCAATTGTATTAAATGACCCCTAACTTTTATTTAAACTATCTATGTCCCTTAATTCATGGCTTTTGTTTCGAAACTCGATGATATATTGTGCTAATAAAAACTCATCCTTGGGTTGCGTACTCATAAAAACATTTAAGGATCGATGATTCTATACATGATTCAAAGGCTAAACTAGGAGTACTTCAGAAGTACAAGTTTTAAAACAAAAATAGTAAATTACTCTACTTAAATACTCCGTAGTAAGATGAAGGTTAGAAATTTAGAGCTCATTTGGATTTTCAAAATAACGTATTAAATTATATTATTTTGTATTAAATTATTATTTTTTATAAGATAATATTATAATTTAATATATTATTTTGGAAATTTAAACGGACTCTTATAATTAGAATAAGGGCTTAAAGTCAAGAAACTTTCAATACAATATATCCTATGTTTTTTGGGAATAAAGGGGTCACTAGACTCACTTCTATTAGTTAACCAAACATGCCTCATGAATCTTGTGATAGAGTGTCATTTCTCATTCAAAAATATCCATATTGACATAAAAATTGCAAACGAGCTAGGGTATCTATCAACTGTCGTTCTTACTCGCCCATCCCGTCAATATATTTGACCATATGAGCTCTTTTTTATTCGACTTGTTTTTTGGTTATTATATTAGTTTGTTCGATTTTTGTTTGTTAAAATATAACGTATGTTGGAATTTAAGACATAATATATCTAGTATATAAATTTAGTAGATTAAACAGAAATTATGCGAGATAATCCTGAAATTTTATAAATTTCAACTATTTCGCATAATAATCTTTAATTTTTTAAAAGTTTCGTCAAATAATCTTTCGTTATTCAGACCGTTAATATTAATTAATTTTAAAATGAAATCTTATTAAACTATATGTATTTATGCGTTCATGTTCCACATACATTCACATATCTGTAATTTTCGCTTAAGAACTACCGTTTTGACCCAAATATTTAGGGGATTCATGTTCGCACCCGCAAAATCTTGTGGCGCATCCAAACTGGGCAAATTTTTTTTTAAAAAAAAGTTTTAACATTGGGCGCATCAATGATGCGCCCAAGGGATGGTACCCGATTTTGTAAAATTCCAGAAATTAATAAAAAACCGGTTTAGTGGAAAAATCTGAACCCGATTTGTTAAAATCGGTTTTCCAAATTTTTTAAAATATATATAAAAATAGTTTTAAAAAATATTTAAAAAGTATTAATTTGAAATTTAAAATGTGACATTTTGGGCACATCCGGGATGCGTCCAAGAAGTTAACGGTAGTTTTTGGGCGCAACCCAGATGCGCCCAAAAAGTTACCGTTGTAAAACGGTAACTTCTTGTGATTTAGGATAACTTTTTGTGATTTATCCATCTTGTTGCTATATATATGCAACTATTGCTTGGGGTTTATCCATTGTTGGAGTTTTTCCATTCAAGAATATGTCTTTGTCAAGGATGGATGCTGCACTTAGTCCAGTTGAGCACTTGGATGACGCACCCGGTCTTGATAATTTACGAGTAAGTATATATTTACTACAAAGTGTATTTGAATATATTAATTTACAGTAGCAAGTTAAATGTAGCAAGTTACAGTAGTTTGTTGTAGTTTATAAGTTTATTTGAAATGTAGTTTTATAGTAGTGTGTTGTAGTTTAGAACTTTGATTAAAATGTTTACGATAATCTATAATTTAAAATGTTTTAATTTATTATTTATCATAAATAGGAGGACTCTAGTGATAGCGACTATTCGCCAGTGGATTATTCTTCTTATTTTACTACGGATAAAGAATGGAGTGATAGAGATAGTATGATCAGTTAGGCTAAGAATTTAGGTTTGGAGTTGCATATGGTGATTGTAATAAGTAAGTCATGGCCTAACCGAAAGGTCATACTGTCGTGTGAGAAGGCTGGGCCATATAGAGCGGCGAAGAAGAAGACGGGTGACGGTACCGAGGCAACCCCTAAACGGAAATACAATGCGAGGACAAAGAAAAGTGAGTGTCCGTTTCAGTTGCATGGGGTGATTGTGAAGGGTGATTGGTTGAAATCTGACCGTTGGAGATTATCTGTCGCTTGTGGATCGCATGACCATGAGCTTTCTAGTAGTTTGATCGGTGCAGCTTTAGGAAGCTCGTCGCCGCATAAAATGGCCAGCATATGGTCCCAATTCGGATCGCCGCCCAGACTCTGAGCGATCTCCCGAGCGAATGTTGTCGCCATGGCCAAACGTTGTAAAACAACAACACAAGTGTCAAGAATAACCAAAACAAACATTTAGAACAAGGATTGTGGAAAAACGTACTCTGTAAGCATCCACAGCGGGAGGAGAAGCTCGAATACGAGGCTGGAGTCGTGACGAGGGGCTCACATACGGATGTGAGATCTGTAAAAACCAGTCTAAGTACTCCTCGTCCACGTCCCACGCCGGGACGGCCATCGGGCTCTCCAAAATGTATGGACACATATGCTCGTCGAGGTGCTCTCAGCCGTCGCATGCACGAGGAAATGAAAGCTTATATGTATCTTTCCCCCTAAACCTGGCTGGCCGGTAAGCGAACGACGACTCTATGACATCCAATGGCCTGCTCTGTCGACGTCCAAACTGTCGCACCGCCCGATCAGGCATGTACGGCTCCTCGACGTCCATGAACGCGATCGTCCCTCGATAAGTGGACGCCCTATAAGCTCCGGCAAAATCTAGACTACCATACGGAATCCAACGTACCTGCAACGAAAAAAAAGTACAATGAAATAGCAATTTAATCATAGATGACCAATAAGTAATAACAACATTAGGGTGCTTACGTCCTCGGGCCGATACTCGTCCAAAATACGCCGGTAATGTCGACCAGTGTCGATATCGCGCAGCGCAGAGCGTTGGATATAATACCGAGCAGTGCGTCGGTCGTCGTCGCCCATTCCTGGGAGGGGGTTAGGTTCCCCGGAAAATATATAAAGTACATCCATATCCACATCTACATGCAAAATAAATAATATGTATGGTTAATAATAACTTAAATAATGAAATAATTACTGCAACGAAATAAAAAACAAAGTTCATTTACCTGAAGCAGATAGGTGCACCCCGCTATGCCTGCTACCTCTCCTCGGGAAGCCTCGCCCAGATGCCGATACAATAGTGCAAGCACTCCCGTCCCCCAAGTCGTGCCAACCACTCGGTCCCAATCATAGAATAACGACAACATCTTCACCATCAGCTGGTTCGTGGACTTGTCCACGAAAATGCTGCAGGAGAGAATGTGCCATAGGAATCCAGCCGCTATCGAGTGGGCCTCGTCCTCATCCCGTATCATGTGCAACAGGTGCTCAGCAAAATCAAAGGCCGAAACTCGACCGCTACGGGCATCCCTATCCATCTCACCCCCAATGCCGAACATGTACCCGAAAATCTCCGCCCCCAGCGCCTTAAGCGCCTTGTCAATCTCCTTGGGGTCGGCGTCCATAGAAACTGTAGGATCGCGGCATGGAAACCCCTCTATCCTCAGTCCCAATATCCTTTCAACGTCGTGAAGCGTGATCGTAATCTCACCCCACGGAAAATGAAAGCTGCTCGTCTCAGGGTGTCACCTCTCGACGAACGCAATAAGCATGTGGTCGACCCTACCAAACTGAAAATCTCGGAGAGCGGCCAACCCGGACTGCTGAACCATCCATTACCAACTGCCCTCAACAACCTCGTCCGGAATATATAAACCCCACTCACTAAACTCGGTCGGGCGAGAATAAGCCCTCAAACGTCGTACGAGGGATGGTATAGGCGGAGGAGGAGCGTGCCAAATCCGGTGCGCAACGTGAGTCGTGAAGCTCTGTAGCACATCAGGCAACTCAAGCCCGCATGGGGGGGGCCTCTACGGCAGGTGGAGCATCCTGGGGTGCGGGAGGGGGGACGGGCTCCTGGGGTGCGGGAGGGGGGACGGGCTCCTGGAGTGCGGGCTCCTCCATAACAATGTCGTCCAATCTCGCACACTCCTCTGTGTCGTCAACCGCCTCCTCCGTGTCTAGGACGGGACTCTGCGAAGCCGGAGGCGAACACACGTGAGGACGAGGATCAGCTATCAGATCGGATAACGTCCCAATAACAGATTCTGCTATTGGAACGATATTCGTGAGGACGACTCTACTCTTGCGTTTGCGCTTGGGGGGTTTTTCGAGGTTTCGGTTCTTGCGACCGGAAGCAGTCAATGGTCGATATTCCACCATACGACCCCCCGCATTTGTCGTTTGATTCTCTCGACTACATCCTGATTTTTTTCTAAATAATGTCTAATTTAAACAAATATCTAATTGCTATAAAACTACAATACATTTCCAAATAATGTTATCCTACTATATTATATATGCAATTCACATATTCTAAATGTAATATACTAACTTTTCTTTTTACGTAAATCCAATATATTAAATATAACTAATATATTAAATAAATTTGTATCAAATTGTGAAGTTTTCCATTTCTATTGAATATTTATTCTAATAATATAATTACACTAATTTATTGAATATTTTAACACAATTCTAATATTTTCTAACAAATCTAAATATTTCTATAAATTAATTATATATATTAATAAACTTTTCTTAAACAATTCTAATAATAATATATATATTTTAAAACGATAAAATACGTACCTCATATCGTTCGCGACGAATATATTTCCGTCTGGGTCGGCTCGCCTCTCCAACCTGGGCCACCGCCTCGACACTCACGGCCGCGGAAACCTCAAGCGCATTTTCCGACCTCACCGGAATGCTTGCCGCCGTCGTCGCCACTGTCGGAGATTCGGCCGTCGCCGCCGCTAGCACGGCGTCCTCCTCCGCCAGCGCGGCGTCCTCTGCATCAACCGCTGCCACCCATGCAGCCCAATCCGCATTGAACTCCGACGCCGCCTCCCCACCAGCTGCCGCCTCTGCAGCAGTCGTCGCCGTCGGGACCTCGACCCTTCGCCGCTTTGCATCGCCGCCAGCCTCTTCGATCGAAGCCACCTCCGCCGCCGTCGGAATCTCAGACGAAGCCACCTCCGCCGCCGTCGGAATCTCGGACGAAGCCACCTCCGCCGCCGTCGGAATCTCGGTCGAAGTCTGGAATTCTTCGCCGCCGCCGTTGTCGCCTCCACTGCTACATGTCGCCGGATCTGGAAACTCCATTGAAGAGGTAGGAAGAAAGAAGAGGAAGAAGGAAGAGGAAGAAGACGAGAGGAAGAAGACGGCGAGCGAGAGGTAGAAGACAACGAGACGGCGCAGTGAAGTCGCGCCCAGGTAAATATAGGATTTTATTTTATTTTATTTTTTTTAAAAAAATATTTAAATATATAGTGAAATTTTTATTTTAAATTATTTATTAATTTAAAAAAATAATATTCAACCGATTTAGATATTTTATTTTTTAAAATAATTTCGAAAGCTGAACCGACTCAACCTTAATCCGGAAGTAAGCCGGATTCAACCTTTTTCAAAAAAACAAAAATTAACCTCAATTGAGCACATCCTAATTGCGCTCAAAAAAGGATGCGCCACCAGAAATTTCGGATACTAACATTCTATCCGAACATTTACCGTGGTCTGGGTTGATGCGAGTGTAAATTCATTCATCCACTAGTGTACGCAGAAGAAGCTAATGTAAAATGGCAGTTTGTTGCAGGTGGGGCCTTTGATGGAATTGGGGATCACGTGACAAAGATACTTTAATTTAAACATATCTATTCCAATTTCCAAATCCAATTATGTAAACACATATACCTGCTCACACGCCATCGCCAAACCCCCATTTTCATGAATCATGATGTACCCCATGTGATTGTGACCCCCCACACTTTATTTTTTTGTTTATTTAATTCATTCAATACTCTCTCTATATATTATTATTGTACGCCCAGCTCTGCATACATCAGGTCCCTTAATTAGCAGTTCCAAGAAACACAAGCAAGAAAGAATGAGGAAGAGTTCTCCATCAGTCCTTGCAATTTGCTTTCTTCTGCTCCTTCTCTTCGCCTCTCGTAATTACCAACTTCACAATTAATTTCTTATATTATAACATTATAATCAAGTTGCGTTGTTGTATTAATTTTGTATAATTCCTGTGTTGGGTGCAGAGGAGGGAGTAGAAGGGAAAAGAAGGGTGTGCCAGTCGCTGAGCCACGGCTTCAGGGGACCCTGCTTCCGCGACCACAACTGCGCCCTCATCTGCCGGAACGAGGCCTTCTCCGGCGGCCGCTGCCGCGGATTCCGCCGCCGTTGCTTCTGCACCAAGTTCTGCCATCCTGAGCCAGCCAGCTAGCTAGTTTCCCTTGTGTTGAAGTCGTATGAATCAATAATTAAGTAGCTACTCCTATTAATTAGCTTTGTCAATTTCTACTTCGCGCTTTTGTACGATTTCTTGCAGCGTACGCGGATTAACGCAATGAAATCTGTCTCTTCCTGAAATTGAGCTGGTTTGTAATTTATGTTAGTACATTGCAGTTTGCGTAGATGCAGCATTGCAAATGTTGTCTCTTCTCTTAAGAAGAGGGCTTTTTCCAAAAGGCTACAGCTAGGGTTTTCAAATTTCATCTTGATCTAGTATAAATACACGCATTTTCTTCGCATCCGTTTACATACATTCTAATCGAGTTTAACAAATTTGGAAAAAAATAAAGTGGAGAGGCTTCTCCGGCGGCGAATGCACCTTCTTGACCCGCCGCTGCTGCTGCAATGACTATTGATTATATGAATTATTATACTTGGGAGCATCGTTGTTGCTGTGATCTTTGTTGTCCTCTTCTTTCTGCTTTCTAGTGTGTCCTACTCAACCTCCAATGAAGTGTTATCTTCTCTTATTAAAAAATGTCTTAGATAAGAGTGGAATAGATTTGAATTATTACTCTCTCACTTAATAAATAAGTGCTTATAATTTTTAATTTTTTCAAAATATTTATTATTTTAGAATTTTAGCTAATTAATTATTGGTGAGTTACGAAATGTTATTAAGTTGTGTATATTGATATAATCTATGCAAATTCTCTTTATTAACTGGTTAAAAATAAAATGATTAATTATAAATGTTAAAAGAAAACTGTAATATTTTAACTTAATAATTGTGTTAAATTCTAAAATAACACTTATATTTCTCAAAAAAAAAAAACATATTTCTTAACATAATTCTTAACATAGAGGGTATTTTTAAATGGGAAAATTTAATTCAAAGTTTGAAACTAGTTTGATTCATGACCCTCTTTGTTTTGTGTTGGGTCGTAGCCCACTTCATTCCTTAGGCATGCAATTGCATTCTTGTCTTTCAACACAATCATGAAAAAAGCAACTATTTATAAACTCAATCATGCATGTAAAAACAAAATATAAAAAGTTACATTTATTCTTTTTTCCTGATCACACAAATCTTTTCATAGGCTTATAGAAATGAACACCACTATAGACAAATAAATGAATACAATCACATGAAAACATAAACCAACTTCAAATTGAAGAAGAAAAAGAACTGAAGACAAAACATAAACATTACACTATCATAATGCCATCCCCTTTCTACAAAACGCTCTCCAATCTTTTCTCAAATGGCATGGAAGAATTGAAGTTCACTTTGCTGCCCTGCAATTGCTCAAGCAAAAAACAAAGTAATTTCATTATCAGTCACCAACAAAGAATATGATATCATAGACACATAAAATTCTCAGTGCTTTTGTTACCTGTTTAAAGTTGCTTCTTGTGTTTGAGCCAGAGTTGGAGCTAGTACTACCCTGATCAGTATGACTCCAGTAACTCCCAACACTACCAATGATTGGCATATCATCCGGGTTCCGAATGGGCGATTTCCTAGGTGTCGAAGCTGCTGACATCAGCTTGATCTCTTCCATTGTCAATGCACCCAAAATAGGCCTATCCTCAAAATCCTTGGGCGAGCTGGTTCGTTCTGACCAACGCGAATTCCCCACAGAAGCCGAGCACGTCTTGCTCTTACTAGGAGGAGTAGTAGCAGCAGCTTCTTCAGATCCCACCGCCAGCCACGTGGAAAGACTCGCATCCACCGCTATTTCCTGATTCGAATTCTTGGATTTGACAGAATTCGGCTTCAGAATCGGCTCTTCAGTGTGTGGAATGTTGGATTGTTGGCTTGAAATCTTGTTCTCTTTTGCTTTGTTTTGAGATGCCAGCTTGGCTCTTGCCTTGATAGCTTTCCACTGGCTAAGATTCTCAACTGGATTCAGCACAGAATCAAAATTCTGCATCTTTTCAGCTTCAGCTTCATCTAATCCAGTTGCTTTGACTGGCATTGGACTGTTCACCTCCTTGTCACCTGTTTCAATGAACAGCTGCTTGTGCTTCCTTGAATCTACTGACAGAGAAAACAATGATTCAGAAGATTCCTGTTTAACCACCAAGTGATCATTATTTACTTCTTCATCATCATGATTATCATCATCATCGCTCAGATAAGAATCCAAGCCGCTCTCCTCATCTGAAACCAATTGATCAAATTCATCATCGCTGTCCCTGCAATCCTGGTATCTGTATCCATTAGGAGGGAACGAGAAGAGGCTTGATGATGAACTCGAATCCGAGTGACACTGACTCTTCTTCTTCTTCTCCTCCTCTCCCTCTCCCTTCTCTTCCTTTTCATCTTCATCCTTCTTCACCAAGAAATCACCTTCTTCAGATTCCTCTTCAGCAGCGAATCCCTCATAGATCTTGACATTCGGATCGAAAGTCACCTTCTTTCTTCCACTCAGGTTCAATTTCTCCCTCGGTACATCGCTAAACAACACAGAAATAAACAAACCCTAAATAAGGAAACAAAGGCTAGAAAAGGCCATGTCTTTGGCAACAATAGAAGACGACAAAGAGATAGAGAGAGGACTTACTCCTTGTTTGGAGGTGGCGATGACTCTACGGGATCCTGTTTGATGTCCGTGAGTTCAAGAGCTTCGAGAGCTTCATCTCTCTGCAGCTAAATTAGGAAAGTGCAGATACATGTACAAATCAGCATTCAAGAAATTAGAAGCAAAATTTCGTCGGATATGGAAAGAATATAATAGAAACTTACCAATTGATCCAATCGGGGAGCTTTCCTTCTAGGTTTGAGTGATCTTGGGGGCTTGGATTTGGGAAAACAAGTAGAGAAACAACCCATTGTTACAGGAGATTGCTTGCTGCTACTTGAGAGGGGGAGAAGGAGAGGATTTCAATTGTTAAGCGTTCATGGTTTTTGCAGAGAGAAACAGTGGGCATTTGGGGGAAAAAGAGAAAGAGGGGATGATTTTAGTTACAGAGGAAAAGAATATGACCGTTGGAGTCTCAGGGGACAGCGTGACCACTGTGAGCCGTTGCTGGTGAAGTTGGCCTTTTTTTTAATCCCACCTTTCTGAGCATCCTATGAATCCTCACTGTTCGTAAGCTTTATTATGTAGACTGGATTGGTTAATGGGCCGGGTAATTAAATCGCTAGAGTTGAGCTCAAGCCCAGCCCAGCCCAGGGAGAATGGTTACTTTGGTATAGTTTGTAAACGGACCAAGATTAATGACGAAAGGCCTCCCTCTTTTGTAGGTGAACAGGGTTATAATTCTCAATTTCTCACCATGAGCCTAGTTTTTGTATTAATCCAAAAGAAAAAGACATTTTATAAGTGATTATAACGCCTTCAGAAACTTTAATTATCATTGTCACTTACACTAAAACATGCAGCCTAGTATATATGAAATCACATCATTTGTAGTTCATACAAGAAGCTGGTCAGTGGTCGGCTTTTAAGCACAGTATATATAAGACCAGCGAAATCCAGTAAGCTAGACAGTCCTGTTATAACACTTCCTATCTACAATAGAGAAATAGATTACTCAATAAACTTAGTGAGCCAAACTAGGTGTATTGTGCAGTTGACAAATCAACTTTAGTGAGCTAGCACAAGAGGATGATACGACTACGAATCCATGGCAGGACTCGTATGGGCAGGCACAAGCTTGTAGTTGTAGACACTGCAATTGCAACAGATGGAAGTGTTCCACTCCAATAGTATTCACAATCATGGAAAGCTGTAAATTGTAATACGAATGCTTCTTCGGACAATAAGGAACTTACCTCAGAGAAGACAATTTCTTTTTCCTTCAGGTAAAAAAATAGAAAATGACTTGAAACACCAAAAAACATCTTACAACGAGAAGATGAGTAAAGGATTAAGTAATAGGGAAAAACTGCCAGTGTATATATGTTATCAAACACCATCTTTCTGTTACTGTCACCTCGTTAACATTTGGGACCATTCTTCTGCAGACAGAGAAACCTCTTCGGAACTGAAGACGTAAAAGCTACTACATCCTAAAACAACTGCTTGTTGCTTTGACTCGTACCTGGAAGCATGATATGAAATATTTTCATCTCCAGCCAAAACATTCTCTGATGAAGATGTTGAATGTCACTCAGCAGGACACAATTCAAGCAAAATCATCCAAACTGAGATTTACAGCCCTGTTTTCATCTCGTGTCGAGCATTAGAAAGGAATCCACATTCTTCTCATCAAGCACCTACAGTCAACGAGAAGATATTAAACTGAATAGGACAGGAGAATAATGTATTCTTGTCAACATATGCATGACAAATCATACCACTAGCTTGCCAAAGATTTCATGGGAAAGGTCAAATGACAGTTGTGTGTGAAATTAATAGCATTGATTACCACAAATACATCCATAAATCACAACAACCACCGGTTCTTATCCTTAGAAGACCCTAAATGAAGCATCAAGTAGAAAAAGAGAGAACAAGGGACAGAAATATACTCCTTAAAAATCCTTTCCACTTCATAAAATTAGAATATTACAAAAAATTGCCACAGATAGTGGTATAGGTTACTATTTTCCATCCAGAATTACCCTCAACTCATTGCAAGACTAACAGGATACAATTGTCAGAAAATAGCCATTAATAGGTCCAAAATAGAAATTTATCAAAGAGCTGTACATTTTAAGCAATATTCTTCAACTTGTGCTTCACATATCAGAAAAATATCTTTGGAGTAAAAAGGGTAGTAGCTTGTGCTTCACTTTGCAGAAATTCCTTAAAATTTGAGCTTCATATATCAGCTACAAGCAGCTTGTTAGTCTAAGAATGATGACAAAAAGCCACTAACTACATCCTATGCCCTATGGCTGATTGAGATATCTTGAACATAATAATTGTTCTTAAGCAAGTGAAGACAGATGTTTACACAATAGTTTAAGCTCAATGAGTACTACCATAGCTTAAAATGGAGCCTCAAGCGATTCATCCCAAACTTCTGCACTTCCATTGGAGGCATCCTCAACATCATCTTCCATCGAAAGCCTAATATACTCTCTGTGCGCAAATCGATCCCACTCAGTCAAGGTTGGATTCTCTCGCTCCTGTTAGCAACCAACACCTTAGGGAAATACAGAGTAATGTAATAATAGCATTCTATCAGAAAGCAGCCCAAATGCCAAACAAGTAGTTTCATTTACCTGACGTATAAGGAATGGATCACGCGTTTCAAAGGCCATGAACTTATTAAGATTGAACAGAATGTTGAAGACACTTCCTGAAAGTTTACTTCCCTTCACATCACGTAGAGTAATAGCACTATCATCCTGCAAGCATTGTCGACAGAGAACCCTTAAACAGTCCTGAAATATTGCACTGTGTATTGTGGCTAGACACTTCAAATATAGAGCCATTATATGCAAACACAAAATATCTCGCAACTTTTTTAAGAGAGATGTTTTTTCAAATTATGTGCACCAAAGCATATCATACATCAATTTTGAATCAGAGAGCCATAGCTGAAGCAGGATATCTACATAACTTTACAATCTATATAAGTATATATATATAGAAAGAGAGATTTGTCTGTCAAGTCTGTGGAGCAGTGCACAATCTCAGTAATACAGACTGCAACATCATACAGCAGTTAGCCCTCAGATCTTCCCCAACCAATATTTCCAAATCATTGTGGCATTTAAGTTATAAAAAATGCTGTACACGAGCAAATGCAAAGGTCCTACCATATCAAACAAACACACATCATTTAAACCCAAGGATGTAGACTAAACGAAAAGGGAATATTCGATATGAAACAAAGGGGGGTAAGGATATGAGAAGCAGCCTATAAATATAAGTCAACCTCGGGTTTTATCATGTCAATCATCTGACACAAGATATCTTCAAATAGCACAGCCTCTTGTGCCATGCACTCCATCCGATGCAACTGCTCCTCATAGAAGAATTGCATCTCATTACGGGTGAGGATGCCATTGCCATCCAAGTCAATGCATCTGAACCTGAGAAAGATATTTTGTGAAATGAGACATGCATATAGACTTGAGATACACTAGTAAGAGTTAAGGAAATCAACAGAAGTTAATGAGTTTCAAATAAGTCAACGCACGCAGACATACCCTAGACAATATTAATCCAACAACTTTGAAAAAATTTAAAAGTCCTCTAAACCTTGTCAGCAGGTAGATGAGTTCCAGCATTAAGTTCCAAAAGTAAACAATTTGTTGGTCCCTTTGAATGAAAAAAAAAACTTGATTGCCTCCCAGCTTGAAATTTGATTTATGTATGTTCATCTAATGGTTTTCCAGCAATATTAGCACTATATCACACTTTGCATAAAAGGAAAAAAGGGCTGATAAAAACCTCTGGATCACATTGGGATAAAAAAATGGTTTTAAGGTCTGCTATGTACATAAAGAGTCATTTTCAATAATATGATATCTGCAATTGCCATTCCAACAGGAGTTGATCAAAATAAAAACATTGCACTAAATATGCAACGTTTCAGACCTACCATACTTCCCCGATATGCAAACAAGCTCCCTATATGACTAAAACATTGTCATAAGGCTCTTCTCATGAGCCATTATACTAATAGAAGGGTAATGCAAACACCACAAGTTTTTCATATCACAGGCTACAAACTTTCAAACACATGAACAACTTCTTAATATCTATGGATCTACATAATTACAGTTACAGGAATACAACAGACGCCTCTACCAAGCTAATGATGAGTCATACCAGTATTCAAGGCTAGGTTCTGATGATTTGTCCTCTTCAGCAAGTATAAAATAGACAAAATCCTCATAACCCATCTTACCGTCCACAGCAGATGTAAACTTTCTAGGAACCTGAAGAAGGAATCAAATACACAAGAGGATTATGTTAAGGACATACACAGAAGGGGGAAATCAGTAGTTGCAACCACAGAAACAGAACATTGTATAATGATAGATGGACAACAATGCAAGAGTAACTCCCAAGAATATGAACCTGAGAGAATATTCTGTCCACAATCCTATATGTAAGAGCATGGTTCCCATATCTCATTAGATTCTCTTTGTCAATTAAGAGATCATGATCTGTGTCCAGCTCCCAAAACTTGCAATATATGACATAGAAGTGCTCATAGGAGAAGTACCTGTTTTAAGAAAAATAAGGGGAGCACACGTTGTAAAACATAATATATTGTAAAATATCATAAAAAAGGGACACTTTTTTAACGTAGAAGCAAGACATGGTGCATCTGACATAAGGGCTCATGTCTAGTTATACTCATGTGATGTATACTACAGCATAAGCCACATTTGAGTTCATGGGCATCCTCAGGATAACTATGGTTCATGTAATATAAGCGTGATGCATCTGTACCCCAAAAGACGTGACAAACTAACAGAAAGAAACAGAGAAAGAATCATAAGGCTGTTTTATTTGAATTCTAACCTTAGTACTTTGTTAATGTCTTCTTCTTCATCTGCATGCTGCAAAGCAGCAATTAAGTTGCCATGCTTAAGTTCCCTGAGGGTGAGACGACCATTTCCTGCTCTATTGATGTAGTAAAAAATTCTGTATATTACAGTTTCAGCTGCACAGAAGAACCATTCTCAATACTATCAGAACCCTAGAAGAGCTGTTTCCAGGGGATATAAGGGTACCTTTGTTGATGAAAAATATCAAGAACCATCAATCTTAACCAAGCAAACACCTATAGCACTAAAATGAAGGGAAATTGGAGGAAATGAAGAAAGATCCCTACAGAATCATACCATATCTCTCTTGAAACTCAGGTGTGCCCTGCAAGAACTCCAAACCCGGATGAGTTGCCAAAAGCTCACAAAGAACAGGCTTGAAGTCATCCTACGGTCGAAAAGTGAAGGTTGATTGTTAGGCCTCCACTTAGAAAGGGAAAAACATAAAATAGAGAAGAAATTTACCAACACAAGCCCACCCAACAAACAATCACCACAACCAGAAACACCACCTCAGAAGGAACATATTTAAGAATAACATAACCAACTCCAAGACATGAAAAAAAGTGTCCATCATATTACCAAATTTCTGAGTATACCTGACTTAGGTATCTACGATCTGGTTGCTTCAAGATTCTGAATATTTGCGTAGCTGTATCCATGGTCAAAATGTTTCCATTGACCCAATAATCAACAAATGCATCTCTACAAGAAATTAGTCAGCATAATAGACTATGTTATGCATCTCTACAAGAAATTTGTCACCAATAAATATATGAACCCGAATATGCAATACTGAAAGAAGACTGCAATAAAAATTCTAATATTACATTAAATTTGTCTGATCAAAGTATCATATCAAATTGACTCAAACACAATGACTTGCAGTCCTGAGTTTCTCTTAAGAAACAAAAAAAAAAAAGAGAAAAGACTACAGGAAAATTAGATGCTCTAGAAGAAGGAATTTTTTTTTGTTCTACTCCTTCAAATTCAGTAGTAGCATTCAATACCATCAAAGACCTCTGCACTGTTTTGCTCATCTTCTACAATCAATACTACATAATGTTCCATCTAGCTGTACATCGTATATTAGACTATTAGTAGGCCAAATCAGAACACGAAACTGCACGGGAGGATCATTACATGGTAACTTAATTAACATGTTAAAAAAGGATTTTAGATTTTTCAAAGTAAGTCTGAAATGATATTAGAATACAAACATCCAAAAACATCCAACTTTTATCAAATTAAAATATCTGATACCCAGAGCCAGAAGAACATCAAGTTTTTGGGCTGATTAAAAAATTGTGTCATATCAAATGCAAAAGAATGTGATCACAGAATATAAGAAGCATCCATTCATTCCATTGGTCTCAGAACACAGGTACAGTATATAATCCATTACAACTTAAGGTCATAAAATCATGCCACATCTAGCACCTATTGTGTTGTCTACAATAAAGACAATTAATTTGTAATTGTGGAATCCTCCTCTATCCTATAGCTGTATAGCAAGACACCAAATGCATGTTTTAGACTCCAAAGAAAGAATTATGCAATTCTTACACTTTATAATCAAGTTAAGAATTATGCAAACCTTTCATTTTATAATCAAGTTATCAGGTAATACCAAGACATCCCAATGACTCCACACAATGTTCACAATTCTACAAAAAAAAAGTATAGCGTTCAAACTTGTGATGGTTCAAAAAAAGATCCAGAAAAATATAGGTCAGGTGAATGTCTTGATATATTTTTAGCAAGACAAAAATGCAACCAGAACAATCATGCAGTTGGTACTCACCAAGATCCTTATTGAAACATATACAAATTGGTATACTGTCATGTAGGGAAGCAACATACCTGGTGACAAACCCAGTGCCGTTAGCATCAATTTTCCGGAAAATAACAGAGGAGAAGAATGTTGGGAGCTTGCAAATTTCCCTTGTAATGGCTTTAAATTCTGAAAGCAAGAAAAGTAACATCTTTCAGCTCTAGAGAAGTTCAAGATATAGTCATCAAGAAAGTCTCACCATTGATTTGCAGCCCATCTGTCTGACCATAGAAAAACTGATTTATTCTAAACAAGCATCGCTCTTTCAGTTCTTTTGTTGCAGGACATCCATTTTGAAAGTAGAACTGCAGAAAAGATATGAGAAGAACGATAATAGGCTTTAAGGAAGGTCCCTCACACAAAAAAATTAAGACCATGCCAGCCACATTGCACCAGAAGATACAGCAGCATAATTATCTTACTTGTGGTATTAACTCCTTCTTTAGCTCGCCCAGTACTTTCAGGGGAGATCCTAAAGAAGAAGGGCCAGCCCTCTGCTTCGTAATACGAGGTGAACCGGATGAACTTCTTGGTGAGAGTGGAGGCGTACTGCCGGCACGAAACATGGAAGGTATTGCGCTGCTAGAAGCATTTGGACTAGAAGTATTTCCTGGTACGTTCAACGGTACCCCTGCTTTTGCATCACTAACCAATGATTTCACCTGCACTTAGATTAGATAAATTTCTTAAGTGGAAATCATTTACAAAAATAGCACATGAAATTAACAAACAAATGAGGAAGAGGGACTGTGAACAGATAACAGAAAAAAAGCCTAACACCCTCAAAGAGAAGAGAAAGAAAACAATGACCACCAGAAACAACTTTGAGAAGTGATCAAACTATCTTCCAAAGAAGATCAAAATCCATTAAGTTTACACTTCAAAAACAACATTTTTTTTCTGAATTACTTTGTTATTAAGAAATTGCAACCTGTTTTGTTGTGCCTTTTAATGCTTTGGATTGTAATTAGCTGCTATTCGGATAAGGTTCAAGTACAAAGACTAGTTGTGAACAGAATTGACAATTTATGTGACTATTTAAAAAGAAATAAAAATTATATTAACACCCACATTTGTATTAAACTTCTGATGAAATGAAAAGGAAGGTCTACCAATTAGTTGGAAGATGACTATACGAAACATCATTCTTCAATTCTTTCCCCTTGAAGGACATTGTTAATATACAGTACATAATGTGGATCGATCAGTCTTAGAGTATGATTTCCCCTTAAAATAAAACCTGAATGGCATCACATGAAAGTACTAGATGAATCAATATCTCCAACTTCTACCCAAAATCCTGAAGTAAGAATGATCTTTTTTATATTCATCATTAATGAGAAACTTGCTTATGTACCAATCATAAGAAGGGTTCTAATGCTAAAACTTTAGGACCATTGACACTTAAAATCATTGTGAATCATTTGACAGACTTGAGAAGTCTGTGTTACATATTCCCTTACAAGAACACCTGAGATCCCAACATACTGAATCCATATCTGCATACCATATCAAACTTGGGCCTTGACAGAATGCTAACATTCATGCATGAATATAGGTAATTAGTAGTGGCCGAATTTACTTCATTCCACTCTTTAAAGCAAATGACAGCAGATTATTTATAGTAACCATAGAGCCACTAGTTTACAGACTAAGTAGTATACGTGTTGTCAAACGCAATTTCATTACTTGTATTTCCGTTAAAAGTCATTGGTCCAGTGCTGAGAGAAACCAGTACTTAAATTTATCAGATTAATAACACTACAAAAAGCGTCATGCTTAAGGCCCCGTGCTACACAATTTCATGGGATTGGGACACAATATATCCCCGTCATCAAAACTGAAACAATTAAGCGTAACAATGCTAATTAATACTGACATACTACTATGCCATAAATATAAACTAACACCAAATAAGAAAAATGTTAAAATCCAATAAAACACGACAATCCACCCATTAATTCCATAGTCTCCGTAATCTTATGACAAATACACACAGGGGAATTTCCTACAAGAATAAAACATACCAGTCGATTGGTATCGGAGAACGAAAGCCATTGTTCAAAAAGCTCCTGTGCAATATACGGATTTGATTTGACCGCCAAGGGTGATACCTCGGCAAGCTGTAACAGATCAGCATCCAAACACGATATATCTCCATTATCCATATCCATCTAAGCCAATTTTTTCTCTCCCTCACATCCACGGTAGACAAAATCAAATAACAACATGCAAAGAGATAAGCCCCAGATCTCTCCTTCGCCACGCACGAAGCTAAGCCTCCTCCGATCAGTGAAACCCTAGGTGTAGAAAAGTCGGCCAGGGAAATCGAAATTCTGCAACTCTCCCGTGGATCGCTTCTGGTATCAAACGAAATTGGTGATCAACTTAAGCTAAAATTAAGATCCATACTCGAAAGGTTCCGTTTCTTCCGACAGTGCAGGAAATCAACAGTTGGAAAAAATCAATTATTTTTTTTTACAGATCTCCAAACAATGGGAAAATTGAGCTGTGAATCTGAGAGAGAGAAAGAGAATTAGAGATCGGAGTCAATTTGGAGGGAGAGGATGAATGGGGATTGGAGGCCTCGAAATCGGAGCCCCTAAGAATGTGCGAGAGAGGTACGTACAGCAGATCGAAGAATGAGAAAGGCAGAGAGCGCGCGCGAGAGCTGAAGGGAATTGCCTGAACACATGAGACACGTCACACATTCTTTCTTCTTTCTAAAATAGAAGTATAAGTACATAATCTATTAATTTAATCATCTATTTATTCGTTTTTTAATTATCCATTAAATGACAATCTTAGCATTTTAAATAAGAAAAATAATCAAAAATAACTCCAGCTTTTAGTAGGCAATCAAAAATAATTTTGCTTTTCAAATCAACTACAATAATCCTAACTATCTTCTCATAAATAAATAAAAATTCAGATAAATTTTTCGATTGCAATCTCAGTTGATTTGATGATGTGAATTCGTAATATTACGAAGGAAAATTATTTACAGTGTCCAACGAAGAGACATAAAGTACATGTCATTGAATTAACAGAATTTCAACTGAAAAAATCATTTATACTAGATGGTTGAACGTGCTTCACACGTGTTAGGATATATTATTGTTTTGTTTTTTATAATATATAAATAATAAGTTTGGTATATTTTTTTTTGCTTCATAAACCGTCGTTTGTTTTTTTGCACACAATTTAGCATCTACTCTATTAACGATTTGTGATTAAATATTTAGTTTGTAAGTATGCTTAATACTGAATAGAGTATTTAATTTTATTTGTTAAAAATGGTTTATCTTTATATCGATGATTTTATGATAATTTTGCTAAAGTACTTATGTTATGTACTTTAAATAAGGAGTAATTTATTTTATTGTACAATAAAAGACATTAAAAGTTGAACTGTTTGTAACACCCCCAAATATATAACCTTAAAGGCATTACCGCCAGTGACCTCAGACGTTCTGTCCGATGTCACCCAAGGCTTTATCAGTTGATATAAATCATCAAACAACAATTATGATACAAAATATCATAACTTTCATTTAAACCAAAGTCTCGGAATTACAACATAATTCCAAACATAGCAAAAATACAGCGGAAGTCTTTACACAAAACATATTTAACACAACGGAAGTCTTTAAATAACCATCAAAAGGGTCTTGATCGCAATGATCATCCGCCAAGGATCTCAACCTGAATAAACTTATCAAAAACACCGTTTGCCTTCATAGTCGTTCTAGCCTTCACAGGACGACAACTTATCTGATGTGCCGAATTGAACGGATGACACCAGCCAACCATGCAGAGAACAATTACGGTTGTTTAGTCTAATGAAAGACTAAGCAAGGGTACAAAGCAGAGTGGTTCGAAGTAGTCGTATTAGGTTAGACCTATCGTTTCTCGAATCAAAACTGATAACGATAGTCAACCATCATACTTCTACTAGAATACATGAAAAGACATGATCAAGAGAAGATTCTGGAAACCGAGTCTCACAACAATCAATCCCAAAAGAAGACTCCAACGAAATGAGCCTTATCGGAAACATGACAAATGTTGGGAAACATTAATAATTACACACAAGCGTTCAAAACAACTCGGTTCACGACCAACCTCACCGCCCAATGCGAATCCAGATTGGAAAGAGAACTTTACTTTGATCAAAGTCAAGACGAGCTTTCCTAGCTGCACTACTCGCCCAAAGGGTATATTAATCATGTGCAACAACGGCACTTATCTTATTAAATTCCAAAACGCGCATCACATTATAAGCTTTTAAAATCTCATCCACATGGGATAAAGAGATACCGTCGGGAACTAAATCCCTAAGACGGAGTTGACTCGGGAACTAAATCCCTAAAGTCGAATCGGGAACTAAATCCCAAACAACGGAGTCGGGAACTAAATCCCTAAAAGCGGCACCAGTTGTGTGCATAAACCCTGAGTAAGGGTATGGTCAAGACCAGAGAAGGATGGTAGGAACTAAATCCTAACCATCAGGTTATCAAGAAACGACTAGCACTTGCAATGAGATACACAGTAGCGTTCCTATGGATACTCGTGCTAACTAAACAGTTCAACACAATAATAATTCACAACAAAGTCATCGCGGGCCAATAACAGATAAAATAGCGTTGTTCTAACACATATACAACCTATAATAATATATGTAATTAATCATATAAATATATATAATAGCGTTGTTCTAGCAGATATACAACCTATCATAATATCACATTTTAATCATATCATTTAACAAAACTGTTTCCAACGCAAACAGTAAATCATCCCAAATTAATTAACAACTAAACAATTGATAATTAATTGAAATATGGAATGATGAGCAAGAGCGAACCGTCACTTGCCTTAGATCCGACGAGAGCTTGAACAAAGCTTAGAGATGACGGGTTTCTGGGTCAGAAGCAGGGACATATCTTGAATACCAGATCCCTATGAAACGACCCATAACGAGATCCTAAGTTAGATTTGATATCCACATATACGAATCTAAAAGAATACGAAAGAATCGAAGGAAGCCAAGCCTCGCCCAAGACCACACACCCAAGAACACACAACACGGACCCAGCTCACCGCGGGTGCGGTGGGGCTCTTGCCGCGGGTGCGGTGGGATCTCAGAGGCAAAGGAGCTTCAGCGACAACGGGGGAAACTTACCACTTTCGATTCGTTTGCCTTCGATTCGATTGTGGTTCAATCTCCAAACACCTTAAACCTTCAAACACCACTTGAGGGCACATAAACCACTCAAAGGGAACTCCGGCGACAACTCCGGCGAAGCTTGCAAGCTTAGTCAATAATGGAGTTTGGGAGAAAAACAGAGGAGGAAGAAGATGATGCTTCAGCTGTGGCTTCTCCTCCACGAATGCCTTTCTTTTATAGGCCAAGCAATAGCCACTTGCAAGGGAACCAGATGGGATGGCTAGGCGAGCTAGGCCTGACGACCGGCGCCACTTGCAGGAGCAGAGGGAAGACGATAACGTTCAGAAATATCTCGCCGCGGGGTGCGGCAGGGTGCGGTGGCCGACTCCACAATTGGCCTTCACCGCGGGTGCGGCAAGGGTGCGGCCAAGGCCAATTCTGTCCCTTTTTGTCCGTTTTACCATTGGGTTAATTATATTAACTCCGGGTTAAATATATTCGTACACGAACGACTATTTAACCCTGAAAATACGTCAACTGTATCTTATATTACTCAGAAAAATTATTAGAGAGATCAAACATATTACCGAATGTCCGAGCTTCTCTGAATTTGATCTGACTTGAATTACGGGAGTTGGAAAATTTCCAAAATACTATAAAAATGAGGGATATTACATTGTTTATAATATCAAATTAGCAAAATAAATTTTATAAATTTGACCATAGTTTAATTAATGGCAGAAACTTAAATAAAATAAAGATGATAATATATGATCATTTTTCTAAATATATGAAAATGATATTTTTCTATTGAATATTAACATTTATCAAAATAGACCCTATGGTCAAATTATTTACAGTGTCCAACGAAGAGACATAAATTACTCCTTATTTTGATGATGTGAATTCGTAATATTACGAAGGAAAATTATTTACAGTGTCCAACGAAGAGACATAAAGTACATGTCATTGAATTAACAGAATTTCAACCGAAAAAAATCATTTATACTAGATGGTTGAACGTGCTTCGCACGTGTTAGGATATATTATTGTTTTGTTTTTTTATAATATATAAATAATAAATTTGCATTAGTGTGTATTTTTTTTTTTGCTTCATAAACCGTTGTTTGTTTTTTTTGCACACAATTTAGCATCTACTCTATTAACGATTTGTGATTGAATATTTAGTTTGTAAGTATGCCTAATACTGAATAGAGTATTTAATTTTATTTGTTAAAAATGGTTTATCTTTATATCGATGATTTTATGATAATTTTGCTAAAGTACTTATGTTATGTACTTTAAATAAGGAGTAATTTATTTTATTGTACAATAAAAGACATTAAAAGTTGAACTTTTTATAATATCAAATTAGCAAAATAAATTTTATAAATTTGACCATAGTTTAATTAATGGAAGAAACTTAAATAAAATAAAGATGATAATATATGATCATTTTTCTAAATATATGAAAATGATATTTTTCTATTGAATATTAACATTTATCAAATTAGACCCTAAATCGTACGTTTTAACTTATAATATCATAAAAAGTAATTTATCATATTTTCTATATTAATAAAATCTAATATTTTGTTATTGTATGAGATGTTCTTTCATCTTCCCTTGAATAGGGACATTTATAATCTAACATTACATGTATATATCTCCTATTTTCATAATATCTAATTTTGTTATTTGCATATACAAAGATATTATTTCATCTTCTATTTGTTAAATAGGGTAATTATTTGTCAAAAATGTTAACTTAAATCTAATTTTGTTATTTACATAAAGATATTCTTTCATCTTTTATATCTTAAATAAGGTAATTTATTGTAACAAAATGCTAAATTTTTTATGTTATATATATTATTTTTAGTTGAATTAAAAGTTGAAATAACTTTTTTATCTACACATAATATTGTTTTTAGTAATTTTATTTTACATTATTAGATAAATAGTATATTGTTTCTTTTGGTCCGAAGTAAGTAGTATATTGTTTAATTACAAAATAATATTTAATGATCTTAATCATAAACATATTTCTACTAATCTATTTATCTATCTATCTATATTCTGTCTATATACACGATTTCTATTTCACGCACCGGCAAAATTTTTATTTCACGCACGGGTTGATACGTGACGCCTGGTGTGATATGGCACGTGACGCCTGGGAGAAGTTGGTCCGTGACGTGTGGGTGTTGTTGGTGCGTGACGGCCAGGTGATGTTGGTCTGTGACGGACGGTTTGGGAGGATGTGTGACGGCTGGGTGATGTTGGTCCGTGACGGACGGTTTGGACGGATGCGTGACGGATGGATCAAGCACCAGAAAATTGAATGTAACTTGTCCCCACCTAACTACATTAACTACCATCACATCTTTTCTTTCAACATTACGTCACATTAAACCCTAAACCACTCTTCCCTTTCTCTCCCACAAACTCTTCCCTTTCCCTCCCACAAAACAAAACTTTCATCTCCATCATCTACCAAGAGTCAATCCATGGCAAATGAAGATGCTTTTTCCAACTTCAATGGTGGAAAAGATCTTGCATCCCAATACATTTACAATGAGGTATGTATTTTAAGCTTTTACATTACGTATTAGTAAAAGTTAAGATTTTTATGGTTTATTCTTGTGAATGTATGTGATTAAGTTGTTCTTATTCCAAAATAAACACTTTCTTAACGTAATTTCAATAGTTGTGATTATATGTTCATAAAATTTTGATCTTTGATCAATGTGTACTAAAAAGTTATAGACTTTGTGTGAAAAAACTGCATGTTTGAGTATTGAGTGATGTTATGTTGTGCAAAACTGTCGCCTTTGTTCGATTCTGTTTTTTGAATCAAAATTGTACGTGACGCATGGATTCTATTGGGGCGTGACGCATGGCTTCATTTGGGACGTGACGTCTGGAATGGTTTGGGGCGTGACGCTTGAGTGTTGTTCATGCGTGACGGATGGCCTTTGTCTGGGCGTCACGTATGATTTTGTTGGACATAACTGAATACTTTGCTAATTTGATGTTGTTACTTCAATAGGAGAATAAGTTAGTGTACAACAGTTTTAACAATCTGTCCCTAAGTGATGAACCACCGTCCTTCTCACTTGGGTTGGATGGCGAACCTATGCCGCCTCAACTGCCTTGTTTGCCGGGAATAGAATGTTTTGCTCAAAGTGGAATTCCATCTGTAAGGTGGCAAGCTCCACCTAAGTTTGGGTTGCCGACGTTACACACACAACCGAAATTATATTTTCATACATCTGAGGAAGTAATTGTTTCAGAAGATTATTCTGAGAAGTTTAGCACATGTGAAGTATTCTGCTCCAGAGATGATGCAATTAAAAGGGCTAGACAGATTGCCTTTGAAAATCACTTCTGCCTCACTATTGGTCGGGATAGAAACCTTGGTGGAGGAAGCCTTCGAAAGTCATGGTTGCTGTGTGAAAAAGCGGGGATTTACATTCCTAAAGATGAAAACAAAGTAAGTGAAAGAACAAGGAGCAAAAAATGTAATTGTCCCTTCAGATTGTTATGTCGAGAAAATCCTAAGGACTCATATACAATCAAGGTAGTTGTTGGTACCCACAACCATATCATTGGTGATGGCTTGTACGGGCATGCAGTTGCTGGAAGGTTGACACCGGAGCAGAAGAAGTTGGTTAAGGTAATGACAGAAAATCATAGTAAGCCATCGAAGATTGCAACAACACTTAACCAGGACCCGAACAACTGTACTAAAATGCATCAGATTTACAATGAAGTGTACAATGTTCGACATAGTGGGATGGAAGGAAGAACCGTGGTCCAAGAGTTCTTCCATAAGTACAAGGAGAAAAACTACTTTGTGGAGCATAGGTCGGATCAAAAGACGAATAAGATCACCGATATTTTCTTTGCCAGTCCAGATTCCATGAAACTCCTAAAGGCATTTTCGTACGTCCTTTTACTAGACTCCACATACAGCACTAACAGGTTAGTATAACACATCTACTTGCTACATCTATTTTAACTTGTGTTTATTTATTATGCATGACAAATATTCTTGTGCATGTATGACTTGCCTTTTCTCGAAATAATAGGAGTCACGTCTACATGGAAGAATTATAATGTGGCAGGGGCGTTTCTACAGCAAGAGAAAGAAGACAACTACGTGTGGGCCGCACAACAACTTTTTAAAATGTGCTCAAAGTGTCAAGTAACACCGACATGCCTAGTGACAGATCGTGAAAAGGCCTTAATTCACGTAGCCATAGGGCTGCCAGTCAACCTACACAAAAAATGGTGCAATTACACAATTATAATACATAAATATGAGAAATAAACTACGTGACGGATGATACTTACATGCCTAGCTTGCATTAAATCCAACTCTTCCCTTTAGTTTCTTCTATGCCTACTAGGAGTTTGCACAGGGTGCCATCGGCTCGCATATGGCACATCATCGTCGAAGGAGGGATTCGCTTGTGGGCGAAAGCTAGGAAAGTACTGATAGATCCAAGTCTGTACATAAGTGTACAACAACAAATATATCAACCTAGCTTATACAATAATTTGTAATTAAATTATATAAAAACAATATGCAACAAAATTCTTACTAACAACAAGGTGTAGCAGGTGGACATCTGACGACATTCATGTCGTGAACACTCGCCCAATGACCGATACATGAATGCCAATGCGCCAGAACCCCAAGAAAGATTGGAAGTATTACCAATGTTACTCACGAAGGTCACATAAGGAATGGGCAGCATGTGTTGGGACTTGTCTGGAAAGAGGGTCGAGGCCATCAGGTATCACAAATAACCAGACGCGATCTCCTCATCTTCTAGATCATGGGTCAAGCAGTGGGTTTTCAGAGCGTCTGCACTGACACCACTTCTAGCCATTTCTGGAGTCAAGGAAAAGAATTGTATTGCCTTCAGCGCTTGTTGATTGTACAACTCATTTTTTGCCTTGAAGCGATCCTCGAGAGGAAGTCCCATTCTTTGTCCTTCAATATGGAGGCCCAGAATCATATACACATCCAGGAGAGTGATTGTCATCTCTCCAAATGGCATATGAAATGAATTTGTTTCTGGCTGCCATCGCTCCAGAAATGCTGAAATCAACGACTGATCTACATAATTGTACAACAGGTCCTACAAATGAGTTAAGCCGCTGCTTATGGCATGATCGCACCATGCATACTCATCGTCAAGCTTCCATTTTCGTAGCTGCTCTTGTCTGAGCTGAAACGTGAGAGTTGGTCGCTCCTATAAAAAGAATATGTTAGATACATAAAAAAACAATAGTTGAATAATAGACTCAAGTTTTGATAACTTATAATGCCCTGATAAATGAAATATGCAGTGTGGGCCGTGAAACTAAACAGCAGATCTGGGATCACCGGACCTCCCGGTACAGGTCCTACCAACTTCGGTTCGATAGCATTCCGACCTCTAACCCTAGGCCTTCTAATTTGTGTAGGTTCAGCCTGTTCATGCGCCTGTTCCTGCGCTGGTTCCTCGACATGAGGCTGTTGACCATGCCAATATGCTTGCCCACCCATACCTCCTGATCACATGGGCCAATCACTAGTATGCTCAGCTGCAGGAGGTACATACCAAGCACTCTCCTGCTGAGCTGCAGGAAATACAGACCATGTCGGTTCCTATAAAACAAATTATTAGTACAAAGTATTAAAATAACCGACAGTTTAAGAATATGTATAGTTACTTACCACATTCGAGGTATTTTGGTATAAAGGTGGATCATTCATGTGCGTGTTGTCCAGTGTCGGGTCTTCATGCACAGATGATGCAGGAGGGTCACGACTCGTACTCGGTCCTGCTTCGTCATTGTTTTTTGATTTCTTGGCCATCGGCCTCCTCCTTCGATATACGTTTACTTGTTCCTGATCTTGCTCCTCACGTAGAGCGGTCCACCGTCTGTGACGTGCAGATCTCGTTTGGTTGTCCATCTGAAATAGAAAAAAACAAAAATTTAAGGAGATCAACAACAATAACAACAACCAAAACAACAACAATAACAACACCCTGAACCAAAACAACAACAATATCAATAACAACAACATCAACTAATACAACAACAACAAACAAGACAACAAAAACAACAACTCTGGCAAGTCGTCCGTCACGCATAGGGTCACTTGGCCCGTGACGGACGACATCAACCCGAGCGTGACAGATGAGCTCTGGCCAGGCGTCACGGATGAGCTCAGGCCAGGCGTCATGGCCCAGATCTAGGTAACAACCCTCACAGATCCAGATATATGGCCAAAATTCGTAAATATACATGTCCAAATGTCCATATCTAAATGTCCATAGCAATTTTATAGATCGGTTTGTGCAGATCTAAATGTCCAAATCTAACCCTATACAAGTAATTACAAATTGAAAAAAATTCTAAATTCATCTAACAACTTCAATAATTTTAACATAATTGAATTAAGGTAAGATTAAGTTGAAATTTAACTAACCTTGATCGTGACGAGCCACTCCAGTCGAAACGTGACGGATCGTCCTTGGGAGCAAACTTGGGAACGAAAGCAAATGAGAGAATGAGAGTCGGGGGAGACGAAGCCGCTGCTTTATAGCAGCGACTTCGTCCGTGACAGGTGGTCCCGGTTTGGTCGTCACGGGTGGGATACTTTGGCTCGTCACGGATGGGAGCATTTGGCTCGTCACGGGTGGGAGAATCTGGCTCGTCACGGGTGGGATGCTTTGGGGCATCACGTATCAACCAGTGCGTGAAATAAAAAATTTATCCGTGCGTGAATTAGCAATGGCCTCTATATATATAGGGTCCGTTCAGTTACAATGGTACTAAGTGAGTGGAAGGAGGCATTTTCACTCCCACTTTATATCCATTTTCTTTTAACTTTAGCAAATAAAAAACCAATATGATTCCTTAACTTTAGCAAATAAAAAATCAATACGATTCCTTAACTTTAGCAAATAAAAAACCTTAACAAAAATTAGCAACCATCAGAACATCTCGAAGTGAATTCCTAACTAGGTTAAAGTACCGTAATCTTGGACAAACTGCATGGTTTGCATGTTTTTATTTTTTCATAAATTTTGCTAATTAAATAATAGATATATATATAGTTGATCTAAATCTATTATTTTATACTTATTCTATGTTTTGTTAGTACTATTTAATTGTTTTTTCAGCGAAAAAGTATTGTTTAGTAGTTTTATTTTATTCCTACAATTTATTTATATCGATCTTTCGAGCAATGATTTGATTTTGTGGCATATAATTTTAATATCCATTACGTTTTTGATGTAATTTTATTTAATTATATTTAACACGAAAATCACTTTCAAAAGTGTATTTTCAAAATCATAAGATAATTAACATTAATTTTAGATATGCTAAATAAAAAATATACTAACCACCAAACAAGATTTAGATAATTAATAATTATATTTAACACAATAATAAAACAAGCAAGATACTAACCACCAATATTTTTTATTTTACGAGCTATGCGTGTTACAGGTCCCTAAATTTGAACATAAAGTCTCATATTTGATTTTTATTTTTATTTCTACCATCTATATGGTTATAGGTCCTCAATCCAAATTAAGTTCCAAGTCCGTGCTTTTAAATATCTTATATGTTTTATAATTATACTTAATAAAAAAGTACATTTTTTTTTATAACTTATTACTCCCTCTGTTAAGTTTTAATTGACGTTCTAGGCTTAAGTCCTTGTTAAGTTTTAATTGTCGTTTTAGACTTTTGTATCTATTTTTTTCATATTTACCCTCATGCTAAGTAATTTTTCTATTTTTATTTTTTGGGTTCTCAATTTTTTATTCATTGCTTTCCCATTTTCTAGGAGAAATGTAACAAGATGAGATTTTCTTTTATTTTTCTGTGAAATTTCATGAGCAGTAATAAAAAAATAATTAGTCACTAATTATAAGGGTAATATGAAAAAATAATTAATTTCTTATTTTGTCTGAAATTTGCCAGAACGTTAATTAAAACTTAACGGAGGGAGTATTTTTTAATAATTAATGAAATTATATTATAAATAATTTATAACCCTAACCCGTACATGGTACAGACACTATACTAGTTACTATCTAACCATTATCCTAGCCAACGTAGTTCATAAATCTTAATTTCTTTAGCTAATTTCTCATAACAATATGCCAAAATTCAAAATAACAAATTCTCTTAACAATCCCGCTA
Organism: Rheum nobile; assembly: GCA_027886185.1. Classification (NCBI taxonomy): domain Eukaryota; kingdom Viridiplantae; phylum Streptophyta; class Magnoliopsida; order Caryophyllales; family Polygonaceae; genus Rheum; species Rheum nobile. The sequence continues at coordinate 1,646,164 of WOAB01000236.1, read as the reverse complement.
CAATATCATCAAACTTTTTATGCGAAAAAATAGACTAGATTTAAATAAATCAGATCATATTATGACCAACTGCAGAAGAAAATATATATTTGTCATTAAAACACGCATTCTAATTTATTCGGTCATGTCTTTATAAAAACATTATATTTTTATAAAATATTTCTTTCTTTCATTTTACATTTTTAGACTCAAATTTTAAAATATAAAAACTAGTTTTTTGTCAAAATATATATTATAAATAAAAAGCCTTTATATATATATATATTAAATTAAACCTAAATAGCTCATTTATAAATATATCGGAAAAGGAAAAGGAATTGAGTGAAAATTTGTACTTTATTTGAGGGGCAGAATTGTCAAGCTATATGGAGGGTTGTTTTATCATGCAGCCCAAGCATGAGTATGGATTACAAAGATCTAAACCTAATCGGATCGTAAATATTTATTCGGTCATGTCTTTATAAAAATATTATTATTTATAATATTTATTTATTTCATTTCACATTTCCAGACTCAAATTTTAAAATATAAAAACTAGTATTTATCAAAATATATATAAGTTAAAAAAAACTTTATAAATATATACGTTAAACAAAACCTAAATAGCTCATTTATAAGTATATCATAAAAGAAAAAAAGGAATTGAGTGAAAATTTATATTTTATTTGAGGGACAAAATTGTATAAGTTATATGGTGGAGGGTAGGGCCGTAAATTACATGTGGATGACCGACTCACATGAAAAAACCCGATGGTTATATAGATGATCACCCGAAATAAATCAATTGACGGATAGTTGGTGGATTGGGTGAAACAGATGACAGGTGAGTAATGTAAATCTCACCCATCACCCCATCCAACTCACCCATCCATTCTCCCATACAAATTCTAGTTCTAATTCTATTTTATTATAATGCAATTTTTTTTTTGTTTATTTAAGTTTAGAACTTGAATATTTCTTGACTATTTTCTAATAACATTCATCAAATCTTATAGTTAGAACAACTATTTTCATATATTAAAAAAAATGCACTTCTTTATGTATTGTATCACATTTAAATAATCATAAAAATGTTATGCGATGACCCGACCCACTGAATCACGTGTGAGTAAGGATGAGCATCGGTCTAAACCCGGACCGGAACTTGAAAAATGATGGACCGGACCAGAAATATCTAGACCGGATTTGGACCGGTTTATATCATTGCACTAGAGGAACATGAAAAACCCCCATCAAATCTAAATATAATTTTGCATAGATGATAAAACATGACACTTACAATGTCATGTCATTGTGCCATAGTTTGCATGCAACTTGTTAATAACATAAAACATATAACTTGCATAAAATTTTGGTGGAGAGGAGAGGTGTGTCACATAAAATTTTAGGGTTTTTTAATAAACCGGGCCAGACCGGACCGAACTGGTATTTAGCCCGGACCGGACCCGAAAATTCTAAATTTCTGGACCGGACCGGTCCAAATTTCCGGTCTGGCCCGGAATTTGCTCAACCCTACGTGTGAGTGATAGATGGATCGGATGCGAGTGAAACATTTCGTGAGTGACGGGTGGGTCGAGTGGAGCATATAGCTTCACAAGTCGGGTGATGAAATGACTCCACCTATCTATCACCTGACTCGTTTCCATCCCCAATGGAGGACTATTTTATCATGCGACCCAAGCAGGGAATAGAGATGTTCAAACGGTCCAGACCGGACTAGACCGATGAACCATAAACATTGAAACACTCTGACCGTGGATCAGTCTGGTCTACTGTTCAGTTCGGTATGATCTCATGCCGTAATGGACCGTTTTTATTTTTGCCTAATATTTTTTTATTAAAATATTGAAATAAAAGTGATCATATAATAATTTATTTAATGTTTAAGGTTTCGTTCGACATAACTTTTTTGCACATTAGCGGAACTTAAATTTTTTTCATCTTATTATTGAGTGTTTGACAAAAAATTATTCATCTAGCTTAAAAAACTTATTGTAGATGAATGTAGCTTAATTTTGTTGATTTTTTAATGTGACCCCCAACTTTATGGAAGCTTAATTAATTTTTTTTACCCACTTGTGCCCTTAAATGAACACATAAAATAGCTCGTCACTATCATTATGAAATTATATAAACAATTGTATCATGAAATTATGTACAAAGTTTTATCAGTAGTACGTATCTCCTCATATTAGACTTAATTTTATGAAAAACTTAGTATTAATTACACTTGATAATTTATTGATCTATAAAAGCTCCAATTTTTAAATCAACATGCAACCATGAAATCGGAAAAGGGAGCAATAGATTGAAACCAGAACTATATATAGTTAGATTTAATTAGCCATATACATATGGATGATTTAAAGTGAAACTATATCAGCGTTGACGTCTATGAAGATGTTGATATGTGAGAGATGAGGAGACGACAATATAAAATATAGGGTTAAAAAATATTCACATGGATCAAAATATAACATTATTTGTATATGCGCCAAAATATAGATGTATTATCATACCCTTTTTTATAATTTTATTGCTATTATTTAAAAATTCAGCTCGTAATAACGAACATTCAACTAACTTCTAGAGAAAAATTAAGCTAATGAATTCAATTGCAGCTCCATCTACTTATCCAATTTCAGTTCTAATTTCAGCTCAATAGGTCGAACATAGTCTAAATCTAAACTAAACAGTAAAATAAATCTACTTAAGATTAAATAAAATATATTGATTATAATAAAAACATATTACGCCATTATATTCAAGCATAAATTTACAAACTTGAACCGAATCATAACCCATAACATATTAGCAATACACTGAAGGAGTTTTACGTAACTTTGTCTTTGCGTACTCCCAACTACTACCCAACCCAACAAAGCAAACCCAGAAAAAAAAGTTTCTCTATCCTTCCTCACCTCCTCACACGCGGAAACCACCACCGGGGGCCAAAGTCTTCCAATTTATCCCAACAATTTTTCTTGTATATAAAATTCAAGAATCTGTGGGCAGTTTTTTCTTCATCTCCCTTCTCCAACCCGGATTGGATTTCCAAAGCTTTTATTTTATCCTGCAAAGACCGTTTGCAAGAATATAATTACCCAACCAAAATTAATAAACATAAAAATAAAATAAATCGAGGGGCGAGCAATTTCTGATTATGAGATGAGATAGGTATACTCAAAACTCAATGCTGTTTTTTGGTGTTGGACAACCTCTGATCAGCACAAATTGATTGCCGTCCATTGCTAGGGTTTTCAGGCGATTAGGTTTTCTGATTCCTGTACGAGTAAAATTTTGGCCTCTTTCCATAAATCTCTTGCAGAAACACAACTGTCACATGCCAATACCCTTATTTTAGAGCAAAGGTGAATTGTTCCTCTACCAACTGCTGAAAAATTAATCCGTACATTATGAACTCGTAGTTAGATCTGACAATTTTGCTTCTAGTTTCTGGATTATCCCCTTCTGCTTTGAGACTTGTGATTAGGGTTAGATCTGGTATTTTTGAGATATTTTTGTATGTGCGGTTGATCTTTCTTCTTCTCCCTCTCTTTGGGGGATTTTGTTGAGTGTGAATTCTTGTTTCTTGGACTCTCTTCTTTCTTTCTTGGAAAAATAATAATAATATTTATCTAAGACATCAAGGATTTAGGTTTTCAGGTTCTGTGATTGCAGGAGTGCAAGTCTTGGCTTTCCTACCTCCTAGTAATACGGTAGCTCAATGATCCCGTGAGCTTGGTTTGGTCAACCCCAAGATCAAGATTGTGTGAGTCCAAATTCTTGATTCCAAGTCTTCTCGTCTGTTTCTGCACTGAGATTTGATGTTTAGTTGGTCATCTAATCTGGAAAATCTGACAAATATTTCATGAATTTACAGTTCTATAGTGTAATTGATGATTTATATATGCAGTTTATCATAAATAAATTCATATAATTCCCTACAGCTGATGATTTGAAGGCTGTTATGCAGTTTTCTTGGAAATCCACATGCAATATTATTAAATTAAGAAATTCCTGTATTTTGCTAGCACCAAATATTAGGTGCATGCGTCTGATCGAAAGTGTAAAACAGTTTCATCTTAGGTTGGAAGTAGCCGGAAGTAATCAAATGATAATTTGTAGTTGGCGTCTTGGCGAATGCCCTGGGGTTGTTGTTTTGCCTGAAAATTTATTTGCTTGATGAAACTCATTCGAAGTCATTCAATAACAGTTTATCTATCTGTCTAGTGTGTGCAAAAGCACCTGTACAAGGATATAGTCTAATCATTGACATTTGACAATTACCCCTCTTAGATCCATCTGCCTGTCCTTGCATCGTTTCCCTTGATTTCTAGATGTGGCCTTTGAATGTTGTGAGATCTAGAGGGTTTGAAATTAGTGATGTGATTTGAGCATCTTCATATGTACATATTCTTGGAAGTTGCATTTCCACTTAAATTAACATTTCAGGTCTGAGATGTTATGATTCCATGTATTTCAGTTAATGATACAATTATATCTTCTACATATTGGCCATTTCTTGTATGATTAATTTTCTTGCACTATATTCTTTCCTGCAGTAAGAATGGGGACAGAACTATTAAGTAATTGCATTAAAGAAGAAGATATGGACTTTCCGGCAGTTCCACCGGGATTCGAATCATTTACATCTTTCAAATTGATCAAGGTAGAAAAGACCGAGAGAGAGGCCAGTAGTTCAGTTCCTCCCTGTCTTTCTCAGCAATCAGTCCACATCAAAACAGAGTCTGATCAAGATGATGCTAGAAAGATCACAAAGTCCCTTAGACGTAGACCTTGGATCAATTATGGTCAATTTCATAACAAATCTGATGATGAATGTGATTCTGAGCAGCTTGATCAAGTGAGTTATATTTTGGTCCTGCATTTTATAAATTGTCTGTTGAAATAGTAATTGATGTTGTGCTTATTTTTGTACTGGTATTGATTATTTGTCTCCTTTGCAGAACATTCCTACGAAAACTTCTCTACCAAAAGGTGTCATTCGTGGATGTCCAGAATGTGAAAGTTGCCAAAAGGTGTCTTCTCCAACTTACATAATTTAGTTAGTTTTATTCATATTTTGTTTGCTGGCTCATTCTCCCACCCAGTCTTATATGTAAATTGTGATATTATGCATGCAATGTTTGGGTGATTGCTGTGCAGTCTAGTACTGCTTACTTGAGTGGAATGAATCTCTCTAACCCCATCTGTTCAGAATATATTCATTTTGGTCCTAAATTAGCTGTTTTACTATAATTCCCAGAAATATGTATAGCTAGTATCATTACTAACTTATCTGGTTCTGGCCTCTAAAAAATGCTTTTATTTGTTCATTTTACTGTTCTTTTATTCAGGTTCTTGCAAGATGTCATCCTGAAGCTGCTTGTAGACCCAACCTTGATGAGGTGCCTGCATTCTACCCAACTGAAGAGGTAGGCCTTTGCAACAGGTTCTTTGATTCTGTTCGAGTTGATTTCCCCCTAATCACTTAGAACTGTGAATTATGAGTGGTGGCTTGTTTGCAGGAGTTTGAAGATACTATCAACTATATAGAAAAAATAAGGCCAAAGGCTGAGCCTTATGGAATATGTCGCATTATTCCTCCACCTTCGTGGAAACCACCTTGTCGTCTCAAGGAGAAAAATATATGGGAAAATTCGAAGTTTGCCACTAGAATTCAGAGGGTGGACAAACTGCAGAATCGAAACCCTGCAAGGAAGATGTCAAAAGCTTCTAATCTTGCTAGGAAGAAAAGGAGAAGATGCTTAAAAATGGGTGTAGATTGTGGGGCTGGGAGCGAAAATTCCTTGGAGCCTGTGGAATTGGGATTCGGATTTGAACCGGGCCCTGAGTTTACACTGGATGCATTTAAGAGATATGCAGATGACTTTAAATCCCAATACTTCAGGGACTTGGTGACTAATCCAGGTACGGAGGCTGATATGACTGACATTCCTAAGAAATCAGAACTATCGATTGAGATCATAGAGGGTGAATATTGGCGACTTGTGGAGAAGCCTACAGATGAAATTGAGGTATTATTTTAGTAGATATTTGTCAGTCTTTCATACAACAAGTGCTCATTGCACTTGAGTAATTTTATCGATAATAAGCTAACCCTTTTGTTTGTAATTGCCATTTGCGACCCCCAGACTGATATATATACCTCTGTTGTTCTGTTTTAGGTTCTTTACGGAGCTGATCTGGAAACTGGTGTTTTTGGAAGTGGGTTCCTGAAGCCTGATGAACAAGGTTCATCTTCGGATGAACGGTATATTAAATCTGGTTGGAATTTGAACAAGTTACCTAGGCTTCCAGGTTCTGTCTTGACGTATGAAAATCCTGATATATCTGGCGTCCAAGTACCATGGTTGTACATAGGAATGTGCTTTTCTTCTTTTTGTTGGGTAAGTGAAAAGCAACATGTGTCACAGCTGGTATCTTCACTTTCTCTGTCTTTATTGAACAGATGCAATTATATGATATGTCTAAATATCTACATTCAGTGGTTTAAGATGATTCTTAAAAATGATATAGTAAACACCAGTTAATCTCTGATGTCTTGTTTTGCTGATACTCTGATTTCATGAATGAATGCCTTCCTTTTCCTGTCAGAAGAAATCATATAGATAGTAAGTTGATGTTTGATACAGCTTGAAATTACCTAGGGACAGGGACAGACGATTGTAGCAAAATATGGTACCGAACTTGAGGGGTAAGCTTTATCGTGTCCGTTAGATAATTGGTTTGTAATTGCATGTTGGACAGAGTTTCATTGATTTTTCTAGCTATTAAAGAATTTAGCTTCACATTGCATTTATGATGGGATGACTGTCTATACCATTAACCATAGGTAGAGAAGTCGAAAAAGGCCTGAAGTTTCTTGCATGTTGTTTAGCTTCTTAATTTTGCATGGGGGAAAAGGAAATTTAATCTGCTTCTTTTCTGAGTGCAGTCATTTTGCACTGATAGTCATGTTATTACAGGCACTAGTCACTGAAATAGTGAAATTTGATCAGCTGTGAATATTCACTTTTTTTTTGTATTCTTTGCAGCACGTTGAAGATCACTACTTGTACTCGTTGAATTACATGCATTTCGGTGCCCCTAAGTTGTGGTATGGTGTACCTGGAAAAGATGCTACCAGATTGGAGGATGCTATGAGAAAGCATCTTCCAGAATTATTTGAGGAGCAACCGGACCTGCTTCATAAGCTTGTGAGTATTTTTTTTCTGATCTTCATTGAAATACTATCAGTTATGGATTTCCCTGCCTTGCTCTTGCTGATATTTGGCCACTTCTTGTCCCTTGTATAGATTATATGTTTAATGTTATCTTCTAAGTTTATATGCATGTATTGGGTAACATTTAGATCTTTACTAAATGCATGGTTGTAGGTCTTAATAATTTGTGCTCATGCATTGATTTTCTATGCTCTTTTTCAATTGTTAATTGATTTCAGGTAACTCAACTATCACCCAGTGTATTAAAATCAGAAGGGGTGCCTGTCTATCGATGTGTTCAGAATCCTGGAGAATTCGTTCTCACTTTTCCCAGAGCATATCATGCTGGATTCAACTGCGGATTCAACTGTGCTGAGGCAGTGAATGTAGCTCCTCTTGATTGGTTTCCACATGGCCAGAATGCTGTTGAGCTCTACCGAGAGCAGGGCCGAAAGACGACCATTTCTCATGACAAGCTGTTGCTTGGGGCAGCTATGGAAGCAGTGAAAGCTAATTGGGAACTTAATTTATTGAGGAAGAACACCATGGATAATTTGAAGTGGAAGGACTTCTGTGGTAGGGATGGGATTTTGGCCAAGTCTCTCAGAGTATGTGATCTTTATTCTTTTCTTTTTAATTTATTTTGTGTGCAATAGTACTACAATAAGTAATGATACCTTAGTTATGTAGGCAGGGGAGCTTCACATAGTCTGAAAATAAGATATTGCTGTTACATCTACAAAAAAGTCATGTACCTATCAGCTGCATCTTTAATGAGCAGCAAATTTTTTGGATTTCCTGTACAATTCTCTTATTTATTTTGGTTGCAGGCGCGTGTGGATATGGAACGTGTGAGGAGAGACTTTCTTTGCAAATCTTCAAAGGCGTTGAAGATGCTAAGCAGTTTTGATGCCACCACTGAGAGGGAATGCAGTGTATGTTTCTTTGATCTGCACCTATCAGCTGCTGCTTGTCGCTGCTCACCAGATAGATATGCATGTTTGAATCATGCAAAGCAATTGTGTCCCTGTGCTTGGAGTGACAAGTTTTTTCTCTTTCGTTATGACATGAATGAGTTGGATCTCTTAGTTGAAGCAATCGATGGAAAGCTTAGTGCTATATACAAATGGGCCCGGACTTATCTTGGTTTCTCTTTAAGTTCTTGCGTCTCCAAAGATATTCACGATTCTGGTCTTATTGGTCTCTTGTCATCCCATTCAGAAGAATTACTGTCGAAAGAGGCAACTGTGCAACCTTTAAAACAAGTCAGTACAGGAGTTCCTTCTCGGGTAACTCTGCACTTAAACAAGAAGCCTTTGACATCGGGAGAGAAACCATCTGAGCCAATGGCTGCAGCAAAGGATACACAAATCATGGCTGGTAAATTAACAGATACCGCTGGGTTGACTGGCAATAAATTCCGAATCAAGAAAGAAGTGCCTAAACTATCATCTTCAGATGTAGATGGCACTGATGTTCAGCAAACTTCAGTTCCTTCAGAGAAGCCAGGGGTGAAAAGGCCTTCAGTTGGACAGTATGTGATATGCCTTAGTGATGATGAAGGAGAAGAGTTCAATAAACCTAGTTCTAGTTATGCGGGCCAAAGTTCACCAGCTCTGCCAGCTTCTGATAAAGAACTGGATCTATGCAACTCTAAATTAACTACTGATGCAAAACGAGCTGGTGGGACTTGCTCAAATATGCCTTTAAATGGTGAAAGAAGCATCCGAACATCTGCTTCAGTATCTGCACAACCCATGTCAATTCAAGCCAACCTTTCATGTCATCAAGTACCGGCAGCTGTTGTTGCAAGAATTAATGATGACACAAAAACTAATGAAGGTGTTAAGGTCCCGTCAAATTTGAATGCCAGCGCTCAAATTGTAGCCGGTGCTCTTAGTGATCAGCAAATCAGTAAGACCAAGGACGACATTTGTGTACAAAAAGTTGACATAAAAGTTGCAGACAATGCAGGCGCTCATCCAGGGAGCCCTCCTTGCAGTCAAAACAACATTGACAAGTATTTTCGCCAAAAGGGTCCTCGCATAGCAAAAGTGGTTCGGAGAATCAACTGCAATGTTGAACCTTTAGAATTTGGAGCTGTGGTTTCTGAAAAGTTATGGAGTAATAGCAGGGCCATCTTCCCAAAGGGTATGTTGCTTTTTGCATCACAGCATAATGACGTTCTATATATTCATTCAGAATTTGTACATGATAGTTTGAATGCATGTATTCTGTAGGCTTCAGGAGTCGTGTGAAGTACATTAACATCCTAGATCCTGCAACTATGTGTCATTACATCTCAGAAGTTCTTGATTCGGGCGCAAAAGGGCCTCTCTTTATGGTAAGATGCTTTACTTTTAAACTGATGTATTGCTTGCCATGTTGTTGCGTGTGCATGTGACCGTCATCGTCTCAAATGACTAAAATTGGAGATCCCTACTACTGGTGCAGCAGTAGCAAGTAGCTAGGCCTTGCTAAATAGAATCAAATCACCATTGTCGAACCTGAAAGCCATATTCATTTGCAAAGAATATTATGATAAGAATCATACAAGACACAACAGTAACTCATGTTTCCTGTCATTTGAAAAGATAACTGAACCTTTTTAACATCTTTTACTCTCTCTAGAATCTTATATCTCCTGCCTCTTCAGGTTTCCTTAGAAAACTGCCCTAGAGAGGTCTTTGTTCATGTAACACCCACAAGATGCTGGGAGATGGTGCTTGATAGAGTGAATCAGGAGATAACCAGGCTACATAAGCTTGGTAGGCTGAAACTTCCACCTTTACAGCCTCATGGCTGCTTGGATGGTTTCGAAATGTTTGGTTTTACATCTCCCGCCATCATCCAGGTATATGATATGAAAATCTGTAAAATTGAGGATTAAGGGGCAAGTTTGATGTTCAAGGCATGGTATCAATTAACGCTCCATCTGCCTTGTTCTTGTGTGCAGGCAATTGAGGCACTGGACAGAAACCGGGTATCCAGAGACTACTGGAACTCTCGCCCCCTTGCACAGGTCTCTCAACGCCTCCAACCAGAGGCAAGTACCCATACAAAGCCCGAGGACAAAAATCTGGCTGGAGCTGATGTGATTCTCAAGGGTCTGTTTAAGAAGGCAAACACAGAAGAGTTGCATTCTTTGCTTGGAATTCTTGGAGAAGAAAAGCCAGCAACTAGTCTGAGTGTTGTAACCAGGCTTCTCAATGAAGAGATTCATCAACGAATGCGGTAACGAGGGTCTCCTCTTTGATGTGCAAATATTCGACAGATTCTGATTGACGCCAGGCAAAAAAATCCTTCAATCCGTACATTCTTGGAATTAACATTTTAACAGAGCTCTCGGTTTAGTTCAGTTTTTGTGCACAGTTTACTTGTGGGTAGAGAGGCTGGAAATTCGTCCAGGAACAGAGACATTACAAGGCTGACAAGCTAAACATTCTAACAGCGCGTTCCGGGTCTTGCAAACTTGCATTTTGCCATGTCAACTTCCTCGTTGTATTTTGATTTTGGGTGTGGAGAGTATGGTTTATGCAGCAGAATCTGGGAAGAACTTGCAAAGCTGAAGATGTTGGAAAGGTAAAATTACTCACCATTTACTTATTGGTTATAGCTTTCAACTAGTGCAGGACCTCTGGGAGCAAAAATCATAGGATTTAATGTGTCTTTTTATACACTGATGTTTCCTTTTGGTTCATGATAGTGTTGGAGTAGAAATATATTGCATTTTTCTAGCTCTTTCTTCTACTTTTAAGCATGGCTTTTTACCCAAAAAAAAAGAACAATAATTAATTCAAGGTCACACAAAATTTACGAAGCATTGTTATTATTTTTTCGTAGTAATATTCAACTAAATGACAATCGTCTTCAAACCAATAATTCAGTTCATGTTGAAACTTAATTGAGTAGATGTGATCTGAATTTTATTCTAGCTGATTTGAGTTGACCCAAACTAAAAATAAATACTCCCTCCGTCCCAAAATATAGTGTCTGTTTTGATTGGACACATTTGTCGAGACGGATTTTATATAGTTAATATATTTAATTACATATTAATAAAAATTATAATTTTTTGATATTATCAAAGTATTCGTTGAGACGAATCAAATAAGATTCCATATGACTATGTTTTTTCTTATATATTGGAAGAAATTTCGAAGATCCTCTTCAACTGTGAATAGTGCACAGAGTCAAAACAGACACTATATTTTGGGACGGAGGGGTACCTTGATAATGACTCAACTGTTCATTCTGTGCTAGATTGGGTTTGGTCAATTGTGCATTTTTTAGCGCAATTAGAATTGCATTTAAGAACTGATAAATGCTGATCATTAACAGGCAAAAGAGAAACGTTTTTTAATGGCCGAATCCCATTTGACCCCATGCTTGAGAGTAGGGTTATACATCGGTCCAAAACTGAACTGAATCAAAATCGAATATCGAAATTTAGCCGAAAACCAAACTTAATATACTCGGTTTGGGTTTATTCAATTCAGTTATAAATCGAAATAATTGAATTAGGTTATTGAAACCAGTTTTAGTGCACACAATTGAATTAGACCGAGTCGAATTGGATTGAACTGGACCGGGGACCGGACTGAACTGAATAAAGTTTTATTAATTTATCTAAAAATCTAAAATTTTAATCTTTTTTTTTTTTTAAATATCGATTCTGACTAAACCGAAAATTAATTACTCCCTCCGTTCAACTTTGATTGTCCTTTAAGCAATTTACACACATATTAAAAAAAGTTTACTCTTTACAAAAATACTCTTATTTAATTACATTGAAAATTGGAATAAGTATTAAATAGTATGTATTAGAGAAAGAAAGAGTAAAAGTAAATCAATAAATACAAGGACAAATATGGTAAACTTGGTGTAAATTATCTAAAAAGACAAATAAACTTGAACAAGGTTTTAAGTCTAAAAGGACAATAAAAGTTGAACGGAGGGAGTATTATTTTGGTTCGAACAGAAAACCGAATCAAATGTAATTGATTTTAATTTGTTTCGGTCCGAAAAAATAGAAATCGATGATCAAGTACTTGAGACGCATAGTATTCGGACTCAAAACGATTAAATCTCGTCACATAAAGTAATCCATAAGTATTACATAAAGAATTATAGTACTATATACAAAAGCTCATATAATTAGGATCATGTGAGAAGTGGTCTTAGGGTGCGAAATACGAAGTGATTTCGGCCGTTGAATTTTTTTTCGATCAACAAATTTTATTTTATTTTTTCGTTTTCGTCCTCTGATCATTCTGGAATAGCCTATATAGAAGGTTCACAAATAAGCACTAAATGTTCATTTATTTGTACATTCACGTTCACAAATAAACACTAAATGTTCAAAAAAAAGTGTTTGAATATGAACATGTTATATGTGAACTTTACGACACATAAAATGAACATGTGATACTTATATGTGAACGTCAATAACTGTCTATTCCAGAACGATCAGATACGGAAAATTAAAAAGAAAATCAAAAGAAAAAGTGTTGACCGAAAAAAAGAAAAAAAAGTTTATCGTATTTACGGTTATGCCACCGCATCACTATTCACTATTTTTACCATTTTAATCTCAGCCATCTATTCCCTTAATTCTAAGGTCCATAATGCTTCTTATTTCTCACTTTAAGAGACAAATGTATGGAAACTCACCTCATAATATATTTACTATATAAGGGATTCACCTTTCTTTTTACTAGAGTTGTGGTGAGAAATGAGAATTAACATTTTTCCAGGACGTAATTTTGAATAACATTTTACCATAATGTAAGACTGTTTAAATTGAGTACATTTGCGCAAAAAAAGAATTGAGTACATTATAACGTGTGTATATCATCAGCCCATAATACAGAAAAAGTCAGTGTGTATATCATCAGCCCATAATACAGAAAAAGTCACTTTGGTTGTAGAACCCATTTCGTACTATAAAAGTGAGAGCACAATCGCATATCATGGTTTAAACGACCAATTATATGGAAATCCTCATGGTTTCACTGTTCACACTTTACCTTTATTGGTTTGGAAGAGGTAAGAAATTAGGGGTAAATCTCTCATCTTCTATGCTTTTCACAAAGGTCAAGCATAGGGAGTTAGGGACATATGTTGAGAGAGCTGACTCTTTATTTGCTGACGTCATTAAGTTGTTAGAAGTTTGTTATTTTGGTAACCGAGTACTTGTTCTCTCGGGAGTTTCTTTTATCATTAGCCGGTTGTCATTTTTTGCTTTATATTCTGTTTTGCTTGATGAATAAGATTGACTGATAATCTCTTCTGTAGAGAGCTTTTTCTCAGACACTTTCTCAAGCTCCTTTAATGGTGCTTTTCGATCGTATCATGATCTAGAAATTCTTCATGGTATCAGAGCGAGGAGAGATACTATCGAGTGAGAAAGGATTTTAGATCGAGTGATCTATTTCTGGATTGTTTTCCTCTAGAATTCGATCCAGATTCGTTGAGTGAAGGTTTGAGTTCATCTTCTAACAATGAACGAAGATCAGTTGAAGCAACTAAGTATAATGTCTTCAGGAGATCCACTTTCTATGTCGAATTCGGAGAATCCGAATGCGCAAATCAATCAAATGTTGTTTGATGGCACAAATTTTGTCGCCTGGAATCGACAACTAAGACGCGCTTTGGGAACGAAGATGAAGCTTGGAATTCTGGATGGATCCATACCAAGGCCGGATGATAGCTCCAAGGACTTGGCGCGCTGGATTAGGTGCGATGAAATGGTTTCATGCTGGATTTTGATTTCTATGATCCCTGAGGTATCCAATTCCTTTATTCTCACTAATTCAGCTAGAGAATTGTGGAGAGAAATCACAGAAAGGTATAGCCAGAATAATACACCGATGCTGTTTCAATTGAAACAAGAACTTATGAAAGTTGTGCAAGGAAATTTATCTGTAACGAGCTATTATACTAAATTGAAAAGATGTTGGGATGAGTTACAATGTTTAAATGGCATACCTCCATGTACTTGTGGAAATCTGAGCAAATGTGCATGTAAAGTGATGGAAAGAGTCATGGAACTAGATAACCAAGATAAGGTGCTGCACTTCTTGGTAAATTTGAACTCAGATTATGACAATGTTAAGAGTCAGATTGTTTCCATGGATCCTCTTCCTACACTTAATCGGGCACATTATTTAGTGTTACAAGTAGAGAGGCAAAATCAAATATCTACTATAGTAACAGAACCAACAACCTTTATGTCAAATTCGAATGGTACACAGGGAAATCAGAAAAGGGAAGGGAAGAAGTCTAATAGTGGAGAGAAAAGGCATTGCACAGTGTGTAATCAAGGTGGTCATCTGGCTGAGGCTTGTTTTGAGGTGATAGGCTACCCAGACTGGTATAAAGGGAAAAAGGAACAAGAAAGGATCGAAATCAACAACTAATGCAGTTCAGGAACAGAGTGTTCCAGAAACACCATTCGTTTCTGATGAAGGAAATGGTGGAAGCAAGTTTAAGATGGATCCTGAGTTTGTACAAGCTGTGTACATGGAAATGATGAAGATGCACAAGGGAAAACAGTCGGCGAGTACTTCATTAGCTAACTATGCAGGTATATCCTATCTTAATCTTGTGTCAAATACTTCATGTAAGCATGAATGGATCATGGACTCAGGGGCTACTGATCATATGAGTCCCTATGTTGATAAAATGTTTGATTTGAGAGAAATGTTATCACCTATTCGTGTCAAACTGCCTGATGGTTCAGTGAGATGTGTGAAACAGATTGGTAAAGCAGTTGTGAGGCCAGGTTTGATCATTTCTGATGTGCTGCTGGTGCCTGAATTTAAATTCAATATGCTTTCAGTAAGCAAGATCATCAAGCAGAAGCAACTGTGTGCTATTTTTGATAGAGATTCTTGTAAATTACAGGACCCTTTGACTAAAGGAGTTATAGCTGTTGGGAATGAATTTGGAGGTCTATACAAGCTAGCTTCTGGATGCAGTAAAGGACATAATGGCGATGGGACTTATTTAGCAACAAGCAGCACCTCAGAAGCAAGAAGATTGCATGAGAGACTAGGGCATATTTCCTTTAGCAAGTTGTCACATGTCCTTGGTCATTCCAATGTTCCTGTAACCGACATCTTTTGTTATACTTGTTCAGTGGCTAAGTTCCACAGATTGCCTTTTGCATTAAGTCAGACTAAGTCAGTACATTGTTTTGATTTAGTTCATATGGACCTATGGGGACCATTTAGTTGCTAATATCAATGGTGAGAAATTTTTCTTTACTATTGTTGATGACAAGTCAAGAGCTACTTGGACATATTTGTTGCATACCAAACAGCAGGTTGCATATATTGTAAAGAGCTTTGTTGCCATGGTGCAAACACAGTTTAATAAGACTGTGAAGATGATCAGATCAGACAATGGTTCCGAATTGGTGAATAATACTTGCAGGTTATATTTTGCTAGCAAATGTATTATACATCAAAGAACTATGTCATATTCTCCCCAACAGAATGGCATAGTTGAAAGGAAACATAGGCACCTATTAGATACTGCAAGGGCTCTCAGTCTGCATGCTCAGTTGCCCAAGGAGTTCTGGGGTGAATGCATTCTGTCAGCCACATATCTTATTAACAAGATGCCACTTGTCAGCACTAATTGGCAATCCCCTTTTGAGGTTTTGTTTGGCAGAAAACCAGTATATGATCATCTTAAGATCATAGGATGCTTATGTTATGCTGCTACTTTAAGAAGAGGTAGAGATAAGATGGATCCTCGAGGAAGGAAATGTATTCTTTTGGGCTATCCAGCTAACCAAGAGGGATACAAGCTCTTTGATATTGATAGAAGGGAGATGTTTTTTAGTAGAGATGTATTATTTTATGAAGATCAATTTTCTTATAAAGAGCTTCCTGCAGATGATTTGCATTCCTCAGATGACAGGGATTTGCATTTGCAGCCTACATCAATGTCAGATGAAGAAGTTGATGTGATTATAACCGAGCCTACTAGGAATGAGCAGGAAATAGAAACACACCTAGTGAGAAATTAGCCAGTGGAATCTGAGAGTTCAGAAGTGGTTGCTTCAGACAGTGTGAGGAGGTCAGGCAGAGAAAGAAGAGTGCCAAGGTGGTCCTCTGATTATGTCATGAATGTCACACAGCAATCTCCAGTCTGTGCAGATGACATTAGCAGTTATTTTGCTTCACTGTTCCAGGTTTTGTCTGTCACAGAACCAGTTTCTTATAAGGATGCTCAGGGAAAACCAGAATGGGAAGAAGCCAAGGCCAAGGAGTTGAAGGCTTTGGAGGAAAATGGAACTTGGGAACTTACTCCACTACTTCATGGTCACACTGCCATAGGGTCTAACTTGGGAACTTAATCAGAAGTTGGGTAAGGATTATAAACATACATTTAGCCCAGTAGCAAAGCTGCCTACAATAAGGATTGTAATTGCTCTAGCAACTGCAAAAGAATGACATTTGCATCAATTGGATGTAAATAATGCTTTCTTGCATGGATATCTAGAGGAAGATATCTACATGAGGGTGCCAGATGGATTTCATCGAGCTGCAGAGAATGAAGTATGCAAATTAAAGAGGTCTTTGTATGGCCTAAAACAGACATCAAGGCAGTGGAATCAAGAGTTGTCTCAGTTTTTGATTTCTCTTGGCTTCCAACAGTCTACTAATGATTACTCTTTGTTTGTAAGGAGTAAATCAGATTCCTTCTTGGTCCTATTGGTGTATGTGGATGATATCCTCATCACTGGGAATGATTTGTTTAAAATTCAGTGGGTGAAAGATGCTTTGCATGCCAAGTTCACTATAAAGGACTTGGGGTTGGCTAGATATTTCCTTGGTATGGAAATATTTAGAGATGAATATGGGACCTATCTGAGTCAACAGAAGTATATTCAGGATACTCTGAAGGCAGCAAAGATGGAGGCCGCTAAGGAAGTTTCTTTCCCTCTTCCTACAGGCTTGAAACTGCAATTGACTGAGGGTGTCTTGTTGCAAGACGGAGAGCAGTATAGAAGAATTGTTGGCAGGCTTTTGTATTTGGCTTTGACACGACCAGATATATCTTATGCAGTTCAGCACCTATCCCAGTTTGTTAGTCAGCCTCGACAGCCACATTTTCAAGCATTGTTACATGTCTTGAAATATCTGAAAGGGACTATTAGGAAAGGTCTGTTTTATCCTATACAGCAGGGGCTTAAAGTCACTGGCTTTATAGATGCAGATTGGGCTGCTTGTTTGACTACTAGAAAATCTTTGTCTGGTTATTGTGTGTTTTTAGGGCATTCTTTGATTGCTTGGAAAACAAAGAAACAAGCCACAGTGAGCAGATCTTCAGCAGATGCTGAATATAGGAGCATGGCTTTTACAACTGCAGAGCTAGTTTGGACTAGTTACATTTTGAATGATTTAGAAGTTGATGTCGAGCTTTCTGTCACATTGTTTTGTGATAATAAGGCGGCTCAACAGATTGCTGCAAATCCTTGTTTCCATGAGTGAACCAAGCACCTTGAAATTGATGCTCATTTTACAAGAGGGAAGATTCAGTCAGGATTCTTACAAACATCTTATGTCCCTACTACACTGCAGATTGCTGATATTATGACCAAGCCATTAGGGAAGCAGTCTCATCTTTTCCTTTCAGCTAAATTGGGCTTAATGGATCTTCCAACTTGAAGGGCGGATGTTGAGAGAGTTGACTCTTTATTTGCTGACGTCATCAAGTTGTTAGAAGTTTGTTATTTTGGTAACCGAGTACTTGTTCTCTCGGAAGTTTCTTTTATCATTAGTCGGTTGTCATTTCCTGCTTTATATTCTGTTTTGAGACTTTTTTGATGAATAAGATTGACTGATAATCTCTTTTCTAAAAAGCTTTTTCTCAGACACTTTCTCAAACTCCTTTAATGGTGTTTTTCGATCGTATCATGATCTAGAAATTCTTCAACACATAAAAATTGGTTTACCTGACTGTGTTTGTTACAAGATTTGTTTCATATATATTATTTTACATTAACAATAAAGTTATTTAAAAGCGGATTTGATAAAAGAGTGGGTACAGTTTTTAAATTATAATAATATTTGAAGTCTTCAGTCACGGGTTGTCATTATTTGTCAATAGAAAAGTTTCTATACGTGTAACGTGCTATCTATCGTCTGGATATTTTAACCTGATAACTTGATCAAAACCGGGCCCCGAATTTGA
Source organism: Rheum nobile (assembly GCA_027886185.1). Taxonomy (NCBI): domain Eukaryota; kingdom Viridiplantae; phylum Streptophyta; class Magnoliopsida; order Caryophyllales; family Polygonaceae; genus Rheum; species Rheum nobile. The sequence continues at coordinate 1,627,724 of WOAB01000236.1, read as the reverse complement.
CAAACGTCCATCTCACTCGAATGTGTATAGAGGCTCGAGTAACAAAGGGAAAAAAAACAATTTATTTTTGAAGTACACTTTTTCGGTGACATAAATTTGTACAGTAGCATATTTTGGCTCTATATGAAATTCTTTGGAATCACGTACGTTTGTAATAAATCTAAGTACGTACTGCTATCGTGTGTATTGTTTATTTCTTTCGAAAACGATTATAGTTTGTGTTTTGTTTTTGCGTCTCATTAGTTTAATATTCAAACAATAAGAAATGGACCGGTGCATATATTTCATTTTTATCGGTAATACGAATATTCTAGGTTCTTTTCTTTTTTTGGTCGAATTCTAGTTGCTTTTCTTAATTAACATAGTTGATTTGCTATATATTATATACATAGAGGTTTTAGGCTATACTTTTTCTTGGTAGAAAGTTATAGTTAAGTTAAACTTTATACCACTACTATGTTTTTTTTTTAGCAGATATCACTACTATGCTGAAAATGACTCGTAACTAAAATCTGACCCCATGTAAATAATCAAATTTATAAGACATATATACATTAATTACTTTCCTCATAGTCAATGTCTTAGGGCCAATGTCTTTTCTCTTCCAAGAAGATTCGATCACCATTTGAATGGAGGTATTCATCATATGACATGGCTAATTATATATATGGACCAAAAATATAAGCATTATGCAAATTTTGCAAATAATCGAGGGTGTGATTGGATCGCATGTATTTAATGTAAAATAGGACATTGATATTCATGTGAGAATAATTAATACTGTGTAAAATGAGAATGATGCACATATAGACAAAATTTTATGCATTTTTAAAACTTATGATTATATAAGCAAAAATATATGTATTTTTCGAATGTGTATAAATTCACGCTCACACAGTCGAAAACTTTTGCACATGCAAGCAAAAACCTATGCACATTCGAAAAATGCATAAATTTTTGTTGTGCATAAGTATTTGCTTGTATGTACATCATTCTCATTTTATACGATAATAATTATTCTCACATGATTAAACCCCTGTAAAATAATACTCCCTCTATAAAAAATTTATTGTCATTTCATTTTTCACACATATTAAGAAAAATATTTTTAGTCTAAAATACCCTCATTCAATTATGTCTAAGATCGACCAATGATTAAGTAAGCAATACTACAAGTCTACAACTTTAGAATTGATTTTGTAAGGTTATACATGGAAAATTGAGTGAACTAAAATTCAAATTTTCGAGTATATGAATATAAGGGTAAATTTGACCAAAATTTGTAAAAACTAAAAAGACAAACCAAATTTAGCATAACTAAGAGAGTAAAAAGACAATTAAAGATTAACAGAAAAAAGTACATTAATTATAATACATTTCATATGTTTTGAAGTGCAATTCAAATGCACCCTAATTGTCAGTTAATGCAACAGTGAATCAGTGATAGATGAAAACACAAAGGGCTCACATTACGTTCAGGTTAAAAATATCATACCGACCCTAATTGTGAATAATGAGAAATTTAATTATAGTATAACCAAACAAGAAACAACACCTGAGTGCTCGTTTGGTTGATAAGTCAATTCTCATAAATTTAAATACAGTAAAAAGTGATATCAAATATATGTATTTCGTTGACTTTTTATTTTTGAAAAATCCATATATTCTAAATCATGTGATTTTCAATTCCTGAAAAATATAAGAATTTCAATCACCTAAAAAAGAATAGGTAAGATTTATTTTCCATATTTTTTATGATTTAGATTTTAACCAAATATGATTTATCAATTTTCATAAAATAATTTCACATAAAATAATTTCTTAAGAATTACACTTTCTATATTCAATCAAACTAGTAATGACACAAATATTTATATTCTTGATTGCTCCAATCGAGATCCAACGGGTGGAATTAGAATATCCTGAGCTCTGGACCACACTGCGATAATCGAGATTAAAGCTTAACTAATACGGGTTAGTGTATTAATAATCGAGTATTAATTAATATTAGTGTCTCGATTAATTGGCAAATTAAATGGGAATTAACACCCTAGCTCATACAGCTCTCCCGGATTTGGAAAGAGGTGTCCCAGCCAAAGATGGCAAATTCAAACTTTGAGGCCCGATGGATGATCGACGGCTCCCGTTTGCGACACGTGGCGGAACTTGAGCCAGCGTTTACTGGGCTATTGGGCGAGTCTTTGTGTCTCCGACAATTAGTACAAGTGGCCACGTGGGTGCACCGATGTGAGCCCCGCTAAGAGGGACACGTGTCCTAATCCGCGCTTGCCCATTGATTGCGGGGTTTAGAGCACTGGTACGGATCCCCCCTACTTTGTGTGCATATCAAACAAATAATCTCAATTATTAGTAATAGACACAAAATAATCACAAATCTCAAGTTGAACAAATAATCTCAATTTCAACCATGAATCAAAAATAATATAAATGATTTTATCAGTTGAAATTCTGGATAATTCGAGGATGTATACTCGATGTCTTTTCATAATTGAATGTAATAAGTGATTCTTATTTGTACAAGTTCTCTTATTAAGACAATATTATCATTGAATCAGCCAAAATCTTAATCGAAAAATCATTTACCTTATTTTTGGTTCATGAATTGAAAATTATGATTATTTTTGTTGTCTTAAAAGTTGGAATTATCTTTTATCTATTAATAAAAGTTTGAATGTTTTTTTCTTTTTTTCTTTTCAAGGGCATTTATAGTGGGCGTTTCATAGAGAGTTTCATAATGAAAGTTTGTACAAGTTCTATTAATGAAAGCTTATGATAAAATTGAATGAAATTTCATTATTAAAATCATGGAAAAGTTTGGATTTCATGAAAAATTTATCAACTGGATAAAAAAATGCATTACAACGGTATCCTTTTCGGTACTTGTAAATAACGGACCCACAAAATTATTTAAACCATCAAGAGGACTTCGACAGGGTGACCCCATTTCCCCTTTCTTGTTCATTCTATGATCTGAAATCCTTGCAGGGAAAACTCCAAAAAGCTTCAGAAAGACTACGAAATCCGCTAGGATTTCGAATCACTCAACAAGGAACACGAATTTCGTTCTTGGCATTTGCGGATGACATTGTGATCTTCTCAAAAGCTAAACAGGAAAACTACAAGGACATTAAGGATATTGTTGATGAATATTGCAAAATCTCAGGACAAAAAAAATAAATTTTCATAAATCGGCTTTTTAAGTCACAAAAAAAGTTACCAACTATAAGAAATTAGCAATACAAGGTATTCTCACAATCACAAATATGATATCCCTCGAAAAATATCTAGGTTGCCCTATCATTAATGGTAGAGTCAATTCGAATACCTTTGCTGATATCTTAATTAGTACCCAACAACAACTATCTAAATGAAAAACAAACTCTCTTTCCCAAGCAGAAAGAACAACACTAATAAAAGCCATTCTGGCATCAAGACCAAACTATCTTATGCAAAGCTTTATGTTACCTACACACACATATTGAACTTGACAAGTTAAATAGATCTTTTTTTTTGGAACAAAGACAGCTCATATAAACCTCTTATAGGCTGGGAAAAAATATATAAACCGACAAAACAAGGAGGTCTGAGACTGAGAAAATCAAAAGACATGAATAAAGTCCTACAATTCAAATTATTATGGAAAATTTTAGCAGAGCTGAATAATTATTGGGTCAGAGTTGTTACTGAAAAATACTTGAAAACTATCCATATATTTCAATACGAGAAAAAAAGGAAATTGCTCTTGGCAATGGTCCAAAATGATTGAACTCATGGATGAATTCAAATTTAGACTAATTTGGCAAGTTGGTAATGGGAGAACAATCAAATTCTGGTCGGATAATTGGGTCTCTAAAACTCCTTTATGTGATATCATAAACACACAATTAATCCTGAATAAGGATGCCCTGGTAGCTGATTTTATATTGCCAAATAAAACCTGGAACAAGGACTTAATAGAACAATGTTTACCACATGATTTAGCCAAAAATATAATCTCTATCCCAATACCTTTTAATGATATTCATGATAGAATGTATTGGGAAACTAGCAAAAATGGTTGATTTTCTACGAATTCTGCTATGGAATTAATTAACAGAAACAAAAGATATATTGTCTATGATTCTTCATGGATCTGGAAGATGGACACATATCCCAAAGTTAAAAACTTTATCTGGAAAATAATAAAAAACGGACTTCCAACCAAAGCTAGATTAGCAGAAAAAGGTATAGTAATCCCCTAGGGTTGTATCCGTTGCAATGCTCAATTGGAGGATTTGAATCATCTACTATTCCAATGTAACCATACCATAAAAACAATAGAGAAAATGAATTATCATACATATGGTATTATTAGATCCCTAAACATAGAAAATAAAAAAATCAATGAAATCATTGAGAAAATTTGACAAAAAACTAATAGATCACAATTTATAGAATTAATGGTCTCTTGTGGAGAATTTGGCTTTATAGAAACCAACAAAGCTTTGGAAGAATAAACGATGATGCATATACCATAAAGGATGTACCAATTTATATTAAAAAACAAATTGAGAATTGGAATAAGACGAAGATTTGGAACCTTGACTGTTTAGAAGAGGACAAACAAAAAAACACATAGAATGAACAATGTTAGACGACCAATAAAAAATGGAAAAAACCAGCGGATAAAATAATTAAAATCAATACAGATGGATCCACCAAAACTATGGTGAATCTAGCTTTGACTACATTTTCAAGAACAACACGGGTAAACCAATCTTCCTCTTTGGGGATAAATGTGGTATCTCAACCCCATTAAAAGCAGAAACGTTTGCATTAAGAAATGCCCTGGTAAAGGCCTATGAATTAGGCATTACCGACATTCATATTGAATGCGATATCCTTACCATTGTGAATGTTCTTAATCAAATCTGGCATTGTCCATGGGATATAGAAATGTTAATTTCTGATATCATGTGTGTTTTACAACTGTTTTCTTCAGTGCAGATTCTTCATGTCTTCCGAGAAACAAACGTGGTGGCCAATTTCATCGCAAAGATGGTCCAGCGGAGTTCCTTGGAAGATATTCGAGCTAGTCTAGAATTTGTAATTCTCATCCGTATGGATGCTATAGACTGAGAAATCGTCTCTTATGTGGTTTCCAGTCTAATTTTTACCTTATCAAAAAAAATAAAAAAAAATAGAGAGTTTCATAAGTAAAGTAATAATTTTTTTATTGAATCAAAGAGAGAGAGTTTCATAATAATAAACATGAGAGAGAGGGTTTTAACAAGATAAATAGGCTCCACTTTCATATCAATGATTGAGATTTAATCTTGTATCTTTTTAATAAGTTATAAAATAATAATAAATTATTATAGATAATCTACTATATATCTACTAAACAAGAATCTAATTACGTCGCATGGCACTCTCTCATTACAACCGTCACATGTCATTTTTTGCTTTTTTCAAATTTTTAAAATAAATCTAATTATAAATCAAAGATTATTATCCTAAACCTATCACTCATTTTTTCCTAATTTAAATACAAATCAAGTTATTCACAAAGATTACAAATCCAAAATTTTCTAATTATATACCAATCCAAAATTTCCTAATTATATACAAATCCAAAATTTCCTAATCTACTATATATCTACTAAACTAGAACTTAATTACGTCGCATGACACTCCCTCATTAAAACCGCCACATGACACTCCCTCATTAAAACCGTCACATGTCATTTTCTACTTTTTATTTTTTTATATAAATCAAAGATTATTATTTTAAATATATCACTCATTTCCCCCTAATTTAAATACCAATCAAGCACACATATTACAAGTTAATTACAAAGATTACAAATCCAAAATTTCCTAATTATATACAAATCCAAAATTTCTTAATTATATACAAATCCAAAATTTTGTAATTATGTACAAATCCAAAATTTTCCTAATCTACTATATATCTACTAAAGTAGAGCCTAATTACGCCACATGACACTCTTTCATTAAAACCGCCACATGTCATTTTTTGTTATTTCCATTTTTTAAAAATAAATCTAATTATAAATAAAAGATTATTATCCTAAACCTATCACTCATTTTTTTTCTTCTAATTTAAATACAAATCAAACACAAAGATTACAAGTTAGTCACAAAGATTACAAATCCAAAATTTCCTAATTATATACAAATCCAAAATTTCCTAATCTACTATATATCTACTAAATTAGAACCTAATTACGCCACATGACACTCCCTCATTAAAACCGTCACATGACATTCCCTCATTAAAACCACCACGTGTCATTTTCTATTTTTTTCCCTATTTTTTTAAATAAATCTAATTATAAATCAAAGATTATTATCCTAAACTTATCAATCATTTTTTCCTAATTTAAATACAAATCAAGCACAAAGATTACAAGTTAATCACAAAAATTACAAATCCAAAATTTCATAATTATAGACAAATCCAAAATTTTCTAATTATATGGATGATTGAGATATGAAATTATTGAATCAAAATTGATTTTAATATCAATATTATTTAGATCTATTTTTTAATATATAGATTAATTTTAATAATTATTAATATTTTTGATTCAATATATATGACGTAAAAACCGGTGTTTGACACGAGAATTACACTAGTTAAGACGAAAGAGAAAAAAAATCACTATGAAACCCAATTTATGACTCTCATTATACAAGGTCTAAATATAAAGCTTTGAGCATAATAAACAAGTTGTTGGATGGCCGGAAATAGATAAGCCAGAGTATGGAAAAGAAAAGCTTGAGCCAGTAGATGTTGAATTAGGGTTGCCTGATTTTTTTTCATATAAACTAAAAAGGGATGTCTAAATTTTAATTTTTTTGTGTACATACATATTGGTATAAGAATTTACAGTTGACTCAATCAATTACAAAATATATACTATGTATTTATAGTATGATTACGTACATTAAATAATTATATAGCTTGATTAGAAATTAAACTTCCTACTATTTGGAAATTAGGGTTTGTCTTCAACAACAAGCTAGGGTTATTAATTAGTTTTTAGTGCCAACATTCGTGCAGAAATTAATAATATGCATGTAGACGTAGTGTACCTAAATAAATTGATATTCTTAGTTCGAAAAGACTCACTGTTTGACGTATGCGATGTCCTAATTAACTCATTCCGATCCATAAGTACGTTAAATCTTGAGAAAATCAAATGAAGATTGTTTTGAATATTTTATAATTTTTATTACTGATAAATCTTGATGTCCATATGTAACTAGCATAGTGCCCGTATCAAACATGAATATATGTACATAAATTTTTGTATATATGTGTATAAATTTTTACATGTATGTCTATCAAAATAATTGAGTTTTATAATTATTATATGTCTTACTATTTTTAATTGTTCTAAGAGTATTTGACTAATACTCAAAGATACTAAGAGATAATTTTAAGGGAAAAATTGTTAACTCTTTTATCTTTTTAATTAAATTTATTAATCTATTTGATTAAATAAGTTTTATATTTAATTAATTTGGATATTTTTGTAATATCTTTTGGGAACTTAAGTTGGCTGTATCTTTTTAATTAAATTTATTTGATAAAATAAGTTATATATATAATTAAATTGGACTCACTGTTATAATTTTTTTTAAAGCATGAATGATGTGGCATATTATGATTGGATGAGTAATGACACATATGTGAATTGAACGTGGTGACGACACGTAGGATCTAGACCTATCCTTTAGTATATATAGATATATAGATGTATTGGTATTAGATAGATTGTGTATATATTTAGTATAAATTAAATAAAGGTCTATTGTAATATCAAATATATCATCCCTAACCTCCCTCTTTCCTTATGTGGTTATCTCCTAATCCCCTCGTGTGTTCATCTTTATGTGTTCCTCCTGTCCTTCCCTAATTCTACTTCCTTCCTCTAATTTAATCTATCAAACAACTAATCTTCCTTGTTAATATCTTTGAAATATAACAAACTAGTTTAGTTCCCGCGCCATGCACAGGGCTTGGATAAAAAAAAAAATTGATATTTTTAAATTATTAAAAATATATTTATTTTATATCTAAAATATTAAAAAATAAAAATATATTGAATTAGTGATAATATATATGAAATTAAGATAAGTATGATAATATAAAAAAATATCTACTAATAATCAATTAATAAAGATCAATGAAATTTTGTACATACATAATATATTGAATAGGGTCTTATACTTAGAAATAAATAAATTAAAAGGATATGAATAAAATATGACTAATTAAAAAAATAAAAAATAAAAGAGAATGTTCAAAAGTATCTAACATATTATATCTAATATGAAAGTTATGATCAAATGTGAATTTTGTATCTTGAAAAGGAAATCATTATCATATCTAAAATAATTTATATTATAATAAAGTAATGTGATACGATATAGAGTAGACATGTGACAAAAATGATATATTGCAATATCAAAACGATAAGTGGTCTTAGATAGGTTTTACTTCATTATTATATAATAGATTAAAATTCAAAGCTTCAAATCAATCATACAAATGGGTAACCTTGTAATTTTAAAAATATAAAGATGTGACAAATTAGTTAAAAGATATGACAATATGTAATCCCTTAACATTATTTAAATTAATTTTGAAATATTGTTGTTTCACGAACAATAAATATCTACTTAAATATTTTGAGATATATTTGAATACCATTAATTAAAGCAACATTAAAATTATCCTAGTATATATATAATTTAGATGAGATATTTATGATTAGATTGAATTTTAAATCCATGAAAAAAAATCAAAATAACAAAAATAATTTTGATTTAGATTGCGAACAAAAAAATTGTTAATTTAAAAAAACGCATGGATTTTGATATGGTTTATATATGACAATTAAAATGAGGGGTGTCATGTGGTGTAGTTAGGTTCTAATATATATATATATATATATATATATATATATATATATATATCTATGCTCTAGTAAAATAACCCTTTATAGTGAAACGAGTGAATAAATATAGAGCATTGGATTAGTTTAAGATGGATGGCTGAGATTTAATCTAGGGAGGCACAAAATTGGGGAGTAGATTCACCCACACCCGATCTTCACCATGTACGAGCTTTCCGGGATTTGATTTCCATATTTCCGAGTTGTTTCAACTTCCATTTTGCACTCCCTCCTTTGTTCTATTCCTCTGTTATCTCCCTCTCTCTCGCATTTCCATTGATCTCCATCGCCGCCTTCATCGTCTCCTCCCTCGCGTCTCGCTATTTCTTCGGTTTCCAATCTCTTCCCCCGTAGTCGTCTTCTGGCGTCTCCACTGTAGAAGCACCGTCGTCATTGCCATCTTCGGTTGGGCAGTAAAGGTAACCCTAAAATCACTTCCCCACTAATATTCGTCTTCGTCTCCATCAATAGTCTACTAATTCTTCATATTTGGTTCAATTCCTGAAACGTGTTATTCAATTTCGGTTCTCCAACCGCGAATTTTGACATAAATCGGTGAATTTATCTACTTTGATTTGATTTTTGTCGATTAGAACATTTGTTTTCGAGTTTTCCATTAGATTTAGGGCATCAGAAGGTTTGTGTTGTTCGATTTCGTTCGATATGCATTTTTAGTTCGATTAGGGCATCGAAAGCTTAGACTGTGTTTGTAATACCCCTCATTTTTTTAGTAAGGTAAATTGGGTAATTTCCCAAACCCTCGTCAATTATTCGAGACGCGTTAGGCGAAGTTCGGATTTTCTGTATCACGTATGATCTCTGTAATATTTCCCTGAGTGGTATAAAATACATTCGACGTATTTCGGGGCTTAGAATATTTGTTTGGGTACAAATATATAATTTCCGGGGTTTAAACCCATGCCAAACCTTTCCCCGGGCAAAAAGACGCAAAAATGCCTCTGCCGCGACCGCGGAAAAATAGCTCCTAGAGGAGTTAGGCATTGGAATTTTCCGCGACCGCGGAAATGTGCAGAATGTGCAGGCAGGCAGGCATGCATGCCGCGTGTTCTTCGTCGCCGTCGATCTTCTGAGCCACCGTCGATTTGGGCGGGGGCTGCTCTCCTCCTTTGGCTATAAATGGAGGCCAAGTTGGAGGGTTTTTGGGCACCCAACTCAGATCTCCTCTCTTCTCTCTCGTTTTTCCTTCGTTCGCCGGAATCTTCGAGGTGTCGCCGGAGCTCTCGCCGGAGGTTGCAGCGGCCATAGGGTGGTGCCTTGGAGGCACAAGGAGGATAGGAGTGGAAGCCCCATCGTCTCGAGCCCCCTTGCGTCGCCACCGGTGAGTTCTCTCCCGATCTGTGGTCGCCGAGTTCATGGCCGCGACCGCAGACATGAACTGCCGCGACTACGGCAATGACACTCAGGCCGCGACGCGGACGCTGTCCTCGACGCCCGCGACGGCGGAATCCATGCCGCGACCGCGGATCGCCTTGGCAATCACGATCGTGGCCTTGGACGATCCGATCTCGGGCGGGACTTTCGTTCTTTCGATTTCGTTCGTTCTTTCTTAGATTCGTATCATTTTATTGTCGAATCTAACCTAGGGTTTCGTTATGGGTCGTTGTCGTAGGAATCTGTAATCCGACTTCCGTTCCCGTTCCGGACCCAGAAACCCGTCGTCGTTCAATCGTTCGTCTAGACTAAGGCAAGTGGCAGTTCACTCTTGCTTATCATTCCATGTTTCCGTTAATTATCAATTATTTCGAATTGTTAATTAAATTGGGATGAATTGTTGTTTTCGTTTGGGAACAGATTTTTATAAACAATATGATTTAAAATGTGATATTATAATAGGTTGTATATATTGCTAGAAACAACGCTATTATATCTGTTATTACCATGATGGTATTGGTGTGGATTTTATGTGTGAACTTATACATTATAGTTAGAACGAGTATTCGTAGGAACGCTATGTACCTTGCGAGGTCTAGTCGTTTCTTTATAACTGGTATTAGGAGGGTTTTCCCTAATACTCTCTCTCGTCATGACTATACCCTTACTCAGGGTAGGTGCACACAGCTGGTGTCGCCATTCATAATTTATTCCCTCTGATATCTCTCATGATGAGATGATATATCTTAAAAGCTTATAACGTAAATGTGCGTTTTGGAATTAAATAAGATAAGTGAGATTATGCACATAATTAATATACCCTCGGGCGAGGAGTACAACGTGCAAACCACCCGGACTTCGATTAGAGTAAGTCCTCCTTCCAAATCTGAATTCGCATTGCGCGATGAGGTTGGTCGTGGACCCAAATGGTCAAGTCTTTTTAAACGCTTGTGTGAAATTATAACGTTTCCAAACATTTGTCATACTTTCCCGTAAGACTCAATCTTTTGGAGTCTTCTCTTCATACGTTTCCCATAAGGATCATTTCCTTTTTAGTGCATGTCTAAACTTTATTCATTCCGTGAAAGTTCTGGGTTATATATCGTTCTTTCGGTTGTTATTCGAGGGACAATGATAGTAAACGGTTACGATCACTAGGATCATTCTGTTTTCACCCTTGCATAGTCTTTCATTAGACTAACCAACCGGGTTTTATTCCTTGCATGGTTGGCTGGTGTCATCCGTCCTATACGGCACATCAGTGGTTGGTCCCCGAAGTCCGAAGTAACCGTTGAAGAAGAGACTTGCAGTTGGAGATTCAAGTATTAGTATTTTTTTTAAAGGTTGTCAATTATTATTTATTCTTACCACTAAGTCATGTAATAAATTTATTCTTCAAGTCTTTCGTTGTGTAATTTATAAGTTTTCCGTTGTGATTTCACTCTGTTGTAAAACACTCCTCTCGTATTGGGAGAAATCTTTTAATAAAAATGGTCGAGTTCCATTTAAAAATGTATTCTGTTGTTTAACCTTTCGTTGTGTATTATGTTTATTTAAGATTAATTGTTCCGATTAAAGCCTTGGGTGACATCGGACAACAACGTCTGAGGTCACTGGCGTGTGGCACTACCGACGTAAGTCGGGGGTGTTACAGTGTTATTGATATTCAATTATGTAGATGGCATATGCATTTTTTCATGCATTGATATGTAGAACATGTGCAATGTATATATTGTTTTGATATTCAAGTTGATTCATTTGTTGTTGGATTTAGAGGTTGGTTTTTAGGGTTTTGTTTTTGGGTATGTTTGGTTCGTGTTGATGTGCTTAGATTGTGTTTTGGGGTTTGATGTAACTGGCTACTAGAATCCATAAACTCTGTCGAATATGGATTTTGGTTCTGAGATTGGAGCCAGATTAATTGTTCGGTGTTTGGTGTAACAGTCTACTAGAATGCACAAAACCAATGAGATTTGATGCTTAGATTGTGTTTTGATATTCAATTATATGAATGGGATATGCATTTGCCATACATTGATATGCAGAACATGTGCAGTGTATATATTGTTTTGATATTCAAGTTGATTCATTTGTTGTTGGATTTGGAGGTTGGTTTTTAATTTTACTCATCGTCTTCTTTAGGTTTCTGTTCATGGTTAGAGGCTTGTTGGGTAGAGAATCAATGTCTCTAAAAACAAAGGGTGGCAAGCGAAGAAGGCTTGTTAAAGGTAATGTATTTCTTCTCTGTTTATTTGTATAACTTAGAAGTAATGTATTAATTGATATGCATTGTTTAATGTTTGGTATTCATATGATTAGCAACCAATTTAGATTAATGTGTTGTTCATTTTTTTTAAATTGATATTCATTGTATTCTAATTGATATGCACTACATCCGGACATATATGCAATGTATTTCTAACTATGACATTTACATGTTTGTCTAAGCCATAGTCATTCCTTCTTATATGTTATATACAATTAATCTTATTAATATGATTTGTATAGGATTGCCCTCAAAGAAGTCGGTCGAAGATTCCACAAAGGATGCTCATGTCACATTTTTCGAATAACTTACTGAAGCAGTTGTGGACACTGGATCACAAGAACCAAATGGCTCTTCACCAATTCGAACGCGTCCACAGGCAAAGAGACGGTTGAAGATCGTTGTTTGTCGTGATAAGGGCAAGACCACCACAAACGAAACACCCGATGAATCTGACGGGGAGGACGAACCAACTGAGGATCTCGTAAAAAAATTGAAGAAGTACAAGGCTAAGAGAAAAACAAGAGGTATGCGATTCTTAGGTGCTCAGTGTATATATATTTTTCTTTTTTAATTCCAATGTTGATATGAACCATAAAGTCATATTGTATTCGTCAATGTATTAATTACTTTTTAATTCATTGTAGAAGCACCTATTGACGATGAAGATGAAACACTAGTCAACATTCAAAAGGTCAATTTAAAGCGGTTGAAGGGAAATGCTGCATCATTTAAACCATATGCGCACGATGATGCTGGTACATTATATTTACAAGTGAATGTTGGGAATTTTATTTTTAAATGATATCTTTCATTAATAAACACTGACTAATACATCATATCTGTCATGTACCAGGTTTGAAATAAAAAAAGATGTTTGATAAGGGCAAGGCTAAGATGGTTGAGGAAGAATCAGAAGAAGTCGCACGTCAGAAGACAAAAGTCAAGGAAAAGGATGATTTTAAGGGTATCAAACACCGTGGACGCCTTGAATATTTCGTTTGGGCCATCAGGGAAATGAACGAAGTGTAAAAGAAAAGTGTAGAGGAGTTTGGTTTTGGGAGACTTTTAAGGATGACATCGTTCTCGTTACATGCTTGTCAAAATCAGTAATCAATGAACTATCAAGAACTCAAAAAAGAACCCTAAAATTCACATCAAATTCAAATCATTCATAAAAATCACAAAGAACGGTTTGAATATCATAGAACAACGAACTAATACGAACTAACCTTCTTCCATGTTCAATTTCGGCATTTGAGAACGAGAATTTTCGCCTTTGGTTATGGTGAAGAAGACCGGCAATGGAGTAGAGCAGGAAGCAGACGTAGAAGATGTAGCAACCACCGTCGTTCAATGAGAAAGATTTCATATTCTCTCTTATTTTAGATTTTCTTTTTTTTCTCATCCATTTTTTATGGTAACCGAACTCTTATGGGCCTTGTTTTATGGAAACCTACCTACCATAAAATTCCTACAACTCCTCAATCCATCCATCCATTTCCTTTAATCCAACGATCCTGATTTATTCATTCGTTTCACCATAAGAGTCGTTTTACCTGAGCGTCTCTCTCTATATATATATATATAGATTTATAAATAGAAGAGATGAATTCAACCATGAGATCATGGTAGGGAGAAGAGCAAAAAATCTAAAACACCAAAATTAATTATCACATATATATATATATATATATATCTAAATGTATAAAGAATTAGAGAGCCTAAATTAAACAACACCAAAAAGATAAATATCTAATCATGATTGAAATATTGTTGCTATAAACTCTCTCTAGTCCATGGTTTTGGGGAGTATGACACGTTGAAGAAAGCATTTATAATCAAAATATAATAATGAAAAACCTAACAATATAATAAAAAGATAATATCGAATAAAAAACTATCTAAAACTATAAAAAATAATCTTGCTAATTATATATAATATTCTCCAAATCTTACTCTGATTATATATAATATTCTCCCAATATTTTCTTTCCAAATAAGTTATTCAACTGTGTTGCATAACATTTTGTGAATACAACTCTACCGAGCAATGAATTCTGGACGAAGTGTTATGCTTCAAAATCAATTATCATTGTAGGAATATTATCATAACAAATTCAGAGTAAGGGAAACTACAATAGATACTCCTCAGTAGAAATTTGCATTTACATCTTGAGTTATTTTCAATCACTCGTTTGAACTCAATTCTCATTGTATGAATAATTTTTTTATAAAAGATTTATTTTCATAGTTCAATTCAATAATTTTTATGAACCTACTATTCGAGTCGGTTTATAGATTATAACTTGAGAATAATCTGAGAGTAATACTTTATAATTTTGAGAAAGAATAGTTCTTCAATCATAAATTTTGAAATTTAGCAGAGTAATGTGATACTTGCTATATTGCTGAATGTGTGTTTCATCCGTTTTGTTGTTGTGTTTGATATGTTGTGAATTAGATTTAATTGTCCATTTTGATCAATATAAATTTGGATATTTTTAATCATCCAATGAAATGTGCATTCTATAGTTCGGTAGATTTGGTTTCTTTGTAGCATCATAAACTAAGTACCTTATATAAGTTAACCATGATTTTCAACTTCTGCAAATAAAGATCTAGAACCCATGAAGTCTCCATAGGAAGAAAACTTAAATGGAGTTTTGCCAATATTTTGTTGAAAAAGACACATGTTATTCAGTCCAATTTTTTATTTGTAATCTTTTGTAATTTATTTGTAATATTCATAATTGATTTGTAATATTCATAATTGATTTGTAATCTTCTTAATTGATTTATTTTTAATCTTTCTAATTGATTTGTATTTTAATAAGGAAATATTAGTAATAGGTTTAGGATAAAAATCTTTAAAATATAATTAAATTTATTTGTAAAAATGAAAAAAAAATGACATGTGACTAATTAAATATGGGGGTGCCATGTGGCATTAATTTATTTTCCTTTAGTGTATATAGTAGATTTAAGGGATCATATGTCACATATTCAACCGTAAACCCAATCTTCAGATGTATCAAATAGTCATTCTTTTGAGTTTCATGTTTCTTACATATTTAAAAAATCATATTATAATGAGTAGTACATCCCTTACAATTTGATCCTTGAATTTCTAGACATTTAGTTCAACCCAAAATTTATTAAAATCACACGGTATATTGATGATTGAGATGCGAAAAATATTGAAGAGACAAAAGGAATAACGTACATATAAATATAATAAATAAGAAGTTGTTAATTCTATTTTTTTTAAAGAATTTATTAGGAAATGATCAAATATTTGGTATATATTTTGAGGTTTAAAAAGGTAAAATTATATCTTCAAAATATTTACGAAATAAAGTAGATTACGAAAATAATTATGTGATTCTTTTCTATATAAATTAGGAAATGTGCGATTTATTTGTGTAGTATATTAGGAAAGGATTAAATATTTGGTATATATTTTGAAGTTTAAAGATGAAAAATCATATCTTCAAAGCATTTATAGAAGAAAGTAGATTATGAAAATAATTGTGTGATTCTTTTCTATTTAAATTAGGAAAATTTGCGATTGATTTGTATAGTATATTAGGAAAGGATCAAATATTTGGTATATATTTTGAGGTTTAAAATGAAAACTTATATCTTCAAAGTATTTATGAAAGAAAGTAGATTACCAAAATAATTGTGTTATTCTTCTTTTTCTAGACTTTCCTAACCAATGTACGATATTTATTATAAATTAGTAAACATGTGATTTGTTTCTATCTTACTTAGAAAATGTGTGATTTGTGATTGATTTATATGGTATAATAGGAAATGATCATATATGCTATATATTTTGATATTTAAAAATGTGAAATTGTAAAAAAAAAATGACATGTGGTTAAATGATTGTGGAAGCGCCATGTGGCGAAATTAATGTGGAAGTGACATGTGACGTAGTTTTATTTTGTTTTAGTTGATACTAGTGTAGACTCGGTGTCATGCACCGGTTATTTAAATTCGTATTACTATGTATTAATTTAATATATCTCCATCACGTATATATACAAAGCTTAGTGATCAGGCAAGTGACACATACATGCCGTCTAATGTAAACCTCATACCTAATACGAGAATAATAAACAAAACATATGGTATATAACTATATAAGTATGGTTGATATAAAGTATTAAAAATATAATTTTAAATTAAAAAAATTTGTTAATGAAATATAGTAACATACAAATTTTGGTGTTTATATTAAAACTGTACTTTATAAACAATAATTTGATCAAAATTATGAATTGAATGTGAAAAATTTATGATAGACTTTATATGAAGTCTAAAGTTATTACTTTTATTAAAATAATAAAATAAACTTAGTGTTCTAAAAACTAAAAGTAAAAATTTCTAGAAATAGTAAGATAATAAGATTTTGGAGTTATGAGTAAAATTGGAGAAACAAACAATGTTAATAAGAAAGAGAAAGAAGAGTACTCGATACATGATAAAACTGTAAAAAAAACGTGGATTAGTGGGATTATTTTAGTAAGAAAGATAAAAATAAAAATACCTATGGACACATGTTTAGTGTACAATTTGCCAAATGTCATGTATAGAATGTCAAGTGGCTAATTCTTTTGTGAAGACATTTCTTTAACTTTAAGTATTTAAAGGAGATATAATAAATTGATATCGGAGCTATAGATTTAGGTGATTTAAATCTCAAATTCATCTTCATTCATTTACCATATTTACTACGTTTGATTTGAATAAGTGGTTATACGCACTTCTCACACGATATCAAATTATCAATACATTCAATGATGATATATGCACTTTTATTTTACAAGTATTAATGTATTTCATCAACCGTGTTTTAATTAATCCGAGAACTTTCTTTTAAGAGAAAAAGTTTCTTACAACGTACTGATCTTGTTTAATCACTACGTACTTATGGTATAGGTAGTTAGGTTGCATTTTTAATTATACTCCATCGGTTAAGTTTTCACTTGTCCTTTTTATGTTTTAGGCTTTAAAATTTGTTCATCTATAGTTGTCGTCTTCATAGCTTTTTATAAGACAATTTATCACATATAAATTATAAAATTTATCTTGAAATTTGATATCTTGACTTTCTTTCTATTCATCGATTGGTCGTGAAATTTTAGATTCTCCAAATATATTTAATAAATCTCTTAATATGTGAGTAAAACTCTGTAAAATAAGTAAAATTTAACAGACAGAGTATAGTGCAAGAAAATATCATACTCCGTACTTGAGAAGTTCAAACGTTATATATAGTAGAAATTACCGGAAAAAAATAATTGATTTTAAGAGCTATATTAATTATAAGATTCTTTTATAGGAAATTTATACCTTAATAATTGAGAATGAAGCTATCAATGTATTTAATCTATATATGTGATTTATATAACCTATGCCTTGAGGGTATATGTTAAGTATCAAAATTTTATAAATCATACGCTGTATATTTAATTGCAATTATTTACTCATCATTTTCTTAGTAATTGTATATAAACCAAATTTAGATAATTAAATTATATATTATCTTAGCCATAAAAATCATACACATATATAGTTATAGCACTTTTTCTTCTTCTAATAACTAATATCATTGGATGCTCTCAAAATTAAGGCAAATGAGAATGTTACCTGTCATTAGATTTTGTGTACTTATATAGCATATATCTTGTGAAAGATAAAGTTATTTAAAGTAAGATTTGATACTTATCTTTTTTGCCTAAATGATATGGACCTATCTTGTTGGTTAATCTTTTGAATCAATACCATTTACACAATGAATACCATGTGCTATAAAAAATATCAATTAATTTCTACTTCTTCATAACTGATTGAAAAGTCCGCTAATATTAATCAATTCCCGCAAAAATATACGGAGTAATAAAAAAAAAGTGAACAATAACTAAGAGTAAGTTTGGATGACCGTTGATAATGCATTATGACATATTATTTTACATTAAATCAATTATCGTATCCGTAGATTAATAAGCCTTTTTCAAGAGCCTTAGGGTTCTTTTGTTAAAACGGAATAATGGATAAGTTTCGTGCTACATAATACTGTAGTATATGCCAACTACGCAGGAATGTAGCTAGGTAGGTATAATTAATTAAGTAGCCTACTTAAAAGTATTTTTTAATTAATTAACCAATTCTGGTAGGATATAATTTATCATGTGCTGATGTGCAAGTGCAAGCGAATAATCACCTGAAACTCTAAAAGAAAAAGCAAGAACCAAACACATGGTCAAGGCCATTAATTTTTTATAATGAAAAGGAAATTTCATTCAAAGAACAAAAGATTTAGGAGTATACGCAATCCACAATTTGGGGTGAAAAGATGCTTATAACATCTCTTTGGGACACATTTTGCCCTTATTATATACAGTATCTAACATGTGTTGTGATCAAATCAACACAATATTCAAGATTAATCAACAAATTAGAAGTTATAAAAACAAAAAGGTTATCTCGAGAGAGCAATAAATTTCATGATAAATAGCTAGCTTCTAAACTTAATGTAGATGAAAATGCTATATATGTTGATACAGAACCTAGAATTCGAAGTGTTCGATCTTTCTTTTTCTTTTTTCTGGTCGAAAGTGTTAATGAATGATTAATGCACAACTCATATATAACTACTTTACATGATGTACATGATAAACTTAAACCAACTTTGATGTGTCATTCATATATTCTTCAAAAACATATTCTTCTTGCATTTGATGTGTCATTTAGTTAAGGATGCTATATACGGATCCTGGTGTTTAATTTACCCACAACCTTTGAAATACTACAAGAACATGAAAACTATTAATCCAAAACTTTTTAATTAAATTGAATTACCCAAAGAAGTGAAAAAGAACAGAACTATAAACAGTAGTAGTCATGAAAGGAGACAATAAAAGCTAGAAAAGATAGTGCAAAATGTTACTATTACATAACATTTCTTATAGCAAGTAAAGTAGTAAAAGAGAAAGACATTTCAACAAAAAGTCCTGAATTCTACAGGAATTTTATCGAGTCCTTTCTACACCTAGCCACTAGTAATGGTACACGTACATTACACTTACAAGCTATTATTAATATCATATCATTCACTAATTAACGTACTAGCTATTACTTCAGTTCCGCTTTTAACTAAGAAAAACAGTACATATATACACCAAACATCACGTAACCCTGATCGATCAATTCACCAACTATATAATTCATCACTAGATTAATGAACTAATCAAGATCGGACAATTAATTAACATGTTAATAACCAATTAATTACCTGGGAGGCAAGTTAGAAGGAAGAGGGGGATTCTTGGTGTTCTTATTATTATTATTATTATTTCTCTTGCGTTTCTTGTCGTAGCTGACGCCGCGGGCCTTGGCTTGGAAATCCCGGACTTCACGGAGGTAGAGGCGGACGGCGCGGGCGGCGAAGGGGTTGAGCTCGGGGCGGCCGCCGCCGTGCTCCTCGAAGGCGGCGCGGAGGCGGCCGACGAGGGCGTCGAGGCTGCCCCAGGCTTGGCGGAGCGGGCAGGGGCAGGGCGAAGGGGGCTCCGGCACGCCGAAGAAAGGGCAGGCGCTGACGTGGACCTTGGTCTTCCCGAACTGGTCCAGGTAGCGGAGGAACTCCAGCACGTGGGCCCCGCTGCATTGGCCCAGGCTCAGCGGCGGCCGGTGGTTCCGCAAGTACTGGCTGAACGTTACCCAGTCTCGCCGCTTCTGGTTCTCGTACCGGCTCGGGTGGCTCCCCGCTGGCTGCGGAGCCGCCGCCGACGATGACGTGGCGGCCACGCCGGTGACCGTTGGTGTTGGGGTGTAGGAGTTAGGGATGTGGGCTAGAGGGTTTGACAGGAAATCCATATATATATATATATATATAAGCGGATCAAATTAAAAGCACTAATATATATAATTAATATGGTTGGTTTGGGTATTTAATTTAGATGAAGATATATGTATAACATGGGTGATACTAGAAGATGGGTAAATTTGTGGGTAATTAAAGGTAGCTAGAGTTTTTGGGTGCAGCTCCGAGATCTGGTAAATGAAGTAGGAAGAAGAAGAAGTGGGTAATTAAGAAATAAGGCACACAAAGGAGTTTAGTAGAGCAACATTAATTTGGCGTCCATATATGATTTTTGCACCATTAATTTGGAGAAGGAGGAAGTTAGAAAATGAAATTTTGTTGGAAAGGGAATTAAGGAGTAGGGTAAGAAAGGAAGAGGGGAGATTGAATTGGAAGGTAGTAGAGCCTTGGATGGGGAGATTGTTGGAGGAGGAGGAGAATAAAAATGGTGTAATTCCAGGGAAAGGGGAAGCAAGTGGGGAGTGTTTATATAAATATTAAATGTGGAGACAAGGAGAGAGAAAGAGAGGAGTTGACTGGTCTAAAGTTAATTATATTGCCTAAATTAATTAAATGATTGTATATATATATATACTTATGAACAATTTTAATTTCAAAAAAAGAATATGTACGCCCAAATAGTAACTACTCGGAGAGGGGTCATCATGTACTAAAATGGTACGGAGTAATGTAGAAGTACACAATTATATATGTGGCTTTTTTTTTTTTTTATAGATTTTAATCGATTCGATTAGTCAGAATCACTTTATATTATTGATTTATAAAGGGGTATATTTCTCTCAACATTGGCGTTTTTATACACATTTTTAATAAAAAGATCGAGATCTCAATGCTAAACCATTGAATTAACTGAACGTTGTACCTATATAGCCTGTTAATAATATGTCCAAAACTCTAAATATCACCTCTTTTTCATGTTGTAGTAACTTTAACCTTATCAAAAAAATTAGTTACCTTATACCAACCATTAGTTATTTGAACGTTCAGAATAAGCATTATATTGGTGGACATATATTCTTGCATAACTTCATGAAATAAAAAAAAAAGGGTTACTTAGAAATCAAACGAAAATTACAAATTTACATTTCATGTATAATTTCCTATACTCAATTTGAATGTTACATCTCAAGAAGTAAAAATCAAATTGAGTTAGATGTATTCTTACATTTGACCCAACACAAATGTCCGAGTATGCCTAATAAAATTATAAATGCATAAACTAAAACATATGTTTGAAAAGTACCTTACGTATATTCGAGTACCCAATTCATGATATTTGCTTATAAATGATATTGATCGATCAGTTTAATTTATTGGTAGGGGCGGATGAAGCAAATAAATATATTATGTAAGTATAGGTATCGCTTGTATTGACTTGTATGTAAGCATTGAAGGAAGGGGTGTATATGGAAGATAAATGTGTGGTGGGTAAGATAAGGACCTTGTAAATTAAATATTGTGGGAGCCACAAATTCTTGGCGTATATATATATGTTGATTTATAACATTGTAAGCTTTATTCATGTAATTGCTATGTATTTCCAATAGCTAGTGTTTTTATTTGGCACGCATGTATTTATAAATGATAAAATAGCAAGATCGTCACACTAGATGATTCAATTTTTGAGCGGATGTACGTATATTTATTTGGCACCTTGGAAAAAAAACATGGATTTTGGAGCCGGGTTACATTTGTTAATTAATAGCAAGATATATCACACTATATATATGTCTGTCATTAAAAATTAACTACCGTTTATGTATAACTATGCAGTTTTCCCCCAATATCGTATAATTTGTGATAGAAAACATACATTGAAATTTTATTATATGGTGCAGTTTATCCTAATTAATTAAAGTGAAAGCAATGGAAGAAAATAATGTTGTATGTGCAGGTATTTCAATTTATACGTACCTCACCCGTTAAAAGTTAAATGTCATTTTATTCTTTGACACAACTACTAAAAAGTTAAATGACACAATTACTAAAAGTTAAATGTCATATATTTTTTAATTTTTTTTTTACAATCTAATAACTATTCGCCTCATTTTTAACCAATAAATAAATAGACTTTGCATAAATTATATTAATATGTGTAACTTTGATAACATACCTCATAAGTCATAATTCACAAATAAATCATTATATAAAAATTTATAATAATAAATATTTTTTTAATAAAATAATACTTATTTCATAACTAATGTAGTAACGTATTAGCTACAATTTCCATTCAGATGAATGTTAACACATACTTGAATTTGTATTGGTTGGAACAGACTCAAAGTCATTATTCATAGATGTTCACGGGTCATGCTAATGGGACCCTTCCATTGACATATTTCTAATCCAAACAAACTCATATGATTGTTTGTTTAAATGTTTAAAACATAGAAAATATATAGTTGGAGTCCGCCTTAAAATGTTGGTGTTAGGTCTAAATCCATAATCTCATGTCTCAATTCTCAAATAAAGTATAATTATATCAAGCTACAAATTATTGAATTGCCTCATCTCCATATATCCCAATCCCCAAATGATCATCCTCGATCCATAAGAAAACTCATAACCTAAAACGTGGATCGATCATCATCCACCTCGACCAGCACCAGCCATTGGAGCCCGAACTCTTGGACCACATGTTAGCAGGGCTGATATATAGAACAAGTAAGCGAAGCTATAAAACATGACCAATTGGTCACCTGTTTTGAAGGTTGAAATTAAGAAGAAATTTCTATTTTAGATGAATATGGGAAATAGATAACAAATGTGTTCGCGTGGCCTAATGGATAAGGCGCTCGCCTCCGGAGCGGGAGATTGTGGGTTCGAGTCCCACCGTGAACGTCTGTTTTCCATCTTTTTTAAGCCCCATTATTTTCTTTTATTTTTCCAAGGATATATGTTGTTTTGATTTACACATCAAGTTTGAGTACTGAAATTAATTATTTGTAGTCCTTTTTTGGCTTCGGGAGAACAAGTTGTAGTGGTTTCTGGTCTGAAGTTGTACCAAGGATAATTGTATGGAATAGCTATAACATGAACTATTTGAGATGAGTAATAGCACAAACAAGCTGCAAAAGGCTTTCTGTGAAAGTGGACTCGAAGCTTTAACAAAAACTCGTACCGATTGGGTCTTTGCGGTTAATGGGCTGAGACATTGTGTTGGGCCATATAATCCGGCCCATTACTAGGTCATCATACCATTGTATCGGAGGTTAAAATAACACAATCATCTTAAACCATGAGTACTTTTATGTTATCATTGTTCGGGACTTCATTGGCAAAATGTCACCTAAGAACATCTTAAACCATCTTTATTGGTGTATCGAGTATGTCAGAAATTATTGAGAAAGAAAAAATAATGTCATAAACTTTGAGGACACCGAAGGGTTACCTTTATTGTAGGATATCATAAGGATAAAAAAAATAGTGTCAAACTTTTTGAGGAAACTAATGCGATAATAATAAAGGAGTCTCACTTGCATTATGTTCATTTCTTGATTCAACCATATTTTCTAACTTCTTTAAATGTTTAATAGTCTTAAGCAAACGATCATCGATCATCATCAGAGATACCCTATCGGACTTTAGCATTGTACTAGCATGTGTGCACGTGCCTTGTACGGGTATGGTCATATATTTTAAGAATGAATTTAAATTTGTTTATAGTATGTAAAATATAAAAGAGAATTATATAGAAAAATTAACATGATGTATCAGAAAGATAATTTCTTGATTTGAATAATTTATAAGGTGTATTGTATGATGAAAGTTGAATGTAGATGTGTGAATTTATATTAATAGAAGAAGATATAAATTAGGAATTTTATATAATTATTAAAAATAAAACTGTACTAAAATAAAACTGCATATTGTATTCTTTATAATGGAGTTTACGGACAATCTATTCACCCTTATTAAATCATGAACACTAATTAAGTATGATAATAATGTTTTATGTAATTGCATAATTCTATGTATGTTGGTGGATGAACCGTATAACGTAAACTATTTACGGATCATCTATCTATATACATATCTTTATAATGGAGTTTACGGGTCATTAACGTACATATTATATTATATACACTAATTAAGTATGATAATAATATTTTTGATAAGTGCAGAATTATCATGTATAATGGAAAATATTTTTGGCTAGTAATTTAGAAATTTTGTATAAATAAAAGATAAAATAAATTATAAATATAATAAGGGTTAATAGGTAAATGTATATAATTATTTGATGATGTGACATATTTAGATAAAAGACACGTAAGAGAGATAATTACGGTTTTAATAGTAATATATAGATATAGATAGATTATAGCAGGTTTTGCGCGCTATAGGTTCATTTTTTGGTTTGTTTGGACTAAATATGTCATAGTGACGTGATATAAGTTAGCTCGATCGTTTGGTTTATCGATCTTAAAAAAATATTTAAATTATTAGTCTTAAGACATTGTCAACTTATTCAGACAGTTACTTGAGTCGTGTGAGAAATAAACCTTTCGCATTGGAAGTTTAGGGAAAAATATATATAAGAAACTAATATAAAAAATTAGTAGTTATTGTTAATTTTTAGGTTTGAATCTGACTTTGTAACACGTACATGTGCACTCTTATTATCTGTCCATAGGACTTTAACAGGTGGGAACGTTGTAAATGTTTAACCTGACATTGAAGTAATTATAATACTTATGTGGAGTATCAAGTTCAGTCCATGATCATATTAATATTGAGAATCACACAACTATCACATATATGCGCCCCCCAAATTCCTTTTGGATTCATGTATATTATAAGTTGTAAACTAGTGTCAACTGTCCATGTGTAGTATGCACATACACCGACGATTTATAACCATCCAAATTTATAACGAACCCAAATCAAGTGCTTTATCAAGAATTAATCCAGATGATGCTGTACAAAACATATAATTAATGAGCCGGCCATGTGATGATCCTCATTAATCATCAAATTAATTAGCCAATCAATAGCAGATTCGACGAATTAGTTGTATCATTCATCCAGCTTGATACCTATAACCTACTAAACAAATTATAAGCTAATGGAAAAGAAAGCCTTGCGTGTCACAATTAAATTAAAATTTACTATATCTTAATAATTAATTAATAATGCATGCGCAACCTTGGCTTGAAGGTATATATAATTCAATAATATATGGCTGGGACTTGAAATGAATACGTACTACAAAAATGGTTATTTAATTCCAAAGAACGAAAATAACGAAGACATGAATATTCATTGATAAATTTTAATATCTCATGGTATTATATATATATATATAGTTATCTGGTTAATTATTTCGAAATAGAAAAATTGCTCGATCCCGGTCATGCTGTTGGTTTGTTTCAACGTGACGGGAGAAAGTCATGATTGATGCCCTTACCACAAAAAAAAAGTCATGATTGATGCAAATGCTTTCCCTCTCTTTTTATATGTCCATAGGATATACTAAGGGTGCGTTCGGTGAAGATGAAGAGAGAGTTGAAGGAGGAGTTTAAGGGAGAGATGGAGTTGAAGTTGAAGCAAAATCTTAATGTTGAGGAGTGACATTAAGTAAAAAATGGGTTGAAATGGGGGTTGAAGTTGAGATTGGAGCAAATTTGCTTAATGCAACTCACTTCCAACAGTAATTGCTGAACGGGTCCTAAATCATAATTTTTTTAAAAAGGGGCATAAAATTAATATTATTATATTGACATTAAATAAACTTAATTATAAATAATATTAATATCTATCTCATATGCATGCTCGCTTTGATGTTTTTTAGCACTTACAAGTAAAACCAACAATCTGCTAAAAAAAAACAATCTCTTACTCCTCACAATAAATTTGTTCATATTTTACGCATAATAATTCAATTTAACAAAAGTTTAATTTATATAACACTTGTTTAATTGAACACGTCAACCAAATAAAATTAAGTTTGATCTATAAACAAATTCATTCTAACAAATCTATACCCAAATCTATACATGATCCATCACGATTTGAATTAATAATATTGATTATGGATTGTTGTTTCCGAATTCAAATTGAGATGGTTCGGGTATGGATTTGACTATTTTAGGAGTCAAATCCTACAAATTGAGGGCGAGAAACACAACTATAAACATGGACCGAAATACCTCTAAACTCATGGATACACATTGAAATTTCCGTAAAAAAGCAATACAACGAATGAGCGAAAATAATAATAATCCCGGAACAAAAGGAGGCACCAACCCCCCCCCCCCCCCCATAGGGGTATATCGTATGAATCAGGAAAAAAAAAATTATAGGGAAATTCCTATTGGTGCCCTTGAGTTTATGGTTATTCCTGTTGATGTCCCACGATTAAGTTTTTTTCAGTTGGTACTTCTAAGGTTTTGGTTTGTTCGCTTTGTAATCGAAATTTTCCATATCATTTCAGTTCGAATTGATCAAATCGAAGCTCATCATATTTTTATTGACCTCAACTTAGTAGGATTCGACTCCTAAAACAATCAAATCCATACTCGAACCATTCCGATTTGAATTCTTAAGGTCGAAAACGGGTTGTTGCTTCGGAATTCAAATCGACATGGTTCTGAAATGAATTTGAGTATTTTAGGAGTCAAATCTTACTAATTTGAGGGCGAGGAACATAATGACGAACTTGGATTTAATCAATTTGAACTGAAATGATACAAACATGAAAAAGTTTGACTACAAAGCAAATAAATCCAAACCTTAAGGACACCAATCAGAAAAAAAATACGTGGGATACCAACATGAATAACAGGGACATCAACAAGAATTTCTCATAATTAAATGTCGACAATTTCATAAAAGGATTAGCTTTTTAAAAAAATCTGATTTTATTTAATAATCATCATACAGTTATTTTCTCTTGTACGTAATTACTATATGTTTGACTTATTACATTATTAGTAATTTCCTTAAATAAAATATTAGGATGATGTATATGTAAGATGGGGAAATTCCGAACTTAAAACGTATTCACATATCATATTCCATGGAGACGAAGGTAAACTCGCATCGATGTATCAGCTTAATTATATGAAATAATTAAACCTCGACTTACTTTAAGATCAACCATTTTAAAATACACCCACTTTCATTTTATCATTTACTAAACATAAATGTTGTGTTCAATATATTCCGCAACTTGTGATTTTTTTAGCATTTTAATATATTTGGATTTGTTAGGTTAGGGAGTTTATAAAGAGTTTTTTTATTTATAAATAATTGATAAATATGGTTATATAAAAAAATTTATTTGATAAAAAGATAATTTCAATTTATTAGAAAAGTATAAGTAATGAAAAAAAAAATTATTATATATTTACCTAAATAAAAAAAAAATTGTATTAAAAAGAGTATTTATAAATAATAAACTATTTGTGCCAAACATAGCCTTTAACGTTTCAATGATGTCATGATGAGTGAGTGACTGTTCACTATAGCCCATTCGTTTATTTTGAGTTGAAGTGAGTGAAAGTGAAGTAAAACACTTTTACTTTATTTTCTTATGGTTTAAAATATTACTTTTTTTGATATCTATAAAGATGAGTCTAAATTATTAAAGTGAATTGATCTTAAAAAATTATCTAAAAATTTTAAGATTAGAGGTATTTGAGTACAACTCCAATTTAGTGCTTTAAATGTATGATAATCTTATACTAAGAGCATAGTTTTTAGGGGTTTAAATGGGGGTTTTTTGAGTTTCTTTCCTAATAAGCCCCAAATTAAAAAAACATTTTAATAGAGGGACTTTTCAACCCAATATACATGTATATTAAATTACAATTATGTCATTTATATTAAATTATCAAAATACGATTTATATGAAATTACTAATATATCCTTTATATTATAGTATAAAAACATTTATTTTATTAAAATTTATATTTTTTATAAAGTTTATTAAATATATTTTAATTCAAGTGTTAGTTATAGTATTAATTGAAAATTAATAAAATAAATATTAAGGTTTGAAAGAAATTAACGACAAACATATATATTAAAAACAACAAACGATGGATGCATAAATTGAAGAAAAAAACATTACAATGAAACAACATAAACTGAAGCAAATTACTGAATTTAACGAAAAACATCATTAGACAATGCATAACTCAATAACTAAAAACACAAAACACGGGAATGACCCTAATTTTCTCCAAATCGTTGCCAAATGTGTTCCTTCAAATCTTCCTTAAGTTGGCGGTGTGCATTTGAATTCCGAAGTTGAGCCTCGTCATGCTCAGGAAGTTGCTCATACTCGTCGGTCTATCGGTGGAGTATGTCCAATCCGGATTATTCATCGATGTAGGCTCTCCACTTACTCCTTCGCCAAACTCTGGGATTTCGTATCCATGATGACTATAAGAACCTCGTTCATTTTCTACGATCATATTATGTAGAATGATGCAAGCTCTCATTATCTTTCCAATCTTCACAAAATCCAAAGAGATTCTCGGGTTACGGATTATTGTGAATCGAGATTGCAGCACTCCAAATGCCTCTTCTACATCTTTACGAACAAATTCTTGGTGTTGGGCAAACAACTTGCCTTTAGGGCCTTGAGGAAGCCGAATTGATTGGACAAATGTCGCCCATGACGGATAAATGCCATTAGTAAGATAATATCTCATGTTGTATTCATGTCCATTAAGTGTGAAATTTACGTTTGGAGCTTTACCTTCCAAAATATCATCAAAACAGGAGATTGATCAAGAACATTAATATCACTAGACGTACCTGGTACCCAAAAAAATGCATGTTAGAACCACCGGTCGTATGATACAATAGTCTCCAAAATGATTGTTGGATGGCCATGTCCACGGGCATATTGACCTTTCCATGCAGTTGGGCAATTTTCCACCTCCAAGGCTCTAATGCAGACAATCGATGTTACCCAAGATCCCAAGAAATCCACCAGACTCCCCCACGCTTAGTAGGCGTTCTGTGTCCACTTCGGTTGGACACCTAAGATACTCATCACCAAAAAGATAATGATTCCCTGGACAAAATGCTCCAAGCTTAACCTTGTGATTTCTCCAGAAAGACGAAGATACTCATCACAAGCATCAACAACAATTCCATAAGCCAACATACGCAAGGCACTAGTACAAGTTTGTAATGCATATCAGGAAAACTCTTCCCCACATCTTCTAAATAAGCCGAATAAGCCTTAGTAACAACATCGTCCTCTGACTCCCCACTGCCTTTGTTTCTACTAGCCGCTACATAATAGCCATTAAACTTAGTTACACTTTTACTCATTACATGCCATCTATTCTTACAACTTTTCATGTCTCGCTCTGTTTGGCATGGTTCTATAAGTGTTCCAGTAGGTTGTAACTCGCTTCCAGAATGAGGCTGAAGTTTGGTTCGTGTTTGTTATCGCGTCCTTACTGGTGTTGACGTACCCACTGATGAGGATCAAATCTTCAGCCTCACCCCAGGAGCATCTTTTGGGTTTAGTGGAGTTAGCAACACGACCACGTCCATGACCATGACCGTGACCATGACCATGACCGTGACCGTGACCGTGACCGTGACCGTGACCGTGACCGTGACCATGACCGTGACCGTGACCGTGACCATGACCGTGACCATGACCATGACCACGACCGCTATGCTGAGTTTCTTGGGGTGAATCGTCAAGATCTTCGAGTTGTGTGCTAAAGATTGGGAGCTCCATGGATTGAGATCCACCATCAGTTGTGGCTTCAGTTTGTGAATTTTGAGAGAAGCGATTCGCATAAAATTGCACACTAAAAGGATCATACGGATCTAGGGACAAATCTTGAAAGTTATTTGGGTAGTCACGAGGGTTTTGATTCACGGTGAGAGATTGAGAAGAGAGAATGTGAGTTTGGAAAGAGAGATATCAGATTTTGAAGTAAGATAGGAATGAGTGGAGAATGTGTGAGTTTTGCAATGACCACTACATCTTATTTATAGGCAAATAAAAAATCATTTACTATTTTTCTATTTTGTGAAAATATTAATTATATATAAATAATTTTAGTTAGTACATTTTTGTAATTTAGAACTATCCTAAATAATAAAATAATTATCCTAAATAATTAAATTAGTGTTTAATTGGGTTTGATTATATCAAGACTACCCTAAATTCATACATAAAATTTATAAAGTTTCTCTACAATGTCATTTTAATGTAAAGAAATGAAATTAGTATATATTTATATTTTAAACCACCATAAATAATTTAAATTGATTTATTTTCAATTAATGATATACAATAAAAAAATTTAAAATATACCGAATATATCCAAAATGGGTGTATTTGGATAGAGAAAAATGAAACTAGAATTATGGTATTTTTTTATTTTAACGCTTAAAATTTAAAATAAACAATTTTGTTTCAAAAAATAATGGATGACTAAGAATAAATCCTGACCGTCCGTTGGAGCGTCACCCGTCGCTCATCAGACGCGCGACATGTGGCGCTCCCATTAGTAAGCAGTCGTTTGACTGCTTACTAAATGGCACGTCGTTTTGGCCCTTTTTGGTCCAAAACGACGTGTTTCATTCAAAGCGGGGCAAATTTTTTTTTTCCAACCAAACATACCTTAAACTTACTTTAGTTTAAGACTGCTTAGTTGAGACATAAAAAATGGCTTTTCATAAGCCTTTCAGCGGGCTTAAATGGCCAATTGAATATTTTATTTCAAAAAATTCCAAAAGCCCCCATTTAAGCTCCCATTAACTTTCCTCTAATGAGATTATCGATATCGAAATATTTTGTTGCCACAAAGTCAATCACAGAGTTACACTTTCACTCACACTCTTATTCCAAGTAGCTTAATGCTAGTGCGTTGTACAAGATTTGTGTAACTATAAATTTAATATATTTTTATATTTACAAATAATTTACAATTAGAAGAAAAACATATACAAAATTTTATAGTTAAATAATGGACATGGTGTTTTTTGTCAAAATAACGCCAATTGAATTGAAAGGGTGTCATGTGACGTAGTTAAGTTCTCATTTAGTATATAGTAGATTATTTTGACCAAAAATATTTATGAGTTTTTTTTTGATAAGGTAAAAATTAGACCGAAAATCATAGAAGATACGGTTTCTCAGTCTATAGCATCCTTGCGGATGAGAACTAAAAGTTCTAAATTGGCTTGAATATCTTTCAAGGAACTCTGATGCCCCAGCTTCACAATACAGTCCGGCCACAACATTTATTTCTCGGAACACATGAGAGATCTGCACTGAAGAAAACAGTTGTAAAATACAATGGATATCAGAAATTAAAATTTTAATATCCCAAGGACAGTGCCAAATCTTATTCAGGACATTTACAGTAGTAAGGTTGTCGCATTCAAGGTGAATGTTGTTAAGACCTAATGCATAGGCTTTAACCAGAACATTTCTGACTGCAAGTGTTTTTGTTTTTAACGGGGATTGAGATTCCACACTTTCTCCAAAAACGTGAATTGGTTCGCCTTTGCTATTTCGAAAAATGAATCCATAGCTAGAGTCACCATTAGTCTTGGTAGATCCATATGTATTCATTCTAATAACATTATCCGGAGGTTTTTTCCATTTCTTCTTTGGTCGTCTAATTTTATTGTTACTGTTCTTTTTTTGTTTAGGCTCTTCCACACAGTCTAGGTTCCAAGTCTTCGTTTGTTTCCAGTTATGGATTTGATTTTAATGTAAACAGGTACATCTTTTATCAGGTCAGTATCATTAGTTGGTCTCCCAAAACTTTGTTGGTTTCTATATGATCAACGCTACTTTGTAGTGTTTAACTAGGAGTTGTTATCGGAGTTTTCAGTGCCATTTGTATGGGTTTAGAGCATGAGTTAGGAGAATGGAGTTGAGGAGAAGGAATGTTGATTTAGTGGTTTCAAGAGCTTAAATGAAGACTTATTGAAGATGGAGACAAGCCACGAGAGAAGACCGCAAGAAGAAGATCAAGAACGCTACAGGAAGTTTTCTCATCTGGTCGCGGTCGCGGAAATACGTAGAAGACAACGAGACTCCAGAAGGTTTTCCGCGGTCGCGGTTACTGTTCATACACGCGGATCTGGATTTCGTTTCGTCCGATACTTCATTTTATTTTATTTTATTTCTTTTATTTTCGTTAGTTTATTTTATTTCCTTTTAGATGTTATTTCTTATCTTTTTAGTATTAGGTTTTGCTAGGGTTATAACCTAGTTTAGTTGGCAGCCTTTTTATTCATTCATCATTATTTCATTCAATTATCGTTGAGTTTTTCCCTTATAGTTTTTACACTTTGAAGACTATGAAGAACTAAGCAACTTTTGCTTAGTCCGACGATTGAAACCTTCGTTTGTATTTGGTTGTGAGATTATAACTCTATTTCCTTTCCTTTGATTATATCTTTTCTCTTTGTGCTTAATCCCATTGATTCTTGCTGATTTGACTGGCCTGATCAACTAGTTGATATTAGTAATTATCTATTGCTAGGGTTTGGATATTTCTGGTTGAAATCCCTTATCTTGTGTAGCAAACATGATATTCTAGGACTGGTTGGACTAGTTTATTGTGAAGAGAATTGATTACGTATTAAATGCTGATGGGTTGTTAAGTGTTGCATATATCCTGGTTAATTCTTATGCTTACTGCTGCTGTTGAATTGAATCTTGATAGTTTCTTGATTATTTGATAGTTAGGGTTATCAGGACTAGTTGGACTGATAACTATTTCAGAATAGGGACAAAAATATTCATAGGAAGGAATTGAGATAATCTAGGATCAACCAATCAAACTGAATAGTGGATATTTGTCTGGCTAAGTTACTTCTCACCCATAAATTACACCTTTTGCTTTGAATTACTTTGTTACTTGTTTACAAACCAAAACCCCCCTTTGTTACCATTGGCATACAACATTTTGCACTTAGGAAGATTACTTTCCTCCCTGTGGGATTCGACCATTGCTTGCCTACTATACTTAGTTAGGTTTTTGAGGTTTACTTTGATAGGCACTACGACTTTAGCCTCATCACTATAGAACCAGATTCCCCACAAAGAGATTGCCAATTCTACAAATTGTGCTCTATCAATTTTCTGTCAAATTTCCTCAATTATTTCAGAGGCTTTTTTGTTACCTATATTTAGGGCTCTAATAATTCCATGTGTTTGGTTGTTCATTTTTCTATGGTTTTTAGTGTATGACTACACTGAAATAACAAGTGATTAGAATCTTCGTTTTGTGCATTACACCGGACACATCCCTGAGGGAGTACTACTCCTTTTTCAGCTAGTCTGGCTTTGGTTGGAAGCCCATTTTTCATAATTTTCTAGATAAATTTTTTGATTTTAGGATAAGTATCCAATTTCCAAATTCAAGAAGAGTCTTACGCTGTATATCTTTTGTTTTTGGTGATCATATCCATGGCAGATTTTGTGGAAAACCATCCATTTTTACTGGTTTCCCAATACATTCTATCATGAATATTATTTAAAGGTATTGGGATGGATATTATTTATTGGTTACCTTCTTCGTAACTTGGAAGGCAGATTTGTGAAAATTTACTTTTTGACCAGATATGTTACAGTATTCGTCCACGATATCCTTAATCTCTTTACAGTTTTCCTGTTTGGCTTTTGAGAAGATCATAATGTCATCCGCAAAAGCCAAAAAGGAAATGCGAGTTCCATATCTAGAAATTTGGAAGCCAATAGGTTTTTAAGGTCTATCAGATGCTCGTTATAGTTTTCGAGCTAGGATTTCAGATCCTAGTATAAAGAGATAGGGTGAGAGGAGATCTCTATGTCGGAGTCCTCTTGTTGGTTTGAAAATTTCTGTGGGGCCATTGTTGACTAGCACTGAGAATGGTATTGTCGTAATACATTCTTTTATCTAATTGATAAATTTATCATGGAATCCAAATTTCTTCATAATTTCAATAATAAACTTCCATTCAATTCTGTCATAGGATTTTTCATGTCTAGCTTAAGGGCTATGAATCCTTCAGTTCCTTGTTTTGATTTAAACGAGTGGAAAATTTCACGAGCTATTAAAATATTATCTTGAATGACTCTATTTGATACAAAGGCTCCCTGTAAGGGATGGATTAGTTTTTCCATAGTGCTTTTAAGTCTTGTTGTTAAGATTTTTGATATAATCTTATAAATTGTCGAACAAAGACTTATAGGTCTATAGTGGTTTGTGGAGTTAGGATTGTAGCATTTTGGTATTAATGATATGAATGTATGGTTTATTTGTTTACGTAATTTCCCCGACAGGAAAAAACTCTTTACTGCTTGAATCACAGACGGGCCAACAATGTCCCAATATTTTTGATAGAATTTTGTTGTCATGCCATCTGGTCCCGAGGATTTATCCGACCCAATGTCAAAAACAACCTTTTTAATTTCTTCATTGGAAACATTTCTTGTTAATTCTGTGTTTTCCTCTATTGAGATTTCAGGTTGAATTAGTTCAAGGTTTTCTCGAAGTAAACCTTCATTCATTTCTTCACTTCTAAATCTCTGAATGAAATCATTCCTGGTTTCATTTCTAATATTCTCTTCACCAATAACGCTAGTTCCTTCTTGGGTTTTGATTTCCTTTATTATTTTTCTATTTCTTCGCCCACTAGCAATTTTATGAAAATATCATGCGTTGGTGTCATTGAATTTAATATGTTTTACTTTTGCTCTTTGGTTCCAAAATGTTTTCTGAAAACTAAGGAGCTTTTCTTTTTTTCTCAATTAGTCTATTTTGTTTTTGGATTAGACTATTGTTAGAGTTTGTACATATTCCTATTTGAATGTCAGGGAGCTGTTTTTCAATGTTTTGAAGTTGGGTGAACACATTGCCAAATGTGCTTTTGTTCCAAGTTTTAACATGTTTTTTTAGTAGCTTTGTATTGGAAACTAGATTGTACATTCTAGATCCATGATAGTTTATTCTCCAAGCTTATTCTACAACATTTCTAAAATCCTTTCTAGTCATCCATTTTTTTTCAAATTTGAAAGGTTGATTTTTGAAAGGGGTTGTTGTAGCTAGCTCAATGGATATGAGGTTGTGGTCAGAGCTAGTAAAAACATAATGTTTGGTACCAATATCTGGATACCAATGCAAGATTTGAGGATGAATTAGGACTCTATCCAGTTTTTCGTAGATGTTATCAATCTCAGTTTTATTTTTCTCCAGGTAAAGGTATTTTCTTGTATCGGTATGTTTAGTAATTCACATTCATTTTTAAAATGTCTTAATCTTGCAAATTTTGTCATTGTTGGTGGGGAACCCCTCATTTTTTTCAGTTGGATCTTGTATTTCATTAAGGTCATCCATAATAATGCAAGAAAAGGCACTATTTTTTATAAATGTGATAATGGTTTCCCAGAACTCATTTTTTCCAGCTTCATTCGGGGGGGCATATGTGAGAATAAGCAATGCTTTAATGTTTGTGTACTGATTTGTATACTTAATACATACAAATCTTTATTCGATTTTTTCTATTTCAAGTATTTCATTTGTGAGTTGGTATGTTTTCCACATCACACAAATGCCTCCCGAAAAACCAGTAGCCAAAACACAATGGAATTGGTCAAATCCAGCTTTTTTCCAAACTTTTTCACTTGGTTCTTTGTTCGTTCTAGTTTCAAATAATGCAAGAAGTTGTATGCGTTCTATTTTACAAAAGGATTCAATATCCATCCATAAGGTTTTTTAACCAATTCCAAGATAATTCCATGTTGTGATCTTCATAAAAAATCAATTGAGAGATTGCCCTATATCAAGCGATAGTTAGGGGTCTTATTTCCAACTTTCCAGCATTGATCCATATACCAAGTAAGCAAACCGTCATTAATATAAAGGTTTAGTCCTTTATCATAATGTTTTGATTGTGGTCCGTCTCTTTTATTATGAAAAAGAGTTTAGTTATTAGTCGTATTAAGTCTTTTTAAAGACACACAATTGTCACAAGTAAGATACATTTGACGCTCAGTTGACAACCAAATCAAGATATATCTAGTGCGGGGTCTAGTTCGAAGGATAATAGGTGTCAGCTGATCCCTGGAAAAATGAGTAAACTCATTCAAAAAGATATGATTAATCTTTATCTGGAGGTAAGGATTCATACGAGAATTGTAGAAACAAACCCAAGTCAAACATGAGTTCAGTTCATCATAAGATGTCCAAGTGATAGTTTGAGATACATTGATACAAAATTCCCAGATTTCAAAGGACAATAAACCAACAAAAGGCAAGTTCCCGTCATTGTTCAAAAAAGATTTGTTCACAGAGGTAAACCTCCAGAGCCGTTTGTTCAGGGGTAGGTTTTCAATGTTTGTTCAATTTTGAAGAGATGATCATTTCTAGCTGTTTTGGTCTCATCATCAGTTCCAATGATTTGCTCTTGAAATTTTGGTTGGTCCTTTGTGTCCTGATTCAAACAAAAGAAGGTAAAGCAATTATTAGAATTGTGATAACAACTAATAAAAAGGAGGGAAGGATAGTGTACCTTAGAGAAGCAAGTATCCATTCCAAAGTGTTCAACTATGAAGACAATATTAATAGTTGTTGAGTTGCTCATTTTTTTAGAGGAAGTTATATATTGTTTGTTTTCACCAAAAAAACCTGCTAAGTTTAACCAAGAAAGGCAGAAAACCAGTCATAACCCACCAAGAGGTCTTCCTATCAAAGGCAATGTAACACCCCTAAATTACCTTAGGAATATTACCGCCAGTGAACCTGGATCACATATCCGAAATCACCCAAGACATTAAAGTATTGATCGCAAAAGACAATGTAGACCAATAATAATAATAATAACCATAACATTTAAATTAACAATGTCTTACATTAAAACGACGTTGCAAAAACAAGGCAACCATACAATATATCAAAGTACAGCGGAAGACTTTATTCAAAATGACAACAGGATACGTAACCTTTAATGAAGACAAATAACAATATCTTAAAGCAAAACACAACCGCCTTCAACGTTGTCTTCCCACGTTCTCGACTTGGGAATCTATTCCTGATGTGTCGTAAGGAACATATGACACCAACCAACCATGCAAAGAAAAGAGAAGGTTGGTTAGTCCAATGAAAGACTAAACAAGGGTTTAGGCAGAGTGGTTCTTGTGATTGTAACTTGTTACTATCATTGTCCCCGAATAATACTCGAAGGACGATATATAACCCGAAAACTTTCACGGAATGAGAGAAAGAGGTATGAATCAAAAGAAGACTCCAAAGGAATTAAGTCTTTAGGAAGTATGAACAATTGTTTGGCAAAATTTAAGTTTATCACGCAAAGTTTAAAAACCGACATTGATTATTTGGGTCCCTGACCAACCTCACCGTAATGCGAATTCAAATTGAAAAGAGGACTTACTCTAAAACAAGAGTCTGGGCGGGTTCCATGTTGTACTTCTCGCCCGAGGATATATTAATTATGTGCACAAGGCACTTATCTTATTTATGTAAACCCCCAAATTTCACCCCATTTGAAAGTATTACTGCCGATGACTCCGGACGAAAACCCTGAAGTCATCCCAGGCTTTTCCAAATGATATAACTATCAAAACCCAGTTACAATACCAAATATCGTAACTTTTATTAAACCACGGTCGCGGAATGTCAACACAATTCCAAATACGACCAAAAACATCAAAAATACATAATCAGAAATAAATACAGCGGAAGACTTTTAAAACAAAATAACTCTTCAAAACACCGTTCATCTTCATAGTCGTTCTAGCCTTCTCGAATCTTCAACACACCTGATGTGCCGAATCGAACGGATGACACCAGCCAACCATGCAAGGAAAATTACGGTTGGTTAGTCTAAATGAATAGACTAGCAAGGGAACAAAGCAGAGTGGTTCGAAGCAGTCGTATTAGGTTAGACTCATCGTCTCTCGAATAACAACCGATAGCGATAGTCAACCACCATACTCCTACTGGAATACAAAAGGTATGCACAAGAGAAGATTCTGGAGATCGAGTCTCACAGCAATCAATCCCAAAAGAAGACTCCAAATGAAATGAGCCTTATCGAAAACATGACAAATGTTGGAGAACATTAAATAAATCACACAAGACACTTAACTTAAACACAACATCACTATCTTAATCACAACGGTACTTAACTTAATCACAACTTAACTTAATCATAACTGCACTTAAAACACTTACCTTATCATTAAGACTTATTAAGTTATGAGCTTAATCGTACCCTTATTAATTTACAACACACCAGTTATTACACAGGATGATCCTACGCCATCCAGATTGCACTTACAAGGTGCTTTAAACTTATTAATTATGTGCTTAATTGCACTTATCTTATTAAATTACAACACACACAACTGCACACATTTAAGACCTTTAATCATTATTCCGAGTAACAACGGAAGATTATTACACTGGGTGACCTTACGTTCACCCCGATACACTGGCGAGGTGCTTAATTAATTTATCGCATTTAAATTAATCCGAGTAACAACGGAAGATTATTAATACCCCGGGTGGTATTACGTCCACCC
This sequence comes from Rheum nobile, assembly GCA_027886185.1. NCBI lineage: Eukaryota > Viridiplantae > Streptophyta > Magnoliopsida > Caryophyllales > Polygonaceae > Rheum > Rheum nobile. Next base: position 1,588,647 of record WOAB01000236.1, on the reverse strand, counting down.
AGTGGCGCTAGCTAGGCGCTTAAACCCCTCATACCTTAACGGGTGGTAGGAAGTATTGTATTAAAGAAACGACTAATCTCTTAACCTGATTAGTGTTCCTACGAACATTAAGTTTTAAAGAAGCCACTAATCTCTTAACCTGATTAGCGTTCCCACGTTTATTAATTATAAAGACACGACAAATCCTTACTTGGACTTAGCGTTCCTGCAAACTCACGTGCTATACTAGCATTACAGTTAACATTAAATTCACAATAATACCATCACGGTAATTAACACACAATACTCGTGCTAACTAAACAGTTAACACACAACAATTCACATCAAAGCCAACACGGCCCACACCTGCACAATATATCAAAAATAGCGTCGATTCTAGCAGAATATACAACCTATTATAATATCAGATTTTAATCACACATAGTTAACAAAACTGTTCCCAATATAATTAAGAATCATCCCAAATTAATTAACAATAAAACAATTGATAATTAATGAAAGTATGGAATGATGAGCAAGAGCGAACCGCCACTTGCCTGGATCCGCAGAAGCTTAAGCAAAGCTTAGAGACAACGGGTTCCTGAGTCTAAAACTGGAACAGATCTGGAATAATAAATCCCAAAGAAACGACCCACAACGAGACCCTAACTTAGATCCAATATACTTATATATGAATCTAAAAGAATACGAAAAGAATCGAAGGAACCAACCCTCGTACAAGACCACAACACACAAAACCACAACACGAACCTATCTCGCCGCGGGTGCGGTGAGGTCCATGCCGCAGGTGCGGTGACTGCACAGAGGCGAAGCTTCGACAGAGCATAAATAGAGAATTTCTTACCCAAATCGATTTGTATGCTTCGATTTGTCTATGGTTCGATCTCCCAACACCTTAAACCTTCCAACAACACTCAAGAGCTCCTTCTCAACTCAAGAAACACTCGATCTCTCTCACACACGAAGCTCAAAAGCTCGGTTTTAATGGTGAAAAACAGAGGAAAACAGAGGAGGAAAGGAGGAAGAAGAAGAGAGCTTAAGCTTCGGTCTTCACCTCCTTTTATAGCCTCAAATCCAAGCCACCACCAAGGGAACAAGTCGGGGACAAGGGGACAAAGGCGAAGGGCCACTTGGGAGCCCACTTGGCCTGCCCACAGACTGCCCAAGCCACTTGCGCGAGGAAGACGACCGACTTGCTTTGTTTTCTGGCCTTGTCGCGGGTGCGGTGACACTGGCGCCGGGTGCGGTCACGGCCAAAATCTCCCCTTCTTATCCGAATTCAACTTGGGTTAATTTTCTTAAACCCGGGTTAAATATATTCGTACACTAACGATACATTAACCCCAAAAACACTTCAACTGTATTATATAATGCTTGGAAAAATCTACAGAGCTCAGACATATTACAGAATGTCCGATCTTCTCTGAATTAAATCCGTCTAGCAAAACGGGCATAAGAAAAAATTCAAAATACCCTTAAAAATTACGGAATATTACAATTTAGTTCAAAAACGTTCATTCACATTAAGACTTTTATTTCCACAACCAGTCTCGTAAAGAGATGAAGAATGGAATAAATTCCAAAGATTTGGTACTAGCTAAGTGCACCACCACTTATACAATATAAGGGTAGGTCATGACCAAAAGCATCAGGGCAATAATCCTCCTAACACCAAGTTATAAAGAAACGACTAAACCTCACAAGGACATAGCGTTCTTACGAATACTCGTGCTATCTAGCAATTATATATCACAACAACCACGCCAATGTTACCTAACAACCTATAATATATATATATAACGTTATAGCTAGCATACATACAACCTAATAATAAGATTCATTTTCACACATTTTTATACACCAAAGTTCTCAAACATCAACTTTTAGAATTTTTATCCCAACTTAAATAAGACAACCAATTCACTGTCAATTAAGGAAAAATGGAATAAAATGCAAGGGCGAACCGCCACTTACCTTGAATTGAAAAGAGAAACGAACGGTAAACGGGATTAATTAAATTAACCTCCATTTTAATTAATTCATTTTTTTAAATTAAAATTAATCCCAAAATATTTATCATAATCTGGATTAATTAAATTAGGCCAAAATAAATTAAAATCAAAGAAAAACAATTCCCGAATTGGGTAAAAATACCCTCTTGAAGTCGAACTTGGACAACGGTTTCCGGCCAAATCGGGGGTGCTCCCGTGGTTACACGGCGGCGTAAACTTAGGGCTTTCGAAGAGGACCTCCAGGCTCTACTAGGGATGTCTTCAATTGCTCGAAATCAACTCCACCACACTCGAATTTTGGGGATGAGCAACTCGAACACGTTTTTAGGAATCTTCGGATACAAGCTTGAAATTGGATGGATTGAAGATGAATTCATGATCATATATATAGGTATATGGTAGAGAGGAATATCCTCAGCATAATCCCTCAATCAATTCGTCCAAATTGAAGACGATCTTATCGAATTTGTTCAATCTTCAGTTCGACCCTAATGACGCGGATAAGGTTTTGGGGGCAAAATCCCGGCGTTTCCGCGACATTTAACCCGAATTAATTCATCCATTAGATGCGTATCAATCCCCTCTTCAATTCTCATTAGTTAATTCGCCCAATCGAATCCAAGAATTTTGAAATTCCGCCATTAAAATGGCTTGAGACCTTCACGACTCACTGGACCGAGAGTCGGGGAGGAAGGAGGTGAAGTTTGGGGATATTTACGAAATGGCCCAAAACTTTGGTTTTTTGCAAAATTGCCTTCTTTACTTTTCATAAATTGCAAAAATTGCCCAAACTTAATATTTTAAATTTGTAATATTTATTTTAACCCAAAACTAAATTATATAAAAAAAATAACTTAGACTAAAATAAATTTAAGTTAATTTTATAACAAATCACAAAGAAATGATAGTTAGTAGCATAAACATAGGCACAAGCCAACTGTACTTCTAGCAAGGGATAACAATTAGAGTTAAGAAGGTTAGAAACAAGGATAGATGAGCACAAAATATGCCAAAAAATCCAAATATCCAAATTCACTTCACACCATAAAGTCACCAGCACATTATGCATGATACTAGAAATAAGTTGTTCAGTTTTATGGTGATCATGGACAAAGCAAAAAAGAACAAAATACAAAAAGTACTTAAACCTCTTTTCATAAGGGATCTTGATCCAGCAAGCAACAATATAGTCATAGTTATACAGATCGAGCAAGTAGTAAGATTTCAGTTTAGTGTTCAAGTTGTGCAGTTTTGCAGCTTACAACATATTAAACCAAACAACATACACAAAGTAACAAGGTTCATCCATAATAACGTTTTCATAGAGAGAACGGAAGAGGGAAGATCAGAGCGACAACACCTTGAATCGCAATGAAGAGGACGCAAGGCAGAGAAAATGAGTTGAAAAGTGTCGTATCGTGCGGGTCATCGCGTTTTCTTGCCAAATTGGGGCTAAAATTCTCTGTCGGCGGCGAGCTCGGGAGCACGGCGAGGTGCTTCGTCAACACCAGCGATGGATTCAGGAGTCAGTAGACTTTGAGGAACCGAAAGCTCCGGTTGGAACGCAGAACCGTCCCCACCCCCATCCCAGATCCAAAAGATGAGGGAGAGAAAGAAAGCAAACACCCCACAACCCGCAGAGGAGGGAGGTGAGCCTCGACATGGAAGGCTAGAAACCACCACCGCCTAGTCATCTATGCCCTAGAGATGAGTCTGATCGACCTGTCGAGTTCGGTGTCGCCCTTTAGACGGAGTATTTCTCTCCGCTCCATCATTGGGGGAGATTTGGGTTGCAAGAGAAGTGAGGATACATAGAGTAAAAAGTTTTCGTTGGATGACTATATATGTTGATTTGGAAGTGTTTGAGTTTGATCTTGAGGGCGATTGGGGTGGTGATAGACAATGGCTGGTGCCAGATTAAGGTTTGGGGTTGGGTTTGGGGGTGGGTTGTACGAGGAGCGTAGTGAGATAGCATTTTTATTTTTTGTTTGTTCCCTTCCTTTTATTATTTATGAGTTTATAGTGTTATGAAAGTTTAAATTTATAATTGATTTATAATCTACTATATAATAACTAAAGCAGAATACCTGCTAAGCCACGTGGCGCTTCTACAATAACCAAAAAAAAATTCCCCACGTGGCGTCACGATATTAATTTTGACACGTGGCAGTCTGTGGTTTTTTTAGATATAAATTAAAAATCACAAATTTGGAGTATCCTACAGTTATCTTAAATTAAAGATCAGTCGGAATAAATTTATATTACTTTATTTCCTTAATTGATATATTCCCACTTCATTCTCGGTAAGCTAATATATGCAGATTTGATATGAAATAAAAATACCGACCAACTGTATGATTTTGTGCAAAAATACTAAACATGCAAGTCTCATACAAAACCAACACAAATGTGCAATGTACCTAATATATGGAGATTTGCATATGCACGACTGGTTACAAAACCGTGCAACAGATTCAATGTACCTAATATATGCAGATTTAGCATAAAAAACTCAACCTGCTGTGCTATGACAAATAACACACAAACTAAACATGATGACAAATACACTTTTGTAATCAAAACAAATGCTGCAAAATTTAACCTACTGGAATGAATAAAAAATGAACCTACTGCAAAAACTTAGCCTGATACACATTTCTAAACCAAGAAAATTCCAGTAAATTTGAACCTACTGGATTGAACAAAAAAAAAACCTGATGATTGAACCACAAATGAACCTGCCCCAAAAAATGAACCTGCTACACTTTCCTAACCAAATAAACTGGATTGCCCAAAAAAATAACAATTCACTTTATTAAATGCCTCAAAAGTATAACAAATCTGCAATTTCCAAAAACAACCGTGCAGATTTGATTACAAAAAATCCATCTGCAAAATAAAATCAAAACCTAAAGTCAACATTAATAAATGATATTCCAAATATACTGCAGATTTCAAAAATGTAATAAAGGATACCCAAAAGTCAGCAATATACTGCATATCCATGTTTTCCATAAGTGTAGAACCAAATATTTTGATCCTTTCAGAATGATCTTGCAGCATAAATTCAATGCTTTTAGGGGTTATAAAACTACAACTCCTCCCACAATATCAGTACAAAACAGTTGAACCATATCAAAACTACGGTTACACAATCGATTGTTCATCATTTAGCAGGTATGTGAAAAGAACTAAACTTATTTGTTTGCAAATATATTATATATTGATTATTATGCACTGGTTGATGAAAATAGCCAAACTAATATTAAGTAGTTGTTAATATTAAGTAGTTATTAGAAAACTGATTACAAACTAATTTTATTTCCTAAGCCTGAAATGCACAAAGATGAGTTTATGAACACATATTTTTAAATGACCGAGGATATGTTAAATGATGTCCCAATTTCTAGCATAATCTCATTACTTATTGATTTAGTTTGATAATTGCTAGATAGTTAAGTGTTGTGCATTTCAGAGTGACTGACGTCTTTTGGTCACTTTAGCTACTCTTTAGTTACTCTTTAGCATGTAATAATAATTTTATATAATTATTCTTCTGGTCATTTTAGATATTCTTTAGCATGTAATAACAATTTATTAAAGCTACTAAACTGAATTTATTTACTACACTGGATAAGGCACAAATATTAGAATAAACTGAAAGATTCTAATGTTTGACAAAACTACGGTTACAAAAGATTCTTTAGCATGAAATAATGTTTGACATTCTAATACTTACTGATGATGCCCAAGTTTTTAAGTAAGCAAAGCGTAAAGTCTATAAAATACATGGTTCTGGATGAACGCGATAAAATAGAAAATGAAGCAAGGACACAGGGAATTGGTAACGCGGTTCGGTTACCCTACGTCTGCGGGATCCCAAAAGGGGAAATCCACCCAATCCACTAAGCAAGAACACATACAAAGCATGCGATGCGTTACATATGACGAATACAAAGCTTTCCACTCTTACAAATACTTGGAAATCATCACAAATCGAGAAAGATGTCAAAACATGCTCATGGCACTGTTCTTCCACCCAATTCTCGACCCCCGTTTCTGAAGGGGTCGTGGGCTATTTATAGGCAAGGGGTCCTGCCTGAAGTCGGCCGGTACACAGAGATACGTGTCATCTTATGATTCCTCCAGTGACAGACGTCGGAAAGGAGGTGTAGGGCCATGATTGGACCAGCAAGGCGGGAGGACGCGTGTCGATCTTGAAGAGATGCATTGTTGGCATGCTCAGATTGGTTCGATGAATTCGTGGCGGTTTGATGGCGTCTGATAATTACCACGCGGTCATAGAGGACTTGACGCGTTGAAGATGTTCTGAGTCCATTACTGCTCTTCGTGATGAGTTTTTTTACATGTTTAGGCGCGTTCTTCTAGTTGGCTCGCGATCTTCTTTGATGATGAAAACCATGTTGGGCGCGTTCTTCTCGTTGGCTCGCGATCTCTCTTGTTGATGAAAATCATGAGGGGAATGGAGGTGGGCATCCAACGCGTTGAGTGATATGAAAATAGCGCGATCCAACACTTACTACAATGGATAAGGCACAAATATTGTAATAACATTTTATCTCTTTAATGAGTAATAAAAGATAGGCTTAGTTTTAGTATAGGAGGCATACCTTTAGATCTTTCAGTTTAGGTTAGGGTTTAGCTCTTGGTTTATGTGTCGAGTACAATCCCACATGGAATACCTATAACAAAATAAATAAGTTAAGTACATAATAGATTTAAAAATTAAATTAACATAGTATGATGTTAATATTAAAGATAAATAACAATGACTTGGAAGTATATCTTGAATCAAAATAAGAGATGTATCTTGGATTTCATATGTTGAATCCTATAATGGGAAATTACTTAAAATCAGTAATCACACTACTAGTTAATTATGATAAAGATATACTAAATTTATATGGTACAAGCACTACCTTACAGAATATGATTCAAAGTGAACTTCACATACTGACAATCTGATTTCCAGTTTAGAACCATTTAAAAGTATAGGGTATATTTTCAGATCGGAACGGTTTGAAAGTGAGTAATTATATTATAAGTTAAGAAGCAAAAAGAAATAATCTAAATTGAAATGAGAGAAGGACTACATTGCATACTATGATCATATTGAACATGACATTCCCAATGTAATATTTTTTTTGTTATCAGGGACAGCTCGTGTGCTCACATGCAATCAGAGAGAGTAAACAATTACAAAGAATATGGGATACATAGTAAGTTTATCTAGAAAAGCACGTTACAATTAATATTTATTTTTTGTATTCATATTTTTAAATATGTCAATTTGGTTTTATGAAATTGTAAATATACCTATTGGTCCAATTAGCCCATTAAATGTTAGCATCATAAATATATATACTTATTTTATGGCCCAAATAGCCCATTAATTTTTTAGTAATCTGAAATGTTAAATTATTTTACTATGCAATTTTTTAATCTGTCTTCTTTCAATCAAATTTTTTTACGAAACAATTTTTCATTATAGCCAAGCAATCATACTATACTTCTCAAACTTATGTAGCTAAATGTATAATATTTTTGAACAACTAAATCACAGAATACAAGTGATTCATATAAAAAACAGAAATATCAATGTTTACTTAAGAATTAGCACCCAATTATATCCAAACTCCCCTTGATTATTGTTTGTTCACGTTTTATTGAATAAATTCATTCGATGATTTCAAACGGAAGGGATGACCAGAGTTATAGATAAATATATAAACACAAAGACATATTGAGAGAGAGAGAGTCACGAAAATGAACCATGCTTAGTTCAGACAACTTCGGACTTTGAGTTCAGAGGAAAACTCAAGATGGGCTTCAGAACTTACGATCCATATATTCTTTCTCCGAGAAAATTAGGATTTTGGGAACCTTCCAGTAGCAACTTCAGATCTACTCATCAAGCCGTTTTTTTTCCCTTTGCATGTTATAGAAAAAAAAGTAGAAGAGATGTTTTTCTTTGTATCTGGCATAGATAGTCGGTGGATCTGAACATGCAAAGGAGATTAAGCTCTTTTTTTCCGGATCAGTGAGCTCTAGATCTCCTTTTGGAGTTTGTTTAGGATAGATATCCATCATTGGGTCACAAAAAACTCGGATTTGTAATCTTTAGATCATAGTGTTTTTGGAGAAAAAAACTTGGATCTGAAAGATTTACAAAAAGAAAGAGAAGCAGATTGTGGACGGAATTTCCAAAAAAAGAAATATGAAGAAAATCATAAAAGCTTTAATCTGTAATGAGAAATGGAGATGGAATTTGAAAGAAGCAAAAAGGAAAGAATGTTCTTCACTGTTGAACATAAAAGAGAGAGAGGGACACCGAAACGGAAAGAAAGCGGAAGAGAAATGGTTGGGGTTTGTCCGATCGATGACTTTTTTGTTTTTTTGTTTTTTTAAATACAAAATAAATGGAAAATGGGCTAAAGAACTAAGCTTGATCTGTAATGATCGGCTAAAACTAATTGGGCTTTAAGTCCATTTATTATATAAAGGGTCTAATTGAAGTCAGACATGTAACTGAGCTTGATTTAAAAATATGAAGCCTATTATTAACCCAATTCGATGTATGTGTTATTATTTTCATCCTATTCTAATATTATTTTGGCCCATATGTCCATTTATTATTTATAATTTTATTTTTAATATTAAAATAAATATTTAGTATATACAAAGTTGTATTATTTAAAAGTGTTGATATATTATTATAAACTTAAAATAAATGATTAATTTATATATTTATTTATTTTGTCTATCCCCATATGAAAAACTACTTATCCAAATTTTACTATTAATAAAGTTATGGAGAGTTTCATCTTTTTTTATATAATATAATTTTATAATATCTTTAATATTTGTATTCAGTTAGTCATTTTTTATATAAGAATTTCTCTACTTCTATAATAGTCATTAATTAAATATTTCTATATGAATGAAATATATAATTTTAATATATTATTTTTACAAATGTAAGAAAAAATTAGTATTTATAATTGAGTTGTATTTAAGTTATGTAATTTCATGACAGCCTTCTATAAATGCATTACCGAGTGAATTGATATTGATAACTCAATTCTCAACCATTAAGTAACAATCTCTATCTTTTCTATCTAGATCCCTAAATATCTATTTTATATATATATATACCACGTATATATGAACAGATTTAGCTAATTTTTGTAATGATCGTAATATGATTTACATTGTAGACTTGATCCGAAACGATTTTCAACCGATAAGTGATAGAATTTTCTTAAAAAAATTATAGTGATAGAATTTTTTGTTCTTTTATGGAAAGTGATAAATATTAACTCAGCAAAAATAACCCGAAATCTCCTTCTTTCTACAGTAGATTTGTTGCAAAAGAAACGATCACAACCGTCCGATGCATTCAAGCAATACGTGGCAGAATCCTGTGTAAGCCTCCTTAAATCCGGATATTCCCCCAAAACACCTCTATAAATAGTCCCTCCCAACCCCCCGAAACGCCCAAAAAATCCCGCATAAACATAAACAGAGAGATGTGCGAGAGCTTCAAGAAAGAGTACCAACTCTGCGAAGAGATCGGGCGCGGCCGCTTCGGCGTTGTCCACCGCTGCTTCTCCGCCTTTGCCGCCTCCTCCTTCGCCGTCAAGATCGTCGACAAGCACCTCCTCCACGACTCCCTCGACCGCCGCTGCCTCGATTCCGAGCCGAAGCTCCTCCTCCTCCTCTCTCCTCACCCTAACATCCTCCAGATCCACTCCCTCCACGATTCCGACTCCCACCTCCTCATCGTCACCGATCTCTGCCGGCAATCCACTCTCTTCGACCGCATCTCATCCTCCGCCCCCTTCTCCGAGCCGGAATCTTGCTCTGTCATCTCGCAACTCGTCTCCGCGCTCTCCCACTGCCACCGCCTCGGCGTCGCCCACCGCGATGTGAAACCTGATAATGTTCTTTTCGACGATCGGAATCGCCTCAAACTCTGCGATTTCGGCTCCGCCGAGTGGTTCGTTGGAAGCGACGGCGAGGGGACCCCTATGACCGGAGTCGTTGGAACTCCGTACTACGTCGCGCCGGAGGTTTTGAGCGGCCGCGAGTACAATGAGAAGGTTGATGTGTGGAGCGCCGGCGTGATTATGTATATAATGCTTGGCGGTGTTCCCCCGTTCTACGGCGAGTCTGTGGAGGACACTTTTCAGGCCGTGATGCGGGGAAATCTTAGATTTCCGACCAAGATTTTCCGGTCTGTGTCGTCGGAGGCTAAGGATCTGATCAGGAAGATGCTTTGCAAGGACGTTTCCCGAAGATTATCTGCTGATCAAGTTCTCAGTAAGTTCGATTTCCGTCTTTTCTTAGGGTTTCGCTTCAGTTTCTTGAAAATTGATTTGATCGGCAATTGGTTAACAGTAATTTCAATTCGATTATTAACTGAGTGATTCTTTATTACAGGACACCCGTGGATTGTGAGTGGAGGAAACGCAGGATCAATGGCAGACACCTGAACTGCAGAAGAAGAAGAGATAATCGCCTTGACGAAGTTCTTTTTTTGCTATTTTGCTCTTGGAGATTATGTAAATATCTACGAGTATATGCCTCAGCGATATAGTCCGGTACTTTAGCTTAGTTTGAGAGAGAAAATAAACACAAAAGAAGAGAACTATGATATAAATAAATTAGAAGATCATTCCATGGATGGTTCCAGAATCCAGCTGATCGCATAGGTGTGAATTACGTGCTCCAAAACCCAGCATAGTTAGTGGAGATTGGAGCGATGAAGAAAAAGAGATGATTCTGTTTGGAAGCAGAGCATCATGGCATCTTAGACAAACTAGTATATTTTCTTTTTTCAACTCTTGTACAAGTTTTCTGGCTGTTCTTGTTTGAACGTGAGGCAAGAATCTTGAATGTAAATATGCAGTGAACGGGAATTATGCTAGGGATCTTCCCCTTCCACTGCTACTTTTCCCCCTCTCTTCTTCCTTAAGAAAGAAGGTGTGAAATTGCATAGAATAAAAGGAAGGTTAATAGTATGACTTTTCCGTGAGTGTGGGTCATGCTTTTTCAAATAGCTTTACATTTAGGGTGCATCTTGTGTTTTATTGCAGTGTATCCCAAAACTGTTTTGGTTGTAGCTAACAGACTGGTGGTAGTAATAAAATTATAAGGATAGTTTATTCTGTATTCCATGTATCTCTCCTCCTCTGTATAGTTGTGGCTGTCAACTCCCTCTGTTTTTAATTTGGTCATGTGAGTTGTAGGAGGGCCATGTAAGTGTAATCCTGTTTGGGGTCCACCCACAAATTGTGTGTTGATGAAATATATATTACGAAGTCGCCCTTTGGAGGCATGGAAGAGGCCTGCCATAGTGGCATTATTGGGAGCTCTACACATAAAAAAAAAGATATAGTTAGTGTGCATCTTAGGCAAACAGGATCTGGGACATATATTGTAGTAACGGTATAATATTTTTGTTTTTGTTTTTGATCGCCTAATTCGATTAGACAGAACTCCAACCGTAATCTCCAACATTAATCAGTAGTGAACATTTGTCAAACCCTCTATACCATACTTACAAGTTACATGTAAGATTTGTTCTTGTCCATGAAAATCAGTAGTGAACAGCATAAAATATTCTATCAGATGGGTTAATTATATGATCGGTTGAATACAAACATATAGTAATACAGATTAGTAAATTGAATTAAAAATAAAATAGGTACAAGTTCTTGCTTGGCAAACACGTAGTAGAGGCGTGATTAAATAAATCGATCAGACCCGTAAATTTAGGTATGAGATTGACACTGATCTGGGGGCTGGGCATGAATCGTTCCAAAGATACCGATTAAAGGCCTGTTAGTTTAATTAAAAAAAAGTTTAATTCATCAGGTAAAGAATATACCTTAACAGTGACCGCAATTATATATCTAGTATATACCCAACAAATATTTATTCAATTGTAAGTGGAACAGTACCAAATAGTTTATAATGGCTTCGATAAGCTATCTACGCATGCCACCGAATGTCATGGCCCTTCCACGTATCAAGTCGACAGACACGCCTACCTTTCTCAATCTCCATTATTGGTTCTATATTTTATTCTGAAATTAAGTATTTTAATCTACCATATGTCTAATTGTCTGTAATTTGTTGCAAGTACGAAGTAGCTAGGGAATTAAGTAAAGTAAGTACGTGAATGGACGTTAGATAAGATGCATTAAGTATCATAGTTAACCTTTTTTTTTTATGTTGTACGTAAACACTTGACCTCGTCATGAATCACGATCGATATTTCATGCCACTTACTTAACTTCTCAACTCTCATAAAGAAAGAGAAAAACAGTATTTGAATTGGTAGATATTCTTTTTAAATTGTTTTTGTTAAAGTACACATTTTATATTTAAAGTTGAGACATAACTTATTTAATATATAAGTTTAATGAGTTATTTCTCCTATTATCAATTAATTTTATGATGAAATTTACTGAGCTTATGTATTAGGCTCATACGCACATATCTCTGGGCAGGTCCACGGCCCATTGTCTAATTTGACATGATATCAGAGTTTGTTTCGGTCCTGAGTTCAAGTGTTAGAATACACATCTCACATCTAAAGTTATGACATAACTTGTCTAGTATATAAGCTTAATGAGCTACTCCTCCTATTGTCAATTGATTTTAGGATGAAATTTCAATGAGCTTATGTGCTAGGCTCATACAGTTGAGCATTGTCTAAATTTGACATGGTATCAGAGCTTATTTTTGTCTTGTGTTCAAGTGTCACGGGCCTACTCGAGGGGAGTGTTAGAATACTCATACCACATCTAAAGTTGAGACATAACTTGCCTAGTATATAAGCTTGATGAACTACTTCTCCTATTGCCAATTGGTTTTATGATGAAACCCTACTGAGCTTATGTACTAGGCTCATATGCGCATTTGCGCCATACATACGCACATTTCCCTAGGTATGCCCATGGCCCATTGTCTAAGTTGACAGTTTTACATTACAACTTCATAAAATAACGCGTCATTGATTTTTTTTAATGATTAATAGTTAATAGGAAAGCAGTGCGAGAATATATTGTATGTTCATTTATTTTTAGGGAAATTCCTGTTAGTACCCCTGAGTTTAGGGTTATTTATGTTAGTGTCTCACGATTAAGTTTTTTCCAGTTGGTACCCCTAAGGTTTTGGCTTGTTCGCTTTGTGACCGAAGTTTTTCATATCCGTATCATTTCAGTTCGAATTGATCAAATCGAAGCTCGTCATTATGTTTATTGACCTCAACTTAGTATGATTCGACAATCAAATCCATACTCGAACCATTCCGATTTGAATTCTTAAGGTCGAAAACGGGTTGTTGCTTCAGAATTCAAATCGATATGGCTCAGACATGAATTTAGATATTTTAAGAGTCCAATCTTACTAATTTGAGGGTGAGAAACACAATGGTAAACTTGGATTTAATCAATTTGAACTGGAATGATACAAACATGAAAAAGTTGGTTACGAAGCAAACAAATCCAAACCTTAGGGACATCAACCGAAAAAAACTTAATCATGAGACACCAACATGAATAACTCTAAACTCAGGGACACCAACAAAATTTCTTTTATTTTTAATATAAGTTTATGATTTTTGTTTTCATAAAAAATTAAGGCAATATAAAGAGAGGTTTTCAGACCTATTTAAGATAAGTTTTTACAATACCCTAAAAATTTACGTTACAAATAGCATAATTGTAGTGCGTTGAGGCGTGTAAATGTTATGGTATGTCGGCAAAACATATAAATGCCAATACGTAAATCAAGAGTTCAAGACTTGTGAATTAGAAGGTGACAAGGTAAGTGAAACAACGGTTGAGAGTATAAAAATAAACTGATTTTTTTGACCCACAAAATACAAACTGATTTGATTCATGTCGATCTAAAAAGCGGTGAGTTAGATAAATGATCATTTGATAATTTTTTTTTTTAAAATTAATAGACCCTTAGTAAAAATGAATTCCTCTTTCTCTTTCTAAATCCTACTCCCTACCCCATAAATTCTACCCCTTAAATCCTAAAAACTAATAAAAGTCTTTTTTATTAATTGAAAACTCTTAAAGGATCAATAAACCCAAAATCCTATCGAAAAAGAGAGTGGAAAGCATAAAACGACGTGTTGTCTTTTTAAGAGTGTAGTGGGCTGTGGGCCATCTCTTGGGTACAGCCGTACCGGGCCGGACGTGTACCACTAACCGCCCTTGTTTTCTATGCCACAGTGTAGCCCACTCTCTTTTTCTTTCTTTTTTCTCTCTTTTCTCGGCAATTTCCTTTTTAATATTTTATCCCATCCTTTTGTCATTTTTCACATTTATTAACGTGCCTTTTACATGCACGATGAAATTTTGACATATATACGACGCTTGTACGTCAAATTTTGGCGTACAGGCAAAAAAAATCCAAACTTGTATGTCAAAATGTGGCGTATAGGCGAAAAACTTGTACGCCATATTTTGGCGTACAGGTTTGTCGTGTATATAGCAGCGGCCTTTATTAATTAGAGTAGAAATAGAAAAAATTGTTTATTTTAGAATTTAATGATTTAATTTATATTTCCATGACAATTTTTGGAAAAAACACTCACCCATTATTGTTTTGTTTGATTAAAAGACACTCAAGTACTAATATTGAAGTAACTCACTACTGTTAAATAATTTATAAAAAATGATATTGTCTTTTTTAATATGTATGGACTCCAAACAAATACAATATACTCCCTCCATATTAAAATACTTGTTTTTCTAGCCTTAATTTTGTGTCTCAATATACTTGTCCTTTTAGTACTCCCTCCGTATAAAAAAGATTGTCTGTCATTTTAGCCCAAAATTTTTGTAAAGAAAATATTGTCATTTTAGGTGTTTAGATAATAACTAGCATGTGTCCCGTGCCTTGCACGGGTATGGCCATATATTTTAAAAATAAGTGTAATTTGTTTATCGTATGTAAGATATAAAAGAGAATTATATATAATATTTTAATATGATTTATCAGAAAGATAATTTCTTGATTGAAATAATTGTAAGGTGTATTGTATGATGAAAATTGAAGGTAAATGTGTGAATTTATATTAATAGAATAAAATATAAATTAGGAATGTTATATAATTATTAAAATAAAACTGCATATTGTATTCATTATAATGGAGTTTACGGACAATCTATTCACCCTTATTAAATCATGAACACTAATTAAGTATGATAATAATGTTTTTGGTAAGTGCATAGTTATATGTATGTTGGTGGATGAACCGTATAACGTCAACTATTTATGGAGTATTAACGTACATATTATATTATGGACACTAATTAAGTATGATAATAATGTTTTTGGTAAGTACAGAATTATCATATACAATAGAAAATATTTTAGGGTGGTAATTTAGGAAATTTGTATAAATAAAAGATAAAATAAATCGTAAATAGGATAAGAGTGAATAGGTAAATGTACATAATTATTTGATGACGTGACATACTTAGATGAACGACACGTATGAGAGATGATTGCGGCTTTAGTAGTAGTATATAGATATAGATTCATTGGTGAGTTACGAGGTTTGACATCGAAAATTGTATTTTTTGACTTTTTTTATACAATTTCTTTATGTTTATTGGCTGCAATTGAGACGAGTTATTAAATAATTGTAAATTTTAAGAAAAATTATGAAATATAGGGTAATCATTGTATTTCTTAATAAGTGTGTCAAACTCTAGAATGACAATCTTTTTTATACAGAGGGATTATATTTTACATCTACTTTACATGCATGTCTTATAGTTTTTAGCACTTCTTAACAAATGAGAGAAAAATTATTGGTAATTATACTGAAAAAATAACAAAGTAAAATAATAAATATGGACATATTTATACATTTCATAATCTCCTTAATATATGTGCAATTATCCAAAAAGACAAATATTTTAATATAGAGAGAGTATAACAGAAGGAGAGTGTTTATTTTATTAATTTCTACAATAAAAACGTCATACTCCAGTACTCGTGCTATTAATAAAACTAGAGTTCAAAGCCCATGCGAAGCACGGGCTAATGGTTAATGTTTTTGGTGTTGTGAAATATGTGAAAGTGGAAGAATTTGAAGTTATTACTTATAGTATTGTAGATTCAATATACTAATCTTTTATAGGGATTGAGTGAAGTAAGTTATATTGAAATGTTATAATGTTTTAATCTATATACAACAATACAAAGGTAATACGATAATTAATGTAGAAGTGTTAATGTAGATTTTTTATAGAATCTTTTGGATTTGCCACAAAATATATTATCCTATTGTTATTTGTAATAGTTAATAAATATCTTTGGATTTTTTTTCATAGTAGGGATGTTGGATACATTGTAAAATTTATGCTTTATTTTATTAACCATGTGTGATTGTGTCCCTCGTGTTATAGTTTCTTTAAAATATTTGTTTTGTACTAATTGTGATTAATAATTTTTAAATAGATTGTTTAGTTTTTGTAAATTTTGGTTTAATTTGTTGTATAATAGAACATAATAATAGTTGAAATTGCACTTAATTTTCCTTGAATTTGCATGTTGAGTTTCTGGCTAAGTTAGTTGGTGAATTTTAACTTTATGATAGTATTTTATTGCAATAAAATATATTTTTTCTTTGATATATGTATATATAAGTTGAATATATTAGCATACTTATTCGGATTGAATATAAATATTAATTTATAATTTTTGTTAGAATATCCAATCCGATAAATCGAATTGACACCCCTTCTATTAAGTAAAATTATTATAATGTTGTTTAATATCATGTCTTGTAATGTAAATACCTCAAATATTGATCATCATTCTAAAAAATACAAATCATCACTTCATGTACCAGAGCCACTGATAACCCTAATTCCCAAATTTCTTCCATGCCCAAATTTCAAGAAGCATATATTCATCCTCTTTCACCAAATCGACTACTCTCCCTCAAATTTCTGGCAATTTGACTACCTCTTTCCCAATTTGTCTTCCCCTTCTTCGTTAACTCTCCTTCTAATTTCTCATTTCTTTGACCTCCAATGGTGTCTGACTCTGAAACCAACGATATTGACTCCTCCACTGCTCCAATGCTTCCTACAACACCGACTTCAACCGTCTCCGACACCTCTTCCAGTTCGAGTATTGCATCGACCACTCTCTAACCGTCCTTCGTCATCCCAACACACATCTTTGAGTCTGTTCCCGAGCCAACTTTATATTGGTCACCTTCTCCTGCAACTCAATCTCATGTATCATCTAATCCAACCCTGGTTAGAATTAAGGACTAAAGCCCATTTATTCTTCCACCTCCTCCTTTGTTTGAACTTTGAACCCTCAACCAAGTGACTAACCTTATTCTTCCGCCGCCTCCTTCCTCCGTGCCTTCATGGTGGTTGTTGCTGCTTGCTTCGCACATCACCCACCGCCATCGGCCTCCACCAGCTCGAGTCCCCATGATCGACTCCCTAACCTCCCACGCCGCGATGCCAAGAGTCACCACCACCCACCGCATCCAATCATCCACGCGTCCACGCCTGCTGCAGCGCTGCTTGCTTGCCTGCTTCGCATATCACCCACCGCCACCGGCCTCTACCGCCTCGAGTCCCCATGGCTGACACCCTAACCTCCTCCACCACGGCGCCAAGAGTCACCGCCACCCCTCGCTTCACCTGCCTCTAGACCTCCACCGCCAAGGGTCAAATTCGTGTTCTCTACTTCTCTTTCTCTTTGCTAAAAAATTAAAATATCATGTTCTTTAGACTTTAGCATTATTCTGATAGTTTCAACTTTCAAGTGAAGTAGTTATATTGTCCACTAATAGCGGCATGTTTATAATTTGTGTGGAATATTGGAATGTGAGCCTGATTAGAATTAAGGATTGACTATTTGACTTCATAAACTATATTGGAAGTGTGACGTGGCTAACGTTCTAATAAAATTTCTACAAAACATATGATCTTAAGTGTACACATTGCCAGACAACTTACCTTTTCGGCTTTTCTATCTTTACCAAACAAACATCATATGGCTGATATTCTAAAAAGATATGATTGGAATTTTATATTTGTATATATGTACATATCATGTGTGAAATTTGATTGCGATCAATGTGTACTTGTGGTTTTAAATGTGCACATGGAGGACAAGGTAGCAGTAGCAGCAGCAACCGCCATAAAATTTGTAGTATTGTTTCCATTTTCTTGAGTTTGGAGTCTTTTGTTACTTGTTAGTTGTCAGACTAACTTGAATGTTGTGGAATTCCCAGGTAGTGAAGTTGAGCTTATGCAAATCAATTTGCAGCCCTTGGAATGAAAGAAATGTTTTGACATAATTCTCCATTGTAGGATCCAAAAAAATAAGTGAAATACGCAATATGCATGAAAATGTTCTGGCCTATGTACATCTTAAATGCATTCACTTATGGTTGAACCTGGACTGATTTGTTTTCTTGTTTTGTAGGGTTGAACTGACTTACTCTTTCTTCCTTTTCCAGGACTTTTAGCTATAAGATATTGGGCTTGGTATTGCTATTTGGCAACATTCCCTTTGCAAATGAATCAGGTAGCTTGAATGTGTCAATGAAGAAGTTGTAATATAGTTGTTCAAGCGTCAATTTTATAGTATTCATTGGTATATAATTCGAGAAAGAAATGTTATCTACACAACACATTATGCACAATGGAGAACACAAACTCAAGAAGTCAAATAAATAATAAGAAATATGTATCTCTAGCTTGCTATCATGCGTTAAAGATATGGTGATATATAGTTCATTTGCCCAATAAATACTGAACTAATAGCATAACTGTTATATTGATATCTAAGTTGTCGTAGGATATGCTTAGTACTGCAATAATAGCATAAGAGTTATTCATGTATGCTTACTTTTGAAATAAAGCAACTTTTACTTTAAGCAAGTATAGGATATGCTATGGCTAGAGAAATATAATAGTTGCAAATGATGGCATCCTATGTTGAAGAACAAGCAAGTATAGGAGGTTATCTTTTTTAGGGAGGTGGAAGGGTATGCTGGGGAAGGGACTTCAAACCAATCAAATTATTGCAGTCAGTTTAATATTCAACGTGGAGTTAATTCATCATATGTGTGTATGTATATATATATATTATCCATTGTATAAGTGATATTATAATACGTGTTTTGGATATTTGTAGTATACAATATGTATTTAGAATGTGCATATGTATTTAAGTTGTGTCTATACACAATACGCAACTTGTATATATAACTTACTTTAGACTAATTTTATTGTTTTTTTTAATTGCTTACTATCATATGTATATAGGTATATAGGGAGGTGAAAGGAACGTGTTGGTGAGTTCATGAGTAAAGGAGGTGTCATATATGTAAATTTGGATTAGACTCGTTCAATGCTTTGTAATACAGAGAAATTGGGGAATTCTTGTACAATTCATTTAATGATGCCAACAAAATGTTAATTTTATACGTGATTAGATTAGATTTGATAGAAGATAGATGTATTTTGATATTTTGATATATGTTAGCAATGTATATTATGATGGGCATTTATTTGAGTTCACTATTGGCACATGAGCTCAATTTGACCTAAGGGTGTACAATTTTAGGGCTTTAAAACTCAGCATTAAATGGCTAGAAAGCCAACTTTTAAATAAATATAGATAGATGAGATCCCTTGAAACTATAACTAAATCAACTCATGTCTAAAATAATGCTATATTTAAAATGTTTAAGCATTAATAGATCTATAAAGACATTCTTGTGAACCAATGTTTTAAGCCTAAAAGGATATACAGTACTATGAAATAGAGGCATCATCTTTACTCCTTTCGTGTTACAAAACTTTGTCTTTTTAGCTTTAACTAGTACAGTCCCGTGTCATGTATGGTATATATTTATAATTTTTTTAGTATAGTATTAATTTAATTTCTCATGCATTTCTAATAAACCTATATATCATGTCACAAAAGATATTCAAAGTGTTCACTTCAAATTATAAATATTACTCACAATATTAGTGAAAATATTATTTAAACGTATTATAATAATACTTTAATAAAATAAAATTGAAATCTTGAAGGCTAAAATTATTCACGAATTGTAATTTTAAAACTCAACATTGTTTGTAACTTTATAATCGATTTTGACATATTTTTAATATGATTTCAACATTTTCTTTGTTTTGCATTTTTTTTTTCTCTTGAAAATGAGAAGTATATATATTTTATTGTATTACTACGAAGTACGAACTCAATAAATTTCCATAAAATTGGTGATAAAATATTAGGCTAAAATGAGAAGTATATATTTTTATAAATTAATATTGGATATGCTGAGTGAAAAACTAAGGTTTTGCGTATAATGTTGTGAGTTTTCAGATTTATGTTCAGAAAATTATTTTTTGATAGAAATAATTTGTATTCATGTAAAAAATAACAAATGTAAATATTTGTATTTGTTGGTACAAATCTTGTTAATTTATATTTTGTTGATAATTTAATATAATAATAAATAAAAGAATAGAAAAATAACCCCTTTACTACTTGGCCTAAAAACACTCTGGAAGTTTTAAATGAGTCAGCTTTAATATAGATATATAGATTTTTAGTATAGTATTAATTTAATTCCTCATGCATTTCTAATAAACATATATATCATATCACAAAAGATATTCAAATTATGTGTCTACTTCATATTAGAAATATTACTCACAATATTAGTAAAAAATAATAATGGATGAAAATATTATTTACACGTATTATAAAAATATATTAATAAAAAAATTGATATCTTGAAGGCTATATATGAAATCATTCACGAATTGTAATTTTAGCACTCAACATTGTTTGTAACTATATAATCGATTTTGACATATTTTTAATATGATTTCAATATTTTCTTTGTTTTGCGTTTTTTTAATATTTTTTCTCTTGACATTGTGAAGTATATATATTTCCTTGTATTACTACAAACTCAATAAATTTTCATAAAATAAATAAATTCAAAGGCCATAAAATTGATAAGAAAATATTAGGCTAAAATGAGAAGTATATATTTTTATAAATTAATATTGGATATGCTGAGTGAAAAAATATAGGTTTTGCTTATAATGTTGTGAGTTTTCATATTTATGTTCAAAAAATTATTTTTTGATAGAAATAATTTGTATTTATGTAAACAAATAACAAATGTAAATATTTGTATTTGTTGATACAAATCTTGTTTATGTCTAATATAATACTAAATGAAAGAATAGAAAAATAATTCCTTAACTACTTGGCCTAAATACATTCTAGAGGCTTTAAATGAGTCATCTTTAATATATATATATATATATATATATATATATATATATTGTCTTAATATATTTGTGTTTTTTGTATTTTTTACATCTATTTTATATATATGTCCTTATAATTATTAACACTTCTTAATAAATGAGAGAAAAATTGTTAGTAATTGTATTGGAAAAATAACAAAATAAAGTGATAAATATGAACATATTTATACATTTCATACTCTTCTTAATATATGTGCAATTATCCAAAAAGGCAAATATTATGATACGAAGGGAGTATATTTTATGACCATCTTTAAAATATAATTTCTCGGGATGTAGATAATTTTTTTTACTTTTAATTAGCCTTACTTCAGTCGTAGACTTCAGAAGAGTGAATAGAAAAATAAGAAAATTAAAAAAAGGAAAAAAAGAAGAAGGCTATGAGTAGGAGATGCTCTTATAAATTTATAGTTCCATATTCTAAAGCAGTTGATTTTTTCTCTCGAATTTATATGATTATGCCTTAAGAATTATAGTTTTGAAAAATGATCCCTAAAAAGGAAAAAAATAAATTCTTTAGGTAAATAGTTATTTATTCCATAATAAAATAAATTCACCATATGTAAATATGAGTTCTTACCCTATAATACGATGACATTGATTAAGAAAAATATTTATTTTATTGGAAAAAATTGCAAGGTATGAATTGCATGAGCTAAACCCAATTTTGTAATGGAAGATAAGACAAGATAATATTCCCTTGGCAACTAGATCATTAGTTATTCTTTTGGACTTGTTCCCCTAGATTAATTTCATTAAATACACCTCTTTTATTGTCTACATGTGTGATTTCCCCTCTTATATATACAACGTATTTGAAGGTGGACTGGTGGAGTAAGAATCAAAATGCAAAATGTGCAGCCAGGAAAATGGAATTATGCTAGAGATATCCCCTTCTCTCACCCTGTGTACGTTATTGTTTAGAAAAGAAAGAATAAAAAAAGGAAATGCATATATATTGTCAAAAAGGAGAAAGATAGGAGAGAATAATCGTTTTTCTGTGGGGAGAGAAAGTATTAGAAAATGAAATGCATATATTATTTAGCATCTGATGATAAATGGTATATTTTATCAATGTAAGAAAGGTACAACGTGGTATTTATATGCTTACTTTGCTTGTTATATATCTTGTGTGGTTTTGAATGGACTTTTAATTTGGTGCATAAACATGTAAAAAGTCTATTTTGGACCCCCACAAATTTTCTGTCGATGGAAAATGAAGTGGGACAATGTGGCTCTCGGAGGCGCTGAAGAGTGAAGAGGAAAACTATAACAAAAAAAAAACTTTTAACGAAAAACAAAAGAAAGAAAAAGAATATTGTGTGCATAAATGTTAGGCAAAACGATATGGGCAATGACTTATATATGGTATTGATAATGGGTATAATCCAAAAAGTTATATATATTCATAGGGTTCCCTCACGTGAAAATGTTCCCGTGCAGAATATTATCGTGCGAGAATGCTTCCTTGGGTGAAAATTTAACTATTCTCGTAATTTTGATTAACTTTAATTAGTTGTTATTTGGCTTTTCTTGGCAGCTTTCCCTCCGTTAAGTTTAGTTTACATTATGGACTCATTCGGCAGAGTTGAAGTGTTGCATTAAAGAGATGAAAAGTGCGGAAGTTGGGATTTTAACTCACTTTAACTCATTGATGGAGTGTTCGACAAATCTTGTTCTTGGAGTTGAAGAGAGTGAAAATAAGATGAAATTATGGGTTTTGCTTACCCTACTCCCAAGGGTAACGAAGATAAAGTGAAAGTAATTCCTTCTCTTACGACTCATTTTTTTCTGAATCTCCTACGTTCTCAGGCTTCGAGGGACGAGCGCCCTCGTTTTGCTGTTGAACTCTCGCTCTTGTTTTACTTTCTCAAACCCTAATTTTCACATTTTCCCAAGTTTTTTCTTTCTTTTTTGATTAATAGGAGGCACAAACCTCAAAAACCACAAGGCTATTACAACAGAGGAGGGGAATTCAAACACACGATCTAATAGTCTCGGGATGTCATACTTACCAGCTAGATTGGAAAGACTTGACCACATTTTCCCAAGTTTAAATTGCTCATACTCTTTCAATTCGTGTTGGCTTGATTTTTAATTTGGACTTTTAATTTGGTGCATAAACATGTAAAAAGTCTATTTTGGACCCCCACAAATTTTATGTCGATGGAAAATGAAGTGGGACAATGTGGCTCTCGGAGGCGCTGAAGAGTGAAGAGGAAAACTATAACAAAAAAAAAACCTTTTAACGAAAAACAAAAGAAAGAAAAAGAATATTGTGTGCATAAATGTTAGGCAAAACGATATGGGCAATGACTTATATATGGTATTGATAATGGAGTCCGTTTCGGGTGCGAAATATGCTTATCGTGCGAAGTGTGAAACGGTCGCGTTCATTCGCGTTCATAAATTGACACCACATGTTCATTATCTGGGCGATAATGTTCATTATCTGAGGGGTAATATTCAAGGGACGGTACTGTTAAAAAAAAGGGGGGAAATAGTGAATAGTGACGCGGTGACATAACCGTAAATACGGCGAACTTTTTGGAATTGAAGAGAGTGAATAGTGACGCGGATTTTAACTCACTTCAACTCAACAAATCTTGTTCTTGGAGTTGAAGAGAGTAGAAGTAAGATGAAATTATGAGTTTTGCTTACCCTATCCCCCAAGGGTAAGGAAGATGAAGTGGAAATAATTCTTTTGCAACTCATTTTTCTGGATCTCCTACGTTCTCATGCTTTGAGGGACGCCATCGTTTTGCTATTGAGCTCTCTCCCTCGTTTTACTTTCTCAAACCTTAATTTTCACGTTTTTCCAAGTTTAAATTGTTCATATTCTTTCAAATTTTCGTGTTGGCTTGATTTTTTTTAAATATATAACGTAAGAATTAGACTGATATCAAGACAACCTGATAGTCAGTCTGTAACATCTCATGGTCAGTACCAGATTTTGTTTAAAACATTGACAATTGTGAGATTATTACATTCAATTTCAATGTTTTCGTGTTGGCTTGATTATGAAGGTGGAATGGAGAATGGTATGGATTGTTAGGAAAATGGAATTAGTTGTACGTATATAAGAGTTGATTGGCTGACTAAGGTGGTAAAAAAAGAACGCCTCCGCTATATGCATTACAGTATTTGCCCGTTCGCATTACAAAACTCTACGCAGAAACCTGGCGTACGCCAGATTTCTGAGTAGAAGATCAAATTTCTCTATGTAGGTATCTGACGTACGCCAGATACCTGCGTAGAGAACCAAATATAGCCGTTTGAAGTAGCCGTTGGGGGTGATTTGAATTTTGGGCTCCTACGCAAATATATTGCGTACGCAAGGATCTTGCGTAGCCCAACGGCTATAATTCCAACGGTCGAATTACCCCTCTATATCTACTCAAACTCATTCATCCATTTTTTGCACACATTCGAATACAATCTTACCAAAATGGAAAATACCGAAAACGATTATTGGAGTAGCGATGAAGAATATTTGAGTAGTGATGAAGAATTCAACCCTAATAATTTCGCGGTTAGTATTTCATAATTCGTAAAAGGCTTGATATTTGCATTATATAGATATGTATGAATTAGTTATAGTAATATTGCATGCGATATTGTGAATTGGTTCATGTATATAGAGGCGTAAAAGTATATATAGTTTGACTCGCGGTTTAGTGTTGTAATATTGTATGCGGTATTTTGAGAAAAGTGAGGTATTTTGATATTGCATGTGTAGTTAGAAATAGTAGTTCTTTAAGTTTGGAGATTGAGATATTGTTATGTCATTAAATGCAAATGAATAACATTAGTATTTACATTAATAATTTTTTTCTAATCTATATTTTAAGAAAAGTGAGGATAAATATAGTTTGACTCGCGATTTAGTTTTGTAATATTATATGCGGTATTTTGATATTGCATGTGTAGTTAGAAATAGTAGTTCTTTAAGTTTGGAGATTGAGAGATTGTTATGTCATTAAATGCAAATGAATAACATTAGTATTTACATTAATAATTGTTTTGTAATCTATATTTTAAGAAAAGTGAGGATAAATATAGTTTGACTAGTGGTTTAGTTTTGTAATATTGTATGCAGTATTTTGATATTGCATGTGTAGTTAGAAATAGTAGTTCTTTAAGTTTGGAGATTGAGAGATTGTTATGTCATTAAATGCAAATGAATAACATTATTATTTACATTAATAATTGTTTTCTAATCTATATTTTAAGAAAAGTGAGGATAAATATAGTTTGACTAGCGGTTTAGTTTTGTAATATTATATGCGGTATTTTGATATTGCATGTGTAGTTAGAAATAATAGTTCTTTAAGTTTGGAGATTGAGAGATTGTTATGTCATTAAATGCAAATGAATAACATTAGTATTTACATTAATAGGGTAAAGATTATGGATCTGAATTTTGTACGAATCAAAAGTGGGATAGCTGATAGGAGTTGGTTGATTGGGCTCAGAAGAGGGGCAAAGATTTGATGATGGTTCTAGTCATTCGCCGAAGTAATGAAAGACATGTTAGTTTGAAGTGCGAGCACTTTGGTGAATATAGATCGGGGAGGAAGAAAGTTAGTGAAGATGATCCGATTGAGGCTGATATGGTAATTCGTGAAAGCATATCGAAGAAGTCTGGGTGCACATTTGAGTTGTACGGTCTTCGAATGAAAAAGAAGCCGGGAGTAGAGACTCGAAAATGGATCTTGAATGTGTTGAGCGGACAACACAACCATAAGCTTCTGACTACCTTCCTTAGGCATCCATACATGGGTCGAATGACCCCTGATGAGCATTGCATTGTCAGGAGGTTCAGCGAGAGGTTCAATCCGCCGAGTGTTATTGTTGCGGAGTTGAGAAGGTGCAACCCCGAAAATATAACATCAACGAAACAAGTTTCTAACTATTTACAAAAGATGCACAACGAGGATCGTGGGGAAATGACGGTCACCCAATGGACCCTAAATTTCTTCAAAGAAAACAGGTACGAAGTGCATCCTCTGAGGAAGCGGTCTACGTCTGAGATCGATATCCTATTTTTCGCTCACCCTGACTCGCTGCACCTGTTGAAGTTGTTCCCGTA
Source organism: Rheum nobile (assembly GCA_027886185.1). Lineage (NCBI taxonomy): Eukaryota > Viridiplantae > Streptophyta > Magnoliopsida > Caryophyllales > Polygonaceae > Rheum > Rheum nobile. The sequence goes on along the minus strand of WOAB01000236.1, from coordinate 1,562,146 downwards.
CGTGGTAGTTATCGACGCCACACACAAGACAAATAGGTATATAATGGCCTTATGTTTGTTACAATTTAATATAGTCGTAATATACATGATCTAAAATTTCTTATACTCTTTTGTTTTCTTACATTCATCCTTAGGTATAACATGCCTCTTGTGGAGATTGTTGGTTTTACATGCACTAACAAGACGTTCAACATCGCCTATGCATTTACGCGAGAGGAAGATGGTTTGCATTACAGATTCATAATGCGAAAGCTTCTGTATTTGTTTCAAGAGGCGGGAGTAATGCCGACGGCCATAATGACTGATCGAGAGAAGGCCCTCATCAATGCAATTCGGATAGTTTTCAAAGATCGGGTTAAACACCTTTTGTGTTGGGTGCATATCAAACACAACATCGAGGCATATGCTAATCCAATCTTGAAGGATTCGAAAAGAGTCAACAACTTTTGCGGCCAATGCTGGGGACTTTGGTGTTCAACCACGGAGGAAAGCTACGAAGAGAGGCTCCAAAAACTTAGGAAATCGTGGAAGAGCGGCCTTGTTGGATACCTTGAGAAACAGTGGTTGAATCCTTACAAGGAAAACATAGTCAGAGCGTGGACATATCATCATCTTCACTTCTTCATGAGGACTTTAAACAGGTATGTATCACTTTTCATTTTTCTGGGATGTTTATTGGGCCTAGGGCTCGGTGTCATACTTTCTTACTAGCACTATGCATTTTTTTGTTTTGATAGGGTTGAGGATATGCATAGGGTGGTGAAGGATATTATGGATTCTAGTGTTGGCGGTTTTAACAAGATGGCATTGAGAATCCACCATGCAATCGAAGGTCAAATCGGGCAGGTAAGGGCGAGCATGGAGATGTCACGGGTCAAAAAACCAAATTGTTTCAACTAGGTGCCGCTAGAAATGAGAAGGGTGTTTACGAAGCTGTTCTACAAAGTGTCGGAAAGGGGCTTGAGGAAGTTGTTTGATATGTATAAGCAGTTAGAGATAGATGATTTCAACGAGGAGTGCGACGATTACTGGATGAAAGAATGCCAAGGCTTGCCGTGCATCCATGAGATTGGGGAGGCTATTGTTGATAAGAGGCAGATCATGCCGAGTGAGATCCACCGCTTCTAGAGGCAGTTGGAATGGGATACGATTTATCGTGATGACACCATTGGGGAGCTTGCAACAATGTCTATTCCACATCTGAGACTTGAGGAATTGTACAAGAAGGAGAAAGATGGGATCCTTGAAAAATCCACGTTAGTGCAAGTCACCGACCTGTTCCATGACTTGGAGCATCCGCATGAATCTTCGTTTTTGGAGCCGATGGGTATCATTTCCAAAGGAAGGCCGAAGGGTTCCACAAAGTATTCCACCAAGAGGGAGCCGAGCTTGTTTGAGGATAGAAGGGCCGAGTTAGAGGAGTATGAGAACGAGAAAAAGATAAAAAAGGAGAAGGAGAATGAGAATGAGAATGGGACCCAAGGTAGCCAAGGTAGGGGTCGTGGCCGTCCTAGAAAGGATAAAAGTGAAGCGTTTGTATCATAGTTCCCTGACCAACCCATTACTTATATGGGGGTGAACTTTGGGGTTAAGAATGTGGATTACTTCTGGTTCCCATACATTAAGGAGGCGAGAGATGTAATTCCGGACGAGCATTGTGGATATCGGTCACTAGCTGTACTGTTGGGGTACAAAGAGCATTATTACCCTATGGTTCGAATGCATCTAGCGGCAGAGTTGTTGGACAACATAGATGTGTACATGGAAATACTGCCCAGACTAGCACTGGGAATGAGTTACGAAGATCTTATATTCCGGGTGAACTATGTCATAAGTTCTTGCTCCTCGCAATATTGGCTCGACATGCCTCTAATCGGTTTGGTGTTTGCCACAACGTATCAAGTTGCGCTATGTTTCTTAGCCTGGGATGGTCCTTGCTTGTGCCTACCAATGAAGGCGTCTAATACAAGCTTAGGCCCTCCAACGAAGATATTGACGATGACCCACGTAGGAGCTCGGAACCACTTCATATCGGTAAAGCTTACTATTTCTAAATAATTTACTATACTAAACTATACGAGTATATGCGCAAAGAGTTCAAGTTTGTGTTTGTATGTAGGTGTGGCTCAAGGATGATTGTCCAGTACCCCCTCCTCTGTATGCTTGGCGTTGTTTCAAAGACCGAAGTGTAGATGGCTGGGATGTTCAGTTTCACTCGAGGTTTCAAATGTTTCGGGATTATCGCATAAGATGTAACCGTCCATCCGATCCTCCAGTGTAGTGATTGACGTTGTAAATAATATATATATTATGTATGTATGTGTATCCAAGTATTTTCATGTTGTTGGTAGGAATGATTATTGAAGAAATGGGTAAAAAGATGAAAAATTAGAAATTTGGCCCAAGTAGGCCCAATAGAAAGGATTGTTGAAGAAATGGATAAAAAACTGAAAAATTAGAAATTGGGCCCAAGTAGGCCCAATAGGAAAGGTTATTGAAGAAATGGGTCAAAAACTGAAAAAACTAGAAATTGGGCCCAAGTAGGCCCAATAGGAAGAATTATTAAAGAAATGGGTGAAAAACTGAACAACTAGAAATTGGGCCCAAGTAGGCCCAATAGGAAGGATTATTGAAGAAATGGGTGAAAAACTGAAAAAACTAGAAATTGGGCCTAAGTAGGCCCAATAGGAAGGATTATTGAAGAAATGAGTGAAAAACTGAAAAATTAGAAATTAGTCCCAAGTAGGCCCAATAGAAAGGATTATTGAAGAAATGAGTGAAAAACTGAAAAATTAGAAATTTGGCCCAAGTAGGCCCAATAGGAACGGTTATTGAAGAAATGGGTCAAAAACTGAAAAAACTATAAATTGGGCCCAAGTAGGCCCAATAGAAAGGATTATTGAAGAAATGGGTGAAAAATTAGAAATTGGGCCCAAATAGGCCCAATAGGAAGGATTATTGAATAAATGAGTAAAAAACTGAAAAAACTAGAAATTGGGCGCAAATAGGCCCAATAGGAAGGATTATTGAAGAAATGGGTGAAAAACTGAAAAAACTAGAAATTGTGCGCAAAACAAGAGTTTCGGGCACTTATCGTAATTTATACAAAGTGTTGGAGGGCATAATTGCCGCAAAACAATAGTTTTAGGCACTTACCGTAATTTATGAAAAGTGTTGGAGGGCATTTGTGCGCAAAACAAGAGTTTTGGGCACTTATCATAATTTATACAAAGTGTTGGAAGGCATATTTGTGCGCAAAACAAGAGTTCATGTGATATAAGCTTATGTACTATAGTTTTCCTTTATATTTCATGTGAATATACTTATATACTATAGTTTTCCTTTATGTTTCATGTGATATAAGCTTATGTACTATAGTTTTCCTTTATATTTCATGTGAATATACTTATATATTATAGTTTTTCTTTATATTTCATGTGATATAAGCTTATGTACTATAGTTTTCCTTTATATTTCATATGAATATATACTTATATATTATAGTTTTTCTTTAGGTTTCATGTGATATAAGCTTATGTACTATAGTTTTCCTTTATATTTTATATGATATAAGCTTATGTACTATAGTTTTTCTTTATATTTCATGTGAATATACTTATATACTATAGTTTTCCTTTAAATTTCATGGGATATAAGCTTATGTACTATAGTTTTCCTTTATATTTCATGTGAATATACTTATATACTATAGTTTTCCTTTATATTTCATGTGAATACACTTATATACTATAGTTTTCCTTTATATTTTATGTGAATATACTTATATACTATAGTTTTCCTTTATATTTCATGTGATATAAGCTTATGTACTATAATTTTCCTTTATATTTCATGTGAATATACTTATATACTATAGTTTTCCTTTATATTTCATGTGATATAAGCTTATGTACTATAGTTTTCCTTTATATTTCATGTGAATATACTTATATACTATAGTTTTTCTTTATATTTCATGTGATATAAGCTTATATACTATAGTTTTCCTTTATATTTCATGTGAATATACCTATATACTATAGTTTTCTTTTATATTTCATATGATATAAGCTTATGTACTATAGTTGATCAGCGACCTCGGGTCCGCATCCCACAAACAGTGCTCATCCCCGTACTCCGTGACATACGACAGCAGCGCCGCATGTCGGACAACTTTCTTCGGCTCTGGTGGCGCCTGCAGAATACACTGCATGTACCCGAACTGGCGGAGGCAACGGTCGGGCATGTACGGCTCTCGTACGTCAAAAAACTCGACGACACCTCGATATAGCGACATAGCGTACCTCGGATCGCTGAAGTTTAGCTTTCCCCACGGTTGCCACCGCACCTGAAATAAAATAACAACTAAGTCAGATGCTAATAAATAATCGAAAATTCCGAAATTCGAACGTAACGTTTTTTTATTACCTCTGAATACTTCATGGGGTCCAAAACCCGACGCAGGGAGATAAGGCGATCCGAGTCACTGCCTTGAGGAGCCTCCCTCCCGTCACGGGCTGCCGCCCGTGTATCCCTCATGTGCTCCAGGTCGGGTGATGCGTGACCTCAGAATGCGTCAAAGTATGTCCAAATCCACATCTGTACAAAAAATCATATATTCGTTAGCATTTATATAAAAAAATCATGTAAACATAAAAATATATATTATTACCCTCAAAAGCACTGGACATCCGACCAATCCCTATGCCTGGGCCCGCGATGCCATACCTGTAACACCCCCAAATATTTCCTTGAAAGTATTACCGCCAGTGACCTCAGATTACACATCTGGAGTCACCCAAGGCTTAACCATTTTATAACAATCATATGATAACACGAACAATATTGAATATCACAAAATTTCCAAATATTATTTAAACCAAAGTCACAGTTTTACAACTGTTAATGCCAAATATCACCAAATACAGAATTGTTTTAATACAGCGGAAGTCTTTTAAATAGATAAACACCACGAAGGGTCTTGATCTGCGCGATCTCACGTCTAGGATCCTTAACCTTGAAAAACTCTTTAAACGTCATCTGCCTTCATCATCGCCTACTAGCCTTCACGGAAAGGGAGTTTTTCTGATGTGCCGTATGAGACGGATGACACCAGCCAACCATGCAAAGGAATAAACCGGTTGGTTAGTCTAATGAAAGACTATGCAAGGGAAAAATAGAAAATGTTCTAAGTAGTCGTATTAGGTTACACCTGTCGCTTCTCGAATAATAACCGATGACGACAGTGAACCTCAACACTTCTACGGAAAACATACGAAAAAGTATGAACAAGAGAAGACTCCAAAAGAGTGAGTCTTAAGGAAACTTATGAAGAGAAGACTCCAAAAGATTGAGTCTTATCGGAAAGTATGACAAGTGTTTGGAAACGTTATAGATTCACACAAGCGTTTAAAACTACTTGATCATTTGGGTCCACGACCAACCTCACCGCGTAATGCGAATTCAGATTTGGAAGGAGGACTTTACTCTAACCGAAGTCCGAGCGGGTTCCAAGTTGTACTTCTCGCCCGAAGGTTCATTAATTATGTGCACAATCGCACTTATCTTATTTAATGACAAATCGTACATTTACGTTTTAAGCTTTTAAGATATATCGTCTCATCACGAGAGATATTTGGGGAATTAATCCCGATTGTCGACACCAGATGTGTGCACCTACCCTGAGTAAGGGTACAGTCATGATCAGAGAGTACTAGGGCAAAAACCTCCTAATACCAGTTATAAAGAAACGACTAGACCTCGCAAGGTACATAGTGTTCCTACGAATACTCATTCTAACTACACAGTTAAATCCACACAACAATCCACACCAATACCATCACGGTAATTAACAAGTATAATAGCGTTGTTTCTAGCAGTATATACAACCTATTATAATATCACATTTTCATCACAACATTTTATAAAAATCTGTTCCCAAACGAAAACCAAATTTCATTCCAATTTAATTAACAATCAAAAGTAATTGATAACTAACGGAAATATGGAATGATAAGCAAGAGCGAACCGCCACTTGCCTTAATTGAGACGAACGTAATTGTCGGGTTCCGGGTATCTGGGAACTGGAATCTGGTTACGGATTCCTACGACGACGACGAACAACGACGGAACCCTAAGTTAGATTCGATACGAATCAGATAAAATATACGAACGAAAGAATAAAAAAGGAAGCGAGGGTCAAAGCCGTGACCGGCTCCTCCAAGCCTTGATCGCGCTTGCTAAAGCAAGCCGCGGTCGCAGTTTGGATTTCTGCGGTCACGGATTTCTGGGCAGAGCCGCGGTCGCGGTGTTCATAGCCGCGGTCGCGGAACTCCCCCAGACGCGACCCTAAATTGGCTCGAGGCTCACCGATTACGACGACGGTGACAACGCCTTGGATTCGAACGAGGTTGCTACCACTCCAGCTTCCAAGGCACCACGACAACCACCCAAAAGCTTCGGCGAACACTCCGACGATGCACGAACTCTGGCGAGGCTCGAATGAGAGAAATAGAGATTGATTGAGGGTTGGATGAAGATTTCCAGAGCTGGAGGCCTCCTTTTATAGAGCCACAGAAGCTCAACGCCGAGAAGACGAAGCGATCGGCCTCCCCCCGGCGTAATGGCGGCCATCCGAACCGGCGAAACGCGAGAGGCAATGAAGACGACGATGACTAGTTTCCGCGATCGCGGAAACTCCTCCGCGGTCGCGGAAATGCCGCAAATGCGTCATTTGGCCTCAGATCGCGGGTTTCGTCCAAAGCGTGCCCAATTAATAACATTTTTGCACTCTTAAAAGATATTTTAAGACTAAAATCACAATAACATATATTAATACGTTCAAAAGATTAAAACAGAGATTGAAGAAATTACAGAAATTCCAAATACGCCAACGTGTCTCGCTTACAGAACGAGGGTTGAAAAAATTACCCAAATACCCTTACTGAAATTGAGGGGTATTACAGTACCCAAATGCCGGTATAGGTTGGCCAGCACACCAACACCCCAGGCATAACGGCCGGTGTGGTCGTGATCAAGGAGGAGCGACAGATACTTCGCCTTCACCTTCTGCCCTGACTTGTCTGTGAAGACGGTACTGCCCAATAGCATGAGCAAGTACATCGATGCAATATGACGCTCGTTCCTGAGATTAGTAACATGTTAATTTAATTATAAAATGTATAAAAAATACCCTAAAAATCCTAATATTAATAAAACTACAGATATATATACCTCTGGGCCGCTCTACATAATAAGACACAACGATTCTTCAACTTTGTATTGATCGCAAAGCCGCCACCTGAAAAAAGAAATAAAACCAAATACGATGATTTCAACAACATTTTAATTAAAATATATTAAATAAATGATAAATTGGTATAAAAATTATTACTTGATGCCATCTGCGAGACGACAGATACATCAATCCCAAGCATCTCCGCTGCAGCGGCAAATATCTTGGCGTCAGGCATATCAGATACCACCGCCATCCCATCGATGGGGATCTCCAAAATGTGGAAGACGTCGTGGAGTGTGATCATGATCTCCCCCACGGAAAATGGAAGGAGTTCGTCTCCGGATGCCACCGCTCCACAAACGCCGATATCAGCACGGGGTCCATCCGACGAAACTCCAGGGACCCCAGGGATGTGATGCCGCTCCGCTGCGCCAGCGGCCACCACAAATCCGGATCCTGCCTCTGGAACTCGTGGATCGCGGAGAAATGAGGGTGGAGGGTGTACGGCTTCAGTATCTTCCTCTGCTGAAACCCAATACGTAATGGATCGGGATTAATTAAAATATTACATATTTTATTAATTTTTTTATTATTTAAATATCTGATAAAATACGTACCGGATCGGGATCCACAGGTGATAAGGAAGGGTCATGCGTAAGTCGCTCTGTATGCGTCCAAATAATGGCAGCGACATGTGTTGGGAATGTCCCCAGTAGACTGTGCGACCGGGGTCCTCCTGGCATCCATGCCTCCTCCGGCGCACCCCCCTCGGGATCCGCACCTGCCACGTGAGGAGGAGGGGCCACTACCTCGGGAACGGGTCCCGCTGGCTCACGAACGGGGGAGGAAGACGTATCGTCCCTCCCCAAATTCTCGGCCGGCGAAACGGGAGGGGGCTCGATGCTCTCGGCGTAATCCCGCTCCAAGGCAAATGTCAATGCCTCCTCGTCGAATGCGTCGGCGGCGGCGACGTCGGGCATGGACGTGTTGCTAATATCGTCCTCAGGATCAGACATAGGTGCATCGTCTGGCTGGGCATCATCCAGTCGCGGACCCAAATCCGTCGTACCTCCGTCGCCGCGTCGGGCCGACCCTGTGACCGGTCGCTGTCCCAATCGACGATAGCCTTTGTTCGACTGTTGAACGGAATGCAACGACTATTGTACCGCCTTTTTACAAATTTTGGAAAAAATATATTCAAAAAATTATTAGAAATATTTGTTTTATATTGAATTACAAATTATTAACTATTTATTTCATTATTTCATTTCTACTTTTTTAAACATTACAACATTTTCTCTTTTGTTTTACTTTCTTTTCATTTTCATTATATATGTTTTATATTGAATACTAATTACTTTCATATCATTTTCATTAATATTTAATTAATTAGAATATTTTCAATTGTTACAAAACATTTATATTAATTAGAATATTTTCAAGGAATTAATTCAATACATATTTACTTATTTACTTTTTAGATTACGAATGTAGAATTAAATCTAAACATTTATATTTATTAAATATTAAAATAAAATACCGAAAAATACATACTATCATTGCATGAATTGATAGAATTAAATATATATCTAAAAAATTCAATAATATTTGAAATAGATCTAATCGAAATTTATAAGTGCATATCTATAGATATTATTCTATTTCATTCAATGTAATCTAAACATTTCAGGCATATTCAATTCAAATTCAACCTAAATAGTTATCTATAGATACACACTTATAATTTCAACCCAAATAATTATCTAAACATTTCAGGCATATTCAATCCAAATTAACGTCTAATGAAAGTTCAAATATAAATTATAATTTCAACCCAAATAATTATACAAATTTAATTTACCTGTCGCAAATCTCCTCCTCGTCCTGTCCCGACATGCGTCTCGTCTGGAGCCGAAGTGGACGCTCCACGACCACGGGTACGAATGCCACTGGTCCGACGCCCTCGAACGCCGGCACCACCAACCACACCGCCACCACCAGCACCAGCCGCGATCGCCACCTACTGCCCCACCGTCGCGCCACCACCAACAGCCTCACCGCCACCACCACCACCAGCCTCGACGCCGCCACCAGGAGCACCACCGCCACCACTACCAGCCTCGACACCGCCACCACTATGGAATTCGCTGCCACCAACAGTCGCGGCCGCCAGCTCCTGCTCCACCGTCGCGCCACCATCGTCCGTCGCCGCTCCACCACCACAGCTCGGGGAGCTCATTTTTTGGATGGAAAGAGAAGGATTGAGAGGAAAATCAGAGGGAGGAAGAACAGAGGAATGAAGGAAGAGAGGAAGAAAATCAGAGCCGCCGAAAAATCGAAATCGATCGCCGCCGCCGCCGGAAGGAAGAGAGGAAGAAGAAAGAAGAAGGGCCTCGCGCGACAATTATAACCTAATATGTACGCCAGAATCTTGCGTAGCGCTTTTTACTTTAAAAAAAATAGTTCTACGCCAGTATCTTGCGTACGCAAGATACTGGCGTAGAGATTTTATATAATTTTTTTAAAATTCAAACGTATTTGGTTAAGATTTGCCTTCTACGCTGGTATACGGCGTACGCAACATCTTGGCGTAGAATTTTGTAGTACGAAAGGTTAAAAAACGTAGTGCATATAGTAGCGTCCAAAAAGAAAAGAAAAGAAATGTTAGCCTAGTGACTTTTGTTGTACACTATGTGCATTTGGGGTATACACTATGCATTTGGAGTGTACCATATGTACATTTGAATCTCTAAGACAAACATAAGTTCATCGGGGTAAAAGTCTCAATTGAACTATATATGCTTTTGTATTATACACCATGTGCATTTGGGGTATATACTTTGTGCATTTGGCATGTATTGTATGCATATTTTGAATTTCTAAGACAAACACAAGTTGTTCGATGGGTAAATGTTTCAGTTGAATTGTATGTGCTCTTGGAGTACTGTACACTATGTGTATGTGGAATGTACCATATATTTGGATTAAAATCATGATTAAGGATCTGTTTGAATTCCTACTAGAATGTATTAAAATACATTATTTTATATTAAATTAATGTTTTAATGCAAGATAATGCATTCTATGTGAGAATCCAAACGGACCCTAATGTACATTTACAATTACTTAGATAATTAAAGTAAAAAGAGAAGTGGAGAAATATAAAACAAAAAGAGGTGATAGAAGGGGGATTTGAACACACGTGAAGCAATTCCCCTCTTACGCATGTACTAGATGCATCAACTTTATTTAATTAAGGGAAATTCATATTGGTGTCCTTGAGTTTATGATTATTTTTGTTGATGTCTCATGATTAAGTTTTTTCCAGTTGATATTTCTAAGATTTTGATTTGTTCGCTTTGTAATCGAAAATTTTCATATCCGTATCATTTCGGTTCGAATTGATCAAATCGAAGCTCATCATTATGTTTATTGACCTCAACTTAGTATAATTCGACTCCTAAAACAATCAAATCCATACTCGAACCATTTTGATTTGAATTCTTAAGGTCAGAAACGGGTTATTGCTTCGGAATTCAAATCGACATGGTTCGAACATAAATTTGGGTATTTTAAGAGTCAAATTTTACTAATTTGATGGTGATGAACACAATAGTGAACTTGGATTTAATCAATTTAAATTAAAGTGGTACAAACATAAAAAAAAATTGATTACGAAATAAACAAACCCAAACCTTATGAATACTAGTCACAACCCATTTAACTCTTATGTTTTTAGGCTCATTTGTTAAAACAAAGAAAGCGGGATCCACGCATCATCTGGGCCATAAATCAGACAGTGAGAATTCATTCTCACTATTCTTTCTCAGGATCGTATTCTCACAAGATGCATTTCCCATATATTGGGAAGGATCTTCTACAACCAATAGTGTAATTCTTCTACAACTATACATTACTTAATTATACATTACTTAAGTATATATGATATAAATCGATGATAATTTTTTTTTTAAAAATAAATTTGCATTATAAATGATTTTTTCTATATACAATTTGATTTTTTTTGTCTCAAAAAGTTTACGTTTAAATTTTTTAATAGCTAAAAATATTGTTATAATTTTAATTGTAGAGAAAACTAATTATAATTTTTTGATAATAAAGAATTAGAAATATATGAGATGTCATTTTCAATGCAAATATAATTTATAAAAATCATTTTCATTTATGTCATACATATTTAGGGTTTAGGATGCTTGGTGTTTACTAGACTAAAATTTTGAAGATTTGGAAAATGAGATCGATTGGTTAGATGGGAAAATGGACTTCCATCTTAATGAATAAATGGGCTTCGTTGCCAAAGGCTCAAAGTCCGGATTAACATAGGGAGTGAAGAATCACCGTTTGGGCTGGAGTTAAGGTATTGTCTTTGCTCAAAAGACAATTTCTTGCAATATAAGAGGACATTAGGCAGTCTTGCAATATATTGTCCATGAAAGCTTGTTGATCGTTATGGAAAGAATAAATTGAAGTAACACCGATCAGACGGGTTTTTCTTCGAATATAAGAGGACATTAGGCAGTTTTTGTGGGTTTCTTAAAATAAATTTTAAAAAAAGATAAATATATATGTGTCAGATTTTTTCATATGAAGGTTTCTTATTTTAAGAGGACAATTTCTTGCAATAGAAACTTCTCTCTAAAAATTAAAAATTTTAAATTGAAACTTTTGACACAAAATTATTTATTTATTTTCTAATTTTTTCTTAAGAAACCCACGAGATCACCATTGTGGATGGCCTTAGTGCATTATCTATCTTGTACGAATGAATTTAAATTTATAAAATCATCAATAATTACTTATAATTAAATTAATAAATATTTTTTTAAGTAGTTTTAGGGGGGGGGGGGGGGGGGGGGGGGGGAATCTTATTGATATTGTTTAAGAATTATATAAATGGAAGATTGAAATAACATAAATTTGTTATTTTAAAGCAATATTATTTAACATTTTATTGTTAATGAAATAACTTGTATAAATATATTTTATTTTATTCATACCTATTCTTGTACATTTTATTCATACCTATTCTTGTACAATTATACTTTTTATTTTAAATTATGTAATTATTTTCATACACGAGATATTTTTGTTGAAGTTGTACATATTCCGCTACAATTTCTCGTGTATTTTCAATAACCTATATTATATTAACACAAAATATTCAAATTATGTCAATATTTTAATATTAAAAATTATAAGTCACAATATTAGTTAAACATAAATATGTGTACCTATAACAAAATTCTAGTTTTTAAAGTGATATGTTGAAATGCTATCATTAAAATATATTATTCAAATATATGAAAACATCAATCATATTAACTCGAAAATGAAAATAAGAATAGAAACAATTTAATGACTAATTGTAAAACATTAATCTAAAAAACATCAAAAAATTTGAAGTAAAAAAGTTTGGGATAATTAGAATATACCAAAGGTTATTCTTGTTTGTTCTGATGAGTTTATTTGGATGTGTATTTTTATTTAAAGAAAAAGAAATAAGTTTTTAAATTGAAAATGTTGTGAGTAATTAAAATATACATTAAGCAGTTAATGCTAATAAATTTTAATATCGATTTTCTAACCAATGCCCTAAGGGCACATGTTAATAATTATCGTTTTAGAAAATGTTAATTCCCTAAAAAAGAATGCTTAACCTATGCCTAAGGCATAGGTTAGAAAAACCGTTTTTTGTATTTAACACATTCTTCTTTATTTTATGGTGTAAAATTTGTCATTGGAGTAGTAACGTAGCTAATACTACGATTTATATCGGAAAGAAGAGTAAAACTATGATAAGATTTTCCATGTTCTTAGAAATAAGATTAGATTGCCATGTTCTTAGAAATGAGATGTGCTAAAAGAATAGTGAGACTATGTTTTATATTATTTTAATAACACATGAATATTAGATTAAATGAGAATTGTTATAATTAACTATAATAAAATCGCACTAATACCGTACATTAAATTGAGAAGTTTGGTTGATTAAAATCAAATTTGATAGTCTGGTAAATAAAACATAAACAATGTAAGATATATTGATTTAAAATTCAGATGCTTGGTTGATTAAAATCATTATTTTGTTAATATCCATAATTTGACACTTGAGTAACGTGGGTCCAAAATCGTTTTGGTAGTTCAAAAATAAATCGCTTTAATATAGATATATAGATTTTGTGAATTATTCAATATAATAATAAATTGAAAAATCAAATGATAACAACTCAACAACTTTTTCCTAAAAATACTCTCGTGACTCTAAATGTGAGAGCTTTAATATATAGTTATAGATTATATATAGTAAATGGATTATCATTATTAATTCATAATATTGTATGAGGTGGGATCGGGTATGAATGAGTGCTAGGGTGTAAAATAGATGTGATGTATCCCGTTTAATCCAAGAAATCAAAGTTCCGGATTGAAAATGCCAAAAAATATAATAATTCGGCATGACCAAATTTTAATTGAAAAAAGCGTATTTTTGGGGGAAATACGAGAAGACGCGTGTGCATCTGTTGTTTTGAATTCGTATGCACATACAAAACAAAAGTTAGGCACATACAACCTCATTTTCATGCACATACACGTAAAAACTGTGCAATTTGAAACTCATTTACATAAAATAAAAAAACACGCACAATTTTAAAAACAAGTTATGCATATTCAATTATGCACACATAGTACAAATTAATTATATACACATGTAGAATAATTTATGTGCACATACAGGCAAGACACATACATTTTAAAAGTTATGCACACACAATTTAAAACTCATGCAAATTTATATTTCCATAAAAGCTATACACACCCAATACAATTTAGATGCACATACATACATAAAAATATGCACTTCAAAAGTTACGGACACACAATTTAAAACTCGTGCACATTTTTATTTTCAGAAAAACGATGCACACTCAATACGTTTTACATGCACATACATGCGAAAAAGTATGCACTTTAAAGTTATGGACATATAGTTTAAAACTCATGCATGCACATTTTTTCCAAGAAAACGATGCACACAAGTACAATTTAGATGCATATACATGTCAAGATCTATGCACATTCAAGCCAAAACTTGTGCACATGCCGTCTCATGTACGTACACGTCTTTTTGGAGTTTTTTCTTTAAATATACGCGTTTTCTCCAAAAATACGGCCATGTCGTATTATATTCGTATTTTTCACTTTTTTTGCACGTGACACTTTCTCATAATTTATTATAATATATTATAAAGCATTAATTACGCATTACAATATAAGATAACACATTATTAAGAGTAATATGTTTATCAAAAAAAAAAAAAGAGTAATATGGCTCTGATGTAAGTTACTTCATCATTTCATTGATCAATATTGTTGATGTATGGAATTTCGAGTGAGTTTAATCTCAAATATAGTTGATCGAGTTTAAACAAGAAGGTGGATTCGGATTCTTTCTTTTGATGTACAGAAAACTAAGCACTCTAAACTACATATAGTTTGAAACTTAATAGAAGACACTTAATTAGGCCATTATAATATACGAACTGATATCATCACTCACGAGTAGAGATGAAACTCAAATGACATAATATTACACGTTATTAGTGTTGGAACAAGATTATTCCCTCTCGTTTTGATGCTGATAAACACAACAAATTTTATAATTGGCTTGTTTTTAAAATTTCAAATTGAAGATCATATTAGAGAATAATGAAAACCAAGGAAGCAAACCAAAAAAAGAAAAATGAATAGCGAGTCAATAATAGAGCAAAGCGCATGACGCGCATAAGCGAATAATAGAGAGACATAGATTTTGCGTTGTGTTTATTGCGAAAAGGAACAACGTTGTGAACGAAGTAGAAAACGACGATATACGATATTAATTGTGACTTAATGAGAAGATTAATCAAATATCGTGATTTTTATGAAAGCTTGGGTTACAAGGCGTAAGTTTTATATAGTATAGTATATGATTAAGTCTTAATAATGAATACTCTTATCTTTTAGAATAACTTTAGTAGAGTTTGTATTAAGTCTTAATAAGTCTTCATTTCTCCTCTGCTGAATGATATCCGCAATTCTCTTTTTCCTTTCTCCTCTGCTTCATGTTCTTTTGTTCGCAGAGCAGGAAATTGTGTTGCTCATTTTGTTGCGTGTTTGTGGCCCGAGTCGGGTCATGAACAGGTTTTCTTGTTGAACATTCCGCCAAGTTTTGTTGCTTTGGCTGAACTTGATATTTAATGAATGAATGAACTGGTTTTTCCTCTAAAAAAAAAGTCTTAATAAGTCTACGGTTTATTTCGGTTACGAATTCTCAGCTTACGAAGCATAGAGAAAAAGAGAAGACAAAGGTACAATCTTTATGTATTTGAAATTAGTACTTTGTGTTAGGGTTAAGTCTTTACTTGTTTTTTGTTGTTGTAAAGTCTTTACTTGTTGAATAGGCTAGGTTTGCTTATACTTGCTTAAATAGTTAAGGTTGGTCTAGAAATTATATAAGTGTGTAACTAGGTTTTGGAGTCCTTGTTTGCAAATTGTTTTTGTAACTCAATAATAATACAAATAAACCGTTTAAAATTATCCTACTAGGCTAATCACTTATTAATTAGTAGAGGATTTGTTAGTCACCTAGTTGGTGGATCGACTTTCCTCTCTAAAAATTTTCATTACATTGTTACATTTATTGTTTGTTATTCCGCTGCATAAAAAATAATTTCACCGTCTCCTAAACTACCGCACACGATTCAAACAATTAGTTAACCATGTATGTTTATTACCTCTCTCGTTTGTTAGCTTCGTGTTATCCCAATATGTTTCTCTAAGTTTAGTGTAGTCAATAAATTAATTAATCAAGCTTTTGTAATGAAACATGATAACTCATTCAAATTTCAGGAAGATGGTTTATAAAAGTTTCTAGGCATCCCTAGACTACACATTAATGTACTCTTTCAAGCCAATTGTTCTAGACCATTTTCTAATTCCTCGATTATCCTTCGTGAATTCATGCATCTAGATCTATAATACAATCTTTAACATATTTAGTGATGACACAATACCTCGCCACAACCTTGTTCGAGTATTGGATGAGCTCGTCCTAAAAGTAGCCGGTAAAGTTGCATAGATTCAACAACTCAGCTACGTCTAAGATTCCTCGAATCTCTTTCCCCCGAAAACGCGCGTTCAAAACTAGCTACGTTTTTGGACTACATTTGTCTCATTATAAAATCAGGTGCACATAATATATGTTAGATCGAATTAAGTTGCAGAGATTCAACAATTGATATTGCCTTGTTCAATAGAGCACTTGGTCTGTGTACTTTATCTGATTAGGTTTTGGCATATTTTAATTACCATATAACCGCCTAAACTGTTATTTAACTATCCAACCGACATGAAACTGCTCAACTATTGATGTCCTATATAAGGGTGGGGTTGGGACAAGTCTTGGATCATCCGAAAGAGAATGATCTCTTGTATCGAACAAATACCGAAATTACCAAGTGCTCTCTATTGATATTGCCTTGTTCAATAGATGTTTGATTGTCTTATCCCGAATAAAATTCCGTGCAACCCTAAAGCTACAACAGTAAAGATTGAAATATTGATTTTGAAAAGTGTATTGACACAGTTCAATCTATATCCAAGTCGAACCAAAATTTAATCAACGTTACACCCCTTACAACGTACCAATCTATTCAATAATCATTGCGTTTAATATCCTTAACATTAAGCGAAAAAAGCTTGGAGGTGGGCACCGTTCTATTCACAGCTAGCATTATATTCGTAGATTATTGATAATGTAGAAGCCAGTGTAAATGCACATGCAAAAAGTGCAATTTTAACCTTATACGGCAAATCTGAAATAATGTGAATGTTTCTATATATTATCTCATGAATTCCCCTCAAAAAGGCAATTTCTGTTCTTTCCCACTGCACCGAAGCATATATATTTGTATAAGTATACATGCATGCAACTAGGTAAACTACGTACATGCATGCCCATTGTCTGCAACCAATTCGATCGATTCCAGTCAAATAATGCAACACCCCACTAGCATGTTGTTTATATAATATAGTTTCCGTTCACCTTTATTTGTTTTTTAGAGTTCAATATATATCTGTTATTTTCAATTAAACACTTAGTTTTTTGCATTGGAAATGAAAATATTATTTATTAATTTTTTTTATTAAACATAAAAGATAAAAACTGGAAGAATTTTGGCCGAAAAATGTAAAATGACAATTGTTTAAACAATATTAAAAGGTTAAAAATATAAGTATAAATAATCGAAAGGAGGTAGTATAAGCTAATCGATCGGTATTTGGATGTGTACGTACGTAGATATATGATAGTAACTGCATACTAGGAATGTGTACGTACAATTCCGATTGCGCGCATTTATATTATATAAATCCATAGAATTACGTACAGATTCCGATTGCGCGCATTTATATTATATAAATCAATACAATTAGTTATGTAACAAAACCATATTATAATTCCGCAACTTGGTAGAATTTAGAACAAGCTGCTTTTGCGGTTGGATCCAGATTCCTTGTACTATATATGACTTTTGTTTTCAACTTGCCGCAGTGAACGTCCCTATATATAAATACAAACTATACCAAAGTGTGTGCTTCATCACATATCCCTTTAAATTTATATTTCAAGATCTAGTGAATTGACAATGGAGAGAAACGAGGCTTGTCACATATATGTTCCTGAGTGCCATTTGGTCAATCCTTCACAGATGCCAAGTGTCACCCCAACGGAGGTAGACGACGTGCCTGTCATCGACCTGGCAGGCCGGGTTGCGGATGGGCCCCTCTGAACGCTCCCTCGTCATCCGTGCCATCCGACAAGCTTGTGATCTTCATGTCGGCTTTTTCAATTTTTATGATTACCCATTACTCTCTGTATTATGTGTGACAAATCTCCTCAAATTGTTTGGGGCACGTGGATCGGAGCATAAGAAGTAAGAACAATTAAGTCATATTATAATTAATTATAATCTGATTCTCTAGCTAGGATTATAAGAGTGCATATATAGAGAGGATTAAATGAGCACAAGGGCTATAGTAAGCATTTGACATTAATTTTAACCGTCCACGTGTCTCCATCTATCGGCTGTGAATCTTTCATCATTTAACATCAAAACACTACACGGAGGGGCATTTTTGTACTTTTCCCTTTCATTTGTTATGTTGCCTGTCTCCTTCGATTTGCTCTCGTCTCTCTTGGCGACTAAGCTGTTCCTCAATCGCCATTGAATCAGTTATTCGTCGCGCTCCTCGCAGTTGTTTTGTTGCTCGATCTCGCATTGTTTAATCTATTCAGGCTTTCGGATTGATTCGCATAGGTGTATCCATGAATTCTGGTAAGTTAATCTCGCTTTTGTAGTTGTACGGTTTCTAGGGTTTTAGACTTCCTATACAGTTTATTCAACATGGATTCGTCTCGCATTTGGACAATCTATAGAATCATAATATTCAATTGATTCCTTGTGGCGTTTCTATTGTGTTCTTTGGCAGATTCGTTTTCACGTTTTCATAGTTAGGTTTTGTCAATCATAATATTCAATTGTGTTTTTCTTCGTGTTTACAGTCGTCTTTTCTTATGTTTTTCCATTGATTGCTCGTGTGAACTCGATTTATATTTTGTTTGCTCTGTGTTGTGTATTGTGTTTCTGTGTTATATCTATTTGATTGTGCTCGATTGTTTTGAACCTATACCTTATACAATTGAACCTCATTTTTCTGTATGTCCTGTATGTTTGCAGTGCCTGGAAGTGGGTCTGTTGGTGCTAGTGGTAGTGTATCCTTGGATCAGAGTTCTCCTAGTTCATATCCAAGTGATTCGGACACTGAGATGTCATCGGATTTATCCGTTACGCGATTATCTCAAGGTGGATCGGTGTACCACATTCCAATCTGTGTTGATTCTCTGAAACCAGTTGTTGGTATGCTGTTCGGGTCATTGGGGGAAGCGATTGATTTTTACAAGGCATATGCACTGGAATGTGGCTTTGTTGTGAGGCTCGGCGGATCACGCATGACAGGAGATGTGGTTGCACTGAAGTACTTGCATTGCACCAGACAGGGTTTTAAAACTGGCCAGAACAACACAAAGCGCATGCGCCAACGTCCTTCAAACAGAGTTGGTTGTAAGGCGAAACTCACCCTCACTTTTGCGGGCAACCAGGGCTACAAAGTAACAACGTTTGAAGATCTCCACACTCATGAAATGGTTGTTGGTGTAACACCCCCAAATCTTAACCCATTTGGAAAGGTATTACCGTCAGTGACCCCAGTGTTCCTTACCGAGATCACCCAAGGCTTTATCGGATTAAATACAATTTAAGGCATACAATGATACATAATGATCAAAGTATCCAAATCAAAACATCAATCAAATGAAACATGAGTTACGGGATTACAACCCAATCCCGAATAGGCCAAACACAGAGTTCAAACAAAGTACAGCGGAAGACAAATAAAAGATTTTATAAACGGGATTGTGATCGTGATGATCACCTGCCCAAGGATCTCAACCTGATTAAAAGCAATTATTAAAACATCCAAAAACAACCGTCGTTTTCATAGTCAATCTAGTCTCCTCAAATCTTCACTCTATCTGATGTGCCGAATCGAACGGATGACATCAGCCAACCATGCAAGGGAAAACATTGGTTGGTTAGTCTAACTGAATAGACTAGCAAGGGTACAAAGCAGACTGGTTCGAAGCAGTCATATTAGGTTAGACTCATCGCTTCTCGGATAATAACCGATAACGGTAGTCAACCATCATATTCCTACTGGAATAAACAAGAGGTATGCACAAGAGAAGATTCTGGAAGACTGAATCTTCACAAAAATCGACTCGAAAGAAGACTCCAACGGAAATGAGTCTTTAAGGAAGTAATGACAAATCTGAAATATTACAGAATCATTCAACAATGATTTAAAAGTTGACTGAGATGCTTCGGTTTACGACCAACCTCATCGCACACAGCGAATTCAGATTGGAAAGAGAACGTACTATGATCAAAGTCGAGACGAGTTTTCCTAGCTGCACTATAACTTAGCTGCACTACTCGCCCAAGGTATATTAATCATGTGCACTCGGGCACTTATCTTATTAAATTCCAAAACGAGCATTACGTTATAAGCTTTTACATCTCCACACAAGAGATATCGGATCTCCTCACAAGAGATATCAGATCTCCTCACAAGAGTTATAGAAGGGATGAACCCTGAAAGATTTGGCACTAGCGAAGTGCGCCTACCCTGTGAAAGGGTATGGTCATGACCAAAAAGAAAGTACTGGGAACGAACCACCAAGTATCAGTTATAAAGAAATAGCTAAACCCCCTCAAGGTACATAGCGTTCCTAGCCACTAGTGCTAACTAAACAGTACAGCACAACAACGGTTACTGGATAAATCCACATAAAGGCCCGAAAGGCGATCACAGATAATAGCGTTGTTCTAACAGATATACAACCTATTATATGATTTTCAAAACAGTTTAACAAAACCGTTTCCAGACAAACAGAATATTCATTCCAAATTAATTACTCAGATAAACTACTGATAATTAATATAAATATAGAACGAATGAGCAAGAGCGAACCGCCACTTGCCTTAATCCGCAGAATAGTCTAACGATGTCAACTGGATTCCGGGCTCGACACGGTATAGTTCCGACAACACAACAACCTTCGAGTCGACCCATAAAAGGAACCCTAAGTTAGATCCGACATAAATAGTATGAATCTAAACACGGCGAAAGAACACGAAAGGAAAGACGCCACGACGACAACCAACCAAGCCAAAGCCACGAAGGCGTTCTGGGCTCTGGCGGCGGTCGCCGTTCTTGGCGGCGGTCGCCGTATTCATCACGGCGGTCACCGTGAAGAACACGGCGGTCGCCGTGAAGAACACGACCGACTGAAACGAGAGAAATCTCAGATATGTGGTTCTGTAAGATCCAGACTTGAATGTAGTACGTTCTCCTTCCGATCTGGATTCGCTGTAAGCGGTGAGGTTGGTTGTGAGCCGAAGCATCTCAGTCAGCTTTTAATCGTTGTTGTTTGATTCTGTAAACTTTTCAGATTTGTCATATTTCCTTAAGACTCAATCTCTTGGAGTCTCTTTCGGATCGGTCTCTGTGGAGATTTAGTCTTCCAGAGTCGTCTCTTCTGCATATCTCTTGTTGCATTCCAGTAGGAGTGTGAAGGTTGACTATCGTCCTCGGTTATTATCCGAGGGATGATGAGTTTAAACCTAGCACGACTACTTCGAACCTTCTGCTTTGGTCACTTGCTAGTCTATTCAGTAGACTAACCCACTGTATTTTTGTTATCTGCATCGTCATGGTTGGTGCCGTCCGCCCGTTTCGGCACATCAGACGAGTCGAGGATCCATGAAGGCTAGATCGACTATGAACATGAACGGTATTTGAAAATGTTTTAATCAGGCTACGATCTTTGGGCGTTGACTACTGAAGTCAATACTCTTGTAAATTATTTTAAGTCTTCCGTTGTATTGTAATAACTCTGTATTTTGTCGCATTTGGAATTGTGTTGAAATTCCGCGACTATGTTTTAAATGAAAGTTATGGTAATTTTGTATCATAATTGTTCTTTATGAATTGTGTTTCAATGGTAAAGCCCGGGGTGGCTTCGGTGTGGAAATCGAGGTCACTGGCGGTAATACCTTTTCAAATGGGTTAAAATTTGGGAGTGTTACAGATTTAGTATCAGAGCTAAAGTTCTGTTTTTAAAACAGATTTGATATCAGAGCCGAAAGTTTTTAAAACGGGTTTGAGATTTCATGAACCATTTACTCGTTTTGGTTGAAAATATTTTCAACAACTCTTGTGGACTCACGGGCGGCGCCAGTACCGGCACCGGCTAGTCGTTGTCACCAGGCTGGGTGTGTGATGTGGCTGGGGTAGCTTGGCCTGGGGGGTTGCTATAGAATCTGGGTAAAATATTTTCGAACAAAGCTTACAAATAAATATTTGTGAACCGATCACTCATTGAAAGTGTTTCTGAAGACTCTGAATTTTCAAATGAAAAATAAAACCGTTCATAGTCGTGCCTTTTCTTTGGTCTGATATGGAAGTTCGCTTCTATGTCTAGAAAGACGAACTCTTTGTTGAGGATTAAGGTGAGTAAGTTCAGATGGTAAGTTTGTTCTTGAGGTAGGTTCCTCTTTGGCTTTGTGCAAGTTTCGGGGTCGAAATTTTTCTTAAGGGGTAGTAATGTAATATCCCTCAATTTTTAGTAAGGATATTTGAGTAATTTTTCCTAACCTTCGTTCATTAAATTTTTCGTCTTCAGTGAAGTTTGGATTTTCTGAGATATCCATGATCTCCGAAATAATTCCCTGAGTGGTATAAAATACATTCAATATATTTTCGGGACTTAAAATATTTATTTGAATACAAGGGGTTTAAAACCCATACCAAATTTCCCCCCACAAATTGTGTGGCCATGAAATTTGCACGTAGCTGGCCTCTCCCGTGTACGTGTCCCCTGTGTGTGGCCCATATGGTACACGCATCCTCGTTTTCTCCCATACGCGTGTACATGCCTGTATGTGGTCGGGGAGGGATCCTCCATGAGATATATATGTGGAGCCGATCGAAGGAAGCTCTGCACCTCCAGCTGCTCCTTCTTCCTCTCGGTCCTCTTCCCGCCGGCGAGCTCCTCCTTCAACTCTCTTCCACTGCCTTCCTCTTCCTTCCACTGCTGTCTTCCATCCTGCCGAGCGGGCCAGTTGGGCGGTAAGGGAGATGACTTTATCGCTTCCACTCCCTTCCCTCCTCACTTCCCATCTGCCGAACGAGCCCTTAGTAAACCAACTTTCAGGTACAACACGCTAAATTTCCGAGAAAATATAGGGATTAGTTGACTTAGAAGTTAGAACAGTACCTTGGTTCGTTAAAAAGCAGATTAATGCTTTGAAATTAAGCGGTCAAGTTCAGAACCAGATTAACAGCTGCAGCCCCAGCCCCAGAAGGATACGATGAGCAGCTTGAGATTGCCGAGGATGATGCGGAGTTAATTTATTATTACTGTTTCAGTGAGAACCATGGATAAGTCGAATTACTTGAGATTTTACACAATTCGTTAAGAGTTGCAGTTGCTGACACATTTCGTTTTCATACGGTAACCTGCCCGCCACCTGTTCGATAAAATGTCTGATACAATCCAATAGACTTGAACTTGATCTACTAAGCCACCGGCGTACACCTTGACGAGTACAGCCTTAGGAGTTAAGTGAAGAAGGATGAGTAATTTGATGAGTTACAGGAGGAAGATGCACATGGCGGTCTTTATCATATTGATTAGTGTGATACTGAATCCCCAATTTCAACCTCGTTGCCTTATCTTCGCTGTTCGTGGAGTTGCAAGCTGGCGATCTACGGATGCTACCGCTACTGCAGGTGTCGCTCCTCCACTTGTCAGCGTCAGTCTCGTCGGGCAACGAAAAATCCCACCCCCAACACCGCCGCAACATAGATCACCCCCACCGTGATTCATCCAAGCACTTACTTGCCTTGCTGTGATCATCGTGAGGTAAAATGAATCCTTCGAAACTGCAAACTTTTTTATGCTTCACCTTCTATACATACTTCCCTGTTCGTCTTCTCAGTTATTGTATACAGAATCATTAAGCAATAGAAGTTTATGTGACGCGATCGTTATGTGCGGTGTATTTTAATTCTCAAACAGTGACCTGCCCACCATCTGTTTGTAAAAATGTCTGGTTCACCGTTTTTGTATATTCAAACAAATTTGTAAGGTAAAGGATAACGAAAGCAGTTGCGTTGCGTGGTCACCATCACATGGTTTTGCTTGCGAATTAAACTAGCTAGTTGCCCAATTCCCCATATATGAACGATTGAAACTTTCATGACATACGTTGTACATATTCTCTTACTAATCAACCAGTGCTGAGAACAGTCCTTTTTTACTTTCTCAACTAAATCATCTTTAATTCTTCTTCTGGACAGGTCGATCGATCGATCCGTATACAGGAACGTGGTCCGGAATTCATGGTGATATGTCATCACACTAGCTACTGTGGCCAACCCCAATCGTCTCGCCGTTACTTATTGAGATAAAATGACTGGTTGCACTCAAGTCAAGATCAAATTTGAATTTGGAAGTGATTTGACCCATTTAGGTGGACCGACTTTACAACAAGCCAATCAATTGATGAGCACGAAATTTCCAGGAAACGGAGGCTAATTGCATGGTTAGTGGGGATAGAGGAGGGAATAGAGCAAGGATTTTACGTTAAATAGCGGGTGGGATGGAATGGGAGCTGTCGATCACCAGCTGCTGCAGGATGAATGCGTTGAGCTTCAGCAGGAAAATGCAGCTGGTGCTGATCATCAGTTTGATAACTGCAGCAGGGTTTATAATGGATTCCCCATTTCAACCTCGTCGCCTTGTCTTGGCTGCTAGGACTTTTCCGGGCCTTCCACAACACAGACCAATTCCGCCTATTCAGCTACCTCATCATAAATCGCCACCGCCGTGATTCATCGATCAGGTATCACTAAACTCCGTAATAACCAGGTTGAAAGGAGGTGATTTATTATGTAAGATCACGAGATTGAATAAAAGCTTGTACGTTTCTTTGGCAACTATACTGATGCCTAAGATCAAGCTATTTATATTTGTTGAAATATTTAAAAAAAATAAGTTATTCAACATTTAAAGTAGGTGAATATCATAAAAATAATAGACTACTCTTCTTATTATTATTAATTAATTTTAGTATAAACTCTATGTAAAGGGCTTATGTATTGGGCGCTTTATGTATGTCACATGTTTAATATTACATTTTTGTTTAGGTCGTTACTTTTTTGGGGTCGAATGTCTATAAAAAAAAATTAAAATCCCTAAATATATAAAATGTAGCAAAAAAATTCCATGTTAAAGCTCCACCAATCTTTTTGGAAAAACCGAAGATCAATTAGATTAATCTTTGCACTCAAATCATCAACACGCGATTTTCCTATTTCCGAACTGGTAGGAGCGCGAGGTGTGAGTTTCGTTCTACGCACTACCCAGACATAAACTATGGACACAATGAGATTCATCTCAATTGGATTAATGTCACAAATACAATTTAAAGGCGGTACTTGTCAATTTAAAGATTGACATTATCGATCTTAGCCTCACTTTGAAACATGTGATACACAGCGGCAGAATTGTCATAGCAAATAAATGCCTGCAACCTGTTCGATGAAATGCCTAAACAGCATTCAATATCCTCGCTGTTCACATGTCGCCAGAACCAAAAACCAATCTTCACAATCAAACTCTGAAGCTCTGCTTAGTTTCCATCTTCACAATCAAACTCTAAGTGGAAGAAGGCCGGATCAATGGATACCATCTCACCGCACTTGCTCGTGTTGCTGCTGCTGATCCTCCTCCAGCTGCTACTGATTCCGCAGACTTGTTACTCGACAGCTACGGGCACCGCAACAATTAGAGGTGGGTTTCTCTCATTCTCTAACTTCACTTCCTTTTTTCCTTGTCTCACCATGGATTTTTTAGGAGGAAAAGCACTTCCAAACACAAGTTTTAGGAATGAGACAACCCGATTCTCAATCCCAAACCCATACCCGATTCCTGAAATGGTACCAAACAAGCCCTAATGATACAATGCAAAATAAACGAAGAACTTTGTAGCTTTATCTAGCTTCAACAAGTGGTGTTCAGTACTTCATTTGTTCTATGCTAGTCAGGTGGCATCCAATTTGTCTTATTTCTGTATATGAACTTGAAATTCTCTTTGTCATTTTTTTTTATAGAAATGAGGATTTACACAGTCGGTGGACAAGGTACCATTAATTAACTAAAGCAACCTTAAACAGCAAGCAAAAGAAATTGCAGGGAAAGAGGCAAATTTTGACTAATATATTGAATTGTTGTGTAAAGTAAAGATTCGTAGCCAACGCGCATTTTCACCAACTACATTTGTCACTTTGCTGAAACATATAATATATATAATCCAAGACCCACATAAATTAGCAAGACATTAACAGAGTCAACTCACACTGGAAAGCAATGGAGATCATTCATTTCCTTGTTACATTGTTGGTGGTGAATGCATTGTTAGTGGCGGCGTCAAGGCCGCTTCCGCCGCCGCCTGAAGCCTTCATTCCTCCAGCCTCCATTAATGGCGAATCCCCGAATTTGAAGAAGGAAATAGAGGCGGAGGCTGTTGTCAGAAGAAGATCAAGAAGTCCGCCGCCTTCTCCTACTCACAACCGCTCTAATCACTATGTAGTTATACCGCCACCGCCAAGAAGGCCGCCGCCGCCGCCGCCGCCTTGTTGATCAGCAATGATCTGGTGTATTCATGTCTAGTTGAATTGAATTTCTTGTGATGTGTAGTTTTTAGTGTATAATAAATGTTCTCAATCAAACACAAGTTTACTTGTTGACTTATCGATTGATTCAATTTGAATTGAGATCTTCGGATGTATAGGCCAAGATCTGGTATGTTCTTGTCTACTTCAAAGCGAATCGAAATTTCTTAAAACCACAATATTTCAATTAATTACTTGTGTACAAATCAATTCAATGTATATACTTGTGTACTTGAAGTTGAAGATATGGCCTAAGGGTTTAGGCGGGTCCAATTAACGCAGTGCTTTTCAAATGCTCACTACTTTATTGCATATAATCCTGTTTGTTAAAGAAGATATAACAAACGATACATAAGATCCAAGCCAAAATTACCAAGAATTTTATATTCACTGCTGCCATTGATGGATTGGAATAATGATTAATTTCACAAACCGGATCAAACGTATACGTACTGGAGGGTGTTCCGGATCAAACGTATACGTATAAGATCTCTTGGGTTTTGTTGAGTAGTGACAAACTCTTCGATAATAAATTTTATGTTTATTACTCTGTATGAAATACTGCATTTTTATGTTTATTACTCATTTATTAAAAAGATATTATATACTTCCTCCGTCTAAAATTACATGTCTCCTTAAAACTTTGTCTAAAAATAGTTGCCTTAATTTTAAGCTATTTTGATTACCTTGTTTCCAACTTTACCCTTATTTATTAATATGGTTTATTCATCCAAGAAATTATAATATTACTTTTAAGCAATTTAATAAGGATATATTAGACTAATTTTTATTTTTTTAAACATTGTGCTAAACTCTAGAAAGACATCTAATATTAGATGAATAGAGTAATAAATTTTATAAATGATTGTAATAATAAATGATTTTTTAATAGTTCAACCAATAATTTTAAATGTATGGCTAGTTGCATCAACCAAATAATCAGAGCCATTTATTACAATTAAATTCTGTTATTGTCAGCATAACTCGTCCAGCTACAAGCTAGCTAGCATACAATAAATTAAACCCCCAATTAAACTACTTCAATCATGAATTACTCCAACAAACAAATTCTTCCTTGTTGATTTGGAGATCATGAGCATGGACTCCATAGGTAGCAAACATTTCAAATGGGGCAAAAAATTATTTCTTTTTGTAACGTTGTTGTTAGCCATGTTTATGGGAGTAAACAAGGTAGAGGGGAAAAGCCCAAGTAGAAGAGGATGGGCGGCGTATACTCCGCCGCCGCCCTTCCGCAACCGCTTTCGTGGCTGGTACGTCGTTCCATCACCTCCACCGCCCCCACTAACGCTATCTTCACTGCCACTTTCACTCCCTCCTCCGCCGATGGTTTCATATGGGCCGCCACCGCCATTTTCAGCCCCACCTCCGGCGATGGTTTCATATGTGCCGCCGCCGCCACTGTCACCGCCGTCATCTCCACCGCCGCCAGCTACAGCCTAATCTTATGGAGGTCGTGCCACTAAATGAAGATATATACACCAATGCCATATATGCTTCTTCTTTTTTGTGGAGTATACTGTACTGAATTTTAAATTCTAAAAACACATTATAAGTAATTAAATAAGTGAAATGAAATTATATAAAAAATAATAAGTGAATTGAAAGAAGTTTTGTCTAATATCTATTTTATATTTTGTCAATTTTTTTTTTATTTGATGCTTCGCATTCGTGAAGATTTAGTACGTATAAAAAAGTACCCTATAGCTTTTTTTATTAGAAAAAGGTTTAGGGTTTAGAATGAAATATGAGCAAACTTGCATATTGTGTGCTAATCAGTCCATATATTAATCTGCCTGCGAGTGAAATATGCACACATCCAAGAGTTTTAGTATTCAGATGGTCATATATATGCATGTACTCCTCTATTTGGATATAGATTTCATCTTAGAGTATGTTCGGTGTAGATTTTAGGAGGTTTTTTAGATTTACAGATTTAAAACCTATTTAAATTAATTATTTGATAAAACAATGATTTCTAGGAGGTGAGATAGTAGAAGGTTTATAGGGAGGTTAAATGCTGAAAAATAGAAATCTATGAGTAAAAATGTTTTTGGAAGTTTTAGAAAATTAGAGAAATTTAGCTCACAATTAATACAAATTTAAATTAATTAATACTTGTTTCTCTTAATTTCAAAGGCAACCTATAGAAAAACCTTATAATGCCACACCCTATTAGGTTTTAGAAGATTTTAAATAATAATGAAACACCTATCAAAAAACATACACCTACCCAAAAACCTTCAAAAAAAAACCGGTCCAACTCCTCTGTCCCATTTTGATGTCTCATTCACTTTGATTGGTCGAAAGACAATAAACAATTATTAAAATATACATTTATTTGTTTGATAAAAAAATCAAAAAATCATAGGGCTGAGCACGGGCTGAGAAAACTGAAAACCCGAACCGACCTGACCTGACCTGAAAAACCCGAACCCATATGACTTCGGTTCGGGTTTCGGTCTGATGTAATCAGTGTTTCGGGTTTCGATTCGGGTTCGGTTCGGTTTCGGTTCGGGTTTTAGTCCAGTTCAGTCTGATTTTATTTACGAGTGTTGTTTAGCCCGAAACCGAACCGAACCGCATGACTTCGGTTCGGTCCCATTTTTTTGGGTTTTCGGGTCGGGTTCTGGCCCGTGCTCAACCCTAGCAGGACAAACGATTTGCAACCAAAACCTTCCTAA
Organism: Rheum nobile; assembly: GCA_027886185.1. NCBI lineage: Eukaryota > Viridiplantae > Streptophyta > Magnoliopsida > Caryophyllales > Polygonaceae > Rheum > Rheum nobile. The sequence continues at coordinate 1,532,788 of WOAB01000236.1, read as the reverse complement.
AAACCTTATTTTACCGAACATAGCCTTAGTTTATAAATTTTGTTAATAAACTTGTCGTTTTTAGTGGTTTAGATAATGATTTATTGGTGAATTACAAGGTTTATCGTTGAAAGTTGCACATATCAATGTTTTAGTATATGTAATTTTTTTTATCTATTAAATAGAATATTCTTATAGTATTTTAGTATAATTATAATATTTTTAATAATTATATAAATAAATAAAATGATACTCCGTATTTTGGAAAAATGACTCTAAATAATACCAACTATCACATTTGAACCAAAAATAATACGAACTATAAAAATTATAAAAACATACCTAATTAAACTATGACAATATAAACCAAAAATGGTATGAGCATATTTTTCCAGTGAATTTTCTAACATAAAATGCTGAGATGGAGTCGAAAATGTAATTTGTCAAAAAAAAATACTCATTAAATTACACTTCATTTGTATAATAATGACTGGTTTGTTTAAAAAGTGATATGTCAAAAAATATGACCGATTTTCTTTTGTTCGTGTTGCTGTAAGATGCGAATTACTGATATTGGTTTGTGTATTTTTCTTTTAGTTTTTTATTATATAAATGAGATGTAATTTAATGTGTTAAACGAAAATATGACAACTCATTTTTTCGACTCCATATCAGCAAATCCGTCGAAAAATTCACCGGAAAATATATCCATACCATTTTTTGTTAATATTGACATAATTTGGGTATGCTTTTACAATTTTTAAAGTTTGTATTATTTCTTATTCAAGGCTGATAGTTGATATTATTTAGAGTCATTTTCCCCCGAATTTTTTAGTAAACGGATGAGTGTATTTAGATCGTCTATCCAAATGATAACACTATAATTAATGCATTTGAGAACTCATCTTAGCTGCGCAAGTCGTTAATTTGTGCACCTAACACTGTAATTTATTACGGAGTCTTGATTAACGCTTTGTTTGAGCTAGTCGCTTGGTGTTTCCTAGGAATTATGCTGAAGCCTCTCTTGTAAAATACTTTTTACGTATAGAAAAGATACTCATTTTAAAGTTTGATACTACTATAAAAAAAAAGGTTATAAATTAACTCGAATACCCTTAATTTAAATTATCAAAACTTTCATTTTTTGTGTTTTAGTTGTATAGAGGGGATTATACACTCACCTAAAATTATAATTAATTTATGTTATTAATTAATAAGAGTTATTAAAAAATTCTTACCAACGTATATGAAATGACAATCTTTATTTAAAATGACAATCTTTATTGGAAAAAAACAAGGCTAAAATGACAAAAAAAAAATATAAGAAGGGACTACTATAGGAGCATATAATCGGCGATTTTCAATTTTTATTAGTGTAGAACCCGTACCTTGTACGGGTAAATATAATTTGAGAAAATTTAAAAAAAATTATGATTGAATTAAATTAATGTTATATTGAAGTATTTTTTATAAAAAATATAATTCTCGCTGGATCATTCGAAATAATATGCTATGATATTTAGGGATTTATGTAGACTCATTTAGAAAAATAGTTAATATAGAAATATTATAATGTTATTAATCTAAAATCTCGATAAAATTATTCTCGATTTATAAATTATTCATACGTGGGATATATAATAGATGGTCTTTAAAACAATTTAAACAGATTTCAAACAAATAATTAATGCGTGGTTCAAACAATAACTATTAGATTAGTAATTATATCTTTTGAATAAGAAAGCCAAAAACATTCATAATATGTATAACACATATTTGGATTATAGTAGAAAAAAATTGACAAAATCGTGAACATGATTCTCTTTATGTTGAATATTAAGTATTATAACAAAATCTTTATTTTTTTTGTTTGTTTAGTTTGATATTTGAACAATTCATAATCAAATTTTCAAATCTTAACTACTATATTATACCTTCAAATCAAGTTTTTGGTTAAACATGGATAAAAGTCAGGTGAAAATAAAGTGAGGTGCATATTTTAGAATTATAAAAATAAAAATTATATATATATATTTAATAAATAAGGTCAATGTAAATTTTTAAAAAACAAATTATATTAAAATAAAATTTATGTTTTTCAAGATAATATATATATATATATATCCATATAGGTAAACAATGGGGATCCGAAATTGTTGTTACACCCTCAACGATACTTGTAAAAATCACAATATAAAACAATTATTTCTTAATATTTACGAAAAATAATAATGTCTAAAAATTGATTACGAAACCAATATTTATCATAGTAAGATATGATAAATATTTCATGATTTTAAGGGTATATGAGATCAAACGAACGGAAAAGCAATAAAATAATTTTGACAATTCATGAATGGCTTAAAAATGAGATGCAAATTTCAATGACCTACGTTCGCTAAATGGAGACGGAAAAAAATACTTTCTCTTGTAAAATGGTCATCACTCTTACGTTGCTTAAATAATAGGATTGCTTCACATGATTTTAAGGTAATGGTTATAAAATATATTATAACACGAATAAAATTAATAACAAAAAAATTAAAGAATTTAATAAAGCAAAAAAATCATGGTTAACAACTTAGGTACAAAATGAAAGAAATTACATATCTCGAAGGGGCATGGACGTAGTATTGAGACACGAAGACACAAAATTTATAGCCTCGTGCAAATTATTCAGGATTTCCTTTTTTAAATAATTACGAGGGAGTGTAATTTAGAAATTTGTAATTCAGTTTATTAAGGATATTCAAAATTTAAAAAGGATTTGGTCTAATGATATCTTTGACATTTTAACTTTTTGTTAAAATAAATATATGAAATAATTCAGAAAAATATATAAAAAAATCACTACAAATCAGCCAGATAAATCACATTTTTTTAGTTTTTTCTAATCACGTAATGGACCCATCTAAAGTTTTAAAATTTTGATTTTAATTTATATCCTTACTTCTAGAAAACGATAATTAAAAAGTTATTTGAATAATTAATTAACTAGTAGCGGGCCTAGTGCTTGATTTATGTAGGTGTAAAGTTATCTCAAATTCAAAATAGTTTTAAAATTTGTATGTGTACTACATTTTAATTTACTTTTGATAATATGTATAATCATATGAAATTGAAAGTTTGTTACGGCAAAGATTTACCTGGATTTTTAATTAAACTTTTTGTTTGATTTAACAAAAGTTTATTGGTAATTTATAATTGATATTTCACGATTTTTTAGTGAATATTTTTTTGGTGATTAACAAACTCAATTTAATTTTTTAAAACTGAAAATTATATTTTACAAAATGATAAGTAATAAGCCCAAAGAAACATTATAAAATCGGAAAATGGAGACCACGTATTTTTTATAGAAAATTATAATCAAATAAAATTTTTTAAATGGGAACGTACAATATACCAAATTTGTTAAAAATCTAATATGATATAATTGATGTTAATATGAGTTGTTAAAATTGAAAGGTTTAGAAGAAAATCTCAAGATTATATAAATTAAATTTTTTAAGATACATTTGTTTGAAATTTAACTAAATTGGTAATAAAATATATATGTGTAATAATATAATATAGTGGGTTCAATTATAAAAGCACATGTATTGGGAGTTGAAAATTATATATACTGTATGATTTTGGCCCATAAATTATATATGCAAAGTCACAAAAATAATATTATTAATTACATAAATTAATATAAGATGTATTTTATATATAAGTTTAGTAGGAAAACTGTCATATATTAGTTTGACATATATAAGTGATTTTTTTACAATTTTTAGAAATCAAAATTTATAAAAATATATATATAATCCTTCAACAAAGTTGTATATAGTTTTTATATGTTTGAAGTTAGGTGTGATTAGATATTGTGATTTAAATTAAAATATAATGTTAAAAAAAAAGTGGATTAATAACAAAATGACACGTATGATTTGTAGGGTCAGAAGCATTTTAGTGGCTCAAAATTCAATAACTTTAATATATACATTGATGGGCCATACAATTTATTCGAGCCATTTTACTCTAAACTAGAAATCTAAGCCCGTGATTCGTACGGGCCTGTTGTTTTTTGTTTTGTTTTATTTGGGTACACTGGTTGTATTACTAATAAATTATAGTGGAAGTTTTTTTTGTTTTTTTTTTTGTTTTCCGGTCTTAATAATTGAATAAATGTATTTCTTAAAAAGACAAGTTGTGTTAGTATGCGTAAACTTGTGTGTAAAAAGATTTATAATAATTGAATAAATGAATTGCATTGGTGTTAGTATTTGTTTTTTATTTAAAAAGGCAAATTGTGTTGATAAAGTTTTTTTGGTGATTGAAGTCTTTTTTTGGGGAATGTGGTATTTGAATTTTGCACATTGGTTGTTACTGGGAACCGCAAATGGAGGATAAAAATTGAGTTTTGTTTTTAAATTGTTTGTAATCAAATGGCCAAATAGTCCCTACTTCTTTTTCACATCTAGATCTTGTCCGTCCGTAGTGCGTCACGCGTCGCCCATCGGGCGCACGCTGAGCGCCCAACAATAGAGCGACGTGTGGCGCGCGGAAGCAAGCAGTCGTTTGACTGCTTGCTTCAATACACGGCGTTTTGATACGTTTTTTTAGTAAAACGACATCGTTTTTGGTGGAGCGGACTGAAAACTTTTTAACACCACCAAACACACCCCAATGTACTGTATATGTAGCTCCAATTGTCGGGGTTGTATATATTACGTTTGGAGTAGCCTTTGTCCAAGGTTGTATCTCTCTCCTCCAAGTAAGTTGTATCTGTGTTTTTGGGTTATGTGTGCATAACATGGACACGAATTTCATGCCCTTAAGAATAACTTCAAAACACAAATCATTCGATAAGTCATGAACACATAACCCAAAAACCCTTAAGAGTAATAAAAAATGTTTTCCTCTCAACAGAAAAAGAAAAAAGTTGGGTTTAGGGTGGGGTGGGTGAGGACTGGGGTACAAAACCTCTCAAGAATCCCTAACTTTATTTCAGTCGAGCCCCTCGAGAACGAAACCCCAAATCCATTCACCGTTTTTCCTTGTTGTACAAGCATTCGATAATTGTGTTCTTCTCTCAATTGGATAGAAGAAGAGTAGTGTTTGCAATCTTAATCGGTCCTGCAATTTCGTCGTCGGTAGTGAGAGAGAAACTGGAAGGTTGAGTTGTGGGAGATGTCGCTGTCGTCGTGGTGTTTGCGATCTGGATTTGTCCTGCAATTTCGTCGTTAGTAGTGAGAGAGGTACTGGAGGGAGGAGTTGTGTGGGAGATTCAGCCGCCGTCATCGTTCGTGCATCTATTGGGTGAGATAGGCAACTGGAGGTGCTGATGCTTCTGGTGATCCTGCCTCCGGCGTGAACACGATACTTTTTAAATGTTATGTTTCTTAGTCTCTATATGGTTCGGTGTGATTTATGTGCATGAAATGGATTATGATTTTCTACAATTTGTGGTTGAATTGACAAATGTATAACAATAAATCTCAGCGAAAGAACTCAAACGTATAAAATCAAAACCCCCGTAACCGTAATTCAGTCCTTAGCATTGCAAAATACTATGTAGCACGGAAACGGGAAACAACAGGACACCGGGAAACGACAAACTCAAAAATATAGAAAATGGAAACGGCGGGAAAACGTCGATATAAATTATATATTATTTTAAAGCTCTCATAAAAATAAATACAATGACATTAATAAGAGGGATGCGGTTCTAGTGAGAACCAATCCCTAGGAGAGAACAGAGAATAACTAAGGAGCTGCCACGTAGCAACCTAATTACAGCACCCGCGTACGCGCTTCCTCTTCTCCGTACGTCTTCCTCTTTCTCCTCCTTCCTTCACTCTTCTTCCCATGGCTTCCTCCTCCTCCTCCAGGTTCCTACCGAATCGAAACGCTGCCGCCGCCGCCAACAAGCTCTCCTCCACCTCTCTTTCAAGCCCCAATCCTCCAGAACCCTACCGAATCGAAACGCCGCCGTCAATTTCAAGCCCTAATTCCACAATGAGGAACCAAACCACAACAAGACTTCGCACTCCTTTTCTCTTCCTCTTCACACCAGATCTGTCTTGTTTCTCTATTTTCCTCCTTCATAGATCTAGGTTTTCGATTCTCTTTCCCAGATCTATTTTTCTAATTCCTAGATCTAGGTTTTTCGATCCTCCGCATCTTCATCGCCAAATTCGAGCAAAACCTGTAAATGGAGGGGCAAATCGAGGAGCAAATCTTGTCAATGGACGCCATTGTTGCTGGATTTGAGAAATCGAGATTGAAAGGAAAAGAAAGACGAAATGAGATTTGACAATGAACGATTTTGATTCCATCAATGAACTGTTTCAGTCATGACCATGAACAATTCTTATCATTGCCATGAACTAGTATTTTCAAGGTCAAGAACTCTATGCTCAAATGAACCATGAACCTTTAGATTCAAGCCCATGAATGTTCATGTTATATGCCATGAACGTCTCTGTTAAATGTCATGAATGTCCATGTTAATCATCATAAAAGTCTCTACTAATTACCTTGAACGTTTCGGTAAATTACCACGAACGTTAATGTTCATCGCCATGAACGTCCATGTTCATGGTCATGGCTTGAAACATCAGTGTTCATGGTCCTGGATGCAAGTGTTTATGGTCATGATGAAGATGAACGGAGGTGATGTCGAAGATGATGATGAACAGTGAATAATACCATGAACAGTTCTGATCAATGCCATGAACTAGTTTTTTCAAGGCCAAGAACAAATATGTAAACTGTCATGAACGTCAATGTTCATCGCCATGAACGAACCTGTAAACTTCCTTGAACATTCCTGGAAATTGCCTTGAACATTCCTGAAAATTGCCTTGAACGTCAATGTTCATCGCCATGAACGAACCTGAAAATTACCTTGAACATTCTTGAAAATTGGCTTGAACATTCCTGAAATATGCCTTGAACATTTCTGAAAATTGCCATGAACGAACTTGTAAACTGCCTTGAACAAACCTGTAAACTGTAATAAAATTCTTTGTTGATTGCCTTGAACATCCCTGAAAAAACGTCCATGTTCATGGTCATGGCTTGAAACATCAGTGGTCATGGTCCTGTATGCAAGTGTTCAAGGCGTTGTTCAATGACAGCGAACAAAAAAAGTGTCCAGCAAAAAAATAAGTCAAAATCACAAGTGTTCAAGGCTTGAAACATCAGTGTTCATGGTCCTGGATGCAAGTGTTCAAGGCGTTGAACATAATTGTTCAATGCCAGCGAACAAAAAAAATGCCCAGCAAAAAAACAAGCCAAAATCCGTATTATTCGCCAATAAAACGCGAATAATACGGTCGAAAAATTCGGTAAAAATTCGACACGTCCAAATTATACGGCTTTTAATGAAAGTCTAATATGAGCCCTTGATTCAACTCCGATCCAACGGCCCCCTTTTATTCTCAGTTCTCTCCTATTTTCCTATTCTCATTTGATGCTTCTCATAAACATAAATAATAATCAAGTAGCATAGAAATGGTTTATAAGTTTTTTGACTATTTTCCATTAAAAAAAACACCTCCTGAAATATCATACAATCAATTATACATTCATAATTTCATACAAATCAATGAATCATACATAAAATCCTAATTAACTAATTAAGTAATTATAAATCAGTCAAACAATCGGCCACATGCCCACATTATATACAACCCACACTGCCACACCACAAGGCCACAAATCAAAAAGCTGTCAAACAATCGGCCACTTGTACACCACTGGGCCACAAATCTGTCAAATAATCGAAGATTGAAGAAGTGAAGACTGAAGAAGGTAGAGGAGGCGCGCGCAGGCAGTGGACGGCGGGCGGCTGGGAGGAGGGTCGGCGGCACAACAGCGGTGGACGGCGGGCGACTGAGCGCAACTGTGGAAGTCGAGGGAGGCTGGAGAGTGGAGTCGAGGGACGGCGAGAGGCTGCACTGATTTGGGGTAAGGGTTTTTTATTTAAAAAAATTTAAATTTCTAGAACCAAAACCAGCCCTGCGTTTCCAAAAAGTTTCCGACCCCCGTTGACCGTTTCCTAGAGGTTTCCGCCCCGTTGACCGTTTCCTAGGGTTTCCGGCCGCTTCCCCGCGCTTCCTGGTGTTTCCCGGTTTCCGACACGGGGACACGCCCTCCGTAGAGGTTTCCGTGCTTCCCAGGCAAAATAGATAGAAGAAATCTACGGTGACCCATTGGATTACCGGAATAAAAAATTCAATGATGACAACCTTGTAGTATTTGAGGCATTTCTTGAGCTTGGACTTCTGTGGTTGATATTGGATGAATCCATTTTACCCTTCCCCTTTTGATGTGTGGTTGGATTTTCTTTGGTTTGTTTGCTACGTGGTTTCAGGTCTGGGTAAAGGAGATGGATTGCAAAGTATTGTTAGATTTATAAGGTTTTCTTGATTACCGCACAAATTTAATTGAATTGATTGTTGAAGAAGGTGAAAGGATAAGAAAACGATATGGTTGCTGACTTGCTTCATTACTGATGGAGGTGGAAGGATAAGGTCAAGGGAGGAAGCCAGGAAGGTGGGGAAAAAGAGTCTAGAGCGTGAGCGTTGAGGAATTAAATGTGTTTAACGTAACTCTTCTGATAAATGTGTGAAAACCCCACCCTAACTATTCAATGCTAGAATGTTAACTTAAATTCAAATGGCCCAAGGCCCAAAATGTTAATTATATAGATTGTTGCCTCTGGCCCATGTAACACACAATTTGCTGAGTTAGGCTGCTTTAAGTTTAAGTGTTTGAAAGAGGACATTTAAGTGGGTAGAAAACCAACTTTTAAATATATATTGATATAGATATATATATATATATATATATATAGATGGTTGTTTTTCATGCTTAATAGAAATATAAATTAAACTATGTTGAAAATTTAACGTGAAGATATAAGAGTTATACAACGATATGAAAATAAGGACTTTTTAATTGATTAATATGTAGTAATTGTATATAATTGTGAATCAAAAACTTTGTATATTATATAGACTATTATAGATTATTAATATATGAAATTGTCACTTTAGTACTTTTGGATTTGAGAAATTGTTTAAATTTTGTACTAAATAAATAAGCCATGAAATGAAAAAACAAACTAATTCATATTTAAAAGTTAGCATTCAATGACCTAGAATGCTAACTTTTAAATATATATAGATGGGCCATAAAATTTGTATGTATAATAATATAATATAGTGGGCTTGATTATAAAAGTACATGTACTATGAGTTGGAAATTGTATATATTGCATGGTTTTATATAGGTCAAATTATATATGTAAACACATGAAAATAAGATTACTAATTACATAAATGAATATAAGATGTATTTTATCTATAAGTTTAGTAGGAAATCTATCATATATTATTTTGACATATATTATAAGCTTATTGTATATATGTGTAATTTGTAGAAATCAAATTTTGTAAAAAAGTTGTATATAGTTTTTATATATTTAAAGTTAGTTGTGATTAGATATTGTGATTTAAAATTTTAATTATTTAAAGTTAGTTGTGATTAAATATTGTGATTTAAATTGAATAGAATTGTTAACGAAAAAAAGTGGATTAATCACAAATTGACACATAGGATTTGTGGGGCCAAAATAAATATGATGGCTCTAAATTCCTTTACTTTAATATATTTTTTATAGAAAATTATAATCAAATAAAAATTGTTAAATGGGAACGTACAATATACCAAATTTGTTAAAAATCTAATATGATATAATTGTTGTTAATATGAGTTTTTAAAATTGAAAGGTTTAGAAGAAAATCTCAAGATTATATAAATTAATTTTTTTAAGATACATTTGTTTGAAATTTCACTAAATTGTTAATAATATAATATAGTGGATTGAATTATAAAAGCACATGTATTGGGAGTTGAAAATTATATATAATGTATGATTTTATCCCATAAATTATGTATGCAAAGTCATAAAAAATAATATTACTATTTACATAAATGAATATAAGATGTATTTTATATATAAGTTTAGTAGGAAAACTGTCATATATTAGTTTGACATATATAAGCTTCTTTTTTTTTACAATTTGTAGAAATCAAAATTTATAAAAAAACGTATATAATCCTTCTATAAAGTTGTATATAATTTGTATATGTTTGAAGTTAGGTGTGATTAAATATTGTGATTTAAATTAAAATATAATATTAAAAAAAGTGGATTAATAACAAACTGACACGTGTGATTTGTAGGGCCAGAAGCATTCTGGTGGATCGAAATTCAATAACTTTAATATATACATTGATGGGCCATAAAATTTATTCGGGTCATTTTACTCTAAATGGGCCATAAAATATGTATGTGTAATAATATAATATAGTGGGCTTGATTATAAAAGTATGAGTTAGAAAGTGTATATATTGCATGATTTTATATAGGTCAAATTATATATGCAAACACATGAAAATAATATTACTAATTACATAAATGAATATAAGATGTATTTTATATATAAGTTTAGTAGGAAATCTATCATATATTATTTTGACATATATTATAAGCTTATTGTATGTGTAATTTGTAGAAATCAAATTTTATAAAAATGTTGTATATAGTTTTTATATATTTGAAGTTAGTTGTGATTAGATATTGTGATTTAAAATTTTAATTATTTAAAGTTAGTTGTGATTTAAATTGAATAGATGAAAAATAGTGGATTAATCACAAATTGTCACATAGGATTTGTGGTGTCAAAATCAATATGATGGCTCTAAATTCATTTGTTTTAATATATATATAGACTAGCATTGGAAATTTGCAAGTGACGTTCTAAGAAAATCCGGAAAATGCCCCATATATAAGATCTACTCCCTCCGTCCCATAATATAAGCTATATTTTCCATTTCGGACGTCCCAAAAAGTTCACCACATTTACTTTTCTTTCCATTTATATTCATAATTATTTCTCATATTACTCTCCTAAATTTTCTACCTTTGCCCAATCTATCCTATCATATTTTATTTTATTCTCACCCCTTACCTACTCACATCATTATATGCTCATAACTTGTTTTTAAACTGTTTTGAAATACTATTTCTGCATTGCGAGGGATTGTTGGAAGTTCATAAGTTTCAAAACAAAAGGCAAAGTGGGTTTTGGGTACTTCTTAGCTTCCCACATCGATACTTTGGTGGGAGATGGACTAGTATATATATGGGGCTTTTCTTGTTACAATTAGTTGAGTTAGAAATGTCTCCCTCTCGCGCACACCACCACCGTTGTCCGTCCGGTTCACTCTCTCTCTCCCATAACTCTCTCTCTCTCACACTCACCAGAAATCACTCTCTGAATTTCTCTCGAACTCTCTAATCTCTCATATGTCATCTCTCTCTCACACTCAAACCCTAATCTCATTTGCAGTCTCACCGCTCTCTTGAACCTTAATCTCTCTCTCTCACACTCAAACGTCGCTCGAACTCTCCAATCTCTCCCTCTGCCCTCTCTCTGAGTCTGTTTTAGGGTTGATATCCTCTGTTTTTTGTTCAAATCTGTGAACGTTGCCTTGATCTTGGTCTCTAGATCTTGGTTTGTTGATATTTGTGGGTGGATCTTGGTTTCTGGATCTCGTCTCTTCTTCTTCATCATCTCTGGATCTTGGTTTATTGATATTTGTGGGTGGATCTTGGTTTCTGGATCTTGGTTTCTGGATCTCGTCTCCTCTTCTTCATCATCTCTGGATCTCATCTCCTCTTCTTCATCATCTCTGGATCGTGTCCTCTAGATCTTGGTTTCTGAGAATGAGCTTCCATTGGACAACGAGCTCTGAAGATGGCATGGCGCCCCCAAAGCAGAAGAAATCTCCTTCTGTCTGCTCTCAATACCCTAAGTGTGAATGGGGAAAGCAGTGCCAAGGAGTTCACAGCTTCAGTCCCCATTACTCTGAAGATACTGTTGAGGGTGGATGTGCTCCGATGGCCAAGGTGGATGAAGAAGCTGTAGATCAACCCTCCAAGTCCCCGGAGAAAGAAGCAGGGCCCTCTAGAAAAAATACCCCACTTGAGGTTGAGATTATTATAATCTCTGATGATGAATTCGATGGTTGACTTCTAAACTATGTCCTCTGTTGATTGCATGTTCAATTTGGTTACTCTATTGCTGTTGATTTTGATTGCATGTTCTATTTGCATGTTCTGGATGTTGATGGGTGAATTTTACTCTGTTGTTGTTGATTTTTACTATGTTGTTGTTGTTGTATGCATGTTCTGGATGCTCTGATTATCTGATGTTGTTGTATGCATGCTCTGGATGTTGATGTTTTTAGACATTTATGTTGCTGTTGTTGTATGCATGCTCTGGTTATGTTGTTGACCTCTGTTGTTGTCTTGTTTATCATGTTAAGGCCCCTTTTATAAGCATGATTACCTGGTTTTTGTCTTGTTCATTTATCTGCAAATACTCTTGTTCATTGATCTACCTGGTTTCTGTCTTGTTCATTGATCTGCAAATGCTCTTGTAATTACATGGTTTCTGTTGTTGTTATGTTAGTGTTGTGTAAATGGCCTTGTGTCAGTGATGCTTGGGGACATCTAAGTTTCTGTATTGATAATCAATGATGAAGTCTTTGAATACTGAGATGCATGCTCATGTAAATTGACTATATTAAGTTGTCATAAGAAACCAGTTTATATTGACTGAATGTGACTTATGGGTATGTTAGTGTTGTGAAAATGTAGTTGTGTCAGTGATGATTGGGGACAACTGAGATTATAAGTCTATAATCAAGGATGAAGTCTTCTTAAAATGATATGCAACTTTATGTAATTCACTGCATTAATGTCCTATGAGAAACCGGTTGATATGACCGAATGAGGCTTATGGTATTCTTAGTTTTTGTCAATAGGCTTGTGTCAGTGATGATTGGGGACATCTGAGATTAAATTGTTAAATGTTTCTTAAGTTATAAAGGTTGTTTTTATTGTTTGACTTTTGATGTTCAGTGATGTCAGTGATGAACTTGTATGATTACAAGACTTACAATGTTCATGCATGCTTATAGAAGTTGCCAAAAGTTTCATGCTTTTAAGATTTACTATGTTCCTGCATGATTACAAAATATAGTGATGTGCAAAACATTTGCTATGTACTTGCATGCTTACAAAACATTTGTTGTGCAAAATATTTGATATTATTGTCTAGACTAGTAAAATATTTGCTAGTCTAGACAATAATATCATGCTCTTCTTCTTGAGTTTCTTCTTCTATATAAGTTGATGTTCCTTCTTCTCTGTGTTGCTGTGCATTTGATGGACCTGTTTTTGCTTGCATTCCTTATGCATCCCCATGAACAATGCCCCATGCTTTCATAACTGCCCACATTGGTGCATGAACTTCTCTTGGCAGAATTCCTTGAGCTTTCAATCTCTTTTTATTATTATGTGAAACATCATAATCATTGTCCCCTTTTCTTTTGAGTATTTCATTCATAACATATTGTAATGTCATCCACACATTACTTAATGTTTTAGAGTCTAGTTCATAAAATGCTTCATGAACTGCATCTAACATGTGATCAACATTCTTAGGCATCTTTTTGTGCATCAGTGATTGAATGCTCCTAAAAAACCCTAGATCTAATATGTTTAAATCAGGGCTATTAGGTGGTTGTTGAGTCAAAATAAATGTAAATCCTTCCTCTTGATATACCTGCTGCCATTCTGCATCATGTTGAGTTATATGAGCTTTTGCATTGTCCTGTTGTATAAATATCACCTTGTGATGTCCATCTTGTGGCCACTTTGCCTTGATTGCTGGAACTATTTGGTTGATTAACATACTCCTTGTCACCTTCTTGTTTACTGATTCAACTAGCTTGGTCACCAATGTCCCCTTTCGTCTGTTTTTTCATGATCTCTTTGCTGGCTCTGTGTATGTGAATGAAAAAATACCAATTTTTCCATCAAAGGTATATTGCCCTTCTGAATTGAACCTTGGTCTAGCTACTGCAGCAGTGAACATTACTTTTGGAATGAACTTGCTTGAACTAGCTGCTCTGTATTTGCCTTTCTCATGTTGTGCTAGATAGACCTTGTGTGACTTCTTGCTCAAATAAAACTATTTCTCATCCAAATGAACAAAGTCATACATTGGATAATATTGTCTCTTTGTTTCTACTGTATCACCTTGTAGTAGCCTTAGCACCCAATCCAGTCTTGTCACTTTGTTGTTGTCATTCAATCCTGGATGGAGTGGATTTGTGTGTGACTTGATTTCTCCCTTCTTGATCATTCTATGAGCTGTGCTCTTTGATATGTTAAGGTTGCTTGCTAAATCTCTAATGCATGATCTCTCTCCCATATTCAGATTTGTAATAGACTCAACTGATACTTGAACTCTCTTTCTACCTGAGTTATGATATTTTGTGGTGAGATTATACATTCGGTTTGCATCCCTCTGTCTCTTGGTTATGCTCCATATGTTTCTTATGCACCATCTTGATACATTAAATTGTGATGCAGCAGCATTCATTGCACCATGTTGTAGCTTTTCATTTACTGATTTGTCTACAAGCCACACCAAAATGTTCATTCTTTGTTCACTGCTGAGCCTACTTCTGTTTGTCTGGTGATGACTTGTTGCCTCACTGTGATGCTCTATTTCTGCATGAATTGTTGCCTTTGTTGCCTCTGTTTCTGGTTCTTGATTGAGATCAAATAAAACTTCATCTTGTTCCATGTCCCCAACTGGCTGGTTGAGATCAAAGAGAACTTCATCTTCTTCCATGTCCCCAACTGACTGGTTGAGATCAAACAGAACTTCATCTTCTTTCATTTCTTCATCATCAGTAAGAAAATCATGTTGCTGGTCTGCATCATCATGTGGAAACAGAGCTGGAATATTAAGATTAAAGTCTGAAGATATAGGGAGCAAACAGTGATGTTGTTGTGAAACTTAAATGCTTTTGAACAGAGATGAAATGGTGTTTTTTTGGAGGGAATATGTAAGGAGTTGCAGTGATGTAGAGTAAATGGTTGGTTTTGCAGAGAATATATAAGGGTTTAGCTGAGAATTGGCAATCCGTGTGATCCTAATCCTGTGTTTCTATTGGTTGAAAATATCAACCATGGGATTAAGCTTAATTGTCCCCAATTGTCATTAAATTCCCCTGCAGTTTTGATGTACTTTTCTGAGCAACTTTGTTGTACTTGTCTGAGCAACTCTTTCTCCTTAATAATAGTGCAAAATTTCAAATGTTGCTTATATATTGGGACAGAGGGAGTAGTTGCGTACCTAACGTTCTAGAGAGAGAAATGTATGTTTTCTTTTTATAACTTTTATAGATCATTTTATTTAATGTACTCATTAAAATAGATTTTTTTTACTGTAATAACTTTTCTTTTAGCAATAAAATTCTATTTTTAACAATAGTTTTTTTAGCCATTAATTTAACTTTATTTTGTTATGGGTTTATCTATTCTCTTTTAAGAAATATTTTAAATATAATTTCCTTATTTAACTCGTTAGTATGTGCCAATGGACACACACTAGAAAAACCGTTAAAATATTACTCCCTTAATTATTAAATGTTGTCATATTTTAACATTTAACGCCACTATTAATCAATATAATAAATAAACTAAAGCGCTATAATTTTATAAGAAATTGTATAATTAACTATATGTACACTTTAATTTTAACAAATAAACAAAGAAAATTTAATAAAATGAATCGATGCGTGCAATCTTCAAAACAATTTTCATAGCTAACCAATTAATAAACTACCACATCAAATTCGAAAATTATAAACATTTCTTAATAAAAATAAACGTCTCAAATAATAATCTTATCGAAGCGGAGAAAATAAATCTACCTTTGCGCATCTTCAAACACATATTATTGTTAATATTTAAAATAATCGATCGAGTACTATACTATTTTGCAATAATGTTATCTGAAAAGTAAATATTTTACCAAATCTACCATACGATCGATGCGCAGCCACATGGTCAAACTATTCCCGTAAAAATTTCAACGCGGTGTGCTTAAGTTCACATACTTATAAAAATAATTATTTCATTTTTAAACTTAGAAATTTCCAAACATGGCTCTCAAGTAGCATAAAGTACGAATAACGAAATGGTTTTCATTCAAGCGATTCTATATTATACACGGATTACTTGATAAATTAATGATCGATAGATCAACACGCACTAATTAAAGTGCATGCATTATTTCTCGATCATTATCTCTTGACATTCTAACGCCATCAACTAGCAACATAGATTATTTTATTTTTTTAATCAACTTCGGTGCAACTAGCTAATATATATATGGTTCTTGCGCTAACTGCATACAAATCAAAATACTTACTATAATTAATGACCGAATTATTGATATTAAATACATTATGCATACCCTTTAATTTGGCCTATATATATGTGCATTGTATTTAGTTGTAGATTGAACTCGCCCCCGTAAAAAATCGGTGTAAGCAAACTATGTGGATGAAGAAGGCGTGGTTGTTGGTGGCGCTATTGGCGGTGTTAGTGTGCCAACACAAGGCAACGGGACGATCGGCGCCGTTGAACGTTGACCACGGCAGCGAGGTGCAGCGAAGGCTGAGAACAGTTGGGTTGGCGCCGGTGCCTCCGATGATCAACCGCCCACACAGCTGGTTCTTCATTCTGTCGCCTCCTCCGCCACCGGCCACTGCCTAGCTAGCTATATCGGCGCTGATCGGCTGATGCTTTTCGAGTTCTTGCGCCACCGTACTACAGCCGTTGAATTTGATTCTTATCCGCCTTTGCAATAACGGAAAATACTGGGGGTCGTTTTTTCTTTTGAAATGTACGAAGATTTGATTGTACGTTTGATATGCTACTATAGGAAACGTAAATGTCAATTAATAATAAATGATTGAAAAAACAAAAGAGATGGTTTATGAAATTTGGTATGGATAGATGTTAAGTAATATATATGTAAGCATATGATTACTTAGGGCCCGTTTGACATTGATATATCGATATCAAGTTTCAGTCATATCTATATCTGTGTGTTTGGTATATCCTGATATATACTCTTTGGTATAACTAGATATCGATATTAGTGATATTAAATTGATATCGGAGTGTTATTTGAGATTTCCTATAAAATTGGTATATCAAATATATTACTCGTATTCATATCCTTATCCGATATCTTGATATCACTCACATATCTTGATATCTATATTGATACCGACATATGATATCTCATATCTTTGATATAATAAACAATTTTTCACGAATTACTTATGCTACTGGGTCTGGCCCAAGCCCACACTTATTCAGCTGGCCCATTTAGAACTGTATTTTTTATTTGGTTTGGCTGAGCCATTAACTGGGTAAGGTTCTCAAAACGTGTTTAGTGGCAGAGTGCCGTTAGATTTCCTTAAGCCTTTGTCTAGGAATTTTGAGTTTCCTTATTCCCTGGACTATGAATTTTGAGTTTCCTTGAGCCTTTGTGTATAAAATTGGTTTAAAATTCTACGATGATTTGTATGGAGAGACTGGTATTGGGAGGAACACTCTCTTTAGACATAGAACCGCTCCAATTGATTGAATCAGACGAATTTCAGATATAAAACGAAAAAAATACTCAGGAAAAGAATTGAAGTCTTGTGGTGGATAAATCGAAAAAACTCTTGAAAAGAATTTAAGTCTTTGTCCACACGTATACATAAGAGGTAATTTTACAACATATACCCGTAGACTATATATATGTACGTAGTCATAATTAAAATAACATTTCAGTAATATGATTCACAAAGAGGAATTTAATTAGATCGGGGTGTGACATCCGTAATTTATCAATTAAAACATACTACTCCGTTTGATTATTGTTATTATGTTCAAAGTACGTACCCTAATTACTACTGTAACAAACTAGCTAGCTAGGAAGTTTCTTCAAAGTCAATCAGCAAAGAGCATTGAACTAGACACCTCAAAATCACGAAATACAGTAAATAATCCACATTATTTGTGTTGACAACTGTGATGATACCTAATGCCAAAAGCCCCAAATAAATAATTGACCCCAAAAAAAGGCTACATTACTGTTCATGTAAGTACAGCTAGAAAATCCAATCTGCAACTGAATTTAAGAGAAATGATCTGAACTAAAGATAGGGAAATGAGGTTATTCTGTTGACTGCGTCGCCTCATTATGAAGAATGTGTGGCTACAGGCTACCCCAAGGTTCACACAGCCCCTGAAGAATGACTCAAGTCAAGAGTTATCCAACATGGGTTGGATGACCGAAACGCAGCAAAACAGAGCAATATTTGATGGCCAGAAAAATCTATGTACATGTGCTAAAAATGATGAGGGCGCAAACGTTTACCAAATCTCACACTCATTCGTGTGCAACCTACCTGTCGGTTTTTTTAATAGTAAACGGCAAATGAAAGGCTGCTTAGATACCAACTAGAAATCGCCATTATCTGGAGATTCGTGAGCTCCTTGACCCGTTCGACCTGCAGAAAGTGAAAGGATCAAGCCTCAGCACAATTAAGCACGATAACAGGTTTTGAGATAACTCTCGATGTCACAGAATGACGTTCCACTTTCCTGTTTGGGTAAACAAGAGCAAAATGGAAAGAAGACTCCAGGTTCCTTAATTACCCAAATCCCTGTTCAATTAATCTATTTTTCCATCACATGTTCAACATCTACACATTTTACACAACATACTAAAGACATAGGTACCTGTAAAATCGTAGTTGAGACCGGTTCTGGTATCTGGACCAGCCCTCCAGTCTGAATGTGAACTTCCCATGTGTAGCCCTTGCTGTTGAATCATGAAACCTCCCATATTTTGATGATCATCAACTCCTGGGAGAGAATATCTTACAGATGGCTCAATCACTGGTCTATAGCCCGTAGTAGAAACTGGAGCACTAGTTGGTGACCCCAAAGTGGTTGCAGAATTATCTCCCTTACTACCAGCAGTTGCATTCTTCTTAGTACCAATCGTAAAGGAAGCAACAATAACCTGTGAATTGTATGATCAAACAGTGAGCACCTATTTGTGATGAAATATAACCAGTGAATCATATATGGAGCCATAGCACAAATTGTTGTTTAAGTGTCATGTATCTTACCTCAACAGGACCTAAGGCAATGAGGGGCCCAGCGAGTCCGCCTCCAACAATTTGCCCATTTGAGGCAGAAAGACATGCACTAAGTCCACCACTTCTCTCACCATTGTCTGTACGTACAAAAGATCCTGAAAGTGAAAGAATAGCAAAAGATCCCTGGAACAAAAGAGAAATGTATAAGCTTCACCTTATAATTTGAATGGAATCTGATTCCATTGCCATAATTTGATATTTCAGTTTTAACCCCCCCCCCCCCCCCCCCCCCCCCAAACTGGAAAATCAATAGTAATCTTTAACATCTTTACAAAAAATTTAAGAGAAAAATATATTCTTGCTCCTATAGAGGCAAATTAGAGTCTGTTATAAGGATATTTAAAGACACATGCTACATTAGTTTCACTTATATTCTTTCAACAATCAATAAAACATATCTGTTAATGACAGTTAAACTAAACGTGCAAACATGTTTGTGCGACAAGAACATGCACACTATAGGAAAACCTCAACCTAACACATTCTAAATAATTAACACAGATAAGACAATAGAATCATTCTCCCCTTGTTTAGTCTTAATTATACAAGTATCATTCCTGAAGCCTCTCAGTAGAGAATTTAAGCACTCACAATCAAATTATATATAGGTTGGAATAATAGTAACATACATCATAGGTGATGCCGCCCCCTGATGTGTCTGGCTGAAGAAGAGACACATTGCAGACAGAACCTGAAGCAGATAAGATACACAATTCCCGACTCGATTGTTGCACAAAGATCCTAATTTTCTGTGCCACATCCTACAACAACAACATCAATAAGTTACAATATATTACAGATTCAATATAATTGTTATTGAGATGCAAATATGCAATGTATTATTTATACCATGCCACGAGCGCTCAAATAGTTGCGTACAGCTTAGTGAAACGAATCATTTAAAAGAAGAAAAAAATATGTTCGCCTGTTTGTACTAGGCAATAATTGTAGGATGAATTACCTTGTGTTTCATCTCCTCTTCTTTTATCCATTTTATAACAACTATCTTTAAATTATACAGTCACTTCCTCTATGAATTGGGCAAGTGTTGAGGTACATTAGACCTACATTGACTAATATAAATAAGTTAGAGCACACAGCCATACCTCTCCAGGTTGTACATTGATGACATGTGGCATGAAACATTGCCCAGTATTAACTGCAAAAACAATTTGGAGTATCAGCAACTATCTTGAGCACTCAATCATATGTGAATCACAGAGAGATAAAGAAGCAGGCTAATAAGTTGTAAGCAAAAAGATTAAACAAGGAAGAAACTTTATTTATTAGAAAAGCAAGACTGAGCTAGCACAAGGTGACCAAGGCAGTCACAATTCCTTGAAGCACAAGTCGAGGAAGCATCTAGTCACACTGTGATATGATATTATGATATATATAAGGGAACGATTAAGGAAATAACCGAGTAGACAGCTATTGGGAAACCATCATACTTTGATCTTATGAAGCAACTAACGAATTCTGCAAACAGGTAAGTATTCTACAAAATTTTGTCAATTGGTGGAACATTTTTGCATGCATATAAGGAAACATGTGGCTTTACACTAAGTGAAACGAAATAGAAAATAAACAGTCATCATAGTAGTTTTTGCTATGTAATACACAAACATAAAAGGGAAAAGAAAGTTCGGAATCACACAACACATGCGAACACTGTGAAATATGGTCAGCCAGTAGCAGACGAAGTTCAATTACACAGAGCCATTACAGCGATAAGCTGAAGCATGGTTATAAGCTAATTGGATTACAATCAGTGCCTGGTTTCATTCCTATGGATATCACAATCGAGATCATCAAGAACAAATTTCTTGATAATTGTCAGCCAAGTCCGAATTTTGCAGAATAGCAACTGGCACCGCCGCAAGTCAACATGACAGATGATAGTAAATTCAAGGGTTTTAGAAACACCTTGGAGGTAACAAACTGAGGAAACACATTGTCAACTACGAAATCAAACACACAGCGTAAGATTAGAAGGATTTCAGATCACAAGGAAACAAGAACGAATTTGTAAGAAATTGAGCTCCACGAATCAACGGAGCACACGTACCTTCCAAGCCAGACAACGATTTCTTGGAAGAAGACGGAGGGGATCCAATCAGCTGCTGGTCCCGCTTTCTTGAGGACAATGACTGTGGCGGCGGAGAAAGGCTAGTCGACGAAGCCGCAGCCGAGGCCGCTCTCTTCGCAGCCGCAGCGGCCTCCGGCGTGCCGTACTTCCTCGGTCTCCCCCTCTTCTTCCGCACGATCTCTAACGGCGGCGAAGGGGCCTTCCCCGCCACCGATTGAGGGTAAAGTGCAGTCGCGTTGGCCCCGTCCGCCGAACCGCCGCCATGGTTGGGTAGAAGGCCGCCGTTGGTGACCTGAGAGGAGGAAGTTGTAACGCCGGAGGCAACAGCGGAGCTGACGTTAGGGTTGAAAACGGTGGTGGTTGGGGGTTGGGGTTGTTGTTGGTTGTGGTGGTGGTAGTAGTAAGGGCTCAAATGCGGTTCCATTCGAGCGGGGGAGGGAGAGATTTTTGTTCCTGAATATTCTTTTTCCAGAGAGAATGAATTGAATAATGGAAATAGTTTATTCTTTTAATTTTCGAGATTTTAGGGTTTTGAGGGGGGGTCGTGCTATATTGTAGGCCGTCGGATAGGATTTTGGTGAGATTTGATTTATTGGTAAACTACTCGAACACACCTCATCGATTTACAAAATGGCTCTTTATCAAGGAACGTTATTTATTAAATTAATAGTTTAACATTTTAAAAGTATGTATTATAGGTTTAATTTACTAATGGTAAATTTAAATGGTATTGATGGAACGTTCTAATTTGCGTTAATTTTGTAAATTTAGTATGTCGTTTTTTTTTTTCATCTCGTTTTCCTAATTTAATTATTCAACCTAAATGATGATGCAAGCAGGTAATACAAACAACTTGTGTAAGCAATTAACCGATGTAAGTAGGTGATACATCATACAGCAGCTGATACAAGCTGATGATAAATAATTGGTATAAGCAATTATCTGATGCATGCATGTGATACAAGTTGATGACAAACAGCTAACTTATTCAAGATCCGTGATTAATTCTCGTATAATTAAGTAGTTGATTTATAATCTATAATTGTATATCTCAAGATGTAATTAAAAAAAAGATTATCGAACTCTTTTAATAACTAATATCAAATAGTTTATATATCTTTGACTCTATAAACAGGGAAATTATCATATGTATAACTTTGAGGATTTTATATAATTTACTATTTTGGGGTTCTGTCTTTTTTCCTGTAAGTTAACGCGTCTTTCTTGAAAATAAATGAGAACTTGTTTTTATTTGTAAATGGAAGGAAACTTATGAAAAGTGAGTAAGTGAAGACAATAATGAAATTATCCAAAACGAAAAGAGAAAGAGCAAAGGTGGGGGGGTGACCACTAGATATGAAATTGAAGCGTGTTTGTGGGGCCCAACATTATGACAGCTCGTGTTGTTGTGTCCAATTAGGCAATGCACCCGTCACATCCTCCATTTCCTATCTTCATAACACGAATTGTTACGAGAGTGGTGAATTGTATATTTTGCTTACAAATTCATATTATATTGTATGTCGAAGGAACATAAGAAACTCTAGGGTGAGTTATTGGGATATTGGATCAACTTTCAAGGAAGTAATGGGAGGTTTGCCGCAAGTTTTTTGGTAGTTTTTTAACGGAAAAGCTAAATACATTTGAAATATTGTCTATATCGACGTTATTTTATACGTTTAAGATAAGCGTTTGATTTTACACGTTTAAGATAAATGTGCAGGGATATTGTGGATATTTTGAAAATACAGCTAAGGGAACCTACACGCTTAACTTAAGCGTATGCCTACACGCCTAACTTAAGTGTGTAGTTTTTTTTTTTCAAGTTTTAAAGCACACGCTTAGCTTAAGCGTACAATGCTTAAAAAAAATCCAAAATTGCATTTTTTTTCATAATCATGTAGAGAATTTCAATACGAGTCCGTACATATAAAATTCGTCCAAAACGGACATCGTTTGCCCCTCCAAAAACTCAAAAAACAAAGCCTTCTTCTTCCTCCTTTGAATCGCCGCCCATCCGTAAGCTTTTATAAGCTTCAATGGAGGATTTGGCAAATTTCTTAGATCCGATTGAAGCCATTAACTATTGGGCATTTAAGAGGACCTTATCATACACGTAATTCCACATTTAATCGGATTGAATGTCGATTAAAATCGTAGAATTTTATCCCTAAAGTCACCGTGTCGTCCAAGGAGCCGATTTGAACAAATCCAAAATTGGATCAAATCGTCTTCAATTGGAGGGCATGAACCATAGGGTCTTGTTGAGGGTATCCTAAGATTCAAAATGCCTATAAAATCCCCTTCAATCGTTGTCCCAATGCATCTAATTTCAAAGTCAAAACTCATGAACCCTAAATCCCGTTACCGGTTGTTCTTGACCGAAATTCGAGCACATGGAAGCTTTATTCTTGCAATTGTTGGTACTACTAGCCTTGAAAATTGGTCATCTTTCAAAGCCCTCTCTTTACATCGCCGGAAACCACTTCCATTCAATTTGGAGTTTTTCCGACGAGGTGTCAAGAAGGTATTCCGACGGGATTGAATTTGTGCCCATTTTGCGATTTTTGGGGTATTTTTGATTTGTTTTGTCTTAATCTTGGTTAAATTAATTAATCTAGATTAGTGAAAACTATTTTAGGATCAATTCGGTGTCCGGCATATAATATGTAAGTAATAAGTTTATAATATTTAACCATAATGTGTAACTATAGTATGTAAGTAATAAGTTCATAATATTTAACTGTAATACATAGTATATAAGTAATAAATTCATAAATATTTAACCATAATGTTTAACTATAGTATATAAGTAATAAGTACGTAATACTTAATTATAATGCATAACTATACTTTATAACTAATGTATTTTGTAATACTTAACTATAATACATAACTATAGTATATAAGTAATAAGTTCATAATACTTAACCATAATGTGTAACTATAGTATATAAGTAATAAGTTCGTAATATTTAATTATAATGAAATACTATAGTAAATAAGTGTAACTATATGAAATTTCATGAAATACTATAGTATATAAGTCTAAGTATACTAGATTTAATGAAATATTATAGTACATAAGTGTAACTATATGAAATTTCATGAAATACTATAGTATATAAGTCTAAGTATACTAGATTTAATGAAATACTATAGTATATAAGTATAACTATATGAAATATAACAAAATACTATAATATATAAGTTTAAGTATACTAGATTTAATGAAATACTATACTATATAAGTGTAACTATATGAAATATAAAAAAATACTATAATATATAAGTTTAAGTATACTAGATTTAATGAAATACTATAGTACACAAGTGTAACTATATGAAATATAATGAATTACAATAGTACATAAGTGTAACTATATGAAATATAATGAAATACTATAGTATATACGTGTAACTATATGAAATATAATGAAATACTATAGTATATAAGTCTAAGTATACTAGACTTAATGAAATACTATAGTACATAAGTGTAACTATATGAAATATAATGAATTACAATAGTACATAAGTGTAACTATATGAAATATAATGAAATACTATAGTACATATGTGTAACTATATGAAATATAATGAATTACAATAGTACATAAGTGTGACTATATGAAATATAATGAAATACTATAGTATATACGTGTAACTATATGAAATATAATGAAATACTATAGTATATAAGTCTAAGTATACTAGACTTAATGAAATACTATAATACATAAGTGTAAGTATATGAAATATAATGAATTACAATAATACATAAGTGTAACTATATGAAATATAATGAAATACTATAGTATATAAGTTACACTTATATAGTATAGTATTTCATTAAATCTAGTATACTTAGACTTATATATTATAGTATTTCATTTAGTTACACTTATGTACTATAGTATTTCATTAAGTCTAGTATACTTAGACTTATATACTATAGTATTTCATTATATTTCATATAATTACACGTATATACTATAGTATTTCATTATATTTCATATAGTTACACTTATGTACTATTGTAATTCATTAAATCTCATATAGTTACACTTATGTACTATAGTATTTCATTAATTTTTGTATAGTTACACTTATATACTATAGTATTTCATTATATTTCATATAGTTACACTTATGTACCATTGTATTTCATTATATTTCATATAGTTACAATTATGTATTATAGTATTTCATTACATTTCATATAGTTATACTTATATAATATAGTATTTCATTAAATATAGTATACTTAAACTTATATATTATAGTATTTTATTATATTTCATATAGTTACACTTATATAGTATAGTATTTCATTAAATCTAGTATACTTAAACTTATATATTATAGTATTTTATTATATTTCATATAGTTATACTTATATACTATAGTATTTCATTAAATCTAGTATACTTAGACTTATATACTATAGTATTTCATTAAATTTCATATAGTTACACTTATATACTATAGTATTTCATTAAATCCAGTATACTTAGACTTATATACTATAGTATTTCATGAAATTTCATATAGTTACACTTATTTACTATAGTATTTCATTATAATTAAGTACTATGAACTTATTACTTATATATTATAGTTACACATTATGGTTAAGTATTATGAACTTATTACTTATATACTATAGTTATGTATTATAGTTAAGTATTACAAAATATATTAGTTATAAAGTATAGTTATGCATTATAATTAAGTATTACATACTTATTACTTATATACTATAGTTAAACATTATGGTTAAGTATTTATGAGTTTATTACTTATATACTACTCCCTCCATCCCATAATGTTCGTCCTGTTTCCGTTTTGGGCGTCCCCTTTTGTTTGTCCTACTTTTCTTTTTTATCCATATTTTCTTTCCAATATTACCCTTATTCATTCCATATTTTACACCATTTTATCCTTATCTTACACATCCAATCATTCTCACCTACCATCTTCATCCATCTCAAACTCCATTAATATCCATCATTGTTATTCATAACCTAAAACTTAATAAACCATTTTCCATTAACCTAATTAATTAAAATGTTAATTAATTAATTAAACTAATAAAATTAACAAAATTAACCAAACTACTCCTAAATTCATTAACTTAACCCAAATCCATTTTTTTAACCAAACTAACCCAAACCCATAATTTACCCTAACCCAATATCCCTAACCCATATTAACCTACCCCTAATCTACACATTTAACCCGGCCTAATCTACCCAGCCCAATTACCGAAACCCTAATCTACCCATCCCAGCCCATTTCCCACCCTAACCCTAAATACCCCCTTCTGAGCTCTCTCTTCACTCTCTCGTCTCACTCTTCGCCGCTCTCTTCTATTTTTCTTCCGAGCTCTCTCATTCTCTCTGAAACCCTAGATCTGAGCTCTCTCGTCTCCTCTCTCGTCTGAGCTCTCTTCACCTCTAGTTCTCCTTTGTGCTCTCATCTGACTTCTCGCTCTCCAGAGAAGGTGCCTCTCCTTCTCTACGCTCTCGTCTGAGCCCTCTCTTCTATTTTGAGCTCTCTCTGAAACCCTAACTCACAAAAATAATCTCGATCTGTTGCAGATCTGCTCGCCGACGGTTAATCTGCTCCGGCTGCCCCCAAAACACAGAAAAGGCTTGCTCCTCGTCTAGATCTACCCAGATCTCCCAAAACTCGCCCAAAAAAACCCTAAATCTCAGAGATCGTTGCTTTGAAAACCCCGGTCCCCTGGGTTCCCTTCTCTGTTTGCATAAAAAATGGGTGATTCGGACATATTTAAGTCCGATGGGTCCTGGACTTCTGATGCACTTTTTGTTGCTTGCTCTCAAGCTCCACAGTGCGAGTGGGGTGGCGATTGTGTTGGGGATCACAGATTCACTCCTGTTGGCTCAGAGGAAACTGTGGAGGGGAAGCTGCGCGAAGAGCCCCCAGAGATCGTTGAGCTCTCTGCTACCCCTGAGTTCGTTGAGCTCTTTCCTACCCCTGAGATCGTCGTCCTCCCTGATTCCCCTGAGATTATCTTCATCCCTGATTCCTCTGACGATGAAGCTGCGAGATGAATCGTCCCCGGTTATGGTGATGTTGCCTCTAATTCTGATTTTTAGCCAAGTCTCACTCTTTTTTAGTTGTTTATGCATGTGTACTTTTGCTGAGATTATTGCTCTGAATTATGCATGTTGTTGAATGAGTTTGTTGTGCTGTTGACTGAGACATTGGTATTCTGTTTTGTTGTTGATGTTCTGATGACTAAGACATTGGTATTCTGTTTAAGTTGATTCTCTGTTTTGGTGTGTTGGTGTTCTGTTTTGGTGTTGCTGTTCTGATGTTGGATTATGTTGTGTTGCCTCTGTGTTGTGATCGGTGATGATGCATGATAACTGAGATGCAAAACCTTTATGTTCACTGGACTTCTGATGTGCCATGGCAACACTGTGTCACATGTAATTGATTGATGCTTATGTGTATGTTAAGGTACTGTGATTGGTATTGTATCTATGAGGGTTATGGGGACATCCGAGATTATTTATGCATTTCAATGATGAAGTCTTGAAACTGAGATGCAATACCTTTAATGTCACTGCCTTAATGTGCCATAGGAACACTTTTACATGTGGTTGATTGTTGCTTATGTGTATGTTGAGTCTTGTGATCGGTCTTGTGTCTATGATGGCTATGGGGACATATGAGATTATTTGTGCATTTCAATGATGAAGTCTTTTTGCTGAGATGCAAGACCTTAATATCACTGCCTTAATGTGCCATAGGAACACTTTCACATGTGATTGACTGATGCATATGTGTATGTTAAGGTCTTGTGATTGGTCTTGTGTCTATGATGGCTATGGGGACATCTGAGATTATTTATGCATTTCCCTTGTCTGTCCCGAAATATTTGTCCTAAAGTTCTAAAATCTCTTGTGATTGGTGGTGTTATTCTCCTTGAGTCTATCTATGATGAAGTCTTGAAACTGAGATGCATTCCCTGCATGTTTACTGTCTTAGTGTGCCATTGGAACACAGTCAAATGACTGATTGATGCTTATGTGTATGCTAAGGTATTGTGAATGGGTTTGTGTCTATAATGGTATTAGGGATATCTGAGATCAAAGCTATGTCATTATTGTGCCATTACTTGTGCTTGTTTACAAAATTACAAAAGTTCTTGCTCTGTACACAAAATGTTCAATCTTTGTCATATATTGCTAAATAAACTGATTGTCTTCAAGTGCTTCTTCAGTGTCTTGATCTTCAACTTCTGTTGTCCCTTGTTGACTCTGTTGACCTGCTATTGATGTTCCTGCTTGATCTGCTTGTTGTGCACCCCCATGTACTATGTCCCATGCTTCTATGATAGCCCACATAGGTGCCTTGATCTCTCTTGGTAGATTTCCTTGAGCCATTAATTTCTTCTTGTTTACATGTGGCAAATCATACTCATTGCCTCCCTTGCTTTTAAGTATTTCATTCATAACAAATTGTAGTGTCATCCACACATCTCTTAGAGTTGTAGGGGCCAATTCAAAAAATGCTTCATGCACTGTTTCTATCATATGATCAATACTTTTTGGCATCTTCTTGTGCATGAGTGACTGAATGCTTCTGAAAAATTCTAGATCTAATATGTTTACATCTGGACTATTAGCTGGCCGTTGTATTAAGATGAAAGTGAATCCATCCTGAATGTATACTTGTTGCCATTCTGGATCTCTTTGAGTTATATGGGCATTTGCATTGTCTTGTTGTATGAATATAACTCTTTGAGCTCCATCTTGTGGCCACTTTGCCTTGATTGCTGGAATGATTTGATTTATCAACATGTTCCTTGTCACTTGCTTGTTGACTGATTCAACTAGCTTTGTAACTAGTGTCCCATTCTCTCTGTTTTTTGATGACCTTTTTGCTGCTTGTTGATATGTGAATGGAAAGATTCCTATCTTCCCATAAAAAATGCACTGTCCCTCTGCATCAAATCTAGGCCTTGCTACAACTGCAGTGAACATAACTTTGGGAATGAATTTAGATGAATTTGCAGCTCTGTACTTGCCCCTTTCATTCTGTGCTAGATATACTCTCTGTGATTTCTTTGATAGAAAAAACCACTTCTCATCCAAGTGTACAAAATCAAACATTGGATAATACACTGATTTTTCTTCTACTGTATCCCCACAAAGTAACTTCAGTACCCAATCCAACCTAGCCTTCTTATGTCTCTCACTCAAACCAGGATGGATTGGATTTGTATGTGGCTTTATTGTACCTTGCTTGACCATCCTATGCACTTTGGTCTTTGAAAGACTAAGCTTGCTAGCTAAGTCTCTAATGCATGACCTGTCTCCCATGCCCAGTGCTGTGATTGAATCCATCTCTACTTGAATTCTTTTTCTACCACAGTTGTGATATTTTGTGCTTAGATTGTACCTTTACTGTGCATTATGTTGCTTCTTTGCTGTGTTCCAAAGTCTGCCTATGCACCTTGTTGACATTTTAAACTCTTCTGCAGCTTTCTTTATTGCACCATGTGGTAATTGTCCCTCTCTAGATATTGCTAGCAGAGCATTCAATATGTGCATTTTTTTATCACTGCTGAGCCTGGTATTATGTGTTGGCTGATGATGTTGTGTTGCCTCTGTGTTGGGCTCTGCTTCTGATAATTGTCCCTCTTCATCTCCTGGTTCCTGGTTGAGATCAAAGCTATGTTCACTATCTTGTTCCATGTCCCCTGATGACTGTCCCTCTTCGAACTCTTCTCCATCATAAATGTACTGTTCATCTGGAAGTGGAGCTTCATTTAAGTCCCATAAAGCTGAGGCCATGACACCACCAGGCTGTGATGCAGAGACTGTTTACTTGCTTAATTTTGCTCTGAATTTTACTGTAAATTTGAATGTAAATTCTGTAAATTCATTTTCCAAAGCTGTAATCCCCTTTTATACTCTGTTTAGGGGCAATTTTGTCAGGGCAATTATGCCCTAAGTCCCCTTTTGTTTAGGGCAATTCTGTCCCCAAAAATTGTAAGTGATCCGTGTGCCCCTAAAATCAGTCTTCTCATTGGCTGAAATTTGATCTGTGATAAATAACCACAGATTGCACTGTAGCAGGTCATGTCCCCTTGTGTACTTTGTTAATTTTCACTGTAGCAGGTCATGTCCCCAATTGTACTTTGTTAATTTTCTTAATCCAAGAGTTTTTTGTACTTTAGGACAAATATTTCGGGACAGAGGGAGTATGTATTATAGTTAAATATTATGAACTTATTACTTACATACTATAGTTACACATTATGGTTAAATATTATAAACTTAATACTTAGATATTATATGCCGGACACCAAATTGATCCTAAAATATTTTTTACTAATCTAGATTAATTAATTTAACCAAGATTAAGACAAAACAAATCAAAAATACCCCAAAAATTGCAAAATGGGCACAAATTCAATCCCGCCGGAATACCTTCTTGACACCTCGTCGGAAAAACTCCAAATTAAATAGAAGTGGTCTTTTTTCGGCGATGTAAAGAGAGGGCTTTGAAAGATGACCAATTTTCAAGGCTAGTAGTACCAACAATTGCAAGAATAAAGCTTCCATGTGCTCGAATTTCGGTCAAGAACAACCGGTAACGGGATTTAGGGTTCATGAGTTTTGACTTCGAAATTGGATGCATTGGGGCAACGATTGAAGGGGATTTTATAGGCATTTTGAATCTTAGGATACCCTCAACAAGGCCCTATGGTTCATGCCCTCAAATTGAAGACGATTTGATCCAATTTTGGATTTGTTCAAATCGGCCCCTTGGACGACACGGTGGCTTTGGGGATAAAATTCTACGATTTTAATCGACATTCAATCCGATTAAATGTGGAATTACGTGTATGATAAGGTCCTCTTAAATGTCCAATAGTTAATGGCTTCAATCGTATCCAAGAAATTTGCCAAATCCTCCATTGAAGCTTATAAAAGCTTACGGGATGGGCGGCGGTTCAAAGGAGGAAGAAGAAGAAGGCTTCGTTTTTTGAGCTTTTGGAGAGGCAAACGATGTCCGTTTTGGACGAATTTTATATGTACGGACTCGTATTGAAATTCTCTACATGATTATAGGAAAAAAAATGCAATTTTGGAAGAAAAAAAATTTAGTATTGTACGCCTAAGCTAAGCGTGTGCTTTAAAACTTGGAGAAAAAAAAAACCTACACGCTTAAGTTAGGTGTGTAGACACACGCTTAAGTTAAGCGTGTAGGTTCTCTTAGATGTATTTTCAAAATATCCACAATACCCCTGCACGCTTACCTTAAGCGTGTAAAACCACACGCTTATCTTAAGCGTGTAAAATAGCGTCGATATAGACAATATTTCGCGTGTATTTAGTCATTGCCTTTTTTAATGTCTTATAACTCATTCAGTTTAATTGGTAAGTATTCTATCAAAAAAAATAAAAATGGTATGTATTACTCTACGATTGGATTATATATTTCATCATTCGGTTTAATCTATGTTCGGATCGAATATTTCGTGACTTGGATTCGAACTCGAATCTCCTCGATAACATTTTAAAATTGGTAGTTTTTGGGTGATTCAAGTTGTATAAATAGTAATAATCTTATCTTTCGTCAATCTCCTACTCTTAATAATTTCAAATTTTTAGACCAAACTTGGCGATTTTTTCAAGATTGGACCTTATTCACCGAATCCATAAAATCAATAACCATCAAAAGAAACCTTACATTGATTACAAACCGGACTTGGAAGAAACCCCCTCAAAACTGAGTAAAACTTAATTTTGATGGTTCTAAGAAAAACGATAATACCTCACATTTTGGCTACATTCTCAGAGATAATAATGAAAAAGTTCTTTCTTTCTACCGAGAACAGATCCCCTCAACTTCAATACTCCGTTGTGAGGCACTAGCAGCTCTTTTAGGTATTCAATATGTTGTTAGACTCAATATCAAATATCTAATTATCGAAGACGATAATTTATTGGTCATTAATTCGATCCGAGGCATTTGGAAAATTTCTTGGGAAATTCATTCCATTATTATGGACATCTCCTCTTTGCTTTCGTCCTTTACATATTTTCAGGTCTTTCATTGCTTTCGAGAGGCCAATCGCGTAACAGATTTCCTGGCAAATACCTCATCTCGTCTTTCGCACTTCAACAGTTCCAAGATCTTATTTCTCCCTCCAATGATCATCATTGTACTCGTCTAATTCTTAGTGATAGATATGAGTTCTTACAACTGAACTCTACCTTCAATTCATTTGAAACTCAGTTTATATTTGGATGATTTAGGGTAGCCATCGTATTTAATGGGCCCTAATATTTACCTTGTATAAAAAAAATGTATAAATAGTATTTTAAATAGTGGAATGACATAATAAACTTGGGGAAATGTGGAGTGCTATGTTTTCTTTTTAACATTTTTAATGATTAGACCAGCAATTTTAATCGGAGTGGAACCCTTTTTCCCTTACAAAAACTGGTCATTGTCTCCCATTTTGTTCTTAGGTGTTTTGTTAGGTTCATATTTGCAGATACCAAATACAATATTTTTTTAAGGCAAGTAGATAGATGGACTTCGGATCTTCTTTGCATCATCTTTCAAAAGATTACACAATTTGCTCTGCTTAACAATCTCAATTTGCATAATCACATGCCTTTCAATTTTACAAATTCTCCACATCTCCCGTGCATATTTATGAGAAACCTACTTTCCCTATTAATCTATAATCTTATGTTGACAGATATATAGCAATTTTGTCCATTGCCAATTCCTGCAAGAACCTGCTCTTGTAATGCTTTTCTGATGGGAACAATCAATTTGCTGGCATTATAAGCAAAGAAGAAGAAAAAACATAGATGCAACCTGATAAATAGAAGCCTAAATTAACTAGATTCTGGTGTAAGGGAAGGGTAGCACAAAAAGATGAAGCCAACAAGTTTCAATCTTGGATCTACAATTGAGTTCAAGAAGAATCAAAGCACTTATTTCAATCTTGGATTTACAAAAGATGAAACTAGTTTCAACTACAAGGTGTAGTAGTAGTACTCATCATCCTTATAGTTACTGATTTACACTCAAAATCAAGCCTTTAACAAATACAAATCAATCACTCATCTATCTCTACCACCTAGGTATGACTCCTAAAAAATGTTCTCTACAATATGGAACAACTGAAAATAACAAAAGAAGGAGAGAGAAAAAAAACAGAAAGAGAAACACACCCTATAAATGATTTATGGACCCAGAAACTCATACATTTGTGATAAGAATATGGATTTAATCATTCATTTAGCCCTTGCCCACAATAAAATGCATATAAATAGATACAAGTTTTACCTTCTTAGGGAGTAAACATTCATCTTCAAGCCAAACTTTGTTTCCTCTTGATCCCAACTCTCCTTAACTCCTGCAGATGAGACGCTATCTCCCGGAGGAAGCGAACGCCCTCTTCCCCATTTCTAAGCGAGTTGATGGCGTGTTCTAGAAAGTTCCTATCTGCTTCAAGTGCCTGCAACCTCTCATTCAGAGTGGACACTTCACATCCAAGAGTCACCACATCAGCTTCTTTATGAACCAAAGAATCTTGTCCAATTGAGTTTGGATTCTTAAGGGAGTTAACTCGTCTTACAAGAGACCGTCTAACGCCAAAAGAAGCCGAATCTCCCGCCTTCTTCTCTTCTTCCATCTTAAAGCAATCCCCATTTTGCAAATCCGGGTAAATCCCGGTATTAGAGAACAAATGAAGCTTCTTCTCCAAGTTACTCAACCGTTGTGAAATGTATAGCCTCTCATCCTCAAATCCTAGCCAAGAACTCTTTGTAGAGAGTTCCTCATCAAGTAAAATGAGCTCCTCATTCTCCAACATCAGCTCATCATCAGGATACTTCAACCTATAGTAATCAAGCTCGGCTTCCAAATCCTGAATCTCCTTCTCCTTGTCAGCAAGAACCTCATTCGCCCTCTCCAACGCCTCCACGTCATACTCAGCTTGGTCTTCCATCATTCTTAGGTCATGCAACGCCTCCATTTGCAGGGCGGCTTTCTCTTCTTGGAGGCGCGTGATCATTGCCAAGGCCTGATTCGCGGCCACAGCTGAAGCGTTCCTCTCTTCCTCCAACTCCTTGTACAAGGCGCTCATAAACCTCTTGTCGTGCTCAATCTGTCTCCTCAGACGCTCCAACTCACTTTCGCCGTCAATCTCACTCACACTGCTTATATCCAAAGACTCAACCGAGTTTCTTGAATCGTTTCTCTCGAGTGACATCCTCCTATGGAGACTTGAACCCAGGTTTCCAGAGATTCTGGGGCTGATCATACCTGTTAGTGGTAAATCCAGTCCTCTTGCAATGGATAATTGAGACAACAGAAGCTTTAAGTCTTCGCTTACTCGGGTTGAATCCTTGCCAATTAGCTGTTCTAATGTTTTGCCTGACAATTGTCTTCCCCTGCTGCTTAAAGCTAGCTTGTAAGCATCAACGAGCTCCAAAGTGTTCGCCGGTTGAACTCCTCCATCGTTTACCTTAGAGTCCAGTACATCAGTTGTGGAATGCTCCTTTTCGGTTTCGTTGATTCTCTCAATGTTCTCGGATATGGCTGTTTGATCAACTTCTATTGGAGCTTCAATGTCTTTAATGTCAGAAACCACATGATCTAGCAAGAGAGATAGAAATCAAAGAGTAGTTAATTAGCTATGTTAGGAGTCAAGTAAAGAAAGCAACAAAAATCACAGGCAGAACTTCATGAAATCTGTAAGGGCTCGTTTGGTATTTATACCAAATATATGAGATATCGGGTATCGTTATCTGTATGGATATCAAGATATGGGTATGACTACTGTATGAGTGATATCAAGGTATCGGGTACGGGTATAGATATGAGTGATATTTTTGATATACCCAATTCATGAGAGAAACATAACTTATCACATCAAACTTACATTTACCTTTGGATTAAGTTGACATCTTACTGGGATTTGACTTGATGACTCAAATATATTTGGGCTTCAGTGATAAAACAAATGAAATAAAGGAGAAACATAACTAATTACATCAAACTCAGATTTACCTTTGGATGGATCAACTTCAGTTTCTGCAGCATTTGCTGATTCAAGTACATTGTTAGTGCTGATGTGGTCACTTTGTGGAGAGGACTCCAATTTAAGGTCAATATCTTGCCAGTTAAGCTCCTCCAATCCATGTCCAACCGGAGCGGGTAATGTAGATGGAGCCCCATTGGATTCAATCGAATCAGAATGCGACAGCTCATGATCGACCAAATTCGGAGGCTCCACCACAGCTATAGGCTTCTCAGCAACTGTATCCTCCTCAGGCTTCATCCAATCATCAATCAAATTCGGAGTCTCCATCAAAGTGGAATCTTCAACTATTGGATTCTCTGTAGCTGTATCATGGGATCTGATCAAATCAGATTGAGATTGTTCATGATCAATAAGATTTGAAGATTGTGAAGATACATTCAGTTCCTCAATTTCACATATCTGATCATCAGATTCTGAATCTGAATTCAGCTTGAGTTCTGAGTACCCAAAATGAGGTGAACCATCTTCAAAACTTTCATGTACATCTGATCTTGCAGCCACGGAAAACGGCATTTTGTTTTCCTTCTTCGAGCTGCTCCAATTCAACCTCAATTCCCGGGTCAAAGGAGCATCAACATCAATTGACTTAGTCTGAAGCAATGCTTGAGCATGGCTTCTTGAACTCCACGGTTCACTGCAACAGCAACATATTTTTGTGCCATTGGAGACAGGCTTATGACCATTGTCAGCATCAATCCTCATCTTACCAACCAACAATCTACACGTCTCTGGATTCGTTTTATCCTTTGTGGCGAAAGAGAATAGGCAATTTTCACACATTCCATGAACATCAACAAGCCTCTGATGAAGAGTACACAAAACTAAGGAAGATATTTCTGACTTGTGACTTTTGCACATCAGATCCCAGTAAGATCCCACTCTTTGACTGCCGAAAACATGATCAAGCCGCGAGCATAACAAACAAGGGATTGGCAAATCGCAGTAACGTGCAAAGTAAGTTATGAGGTACGCGAATAATCCATTCATGAGCAACATCAAGATTAGCAGCCACTCTAGAAGGGCTGATGACAATGCTGTCATGAAACACCTCCCTGAAGTTTTTTTCCATTTTATATATGAAACTCCTTTTGCAGCCATGATCAAGCAAGTTAAACTACTCAATCATATGCAGAATTGAAATCGGAATTGCCAAAACTGAGATTGAACAAGATAGGAAGAAAGCCCTGTAATAAAATCATAGCTGCAGTCAGATATATAACAAATAACAGCTAATATTAAAAGGTCAATACATTAATAACAATTTTGCAAGCATGAGAAATCCATATCTAAATCAGATCTCAGTAGCAAAAGCACAATCAATTAGACCCAATTTAGGGGTGATAATCAAAATTCAGAGACGATCTTATGCATCTACTAAATGCTGAATTTTCTTCAGCTTGACAGATTTGAAATTACAAAATTCCACACTGCAATCAAATTAGGAAGGATTCACATGATCTTCTAAATGTTCAAAAAACAGCAAAATTAATGCAATTTTCACAATAGGAGGACATAATTGAATCCGAAACTTGAAATAAGCAAATGATCAGGTGAAGGACAGAGAATGATGGATTCTTACAGAAATGAGAAACCCAATAAACCTTTTACTGGAAATCTGAATAGAAGTTGAAAGAATTGGGGATTCAGAGAGGAGAGAGAGAATGTGCAGAGACTCAAAGGAGACAATAAAATAGCAAGTACAGATCTGCACGTAGTAATCAGAGCCGAGCAGTCAAAAAAAAAAAAAGGTGGAGAGATGAAAAATGCCGACACATCAGAAAGTCGGCTGGAAATTATACAAAAAAGGGGCCTCTTCTCTGCCGAAAGTAGCCCAGATGCAGAGTGGACATGACGAAACAAATTTTGGATCCACATTATCAGATTATTAAAAAAATAAAACTTGGTACATTAAAATGGAAAAAGATTCCCCACCAAACCGTCATATTGGTGGTTTGGCACTTTGTAAACACGATTATTTTTCGGCGTATAGGTATTTTTGCCTTTCAGTGCATAGGGTTCAGACGTTACGCGTGGAGTGTCTTACCACGTAACGTCTGGAAGCAGACCATTTCAGCGTCTCATGTGTTACGGGCTGCGCTCTACCACACGTTACGTGTGGGTATATATCACACGTAACGTATGATATTTTAGGGTATTATAATGTTGTGGTATGTGTATATGTGTATTTATTTGTGGTTCAATGTTAAAATAATGATTATTGTATATTTGTAGTATTTATTTGTTGTTCAATGTTGAATTATTGATTATTTTACATATATTATAATGTTGTGTATGAATGTTGTAGCATATTATTGTGTATTTTTAGTATTTATTTGATTATCTAGAATTAATAAAAGAAATACCCCAAAATAATCAACATAGAAGACGAAATAGAATTGTTCATTACGCTGGATGACTACAACCATAGTTAGCTCACAATAAAAGAAATAATACATGTTCTTCATAAACTAAGAAACCCTAACACAAAATAAATGACATCGTCTAGTTGCGTTTGAAGAAATTAGGATAGTCTCTGGTAAAAGTTCGCTTCCTATCATGTCTCTGCTTTGATAAAATTGCTTGCTCCCTACAAAGGTTGATAGTACGTAAACAACATTACACAAAAGATACGACATCAAGGCAGTATACGATGTACATCATTATATAGATTGAGGTTATACCTACGCATCTTATCCGTATCTTGTAAAAGTTCTTGATTCTGCTTAATAAGATCTTGATTTTGCTTAACAAGATCTTGATTCTCTTTAACAAGATCTTGTTTTTCCCGCCATTGTTGTTGAATAACCGCGTGTGCCCTGTCCTCGTACGTAGAATCAATATACTTCCTGTATAAACACCCCAGTCTTGGGCATCCCCAATACCTCCTTCCGTAGTTCCACTGCAAATCTCAAGTACAGACAATTGTTTTCAAATTACACTCGCATTGTGGAGCACTTATTTGTTGATGGTGCCTATTTGGGTTTGTTGATGATTCGGATGAAGATGCCATTATTTGTTGTAGTGCTTGATTTCCTACAAATCCATTAATATGAAAAGGCCAATTAGGGTTACTAAATCGAAAGAAACTGGAAGAAGAAGCTTACCCACAAATGAATCTTCAAGCCCCGCTTGTGTTGGATTTGTTGTAGTGAACAAACAACCCTAATGCCTCTTAAATCGAAAGAAACTGGAAGAAGAAGCTTACCCACAAATGAATCTTCAAAACCCGCTTGTGTTGGACTTGTTGTAGTGAACAAACAACCCTAATGCCTCTTATATAGTGAAAAGGAATGTGTTTGACAACTAATATACAGCTGTATGCAACTGTAGTATATAATGACCTCAACCACTAGCATTAATGACCTCAACCACTATCATTAAAAACTTTTGAACAACCCTCAACAACTAGCATTGAATGACAATTTTGAACAACCCTAAATCTAAACCCTAACCCTAAACCCTAAACCATAAAGTCAACCTAACAAATCCACCAAACCCTAAACCCTAAACTTAAACCCCCTTCTAACCTAAACCCTAAACCCTAACCCTACCCTACAAACCCTCGAACCAGACGTTATGTGAGGAAGAGTGTCCCACGTTACGTCTCCATGTAACACAGACGTAACGTGGAGAGAGGTATGCCGCGTTACGTGTGGACCTGTCTGTGGCGAAACGCATTGAATTAACTGTCTTGTCCCCACCTAACGGTATTAATGGCCCCAGCTTCTTCTTCAATATAACGATCAACTTCGAGCCTAAACCCATTTCAAACACTTACAAAAAATTGTTTTACACTCTAAATTTTTGAAAAAGAAATGGACAATACCAACAACAATGAGTATTGGTGCAACAATGGAGAAGATATCCCACTTTGGAATGAGGTAATTTCTATTCTTTAACCATAAAGTTCTCTTTTTTCTTGTTATGAACTTGTTGTTTTAAGTTTTGAGTTTGATGATTTAGGGTTTAGGAGCTTTTAATATTTAATTTTTAGGGTGTAGTGTAGGCTCTTATTTGTTGTTTAAAGTTAAATATCTGATTTTGTTTAGGAGATAGAAACAAAGATTGTGCAAACGTTGTTGTTTAGGGCTTAGGGCAACGAAATCGTTGTTACATTGAAGAACAGTTCCACACGTTACATGGAAAGATGGTTATCACGTAACGCGTGGAACGCTTTGACACGTAACGTGTGCATTAGCGCCATACGTAACGTATGACGCTAATGTAACTTTGTCAGGACAAATTAAGTGTATGAAGTAATAAGTATTTACAAATTCGATTTTTTAATGTTAGGGTGGTTTGTTCCGCATATATGCTGTTATTGCTCTGATATATTATACGATTTGTCCTGAAAACGTTACAATTGTCCTGAAAACGTTACATTTGTCCTGAAAAAGCATGTTTACATATTCGATGTTGTTATTGCTCTGATATATTATAAGAGTTATCATGAAAATGTTACATTTGTCCTAACAAAGTTACATTTGTCCTGAAAAAGCATGTTGAGGCTGAAAGAAGGGCCGAAGGGATTGTGGAGGATCATTGTACAACATGGAACTCACAATCATGTCATAGCAGATTCATTGTATGGTAGTGCATTAGCTGGGCGACCAACCGCTTCTTCACAAGCAATGATGGCAACCTTTGCACTGTGTTCGATCAATATCATACACGGTTGTGCAGTCATATTGATGAGATAAGGGGGCATTGAATGAGAGCATTGGAAAGAGATATACGCTGCTAACGAAGGCACATCTTTTCTCCAAGCTGCACTTCAAGGTCTCTGCGGTTACACTAGCTCGTTTGATTGAGGAATACGGGAAAGGAGAAGCTCCATTGTGGAGCACTATATGCAGATGCCAGATGAGGGTCAGAGATGGCTTGCCTTGCGTGCATGACATGGCGCAAAATGTGAGGAGCCAGACCCCAATTGAACCTAGCTCATTGCATCCGTTCTGGAGGCAACTGACATTGTCAGAAGTGAAGACATCAGAACAGGAAAAAGTCTACACACGCAACGTGAATAGATCTTTGCTTGACGAATTTGCCCGAAGCGTCTTCCCCACATTGCCAGTGGAGGTTCAACAAAGAGCAGTCTGCACACTTAGAAGTATAGCACATCCAGAGCAGACTACTCTGCAAGAGCCAGCCAAAGTCAAGCATAAGGGTCGGCCTCAAGGAGCTCTGAACTTTGCCACCAAAAGACAACCGTCATCATGGGAGCACACTGACCAACAGATGGACGGAACACCTCCGAAAAAGCAAAAAGGAAGACCACCGAAGAAGGGCCTATCCTTACCATGTGGTGCCACGTCATTGATCAAGAACCCGTGGCGCTATCAAACCCAGTTCCCCAAGTGTATGAGACCACACTTTGGAGGATGGTATGAGATAGAGGGTGATGGAAACTGCGGGTACAGAGCAATTGCGCATGGTCTGGGTTTAGGGCAAGATCAGTGGGCTTTTGTTCGACGTACCATGATCGCTACGTTGAGACAAGAGTATGAGCTACTCGCGCCACTTTGGGTGTCTACGATGACACTTGAGGCAATGGAGGCGAAGCTTGAATGGTTTCCTTCGCCGAACAGGCCGGCCCCACCGGAGACGTAGTTGGACCTCCCGGATATGGGATGTTTGGTGGAAACGGCATTCACATGTGTGTTCGTTACCGTCGGTGGTGGTGCGGGCACGACATACCTGCCTATGAGGGGAAAGCCAAACGAAGCATCAATTGGCGAGATTTTGAAGACGGTATGCATATGCCATGTCGAGAAAGAGAAACATTTTATTGCGGTACGTTAATACAATCCCATCTGTTGATACTATCTCGTGTTAGCACTAATGATGCATTGACTTTGATGTAGATTGGCCTGGAAGAAA
The DNA here is from genome assembly GCA_027886185.1 of Rheum nobile. Lineage (NCBI taxonomy): Eukaryota > Viridiplantae > Streptophyta > Magnoliopsida > Caryophyllales > Polygonaceae > Rheum > Rheum nobile. The sequence continues at coordinate 1,491,560 of WOAB01000236.1, read as the reverse complement.
CTTCGCCCTTGCCTAGTATTTACACGGGGTGGATGTTTCATCATGACCAGTCTGCGGGTGATTACGTAGATGAAATGATTATATCTCGGACGTGTGATTACGAAGCAGACAAGGCCGAAAAGAAGACAAGACGAAAGAAGAAGGTTGAAACGATCGATTTATGTAATGAATGATATGTATGAATTATGATGAAATGAGTTCGACATTTCTATTCCAAACATCCCTAAATCCAAACAACTCATAAAAAACATTCATTCAAGAGTCATAGCTTTCATAATTTTCATAACCCAAACAAGTCATCACAAACATTCAAATACACTCATAACATCCATAAAATGAAACAAGTTTAATCCTGAAACAAGTCTAAAACCACTTCCTCAATGATTGGGAAGGAAGGGATACATATGCTCAAACGACCGGCGTATAGACTCTGCTACATCTTCACATTCATGGTTGTGATGTTGCTCAAGCTCATTGTACACCCGATCAAATGCATGCACACAACACAGAAACGTTGATGCGTAATAAAAAATTATGGATAAGAGTTAACCAAACATTAAACAAAAGAGCAAAACAGTCAAATTCATACCCGTGTCGCATCCTCAATGGTAGGGGGGTTGACGAATGGATGTGTACGTGGGATGTACCATTCCATGTAATCATCACTGCAGTCATGGCCTTGCTGGATTGGAGGGCCCATCGCATCCATGGTCATGGAATGTACATTCTGCGCATCCCATGCAAATCGAGCAGCGTCGTACTCAACATTGTAGCTGGTAATCTTTACTGCTCTCCAAGCCCGTAGAGGCTCTATAGGAGCTCGTGGAATCTGCTGCACACGGCGAAACTGTCTCGCCACACGGTCTGGCATGTACGGCTCGATTATCCACATACACGAGATAACTCCATGGAAGCGAGTAGGAGCGAATCTCGGATCGATGAAGTCAATCGTACCGTACGGACTTCAATCAACCTAAAAAAACTTATCTGTTAATACGAACGACATCCAAGCAACATAAACATAAATATATGTACATACCATGTCCGCAGTCATCGTATCGAGCTCCACTCTATAGTTTCTCATCGGGTTGGGTTTCTCGGTCAAGTCCCATCGAGTAGCGTAGGCGACCGCTTCATCAGAGTTCCAATGTCTACTCAATGCAGGTCTGAACATGGGGAAATACTGATATATCCACACCTGAAAGAGAATTTACGCAAGCAATCATTGTTATTGAATAAATACAGATACAACAATAAGGTGAAACTGGGGGTTTTTTAATTTATAAAAATACCTGAATCAGAGTATAGCACGTGGACATCACTCTCGCTTCCTTTCTTGTGCACTCGCCCAAACTGCGGTACACGTGAGCAAGAACGGCAGCACCCCATGCATATTCACTACTGCACGAGTGATCCTCCAGAAACAGCTGATAGTAGAGCGGCAATCTGTGTTGGGTCTTGTCCGGAAATAGGCAAGAGCCCAACAAGTGCAGTAAGTACCCAGAAGCACGCTTCTCGTCATTCAGACCCCTGCAATGCCTTTGGAAGAATTCAGCAACTACAGTAGCAGATGACACATCCTGAGCAGCCAACCCAAAGAATCCCGTTGCCTGAGCCACCACTGCCTTCTTCAAATCAGTCACCGTCAGAGAACCCTGTGGAGGTGCTAAGTCTCTTCCATGGATGTTGAGCCCAAGGATCAACAATACGTCATGGAGAGTTATGGTCATCTCTCCCCATGGCATATGGAACGAGCTGGTCTCAGGTTGCCACCGCTCAACAAACGCAAGAAGCAGCGTCTCGTGCACATGCTCATGTATCACATGCAGAATATGACACAAGCCTGAACTCTGTGCCAGATTACCTCATGGCGTTGACGACTCCAGGCGCCATGCGCGTGTCTGCTTGCCTCGTTGCTGAAACTTCAACGGTGGTACAGGCTACAGACATTTGCATTTTTAAACTAGTGTAAGCAGTCGCTTTGACATATTTATATAAAAACGTAAAATGACAAGAATAAATTTTTTTCATGCAACTTACAATGCGCTGATAAATGGTGTACACCAGGTGATTGGCAAAACCCTTCAACAGCTCGGGATTCTCCGGACCTCCATAGACTCTGATCTGTAATTCTGGCTCATATCTCCCCTTTTTTTTGCTTCGGGGTGGTCTTGCCTGCGAAGAGGTGCCTTCTTGTTGCTCCTCGTCCGCATCATCATCATCAGGTTGAGCTCTTGGAGCCCATGCCTGATTGTCTTCCTCCTACATGTTTTTAAACAAATGATAAGCAATTACATTTTTATCATACAATCATATTTACATATATTAGGGCTACTTACCATATTCAGCGGTGCATTCGGGTTGACCCCCAAGCTCTCCCACGGATTGTAATCCATGTCGTCATTTGCGCCGCCTTGATAATATAAGGGGTTGTGATGCGACGTGGACCCGTGAGGGCTCTGATGGGCGATTGGGCTCTGGTGCTGACTCTGCTGGGGTGGTGGCGGACTCAATGAAGGACCATAATAGTTATTCTGATCGATCGTATCAGAATAACAATGGAGTGGACTCACGTTGTACTGTGGGTACAACTGCGGGTCCGAATCTACAGGGCCTCCCGCCACATAAGATGGCCCAAACGAGAACACAGAGGGGTCAGCATAGCTCGTCTGCCCGTGCCCTCCCGCATCTTGGGCAACACCCGCAAACCTACGGGATAGCTCATGCTCAGTCCGATACGAAGCAGCCCGAACGAGGTCTCGTCTGGCTCTACGCCTCGTTCTCTCACCAGGCTCCATCTACCACAATAAACAATCCGATAAAGTTCTTAAACATATCCAACAAACCCTAAACTCTTTCATACAAATCCATCAAAATTTCAAATTTCATACAAATGTCTAAAATACCCTAAACATACATATGCAAATTTTTATTTTTGTGAAAAGAGTAGTCGCTGGAAAGTCATCGCCGGGAGGCCAACAGCACGTAACGCTTGGTCTCTGACCACACGTTACGCGCAGAAGCCAACAGCTCGTAACGGTTGGAAGGCTTCCCCTCGTTACGTGTTGTGCAATGGCAATTCACCGGCGATATTTCACCGGCAATTCCGGCGACAATTCCAGATTCCGGCGATGCCTTATCTTTCAACATTAAAATTCAAATTTATTTAATAAATCTACCTAAAAATACCTAAAATAACACTACCTCATACAAAGATACCTTTAAAATTCACACTAATTCACAAACATTAAACATAAACACTTAACTACTTCTAAATTAACAAAAAACAACTAATATTTCAAGAGATGGAATGTAGTGTAACTAACCTTGGATGATTGCGTAATGGGAGAGATTTGTTGATTCTTAACGAACTGATACCAAAGGCGCGTAACGAGAGAGGAGAGTTCGAGTTCTGTTTTTTGAGTGCTAGCAGCGGCGGAATGGAAGAGAAGGGAGAGAGTTCTGTTTTTAAATCCAGGGTTGGTCCGCCGCGTTGCGCCTGAAGCTTCATGGAGCGTTACGTGAGGAGCTTCATTGCGCGTTACGTGAGGAGCTTCATGGAACGTTACGTCTCGACCCTATGCGCTGAAAGGCAATTTTGGGTATGCGCTGAATAGTATGGCCCTTTGTAAATTGTAATGCATCGCAAAACGAAAGGGAAGAGAATTATGCAGTTGTGCAGATCATGTAATCCTACCAAACAGAACCTTAACTATCCACATGGGAAAAAGTAGGGGTGTGCAGATTCGGATCGGACCGGAAATACCCGGACCGGGCGAATTACGGTCCGGTCCCCAGTCCGGTCCGGTTCAAATCCGGCCGGTTTCCGGTCCGGACCGGATGGACCAGTTTTTTTTTTTTTTATATATATATTAATGTCTTATTATGTCTCATAACACTAATTAAAAATTAGTTTCTACTGTAAATATAAATTAATAACAAAATATATTGTCTAATGTTATACACAATAGTTATAAAAATAGAAAAAATAATTAAATTTTAATTTATATATAAAAAAAAAATATCGATCCATTTCGATCCAAGACCGGACCGGACCAAATCATATCGGTCCGGTCTCCGGTCCAAAGATTGTAAAAATTTCGGTCCATCGGACCGGATCGGAAAAAGCAGTCCGGTCTGGACCGGATGCACAGCGCTACCGAAAAAGTCTTTAACTTTACTTTCTTAAAACGGATTTTGTTCTGGAAATATTTACTAATTTATAATCATTTTAATTTTTTTCTAAAGGACTTAAACATTCTTTCTTAAGAATAAAGAGTGCGGATCCGGTGAGAATAAACATTAGGGTGAGAATTGAGAATACCTCCTGGTTTTTGGATTTTTTAAATCCAAAGGCTAGGATTAGACTATGCACATGACCACTTAAGTGGATAATTAACCGGTCAATTTTTTTTTAGTTTTTTTATTTTATTTTTCGGGGCCACATTTTTACTTAAGATGGCATGTACAAATATTTTGGTTTGTGTGTGCATCTATATTGTCCTATATGTGCATCAAAATTTTATAAGGCGTTGTCCGGCCTAAGTTTTTTTTTCCCGACCCATTTTTTTTTCTTCGAGTCTACTTTTTATTTGCGCTGGCATGTGCACTATTTTTTACTTATGTGTGCATCAATATTGACTTGTATGTGCATTAAAATTTTATAAGGTGTTGTCCGATCATTTTTTCTATTCAATTTTTCGTAGCCCAACTTTTTTCCAAAACTATTTTTTGTTTGAGATGGCATGTGCATGCATTTTGACTTGTATATACATCAATATTGACATGTATGTGCATCTAAAGATTGTAAAAAATATGCATTGTTTTCTAGAGAAAATGTGCATGAGTTGTACACTGTATGTGTATAAGTTTTGACATGTGCACATTCAAGCAAAAAGACATGTGTTTCAAATGGTATGCACATTCAAGCCAAAAACTCATGCACATATCAAGCCAAGAAAACGATGCATACAAGTAAAATTTAGATGCACAAACAATTCAAAATTCATGCACTTACAAAACAAAACCTATACATATTTTGTAAAATGTATAAGATTTTACAAGACAAAACCTATACGCCTAGTTCAATTTACATGTACATGCAAGCAAAAAGACATGCACTTCAAATGATATGTACATATAAGCCAAAACTCATGCACATTTCAACCCAAGAAAATAACACACACAAGTAGAATTATGATGCACATACAGGTCAAAATTTATGCACACACATGCCAAAACATATGCACACACATGCCAAAACATATGCACATTCTGTGAAATGTATGCATAAGTTTGAAGGAATTGTGTCCTTTAATCAAAGATGCAATTACTGATTATGAAGTGGGACCGTTTATGGAGATATTTAATCCGGTGATTTTAGGTAGTCATAGTGTTTTGCTAGAAGACAACTATATGTTATAGAGTATGTCATAAAGTCTATTGCTATTGTTACCGGGTCCTACGAGGTCACACCCTTAGAGTTTGGACTGGATTAGTTTATTGGGAGACATATTATATAAAGTATATAATATAAAGTTATATAGGATATAACTTGGGAGATAAGGATTGTTAATAATAAAGTGTTATTATTAATAATAAAAGAAATACTTATTTAGGAAATAAGATATCTACACATGGCAATATAAAAGGATGGCTTTTAGGAAAAGCCCATAACCCTAATTTGACTTTAAGAAGTACGGCTGCCTCCTTCTCCCTGGAGCTCTCCTCGTTCGCCTTCATTCATCGCTCTAGCAACCGAGTCCTAGGCGATCCAGATCAAAGCTCGGGTGGACCAAATAGAGGAGTCACACGTGAGACTCTATTCTCTCCATTCCAGTAGGTTGAAACACGCATCAAGAGGTATTTGATTCTTCTTATCTATGATCTATTTGGTTTATGCATGAGATCATTGGTTAGATGTTAGGAAAACGTTTCCTGAAATTCCGTTTTACGCATCTAAAATCCCTACAAAGTTTTTGCATTGTGTGCATGAGTTTCTTGCATTAGTCAAAACTCTATGCAGAATTTATGGAATTTAGATGCACATACAACAAAATAGACATGCACTTCAAAATGTATGCACATACAAGCCAAAATTCATGAATATTTCAAGAAAATAATACACACAAGTAGAATTTATATGCAAATATATGTCAAAATCTATGCACACACAAGCTAAAACATATGAACAAGCTGAAAAGTACATGAGTCTTTACATACACAAAGTCACACATATAGTAAAAAATCCTATACAAAATTTATGCAATATCAATGGACATACAAGTAAAAATCAATGCACATGCAGTTGTAAGCCAAAAAGTGTGCCTGAAAAAAAAAAAAAAAACTTCGACCGATCAACGCTGGGACCGCCGGTGACTGGTTTGACCAATCATATTTACCGGTCAAACTCTTAAAAATCAGGTCATGTGTCATACCTTTTAATGAAAGTTAAATCCTAATCTTTGATTTATTTATCATCCAAAGACTAAAATTTATTCTCATTTCTCACCATATTATATATTTTCACATTACACGTTCCCAGTAGTTATGCACATGAATGCAATGCAAAAGGAATACACAACATAAATGTCCCTATCATAAAAAGGGTTTGTTGTCAATTGTCATAAATGGTGTAATGTGGAAGTCTGGTATGATCGATCTATTGCTTTCTTTAATTTATTGAACTGGTTTTACGGAGTGTCGTGTCGTCACAAATGATTATTGTTCTCATCTTTTTTTCACCTTTTTCTTAGAAGAAAATGAAAATGCAATTGAAAACGTGACACCATAAGTGATATACTTCTTACTATATATGTATATGTTACTTATATTTATTGAGAATGTGTATTTATAATACTGTGTTTTTGATTGAGAATGTGTATTTATATACTATATTTTGTAATGTGTATATTTTCTTTAGTATGTATTTATATGCTTTTAAATTAATGTGTATATGATCTATTAATAAGTGTGTATACACTCTATATGTGTGCATACGTACATTATCATAGTAACCTAGTATACATATATTGTTTATGAGTGCATATGAAAATACCATTCTCACATTCGCGTCGTTTTTACCTTATTCTCAACCTAGAGTATTAAAACCAAAGAGCATGAGATAAAGAAATGATTAAGTCGTTAATGTATTTTTATAGTATTGATCAAAATATTATTTTTTATACAAGACAAATATTACGCTTTTTTAAGTAAAATGACAAGGTTAAATCATCACAACGGATTTTTTTTATAAATGTGTTACAAAAATTCTCAATTGTCAATTCAACTATATGAATTCACGTCTAGCTATATTTGGACTTGATCAAAATATTGTTGTATATTCATTTATTTGCTCGGGGATGAAAAACTGTAATAAAAGACCAAAATGATAAAAGGAGGAGGTAAAACTTATAATTCTCAATAGTGATGTAACATTAATCATAGTATTACTCCCTCTGTCCCTTTATATAGTTCTCCTTTGTAAAATTTCACAAAAATTAAAAAACTTTAAAAAGGGAAAAAGTAAGTAAAATTTATGGGTTAGGTACGGGTTCAGGTTGACCCAACGGGTCAAGAGCACCATGTCAAAATTTTATAAAATAAATATTAAAATAATATTTTAATTAAAACAAAAAATAATAAATCAAAAAGTTATTATTATCTAATATTTTAATAATAAAATATATTTTAATATTTAATATATAAATATAAACACACTTGTAACGACCCAACGAGTCAATGACCCAACTCATAAATTTTCGGGTCGAACGGGTCAAGTCAATTTTGATCCAATACTTTTCGGGTCGAGTCTCAACCCAAAAAAGTGTGGGTCGGGTCAGGTCAAAGTTTGACAGTTTTTCCAACGGCTACTTCCAAAAGTCGAATTTAGTACAAATATATTACTCTCATGGAGTCGACATATGCAAAATACTGGTGCACATATACAGTGGGTTTTGGGTTTAGAAACCCCATACCCTAGAAACCATAAACCCCAAACCTAGTCTGTGCACCACATTGTAGTGTACGCCACAATCTAGCACACAAAACCATTTATCCTTCAATTATGGATCCTGGGTTAGGGTTAGGGTTTAGGTTTAGCGTTAGGTTTAGGGCTAGGGTTAGGATTAGGTTAGGAATATGGTTAATTAACTATAATAGTTAATAACTATAGTTATATTATATGTAATAGTTATTAAGTATGTCTTAATGTAATAGTTATCTATATACTTTACTAAAGCCTTAATTATTTCTTCGATGTGTCAGCCTGTAAGCTATGCCACGTAGGTAAATCTCAAAATACAATTATAATTTTATCCTTCCATAATTTTGATATTTACATATCCTATTTCTTATCTACTTATTTTTTACCTAATATAACTTGGTTTAATTATATTGATAGTATCATCCAAAGATTATTTATATATTTTTGCTTTATTAGTTTCTTCTTATTTGTAAACAAAATTATTTATAATGTACTTTTATCTTATTAGTTACATTACTTCTTATAGTTTTAATACTTAAATTTACATAACTGGTAACATACAATTGAACATAATTGGTAATACATGATTCATGATGCAATAGTGCCATAGTGGTAATATACATAAAAAAACATTTAAATATTTATGTGATATAATTTAACCATTTTTTCCTTTTAATTAATTATACATATTAACATTCTCCTTACTTAAATCTAAGCTTATATATTTTCTTATTTAGTTATTCAATGAAATTCCTAATTTATTTTTCATTTTTATATACAAATCCTAATTTATTTAAATAATTATGTGATATAATTGTATTATTCATATAATATACATATTTTACATAATTATCTTATTCATATAATAAAATATAAATAATATAAAGTGAGAATAGATTTCTTTCCTTTAAACATATCCGAACTTTTAATTATTTTCATTATATCGAACCTTAATAATTGTCTTATTCATATAATATACATATTTTACGTAATTGTCTTATTCATATAATGAAAATAAATAATATAAAATGAGAATAGATCATATCCTATTGTTTAATTATTTTCATTATATTGAAAACAATAATTTAATATAACATTATATTATAAAGTTTCCTTATTTATATATCTATATATTTGTTACTAAAGTCATTATTATCTCTCCTATTTGTCAACCATTGAGGTATGCCAAGTCATCAAATTAATTTGTTCATACCTATTTGCCCTTTTATTTTTCACAAATTAAAGTCATTATTAATGAGTAGTAATTTATATGATATATCTAGCTGATATTTTTGTAGATGAATAAGAAAATCTATATTATATCAATATATTTTAGACATGTGATTTACCTCTTTATATCTATATACTATTATGCAATACCTCTTCATATCTATTTTCTACCATAATGTAATAAGATTTTTCTGTATACTTACCGTGAATGTGTTTATTATAGGTTGTAGATTGAAAAATACAATATGTCTATTATACGGGTGAATGAGTTTTTTTTAATATCCAACAAATTTTTTTAAAAATAATAAATTAACATGTTTATTCAGGTTTAGTGGTTTTCATGAAGATTGCGTATCATGGTTTGGAATTAAATTAGAACCAATATGTACTTTCACAATACTATACATGCGTATCATGGTTTGCCCATTTTTGAATGTATTTACTATGAATGTGTTAATTTTATTATTGATTGAATCCCAACGTTTTCTTTCATAACAATTTTTTTTTATAGAAACAACGTGATAAATTTTACTATGTGGGACCGATATGCTGGCCAATTTGCCCTTTACGTCAAAAGTATTATAGAAGACTCGATTATTGTCATAATTCAATTTGTCAAGAGTAAAACCTTTCAAAGTATAAGTACACATTTTCTATTTTGTTCATTATCTCTTTTATTAATTTTAATTCTTTATATTAGCTTAATTAGTGTTATATGTATTTCTTCAGATCAATACAAGTTGGTCAATGTATCTGGTGGTGGAACTTAGATCTTAGATCATTATTAATGATCCTTTAATTCCAGATTTTATTGATTATAAGGAGAAGTTAGTATTATGTTTATTATAGCTAACATTATTTATTTTAGCAATATTTTATACTACTATTTTTTATGATTATTTTTAAAGTTCTCACATCTCCGGTGTTCATGCTGATACGTACAAAATTACTTCAATTCCAAGTGGACCTTCATATTCTTGATCTGATCAATTCTTACATATCATGTTGTTTAAGTTGATTGATGAAATTCTAGATATCAGCTAGATAATTTTATAATTTTATTATATTTTAATATTGGTAGTTATAATATTTAATGTTAAAATCTGATATTTTTTCCCCCACCAAATGTTACCTTATCTTGCAATCATCTTGCCGGCCACAACCTGGTTGCGCTGTATTAAAAAAAAAACAGTATTAGAACATAAAATCCTATACCATCTTTTTTAAAAATTATGGAGAAAATCACATATTTTATCAATCAATGTACATTTGTTTAATTAAATTAGTTTGTATTCGTTGGTATATTTGAAAATTTCATACAATCATTTCGTAATTCTAAGCCCCCTAAATGATTTTTCTATTTAAATTTGCATCTCTCTCTATCTATCTCCCTCTCCTGAAATCCCGGTATAACGCCCTCGAGCCCAATTCTCGCGACCCCGACCCCCGACATTCTTCTCCACCACAATCAGAGTCGTCGCCCACTGCAGCAAGAGCGCCACCACCACCACGAGCCGCCGCTGCTCCCCCTGGACCGTCGCCGCCGTCCACCGAAGCGCCACCGCATCAAAATCGCTGGAATCTATTGATATTGTGTGGATTAGAAGGAGAAGAGATGGATTAATTAAAGGAGACTAGGGTGAATTGGGGAGAAAGAGAATGAATTTTAGGGGGAAATCGGAAATCGCCGCGCCGTTTTCGTACGCTAGAGAAGGAAGAAGAAGATGTCATACGTCAGAATCCGACGTAGCTCAAATAAAAAAAAGAGCTACGCAAGATCTTGGTGTACACCAAGATCTCATGTACACCAGAATCTTGTGTAGCTCAATATATACATTTTTTTAATTTTTACATGTATTTTTTTATTGGCCTTCTACGCCGGTATTTAGCGTACGCCGATATCCTGTGCATCGTTTTGTAGTGCGAAAATATATAAAATGTAGTGTATATAGTCGTCACGTACAAATATTACCAACCGAGAGTCCGATCCTCACCTCGTATCAAATACCCAACTTACAACTCCATAAGTATTATTAATAATAACTAACATGTAGATTGACTTGTTTTTAGGTCCATAGAGAATATTAGGTCATTATAACGGAAAGAAAGATTTGAACTCATGATCTCGTGCTCATATGATGTCAATATATGTGCATACACTTTCTCACTTTTACACCTGTACAAGTCTAGGCTCGGGTCGGGTTTTTTGGACGATTTCGACCCGGTTGACTGGGACGGGCTTTCCAATCCCATTCGGAAGACCAGGCCGAGTAACCCGACAAGCTGGTCCGGTTTTGTATTATATAATATGTAATTATGTTTTGTAGTGATAATTATGTTTTATATATATTATATGCTATATTAAGGGATGGAAATTTAAAATATTATATAATAAGGGCTGAAAATTTAATAACTATACATATTTAGAATACTATATAATATATATTTATATTTTAAAATTTTAATCAGGTACCGGGCCGGGCCTCTAGGTCCGTTCGGGCCTAGAGGAGTGTCTGTGCTTGACCCGTTTATGTACTAGGCCGGGCCGGGCCCAACGGACCACTATTACTATCCAAGACCGGATTTTAAAACGGACGGACGGGCCGAACGGGCTGACTCGGACTTGTATAGGTCTACTCACTTTTGAAAATTTAACTTATACAAATATAGACAAAAAAAATTGCACATTTTAAAAAGCATAAGCTTTAGCATATATCATATATGCGCATGAGTTTTCAAATTACCAAATTTTTGTACATGTATGCGTATATGTTTTTGTCTTTATGTTGACATTCACATTTTAACACCCACTCGTTCATTCCCATGATATTTTTCCTATTTGAAATATCCCTTCACTTATGACTACTCGTGCTTAAATTTGGGCATTTAACAAATTTATTCCTAAAGTCCATAATGGTGATTCATTTACTATCCTACTTGCTCTCATTGGTTGAAGTTTTCTTTCCTACCAAAAAATGAGTAAAGGCATATTTTTAAATAATATTCAGCTATATAGCATTTCATTTTACAAGACAAAATAAAAGTTCATTTGTTACGCTATTCTGTACACGTATGAAAAATTGATATGCAACGAGAATCTCTTAAAACGTACTATACAATATAAGAATATGAAATTTTATCTTATGGGATTCCATGGGCGCATAATGTGCATTTTACATTACCAGTTTATGTAATAGTAGAGTGAACTAGTTACTAGTGTAGCTACTCACTTAGTGTTTGTTTGGTTGTCAATCAAAAATTAATGAATTTGAAAATCTTAGAAAGTTTATTTAAAATTTTTAATATATGTGTTTGGTTATGTTTTTTATATTGGAAAAATTCAAGAAGTTAAATTCTTAGGATTTGTATTTCATTCAAAATGGGGGAATTACATTTATCATGATAGGGGTGGATAAGATACACTTTTATTATATTTTATTTCAAATAAATTTTTTTATTTTTATTTTATTATTATAAATCTCTTATTTATCCATGATTCAAATTATTAAATTTAATGGATAAAGATTATAAGAGTAATTTTATATAAATTTTCCATGAATTTTGACTTTTAACCAAATAAAATATAATAATTTAATTAATAAGAATTAAATTTTAATCAAATACATTTCTCAAAATCCTAAAAAATACAATACAATGGAAATACAATTCATGGAATGAACTTATTGTACTTTCCGTTTCCGTGTTTAATCAAACGAGCACTTAGACTAAAAATAAATAAATCACATAAGAGATGGGAAAGAAAAAAGACGAAAAATAGAAAGAAAATAAGGGGCAATAGGGTAAAATCTGAAACTGCAAATAAAGATAAAATCGGAAAAGACGGAAATACCCCGGGTATCGCTCTCACAAACCCTATCTGCGAAATCCCCATCTGGACCCTTGCAATTCCCTTCCCGTCTCTTCGCCGATCTCTCAATCTTGCCCCTCTTCCTTTGCCCTTCTCCCTTCTCTGTGTTTCCGATTTCCTTCTTCGCCCCTCAATTCTTTTACCCGCCAATTTTCTCTCTCCTCTCCCCTTTTTCGAATTCTCGTTGAACCCCCCAACGTTCCCTTCTTCCCCTTACTCTCCTCTTTCTCGATTCTGACTAGTAAGAGCTCCAGCTCTCTTCGATCCGTGCTGTTTTCTGCCGAGCAAACAATTATCTCAAGCTTCGGTTATTATGGGGGATGATTGAATTTTTCTCCCTCTTCAATTCTAGGCTTCATTTTAGTGTGAGGTATTTTCGCTTTTCTTCTCACTCGATTTTCTGTTTATGGTTTTGGTTTGATTCCTAACCACTAATTGGGCATGAATTTGGAAGATTTGATCTCATTTTCTTTTTTGTTTGTTGCGTCGATGAGTGAGCGAGAACGGGTTCAGATTATCATGAATTTGAGCTGTATTTTGCCGAGTTGTGATGGGTTTTTTTTCTACTTCACTTCCGTTAGCTTTGGAAAATTATCAAGTTTACGAGGTAGCATTATCGGTTTGAAAAGGCTCAATCTTCATTGCCTCTGATCATATTCATGTTGATTTTGGCGTCTATTGGGACTTTTGATTCAGCTGTGTGGATGATATGGACAATTCTCTTAGGTGAAGTTTTTTCTACCTGGATATTGTATTCTATGTAGTTGGGACTAGCAATTCTGCCTATGCGTTATTTTTGTATAATTCAGTAATATACAATCATACGGCTTATCTGGATTGGACATGGGGCACTAGATGATAATAAGCCCCTTTAAAGTATTGTTTGAATGTCAGGGTGGTCATGTAGTTCATCACCAGAAGCAAATGAAATCTGCAGTATAGCTCATGTTGTTTGCTAGAGTTTTGGCTTCTAGGAAATGGATTTTATGGTTTGTTCAGCTTCTAAGAATCTGTTTAACCTTCTTTTGAAGGGAAGAATTGCAAATTTTATAGACCGGAGTATAGTGACCAGAGACAAATTTTAAGTGTTTTACATGTCATCTTTTCTTGTCGAGTATGTTTTGATTGTGAACTGCCTTTCATACTTCTACTGATGCGTTTAGTTTGTAATGATGTAGTATTTGACTTAATGATCATGGGTTTCTCAACATACTCTAATTACTCTGTGATACAGTTGGCTTTGAGCACAGTGCAAGGCTTCGTCTTCAGCAGTCTCAGGGTTGTTGATACATTGTTACTTGTTAATCATCCAATGGCTAATCATGATTTGATGTCTGGGCAAAACCACAGTTTAGGCCTTAGTCAGGAGTCACAGTTGGCGCTTGCTCAGAATCACCATGAGCTTGGTGTTGGACATGATCATGAGCATGACTTAGATTTGCGTGAGGAACATGATCATGAACTGGTTTTAGGGCATCATCATGATCATGAGCTGTGCCTAGACCAACAGAACCATGACCCTGAACCTGATCAATCACACCATTTTGAGCAACAGAATGACTTGGGGATTGATGAGAAAAACATTGAAGAGTCTCAGCAGTTATCGGGTCCTTCGCAAAGTCATGAGTTAGTTTTGACTGAGAACAACGAGTTAACTGTTCCAGATAATCAAGATCTCGATGATGAAAATCTAGACCTTGCTGTTGTTCAGAGCCATGAAATGGGGATTGAGCCTGCAGATGAAGACATGTCAATTGTGGAGCACTCTTACGAGATGGATAGCCCTCATGTAATTCAGGCTCGTGCTCTTGCTATGACTCCCACTCACGAGCTTCACGTGGGACAAGAGTTTCCTGATGTCAAGAGCTGCCGTAGAGCATTAAGAGACACAGCAATTGCTCTACACTTTGAGATCCAGACTATAAAATCTGACAAAACCCGTTTTACAGCTAAATGTGCAACTGAGGGATGCCCTTGGCGCATACATGTTGCAAAGCTCCCGGGTGTCCCCACTTTCACAATCAGGACACTCCAAGAGTCCCATACGTGTGGCGGGATATCCCACCTAGGCCACCAACAAGCGTCAGTCCAATGGGTTGCAAATTCAGTGGAGCTACGCCTCAGAGAGAACCCGAATTGTAAACCCAAGGAGATACTAGAAGAAATCCACCGTATGCACGGGATCACCTTATCATACAAGCAAGCTTGGAGGGGCAAGGAGCGGATCATGGCTGCTATGCGTGGATCTTTTGAAGAAGGATACCGACTACTGCCACAGTACTGTGAACAAGTGAAACGTACGAATCCAGGTAGCATAGCATCAGTCTACGGGAATCCTTCTGACAACTGCTTCCAGCGGCTCTTTATTTCGTTCCAAGCATCAATCTTTGGTTTTCTTAATGGTTGTCGCCCTCTTCTTGGACTTGACAGAACCTATCTGAAGAGCAAGTATCTTGGCACTCTGCTCTTGGCTACAGGCTTTGATGGAGATGGCGCCCTCTTTCCACTTGCATTTGGTGTGGTTGATGAAGAAACCGATGAAAACTGGATGTGGTTTTTATCTGAGCTCCATAGCCTACTTGAGCTTAACACAGAGAACATGCCAAGGCTGACTATTTTGTCTGACAGGCAGAAGGGCATTGTGGACGCGGTAGAAGCAAACTTTCCAACCGCTTTTCATGGGTTTTGCATGCGACATCTGAGTGAAAGTTTCAGTAAGGAGTTCAGTAACGCAATGCTGGTCAATCTTTTGTGGGAAGCTGCTCATGCTCTGACTGTAATCGATTTTGAAGGGAAACTCATAGAGATTGAAGATATGTCTAGAGACGCCGCCTTCTGGATCAGACGTATCCCACCTCGCCTCTGGGCCACAGCATACTTTGAGGGCACCCGTTTCGGACATTTGACAGCAAACATAGTTGAAGCGTTAAACGGTTGGCTTCCCGATGCTTCCGTCCTTCCAATCATTCAGATGATGGAGTGCATCAGGAGGCAGCTGATGACTTGGTTCAACGAGCGCCGGGAAACGAGCATGCAGTGGACATCAATACTCGTTCCCAGCGCTGAGAGACACGTTGCTGACGCGATCGAACACGCTCATACGTACCAGGTTCTTCGTGCTAACGAAGCGGAATTCGAGGTCATTTCCGTTGAAGGGACGTTTATTGTAGATATCCGAAACCGGTTCTGCCTCTGCAAGGGGTGGCAGTTGTATGGTCTTCCTTGTGCACATGCAGTAGCGGCTCTTCTCTCCTGCAGGCAGAATGTGCACCGGTTTACAGAGAGCTGCTTCACGGTTGCAACTTACAGAAAGACCTACTCACAAACTATACATCCAATTCCTGACAAGTCGATGTGGAACGAGTCAACTGATGATGCAGCAGATGCAGAAGCAAGCAAAGGAGTTGAGGTAGTTATTCACCCACCCAAGTCGCTTAGGCCACCTGGGAGACCAAGGAAGAAAAGAACCCGAGCGGAGGACCGTGGACGCGAAAAACGGGTTGTGCATTGCAGCCGCTGCAATCAAACTGGCCATTTCAGGACTACGTGTTCTGCACCCATATGAGAAGTTGCATTAGTGCAGGAGCTGTACTGATGGCTTTAGCTTTAGCGTAATGGCGATTGGACATGTTAGCAGAGATGAGAAGAAGCCCCTTGTATCTTTCCTAAGGTATTCAACTGAATAATTGGACGTGATGGAGCATCTTTGTTGCAGTATTCGTTCAAAGAAATTCTCCAATTTATTTTAGTTTCAACTTCTGGAGTTCTAGTCCACTTTCATGCTACACTAGTAAGAGAAATAGATTTAAAAGCAACCAATGTTTGAACTACAATCACCCAGTTATTGTAATAGCAATAATAAAAGAGAATTAGTCTGCAGCTGCCTACTAAAACTAGTTACTACTCAGCCAAACACACAGAACAACCTAAATGGGTTCTCTTAATCAAAGACCACCTTGGGTAACAAAAATAGGTGACTATATAATGGTCTGGATTCCAGGGTTTTGCAAAGGCTGGCTACAATGATCCTTCTTAGTACAATTTTGGAAATGTTCAAGAGCTCAAGTTCATGCCGCACAACACACTTGTAACAGCTAAATGTTCTTTCAATAGCCATAATTGTTGTTTCCATATACAGAGCCATAAGCTCCCTGCTGGCTAGGGTATCCAGTGTTTGATGGAGGGGAACCGTATGTGGGGGCCGCAGCAGCGTACGAACTGTAATTTTGGCTATAACCCTGCTCGGTCGAAGCTGCAGTTTGGGCTGGAGCAGGAGCTCCTGCTCCGGCCATGCAGTTCTGCAATCGAAGGAAAGATGGTATCAGTAGATATCAAGGCATCATTGAAGCAAAGGTAAGAATTAGAATCATGACATTCAGCATACTGCAATTGCAAAATACAAGTAAGACCAGGTAGGAAGCACAAGGGGATCCTAACAAACAATTTAGGCTTCTCAGAATAAATCCAACATGGAGATCTTCAAACTGACTAAATTGGTGCAAGCAGCTAGAGGATTGCACTTCAGAATCAGTTCATGCATTCTACCAAACCCATCTTGCCATTTACATTATCAAGTTAACTATTTCTGAAAAGAGTCATCAGTAAGGATTTTAGACATTCTAACCATCTTAGGAAGTGATAACTATCTCCACCCAAGAATATTATGAAATCAGGATTCTGTGGCAACTTTTTACGTTTTCACATATTACAATTACCTAAATACATGTCACTCGACTAATGTGTTCTGAAGCATATCACAAGGAGAGGAGAGGTGACCCTGGTAAAATTACCAGGCATAGTATTACCTGTATCAGCTGCTGAGCTGCTTGGACTTGTGAAGCAGTGCCACTGATCTCAACAGTCATTTCACCTGGAACACCCCTTGTTTCCTGTATAGTGACAGTAGCCCCACTAGCACGGCGGATGTAGCTGATACTTGACCCACTTGCTCCAATCACAGCATCAGCATAAGATAATGGAATCTGCATGTGCTGAGTAACCTGTGGGTTTTAGACAAATCAGAATCAACCAAAACAAAAATATCAAATGTGGATAAAGCACCATCTGGAATTGAATGGAAGCAGTACAAGAATATAATATGACACATCAAATCTTGATAAAATCAAACGTGACCCATGCATTATATATTAAGAATGTTAAATTAATCTGGGAACCCCTTTCTCCTAGAACGTGTATACCTTTGTATTATGCCTTGAAGTTCTTTTTTAACCAAGTAAATTGAATGTCGGTGTACAACGAGACAGAATGTGTTCAATGACAAAAGGTGGTCAACCTTTGCTTTAATATTCTTTGACTTCCTACAGGAATTTTACCTAACAGTTATGAGCAACATAAGGTTACCATAACAAATAAGGCCCTTCCAATTTCATTTTACACTCGATACAGATAAGTACGGCCAGATATGCACAATTATAGCCCCTCCAACAACAAACCTTTAATTCTCAGGGTTTCTTATGAAGTAAATAATACCTAATGGGATGTGCAACATGGATATCAAAATATCTAAGATCTTCATGTTTCTATTATTTATTGAACTGTCATACTGACTCGCTTGAAAGAATCAGCCTGAACCAAGTGATAAGAGTGGCCAGACAATCAAGCTGGGCTACTCAGTGAAATTTATGAACCAAAATATGCTAGTTCTCACAAGACTTCATATTAGAAAAGACACTTCTCTACAGATGCTGGGATGCACTTTAGATCAGAAACCTACTTGATAACTATTCAGCAAGATCCTCTTAGAAAATATTACTAGATATTACGAGAAATATTATCTTAGAATTCTAGGCTTCTCGCAACCAAGTTCATGCATCAATCCTTGAAATTAAATGGAAATTGAGCATCAGACAAGGACAGAAACCTGTGTGATCATAGTCGGTGCTGACTGGGGGTTAGCAGAAGCCTGACCACCCATTGCAGGTTCTCTTCCATATGCAGATATTCCATGATGAGGTTGCCTCTCTGCTGGAGGTGGCATTTCCGGAGGTGGATAATAGTTGTCATGTTGGCGTGGTGGAGGCATGTAGTGATGACCGGGTCCATAACCAGGAACACCGCCAGCATTTGGTGGAATACCATGAGGTGGACGCCAAGATGGCTGATGAGGAGGAGGCATGTGCTCCATATGGGTGTTTGGATTTTGCATCTAGAAGAAGATCCATCAGTTACAGGCATCACAACAATAGTCTATTACATGTAATCTCTATAACTAACAGCTTCCGACAAGGATAAAAATCATAAAATGATGATACCACAGAAGATACCTGCATTTCAAATAAAGGTATAACAGTGCGATCAACCAAGAACTTTCTTAGCTGTGATCCAATTAGCTCAATTGCTTTGTGAACAGCAGCAGGTTCCCCTACAACTTCCACCACTCTGTCATCTTGAAGAGCAAAAACGGGAAGATCCTCTAACAACATCAAAACAATCAATTAACATGAGATCTGATTGATCAACCGCATTTTTGCATGTGAACGATCATATTAGGACATTATTCAGATAAAAGAACATATATCAGTTCATCTAAAAGCTGCATATGGAGTTGGCGAATTCTAATTTGAAACTTATCTCTAAAATGAGTTTTCTGTTCATACAGGAATTGAGAAACTTATCATTTGTAGAAGCCCTACACCATATATTATCATTATATAAAAACATAAGAATGAAGGCGAGTGAACATACAATCAAGGCAAACACAAAATGTGCCAATTTTTGAAACTACACTCATCACAGCAAGGCAAATAGCAATTATCTACTGTCCAGCATTGAACACTAGTAATCCCAGGAAAGAGGAAACAAATGCATAGTTGTCCAATACCTGCTCCAAGAACCCGGACAATGCAACTGGATGTTTCCTGGATAGTTTTAACAGTTGCTCCCTGCTTTCCTATCAGACTCCCGGCTTGTGTTGCAGGAACAAGCAACTTTGTTGAGACCTTGCCGCCAGGAGCTGCTGCAGCTTGAGCAGAATCACCATCCAATCCATCAACAATCCGTTTGTGAACCCTCAAAAGCCCATCAATTGCAGGTGGAAGAGTAGCATCAGGCTCCTCCTTGGCAGACACCATAACCTGTGAAGACAAACAAGATATAAGCACAAGAAATAAGCCAGCTAGTAGTAGCAAAGGGCATCGAACTAATTTTCAATGTTATTTCTGTCAGAGCTATTTCTCATTTCAGTTCATTTCTACTGTCTTTGCCAGCAAGGGGTGAAGTTAGTAAAAAAAACTGCAACTTATTGCAATTTCATCCTCAGTAACAACACATTACACACACAGTCATATTTAACCCATAAACATATCCATCTCCATAGAGATATTTCACAATCATTCTATTAAGCAATAAACCTGCCAGAAGGTACTCTGCAGGATTATACCGAGACTACAACTCATCACTTCAACAGAACTTTGAAACTTGCATAGAAAGCTCATTACAGCTAATTTCTCAAGTTGTCTATCATCACTATAAGACAAGCATGCAACTTAACACCTAAGAAATTCCAATGTGAGATGGCAATGCCAAGTTCCATTTGTCGTTCTCTATAGCTCTCTTGTGGTTGTTGACCTACCCATCTTGCTGAGCATTCCATAATATTAGAAGTACATAAATCAATACATCATAAATCATTTCAAGTGCATTAGCAGACCACATCTGAAGGCCAATATCTTCTACAAATTTGTCTACGTTGCACTGTGAAAGAAAAACAACAATTTTACATTCACATAAATAATATAAGCAGAGACAAACATATTAGTTCTAGCATTTGCAAGTAGTCTTCAGATGAACTTGTCCAATTTAGTCCCTCGACATCTTAATTGTGTGCTCAAGATTCATCTATTCGTTCAATATTAGTTGACTTTATATACTTTGACGTTTTTCACCACCTTCCGCCTTAAGTTACTTCCATAAGGTTCTCTGTTGTTTTTTTTAATTTCAAAGATTTAGTCAAGTCAATTGATGTAAGTGACATGGTTGAGACTATTTATAAACAAAGTTGCTACTCACTTAATGCTTAAACAAAATTCAAAGGTTACAGCCCAACTATAAATCGTAACATTTCAGATATTCAACTTTTTGTTGTTTATTAACAAACTACTCATAAGGCTCTTTATTGTTGTCTTATAGGCTTTTTATCCTGTCAAAAAAGATGGGTATGAAAGTTCTAAAAGCACCTCAGCCTCAGGCCATCAGCAAAAATCTTCATCATCTCAATACTGATGAGCAAAGCACATCAGGTCTTTTACAATGCATGGCAGATGATCAATCATCCAAGGCACTGATATTCCAAACACAGTGCAAACCTCCTCGCTATAGCTTCCCATTAGGCCATAACATTTTTCTGTTTTTATGCAAATAAAACTTTTCAACAGTTGTATATGCTGGAAGCTGATTCCTCAATCGCCACCTTTGAAGCTTCAAATTTGAGGTGACAGTGATGTTTGATTTGCTGCCTTAAAAAAGTGCGGACAGAACCTGCAAATACTCATTTTTGTTATTTGCAGTCATACCAACTTGTTCACACTTGTTAATTCTTCTTGCTCATTAAGCTGTTTTTGCTCTCAGATGTTAAGCATTACTCCGGTTGAACATTTTTAAGTTAATTGCTTAACTGCAGAAATGTCCATTGATTTCACGGTATCCCCAGATAGTTGATTAAGTACGAGCACAACCTCAAAATTTATGGTACTATTCAGGTTTTAATTACGAATTGGCTGTATTGTATATATTTACTCTGCAGAGTGCAGACAAAGATAAAGATTCTCGTGGTTGCTTAAAAAGTAGGCATATTCTTTAGAGTACTTCAATTTAGGTACATATAACTGGCAACAAATATGTTGCATTTTACTAATTATTTTTTTAGGTTCTTTCATGATTTCACAATATCCATTTTTTCTGTCAAAATTATATGTTAAAATTTTTTAGGGTTCTGTCTACATTTCTGGAGTGGTTAAAAAAGGTTCCATAATACCTTCAATTAATCATATAACATAGTCAAATACTAGATTAAGGGCTCATGGAGTACTCTCAGGGTCTTGGTGGGATTCCATCAGGTTGGGATGAAAATATCATAATACGTGCTCGAGATTATCATAATCAGTTATTGAATATATAGAAGGGGCGCTATTGACACTAACAGCAAACAGTCAGTCAAAAATGAAAATTATACATTATCACATAATGAACAAATCAATGAACTATCACTGAGTGTATATTTGAAGAGGTAATAATATAGAAAGAATGTAGAGACTCACAGCTCTTTCAGCAGTCCCTGGAGGACCATCAAGAATCTTGATACGTGCTCTAGTCTCCTCCACAATTTTCTTAATGTACTCACCTTTGCGTCCAATGATATTCCCAACCTTCTGCGCAGGAACAAGCATCCTGAATACATTTTCTCCAGGCCAGCCAGGCCACTTTTTATCTTCGGTATCTGCAGCTGCAGTGTCTGTTTGACCCCGCTCTCCTTCTGGATGCAGGTCCTCAGCAAATTCATCTGTCTCATTATGTTCATTTTCAGCAAAATCTTGCTTGGAGTCATTCTCAACTGCCTCATTCTCAGCCAATTGATGCTCAGACTCACTTTCCTCAAAAGTTTGCTCCTGCACGATCTCATCACCTTGCTTGGTCTCGTGTTCATCAATGTGCTCATTTTCATGGACAACGCCATTGAAGTTTTGTTCCCCATCTAAAGGGAAGGATTGCTGGTCAAACTCATTGACAACAAAAATTTGCTGCTCCGCATCATTTCCATCCAACTGAAGCTCCGCTTCAATTATTGGAAAGCTTTGTGGTTCATACTCATTGCCAGCAAAGGGTTGCTCAGATTCATCCATTATTGAGTACTGGCGGTTATAACTAGAAATTAAGAAATAGATTAGTTGCAATAAATAACAAGAGAAAAGCAATGGCTCGTCCAGAATACAACCAAGAAACAACACTCGCAACAACATCTTGACATATCAATGAGCAAAAGAACAAAAGTGAGAACTACATTTCCAACCTACAACTATTAATAAATATATACGACAGCCAATAGAAAAGTATCACAGAGGTGACATCATCTAAATACAGTGCACACAATATATGCAGAAACCTATTGATTCACCTCGATTACTAAGTGCAAGAAATAACATCATTGCGTCAGATTCGGCAAACATTCTTGTCGATTATAGGACAGATAAAGAAAGCTCATAGTAGTCTATCTTAGGGAAAATAAACCTCAGACAAATTCTATGACTAGCAATACGAAGATTTCAGAAATCGAGAAAAAAAGTATACGAAAAAAACTCACACACAAAACGCGCATGAAAAACCTAAAGCGAAAGGGGTAGAGGATGAGGGAACGGATAGTGACCTAAAAACCAGAAAGAATTCAAATTCCATACCTTAAATATTGAAAAACATGCATAAATCCCCAAAACATATACAGAAAAACCCTATTAAACGCGGCATGAATCGGCGGGAGCTCCTATAGCAGCTAAAGAACGTGCAAAAAAAACTAGGAAAAAGTATATGAGAAATCCCGAAATTAAGAGAACTCACAAGTCAAATTTGTATGAAGCAGTAGAATAAAGATGAGTGCGAGAAGCTCCAGAAACTGGCGAAGGCGAGCGAGAAGAACAGCCGGTGAGGAGTGGAAGGAATGGTTTAGGTCTTGGGGATGGAGGGTTTATCGATAAAGAAGGCGCAGCAGCGGGTGACCGAATGACCGATGCTGCACGTTCAAGTTCTCTTTAATTATCTTTACGCCCTCAAAGTTTTGTAAATTGCAATTACAGTCCAATTCAAGATAAAGCTCCAAATGGTAATTTCCTTATCTTTAGGGTTTGATGCGTCTGGGCTTGGCGCGAGTTGGGCTGTACGGCTTGTGTCTTTTTTTTTTTCTTTTTTTTTAAGTAAGAATTCAACATTCAGAACAAAACCCTTAAAACTTGAGAGGCAGATTAAACGACAGATCCAACAACACACAGACAAAAACAACATATGTTAAATCTCATTTTTCAGTTTGGGATTTCCGTATCCCTGCTAAGTTTTTTTCTTTTCTTTTATTATCTCATTTTTCATTTTAATACTATGGTAAACAATCTACGTACAGAAAGGTACAATCTATATATCTATATGTTAAATCTATTGAATTTCTAGACACCACGTCACTTCTTACCTACAAATTCTAGTGTCATTTTATTATTAATTTACTTTAAATATATAAGAACTATACCAAATCCGGGCCGGCCCGGAAACTTGGACCGGTCTGGTCTCCGGTACAGAGATTTTCGAATTTTCAGGTCCGGTCCGGTGTTTTTAAAAATCCTAAAATTTTAACCGGTTTGAGGGTTTTTTACATTTGAGGTTTAGAGTTTAGGGTAAATTATATTTTAGGATTTAGGGTAAATTATATTTAAGAGTAAATTATATTTAGATTTGAGGGTTTTTTTTATGTTTAAATTTGAATAAAGTATATTTAAATTTAGCAAAAATATAATCCGGTCCAAATAGGACCGGAAATATCCGGTCCGGGTTCCGGTCCGGACCGGGTTTGGACCGGTGCTCAACCCTACAAGAAATAGAGCGTCCATATCAGTCAAGGAAAAAATTCGGATACAATTTGGCACGGCCGGATTTTTCGGGGAAAAAACGCATCATGCACACATGTTATTTCGTATGCGCTTTGAGTTATTTTCACATGCACACATATGTTATTTTCATGTGCACACATATGTATTTTCATGTGCACACGTGTACACCTTCGTTGTTTCACATGCACACATAGCACGTAGTGCATTTTGTATGAACAAACATGTCATTTTCACATGCACACAGTAGTATACTTCGCATGCAAACGGTGGTATACTTCGCATGCACATAGTCGTGTTTTCATGTGCACACGTTTTGTTCATCCATATGAACGCGCGTGTTTTATGCATGCACACAAAAATGAATTTCACATGCACACCGTAGTGTATTTGGAATGTACACAATAGTGTATTTGGCATGCACACAAATTAATGTACACTTCGCGTGCACGCGAATCCGTCTTTTTCGCGAATAATTTGGCCATGCTGAATTTTTGAAAAGCGATTTGGACACTCCGTTTGCTTCTCATCCGACGGCTCTCATGCGTTTTCATTCCTCTCCTCCCTTTCCATCCTCACCGGATCTCAACCCCATATATAGATATATATACTTTTAATTTGCATATACACAACTTCAAAAATTGTTATAAAAATGGTACAGATTTTACTTCATATATTAGTTAGATTAGATGGATATATATCTCTTGATCGAGGCTTTTGTTAATAGTAGATTCATGTACGAATCTTTGCTGAAAATCATATTAAATCCAAAAAATAAATACTTTATCCTTATTTATTATATTTAGATTTTTTACTTGTATTTTTATTTAAATTTATTAAATTAAAAAAAATTATATATAATTTAAGTAGATTCACGATTTATTTATTTTAAATGCTGGATGATTTAAACCCTAAACCTCTCCTTTAATATATATAGATTATTTAAGATTTTTTAAGATTTTAAAAAAGATTTATCATTTTCTCTTTAAGATTTAGTTTCCTAAATCAAAATTCTTAACATGGATATAGATTAGATAAACTTTTATCTAAATTCGCTATCTAATTATTACTCAACAAAGTTACATCTTATTTACGATAATAAGATCTTCTTTCTTGTCATAAAAAAAAACTGTATCAAATATTGTGCTCTTGATGGACACTGACGCCGTATAATAATTTCCTTAAGATAAACATAGATTACATTAAACAAAAGTTTATTAGCAACTAATCATCAAAATCCAAGATCGATCTATCCCATGCCAAAACTAAACTTTCCTTAAACTTAAGAAAAAACAAACACTCAAAAGGTGTTATATTATTGGAAATCTTATTCCACAAGGAACTTGTAATTGCAGATAAAATTTCCTATATAAACCCTATCCCTCCACACTTAGTTGGTGAATGAGGACGATGGAATAGTACGTGGCTCTATTATCGAACCACCGCGGCTCCTTCTGCTTCCTCCTCCACCGCAACACCATATATATATATATATATGCCACGGTGTCCTGTTTGTGGCCATGACTTGCGGAGGAGGATGAAGTAGTAGAAGCGAGGTCGTTCGTTGAACAACGAAGATATTTTTGGATGCATGTACTGAGTAATCAGTGTGTTAAATTTACTTCTATATTTTATTGCTTCAAAAGATTGTGTCACTCTATTCTTGAAATATTGGATTTCTCAATTCTCACCTTTTTTGTAATTGTGGATGGCCAATTTGGTTCATATCATCATATATATGGTAGATAAAACTGAAATATTAGATCTTGTCTGCTGCAGTTTGGACAGTTAGGTGTAGGCGACAATATTGATCGCTGCTCTCCGGTGCAAGTTCAGTTACCTAATAATCAGGCAATTCCTCATCCTTAGACTGTAAATTTTCCAAATTCCTCAAGGCAATTTCTTCAAAGTAGCCTAAGATCGATTCCCCTACATATACAAGGTGAGCTTGAGAGTGCATCCATTTAAAAGCTATTGCTGAATTTCTAGGCCAGAACTTGTAATACGACCCTATTTAGTGCCTTTTATGGTATTTTTGGCTACAAAGTAAAATATTATATCACAGTTTCTTGTCTATTAAGTGATAAAAGAATTGAGTTATATCAAAATATGACACCTTAAACGCAAGATTTCGGAACTAGTAGATGAAGTCATAAATTGTAAGATTTGGGAACTGTCACAGAGAAGATCTATTGGCAGAATGACTTACAAACTTCAAACCATCTATTTGAGGATAATCTTGAATTTTCAGCTGATCGATTTAAGGCTATTGTAAGGTTTGGGAACTGTCACAGAGAAAATCTATTAGCATAATGACTTATCAAGTTCAAACCATCCATTTGAGGATATTCTTAAATTTTCAGCTGATTTAAGGCAATGTTTGGTATGTTTTATTAATCGGAAAATCTATCTATCTATCTCTCTCTATATATATATTAAAGCATTTGAATTTCGAGTCACCACAATGCTTATTGCCGCACAAATCATACGTGTCATTTTGTTATTAATTCACTTTTTTTCTTAACATTATATTTCAATTTAAATCACAATATCCAATCACAACTAACTTCAAATATATAAGAACTATATCAAATCTTTCCTAAAGATCTAAACAAACAAAGTTATTTATAATTTTTTGTTTTTACTAACAACTTAAATTTAATTAAGAAACAAACATATTTTACTTCATGTACGCTCAAATTCTAAATATTTGTTTTCAACTTTCATTAATCCATTGCAATTTCGAGCATTGGTTTCACCTCCAACTAAATTTCATATGTCAATTAGTTGTTAAGTAATCTATAGTAATTTTATTCAAAACAACTAATAATGATTTTATTGTTAAAACTCCAACTAAATTTCAAAATTCGTATACCTGACACTGGTAGCTATACTTGACAAGTGTTTTTATTATGATAAACTAATTAAAGGCTATTTTTAATATGATATAAAATAATAATTACGACATTATTGTTCTAATGGATTAAAAGTACATATTTAAAAATATTTATATTTATAATAACAATTAATCTAAATTTATCATGAATATTCAATAAAAGCCTAACTCCATGCTTGACACGGGGTTAACTAGTTTGCTTAATACTTAATAAAAATCCTCACTAAAAAAGTAAAGAGAAAATATTTGCTGAGAATGGGTGATGAGGAGACAACCAAGAACGATCTACAATGATTGGATTGCAAGAAATCAACGCTCCAGTTCGCGCATTTATAAAATGGCAAAATGTCAAAAAAATGGTCTTGTCAAAATGCGAAAAAAATTGATTTTTGTGCACACAGATATGTTTATATTAAATACACTATTGTACATATATAAAATATGCTATCGTGTTCATATAAATATATTATCGTGTACATATATAAAAACTCATACATTTATATATGAGTGTCAAAAAATATATTTTCTAAAACATTAACTTTTCCATAGGTTATAATCTACTATATATATATATTAAACTATCTATTATTATATATTAAAGCTGAACCTTTTAAAGCCATCATAACGTTTCTGGACCCACCTCATTCTTAATTTTTAATTTTTATATCACTTTTTATCAAATCAAAATTTAACCATATATCTTAATATATATATATATATTTTTATTTCACTTTAACTAAAAATCTTTTATCAAAATCACAATTTATGAGAACTCAAAATCTTAGAAAATACTTACGAGATTAACAATAACAATATCATAAATAGATATGGTTCAAATCGTAGAAAATCTTAGAAAATGCTTTGCTCAAATCTTGAAATAGATATTTTTACATGTTCGAATTTCATAAATATAACAGATTATCAAGATTTGATATTAAAATCCTAATCTTGTATCCATATCTCTATCTTGAAATAGATATGGTTCATATCTATTTCTTCTCTTTAGTTAGCACGCTTATGCATATATTAATTACGTTGTGTGGGCTGGAACAAAAGAAATAAGCAAGAATATGTGAAACCGGCCCATTATCAAAACATAACCCAGCCCACTATCATCAATCCTTGATTTCTGCTTTCCCTAGCTTCCACCGCCAAAATTTGGTAGTTTCTTCATCTTCTTCGTCTTCTTCAACGCTTCTTAGGGCCGCTCGGTACCGTCTCTCTCTCTCTCTCTCTCTCTCTCTCTCTCTCTCTCTCTCTCTCTCTCTCTCTCTCTCTCTCTCTCTCTCTCTCTCTCTCTCTCTCTCTCTCTCTCTCTCTCTCTCTCTCTCTCTCTCTCTCTCTCTCTCTAAGGTTCCGAAGCCGCCGGCGTAGTTGACGTTTCACCGATCGACGAGCTTGTCGTCCACGCTACGATCTCTCCGCTGCTCTGCTCCGCGTTGGAGTCACCGTGATGACTGGCGATCCCCGGTCAGCCTCAGAGCTCAGATCAGGACTTGTACGCCCTTGATCGAACAATTCCAGCGCAAGATCGCTACCATGGGTATATCGATCTACCGTATTGACTTTAAATTACTGCTTGCCGATGTCAATTCTTGAATGGATCTGTTATTTTGGTAATGGTGTCGGGACTCTACTGCTTACCTTAACCTGGAGCCTGGCGATTGCCATGGCGACCACACTTCTGTTTCATCTCTTATCAAGGTTTTTCTTTCTCTTTTTCTCATTTTTAATCCGGTTCTCAGCTAATTGTTGTTCTAATTCGGTAGATGAATTCATTTCGATTTGTCTGTGTTTTGATTTCTTAATGGCCGGTGAATTAGGCAGGAATCGGAAGGGCGGTGATAGGAATGAGGAATCCATTGCAACATCTACGGGGCGATGCAATTCGGGAATTGAGAAATGCAGGAGTTCAAGTTGATGTTTTGGGCGAGGAGCTCAGATCAGGACTTGTACGCCCTTGATCGAACAATTCCAGCGCAAGATCGCTACCATGGGTATATCGATCTACCGTATTGACTTTAAATTACTGCTTGCCGATGTCAATTATTGAATGGATCTGTTATTTTGGTAATGATTAAGGATATTGGTTCCATCAATAATTCAGGTTTAACTCATATTGAAAATATGTTAATTTTTTTCGTGACTTGTCTTCCTATTCTGCTCTGCTATATATTGACTTGTGTCTTTTCTTGAACTTTCACAACTCTGCAATGCATACACTGAATTGAATGACCCAGTAGTACAACGCCAACGATTTTCTAAACAACTGAAGGTCCTCATAATATTTGGAAGTATTGGAGTAGGTTCCAGCATCTGGATTCAATATACCAGCAGAAGATGGACAGATTATTTTTCTATAGTATACCTCTATCTAGCCTAATATATTATATGCAACTATGGTTTACTTTTACAACTTAAAGCTACGATATTGCTGCCAGTTTTATTAGATAATCATATTTTCTTTTTCGATCAAATTTAGATATCATATCTCTAAATCCAGTTTGATTAGATAATCAATTAAGACTAATAGATAGATTTACAATCTTTACTCATCTGGATCCAAGATACCAGCAGAAGATGGACAGGTTAAATTGCTGCCAGTTTTATTATATAATCATATCTTTCTTTTTCGATCAAATTTAGATATCATATCTTTAAATCTAGTTTGATTAAATAATCAATTAAGACTAATAGATATATTTACAAGCTTTACTCTATTTGTTTATTTATATTCTACTTCTGCTAAATAATCTAAATATTAATTTTATATACACTAGTGGAAAAAACACTTGTTGAGACGCCCTTTTAGAGGCGGGCCTATAACAAAACGCCTCAACAACGTCCTACGCAATCAGTTTTTCAGGTTTTTGAGGCGGATAATTATTTTATACGCCTCAAAAAATTCTATTGAGGCGGGCAAAAATTTATACGCCTCAAAAAGTTTTCGAAAAATTATTCCCGCTAAAGTATTAGAGGCGGGCCGATTAAAGGCCCGCCTCTAATGGTAAGTAATTGAGGCGGGCGAAAATGCCCGCCTCTATTAAGTTTTGTTGAGGCGGGCCTCCATAAGCCCGCCTCAACAAACGTATGCAATAGAGGCGGGCATTAGAAGGCCCGCCTCTATTGCCTCTTTCTCGGCCATAACGTTGGACTTATAGAGGCGGGCATAAATAGGCCCGCCTCTATAAGTCTACCCTAATATACTTAATTAAAACATTCAGCTTCTCCGCGCGCGCTTCGTTCACCAGAACATTCACCTCTTCGCTTCGTTCAGACTTCGTCTCCTCTCGCCGAGCACTCGGTTTCACCAGAACTCCGACTTCCTCACCCGATTCCTCTAGTGGGTAAGCGTTTCTCTAATATGCGTTTCTCTGTATTGTGTTTAAAGCTTGTACGAATTTGTTTATTTTTGTGTTTAAAGGTCGTGCATTGAAGGTGTTTGATGAAATGCCCCTATGAATATGCGTTTGTCTAAGCAGATTTTTTGATGAAATGCCCCTACGAATATGCAAATCCTAATGTACTAATTTCTAATTTGTGTATTTTGTGTTTAAAGCTTGTACGAATTTGTGTATTTTGGTCAACTTGCTCGTGCATTGAAGGTGTTTGATGAAATGCCCCTATGAATATGCGTTTTTCTAATATGCGTTTCTCTATATTTTCTGTCTCATAATCTATGTATTATACTGTATTGAAGATGTAATATACTAGAGGATCACATTTTTATGGTTTATTTAATTAGGGAAATTACATTCTGCAGGTTGATAAAGGCATTGTCTTGAAGGCTCGATATTGGGTCAAGGTAATACTTCTACCCTAATTTCTTAGGCCCTTGGCGGGATAGAATTCATAATCTAGGCCCTTGGCGGGATAGTTGAGTTTGTATTTTTTCTTGCTTAGTTGCTTATTATTATCTATTTAGGCCCTTGGCGGGATAGAATTCATAATTTAGGCCCTTGGCGGGATAGTTATTAGAAATGATATTAAATCTTCCTTGTTTTGCATTTATTACTAGAAATGAGTCGTCCTTGGATGTACGGTGACCATACTACAACAGAATACTTGAGTGGGGTTGAGGAGTTCATTAGATGTGCTTTAGCACACCAACGGAGTACGAAAGCCGAAAAAATCTATTGTCCATGCCGTGATTGTAAGAATATAAGGCGGTTAGATGGTATTGATGAGATTGAGGATCATTTATTTTGTCGTGGTTTCAAACAAGATTACCATATTTGGTTTTGGCATGGTGAGAAAATACTTGATCGTGGTAGACAATGTTGATCCTAGATGGCATGCAGTTGCCCAAGGTAAAAGACATATTCTAGGTATTGATGATGTTGTGGATGAAGAAGAGTATGATGACACACCCTTGTTATCAACTGTTGTTCAACCATTACCCGAGGAGGAAGATGCAAATACTACTAATCACATCCGTACGGATCATAGGGAGGGAATATGGGTTACAAATCACAAATGAATAAGATGAGGTAATTTATTTACAAATCACAAATGAATAAGATGAGATTTTTTATGTGGTAGACAATGTTTATTTTTATATGTACTCATATGCTTTTTTTTTATATGTACTCATGAAATCATGATCTAGTTTTTTGTGTATGAGCATTTCCGGTAACATTGTCTTCCTTGGATTTTTAATTATAGCTTGTTCTCTCCTCTTAGGAAGTTCATTTTCATGTGACAATCCAGGAAGGCTCCGAGGCATTTCCGGTAACATTGGGGCTACCTGCTGCCACTAGACGTTGTTCGTGAGCAATGTGCACAGTATTTTACATCGAAGTATTTATTATCGGATTGAACTTGTTTGTACTTGTCCTGTATACTGTTGTTGAGAATCTAACTGTACTCTGGTGAAATCTGTTATATTATTCTGTGAATGAAATCGATCTGTTGTGTTGATGTATATTATTCTGCAAATCTGTGTGTATGGTATTTCAACAATTCGAGCCTGACTCGGCCGAGCACTCGGCCGAGTTCTGGGTCGAGTTAGGCTCGAATTGTTGAAATACAATAAACCGAGCTTGACTCGGCCCATGACTCGGTCGAGTCAGGTTCGAATTGTTGAGGCTTTTAGAGGCGGGCCTATGGAGGCCCGCCTCAACAAGTGCACTGCCGAGCACTTTTAGAGGCGGGCCTCCATAGACCCGCCTCTAAAAGCCACTTGTAGAGGCGTATATAGCCCGCCTCAAAAAGCTTCCCTACTTGTTGCAGCCCCCTCAGTTGCGGCGATCGGTGTTCGCCGCAATAAGTGTCAAAAGGCCCGCCTCTAAAAGGGTTTTTTCCACTAGTGATAGTGTAAAGATATGATATCTAATCCTATCTTTTTACAGTTTTATCTTCAATCGTGTTAATTCTATAAATATATACGGACTTTTTCTGAAACTCACAAGTCAAAACGTATCCCACTTGCAGATTTTAAACAGAGAACTGCTTCATTCTTTTTGAGCCTCAAGGTATTCATATACATATTGCACTATTTTTTTATATATCCTGTATATTCGTAGTCTGATTTTTTTATTGCTGAAATTTGACATTTGATTATGTATGGTTACATTGATTAGGTTCTCCAATGGCCAATTTTATTGATGACATTACTGAAGTGAAAGGTGATTGGTCACTCAAAGTTTGTGTGGTAGGCTTGTGGAAGCAAAAGAATCCTAGAGGAAGAGATGATATTCACATGATCCTTATAGATGAAAAGGTCAAGTTATTAAGAAGCCATCATCCATCCATTTTAATTTGAAGTTCTATTTTTTTGATTATATTCATTACTAATCATTCATGTTTACTATATTTATACAGAATTCCAGCATTGAATCTACCATCCCATCTTTTTTTGTCAACAAATTTTCCCAAGTTATCAAGGAGAATTCCATATATAAAATATCAAATTTTAGTGTTGATGAAAATACCAACCGCTGGAAAATTACCCAACACTCATATAAGATAACTTTCTTTCACTCTACTCATGTTCAACAATGCTCTGATGCTTCCATCAGTGCAATAGGAACAAACTTGGTAGATTTTGAAAGTATATTATCTGGGCAGCTTAGTGAGAATACTTGTGTTGGTATGGTTTTTCTTTTAGTTTTTTACTGAATTCTATTTTTTTTTTTAATTTTACCATACATCAAATGCTAATATCTTCCTTTCTTTTTGATATAGATGTTGTTGGTGAGTTGATTGAATTCAATGATACCGTTACATATAAGAAAAAAGATGGTTCTAGAGATATCAAAAAACTTGAGATTAAAGTGGAAGATCAAAGGTTATTATCTATTCATATTCATATTTTCGTTATATCATATGATGCTGAATTTTGTCCTTTTGCATATTTCAGTAAAAAAAGTTCTTAGTTGTACCTTGTGGGACCGTTATGTTGAGGAGATGAAAAGTCACATTGAAGGATGTAAGGATGAACGTGTAATATTGATATTTCAGTTTTTCAGGGTTAAGTTTTTTCGAGGTAATATACTAATACTATGTCATCCTATGTATATTACAATTATTTAGTTTTATAACTACTTATATAAATTTATACTTTTCAAATGTAATGTATTTTAGGAAATTTCACAATTACAAATGGACTCTTTGGTTCAAAAATTCACTTTGATCATAACCTCTCTGATATTGTCGCTTTTATGGAAAGGTAAATTGTTTAGATTTAGTTTTATTTTAAATATCTTTAAAATATATAAATGTTATTTAATATGTTATTTTCTAAAAAATGCAGCTCTACAACTAATGAATCTGGGTCACCACGCGGCATCACTCATGTATCTACTATCACTCCCGACTCAAAAGAAGACACATTCTTTAACCATTCTTTTAAAAGATCATTGCTGGAAATAAATGATGCTTTTGAGGTAATTTGTTTGAATATTTTATTTCATAGTCATATATATAATAGAGTAATGCAATTGGTACTTGACAAAACTTAACCCTGGATTATGTTCATTTAAATATTTTGCAAATTAACAATTAGGAGAGCACAGAATGAACTGTTTGAACCTGATCAGAAAAGGTAGAGATTTATAGTTGTGAAGGTAGAGATTTATAGTTGCAAAGTGGTTAAAGATTTAAAAAAAGAGCACAGAATGAACTGTTTCAGAACATAGATCTTTGTTTTATATTGGGCACACTGAACTCAACTGAAGGCTCAGGTTCTGCAGTAAACAGGAGGAAAAGACAGAGATTAGGAAACACAACTTCCCTCTAAAATGTAATAACAATATCTAACTAATTGGATGATCCGTTTTATTCATGTTTTCTGTTGTTACTATCATGTTACTGAAGTTATATTCTGGTGTCAACTTTACTCTGTAAATTTTTTTGTCGTTGTTTGCTGAATTTTTTATCATGAATTAATAAGAGTGCATTTTGTATTTTTCTAAGTAGAATATGCTGACATTGGAGATAAATTCATTATACATTGTGTTTATATGCAGACTGGTTTTGGTGTTGTTGTTGCTAATGTTGTTGATTTTGAGGATAAAATCAATTGGTACTACCATGCTTGTAAGAAGTGTGTCCGCAAAGTTGAACCTGAGGGAGATAAATTTAATTGCAAAAACTGTAAAACATTGGTCAACATGCCATCAATAAGGTATTTTTTATAATAGTAATTTTCTTCATGATACAATACAGTTATCTCATAATCTGATTGTAAAATTTATTCATTTGACTTGCACTACAGATCTGTTGCAGTTGAGAGGTTGAGTTTTCATCTTCCCGATGAACATAGTGTGCTTTTTGATGATGAGGATCCTATTGATTCCGTATTAGATAAGGCTGGTCATATTACTACGAAGTTTTTGGCATGGATGGATTGTAACAAGAAGGATGAAGAGACAAGAAAATTGTGTTATTATGAGTTTCCAGAAAAATTTGTTTGGAAAGAGAAAGAAAGAGTATGGTCAGAGCGAACTGGTGGTAAGAAGACAATAGGTCGCATATATCATGTTCCTCCGGGCAGTGGTGAAAACTATTACCTTAGAATCTTATTAAACCATGTTAGAGGACCAACCTGATATGAAGATATAAGGACCGTCAACGGTGTTGTTCATCCATCTTTTAAAGAAGCTTGCTATGCTATGGGATTGCTTGATGATGACAAGGAGTATATCGATGGTATAGTTGAGGCAAGTTTCCGGAGCTCTGGTCACTATGTCCGCAGTCTTTTTGCAATGTTACTACTCTCTGGTAGTTTGTCTAGACCAGAATTCATATTGGAGCACACATGGAATGTATTGTGTGATGATATTCTTGCTAGACAAAGGGCAGTCATTCGAAACAAAGGTTAGTATTATTAACAATTCTCCTATGAAAATAATCAATTCAAACTACTTGTATTTAATTTTTGATGTGATATTTAGACATCCTTATTTACTAGCTTCTTACTGAATTATATGAAAAAGAAATTTATTATTTTTGCTTTTAATACAATTTTTGTATACCTTATAACTTAAAAATGATCTGAATAAGTACGATGAATTAATAGAAATAATTTATAATTGAGATAAAACCGAACTTCATAAATCGGTATAGAATGACGCATGTTATTATTCGATAGATCGACGTGAATATATATGAGATCGAGTAGAGAGGTGATGTATAGATTGATTTGAATAAATGGAACGACAAGACATTAAAATTAGCTAGACCCATAACATATGATAGATAAGACCATAATTACTTAAGCAGTCAGAGCAACACACTATATATATGGAGAGTATATGGTTGATTTCCTAAATTTTATACGTAGTTTGATTTGCTAATTTAATATATGGTTGAACTTCCTAAATTTTATACATAGTTCGATTTGCTAATTGAATTATTTATAATAACGTATACATTAAGTTTTGAGAGTTGAATTTTATACGTAGATATTTATTATCATAAGCATATTAATCTTATACGTAGATATATAATATCACATTAATTGGTTATATAGCTACGCATATGGGTAACAAATAGCTAAGCCAAACAAATTTATACATTTAAATGTCATTATCGTACGAATATTTTTCTATGTAGTATATTTTTCAAATTACTCATTAGTGTGACTATATTTATGTTTGTTTATGTTTACATATTTACAGTTGAGTGATGAATAGTTGAAAAATTATACACTTGCGGAGATTGATAAATTGTTACAGCGTAATGGTAGAAGTCTCCATAGGTATCCGTCAATGCCTATTCCTGATGACATAATGATAGCTGAAGGTTTGAACAAGCTCATACAAGATGAACTGTGTTATGATAGAGAAGAACTACAACGAGAAAATATGAGACTTATTTCTACCTTCACCGATGAACAAAGAGGAGTATATGATGAAATCATGGATGCTGTAGCAAGAGGTCAAGGAGGTGTCTTCTCTTTATATGGATATGGTGGTACTGGTAAAACATTCATTTGGAGATCACTTTCTGCTGCAATACGATGTAAAGGAGATATTGTTCTTACTGTTGCTTCAAGTGAAATTGCTTCTCTTCTAATTCCATGAGGAAGAACAGCTCATTCGAGGTTTGCTATACCAATTAATATATATGAGGACTCGATATGTGAAATCAGACCAGGTACGTTCGACATAACCATGCTCTTCTTAATGAAATATTTTGATGATATGATTCATATTTCAAATCCATATCTTGAGAATGATCTTTTTTTTGTCCTCGATATGCTGAGTATGATTAGATTTATATAGATTTTAGCTAAGGCAAAGCTTATAATACACTTTTTAATGTCACAATTAATGATCTTTCAGGCACACAATTGGCTGAACTTTTAGCTAAGACGAAGCTTATTATATGGGATGAAGCTCCTATGACGAACAAATATTGCTTTGAGGCATTAGATCGGAGTTTGAGAGATGTCCTTCCACACTCTAATCCTT
This sequence comes from Rheum nobile, assembly GCA_027886185.1. Lineage (NCBI taxonomy): Eukaryota > Viridiplantae > Streptophyta > Magnoliopsida > Caryophyllales > Polygonaceae > Rheum > Rheum nobile. The sequence goes on along the minus strand of WOAB01000236.1, from coordinate 1,454,068 downwards.
GAAGTTTACAACTGCCTTTTGGTGGTAAAGTGGTTGTGTTTGGTGGAGATTTTAGACAGATCTTACCGGTGATTTCAAAAGGTACAAGACAAGATATTGTTTCAGCCACCCTTAATTCGTCATACTTGTGGACATATTGTAGAGTGCTTCGCTTGACAAAGAATATGAGGCTTCAGGGTGGGCATACAAAATCCGATTTAGAACAGCTCAGGAAATTTTCAGAATGGATTCTGAGTGTAGGAGATGGTACCATAGGAGAGCCTAATGATGGAGAAACAAGCATAGAAATACCGGATGATTTGCTGATTAAAGAGACATCTGATCCGATTGCATCAATAGTTGAAGCAATTTATCCTTCCATTGCCGATAGACTATCAGATGCAAAGTATTTTGAGGAAAGAACCATATTTGCCCCTACACATGAAGTCGTAGAGAAAGTGAATGATCATATTATGTCATTACTGCCGGGAGAAGAGAAGGTCTGTTTCAGCTCTGATAGTATATGCAAGATTGATGAAAACAACCATGGTGATGAAGATCTATATTCAGTTGAGTATCTAAATTCTATCAGGCTATCTGGCATTCCGAATCATTGTCTTAAGCTTAAGGTGAGTGTACCTGTGATGCTACTCCGTAATATAGATCAATCTTCCGGATTATGCAATGGCATTAGATTAGTTGTCACCAGGTTAATGACTCACACCATTGAGGCTGAGATAATTTCTGGTACAAATATTGGATTCCGGGTTATCATTCCTCGCTTGACGCTCACTCCATCAGATGTCACGCTGCCTTTTAAGTTGAGACGCAGGCAATTTCCTCTCATCGTTTGTTTTGCCATGACAATCAACAAAAGCCACGAACAATCTCTTTCTCGAGTTGGTTTGTTTCTTCCAAGACCAGTATTTGCACACGGACAACTTTATGTTGCATTTTCAAGGGTCACAAGCAGAGAGGGATTGATTGTTTTGATTTGTGATAAGAATAATTGTACATCAAATAGGACAATGAATGTGGTGTATAAGGAGGTAGGGGTGTTCATGACCGGACCAGACCGGATTTTCGGACCGGACCGATAAAATTCTGGTCCGGTCTCCGGTCCACCATTTCCCCTTAATTCGGTTCTGGTCCGGTCCGGTCCAAACCCGGAATAAATCCGGTCCGGACCGGAAGACCGGAATTTAAAAAAAAATAAATTGTAATTTATATGTTTGATATGTTTTTTTAGAGATTTATATGTATTTTTTTATAGATATTTTTTTAAATTTAATAAGTTAGGAGTATATATGTTTTATTGATATTTTTTTTATAGATTTTAAATAAGATTTTTTTTTTTATTATTTTAAATTAAATCTGGTTCAATCCGGTCTTGGACCGGACCAGACCGGATTTAGACCGGACCGGACCTTTCCGGTCCGATCTCCGGTCCAACATATCCCAAAAATCCGGTCCGGACCGGATGAACACCTATAAGGAGGTCTTCCATAATATGATGGACTCCTGATCTGATCCACAATCCAAAGATTCAGGCATTGTGGCTTAATTTTTTATTTCAAAGACGCATTTGGTTTCTTAGGGGGTCAATAGATGAGTTTCATTATTCAAAATATTTCAATTATATATAATATATTTTTGATTTCCCGTGCACGACACGGGTCTTAAACTAGTAATCTAATTATGTCACATGACACACCCTCATTACAACCGTAATATGTCATTTTCTCTTTTTTTCACTTTAAAAAAAATAAGTTTAATTATAAATCAAAGATTTTTATTTTAAATTTATCACTGATCTCTTCCTAATTTAAATACAAATCAAGTACAAAGATATCTCTCTCTATATATATATATAATAAAGCAAAGGAATTTAGAGTCACCATATTGATTTCGGCCCCACAAATCTTATGTGTCAATTTGTGGTTAATCCATTTTTTTATTAACAATTCTATTCAATTTAAATCACAATATCTAATCACAACTAACTTCAAATATTTCTAAATTTAAATCACAATATCTAATCACAACTAACTTTAAATATTTAAAATTTTAAATCACAATATCTAATCACAAGTAATTTCAAATACATAAGAACTATATACAACTTTTTTATAAAATTTGATTTTTACAAATTACACTTACAATAAGCTTATAATATATGTCAAAATAATATTTAATAGATTTCCTACTAAACTTATATATAAAATACATCTTATATTCATCTATGTAATTGGTAATATTATTTTCACGAGTTTGCATATATAATTTTACCTATATAAATTTATGGGCCAAAATCATACAATATATACAATTTCCAATTCATAGTACACATGCTTTTATAATTAAGACCACTATATATATATATATATATATATTAAAGTTGTCACATTTCGATTCACCGAAATGATTCTGTCCCCACCATGCTGACGTGTCAAATTGTGGTTAATTCTCAATTTTAATTTTAGTTCATTTTTTCAAGTATACTTTATTTTTAAATTTGTCACTAACAACTTTTCAACTGAATATGATTTTTAAAAAGTTAATTAAATCTTAAAATTATAATTATACAATATCTGTAAATTTTTGTTAAACCTAACGAATTTTCAACCCATAAATTTCACATTTTGAAAATTGTCTTGATAATCATGGTTATTATGTACATTTGGTTTTTATTTTGAAATTTGAAGTATATATATATATATATTATATATTAAAGCTCTCCCTTTTAAAGTCATGAGAGTGTTTTTAGGCAAGTTGTTAAGGTATTATTTTTTATTTTTTTTTATTTTTTTATTTATTATTATATGAAATATTCAGCAAAATCTATATTTATAGCTATCATATTTAAAAGCCATTAAAATTATTATGGGCCCACATTCCTTAATTGTGATATTTTTCAATTTATTATTATATCACTACTTTTGCAATTTTTAAATCTAACAAATCTTAATAAAAGTTAAACCAACAAATCTTAACAAATTAATTCTTTACTCCATCCTAAATATAAGCATACAAATGGACTCCTACACATTTATTGAATGAATTATATTTTTATCAATGATAAGTGTACAATAAAATATCAACATTTTCTTTTCTTCTTATGATATAGTTTGATAATAATATTTCAACACATATTATATATATATCATGCAATCTCTCTCCCACCTTAATTATTATTTTAACTTTTTTTGTAATATTATATTTAACTAGCAGTACTATATAAATCCTTTATTATTTTTATTTAATTGTATCCGCATATCCTATCATCCGAGCAAAAATTATCCTCACATGGGCTGAATATTATACATGGAATATCTATTTAACTATATTAAAGCTCTTTTATTTACAGTCATCTGAACAATTATAGGGTGGAATGTGGGCCCACATTTTATAATTGTTCCACTTCTTTTAAATTGTAAATACAACTAATATTGAATAACTTGTAAACTAACAAATCTTAACAGACAATTTTAACATTTTTTATCATTTTTTTAAATAACTATTAAAAAAATTGACAAGTACTATATGTATCTTGACTTGATTTACATCAACGAGAGTAACAATATTTAGAGTGATATTTGTTATTATACAAACAAACTATTCTAAAACATAAAATGATGTTTTTTTATTATCTATAAAAAAAATGGTATATAAAAAGTTAGAATAAGAGTAAAACATTCTTAAAGATAAAAAGTGATTAAACAATCAAAATGTCAGTTGACTACTAAAATCTTTTAATTTTTTAAGATAAAATATATAAATTCTAAAGTCTTTTGTTGCTAAGAGTTATTATTATAATATTATAATTTTTATTATCATTTGACCTAAATAAATTACTTTTCATGGTTAAACTAACTAAAGTTGATCGTAATTTTTTTTTGCATCTTCTAAGTTATTACCTTTTAATTATTTACAATTTATAACATAAATTTTTTTGTTAAGATTTTCCTTGATCTGATCGAACTATATTTTTGACTTTATTAATTCAAATTTAATTTATTTTTCAATAATTATTATCTGCTTAAGATTTTCAATTAAATAGCTATTCCATTAATAATTTTCTTTAAATATAACTATATCTATCCATCTATCTAATTCGTCTAGATAAATAGTAGCTCACCAATGTGGCTAGATAAATAGAATGAATTACACTCATTAATTTTGGGCCCACGTTTTATAATTGATTTACTTTTTTTATTTGTAAATACAACTATTAATGAATAATTTATAAACTAACAAATATTAACATTATTTTTCATTTTATTTTTTAAATAATTATTCAACAAAATTTTGCAAGTACTATATGTATTTTGACCTGATTTACATAAACGAGAGTAACAATATTTAGAATGATATTTGTTGTTATATAAACAAACTATTCTAAAACATAATAAGGTGTTTTTTATTATTTATAAAAAAATGGTGTATATAAAGTCAGAATAAGAATAAATCATTCTTAAAGATAAAAAGTGACTAAACAACCAAAATTTCAATTGACAAATAATTTTTTATTAAAAAAAAAATTAGATAAAAGATGTCAATTTTGAAGTCTTGTGTTATTACTTATTAGTTATTACCTATTAATTACTTACAATTTTATAAGACAAATTTTAAGATATTTTTTGTTAAGATTTTCTTTGATCTGAATCATATGACCAACTATATATTTAACTTTATTAATAAAAATTTACTTTATTTCTCACTAATTGTTGTTTGCTTAAGATTTTCAATTAAATAGTTATTTCAGTAATAATGCCCTTTAAATATACCTATATCTTTCAATCTATCTAATTCGTCTAGATAAATAGCAGCTCACCAATGTAACTAGATAAACAGTTTGAATTATACTCATAATAAAAATTTGAATTTTTAAAGCAAATTGCATTCCATTCTATCTATATATACCTATTTACGACAACATGTTTCGTCCAACTTGATTGATGAGGAGCATCATCAATATGAAAAGCAGGGAAAAGATAGAAGTATAGATGAATCTAACATACATTAAGGAGTCAATATTTTTGCTCCAAATTAATTTGTAAATGACTCATTGATAAATTAGTACCCTGTAGTCAATAAATTGAAAATTATCCTTAATTAATCTTCATAAAAATTATTTTGTATCACATTTTGTACTATTAAACGATATCACATTTGTTATTTTACAAGTAGATAATACTTTACCAATATAATTAACAACATATATGAGAATACATATGAATGAAATATAATGTATTTATACGAGTTATACAATTAATAATAAAAATATTGAACATATTATTTTTAAACAACAAATTTATTTTTATTTCATTCTTCCATTTAACTTTTAAACAATATGAATAAGATATATTTTTATTAAAACTACTTAAATACGTTCATCTGTACAGGGTACGCGTAGTACAATAGTTACAAGTTAATCACAAAGATTACAAATCCAAAATTTCCAAATTATATACAAATCCGGATTTTTTAATTATATACAAATTCGAAATTTCATAATTTCATGGACGATTGAGATACCAAAATTATAATATGAATCTGATTTTAATATCAATATTATCTAGATATATACGTTTTAGTATATTGGTCAATTTTATTAAATTTTTCACATGTCTGCGCAAGGAAATTACACTAGTATCTATCTATATACTACTATTAAAGCCGCAATTATCTCTCCTACGTATCATTCATCTAAGTATACCACATCATCAAATAATTATGTACATTTACCTATTCACCCTTATTCTATTTATAATTTATTTGATCTTTTATTTATATAAATTTCTTAAATTATCACACCAATATACTTTCCATTGTACATGATAATTTCACACTTACCAAAAACATTATTATCATACTTAATTAGTGTCCATAATATAATATGTACATGGGCGGGCGTAGGATTTTAGTCCAGTGGGGAATAAAATCCTACTTGGCTAAAATCAATTAAATTACATTAACATATAGCAATACAATACTTGGAAAAAATCTCTTCATTTTCTGAGCCACCAATACTTGGAAAAAATCTCTTCATTTTTTGAGCCACTAATACTTTGAAAAAATCTCTTCATTTTTTGAAATAATCAAATTATAAATTACATTAACATATAGCAATACATGCAAACAATCAAATAAAAGAAGTTTAAGAGGATTTTTTGCATTGCTAATCTGCCTAATCAGACTATTAAAAAAAACTGATCTCAAATTGAAATTGAAATTAAGCAGAAATTAAACTATCTTACTTCATTGCTAAAGCCTAAACTGCTAAACATATATTACCTTACAAATCAGATCTTACAAAAACTAGCTCACACATTTATCAGATCTCTAACTTGAACCAACCAACAATTCCAATAGGTATTGCAGTGAAATCATTTAAAACTTAAAACATATTCACCTTAATCCTTCACGGCACGGATCCACCATCTAGATATCACCCTTGTGACCCCCAGCAAGTTGGGCACCGCACCAGCAACTCAGCGAGCGCGCAGTAGCACCACCGCCAGTAAACCTTGTTCCTCCCACCGCTAGGCACCGCAGTATCACTCAGGACCGCTGGGCACCGATCCTCCCAACAGTAAACCTTGTTCCTCCTACCGCTGGGCACCACGAAAATCTTGTTCCTCCCATCGTTGGGCACCGCAGACCGCACCACCGCTTGTCACTCAGTCTCCGTCGCCTTGTTCCTCCCAACAACAAGGTGCACCGCCGTACCAGAGAAGATGAAAATTGAGATTTGAGAGGAGAAAGAGGTGGAAGGAGACCAAGAGAAAGAGATGGAAGGAGACCGAGAAAAGAAATAAATTAGGGCCGACTGCTTTCAAACTTTGGGCAAGGCAAAATAAATCCCGTATAATTTTTATTATTAAAAAAAAATCCCAGTGGGAGCTACAGCCCCCACTGGGTCCCACCTGCATCCGCCCCTGAATATGTACGTTAATTGTCCGTAAACTCCATTATAAAGATATGTATATAGATAGATGATCCATAAATAGGTAATGTTATATGGTTCATCCACCAACATACATATAATTGTGCACTTACCAAAAACATTATTATCATACTTAATTAGTGTCCATAATATAATACATACGTTAATGGTCCGTAAACTCCATTATAAAGATATGTATATAGATAGATGATTCGTAAATAGGTAACGTTATACGGTTCATCCACTAACATACATATAATTGTGCATTTACCAAAAATATTATTATCATACTTAATTAGTATTCATGATTTAATAAGGGTGAATAGATTGTCCGTAAACTCCATTATAAAGAATACAATATGCAGTTTTATTTTAGTGCAGTTTTATTTTTAATAAATATATAAAATTCCTCATTTATATTTTCTTCTATTAATATAAATTCACACATCTACCTTCAATTTTCATCATACAATACACCTTATAAATTATTCCAATTAAGAAATTATCTTTTTGAAATATCATGTTAATTTTTCTATATAATTCTCTTTTATATTTTATATACTACTCCCTATGTCCCGAAATGTTTGTCCTAAAGTACAAAAAACTCTTGGATTAAGAAAATTAACAAAGTTGTAACACCCCCAAATTTTGAAAGAATTGAAAGTGCTACTGCCGATGACCCCGGACGTAAACCCCGAAGTCACCCCAGGCTTTTCCGACGACATAACTGTCTTAAACATAGTTACAATACTAAAATCATAACTTTTATTAAACCACATGGTCGCGGAATTTCACGATTCCAAAAACGACCCAATTAATCAGAAATACAAAATCAGAATTTACAACGGAAGACTTACAACAAAATCACCTTTTTAACACAACAGAAGACTTTTAAACAAAACGACAAAATAACTTGTCAAAACACCGTTCATCTTCATAGTCGTTCTAGCCTTCACGGATCTGCAACACACCTGATGTGCCGAATCGAACGGATGACACCAGCCAACCATGCAAGGAATAATTTCGGTTGGTTAGTCTAAATGAATAGACTAGCAAGGGTACAAAGCAGAGTGGTTCGAAGCAGTCGTATTAGGTTAGACTCATCGTCCCTCGAATAATAACCGAGTACGCTAGTCAACCATCATACTCCTACTAGAATAACAAAAGGTATGCACAAGAGAAGATTCTGGAGATCGAGTCTCACAGCAATCAATCCCAAAAGAAGACTCCAAATGAAATGAGCCTTATAGGAAAATATGACAAATGTTGGGGAAACTTAAACAAACACACAAACACAGCATCACAACATCGCATACGAGCGACTTACAACTAAGACGAGTTTTTCCTAGCTGCACTAGCGCCTAGCTGCACTACTCGCCAATCATTTTAAATAAGTGCTTACTCATACGACACTTTATTATTATGGTCAAGGCATTTTAATTATGTGCATACTCATGGCACGTATCTTATTAAATGTCAACACACACACACATCACGTTATAAGCTTTTAACATACATGTCCCGCCACTCGCGAAACACATATCGAACCGGGTTGTGACACCTGCAGAGTGCACCACTTCTTACTCCACTCGAGTATAGAAGTTAGTCAATGACTTACAAATTTATTATAAAGAGACGACAGGACCTCTCATCCATTGTCCCTACGAATACTCGTTCTGACTAAACAGATAAACACACAACCACATCTCACAGAACCATCACGGCTCTTCCTGCACAACTATCTATTTATGCCCACCTGGCAAACATCCTAGATTTAATAATCTAAACACACACACAATAAACCACATCAAAGACCCTTACGGCCTTCACCTGCACAAAATATCTATATATACTAGCGTCGGTTCTAGCAGAATATACAACCTAGTATAATATCAGTTTTTAATCACATAACGTTATCAAACAATTTCCAACATACTTCAGAATCATCCCAAATTAATTAACAACAAAACAATTGATAATTAATGAAAGTATGGAATGATGAGCAAGAGCGAACCGCCACTTGCCTTAGATCCGACAAGCTCGAACCAAGCAGAGCAACGTCTAGTTCCTGGATATGAAACTGGAGCAAATCTTGGATAATAAATCCCTAAGAAATGACCCATAACAAGACCCTAAGTTAGATTCAATACACTTATATATGAATCTAAAAGAATACAAGAAGAAATCAAAGGAATCGATCCAAGCCCAAAGCCAAACCACAAAACACACACTCGGACAAGCTCGCCGCGGGTGCGGTGGATGCACAAAGGCGAGAACTTGACAGCGGCCATGGAGAAAACTTACCCAAATCGATTCATTGCTTCGATTTGTTCTTGGTTTGATCTCCCAACACTTCAAAGCTTCCAACAACACTCAAGAGCACTTTCTCAACTCAAGAGACACTCGAAATCTCCCACACACGAAGCTCACAAGCTCGGCTTTAATGGAGAAAAATAGAGGAAAACAGAGGAGGAAAGGAGGAAGAAGAAGAGAGCTCTTGGCTTCGGTTTCACTCCCTTTTATAGCCCAAATCTGAACCACCTCCAAGGGGACAAGCCGAGGACAAGGGGACAAAGCGAAAGAGCCACTTGCAAGCCCACTTGGACTGCCAAACAGACGCTACAGTAACCGCCAGCGAGGAAGACGACACCGACTCTGTTTCTGGCCTTGCCGCGGGTGCGGTGGCGCCTAGCGCCGGGTGCGGCCACGGCCAAAAACACCTCGTCTTATCCGAAAACACTTTGGGTTAATTTCCTTAAACCCGGGTTAAATATATTCGTACACTAACGATATATTAACCCCGAAAACACCTCAACTTTATTATATAATGCTCGGAAAATTTTACAGAGCTCATAACATATTATAGAGTATCCGATCTTCTCTGAATTAAATCCGTCTAGCAATCCGGGCATAAGAAAAATAAAATTTCAAAATACCCTTAAAAATTACGGGGTATTACAAAAGTACAATTGGGGACATGACCTGCTAGAGTGAAAATTAACAAAGTACACAAGGGGACATGACCTGCTACAGTGCAATCTGTGGTTATTTACCACAGATCAAATTTCAGCCAATGAGAAGGCTGATTTTAGGGGCACACAGATCACTTACAATTTTTGGGGACAGAATTGCCCTAAACAAAAGGGGACTTAGGGCATAATTGACCTGACAAAATTGCCCCTAAACAGAGTATAAAAGGGGATTACAGCTTTGGGAAATGAATTTACAGAATTTACATTCAAATTTACAGTAAAATTCAGAGCAAAATTAAACAAGTAAACAGTCTCTGCATCACAGCCCGGTGGTGTCATGGCCTCAGCTTTATGGGACTTAAATGAAGCTCCACTTCCAGATGAACAGTACATTTATGATGGAGAAGAGTTCGAAGAGGGACAGTCATCAGGGGACATGGAACAAGATAGTGAACATAGCTTTGATCTCAACCAGGAACCAGGAGATGAAGAGGGACAGTCATCAGAAGCAGAGCACAACACAGAGGCAACACAACATCATCAGCCAACACATAATACCAGGCTCAGCAATGATAAAAAAAATGCACATTTTGAATGCTCTGCTAGCAATATCTAGAGAAAGACAATTACCACATGGTGCAATAAAGAAAGCTGCAAAAGAGTTCAAAATGTCAGCAAGGTGCATAGACAGACTTTGGAACACAGCAAAGAAGCAACATAATGCACATCAGAGGTACAATCTAAGCACAAAATATCATAAATGTGGTAGAAAAGGAATTCAAGTAGAGATGGATTCAATCACAGCACTGGGCATGGGAGACAGGTCATGCATTAGAGACTTAGCTAGCAAGCTTAGTCTTTCAAAGACCAAAGTGCATAGGATGGTCAAGTAAGGTACAATAAAGCCACATACAAATCCAATCCATCCTGGTTTGAGTGAGGGACATAAGAAGGCTAGGTTGGATTGGATATTGAAGTTACTTTGTGGGGATACAGTAGAAGAAAAATCAGTGTATTATCCAATGTTTGATTTTGTACACTTGGATGAGAAGTGGTTTTTTCTATCAAAGAAATCACAGAGAGTATATCTAGCACATAATGAAAGGGGCAAGTACAAAGCTGCAAATTCATCTAAATTCATTCCCAAAGTTATGTTCACTGCAGTTGTAGCAAGGCCTAGATTTGATGCAGAGGGACAGTGCATTTTTTATGGGAAGATAGGAATCTTTCCATTCATATATCAACAAGCAGCAAAAAGGTCATCCAAAAACAGAGAGAATGAGACACTAGTTATAAAGCTAGTTGAATCAGTCAACAAGCAAGTGACAAGGAACCTGTTGATAAACCAAATCATTCCAGCAATCAAGGCAAAGTGGCCACAAGATGGAGCTCAAAGAGTTATATTCATACAACAAGAAAATGCAAATGCCCATATAACTCAAAGAGATCCAGAATGGCAACAGGTATACATTCAGGATGGATTCACTTTCATCTTAATACAACAACCAGCTAATAGTCCAGATGTAAACATCTTAGATCTAGGATTTTTCAGAAGCATTCAGTCACTCATGCACAAGAAGATGCCAAAAAGTATTGATCATATGATAGAAGCAGTGCATGAAGCATTTTTTGAATTGGCCCCTACAACTCTAAGAGATGTGTGGATGACACTATAATTTGTTATGAATGAAATACTTAAAAGCAAGGGAGGCAATGAGTATGATTTGTCACATGTAAACAAGAAGAAATTAATGGCTCAAGGAAATCTACCAAGAGAGATCAAGGCACCTATGTGGGCTATCATATAAGCATGGGACATAGTGCATGGGGGTGCACAACAAGCAGATCAAGCAGGAACATCAATTGCAGGTCAACAGAGTCAACAAGGGACAACAGAAGTTGAAGATCAAGACACTGAAGAAGCACTTGAAGACAGTCAGTTTATTTAGCAATATATGACAAAGATTGAACATTTTGTGTACAGAGCAAGAACTTTTGTAATTTTGTAAACAAGCACAAGTAATGGCACAACAATGACATAGCTTTGATCTCAGATGTCCCTAATACCATCATAGACACAAACCCATTCACAATACCTTAGCATACACATAAGCATCAATCAGTCATTTGACTGTGTTCCAATGGCACACTAAGACAGTGAACATGCATGGAATGCATCTCAGTTTCAAGACTTCATCATAGATAGACTCAAGGAGAATAACACCACCAATCACAAGAGCTTTTAGAACTTTAGGACAAACATTTCGGGACAGACAAGGGAAATGCATAAATAATCTCAAATGTCCCCATAGCCATCATAGACACAAGACCAATCACAAGACCTTAACATACACATAGACGTCAGTCAATCACATGTGAAAGTATTCCTATGGCACATTAAGACAGTGATATTAAGGTCTTATATCTCAGCAAAAAGACTTCATCATTGAAATGCACAAATAATCTCAGATGTCCCCATAACCATCATAGACACAAGACCAATCACAAGACTCAACATACACATAAGCAACAATCAACCACATGTAAAAGTGTTCCTATGGCACATTAAGGCAGTGACATTAAAGGTATTGCATCTCAGTTTCAAGACTTCATCATTGAAATGCATAAATAATCTCGGATATCCCCATAACCCTCATAGATACAATACCAATCACAGTACCTTAACATACACATAAGCATCAATCAATTACATGTGACACAGTGTTGCCATGGCACATCAGAAGTCCAATGAACATAAAGGTTTTGCATCTCAGTTATCATGCATCATCACCGATCACAACACAGAGGCAACACAACATAATCCAACATCAGAACAACAACACCAAAACAGAACACCAACACACCAAAATAGAGAATCAACTTAAACAGAATGCCAATGTCTTAGTCATCAGAACATCAACAACAAAACAAAATACCATTGTCTCAGTCAACAGCACAACAAACTCATTCAACAACATGCATAATTCAGAGCAATAATCTCAGCAAAAGTACCCATGCATAAACAACTAAAAAAGAGTGAGACTTGGCTAAAAATCAGAATTAGAGGCAACATCACCATAACCGGGGACGATTCATCCCGCAGCTTCATCGTCAGAGGAATCAGGGATGAAGATAATCTCAGGGGAATCAGGGAGGACGACGATCTCAGGGGTAGGAAAGAGCTCATCGAACTCAGGGGTAGCAGGGAGCTCAACGATCTCTGGGGGCTCTTCGCGCAGCTTCCCCTCCACAGTTTCCTCTGAGCCAACAGGAGTGAAGCTGTGATCCCCAACACAATCGCCACCCCACTCGCACTGTGGAGCTTGAGAGCAAGCAACAAAAAGTGCATCAGAAGTCCAGGACCCATCGGACTTAAATATGTCCGAATCACCCATTTTTTATGCAAACAGAGAAGGGAACCCAGGGGACCGGGGTTTTCAAAGCAACGATCTATGAGATTTATGGTTTTTTTGGGCGGGTTTTGGGAGATCTGGGTAGATCTAGACGAGGAGCAAGCCTTTTCTGTGTTTTGGGGGCAGCCAGAGCAGATTAACCGCCGGCGAGCAGATCTGCAACAGATCGAGATCATTTTTATGAGTTAGGGTTTCAGAGAGAACTCAGAATAGAAGAGAGGGCTCAGACGAGAGCGTAGAGAAGGAGAGACATCTTCTCTGGAGAGCGAGAAGTCAGATGAGAGCACAAAGGAGAACTAGAGGTGAAGAGAGCTCAGACGAGAGAGGAGACGAGAGAGCTCAGATCTAGGGTTTCAGAGAGAATGAGATAGCTCAGAAGAAAAGAAAAGAGAACGGCGAAGAGTGAGACGAGAGAGTGAAGAGTGAGAGCTCAGAAGGGGGTATTTAGGGTTAGGGTGGGAAATGGGCTGGACTGGGTAGATTAGGGTTTCGGTAATTGGGCTGGGTAGATTAGGCCGGGTTAAATGGGTAGATTAGGGGTAGGTTAATATGGGTTAGGGATATTGGGTTAGGGTAAATTATGGGTTTGGGTTAGTTTGGTTAAAAAAATGGATTTGGGTTAAGTTAATAAATTTAGGAGTAGTTTGATTAATTTTGTTAATTTTATTAGTTTAATTAATTAATTTATTAACATTTTAATTAATTAGGTTAATTAGGTTAATGGAAAATGATTTATGAAGTTTTAGGTTATGGATAAAAATGGTGGATATTAATGGAGTTTGAGATGGATGAAGATGGTAGGTGAGAATGATTGGATGTGTAAGGTAAGGATAAAATGATGTAAAAGATGGAATGAATAAGGATAATATTGAAAAAAAAAGATGGATAAAAAAGGAAAGTAGGACAAACAAAATGGGACGTCCAAAACGAAAACAAGACGAATATTATGAGACGGAGGGAGTATAAACAAATTTAAATTCATTCTTAAAATATATGATGATATCCGTGCAAAGGCACGGAAACACATGCTAATATAGTTCTAATTATGACCGATGGGTGTAACAGTGTAACTACCAATTCGCTATTGTAAAGCAATTCCATTCTTGCAAGTTGTGTTATTCTCTTTAGCCAGTTTCCTCAGTCTTGTACGCTAGACAGAGTTGGAAGTATTGAAGATCAAATATTATACGTTTCGTGTGCTGGTGTCTCACTTGTGCCAATGAATTTGAGATTGCAAAAGAATAGAATAACAGACTTTTGGCCTTATGATTACACTAGGGCAAATACTATTTGCACCGGGCCACGGTGCCCTGACACACCCCTGCAGGCGCGCGGCAGCAGCTTCCGCGCGGCAGTGGGTGCCGCGCGGCGGTGGGTTCCGGCGGTGGTCGGTGGTGGGTGTCGGCGGTGAATGTCGTCGGCGGTGAATGTCGGAGGTGGCCGACGGTGGATCGATCGAGTCGTACAAACTTTTGGGTTGAGTTCGGGTCGGGTTTAGGTTGAGTCGGGTTCTTCTTCGATATTTATAAAATATTGAATTTTAAAATTATATCGAGTCTTAAAAAATATCGAGTCAGATTCTTAAAATTCACCGAAAAATTGTGATTGAAATCCACCGAAAGTAATTCATTCACAGACGCAACAATAATTCTGATTGAAATCCACCGAATATTCTACCCTAAACCTGAAACCCATCACCGACGTCCAATAATTCTGATTGAAATCCACCGAATATTCCACCCTAAACCCTAAATCCATCACGGACGCAACCTAAACCCATCACCGCGAGATCGTCGTCGGCCGCTGGCACCCACCGCCGACACCCAACGCCGGCCGGCACTCACTGCCGCGCGACAGTGAGTGTCGTGCGCCACTGACATGGTGCAAATAGCACCATATCAGGGCGCAAGTAGCGTTCCCGTTACAGTAGCAATGTTGATGACGGTAGTTCTGACGTCACATTACCAGCCTAAATTGTTAGTACTACTGAAATAGTTGAAACTAAAGAGAATTGTAAATCCAATAATATAGCCGTTACTCACAACGGTAATTGCCATTTATCAGCTAGCTAAGCATGCTTTCCTAAACTAGCTGTTTTGAGATATCCAAACATCATATTGTTTTTTTTTTCTTTATAATGTAAAAATTAGACTACAAATAACAGAAGATACGATTTCTCAGTCTATAGAATCCGTGCGGATGAGATTTACAAGATCTAGATTAGTTCGAATATCTTCCAAGGAACTCTGATGGCTCGGTGTTGCAATGAAGTCGGCCACCGCGTTCGTTTCTTGAAAGACATGACAAATCTACACTGAAGAAAATATTTGTAAAACACAAAGGATATTAGAAATTAAAATTTCAATATCCCAAGGGCAGTGCCAAGTTTTATTAAGAACGTTCACAATAGTAAGGTTGTCGTTAGACCTGTCAACTAGGTCGGACGGGTCGGGTTCGGGTCAAATCGGGTTCGGGTCGATCAGGTTGATAAAATTTTCGGGTCGGGCGGGTCGGGTTCGGGTTGACCAGCGGGTCGAACATGCTTTTTTTTTTATGATTATTATTATGAATTTTAACTTTATAAAAATAATTATAATAATATAATTAATATTATATTATTATTTAATAAAGTTTCTTAAAATATTTAATATAAATGAAATAAAATATACAAAATAAAGGGGACCCGCGAGCTCGGATTTGCGTTCGGGTCGAGTCGGGTCGGGTTTGGGTTCGGGTCTTTCTTGACCCAGTGACGTTCGGGTCGGGTCCTTTCGGGTCGGGTCGGGTTTTTGGGTTGGGTCAGTTTTTGACAGGTCTAGTTGTCGCATTCAAGTTAATAATGTCTAATTCATAAGCCTTAACCAGAGCATTTCTGACCGCAAGAGTTTCTGTTTTCAAAGTGGTTGAGAGACCACATTTATCCCAAAGAGAAAAATTGGTTCACCTGTGTTATTTTTGAAAATATAGCCAAAACTAGAGTTATCAATAGCTTTGGTAGATCCATCTGTATTAATTTTCATTATATTTTCCGATGGTTTTTTCCATTTCTTATTCGGTCGTCTTAGATTATTATTTCTATGTGTTTTTGGTTTGCCCTCTGCTAAGCAGTCTGGGTTCTAGTTCTTTGTCTGTTTCCAATTCTCAATTTGTTTTTTGATATAAATTGGTACATCCTTTATTATATTTGTGTCATTAATTATTCTTTCAAAGTTTTGTTGATTTCTATAAAACCATATTCCCCACCAAAAGACTATTAATTCTGTAAATTGTGATCGGTCAATTTTTTGTCGAATTTCCTCAATGATTTCATGTGTTTTTCTATTCCCTATGATAAGAGACTTAATTCTGTAGCAATCCCCCATGGTTGAAGAACAGAACAAAGAGTCCCCATTTGTCGAAAAAGGAGTAGCAATCCCCCAGGGTTACATCCGTTGCAATGGACAATTGGAGGATTTGATTCATCTCCTCTTCCAATGTAACCATACCTTGAAAACAATAGAGAAAATAAACTATCTCATAAATGAGTATTTAAAACCCAATTATCATACCAAAATTTGATTGTTCTGTCATTTTCAACTTGCCAAATTAGTCCATATTTGAATTCATCAAGAAGTTCAATCATTTTGGACCATTGCCAAGAACAACTTTTTTTTTTTCATATTGTAACATATGTTGTGTTTTCAGATATTTTTCGGTAACAACTTTAACCCAAAAATTTTCAGGATCAGCTAGAATTTTCCATAGTAATTTAAATTGTAAAGCTTTATTCATGTCTATTGGTTTTCTCAATCCAAGCCCTCCTTGTTGTGTTGGTTTATATATTTTTTTCAGCCTATAAAAGGTTTGTAGGAACTGTCCTTGTTCCAGAAAAAAAGGATCTGTTTATTTTATCAAGTTCATTATGTGTATGTGTAGGTAGCATAAAGCTTTGCATAAGGTAATTTGGTCTTGATGCCAGATTAACTTTAATTAGTATTGTTCTTCCTGCTTGGGAAAAAGAGTTCGCTTTCCATTTTGATAGTTGTTGTTGTGTGCTAATTAGTATATCAACAAAGGTGTTTGAATTGACTATACCATTAATGATAGGGCAACCTAGATATTTTTCAAGAGATATTATGTTCGTGATTGTGAGAATACCTTGGATTGCTAGTTTTTTTTATGGCCTGAAAAACAGATTTATGAAAAATTATTTTTTGTCCAGAAATTTTGCAGTACTCTTCTATAATATCCTTGATTCCTTACAGTTTTCCTGTTTTGCTTTTGAAAAGATTACAATGTCATCCGTAAATGCCAAGAAAGGAATCCGCATTCTTTGTCGAGTAATTTGAAAACCTAACGGTTTTCGGGGTTTTTCAGAAGCTGTTTGAAGTTTTCGTATAAGGATTTCTGATCCTAGAATGAATAGAAAAGGTGAGAGGGAATCACCCTATCAGAGTCCTCTAGTTGGTTTAAATATTTATGTGGATCCATTATAAACATCATATTGTATTGATTGTTATTTGTAAGTTTCAAAAATCCTTTTGTGTTCCTTGTAAGTATCATTTTCTTTGCATTCAACAAATGGGGACTCTTTGAAAAGAGAGTCCTAAACTTATCTTCAAGTTTCAATCTTTATTTTTAAGGCAAAAATCCTTTTGTGTTCCCTGTAAGTATCATTTTCTTTGCATTCAACAAATGGGGACTCTTTGTTCTGTTCTTCAACCATCCAAATCAGACAACACCACAAGAATTTCGCCCATGGAATCCAGCTTTCACCTCCCATCTCCATTGCCCAACTGGCCACAAGGTACCGAAACATTTCCCTATCAGCTCACTTTCTTATGATCTAAACTTCATGTTTGGTTGCAGGAAACGGGTTTGGATCCGGGTCGATCGATCTCGGTGGATTACAAGTGACCCAGATCACATCCTTGAGCAAAATCTGGTCAAGCCAAGAAGGGGGCCCAGATAATCTTGGACTCACATTCTATGAGCCCTCTACAATACCAGATGAGTCCTTTCTACTTGGTAGCTTTGCTCAACCAAACAACAAGCCCCTCTTTGGATGGCTCCTTGTTGGCAAAGATCTCACAAATGACCCTTTCTATGGAGCCTTGGCAAAGCCAATAGACTACACTCTCATATGGACAAGCCAATCATTGACCCAAAAACAAGATGGCCCTGTCTACATTTGGCTTCCTACACCACCAAATGAGTACAAAACAGTGGGCCTAGTTGTCACAGTCTCTCCTGACAAGCCTTCCCTTGACAAAATCCGATGCATCAGATCCGATTTCACTGACAATTGTGAACCGGGTGGCTTGATTTGGGGGTCGAAAGGGCTCAACGTCTACACCGCCAAGCCAACCAACATTGGTTCCAAGGATATGGGAGTTAGCCTAGGCACATTCACAACCACAACCACAACCACAACCACAATCACAACTCAAAGTGTTACAACATGTCTAAGAAATGCCAAGGCTAACTTTTGTTACATGCCTAATGTAGCACAAATCCAAGCCTTGGTTCAAGGCTATTCTCCCTACATATACCTCCACCCTAATGAAGAGTATCACCCTTCAAGTGTCAACTGGTTTTTCGCCAATGGCGCGCTTCTATACAAGAAGGGCGATGAATCGAACCCGGGTCCCATCCAACCCGACGGCAACAACCTCCCGTTAGGCGGGTCCAATGACGGCTCGTATTGGCTAGACTTGCCTATAAATGAAAAAGACAAGGAGAGGGTAAAAAAAGGTGATCTCCAGAGTGCAGTGGGTTACATCCATATCAAGCCAATGCTAGGAGCCACCTTCACAGACATATCCATATGGGTGTTTTACCCTTTCAATGGCCCAGCAAAGGCGAAGCTCGGATTCATCAGATCCATTTCTCTAGGCAAGATAGGCGAGCACGTTGGCGATTGGGAGCACATTACCTTAAGAGTCAGCAACTTCAATGGCGAGTTGAGGAGCGTCTACTTCTCCCAACACAGCAAGGGCGCGTGGGTTGACGCGCCAAACCTCGAGTTTCGGAGTGGAAACAGGTTTGTAGGGTACGCGTCGTTAAACGGGCATGCCTTTTACCCGAATCCGGGGCTGGTTCTGCAGGGAGGCAATGTGGTTGGGATAAGGAACGACACGGCACAAAGCGGCTTGGTGGTTGATGTAGGAGAAAGGTTTGAGTTGATCTCAGCTGATTATGACGTGGGCGTTGTGGAGCCGTCTTGGGTTAGCTACATGAGAGAGTGGGGCCCTAAGATCACGTATGACGTGGACAAGGAGATCAACAAGGTTGCAAGGCTTCTGCCCGGGAAGATCAAGGCGGATTTGGAGAAGATTGTACATGGCTTGCCAGCTGAAGTGTTGGGTGAGGAAGGCCCAACTGGTCCGAAGGTGAAGAACAATTGGTATGGGGATGAATCTGCATAACTTTATCTATTTCAAGATCAAGATTTGTACAGTTTGTTGTATGAAATAATGAAATGTAACATACAAATTTGTTCCTAAATAAATGCCAATGAAATGTTGAATCAATCCAAAAGGATTCTTGTCTTGGGACTCTCCTGTGTTTAGTAGCTTAGCTTATTTTGGATCACTCTGTGTATATAGACCAGGAACTCGACATACGAGAGACTCATAGGAGTCTTGTCTTCAACCAAATATGACAAGAACAGCACTCCTGGGAGAGGCATAGAACGAAGCAGTCGAATTAAGAGGCCACGACTCACCATATCAACATAAATAAGAATAGCATTAGGGGTTTGATTGGGTGAGAATGATTATTACCGTGTAAAATAAGAATGACGTACACATACAGACGAAAACTTATGTACTTTAGAAACTCATGCACATACAGACAAAAGTTTATGCATTTTAGAAAGACATACGAGATGGTTAGAATGTGCGTAAGTTTTTTCTTGTATGTGCATCATTCTCATTTTACAGACTAATAATCATTCTTGTATGTGATCAATGCGTTAACCATATATAGAAGGTACAATGAACTCACCTGACGGATCTCCTTTCTTACACAGTTTCAAACTGCAAGAAAGAAGAAAAATACAGACACTAAATTAATCCATACCATACACATAGATCTAAATTAATGAGAAAGAACAATCCTCAAGAGAAAGTCTTACCTGAGATACGAGCATCTTCGTTGTCGAATCTCATTGATGACTTCGTTGAGTCTCCTTGATAACGGATTGTCGAATTGCTGTAACACAAGCTGAGTGGACATAATAAACAAGTCATAACAGGCACAACTTCCATTTTCTGCAATATATGAAGAAGTAAAGTACCTGATGAGGAATATCATCAACTGTGGAAGTGCCAAATATCTGCTTCACAATACGAGGATCCGCAGAGCTTCCAACGTATAACAAGGCATCCACGCCATTCTCAAGAAGGTAGATTCCTTCGTCAGTTATGTGCTCACTTGACAGTGGGATTGAGCAAGGGAGAGTTGACTGATCAATTTCCTGTTCATTCACAAGTACAAATGCCATCATTAGCACATTTCTTATATGAAGAACAACTTGTAGAAAACTTGTACCTTTAATGCAAGATCATGCACTGAAACCATCCTCGGATACACAAGAGGAACCGCCAATGGAGCAGACACCGAAGAAACATAAGATATCCAGAAGGAACAATTATCTACTCTCCCATCAGTTCTCAAGCCTGCATTTTTCATCAGAGCTGCAAAAGAGAACATGAAACAAAGCAATGGAAATTTCAGAAACTGCACATTTTGATCCTGTTGCATGGATAACAGAAATATACCTAATGTGTATAGAGGCAGAAGGTTTAGTCCTTCCGGGATAATAAGCTGTCCACATCTTGATCCAGTTGCACAGAATTTCCTATACGAATGCAGAATGTTGATGCAGTGTTTTTTCACTTGTTCACGGACTTGCATCAGAGGAGCTCTCGAGACCTCAATTGCAGCTATATATAATTGAAAATTTTAAAAGTGTGCAGCTCAATTATGCAATCAAATGGAGTGTATTTAAGAGGAATAAAACCTTGCTTCAAACAACATCCAAGTTGAGCATCCAAATCTGACGTGCGGAAGATATTGGACAAGTTATTTGTACATGGAAGTGAGAGTGTAGAGACTCGGATTCTTCTTTGACCATGCACAGTTGTATAAAGAAGGGCACACTGAAGTTGTATAAAGAAAGGATCATTCTTTTTAATTGCTATCCAATCCTGCATGAATCTATATTCTACAGAAAAAATGCAGGTTATTTACCTGAAAAGAACACTCTGCGCCTTCTTGTAGTTTACCATCAATCTTTAAGGTAACCATTATAGTTTTATCAGAGTCAATCTGTAGGCAGCAAATGACCAGTTTTATATATCTTGTACACAAAACAAAACATATGAAATTTCAGTAAGTATAAAGATTGTACACTAACCGCAGGCAGGTCAATATCTGTTGGAATACGTTTGCAGAAGTTTCCATAATATTCCTGGATTTCAAGACCCTGGGAGGAGGGAAAATAGAAGGCACCATTTCAAAACAATTGAGTTTATTCAAAACAATTGTAATGCAACAATAGTTGAGGTAGCAATTTTAAGAAAAATATGAAAACTAGTTGTTACAATACCTGACTGCACCTCACACGCATCACTGCTTCAAAACCTTGAGGCCTCGTCACGTTCCATCTCAGATCATTATAAAGCTTTGCAGAGTCGGAGACAGCGGAGAATGGGAAGTAATAATAGACCTAGATGTAACAAAAATTTAGAGAAAAAAGACAAATGTAAAACAAGATGAATGTGCATTTTACTGCAGATATACAGTTGGATGTAAGAGAGTGTTATTACTATTTTGCTTATTTAATTCCAAGAACCATTGGGTAGCTGCACCAGATAAGCATTTATGAAACCAAGAGCGGAATTGGGTAATAAAATTTATAGTCAACATGACAATGGAATCATTATAAATAGTCTTGTTTAACTGCAAGGCAAAACTTGATATCAACAATGGAAAAAACAACAAAGATGAGCAATGACATGGATGTGTTGTTGGCACACACCTGTCCACCAGTGGTTCTTGGCACAACAGAGATAGAAGCAATGTCCACGTAGGATTGCGTGGTTAAGAACACATCAACACAGACCTGGCAATCAATAGCTTTAAACCACATCAGTGAAATGACCAAGATCTTTTGACATGAAACATACAATTCAAAACTTGTCAATAATCTGTAATGAAAAGTAAATAGATGGCCTAACAATAGTATGTAAAGTTCAAGGTCACCTGAAATTCAGCAAATTCAATTGCCATCTCCTTCAAAGTCTTATCTTGAGGTTGGAGTAACTGATTTGCTTCCTGCAAACCATCAAACAAGAACCAGTTTCACAAAGAATAAGCCCAGTTCCAGTTTGGAATGATGGCTACTTTAATCATATTAACATTAATAAAATGATTGCCAACATTGACACATATACAAACATACAAAATAAAAGAGAAACCTTCAGAATGTACCTTCTCACCAGCAGTTATATTTGCTCTACCTTCAGATTCTCTGGCAGAAAGAGCACCAATTCCAACTGAAGGCAAGACTGTCAAAAGAGAACTCATATACATAAGTTTTTTGGTGAATAACAACTCAGTACTCATATAGACATGTACTATCAGATTTTTTATGCTTGCTCAACTAAAACGAAACGAAAGCAAGGAACTTTATAACCATCAAGTTTCCTCTTTTTTGGAGGAAAATAGACTTCTAGGTAAGGATAGAATCTGCACTACAACACTCAAGTCAAAACTGTGTCAATTAGCAAAACAGCTAACAATCAATTCATTTTGTCTAGTTGCATGTAAATCTATGAAGCTCAACCTTTATACATTATGTAAGTACTAGTTCTGACAGATTGCTTATCCTTAAGATTTCATATCGGAGCTATTTCTTGCATGAATATTATTTCCAACTAAAAAATGCCGTGGAATATAAGAGCTTGCCTGACTGAAAAACCAGAAGCTTTCCTCCAAACTTCTTCATTGCAAGAAATGCTGCCTGAAAATCAAGAATGGGAAAAAACTCAAACACAAAGATATAGCATTAATGAAAGGACAATGTATCAAGAACGGAAATGACAACATAATACTTTTGGTTCACTGGTTCTTTTGCAACACTATAAAAAAATACATACAAGAATATTCGAAAATTGCGCACACCCGAGATAAATTGATGCACATGGCATTAAAATTTAAATAATTTCAGCATATATAGTAACTAATGCACTTCAAAGACCACAAGATGAAAACCACAGAGCATTATACCACTCATTAGCAAGCATGCAATGGCATGGCATCATACATCTCAAACAACAAAAATGAAGCATATAATCACAGTAAAAAACGATCATATTTAAGCACCTGGATTGCTGCACCGAAGGCTGAATCAGCAGTCTTGCTATTCTGAAACATGGTTGGGATGCTCTCTAGTAATGACTCTAAATGTTGACGACACTTAATTGGCAACAAAGAATCCCATAATTAAGACAATGAACCATCAATTATATAAAAAACAACATCAAAAACTACCAATAAGATCATGGCTAACCTCAGAAAGTGGAACAATAACATCACTTTCTAGCGGAGTGTAAACATCTTCTATATTAGGAACTATGAGCATCAAGGGCTGCAAAGACAGTATAGAGTACATTATACATAAAGTTCCGAGGCTTCAACATGGTATTTAACATTCGGTTTTTCCAAGTGTGTGCCCATGGGCACATGCTAACAAACCTAAATAGGAAATTTATTTTCAAAATATTCCCTAATAGAAAATTGGTAAACCCTTAGCAAACAAGATTAAACTAATGGCTAAACAAATAATTGCCAAAAAAGGAGTTATTAGAGTGTGCCCATGGGCACACACTAGAAAAAACCTTTAACATTTACCTATGATAAATCAACGCAATAATTGAATCGATTGGCAGTTAACATTTATGTAAGAATGAGCTTGCAAGTCATGAAAATACACAATCCCTCTCTATCTATCAGTCAAATCCAAGAAAATTCTTTCACCCCCTTTTGAAGGATTATGAAATAATAAAGATGAAAACAAACCTGCTGCAGTGCACGCTTCAAGTTGTAAAAGTGTAAAGTCGAGTCAAAAGTTGCAACGCCTACCATTGTCCTAGGACCTTCCTGCATTCAAAAAAGGCATGAAATGGAATCATGTCTAAAAGCCAGAAAAATGTGATTCTCCATTGGAAAAGGCATGCATATATGACAAAACACATATCAGAAAATTAAATGAAAAGTAAATAAATTTCATAAGGATCTGGCTCTGCTTCCATTTCAAGGACAGAAAAGTATTTTAATCTTATCCAAATTTTTTAATATCAAGTTGAAATCATAGCTTATCCAAATTTAATCTCCCCACCCACCATGTTCTCCAACATCTCCCACTTTACGCCACAACACTCAACACATTTGTAGGGCAAACTTAATGCAGAAACCTCAGCACACCTAAAACTAATCTGATGCTTATCGCAGTCATTGACTAAGAGAATGCAGAAGATTTCACAGTTTAAACTTACTGGGAGATCAGCAATAACTTGATTAATTGCACTGCAAGCAGCTGCAGTAGCACCAGTCTGTATTGCATTCATGGAGACATCTACAAGGAAGAAGAAAACAGCAGGCATTGGATCACGCACCTGGAGAAACAGAACAAACACCAGAGTTAAATTTTTAAGATGAAAATCACCTTCATTCTTAAATACATAATGTAATTTTATTGGTTCGACATAGTCCTTTCGTCCTTTTATTTTTTATTTTGTTTGGAAAGGTTGTCTTTGGATCCTTCACCCTTACCTTCGGAGGGAAAAATCATAACTATTTTATCAACACCTAGGAACTAACTGTAACATTAACATAGGATGAGATATTATATTCGACAACCATCTCCGCTGACTAACCATGTATTTTCTGGGAGCAACAAATTCAACTGTTCCCCTGCATAATTCAGGTCTCACATCAGCATCTCTACGACGACCATCAGGCCCTATATTGCATTGATAGTCACTTGGAGTTTCATCTGTGTATCCTACAAAGGATCAACAAGAAACAAACTTTGAAATGAAGTAATGAACAACGAATTTTTCCAAAAAATGTAACAATGTACCAACTCTGAGTCTTAAATGGTGGAGTTAAATGGTGTCCATTTCAAGGAATGCAAGAAGATGAAGTTAAACTTTAAAAAATGCCACAGGTAACTAACAGAGATAGCAGCTTACCACACAAGTTACAGATGAATCGCCTTCCCTGATCAATAAATTTCATGGAAGGATTTATGTAGCCTTTGCAGCGAGAACATCGTACAGGACCACTTTCCCCAAAATCAACCAACTGTAAAGAAGATGTTAGATAAGATTACTGTTTGAAATTGAGTCCACCCTTTGATAAGAATATTACAGATCATGATATTTAAACAGAAGAAAGGTGATAACAAATGATATTGCAACCAAGCAACAACTGAATTAGAGGTCAAATCACCTGAATTGGCTCTTCAGATGGATGTGGAAGAGCTAATGGCTGAATCAATAGGGCCAACTGCATCCCAGATGAACCCAATACATCAGATGTACATGGGATCTGTTCAAACAACATCATATCGTTAACAAACATAACACCGAGTGCCTATTGATATTGCCTTTGTACTATAAGAAAACTACCTGATTGATTGTACACCTTATGTAACGAGGGCTGCAATTTCCAGTGTCATGAACGATATAGTTGCTTGTAGCAGGCTACACAGACGTTAGCAATCGAAACAAGAAAATGAGAAATAACGTCAATATACTCCATAGTACATTTGCTACAATTCTGGAGTTCAGGACTCAATTACTCTACAGGATTTTGAGGAGATGGCTTACTGGAGGAGGATTGGCTTGATTGTTCTGACGGGTTTCATGCAGGATTATCGATGATCTTGGAATAGGCCGAGGAATTTGGTTAGGATCAAGTTTGTTAGGTCCGGATACTGTGCCAGTCTGACTCGTAGTTTGCATTGCACCCATGGCTTGTGGCAATGATGGTGAAATTCCATACATCCCGGGTCTTGCTCCAGAACCAGAAGCTGATGGAGGAGGAACCTGAAATATACAAACAGTTCATAAATTATTAGGAGACAATGGTATCAGCATTTATTCACAAAATGCAAAATTAACAAATATTGCAGTACAATTAGAAGTAATTTCACAGCATAATATTGTCTAGGATCAAGGAAAGAAGGTCAAAACAAATCCAAAATAAGAGAACATTAGAGGATTGAGATTAGTCTTCTTCAGGCAATAATTTGACAATGTCATACATCAAATTAGAAATTCTGATAAAAAAAGTACAAAAATCATATTGCACCATGTGCATTATGGTTAATCATTTATTTAACAGTGTAATTAGAGATCATCTCCTCCAATAGTTCATTCACGAGTTTTCAGTGTAGGTCAAGCCAATAGAAAACTGAACCCATCAAGCATAAATTTCTGATAAAAAAGAAGTACTAATTTCATATTGCACCAATGTGCATTATGGTTAAATCTTTATTTCATGCTCACTTTTGGAACAGTGTTATAAGAGATCATCTCCTCCAATATTTCATGTACGAGTTTTCAGTTTAGGTCAAGCCAATCAAAATAATGAAGTTGCATTTTCAAGAAAAAATTATTCTACACTGATATAAGCACCATTTTCTTGTTTGCAAAATAGCACCCTTATCACATAAATAGTTAAATTTTTAGTCTCCCGCCAAAATTTCATTAAATTCAAATTCCCGTTATTGCTGCTGATGTGGGTCTGTGACCTGGGAAAAGCATGTCTAGTTGTTCAAGGTCTGTGTTAATATCCCTAGCTGTAATATGATTTAGCTGGGTTTCTTTTATCTTGGAGAAACTGAAGATTTTGGTTTCTACTTGCTTTGCATTTCAGTTTGATTTTGCATATCTGAAAGGAGATTGCTTCAATTCAAACACGAAATCTGACCAATACACTATCTCAACCATTCCCGCTTACAAGATTGCTTCAATTTCGAATGTAGTTACTTTCAATTTGTCATATTTTGCCCCAAATCACTTGGGCTTCCAAACCCTAATTTTGCCCCAAATATGAACAAACCCTAATCTCACTTTGGTTTCGCCAATTTCTCCATGCATCCAACAATCAACAAAACTCCTCTACTTAGGTTCCACCATATTTTAATCCTTATATAATATCTACAGTTGGCAGCATAAAGAAAACTATAGTGCATAGCTGGAACAAATAAGGGCCATGTCAGAATGCCACATCATCAGCATGTGAAACTAAACAGCCAAGCATGAACCAATACATGGGATACTAACACTAAGAAACACAACAACAGTAAATTGCATTGATCAGTAGAAAATGAAAGCGGTTTCTGAATGCTTACCTGGTGTTGCTGTGTCTTCCATGGCTGCGACCCAAAAGGACCACTTGTTGATGATGGTACAAACTGAGGCGTGGCAGAATAAGGAGTCCTAACAGTAGCTGCTGCATTTGGTGGCGGCGCAGAAACGAAAGGTGGAGCGTTTGGCCTCGGGAAAGGCGACGATCCAGGCCTAGGTGGAGCAACTAAAGAATGTGGTGGTATAGCAGTTGAAGGCTGATGAGGATTGATATTCAAACTCTGAATGTTGTGACACAATTCAGAGGATGTTTCAACACTAGGTTTATAATTTGGATTGCCTTGTATAAATGGCGGTGGTATCCCTGAACCTCCCATATTTTGCAAACACTAGTCAATCAGAAAACACACAATTAGTAATTCAAAGATAATATATCTCAGAGATGTGAATATTGCTGCACTTTTTGTGTTTTTAGGATTCCCCACCCAGATTCAATTATTATGCGGCAATCGAGATTATTGAACTGCAAACAGGATCATCATCTATTTCATAGTATAAAGATCATACTACGCAAGAATCAGTGAATGACAGATCATACAAAATCGTTTAACCGAAGGAAATTACCCATTAGCAATAGAATCTATATGTAAAGGAACGAAATTGCAATGGGTGGGAATCAGAAAATAAAAAATTATGAGACGAAATGGGGAAAAGGATTGAGAAACCATTGGAATAAACAGCAGTAAGATCGGAAAATAAAACCTTGGATTTATCAAAATGGATAATCTCCCCAGAACTCTGTATCTTTCTTCCCCCTTCGTTTTCAAAAGAAAAGGAGCCCCGTATTTGTGAGTAATGAGTATATATTATCACTTGTCAGTAAATAAGGCTGGGATTATATACTCGTAATGAACGCATTGATTCTATCCTAAAAGGAAGAAAATAATATGAAGCGCAGAGGAAGATAAAAAAATAGCAAATCAGAATATTATGAGATATGACTTGAGTTTTGGATTAAAAAAAAGATATATGATAACGAAAAATGGTGCTTATAAGATATACAGTAACTTATACGGTAGTTCTAGCAAAAAAATGATAAAATTATAAGATATATAGTTAATTAGACCAAATGAGAATATTATAATGTGACAAATACAATATACATTGAAGCATTACTCCGTGAAGCTTCATTTTAACTACTATCATTCTGCAATAACATTTCAGAGGATTTAGATTGAACTACATGAACTTCAAATTTTACATAATGTGACTTATTCAGTACATTCTTGTAACGTCAAACAATGTTTCTACTTTCTACCAATATATCTTACACTTCTAAAAAAAGTCAATGGACGCACTGCGTCTTTTTTCTTATGCGATACCAAAT
Source organism: Rheum nobile (assembly GCA_027886185.1). Classification (NCBI taxonomy): domain Eukaryota; kingdom Viridiplantae; phylum Streptophyta; class Magnoliopsida; order Caryophyllales; family Polygonaceae; genus Rheum; species Rheum nobile. Next base: position 1,425,002 of record WOAB01000236.1, on the reverse strand, counting down.
TCCGGATATCCTACACACTACCATGTAACGTGTAAAATTAGGGTAATTTTTTTAAGAAAAAATTATATGTACACGATTTTTTATCTAAATGCACACTATTTAGTGCGTTTAGACTAAACGTATACTTTGGTGCGTTATGGCTAAATGTACATAGGGACAGAAGGGTCCTTTTAGACAAAGTTGAGAAAAAATCTGTGCGTTTAGTCATAACACACAGGTTGATTGAGCCAACATTTACAAGCCCAAAAGAAATTGTAAAGCTCAGCACAGCTATGCGTTTAGGCGTAACGTACAGCTATGCGAGAAGACTTAACGCATATTTAAGTGCCGAAGACACTTCCCTTCCCCTTTCCCATTTCAGATCAGAAGCGAGCGGCGGCCGAAATTTGTTCGATTTCGATTTCCAACCATTTTCCTCTTACTCAACCTCAAAATTGAGCATGGATTCGACAAGGGGGGCTTCAGGCGGTCCGAGTGGTGGTGGTGAGGTGGCCGGAGGCGGTGAGGCGGTGACTGGATCTTCTGGGCAGTGGACGGCCGGTGGCGGTGGTGGTGTTTCTTGAGCGAGGGATGCCGGAGGTGAGGGAGGCGCCGCTGTCGGAGGTGCCGCTATGGGAGGGGTCGACGCCGGTGTCGGAGGAGCTGCCGCCGGTGAAGCTCCGGTGGCGTCTTGGATGGCCATGGAGGAGGAGGAGGAGGAGGAGGAGACGGGTAGTTTAGTCCGACGAACGAGTGGTGGCGCGAGACGTTGGTTGACCCCATCGATCCCATCGGGTGTACCTACCGACGTTACACCCACACCAGACATCCGTCAGGTATGTAATGCATTTTGTCGTTAAATTTTATTCGTTATATTTGTTAGATTTACTTAGAATTCATCCAAATTAGATATAAATGATAAATATATATATATAATTTAGATAAAATTCAAATAAAATTTAGAATTTCATATAAAATTTAGAGAAAAAGATATGAAATTTAGATAATTCTGAACGGAACAATAAATATGAAATTTAGATAAATTAGATATGAAATTAAATTATTTAGAAATTGAAATAAAAATAAATTTTAGATATTAAATTATATAATTGATGTTTCATATAAAAATAGATAATTTACATAAAATTCAAATGAAATTTAGAATTTCATATAAAATTTAGAGAAATAGATTAATGAAATTAGAACGGAATCAAATAACGTCTATAATAAATTACAAAACAATAATTTTAGGCATTACGAGACGCCTTGGGAGGATCTGAGGGGATGACACATCCGGCTCCGATAGTTGATCGACACGATGCGCCTAGAAGGCACATCTCAGCGACAGTGCGGCGTCGCGTGGTGCAGATGAGGGCGGACTTATTAGCAGCAGATTCGCCGGTTCCAGCTTCTGGTCCGACCGAGGATGCGAGGATGGAGGACGCATACGTCACATCTGGTGACGATATGCCAGTTGATGAGGCGCCCTGTCAGGTGTCAGAGGAGGACGAGGACCTGCTGGGAGAGTACATGGTTTCCTTTGACCCGATTTTGCCGGATGAGACCGACCCTCCACCTCCTTGTTTTGTCCCATCCCCCGTTTCCTCCCTGGTCCCGTCTGGTCCTGCTGCCCCCTCCCTCATTCCTTCCCCTGCACCAGCTCCAACTCTAGCTCTAGCTCCAGCTCCAGCTCATGGCCCCGTTCTAGGGCAGTCTTCTTGGATGCCTGGAGGGCCGCGCATCCCTATCCTCCTTTGCAGCTACAGCACACATATCGCGAGAGCGATTTTTGACTTGACTCCTTTGGCCCCTCATCCCCCTCGTGCCCCCACCCTTCCTAGACAGCAGCGACGACGCATGAGAGCTAGAGGACAGGACGATCCAGAGGTTGCGCCAGAGGAGGCTGCAGATGTTGTTCAGGCTCCCCGTGTTTCGGGTCGTCAGTTGCGCCAGCAGACTCAGGATTTGGTGCGTTTGTTGTTATCCCATATTTGTCTTGTATAAAAAATGTTGTTAATTTCGTAGCTAATATTAATTATCGAAATGCAGACCCATAAGGTCTTGAGGGTTCACTTTCACGTCGGCATGGTCACTGAGCTAGATCAGTTCATCAGACCCGAGGCAGAGTCATGGTTTCGGCTAGCGGAGCGTAGTGGCCTCACACATCTCCGTGTTCTTGGTACCGAGGCAGTTGATCGCGTCTTGGTCTCTGCTTTTGTGGAGAGATGGCACCCTGAGACGTCATCGTTCCATTTTCCTTGGGGCGAGATGACGATTACGCTACACGACGTTTATGAGATACTCAGGGTGCCCATTGACAGGAGGAGTTGTACAGCACCAGGTGTGACGGATCTAGAGCTTAGACGGAGGATTGCGCTGGACCTTTTTGGGTTTGACGATAGTTCTCAGGTGGATAGGTGGTACTCTACTGGCGGTATCCCTATCAAGAGGTTGCATGACGATTTGACGTGCATGATGGGTTGCGAGCAGAGGGACCAGAGCATCTTGGCTTCACTTTATCTGTTCTTGATGCTCGGCTCCACAGTGTTGGTCGATAAGTCTACCTGTCAGATCAAGCACAAGTGGTTGGCACTGCTGTTCGATCACGAGGCCACAGGCCGATATGCATGGGGGGCAGGCATTCTGGCGTTCTTGTACCGGAACTTAGGACAGGCGTCCAGACGAGAGGCGCATGGCATTGCCAGTTGTGGCATACTTTTAAGGGTAAGAAAAAAAATTGAATAAATTTTAATTAATTTTATACGTTAAAATTATTTATTTTCTAATCTTCTACTCCGTTCGATCTTCTTATATAGTCCTGGATATGGGCGTACTTTCCTCATTTCCGTGGACATTATGTCACGGACCCAGCTGTCATGGTCGACGATGCTTCTGCCATCAGAGACGGCCAAGAGGTCCCACATAGCAAGGATCCTGGGCGTTTGATGTGTATGCGCCAGTTGCTCGACAGCATTAGATATGAGGAGGTATTGTCTTCCGTTATATTAATATTTTAATTTATAATATGTACTTCATGCTAAATATTTTATAATATGTTATCAATTTTATTTGTTACAGGTACAGTGGTTCCCGTTTCCTAGAGTATCATTCGACCGACCAGAGTACGCTCCTTCCTTGTTTAGAGGGATCATTCAGATCATGGATATTCAGGAGCCGTACATGCCGGACCGTTGCCTTCGTCAGTTTGGGCATGTACAGGGGATCCCGATCTTACCTCCAGAGCCGATGACAATGATCCGCCAGAACGACCTCAAATATTACGACGTCACATTCGACGCTCATCTGTTGGGGGCATGGGATGAGGATCCGAGGCCTTTGATCCAGATTGAGGCTCCACCAGTCACGCGTTATTGGGACGTGACAGATGACTATCTGGACTGGTTGGACGAGTATTCACATGTGCTGGTGGATCCCAGATCCAGCAGACATGATCGTCCTCAGGGCCCTGTCCATCTCACACCATCGGTGGACACTCTTGCGGTATGTTTAATTCGTTTAATTCAATTAATGTCATTTATTAATTTGTCATATTTAAATTCTAATGGGTATTTACCAATACAGCGGAACCAGTTGGTTGCTGGTGAGATCCGTGCCTATTTGTAGAGGCGGAGGCATAGGGACCTTATCCCCGTTCAGGAGGTTGACGAGATAATGAGTCGGCTATTGCATATGTTGACTGATGAGACTCCTCCGATGGCCCCCCTTCCACCTCGTGCATCACAGATATTTTCGGATTCTATACACGAGCCCGGGGAGGGTAGTGGGAGTCAGCCTGGTGGAGATTAGTGATGTTATGTGTTTTTTTATATACTTTTGGGATTTTATAAACTTTTTGGACTTGTGTTTTGTATTTTGTGTTACGTATATATATTTTTAAAGGACTACGCCAGAAATATGCCAAAAAAACGCGAAATAGACCCAAAAAAGCCTAATGGGCCCAACTAGGCACAATAGTATCAAAAAACGCCCAATGGGCCCAACTAGGCCCAATAGGATCAAAAAATGCCTAATGGGCCCAATAGGATCAAAAAAGGCCTAATGGGCCCAACTAGGCCCAAAAAATGCATAATGGGCCCAATAAGATCAAAAAACTATTAATGGGCCCAACTAGGCTCATTAGGATCAAAAAACACATAATGGGCCCACTAACTTATAATACGAGTGATACATTAGTAAAATATTATAATAATATAGTATTATAACCTATATGTACAACTTCTTCATACTTTATGCTATATCGTTAGTATGAAGTTCATGTTATAGCTTCATAACACTTACTCTCATCACATTATAACTTCATAAAACTTTGTCTCGGCCCATTAACTTATAATACGAGTGATACATTAGTAAAATATTATAATAATATAGTATTATAACCTATACGTACAACTTTTTCATACTTCATGCTATATCGTTAATATGAAGTTCATGTTATAGCTTCATAACACTTACTCTCATCACATTATAACTTCATAAAACTTTGTCTGGGCCCATTAACTTATAATACGAGTGATACATTAGTAAAATATTATAATAATATAGTATTATAACCTATACGTATAACTTCTTCATACTTCATGCTATATCTTTAGTATGAAGTTCATGTTAGTATATAGTGCAAGTATTGCTTGCTTAGGAATTTAGTACAATACATTAGTATAAACCATGACTAATGAATACTTCATAAGTATAAAGTATAAAAATCATAAAATAACAATTAACATTATCATATAATTAGTTATATCAAGCAAATCCTTAAAGTTTATATTATAACTTCGTAATAATTATTCTTATCACATTACTATATAAGACATTTATTAACTATATGATAAGATAATGTTAATTCATTCAATATGAATTTTATACTTTATACTTGGAAAGTATATAAAAAAGCATAAAATAGCATTTAACATTATCATATAGTTTGTTATGATTTTTATGTCTTAAATCACGAAACAATTATGACAACACTATGCGTTATCCCTAAACGCACACATAGCCATTGGGCTCCTAAGAGGCCCAAACAGTGTTGGGCCCAAATTCAAGCCCAGCCATTGGTGCGTTAAGACTAAACGCATCAACGGTCATATTCATAACGGCCAATATTCGATCGTTGTTTGTGCGTTTAGACTAAACGCACCAACGGTCGAATTTTATACCGGTCGAATTTCCCTCATCCCTATATATACCCATGTCAATTTCCGTTCTCTTCCACATCCAAACACAACAATCACCTCACCTATTAAGAAGCTAATTGTCAACGGTCATTTTTCGGCATTCACGAGCTCCGGATCCGCCTTGCACAGCATTATTAAACTTTCCGGTAACATTTGTCATCTTTTTTTTGGTCATCATTTCTTGGCTTTAGTTTTTGCAAGAGTTTATATATTTTGATACAATAATTCGTATTCCATATCAGAGGATGGCTTCATCGTCCAACAGTGCATTGCCTCCGGTTACAATGTGCGAATGGAATTTCCCGGTCGTGTTGTACACTTGCGACAAGCCCAATCACTATAAACGAAGGTATCTCGCATGCAAGGATTACGTCCCAACGGAGCGGTATGAAGATATGAGAGGGTGTCGTACCTTTAAGTGACTCGATCCACCGTATGACGACAATGCTGCCAAGATTATCAGAGATTTGGTGAAGGAAAGAAATAAGCTTCAGGAACTGTGCGATACCCTTTCCGATAAATGTTGGAAGTTAAAGAGACAGATATATTATCGGGGTATTGATATAACGAAATAAGTTATAACTATGTTTTTTATTAGATATGTCTTCAAATTGTATGAATAATGTTATTATTACAGCATGTATAAATTCCAATGTTATGATTGCATAAGTTTAATGTCTTTTTGATTACGAATGATTTACTCTGAAACCCACCAAAGCAAAAATAATGAGCAAATAACCAAAAGAGACTCACATCAAATTTCCCATTTTATATTGTATTACAATTCACTATGTGGATCTAATACGCCACATAATCTGGATTCTTGTCGGCTGACATGCGGCATTCCCTAAACTCTTGCAATTTCGAAACATACAGTGTTTCCCACCATCGGATGTTCGGATCACAATGTCTTTGCCACACATCCGTAATGGGTGGTAATGGAGAGTCGTTAATGACCTTCACCTATAGGAATACAAAAAAAACGCAATTAGCATACACAATATTGCAAATGAAACATCTAAGTACAAGTAGAGATACGTTACCGGTATCCAGTGGTTGTGATCCCTTACGTGTGCTATCCCCACAAAATTTATGGGAGGTGCGAAGCTTGGTCTAGACGCCCGTATTGGTAAGCACAATGAAGGGTGCTCAGATATGACGATGATAGCAACGTTATACACCGTGGCAAACACTAAACCCATGAATGGCATGTCAAGCCAATAATTCGGGCCACAAGGAGTATTAAGATAGTTAATTTGAACCATTAAATCGTCCCATGACCCTGGTCTTGCATAAGCTTGTATCGGCTCCCACGTTTGTCGGTTGACACGCAACTCCATTGCCATCGCGCTACGGATCAAGGGATATTGACCATGACTCATCCCCATAAGCATAGCCAAAGACCGATAGCCACAGTGTCTGTCTGAACGTACATCCATAGCACCGTTAATGTACCCAAACCAGAAGTAATTGATATTCCGAACCCCAAAGTCCACCCCAAAATGAATCATGGGTTCTTCGGGCCATTCCGACTGACAAACTCCTACATGGTCGTCCTCAAATTGTGATTCTTCTGGTTGCGGTTGGGATTGCATGTCCTCAGCGTCTAGCACCACGAAACTTGCTTGCTTTCTGGGACGGCCTGACCCTTTCATCTTCTCCTTTGCCTTTCCCTGTGCCTTTGCCTTCTCAGACTTCAGTAAGTCTTCTCTTACGTGCTCATGCAGGCTCTTTTCCCTACTCGGCGACCCCTTTGCCTTGTTCTTCGCACCACTTGGCATTCCCTTTCTACAGATGTTCGTTGGCTCCATAAACGTACTCTGTTCCGGATGCTCCAAGGCCATGTACAACTCACTCAGTTGCCATAACATGGCTTGGGTCAAAGTACGTCTTTACACTCTCGACCACATCTCACGCAATCTCAACTCTGGAATGGAAATAGATACACTGTCATCAGCAAGCACAGATGTTGTTGGATCCTCTTCCCAATGCAAGTCCTTCCAGAAGTCGTGAATGTCGTCTGGAGTGAGAGTCGTCCTTATAATGATGGCTTTTGCAATATCGTGGACGCACGGCAACCCAAGGCAATCTCTCACCCAATGATCATCGCATACTTCTGAATACTCATCCTTCACTAGTTGATCATACATGGCCAACAACAAATCAAAACACCTATCTGACACTCTGCAAAACAGCCTTGAAAAGACCATTCGGGCAAGCTCCGGAAACCCTGGATCGTTGAACTCCATTGGACGTGTAGACAGCGACTTGTTCATGGTCGCTTTAATCGTGTCTATTTGAAGAATGATTGCATGGTGGATCCTTACGATCACTCTGTTAAAGCCGCCTCTGCTAGACCCTACAATATCTTTCAATACACGATGCATCCCCTCAACCCTATCAAAACAATAATATTTTTCCTTAGTACAACATTCATACCAAATAGTAAACTCTTTTAATTACACAATGTTCAAAAGATACATGTTTGAAGTTCGTGTGAAGAAGTGAAGGGTGTCATCCGTCCAGGCTCTTACTATACTTTCCTTGTAAGGAGTCAGCCATTCCCTCTCGACGTATCCAACAAGGCCGCTCTTCCACGACTTTCTCAATGCTCTGAGCCTCTCCTCGTACCTTTCCTCCGTGGTCGAGCAAAATAGTCCCCAACACTGGTTTGTAAACATATCGACCTTGGCACTATCTTTTATAACCTTGTCCGCATGTGCCTTGATGTTGTTTCTAATATGGACCCAACACAAGAGCTGTCTAACCGAGGCGTCTTTGAATACTATCTTAATAGATTTGATGAGAGCCTTTTCACAATCGGTCATTATAGCATTGGGCATAACTCCTAACTGCTGAAACAAGTTTCGAAGGGCACTCACTATCCACTGGTAATGGAAAAACTTCTCTGCTCGGGTGAATGCGTACGCAATGTTGAACGTCTTGTGAGTGCAGGTAAAACCAACAATCTCCACCAAAGGCATATCATACCTATTCATACACAAAACAAAAAAACGTATTAATACTTGTCAATATAACTAATTAAACCCTAGCACATAAAAAAAAACTAACTATTATTAAAATGTTTTACATACCTATTTGTCTTGTATGTGGCGTCAATGATCACCACGTGTGGGAACTTATTCAACAAGCGTAGCGACTCCGGATGAGCAAAAAACGGGATCTCCACCTCTTGCCCTTTCTTCACATCCCTAAGAGGATAAAAAAGATACTCGTTCTCTTTCAGAAATTGAAGGGACCACTGGGTAACCGTCAATTCCCCACGATCCTCGTACTGGAGCTTTTGCAAAAAGTTTGCAACCTGCTTCATTGATGTCACATTTCCCGAAAAAGTGTTTCCTCAAGTCCGAAACAATCTCTTTCGGAGTCTTCCGACCATCACCCTATCTCCTAGCCATCACCTCCTCCTCTTGGGTCATTCGACCCATGAATGCATTCCCATGAAAACTAGCATAAAGCTTGTGGTTGTGGGTGCCATGTATAACATCCAAGACCCATTTTTCAGTAAGGGATCCTGTCTTGTTTTTCAAACGGCACCCGTATAGCTCGAATCTACAACTACACTTCTTCGATCTACGTTTTCGAATCCTCTGAACCGACAACTCTGGATTTTCTACATTAACTTTAGGCCTCCCAGATCTCGGCTCACCATATCTATCGCATGCCAAACTAACTACGTACGGATTTGAGGTACGTTTCACCAAAACTATCATCAACTCTTTTGTTGTAGCTCTAGCACATTCAACCATTTCATTCATACTCCCCCACTCTACGCCAGTACGAAAATAATCTCTATAATCTTCCCCCTATAATTAATTGTTATTTACGAATTATTATACTATCTACAATTATAACAAACTAAAAATACAACAAATTTGCAAAGACATTAATAATTCATAACACAATCCAGGAATTTTATGCGCAACTAGGGAAACTACTACTTCATACCTAATATCATATTAATGGCTAACATTCATAATAATTACTTCATACAAAATTAATTATATTCGATATTTATCGTATGTCAGTCGAAATTAATTGTTATATTTCATTATAACTACTTCATACAAAACTAGGACATGATTCATTACTCAAATGAAAATTAAGTCAACACTAACCGTGAATAAATTGCCGCTCGAATCGCAATCGTCTCCTTCGTCTTCGGAACCCGACATCCAAGAGTCGTTCGCTTCGTCTGCTTCTTCATCTTCTTGTGCTTGTACCCAATTGCATTCCTCACTTTCATGATTAGAATAGTTCATGTTGAATGTTGTGATTTGGTGTGCAAGAGAAATGCAAATGAAAGTGTGTGTATATATAGGCTGAAATCGGGGCTTAAAAAAATGGACCATTTGGTGCGTTATGTCTTAACGCACCCAACGGTCGGATTTTTCCTGTTCATAGCCGTTGGAGTTTGAAAGGCTAAACTTGTACGTTATGCCATAACGCACATGAACAATATCGTACATTAACCCTAAACACACCAGGTCTGGACATTTTCCACTATTTGTGCTAGTTTTGTCCCTTGTACGTTAAACCTAAACGCATCAACCTGTACGTTAAGTCTAAACGCACAAAACAATGTGCATTTAGATAATAAAATGTGTGTATATAAACAGACCCTTTTTTTATATGCTACATGCAGCGTGTAAAATCGGATTTTTTCCGGGTAATTTTTACAGGCTACTTAACCGCGTATAACCGGGTTTAAAAAAACGCTAGTGATTTTCGCGTCTCAAATATCAAACGCGTTCAAGTTCAAATTAGTATGTGAGTAAATGATTGTATCATGATCAAAGAGTAATGATTGTATCATGATCAAAGAAATAGATGTTTTCTTCACATATGGAAATATGGCTTACATTTGCCCTCATCCACCAAGACCAAATCAGACAACTAAACTGCTTAAACCAGCCGTTTTCTTCAGCCCATGATTCTCCATGGCATCCCTAATCTCATCTGAGCATCTCCATTTCCCAGAAGCAGCATACACGTTAGATAACTGTAAATACCCACCTTCATCCTCTGGATCCAACTTCAAGACTTCTCTTGAAGCCAATTCAGCAATCTCAGTGTCATCTGGAGCTTTACAAGCACTCAACAGTGACCCCCAGATCGACCCGCCAGCCTCCATTGGCATCCTCTTGATCACTTGAACCGCGTCCTTCACCTTCCCAGACCGAGAAAGGAGGTCCACAACACACCCAAAGTGCTCTCTTTCGGGTTGAATCCCATACTTCTCAACCATGCTGTTGAATATACTCAGCCCTTCATCCACATGGCCACTATGGCTACAAGCACTAAGAACAGCAACTAAAGTCACATTGTTCGGCGTCACATGTTTATGCATCTTGGAGAACAGTTCCAAAGCTTTGCTTGCGTGGCCATGGAAAGCAAAGCCAGTGATCATGGTTGTCCACAGAGCAACATCTCTGTCTGATTCAGCAACTCCTTGGAAAACATTAAATGCACTTTTGATGTTGCCACATTTGCTGTACATGTCTATCAGAGCAGATCCCAGGAAAGAGCTGCACTTGATCTGTTTCCTGAACGCGAATCCATGAATACTTTTTCCGTGATCTAGGGCTCCAAGTTCTGTGACAGCAGAGACTAAGTTCAGTAGTGTTACATCATCAGGTTCAACATTCTCAGATTGCATCCTGTCAAATAAGCTTCTTAACGTCACTAAATCGCCCTTCCGTGCATACTCTGAGATGATTGAGTTCCATGAGACGGTATCTCTGATGGGCATCTCATCAAGGAAGGCATGTGCAAGGTCCAATTTACCAGACCTTGCATAACCACTGATCATGGTATTCCATGAAAAGGCATCTTTGGATTCCATTGAGCGAAAAATGGTGAGAGCAAGATCTAGCTCGTTGCATCTCACATACATATCCAAAAGGGCATTTCTCAGTATCAAATTAGAAGCTAGGAAAGACCTCCTTTTCACCCATCCATGAATGGACTTCCCCATGTGTACAAGTCCCAATTGCCCACAGCACATGAGGATACCTAACATTGTAAACCCATCAGGTGCAATCCCAGCATTCGCCATTTTATGGAAAAATTCAATTGCTTTTGACCCGCACCCCAATTTTGCATGTTCGACAATCATGATGTTGAAAGTGACGACATCTGGTGTAGGCATTTGATCAAACACCTTTTGAGCATAGCTAGTTTGCCCATTTGCAAGGTACATCTTGATCAAAGAGTTTTGCAGATAACCATAGGAACATATACCCAAAACAACGGCATGACAGTGGATTCTTTTACCATCCAACAACTGGTTCTTTGACGCCCGGAGAAGGTAAAGCAAAGTGTTCTTATCAGGGCAAACAGATGATTGAAGCATGGAGCTATACAGACCAAAAGACTGGTTCTTCCAGGGAGAGAGAGCAGAAATCAATGTGTTGTATATGTAGAGATTGGGTTCGGCACTAAAATGGTGGAAGAGTTTTAGGGCTAAGTCCAGGTTTTCAGGGTGGGCGATGGCAGAGAAGTAAAGGAGCCTGCTCATGGGGAATGTCTGAGAAACTAGATCTTTTCTTATCGTTTGAGATAAGATTTGTTTGAAATGATCTCTGGTTTGGCATTTGGTCTCGAGGATTACGAGAGTTGGGTGATTAAGGGCGAGAGATTTGATCGGATCCCAAGCTTTGTTATGGCAGCTTCTTGTTGCAGAGCTTAGAAATCTGATTCTACGAATGCAATGGAACATTGGATTTGAAGAACTATGTATTTTGCTTCAGAAGAACGTCGTTCTAATGGAAGAAACTTGCCCGCCTGTTTCGTCAAAAATATTATTGAACCTCCATTTTACTCCAAATCATTTGGTTCATGTAATACTTTACTCCTGGACATGTAGGCAAAATGGATAAGATTTGATTTCAATCTGTATTTTGGAGTGTTTTTGATACTCAAATGGAATCAGAGATTTGAAGTATCAAGCTTTTGTAATGTAAGAATATTTCATTCAAGTTGAATCACGTTTCATCAGCACCAATCTAAGTACAAAGTGAACCACAGTAAGCGACAAGATACTCAAACTAAGGGACTACAATACCTTCACAATAAGATACTCTACCTACAATGGAAGGTAAACAAGAAAATCAGCTAAACCCAGAAGAAGATTATAGTGTTCTCATTGTTTCCTCCATTATAGCTTCTCCTAATCTTCCTGATGTAGCACCCTTGTCTCTGTGAAAAAAAATTGCAACTTGATCAAGGAAGAGTTGATGTCTCATCTGATCCAATTGCTGCCGCTCCTTTTCCAACTGCAATTCCATCTCCTCGTAGTGATCAATCTTATCTTCAAACTCTTCCATCTGCCAACAAGCCAAGTTTACACACACAAGCTTTAACCTCTGGCACACCCATCCACACATATTACGACAAGCTCGCATTTCATTTTCATTTTCATTTTAAATAAAGCAAACCTGGACTTGAGTAATGCTAGATATGACATCCTCCACACAATCTTGTTCTCCGTTGAGCAGAATTTCTGATTTAACTTCTTCCGCGTCAACAGCATGCAATGTCAATGCATCATCACCAGTTTCTGTAACAGAGAATAATTTAGAATCATTTTCTTCATCCCCCCCCAAAAAAATAAAAAAGAATCATTTGCAAGAACTGTTAGTTCACAATGTGCAAACAAACAATCAGGAAGGCTTACTGTGTCCAGGTGCATAAACTGATCGAGACAGAGGAACAGCTTCACCTGTTCCCTTATCAGTATCATGCAAGGCTGATACTGCAGCTTGAGCTGCAGCTTCAGCAACCTCTGCTCCAGCCAATGCTGACAAAAAAGCAGCCTGAAAATAGAAATAAGATAAGCAATCTTCAATGTACATAATATAAATGATTTATAACACAAACCAACACTCTACATAATCCTGCTAATTCCCAATGGGTCCCAACTCCCAACACACTTCAGAGGGTGATTCCCTGCACACTAGTGATATTAATACTGCCGAACTCTGGGACACTGATGGCTAGGAAGAGACTCGATTCGAAAGTAGTGATTCCTACTGGGTCGAGAAGACGGAGCTGACATGCAATACAACAGTGGGTCAGCAGAGGGTTGGCAAGATCGAGCTTCCATCTTGACAACCAGTTGGGACAAAGTGAGCTTCACTGGAGGGACCAAACAGATCCCCTAAGTGGATTGTACTGGAGAGGTTGATGGACACTGTCCAGAGTCAGGGTATTGTACCATGTATCCTAGCTGAGCTGAAAAAAGAGAATGGCCAACTTTCACCATTACAAAGCTGGGAAGATTAAAAATACCAGCAAACGAGTAATGATGCCAAAGTTGGAGGTTTATAAGTAAAGGAAGCTCCAGTGATCCCAAGAAGGGCCTAACGGTCATTGAGGATGACAGGTGTATTGGATGAACCAGCTGAAGGCAATGCAAAGTCCCGTGAAGATACTATGCGCATGAGGTCTAGTAGTGCTAGGGACAGATGAGGCAGAATAAGGCCAATAGTACCAGGCCTGATGTTCCCCTTTTTTTCTTAATCCAGCAATGACATTCACTGGCTTAAAAATAATTTAGAGTCAAGGGCTTAACAAGAAGCCTCAAGCCTCCAAGGTTTCATCATTTCTTCACCCACATTCTCCTGCAGCCCATTCTGTATAACTGAATATAGGAGAGAAAATACCTGAGCCATGATTGGGTTGCTTGCATCAGCCAGAGGTGTAAGGCGAACCTTCTTAGCTGAAGACTCCATGATTGATTCAGTATCTTTATGGTCTCTCATTTCTAAATTATTATCTTCATCTTCAACTTTAGAAGGGTCATATTGCTCTCCGAAAGGAAGCTTGATAAAACGGGCAACACATTCTTTATCAGTCCTACCACCACCAACATGTTCTGCAACACGCTTCCAACTGTCACCATAATGCATAACTGCTTCCAAAAGTTGCAATGTTTCTTTATCAGTCCAGTTAGTCTTGACATTTTCAGTGATTTCAACCCGTCTGAATTCGTTAGGATTAAGACCAACACGATAATTCCCACGAACATAGCACCTTGCACATAGAACCAAGTCATACTGGAAAAAAAGAAACGACACAATGAGCGAGAGAGCTAAAGCTTGATAAATCTAAAAAAATGCTATCATATTCCTGTTCTGACTATGACAAGTTTTGGGGGTAAATTGCATCTTCGGTCATGAACTTTGGGATCCCTCTCAAATCATCCCTGACCTCAATACGTTCTAAAAGTTGAATGTTTGGAGCATAAAGTTGAATGTTTTAGTAAAAAATAAAGATTAGTGATCATAATGAGACGTATTGTTATGACTTAAGATCAGCATCAAGGGTCTCCTACAGGTTAAGAAACAAACATACAATTACAATCTACCATTGATCCCAACAATTACACATAGATAATCAATTGAAGAAAAGAATTGTGCTATATTTCCCAAAGTTTGAGCCTTTGGACAACATAAAGGCCATATTTATCATGATACCAAACATACCAGTTATCCCAAGTTTTTTTATTATGCACTGCTTTTGTAGCTATAGGCAATTAACGAAACAAAAAAGTGAGGAAGAGGAAGAAGAGAAAGTACCCTGTCAGAAACAAAACAAGCAATGCTAAATGGTGAGGAAGAGGAAGAAGAGAAAGTACCCTGTCAGAAACAAAACAAGCAATGCTACATGGTGACTTGCAGCCACTGCATACTTTCTTTCCCCTCTCAGAAGATGCAGGTTCGGCTGAATCAGTAGACTTGGAGGAGGCGATGTCTTTGTTCTCGTCCAATCGAGTAACTAGGGTTTGTTGTAGTTGTTTGGTAGAAGGGGAGAAATTGATTAGACCCCAAGTGTCGAGAAAATCGAAGACTCTTCTAATGGAAACCACATCTCCTACCAGAGTCCTCCGCACTTCCGTGAAAGTGATTTTTGTCGCGGGATTCGCTCTGAATTTTTTGACAATGGAATTCCGAAGGTATTTGTAAAAGCTAGGGTTCTTGAAGGTAGATGTACCATCGAAGAACTCCGGCATTGATCGAATCTCGCAATCATGTACGTTGTTCCAGTCGAACCACTCTGCGAAAACAACAGCAAGCAACAATATCTTTAACAAATCTTCCTATTTGAATTTGAATTTAGAAAGGAAAAAAAATGAAGCAAAAAATAAGTAACTAACTGGAGTAGCTTGGGACGATGACAAAGTCTGATTCTGGAAGCTTCTTCGGCGGAAGAGAAGAAGCATCTGAATCGGGAGGTTGCTGCACTCCGACGACAGCAACGCCGTCGCCTCCTACCGGCGGTGGATTCGGGGCTTTGGTTTCTTGGACCACTGCGTCCGTCGCCATGGCCTTTTCCCGTCGGATTTTGATTTGGGTTTCCTATACAAAAACACACTCGCGTACTCGCGCTCTGGAGTACTAGTTTAATGGCACGAGCCGATTTAAGTATACGAATAATCCATTTTGAACGTGGAAAATTAAGTTACTAGAAATTTAGCTAATTTTTAGGTATTATAAATTGTTGAAAATTGTAAAATTATATTTTGTTTAAAATTATTATTTTTATATTAATATAGAAAGTAATAATATTTTTATTTAAAAATATAGAAAGTAGATCTTATTTACCTCTTCAAGGTAAGTGTAATTTCTTTGATTTGGAGGAATTGCAACTTCCCTAGGAAGTAAATTCTCACGTTTTACTTTTGAATCAAACACGGGAAATAAATGTATTTTCTTGGAAAGTTCAACTTTCTGAGAAGTGTAGAGCGAACCAAACGAGGGCTTTGTATATAAATTAAAGACTATATGATTATAAAAGATAAGATATACAGTAAATTAGAATATATTGACATGTAATTATATTAGCTTTTTTTAAATATATACATACTAATAGAAAGAAAGTAATTGAATTTATATATATAAACATTATAAAAAAATTACTGTAAAAATTACGATTGTACATGTTATTTAATCAATTCTCAAGAACATTTTATTTTTCTATATTTAGAGTGAAATAGTATCCGAGATTGAAGTTATGAATTGAAATATACTATTTTTTAATTTAATAGATTAGTACGATGTTATTTATCAATCTTCCAACAATATGGTACTCATGATATGTTTAGATTTATACTAGTGTATGGCACGGGTTTTTATGTCATATATATTAAATCAAAAATATTAATAATTATTAAAAAATAGATCTAGATGATATTGATATTAAAATCAATTTCGGATCAGTAATTTCGTATCTCAATCATCCATATAATTGAGAAATTTTGGATTTGTATATAATTAGAAATTTTGGGATTTGTATAAAATTAGGAAATTTGGGATTTGTATATAATTAGGAAATTTGGGATTTGTATATAATTAGAAAATTTTGGATTTGTAATCTTTGTGCTTGAATTGTATTTAAATTAGAGAAAAATAAGTGAAAGGTTTAGGATAATAATCTTTAATTTATAATTAGATTTATTTAAAAAAAATTGAAATAATCATAAAATAACATGATGTGGTTTTAATGAGGGAGTGCCATGTGGCGGTTTTAATGAGGGGGTGTCATGTAGTGTAATTATGTTCTAGTTTAGTAGATATATAGTATATTAAGAAATTTTGGATTTTTATATAATTAGGAAATTTTGGATTTGTAATCTTTGTGATTAACTTGTAATCTTTGTGCTTGATTTGTATTTAAATTATGAAAAAATGAGTGATAAGTTTAGGATAATAATATTTGATTTATAATTAGATTTATTTTAAAATAATGGAAAAAATAGAAAATGACACGTGACGGTTTGAATGATGGAATGTCATGTGGTGGTTTTAATGAGGGGGTGTCATGTGACGTAATTAGATTATAATTTAGTAGATTATCTCAAATACGTAGATTACTTAAATATATCATAATCGGATAACAAATACTCGATCAAGAATATCAATAAATAAAAGTAATTGTTACTGTGTTTAGAGAATTGGATATCACCATATCCAAGTCTAGTGATCCAACTACTTTGTTTAGAGAATATCAAAAAAATAAAATTAATTGTTACGATTTAGTCCACCTCTTTATCAAGAATCTAATTTTATTTTGAAATTAAATAAGCTCAAAGCAAACTTGAACAAATTCTTATTTATAAATAAAATTAAAATCACGTAGAGTTACAATATTTTGATAATATAACTAATATATATTAATAATGTTTTAAGATTATTTGTAAAAATAAATATATTTATTACCCCCAAATTAAATCGTTAAATTATATATGAAATAGATAAATTTTTATATGAAAAGACTAAATGCTAAAACTTAGAATCTGATTCATGTCCAACAATATGATGAATTGAATATGGTGACGATACGTAGGCGAATTGAACGTGGAGACGTCACGTAAGATTTATGTCTTCCCTTTAGTATATATTTAGATATAGATAGATTTGTTTTTTCATTTACCGATAACATATATGATTATAACTACTCAACAAAAGAATCGGCCTAGTGATAACACTAAATATAGAGGTAGATATTATATATGTTTCATTTACAAAAAAACGACTTATAATTTATATACATATCAGGCTTGCCTTGACACCAATTTTAAACATACATATAACTTTACTAATTCTAAACTGCAATCAACGTGTATATATATATATGTGAATGCTAATTGTATGTGTTTATATTGATATTAATACAAAGTTATAACAACCTCTTTAATATGAATATTATTTCAATGTGTATCGTCACCTTATTTATGTTAATCTCATAATGGTTCATTTAAATATTTTGGATTTGCAAACAAAAAAAAGATTTGATATTAAGATATGATGTATAACTAATAAAAATTTTAAGAAATGGGTTGATACAATTTAATCGGGGTTGTATGTTGAATAAAATGGGTTGATACAATTTAAAAAATCCATAATTAATTATTAATTATTTTATTATATGTTTGTTAGAGGTTGTTAAGATAATTTGTTTAGATATTTGGTGATAAATTAAAATTAAGTTAGCTAAATTATAGAAGCATAAAAGATTAAAAAAAGAAAAGTTATCATAAAGTGACACGTAAGATTTGTGGGGCCAGAATCGTTCTAAGAGTTCAAAAGGGAAGAGCTTTAATATATAGTAATAGATAGATAGATTCTTTTTAAAACTTCTTAAGTTTGTTGATAGAATATTACTTTTGTGAGCTTTTGTTTTTACCTTCTGTAATATTCAATTCAGGTTTTAGACATTGAGACGATATTATTGAAAATAAAATCATATTAATTTACTCATTGTTTTATTATTATGTATATATATATATATGTTGGGCACTTATATTTATTCATAATTATTAATATACTAAATTAACTCAATTGGATAATCAAATAAAACCCAATTGAATTATATTTCAAATAGTATATTGATATTTTCAATTTTTATTCATCATCAATTATTTAAAGTTCATAAATAATTTGTAATTAAATCTTGAAAATGTGAAATCTATCAAGTGAAGATTTTATAGATATATAGATTGATGGTTAAATTTATTTACAATGTTATTTGTCACTTTAAAGTTTGGTTGATTTTGGAAGTAATTAGAATCTATATATTTACATATAAATTTTGATTTGATAAACAATTTTTATTTAAAGTAAAATAAAAAAATAAAAAAAAGAACGAATGAAAAAACGACATATAAATATAGTGGGTCCAGAAACGTTCTAAGAGCTCAAAAAGTGAGAGCTTTAATATATATATATATATAATAGATTACAAAAATAAAGATTAAAATATGGTTTATTGATGATTTGTGATATTTCTTTTACTTAAAAAAATTCAATATGTTTTATTATTAGAAATACACTGCGAGAAAAGATTCAATCTTGTGTGAACCATAGGAGCAAAGATTCAATATGTTTTACAAATAAATTTTTTCAATATGTTGTACAAATACATTTTGCCAAACAAAACCGTAATTAGCTCACAAACTTATAATATAGTTGGTTAACAACCCTTACTACAAGAGTAAAGCAGACAACCTTTTTGGGCTTAAAAAAAATCTGCTCTGAGGAAAATCTTCTCCAAACTTCAAAGATGATACACAGATTTACTACTATCTCTTTCCTATTCAACACACAAGTCTTACAAATATGGTTTAGTTGTGCTTCCAACGTGACTCTGTGTGAATGAAACAAGAAGAATTACAAGAACAGCCAAGTGTACATGGAAAATTTGGCAAATTCACTAGCCCTCCCTGGTAGCTGAGACTTTAGTAGTATCTTCTTGATCTTCGCTCACAGCAGTAGGCTCTGCTTCAGTGGCCTCGTTCAAAGATCCGGGTTCTTTCTTGAGCTCAGACTCGAATTCTTTTGCTGCCTGCAATGTTACGCACGTTAGAGGCACTGTCAATATTGGTATCTAGTCGTTTGCTATGCTAAGAACATATAAAAACAAACAAAGAATTTACAAGTGAAGCAGTTTAAGTTCTTTGCGAATCAGTCATGTAGGTCTATTCTGCAATGCACAACCACAATAGAAAGTGCAAGTGTAGAACCATGAATTCATTCAAGGACTCATCTCCAAGTCAAGGAGGAAAGAGATGATTACATATTTTTAGGAACCCAGATAATTGTCCATTAGAGGACCTCCAGTAACAATGACTGCACATTACAACACGAGTTCTGCAGCAATTTGCCCCAACACTCGGATAAAATAGAATACTTGAAAAGGGAAACACAGAATTACAGATTAAACGAAAGGGATAAGCAAAAAACACTTACCACATGTTTTAATCAGCAATGACCAGTCAAACTTTGCTGAGAGACAGCATTGTAGTGATACTGATATCATCAAAGAAGTATATATATTTCCCACAATTTACTATTTCAGTTGTTTGGTGAAGTATTGAAGGTATGTCTTATCCACAAAACGTTTGCAGAACACAATCAAATGGAGCCTAGATGATGCCAACACGTATAGCTTGCCATATTTATTCATCAGAAATCTCAGTTATACAGACAACAGAAGGTCTTGAGCTCTGAATTTGGATCAAAGACTTACTACTGAAGTTCTAAAACACCATTCCTGAAAAGCCTGTTCTTTCTCAATTAAAAGGTAAGAGAAACAAAGTGTATGAAATCAGTTCTACTTCCATTAACATAATTTCTAGCAATATTACTATTGGCATTCAAATAGCTGATTATTGCTTAATAATTTTAAAATATGGTAGCAGGAAAACAAACAAGTTACACATCAGATAAAATCATGATTCCATTTCTATTAAATTCCCCAAGAAGCACACTCAAAGCCACCAGAAATTCCTCAGAATATACCTAAATACCTTAGCAGAGAGAACTTTCTATATTTCAACCAAAAAAAAGAGAGAACTTTCTATCGCTATTTGAACAAATTAACCCTAATTAAAATCTGAAGCCCAAATAAACCCTAATAGTACAGCATTTCATCTTTTCACTGTAACTATTAACTACTAACCTGCTGAAAGCTCTTGACGGTTTTGCCAATACTCCGGCCAACTTCCGGCAACTTCTTGGGACCAAACACAAGAGCGGCAACGCCAGCAATGACGGCAAGTTCAGGCACCCCGAGTCCAAACAAGCAGGTGCAGGAGAAGCCCTTTCGTCGGCCATTTACGGGTCGGGTTCGGGTCAGAACCAGCCGTGTTGTTTGGGTTCCGGATCTGAAGAATTTGGAGCTGGGGCTGATGAAAGAGGAGCTGGAAGCGGAGAGAGGGGAAGAGGGCGAGAGTTTAGGATTCAAGGGGAGGGAGAGAACCGATGAGATCGCCATGGATTCGGGTTGCAGGTTTTACCCGGTTCGTAGCTCCGAAAAGGATCAGCTACCCGATAACGAGGTTGGCTGTGTTGGTGAAGAACAGATGAAGGGTTGAGGAGTTATTGGATTGCTTTCGGATTATCGTCACCCAGGTTCGTTGTCTTTTTCTTGGTGGATAACTGGATAATTTTACGAAGCGGCTGTATACAAAATGTTTTTCGCTCATTCACACAAACCTCTGTGTAGGAATTCTGAGTACGCAATATTTTTGCCTAGAGGAGGAGTTTTTTTTTCCTATGCAAATATCTTGTATACGTAAAGCTAAAATATGATCGTGGGAGATAGGAGAGTTTAGTTTTTTTTTTTAATTTGGCTGGGCGTATTAGGATTGTTTTTTATGGACGTAATTAAGTGAATAATATATTTTTTAAAATCTGTATTTGACTCTAATAATAGACATTATCAAGTAATGACAATAAATTCGTTTGTTTCATGAGGTTTCAATATACTTTTAATCATGTATATTTCTTCACCAATTCATTTGATATTAAGTGTTTGTTATTATCACGAGGTTTTAATATACTATGGTTGTATCATATAGTTATATTGAAACCTCATGATAATAACAAACAATTAATATCAAACGAATTTGTGAAAAAACGTACATGAATAAAAGTAGATTGAAACTTCATGATATAAACGAATTTATTGTCATGTAACCCTGATTACTCAAAAACGTCTATTATTATAGTCAAATACAGATTTACAAAAAAATGTTCACTTGGTTGTGCCCAGGAAAAAGAAATAAAAAGTTATTATTTTAAAAAAAAAAACTTGCGCAAGAATATTTGCCTTTTCGTACTACAATCTTCTACGCAACAATATTGCGTAGAAGATATAACCATAGTATAACTATAAGATATAACCAAATTGGATATAACTATAAAATATAATCATAGTATATAACTATATGATACAACCATAGTATATAACTTATATATTATGATTATATCTTATAGTTATATCCAATTTGGTTATATAACTATAAGATATATGATATAACCATAGTATATAACTATAGAATATAATTACCAAATTGGATATAACTATAAGGTATAATTATAGTATATAACTATATAATATAACCATAGTATATAACTATATGATATAATCTAGAATATAACCATAGTATATAACTATGGAATATAACCATAAGACATAACCAAATTGGATATAACTATAAGATATAACCATAGTTATATGCAGAGGCAGATCTAGGGGGTCCTGGGGGTTCGGTGACCCCCCTTCCCCTGGATCAAGTCATATATTAACAAAATTAAAAATATATATATATATTAATGTCTTGTACATGTAAACAAAAAGAGTTATTAGCTCAATTGGTTGTGGAACATGAGTTTAACCCAAAAGTTTGGGGTTCAAGTTCTCATCTCCCATCTTTTGTATTGTTTTCTTTTTAGATAAATAACAATTTGTGTCCTTTATTTTCTCTTTTATACAAATATTTGTATTTCCTATTTTTGTCCATCATGATTATGAAATAAATTAAAAAATTTGTAAGGTAATTGAATTAATCTTATTTAAAATTCTCACAATATATATATATATATATATATATATTTATAAGGTAAGAATTCAAGTTTTCAGGACAAACCCCTAAAAACTCGAGAGGCCGAACAACCGGCGAAACCAAACAACAACAACGACAAACAAACAACAAAAACGAAAGCAAAGAAAGGAAAAGCAGACACAAACAAAAATAGTAAACAACTGAAACAGTTAAATTCTCACAATATATTTGATACTAATATTTTTTAGGTAGTTCTCATTACTATTTGTCCAAAAATATTTTCAAAATTGTAAATTAGTTAAAAATATTTTTTCAAAACATAATAATCCACCTAGTATATAAGATTTGTACAAAAAATTATACAAATAGTAATGTGATTAATGCTAAACAATATTATATAATTTTTCATAGACGATTTTGTGACCCCCCTTCGAAGAATTCCTGGATCCGCCACTGGTTATATGTGATTTTCGAGAATAATAATAACAAACAGTTAATATCAAACAAATTGAAAAAGAAATGTACATGAATAAAAGTATATTGAAACCTCATGATACAAATGAATTTATTGCCATGTAACTAGACCTGTCAAAAACTGACCCAACCCGAAAACCCGACCTGACCCGACCCGAAAGGACCCGAACCCGACCCTGACCCGAACGTCACTGGGTCAAGAAGGACCCGAACCCGACTCGACCCGAACGCAAATTCGAGCTCGCGGGTCCCCTTTATTTTATATATTTTATTTCATTTATATTAAATATTTTAATATACTTTATTAAATAATAATAATATAATATTATTTATATTATTATAATTATTTTATTAAAGTTAAAAATCATAATAATAATCATAAAAAAAGGACATGTTCGACCCGCCAGATCAACCCGAACCCGCCCGACCCGAAAATTTTACCAACCCGATCGATCCGAACCCGATTTGATCCGAACCCGACATGACCCGAACCCGACCCAGTTGACAGGTCTACATGTAACCTTGATTACTTAATAACGTCTATTACTAGAGTCAAATGCAGATTTTAAAAAAATATGTTGTTCACTTGGTTGCATCCATAAAAAAAAAAAAATTTGTTTTTCATGCGCTAGGATTTGGCGTACGCAAGATACCTACGTAAGAGCTAAATTTCAAAAAAAAACTCAACTCTCATATCCCCAACAATCAAATTTTAGCTCTATACGCAAGATACCTACGTAGGAAAATTTTCTCCTCTACGCAGGAAACGTAGTGTATATAGTAACTCCCTAATTTTATCTTCCTCATTTGTTAATTTTACTTTTTTGTGATTTTTTTTACTTAGGCTGATGAATTATGCTCCGAATATATGATCGCTGATGAATTATGCTCCAAATATATGATCGGCAACTCAATTTGCAGATAAATATTTTCTTTTTATTTGATCTTCTACTTAAATAAATACAAACTAGTGAGTGGTATCCTACTTAAAGAAAAAACTTCTTACTACTAAAAAAATAGGGTTCTAAAATATTCCAAAAATATTTATATTGAATTTAAAATCTACACGATTGGAATTGGTATCGAATACCAAAATTGATTGATAATTTGTGTAAAAGAAAATGGAATTGGAATGCAATACCAATGCTGATTTATAATTTGTGTAAAAGAAAAATAATGTATAAATTTAAAGATTTCGCCTATATTGTCAAAAAGTATTGTTTGATAATTGAATAATCTATGTTTAATCATAAAGTGATTTTACCTTTCGATAAGATAATATATCATTTAAGTGCTCGTTTGGTTGGAAAATAAATTTTCATGATTTTAAATTATTTAAAAAATGATATCAAATATATGTGTTTGGTTGACCTTTTTGTTTTTGAAAAATATAGATATTTAATTTATGAAATTTGTAATTCCTATAAAATATAGGAAGTGTAATCATCGAGGAAGGGTGAGTAAGATTTTTTCCCCCCATATTTTTCATGATTTAGATTTTAACCAAATATAATTTATCAATTTACATGAATTTAAATTCTCATATTTTGATTTCAGATGAATTAACTTCTTAGGAATTACATTTTCCACGTTCAATCAATCAAACACAGAAGAAAAAAAAAGACAAGAATTTTCTGTAAATATTTGAAATGTGGAGAAAAAGAAAACTTAGAAAAATATAAAATGACAGAGGAATATAGGTTAAGATATAGGTTAAGAATTCTTATTAAATTTTTTAAAAACTTAATATATAATTAAAACTTTTCTATAAATTTTAACACATAAATTAGAAAAGTAGTTTTTAAATGATTTTCTTTTTGATGCTTTTTAAAATGTAAAAGAAGATTCAATTTTTAGAAACTTATTCAAGCATCGAAATTTATGACAACCAAATCAAGCAAATTCACGCCCTGATCAACTATGTTCAGATTGGCTTCAAACGGCCATGTCCTCAATTTCAGAGCGAGCTATTGTATCCCTCCTCAATCACTTCAAAGGGTATTATGACAACCAAATCAAGCAAATTCACGCCCTGATCATCACCGCCGACCTCAAAACTCCTCTTCTTTTGAGTAGACTTATCGAACGCTACTGTGCGATCTCATCTCAATCCGCCGCCGCCACCAGCTATGCTCACCGCATTGTCAACCACCATGACGGCGAAAAGCCTTTTCTGCTCAACACTCTGATCAAATCTAGCCAACCCAGAGACTCGGTTATCCTCTTCTCCGACTGGGTGTCCAAATCATGTATACCCGTTGACGAGCACACTTATATTTTTGCTCTGGGAGCTTGTGCAAGGTCGGGTTCGAAATCGGCGTTGATTGAAGGGAAGCAGATACATGCTCGGGTTTTCAAAGAAGGGCTTATGTTGAATCTTCAGGTGGCGACGACAGGTATCCATTTTTACGCGAGTAGTGGGGACGTGGGTTGTGCGAGGAAGGTATTCGATGAAATGCCTGTGAGAAACGCTGTTTCCTGGAATGCTTTGTTAACTGGGTATTGCTCACAAAGAGACCACTACAATATGGAGAATGCCCGGGAAATTTTGATGCTTTTCAAATCCATGTTGGCTGATGATGAGACTGGGGTTAGACCCACAGATACTACCATGGTCTCTATGCTTTCTGCCGCCTCGAGATTGGGTGTGTTGGAGACTGGAATTTGCATCCATGGATTCATTGAGAAAACTATTCATGACCCTGAAAATGATGTGTTTATAGGCACCGGTTTGGTAGACATGTATTCCAAAAGTGGGTACCTAACAAGTGCTTTGGTAGTGTTCAATAGAATGATGGAGAAGAATGTGATGACTTGGACTGCAATGGCTACAGGACTAGCACTTCATGGAAATGGGCAACAAGCTTTGGAGTTGCTAGATGAGATGAAGTGTAACAACGTGATGCCGAATGTGGTCACTTTCACCAGCTTGTTTTCTGCTTGTTGTCATGCAGGGCTTGTGGAGGAAGGCCTCCAATTATTCCACACCATGGAGAGCAAGTTCGGGATAGCGCCTAATGTTCAGCACTACTGTTGCATTGCAGATCTCCTTGGCCGAGCAGGGCACTTGGAGGAAGCATATGACTTTGTAGTAGGGTTGCCAATTGAGCCTGATCCTGTTTTATGGAGGAGCTTGCTTAGTTCATGTAGGCTGCATGGTGATACCGAAATGGGTGAGAAGGTTGGAAAGGTCCTATTTCACATTCAGCCCTCGTTAACCTTTGACGAATCTGGAGCTACGAGCGAGGACTACGTAGCTCTATCAAATGTCTATGCCATGGCAGGAAAGTGGACCGATGTAGGGAAGGTGAGAAAGAAGATGAGGAAGTTTAAACACGTAAAGCTCAAACCCGGTGTTAGTACTGTGAAGTCTAGTTCTTTTTGAGTTTTCAATGCTTTATGTTTCTAACTTCTGAATAATATTAAGGATGGACAAAATTTCCTTAGTATGACAAGCTAGTTGTTCCAAATTCTAATGGAGAGGTTGCAAACAGTTTTTTTTTTTTTTCCCACACACAGCTTATTAGTATCAAAATTCACATAAAAATGGGGATGATGGAAGTCGAGAGAAGTTGATATATTTTATTTTATTTCATTTGTATAGCATTTGATGCATTGTTGTGTATGAATGGAGAAATTGTTGATCTGTGACTGAAGGTAAGCACAGCCCTGTTGGTATTTAACAAAAATATTCAATACAGCAGTCTCTGTATATGAGCTAAACAAGAACGCATTAAACCAAATAAAATGTTGTCTTCTTGACATTGATAATAGCCATGAAGGATTCATAAATGGAGATTAAATGACAGTCGGTGAATATGACTTGAATTGATCATTTTTCCACATGCATGTAATCTATGGATCTGGGCTACATTGTGATGTGCTCTGATTAATTCCCCCACAGATCCTCTTCTGGAGGTGTTCCAAGCTAGCCACTCTCTGCATTGATGGGGTTCTTCCCATTTTGTTAGCCCCTGCTGCTGGATTTGGAAGCGCGTTTTCAGGAGGAGCAATCTCAAGAGCAGCAGTTTTTTCAACTCTTGGGATAGGATTTGCAGGTGGAGGAGGCGGCGGCTGCTTTGGGTTATGAACTGGAACCATGGAATCAGCTGAATCAGAAGGGCTTCCACTAAAACTTGGAGCTCTCATGGAGGATATATCAGACATTGCTTGCAACAGTGGGCCCATGCCGGTCACTCTTTTGACAGTCTCCTCGGCCATCATCACCTGAAAGTAAGGCGAAACAACTCAGACATCAGAAACTTTCATTCAAAACAAGCTAAGAAGTAAGAATGTGAGTGATGACAGCATAGGCACATGCCTTTGCCCTCAATGTTTCAACGTCGGCTGTTAAGACTCTATTGTCAACGGCTGCTTCGTTGTACTTGTTGCTTATGTTTGTCAGACGCTTCAACAAAGAAGAGTTTTCAACCTTCAGCTGAGAAACCTGTCACAACAACAGCTATTTCAGATATATGATAATGGATGATGATAAGAGCAGAAAATTGTAAGTAGCAAAGAGACCTGTGTCTCAAGTTCAGAGAGATGTGCCTGCTTTCTCCTCCTTGAGCGTCTAGCAGACTCTCTATTTGACAGCATTCTGATGCAACAACAATATAAGAACACAGATGACAATGACGAGTCCTTAGGGTTTGTTTGGATCTGGGAATCCAAACGAACCCTTAGAAGATCAAATAGGAGGACAAAAGGATTCCAACTAGCTTGTTACCTTCTTACACGCTTTACATCACTCGGATCCATACTTCCGGTTGTTTCATTCTCATCTTCAGCTTCGTCATCATCTGATAGCTCCCTTGATGATCCACTCATAGATGGCTTGGCTTGAGCAACAGCTTTCTTGGGCACTGCAGGTAATGAAGGATTTCCGGTTGTTCCTCCAACACCCTTGTGTTTTGATGCTACAATACATTGAACTAGTTTAAAGTTAGACATGAATGGACATTTCAGAAGGAAGCCTTAAACATGATAAAAGAGAGGCGTTTGTACCTTTTCCAGGAGCTTGAGTTACTGAAAGTGAATCAGCTGAACCTTGTGATGTGCTCTCTGTCAACCCACCTGAGCTCTGGCCTATAACATATGGTGCCTATTAACATAAGGAAAAGCTAAAGCTAAGTATAATTGCTTTGGAGCAAAGGAAGACACTCATCATAACTAATTAGGAACAGGTACCAAATTATGTGAATCACCTAAAATCAAACTTCTGACAGATTATGCAAATTTCCATCCACTATCACAATATTGAATAGCAGGCAAAAGATTGATACAGTAGTATAAATAGCAAAACTTAATCCCAATTGGTCACCTGATTATGCTCAGATCAGAACATTGAACAACCTAACAAAACAATACAGCATGATTTGATTCCCTTAGTTAGCCCCAGTAAATCTAACTATCTAAGAACTGCTTTTTCAAGATAATGAACTTGTAAACTACAAGCCAAAGGAAGGGGGGAAACAGAGAGGGAAAAAAAACAGAGCTTTAGTTAAATGCAGAATCAGATATCAGAAAGAAAGGAGAAAAAGATTGAACCTTTTTCGAAGCAACAGCAGCGCAAGCCAAATCGAGACGGCTCTTGAGAAATTCCTGATAATCCTCCGAATTAACTGGAATGTTAAGGGGCGGATCTTTCCGATGGACGGTGCCCTTGATCTGGACGACGTCGTTTTCACCGACCGATTTCGAAGACGAGGTCGTATCGGATAAAGGAGACGCAGCCGCCTCCTCCTGGAGGAACATCTGGAACGCCCACTCGGACGCGCTGCGGTTCATCTTCGGATCCTCCGCCGGCGCCGGCGGCCAGAATTGATCGGAGATTTCGTCCACTGAAAATACCATATCCGTTTCTCAACTGCTTGGAGTTGGTAAATTCGGTTTTCTATTTGAAATTTGGCGATGCGAGAGGAGCACGTGATGATCTGAATAAGAAAACAGACAAGCTGGTGAGATTTTCAGACAGGCAAACGTGTCGATGACTCTTTATGATTTTCCGTTACCAACTTTAACTATTTAATGTATTTTATTTTCGGGAATTATTAATTATTATAATACGGTGAATCCGGTTCTGGTGAGAACCAAATTCTAGGAGAGAACTGAGAACGTACGTATCAGCAACGTTTTCTCCCTCGCGCGCGTGTCTGTTCTCAGTTAACACGGATGTTCACTGTTTTGTTCGTATATGTTCATCGTAGTATACAACGATGTTCACCACTTTACACTAAAAAATATTGAATTTTTTAGTGTTTTTATTCTTTTTTTCCTTTCTAAACTCTCAAATCTTTATAAAAATAATTATTTAATGTTCACTGCATGTTTATATGACGCAATATTAGTAATATTTAATATAAAATCAAGTTTAAAGTAAGTAAAATGTACTTTTTTCTTGTATGTATTTTGTGATGCACATGTAGGCATAGTTGTTCACATGTTTGTATAAAACAAATGATGGACATCAAAAAAATATTCACAGCCCCTCAGTGAGCACAAATGTTCGTTATTTTATTCGTAAATGTTCATCACAATATAGTGAGCATCTAGAATGAAAGTGATGAAAAATTATGGACAAAGTGATGAACAAAAATTTGTTCACAACCCTTCAGTGAACATAGATGTTCACTGTTTTGCTCGTAGATGTTCATCACAATATACTAGTATAAAACATCTGGATTAAAAGTGGTGAACATTTATGGATAAAGTGATGAATATCAAAAATATGTTCACAACGAGTGAAAGCGTTTTTCCAAAAAAAATGCGCTTAATAAAAATTGGGGGAAAATACGGGTAAAATTCGACTGAAACAGTGAACATATTCTATGAAAGTGGTGAACATTTATGAAAAAAGTGATGAACATCGAAAATATGTGCACAACGAGTGAAAAATATTTCCCCCCCAAAACGCGTATAATACGGAAAAACTTCGGTCAAACTTGGGGGGAAATACGGGTAAAATTCGGCTAGAATATTAAACATCTTGTATGAAAGTGATGAACATTTATGAGAACAGCGATGAACATCATAAATATGTTCAAAGCGTTGTTCAATGACAACGAATAAAAAAAGTGCCCAATCAAAAAATAAGCAAAATCACAAGTGTTCAAGGCTTGAAACATCAGTGTTCATGGTCCTGGATGCAAGTGTTCAAGGCGTTGAACATAATTGTTCAATGCCAGCGAACAAAAAAAGAGCCAAAATCCGTATTATTCACCTATAAAACGCGAATAATACGGCCGAAAAATTCGGCACGCCCAAATTATACGGCTTTTAATGAAAGTCTAATCTGGAGCGTTGATTCCACTCCGATCCGACGACCTCCTTTTATTCTCATTTCTCTCCTATTTTACTATTCTCATTTGATGCTTATCCATAATATGGTAAACGGTAACTGTCAATTATAATATGGTACACCTTAGGAATAACAAATGGGGATTGATTCTTCTTTAATGTAAATTTAATCTATATTTATTGTATAGAGATATTTATTGTGAATATTGTATAATAGTTTTTTAACAATACCTTCCTTTTAGGTTATTCAAAATAGTTTTTTAACAATACCTTCCTTTCGCTGAATGATATTCATGACAGAATGTATTGGGAATCCAGCAAGAATGACTGGTTCTCTACAAGCTCTGCCATGGAATTAATTAATAAAAACAAAATATATACTGCGTATGACTCCAGTTGGATATGGAAATTAGACACCTATCCCAAAGTAAAAAACTTTATTTGGAAAATACTGAAAAATGGTCTATCGACAAAATCACGACTCACAGAAAAAGGGGTAGTTGTTCCCCAGGGTTGCATTAGATGCAATGCGCAATTGGAAGATATAAATCATCTCCTATTCCAGTGTACCCATACCAAGAAAACATTAGAGAAAATGAACCGATCAACATATGATATTATCACCTCTATAAATATAGTAAATAGAACAATCAATGAAATCATTGATGAAGTTCGACAGAAAACTGATCACTTGCAGTTCATAGAATTATTGGTCTCCTGGTGGGGAATATGGTTTTACAGAAACCAACAAAGCTTTAGAAATTCAAATATTGGAACCAACTTCATCAAGGATGTTCCGAATTTTATCAAGCAACAAATGGAGAACTGGAACAAGACGAAAAGTTGGAACCCTGACTGCCTAGCAAATGATAAGCCAAAACACCGCACAACAAATTACGTCAAACGACCAATCAAAAAATGGAAAAAACCTCTTGAGAAAACTATCAAAATTAATATTGATGGATCAACCAAAACGAATGGTGAATCGAGCTTTGGCTACATCTTTCGAAACAATAAAGTTGAACCTATTTTCATATTTGGGGAAAAATGTGGCACCTCTACCCCTTTAAAAACGGAAACTATTGCGGTCAGAAATGCCCTGGTAAAAGCCTATGAATTAGGCATTACCGACATTTAGCTTGAGTGTGATAACCTGACTGTTGTGAATGTCCTTAACCGAATCGGGCACTGTCCATGGGATATTGAAATTATTATTTCTGATATCCTATGTGTTTTACAACTTTTCTCTTCAGTGTAGATTCTCCATGTCTTTAGGGAAACAAATGGAGTGGCTGATTTCATAGCGAAGGAGGCCCATCTACGTTCCTTGGAAGATATTAGAACTAGTTCAGATTTTGTAAATCTCATCCGCAAGAATGCTATAGACTGAGAAACCGACTTTTCTGTGGTTTTCGGTCTAATTCTTACCTAATCAAAAAAAAAAAAAAACTGTTTAGCCACTGGCCCACTACTAAAAAATGTCATCAAGATATGTTTAGCGGATAAGAAAACAACAATAATAAAAGACCATGTAAATGTCATCCATCAAGATTTAGTGGATAATAATTTAAAAATATATAATTTAAATACCATGGTGTGATTGGTGTCCCATCTTTGATTATATCAGCTTAGTAACCTACGCCTTATACTGGATTTGCTTATCAATCTTACATTTAGACAAAGAAATATATACATGAATAGTATTATGAATTACTCCCTCTGTTTCGAAATGTTTGTCCTAAAGTACAAAAAGCTCTTGGATTAAGAAAATTAACAAAGTACACAAGGGGACATGACCTGCTACAGTGCAATCTGTGGTTATTTACCACATATCAAATTCCAGCCAATGAGAATGCTGATTTTAGGGACACACGGATCAATTACAATTTTTGGGGACAGAATTGCCCTAAACAAAAGGGGACTTAGGGCATAATTGCCCTGACAAAATTGCCCCTAAACAGAGTATAAAAGGGGATTACAGCTTTGGGAAATGAATTTACAGAATTTACATTCAAATTTACAGTAAAATTCAGAGCAAAATTAAGCAAGTAAACAGTCTCTACATCACAGCTTGGTGGTGTCATGGCCTCAGCTTTATGGGACTTAAATGAAGCTCCACTTCCAGATGAACAGTACATTTATGATGGAGAAGAGTTCGAAGAGGGACAGTCATCAGGGGACATGGAACAAGATAGTGAACATAGCTTTGATCTCAACCAGAAACCAGGAGATGAAGAGGGACAGTCATCAGAAGCAGAGCACAACACAGAGGCAACACAACATCATCAGCCAACACATAATACCAGGCTCAGCAGTGATAAAAAAATGCACATATTGAATGCTCTGCTAGCAATATCTAGAGAGAGACAATTACCACATGGTGCAATAAAGAAAGCTGCAGAAGAGTTCAAAATGTCAACAAGGTGCATAGGCAGACTTTGGAACACAGCAAAAAAGCAACATAATGCACAACAGAGGTACAATCTAAGCACAAAATATCACAACTGTGGTAGAAAAGGAATTCAAGTAGAGATGGATTCAATCACATCACTGGGCATGGGAGACAGGTCATGCATTAGAGACTTAGCTAGCAAGCTTAGTCTTTCAAAGACCAAAGTGCATAGGATGGTCAAGCAAGGTACAATAAAGCCATATACAAATCCAATCCATCCTGGTTTGAGTGAGGGACATAAGAAGGCTAGGTTGGATTGGGTACTGAAGTTACTTTGTGGGGATACAGTAGAAGAAAAATCAGTGTATTATCCAATGTTTGATTTTGTACACTTGGATGAGAAGTGGTTTTTTCTATCAAAGAAATCACAGAGAGTATATCTAGCACAGAATGAAAGGGGCAAGTACAGAGCTGCAAATTCATCTAAATTCATTCCCAAAGTTATGTTCACTGCAGTTGTAGCAAGGCCTAGATTTGATGCAGAGGGACAGTGCATTTTTGATGGGAAGATAGGAATCTTTCCATTCACATATCAACAAGCAGCAAAAAGGTCATCCAAAAACAGAGAGAAGGGGACACTAGTTACAAAGCTAGTTGAATCAGTCAACAAGCAAGTGACAAGGAACATGTTGATAAACCAAATCATTCCAGCAATCAAGGCAAAGTGGCCACAAGATGGAGCTCAAAGAGTTATATTCATACAACAAGACAATACAAAAGCCCATATAACTCAAAGAGATCCAGAATGGCAACATGTATACATTCAGGATGGATTCACTTTCATCTTAATACAACAGCCAGCTAATAGTCCAGATGTAAACATCTTAGATCTAGGATTTTTCAGAAGCATTCAGTCACTCATGCACAAGAAGATGCCAAAAAGTATTGATCATATGATAGAAGCAGTGCATGAAGCATTTTTTGAATTGGCCCCTACAACTCTAAGAGACATGTGGATGACACTACAATTTGTTATGAATGGAATACTTAAAAGCAAGGGAGGCAATGAGTATGATTTGTCACATGTAAACAAGAAGAAATTAATGGCTCAAGAAAATCTACCAAGAGAGATCAAGGCACCTATGTGGGCTATCATAGAAGCATGGGACATAGTGCATGGGGGTGCACAACAAGCAGATCAAGCAGGAACATCACTAGCAGGTCAACAGAGTCAACAAGGGACAACAGAAGTTGAAGATCAAGACACTGAAGAAGCACTTGAAGACAGTCAGTTTATTTAGCAATATATGACAAAGATTGAACATTTTGTGTACAGAGCAAGAACTTTTGTAATTTTGTAAACAAGCACAAGTAATGGCACAACAATGACATAGCTTTGATCTCAGATGTCCCTAATACCATCATAGACACAAACCCATTCACAATACCTTAGCATACACATAAGCATCAATCAGTCATTTGACTGTGTTCCAATGGCACACTAAGACAGTGAACATGCAGGGAATGCATCTCAGTTTCAAGACTTCATCATAGATAGACTCAAGGAGAATAACACCACCAATCACAAGAGCTTTTAGAACTTTAGGACAAACATTTCGGGACAGACAAGGGAAATGCATAAATAATCTCAGATGTCCCCATAGCCATCATAGACACAAGACCAATCACAAGACCTTAACATACACATAGGCATCAGTCAATCACATGTGAAAGTGTTCCTATGGCACATTAAGGCAGTGATATTAAGGTCTTGCATCTCAGCAAAAAGACTTCATCATTGAAATGCACAAATAATCTCATATGTCCCCATAGCCATCATAGACACAAGACCGATCACAAGACTCAACATACACATAAGCAACAATCAACCACATGTAAAAGTGTTCCTATGACACATTAAGGCAGTGACATTAAAGGTATTGCATCTCAGTTTCAAGACTTCATCATTGAAATGCATAAATAATCTTGGATGTCCCCATAACCCTCATAGATACAATACCAATCACAGTACCTTAACATACACATAAGCATCAATCAATTACATGTGACACAGTGTTGCAATGGCACATCAGAAGTCCAGTGAACATACAGGTTTTGCATCTCAGTTATCATGCATCATCACCGATCACAACACAGAGGCAACACAACATAATCCAACATCAGAACAACAACACCAAAACAGAACACCAACACACCAAAACAGAGAATCAACTTAAACAGAATACCAATGTCTTAGTCATCAGAACATCAACAACAAAACAGAATACCAATGTCTCAGTCAACAGCACAACAAACTCATTCAACAACATGCATAATTCA
This sequence comes from Rheum nobile, assembly GCA_027886185.1. Taxonomy (NCBI): domain Eukaryota; kingdom Viridiplantae; phylum Streptophyta; class Magnoliopsida; order Caryophyllales; family Polygonaceae; genus Rheum; species Rheum nobile. Next base: position 1,389,949 of record WOAB01000236.1, on the reverse strand, counting down.
GAGCAATAATCTCAGCAAAAGTACACATACATAAACAACTAAAAAAGAGTGAGACTTGGCTAAAAATCAGAATTAGAGGCAACATCACCATAACCGGGGACGATTCATCTCGCAGCTTCATCGTCAGAGGAATCAAAGATTACAATAATCTCAGGGGAATCAGGGAGGACGACGATCTCAGGGGTAGGAAAGAGCTCAACGAACTCAGGGGTAGCAGGGAGCTCAACGATCTCTGGGGGCTCTTCGCGCAGCTTCCCCTCCACAGTTTCCTCTGAGCCAACAGGAGTGAATCTGTGATCCCCAACACAATCGCCACCCCACTCGCACTTGGAGCTTGAGAGCAAGCAACAAAAAGTGCATCAGAAGTCCAGGACCCATCGGACTTAAATATGTCCGAATCACCCATTTTTTATGCAAACAGAGAAGGGAACCCAGGGGACCGGGGTTTTCAAAGCAACGATCTCTGAGATTTAGGGTTTTTTTGGGCGGGTTTTGGGAGATCTGGGTAGATCTAGACGAGGAGCAAGCCTTTTCTGTGTTTTGGGGGCAGCCGGAGCAGATTAACCGCCGGCGAGCATATCTGCAACAGATCGAGATCATTTTTGTGAGTTAGGGTTTCAGAGAGAGCTCAGAATAGAAGAGAGGGCTCAGACGAGAGCGTAGAGAAGGAGAGGCACCTTCTCTGGAGAGCGAGAAGTCAGATGAGAGCACAAAGGAGAACTAGAGGTGAAGAGAGCTCAGACGAGAGAGGAGACGAGAGAGCTCAGATCTAGGGTTTCAGAGAGAATGAGAGCGCTCAGAAGAAAAGAGAAGAGAGCGGCGAAGAGTGAGACGAGAGAGTGAAGAGTGAGAGCTCAGAAGGGGGTACTTAGGGTTAGGGTGGGAAATGGGCTGGGCTGGGTAGATTAGGGTTTCGGTAATTGGGCTGGGTAGATTAGGCCGGGTTAAATGGGTAGATTAGGGATAGGTTAATATGGGTTAGGGATATTGGGTTAGTTTAAATTATGGGTTTGGGTTAGTTTGGTTAAAAAAATGGATTTGGGTTAAGTTAATGAATTTAGGAGTAGTTTGGTTAATTTTGTTAATTTTATTAGTTTATTTAATTAATTAACATTTTAATTAATTAGGTTAATGGAAAATGATTTATTAAGTTTTAGGTTATGAATAAAAATGGTGGATATTAATGGAGTTTGAGATGGATGAAGATGGTAGATGAGAATGATTGAATGTGTAAGGTAATGATAAAATGGTGTAAACGATTGAATGAATAAGGATAATATTGGAAAGAAAAGATGGATAAAAAAGAAAAATAGGACAAACAAAAGGGGACGTCCAAAACGGAAACAGGACGAACATTATGGGACGGAGGGAGTAGTAAGCAACCGACAAAGATGAATAAATTCATACATGAAATCAAACCTCTGCAACCTAGATGAAATTTAAAATAAAAAATTTGAAGGAGAATAACAAACAAAAATTGGTCGAAACTCGAAAGAGATGTGTGTGACACTATCTGTAGCTTTATTAATTGTAATCATAGACTAAGTAGTCATCAAACCTAAGATATTTTTACCAAAAAATGGAAGATATTCACACTCCTAACTTCATCATCTAGACAAGAAAAAGCAAAATACAGAGGTTCATCAGAATTAAAATTTATAAATGGTACTCCCTCCGTTTAGTTTTAATTGACGTTTTAGCAAATTTCATACAAAATAAGGAACTAGTTTTTTTTCGAGATTACTCTTATAATAGTGATTAATTACTACTTTATTATTGATCATGAAATCTAACAAATTTTTTTTATAGAAAATCATAAAAATCAAAAGCTAATCTCATGTGCTTACTAGGAAAGAAAATTTTGAATTACCAAAACAAAGATTCGGAATTGCCACAAAGATTCACAAATCAAATGTTTTATTATTGATCATGGGGGAGAAGTTAATAAATAATTGGAAGAAAAAAAAAATACTAACATGAAAGGCAAATCTGAAAAAAAGTGGTAAAAAAGTCTAAAACGACAATTAAAATGTGCCAAAGACTTAAGTCTAGAATGTCAATTAAAACTAAATGGAGGAATTATGTTTTACGTGTATATACTTGTGTCTTTTTTTTTTGAGTCGAAAATACTCGTGTCTTATGAAAGCCTCTGAAGATTATTAACATACTTTCACCTTATTTGCACAAAGTATATTTTAACTATAAAAATTATAAGGTGATGAAATAATGTCATAGTCCAAATTAATAAGAAAAGGTTTTGTACTCAAAGTTAATTCACCTTAAGGAAATAAATGTAATCATAACCAGTCTCTACAATTATAGACTAATCCTTGGACTTAGTACAATCAAATACTTAGAAACTGTTTGAATTTTCGAAAATAGTACATTAAATTTATATTAATTTTTTATTTTAATATAAGATATACAATTTAATTCATTATCTTAAGAATCCAAACATACCCTTAATACATAAAGCAAAATCCGATATCTTTATAATAAAAATATGAAAATGCTAGATTTAGCAATTGTGGATAAGGTTGTCTTTCAAATATTGCTCGTTTACTCCTGCATGGGACCGAACAATGATGACGTGTTGACCGTTGTTGTGATATATTGAATTTATGGACCCCATTTGCTTACCCACTTGAAGCAACTAGCTAGCCCACGTACAAAAAGTTATTTGATGTTATCACTTAAATCCACACACTCTGTATACCTTTTCTTATGTATTTATTACTAGTATGATCAAAACACTTGTAGAGTTGTAGGGTGCACTACTACATACACTTGCCAATTCAAGTTGCAATAAGTATTTCTATTCAAATATCATCAGATTCTACTATTAGTATATAAATATCTTGAGTTTTGACAACAAGACCATCCATATATATAAGATTGAGCAAATATCGTAGTTCAATAAAACCTAATTATCTTAAAGACACCATGATATAATGAAAAATATAATACAATGTATTGCTTACATAAATATAAGTATTGAAAATGGTTTTTCTAGTGTGTGTCCATGGGCATATGCTAACAAACCTAATAAGAAAATTTATCTCCAAAATATTCCCTAATAGAGAATTGATAAACCCTTAGCAAACAAGATTAAACTAATGACTAAATAAATAATTACTAAAAAATGAGTTATTAGAGTGTGTCCATGGGCACACATTAGAAAAAACCTATTGAAAATATCACTTTGTTAGAAATCGAACATACTAGGGAGATAACCCAAATCTACACATTAGATACGTTATAGTATTTTTTCTTGTGAATTTAAAAATATTGTTTAGGTTTGAAAATGGCAAGTTATCGAAGTGGTAACCAAGTTATACAAACATATAAATTCATAAGCAAACTCATAATTTGTCAAGAGGATAATATATAATATTTTGAATGTGAAGAAAAGAGAGAGGAATGTTGTATGCATGAAAGGTTAATAGGATTAAACGAAATAATTTTCATTTTCTTTGGTTTTAGAGCATTAAACGAAATATGTACATATTATTATTTTTTGATAAGAGACACAAGTCTCTAAATTTTATTCGAAAAACAAAACGTGGTTAAGAAGGAATCATGCGGGGGAAAAGTCACTCTCCTAACATCAAACGACAAAACCTCATCGAGAGATTCTACTAACAACTAAAAACCTAAAAAAACATTAAAGTCAAAGTTAGCTGACTCATCAACAAGACGGATAGAATATGTACATATTATAAAGTGAAGTAATCTTGCTTTATAGTATTACCCAATCCGACTTCTGTATTGGGGAAGGAGTCTTAAAGAAATGTAAATCGTCTATATACTATATCCTTTCTTTTCTGGTCTATATCATTTTTTTTTATGAAAAAAAAAATAAGGAATGATTGCAAGTACTAATCTGTAACCCATTTAAGTCATTTTTGCATATGAAAACAAGAAGCTCAATATTCTAAATGATTGCAGTAAAACAAGACGAAGTAATCTGAATTCGCTAGTTTATAATCACTCACCTGATTGATTTCTTTGAAAAACAGTATATATATAATTTCAGTGTTACAAGATAGGCCAAACAGTGGGGAAGGATCCCAATTCCCACACCACATCTTGAATGGAAAAGAAATAAGAAACAAATATAATTTCCAATGAAATACCAATATCAATTACAAGTTAGTCTAGTCACTAGTAATTGTGTTGTCAGACTCGAATACATAATCAAGTTCGTAGTGTCTTTACGTAAAAAAAAGTGAAATATGGGATAAGCAATTCTGTATACAAGTTCAACAATATGTTTGATGGGCTCAAAGAGAAGCTGTGAAAGCCCAAAACTATGGCCCAAACAAGGATATTGTTAATTGTTGTCAGGAATTGGTCCAACTGGTACGACTTTTTTTATATGGAAAAAAGTATTAAAAATAATTATAGACATTTGTGAAGACAATTTTAGGGTAGATTTAACGCAAAACGAAGCCGCCTTCCCTTGCGCCCATACGTATAAGACATTTGTGAAGACACCAAAAAGGTAAGCCAATAACCCACACTATAATCTGTTATCACCACACCACTTGATCTTTACTCCCTCCCCAATTTCCAACGTTTCACAACGAGTGGCCTTGCTTGTATCCCTCTCCCCACCCACCACATGCCTCACCCTCAACCTTATATATTTACCTTTCTGGGCTTCTAATCCTCCATTCTCTACACTCTCCCAAACAACTCTCAACTTTTAACAGGTAACCTTGATTTCCAATCCTACTCTTTCTGTGTCTCAATTTTCTTTCTGGGTACCTGCCCGTTTGATGAACAAAGTAATGTTATAGATTATGATGAGTAGTTCTTGCGTGGTTTTAGGGTTTCTGTTTTCGGGGTTTTCAGAATTTCATGTGTTTGTCATTCGGGTCCTATGTTTCATTTCCCTCTGCAAAATTTCTTTTGTTCCTTCTTGAATTTCAGAGGCGTCTAATATGTTTGTTTTTGAAATTCGGGTGATTTTGAACCTTTGCTGCTATGTGTTTTTTTTTCTTGAACCTCACTTCGTTTTGGTTGATAATGGGGGTGGGTTAGATTAGATCTGAATTCTGAAATCTGGAAACATACTGAAATTAATCAACCCCTGATTATTTTTATTTTCTTTTTGCAATTTTCAGTTTCATATATATGAAGTGTATAATATTTGACAGTCATGTAATTTTCTGAGATGGGTTAGAATTGGATGGTCCACAATCAACATTTTATTCCATTGGTGTGACTAGAGTTCTGTCAAAGACTGATAACTTCTCTGGAGTGTAAGAGATTTCTGCTATAATTGATAACCATCTTTAAATGTTGAATCCCTTTACAGTAGAATGGGAGGCTCTGATGGACTCGACTACGGCTCATACACCTATGACAAGCTCGAGAGGGAGCCGTACTGGCCATCTGAGAAGCTGAGGATTTCAATCACTGGTGCGGGTGGATTCATCGCCTCTCACATTGCCAGGCGTTTGAAGAGCGAGGGACACTACATCATTGCTTCAGATTGGAAGAAGAATGAGCACATGAGTGAAGACATGTTCTGCCATGAATTCCACCTTGTTGATCTCAGGGTCATGGATAACTGCTTGAAGGTCACACAGGGAGTTGATCATGTGTTTAATCTTGCTGCTGATATGGGCGGGATGGGTTTCATTCAGTCAAACCACTCGCTTATCATGTACAACAACACAATGATCAGCTTCAACATGCTTGAGGCTGCCAGAATCAATGGTGTCAAAAGGTAATGTTGACAGCTGATTATTATTTCCTGGTGTATGTAGAGTGTCAAAAAACTACCTTTTTATGCTGAAAGTGTCTATATGATGTTTCTATTGTGCTTATGTGATCATGCCAAGGACTTAGCTGCTCATTGTTATAAGAATTTTATCATTTGCAGGTTGTTTTATGCGTCATGTGCTTGCATTTATCCTGAGTTTAAACAACTGGATTTTTATTCTATAAAACTGGTCACTGGTGTATGTAGAGTCTCAATATTGTGTTTAGTTGATTATGCCAAGGACTTAGCTGCTCATTGTTATAAAAATTTTATCATTTGCAGGTTGTTTTATGCGTCAAGTGCTTGCATTTATCCCGAGTTTAAGCAACTGGAAACTACGAATGTGAGCCTGAAGGAGTCTGATGCCTGGCCTGCAGAGGTCGGTGTGCTTTTGTTTAACAACCTGAGATTTGCTATTTCGGTAATCAAACATTTGATGTGCTGTTTATGCGTCTTTTATAGCCTCAAGATGCATATGGGTTGGAGAAACTTGCTAGTGAAGAGCTGTGCAAACACTACACCAAAGATTTTGGAGTTGAATGCCGGATTGGAAGGTTCCACAACATATATGGTCCTTTTGGCACATGGAAAGGTAAAATACCTCAAGCTAAAAAATTTACTAGCTACTTCTCGGTGGTGTTTGACTTGTTATCAACAACTTTTCCTAAATGATGAGTCGTTGAATATGTATTTACTTTTGTATGTCACAAAAATATTATGAACAACTTCCACTATCGCCTATGACAGGTGGCAGGGAGAAGGCTCCTGCTGCTTTTTGTAGGAAGACTCTTACTTCAACTGATAAGTTTGAGATGTGGGGAGATGGACTTCAGACCCGGTCATTCACTTTCATTGATGAATGTGTGGAAGGTGTTCTTAGGTGATTATCTTATCCTCTCAAAGCTCAACAACTTTTAATAAAATAGGCCTTAATTGAAACTTTTCTTGACACAAGATTTGAGGGTCAAACTCTTATCTTCATCTTGACATTGACATCAATCTGATCATACACTCTAATTATTTTGTTTGCCATCTGATACCCTTGTTTACTTTCAAATCTTATAAAATTGTTTTTAACTCTTTTCCTGTTCTTAGATTGACCAAGTCAGACTTCAGGGAGCCCGTCAACATAGGGAGCGATGAAATGGTTAGCATGAACGAAATGGCTGAAATGGTTCTGAGCTTTGAAGACAAGAAACTCCCTATCCATCACATTCCTGGTCCTGAGGGCGTTCGTGGGCGTAACTCAGACAACACCTTAATCAAGGAGAAACTCGGTTGGGCACCAACCATGAAACTCAAGGTATCATCATATCCACCTCAAATCAAGTGTTCAATATTTAGCGTTTCTTCCAAAAATGACGCTATGGCTTTTGTGTGTGCCTGCGTTTGTTGCTCGTTTTCAGGATGGTTTGAGGATTACATACTTCTGGATAAAGGAGCAGATCGAGAAGGAGAAATCTGAGGGTGTAGATATTGGAACATACGGGTCATCTAAGGTGGTAGGCACTCAAGCCCCTGTTCAGCTCGGCTCTCTTCGTGCTGCTGATGGAAAGGAATGATTTATGAATCAAAAGCAAAGCCACGTTCCATTCATTATGTAGTTCAGAGTAGCAGCCCTTTTACGTATGTTATTCGTAAGTTTATGGTTTCACATCAGACGTTGTTGAACTGATCTACGTTGCAGTGTTGCACTCTCTTCTGCTGTATTATTCCTTGTATGTGAACCTGCAGTTTTGCAGTATTAAGGTTGCTTTGTAGGAATTACGTGACATATATCAGTTTCATTCCTTTCATCTCTACCAATCTGGTTGCTAAATATTCTTATCTCCGGATACACATTTTCTGCACATGGCATTATGTGATTCCAAAAAATAGGCCACTGCTAAATTGCATAACAAGTGAATATAATTTTGAGCAGGGTTCTTAGGGCATGTTTGGATTACAAGCCATAATGTCTTATCTGGCATTATAATGTCAAATTTGGCATTAAATTGATATTTAATGCCAAATTTGATATTATGGCATGTAATCCAAACAGAAAACTGACAATATACAACAGCTATGGATTTTGTAAAATGGACCATTAGATTGATTGTGGCCATACTTTGGGTTTTTACAACTTACAAGGGACCATTTTGTAAAAAGTTGGACAATGACTACATAGATTTAGACAATTAGATTGATTCTATTCGAGTTGTACATGATGTTAATCAAGCTTATGCGAAAAGAAAATTACTTATTGACAAAAAAATCGAGAAATCACATCTCCTTTATATGTGGATGGATGAGTTCTTAGCATGATTTTGTGTCTGGGTTTTTGTTTTTGCTCAAACAAATAACATGATTTTGGGAGCAATTTGCATGTCTTTCGAATAACTTTCTGTGACTCCTCGCCATTTTCAAAAGTTGCTAGTCTTTTTGAGAATTTGATTGATAATGACCTTATTATCACCAGCTTTCTAGCTTTGCTCCACACTTCAATTGTTCCTTGGTATATTCTTCCGCAAGTGGGGGATTATCCTCTCAAAACAGTGAATAAATTTCAAGAAGTGACATCTGAAAGTGTCGCAAGTCAAATTGCTGATTTTGTAGATGGCAATCATTTTGGCTGTGTTTGGCAAACACACCTTAATCAACCAATATGGCAGATAGCTAGAATATTACTTGTAATAAGAAAAAAATGCCCGCACATTGTAACATTTTCTATTTCTTATGACATTGATAATCAACAACAACAACCCACCCAGTATAATCCTGCACAGCACAAGCAAGGTCTGGGGGTTGATAAAATCCCTTATTGTTTCTTGAATTCTAACCAGACTGACTCGATCACTCAGATTCCAGGTTGAAACAGATCAGTTTGAATAATATAAATATATTTCTATAGGTGCAAGTAGTAACTACTAACCAGCAACTACTCTGCTGTAAACTTTTAAATTGCCCCCAAAAGTATTCTTTATAATTTAGTTGTTAATGCACGTAACAAGCTAAGAATGTTTCTCTGCAAAGGGCATATAGCATTGAGGTCGTACAACAGAAGGGCAAGTCTTTCTTTTACCTGTCTCAATCATAGAAGACGGGGTTCACTTCAAGTTGCCCCACAAAATTCACCAGGATATCCTTCAGAAGTTCCGAGAATTCGTCCTTGTTCGCCAGAGTTGCACTCCTCTTTTTCTTGTCTATGCTGCTAAATACAGAATCGAACAGAAGGGTCACCGCTTCATTGGCTTCTGAAGGTAGTAAACCTATCTCTTTTCCGTTCTTCTCCAGGTAGGACCTGATTGCATCTATGGACTTTGTTTCTTCTTGCTTGGTCTGGTTACAATGGTATATTTTCTGTACAACCTCATTCAGTTGGCTGTCATTAGCCAAGAGCTGCATTGCAAAACCAGCAAGTCTCAGTGATCAGCAATATTTATATTAAATCCCAGATCATGACAGTATAACACAACACGATGAATGTAGTCAATCTACTATACAATCTCAGGGTAAGGCAATGCTTATTAGCTATGAATAAAAATGCACAAAATTTAGTGACTATAATAGTATGTCTCCGTCCAATGGTACACAGTCAGAAGTATAATGGGCTTCTATTATTCACAGCACATGCTGTGGAAAGGATGAATTTTTTGAAAGTAGACGACTTACAAAGAAATTAATACCTTCTTCAATTTAAAGCCATTGATTATCTTGATGTTTTGTACAACAATGACATACTTCTCAGCCAAAGCATCTGCAATATCCTGTAAAACGGGTTGCAGTAACTCTGCGAATTGTGCTTGGCCTAACTTTTCCTCCCCCTCAGCTCCATGTTTCTTTATGATATCATTTAATACAGGAAATTCTGTTTTTCAACACAAAAGAATCTCTAGTCAATATGAAAAAATGTGTAACAATTAACATCATTACATTTACGGACATGATGAAGCTGATTAAGGTTAGAAGTAGGCCAAAAATAATCCGACAATGGTAAATTGGAACACACATTACTATATGCCAATTCTAACAGATGATTGAAGTAACCATATTGACAAACAAATCTCCAATCAGCTAGATGATTATGACAAGGATCATTATAGCATAATGTAGAACAAAACCTATTAAATAATAAGAAAAAGAGAGAAAATCTGCAAGCAAGGGCCAGGCACAAGAAGATTTCCATGATAGACAAATGTAATAGAGTGTGATATTCACCATAGCCAAAGTAGCAGTAATATCAATTTTAATGGTTAGCCATCATTCTGGTCTCATAATAAGATCACCTAAACCTTTTATATAGTAAAATTGAGCATGCCAAATTTAATCTTAAGTAAACATCAATTTCAGGATGATTCACGGATTTTGATAACCCACCAAATTAATGAAAATGATCAAACACTAATAATAGGACAAAGTCTAGGAGACCTGAGAAAGGAGGAACTCCCATTTCAACTTTCATAAGCTCCAGAGCACCACGAATTTGGCTCTTACTAAGCTTCCCTTCATCTTCAGTGTCTAGGTCAGTGAATAAATTCTCTGCTAACATTGCAAAATCATCTTCATCCTCTAAAAGCATTTTAATCACCTTTCCATCCAAAACCGCCACTACAATCGGATCATCTGTCACAATAAACAAACAAGCAAATGAAAACAAAACCCCTCTCCATTTCCAACTTCAAACCACCATATCAGTCGAAGTTAAATTCACTCCTCTTTCCAAATTTTAATACTTGAAAACTATAATCAAATTCGAAACAAAACCAAAATCCTCAGAAGGCCAGAGATCTGCCTAGAGAGATCACACTTATTTCACCTCGCAATTCATCGGCGATGGCGGTGATGTAGTCTCGAAACACTAGTGAAGCCTGGTCCTTCTGAAGCGTCGATGTCGGAAAGTTGCCTACGTCAAGATCCAGCCTCCGGAGCGCCGACGACTTCAGATTATCCGGCAATGACAGGCCGTCGAGCAGCTGCGTAGCCCTTGATTCTGCAAGTTCAAGAACTCTGGCGCCGGCTACAGCGCTAGCAGGATCCGGAAATGAAAAATCGGCGGATCTCAGTTGTACACCGTCGATAACCTTCAAACCGCAGTCGGACATTGTTGCCGGATGAAGGAGAGAGATGGAGGAAGCGTGTTGATTCTGTAACTGAGGTTGAATAGGAAGCGAGGGCGTGATGACTAGAGGAATGACTTTTTGATGAACTTTAACGGCCTTGTTTGGTTGTGCGAGTTATTATTGCAAGTCAGATTTCACAAGCTGGATCTCCGAACGCTTTTATTGCAACGGCAGCCAAACAAGACGCCGCATGTTTTTGGCATTTCCTTTTATTATTTTTGTTAAATACTCCCTCCGTCCCATATTATTCTTTCTATTTTAACTGGATATATTTATCTTGTATCGTTAATATATGTAATTACATATTAATAAATATTATAATTTTTTATAGTATCAAAGTATTCGTTGAGACGAATCAAACAAAAAAACTATGAATAATATATATAAAAAAAAAACATACATAATTGGAACGGAGGGAGTAGAACTGAAGATTGACCAAGCTAATTATATTTTAATCAGTCAAAAAGAAAAGTAAACAGCTATTATGTGCATTTCAATGCAGCACTTTAACATATCCAGACGTTTTCATTTGACATCAGTAGATAGGGATTACCCGGTTCCAGAATCTGCGGTTTTGGATTCCGGTTCTATAAAAATAAGAATCGGAATCGAAATTGGTCAAACTCCATTTCATTCGGGTTTTATTCCATTTTGATTTTGAAATTTTTTGATTTTTTTTTCTTTCAAAACTTACAAAAGTAAATAAAAAAAATCAAATAAGGTAAAACCGGAGGTTTTGACACTGAAACTGAGAGTTTTGGTGCCGGAACTGGGGACTTTGGGTGCCTGACTGAAACCGGTTTTACTAAAATTATTCAAAAAAAAGAATGTAATTATAGGTTTCGAAACCTCCGATTCTATATTTATGGTAACCGGAACCGCATTAGAAGATTTTCCCGGTTCCGGCATTTCCAACCGGGAGCCATCTATATTTTGGGATGGACAAAAATTAGGCTTTGAAATTCAATAAATCCGATGCATATTAAAAGGGTATTGTTAAACGCATTCATACTTTTTTATTATTTATACCCAATATATGTATGCGGAACGTGAATACATATGTATTGATCTACGCATGCGGAACGCATATACTTATGTATATTAATTAGAAATACACACGCGTATATATGCGCATTGTGCAGTGCGCATGCACAGATTATTTAGGTTGTTAATTAACGTTAACGATCCTATTATGAATGTTTTAGATTTTTTAATTCGAACGAGTTAAGTTTACTACATCTATTATTATATCATTTTATGTTAAATTAGTTACTTCTATATATCATATAGTTTGTTATATATTCTACGGTTTTTCTAGTGTGTGCTCATTGGTACATGCTAACTAGTTATTTCAAAGTTTTTTTTTTATATTTTTACCTTTTTAGTTATATTATTTATAATTAAAATTATTTATAATATATATGCGTAAAACTATAAATTAAAAATTACGTTAAAATTATTTATAAATTAAAATATAGAGCCAAATACTAAAATTTACATTTCAATTTATATAGTTGGTATAATATATCCCGAGTTCATGGCGAACACGCAAGTTCAAACAGAATTTTGCCGTTAACATTTAATTTTAAACGTGTGCGCATGCGCAATGCGCATACATACGCATATGTATACGCATTGTGGATATATACGCGTATGGATGCGCACTGCGGATACATACGCATATGTATGCGCACTGCGGATACATACGCATATGTATGCGCACTGCGGATACATATGCGTATGTTTTTCGAATGCATAAATAGAAGTATACGCATTCCGCATGCGTGAGTGTGAGTAATAAAAAAGGTATGGGTGTGTTTAATACCCGCGTGTTAAAATTGAGAAATTAGTATCACTACACAATTGTAAGCTAGGCCGAGGCTGATGGGCCTGAAATTTTGGGCTGGGCTCCAAGGCTACGCACTGGATGTGGGCTTGCCTTGGTTCAACTGGAATTCAAGAATCGAAGCTCGTTTGACTTAAGAAGGATAAAGTTTGACATTCGTGTTATGATACCACTAATTTATGTATACATTTTTTCCCCTCATAAATCATGTCAATAATTGTGTAGGAACATCTGTGTATTCCAAGCTAAAATGATCAGCCCTACTGAATGTACCATGATGATTATAAATCATATCAAGAATTGTGTTATTGTTAGATGGAATAAAACAATAGAGATTCTAGAATTTGGCTTAGGAAGTTGGGGATTATGAGATCTTCCTAGGGTTGCCTAGGTTGGTTTGTAATCTTTTTTACCATGAATGAAATTTTACCTTCATTAAAAAAAATGAATACAGATTAATGCAATTTTGATAGGAGAACTGTAAAGATTTGGTGTTCTTTTCCAAGTATATTCATAAGAGAAATACACAATATAACCCGCAGGGGGCTTGTGCAGCATGTTTCATCCCAATATATTAAAAGCCTGTTTGGTTTGAGTCTATAGGAACGGTAACGGAAATAAAATGAATCTAGTCCATTTTAACATCATGATACATTGATAAAAAAAATTATATTAGCATGTGGTTCTAAAATTTGTGTGTCAAGCATCATTTATATAACTCACCATTGTATCAACGATACAAATACCTCTATCATACTGCCAAGAAAAGGGGGAAGAGAATTATTTCATCATTTTGATCAATGAATAATAATATTAAATTGGACTAGATTCGTTTTATTTTCGTATCCGTTTCCATAATTTAAAACAAACGGGCTCTAAGTGTGTTTGATTTTCATTTAATATTGATCGATGTTTAAGGGATTTCCAGTAGTGAAAATGTATTTTGAATGTTAAACTTGTGAGTCCAATATATAAGGCAGTTTCTACTCGCACTACAATTTTTACCTTTTCGCACTACAAAAGGCTACGCCAAATACGTGCGAAGAAGGCCAAAAACGTAGATATACGTATAAATTAAAAAAAAAAAGGAATAAAGGAGCTACGCCAGATTTTGGCGTACGCCAGAATCTGGCGTAGATGCTTTGTAGGGACTTGGGCTCGTTTTGGAAATTGGGCTTCTGTGCCAGAATCTGGCGTACGCAAGGCCAGATTCTGGCGCAGCAAAAAAAATTAAAATTTGTTTTGCCCCATAATCATGTAGAAAATTTCAATACGAGTCCGTACATATAAAATTCGTCCAAAACGGACATCGTTTGCCCCTCCAAAAGCCCAAAATACGATGGTTGTCCCCATGGTCCCATTTGGGCCTATTTTGGCCCAATTTCTCGTATTTCAGGTTTTCACCCGTTTTTTCTATAATCCTTCCTATTGAGCATATTGGAAGGATTATAGAAAAAATCGGTGAAAACTGATATACGAGAAATTGGGCCCAAATAGACCCAGTAGTAATGATTGTAGAAGAAACGAGTGAAAAACTGAAAAAACTTCTTCTTGGGCCCAAATAAGCCCAATAGAAAGGATTATAGAAGAAATTGGTGAAAAACTAAAATACGAGAAATTGGGCCCAAATAGGCCCAGTAGGAAGGATTGTAAAAGAAACGGATGCAAAACTGAAGAAAAAAAATGAAAATTTGGGCCCAAATAGGTCCAATAAGAAGGATTATTGAAGAAACTGATAAAATACGAGAAATTGGGCTCAAATATGCCATGTTTATAATTATATTTCATATAGTTATACTTATATGCTATAGTATTTTATTATATTTCATATAGTTACACTTATATACGATAGTATTTTATTAAATTTCATATAGTTACACTTATGTACTATAGTATTTCATTATATTTCATATAGTTACACTTATATAATATAGTATTTCATTAAATCTAGTACACTTAGACTTATATCCCATAGTATTTCATTAAATTTCATATAGTTACACTTAGGTACTATAGTATTTCATTAAATCTAGTACACTTAGACTTATATACTATAGTATTTTATTAAATTTCATATAGTTACACTTATATACTATAGTATTTCATTAAATCAATTATACTTAGACTTATATACCATAATATATCATTAAATTTCATATAGTTACACTTATGTATTATAGTATTTCATTAAATCTAGTATACTTAGACTTATATAATATGGTATTCTATTAAATTTCATATAATTACACTTATGTACTATAGTATTTCATTAAATATAGTATACTTAGACTTAT
Source organism: Rheum nobile (assembly GCA_027886185.1). Lineage (NCBI taxonomy): Eukaryota > Viridiplantae > Streptophyta > Magnoliopsida > Caryophyllales > Polygonaceae > Rheum > Rheum nobile. The sequence continues at coordinate 1,374,937 of WOAB01000236.1, read as the reverse complement.
ATACTATAGTATTCTATTAAATTTCATATAGTTATACTTATATACTATAATATTTCATTAAATCTAGTATACTTAGACTTATACCCCATAGTATTTCATTAAATCTCATATAGTTACACTTATATACTATAGTATTTCATTAAATCTAGTATACTTAGACTTATATACTATAGTATTCTATTAAATCTCATATAGTTACACTTATATATTATAGTATTTCATTAAATCTAGTATACTTAGACTTATATACTATAGTATTCTATTAAATCTCATATAGTTACACTTATATACTATAGTATTTCATTAAATCTAGTATACTTAGACTTATATACTATAGTATTCTATTAAATCTCATATAGTTACACTTATATACTATAGTATTTCATTAAATCAAGTATACTTAGACTTATATACCATAGTATATCATTAAATTTCATATAGTTACACTTATGTACTATAGTATTTCATTAAATCTAGTATACCTAGACTTATATAATATGGTATTCTATTAAATTTCATATAGTTACACTTATGTACTATAGTATTTCATTAAATCTAGTATACTTAGACTTATATACTATACTATAGTATTATATTAAATTTCATATAGTTATACTTATATACTATAATATTTCATTAAATCTAGTATACTTAGACTTATACCCTATAGTATTTCATTAACTCTCATATAGTTACACTTATATACTATAGTATTTCATTAAATCTAGTATACTTAGACTTATATACTATAGTATTCTATTAAATCTCATATAGTTACACTTCTATACTATAGTATTTCTTTAAATCAAGTATACTTAGACTTATATACCATAGTATATCATTAAATTTCATATAGTTACACTTATGTACTATAGTATTTCATTAAATCTAGTATACTTAGACTTATATAATATGGTATTTTATTAATTTCATATAGTTACACTTATGTACTATAGTATTTCATTAAATCTAATATACTTAGACTTATATACTATAGTATTCTATTAAATTTCATATAGTTATACTTATATACTATAATATTTCATTAAATCTAGTATACTTAGACTTATACCCCATAGTATTTCATTAAATCTCATATAGTTACACTTATATAGTATAGTATTTCATTAAATCTAGTATACTTAGACTTATATACTATAGTATTCTATTAAATCTCATATAGTTACACTTATATATAATATAGTATTTCATTAAATCAAATATACTTAGACTTATATACCATAGTATATCATTAAATTTCATATAGTTACACTTATGTACTATAGTATTTCATTAAATCTAATATACTTAGACTTATATAATATGATATTCTATTAAATTTCATATAGTTACACTTATGTACTATAGTATTTCATTAAATCTAGTATACTTAGACTTATATACTATACTATTCTATTAAATCTCATATAGTTATACTTATATACTATAGTATTTCATTAAATCTAGTATACTTAGACTTATATACTATAGTATTCTATTAAATCTCATATAGTTATACTTATATACTATAATATTTTATTCAATCTAGTACACTTAGACCTATACCCCATAGTATTTCATTAAATTTCATATAGTTACACTTATATACTATAGTATTTCATTAAATCTAGTATACTTAGACTTATACACCATAGTATTTCATTAAATTTCATATAGTTACATTTATGTACTATAGTATTTCATTAAATCTAGTATACTTAGACTTATATACTATAGTATTCTATTAAATTTCATATAGTTACACTTATGTACTATAGTATTTCATTAAATCTAGTATACTTAGACTTATATATTATAGTATTCTATTAAATCTCATATAGTTACACTTATATACTATAGTATTTCATTAAATCTAGTATACTTAGACTTATATACTATAGTATTCTATTAAATCTCATATAGTTACACTTATATACTATAATATTTCATTAAATCTAGTATATTTAGACTTATATCCCATAGTATTTCATTAAATTTCATATAGTTATACTTATGTACTATAGTATTTCATTATATTTCATATAGTTACACTTATATACTATAGTATTTCATTAAATCTAGATTTAATGAAATACTATAGTACATAAGTGTAACTATATGAAATTTAATAGAATACTATAGTATATAAGTCTAAGGGTTTGTTTGGATTCCGCAAATAATGCATTATCTTGCATTAAATTGATGATTTAATGCAATTTAATGTAAGATAATGCATTTTAATGCATTCTGGTGAGGAATCCAAACATACCCTAAGTATATTAGATTTAATGAAATACTATAGTACATAAGTGTAACTATATGAAATTTAATGAAATACTATAGTATATAAGCGTAACTATATGAAATATAATGAAATACTAAAGCATGTAAGTGTAACTATATGAAATATAATTAAAAACTGGGCATATTTGTGCCCAATTTTTCGTATTTCACCCGTTTCTTCAATAATCCTTCTTATTGGGCCCAATTTTTCATTTTTCTTCTTCAGTTTTTTATCCGTTTCTTCTACAACCCTTCCTACCGGGCCTATTTGGGCCCAATTTCTCGTATTTTAGTTGTTCACCCGTTTCTTATATAATCCTTCCTATTGGGCCTATTTGGGCCCAATTTCTCGTATTTCAGTGTTTCACCCATTTCTTCTATAATCCTTCCAATATGCTCAATATGAAGGATTATAGAAAAAATGGGTGAAAACCTGAAATACGAGAAATTAGGCCAAAATAGGCCCAAATAGGACCATGGGGACATCCATCGTATTTTGGGCTTTTGGAGGGGCAAACGATGTCCGTTTTGGACGAATTTTATGTGTACGGACTCGTATTGAAATTCTCTACATGATTATGGGGCATTTTTTTTTTCTGCGCCAGAATCTTGCGTACGCCAGATTCTGGCACAGAAGCCCAATTTCCAAAACGAGCCCAAGTCCCTACAAAGCATCTACGCCAGATTCTGGCGTACGCCAAAATCTGACATAGCTCCTTTATTCCTTTTTTTTTTTAAATTTATACGTATATCTACGTTTTTGGCCTTCTTCGCACGTATTTGGCGTAGCCTTTTGTAGTGCGAAAAGGCCAAAAACGTAGTGCGAATAGTCGGCTCGATATATAATGCCTTGTTTGGCCAAAAGTCCTTTTTTCAAAAAAAAACTACATTTATACATTTCGATAAACGTGTAATAAAATTATTTTACTTTTTTACTACACATTTCCAACAAAAATACACACATATCTAAAACATACTTTTTTCGGAAATTTTGTACATACCCACAAGTATGACATAATTCGCGTGGTACCCTCTAGTTATTATCATATTTCACCAAATATCCAGCCGTTTGGTCCACCGTTAATGAATCGTTAAAGCTTTAATAAAAAAGAAATAACTCAGAAAAGAAAGTCTTGAAAAGCGTTGGAGACTTGGACTGCAAACTCCGATCTTGTCATTTCCCGGAGGTGGAGGAGACCCGACCAAAGCTTGGTGGTGGCTGTCAGGGGAGTCGACCAGATCAAGACCAGACAGAGACTTGGAAGAGACCCAACGCCACATTAAGCAAACGCAAGACCTGACGGCGGCGAGACTGGCCGAAAGAGTTCGTGAGCGACGCCGGTGTTGGTGGCGATGACGACGACAACGATTCAGCTACGTATCTGTATAATTTCAAATTTGAATTTTGGGTTTTTAGTTTTAGGGTTCAAATTGATCATATAGATGACTTCTGGTGTATATGGTCATCAATTTGTGGATTAAGAAAATGTGTCTCGAGAACCTGGATTTTTACCTGCTTGTTTCTAGGTTCCATGGTGACATGTGTTGGAACTCATTTTTAAGTGGCGCCGGTAATTTTTCCGGGCACAATTTCGATGGGCTCCGGCCAATGAAAACACCGGAAAATGGAAGCCTTGGCTTCATCTCCGCGAGCACATTCTCGTAATGTACTCATACGATAAAAATGAATTCCGTTTGAATGAGAAATGGAGGTCCAAAGTTGGTTACATGCAATGCATAACTTGGGAAAATGTTGGGGTAAAATTTTGTCCCACATTGAAAGTTTGGAGAAAAACTCACTAGTATATATACTAGGAAAATGGATCCAAGGTTGTGGCCTTGGGTCACCACCCATGTGTAATGGAGAGAGAACCTAGCTCATCAAGACCACACACGCACCGAGCTGAAAGTTCCCAGTTGTTGCTGCTTTGACCGATTCCGCGAGAGAATCCGGGGCAGTTGCGCGCCAAAAAGTTCCCAGACTCATCAAGACCACACACGCGCCGAGCCGAGCCGGCCGAGCCAAAAAGTTCCCAGCTGTTGTTGCTTTGACCGATTCCGCGAGAGAATCCGGGGCAGTTGCGCTACAGACTCGGTCATCCTTCTTTTTCTCCTCATTCATCAACATCCGAAAAACGATCTCCACATCTCGTCTTTCTCCTTCTCTGTGTTTAGAGTCTGAGAGTACACACAGAAACAGTTCGCAAGGCTTTTGAGGTTTGATTGTGCAACACAGAAGAGAAATCGCAGTTGTATCCTAGGATTCAGATCGCTACAGAACCGTCGCAATTGCGCTACAGACTCGGTCATCCTTCTTTTTCTCCTCATTCATCAACATCCGAAAAACGATCTCCACATCTCGTCTTTCTCCTTCTCTGTGTTTAGAGTCTGAGAGTACACACATAAACAGTTCGCAAGGCTTTTGAGGTTTGATTGTGCAACACAGAAGAGAAATCGCAGTTGTATCCTGGGATTCAGATCGCTACAGAATCGTCGCAATACGGAGTGATTTCAGAATTAAGGATAGAGATCCGTCTCGCCTCTGCAACCAGATTCAATCCGAATACTGTTCGGTAGTATTTCGTTGTTTTATTTACTGTTCTTGTGCGTTTAATTTTCGCAGTTTATTAATTCTGTTCGATTCAGGAATAGTGTTCATACAACATGTCTACATGATCTATGTATGGGGCACTAATTAATAATTATCATTACGAATACTTGGAACGATGAGTCAATTAGAACATCAATTCAGCATCTAGTAGCATTGAGGGAATCACTCTCAATTATGATGTATTGAACATCTAAAGCTTACAAACATGTAAATAGAAGGGTGTAATAATAAATGAGTTCTTCTTGTAATTTTTATTTAAGATTTGTTTTTTCAACGAACAAGTTATATGCCAAGAGATCGAAATAAGTGACAAGATGCAGAAAACAAGCATAACATTTCACTATTGACAAGCAATAAATATCAAGTTACATACACGTATGATTCTTCCTTGTCCAATCATTAATTAATCAACTTCCATTATCTTCTTATACATAGGCATGCATGGTTACCCCCAGTCTAATCTTATTGTACAATTGCTATGTCTTTATGAGCCTTCATGAGTTGTTGGTCATCTTCTTCAGTATCTGAGATCGATGCCACTGGAAGACCCATAGCCTCTGATGTGGTACAGGACACCATTGATTCATCTCCATCAATATCATCCTTTAAGCTTAATGATTGGCCAATAAATAACGGATGCTACTAGCTATAGTTCGATCTTTCAAAACATAAATTTCGATTTAAATCAATATCTACAAACTCTCAATCTCACCCTAACCAATTTTAGTTTCAAGTCTCCGTCTAGTCTTGGTCGAGTCGACTCCCTTGACAGCCACCACCAAGCCTTGGTCGGGTCTCCTCCTCCTTCGGACAATGACACAATCGGGATTTGCAGTCCAAATCTCCAACTCGTTTCAAGGTTTTTTTTTATCAAAGCTTTCACGATTCCTTAACGGTGGATCAAACAACTTGGCATTTGAAGAAATATGTTATAAACTAGAGGGTACCACACGAATTATATCATACATGTGGGCATTTCGCGAAATTTGCTTAAGTTGGAGGGTATCAGACGAAATTTCCGTACTTCTTTTATCAAACACATTTTTTTACACAAACCTATTTTTCATCTACTTATCAATAAAAAAAGGCTTTATAAATACCATCTCCAAACAAACCCTAAGTTACATTATGTTTCGATGGGGGTAAATGTGCACCATACATTTTAAGCCAACAAAAATATCCTATATATATCTTGTAAATTAGGCTCCGTTCGGCAAAGCTTTTTTGAGATTAACGGAGCTTGATTTTTTTTTAATCTAGTTGATGAGTGTTTGATAAAAAAATGTTAATCTATCTTAGGGAGCTTAAAGTAGATTAATGTAGCTTAATTTTTTCCTTTTTTTTAATGTGATCACCTCTAGATTGTTGAAGATTAACAAGCCGAATTTTATATTTATCTCATTTTAGTTTGTAATACCGAACACCAACTATATATTTTAAATAATTAAGCTAATAAACTCAACTCCAGCTCTAGCAAGTCATTCAACTCCATCTCCAACTTCAGCTACTCATTCAGCTCTAACTCCCATTTCAGCTGAATTTATCGAACAAGGCCTTAGAAAAACTGTTTTTCATTCCATAATTTTTTACACATGTTTGAAAAATAAAATCCACTGAAAAAATTGAAAAAAAAGTTCATCTCAGCGTTTTAACTAGCTGCATGATTTTTTTGGTGAAAGTAAGTATTTTTTTATCATCATTCAACACTTGAATTCTTAATTTTAATGTCTAATTATTTTTGTTTTCTTTTCCATTTTACTACACTTGCCCTAAATTAATGATTAAACAAACCATACAAGCTAGACTTGACTAGGATGTAACCACAAACATACAAGCAATGCCATGTGAGCTTCAATTTATTGAAATGACCATATATGATTTATAACATTGTATATCATCTACCAAATCAAAGACAAAAACCAAATCTTCTTTGCCTGCAAGTGAATATATATTAAGGCGACTTTTCCTTTTGCTACTTGTGACAGGCATTTTAGCTGGTTGCATTTTTGTTTGCTACCAAACTTAGGAATCTTATATGATGATATATATCTGCAACACGTACGTCCTAATTTGGCTCTTGCTTTCATCAAGTAAGATGTCACAAAAGTACCTACTCTAACCTCATACCCTTGTCATATATGTAGAAACGATTTTTTCTAATCCATGTCCTTAATATATGAAACTTAATATATAAACGGTTTTGTCATATATATTTCACTAGGCATAGGTTAATGGACTTAATATGTGAAGATTTGTTAGATATTATTAATTTGTTTAAACAATCATTTTTAGAATACAATTTTCAAAACGAGTAGTCTTAACCTATGCTTAGACATAGGTTAGAAGACCGATATATAAATGCTTAGTTATACATCCATGGTTCCTTATAAATGAAAATAATGCATGGCATGTGCATTCTTAGGGAACAATATCAGCTCACCCATGAAAAAAAATCTCCTATTATATTTACAATGTCAGTTTCGCGAGTTAATTTGCAAAGAGAGAAAGCAACAGAGAAACTAATTGTATCGGAGCTTAATTAGATGCAATTTAGAAGCTCCAATAGATAAGGTAAGTGATATGGAGATAATGTTCACAAATCACAAGTGTGAGAAACAAGATGCCCTTAATTGAAAAGTACTAGTAGTCGGCTGATGTGTGTGTGGTGGAGCAAATTGTTGTGAGAAACTTGGCTTATTTGCTTCAGCAACAACCACATTCAGACAAAAAACCAATTATTATGCATCATTTTATTGTCTTGTACTTGTAGGCTTCTCAAATGTCACAAATTCCAGCTTAGATTAACTCTTCAATTAACCACTCTTAATTATACAAAAAAAACAAATTAACCACACTCTTAGTGTTACCACTTCTTTGAGCATAAGTCATAATTAGCACTGTTCCATTCATTTGATCACTTCCATCGATCTGTAATAAGAAATGGGCCATTACGGATTTCATGCTTCTATGCTGTTAATTATGTAACGTAGTACCTTCGTATGTTTAACCATATTAATTGTTTGATTCTATATATATGCGTGACCAAGTAGCTAATTATGTTTCTTGTGGGTAAATTTTGACACGAGTTAGATGCAATATATTGAAGACAACTCAAAAGAGACTATTAGCTATTATAGTACGGAGTATTATGTAGTCAAAAAATACTCGCACGAAAATGGATGAATAGTTGGATAAACAATACTCCCACCGATTATAATTAAATGTCGTTTTAGACATTTTATTTGATTCAATTTAAGTATCATTATAGATAGTTTTAATGTTTTCTAATTACTACCTCAATTTCCAAAGTCATAGTTATTAATGGAGTAGTTCATAAATCCACTAATTAACTACAAGTTCCCAAAGCTAAAAGAATAAAAACTATTATGATGTATTCTATCCGTCTAATATTACATGTCTTTTTAGAATTTGACACAATATTTAAGAAATTAAAAACTAGTCTAATATGTCCCTATTAAATTACTTAAAAATAACTATACAATTTCTTAGTGAATAAACCACATTAATAATTAAGGATAAAGTTATAAAAGATATAATCAAAATAGCTTAAAAAACAACTATTTATAGACAAAATTCTACGACTAAAAAGACATGTAATTTTAGACGGAGAGAGTAGTCAATAACGAAATAGTAGTACAACAATATTAAATGAGGAAGTAATTAATTTCAACAGAATTTAAGATTTATTGGTGAGTTTAGAGAGTTAGTAAACATTTTTTTAATTAGTGTGCAAATATCTAAAATGACAATTAATTATAATCGAAGGAGTATTGTGTATTCAACTATTCATCCATTTTCGTGCAAGTATTTAGTTATCAGAAATGAAATAATGAAAAATAAAAGCACCTAATGGAGTCAAAATAAGAGGACTCTGCAGATTATTAAATTAAACATCAATACTTATACAAGAACTTTACAAGATTAATTAATTTGTAGGATTTACTGGCCCGGAACAGCATCGTAGACTCAACATTATATATACACAAAGAGTTTTAATTGATTGTGTTTTTGCTTTCCAAAGCTCGAGAAGGAATTAGTGGTTCAGTATAGTCCTGCTTGATGTCTTAAACCCTAATTTCCCCTTTCTGTTTAAAAATTAAAAATTCATCAATATATATGATTAAGATTCTATCTGTATTGATCTACATCAATATGCTTAATTAACAGACACAAATTAAGTACGTACTTAACAAGAATATAACGTTAGTACGTACTCCGTATCAATTTATAAGTATAGAGATCGATCAACCGATTGGCGTACTAATTTTAATAACGTATATACCTTAGCTTGAGGGAGAAGTGATGAGGAGCGATACAATCAGATTTAAGTTGTTGGTGCTGCCGTCAGCGGGTGAAGCTACCGCATGATCTAATCTTTCCCATCCCCAAAAAATTAAAGATAAATATAAATGAAAAGGGGATCGATGAAGAAGAAAACTTAGATCAAGCTGGCAGCTTCAACTGCTAGCGGCGCCCGGTGGTGGAAAGGGCCGGAGGCCAACGTGGCGGTGAGGGTGAAATGTGATGGGGCTAATTAAAGTAGTGAGGGAGGGAGGGTATAAATAGAAGAGAACGTCGGGACATTATAAATAATCAAATTACCCGAAGCTAGATGAATGTTAAGATTTACTTATGTACAAATACATTACAAAATTAATCAAATTTATTCTTATAACCTATGTTTTTTATAGAGTGATTATTTTCAGTACGTTAGGATATCAGATTTTCCGAAAATAAGAATCTTAGCTTATGTTATTAGAACTTATAAATACCAACCACACAATACGTGTACTAAAACTCTTAATTTAGGCTTTGTTCAATAGCATTTGGAGTTGAATGAGTAATTGGAACTGAAATTAAAACTGAATGATTAGATAAAGTTAGAGATTGATTTATTAGCTTACTATTTTAAAAACAGCTTGTTAATTTTTAATAATCTTAGAGGGTCACTTTAAAAAAATTGACAAATTTAACATACTATACATTCTTTAAATTAGATTGACATTTTTTTATCAAATATTCATTAAATAAATTAAAAATAAAACCAGACAATGGTCATTTTAAAAATTGTGATCCATAGGCAAAAGCTAAAGTTAAGGAGGTGTTGGAGGGGAGTAGTAGGTCTGCTTAATTAATTAGCCACATGGGGTAGATTAGTAAACTGATTAGAGAATAAAAGGATTAATTAATGGGAAAGCCCACAGGCTACAAAGGAAGGGTTGGGTGGGGTTGTGACTTGTGAATTGTGATGTGTGTGGGGCTTCGAGGTTTGGTGTGAGAATTAATTGAGTACAGTCACGCCCACCGCACTACATGCACCCTTCTTTTATTTAACTACAAACCCTAATTAATTCCGCCTAATACTTGGGTTTTTTTTATTTTAGCAAAAAATAAAATTCCACAGTCAGTGGGCATTATAGATTTATAACTCTTGTTCGATCAATAAGAACAAAATCAGGTGGGCAGATAAAGGGGTATGTGTCAATCCCAAGTTATTTATGTGGGATGTTACTTTTCACTGTAATTGGCCTAATTCAGTTAATACTTGATAAGTGGCCTAATTCAGTTAACACTTGATAAGATGTCTTGAGGCCGGTAAATCAAACGGAATATCTCATATTACGTTCTTATGATGGACTAAGTCCAAACAATGTCTTGAGGCCGATAAGCCAAACGAGCTAAGTCCATATATGCCACATGACGGGCCAAGCTCAGATAAACCAGGAAACGAACCCAGATCCGAAATCCACACTGATACCATCATAAAGTCCGGTGGGCCGATAAATGGATATGTGTCAATCCGTGCGCACATGCGCGTATAAGCCCAGCTAGTGGCGGATCTAGAACTTAATCGAAGGGGGGCGAGTTTCGTATATTTTTCACTTCATAAAATGACATTTATATTAATATTTTAAAATTACAAAAAATATTAGATTCACCTTTAAAAATTTGATTAATTCATACAGTATATACTCTATTTTTTATCGTTTTGAAAAATTATTTGAATAATGTAAGATTTTTAATTTTTGTGTTAATAAAAAATTAAAACATAAAAGAGTAGTTCACTAAGCTTATATATTATGTCTTTTATTTCTAAGTTTTCGATGGATGTGAGATGTTACGACTAAGTTGGTCCCTAATATTAAATACATGTACTATATAATATATATGCCATACTCTCGCAACTTTCCCCATCGATAATATTTGAGTACGATATAAGTAAGCGATTGATTATTCTATCAATCATATCTTAACTCAGTGATTACTGATAAGAATGCAAGTTACGTTTTGGTACACAAGGGTTGATTTCCTTAAATGAACTTGAGTTTATTTTTAATTTACTTAATTAGTGTTCTTTAACAAATATTTATTTAGCTTTGATCATAATTGTTGAAATAATTGTTGAAGATTAACAAATTAAAATTTATTTTATATATATTTCAGCTTGTGATATACTTAACACCAATTATATTTTTTAAATAATTTAATTGATTAATTTGACTATCATTTTAGCTAATTATTCAGTTGTAGGTCTAATTCCAACTATTATTCAACTTCAACTCTTATTTTAATTGGATATACAGAACAAAGCTTTGATTTTATAACATTAAACGAGTTACCAAGTGTATTCTCGGATCAAGATCTTTTACTGATCGATTAGCAAGCAGAAGTAAAACCTGTATTTTGGAGTAGTAAATTTGACTTGATAAATAATGAAATTGACACTTTCTTGGAAATTAATCTCAAATTTTGCATAATAAAGCTTACCAAAGAAAACTAAGAAAAGTTTCTTTTGAAGAAAGATAAATCTCCCCTAAATACTTAAAGTTGAATGAATGTCTTCACAAAAGAATTAACTATTTGACATTTTATTTATATGACATTTGACAAATTGTGCACTAGACATGTGTCCATATGTATTTTTAGTTTTATCTTTTTTATTAAAATAATCCCACTAATCCACATTTTCTTTTACAGTTTTATCATGTACGGAGTACTCTTCTTTTTCTTTCTTATTAACATTGTTATTTTCCCCATTTTTACTCATAACTCCGAAATTTTATTATCTTACTTTTTCTATTTTTTTTTATAGAAAACTAAGTTTATTTTATTATTTTAATCGAAGTAATAACTTTAGACTTCATATAAATTCTATCATATATTTTTCACATTCAATTCATAATTTTGATCAAATATTGTTTATAAATACAGTTTTATTATAAACACCAAAATTTATATGTTACTATATTTCACTAATAATGTTTTATAAACAAAAATACTTTTTTATTTAAACTTATATTTTGAATACTTTATATCAACCATATTTATATAACATATTATTATTTTATTATTGTTCTCGTATTAGGTATGAGGTTTACACTAGACAATCTAGACGACATGTATGAGTCAGTTGTCTGATCATTAAACTTTGTAGATATACGTGTTGGAGATGTATTAAATTAATACATAGTAATAATAATAAGAATTTAAATAACCGGTGCCATGGTCTACACTAGTTAACTGTACGTACAATATAAGTAGAAAATGAGGCAATTTTTTTTTTGATATTTTTGTAACGAATTGTTCAAGTATATTTCGGATTAAGACATTAGCTTATAAAGTGTCAATGTGTCATAGTAAGGTACGCGCGTCAACTAACTATGGGATGCAGAGCAATATGTTCGGCTAATTTAAGTGAGAGGAGATAAATCTCTTAACAAAAGGATAAGAAATATTATAAGATTTTTGGTGCTAAAACAACCTGAGGAAGTGGTTCCAGTGTTCTAGACTTTAGACTTTAAAGTAATTTATATAAACTAAGGGTATGTTTTAATGACATTTACAAATGATAATATATTATTTTATATTATGCTGTATTAAATCTATTAAATATAAAATAGTATATTATTCTACGTGATCCAAACAAACTTTAAAAAATAAATTTATTGTTTGTATATATTCGATAATGTTATTAGGCTTGTGTTGTAAGAATTAAAGTCCAACAAATTGATGTAACATTCTCGAGTGAACGAGTGGAATAGGTAGTCTACAAATATCAGATTTTTGTAAATTATATACCAATTCACTCAATGATTTAGTACTTATTGCATTCTCCATATACATAATGTATTTTTCCATGAAAAAACAAAATACATTGATAAGATTTTCTTAATAATATGAATCACACAATTAAGGTTAGACAATTAATTAATGAGCATGTGGGCTTGATATAACATATAACCCAAATTATTATTTCGCCCGTGAATATATAATTCTCCACGTCTTCTCAACATACTGATAAATCATGCAATTGTTTTCGGTAGCATGATTAGTACGTATTACTAAACATCATTATTCGGTCGGTCTCTTATAATAATTACTTTAATTAGTTCTCAGGCATCACAAGGGAGATTCTTACTAATATTAAAAGAAAAAAATTAAAGCTGAAAAATGTTAGATAGAGTTTCTAGTTTTTTATTACACAATTTACTTTATGAATTTTTTATTTAAGAAACTCATAGAACCTCTCACTCAGATATAAAAAAAAAAAGAACCTCTCACTCCTCTCAGTATCTAAACGACAATGCGGATGGAAATTTGAACCTCAATTAATTACAAAAAACACCATACATATCTTTAATTTATATTTTTAATCTACCATATATCTATTAAAGCAGAATATCAATTGTGTGATATGGCGCTCCGAAAATAAACTAAATTCCTTTGATATCATATGACATCACAACATTGAATTTGTCACGTGTTAAGCTTTTATTTTTTATTTTTTTTGGAAAATCTAATAAAATTAAAAAAAATAAAATCAATATCCATATTAGTCGGATATACATACAATATGAATATTTTTATACTCTAATCTTTTTTAAAATGTAAAAAATAATATTCTCATCCATATATTTTTTATACATAATTAAATCTATAATCTTAAATTATTACCAAAACGGACCAAGCATGTCGATCATATTTATACATAGTTGAGGATTAAAGAATGAAGGTGAATGTAGCTAGTTACAAAAATACCATAATTAATTAATCTGAACCTCTCCGTTTACCAACGGCGCAATTCACCTCTTTATAAACCAAATTTAGAGATTGTACAGAGTTTTGTTGATTTTGGAAGTTCTACGGCGTCGTTTTAATCAGACCGAACTTTACCCTTTCAAGTCAACCCACACTTCCTCCAACACGTGCCCTCCAACCGTTTGATTCCACCTACCGCCATCTTCTTCCAAACCTGGAAAACCTTCAAAATCTCCAGCTTCCGCTTCCCAATCGATCTTATACAGAGAGAAAGAAGAGGCTTCAGAGGTAGAGAAATGGCGGAAGAGTACAAAGTTCCAAGGGTCAAACTTGGTAGCCATGGCCTAGAGGTATAACAACCATGCTTCTAATTTCATAGATTCTTTAATTGTCTGTATACAGTATATACACCCTACAATATGGATTCAGTGCTAAATCTGCACAGTAAAACTTGTTGACTTTGAATTCAAATTAGGTCTCCAAGCTGGGGTATGGATGTATGGGTTTGAGTGGGATATACAACGCGCCAGTTTCAGACGAAGAAGGAATCGCCATCATCAAGGAGGCATTCAACAAGGGCATCACATTCTTTGATACATCTGACATCTATGGAGCCACTGCAAATGAAATTCTGGTTGGCAAGGTAAAAAAAAACACTTGAATGAATCACTCATGGATTCTTCCAATGTATATGATGATTGGATCACCAATGCCTATATATATGATTCAGGCACTGAAGCAGTTGCCACGTGAGCAAGTTCAATTGGCCACCAAGTTTGGCATCGTCGGCATGGGGCCTACTACTGTTGTGAAGGGCACTCCAGAGTACGTTCGGTCCTGTTGCGAGGCAAGCTTGAAGCGTCTTGGTGTGGAGTACATCGATCTTTATTATCAGCATCGTGTGGACACGTCAATACCCATTGAGCAAACGGTAAGACTTTGGATTGGTGAGACTCAATTGTGAATCACACAAACCGTTTGTGTGGAAATCATGCCTAGTAGATGAGTTAGTCTTTCTATTCCAATTGATTTATAATGGAACTCTGTTGGCCATTTGCTAGACTTGACAGTTGAGCCCAAAAGTACACCTCCACGCAACATGGATGATTGAATCTTGATGAATGAGTTTACCAATAGTTGGGATTTTGTTGATGACCTTGTTGTGTAGATTGGAGAGCTTAAGAAGCTGGTTGAAGAAGGGAAGATAAAGTACATTGGACTGTCGGAGGCCAGCGCAGACACGGTAAGGAGAGCGCACGCGGTTCACCCAATTACGGCGCTACAGATGGAGTGGTCCCTTTGGACTCGTGAGATTGAGGACGAGATTGTTCCTCTGTGCAGGTTAGGTTAGGTTAGGTTAGGTTAATTGTGGAATCAAACCCTTCATTTCACAATGGTTATATACTAATGCAATGAAGAACAAATTGAGAGATGTGAAATTTACAGGGAGCTTGGGATTGGCATAGTTCCATACAGCCCTCTTGGACGCGGTTTCTTTGGTGGCAGGGCGGTTGTGGAGGCTTTACCGGAGAACAGTTTCTTGGTATGAACTCTCACTGAGTTGCATGATTAAAGACCTAATGTGTGTTTTTGATGCTTTGATTGTGTTGTCATTGACAGGCTAAACATCCGCGTTTCTTACCAGAAAACTTGGACAAGAACAAGATAATCTACACGCGACTAGAAAACCTGTCCAAGAAGCACGGCTGCACACCGTCACAGCTTGCTCTGGCATGGCTGATGCATCAGGGAGACGACGTTGTCCCAATCCCAGGTGAGTTCTGAACACTCCATGATGTGGGTAAG
Organism: Rheum nobile; assembly: GCA_027886185.1. Taxonomy (NCBI): domain Eukaryota; kingdom Viridiplantae; phylum Streptophyta; class Magnoliopsida; order Caryophyllales; family Polygonaceae; genus Rheum; species Rheum nobile. The sequence goes on along the minus strand of WOAB01000236.1, from coordinate 1,359,177 downwards.
CCAATGAAGTTGATTAATCTGGGTATTCATAACGCAGGCACAATCAAAATCAAGAACTTGGATTCAAATGTTGGGGCGACCAAGTTGAAGCTAACGGAAGCTGATGTTAAAGAAGTTTTAGATGCTGCACCCGCCGCAGATATTGTGGGTGAAAGGACGCATCAAATGTTTATGGCTAATTCCTGGAAGTATGCAGATACCCCACCAGTTTAAAAAGAATTTGCTGAGGTTAAGGTTAATGATCCACATGGATGTTGAGAGTGAAAAAAATGCCCTTTTTAAGAGCTTGTTTTATGATTGACACTTAATAATAAGGTTTTGGAGTTCTTGCTGTTTTGATGAAAACGTTTTTTTTTTACTGATTGCTCGTATATAAATATTTAAGCAATTTATCAAGAACTGCATGCTCAAGGTGCTTGACAATGGTAAATAAGCCAACTGTGGCACACAAAATCATGTCAGGAAAATAAATTTCAGAACCATCAAGTACACGAGAAAGAGTTGGGAAATTGATAGCTTTTTTAAGCTAACTATGTTCAAGAATACATTGATAGACGACACAAGATCAACTCCCTTCAAAGTAGGCAGAAACTGTCAAATTTGTGGTGTACCACGCACACCACGGAAATGTAAAAATATTTAGGTTCCAAGTCGTTCTCCTTCATAGAAGAGATATAACTTCATAGACATCCAAATGGGCAAATTTTCAAGGAACCATGGTTCAAACCAGATGATGAATGGTTGTAGAACTTCAAACCTGTGAACCATCCTGTTGTTTTCCTTATCTTCAGATCAGTGATTATCCTCGATCTTCTTCAAGCCCTTCATGTCTGTCGTTTCCACCCTGTGTTAGTAAGAAAGATTTGTCAGCATTGCATTTTATATATAAAGAAATTTTGGATACGAATTCAGTCATTAATTGTAATTTGTAAGTCCATAGCAAACATAAACAATTACAACAACAGCAATTGGAAGAAAAAAGATGCAAGACCTCATTCCACTGCTTCATTCATCCAACTTAAACACATCTCAAAGACACAAAATGAAAGTGATTCAGAAACTCAGAATAAAAGGTCTCGCTCTAGACACAAAGATAATAGCATAGAGCTAGTAGACAAGGACAAATGTTGTTATACCAAAAGCAGGAAAGACACAAAGATGATATCATATTTTACTTTTTAAAAAGCTCAGAGAATTAAACATTTTCTTAACACCAAGAGCTTCAAGAATTCATTCATTAAGTTTGTCAGACTGTATGGATACAAAATGAAATGACATCTAGTGTTGTGCATCAAGGTGAGATAAGATAATTCAATGAATGTTCCAACTTTATTGTCTTAGTGAATATTCTATTTATATAAGAAAGATAATACCAAGATCTAACAATTAATGCACCAGAAAGAATAATAAAAATAATAAGCAAGTCAAATAAACTTACGTTGTTCCATACAGAGCAATTTTCTGAACCTTGGTAACTTCAGAATCAGATTGATTGTCCTCGATAAATATGGTCAAGCTGAACAACATAAATTGTTAGGATCAGAGACAATCAAACAAGATAAAATATTACATGCATAAGAAGATTGGGTAAGTAAAAGGTGGTGAAAAGATCATACCTACGAACATTTTGAAATTTGACATACTTCACAAGTACTGGCTTTTCCTGCAAAAAGCATAATATATTTGATCTGTTCTAATGAAAATAAAGCTATTCTAAAACGAAAATAATGGCGTAGACAGATTCACAATCCACGTAGATAAGTAAATCACTTAGAGGGCAAAAGTACTGATGATGAGGGTAAGAGTAGGATGTTTACCTCTAGATGATCAGTGGAAAGAACAGCCGAGTCACTAGGAGGGAAATCATTCACATTACTGCAGATGTTTATGGAAATAACTTGAGACTAAATACATACTAATAAAGTTTCAATAAAGTTCAAAAATCAGGATGTAATTCAACACAATATAGTACCTGAATCCCATATGCTCTCTGTTTGAAAAAAGTTTAACAGTCTTAGGACCTGAAATTAGTTCAAAATTAGACCTTTGACCAATCACTATTTTCAGTCAGGAAATAAATTGCATAGGTTTCTAATTTCCAGAAAGAAAATACTTAGGACAGCATGATAATGCATCAAGAAACTATGTGAAGTCCACAAAATCTACATAGGAAATACAAGGTCATGGTAATCAAGATATAGCAAACGTGACCCAGTCTGAGATTTTTTAGGATCAGGATTGAGTACTTCTCTACCTATAATCCAAAATTACCCGAATTGTAAAAATCTTAAACCTGAAATCTAAACCTGTGTTTCTCCACCTAACTTGTCTAACGCTACTGAATGGTCTAATTGCAATCAACCATGAGTTGGCAAGTCAAGTGCTAGCAGGAAAACACTATTATGTCACAATTAATCTTGCAAAGTGCGAACTGTCATGCATTAGCAGCGATAGCCGAGCACCACCTACCAATTTCAGGAACTTTAACCACAAAAACTTAACATCAGAAAACCATGTATCACCAGAAAAGGTTAACCATCCTTGTTCCTTCTTTTCAAACATCTACATTTCAGCTACCTGAACCACCTCTACTACTTACTAAAAGAGTACCACCCAATTATCCAACAACCAGAACTGGCAACTCCAGCAGTGCATGAGCCCTTGTCCAGGACTTTACAGCTGCTACTGGGCAATGAAGGTATGACCTTAGACTTGAAGAATGCTGGCTACTGCTAACATCTATCTATTCCATGAGGGTGATGAAAACAAAAAGTTTTTCAGCTTTGCTTTAAATTTCAATATGAGTATTTCCAATTTTTTAATGACAACAGAAAAGATAAGGATAGGTACAAGAGCACATTGAGAAAAGTAGTTGCAGACAAAATATGGAGAACCGTTATGCAGACAATTGGTCTGAAAGAGCCTTCTTCTGTTTCCTATTTTGGGAACATAGGTATATTCTGATCGCAAAGACTCAATGAAGTGAAGATTACAATATTTGAAGAAGAAACTTACCTATCAACCTTTAGAAAATTTGAATCAGATTTTTTAGACATATAGACCAACAGAACATATATACCCTAATATGCATACACAAGAAAGAAATGGAACAACTATGAAAAAAGAATCAAGTAAGCTACTTTCCTTATGGCCTCTATAAGAACATTGATAAACTTCAAGTTTATTTTTTGTCAAGGTGCAAGCAGATTAAAAAAACCATACTGGTGCTTCTCATTAAAGTAAACATGTACTATTCCAAACTGAAACGTATTGATAGGAGCAACAGATGATGAGATTATATGGTTAGTCAGCAAGCTGCAGAGTGATTACAGTTATTGCTCATACCTTCTTCTTCAGGACCTTTAATTGCAAAAGAATGCAACTTCACAACTTGTGTAAAAGGAATATATATCAATAATTGCTCATCAGCATCACTCTCCAATATTAAGCCATCATCTTCTCTATAACCCTGTTTCACCAACAATTGATGTAAACAATCACCTGACTGGTAACCCGTAACCCCATAAACATCAGAATAAATTAACAGCATTAGAGTACAATCAACATTCTATTTGGATTTTAGAAAGCCTTCAAGCCCAAATCCCATTACAAATACAATCACCGAACTACAAACCTATTAAACATTAGAAGGAAATTCGTATGAATGAGCAAAAATCCATACGCAATAGTGCACAACAAAAGCAAACAACTTTTCTATCCATCTTAAACAAACAAATCCTGGTAAACATTACAATCAAATTGGAATGATTGAACAAAAGATACAAAATTGTGCACAAAAACAGTAGAATAAGAATAACCGGGGTCACAGCACAAATTGCCAAGGACTCAACGACAGGAGGGGGAAAAACCTGCTTGAGAGCATTAGGAACAGTGTGGCTGCCTTTCTGATTAAGACATTCGACGCCTCTCCAGTCTATGAAATCGATCAAATCAACCTGCAAACGCAGATTCAAATTCCAAAATTGTATAAACTGCACTGCAAGCATAAATCAAGGTCACAACTCGTGAGGTCGAGAGAAGGCGAGAGGTACTTGATTTTTGTAGATTGCAGAAGCGGATTCGGCAGACATGGCGAAATCCAGACGCAGGAAGGGAGAATCGTAGTTTGGGGCCTAGCAAGTCTGGACACTAGGAATCAATGAAGGAAAACGCGTCCGTGAATGAGAAAGCGGTCAAGAATATAACCCGACCCGTTTCTCCACCAATCCAAATCTAAGCGAATCTTTCATTGACCTGAAATAAACTGGGCCGAGTCGAAACACAAATTATGGGGCCCAAATCAGCCAATCCCAAAGGCCCATTAATTGTCAGCGCCGTGGAGCCACACCTACTCCCGCTAAGCATACCAGATTACCAGGCAAATCACCATCACCTACCTCCTCATCACACACCATTGACACCAACGATTCAATCTTTTTGTTTTTTTATTAATCACATCGCTTTCCTCTTCCTTTGTTGATTTATTGGTAGATTTGAGATTGAGAAAAAAAAACTCACCTCTCAATCTCAGTACTACTTCACCAATGGCTTCCTCCTTATCTCTCATTTCTCCCTCATCCTCCGCCACCAAAATATCCACCTTCCTCCGCCGCAATGCCGCCGCTTCCCCCTCCAAGATCCTCCTCCTCCCCCGCCGCCAGAGCAAGCTCATCGCCGTCAAATCTATGTCCACCCCCGCCCAAGCCCTATCGCAAGACGCTCTCAAGAAGCTCGCCGCCGAGAAGGCCGTAGAGTATGTCAAGTCCGGCATGGTGCTTGGCCTCGGAACCGGCTCCACCGCCGCCTTCGCTGTGGCTCGAATTGGCGAGCTCCTGTCCTCTGGCGTTCTCTCCGACATCGTCGGAATCCCAACCTCCAAGCGCACCGCCGAACAAGCCGCCTCCCTCGGAATCCCGCTCTCCGGCCTCGACAGCCATCCGCGCCTCGACCTCGCTATCGACGGCGCCGACGAGGTCGATCCCAACCTTGACCTCGTCAAGGGCCGCGGCGGTGCTCTCCTCCGGGAGAAGATGGTCGAAGCCGCCAGCGGTAAGTTCATCGTGATCGTCGACGACACCAAGCTCGTCACCGGCCTCGGAGGAAGCGGCCTGGCTATGCCGGTGGAGGTCGTGCAGTTCTGCTGGAAGTACAATTTGGGGAGATTGCAGGATATTTTCAAGGAATTAGGGTGCGATGCGAAGCTGAGAATGGAAACTGACGGGAAACCCTACGTCACTGATAATTCGAATTACATTGTGGATTTGTACTTCAAGACTCCAATCAGCGATGCCGATGGCGCCGGCCGGGCGATCTCATCCTTGGAAGGCGTGGTGGAGCATGGATTGTTCCTCGGTATGACCAGCGAGGTGATCATTGCTGGGAAAGATGGGATTGCTGTCAAGAGCAAGTGATTTCTGGCAAACTAAAACTGGTATTGTATGATTATGATATATGGTATGGAATATTTAATTTCTCCCTTGAACACCTTGTAACTTTGTGTACACTAGGAGGATTGATTGTAATATGATTTGATACCATATGATTGATTTCAATGCTGGTTTTCAGTCCACTGCAACATTTTTCCAAATGAGATCTGTCAATGGAATAAGGTTTAAGAAAGAATAAACTCTTAAGTGATGATTTTCATTCTGTGTCATGGCTTGATGAGTCTAATTCAAAAAGCTTTTGAATTTTAGTTCTTTTTGTGATGTATGATGAGTTGTTGTGTGATTGTTGGAGGAAGCTTATGTGAAATGTACTTCTAGACTGATGTAGTTCGAGTAGTTCTCAATTCTGTACAGATTTTGCATTGAACGACCCTAAACTTGTAATAATTCAGGGGGCTTCCGGTTTGGCTAAGTATAGCAATTAGTATCACTTTTAACATATGCAAACAAACAAGGTAGTATTGAGTGAAATGGTTCCTGATTTTAGAATCTCTCGAGCATCGAAAGTAGAACACCAGTTGGTCAAGTTGGGGTGTTTGAAGGATGCTGGTTTCTTGTGTATGAGTGTGGCCTTTGAATCATTATGGTAATGGCTGAGTGCCTTTGAACTACTTGCATTTGCTTGTATTTGGTATTTTCTTGATGAAGCTCTTTTGAGATATTCACATGTCCTCTCCTTTTTATGATTTGGTTTATATGGTGAAACTGATTAGTGGTTCCACATCTCTCATATTCACACTTTGCTCTCCTGATTAGGGTCTCTTTTGTATAATGAGTTGCTTTCTTAGTCCGAAATATCTGGTTTATTTATCACATACATAAATCACAACAACCAACTACAACATCAATCAGTGGAATACAAGATCATAATCATAGACATTATTCTTAGCATATAGGAACCTAAAATCTGGTCGATGAACCATATCTCTACATCCACAGGAATAAAGCTCCAGATGCTGCCACTGTCAATAGTACCATCCAGCTCAGGTTTCCTGATAAGAGATTATAGAAGAAGTCATCAGTTCTTACTCTGCATTTGTTTGCTGAAATGGAGTTCTAAGTTGTAAAATAGTTTTAGTCTGTCAAACTCACCATGGTTCTGATATCCAGAATCCTGCACTTGACTCGAATTTGAGCTCGAACCTACTGTAGTCTTACCCGAAACTTTGATTCCAAGGCTAGAGCAATCAGATCCAATCGCGCCTGCATAAATCAAACACCACAGATAAATTTTTCAAAGTTTGTCATTCCTTTCTTGAATTCAAAGTCTTGACTTGATCTTACAGTCGCTGTAGCAAGGAAAGTGAGTTATGTTGAGAAGATTATATGCACCCGGTTGGCACTGGCAACTGTGTATGTGTGCTGATGTCTTTGTGCAGGTTCCTTCTCCACAGTATATCCAACTACAAGCTACAAGAACCAAAATACAATTGTTATCCACACTAACTTTTTAACAGAAGGGCATTTTTGTTGATGAATCTGGACATACGATCAGAGTACGATGTGTTCCATGTTTGGTTTGGAGATACTGGTGGTAGTGGAGGAGCTGCTGGCATGCATGAGTAGTTCATAGTGCCTGAAAACACAAGCACAACTCTGAAATCAACCAAGGGTTATTTTGAGTTGCGAGGAGATGAAGAAGATGATGATGTGACTTACAGTTAGGTATTACACATGGGAGGAACTTCAAGTAGAGTTCATCGGTATCAGAGAGACGGGTTCGTCTCCATCCCTTGTCGCACTCGCACACGAATCCGTACGGAGCTACGCTCGCCCCGGTCTTGCACGTACCTCTGCCACAAACTACATCATCACATGTATCTGGTGGGAAACAAAAACAACCATGTCAAATGAGAAGTTCTGTTAGTGTTGTTTTAGTGATTTAGCATACAACAGAGAAGAAAAGAGGGTACATACTATTGGCATCACCCAAGGAGATGAAAGGCATAACAATGATGAAGATGGCCATGAAAGCAATGAAGTTGGAGGAAGCCATGGATGTCAAGATGTTGGTTAATTGTATGGAATAAATGGTAAATACTGTGTTGGGGTTTATAAGGTGTTGTTTTTCACTATTGGATTCGAACATTTCACATGGAAGCTTCTTCTACTAAAACTGTAAAGGGAAAAAAGGTCAATTCTTTATCAGGAACGTCAAATGTGAAGAATTTTATTAGGGTAGATGGACGTAGGAGATTTGTACTTGCTATAAAATTTCATTTGTGTGTACAAAATTGTGCTTCTAGTAGTTTGAAATTAATGGTTTCTTCTAACTGCTACCAGATATTGATAATGTACTTCTCTCCCTTTAGTCTTTAGAGTCACCATACGAGAATAAGTTACTCCTCTTCTTTTGTAACAAGCATCACCATAAATTGACTTGAAACGTTCATTTGTATTTTTATAAACATAAAAAGAAGTCTTCATTTATCATACATGGAAAAGAAAAGTCATCGTTTAAGCACGGATGCGCTTCACACGAAATACCTATTTATTACGTTTATTTAAGAAAATCATTTCTACTGGACTGGGCCTCAAAGAAGGCCCAAAAAGAGACCAAAAAAAGCCCACAAAAATGGGCCCATATTTCCACAAGTACCTTCAAAAACCCTAGGATGTGAAGCACACTTCCGATTTCCACACAGGCAAAGAGCAGCTGCTACCTCAGGAAACCCTTGAGCAGCCATGGCCGTCGGGTGAAATCACGACTCCGCTTTTCCTTCAATTTGTTCGATTTCCTATTCTTCTTCGTATTCTTTCTTAGCTAAGCTTCGATTAATGTTTAACTGTAAATTTGCAGGAAGAACAAGAGGATATCGAAGGGTAAGAAGGGAGGAAAGAAGAAAGCGTAAGTACCTCAAAGTGTTTGCTTTTTTCTTTCTTGTTTTGTTCTGGTTAGTTTGAACAATCAATGTGAATTTCAATTCCTACTATGTGTTAATCAATTTATGATCTCATTATTCTTTTCTGAATTGGCGCAGAACTGATCCCTTTGCCAAGAAGGATTGGTATGATATCAAGGCTCCTTCTATGTTCAGCATCAGAAACGTCGGCAAAACTCTGGTCACTCGTACTCAGGGTACCAAGGTAACTTATTTTCACATCAAAGGTGGAATTTTTCAATCCACGTGTCTCTCCTTGTTTAATTGAACTAGCGATCAGACATGTAACTTCTTTTGTTGAAATTTGTATAGCTGTTATAGCATATCCATTTTGTTGTTTATACTAGGTTTAAGTGTTACAACATTGTACTAGTAGTCGTCTGATTCTTAGTTACAGATTATGTGATTTATGATAAAAGACAGCTTGCTAGTTGCTGATGCAAACTCTGAGATATAATGCCCTAAAATGATTGCTTTTTGAAAGTACCATGGACCAAACTCTAATTTCTCTGCGTCTAGGAATAATCTATAAGTCCCAATACAGAAGCACTTTGTTCTTATCTTTCACTTTTGTGAGATTAGCAGTGTGTAGCTGGATTACTGGTTATGCATTGAACTATCCTTAAATTACACAGTAGCTAATTTAGGACATAGATGAGCTATATGTAATTTGTGATGAAGCTATGGTATATGCATAGGATTAGGACACATTAAACCATCTGAAATTTGTAATGCAGTTGTGATATAAGAGTAGGATTAGGATATGTGTTGACGTGCATATCTTGTTGTAGATTGCGTCTGATGGTCTGAAGAACAGAGTTATTGAGACTTCTCTAGCTGATCTGCAAAACGATGAGGACCAGTGTCACAGGAAGATCCGCCTGAGGGTGGAGGATGTTCAGGGAAGGAATGTTCTAACTAACTTCTGGGTATGTTCATCTCTTTAATTTGTACATCTGGTTGAAAAGTCCATCTATTTGTTTGTTTTGTATCTGGTGAGATGTAGTAACACGTGTAAGAATTATCCATTGACAAATACAGGGCATGGACTTCACCACAGACAAGTTGAGGTCCCTTGTTCGCAAGTGGCAGACTCTAATTGAGGCTCATGTGGATGTTAAGACAACTGATAACTACTCCCTCAGAATGTTCTGCATTGGATTCACCAAGAGACGTCCAAACCAAGTGAAGAGGACTACATACGCTCAGTCTAGTCAGATCCGCCAGGTTTGGTCTTTGAAGAAAACTTTAGAACTGTGATTTACTTTCATTTGACCCGTTTGCCGGTGACTCAAGAACTATGTTATCTCCCCTGTAATTGCAGATTCGCCGTAAGATGAGAGAGATTATGGTTAACCAAGCCAGTTCATCAGACCTCAAGGAATTGGTAGCCAAATTCATCCCAGAATCAATTGGAAAGGAGATTGAGAAGGCAACTTCTGGCATCTACCCTATGCAGAATGTGTACGTCAGGAAGGTTAAGATCCTCAAATATCCCAAGTTTGATCTTGGAAAGTTGATGGAGGTATGACCAAGATCAAAATCTGTAGTGATTTCCTTTGTTTTTCAGAATCTGGTTGCTTTAGATTGCCACTATGTTTTGTTTATATTATGCATCTTGTTACTCCTCTTAGCGCTCTTTAGTCTAATAAGATGGAGGTTGCATCATTTGTAGGTTCATGGTGATTACTCAGAAGATATTGGAGTCAAGGTTGACAGGCCATCTGATGAAACAATGGCTGAGGGTGAAGCTCCAGCTGAAATAGTCGGAGCTTAAAACCAGTTCTAGCTGAAACAGAATTTGCTATGATTTTTAATTTCGTTGCATATTAACAAATTTTGTTATAAGCGTTACTTTTGAGATTTTTGTTATCTTGAACCTTCAGTTACAAGAGTTTGTTTTTTGAGACATTTTCTAGCACTCTTGTCTGAATTTGTCGTATCTGTTAATGTCCTTTGTTTGTTCCATGGGTAACAACAGAAAACATGACATTTAAATTTCCGAGCTTGATCCCAATTTGACCCAAACAAGCTTTTAGAATTAGCTTACTCGAATACCAAGTGAGAAATTTTATAGCTTTGATTGTTCGGCTGTCTAACATTGATCTCTTTCTGCCTATACTACTAGCTAAATTATGTATTTCCTTTTCCGTTTTGGGCGTCCTTTTTTGTTTGTCATACTTTTCTTTTTTATCCATTTTTTTTTTCAATATTACCCTTATTCATTCCATCTTTTATACCATTTTATCCTTACTTTATACATTCAATCATTCTCACCTACCATCTTCATCCATCTCAAACTCTATTAATATCCATCATTTTTATCTATAAACTTAAAACTTAATAAACCATTTTTCATTAATCTAATTAATTAAAATATTAATTAATTAATTAAACTAATAAAATTAACAAAATTAACCAAACTACTCCTAAATTCATTAACTTAACCCAAATCCATTTTTTTAACCAAACTAACCCAAATCCATAATTTACCCTAACCCAATATCCCTAACCCATATTAACCTATCCCTAATCTATCCATTTAACCCGGCCTAATCTACCCAGCCCAATATCGTTGAGCTTCATGCTACCCCTGAGTTCGTTGAGCTCTTTTCTACCCCTGAGATCGTCGTCCTCCCTGATTCCCCTGAGATTATCTTCATCATTGATTCCTCTGACGATGAAGCTGCGAGATGAATCGTCCCCGGTTATGGTGATGTTGCCTCTAATTCTGATTTTTAGCCAAGTCTCACTCTTTTTTAGTTGTTTATGCATGAGTACTTTTGCTGAGATTATTGTTCTGAATTATGCATGTTGAATGAGTTTGTTGTGCTGTTGACTGAGACATTGGTATTCTGTTTTGTTGTTGATGTTCTGATGACTAAGACATTGGTATTCTGTTTAAGTTGATTCTCTGTTTTGGTGTGTTGGTGTTCTGTTTTGGTGTTGCTGTTCTGATGTTGGATTATGTTGTGTTGCCTCTGTGTTGTGATCGGTGATGATGCATGATAACTGAGATGCAAAACCTTTATGTTCACTGGACTTCTGATGTGCCATGGCAACACTGTGTCACATGTAATTGATTGATGCTTATGTGTATGTTAAGGTACTGTGATTGGTATTGTATCTATGAGGGTTATGGGGACATCCGAGATTATTTATGCATTTCAATGATGAAGTCTTCAAACTGAGAAGCAATACATTTAATGTCACTGCCTTAATGTGCCATAGGAACACTTTTACATGTGGTTGATTGTTGCTTATGTGTATGTTGAGTCTTGTGATCGGTCTTGTGTCTATGATGGCTATGGGGACATCTGAGATTATTTGTGCATTTCAATGATGAAGTCTTTTTGCTGAGATGCAAGACCTTAATATCACTGCCTTAATGTGCCATAGGAACACTTTCACATGTGATTGACTGATGCCTATGTGTATGTTAAGGTCTTGTGATTGGTCTTGTGTCTATGATGGCTATGGGGACATCTGAGATTATTTATGCATTTCCCTTGTCTGTCCCGAAATGTTTGTCCTAAAGTTCTAAAAGCTCTTGTGATTGGTGGTGTTATTCTCCTTGAGTCTAACTATGATGAAGTCTTGAAACTGAGATGCATTTCTTGCATGTTCACTATCTTAGTGTGCCATTGGAACACAGTCAAATGACTGATTGATGCTTATGTGTATGCTAAGGTATTGTGAATGAGTTTGTGTCTATGATGGTATTAGGGACATCTGAGATCAAAGCTATGTCATTGTTGTGCCATTACTTGTGCTTGTTTACAAAATTACAAAAGTTTTTGCTCTGTACACAAAATGTTCAATCTTTGTCATATATTGCTAAATAAACTGACTGTCTTCAAGTGCTTCTTCAGTGTCTTGATCTTCATATACTGTTGTCCCTTGTTGACTCTGTTGACCTGCTATTGATGTTCCTGCTTGATCTGCTTGTTGTGCACCCCCATGCACTATGTCCCATGCTTCTATGATAGCCCACATAGGTGCCTTGATCTCTCTTGGTAGATTTTCTTGAGCCATTAATTTCTTCTTGTTTACATGTGGCAAATCATACTCATTGCCTCCCTTGCTTTTAAGTATTTCATTCATAACAAATTGTAGTGTCATCCACACATCTCTTAGAGTTGTAGGGGCCAATTCAAAAAATGCTTCATGCACTGCTTCTATCATATGATCAATACTTTTTGGCATCTTCTTGTGCATGAGTGACTGAATGCTTCTGAAAAATTCTAGATCTAAGATGTTTACATCTGGACTATTAGCTGGCTGTTGTATTAAGATGAAAGTGAATCCATCCTGAATGTATACCTGTTGCCATTCTGGATCTCTTTGAGTTATATGGGCATTTGCATTGTCTTGTTGTATGAATATAACTCTTTGAGCTCCATCTTGTGGCCACTTTGCCTTGATTGCTGGAATGATTTGGTTTATCAACATGTTCCTTGTCACTTGCTTGTTGACTGATTCAACTAGCTTTGTAACTAGTGTCCCCTTCTCTCTGTTTTTGGATGACCTTTTTGCTGTTTGTTGATATGTGAATGGAAAGATTCCTATCTTCCTATAAAAAAATGCACTGTCCCTCTGCATCAAATCTAGGCCTTGCTACAACTGCAGTGAACATAACTTTGAGAATGAATTTAGATGAATTTGCAGCTCTGTACTTGCCCCTTTCATTCTGTGCTAGATATACTCTCTGTGATTTCTTTGATAGAAAAAACCACTTCTCATCCAAGTGTACAAAATCAAACATTGGATAATACACTGATTTTTCTTCTACTGTATCCCCACAAAGTAACTTCAGTACCCAATCCAACCTAGCCTTCTTATGACCCTCACTCAAACCAGGATGGATTGGATTTGTATGTGGCTTTATTGTACCTTGCTTGACCATCCTATGCACTTTGGTCTTTGAAAGACTAAGCTTGCTAGCTAAGTCTCTAATGCATGACCTGTCTCCCATGTCCAGTGATGTGATTGAATCCATCTCTACTTGAATTCCTTTTCTACCACAGTTGTGATATTTTGTGCTTAGATTGTACCTCTGTTGTGCATTATGTTGCTTTTTTGCTGTGTTCCAAAGTCTGCCTATGCACCTTGTTGACATTTTGAACTCTTCTGCAGCTTTCTTTATTGCACCATGTGGTAATTGTCCCTCTCTAGATATTGCTAGCAGAGCATTCAATATGTGCATTTTTTTATCACTGCTGAGCCTGGTATTATGTGTTGGCTGATGATGTTGTGTTGCCTCTGTGTTGTGCTCTGCTTCTGATGACTGTCCCTCTTCATCTCCTGGTTCCTGGTTGAGATCAAAGCTATGTTCACTATCTTGTTCCATGTCCCCTGATGATTGTCCCTCTTCGAACTCTTCTCCATCATAAATGTACTGTTCATCTGGAAGTGGAGCTTCATTTAAGTCCCATAAAGCTGAGGCCATGACACCACCAGGCTGTGATGCAGAGACTGTTTACTTGCTTAATTTTGCTATGAATTTTACTGTAAATTTGAATGTAAATTCTGTAAATTCATTTCCCAAAGCTGTAATCCCCTTTTATACTCTGTTTAGGGGCAATTTTGTCAGGGCAATTATGCCCTAAGTCCCCTTTTATTTAGGGCAATTCTGTCCCCAAAAATTATAAGTGATTCGTGTGCCCCTAAAATCAGCCTTCTCATTGGCTGAAATTTGATCTGTGGTAAATAACCACAGATTGCACTTAGCAGGTCATGTCCCCTTGTGTACTTTGTTAATTTTCACTATAGCAGGTCATGTCCCCAATTGTACTTTGTTAATTTTCTTAATCCAAGAGCTTTTTGTACTTTAGGACAAACATTTCGGGAAAGAGGGAGTATTTTCTTTGTCATGTATCGTAATGATGTTGTGTTTCAATTAGTACAGATTCCAGCCGTATGAGTTCATAACCGAAATAGATTTGTATTTACTATAAAATTTCATTTTTGTGTATAGTTCGGTGTGAACCGGATGCATAACGCTAATAGGAAACTGTACAGTTTTGTGTGGATTGGATGCACAACGCTAATAGGACTCTGGAATCAATTTGGTGATTGGTGGATTAGACACGATTAGGGTTTACTATGTCCATGTCCCTCAGCCTACTCGCTCATCATGCGACACTTGACAGTAGCACTTTTTTCGATAAGATGACACTAAAAGTTGTTTGAAAAGAAAAAGGAAAAATTATGACACTCGCTATTTGTTCTAATTGATCATATCAAAGTCATATTCGACCTTGGAACCCAGACTGTTTAGCAGAAGATAAACAAAAAAATCATAGAACGAACATTGTTAGACAACCAACAAAGAAATGAAAAAAATCACCGGATAACATCATTAAAATCAACACAGATGGATCCACCAAAACTAATGGTGAATCCAGCTTTGGCTACATTTTCAGGAACAACACGGGTAAACCAATCTTCCTCTTTGGGGATAAATGTGGTATCTCAACCCCGCTAAAAACAGAAACATTGGCATTAAGAAATGCCCTGGTAAATGCCTATGAATTAGGCATTACCAACATTCAACTTGAATGCGACAACCTTATCATTGTGAATGTTTTTAATCAAATCTGGCACTGTCCATGGGATATTGAAATGTTAATTTTTGATATCCAGTATGTTTTACAACTGTTTTTTCAGTGTAGATTTCTCACGTCTTCCGAGAAACAAACGTCGTGGCCGATTTCATCGCGAAGAAGGTCCAGCAGAGTTCCTTGAAAGATTTTTGAGATAGTCCAGAATTTGTAATTCTCATCCGTTAGGATGCTATAGATTGAGAAATCGATTATACTGTGGTTTTCAGTCTAATTTTTACCTTATAAAAAAAAAAGTCATATTCAACCAAAAAACACCAACCTAGTTTATACGTTATAAGGCAATTGCAACATTTTATTCTCGTGGAATGTGTAATTTTTGAGCAAATTCAGTTTTAAAGACCGAAAACAAACTACCATTGACCTATGCTTGCATTGTTTCATTCACCATGTGAGGAACGGACCTTAAAACCCTAAGCTTGGAATGCAAGTAAATTATGATTATTTCAAATATTTTCTTTTTTCCCCATCTAGGTAACAGTATATATATATAATATTATATAATCCGTGCTCGGTGAGATTTTGATCTCTTTATAATTGAATCCAGAAAAATCCCTGGAATGGCGAAGATCGGACCAGTTGGGCGTAAGAAAGAAGGAGAAGAATGGGATTCCGATCCAAGGTCGTCCAGATCTGGTTTCCTCAACTCTCTTTGGTTCCAGTACCTCCAAGACGACGGCGTTTTGGCCACTTCAGAAATCATAGGACACTTTTGAAACGGTAATTCAATCATTCGTTCATATCTAGTATATATATGCATAGACGACTAATGTTAATTGGTTGCAGATTGTACTGGATTGATTACATTACTGAAGTGAACGGGTTCTGCTCGTCCTACATCGAAGAAGTAACCATAGTGACAAACGTAAGCAAGTATGAGCTTAAGCCATCTAAATTAAGGAGGCGATATTCATGGCCAAGCACGAGGGAAAGTGGTTCAAACTGGACATGATGGGAAGGCTGAATCAGTTCGGCGGCACCCATGGGTCCATTGGGCTTTACATCGAGCCCAACAACACTCTTCCTGCAGATCGGCCCATGTATCACAACTTAGGGCCCATATACACCCAGCTTCAGGCATGGGAGGGGCCTGAGGCCCTCTTTTTGCTAGTCACAACTCAGAACCCTCAAGCCACACAGCAACAAATTAAGGCCTAGCTTAGATACCCTTAATCTATGTATTACATTTTGTTATACATACTATATATAATACCGTGTTACGGCAAACTTTTGTTACATTACTAGTATTCTCTTGAGCATTAAGTTATATTACGTAAAACAAGGTTTTTGAGGAGATATAAGTTTTTGGGTAGGTGTTTCAATATGTATTTGAAATCTTTCAAAATATTTGATACTATAAGGTTTTTGGGTGTATTTCTTTTAATTGATAGGTTGGTCCTAACAACGATAAGTCTCGAGATCTCTCATTGTGGAAGAGTAGCCCAAAAAATCAATTCAATTTGCAAAAAGCATGAGCAAAGCGCACCTCTTAGAACGAAAAACAAAAGTAAGTCATGACAAATGTTCAAGATCACCATCTCAATCTCATACATATGTTTTTGATTTCTAGTGCTTTTGAATTATGAAACCTGATGAACTGTACACCGAAGTTTAACTACAACGATACTTCTCGTGTTCTTTGTTTTTGTTTCAATTATAATTGTGTTCGACTTCTAACAATTGCCAAAGTCACTACCATGAGAATGTTGTTTCTGCCACATTTTATTACTTCCAATTTAATGGGTTCTGTCTTTTCATTTCTTATTATAAGAATAAGAGTGATGTTGTCAAGTCATTTTGGAGTTTATATCCATCAAAGTTAATTTTGAAAATCCTATGAGTTGATTTTTGCTATTTAATTCTTTTACTTTTTCTTGGTTTAGATTGTCATAGTTTTTTGGATACTCACTTCATCATCCATATTGTGTTTTTTCTTTTCAATTCAAAAGTTGAGACTTAATGAATCATGTCAAATTTTTAATAGGATCATTTATATTTTGTATTTTGACTAAAGAGTTTTTAGTTAAGTTGATACCATATTTACCACCACATGACTGCCAAATGCCAATACAGAGAGAAAGTTTGTTTTGTACGTTTGTTGAATATTTTGTTTATTAATTGCTTTGGTCTTTTGTTGGTCGTATTTTGGTTGTCTAAAACATAAGTATATTGGATATATTTTATCTTTAAAATCATAAAAGTTATTAATTGATATATAAATTTACATAAATACTAGCTTAGTATTGTGCCATGTACGAAATTTATATAAAATTTAAACTAAATATTTACTTATATTAGAATTAATGAATCGGTCTCTTATTTGAAAAAGAAAAGTATATTAAGTAATTGTATAAAAACTTTATATAATCATGTATATGTAAAAAGTAAGATGTATAATAAAATCAAATAATTCATTGAAAATATATTCAATTAATAAATAATTTTATAATATGAGTATAAAGATATAAAACAAACTATTAATTATACACCAATAAATATGTAACTTTATACACACATGTCACTTATTTTATGGGATAATATAAATGAGTTAGAAAGGAACACAACAAATCACTGCGCCATTTATTTATGATGGTAAACGTCATTAAAATAATGTATTATTATATCGGTTTTTTTAGTGTGTCTATGGACACATGCAAAATGTATTATTATATCGGTTTTTTTAGTATGTCTATGGACACATGCTAATAAGTTAAAATAAAAAATTATCTTTAAAATATTTCTTAAAAAAAATGGATAAACCCTTAACAAAAAAAAACTAATAGCTAAAAAAAATTTGCTAAAAATGAAAATTTATTGGTAAAAAGGAAGTTATTATATATAAGAGATATTTTCTATATCTCAATGTAGAAAAGTTGGCTTCAACAACAACAACTAACCAATCTGGTATAGTCCCGCACCAACAATAAAATTTGGGTGAAGATATATTTACCCTGAGCAAGTTGGTAAATCATAAGGATATTTCCGAAAGACTTAAGAAAAAAGCTAACATATTTATAATATTTTGTATTCATGTTATATCGTTTAGAAATATATATATATATTTATATATATATATACAATACAATATTTTAAAAGTATATAATGTTATATTTTTGAGCACTCAAAATAACAAATATATTATTTTGTATTAAGCGTACAAGTCCATATATATAGAAACAAAATAATAATATATTATAAATTAGGAAGTAATGGAAGAAAAGAATCAACATACAATATAATATCTTATTTTATGGTGGCAAACTGGCAATATATTGTGAAGTTTGAGAAACCAGCATTCAAAACAAAGGAGTTAAGGTGTTTGCTCTTCTAACAAAACTTAAGATGCTTAAGAAGCCTCTAAAGAGACTGCGCATCGGAAATCTGGAGCAACAAAACAACAATATTTCTGAACTGCAATC
Organism: Rheum nobile; assembly: GCA_027886185.1. Taxonomy (NCBI): domain Eukaryota; kingdom Viridiplantae; phylum Streptophyta; class Magnoliopsida; order Caryophyllales; family Polygonaceae; genus Rheum; species Rheum nobile. The sequence goes on along the minus strand of WOAB01000236.1, from coordinate 1,340,806 downwards.
GAAGTTGAACAATGTTCATAATGATCTACTACTAGTAGATCATTATGAACATTGTTCAACTTGGACCTCATCAAATACGGGCCCGGGCCGGACCCGTGTCATTTTTTGAGCCCGTTTTTGTGGGCCTGGGCTGTGCCCGTTTGTCGGGCCCAAGGTGGTAATCGTGTCTGCCCGGAAGGCCGGGCAGGCCCGCGGGTAGCCTGCAAGACATACAACCTATTTTTAAATTAATTTTTAATGTATTTTTTTTTGTTTTTTTTTTGTATTTGACGGACCGGCCCGGCCCGTTAAATTGTTATTTTTAGGTTAGATTTATTTTTAATGTATTTTTTAAATATATTTTTATATAATTAAAATTTTATACGGGCTGAGCCGAGCGATCCATACGGGCTTGGCCATGTTATCGGGCCTGGCCCGCTAGCCCGAATGGGCCGGACCAACCGGCCCGTTTGGGCCGAAACCCTTGTCCAGACCAGTATTGTTTAGCGGGCCAACCGGCCCGCGTTTGCTCAGGTCTATCTACTACTAAGGCCCTGTGAGATGGCCCTTCTCCAGCTTGAAGAAAAGAATTTGAAGGACTCATGCAAGCTTATAAATGCAAAAATATTGTCCTCCAACAGAATGCTAAACTTCATTGGCTTAAATATCAAAATCAATGTAGTAGTTACTTTCATAACTTCATCAAACTACGAAGGGCAAATAACAACATCAGAGAGATTCAAGATGATCTTGAAAGAAGGCTGACATATCAGGAGGAGATCAAGAGCACATCATCTCCCACTTCAAGAAGTGCCTTGGTAAGGAGGAGCATTTTGAACCATTGCCACCGAGGAGGACATAATTGAGATGATCTCTCCTTTTAGTAGAGAAGAAATCCGTTGGACAATTAAGGCAGTTGGAAATGATAAAACTCCGGGGCCTGATGGATATAACTCTTTGTTTTTCAACCAAGCTTGGCCAGTTGTAGGAACAGACTTCATTGATGCAATTCTTGATTTCTGTAACTGTGGCAGACTACTTAAGGAGATGGGCACTACTTCCATTGCTTTGATCTCCAAGAAAGAGCAACCAAACTCAATCCATGACTACAAGCTTATTTCATGTTGCTCAATAATAAACAAGGTAATCTCAAAGCTCATTGTGTCAAGACTTTAATAGCTTCTTCCCAATGTTGTTGATCAAAGTCAAGGGCCTTTGTCAAGGACAGAGCAATCAGACACAATATCATTGTTTGCCAGAAGCTCATCAAAAGCTACACCAGGAAATACATCAACCCTAGATGTGCCATTAAAATTGACTTGAAAAAGGCATATGACACAATGAATTGGTCATTTCTCATCCAAATTGATGCGTTCCGGGCTCGACTCAAGCCGGGTAGCGACAAGCCCAAGACGACCAAGACCATGGCGTCCTCCTTGGTTCAAGACTTAGTCTAGTTTAGCCTATTTTATGTTATTTTCCGTTTTAGCATGTTTTCCTTTTTTAGCATTTCCATTTCAGTCTTTTCTATTTCGGGCGTGTGCTCCACTCTTGTAGAGTGGGCTAGCCCATTAGTATGTTTTTGTCCCAAGCCCATTAGGGTTCTTGGTCGAGCCTTATGGCTTTAAATAGCCTTCATTGTATTCATTATTCCCCACGTTAAAATTAAAGCTTAAGCCTCAGTTGAGATCATCTCCTCCCTTAAGCCTCGGCGTCACAAAACTGGTTAGACCCGATTGAACCACGTCACGGTTCACAAACACAATCTATCCCTTCATCGCTAGCTTCCGCCTGCGAGATCCTCTCACCCCAACTTGGTCTCGTCGAGAGCAAGAGAACCGGTAACCGAGCCCACGCTTGGTTGCTACCTATCCCGGTTACTAAGGAGAAGGATCCGAGGCCGCTTCCTGCCTAGATCCGCGTCAAACGTGGTCCGAACCCATCGGATCACATCAACTGGTATCAGAGCAGCCAGGGGCACGCAACGCGCCTTCTTCTCCGACGACACCACCACCACCACAAAACCGACGAGCCTTCTGCCCAGATTTCGTTAGAAAAAAATCGTCATTTCCGCAATTTTCTTCCATATTCCTGTAGAGCATCTCGAGACGAGTCCGGACATATAAAATTCGCCCAAAACGGACATCGTTTGACCCCTAAAAGGCCAAAATACGAACTGTCTACCGCCGAAACCCTAGCCTCCGCGACCGCGGTTCAAAAACCGCGACCGCGACCGCGGTTCAAAAACCGCGACCGCGACCGCGGTTTTCTACACTGCCGTTTCCGAATCCTTTTTACTTATCCAAAACCCTAGCCTCCGCCTTCCCTCATAACCCTAGTTTGACCTTTCCTTAACCACCCCGTCCTTAGCCACACCCACTCCATGGCCCGCTGGTATCCATACTTCGAGCCCGATGAGTGGGACTCCGACCCTTCGTTCGGTGGCGTGAGTCCATACGAAGCGGACCCGGATTGGATCCCGCCAAGGATTCCGACGCCACCGCGACGCCGCCCGTACCCGCCGCCCCGCGTCTATGGACCACCTCCGCCACGCCGAACCCACGACCGGTACCCCGACCCTTGGTTCGGTGGCGTGAGACCTTATGAAGCGGACCCGGATTGGATCCCGCCAAGGATTCCGACGCCACCGCGACGCCGCCCGTACCCGCCGCCCCGCGTCTATGGACCACCTCCGACACGGCGCACCCACGACCGACACCACGACAACGCACCCTACCGAGACATGCGACCCAGCCCGCGTCACGTGAACCTAGATCACGGCTCCCACCACGACTTGCCCCGCGACCGCGGCCTTACCCGCGACTTGTCCCGCGATCGCGGCCCCCGCCGCGAGTCCCTCGTCCATTCCGCGATCGCGGTCGTTCCTGGTGTCGAGTCTCTCATTCCTTTCGCAACTTCATCGACCTGCCATGCCGTAGAAGAGGCTCGTGCCAAGACGCTGGAGGCGATCCTTGCAACGCTAGCCGAAATGAAGCAGGACAACGCGGTCCTAACCGCGACCGTAGCAGCACTCAGAGCGAACGCAGACAGGCAAACCGCGACCGCGATACAAACCGCGACCGCGGAACAAACCACGACTGCGGTACAAACCACGACTGCGGTACAAACCGCGACCGCGGTACAAACCGCGCCCGCGGCCCACCCTATCGTTGACGATTCCACAGCCACAACGCCCCTTCTACCGCCCACGGACGTGCCCAGTGTTTCCCTGCCCGCGTGCAAGCCCGACGTATCCATTACGCCTACTCCAGACCCGGGCTTCCGCGCAATACTCTCCAAGGCACCCGACGCTATGACCGCTCCTGGATCCGAGCCATACCTTCTCATCTTTGAGGTTCCAAAAGTTGGTCAAGAGCCTGACGCCAGTTTACCACTGACCGCTGAGCGTCTACTCCCCCTGACTCCTCCTAGTTCGAAGCGAGGACGCTTCGATTCTAAGGGAGGGAAAATGATGCGTTCCGGGCTCGACTCAAGTCGGGTAGCGACAAGCCCAAGACGACCAAGACCATGGCATCCTCCTTGGTTCAAGACTTAGTCTAGTTTAGCCTATTTTATATTATTTCCCGTTTTAGCATGTTTCCCTTTTTTAGCATTTCCATTTCAGTCATTTCTATTTCGGGCGTGTGCTCCACTCTTATAGAGTGGGCTAGCCCATTAGTATGTTTTTGGCCCAAGCCCATTAGGGTTCTTGGTCGAGCCTTATGGCTTTAAATAGCCTTCATTGTAATCATTATTCCCTACGTTGAAATTAAAGCTTAAGCCTTAGTTGAGATCATCTTATCCCTTAAGCCTCGGCGTCACAAAACTGGTTAGACCCGATTGAACCACGTCACGGTTCACAAACACAATCTATCCCTTCATCGCTAGCTTCCACCTGCGAGATCCTCTCGCCCCAACTCGGTCCCGCCGAGAGCAAGAGAGCCGGTAACCGAGCCCATGCTTGGTTGCTACCTATCCCGGTTACTAAGGAGAAGGATCTGAGGCCGCTTCCCGCCTAGATCCGCGTCAAACATGGTCCGAACCCGTCGGATCACATCACAAATCCTGAATGGATTTGGCTCGCACCCAAAGATGATTAATTGGATTAAAGAGTGCACCACAAACAGGTCCTTTACAATCAAGTTTGGTGGTGAACTTTATGAATACTTCAAAGGCAAGAGAGACATTCGTCAAGGGGATCCCCTTGTACCATATTTTTTGTGTTGATCATGGAGTACATGAACAGACTTCTGAATCGTATGGCAAAGGACTACCAACTTCAAGTTCCATCATAAATGTGCTAGAACTGGTATCACAAACCTTTGCTTTGCTGACGATTTATTCATCTTTTCACGTGGGGACATGGTTTCATTACAGGCTGTCAAGCTTGTTATAGATGATTTCTACAATTTCTCTGGCCTCTCTATCAATTCCAGTAAATCCAAGATTTTTTGTGCGGGTTTGGAGGAGCAAAATATCATCTAGATTTGCTCCCTTCTCGGTATGATCCCTGGTTAATTGCATGTCACATACCTTGGAGTTCCATTATGCAGTAGAAGAGCAAGACTTGATGACTATAAGCCCCTTGTTCGAAAAATTACTTCCAAAGTGAATGCTTGGGCAGCAAGAAGCCTCTCTTATGCAGGCTGATTGGAACTTGTGAGAGTTGTGATCTTTGGCATCGTACAACATTGGAGTAAAGTTTCCCTTATGCTAAAATTTTTGTCAAAACCATCGTGGCATCAATGAGGAACATTATGTGGTCAGGTTGTAATGAAAGTAAAAGAGCACCCATCACTTGGAAACCCATCACTTGGAAAGAAGTTTGTAGGCCTAGAAAAGAAAGTGGAATAGGCCTGAAGGAGGTGTTGTCTTGAAACAAAGTGTCAATGACAAAATTGATTTATGATTTGTTGAATGATGCACCTTCAATTTGGCACACCTGGGGACATGCCAATCTTTTGAAAGGCAATTCGATCTAGCCAGTGAGAAAGATTACAACTTCGAGTGCAACTTGGACGTCCTTACTCAGTGTTCGAGATGAAATTCTGTAGAAAGTTGACTCCAATGCTAACATTCTCGTTGTCATGATCGACAAATAGAGGTAAATTTGATTGTAAAGTAAAATATGAAACACTTAGGAGTCATGGGTCCCCTCAAGCATGGGATCTCCACATTTGCGGAAAAATGATCACTCCTAGAATTTCCTTCATGAACTAGATGATTATCAAGAAGGGAGTGAAAACCAAAGACAAGCTAAATCCTTGGGTATCATACAAGAAGACATTTGTGTGCTCTGGAAACACCACACAAAAACTTAGGAGCATTTATAGTTTAATTGTGAATTCTCCAAGGAAGTCATGGAGAAGGTTTTAGAGTGGGCTAAACTAGGAAGGATGCATCAAACCATTCTTGATTGGATTAGCTCTATGCAAATATACAAAGGTAAGGGTAAATTTTCCTTTTACCTATGGACTACATGTATGACAGTCTTGATTTACTATTTTTGGAGTGATCGGAATCATAGAATCTTCAAGAACACGAACATAGGGCCTAGTGAGTGTTCTAATACTATTATTGATCATGTTAGAAATTGTATTCGAGCATGATGGCGCAAGAATAGTCATCGGTATAGAAAGTGGATTGTGAAACTTGGGATTGAGAGATCCTTGTAACACCTAGTACTTTTGTAAGTTATTTTACATTTGAATTAAAATTACCCCTTCATTAAAAAAAAGTTTGAGAAAAAGAACAATGAACACAATATATAGTAATCTTTAGTAAAAAAACAATATAGAAAATGATTAGATTATGCAAATTGGGATGCATGTAATTTTGCCGATGATAACATTATTGGCAATGCCTTAGACATAAACAATAGATTTTTTTAATTAAACAAAACCAGAAAAAAATGTTTTGAAATGACTAATATATCAAGTAAAACTGTAAAAGACATAATAATAATTTGTATGTCAAATTTATATTTTGAGACTTTTTGTTATATTAGGAAAATATATTTTACGTGATCTTTTCGTTGAACGTTCACACCATGTGAGGAGCGGAGCGCCTGTTACGTTATAAGGGTCCTTCCCTAAATTCGATAAACTAGTAGAAAGGTTTGGTAGAGGTAATTAATTTCGCTATAAGTAATTTACATAAATACTAGAACCTTGAAACCCTAAGCTTGGAGTGCAAGTAAATTATGATTATTTTTTTCCATCTAGGTAACACTATAAATAGGGCCTTGAGGCATTATTATATATATATAATCCGGAGATTTTGGTCTGATCTACAAACCCTAATTTAGTTAATGACAACGACGATAGTTAAGATCGGACCAGTTGGGATCACAAAGGCCGGACTAAGGTGGTTCAGATCTTCGCATCGTTCGGATCTCGTTTCCTCAACTCTCTTTGGTTCCAGTACCTCCAAGACGACGGCGTTTTGGCCACTTCATAGATCATAGGAAGACAGACCTTCACCGCTTCCACTTTTCAAACGGTAATTCAATCATTCATCCATATCTAATCCTCTTATATATATATACACGCAGAGCCTAAATCCTACATTAATATCCCTTACGTTTAATTTATCTACGTTTAATTTGCTTATATATCTATTTTTAAGCTATGTCACATCATTTAGTTTTTTATTAAATTACTTATGCTTAAATATTTAATTTCAAAAACTTTATCTTTTATGACTTTGTGATATTAAAAATAATAAATATAATTTTTTAATATTACTTTAGTTTTATAGTAGACATATATAATTTATCTTAAGTATATACTAACTATCCAAATTATTTTTATATAATATAATAATAAATTATCTTTTTACATATCTAAACTATTTAAAAATTACACATGATAAGTAATTTATGGATGATATTTAAAACTCTCTACATGTCCAACTATCATTTATCGCATCATCTATCCTCTTGAATGATATTATATATCGGTACAATGACTTTAGTTTAATTATATATTTTTTAAATTAAATAAGTTTATTTTTAAACACAAACATAAAATTCTGGTAAAAAATAGAATAAAATTTATCATTTTTCAGTTGTAAGCTTATGGTTTCATAAGACAATAATGAAACACTATACATAAAATTATATTTGAAGGATGGATCGATCTTAAGTGGTTTATAAACTGGATTGGGTGCACAGATTGTAGTGAATTACCCAAGTGAGTACATAACTAAGGTGACGGGATACTGCTCGGACTACATCGAAGAACTGGGCATATGGACAAACACAAGCCGCAACCAACCGCACGTGTGCATGGCGCGCAGACAGAGGCCTGGTTCAGTCAAAGGAAAGTGTTTCGTGTTGGACACGGGGAAACTGAATCAGTTCGGCGGCTTGAATCACACACTTCGCTAATTAGACACATGATATGGAAGTAATATCTGTTATTTTAGTTGTCATTACGATGCCTTGAATCACACACTTCGCTAATTAGACACATGGTATCGGTGTTCGATCAACGAGTCTGGGGTGTAGAGGGGGCGATGCACACTCTAACATGGGTGTCCTAGAGGCAGAGACGCCCCCGGCCCGGACACTATGGGGTCGTTTCTATTTCGGCTCCGATTTCCTATTGTATTTTTTTTGGGCCTTTACTTGTGAGTCAAGTTTGTTTAGGGTTATAGTAGTACTATATATACCATCTTTTAATCATATCATGTTGTATTTTGTCTTTTGCCTTCATCAATAAAATAAAATCAGTTTTACTTCTGTCCGTTGACATAGCTAACACCTTGTTAGTGAACCATATAAATCTATATATGTTCCGTTTTTTACTTTAACCGTTTTCTGTTATCTTTCTCGCATCTATAACATGGAAGTTTTTGTTACAAGTGCTCTCTTGTTTCTTAATTGAGACCACTTAGTTCTGGCATTATATATTCAATCTGAGCTTCAGTTGAAGGCCACAAGGAACATGAATAGTTAAACGGTTTGTCTAACCTATGCCCTAGGGACATAGATTAAGAATTCCTATTAAGGAATATAAACCCTATAGAAGGAAAGATGAACCCATTTTTAAAAAATTAGAATATCCTAAAAAATTAAAACATAATTAAAAGTTTTTATATACGAGATCTTAACCTATGTCCGAATGGCATAGGTTAGAAAAACCGATAATTAAATACTTAAATTCCTCAAAGCAGTGTGCAACACACACAAGAAAGGTATATATAATCTTACCAAAAAAAAGAAAGGTATATATAAAACGAAAAAAGCTAGATAAAAAAAAAAAAAATTCCATGTTTTAATTTGCAATATTCGCCCGTCAGGAAAACAAATGATTTATTTGGATTTCAAAGATAATGTATTAAATTATATTATCTTATATTAAATTAATAATTTAATATAAAATAATACATTAATTTTAGAACCCAAAGTATAGTGATTAGCGGAATGAGAATATCATTCTAACAAGCAAAGTTGTGTAAGTTTGTTTTTATCATAGCTCATGGAATCAGTTTCTATTTGCAAATTGCAGTTGCCCTTTTCTCTTAAGTTGCTATCCTTCCTGGTGGTGTTTGATCGAGTTGTTGAATTGCTAAGATATTTTCATCCTACGTACATTTCTGGTTGTGTTGAGCTAGCTGTTACTGGTTTTTCCCAATCTTTCTTTTTCTATATTTGTTGACATATAAAATTTGCATTTGGACCCGTTAGTCATATTTACCGAGTTGATCCGAAGTATGGGAGTGTTGTTCTGTTATATATGCTTGTTGTGTTGCTTGTTTTGAGAATTTCATCTGTTAATGTTTCTTCAATCAATCTTAGATTTCGATGTTAATTAATCACAAATCGTATCAGATAAGCTATGTTTTAATTGAATTCTGATATCATATTGGCGTACGTATATGTTCGTTATGCTGACTAGACGATCCGTTTGTGTACGTAGAAACGGGCGCAGCTAGCGCAATGGAGAAGAGTGTGAAGATCAGAGCATCTGGAAACGGGTCGGTACACACATGGGATCACAAAGGCCTAACTCAGATTGTTCAGATCATCTTCTCATATGATGAAGCAACCCTTAAATCTCTTCAGTTTCAGTATCTAGAAGACGGCCATCTTCGCGTTTCAGAGGTCTTAGGATGCCAAAACTTCACCGGCACCGAGTTTCACGCGGTTACTCATCTACTCTGTTTTTCTACACACATATATTTTTCAAGGCTCGCACGAGCACATAACAAAAGTGGAGGGAATCTCAAATAATGGGAATGGCACACACAGCGGCATTCAAAAGCTAGACTGATCTGTCGTCATACTCGTCCAAGAAATTTAGCTTCAACTTTGGAGGGTTGAATCAATTTGGTGGATTCCATGGAAGCTACGATTCAAGGCCCCTTGGGAGTGGAGGAGTTAAGTCGATTGGAGTTTACTTCAACCACCTCACAGCTCCGCCCTCAGGCTATTTGCAAGATGAAGATGAAAATGAGGTCAACCTCAATATTTGTTAACTCCAAATCCAGTCTGAAAATGTAATGATGGATTAATATGGAGTTAAGGAGGTAGTACTGATCCATATCAATTAATCAGCACTTACGTTTCATCTAATAAGCTAGCAGCGCGCCGTATATGTCTATCTATGTTTATGTATGTGAGTAATGGCCGGAGTCGACTCATACCTTTTATTTATTTATTACCGGTTAAAATGAGTCGCTGCGTAGAACATCGACTTTTCCTGGAGCTAAAGTGACAATCTATTTTCAGCATAAGTTTACTTCCGTGCCTATTTCAAGAATAAGTTTGTAATATGTGCCTAGTTTTTCTCCCACGTGGTTTTTCCTCTTCGCGCGGTTTTTTCCCACGTGGTTTTCCTGTGAAGATGTTTTAACGAGCCCCCCCCCCAGATGTTTTTCCTTTGTGTTATTCATGGTTGACATTTAGCAATACCGAGATTGCAGTTTCGTCTCATGTTGTTGAGTAGTGACAGGAAAGAGGTTCCCCCTAAACCGACACCACGTTGTCGTACTAAGCTGACTCCACGAAGTCGCACATAAACCGACACCACGTTGTCGTACTAAGCCAACTCCACGAAGTCGCACCAAAACCGACATCACGTTGTCGTACTAAGTCGACTCCACGAAGTCGCACCTAAACCGACACCACGTTGTCATACTAAGCCGACTCCACGAAGTCACACCTATACCGACAGTCCGACACCACATTGTCATTTCAAGTCGACTCCACGAAGTCGCATCCAAGACGACTCCACAAAGTCGCCCTAAAATTAAAACAACAAGTATCGTGACAGGCTAACATCTCAAAAAGTGCACGAAAGTTCACGTCATATCATTATTTCGAACCGTTTAAGTCAACATATTTCCAACAAGTACAAACTCAACAAGAAAAACGGCCTCTGGAGGGCCCCTATTCCATACCGCGCCAAGCGAGTGGAACCGCGGGAGGAGGCTTCTGGAGGACCGCACGATTTGTCACAAACCGTGTATGTGAAAACTATATGTGTGACTTTGTATATGTGAAAACTCATGCACTTCTCAGCATATGCATATATTTTAGCTTGTGTGTGCATAGATTTTGACATATATTTGCATCTAAATTCTTCTTATGTGTATTATTTTCTTGGGTTGAAATATTGTGCATGAGTTTTGGCTTATATGTGCACCTAAATTACATAAATTTTGCATAGGATTTTGATTATATATGTGACTTTGTGTATGTGAAAACTCATGCACATACATGCAAAAACTTATGCATGCATTTCATAGAATGTGCATATGTTTTGACATGTGTGTGCATAAATTTTGACATATATGTACACCTAAATTCTACTTGTATGCGTTGTTTTCTTGGGTTAAAATGTGCATGAGTTTTGGCTTGTATGTGCATACCCATTGAAATACATGTCTTTTTGTTTGCATGTGCATGTAAATTGAACTAGACGTGCATAAAGTTTGACTATATGTGTGACTTTTTGTAAGTGAAAACTTATGCACACACATGTAAAATCTTAAACACTTTATAGAATGTGTATAGGTTTTGTCTTGTAAGTGCATGAACTTTGAATTGTTTGTGCATCTAAAATTTACTTGTATGCATCGTTTTATTGGCTTAATATGTGCATGAGTTTTTGACTTGTATGTGCATACCATTTGAAACACACGTCTTTTTGCTTGAATGTGCACATGTCAAAACTTATGCACATATAGTGTACAACTCATGCACATTTTCTCTATAAAACAATGCATATTTTTTACAATCTTTAGATGCACATACATGTTAATATTGATGCACATACAAGCCAAATTTATGCACATACAAGCCAAAATGTATGCACATGCCATCTCAAGCAAAAATAATAGTATTGGAAAAAAGTTGGGTTGCGAAAAAATCAATAAAAAAAATGGTCGGACAACACCTTATAAAATTTTAATGCACATACAAGTCAATATTGATGCACACACAAGTAACAAATGGTGCACATGCCAGCGCAAGCAAAAAGTGGACCCGCAAAAAAAAAAGGTCGAACAACGCCTTATAAAATTTTGATGCACATATAGGACAATATAGATGCACACACAAGCCAAATTGTATGCACATGCTATCTTAAGTAAAAAAAGTAACCCTGAAAAAAAAAAAAAAAAACTTTGACCGGTCAACACCGGAGCTCCGGCTGGTGACCGATTTGACCGGTTAATTATCCACTTAAGTGTTCATGAGCCATGCACATGACCACTTAAATGATAGTCTAATCCTAGCCTTTGGATTTGAAAAATCCAAAGACTATGAGCTATTCTCATTTCTCACCATAATATTCATTCTCACTGAATCCACACCCATTATAATATGTACAAATGTATATATAGGGTCGGGTTCTGGTGATGAGAGTTCTTATAGTAAATAGTAGGGAGTTATATGAAGCGTTGATGATTTTGATCCTACGATTAATACAATAGCGTTCATTCTCATTAGTATACAACTTGTTCACAGGAAAACACTCTCCTAAAATTAAAAGAAATCCTATTAGGAAATTATATAACTCGTTTCCTAAAATCTCTCCCCTAAAAAGATTTTGATTTTATGAGAGTTGTTTCCTGAAACTAAAATCTTTTGACCCTTGGTCTTCTTGTCTTCTCTACCATTTACGCTCTCTCCCTCAATTCTCTTGCGTAGTTGCGTCGATCTCCTTCTCGTCGGATCTGTGCCCTTCTCGGCTTCGCCGGATCTCTGCTCCCTCTCGGCTTCGCCGGATCTGTCCTCCCTCTCGGCTTCACCGTCTCGTCTCCAAGCGATAATTTTTCTGGTGCAAATATTGTTGCACGATTTTTTTGTCGAATCTCGATTCTGTATTTGAAAGTGGGATGCAGTTGTTCACAAACTTAAACCCTTGTTCTTCATATGTACGTGTTGTTCATTTATTCATAAGAACATTTGTTCACAAATAATTTGTTTGTCCAATCTCGATTCTGAAGTTGAAAGTGGGATGAAGTTGTTCAACCTAGAAAAACTTGTACCTTTAAATAATGTCTTTGATTATCGTACTTGGGAGATTGAGAAATTAAATTCTCAACTGTTAATGTGAACCATTTTGACATTTGTGGTAAATAATGTGTTCTTGTTTATTGTTCATATGAACACTTGTTCATTGTATCATTTTCTTCTTCATATGTGTTGTTCATAAGAACATTTGTTCATCTGAACATCGTTCAAGGTAATTTGAACATTTGTTCATTTAAACATTTGTTCAAGATAATTTGAACATTTGTTCATCTTAACATTTGTTCATGAACAAATGTTCAAATGAACAAATGTTCAAATGAACAAATGTTCAAATGAACAAATGTTCAAATGAACAACTGTTCAAATGAACAATTAAATGATTACAAATGAACAAGATGAACAACGATTTATTTATTTATTTTAAAAAAGCAAGAAAATTAATTATATAAGGTAATTTTTCTTAAATGGTTAACATAAATTCTCTCTCATAACTTACAATCCCTTAAATCTCTTTGTTTGACTATTTTTTATTTCTCTCACCTTTTATTACTATCCATATATATCGATATTGGCAAATACTCTATCCATCAAACGATCAGCCAAAATATATTTTCTCTACCAAAATCTCACCAATCCCATTTGTCATTATTATTTTAATTTTTATTAAAGATTTCCCCTCTCTCCTAACAATCCACCCAGAAGAAAGTCGTAGGTTTAAAGTAAGAATATTTTAATTGTTCTTATTTTTTCAAGTAAATGTTCGTAGATATTAAGAGAATTTTTCATGACTATGTATATTATTTGTTCATGGATATTAATCCAATTGTTCATTTGTAAAAATGAAGTTTTTTTTACTTAAACAATTGGCAAAAAATAAGTTGTTCATTGCAAGTTTTACACTTGTTCACATATATTAAGGCATTAAACGTGCAATACTGTCATATATACATTAGAAGAAAAGAACAATGAGTCATTGACTTGTGAACAATTACACTGTTGTCTATGAACAACTATTCTGTTGTCTATGAACAACTATTTCATTATAATAAACAACTATAAAATGGTATCGGAATACAAGGTTGAAGCTTATTTGTTCACAGTTAATATACAAGGTTGAATTGAATATGAACCTAACATGTGGTTTGCTCTCTGCAGCAACTTGGGGTATCCAAAACTTCATCTTGTTCGGAGCCACAATGAGAGAACAATCATTACCATCACTACACTCCTCAAAATTAATATCGGAAGGTCCTGTTAAAAAATGAACTAATGAACAGTATGAACAACTACAACATCGAATCGAAAAACATGAAAACAATAGATGAACAACTAAGCCTAATGAACAACACAGAAAAATGTAGTGAACAAGATGAACAACGGTGAACGAGATGAACAACTTTAGATACTGAACAAGAAACAAAGTAAACATTGATGTCGTCTAGGGCTGGTTGAACAACTACACAATATGATATGAACAAGAATAATATCAACGTAAAAGATGCGGATAGAATGAATAAAAAGAACACATGGAAACTGCGTGAAAACTGCGATTTGGGACCTAATGAACAACAATAACATTCGCGATGAACAAGAAGACGAACACCGTGGAAACTGACCTAATGAACAAAAATAACTTCCGCTATGAACAAGAAGAAGAAGAACGGAGAAACAATAAGGCAAAAAAAAAGGCTTAAACAACTTGCAAATCCAAGAACACTAACCACATACCATACAAAAGAGCATCATCAACAAAACAAGATCATCATGATCAACAACAACATCTACCCGCACCTTGTAACCCGGTAGAGGAGGGATGAGGCAGTTGAACCGCCTCTCAGGTGGAGGGCAATGCCTCTCGTAATGCTCCATAATCAACAAGTCAAGCTTCAGCCTCGTCTGGTAGATGAAGTTCCTATCCAGGCAAGGGATGAGTTTCGAGTACCGATCATCGCAGACCTTTAATCCATACAACTATGTATTAGGCATTCACCATTAACGAATGCTTCATGTAATAAGAATGAAAGCGTAGACTCACGGGAATCGACTTCGATACAAGACAGTTATCATCTTCGTCATCGGATGAAGCGAGTGTGGAAGAAGAGGATGAATCGTCGATGACATTCAGGGAGCCCAAGCTCTTCCGCGGTTGGCTACCGTTGTCGGAAATGGAGGTGGTGCTCGGAGGAGAGAAGACGATTAATGTCAAGCCAGAAGGTATGAAAATGATGCCAATGAGAGAAAACTAGGAAGAGAAACCAATGGATTGTGATAGAAAGGTATGTATAACTTAAGCTATAATCAAGGGATTTGATTTGATTATAATTAATTAATGAAAGGAATTGAATGTGTCAGAGAATTATTCCATGTGATCAATTGTAGGGAAAAATTGAAACAAAATATGGAGTGTTGGATGCTATTTATCTTGTGGTTGTAAATGCTCCCCACTATTTACCATATCACTTATATGCACTTGAACCTACTTCTGTATATATATATATATATAGAATTTGGCTCTGGTGAAACAACCTCTTAGAGTAAAACGATAGTACTAATCTAGAGCGTTTGATGAAAATAGAATTGATGGTCATGGTTTAATCTAGAAGGTTGTAAAATAGGCTGGTGGATTCACATACACACAATTCCTTCAAATCCCATGATATTAAGAATTTCTTTTACCCATATTATTCACTTTCCAAATTTCTCTTCTCCCTGTACGTTACTCTCCCCAGAATTCAGATTGGCTATCCACAAAGGTGTTAGGTGCATATCCCTCTATCAATCCATCCCCATCTTCACGTCCTTCATCCATAAACTCATCTCGTTGAATTCCTTCCCGAAAATCTCAGTGACCTCTTAGTTAAAATGCCATATCTTTTGATTCATAACTCAGAAAATTCTCAAATTTTGAGGGACGAAATTAGACTTCCAGATCTAACTCTGGGAGTTGGAATCATCCAATTACGAGTCCAGACGAAAGAGAACGATCCAGTTGAAGTCACGCTGGATTTCTGGAAAGTTGCTGTCAATTCTTGCAGAAGTTGAAGAGCAATTCCTTGCACCGAGAGCCCCTCGATCCTTGATCATATCACGTGTTCTCGGTGCTCGTGGCCGCCGAAAGGCCAAACCCGCCCCGATCTACCCGATCGAACCCAAATCTGAGCCTAGCCGAACCCTTGCCCACTGTCTCGATCTACCCGAACCCATATCTGAGCCTAGCCGAACCCTTTCCCGCCCCGATCTACGACGTTTCAGACTCCCCGGCTTGGCCTCCAAGCCCCTCCACGTCTACAGTCGTTTCCGCTCATATCTGCATTGTTATTCATGTTAACAATATTGTTATTCACAGTGTTACAATTCATTTATTTTGATATTGTATTTATGATATTCAATTTCTGTGTGGTGTTATTCATTATAATAATGTGATATTCACGTGGATTCAGATTCTACTTGTTGATGGTGTTGTATGAGTTATTTATCATTGATATTCATGTTAACAGTGTTGTTATTCACATTGTTATAATTTATGTGTTTTGATATTTATGATTTAGATATTGTATGTATGATATTCAGTTTCTCTATGGTGTTATTCATTATAGTAATGTTGATATTCACGTGGATTCAGATTCTGCTTGTTGATGGTGTTGTATGAGTTATTTATCGTTGATATTCACGTTTTTATATGTGATATTCAAATTATTTATTGTGATATTCATACACATTCTTTTGATATTCATGTTGGATTTAAGTGTCATGCGTTGAGTAATTGATATTCAAATTGTATGATGTGATATTCACTATAATGTTATTCATATTCATATTGGATGTAAGTTTCATGCGTTGAGTAGTCGATATTTAAAATTGGATTTGCGATATTCACCAGATACAAACACAAAGTTTCGAAGATCATGAATCGTTTCCAAAAGCTTGAAATTAACACACGAATATCAGTACAGTTTGTATGAATATCGCCTAATTCATATAACCGATAATCATCATATGCGGATTAAAATCTGAATATCGACACTATTTTCATGAATATCGAATATTGCTTATATGAATATCGATTTCAAAATTACATGAAATCAAAACATTTTGAATGAATATCGATTACTGGCTGTATGAATATCTATAAAATTGTGAAGGAATGACTGTACGTTGAAGAATATCATCAATGGAGGAAGGAATGGCTATACGTTGAAGACGATTAGGAAAGAGAATAATCTTCCTATTCTCTCTCATGTAACAACCCATTTAATTTTTTTTTGTTAATTAAAACTTGATTAATTGCCATATTAGGTTAGATTTGGTAGTTACACCCCTACCATATCTATTATATAACCTATTCATCCAACCATCCATCACCATCAATCCAACGCTCCAGATTAGTACTACCGTTTTACCATAACTCTCGTTTTACCGGAGCGTTATGATAATTCTATATATATATAGAGAATTTGGTTCTAGTAAAACAACTTATTAAGGTGAAACGGAGGTATAAATGATAACCATTTGATTAGAATTAAAGCAATGACTGAGATTAAAACTAAAGGGTGTAATTTTGTATAATGGACTGCACCCATACCAAATAATAGATCCCCACGATTTTAGGGATTGTTATACCCAAATCCGGATAAATTATTGAGCTTCCATTTTTACATTTTCAAAAGTATCAAATCCTATCCCATCGTTATCGTTCTTCTTCAACTCTCTCCTCCCATCGTCTTCTTCAAGGCTGGTTCTTGTTCCCGGTGAAAGTCTACCATCCCATCGTCGTCGCTGGAACCGAAAAGCTTGAAGTCATTGACGTCTATTCAGGGCTAGTCCACCAAGGTGATGACACCACATAGAAGGTCTCCTACCACCAAGTTAGGAGGATCACTCTCCTATTCCATTTCGTGATGCCTCCTTTCTCTCTAAAGTCTGGACATTCCCTCTCGGATCCCTCAATTATAGTTTTGCGAACGGAAATTGGAGGAAAAAAGGGGATCCGTCTTCTTCTTCTTCTTCTTCATAGTCACGTTTCACTTCGTCTTCTTTGAGAGCTCACGGGGAACAGAGCTCCTCTATCTCACCTTCAAAAAACCACATGTCTACGTCACAACCGGCCGACTAATCTAATCTTGAATGTGTTCTTTTACCGCGATCGCTTTCTTCTCCATTTCCTGGTACGAAACAAATTTCGATCTTCCATTTTCTTCCTTCGGTTTCTTATTATTTCCTGTAATCATTTTACATTTAGCTCGTACTGCATTTTATTGAGTTGAGTGAGATCAATGGTTGTGACGATCGGCGGCAACCGGTGAGGATCCCTACGAGTAAGTTGTTGTTGCGGTTGTTAGCAATTTTATTTTGCTATTTATTTCCCTCTTCTGATTTTGCCCTAAACCACCAATTGCTATTTCTCCATGCCTGCTACGGTGCTCCTACTAATTGGTCTTAATAATGGCACAACCTGGAATGAGATATTCAAATCCTGATGAGCGGTTCTGTAAGCTCAAATCCTTTTTTTTTTTTGTTTTACTGATGCATTTATCTTTTCAAATCATACAGGACGGAATGAGATATTCAACTTCAATGGATTGCAAGTTATGTCACACCAATAACCCACAAGATTGACTGTCAATTCTAGCATATTATATTGGGTCTTTTTAGTATCTGAACCTAGTTAACGACTACGGAGTACTATGCATCTTAGTGATCGATATTCATGTATTACATATTCACGGTATCGAGGGTGATATTCGTATAATATGTGTTGATATTAATATAATTGGGTGGTAATATTACTAATTGGGTAGTGATCAATATTCACGAGTTGAATGGTATTATTCATGTAATATTCCCGATATCGGAGGTGATGTTCGTGTAATATGTGTTAATATTCATGTAATTAGGTGACAATTTAATGTAATTGGTGATCGATATTCATGAATTGAGTTATGTTATTCATGTACTTGAGTGTGATGTTCATGTAATTGATTATGATATTCGTGTATATTATTAAGCTTGAAATTAACAGACGAATATCAATACAATTTGTATGAATATCGCTTAATTCTTATAATCGATAATCATCATGTGCGGATTAAATTCTGAATATCGACATTGCTTTAATGAATATTGACTATTGTTTTTATGAATATCAATTTCAAAAGTACGTGAATATGATAACATTTTGAATGAATATCGCTATTATGGTTCATGAATATGTATGCGTTCTAAATGAATATCTCCATCATCTTATCATAATCGGGTTACCATCAATCAGGTTATTCAAAATTGGATATGCGATATTCACAAAATGAATTTTTTTTGAAGATACATGAATCGAATCAAAAAGCTTGTAATTAATACACGAATATCAATATAGTTTGTATGAATATCGCCAATATCTCTGCGTGAACATGCGTACATAATCCATGACTATCATTTCATTGTAATCAGTTTATTATTAAACATGATATTCAATTTCGTTTATTTGATATTCAAAATATGCAAAATAAAGCATTAGATCGTCGATGGAGCATTATTTTAGGAAATACAAGATATTATCTTTTCTCTCTCATCTAACAACCTACTTAATTATCTTTTACGAATTAAAAATTAAATAATTGTCTTATTAGTGTAGATTTGGTGGCTACACTCCTACCATATCTATTGTAAGGTTCAATCATCCAACCATCAATCCAACGCTCCAAATTAATACTTTCGTTTTATCATAATTTTCGTTTTATATATACATATATATAAAGTCTACTTACTCAAAATAAGACATACACATTAAATAGATATTTCTTTATTCGTTAAAAAATAAATGTATTTTTAGCAATTAATTTTTATTAAGAAAAAACTTTTAAGTGATGATTTATTTATGATTACGAGATATGCTATTGTAAATTGCACATATTAATATGATTTATGCAAATTCTCTTTACAAATGAGATGAATAATTATTAAATTGTAAATTTGAGGGGAAAATTATAGTAACTTAATAATTGTATTTTAAAAAAATTATATAATAGTTTAAAATGATACTTACTTCGTATTTCTTAACACATACTCATAGAGTATGTAGTAATAAAAACTACTCCCTATTTCATTCATTTGTATTTTTGTTAGCATGTTAAAAATAAATAAGTAAGAATAAATATTATTCAATAATTTCTTAAATTAAAAAGATTGTTTTCTCAAATAAAAAAAATAAAATTGATGTCCAGTTCCAAAACTCTCGCCCAAGCCCAATCCATCAACCCCTCCTATAGGCTATAGCTAGGTAATTATTACAGAGTACATTGTAAAAATAAATTAAATAAATAGACATAAATCTCTTAACCTTTTCCATTTCGTGCCTGTTTGGCAATTTATTTAAAATCTTTTATAAATAAAATTCATTTTTTTTCTATAACATCCAATATTTAAATTTTAAATATCACTTTTTTTAAAAAAACTCTTTATTAATAAAAAAATGTTTATAAACCCACTTACCAACTTGTGTTAAGCTTCGGAAAAAAAAAAACTTACGTTAATCTGCCACCTTAAATGCTATTTTGGGTGACTTGTAATCGTTGTGGAGAATAGCGGCAACCACCTCCGAGATCTCGCTTCGGAGGTGTCAGGTCATCTCGCTCGCCAGAAGTTCAATTGTGTTGCATGGCTTCTCTTGTCCCAAAATTGCTAATGGGCCTAGCTTTGATTTTGGGCCCACAAAAGCCACAGGAAACATAATTGAATTCCAGGCTTGATCCAAACAAGCTTATTATGAGGCTTGGCTAATTTAGATACCAACTAGTTTTGATTAATCTGCTGGCTTTGTCAAACAGCCAAGCTATTGGTTCCATTCTGCAAAATGCAATTAAAAAAAAAAAAAACCAGGATTGCCACCTACTACTACAAGATTGTCCGTCGGCGTGCTAACAAGATTATGGCACCTTGACTGGAACTCTGACTGTTTAGTAGAAGACAAACAAAAAAAATCATAGAACAAACATTGTTAGACGATCAACAAAGAAATGGAAGAAACCACCTGGTAATATTATTAAAATCAATACAGATGGATCCACCAAAACTAATGGTGAATCTAGCTTTGGTTATATTTTCAGGAATAATACGGGTAAACCAATCTTTTTCTTTGGAGATAAATGTGGGATCTCAACCCCTTTAAAAACAGAAACACTTGCAGTAAGAAATGTCTTGGTAAATGCATATGAATTAGGCATTACCGACATTCAACTTGAATGCGATAACCTTACCATTGTGAATGTTCTGAATCAAATCTGGCACTGTCCATGGGATATTGAAATGTTAAGTTCTGATATCCTGTGTGTTTTGCAACTTTTCTCCTCAGTGCAGATTTTTCATGTCTTCCGAGAAACAAACGTGGTGGCCGACTTCATCGCAAAGAAGGTCCAGCAGAGTTCCTTGGAAGATATTCGAGCTAATCTAGAATTTGTAATTCTCATCCGTAAGGATACTATAGACTGAGAAACCGACTCTTCTGTGGTTTCCAGTCTAATTTTTACCTAATCAAAAAAAATTTTTATGGCTCTCCAACGTGATGATGACACATGGATTTCTGATCCTCAGGAGCTTAGTGCATTGGTGCTGTGCTTTTTTGAGCGCTTGTACACAGTTGAAGATTCACTGTCCCCAATATCTGATGAGCATTCTGGTTCTGTCTCCTTTCCTATGTTATCTGATCAGGATGTTGTGGCTCTGTCTCGCCCCTTTGCTATGTCTGATATGTGGGAGTCTCTCAGGCTGATGAGTTCACTCAAAGCTCCCGGTCTGGATGAATACCATGCTCTTTTCTTTCAAAAGCAATGGTCTATGGTTGGTCAGCAGGTTCATATATGGTACTTCAGTTATTGAATGAGGGTTGCTTCCCTGAAGGTCTTGGCGATTCATTAATGGTGCTTTTACCCAAAATTGATAATCCTGCAAAGCCTTCGCAACTACAGCTCATCTCTTTACTCAATGTCGTGTTCAAGGTTGCTACAAAGGCTATAGTGAATCGCCTAAAACCAGTGATGCCCACACTTATCTCCCCCGCACAGTCGAGCTTTATTCCGAGTCGTCAAATTATTAACAATGTGGTGGTGGTTCACGAGGCAATTCATTCTATGCGTTCTTGCCAAGGGAGTACTAACTGGATGATTATGAAGGTGGACCTCGAGAAGGCTTATGACCGTGTCCGCTGGTGCTTTATGCGACATACTCTCCTTGGAGTTGGCCTTCCGATCTGGCTTGTTGATACAATCATTAAATGTCAAACTAGTGGGCTGATGCGCTTGCTATGGAATGGTTCTCTTGCTGGGTCTTTTCAGCCATCGCGTGGTGTGAGCCAAGGAGATCCCTTGTCACCGTATTTGTTTGTTCTTTGTATGGAGCGGTTATCGCACATTATTCAAGAAGATGTTAATGCAGGTGCTTGGCGCCCAATCATCATTGGTGGAGTTCCAATTTCACACCTCTTTTTTGCAGATGATCTGCTTCTGTTTGGGGAAGCATCCATGGGTCAAGCTGATGTCATTACATCTTGTTTGGATCGGTTTTGCTCAATGTCAGGGGAGAGAGTTAACTTCTCCAAGAGCTCTGTAATGTTTTCTGAGGGGGTCCATGATCAGTTTAAAGCTTCAATTTATGCACGGTTGGTTGTTCCTATTGCTTCTGATCTCGGCACATATTTGGGTGTCCCGACCATTTGTGGCAGAATGACAGTTCGCAAGTATTCTTACCTGCTAGACAAAGTTTCCAATCGTCTTCGAGGATGGTAGTCCAAAACTCTGTCCATGGCGGGACATGTGACGTTAGCTAATATTGTTCTCACTAGTTTGCCAATGTATGTAATGCAATCTACGTACTTACCCCGTACCGTTTGTGATGCTATTGACCAAAAGGTACGTGGTTTCATATGGGATTCAGTTCTGGGTCATCGGAAGACGCATCTCCTTTCTTGGGATACTATTACTCGACCACAGATTGCTGGTGGTCTTGTTGTGAGATCAATGCAGACTGCAAATTTTGCTACTCTGGCTAAGTTGGGTTGGCGCCTCTTACAGGAACCCGATTTTTTATGGGCCCGTGTGCTTAAGGGAAAATATGCTGGTGGCCGATGTCATGTGGATATGTTCAAATGCCCAACCAATTCTTCGTCCATGTGGCGCGACATAATTCATGGTGCTCAAACATTGAAACTTGGACTATGAATGACAATTGGTAATGGTCACGCTACAAATTTTTTGCAACATAGATGGATACATGACCGTCCACTGCTTGACATGGCTTCCCAACCAGTAATGGATGCTGATCGTGAGCGGCCGGTTGCAAGTTATTGGACCCCTACAGGTTGGGATTGGTTAGCATTGGGTCGTTTGCTTCCTGCAAGTATACGAACTCACCTCTCCACCCTTGTTCTGCGCTCTGGTCCGAACAACGGCGATTGCGTCTATTGGGATTCTGCCTCTTCGGGTATCTTCTCCACTAAATCTGCTCTTCTCTTATTAAGGCCGGTTGACGCCTCATCCTCATCCTTTTGGAAGTTGATATGGAATTGTCCCGCTCAACAACGCGTCCGTCAGTTCTTGTTCCTTGTTGCTCATGAATGTTTTCTTTGTATTGGTAATCGCTTCCGCCACAATCTCTCCATATCAGCTACTTGTCCACATTGCTCCTAAGTTGAATCTTGCCTCCATTGTTTGCGGGATTGTCCTGCTGTGAAATCTATCTGGATCAAAGTTGGCTGCTCTTCGCTTCCTCTTTACTTTTTCTCGGTGGATATAAAGGCTTGCAATTTTGCTGGGGGCGGTGGTATTATTAGGGTTTAGGGTTCTGCTACTTGTCCACTTTTTCTCAACAAGATCAGATTTGGGCCTGCAATTTTGCTTTCCTGCTTTGGCACATTTGGAAGGATCGCAGTGGTCTTGTCTTCTTCGGTGCTACTGATATCAATCGGGTGCCTTCACGAGTTCAATCGTTGGTGGAATCCTTTTGGCAGGTACGTATTGCCCGACTTGATGTTCAACCTGCCATCCCTTCTTCCTCTGGCCCTCGTCCGCACCGAGTTTGTTCTTGGTTGCCTTTCCCGTCTTCCTGGTTGAAATTGAGCACCGATGGCGTCTCAAAAGGAAACCCAGGTTGTGCTGGGGGCGGTGGTATTGTTCGAGATGAGAATGGCGGATTTGTTCGTGGCTTTGGGTTTACGTGTGGTAATTGTACTGCACTTCGGGCGGAGATTTGGGTTGTGTTCCATGGCATGCAACTTGCCATTCGCCTTTGGATTCCTCGTCTTATTCTTGAGTGTGATTCGGCTGAAGTCCGTTCTCTCCTTCAACGGTCAGTTATCCTTACACATCCTGATTACCATTTACTGGACCAATGCATTCGCCTTATAAGAGGAGCACAATGAGATCTCCAAATCGTTCATGTTCATCGGAAAAGCAATGTGTTTGCTGATGCAGTAGCCAATTGGACTCTTTTCTTTGATGTTGCATATGTTGAATTATTTCAAGTTCCTAGTAGTCTACATGGTAGTTTTTCTAGTTTTCCATCTACTATATTCCCTATGAGAACTAACTCTATTTTCACTATAATTTAATATCACTAAGGGCATCACCCTCGTTTAGCACAAAAAAAAGAAGCTAATGAAGCGGTTTTTACCCGCTTCATTCGTTGTTGTTGTATATGTGGCGGTTCTAATCTATTGTAGCGTTTGTGATAGGATAAACATCCGCTACAATAGCCCGAAGTATCGTTGCTTATGTTACCTTTTACGTACAGCGATTCTGAAAATTCATGATTATATTATTTGGAAGTTGGAGACCATCTTCAACGATATACCTATTTCAAATATCTTATTTTATTTTTTTAAGTTTTTTCTTTCATTTTATTTTATGATACTTTATCTCACATCATTAATATTTGTCAGAATATTTTATTTTATTTTTTAATCTATTTTCTTATGAGTCTATAATTTTCTTTATATTTTCCTTTTGCTTTTAATATAAAAAAATTTTATAAATAAAAAAAAACTTATCATTAATTTATGTCATATGTATAAAAAAAAATATCATCTTTGTGATACTTCTCTCCACTTATTATCTTATTCTATAAGCAATTCTTACATTTTTTTTAATTTTTTTTTTTACTTATAATATCCAAATTATGACCATTGAAAATGATATTATCTATGGCAGCATTCGATAATATCTATCGTAGCGGTTGACATTCTAATATATTGTAATGGTTGGAATTCAGCTTTTTAAAATGAGAATTTTTTATCGGCATAAAGCAATAGATTAGAGTAACCAATTAAAAGGTTATTTTGAATACACATTTTATGTTTAAATTATGACAAAGCGTTATCAGTTGTTAATGTATGGAAATTGATTTGATATAAAACATTAAAAGATATCCTTTTATCGAATAGATTAGGGTGGTTTCACTTGATTGGATCCAAATGGTACATTCTCTCATTATGACCTTATTTGATCTAATATTTATAATATTTTCATTTATAAAAAGTATTTTTTTTTTCTTTATACACTTTTTCATATCACTCAAATTTTAAATTTTAATTTTTTCTTTCTTTCAAAAAGTACTTTTTAACCCAAAAAATCTTTATAAATATCCTTACCAAACAAACCCTATATTAAAAAATGGTAAATTTGAATGAAGAAAATTTTCCGCCTATTTTGGATTGAGTTTCTTACAACTTACGGTTTAAAAGTTTCGATACACTTTTTATTTTATTTATTATAAGGTAAGAATTCGAGTTACCAACAACAATGTCGGAAAATTCGAGAGGCCGATAAATCGGCAATCGAAAAACCGATCAAGCAAAGAACAACAAAGCAAACAAAGGAAAATACAACAAAGCAAAAGCGAGCCAAAAGACCTAGGGAGAGAGGCGAGTCAAGCACAACCAACAGAGACAGTGCCTCCAGAAGATGGGTCAAACATGATGAATCCTGGGCAAGTGTTGAATGGACCACTATGACGTTGACCTCACCTAAATAAGGGATCTTCAGGAGTCTCGACCATCCTAACGTTGCCTACAATGGATCTTCAAGAGCCTCAAACACAGCCATGACCTCAACCAGAACAACTCGGACTCCACCTAGGTCAACTCAACAAAAGCAAAGAAGTACTAACACCCAAGCTTGCAAAACAGAAACGCCACCAACCAGTAACAAGCAACAAAAAATCAAAAAGGTCAAACAAGTCAATGAGAGGATAGGTGATACAAAAAAAAATTGTATCAAAAGTAAATTTGGGGGTGGCGACGACAAAGCTTCGAAACCTGCTGAACACGCAAGACCACCTAGCACAGCAGGCAACAGCCACGACGACGACCTTGGTGCGGAGAGGTGGCCGGTCGGTTCATCAAGGGGGCCGCGGATCTGGACACGAACCAAGGTGAGATCTGGGCTTGACTCGGTCGAAGCGGGGGCTCGGTCGGAGCGGGGGATCGGTGCGGAGCGGGGCTCGGTCGGTTCATCAAGGGGCCGCAGATCTGGACACGAACCATGGTGAGATCTGGACTTGACTCAGTCGGAGCGGGGCTCGATCAGAGCGTGAGCTCGGGGCCCAACAATCTTCAAGAATTGAAGATCTGGACACAAACCATGGTGAGATCTGGGTTTGCAGATTCGAAGTTGGGGGAAAGGGGTCGGCAGCGGGGTGTTAGGGGGTTAGGGTTGGTCTGGGAGTAATGATATTACGAAATTTAGTTTCGATACACTTTACTTATGCATGGCATAATGTATCTTTACAAGATTAAAAAAAAAAAATTGTAAACGATAAATTTTATACGCTTTTAAATTTTTATTATTAATAAAAAAAATTATTTTTTTTATTTTAAATTAAAATTGTAAAATAACTACATTTTAACTATTTACAACTATAAAAAAACTGAGACAAAAATCTAGAGCTATGTAAAATTCAAGATAATATAAATATGCTAAAATTAATTTATACAGAGTACTCCCTCCGTCCCATAATGTTCGTCCTGTTTCCGTTTTGGGCGTCCCCTTTTATTTGTCATACTTCACTTTATTTCATTTTCTATCCATCTTTTCTTTCCAACATTATCCTTATTCATTCCATCTTTTATCCAAAATACTACACATCCAATCATTCACATCCAATCATTCTCACCTACCATCTTCATCCATCTCAAACTCCATTAATATCCACCATTTTTATCCATAACCTAAAACTTAATAAACCATATTCCATTAACCTAATTAATTAAAATTTTAATTAATTAATTAAACTAACAAAATTAACCAAACTACTCCTAAATCCATTAACTTAACCCAAATCCATATTTTTAACCAAACTAACCCAAACCCATATTTTAACCTAACCCAATATCCCTAACCCATATTAACCTATCCCCTAATCTACCCATTTAATCCGGCCTAATCTACCCAGCCTAATTAACCTAAACCCTAATCTACCCAGCCCAGCCCATATTCCCACCCTAATCCTAAATACCCTAATCTGCCTCTCACTCTTCACTCACCGCTCACTTCGCCGCTCTCTTCTCTTCTCCTCTCTCATTCTCTCTGAAACCCTAGATCTGAGCTCTCTCGTCTCCTCTCTCGTCTGAGCTCTCTTCACCTTGCCGCTCTCATTTGTGCTCTCAACTGAGCTCTCACTCTCCTTGAAGGTGCCTCTCATTCTCTACTCTCTCGTCTGAGCTCTCTACTCTCTCGTATGAGCTCTATCTGAAATCCTAACTCATCAAAAATGATCTCGATCTATTGCAGATCTGCTCGCCGGCGATTAATCTGCTCCGGCTGTCCCCAAAACACTGAAAAAGCTTGCTCCTCCTCTAGATCTATCCATATCTCCCAAAACCCGCCCAAAAAAATCCTAAATCTCATATTTGAGTGTTTTGAAAACCCCGGTCCCCTGGGTTCCATTCTCTGTTTGCATTCATGGGTGATTCGGACCTATTTAAGTCCGATGGGTCCTGGACTTCTGATGCACTTTTTGTTGCTTGCTCTAAATCTCCACAGTGCGAGTGGGGTGGCGATTGTGTTGGGGATCACAGCTTCACTCCTGTTGGCTCAGAGGAAACTGTGGAGGGGAAGATGCGGTTTGAGCCCCCAGAGATCGTTGTGCTCCCTGCTACCCCTGAGTTCATTGTGCTCCCCGCTACCCCTGAGATCGTCGTCCTCCCTGACTCCCCTGAGATTATTGTAATCCCTGATTCCTCTAATGATGAAGCTGCGGGAAGAATCATCCCCGATTATGGTGATGTTGACTCTAATTCTGATGTTTAGCTATGTCTCATTTTTTTAAAGTTGTTTATGCATGGGTACTTTTGCTGAGATTATTGCTCTGAATTATGCATGTTGTTGAATGAGTTTGTTGTGCTGTTGACTGAGACATTGGTATTCTGTTTTGTTGTTGCTGTTCTGATGACTGAGACATTGGTATTCTGTTTAAGTTGATTCTCTGTTTTGGTGTGTTGGTGTTGGTGTTCTGTTTTGGTGTTGCTGTTCTGATGTTGGATTATGTTGCGTTGCCTCTGTTAGGTAATCGGTGATGATGCATGATAACTGAGATGCAAAACCTTTATGCTCACTGGACTTCTGATGTGCCATGGCAACACGTACTGTGTCACATGTAATTGATTGATGCTTATGTGTATGTTAAGGTACTGTGATTGGTATTGTATCTATGAGGGTTATGGGGACATCCGAGATTATTTATGCATTTCAATGATGAAGTCTTTTTGCTGAGATGCAATACATTTAATGTCACTGCCTTAATGTGCCATAAGAACACTTTTACATGTGGTTGATTGTTGCTTATGTGTATGTTGAGTCTTGTGATTGGTCTTGTGTCTATGATGGCTATGGGGACATCTGAGATTATTTGTGCATTTCAATGATGAAGTTTTTTTGCTGAGATGCAAGACCTTTAATATCACTGCCTTAATGTGCCATAGGAACACTTTCACATGTGATTGACTGATGCCTATGTGTATGTTAAGGTCTTGTGATTGGTCTTGTGTCTATGATGGCTATGGGGACATCTGAGAAAATCTACAATTGTGATTATTTATGCATTTCCCTTGTCTGGTTTGTCCCGAAATGTTTGTCCTAAAGGTCTAAAAGCTCTTGTGATTGGTGGTGTTATTCTCCTTGAGTCTATCTATGATGAAGTCTTGAAACTGAGATGCATTCCCTGCATGTTCACTGTCTTAGTGTGCCATAGGAACACAGTCAAATGACTGATTGATGCTTATGTGTATGCTAAGGTATTGTGAATGGGTTTATGTCTATGATGGTATTAGGGACATCTGAGAAATGCATTGTCATTGTTGTGCCATTACTTGTGCTTGTTTACAAAATTACACAAGTTCTTTACCTCCTAAGATTGCTCTGTACACAAAATGTTCAATCTTTGTCATATATTGCTAAATAAACTGACTGTCTTCAAATGCTTCTTCAGTGTCTTGATCTTCATATACTGTTGTCCCTTGTTGACTCTGTTGACATGCTATTGATGTTCCTGCTTGATCTGTTTGTTATGCACCCCCATGCACTATGTCCCATGCTTCTATGATAGCCCACATAGGTGCCTTAATCTCTCTTGGTAGATTTCCTTGAGCCATTAATTTCTTCTTGTTTACATGTGGCAAATCATACTCATTGTCTCCCTTGTATTTAAGTATTTCATTCATAACAAATTGTAGTGTCATCCACACATCTCTAAGAGTTGTAGGGGCCAATTCAAAAAATGCTTCATGTACTGCTTCTATCATATGATCAATATTTTTTGGCATCTTCTTGTGCATGAGTGATTGAATGCTTCTGAAAAATCCTAGATCTAAGATGTTTACATCTGGACTATTAGCTGGTTGTTGTATTAAGATGAAAGTGAATCCATCCTGAATGTATACCTGTTGCCATTCTGGATCTCTTTGAGTTATATGGGCCTTTGCATTGTCTTGTTGTATGAATATAACTCTTTGAGCTCCATCTTGTGGCCATTTTACCTTGATTGCTGGAATGATTTGGTTTATCAACATGTTCCTTGTCACTTGCTTGTTGACTGATTCAACTAGCTTTATAACTAGTGTCCCCTTCTCTCTGTTTTTGGATGACCTCTTTGCTGCTTGTTGATATGTGAATGGAAAGATTCCTATCTTCCCATCAAAAATGCACCGTCCCTCTGCATCAAATCTAGGCCTTGCTACAACTGCAATGAACATAACTTTGGGAATGAATTTAGATGAATTTGCAGCTCTATACTTGCCCCTTTCATTATGTGCTAGATATACTCTCTGTGATTTCTTTGATAGAAAAAACCACTTCTCATCCAAGTGTACAAAATCAAACATTGGATAATACACTGATTTTTCTTCTACTGTATCCCCACAAAGTAACTTCAGTACCCAATCCAACCTAGCCTTCTTATGACCCTCACTCAAACCAGGATGGATTGGATTTGTATGTGGCTTTATTGTACCTTGCTTGACCATCCTATGCACTTTGGTCTTTAAAAGACTAAGCTTGCTAGCTAAGTCTCTAATGCATGACCTGTCTCCCATGCCCAGTGCTGTGATTGAATCCATCTCTACTTGAATTCCTTTTCTACCACAGTTGTGATATTTTGTGCTTAGATTGTACCTCTGCTGTGCATTATGTTGCTTCTTTGTTGTGTTCCAAAGTCTGCCTATGCACCTTGTTGACATTTTGAACTGTTGTGCAGCTTTCTTTATTACACCATGTGGTAATTGTCCCTCTTTAGATGTCGTTAGCAGAACATTCAATATGTGCATTTTTTTATCACTGCTGAGCCTGGTATTATGTGTTGGCTGATGATGTTGTGTTTCCTCTGTGTTGTGCTCTGCTTCTGATGACTGTCCCTCTTCATCTCCTGGTTCCTGGTTGAGATCAAAGCTATGTTCATCTTGTTCCATGTCCCCTGATGACTGTCCCTCTTCGAACTCTTCTCCATCATAAACGTACTGTTTATCTGGAAGTGGAGCTTCATTTAAGTCCCATAAAACTGAGGCCATGACACCACCAGGTTGTGATGCAGAGATTGTTTACTGATTATTTTGCTTTATGATTTTAGTGAAGCTTTGAATGTAAATTCTATAAATTCCTTTGGGAATGCTGTAATCCCCTTTTATACTCTGTTTAGGGGCAATTATGCCCTAAGTCCCCTGCATAATTCCCCTTTTGTTTAGGGTAATTCTGTCCTTAAGTCCCCAAAATTTTGTAAGTGATCCGTGTGCACCCTAATGCTCCCCTTTCATTGGCTGAAATTTCATCTGTGGTTATTTACCATAGATTGCACTATAGCAGCAATCATGTCATTTGTACTGTCCCTAATTTTCTTAATTAAATAGCTTTTTGTACTTTAGAACAAACATTTCGGGACAGAGGGAGTATAAAAGATTTTTTTCGTGTGTCTAACACATGTTAACAAAAAAAATTAAAATAATTTTAAAATTGGAATATATAAGAAATATGTTGTTCATAATTTCTATCCGCTTTGATCGCTCAACATAAGGGAATAAAATGATTTAAGGATGAAAACTCAAAAATGTAAAGCGAAATTAACAACGGTATTGTTTACGCAGTTCAGACCAAAGTCCTACGTTTACGGAGTCTCAAAAGGGAGACTCACCCAATTCACTAAAAAACAAAGGTCAAAGAGTCAACTCCAGTTACATGCAAGCATAAAAGCGACAAATACAAATGAAATAAAAGAAACAAGGCATGGCAAGACAGAAAACAAGACGAGAAGGAAAGGAAGTCCTCAAGAGGACACCGTAAGGCTTTCAGCAAAGCCTTGCACCAAGAACTGCCAACGAGATCTCCAGGATCCTCTCTCTTTCTCTTGTCTCTTTCTTTCTCTTGTGGCCTCATGCTCTCAAAGAAAACGCCATGGATGTCACAGAGAGCCCATCGCTCACTGGAGAGTGCAAAACACTCTAAAGAATCCAAAATGTCACACAAAGAGAAGTCAGAGAGTGACGATACTGTAGCACAACCAAGGGTTTATAAACCCAAGCCCTAAAGTGCCTCAAAATGCCGTCGTCTTCCCAATCAGATAAGAAGGCTCCAGAGAAACATTGTGTTCCACTAAAAGAAGGATCCAAGCCCAAAACGCAAGAGATGGCCCAATAAGCTCAACACCCGAGAACAGGTCCAACTGGCCTCAAGAGATCACCGAAATAACATGGGCCCAATTACAATGCCTTAGCCACAAGCGGCTAAGTCACAAAGCACCCACATGGCTCAGTGATGGTCCAAGGCAACTCGAGCCCTGTTCTCCTAGCCATAGCTTCTACCCTATCTAAGTGCTTGCATATTAAACTGTAAAGTTAGCTAAATGTTTATGACAACATAGGATTACATTGACATACAAAATAAAATAAAAATTAACAAATAATCAATTTTTTAAAAATCTACCCAAAAAGTTAGGCTTTCTCAATTATGAAATAATTAAAAAAATTAAAAAAATGTAACATTTTTCTACCTTATGTCTTGAAATGCTTTCTTAATTTAGAATATATATAATGAAAAAGAGTGTTTAAATCTTTTTTTTTTTTAAATAAAATCTGATAAATATTTTGATAACAAGTAGAAAACCGTCTCCGCTATATACACTACCATTTTTGCCATTTCGCACTACATTTCTCTACGCATGTATCTCGCGTACGTCAGATTTCTGCGTAGAGGAGGAAATTTCTCTACGCAGGTATCTTGCGTACGCAAGATACCTGCGTAGAGATGAAATATGATTATTTGAGATAAGGGACTTGAGGGTATTTTTTGAAATTTGGCTGCGCAGGTTTTTTTTCTTCTTCTTCTGAAAGCAACAAAGTGAATAACATATTTTTTTTAATCTACATTTGACTCTAGTAATAGACGTTATTAAGTAATCAATGTTACATGGCAATAAATTTGTTTGTATCATGAGGTTTCAATATACTTTTATTCATGTACATTTCTCCACCAACTTGTTTGATATTAACTGCTTGTTATTATTATTCTCGAAAATCACATATAACTATAGTTATATCTTATAACTATAAGGATATAATCAAATTGGATATAACTATAAGGATATAACCAAATTGAAAATTACTATACTATATAATCATAGTATATAACTATATAATATAATCATAGTATATAACTATAGTATATAACAGGGTCGTCTCAATATTTTTGGGGGCCCTGTGCCGATACTATAGTATTGAAAGTTATCGTATTTATTTAGGGGTCATGTACTATACTTAGAAATAAGACATTTTGATAAAAAAAGTAAAGAATAAAATAAATTTTACACCTATTTTTAATTTGACACTTGGTTGCAACCAAAATGAACTTGATTTATGATATTTATTAGGAAAATACTATATATTACTAACTAATAAATAATCAACACATTTCGACCAAAAAAATAAATAAATAATCAACAAACAACTAAATCTAATTTGTCATTACAGTTAGCATACTAATTGATTATGAACTTACGTGATATACAATAATCAAATATCATTCACTTTATAAAAAATCCATTTTGATATCTGTTATGCTATAAAAAAAAATCAAATTATGTGGGGTTTAATAAAAGAGAAAGAAAAATAAAAATAAACAACAGCAAACAAGGCCACGACTATGCCCAACATACACTAGCAATACGGGCCATACGGCCCACGGAGAAGGGAAGAATTAAAGTAGTTGTCGGGCATTAGGGGTGAGCAAACGGATCGATCTGATCCGTTATACCGGATATCCGGTTTAAAAAATTTACAAAATCTCGATCCGTATCCGGTCCGTTTTGAAACGGATATCCGGTAAAAAGGATCCGGATCGGATCGGATATCTGAGCCGGATATCCGAATTATCCGGTTACTACAAATCTATTAAAAATAAATCAATATATTCATTTTTTAAATTCAAAAGTAATAAATTTGTAAATTAAGAAATAAAATTTGTAGGTTGTTTCTTAATTTGTTCGTACGATTTAAATTATATACACACTTATTATTCATATGAAAATGTATTTACAATATTTTACTTGGACAACAATATAAATATGTGATTAAGGATGTAAAATTTATTAATATATTACTCAATATATTAGTTATAATAAACAAATTTATGATTATAAATATTATATGAATAGTATCGGATATTTTCGGATATCCGGTAAGCTAAATATCTCGATCCGTATCCGTTTCAAGTATCCGGCAAAATCACCCGGATCAGATCGGATACGGATAAAAACTTAAAAGATATTTTCGGATACGGATCGACGGATTTTCGGATCGGATCAGCCGGATCGGATATATTTGCTCACCCCTATCGGGCACCACATGAAGTGGAAAAGTAAAATTAGATTGAGGTTGGGGAGGTTCGAACGCGGAGATTTGGGTAATAGGGTAACTTGTATACCGCTTGAGCAGTTAATTTTTTGAGCAAATTAATTAGTTCACATAATATATAACTATAGGATATAACCATAGTATATAACTATAGAATATAATATAGGATATAACCAAAGTATATAACTATAGGATATAACGATATGATATAACCAAATTGGATATAACTATACGATATAACCATAGTATATAACTATACGGTATACCCATAAGATATAACCAAATTGGATATAATTATACGATATAATCATAATATATAACTATAGGATATAACCATAGTATATAACTAAAGGATATAACCATAGTATATAACTATATGATATAACCATAAGATATAACCAAATTGGATATAACTATAAGATATAACCATAGTATATAGCTATACGATATAACCATAATATATAACTAAATAATATAACCATAGTATATAGCTATAGGATATAGATTAAGGTTCCCATGAAAACTAATCTTAGGGTGAGAAATAACATGGGCCATTGGATGAGGGGATGAGATTAGAAGATGAAAATTTTAAGTGAAAAAGCACGTGGCAAAATTGTAATTTCGGTGAACTTTTTTTTTTAACATGACCGCTCAGATTATGAACATGACTTTTCGTTGACATGAATGATATGCGATATATTGTATAGCGCATCTAGTGGTTATTAGCATGATTTAGGTGATGTTTGAATATTATTTGATGGTAATTCTGTAATCCGGAAGAGAAGACGAGAAGTAAAGAAATCATGGGATTTACAGAGGTTTGAAGTGAATTGAAGAATAGAAGAACAGTGTGCTGAATTCAATTGGTTTGTTCTCTTTACTCAGATGTCCAAATAGAGTGATTCCAATTCGAGGAGTTAGATCTTGAAGTCTACTGCAAGTCCTCAAAATATGAGCGCAATCCGAGTTGGAAATCAAACGTTATGACGTTTTTACGGAAGTGTCGCAGCTGTTGGAGTACCACCGCACCCGCGGCAACATCACCGCACCCCGCGGTGAGCCAGCAGAGAAGAAGGCGCGAAGTTCTGGAAAACCACCGCACCCCGCGGTGGGTATTGTCGCACCCATCGGTGACGACGCGCTGAAGACTTTTCTCGGCTTATTTTCGAGATCTTTTATCCGTTTTTATTTTATTTCTGAAACTTTGTTTCCAAGTTTGTTATTTCATTTTATTTATTTCTGGATTATTTGCCCTAGTATTTAAGGTTATTTCTAAGACTTTGTTTAAAAAAAACCCTAGTTGTCACCGTTCTTAGTTTTTCTCTCAAAAACCTTATGGAGAACTAAACCTCCATTGTTGCACTTGACGTTTTGAAGCCAGCAATTGATTGGTTGTGAGTTTTCTACTCTTGTTCGATTTCCTATCTAGTTGGATTAATTCTCTTGTGCTTGAATGTTTATTGGTTTATGTTGATTTATCTAGAGTAGCTACCTAGGTCTATTGATATCTTCCTAATTGCTAGGACTTGTGATTCCGGGTTCGGGTTGCATATCTAGTAGCAAACACGATTTACATAAGCGGGTTGCGAGTGTTCATCGTGAGAGAGAGTTAATTGCATGTTATAGTAACGGGTTGTTTCTATTGCATGTATCTTGTTGAATCCTTGGTTTAATGCTATTGCTTTATTGAGTCTTGAAGGTTTTCGGATTTGATTTAGTAATAAGTACTATTAGGGCTGGTAGAACTAATAGTTACCTATGAGCGGGATAAGAACAACTAAAGGAAAGATAAGAACTTGAGAATAATAGAATTCAGTGAGCAACCATATCTCTTGTTGTGTGGATCTTTGTCAAGTGTGGTGCCTTCCTCATATCATTTTCACATCCTTTACTTTGTTTTCTTGCTTTATTTACTTGGTTCGAAATACTATAAACCCCCCCTAGTTCCTAGTTGGTGACTTGAAAAACACAAGAATTGATAACCTGATTCTCTTGGGTTCGACCCTGACTTGCTTGCTATACTCTATTTAGTAGGTACTTTAGGATTTCTTTGATTAGACATACGACCTTAAGCCTGTCAATGAACATGTTATTTGTGAACATGACCGCCTAGATAATGAACATTTGATGTCACTTTATGAACACGAAGTTTCGCACTTCGCACGTTAAGGACACTTCGCACCGGAACCTCCCTCATAGGATATAACCATAAGATATAACCAAATTAAATATAACTATAAGATATAATCATAGTATATAGCTATACGATATAATCATAGTATATAACTAAAGAATATAACCATAGTATATAGCTATAGGATATAACCATAAGATATAACCAAATTGAATATAACAATAATATATAACTATAGGATATAATCATAGTATATAACTAAAGGATATGACCATATTATATAACTATATGATATAACCATAAGATATAACCAAATTGGATATAACTAAAGGATATAACCATAGTATATAACTATAGGATATAACCATAAGATATAACCAAATTGGATATAACTATAAGATATATCATAATATATAATTATAGGATATAACGATATGATATACTCAAAT
Organism: Rheum nobile; assembly: GCA_027886185.1. Lineage (NCBI taxonomy): Eukaryota > Viridiplantae > Streptophyta > Magnoliopsida > Caryophyllales > Polygonaceae > Rheum > Rheum nobile. The sequence goes on along the minus strand of WOAB01000236.1, from coordinate 1,304,387 downwards.
TGGATATAACTATAAGATATAACCATAGTATATAACTATAAGATATAATCATAAGATATAACCAAATTGGATATAACCATACTATATAACTATTGGATATAACCATAGTATATAACTAAAGGATATAACCATAGTATATAACTATAGGATATAACCAAATTGGATATAACTATAAGATATAACCATAATATATAACTGTAGGATATAACCATAGTATATAACTAAATGATATAATCATAGTATATAACTATATGATATAACTAAAGGATATGACCATAGTATATAACTATAGGATATAACCATAAGATATAACCAAATTGGATATAACTATAAGATATAATCATACTATATAATTATATGATATAACGATATGATATAATCAAATTGGATATAACCATAGTATATAACTATATGATATAACCATAAGATATAAACAAATTGGATATAACTATAGGATATAACCATAATATATAACGAAAGGATATAACCATAGTATATAACTATAGGATATAACCATAAGATGTAACCAAATTGGATTTAACTATAATATATAACCATAGGATATAACTATAGGATATAACCATAGTATATAACTATAGGATATAACCATAGTATATAACTATAGAATATAACTGTAGTATATAACTATAAGATATAACCAAATTGATAACTATAAGATATAACCATAATATATAACTATAGGATATAACCATAATATATAACTAAAGAATATAACCGTAGAATATAACTATAGGATATAACCAAATTAGATATAACTATAAGATATAACCATAGTTATATGTGATTTTCGAGAATAATAATAACAAACAATTAATATCAAACAAATTGATGGAGAAATATATATGAATAAAAGTATATTCAAACCTCATGACACAAACAAATTTATTGCCATGTAACTTTGATTACTTAATAACGTCTATTACTAGAGTCAAATGCAGATTTAAAAAAATATGTTATTTACTTTGTTGCTTTCAGGGAAAAAAAAAATGCGCCAGGATCTGGCATACGTTAGATCCTGGCGTAGAAGCCAAATTTCAAAAAATGCTCCCAAGTCCCATATCTCAAATAATCATATTTTAGCTCTACACAGGTATCTTTGCGTACACAAGATACATGCGTAAAGAAAGATCCTCCTCTACACAGAAATCTGGCGTACGCCAAATACCTGCGTAGAGAAATGTAGTGCGAAATGACAAAAATGGTAGTGTATATAGTAGATGCCTAGAAAACACGTTAAAACAGAATCTTCTCGGACACCGTATCGTAATACGCATCTTATATGTGGCAAAATAACCAGTGTATAAGGGGGAAAATGTTTTTTTTAAAAAAAAACAGACAAACAAAAGGTATTCTTACAAACCAGAAAACATACATAAATCATCGCAACGTATGATTTTTACAAAGGATTTACGTCGGAGCTCCGATACCGGTCTGACCTGTTAATTATCCACTTAAGTGGTCATGTACTCAGTACATAGCACATAACTACTTAAAAATCCAAAAAGTACGAGGTATTCTCATTTCTCACCCTAATTTTTAAAGTCTTGATCCTTCGAAAGGAACTCAAAGACTGCATTACGGAGAACAGGGGAAGGGATGGAAGTAGAAGCCATAAAGTCAGCTGCTTTATTTGACTCTCGATAGCAATGTTGAATCTGAAAATAATCAAAACCATATAACAAAGATCTAATTTCCATAATAATGGGAGAGATTTCCCATGGAATTTTCCAAGTTATGCGAATTGAATTAATGACAGAAAGATTATCTCATTCAAGAACTATTTGCGAAAAGCGATGCGAAATAGCCCTACGAAGGCTTTCAAGAGCGGCCAACGCCTCTGCCTTAATTGGCGAGGAGCAGAGGATCTGCCTATGGTATAAGAAGACCACCTCGCCGAAATGATTACGGAATACATATACAATATGTGTTGAACCATTTTGTTTGACTGAAGCATCAAAATTTAATTTAATACAATTTGAAGGTGGTTTTTGCCATCTCAAAAATTGTCTTGCTCCCTTATTAATACAGGGGATGGATTCATCTTCCAAAAAGGACCGCATCCAGTCCTTATAAGAAATGAAAGCACGCTTGACTGTGGTATGCATATTGATTTGTGTATTTCTAAATATTAAATCATTTCGAGATTTCCAAATTGTCCACCAAAGGAAAAGAACCGGAATGATATTTTTGTTTCTTGAATGAAAGCATTCCAAATTGGTGTAGAAATCATTGTCAAAGTCGATGTTAAGAGTGATCCCCAAAAGTTCTTGAAGAAGTTGTACATATCGTAAGCTAAATGGGCATTTGAAAAACAAGTGGTTGGAGTCTTCGATGGGAGAATTACAGAGGGTACACCCAGAATAAACCCTGTTAAAGAACCTGTTTAGTCTGTCCGTAGTTGGTAAGGAGTCGCTGAAGCACTTCCATAGGATTTTTTTTATTTTCGGTGGAATCTTCAATTTCCAGAACCAAGTTGGAAAACCTGGAGAGGTAGCAGGATAGGTTGCTAACGATCGAGCACTTTTGACGGAAAAGGTTCCATCCGTTGATGGGTACCAAATTAGTTGATCAGGTATGGAAGTTGTGGGTATGAAGATGTTCAGAATTTTTGGTATTAAATGAGAAGGAAGAACACGCTGAAGTGCACCCAGATCCCATTTTCTATCGGTGATAATGTATTGAGAAACAGTGCTGGTTCTATCATTAGTTCCCGCGAATTGCGAAAGAATACATTGAGGGATCCAATGGTCTTCCCAAAATTTAATACGAGTACCATCACCAATTTGCCAAAATAATCCTTGCTTGAATTGATCACGTAGTTGGAGAAGTTTGGAAAATTGCCAAGAGTCCGATCCTTTCTTGATGTATGCGAAAATATCGAAATTCCTTATGCATTTTTTTGATATTAATCGGACCCAGAAGGATTGTGGTTCATATATTAATTTCCATAGAAGTTTAATTTGCATAGCAATATTGATGTTCTGAGAGAGTTCAAGATCTAGACCACCATATTTTTTTAGGCTGACAAATGGTCTCCCATTTAATAAGTGGATGGTAATTCGGACTCGAATGATTCCAAAAGAAGTCTCTGTTGACTTTATCAATCTCTTGGCAGACATCTTTTGGAAGAAGAAAACTTTGCATGAGGTAATTTGTTTGAGATTGAAGATTTGATTGTATAAGGACACAACGTCCCGCCTATGACATTGAGTCTGCTTTCCATTTTGATAGTTGTTTCTTTAATTTCAAAATTGCTTCAGAGAATATTTCATTTTTAACTCGTCCCCTAATTATAGGAATACCTAGATACTTTTCCATAGAACGAGTAACTTGTAAATTTAAATTACTTGCAAGAGAAATAGATTGTTGTCTAGAAATGTTACAAGATGTTTGAAAAGTACTTTTATGGTAGTTTATAGAAAGTTCTGATTTAAGAGAGAAATCATTAAGGATTGATTTGATAAAAAATATATTCTCCTGAGTAGCGTTTGCAAAAATTAATGTGTCGTCTGCAAAGTTTAAGAATGGAATGCCAGTGCCATGTTTAATTATCTGAATACCAACCTTTCTTTGAGAAGAACGTGATTCTTGCATAAGAGTCCTTGCCAAATATTCCATTGCAAGAACGAAAATAAATGGAGCTATAGGGTCACCTTGTCGTAATCCACAAAGAGGATGAAAAACATTATCCGATTCATTATTGACTAGAACAGATGAGGAAATACTAGTGATACAAGTGATACAAGTCATGACACGATCTATCCATAGATTTGAAAATCCAAATCTACGAAGGGCGTGAGTAATAAAATTCCAGTTAAGTTTGTCATAAGCTTTTTTCATATCTAATTTAAGAGTCATCCAACCTGTTTTTCCCTTTTTTCTTTTGTGAAATGAATGAAAGATTTCATGGGTAATAAGGATGTTTTTCTGGATAAGACGTCCTGGAACAAATGCACCTTGGAGATGACTAATTAATTTTTGCAGTATTGGTGATAAACGATTTGCCATAATTTTAGTTATGATTTTGTAGAATGTATTACAAAGTGTATGTAGTGATTAATAGAGAGAATGGAGAAAATGTTGATCCAGTATTCTAGTAACAAATGATCGAGCTAGATAGATATGTTGTCATCCACTTGGATAACGATTCAAATTCTCTTGCTTTATCTTTTATTTATTAGGTAAAAATTAGATCGAAAATTATAAAAGATTCAATTGTTTTTAATTTATAACATCTTTGCAGTTGGAAATTAAAAGTTTTGATTGGATTGAATATCTTTACAAGAAGTTTCGTTATCTCATCTTTACAATGTAATTTGCACTGAAAACAAGTTTTAACATAAAAAATATTAAAAATTAAAATTTTAATATCAAAGAACAATACCAATTTTTAGAGATTTATATGTATTTTTTTGTAGATATTTTTTTAAATTTAATAAGTTAGGAGTATATATGTTTTATAAATATTTTTTTAGATATTTTTTTATAGATTTTAAATAAGAATTTAATTTTTTTATTTTTTAAAGTCCAATCCGGTCCAAGACCGGACCGGACCGGATTAAGACCGGACCGGACCGGATAGTTTATGTTATGACTTGTTTGTTTCCTGGCTTGCTTTTGGGTTGTTGATTTACAGTTGAATCTGGGCTTCTTTTAGCTGATTTTTGATTAATTAGTTGCTATCCTTGGTTTGCTGAGATAAGTTGCACTTGGAACAGTTACTCATATTTTTTGGTGTTTTCTTGTTTTTGATCAGTGCAATTTTTTGGTGTTTTCTTGTTTTTGATCAGTGCAATTTTTTGTGTAATTATTAACAAGTTGGATTCCTTTTTTTTGCCTTTTTTTTAATTTGATTAGGTAAGAATTCGATTAACCGACAACAACGTCGGAAAACTCGAGAGACCGATAATTCGGCAACCGGAAAACCGGTTAAGCAAAAGACAACAAAGCAAACAAAGAAAAATACAACAAAGCAAAAGTAAGCCAAACGAACTAGGGAGAGAGGTGAATCAAACACAATCAACCGACAGTGCCACCAGAAGATGAGTCAAACAAGATGAATCCTGGGCAAGTGCTGAATGGACCACCATGACGTTGCCCCACCTAAATGAGGGATCTTCAGGAATCTCGACCACCCTAACGCTGCCTACAATGGATCTTTAGGAGCCTCAAACACAACCAAGACCACAACTAGAACAATTCGGTCTTCACCTAGATCAACTCAACAAAAGCAAAGAAGTACCAACACCCAAGCTTGCAAAACAAATACGCAACCAAATAGGTTCAAGCAACAAAATATCAAAAAAGTACTCGAAAAATACTCAAGCGACTTTGATTCCGACATCGGAGAGGATGGTCAGATTAGTCTAAGGAGAGGGTCGGTGATTCAAAAAGGGGTTCAAGATCAAGATTTGGATCATAGAGAAATTTGGGGGTGGCGGCGTCACAACTTCGATACCTGCTAAAAATCGCACAAGACCACCAAGCACTAGTAGGCAGCAGCAGAGCAGCACGACGACGACCTCGCCGTCCTTTCAACAGTCAGCTCGTTGCTCCGTTGGTGCGGAGCGGGGGCTCGGTGCAGAGCGGGTTTTCGGTGCGGAGCGGGGGCTCGGTCGGAGCAAGTGGGATAGTTCATCAAAGGGAACGGTGGGGTCTGGGCTCAACGCTCTAACCTTGATGAACAACCGAAGGAAAGAACACCCTAATGCTGGACTGCTGGGCAGAAGGGGAAAACTGCAGCACCTCTAGCACCCACAAAATTGGAGTTGATGTTAGTATTCATTCTCCAACTTTAAATTGATAGGAGAAGAGGATTTCATTAGAAAAAATTGTGAAAAAACTTGAAAAACAAGCAAGGAAATGGTGGATCTGATGGATTCAAAGATACAGATGAGAGTGAGGATAGTGGGCGGCGTTGGGTTTATTCTAGGGTTCGAATTGGGATGAAGTTGAATGAAACGATATTTACAAGTTGGATTCTGTTTCTCACCCTCCAAACTTTTTTGTGTAATTATTGACAACTTTTGGTGTAATTAATTTATACTATATATAAGTAAATGATATACAGTATGTAGAGTAGAGGGTTAAATAGAATCCAACTTGTCAATATTACAGATTTAGATATACTAGAACTGATTAAACCAGTAACAAATGATATTGGCCAAAATAAATCGCCTAGTCCAGACGGAATGTCTGCAGAATTTTATCATAAATACTGGAGTATCGTAGGATCATCTATTATTCAAGCAGTCAAAGGTTTTTTCCTTTCTGGGAAATTGCTTAAACAAATCAACCACACCTTCACTTCACTAATCCCGAAATGTGATAACCCAAACTCAACCAACCATTACAGACCAATCAGTTTATGTCTACGATCTATAAGATAATTTCTAAAACCATAACTGAGAGACTTAAAAAGGTCATGGAAAAAATAAATCATCCACTACAAGGTGCCTTTGTTGCCAATAGATCCATCCACAACGATATTCATATTGCATATGAAATCTTTCACTCATTCAAATCCAAAACAGGACCGAAAGGACATATATCAATTAAATTAGACATGGAAAAAGTATACGATAGAATTGAATGGAATTTCATTACAGAAGCACTCAGAAAATTTGGCTTATGTTCTACTTTTATTAGCTGGATTCAAGAATGCATTTCGACAGTATCATTCTCGGTCCTGGTTAATAATGGTCCAACTGAAATCTTCAGACCTAGTAGAGGACTTCGACAAGGTGATCCGCTTTCACCTTTTCTCTTCATCCTTGGAACAGGAACTTTAGCAAGAAAATTACAGTTCACAACAAATAGAATAAGAAAACCTCTTGGCTTCTAAATTTGTCGAAATGCACCGAGAATTCCATTTTTGGCATTCGCGGATGACATTATGATCTTCTCTCATGCAAAACAAACACATTGTCATGAGATCAAAGAAATTATTGATAATTACTGTCTTATCTCATGACAAAAGGTTAACTTTAACAAATCTTTATTTCAAGTAACGAAAAATGTACCAAATACACATAAAGCTCAAATCCAAAGCATTCTTACCATCAACAATGTCATTTTGCTTGAAAAATATCTAGGTTGTCCTATCATTAACGACAGGACCAATGGCAATACATTCTAGGAAATAATTATGAATTCTAAATCACAACTATCCAAATGGAAAGCAATTCTATCTCACAAGCAAGACGTTCAACTTTAATCCAATCAAACTTGGCAGCAAAACCAAACTTCATCATGTAGAGTTTTATGTTACCAACAACAACTCACAATGAACTCGATAAAATTAATAGAACTTTCTTCTGAAACAAAGGGGAGACACATAAACCATTAATTGGATTGGACAAGATTTGTAAACCGAAAACACAAGGAGGTTTAGGTATTCGAAAGAGCAAAGATATGAATCATACGCTTCAATACAAATTGATCTGGAAAATTATGGCAGAACCAGATAACTACTGGGTTGGAACAATTATAGCAAAATACCTAAAAGATCAACATATTCTAAGTTATTGAAAAAAAAGGTAGCGTATCTTGGCAATGGGGAAATATGATGACCCTTCGGGATGAATTTTGTCGTGGAATCATGTGGCAAGTCGGCAACGGTGAAACAATTCATTTTTGGAAAGGCAAATGAATCCTAAAAGAGCCACTATCAAATGCTTACACCTGCCCCCAAATACCAATCTCAATGAAAATGTGTCAAAACATCTCAATTTGGATAAAACATGGAATCTTGACAAATTACATGATGTGCTACCACGAGACATTGTTGAAAACATTTCCGGTATTCCAATTCCTTTAGGAAACATATCTGATAGACTTTATTGGGAAACCAGTCGTAATGGATGGTTTAGCACAAAGTCAGCAATGAAACTTATCAACAAAAATAAAAATTATACAACATATGACTCTAGTTGGATCTGGAAACTAGATTGTTATCCGAAAATTCAAAACTTTTTGTGGAAAATAACCAAAAACGGATTACCAACAAAGGAAAGACTATTGACCAAAGGTATTTCGACTCCATCAGGTTGCTTTAACTGTAATTGTCAAACTGAAAATATTCTCCATATACTTCTTGATTGCCCCCTTATTATGAATACCTCTAATAAAATTGACCATAAAATAGCCACCTTAATTAACAATATTAATTGCACAAATAAAGGAATAACATACAACATTGATGAAATAAAGAATAAATTGAGCAAACAACAATTTACAAATCTAGCTTCCACTTGGTGGAGCTTATGGTTTCTTAGAAATACTAAAACATTCTCATTTGACAATGATAGGATTAATCCTATTACTGACATCCTTGGTTATACCAGAAGAATGATATCTGACTGGAAAAAAATCAAATCACTTAATCCTGACGTTCTACATAACACACCTGAGAGTGGAAGAGCGGGGGTTGTGAAGGGACCGTGATACATGTACACTCAGTGTAGAATTTATTTCCTACACTAAATGACACATGTAGTCTTAATTCTAAAAGTCATTAAAGCATGGTCCCCACAAATTTGTGTTTTTACTTTACAACCCTTTCTATTTTTTCAATTTTCATAATCAGACTTTTATCCTCACCTTTTCACATCTCTTCTTTTGCTTCTTTTTCTTCAATACACCATCTCTTCTTTTTCTTCTTCTTCTTCAGTACACCATCTCATTTTTCTGAATCCAACCTCCCCAAGCTGCAATCAATTTCAGTTTTGTGTAATTGAATCCATTTTCTCCAAAATCCCCAAAGCTTTCAACAGAGCGATGATTGGTGTCGTCCAATTGGGGGTGTTGGCGGAGTCCGTAGTGATTCTTGTTCCCATGGGGTTGGTCGGACCGACATCTAAACCCACCGCCACCACCACCTATCTTTCATCTTCTTCATCCTCCGTCGGTCGTCGTCCAAAACCGCCATTATTGCCTCCCCTTCCTCCACCACTCGAATAGAGCAGTAGTGGTTCAAACTCGACCCATTCGAAGCTTTCTTGGAGTTTGGCCAGATCCGACTCTCGCGTGCTTTCCTGTGACTTCAAGAGATTTAGAAAGCGGGACGCTTTGATCTATTGAACGACTCTTGGGTTGTGATCCGACTCTCGTTTTCATATTAATCTCTAAATTCAGCCCACTTTCTATCTCTTAATCTCACTCTTTAACATCGAAATCTCGTCGGATCCGACGCCAATTTCCTTCCAGATTGAAATGGCGTTGAAATCGATCGTTTTCTTCGCCGACAATATGAACGCCAGGAGTGTCCTGGCGACGATTCGCACGCCGGAGGAGGGAGCGACGATGAAGAGTGCTGCGGTGAAGGCGGCGAGTGGCGAAGTTGAGGGCGGAAATATGGAGAGAGAAGACAGATAACTGAGGGTGGTGGGGGCGCTAGACGAGGTAGACAACGGTAGCCGCAGTGATGAGGATCACGACGAGGAGAATACCGGCATAGAGGAGGCAACGGCGAGTCAATGACGGCATAAAGGAGGTGGTAATGGAGCTGAGAAAAAAAATGGGTATTATAGTAAGGGTGCGATTCAGGTGCGAAAGAGCCTTATAATACAAAATAAGAAAGAATCCTAGCCGTTAGATCATATTAAAAGCTAAAAAAAGCGCAACACGGAGGCCCTTTTGTGCATGCCTTTGTTTTTTGAACATTACTGACAAAGTGCAAGCCGGAGGCCTAAAAGTGCAATTCGATGACTTGAAAAGTGCAAGCGAATGCAACACTTCTGTGCATGCAAATTCAACATTTTATGCATGTATTTTTTTGGATTGGAGTGCAAGTTGTTGGCTTAAATGTGCATGCGAATTATTGTGCATGTGAATTTAACATTTTTGTGCATATATAACTCGCATGCACTCTCAGTTGAATTCACATGCACTTTCAGTTGAACTCGCATGCACTCACATGTATTTTTTTGGATTAGAGTGCAACTGTGCAAGTTGTTGGCTTAAATGTGCATGCGAATTATTGTGCACGTATAACTCGTATGCACTCTCAGTTGAATTCACATGCACTCTCAGTTGAACTCGCATGCACTCACAACACATAAAACATGCACTTAATTTCACATGCACTCAAAAGTCAAAAGACATATAAGTACACTCAAAGGCATGCACTCTCAGTTGAATTCACATGCACTCTCAGTTGAACTCACGTGCACTCACAACACATAAAGCATGCACTTGATTTCACATGCACTCAAAAGTCAAAAGACATATAAGTACACTCAAAGGCATGCACTTCAGTAGAATTCACATACACTCTCAGTTGAACTCGCATGCACTCAAAACACATAAAGCATGCACTTGATTTCACATGCATTCAAAAGTCAAAAGACATATAATTACACTCAAAGGCATGCACTTCAGTAGAATTTACATGCACTTTCAATTGAACTCGCATGCACTCACAACACATAAAGCATGCACTTGATTTCACATGTTGTGATACCCCGTAATTCTGTAAGGATTTTTTTGGGAATTTTTGGAATTTTTCCGAACACCCGTTTAGTACGTCGGATTTAATTCAGAAAGTTGGAGGCATTCTGTAATGTGCTCTGTATCTGTAATATTTTTCTCAGTGAAATAAAATACAGATGACGTGCTTTGGATGTTAAATACTCGTTCGCGTACGATAATTTTATCCCGGGGTTAACATCGTTTTCATCTAAGAGCTGAGGAGGCGGCGAAGCCAGGGTGGCGGCGCCCGCCGTGGGTATGGCGGCGCCCACCGTCGCAAGGCTCGAGGAGCAGCCGGGTCTTCTCCTAGCTGGGGACGCCAGGCCTATGGCGGCGCCCGCCGTATTGATGACGGCGCCCGCTGCATTGATGACGGCACCCGCCGCATTTATGACGGTGCCCGCCGTCGTTGTTGTCCGGAGGTCCTTGCCCGAAGGTCGCCGGCGAACGTCTGACGACGCCGAACTAGCCCCGCCACGCCTCCATTTAGGCCATCATTGTGCTCCCTCGATCTGTGGCTATAAAAGGAGAGGCTTGGGGATCGGATTTCACACAAAATCAGAAGCTCAATCTCAGAATTTGTCTCGCCGGAAAAGCTTGCCCTCGCCGGAGTTCTTTGGAGCAATCGCCGGTGACGTTTGGTGTGTTCTCTTGTAGCCTAGAGGTCCCTTTGGAAGCTTAGTGGAGGTCTGAACCCAAAGCCAGGCCAAAGGAGTGACCCTCATGTGTGTATTGGTGAGTTTTCTCACCGTTCTGTTGGCCGCCGTTCTTCACGGCGACCGCCGTGTTCATGGCGGCGCCCGCCGTGATGAACACGACGACCGCTGCCAGTGGCCAGAAGCCCCTTTGTTGGCTTGGTCTTGGTGGTCGTCGTTATGGACTCGTTCCTTTCGATTTCTTTCGTCTTTCCTTAGATTCGTACTAGTTTATGTCGGATCTAACTTAGGGTTTCCTTATGGGTCGACTCGAAGGTCGTTGTGCTGTCGGAGCTATACCTGTGTCGAGCCCGGAATCCCATTGTCTCTGCTTTGTTCCAGATCTGCGGACTAAGGCAAGTGGCGGTTCGCTCTTGCTCATCGTTCCATATTTACATTAATTATCAGTTGTTTATCTGAGTAATTAATTTGGAATGATTACTGTGTTTGTCTGGAATTGGTTTTATAAACTGTTTTGAAAATCATATAATAGGTTGTATATCTGTTAGAACGACGCTATTATCTGTGATCGCCTTCCGGGCATTTATGTGGATTTATCCAGAACTGTTGTTTTGCTTGGGAACTAATTTCATAAATAAACGTGATTAAAGTAATGTTATGATAGGTTGTATATCTGTTAGAACAACGCTATCATATGTGATAATTACCGTAATGTTATTGTTGTGAAATTTAATCTTAATGCTAGAATATCATGTGGGTTAATAGGAAAACTAATCCAAGTAAGGATTAGCCGTTTCTATTATCTCTATGTTTAAGTTGATTGCCTGGATGGCTTTAATCTGATTAATTGTTGTGTTAGACTGTTTAGTTAACACGAGTGTTCGTAGGAACGCTAATCCAAGTAAGGATTAGTCGTTTCTTTATAACTTAATGTTCGTAGGAACTCTAATCCAAGTAAGGATTAGTCGTTTCTTTATAATTTAATATTCGTGGGAACACTGATCCAAGTAAGGATTTGTCGTTTCTTTAAATCGTAATACTCCTCGGGTTAATTTCCGGATAATAATTTAAGGGTCATGACCTATGCTTCTTATCCACCTGTAAGGATCTGAAGCGCCTTGCTAGCGCCAGTGGATGAGCTTAATAGCAGTCATGTGTATTAAGCACCTAGCTAGTGCAATTGGGGTGGACGTAATTGTCACCCTGTAAATTAAAGTGTAAGCGCTGTGGCAGTGCAATATGGGTGAACATAAGATCACCCTGTGTAACAATAACTTCCGTTGCTCTCGGAATAATATTAAGCCTCGTGTGTGCGTGTGTGTGTGTTTGTGTGTTGTTCTAATTTGGGTCGACATAATGGTCACCATGTGATTAAGCTGTGTGTCATTCTTAATAACATTAACCGTTTTCAATAACGTGTGTTCTAAAATTAAATAAGGTATGTGCCCGAGTGCACATGATTAATAAACTTTTGGCGAGTAGTGCAGCTAAGTTATAGTGCAGCTAGGAAAATTCGTCTCGACTTTGATCATAGTACGTTCTCTTTTCAATCTGGATTCGCTGTATGCGATGAGGTTGGTCGTGAACCGAAGCATCTCAGTCAACTTTTAAATCATTGTTGTTTGATTCTGTAAACATTCCAGATTTGTCATATTTCCTTAAAGACTCATTTCTCTTGGAGTCTCTTTTCGAGTCGATTTCTGCGAAGATTCAGTCTTCTAGAATCTTCTCTTGTGCATACCTCTTGTTTATTCCAGTAGGAGTATGATGGTTGACTATCGTCATCGATTGTTATTCGAGAAGCGATGAGTCTAACCTAATACGACTGCTTCGAACCATTCTTCTTTATACCCTTGCTAGTCTATTCAAGTAGACTAACCCATGAACTTTGTTCTCTGCATGTGGGCTGGTGTCATCCGTTCGATTCGGCACATCAGATAGAGTGTAGATGAGAAGACTAGAAGGACTATGGAGTCGACGGTGGTTTTTTAACGTTTTTAATAATTTTTTTTAATCGGGTTGAGATCCTTGGGAGATGACCATTGTGGTCAAGATCCTTGTTTGTAATATCTTTTATAAGATTTCCGCTGTACCTTGTTTAAGACTTCCACTGTAATTTATTTAAACTCTGTGTTTGTCCTATTCGGGATTGAGATATAATCCCGAGACTCATGTTTTATATAAATAAGGTTATCATTTTGTATCATTATATTTCTTGAATTATATTTAAACGGTAAAGCCTTGGGTGATCTCGGTAAGGAACACTGGGGTCACTGGCGGTAATACCTCTCCAAAAGGTTTAAGTTTTGGGGGTGTTACACATGCACTCAAAAGTCAAAAGACATATAAGTACACTCAAAGGCATGCACTTCAATATAATTCACATGCACTTTCGGTTGAATTTACATGCACACTCCTAGTAGAATTTACATGCACCAATTTTCTAATTCGTATGCACTTTTCAGTTGAATTTTCATGCACTCCCAATAAAACTTGCATGCACTAATAACACATAAAGCATGCACTAGATTTCACATGCACTTGAAAGTCAAAAACCATGCACACTCAAAGGCTTGCACTTCTAATAGAGTTCACATGCACCCAAGGGTGGTCTGGTGGCCGGTGGTGATCTGGCGACCGGCGGTGGTCCGGCGACCGGCGGTGGTGGTCCGACGACCGGCGGTAGTGGTCCGGCGACCGATGGTGGTGGCCCGGTGACCGGCGACGGTGGTCCGGTGGTCGGTGGTGGTACTCCGATGGTCAACCCTTTGAACTAAAGACATATGCCATACTTTTAATGAAAGTTCAATCATGACCTTTGATTTATTTCTAATTCAATGGTCTATATTCATTCTTATTTTGTATTATAATAATTTTTCTCACATGACATATGTAAATAAGGATGCGTGGGTTGATAATGGAACTGAGAAAAAAATGGGTATTATAATAATTAACATTTAATGTTTGAAATGTATGAAACAAAAAATTAGAAAATATGTCATTTGTTTTTTATAGTTCCAAGAAATAATTAATAAATTTGTTTAGATCAACACTTGGCAAAATTATAGAAAAGTGTAAACATAGAAATCCTACACTTAGTGTAGGTTTACTTTTTTCCCACTTTCCAACATGAATACATATGTCTTCTCCTTTATCATTTCTCATGTCATGATTATTCCAAAAGTACAGTCCCCATTTTGTTTCGTTCATCCGTCGACATTGATCTTAATGATGTTATTACTTGGTTTCGTCCATTTCATCCTGTTTTTAGTTTTTTTCTGCTTCACAACGGGAAAAAGTAAACCTACACTAAGTGTAGGATTTCTATGTTTACACTTTTCTATAATCTTGCCAAGTGTTGATCTAAACAAATTTATTAATTATTTCTTGGAACTATAAAAAACAGATGACATATTTTCTTATTTTTTGTTTCATACATTTCAAACATTAAATGTTAATTACTATAATACCCATTTTTTTTCTCAGCTCCATTATCAACCCACGCATCCTTATTTACATATGTCATGTGAGAAAGATTATTATAATACAAAATAAGAATGAATATAGACCATTGGATTAGAAATAAATCAAAGGTCATGATTGAACTTTCATTAAAAGTCATGTGCCATGCACATGTCTTTAATTCAAAGGGTTGACCATCGGAGCACCACCACCGACCACTGGACCACCATCGCTGGTCACCGGGCCATCGCCGCCGGTCGCCGGACCACCGTCAGACCACCGCCGATCGCCGGACCACCACCGACCACCAGACCACCCTTGGGTGCATGTGAACTCTATTAAAAGTGCAAGCCTTTGAGTGTGCATGCTTTTTGACTTTCAAGTGCATGTGAAATCTAGTGCATGCTTTATGTGTTATTAGTGCATGCAAGTTTTATTGGGAGTGCATGGAAATTCAACTGAAAAGTGCATACGAATTAGAAAATTGGTGCATGTAAATTCTACTAGGAGTGTGCATGTGAATTCAACCGGAAGTGCATGTGAATTCTACTGAAGTGCATGCCTTTGAGTGTACTTATATGTCTTTTGACTTTTGAGTGCATATGAAATCAAGTGCATGCTTTATGTGTTGTGAGTGCATGCGAGTTCAACTGAGAGTGCGTGTAAATTCTACTGAAGTGTATGCCTTTGAGTGTAATTATATGTCTTTTGACTTTTGAATGCATGTGAAATCAAGTGCATGCTTTATGTGTTTTGAGTGCATGCGAGTTCAACTGAGAGTGCATGTGAATTCTACTGAAGTGCATGTCTTTGAGTGTACTTATATGTCTTTTGACTTTTGAGTGCATGTGAAATCAAGTGCATGCTTTATGTATTGTGAGTGCACGCGAGTTCAACTGAGAGTGTATGTGAATTCAACTGAGAGTGCATGCCTTTGAGTGTACTTATATGTCTTTTGACTTTTGAGTGCATGTGAAATCAAATGCATGTTTTATGTGTTGTGAGTGCATGCGAGTTCAACTGAGAGTGCATGTGAATTCAACTGAGAGTGTATACGAGTTATACGTGCACAATAATTCGCATGCACATTTAAGCCAACAACTTGCACAGTTGCACTCCAATCCAAAAAAATACATGTGAGTGCATGCGAGTTCAACTGAAAGTGCATGTGAATTCAACTGAGAGTGCATGCGAGTTATATATGCACAAAAACGTTAAATTCACATGCACAATAATTCGCATGCACATTTAAGCCAACAACTTGCACTCCAATCCAAAAAAATACATGCACAAAATGTTGAATTTGCATGTGTGATACCCCGTATTTTTGTAAGCTATTTCTGGAGTTCCGGAATTTTTCCCGAGTACCCGTTATGTACGTCGGATTTAATTCAGAGAGTTTAGGACATTCTGTAATGTCCTCTGTATCTATAATATTTTTCTCAGTGAAATAATATATAAACGACGTGCTTTGGATTTTAATACTCGTTCGCGTATGATAATTTTATCAAGGGTTAATATCATTTTCGTCTAAGAGCTGAGGAGGCGGCAAAGCCAAGGGCGGTGCCCGCCGTACAGTGGCGGCGCCCGCCGTCGCAAGGCTCGAGGAGCAGGCTGGGTCTTCTCTTAGCTGGGGACGCCATGCCTATGGCGGCGCCCGCCGTCGTTGTTGTCCGGAGGTCCTTGCCCGAAGGTCGCCAGCGTGGCTCTGGCAGCGCCGGAGTAGCTCGTCGTAGAGCCATCATGGTGTTTCCTGGCATTTGGCTATAAAAGGAGGTGTCTGGGAGGGTTTTTTTAGCTCAATCCACAGCCCAAGCTCTCCCAAATTCTTGCCTCACCGGAGTTCTTGCCTCGCCGGATTCTGGAGCTTTTGTCGGTGGTGTTTCCAGAGTGTCTTTGTGAAGCTTTTGGTAGCCTTGGAGGTTAGAAACCAAAGCAAGTCGAAGGAGGCCGAGTCGCTCGTGTTTTGGGTGAGTTTTCTCGCCGCTTCTGTCGTCTGAGTTCTTCACGGCGACCGCCGTGATGAACTGCGGTGACCGTCGCCAGAGCCCAGAATACCTCTTTGGCTTTTGGCTTTGGTAGTCGTCGTTGTGGCGTCGTTCCTTTCGTTTTCTTTCGTCGTTTTAGATTCGTACTGTGGTTATGTCGGATCTAACTTAGGGTTCCTTTTATGGGCCGACTCGAAGGTCGTTGTGCTGTCGGAGCTATACCCGTGTCGAGCCCGGAATCCCGTCGTTAGGCTTGTTTCTATTCTGCGGATTAAGACAAGTGGCGGTTCGCTCTTGCTCATCGTTTCCATATTTACATTGATTATCAGTTATTTCAATTGATTAATTAATTTGGAACGATTATTACTGTGTTCTTCTGGAAGTGATTTATAAACTGTTTTGAAAATCATATAATAGGTTGTATATCTGTTAGAACAGCACTATTATCTGTGATCGCCTTTCGGGCCTTTATGTGGATTTATTCTGTAACTGTAATTGTGATGTATCTGTGTGGTTAGCACTGTTAGTTAGGAATGTACTCGGACTTCGTTCGGTCGTTTCTTTATAATCTGGTATCGGGGTGGCTCGTCTCCATCTAGTACTATTCTAAGATCATGATTGGTCTCTTTCACAAGTGTGTAGAGGCAGGACACTTAGCTGGTGTCACAAACCTTCCGGTGTGTGTCACTCTCGACGAAACGTATACTAAGATGTGTCGTCCCAATGGTGGGATACACATGTAAAAGTCTAATAATGTGATGTGTGGTTTGTAATATAAATCAGATAAGTGCTACTCGACGCACATAATTAATAAACCTTCGGCGAGTAGTGCAACTAAGTTATAGTGCAGCTAGGAAAACTTGTCTCGACTTTGATCATAGTACGTTCTCTTTCCAATCTGGATTCGCTGTATGCGATGAGGTTGGTCGTGAACCGAAGCATCTCAGTCAACTTTTAAATCATTGTTGTATGATTCTCTAAACATTCCAGATTTGTCATATTTCCCTAAGACTCATTTCCGTTGGAGTCTTCTTTCGAGTCGATCTCTGTGAAGATTCAGTCTTCCAGAGTCTTCTCTTGTGCATACCTCTTGTTATTATTCTGTAGAAGTATGAAGGTTGATTATCGTTATCGGTTATCTTTCGAGAACGATAAGTCTAACCTAATACAACTACATCGAACCTTCTGCTTTGTACCCTTGCTAGTCTATTCAAGTAGACTAACCCACGATCTTTGTTCTCTGCATGTGGGCTGGTATCATCCGTTCGATTCGGCACATCAGATAGAAAGTAGTTCAGAAGAACAGAAGGACTATGGAGTCGACGGTGGTTTTCGAATGTTTTAGTTATTTTGTTAATCAGGTTGAGATCTTTTGGGCAATGACTTTGGTTGTAACATGTTTTTATAAGACTTCCGATGTACCCTACTTTATAAGACTTCCGCTGTATTTGGTTTAAACTCTGTGTTAGCCTATTCGGGATTGGGTTGTAATCCCGTAACTCATGTTTCTTTGACAATGTTATGTTTTGGAATTGAATGCTTTGATCATTATGTATCATTTGTATTTCATAAATTGTATTTAAATGGTAAAGCCTTGGGTGATCTCGGTAAGGAACACTGGGGTCACTGGCGGTAATACATTTCCAAAATGGTTAAGTTTTGGGGGTGTTACAGCATGCACAGAAGTGTTGCATTCGCTTGCACTTTTCAAGTCATCGGCTTGTACTTTTAGGCCTCCGACTTGCACTTTGTCAGTAATGTTCAAAAAACAAAGGCATGCACAAAAGGGCCTCCGTGTTGCACTTTTTTTAGCTTTTAATCTGATCTAACGGCTATGATTCTTTCTTATTTTGTATTATAAGACCTTTTTGCACCTGAATCGCACCCTTACTATAATACCCTTTTTTTTTCTCAGCTCCATTACCGCCTCCTTTACGCCGTCGTCGACTCGTCGTTGCCTCCTCTATGCCGGTATTCTCCTCGTCGTGATCCTCCTCACCGCGGCTACCATTGTCTACCTCGTCTAGCGCCCCCACCACCCTCAATTATCTGTCTTCTCTCTCCACATTTCCGCCCTCAACTTCGCCACTCGCCGCCTTCACCGCAACACTCTTCGTCGTCGCTCCCTCCTCCGGCGTGCGAATCGCCGCCAAGACACTCCTGGCGTTCACGTTGTCGGCGAAGAAAACGATCGATTTCAACGCCGTTTCAATCTAGAAGGAAATTGGCGTCGGATCTGACGAGATTTCGATGTTAAAGAGTGAGATTAAGAGAGAGAAAATGGGCTGAACTTAGAGATTAATATGAAAACGAGAGTCAGATCACAACCCAAGAGTCGTTCAATAGATTTGAGCGTCCCGCTTTCGAAATCTCTTGAAGTCACAGGAAAGCACGCGAGAGTCGGATCTGGCCAAACTCCAAGAAAGCTTCGAATGGGTCGAGTTTGAACCACTACTGCTCTATTCGAGTGGTAGAGGAAGGGGAGGCAATAATGGCGGTTTTGGACGACGACCGACGGAGGATGAAGAAGATGAAAGATAGGTGGTGGCGGCGACAGGTTTAGATGTCGGTCCGACCAACCCCATGGGAACAAGAATCACTAGGGACTCTGACAACACCCCAAATTGGACGACACCAATCATCGCTCTGTTGAAAGCTTTGGGGATTTTGGAGAAAATGGATTCAATTACATAAAACTGAAATTGATTGCAGCTTGGGGAGGTTGGATTCAGAAAAATGAGATGGTGTACTGAAGAAGAAGAAAAAGAAGAGATGGTGTACTGAAGAAGAAGAAGAAGAGATGTGAAAATGTGAGAGTAAAAGTCCGATTATAAAAATTGAAAAAATAGAAAGGAGTGTAAAGTAAAAACACAAATTTGTGGGGACCATGCTTTAATGACTTTTAGAATTAAGACTACATGTGTCATTTAGTGTAGGAAATAAATTCTACACAGTGTACATGTATCACGGTCCAAATGTGGTAAATCCACTTTCCTAAGATGTGAAACAATTGCATTCCGAAATGCATTACATAAGGCAAAAGAACTCAAACTAGACAATATCGAAATCAAAACTGACAATTTAACGATTGTCAACGTTCTGAAAGGTATCTGGGCTTGTCTATGGGATATTGAAGTTCTTATTTCGAATATCTTTTTGCTGTTAAAATATTTCTTGACAGTCCAGATCCGTCATGTCTTTCGTGAAACTAATTCGGTAGCTGACCATATTGCTAAACTGAGTCACGACTCTTTACTTTCAGACATAACTAATAATCATAAACTTCGTATTCTTATCCGTATGGATGACTTGGACATAGTTTTAATACTATTTTAAAATTCTCCTAAATTCTTACCTGGATTTAAAAAAAAAAAAAAAATAGAGGGTTTCACTGTTTCAGTACTCTTCACTAATTACAAAGCTGTCATCCACACACAGAGTAAACACGTTTCTCCAAGCGAACTCCCAGCATACAACAAATAAGCTTATCCTGCACTTCTGTGAAGCTTGCACGATAAGCTTTGTTGGATACTTTACATTGGGCTCCATAAATAGGCAAGTCGTATTGAACCTTCTGGTGAGGGACAGTAGTGCTGGACTGGATCAATATAATCAGAGTAACAATCAAAGGTGAGTAAATTATTCAAAATCTTTGGATTCCTTTGTCTTAAACCTTTAGTTAATGTTATACATGACTTGTTTGTTTCTTCATTTGCAGTTGCATCTGGGCTAGTTTTAGTTGATTTTTTTTGGGTTTATTTGATTAATTAGTTGCTGTCCTTGATTGTTGGTGATGTTCGGTTCGATGAGATAAGGTGCATTTGGAACCGTGAAGTCATCTCTTTTCCTGAAAAATCCCATGATCTTGCCTAATTTTCCAGCATGATGAAATCCCTGGGTTTGATATAGCACAAAAGTCCAGTGAAAATTGACAATAGGAGCAGTACGTCTCACATAATATTATTGCTAGGATTGAAACATGAAACAAACATTTTAGTTTATCAGATGAGAGCATATCTTAGATTTGTTGTTGTTTCTTCAATTTTAGATTCCTTAATCGCAAATTTCATCAGATTGGCTGTGTTTTATTTGATGTCATGTTGGATTCAGGAGGTGATTGCGCGCGCAATGGGACTGGAGAAGGTCAAAGCAGTTGGGGAGGAAGGAGAATGGAAATGGGATCACAAGGGCCGAACTCATATTGTTCAGATCATCGTCTCCTACGGACCTGAAAATCTGAAAACTCTGCAATTTCTATATCTGGAAAATGGACATGTTCACACTTCGGAGATCATAGGAAGCCCTAACTTCGACCGCCCGATGCTTGGCACGGTTAATGAATTTTCTCTCATCTCTTTTGTTATATACTCCGTATATATATATATATATATATATATGTGGGGGGTTTCTAATTCACTCCTGAAGTAATCTAACTTATCTAATTATGGTATGGATTAAATGTAATGATGGAAGCAGAACATTTTCCAAGGCTCGCACGAGTACATAACAAAAGTGGAGGGATACTATGGAGTCATCTATAGCCGCAACCCCGCGCGCATTGGCAGGCTTACAATACATACGAACGAAGAAGTGTATAAGATATACGAGACACCGTTGCCGTATCCAAATAATTTCAGATTCGAGTTTGGAGGGGAGAATCAGTTTGGTGGATTCCATGGAACCTGTACTAGTTCGGGCCTTACTTCCATTGGGGTTTACTTCAACCGCCTCACAGCTCTGCCTGCAAGCTATATCCACTTCCCAGTCAAATGTGAAGATGAAGATCTTGCTGGTGATCAAGCCGGTGGATGCACCACTTAAGTATTCAGCTAGTTTAAGTTGGTAATTAGTAACTAATTAATTAATCCATCTGTTTAATCTAGAACTCCGTACGTGATTATGACTTAGCTACTACTCCGTATATTTTGGTAAGATGGTGACTGGATTAACTAGCTAGCTAGTAAGTGACGTTTTGGTGATATGAATCGATCGATCTATAAGCGAATGCATCTTTTTCAACTTTTTAAGTTGTTTCCCTTTTCAATATGATGTGTGTTCTTCTATATATCGATTAGTTTTTCTTTAGTTTGTGTTCTTGCTTCTTTTGCATAATTCTATATATCGATCTAATTAATTAAGACTTTTGCATAATTCATTTATGTTATCCAAACTAACTTCCCACCCTTCATACTGATGTGAATGAGGAGAAATCTTTAAAAAAAATAGAAAGTATTTTTTAGAACAAATCAGAACTCTATATTGACATAGATTTTTTATATTCAGACTTAGCTATAGCTATATTTTGGTAAGATGGTGACTTGATTAACTAGCTAGCTAGTAAGTGACGTTTTGGTGATATATATGAATCGATCGATCTATAAGCGGATGTATCTTTTTCAACTTTGTAAGTTGTTTCCCTTTTCAATATGATGTGTGTTCTTCTATATATCGATTAGTTTTTCTTTTGTTTGTGTTCTTCCTTCTTTTGCATAATTCTATATATCGATCTAATTAATTAAGACTTTTGCATAATTCATTTATGTTATCCAAACTAACTTCCCACCCTTCATACTGATGTGAATGAGGAGAAATCTTTAAAAAAAATAGAAAGTATTTTTTAGAACAAATCAGAACTCTATATTGACATAGATTTTTTATATTCAGAATAGGTTTCCAACAATAGTGATTCATTTAAAAGATTAAGAAATTCTCTCATTTGATGGCCCTATTAAAAGGTGGCATGCACCAAGTACGTTTGATCTTTAGCACTAAACAGTTTCATGGATTGGTCATGATGATCGATTGCATTTATTCAAATAATTTGACTTCAGTACATATTTCTTTCTAATCTAACAAGATATTCAATAGTTTTGGTTACTTGGCCGGTCTTCCATTTGAAACAAACAAAGTGACCATTTATATTGGTGATACATATGATGATTTAGTCTACGTTAGGATTTTGCCCTAGTGTATTATTTGATATTTTGGTCATCATTAATTAATTATTATGTATGAATTTTTTGTTGATGAATACATCATGCACATTCGTATTTATATTCATGGCTCATTTACGGACGTTTGTACGTTTACATGATGTGTAAACTTTATTTCATATACTTCTTAATACGTGTACAAAGATTTCAAAATAAAGTAAGATGAAATTTGACCTAAACGGAGATAGCTTATCACTCTGTCAGAATAAGTGGGGACCACATGAACAATTTTTATTTTGTGACCGTTCATTTCCTGACCTTCCCTTTTCCTTCGGCTCCTTATGCACTTTTTATGATTATGGAAGATGAAATTAGATCCAGAAAATAGACTCTCACTCCTATTTTTAAGTAGTTAAAATTGTAAATTGTACCAACCGTGTTCCTCCTTTGAAATATTTGGGATTCATTGGAGGAGATGCGATGGGGGTCGGAGAAGAAGAAGATGCGACAGGGGCGGAAGATGGAGTGATCGTCAGGTATTGGAGGTGGCAAGAGCAGGGGAAGGCTTAGAGGCGTTTTTGGGTTCCCAAGATTCGATGGTTGTGGGAGGAGTATTAAAGGTGGCGGGAGCAAGGGAAGGTGTGGTGGTGGTTGTCGGTGAAGATTCGGTGGTTGTGGAGAATAATTAGAGGTGCAGAAGCAAGGGAAGGGGTGGTTGTTATTGTGGTAGGATATTGGGGATTTTGGACTGGGAGTCCAGGATTTGCTAGTGGAATCACGATTTTGGCCCAATTTTAACAAATTGTTTGCTTCTTAGTGTGTTAATGGAGAAGAAGAAAGCTAATTGAAAAAAAGGTAAAGATGGATTTAAGAAATCACCATTGGAATCACATGAAAGAGGTCCGATATAAGGGTGATAGCTCTGTAATGCAAACTCCCAACAAATTTTCCTTTTAGAGTTTGCAATTTTTGTTTATATATTTAAAATGCCGATTAAAATTGTACACAAGTAAAAGTAAATTTAATTGTTCCTTTTCTAATTTTTTAGTAAGGAAGATTAAGTTTTTCAGTTAATTCTTGAAAAATGAAAACTCCAATCAAAAGTGAAATAAGAATCGAAGAAGAAGAGTACTGATTTTCAAATAATGCAATAAAAATTAAATTAGGAAAAAAAGGAACCAAAAAGTCATCATTCAATATGTTAAAATTGTTAGTATATAATAATATAGAGGTCCGTTCACATACACAACCCCCTTAAGATAAAAATTAAGCATTAATAACAGCCCTTAGATGAAGGAAATCAACAACCCAGATTGACTCTAAGATAATCAGCCAAAAAAAGCAAGCTTTTAGAAAGTAGTTACACGGTGGCATTTTTGCAATTTAAGACAAAAGTCGATTGAAAGACGGAAATACCCTTCCGTTTAAAACAAGCCAAAAAACAAGAGACGGAGATGAGATTGGATCTGGTTATATATGGAGCAGCTTCGACGAGGCGGAAGCTGTCGGCGACGTGCAACGCCTCGAATGGGACGCCTTAGAGGGGAAGATCCGGCGGTGGATCTGGGCGGCAAAGGTATGTGTTCGCGCCCTCTTTGCAAGCGAGAAGCGTCTCAGCGAGCAGATCTTTTACGGCGCTGCTGTCGTGGAAGGAACCGACGATCAGTGCTTCCTGGAGTCGGTGAAAGCGCCGGCAATCCAGCTCTTCAACTTCGCGGAGGCGATAAGCATCAGTAGGAGGTCGCCGGAGAAGCTCTTCAAGATCCTAGACCTCCACGACGCTCTGGCCGAGCTCCTCCCTGACGTCGACGTCGTATTCTGCTCTAAGCCGGCGGATTCGATCAGAGTTCAGGCGGAGGAGATCGTCTCCCGATTGGCGGAGGCGGCGCGTGGGATCTTATCGGAGTTTGAGAACGCCGTTCTACGGGAGACTTCCAAGATTCCGGTCCCCGATGGTACAAATTTTTGGAATTGTTAGTGCACACAAGATGTTTGACGAATTGCCAAAGAGAAAAACTGAGGTAAGTGCACACAAGGTTATTTCATTGCTCTGTATGATTTTAGCACCGCCTGTAAAGTCGTCGAGAATATGTGGGAAACTGTATCTAGCAAAGCCTCTTGATGCGTGTTCACAGTTGACAAATAAGATGCACACTAGTGGGAATTCGAGTTCTTCGTTTGCATTGATAGTAAGGGGTAATTGCAGCTTTGAGGAGAAAGTTAGAGGAGCTCAGAGGGTATGCTTCAAAGCTGTTATGGTCTATGACAACGAGGATGGTGGTGGTTTGGTTGCAAGTAATGATCTTTCTCTTTCGCAACTTCTACTTGTCAGTTCTAAGTTTGCAAGCAAAAGAATTGGACTTTCAGTTCAGATTCTTTAGGATTATGTCACTTCTTAAGCAGTGGTCTTGGACTCTTGGTGGATTGTTGTGAGTATGATATTTTGGTAGTCGCATTTTGAATAGTTTCTATGTAATTCTTTTTCCTTGTTCTAAGAAGAATTATTCTATCCTATAATGATTTTATTCATTTGAGCACAATTTTAGTCACACAAGGTTCGACACAACTCATTATATTGTTTGTATAGACCCGGCATTTGGAATCTGCATACTCTTATTCTATGGTCATATTGTTTTATGCTTTTTTTTCTTTTTCTTTTTCTTTTCCCTTGTATTGGTTATCATAGCCTATTAGCTCAAATGGTAGAGCAATGTGTTTATTCACATGGATGTGGGTTCAAATCCCTCATAGGCTATATTTTAGAGGTTGATAAACCCTACAAGAGAAGTTTAAGCCGATAATCTTGCAGGTTCATGAGTTTTTCATTGCAAGTTCATACACTTCAAAAATCGACCAGGTTCATTGGTGTTGTTTTGCTGGTTCATGAATTTTTGCATACAGGTTCATTGAGTATAAGTAACAGGTTCATCATGTATAACTAACAGGTTCATTGAGTATAAGTAACAGGTTCATCATTTATAACTAACAGGTTCATTGAGTATAAGTAACAAGTTCATCACACATAGAATATGTTGTACACTTCAAAAATCGACCAGGTTCATTAGTGTTGTCTTGCAGGTTCATTAATTTTCGCATGCAGGTTCATTGATTATAAGTAACAGGTTCATCATGTATAACTAACAGGTTCATTGAGTATAAGTAACATGTTCAACATTTATAACTAACAGGTTCATTGAGTATAAGTAACAGGTTCATCACACATAGAATATGTTGTACACTTCAAAAATCGACCAGGTTCATTGATTATAAGTAACAGGTTCATCATGTATAACTAACAGGTTCATTGAGTATAAGTAACAGGTTCATCATTTATAACTAACATGTTCATTGAGTATAAGTAACAGGTTCATCACACATGGAATAGGTTGTACACTTCAAAAATCGATCAGGTTCATTGGTGTTGTCTTGCAGGTTCATTAATTTTCGCATGCAGGTTCATTGATTATAAGTAACAGGTTCATCATGTATAACTAACAGGTTCATTGAGTATAAGTAACAGGTTTAACATTTATAACTAACAGTTCATCACACATAGAATAGGTTGTACACTTCAAAAATCGACCAAGTTCATTGATTATAAGTAACAGGTTCATCATGTATAAGTAACATGTTCATTGAGTATAAGTAACAGGTTCATCACACATAGAATAGGTTGTATATTTCAAAAATCGACCAGGTTCATTGGTGTTGTCTTGCAGGTTCATTAATTTTTGCATGCAGGTTCATTGAGTATAAGTAACAAGTTCATCATGTATAACTAACAAGTTCATTGAGTATAAGTAACATGTTCATCATTTACAACTAACAAGTTCATTGAGTATAAGTAACATGTTCATCATACATGGAATAGGTTGTACACTTCAAAAATCGACCAGGTTCATTGGTGTTGTCTTGCAGGTTCATTAATTTTTACATGCAGGTTCATTGAGTATAAGTAACAGGTTCATCATGTATAACTAACAGGTTCATTGAGTATAAGTAACAGGTTCAACATTTATAACTAACAGGTTCATTGAGTATAAGTAACAGGTTCATCACACATAGAATAGGTTGTACACTTCAAAAATCAAGCAGGTTCATTGGTGTTGTCTTGCAGGTTCATTACTTTTCGCATGAAAGTTCATTGAGTATAAGTAACAGGTTCATCATGTATAACTAACAGGTTCAACATTAATATATCTTTTTTCCATGAACAAGGAAAAATAAGAGTGATACTATTTTTACATGTAACAAGTAACAACAACAATGATCTTGAACAACTATTCCTGAGATTGAAAATTGGAGTGTTTGCTCATGATTTCCTTCACTATGGCTTGAGTATTTCAGACCCATATCTTGTGAAGCTTCGCTTCACTCTGGCTTTCCTTCATCCTTGTGACATAGTCCTTCAAGCTGCTCAACTCGTCTCCACTCTAACAATCTTGGTCCGATTCTGATATCTTGCTTTTACGTTGTAAGTGCAGATTCAAATAGTTTTCGAGCATTTCAAAGGCCAAGTTTGTCCCCACTCAATGCATAGTTCGTCTCCAGCTCAATGCAAAACTTATACAGCACAAGACCAGCAGGTTGAGGTAATGCAAAATACCTGCAAGATAAGTTTCAGGATTTAGTGCCACAAAGCAGACTTCTGCAACATGAGAATTTGAACCCAGCAGGCATATGAGCATCTTCATTTGCTAGGGCGCATACCTCTTATACAACTCTCTTGCCTCCTCAATCCCCTCTATTGTAAGAACGGATTTCACAAAAGTAGATGATAAGCAAAATCCATCATCACTTCCACCATCTCTAGTCAATGCAGAAATAGAAATTCCAAGCAAATAGTTGCTAGGGGCACAGAGAAGAAAGGCTTTTGCTTCTTGGGCTTGACTCTGAAAATAAACGACGGGGGCACAGAGAAGAAAGGCTTTCACTGAATCACTGCTCGATTGCCCACCATCCGACGATCGATCACTATTGAAAATTTCCAGTTCTTGATTCAGCTTCTTCACAGTCTCGTCCACCTCAATATGGAGCCCCGTCACGTTATCCAAGCCACGTCACAGATGTGAAAGGAAATGCGAACTGAAGATTGGACATTAGAGAGAATAAGAGTGAGAAAATCATGTGAAATAAGCCTCCTCCCAGGAACATATTTGTTAACAGTACATTTTATTGTGAAAATCGGGTAGAAAGACACACTAGCACTTGTAAGGAATGCACTTCAATCAACCAATACCAGATAACACCATTAACTCAATTTCAAAAGATTCTATGAGTTGATTAAAGAGCAGTGACAAACAAACAACAAAATCCTGCTATGAACTGTGAGATTAGGCTATGTAGTTAAAGAAGAACTTGAATTAACAGACAATCTATACTCACAGACTGAAATAGAAAGTTCTGAATTACTCAATCACACCCAAGAAGCACCCAAAATAAACACAAACAAACAACAAAATACTGCTATGAACTGTTGGTATTCACGTGATGTTTATATGGTTTCCATGGTAGAGAAATTCATCAGAATAGATGAACACAGTAGAGTAGATTTGATAAGCAAGAACACAGAAAAGAAGCAGCAAAAATGCCTTTCGTTGTTAATAGATGAACACAGTAGAAGTTCTCACTGGCATTTTCACAAACACGTTGTGAGCACAGGAATTAAGATACCAGACTCCACTTGCACGACGGTGGCATCTAATTAAACCACCAGGGCGGCGGGACGGCAAACTCCCCTGGTTGAGTGGTGGGCCACTCAGTGGCCCTCTTTCTTCCGTCGGCACACCAACACAACATATTTAACGAATCGAAAAATTCAAAGTCACAGATTTCGCGAAATCGACAAATTCAAAGCCATAGATTTCGCCGCATAACAAACCTTTCCGTTCGATTTCCCATCGCCGCCGCCGCCTCAGAGCGCCGTCTCGAGTGCGTCGACCCTAGCGCCGTCTCGAGTCCGTTTGAGGGAGCCAACGAAGAACTCTCTTCGTCAAGAGAGACGAGAGCGAGCCAACATAGCAAATGAACGGGCAAATGACGAAAAAGCCCCTCCGTGTAGGGTTTTGTTGTTAAATGGTGAAACATTCACAGTCGTTGGATGGAGACACATGAACGGCTACCGTAAATACTCAATACTTACTTTAAACCTTGTGCTCATTTGATCCTCCCTCTAATAATATAAGTTATATTTCCAATGCAATTTTGAAACAAAATAAAGTAAAAGCAAAAAAATATTATAAATGTATTAGATTATCTTTTCTTAACATATGACAGCATTTAGTAAAAGTGTAAAAAGAATATTTTACACAAGGTGTAAATATACATTTGTCCCTCATTTACATGGGGTTCAGATGGAATTACCTCCATGACTCAAAATTTTTTTATACTTTTTATAAAAATATTATCTTAAACTTTTTTTATTTAATTTGAAAATGTAATTTAAATCGTCCTAACAAATTTAAGACACAAATATAAAAAAAAATAAGTTTTTTTCCGTAGTGCAAGATTTTAGCCCCATGAAAAAATCTTGGCTTCGTCCCCATTTAAATACATGTGTGGTTAATGTCTTACCCTGTTACGTGGTACAGTTCGTCTTCTTGATAATATGTGTACCATGAAAATACAACGTACGCCTAACCGATCAACAATCCATTTTGGTTTACACTAGCGTTACATCTAACCTCATTAGCATGAAGGCATAGATTGAACTATTCAAGATTTGACTCAAGGTTATCAGGATCGAGATTTTAAGAGACGAGGGTTTTTCGGAATCGAATTGTAAGATTGAATTAACTAAAAGTATGTTGTAATAACCTAATATGATATATGAGTATTAATATTATTATGTTGAAAAATATTGTAAGTATTAGATATTGGGTAACTAATAATATTATAAAAATAAATATGAATAATAATTAACTAATTTTGAGATATAAAATTTGATCGTATTAATATTTGATAATATAAAGTGTTATTTTTTATTATTTAATGTTGGTGTATAAGATTAATATGCACATGAATTAAAATTTATGTTTATATAACTTATATCATTTTCATACTTGAATATATGATATATTATAGTCATTTGTAGAGGATCGCAAGAATCGTATGTAGGATCGGAATCATACACAAGATTTTATCCCTTTTATTTTGTCAACTAAGATTTTATCTTTAATAAGATCGTAATTAGGATCGCGGATCATTTCACCTTTCCTAACTCATAAAATCTCTAAAATCGTAGATCCGAATCGGAATTCTGATAACCTTATTTTGACCATTTACATAAATAATGTGCCACGGTCAAGACCATGTGATATAATTATAACCATCCGGAAAATTGCAGGTCTTGATAATAATTAAAAAAGATGAATTTAATGTGTCTTCAACCGGCGTTTTGCTTGAATTGACATATTAGACACCTTCACAGCATCCTAATAATTGTTTTTTAAAAAACTAAATAGGTTATAGATATAATTATAACCATCTGGAAATTGCAGGTCTAACAGTTTTTAATTTATATTTTTTAATTAAATATAATATTTACACACAATATCATTATTGAAGTTCTTACAATTTTTCTTAACATATATCTCTAAGAGATAATAGGTTAAAGACACTTTATTTTTAAAGATAAAATAAGATGTTATTTATCCAAGAAAATTTAGTAAAATTCTTCTTTTAGACTTCAGGTTTTTAAATGATTTTTTTTAATGTACATAAAACTATAGATCAGAAAAGTAACCATTGAAAAAGTCATTTGAATATGTATTTTATGTTTAAAATTTAACGAAACATTTATAGTATAGGAAATGTGTGGAAATTGAATTGATCCAGAACAATAAACAAACACGTACCCTTAGGCAATTTTAATGGGGTTTTTAGGAGGATTTGAATGTATTTTTTTGCTAAAAGCCCCATGATATATTAGTGGTTTTTAGTAGAGGCTTTTAGATGGGGCTTTTAGGGCAACTTTAATGGAGGGCTTTTAGATGGGACTTTTAGGAGAATTTGAATGTATTTAGGGCTTTACTATTCGGCGCATAGACAAAATTGCCTTTCAGCGCATAGGGTCGCCACGTTACGTGTGGAGTGGCTCCACACGTAATGTGGGATACATTTTTTTTTAATCCACACGTAACGTGTGGTATTTTTTTTTATAAAAATAAATTTTTTTTTTTTTTTTTTTTAAACATCATGTAAAAAAATGTCTAAAACTTATATTTTTTTTATCAATGTTAAAATGTTAGGAAATTAGTCCTAACTGGATGGAGGATGCTGGTTTGAGAACGTGAGCTGATTTTTTTTTGTCTCCATGAAGGTTCAAGCTAGCGTACTTTTTTATCTGACATTTGATCATTTCAAGGCTTAATACATCATTGCTTATACGCCCTGTTTATTGCTGTGCACATCTTAAGCATTCATTTTTTGTTCATGTATGTAGTATTGGGTAAGTCTGACACTGATCAAGCTTGGAGTATTAAAAATTTGAGGTTATAGAAAGAAAACTTCTTAGTAAAATATATATATTTTTGTTTAGAATTGACTCTTAATTTTTCAGCTAAGATACTTCATATTACAATCATTGCTCATACCACTTTTTGTCTTTTTTGGAGTCCTGTGACACCCTAAATCCCATGCCCTAGAAAACCCTAGGATAAGTAGGGTTTCAGATTTAGGGTTTTCAAAACCATATTATTTTCATACCCTATCATGCTTGTAGCACATAGAGAGTTCATATCACATTTTGTCTTTTTTGTGATCCTGTGACACCCTAAATCCCATGTCCTAGAAAACTCTAGCGTAAGTAGGGTTTCGGATTTAGGGTTTTTAAAACCATATTATTTTCATACTCTATCATGCTTGTAGCACATAGGGAGTTCATACCACATTTTGTCTTTTTTGGGGTCCTGTGACACCCTAAATCCCATGCCCTAGAAAACCCTAGGGTAAGTAGGGTTTCGAATTTAGGATTTTCAAAATCATATTATTTTCATACCCTATCATGCTTGTAGCACATAGGGAGTTCATACCACTTTTTATCTTTTTTGGGATCCTGTGACACCCTAAATCCCATGTCCTAGAAAACCCTAGGGTAAGTAGGGTTTCGGATTTAGGGTGTCACAAGACTGTAAAACAAGACAAAAAGTGGTATGAACTCCATATGTGCTACAAGCGTGATAGGGTATGAAAATAATATGGTTTTGAAAACCCTAAATCTGAAACCCTACTTACCCTAGGGTTTTCTAGGGCATGGGATTTAGGGTGTCACAGGACCCCAAAAAAGACAAAATGTGGTATGAACTCCCTATGTGCTACAAGCATGATAGGGTATGAAAATAATATGGTTTTAAAAACCCTAAATCTGAAACCCTACTTACCCTAGGGTTTTCTATGGCATGAGATTTAGGGTGTCACAGGACCCCAAAAAAGACAAAATGTGGTATGAACTCCCTATGTGCTACAAGCATGATAGGGTATGAAAATAATATGGTTTTAAAAACCCTAAATCTAAACCCTACTTACCCTAGGGTTTTCTAGGGCATGGGATTTAGGGTGTCACAGGACCCCAAAAAAGACAAAAAGTGGTATGAGCAATGATTGTAATATGAAGTATCTTAGCTGAAAAATTAAGAGTCAATTCTAAACAAAAATATATATATTTTACTAAGAAGTTTTCTTTCTGCAACCTCAAATTTTTAATACTCCAAGCTTGACCAGTGTCAGACTTATCCAATACTACATACATGAACAAAAAATGAATGCTTAAGATGTGCATAGCAATAAGCAGGGCGTATAAGAATGATGTATTAAGCCTTGAAATGATCAAATGTCATATAAAAAAGTACGCTAGCTTGAACCTTCATGGAGACAAAAAAAACCAACTCACGTTCTCAAACCAACATCCTCCATCCAGTTAGGACTAATTTCCTAACATTTTAACATTGATAAAAAAAATATAAGTTTTAGACATTTTTTTACGTGATGTTTAAAAAAAAATACCACACGTAACGTGTGGATTAAAAAAAAATTACCCCACGTTACGTGTGGAGCCACTCCACACGTAACATGGCGACCCTATGCGCTGAAAGGCAATTTTGCCTATGCGCCGAATAGTAATCGTGTTTATTTATTTGCTAAAAGCCCCATGATATATTGGTGGCTTTTAGTTGGGGCTTTTAGATAAGTTTTATGTACAATTATATCCTTGGTTTGGATTGAAATTACAAAAAATGCCATTTACTAAATTATGGATAAAAGCATACATTAAACTTAATATTTATATTTTATTTTAATTATATAATTATAATATTTATTTAAAATTAAGGAAAAAAACATACATTGATCGAAAATCAACAAAAGGGGATGCATACATTCAAGAAAATAAAATAACATGCGAAAATAACATGAACTAAACCAAATGACAATATTAAACAACAAACATGACACGATAATTAAAAACAACACATAAACAACAAAATATTCAATTGTTTCCATAACGGCACTATTTTATAGTGCACATCTAGGGGTTATTATCAGGTTTGAGGCGTCATTTGGATGGATTTAGAGCACAATCGTGGATTATGGAGTTAGAGCAAAAAGGCACCGCCGCCCCGCGGTGGAACTCACCGCCCCGCGTGGAACTCACCGCCCCGCAGTGGACGTGTTAAACGCCTCGCGGCCAGAAGATTTATTTCCTTTATTGCACTTTCGGACTTTCTTATTTCTATTATTTTATTTTCTTTGTTATTTTCATTAGGTTAACTTATTTCCTAAGCCTATTTAAGACCTCTTTCTAGGTTAAGAGGCAGACACTTTCACTTATATTACTGAAAAATAGAAATACATGCATAAAATATATTAAAAATATCCTTATTATATATTAAATTAAATTATTAATATATCATATATTATATTAAAATATAATTATACCCCTTATTATATATTAAATTAAAAAAAATATTTTATAAAAAAACATGCATAAAATATATTAAAGCTATCCTAAATAAAAATAACATGGTTTATTTGGACTTAATTATATTAAAATTAGTAAAAACAATACATAAAATGATTTATTTTCACTTAATGATACCTATAATACAAAAAATATTAAAATCTATCAAATATATCCAAAATGGATGTCTATGAATAGAGAAAAATATAACTAGAATTATGATAATTTTTATTTTATTTTTTAACCAGTCGATTTTTATATAAAACGATTTTTTTTAAAAAAATAACGGACGGCCAGGAATAAATCTTGGTCGTCCGTTGCGTGCCACATGGTGCACATCAGGCGTGCTAGCGCGCGCCAATCATATAGCGCCACGTAACACTGTGCATGGAAGAAATGAATAGCACCGCGTTTGGTTTGGAGGCAAAACGACGTCGTTTTTTGCTAACGCGGAGGCAAAAAAAAATTGATAACCAAACAAGCCTCTAATTTTATATCTATGGGACGGTCCCGTTTTTATGCCCAATTTCGAGACCCAAGATGGGGCTTTTAGCTGATTTCTCTTATTTTAATATATTTACTCTAAAAGCCCCATTAAAAGCTCACCGTTATTCATGCTCTTAAGAACATTTTTAATGGTGAATTGTAATTAAGTATTATAGGTATTTAAAAAGAATTAGAAAAATGTTAAAGAATTTGTTTAAATAAAAAAAAAGAGTATCCACCTGTTATTATTGCATTAATTTAAAAAAATTTCTAACATTTTTTTTTTAATCTTTATATTACACTTAATATAATCATAGTACATAGTTTAACATTAAGTAGCTGTCATCCACTCAAAGAACTCGCATTTCTCAAAGCAAAATGCAGCCTACTAGTCTCTAGTCTACTGATACAAAAGAAAGAAAGATTGATAGACTGATTGAGTAAAGGAGAACACCTAAAGCTAATTAAAAATTAAATTGATGTAAATAAATGGCATCTTATTTAATTTGTAATTTGAAATTGAAATTTCAAATAATATAAAATAACGTAAAACTAAATCTTATTTCTGAAAATATATTTATATAAGAATCGTTGGGGCAAGGCCCGCCTTTTGGATAGTTTAGATAGGGCGGACACCTAGGGTTCAAGGTCAAGAGGGGTCCAAATTCAATATTAGTAATATAATTATTAATTGGAATTTGATCATGTGAGAATGATCATTATGGTGTAAAATGAGAATGATTCTATAGCACTTGGATGAAGACAAATTCAAGGGTTTGGATTAAACTTTCATTAAAGGGGACATGTGCCATGCATATGACCCATTAGTCAAACTTCACTTGCCGGTCAACGTCAAACTCCGGTGGTTAACTCCGGTCACCGGCGGTCAACGCCGGCGTTGACCAGCCAAATTTTTTATTTTTTTTCGGGTCCAAAATTTGTATTTTTGAGACGAAATTTTCATTTTCTGAGCCAAAATTTTCTATGCACATTTCTTAATAAAGTTATGCACATTTCTTCAGAATTTCATACACTTTTGAAAAAAAGAGTAATGCATGTTAAAAACTAAATGAATTTCACATCTAGTACAAAAATAAATACACAAGTATACTATTCTATGTGCACGTACATGCAAAAACTCATGCACTTCAATAATCATTCACACACGGTCTAAAACTCATGCACATTTTCAACACAAACCTGATATATGCACTCATAGTGCAAATTAGGTGCACAAACAAGCCATTATTCATGCACATACACGCATAGATGTATGCACGTCACACGTATTGCACTGGATGTGCATGCAAATTGGCTTGAATGTGCATAATGTTTGCATTGTATATGCTAGTACAAATCATGTGCACATACAAACCATTATCCATGCACATACATGCATAGACGTGTGCACTTCACACGTAATGGTTTCTTCTTCTTTTTTTTGATTTTTTTTGATAAGGTAAGAATTCAAGTTACCGACATAAAATGTCGGACAACTCGAGAGGCCGATAAATCGGCAACTGGAAAAACCAGTTAAGAACAACACAGACAAGCAAATGAAAATACAACAAAGCAAAAGCGAGCTATAAGACTAGGGAGAGAAGTGAGTCCACCACAAACGAACAGTGCCACCAGACGACGGGTCAAACAGGAAAACAATCCTGTGAAGAATTGAATGGACAACCATGACGTTGCCCCCACCAAGATGAGGGATCTTCAGGAGTCTCGACCACCCTGACGTTGCCTTCAAGATCTTTAGGAGCCGCAACACAACCCACACGTAATGGCTTTGAATGTGCGTGCAAAATGGCTTGAATGTGCATAATGTTTGCACTGGATGTGCGGAAAAAATCTGGACCTCGAAAATAAACATTTTAGGAGAAAAAAAAGCTTGAACGGTTCGAAGTGCATGAAATCTTGCATGAATGTGCATAACTTATACACTAAATGTGCATAGAAAATTTTGGGTCGGATACAAAAAAATCGCCCAAAGAAAAAAAAAGTTGGCCCCGTAAAAAAAAAGTTAACCGGTTTTACGTCGGTCAAAAGTGCATGAAATCATGTTGGAATGTGCATAGAAAATTTTGGCCCAGAAAATGAAAATTCCGCCCCAAAAAAATATATTTTGGACCCGAAAAAAAGAAAAGAAAAAAAGTCAACGCCGGCGTTGACCGCCGGTGACCGGAGTTGACCGTCGGTGACCGGAGTTGACCGACGGTCAATGTCGGAGTTGATCCACTTAAATGAAGCTTTTATCTCTACCCTTGGATGAAAGTTCATCCAAGAGTGGAGGTTCATTCTCATTTTACACCATAAGACACATTCTCACATGATCAAGCCCCTTATTAATTAAGAGAAAAAATATAGAAAGTAAAATTGGTCTAGTGAGTAAAGCTAGACCTTTCCCTCCTGATGAGGGAAACTCATTTTCCCTCCTCTGTGAGGGTTTTCTAGCCTTGGTGCTAGACCTTTTCTCTGCCTCCCTCCTATCCGCCACCGATTCCCCCTCCTCCGGCTTCACCTTTCAATCCACGCCTGCTCTTGTACAAGTTTTTGTTCTTCGCCGCGCCGCCTCATATGCTTGCCGCCTCAGATGTCTTTCTTCTTGTACAGGTTTCTGTTCCAGTTCCTCCCTGCCGCACCGTCGCTTTCAATCCTCGCCTGCTCTTTCATCAGCGTCGTCGCTTCTCGCCGTAGTCGCCTTCTCTTCCTTCGATTCCCCCTCGCCGTTGTACAAGTTTCTGTTGCCATGTTGCCTGCTCTTTCTTGTACAAGTTTCTGTTGCCGGGTCGCCTTCGCTCCTCCTTCTCAGATGCATGTGCTTGCCATGGCCTCTAAGCTCCTGCTTCCTGACCGATTTTGTTATGGCCGTTGTGCATCTCCTCTGGATTCTCTCGACGCCGTCGGCTTCTTCTTCTGCCTGAAGTTTTTTGTCATTGTTCCTGCCCACGATGCCTTGCTCTGTTTTCTGCTCCCCCATCAGTGTCGCCGTCGCTCCTCCTCCTCTGGCCTTTGTGTGAGCTTCCGCTTAGATTCGCCGGATTCTGGCCTCGAAGTTTGTCTGTATGGCTACTTCGTGGTTGATTTCGCTTCTCTTTTCGAAAGCACGGTCTTCAAGATCCAGATTGGAGATTTTTCCTTCTCTAATCGGGCTTTGGAGGCTGATTTGGGTTCTGATTTGGGTTCTGTTTTAGTGCTTCTTCGTATAGGGGCGGTTCTTTTGATTTTAACTTTTTCGGTTGTTGGCTTTTGTGTTTTTCTTAGTATTTTATTGCTTTTGGTTGTTCCTGTTTACAGATTGGGTTTGATGGTTTCTTTTGAGTCTTTTAGTTTTTCTTGTGGTGGTTATTTTCTTGCCTTTTGGGTCTTTTTTGTCCTCCTTGTATATATTGGTTTTAGGTTTAGTGGCTCTGCTGTGATCCTGGAGTCTCTTCTGCCTCATTCTGATGGATCCATTGCAACACTTGTGAGTAAATCTTTAAAAGTAAGGATTGTTGTGAATCGGTTGAATGCAGTGACTCTAGTTTCTTTGCAATTCCTTTCCTTGCCTTCTTTGGTAGCTCATTGCCTCCTTCTGGCAATGGTATTCATGTTTGTTGTCAATCTGATGTCTTATGTCTGACATGTAACCTTTGCTTCTGATGTTTAATATATTTGCAGTTTCCATAAAAAAAAGTGAGTAAAGCTATAATTAGTTTTTAAAAGGTCTTAGGTTCAAATTTCAATAACTCCACTTTTTACGTTTAATATGTAGGTTTCATTTCTCTTTTAGTTCATTTTCTTTATTGTGCTAGTTTTTTTATAGCCCTTTTTATTTCTTTTTTTGACAAAATAAAAATATCAAACTTTCTCATTTTTATCTTATATAATGTATATAACATTTTTTTAATATGTGGCCTATTTCTATCGTTTCTCAATTTTATTTCATTTGAAATGTGAGCCAATTCCTTTTCGATTTGGATTTGGTTTTTATTTTAATTTCTTCTTTATATTCTTTGTAAGGTTTATTTTTCAATTTGAATATAAATATTTTTTTTTAATATTGTTAATAAATATTTATTTCTTATATTAATTGTTTATCATAAAATCTCATTCTTCTAATAAGATTAAACTTTTAATTTGGACATAAGAAGTGGTTTGATTCTATCTTTATTTACTTTATATAATTATCATATATATAATACTTTCTTATTATTTTTTATTTATTTCTTAAATTTCAAATAAAAAAAGTATTCAAACGTTACTTTTATATTTACGAGGGCCTTAATTTTTATTTCGCCATAGGGCCCACCAAATTTTTATTTATTTCTTAATTTTTATTTCGCCATAGGGCCCACCAAATGAGATTTAGGGTATCTCAAAACCCCAAAACAAGAAAAAAAATGATATGAACCCCCTATGTGCTACAAGCATAATAGGGTATGAAAATAACATAATTTTGAAAACCCTAAATCTGAAACCCTACTTACCCTAGGGTTTCTAGGGTATGAGATTTAGAGTATCCCGGAATTCTCGGCTCCTATCTTTTCTCCCTCCTCGCTGGTTCTCCGGATTCTCTTCTACCATGCTTCCCTTGTTTTGCTGTTTGTGCTGCGGGTTCGGCGCTCTCCCCCCCGCCGATGTTTCCCTCTTCAACCGACCTCCTCCCTCCCCCTCCACCAACTGGGTCCACTCGTTGCGTGGGGTTTTGTGGTTTCCTCTCCCGTTCTGGCTTCCTCGTTCTCCTAGCCGCAGCTTGAATTAGCCGAATTTGGGGTGACCTGCCCAATCCCCCTCATTTAGTTTTGGTGGTGTTATTTTGACTTGGTTATGGAGCTACCCCTTTCCCTTAGGTTGATTTCGTTTTTGTTTTTGTATAGTTTCTTGCTTTGTCCTGTTTTTGTTAACTTTCTTTTGGTGCTAGATCTTATCATGAGTACAAACCTAGTTTTGACTTCTCTTGTACTATCTAATGGATCATTAATTGTGATAGTGAGTAAATCTTTAAAAACTAACACAATCTCTTAGCATCAATGGTTGTTTTCAGGGACCTTCTTTTACTAGCACAATCTTTTGTTCTATATTTTTTGTTGTATGCTTTTATGTTTAGTCTTTCCTTTTGCCAAATGGTAGTGTTTTTCTTATATCTCAAATGTCAAGTTTCTTGATCTGTAAATAGTTTTCTGTTTTTTCTTAATAATATAATCCGTATTTCCTATCAAAAAAAAATCGAGGATTTGAATCGTTCTTCAACTGGATGACAGCATATCTATCTAGCTCATTTGTTACAGTAAATATGCTCTAGTCATTATTCTCCATTCATTGAAGTTATTATTTTTTTTTCTCAAAATATTCTAGTTATATGTGACATATTCAAATTATTTCCATCGATCAAATACAATAAATTATAAAATAAATAATAATGGGCTAAGTATTGTTATACTTTTTTGGTCAAAGAAGAGGCGGCGTTCTTTGAGATTTTATTAAAGAAGAAAAATGGGCTAAGTAGTAATCAAGCGGGGGATAATCATATCCTTAACATCATGAGAAAGAAATAGAGAAATAATACCAAGAGGTTTATCTAAGACATGAAAACCTAAAGGAAAAGAATAAGCAAAACTAGCCAAACGGTCAGCAACAGAATTTGCCTCCCTATAAATGTGATGAAACTGGATAACCCAGTCCCTACAAATGAAGTCATGGCAACGACTAACCAGGCTAGACAGAGGATGAAAGCGAGCAATAGGTTTCTTAATGAGTGAGATGGTAAGCTGCGAATCTGACTCAACAATCACCCGACGAAAACCGCAATCCCACGCAATCTGGAGACCCTGAAGAATCCCCCAAAGCTCCATAGAGGGAACCGTACATAACCCAATATGATGGACAAACCCACACAACCACTGCCCATCAGCATTGCGCATGACACCATCAAGAGACGCAAGCCCATCCCCATTAACCGCACCATATGAATTCACCTTGATCCACCCCACATCAGGTCTCTCCCAACATATATTTCTCTCAACACGGTCAGGCACACACTTCCCCGGACCAACACGAATCCAGGCAGAAGTATACCCAGTAACATAAGCTTTGACGAAGAATACACGATCGCCCTGAATCAACATTTTTTCCTAGCACACTAGATCAACATTTTTTCCTCATCTACACTGGAAATTTTGCCACATATAAGATGTGTATTGGGATACGGTGTACCAGAAGATTATGTTTTAACGTGTTTTCTACTTGTTATACAAATATTATCATATTTTATTTTAAAAATAATAATTAAACACTTATTTTCAGGATTTATTCTAAAATTAAGAAAGCCTTTCAAGACATAGGGTAGAAAAATGTTATGTTGTTTGAAAAAATTTAATTATTTCAAAATTGAGAAAGCCTAACTTTAGGGTAGATTTTTTAAAAAATATCTATTTGTTAATTTTTATTTTATTTCTTATATATTCCAATTTGAAAATAGTTTTTAATTTTTATTGTTAACATGTGTTAGACACACAAAAATGTTTTGTATTATACATAAAAGACCATCATCACAAGCCCCCAGGCAGTGCTGGTCCAAACATTTGATGGGCCCTATGGCGAAATAAAAATTAAGGCCCTCGTAAATATAAAAGTAACGCTTGAATAATTTTTTTATTTGAAATTTAAGAAATAAATAAAAAATAATAAAAAAGTATTATATATATGATAATTATATAAAGTAAATAAAGATAGAATCAAACCACTTCTTATGTCCAAATTAAAAGTTTAATCTTATTAGAAGAATGAGATTTTATGATAAACAATTAATATAAGAAATAAATATTAATTAACAATATTCAAATAAAAAAATTATTTATATTCAAATTGAAAAATAAACCTCACAAAGAATATAAAGAAGAAATTAAAATAAAAACCAAATCCAAATTGAAAAGGAATTGGCTCACATATCAAATAAAATAAAATTGAGAAACGAGAGAAATAAGTCACATATTAAAAAATGTTATATACATTATACAAGATAAAAATGAGAAAGTTTGATATTTTTATTTTGTCAAAAAAAAAAGGGCTATAAAAAAACTAACACAATAAAGAAAATGAACTAAAAGAGAAATGAAACCTACATATTAAACATAAAAAATAGAGTTCTTGAGATTTAAACATAAAATCTTTTAAAAGTTAATTATAGCTTTACCCACTAGATCATATATTTCTTCTCTTAATTAATAATTATATTACTAATATTGGATTTGTACTCCTTTTGGCCTTAGGCGGCCGCCCTACCTAAAGTATCCAAAAGGTTATTTGATGTCATCTTGGCAGGTTATATATTGTTCTAAGAGCTAGGTCATTGCGCAATGAGCCTGGTAAAGGTTGGAGTAGTTGGGTATGAAACAAAACGCAAATGGGATCGCATGGGACAAAGTCAGATTGTTCATATCATCGCCTCCTATGGAACTCAACACCTTAACTCTCTGCAATTTCAGTATCTGGAAAATGGACGTGTTCACACTTCGAGCATCGTAGGATCCTACGACTTCAATGGGGGCATGTTTAATACGGTTAATTTCCTCCCCTCCCTTACAATAATTAGTTTGCTCTGTCACCGTGTTTGGGTCAAATGTGAATCCTACTTTGAAAATATGGAGGTTAATTATAAATCTATAACTCTTTCTAGTTTTATGATGAATCTTATTAGATTTATGTGTTGGGTTGAATGGTTATGGCCTATGATGATTTCTGTCCCAATAGACTGTTCTTCAGGCATTAGGTTTATTGGGGTTTACTTCAACCACCTCACAGTTCCACCCCCAAGCTACTATACCGCTGCCCAGTTGAATATCATCACGAAGATGTTGTCCATTTCCAAGCCGGTAGCTCCACCTCCAAGTGACCATTGTAACTTGGTAATTAATTAGTCCATCGGTTTCATAGAGAATTAAGGCATGATGATGATTTAGCTAGCTATATTTTGGTCGGATGGTGACTTAATTAACTACGATGATCGATGACTTCATTAGCTAGCTACTAAGTGACATTTTGGTGCATCTTGTTGTTAGTGAATGTAACTACGATGATCGATTATTTCATGTATTCGTCATGATTCAGTAGTTTTGGTTACTTATATCGGAGTCTAAGGTAGCTGTCGGAAAGGACGTACCTTCGAGCTTTGGTAGTTGTTGTAACTAGGGGTGAGCAAACGATCCGATTCGGTCCGTTATACCGGATATCCGGTTTTAAAAATTTACAAAATTCCGATTCGTATCCGGTCCGTTTTGAAACGGATATCCGGTAAAAAAGACCCGGATCAGATCGGATATCTGAGTCGAATATCCGAATTATCCGGTTACTACAAATCTTATAAAAATAAATCAATATATTCATTTTTTAAATTCAAAAGTAATAAATTTGTAAATTAAGAAATAAAATTTGTAGGTTGTTTCTTAATTTGTTCGTACGATTTAAATTATATACACACTTATTATTCATATGAAAATGTATTTACAATATTTTACTTGGACAACAATATAAATATGTGATTAAGGATGTAAAATTTATTAATATATTACTCAATATATTAGTTATAATAAACAAATTTATGATTATAAATATTATATGAATAGTACCGGATATTTTCGGATATCCGGTAAGCTAAATATCTCGATCCGTATCCGGTTCAAGTATCCGACAAAATCACCCGGATCGGATCGGATACAGATAAAAACTTAAAGGATATTTTCGGATACGGATCGGCGGATTTTCGGATCGGATCAACCGGATCGGATATATTTGCTCACCCCTAGTTGTAACGGCTTAACAACGGAGAAAATCTCCTATCACTGTTGTTGGTGTGGCTCAATCAGTTAATGTTGCTAATGGGCCAAGTTGGTCCAGCCCATTGCTCTAAGGCCCAACTCAGATTGTTCACACCGTCGTCTCCTATGGACCTCAATACCTTCAATCTCTTCAGTTTCAGTATCTGGAAAATGCGCAGCTTCACACTTCAGAGATCATAGGATGCCATGACTTCAATAGGGGGCGGGCGCAACGCAAGAATTCACTTTAATGGGGACTAAAATTCAGATGAGCAAAAAATTACCTCTATTTTACATAAAATCCTATTTCTAAAGTCTATCGTTTATTAAGTATACGAAAAAACTAAATATACGCGAATGTACGTCTAAATGGACGCTAATTTACACGCTTAAGATAAGCGGACGGTTTTATACGCTTAAGCTACGCGTGCAGGGGTATTGTGACCATTTTGAAAATACATGAATGAATTACACGCTTAAGTTAAGCGTGTAACTACACG
Organism: Rheum nobile; assembly: GCA_027886185.1. Lineage (NCBI taxonomy): Eukaryota > Viridiplantae > Streptophyta > Magnoliopsida > Caryophyllales > Polygonaceae > Rheum > Rheum nobile. Next base: position 1,261,122 of record WOAB01000236.1, on the reverse strand, counting down.
CTTAACTTAAACGTGTAGTTACACGCCTAACTTAGACGCACCATACTAATTTTATTTTTTTAGAAAAATTTGCACTTTCTTCCCCATAATCATATAGAGAATTTCAATACGAGTCCGTGCATATAAAATTCGTCCAAAACGGACATCGTTTACCCCTCTAAAAGCTCAAAAAACGAAGCCTTCTTACCCATTTTTTTACAATTTGGTGCCCGACATATAGCGCATTGTAGTGAATTTTTTTTGTATTTTCTGCATTTTTCTACTATAATTTTGTATAAAGTTTTAATACGAGTCCGTACATTTAAAATTCATCCAAAACGGATATCGTTTTCCCCTCCAAAAAACGAGAATAAAAACTTTAGAAACTATAGTATTTAAGTAATATATTTTGTAATACTTAACTATAGTACATAAAGTATATATATTTTTCCATAATCATGTAGAGAATTTCAATACGAGTCCGTACATATAAAATTCGTTCAAAACGGACATCGTTTGCCTCACAAAAACCCAAAAAACGAAGCCTTCCTACCCATTTTTTTTACAATTTGGTGTCCGGCATATAGCGCATTGTAGTGAAAAAAATTGATGTTTTTTGCATTTTTCTACTATAATTTTGTAGAAAATTTTAATATGAGTCCGTACATATAAAATTCATCCAAAACGGATATCGTTTTCCCCTCCAAAAAGTCAAAAAACGAGACTAAAAACTTTAGAAACTATATTATATAAGTAATATATTTTGTAATACTTAACTATAATACATATAGTATAGTTATGCAGCATAGTTAAGTATTGCGAGCTTATTACTTATATAGTGTAGTTACACATTATGGTTAAGTATTATGAACTTATTACTTATATACTATAGTTCAGTATTATGAACTTATTACTTATATACTATAGTTATGCATTATAGTTAAGTATTACAAAATATATTAGTTATAAAGTATAGTCATGCATTATAATTAAGTATTACGTACTTATTACTTATATACTATAGTTACATATTATGGTTAAGTATTACGAATTTATTACTTATATATTATAGTTAAACATTATGGTTAAGTATTATGAAATTATTACTTATATACTATAGTTATGTATTATAGTTATGTATTATGAACTTATTACTTACATACTATAGTTACACATTATGGTTAAATATTATGAACTTATTACTTATAAAGTATAGCTATGCATTATAGTTAAATATTACGAACTTATTACTTATATAATATAGTTACAAATTATGGTTAAGTATTATTAACTTATTACTTATAAAGTATAGCTATGCATGCATTATAGTTAAGTATTACAAACTTATTACTTATATACTATAGTTAAACATTATGGTTAAGTATTATGAACTTATTACTTATATACTATAGTTATGTATTATAGTTAAGTATTATGAACTTATTACTTATAGTTAAGTATTACGAACTTATTACTTATATACTATAGTTACACATTATAGTTAAATATTATGAACTTATTACTTATATATTATAGTTATGTATTATAGTTTCCCCTTTAAAAAATATATTACTTATATACTATTGTAATACCCCTCATTTTTAGTAAGGGTATTTGGATAATTTCTCCAACCCTCGTTCTGTAATCGTGTCGCTTTCGGAGAAGTTTGGATTTTCTGTAACGTGTATGATCTCTGTAATAATTCCCTGAGTGGTATAAAATACATTCGATGTATTTTCGCGGCTTAGAATATTTGTTTGAGTACAAATATATAATTTTCGGGACTCAAACCTGTGCTAAATACTTCCCTGAGCAAGCGGACGCGGAAAAGGACATTTCCGCGACCGCGGATAAATGGCACTCAGAGACGCTAGGCAATGGAATTTTCCGCGACCGCGGAATAATGCATGTGTGCGACGCCTCGTCTTCCTCCGCGCCTCGTCGAATGCGTCGCCGTCGATCCTCTGAGCTGCCGTCGATCTGGTCGGGGGGCTGCTCCTCCTTTGGCTATAAATGGGGGCCGAGTTGGAGGGTTTTTGGGCATCTGAAAATCAGATCTCCCCTCTCTCTCTCGTGTTCTTCGTCGCCGGAAATTTGTGGTGTCGCCGGAGCTCTCGCCGGAAGTTGCGGTGGCCGTGGGGTGGTGCATTGGAAGCGCGGTGAGGATAGGAGTCGAAGCCCTCTCGCCTCGAGCCCCTTCGTGTCGTCGCCGGTGAGAATTTATCCGATTTGGGGTCGCCGAGTTCACGGCCGTGACCACGGACATGAACTGCCGCGACCGCGGACAATGTCCAGTCGGTCGCGACCGCGAACATGAACTTCCGCGACCGCGGACGATGTCCAGACGTCCGCGACCGCGGAATCCAAGCTGCGACCGCGGTTTGCCTTAGCAAACGCGATCGTGGCCTTGGGCAAACCGGTCTCGGACGGGACCCTCGTTCTTTCGGTTCCGTTCGTTTTTCCTTAGATTCATATTATTAATTGTCGAATATAACCTAGGGTTTCGGCGTGGGTCGTTGTCGTATGAATCTGTAATCCGATTTCCGTTCCCGTTCCGGACCCAGAAACCCGTCGTCGCTCAATCGTTCGTCTAGACTAAGGCAAGTGGCGGTTCACTCTTGCTTATCATTCCATGTTTCCATAATTATCAATTATTTTTAATTGTTAATTAAATTGGGATGAAAGTTGTTTTCGTTTGGGAACAATTTTGATAAACGTATGTGATATTATAATAGGTTGTATATACTGCTAGAAACAATGCTATTATATATGTTATTGCCATAATGGTATTGATGTGGACTATTGTGTGGTTTTAACTGTTTAGTTAGAACGAGTATTCGTAGGAACGCTATGTACCTTGCGAGGTCTAGTCGTTTCTTATTAACTGGTATTAGGAGGATTTGTCCCTAGTACTTTCTCTGGTCATGACTGTACCCTTACTCAGGGTAGGTGCACACAGCTGGTGCCGACACTCGGGATTTATCCCCTCCGATATCTCTCGTGTTGAGATGATATATCTTAAAAGCTTATAACGTAATTGTGTGTTTTGGAATTAAATAAGATAAGTGCGATTATGCACATAATTAATATACCCTCGGGCAAGGAGTACAACGTGGAAACCGTCCGGACTTCGATTAAAGTAAGTCCTCCTTCCAAATCTGAATTCGCATTGCACGGTGAGGTTGGTCGTGAACCCAAATGGTCAAGTCTTTTTAAAAACGCTTGTGCGAAATTATAACGTTCCCGAACACTTGTCATACTTTCCGATAAGACTCAATCCTTTGGAGTCTTCTCTTCACACGTTTCCCATAAGACTCAATCTTCCAGAGTCTTCTCGTGATCTTTCTGTTTCGTATATTCCTGTAGAAGTATCAAGATTTACTATCGTCATCGGCTTTCATTCGAGAAGCGATGGGTCTAACCTAATACGACTACTTAGAACCTTTCTGTTTTACCCTTGCATAGTCTTTCATTAGACTAACCAACCGGTTATTTTCCCTTGTATGGTTGATTGGTGTCATCCGTCTCATACGGCACATCAGGTAAACTCCCGTTCCGTGAAGGCTAGAATCCGACAATGAAGGCAGATGAAGTTTTTAAGAGTTTTATCAAGGTTGAAGATCCTAGGCGTGCGATCGCGTGATCAAGACACTTATGTTATTTATTTAAGACTTCCGTTGTATTAAACATATTCTGTATTTCTGTTGTATTTGGAATTTACGGATGTAATCCCGAGACTTTGATTTCAATAAAGATTATGATATTTCATATTATCAATGTATTTTATGTTTTGTATAAAGTAGTTAAGCCTTGGGTGGCTTCGGATGTGAAATCTGAGATCACTGACGGTAATACTTTCAAGGTGATATTTGGGGGTGTTACAACTATAGTTTCTAAAGTTTTTATAGTTAAGTACTACAAACTTATTACTTATAAAGTATAGTTATACATTATGGTTAAGTATTACGAACTTATTACTTATATATTATAGTTAAACATTATGGTTAAGTATTATGAACTTATTATTTATATACTATAGTTATGTATTATAGTTATGTATTATGAACTTATTAGGTTAAGTATTATGAACTTATTACTTATATACTATAGTTAAACATTATGATTAAGTATTATAAACTTATTACTTATATACTATAGTTATGTATTATAGTTAAGTATTATGAACTTATTACTTATAGTTGAGTATTACGAACTTATTACTTATATACTATAGTTACACATTATAGTTAAGTATTATGAACTTACCACTTATATACTATAGTTACACATTATAGTTTCCCCTTTAAAAATATATTACTTATATACTATAGTTTCTAGAGTTTTTATAGTTAAGTACTACGAACTTATTACTTATAAAGTATAGTTACACATTATGGTTAAGTATTACGAACTTATTATTTATATACTATAGTTAAACATTATGGTTAAGTATTATGAACGTATTACTTATATACTATAGTTATGTATTATACTCCCTATGTCCCATATTGTTTTTCCCGTTTGACTTTTGTACACTATTCATAGTTGAAGAGAATCTTTGAGATTCCTTCCAATATATAAGAAAAAACATAGTCATGTGGGATCTTGTTTGATTCGTCTTAACGAGTATTTTGATAATATCAAAAAATTATAATTTTTATTAATATATAATTAGAGATATTAACGATAGAAAACTCGCCTCGGCGAGTATGCCCGGTCAAAATGGAAAAAACTATCTGGGACAGAGGGAGTAGTTAAGTACTACGAACTTATTACTTATATATTATAGTTACACATTATGGTTAAGTATTATGAACTTATTACTTATATACTATAGTTATGTATTATAGTTAAGTATTACGAATTTATTACTTATATATTACAGTTACACATTATGGTTAAGTATTATGAACTTATTACTTATATACTATAGTTACATATTATAATTAAGTATTACGAACATATTACTTATATACTATACTTGCTAAAGTTTTTATTCTCGTTTTTATGCTTTTTGGAGGGAAAAACGATATCCGTTTTGGATGAATTTTATATGTACGGAATCGTATTAAAATTTATACAAACATATAGTAGAAAAATGCAGAAAATACCAAAAAATTTCACTACAATGCGCTATATGTCGGACACCAAATTGTAAAAAAAATGGGTAAGAAGGCTTCGTTTTTTGGGCTTTTGGAGGGATAAACGATGTCCGTTTTAGACGAATTTTATATGCACGGACTCGTATTGAAATTCTCTACATGATTATGGGAAAAAAGTACAAATTAAAAAAAAATAGTATGGTGCGCCTAAGTTAAGTGTGTAGTTACACGCTTAACTTAAGCGTATAATTCATTCATGTATTTTTAAAATGGCCATAATACCCCTGCACGCGTAGCTTAAGCGCATAAAACCGTCCGCTTACCTTAAGCGTGTCATTTTCCTCTCCTTCGAAGCATCCGTGATCTGTCTTTTCAAAATTCCCACTATACTCTTGCGCGTCTATGTTAAGCGTGTAAAACCACACGCCTAAGTTAAGCGTGTAAAATAACGTCGATATATACAGTATTTCGCGTGTATTTAACCATTACCTTAAGTATATTATCTGTCTTACACAAACAACAAACCTTATCATGGAATCCTAAATGAAATTTGCACATTGATTAGGTGAGAACGATTATTACGTATAACAGGAAAATAATGTACATATAAATAAAAACTTACATATATATAGACAAAACTTATGCACTTTTCGAATATGCAATAACTCACAGACGTACAATAAAAAACTTATGCACATGCAAGCACAAATTTATACACTTTAGTTTTTACTTATATGTGTTTAAGTTTTTTATATACATCATTCTCATTTTATAATAATCATTCTCACCCAATCAAGCCCCATGAAATTTTACTCAAAATTAATCCAAAAATTAAACAATTTTTTTATTTAAATCATTAACCCTAAATGACTCCGCCTCTAAGTTATCCATCCGTTTGAGCCTTCTAGCCTGTTCCCCTTTCTCTGATGTGCTCTATACGCTATATATAATGCATGTTGTTCCCTTCAATATCTTTCACAGAATGCATTCATGTCTGAACTAACCCACCCCTCACAACTGAATAGTAAATATCAATATGCAAATTGTTAGTGGGGTTAATGAAAACAATTGCATTTGATGGGGACCTCTCTTTCAAGAACCAGTTGCTTCCATGGCTCATAGGCAAATGGCATGCCCACCTAAAAAGGACTTGTCAGAAAGTGAAGAGGAAATCAACGTAGCTTTTTTTTAACGGCTCATACACTGTAGATTTTGTACCTTGTATTACAAATCCAATCCTTTGATTGGCAAAATTGAGCATGGTCCCGGCTAAAGTGTCTAATATCAGATTTCGCCATAGCTAGAGAAGCATCATTCAAGCTTTTATTGCACATGCTAAAGGGAAGAGGATACAGGTAATTTGACCAAGTGATATAATTAACAAGAGAATGGGATCAGAAACTGAAAAATAGTAATACCCATATATCAGTCTGCAAGGCTTTTTAACAGAGCAAGCCCTTGAATTATAAACATTATTAAGAAAGATGTGTGCCAACTGAATATATGAACACACTTTCCAGCTAAGAAATTGGTACAATCACATACAATAAACTACTAAACAGCAAGGACAGATGAACCCAAACAAGTCCAAAAGATTCCACATAGAAACAAAGTGACACCCACATGTATAGCAAAATAAGTAAGAGCACGCCCATTGCAGAATATAATACACAAAAAGGAGACATAGAAGGGCCGACATGCAGATTAGGACAAAGAAGATGCAAGGTACAATAATCTGAGAAATCAACACAATTATCAGCATGAAACAAATGAAACTTCGAAGTGAAACTAAACAGAAACTGAGCTCCCTAGAATACAAGAGAAACAACGCGAATGGCTACACAATATGTTGTCTGCAATGTCTAAACCTCATGAGCTGAACTGATGTGAATTAAAATTAAATGACAGAAAAATCTCTGTACTAGTCTATTTTGGCATATAATATCCACAGAAGAAGAGTTTAGAATTCCTTACCGACATCGATAATAAACCAAGAAATTTCGAAACTGATAGGTACTGCTTGGGAATCTTCACAAACATCCTCCCCTGTTGAAAATCAAGGCAGAAATCCATCCCTCTCAACTTAGCACATTTACTTCAATAAATGGAAACATGCTGCTAAAAAGCAGAAGGCTCAAGGCATAATCAAGAATGAATTTCAGTACTTTTGAACACATTTACCAGCAGAAACTAGAGCACTAGGATATCAAATCAAGAAAGAAGAAAAGAGGGCAAGGATTTACAATAAAAGAGAAAAGATCTCAACTTTAGATCTATTCAAATTTCTGCATTTGTAAAGCAAAAATAAGGACAAGAAGAACAAAGGGTGGAGAAACAATCATATAACGATCTCAGTATAGTCCAAACCCGATCACATAGCATGGAAAATGGACAATGGCTAACGTGCTCTGTTAGCAATGAACAAAGACAAATCTTGAGTCTAACTACTCCTGCTTCCACGCATACAAAATCAAGGAGAAGCCGAGACTATGAGACTCTCTGAACTTCTGAGAATGAGACCATTGCAATGTGCTTGGATTGGAAAAGGGCTGGCTTCCCCATAGCTTCTCTGCAGACACACAACTCTTGAACATAAATACTGCACTTCCCCCAGAAGTTGTGGTGAACAGCCAATTATGTACATCCCAGAAGACTTCAACAGGTAACCCATCAACCAAGATGGTGTGGTTACCGCGGAATTTCCACTTAAGCCGCTTCACTTGCATCACATTCTTCCGGTCAACCCGGATAATGAGACACGGGTCACTGGTGCTAATGGTATCACATTCCACCATTAGTTCATGAACTCTACCATTGTCACAAAACTGGACCTTTGTGAAGAAAACCTTCTTACCATAAACATGCTCTCTCTTTGAGACAAAAACAGCCCCATTCGGAACAGGGGTGGCGCTTGTCTTCTTCAATGCTTCCTTTTTCATGTCCCCAAGGAGGAGGATCATCTGCCGATCAAATACAATTGCCAGGTAGAAACCCTCAGAAGGCTCAGGCCCAGATCCAAATTTGGCAGAACAAAGGTCCCAATAAACATCAATGCTTCTGGAATCGTCCAATTCAATTGTCTTGGAGCCTCTCTTCTTTGAGAACCACCATTTGATATCAGCCTTACAGAGTGATTGATTGGTGGAATCATCAACCCCAACACTCAACCCTTGACCCATCAAATTCTTGCTCCAGGCGAGTGTAATTAGACAGGAACGGCCCCTTAATCTGCACTGATAAACACAAGTCACCAGATTCTGAGCGGATTTATTGCTACTTGATGAAGAGGAAGATGAATCGGCTATTTGAACTGCATTTTCGCCAAAACATGATGGAAAGTCTCTCATCCTGATCCAAACCCTCGCAATTCGCTTTCTTTGTCAGTGCCTATGCTTATGCACTTTTGCCCACCAACCCACCTAGCTCTTGAACTTCTCTTTCAGGCTTTCTTACAAACAGCTGGTGTCCCTATAAAAACCCGAAACAGGCGATGAAGTACAAATTGATCCCACTTATAGCTCGAGTAAAAGCATGTGAAAGAGAGTCAAGAGAGAGAGAGAGTAGTAACTTACCTTTTTGCCAATCTGAAACGAATCTGGAAACTCATTAAAGAAATCTTCACAGCCAGGGCAAATCAAACTCAAAATCTGATCTGGGAAGGGGAGAATTTGTTGTGATTTCAGCATAAAAGCATCAAATCTGAGTTTTGTAGCTGAGCAAGAGAGAGAAGAGGGAGAAGAAGAAGAAGAAGGGGAGGGACCAATGGACCATCTGATTAGAGACAAATTTGGGGAATGTGGCAAAGTAAAATAATTTCAAATAAGAAGCAGACAAAAAGGGAGGCAGTATTCTATACTGTCAAAATACCCTCTCCATGGACAACCTCATAAATCAAATCAAAATAAGAAAAAATTTCCAAATTTAATTCGCCAAGATAAAACGGAAATTCTCCTCTCCCAAAGAACTGAAACCGCAAATTTTAAATATCCAAATCGTAACGCAAAAGATGTGTATTGATTATTGAACACTACTCATGTCTAATCACTGCCAACGGAAGAAGATGAAAAGAAAAACTCAATAATCCCTCTCTCTCTCCACCCTAGCACTCCACTTTTTCCTTGTCCTTACCTGACACGCCCACATGTCATACAATTCGAAGAGAAGAGAAAGAATCTATCGTTTTAGGGTTTATGAAATTGAAATCAAATCTTTCTCTTTTTACCGAAAATCAAAATTACAATACAATTGAAGATCGATAACTATAAGAACTTCGATTCCGCAACGTATCCTACTAAACATTTCACATAATGTTCATAATCGAGTGTAGAACGAAGAGGGAGAGTTTGATTAGATGCAAGGTAGACACGTTGTCACGTAGTAATTGGCTTGGAGTAGTTTGATGGAAGCAAGTCTTCGCTGGATGGAGAACCGACTTGAGCTCTTCACCGTGTGGATCCCCTTCCCCACCTACCCCAGCACATATGTGTTCCGCATCATTAGTTGGACGCCATTTCCTTCTTACCTTGTTTATATTATATGTTTCTCAGAAGAAGAAAATCACAAAATATCGCCACTATTTTTATAATTTTTATCTTAACCACCAACAAAATAAATAATTTCCACAATCTCACATCATCGGTTTATTTCATATATTATAATAACACCGGTTAGAAAGAGAATGACAATTGGACTCATGGTGAACCTTTGGCAAGTTGGATCTAACGACTTGGTATATAAAATTCTGTTAGGTGTATTTTTCTTTCACATGGAGAATGGTAATTGTGCAGTTCTTTAATAAACTGTACCCCATACTAAGAGCACCATTAATGAGGGCTTATTGAAAATACTTATTGGGGACTTTTTGCCAATAAGTCTCACTCATTTTTTCAACTTTAGTGAAGGCTTATTGAAAGGGCTTATAGAGTATATTAAATTATAATTATATCATTTTATTTATATCAAATTACAATTATACCTTTATATTAAATATTTAATATATTCTTGATATTAAATATGTAATATAATATTTATATTAAATATTTAATATATTCTTGATATTAAATATAATATTTATATTTAATATATTATTTATATTAAATATTTAATATATTCTTGATATTAAATATTTATATATATTATTAAGTATTTAAATATTTAATATATTATTTATATTAAATATTTAATGTATTTTTATATTAAATATTTAATGTATTTTTATATTAAATATTTATATAAAGAATATGTTATATACTTATATAAAGAATATATTAAATATTTAATATCAAGAATATATTAAATATTTAATATAAATAAAAAAATATAAATGAAGAGCGAATAATAGACTTGAAGAAAATTAAGGATAAACATATATATTAAAACAACAAACTAAAGCAAATTAACGAAAGAGGGTTACAAAGGAACAACATAAACTGAAGCAAATTACCGAATTGAAAGACAAACTTAAACAAATTGCCAAATTGAAAGACAAACTGAAACAAATTACCAAATTAAACGACAAACATCATTACATGATACATAACTCAATAACTTTTTTGGAAAAAAGCACAAGAAAGTCCCTAATCTTCGCCATGTAGTCGCCAAATGTTTGCCTTCAAATCTTCCTGAAGATGGAGGTGTGTAATTGAATTCCGAAGTGCCCTCGTCCGTTCCAAGTAGTTTCTCATATTCGGTGGTGTATCGGTGGAGTATGTCCAATTCGGGACATTCGTCGATGATGTCTCTCCACTTATCTCTTTGTCATACTCTGGGATTTCGTATCCATGATGGCTATAAGAATCTCGCTCATCTTCTACGATCATATTATGCATAATGATACAAGCTCTCATTATCTTTCCAATCTTCACAAGATCCCAAGAGAGTGCTGGGTTACGAACTATTGCAAATCGAGATTGCAATACTCCAAATGCTCTTTCCACGTCTTTACGAACAACCTCTTGGTGTTGGGCAAACAACTTCGCTTGAGGGCCTTGAGGAAGCCGAATTGATTGGACAAATGTGGCCCATTGCGGATAGATGCCATCAGTGAGATAATATCCCATGTTGTATTCACGTCCCATTACTGTGAAATTAACGTTTGGAGCTCTACCTTCCAAAACGTCATCAAAAATAGGAGATTGATCAAGAACATTAAGATCATTAGACGTACCTGCTACCCCGAAAAATGCATGCCAGAACCACAAGTCGTATGATACAACAGCCTCCAAAATGATTGTCGAATGGCCATGTCCATGGGTATATTGACCTTTCCATGCAGTTGGACAATTTTTCCACCTCCAATGCATACAATCAATGCTACCCAACATCCCAGGAAATCCACGAGACTCCCCCACGCTTAGTAGGCGTTGTGTGTCTTCTGCTGTTGGACGCCTCAGATACTCATCACCAAAAAAGGTAATGATTCCATCGACAAAATGTTCCAAGCTTGACCTTACGGTTGCTTCAGAAAGACGAAGATACTCATCACTTGTATCAGCTGCAATTCCATAAGCCAACATTGTAACACCCCCAATTTATACCGGAGATATTACATGCCAGTGACCTCAGACTTTACCGTCCAAAGTCACCCCAGGCTTTTCCAGAACGATTAAGCTTAAAAATATAACATAAATACATATTAATTGAAAGATTAAACAGCGGAAGACTTTAAATTACACAACGGAAGACTTTAAAGAGCCAACTTAAAACATGGCTAAATTATGAAGATACATTGAAGTAACACTTTAACAATCTTAAAACACTTAACAACTTAGAACACTAACTTTTAAATCTTCATCTGCAAGCTTCTTATCCTTCAATAGGTTACTTAAACTCCGGGAAACAACTCCTGATGTGCCGAAACGGACGGACGGCACCAACCATGACGATGCAGATAACAAAAATACAGCGGATTAGTCTACTAAATAGACTAGCAAGGGTACAGAGCAGAGTGGTTCGAGTGATCGTGACCGTTTACTTGTGATACCCCGTAATTTTATAAGGCTATTTTGGGAATTATGGATTTTCCCGAATGTCCGTTTGGTACGCCGGAATTAATTATGAGAGCTTAAGACATTCTGTAATGTGCTCTGTATTTGTAATATTTTTCTCAGTGAAGAATTATACAGTCGAGGTGTGTTGGGAGTTTATACTCGTTCGTGTACGACTTTCGTTAACGCGGATTAAGATTGGTACAAGTTTATTACCCAAGAGTTGTTATCTAATGGGCAATAGTACAAGATTCTTTATCCAAAGGTTTTTGTCCAAGAGCCATTGTCCAAGGGGCAAAAGGGTTTGGATATTGTCCAAGAGGCAAGGACCCTAATTTCTTCTATAAATAGAGGTGTTGGGTGAGGGTGGAAGAGGGTGCGAAAGACGCGGAAGCGCTCTCAGATTCTCGACTCTAAAAAACACTCTCAAAGAAAACGCTCTCTCTCGAGAAGGCTCTAAGTGGATCGTCGGAGCTCGTTTAGTGTCGTTCTCGGTGGCCAAGGGGAAGCTTGGCAGGCCCTTAGAAGCCTAGAAACCAAGCAAGGCGAAAGACGAGCCAAATCGATCATCGAGGGTGAGTTTTCTCCTCTCGTATTTCTATTTTCGTTCACGACGGCGACCGCCGCGAGGATCACGGCGACCGCCGGCATGCCCGCCGTGAGGAACACGGCGACCGCCGGCATGAGACGGCGCCCGCCGTGATGAAGGAGGCCAGCCGCCGTGGTTGAGCGGCGCCCGCCGTGGTTGAGACGGCGCCCGCCGTGATTGTTGTGGCGCCCGCCGGCGAGTTGTTGTTGGCCGGGTTGTTGGTGTTGGCTTCCGTAGCCTTCGTTCGGGTTTCGTTTCCTTCGATTCCTTTCGTTCTTTCGTAGATCGGTATTGTTGTTTGTCGAATCTAACTTAAGATTTCTGTATGGGTCGATCCGAAGGTACCGGAGTTGGCAGATTCGTCTCTGTGTCGAGCCCGGAATCCCGTCGTTAGACTTCGTTCAAACTCTGCGGATTAAGGCAAGTGGCGGTTCGCTCTTGCTCATTCGTTCCATATTTACATTAATTATCAGTAGTTTATCTGAGTAATTAATTTGGAATGAATATTCTGTTTGTCTGGAAACGGTTTTGTTAACTGTTTTGAAAATCATATAATAGGTTGTATATCTGTTAGAACAACGCTATTATCTGTGATCGCCTTTCGGGCCTTTATGTGGATTTATACAGTAACTGTTGTTGTGCTATACTGTTTAGTTAGCACTAGTGGCTAGGAACGCTATGTACCTTGAGGGGGTTTAGCTGTTTCTTTATAACTGGTACTTGGTGGTTCATCCCCAGTACTTTCTCTTTGGTCATGACCATACCCTTTCACAGGGTAGGCGCACTTCGCTAGTGCCAAATCTTCCAGGGTTCATCCCTTCGATATCTCTTATGAGGAGATCTGATATCTCTTGTGAGGAGATCCGATATCTCTTGTGAGGAGATCCGATATCTCTTGTGTGGAGATGTAAAAGCTTATAACGTAATGCTCGTTTTGGAATTAAATAATATAAGTGCCCGAGTGCACATGATTAATATACCTTGGGCGAGTAGTGCAGCTAAGTTCAGTGCAGCTAGGAAAACTCGTCTTGACTTGAATGTAGTACGTTCTCTTTCCAATCTGGATTCGCTGTAGGCGATGAGGTTGGTCGTGAACCGAAGCATCTCAGTCAGTTTTAAATCATTGTTGTATGATCCTGTAATCATTCCAGATTTGTCATTTTTCCTTAAAGACTCAATCTCTTGGAGTCTCTTTTCAAGTCGATTTCTGTGAAGATGAAGTCTTCCAGAATCTTCTCTTATACATACCTCTTGTTGTTATTCCGTGAAAGTGTCGGGTTATGTATCGTCCCTTCGGTTATTATTCGAGGGACAATGATAGTAAACGGTTACGATCACTCGAACCATTCTGCTTTTTACCCTTGCTAGTCTATTCAAGTAGACTAACCCACGAACTTTGTTCTCCGCATGTGGGCTGGTGTCATCTGTTCGATTCGGCACATCAGATAGAGTGAAGATTTGAGGAGACTAGATTGACTATGAAGACGACGGTTGTTTTTGGATGTTTTAATAATTGCTTTTAATCAGGTTGAGATCCTTGGGCAGGTGATCATCACGATCACAATCCCGTTTGTAAAATCTTTTATTTGTCTTCCGCTGTACTTTGTTTGAACTCTGTGTTTGGCCTATTCGGGATTGGGTTGTAATCCCGTAACTCTTGTTTCCTCAACAATGTTATGTTTTGGAATTTATTGCTTGATCTTTGTGTATCAATTGCATTTCATAAATTGTATTTATTTGGTAAAGCCTTGGGTGATCTCGGTAAGGAACACTGGGGTCACTGGCGGTAATACCTTTCCAAAAGGGTTAAGTTTTGGGGGTGTTACAGTTGTGGTATCAGAGCCAAAGGTTTTAAAACGGGTTTGGGATTTTATAAATCATTTATCCGTTTTTGAAAATGCTTCAAAAGGGCTCTGAATTTTCAAAGTGAAAAGAATTTCAAAACACCGTTCATAGTCATGTCTTCTGTACAGTCTGATATAGTAAGCTTGCTTTTATGTCTAGAAAGACTAATTCCTTTCCCGTTGCCCCGTTTGATATGGGTGCATTCTGTTCTCTTCAGAGGAACCCGGGAGAAGCCGAGGTGGTTTCACCATCTCTAGCTAGGCTTGATTCCCAGTTCGCTCGTTGTGAGTTGAGGTTGTAGAACCTAGTAACTCGGTTCAAGTCCATCAATAGAAATTACCAAGTTGATCTATTCTAAGTTGATTTTATTACAATAATTATATCAAAATGATACTAAAGTGATAAAATCCTTGGAATTTGATCGGTAAACAGATGGTGAACACGAGGAACACTATCCGTACTGGTGCTGGGCCAAGCAATGACCCCAGACTAAATCCGAGGAATGTTGCAGACCCATCAGAAGAGCGTGAGTCTGTCTTCCATAATAATCCTGGAGGCAACGACCCAGCTAGGGACAACGCTCCAAGGATATTTGATAAAGCAACTGTTGCAGAAATTCGGGGAATCGTCATGCAAGCGATTGCCGACGCGTTACGCCCGAATGTGCATCAGGCACAAGGAGTGCCAGTATCTCGAGAAGTTTCGAGGTTTGAGGAACAAGAGAACCATGTGCTGCAGGTAGGGGTGATCAGGAATAGAGGGGAGTATGGCCGAGTCCTGAAGGCTGTTAACTTCATGAGGCCTGACAACTTCGATGGGAAAGAAGAGCCAGTCAAGGTGGCTCATTGGTTTTCCCACATGGAGCGGCTATTCCGTAATATTGAGTGCACTGAAGCGGAGAGAGTGCATATAGCCTCTCTTCAGTTAAAGGAAGAAGCCAGTGAATGGTGGGAGAGTACCGGCTTAGCTGATAGCCCGGTATTGACCTGGTCTATGTTTAAGACCAAGATGACTGATCGTTTCTTTTCTCGTGCTATGAGGGAGGAGAAACACAAGGAGTTTCTGTATCCGCAAACGGATGGATTGAAGGTGACCGAGCTTGCAACCAAATTCAATCATCTAATGCAGTACGCTGGACCTGAGATATCCAGTGAAGCACAGAAGATCTGGTATTTCCACGAGTGGATGAGTCCAGACATCAAGCCGATGATGGTGCACCACACATGCTCTACTCTGGAGCAGTATGTGGATACAGCCTACAAGCTGGAGGTGACTCTGGAGGAGTCGACCAAGAAGCGTAACAGCCAGAGGCAAGTGCAGTACCAGCCTCAGGCAAGTGGGTTCAAACGCCCCGCGCCACCATCAGATTTTGCCAAATCTGGCCGAGCAAGAACGAATAAGACTCATGATGAGTCTACGCAACGTTCTGGCCAAGGCAATAATCCGATTCAGTGCTACAACTGCGGTACACACGGGCACAAGAGCAATGAATGTCTGAAGGACAAAAAGACATGCTTTGACTGCGGAAAGGAGGGTCATATGCAAGCGTTCTGTCAGCGGAGGAATGTGAAAGGAGCTGAGTCACGGCAAGGGTCTGTTAATCAGAACAACCGACCCAAGTTCAGTCCGGTGGAAGCTCCTAGCCCTTCAATGCAGACGACTGCGCAGAACAAAGGGAAAGCCCCGATGGCTTCAGGAAGCCAAGGTCAACGCCTGTACGTGATACGTGAGGCGGATGGACCCTATGCTCCTAATGCTTAGAGTACTTTGTATCTGCATTACACTTTTGTTAATGTGCTGTTGATGTGGGTGCTACCCAGACTTTCATTTTGGATGGTTGTAGTTAAGTTGCGTGTGCAACGAGGTTGTGAACCTTTTGTTGTAGCTCTTCTTATATACGAACCTTTGGTTTATACCAAGTTATGTTTCGTTGCTTGTTGATGGGGTAAGATCTCGTGTTCGAGACTCACCAACAACCTCTGAGGAGATGGCTGCCTATTAATTAGGTGGAGCTACCAAGGATGGGTTGAGATGTATGGACAGCGGCTCATAACAATAGAGGACGCTGGTAATGGATGAGCCTGGACTCGGAGCCACTAGTGAGTCGTCTGTGAACCATGTAGTGGGCTGGTCCAAGATGGTGACCATTTAGTGGGAACCAATCGTTTGTCGAATTGTCAATTACCATCAAGGGTAAGAAATTCAAAGCGATTTGACCTAAATAACCATGGTCCATACGATAATTATTCTCGGTATGGATTGACGGAAGCATCATAAGGCAGTGATCGACTTTAGTTTTTGATATTCATGTGGTTAGAGGATTTACGGGTGTCTTTCCAGAAGATATTCTTGGATATCCCGAATCGTGTTGTGGAGTTTGCAATTGATCTCGAGTCGTGTACCACGCCGATCTCTGAGGCACCGTATCGGATGGCTCTTATTGAGATGCAAGAGTTGAAAAAGCAACTCAAGGATCTTCTTGACAAAAGTTATATAAAGCTGAGTGCATCACCTTAAGTAGGAGTGCCCTAGTTTATTTGTCAAAATAAAAGATGGACCGTTTCGACTTTGTTTTGACTTTCGAGAGTTGAATAAAGTCACGATCAAGAGCAAGTATCTGTTGCCAATGAGTGATGATCTGTTGGATCAACTACATGGATCAAAAGTTTTCTCCAAGATCGACATGAGATCTGGGTATCATCAGCTCAGGATTCGTAAGGATGATATTCCGAGGATTGTATTTTGGACGAGAGATGGTTACTACGAGTTTGTAGTCATGCCATATGAGCCTACGAATGCTCTAGGAGTTTTCATGAACCTAGTGCATCGATGTTTTAGACCAGTACTTGAATAAGTTCATAGTGGTCTTCATCAATAGCATTTTGATTTTTCCCGAGCAAGGAAGCTCACAGGGAACGTCTGCGGATTGCTTTATCGGTCCTTAGACCAAGTCGGTTGTACGCAAAGTGAGCTAAGTGTGATTGTTGGATCTAGAAGTGGCTTTCTTAGGCCATGTGATCAATAAGAATGAGGTTATGGTTATTCCCCAGAAGAGTGAATCAGTAGTTGTTTGGAAGCGGCCTCAGGGTGTGAGCGAGGTGCGCAGTTTCCCAGAGCTTGCAGGACATTATAGACGGTTCATGAAAGGATTTTTCTAAGATCTCTCCACCTATGACCAGTCTGTCCACAAGGTCAACAAGAAGTTGTCTGGGATGACAAGTGCAAGACCAGTTTTCAAGAAGTTGAAACAGTGTCTGACTTATGCACCAGTTTTGGCGTTGTCAGAAAGAATGATGGCTATATGGTCTATAGTTAATGCTTCGAGAAATGGGTTGGGATGTGTCTTTGATGCAGAAAGGCAAGGATATTGCATACGTATCTAGACAATTGAAAACCTATGAAGCAAACTAACCAACACATGACCTAGAACTAGCAGCAATAGTATTTGCATTGGAAACTGAGGTTACTTGGGTAACTCAGAGGTCAGCAGGAGTTTCCACCAGGAGATTGTCCGTTACATGGCATTCCTAAGACCATTGTATCGGATCGAGATGGTCGATTTATGTCAAGTTTATAGCAAGAACTTCACAAGGCCATGGGAACTGAATTGAGATTCAGCAGCGTTTCATCCTCAGACAGATGGTCAGTCTGAAAAACCATCTAGACCCTAGAGGATATGCTAAGAGGTATACGTACTCGATCATCCGACTAGCTAGGAAGACAACCTAAGTCTGATTGAGCTCACGTACGATAATAGTTGGCATGCTACAATCAAGATGGCTCCGTTTGAAGCTTTGTATGGTCACAGATGTAGATTACAGATTTGTTGGGTTGAGTACGCCGACAAGATTCTACTTGGACCAGAGTTGGTCGAAAGGACAACTTCGAACATTGCTCTGAGTAGACAGAGGTTGTTGACCGCTCAGAGTCGACAAAAGTTTTACGCAGATCAGAAGTGTTAAAGTGTTGAGTTCAAGGTTGGTGTCAAGGTACTTGTCACAGTATCGCCACCCGAAGATGTTTTCAGGTTTGGTAAGCGTGGGAAGCTTAACCCTCGCTACATGAGACCATTCAAAATTCTGGATAGAGTAAGATCTCTAACGTACCGTTTGGCATTGTCGTCATCGGCATACCCAGTGTATAATGTGTTCCACGTATCATTGCTAAGGATATTCGTGCCAAGATGAGTCTCGTAGGCTGAGCTATAAGGACGTCGAGATTCAGGCAAATGGTACTTGAGAGGAGATGCCAGTGTGCATTCTCGAACGCCGTGTGAAGCGACCGTGCAACGAGATCATACTGTTGGTACGAGTTATGTGGTCCAGGTCTGGGACTGAGGAAGTTACTTGGGAAACCGAGGCAGAGATGCTCAGACACTTTCCCGAGTTGTTTTTCGGCCAAGTTTCGGGGTCGAAACTTCTTTTAAGGGGGAGGTGATGTGATACCCCGTAATTTTGTAAGGCTATTTTGGGAATTATGGATTTTTTCCGAACGTCCGTTTGGTACGTCGGATTTAATTCTGAGAGCTTAAGACATTCTGTAATGTGCTCTGTATTTGTAATATTTTTCTCAGTGAAGAATTATACAATCGAGGTGTGTTGGGAGTTTATACTCGTTCGTGTACGACTTTCGTTAACGCAGATTAAGATTGGTACAAGTTTATTATCCAAGAGTTGTTATCTAATGGGCAATAGTACAAGATTCTTTATCCAAAGATTTTTGTCCAAAAGCCATTGTCCAAGGGGCAAAGGGGTTTGGATATTGTCCAAGAGGCAAGGACCCTAATTTCTTCTATAAATAGAGGTGTTGGGTGAGGGTGGAAGAGGGTGCGAAAGACGCGGAAGCGCTCTCAGATTCTCGACTCTCAAAAACGCTCTCAAAGAAAACGCTCTCTCTCGAGAAGGCTCTAAGTGGATCGTCGGAGCTCGTTTAGTGTCGTTCTCGGTGGCCAAGGGGAAGCTTGGGAGGCCCTTAGAAGCCTAGAAACCAATCAAGGCGAAATACGAGCCAAATCGATCGTCGAGGGTGAGTTTTCTCCTCTGATATTTCTGTTTTCGTTCGCGACGGCGACCGCCGCGAGGATCACGGCGACCGCCGGCTCGAAGGCGGCGACCGCCGGCATGAGACGGCGCCCGCCGTGAGGAACACGACGACCGCCGGCATGAGACGGCGCCCGCCGTGATGAAGGAGACCAGCCGCCGTGGTTGAGCGGCGCCCGCCGTGGTTGAGCAGCGCCTGCCGTGGTTGAGCGGCGCCCGCCGTGGTTGAGACGGCGCCCGCCGTGAATTGGGCGGCGCCCGCCGTGATTGTTGTGGCGCCCGCCGGCGAGTTGTTGTTGGCCGGGTTGTTGGTGTTGGCTTCCGTAGCCTTCGTTCGGGTTTCGTTTCCTTCGATTCCTTTCGTTCTTTCATAGATCGGTATTGTTGTTTGTCGAATCTAACTTAGGGTTTCTGTATGGGTCGATCCGAAGGTACCGGAGTTGGCAGATTCGTCTCTGTGTCGAGCCCGAAATCCCGTCGTTAGACTTCGTTTTAAACTCTACGGATTAAGGCAAGTGGCGGTTCGCTCTTGCTCATTCGTTCCATATTTACATTAATTATCAGTAGTTTATCTGAGTAATTAATTTGGAATGAATATTCTGTTTGTCTGGAAACGGTTTTGTTAACTGTTTTGAAAATCATATAATAGGTTGTATATCTGTTAGAACAACGCTATTATCTGTGATCGCCTTTCGGGCCTTTATGTGGATTTATCCAGTAACTGTTGTTGTGCTATACTGTTTAGTTAGCACTAGTGGCTAGGAACGCTATGTACCTTGAGGGGGTTTAGCTGTTTCTTTATAACTGGTACTTGGTGGTTCATCCCCAGTACTTTCTCTTTGGTCATGACCATACCCTTTCACAGGGTAGGCGCACTTCGCTAGTGCCAAATCTTCCAGGGTTCATCCCTTCGATATCTCTTGTGAGGAGATCTGATATCTCTTGTGAGGAGATCCGATATCTCTTGTGAGGAGATCCGATATCTCTTGTGTGGAGATGTAAAAGCTTATAACGTAATGCTCGTTTTGGAATTAAATAAGATAAGTGCCCGAGTGCACATGATTAATATACCTTGGGCGAGTAGTGCAGCTAAGTTCAGTGCAACTAGGAAAACTCGTCTTGACTTGAATGTAGTACGTTCTCTTTCCAATCTGGATTCGTTGTAGGCGATGAGGTTGGTCGTGAACCGAAGCATCTCAGTCAGTTTTAAATCATTGTTGTATGATCTGTAATCATTCCAGATTTGTCATTTTTCCTTAAAGACTCAATCTCTTGGAGTCTCTTTTCGAGTCGATTTCTGTGAAGATGAAGTCTTCCTGAATCTTCTCTCATGCATACCTCTTGTTGTTATTCCGTGAAAGTGTCGGGTTATGTATCATCCCTTCGGTTATTATTCGAGGGACAATGATAGTAAAGGGTTACGATCACTCGAACCATTCTGCTTTTTACCCTTGCTAGTCTATTCAAGTAGACTAACCCACGAACTTTGTTCTCCGCATGTGGGCTGGTGTCATCCGTTCGATTCGGCACATCAGATAGAGTGAAGATTTGAGGAGACTAGATTGACTATGAAGATGACGGTTGTTTTTGGATGTTTTAATAATTGCTTTTAATCAGGTTGAGATCCTTGGGCAGGTGATCATCACGATCACAATCCCGTTTGTAAAATCTTTTATTTGTCTTCCGCTGTACTTTGTTTGAACTCTGTGTTTGGCCTATTCGGGATTGGGTTGTAATCCCGTAACTCTTGTTTCCTCAACAATGTTATATTTTGGAATTTATTGCTTGATCTTTGTGTATCAATTGCATTTCATAAATTGTATTTATTTGGTAAAGCCTTGGGTGATCTCGGTAAGGAACACTGGGATCACTGGCGGTAATACATTTCCAAAAGGGTTAAGTTTTGAGGGTGTTACATTACTATCATTGTCCCTTGAATAAAAACCGAAGGAACGATATATAACCCGGCACTTTCACGGAATGATTAAGCAATTAAGATATGCACTGAAGAGAAGACTCCAACCTGAAATGAGCCTTATAGGAAATTATGACAACCGAGGGAACATTAAAGTTATACACACCAATGATTTAAAAGTTGACTGAGATGCTTCGGTTCACAACCAACCTCATCGCATACAACGAATCCAGATTGGAAAGAGAACGTACTACATTCAAGTCGAGACGAGCTTTCCTAGCTGCATTATTACTTAGCTGCACTACTCGCCATGGGTTTATTAATCATGTGCACTCGGGCACATATCTTATTTAATTACAAAACACACATTACTGAAACACGTTAATGTTATTAAGAGTGACAACAAGGCTTAAATCTTAAGGCGACCATTACGTCAACCCAAATTAAAACACACACGCGGGACTTAACATTATTATGCCGAGTAACAACAGCGTTATTATTACACCGGGTGACCTTACGTTCACCCTGATTGCACTATTACAGTGCTTACACTTATTAATTATGTGCTTAACTGCACTTATCTTATTAAATTACAACACACACACACTACTGTTGAGGCTTTTAATATTATTCCGAGAACACGGAAGTTATTATTACACCGGGTGACCTTACGTTCACCCTGATTGCACTGCCACAGTGCTTACACTTTAATTTACAGGGTGACAGTTACGTCCACCCCAATTGCACTAGCTAAGTGCTTAATACACAGGACTGCAATTATGCTCATCCAATGGCGCTTGCAAGGCGCTTAAACACTTCAAATCCTTAACGGTGGATAAGAAGCATAGGTCATGACCCTTAAATTATTCGGAATTAATCCGAGAAATATTATGATTTAAAGAAACGACAAATCCTTACTTGGATTAGCGTTCCTATGAACATTAAGTTATTAAGAAACGACTAATCCTTATTTGGACTAGCGTTCCCACAACACAAACGAGATTAAGCATTAAAGATTAACATTAAACCACCCGATACCATCACGGTAATTATCACATATAATAGCGTCGTACTAACAGATATACAACCTATTATAACATTATTTTAATCACGTTTACTTATGAAATTAATTTCCAAACCGAACAATAGTTCACATTAACTCAATTAACAATTAAACGATTAATGATTAACGAAACAAGGATTGATTAAGCAAGAGCGAACTGCCACTTGCCTTAGTCCGCAGATCTGGAACAGAGCAGAGACAACGGGATTCCGGGCTCGACACAGGTATAGCTCCGACAGCACAACGACCTTCGAGTCGACCCATAAGGAAACCCTAAGTTAGATCCGACATAAACTAGTACGAATCTAAGGAAAGACGAAAGAAATCGAAAGGAACGACTCCACAACGACGACCACCAAGACCAAGCCAACAAAGGGGCTTCTGGCCACTGGCGGCGGTCGCCGTGATGAACGGCGGTCGTCGTGAAGAACCTCCGACAACAGAATGGCGAGAAGACTCACCAAAACGATGCGCGTTTCGACCCCTTTTTGCCTTGCTTGGGTTCTGACCTCCAAGGGCAACCAAAAGGCTTAAAAATGGCTTTTGGAAACACCACCAAATGACATCGGCGAGCACCTCAGAACTCCGGCGAGGAACAAAAATTCCGGCGAGGCAAAGTTTGGGAGAGTTTGGCTGTGGAATCCCTCAAATCCGACCTCCAAACCCCTCCTTAAATAGCCAAAACCCTGGGAGACACAATGATGGCCTAACTGGAGGCGTGGCGGGGCTAGTTCAGCGTCGTCAGACATTTGCCGGCGACCTTCGGGCAAGGACCTCCGGACAACATCGACGGCGGGTGCCGTCATAACTGCGGCAGGCGCCACCATCAATGCGGCGGGCGCCGCCATAGGCCTGGCGTCCCCAGCTAGGAGAAGACCAGCCGGCCACCTTGAGCCTTGCGACAGCAGGCGCCGCCAATCTCACGGCGGGCGCCGCCCCTGGCTCAGCCGCTTCCTTTGCTTCTCGGACGAAATAACGTTAATCCGGGATAAAATTTATCGTACGCGAACGAGTAATTAACATCTCAAGTATGTCGTCTGTATTTTATTTCACTGAGAAAAATATTACAGATACAGAGCACATTACAGAATGTCTCCAACTTTCTGAATTAAATCTGACGTACTAAACGGGTGTTCGGGAAAATTCCAAAAATTCCAAAAATAATCCTTACAGAATTACGGGGTATCACAAACATACGCAAAGTACTAGTACATTTCTGCAATGCAGATATGCCAAGCCTACCCACTGCATCTGGCCTTTGTTGAAAGAACTCCATACCATTCTCCAGCCTTTCCACAATGCGCATGAAAAGTGCCTTGCGCATTCTGAACCTACGTCGAAACATATGATCTGGATAAGTTGGTTGGTCGGAGAAATAATCTTTGTAAAGTTGTTCAAAGCCTTGTTCCCTTCCTCTATCAATGTAATTGCGACGAGATCTCCTACGTGAACTTTCTACTTGTGCTTTGTATTTGCGTTGTAGAGCTCGTTCTTGAACTTCATTAGCCGCATCAATAGCTTCTTGTAAAAGTCGTTGATACTCACCATCGTCAGAGCTTGAGGAGTTTGAAGAGTTTGAAGATGAACTAGACATTTTTAGAGATTGAGGGTTTTAAGAAATTTGAGGATAGAATAAATGCTTGTATGTCCTCACTTATATAGATCTTTGAGGATAGAATAAATGCTTATATGCCCTCACATGCCAACTTGCAGAATTATTGCTTTCTCTGCATTATTTCAAACCATGCCAACTTGCAGATCATTATTGCTTTTGTCCAAAAATCGAAAAAAGTATATGCTTCACATGCTATGTTTGCAGAGTTATTGCTTTCTCTGCCAACTTCACATGCCAACTTGCTAATCATTATTGCTTTTGTCCAAAAATCGAAAAAAGTAGATGCTTCACATGCTATGTTTGTAGAGTTATTGCTTTCTCTGCATTATTTCAAACCATGCCAACTTGCATATCTGCCAACTTCACATGGCAACTCTGAGGAGTTGTCACATCCCAACCACAACTTGCATATCATTATTGTTTTAGTCCAAAAATCGAAAAAGCAAATGCTTTACATTACATTAAGACAAGTGCATTACAAGATTGAAAGATGAAACATGCATTACAAGATTGAAATATGTATAAACAAGATTGAAACATGCACTACAAGATGAAACATGCATAAAACAAGATTAAAACATGCATTACAAGATCAAACATGCATTCGGAAATCAAAACATACAAGTCTGAAAATAAAACCATCACATGTTAGAGAGTTCTTTGAACAACTTTTGTTTGGCAGCTTCTCCATCCTCTCCAAGATTAGTTTGTGCTGACATCCACTGGAGCAAATCCCACTTCTGCTGGAAAACCGTCCTCTTATTCTGTTCATTCTCCATTGCCAATTGATGAGCTTGCTTCTCCCTCTTGCGGGCCTCCTTTGCCATTTCCAATTCATGCGCTCTACTAAGCCACCCATCTTTTATTTTTACCATCTTGATAGCACGCTCATCCTCTTGATCGCAACTTGTAGATGCCACTTTTTTTTCCTTGCGTTTAGCGACCTTGATACCCTCTGGACGCTCAATAGTATGACCACTAAACCCATTTGTCAGAGTATTTGCATTTAGAGTATCACCTTCACATCAGACCTCGATCTCTTTGAGCTTCCTGCACTTCCAGAGCTTGGATTGTTCTGGTTGATCTCTTTCACAAAATATTGACTCCATTTTGGCTCATCTTTAAGAACTCTCCATGCCTGCTCATCTGAAAAATCCTTCTTGTTGAAAGCAGCATAATATGATTTAGCCTTAGTAATAACGTTGGCCTCTGACTCTCCACTGCCTCTGTCTCTACTAGCCTTTGCATAGAAGCCATTAAAACTTTGTGTATTTTTGTTGATGATCTGCCATCTATTCTTACAACTTTTCTCATCTCGATCTGGTTGGCCTAGTTGTTTATGCTCGTTCCAGTAGGCTGAAACTCGCTTCCAGAATGAGGTTGATGACTGATTTGTGTTTCTTATCGGGTCCTTGCTGGTGCTTAGGAACCCACTGATGAGGATCATATCTTCAGCCTGACCCCATGAGCTTCTTGGGGATCTAGTGGAGCCACCTCCACGAGCACGACCACGACCCCGACCCCGACTACTATGCTGAGTTTCTTGGGGTGAATCCTCCAGAATTTCAGGTTGTGTACTGAAATTTGGTTCATCCATGGATTGATATCCACCTCCGGTTGTGGCTTGACCTTGTGAGAGGAGACTCGCATAAAATGGCATACTCGGATCATACGAATCTAAGGACAAATCTTCAAAGTTATTTGGGTAGTCAGGTTGGTTTGGATTCATGGTATTGGATAGTGTGAGTTTAGAAGAGAAGAAGAGCTTGAAAAGAGAGATATTGGATAGTATGAGTTTACAATGAGACCACTTCAACTTATTTATAGGGCAATTCTCCACCATAATTTAATATGAATACTCTTACCTAATCTGACTAAATGTCATTTTAAATTAAATTAATTCATACATGAATTAAATTAAATAAAGAATATATTTATATTTTAGTTAGTATATATATTTTAGTTTAAACTATCCATAAAATGTCATTTTAATGTAAAGAAATTAAATGAGTGTATATTAAAACTTGTCTAAATAATCTTAGTTAGTATATTTTTATAGTTTTAAATATCCATAATTTCATTTAAATGTAAATAAAATAAATTAGTGTAATTTTATATTTAAACCACCATAAATAATATTAATATTATTTATTTTCAATTAATAATATACAAAATACAATAAAAAATATCAAAAAGAATAATTGCATAGTCATAATGGATGTCTATGGATAAATAAAAATGCAATTAGAATTATAGTATTTTTTTTTAATGTAACATATAAAACATAATTGGATTTTAAGATATTAAAACCGGACGGCCAGCGAAAATCGCTGGCCGTCCGATTACGCGCCACGTGGCGCCATCTGGGCCGCGTTCGCGCGCCCAATAAGATGGCGCCACATGGCGCTGCTTAAAGCAAGTAGCCATTTGGCTACTTGCTTTAAGCGACGCGTTTTGGCCCTTTTATGACCAAAACGCGTCGTTTTCAGCCTTTTTTTTTTTTGGTTTTCACGAATCTCCGATTTTTAAAATTCAAAAACCAAACAACGCCTTAACATAAGCCGGAGGGGATGGGGCTTAATATTTGGCCTAATTTTAAGCCTCATTCACGGGCTTATTCAACATCCACAATATTTTAATAAAAAAAATACAATAAGCCTTTGAATAAGCTCCCCGTTGTGGATGCTCTAAGTAAGGATTTAAAAAAATATATTATATTCATATAATTAAGACTATTAAATATTCAACTCTTAAGTAAACCATGCATTTTTGTTTTAAATGAATTATAAATATATCTATTGGTGAATAATATGATATAAAATTTAATAATAAATTACTTATATGTACCATGAATATAATGATAAAGTATATATTAGAAAAATGTTCTAATTTTTTAAATTATAAGTTATTTTATATAAAGTATATATTTAGTGATTGATTTAGTAAACATATCATTTTCAGCATCATTCAAGTTGTGAAGAAATTAGGTGTGAGATATGAGATAGTGTAGAAGATAAGTAGTCGTTTGGGTACATTTTTTGTACAAGTATTAGTTGCAAAGAATATCAAGGGTTTGTTGGGCAACTCAAAAACTTATATGAGTTGAAACTTCACTTGAAAGAGGTAGAAGCAATAGATGATATGAGTTTTTGGGTGTTCGGAAAATGAAACTGATTTAAGGGTAATTCTGAAGGAAAAAGAAGTTGAAAAAACTTATAAATTTCATAATGCTTAACCCAATGTTCGGCTGAGACACAAGCTGTTTTTTTTCCATAAGTTTCGAATAAGGTGCAAATAAGTTATTCCGAACAATATCAAAGTGCCTCAATTTTTTGTGAAACTTAGACTTGACAATTAATTAATGTATTAGCTAGAGATGGAGAAGTGTGGACGTACGGTTATAAGTGGGAAGTGTGGTTGGAGTTGGAGAGGACAGCTGTTCAACCCAAAAAATCAACGGCTTCAATTTACTGCTTTTGCGTTTCTTGTTCGCTGCAATTAATAAATCCCGAAACTAGCCTCGGCTTATCCTTCACGACACATTTAGCTGACTTAGGGTTAGTTCAGTATGACTTATTTAGGGGTCTTATCTGAAAAAATCAGCCAACGCGAGTCATCTTCCTCCTATATGTTGTTCGGCGGCAGCGCGATTTATCATGACTGAACGAGACTTATTTTGACTGAAATTTGGTGAAATCTATCAGCCTCAACCTCAAGCTTATGGGTTATGTTGGGAGACTTGTCATTTCCAACTCGATTTTGTCCCTTGTTGCCGCTTCTGAGCGATGCATTTGCAGTTCCATTGCTGGGCGTGTTCGAATAAATCGCCCCCCCCCCCCCAACTGTCCTCTGTAATATCTTCTTCTCTTCTTTTCCATGTCTCCCTAAACCCTAAGCTTCTTCCCCCCTCTTCGCTTAGATCTGTCTCGGAAGACCCCGACCCCTCTTCTCTAATCGCATTCGCCATTTTTCTGTCCTTCGAGTTTCAAGGCTGAATTTGGACCCTGACCCCGCTTCTTCCTCCTCCTCCTTCGATCATCATTCTCTTTGAGGGTTTTTTAGATATGGGGTTATAAAGCTCCAATTTGAGCTCATTAATCGAATTGCTAGAATTTAGGGTTAATCGAATAGCTGGGCTCGGACGATGCTTCGAACCTGCGCCAGTAGACGAACAAGCGCCGGGAGCTGGAAGAAGACAAACTTGGGAGAGTTGGCTGTGATATCACGATTTGGAGCGCAACTTGAGGAAGAACGGGGGAGAGCTGGAGCTGTCGAGAATGGACGTGGAAGAAAGAAAATTTGGGGAAAATGTATACCCCTCAATTTTTTTTAATAAGGGCAAATTTATAATTTTTATATAAAATCAAGTTTCAATAAGTCATTTATACCGAACAAATATTTATATTTCAGACTCTTACATCAGCTTCAGTCACAGTACAATTCAGCCCACAACTTATTTTCTTCCAATCAGCTTCAGTTCAATTCAACTCCTACTTCAGTTTCAGCCCCAATAAGCCTCAGTCATATCGAACAGACCCTTAATGCTCGTTTGGTTGGAAAGTAAATTTTTATGATTTTAAATTAATTGGAAAGTGATATCAAATATATGTGTTTGGTTGACCTTTTTATTTTTGAAAAATACAGATATTTAATTCATGGGTTTTTTAATTCATACAAAACATAAAAAATACAATCACCAATGTAGATTTTAACCAAACATAATTTATCAATTCTTATAAATTTAAATTTTCATGTTTTGAATTCATAACTTTCTAGAAATTATACTTTTCACGTTCAACCAAACAAACACTTACATAACCCACGCTAGCTTTCCTCATGGCATTTGCCATTTAGTCGTGTTTCAATTGTCACCAAACGACTACTTCTATATCTTTTACAACGACTACAAAAAATAATAATAGAAAACAAGGACTTCTAATGTCTTTGAAAACAATGAATACATACTTTTTTTTCATTTTCAATAGCGATATACTTTTTTGCGGTGGCAAATTCATGCTCATAAAGTCATAAACCAAACAAAATTTACCAAATTACTATATACACTATTATATTACCCTATTATACCACCAATGATATATACAAGTTTGCTCAATCCTCCAACTTGCTTATGCCGCTGAATAGCCAAGAAGATTGTCCAGGTAATCTATTCCCTTCTCTTCTCTTCCTTTTTCTGTCTTCAATGTTGTTATGTGCAGCCGTAGAAAGGGGAAAACAGATCCATACAAATACAATTTACCAAATTACTATAAACACTATTATAATACCCTATTATATTACCAATTATATATACATGCTTACTTCCAACATGTTTATGAAAATTTGTATTACCATTTGCTCCAACTTCCAACATGTTTGCTCCAAATTCAGGTACTCTATTATTCCCTTTCAGTTAAAAATTTTTGATTCTGCAGATCATCAATGTTTAGAAAACCTATGTATGTTTAACAATTTGGAAATTGATAGTTCGGTATTGCTTCTCAAATTTTCAACTTATTTTCAACAACACCAGCATCATATTTGGTATGGAAACTATTCCTTAGTATTTTACAATGAGATGTTACAGCATGTCTTTTGGTTCTCATCCAACCACCATTACTGCTGTGCTACGAAACCCTTCGGGTTGGGTTTGCTTAATTACCCTAAATTCCATATGTATAAGAAAACAAGTAAATCTTGGGCCGCTCTCTACCGCAATTTAATTTCCAATCTTATCTTTGGGCATTTTCTTTTTTTGGAGGTCCGGCCCATATCTATTCCAGCAAACACCATTCTGCATTTCCCCCACTGCAGCTCTTTACCATGTTTGACGTGGAAACACCAAGTTAGCCTACATGACAGCAAATCACTCAATGTTACCACTTATACTAACACATGGCAATTACAAATTGACAATTATCAGGCCTACTTCCCACACCATCATTACTACCCTAGACCCCCTCACATAGATCATCATGATTTTGTATGTGGGTTTTTTTCTAAAAAAATTAATCATTACTTCTTCTATCAAGAAACTCTACATATTCAGATTAATGCCATGTCTCTAAACATTTATTACCCATCTCATATTTTAGACCAACTCGACAAAATAAAAATAACAAAAATGTATTACAACCACAAAAAAAGAAATTTCTCATTTTTTCACAATCATTATTTATGAATATTGCATATTGGAATTGTCGTGGAATCCGTCGACCCCACTTTTGGAGTGAAATTTCATACCATAAAAGGAACAACCGCATCGATTTGTTTTGTTTAGCAGAATCAAAATCAAATGATCTACCTACTAATCAATTCTTGCACAAACTAGGATTTAGTAATCTAATCATTTCTCCTGCAGATGGTTCGAAAGGAGGTTTATGGCTGCTCTTCTCATCAGGAATACCCAAACAATCATTTCAGATAAATATGCGAAAAACAACATAATTGCTGTGCAATATTCGGACCACAACAAAACCTTTCTCTTCCTTTTTGTTTACGCTCCCAGCCGAGAGGATAGCAAAGATTCATTTTGGACTCTAATTAACGATATCATTTCTTCCTTCAATCTACCGTTTATACTCATAGGAGATTTAAATGAACTTTTGACATCTGCTGACAAGCAAGGAGGTGCAACCATTACTGCTACTAGATTCAACCGTCTCAATTCCATAGTTAATCATCATGGACTCATTGACATTAACTTTACAGGTTTTCCTTTTACATGGCGCAAATCGACAATTCAACAATTAACCACATTCGAACGTCTGGATCGGGTATTACTCCAACCGCCGTTATTACAATGGTATGATTCAATCACACTCAAGCACCTCCCTTTTACTACCTCTGACCACTGTTGTATTATACTTAATCTGGGAAATAATATTACAACAAAAAATTACCCCTTTCGGTTTGAAAATATTTGGATTCAAAATCCTAATTACAAGTTATTAGTTGACAAGGTGTGGAAATTTCGTTACCACGGATCTCTAATGTATAAGCTCTTTTCAAAACAAAAAGCACTTAAATCAGCGACAAAAAGCTGGTTAAGAAAGAATAATAACAACAATTTCGAGCAATTACGACAGACTGAATCCAAGTTAAAACAACTTCAGGAAGATCACCTGGCCGATCAACACAATAACAATATATACCACAAATATATTAGACACCTCCAAAAATATAATAAGCTCCTAGAATTCCAACATACATATTGGAAACAACGAGCAAAGGATAAACATATTAACGAAAATGATAAGAATACAAAATATTTCCAGAACTTAGTTAAAATTAGAACTAGTAAACAAAAAATGATCTCCTACCACGCTCTAGATAATAACATTTATTTTGATCAGGAAGATATTCAAAGGGAAATTACAAAGGATCTTCATCAACGATTCAATACTAATCATGTACGACAAACCTCAAATGCAGACTTAGACATCATTCCAACGCTTGTTTCAAACGAGGAAAATGATATGTTAACTAAACAACCAACTGACGCATAGATTAAGAAAGTGGTAAATACTTTACCTAATGATAAAACACCAGGACCAGACGGATTTAACGCTGAATTCTACAAAACATACTGGCCAATTGTTGGGAAGTCAGTAATTAAAGCTGTTCAAAGCTTCTTCCATTCCAATATTTTGCTATCTGATTGTGCCCAATCATTCATAGCACTAATACCAAAAATTGATAATCCACAGACAATTAACCACTTTCGACCAATCAGTTTATGCACTACAATTTATAAAATAATTACAAAACTCATGGCCAATCGATTACAGAGTATACTTTCAAAACTAATCCATCCCTGCCAAGGGGCCTTTGTTCAAGATAAATCTATTTTCGACAATATACTAATCTCACATGAAGTCTTTCATTCGTTCCATAAAAAGAAAAAAGGTAAACGTGGATGGATGGCATTAAAACTGGATATGGAAAAAGCTTATGATAAGTTACAATGGCCTTTTATAGTTCACATTCTGCAAAAGTTTGGATTCCATCAGAGATGGATTTCGTTACTAATGATGTGTATTTCATCTTCTTCATTCTCAATTTTAGTCAACAACGAACCAGGTCCAACGTTCAAACCTAAATGCGGCCTTAGACAAGGAGATCCTATTGCTCCCTTCATTTTTATTCTCGCTATGGAATATCTAACTCGGACTTTACAACATGAAGCATTACAACGATCTCCTAAAGTTGGCATTCAACTATCCCCTCATGGAACTCGTATTCCATTCTTATGTTTTGCTGATGACACTCTTATCTTCGCAAACGCTTCAACAACAAACATGCTCTACATTAAACGGATGCTCCAAAAATTTTTGGAACTTTCAGGTTTATCAATAAATTACCATAAGAGTACATTCCAAACAACGCCCAATATTGATAGGGGTAAGAAACAACAGTTAGCATCACTCTTAAATCTCCAAGTTACAAACTCAATGGAAAAATATTTAGGTATTCCTATCGTGTGTGGCAGAGTAAAGAATGAATGCTTTAATTATGCAATACAAAGCCTGAGGAATCAATTGTCTAAGTGGAAATCTAACTCCATATCTCAAGCAGGCAGAGTTATTTTGATTCAATCAAATTTATTATCTAAGACAAATCATTTAATGCAATGCTTTTCACTTCCAAAAGGCATATGCAAACAAATTGATGATATTAATAAACAATTTTTCTGGAATAAAAGTCAGAATAAATACACACCACTCTTATCCTGGGATAACATTTGTAAACCAAAGCAACAAGGGGGCTTGGGAATACATAAAGCTGAAGATTTTAACAATGCATTGCAAATGAAATTATTATGGAAGATCCTCACAGATAAAGAAAATATTTGGGTTCGGATTATAACAGAAAAATACATGGACAACGATGACATTTTAACATTAAACAACAAAAAACCAAAATCCTGGGAATTTGGTCGTTTGTTGCATCTCCGAAAGGCCTTCCAGAATGCGCTACAATGGGAAGTGGGAAATGGGAAATCAATTCATTTTTGGACAGACAGGTGGATTCCTAACATTCTTCTTTCAGAACTACCCACATACAATCCACATTATAAACATGAAAAAGTAGAACAATATATCACTTCGGATGGATCTTGGAACACAATTGAATTACAACAAAAGATTCCATCACATATTATAGAACATATTCTCAACATTCACATCCCGATCCATCAGACAGAAGATAGGATTGCTTGGACTCCAACTGCTACGGGAACATTCTCAACTGCATCGGCAAGAAATCTATCTTCAACCACCAATCATACTACCAATACAAATTTATTTGAATGGATTTGGAAACAACATATTCCTCCTAGACTTCAAAACTTTATCTGGAAGGCGGTATCCGACTCACTACCCACAACGGAATGATTGAATAAACATTTTCATAGAATTACAGATCAGTGTGCCCTTTGTAGTTCAACGTCTGAAACACGAGAACACCTCTTCTTCGAATGCTTACATACCAGACAAGCAATACAACATTTCAATACCATTGCAGGACATAATATTTCTATGATTGCAAGTGCTGACTTCATACAAGACTTCACAAATTTGGTTAACCAAACAATTCAGCATCAAAACGTCATACATCTTATCTTCCTCTGGAATAATATATGGACAGCTAGAAATAATATGATTTTTCGAAAGAAAGTAACATCACCAAAACAGATAGCTGAACAAGCTTATTTTCAATTTATTAATTGGAAGACAGCTACGATACAACAAGATCATACAAAAGGAACAAGAAAACGAAATCGCCGTTTACTTCGTAACCAAACTTGGAAGCAACCTTCTCCGGGTTGGTGTAAGATTAATTTCGATGGATCAGCCAAATCAGATCATTCTTCAATAGGCTACATTTGTAGAGACTCAGATGGTGAGATTCTTTTCGTCAACAATTCACATATTGGACGCCATAACATACTGAAAACGGAAGCCCTAGCGGCATTAAAAGGAATACAAGTCGCAATCCAATATAAGATAAAGAATATTATTCTAGAAGGCGATAATTTATCGGTCATTAATGCAATTAAGAGAGTTTGGAAAATTCCCTGGGAAATACGAACAATAATTGATGATATACAACATCTTCTCAACAAGTTCTATTCTTTTCAAGTATTTCACACTTTTCGGGAAGCCAACACTGCAGCCGACTTTCTAGCTTCCAATGAATTAAATTTAGATTGGATACGGGCTGCGTTGCCTTACGTTCAAGGGTCCCTTATACCTGATGCTATTATCAGGACTTTTCAGCTTCAAGCTTTATCTTCACCAGCCGGGAAGGCCGCGCTGGAATTCTTTCGAATCATCCGTAGAGACCCAATTCTAGCCTGTTGCCAAAAAAAAAAAAAAAAAAAAGAGGCTTATATCGACCAGCTCGATACAATAACCAAATAATATTGAAAATTGTTTTTCATCCAAATAAAGGGAAGAAACAATGATTAGTCCGAGACCACCCACCATACTCAATATTCCTTTTAGTAGGTCACTACAATTCGTGACCGTATCATTTATAATATGAATTAACTTCTATTTTTCTCTTTCTGTTTAGTAGAATAAATTAATACACTAATATAATCACTACGATATTTTGATTCCATGGAAGTATCGATGGTGAAATAAAATCAGGAGTCTAAAAGAATTCACATGTTATATAAGTAGGCAAAATCTATATGCAAACCAATTTTTGTCTATATGCAAACTAAATTATGCGCTTAATGTAAGCGTACTGATTTAGTGCGCTTACATTAAGCGCACATGGGTATAATGGTATTAAAAAAATATATAAAGGAATAAGGGACAAAATAAAAAAGGAAGCGGTGTGCCTAAAATAGGCGCACAGATGTGCGCTTATTTGACGACGCGCCTCGTCTTCCTCTTCCCCCCATCCGTTCAACCCAAAACCTCCCTCCCTCCTCTCGAACCAGCGGCGGCGGCGACGAACCCTAAACCTCCCTCCCTCCCTCTTTTCTTCTCAATTAATCACAAATCTGACGATGGAATCTTCTTCCCTTCCACTTGGCGGCCCAATCCGTGACTCCAGAGGCGGCGGTGGCGAGCTCGTGGCGACTCCAGCGGCGGCGGCGAGGTCTGGCGGCCTGGCGGAGGAGGCCGGTGATGTGCGGACAGAGGTGGCGGTAGATGGTGGTGATGCTCGGCCAGGGGTTGGTGGCGGTGGTGGTGGCGGTGGTGGTGGCCTGATTGGTAGCGGTGGTGGCGGTCTCAGTGGTGTATGGGTGGCGATGGAGGAGGAGGACGATGAAGAGGACTCCACAATCAGACGACGAGTGAGGGGTGGTGGCAGACGACCGGCAGCCCGATCGACACCCTTGCCAGACGTGTCGGTAGACGTTACCGTCACTCCCACACCGATAGGCATCCATCAGGTATAATTTTAATTTAATTAGATTTCATTAAAAATTAATTTTATTAGATTATTGATTTTAGAAAGAAAAAATATATAAATTTGTTAGAATTTAAAATATATAATTTGAATTACGAAATACAGTCTTTTAGGAAATTTAAAATTGAAAATACAGGATTTTAGAATTGAAATTATATATTTGTTAGATTTTAGATGTGAATTTAGGTTGATAATGTTGTTAGAATTATGCAATCTATTTGAGATTGAATAATGTTGTGCAAATGAAAATTTTATTATTACCGTACGTAAAATTTTATTAAAGATACGCAGCATTGAATTTAGATTATTAGGAATTAGATTTGATTAGAATTTAAAAATATGAAATATAATTTAATTTATATCATTCTATTTCGATTGAATAATAATATATTCAAACAAATACGCATTTAATATGAAATATAATTTATGTCATTCTAATTCGATTTGAAAATATGAAATATAATGTAGTTGGTACGAGAGTCTTTAGGAGGTTCCGAGGGGATGACACATCCGGCTCCGGTAGCGGACCGACGTGTCATTCCTCGGAAACATATATCAGACACCGTCCGTCGGCGCGCTACTATGGTATGAGCCGATATCATAGGTGACGCACCCGCGGTTTCTCAGCCTCATGTTCAGACTGAGGATGATACCATGGAGGATGTGTGTGCTGAGGATGCACTAGTTGATGAGGAGGCGCATCAGA
This sequence comes from Rheum nobile, assembly GCA_027886185.1. Classification (NCBI taxonomy): domain Eukaryota; kingdom Viridiplantae; phylum Streptophyta; class Magnoliopsida; order Caryophyllales; family Polygonaceae; genus Rheum; species Rheum nobile. The sequence continues at coordinate 1,224,856 of WOAB01000236.1, read as the reverse complement.
CGCAGGAGATGTTAGATGACGACGAGGACATCGATGACATCGAGGGAGAGTTCAGGGTCTCTTTTGAGCCGATTTTGTCGACGGATGAGGTCGACCCTCCAGCCGCACCCCCTCTTTCCCCTCTTTTTGCCCCCTCTCCTATTGGTCCATCCCCGGTCGAGGCCGATGATTTTGTCCGCTCTCCAGTTGGTTCCCCTCCACCCGCTCCTAGCTATGCACCTCCTCCTCCCGGTGCGCCCGTTTTAGGCCAGGCTGCGTGGATGCCAGGAGGGCCACGAGTCCTTATCCTCCTACAGGGTTACACGACCCACATTGCCAGGGCAATTTGGGACGTGACCCCTCCTGGCCCTCCTGTCCATATTGCTGCCCTCATCCTCTCGAGAAACCAACGCAGGAGAGGTGGAGGAGGTAGAGGATGTCGAGGACGTCGAGGAGATGATGCTCCAGAGGAGGATGCACCGGGGGCTCAGTGCCGCCAGGATTTGGTACGTATTTAGTGTGTAGTCCCGTTTTAATTGAAATTTTAATTTTTATAGATAACTTATACTGCTTGGTTGAATTTTCAGGACCGCAAGGTCTTGAAGGTCCACTTTCACGTCGGCTAGACCTCTCCCCTCGAGGAGTTTATCAGTCATGGGCCAGACACATGGTTTCAGCTGGCAGAGCGTAGCGGTCTCACCCATCTACGCACTCTAGGCACTGGGGCAGTGGATCATGTGTTGGTGTCTGCTTTTGTCGAGAGATGACACCATGAGACATCCTCGTTCCATTTTTCATGGGGCGAGATGACCATTACATTGCATGACGTTTATGAGATTCTTAGGGTGCCGATTGTCGGGAGGAGCTGCACGGGTCTGCTTGGTATAGATCTAATGCAGAGGGTCGTACAGTTCTTTGGGCATCCCGACACGACACAGGTGCAGAGATGGTACAAGGACGGCGGCATTCCATTGGACTGGCTTCAGACGGAGCTGGAGCGGAGGATGAGGGCGCCGCAGGAGGACCAGAGCGCCATAGCTACACTGTATCTATTCCTCCTGCTCGGCAGTACAATGATGGTGGACAAGTCTACATCGGCGATCAAGCACAAGTGGTTGGCGTTGCTGTTCGACCACTCGACCACCGACCGGTACGCATGGGGAGCTGGTATATTGGCTTTGCTATACAGGAACTTAGGCCAGGCTTCCAGACGAGATGCACAGGGCATTGCCAGTTCTAGCATACTGTTGAGGGTAAGTAATGTCATTTTATTCTTATCGTTTTTATTGTAATGTTATAAATTCGTTTTTATTCTTATCGTTTGATCCTGATTTACAGTCATGGATATGGGCGTATTTTCCCCATTTTCGTGGACATTATGTCATGGACCCTGCTGCCATTGGCGCTGATGCTGCTGCTTTAAGAGAGGGCCAGGAGGTTCCACAGGGCAAGAACCCTGGTCGTTTGGTATGTATGCGCCAGATTCTAGACAGCATCAGATATGAGGAGGTAATCTGTTTCTTTAAATTAATAGTTTATTTTATAATATATAATAACGTAAAATACTAATATCATATAAATTACATGTTACAGGTTCAGTGGTTTCCTTTCGCTCGGGTATCATTCGATCGGCCGGAGTACGCTCCTTCCATGTTCAGAGGTATCATCCAGGTATGTGACGTACAAGAGCCTTATTTGCCAGACCGCGTCCTGCGACAGTTCAGGCACGTGCAGGGGATCCCAGTCTTACCTCCGTAACCCATAGTAGTCACCCGTGCGTTCAACCTTCGTCATTATGACGTCACATTCCATGCTGATCTATTGGGGGCGTGGGATGAGGATCCGAGGCCTCTGATCCGGATAGACGATCCACCAGCCACGCAGTATTGGGATGTGACGGATGACTACCTCGATTGGCTGGACGAGTATTCTCACGTGTTTGTGGATCCCAGATCCACTAGACAGGATCGTCCCGCCGGCCCTGTCCATCCCACACCTACTGTGGACACTCTTGCGGTATGTTTAATTTGCTTAATTCAATAAATGTTTATTGTTATTATTAAATATTATATATACATTCTAATGGGTAATGTCATTACGAATGCAGCGGAACCAGTTGGTTGCAGGTGAGCTCCGTGCATATTTAGCCAGGCCGATAGATATGAGCGTTATTACCGTCGAGGAGGTTCGGACATTCATGGGGCGTCTATTGCATATGTTGACTCATGACACTCCTCCGATGGCCGCCCCTCCACCTCGTGCGTCTCAGTCACAGCTTTTTACGGATTCTACACACGAGGTTGGGGAGGGTAGTGGTAGTCAGCCGGGTGGCGATTAGGGTTCTTATGTATGGTCGCAAACTGTTATGTAGCACTTCTAAATTATGTACATTTTATATTATTTGATACTTTTCCTGGATGACTTATCGTAATTTATGTCGGTTTTCCACAAATCAAGATTTTCGGGTTACAGTTGTATATTATTTCGTATAAATTCTACTAAAAGGGCTTAATGTAACCATATTAAGAGTGCTGACATTGGGCCCAAAATTAGGCCCAACATCTGTGCGTCTAGAGTAAGCGCACTTGTGCGCCTATATTAAGCGCACCTATGCGCCTAGAGTAAGCGCACATATTGGGCCTAATTTTGGGCCCAATGCCTGTGTAACGGTCGACTACAACGGGAATAAATCCGATTGTTTATGCGCTTAATGTAAGTGCACAAACGGTCAGATTTATTCAATCTTATGAAAGGTGGCTATAAATAGCCCATTTCATTCTCTTTCTCATCCACACACAAATTGTAAATCCATTTCCGATCCGAAATATCAAGTTTATGGCTTCCACGTCGAGAAATGTTATAGAACTCAGCGGCGACTCCTCCTCTGATGATGATGGAAATGTTGGAGGTTCGGCATTAGACAGAGCTCAAGCCATGCCGCGTGATCCTGAAAGGAGCTTCATTATTGTAATAAATCAAACCATGCTCCACCCTGAATTTCGTGTGGTAAGAACCGCATCCTTCATTACGTAAATCTGACCGTTCATAAGACTTCATAATATAAATTTTAAATGCACTTACTTATGTGCAGAGTATCCCAAGGGAGCATGCTCTGAGATTCTTGAGAAGAGCAACGGAAGTGACTTTGGATTGTGGAAATGCAAATTTAGGGGCGTCGATTGCAACGAGTGGGAATCGATTCCGATTTCATAACGGCTTGCGGGGTTTTGTATTCTGGCATAAAGTGAAAATCAATGATGTATTAGTGTTTGAACTAATAGGTCAGCGTCCCCAAATCATATATCTTGTAACCATATTCAGAGCTTAGGGATGATATGTATTAGTGTTTGAATACTATAAGGTATTGTATTTCGGATGACATGTACTGTACTACTACGTATTAGAAATATAAATTGTGTTTGAACTAATAGGGTTTGAACTAATAGAGCTTAGGGATGATATGTATTAGTGTTTGAACTAATAGGGTTTTGTATTTCGGATTACATGTACTGTACTACTTCATTCTATAGCGTAACTGTAGAGTTCGATATAAAACTTCATAAGACTTTGTCATATCACATTATAACTTCAAATGACTCCGTCATTTTACATTAGTATATGATAAGAGTGATGACTTCCTAAGAAACAGTGTCAATTCATTGGTGAATACTATACATTCGAATTCATATCGTACTTCATTCTATAGCGTAACTGTAGAGTTCGATATAAAACTTCATAAGACTTTGTCATATCACATTATAACTTCAAATGACTCCGTCATTTTACATTAGTATATGATAAGAGTGATGACTTCCTAAGAAACAGTGGGCCTCTATCGTAATTCATATTATATGTTGTGCGCTTACATTAAGCGCACAATTGTTGTACGCTTAATGTAAGCGCACCGAACATGGGCCCAAATACAGCACGTGGGCCTGTATTTGGGCCCATACCTAACGAAATCTGACCGTTGTGTGCGCTTATTGTAAGCGCACCAACGGCCATTTCTCAAACTCCACAATTTCCCGCCTATAAATACCGAAGCCAATTTTCATTCTCTTCAACTTACTTCTCCGGTGTCTTCGACTTTTCCGATCTCAAGTCGCGCTTGAAGATACATCTTTGGGTAAGCTTATTCTTCCAGTTTCTTTCGATCCTAATTTCTTCAAACGGATAAGATGCGTAGGTATAACCTCAATCTATATAATGATGTACATCGTATAATGCCTTGATATCGTATCTTTTGTGTAATGTTGTTTACGTATTATCAACTTTTGTAGGGAGCAAGCAATTTTATCAAAGCAGAGATATGATATGCCGCGAACTTTTACCGGAGACTATCCTAATTTCTTCAAACGCAACTAGGCGATGTCATTTATTTTGTCTTAGGGTTTCTAAGTTTGTGAAGAACTTGTAATCGTTGGATTTATAATGTAATATATTATGGTTATGATAGTTTGTGACTCCATAAGTTTGATGTCTTTTTCATTACGTAAGCCTTATTATGAAACCCACCAAAGCAACAATCATGAGGAATTAACCAAAAGAGACTCGCTCACATATAAAGTTATATTACATTACAAACTGCCTTAGAGTTTTACATGAAGTATATGATAAGAGTGAATCAACTAAGCCAAATAATCTGGATTCAGACCGGCTGTCTTGCGGCATTCCCTAAACTCTTGCAATTTCGAATCATACACTTGTTCCCACCACATGATTCTTGGATCGCAGTGTCTTCGCCACACATACGTAATGGGTGGTAATGGAGAGTCGGAACTGAGCATCACCTATACGAATACAAACAAAAAATACGAAATTAGTATATACTATTTTGCAAATGAAACATCAAAGTACGCGTATATAAACAAAACATTACCGGTATCCAGTGGTTGTGATCCCCTACGTGTGCTATCCCTGTCATTTGTAAGGGAGGTGTGCAACATGGTCCAAGCGGCCTAATTGGTAAGCACAATAAAGGGTACTGAGATATGACGATCACAACAACATTATACGCCGTGACAAACACTAAACCCATGAATGGCATGTCAAGCCAATACTCTGGGCCGCAAGGGCTCTTCACATAGTTAATTTGAACCATTAGATCGTCCCATGTCCCTGGTCGTGTAGCCTCTAGTATCGGCTCCCACATTTGTCGGTTGGCACGCAACTCATTTGCCATGGCGCTACGAATCAAGGGATATTGACCCTGACTCATCCCCATAAGCACAGCCAAAGACCGATAACCACAATGTTCGTCTGGATGTACATCCATAGCACCATTAATGTACCCAAACTAGAAGTAATCTATATTCCGAACCCCAAAGTCCACCCCATGATGAATCATGGGTTCTTCAGGCCACTCCTTCGACGGACGGACTCCAACATGGTCGGTCTCGACGTACACCTCCTCCTTTTGTGATTCCTCTGGTTCCGGCTGGGTCGGCATGTCCTCAGCGTCGAGCACCACGACACTTGCTTGCTTTCTGGGACGACCTGGCCCTTTCACCTTCTCCTTTGCCTTTTCCTTTGCCTTTGCCTTCTCGGACTTCAGTAGGTCTTCTCTTACGTGCTCATGCAGACTCTTTTCCCTAGTCGGCGACCCCTTTGCCTTGTTCTTCACACCACTTGGCCTTCCCTTTGTATAGATGCCCGTTGGCTCCATAAACGTACTCTGTTCCGGATGCTCCAAGGCCATGTACAAATCACTCACTTGCCATGCCGTGGCTTGGCTCAAAGTTCGGCTTTCCAATCTCGACCACATCTCACGCAGTCTCAACTCTGGAACGGACATCGGAACACTGTCGTCAGCAAGTGCAAATGTTGTCGGATCCTCTTCCCAATGCAAGTCCTTCCAAAAATCGTGAATGTCGTCTAGAGTGAGAGTTGTCCTCGTAATGATGGCGTTTGCAATATCGTGTACGCACGGCAATCCAAGGCAGTCTCTCACCCAAGGATCATCACATACTTCTGAATAGTCCTCCTTGACTAACTTATCATACATAGCCAACAACAAATCAAAACACTTATCTGACACTCTATAGAAGAGTCTTGAAAAGACCATTTGGGCAAGCGCCGGAAACCCTGGATCGTTGAACTCCATTGGTCTTGTAGACAGTGACTTGTTCATGGTCGCCTTAATCGTGTCGATTTGAAGAATGATTGCATGGTGGATCCTCACGATCACTCTGTTAAAGTCGCCTCTGCTAGACCCCACAATACCTTTCAAGACACGATGCATCCCCTCAACCCTATCAAAACAAAAAACATTTATTGCCTTAGCACGACATTGGAACTCATAAGTACAAACAATTAACTATACATTGTTCAAAAGATACCTGTTTGAAGTCCTCGTGAAGAAGTGAAGGGTGGAATCTGTCCAAGCTCTTACTATGTTTTCCTTGTAAGGAGTGAGCCATTCCCTCTCGACGTATCCAACAAGGCCGCTCTTCCACGACGTCCTCAATGCTCTGAGCCTCTCCTCGTAGCTTTCCTCGGTGGTCGAGCAAAAAAGACTTCAGCACTGGTTTGTAAACGTATCGACTCTGGTACTGTTTTTTTATAACCTTGTCGGCATGTGCCTTGATGTTGTTTCTAATATGGACCCAACACAAGAGATGTCTTACCGGAACGTCTTTGAAAACTATCTTAACAACTTTTATGAGAGCCTTTTCACAATCGCTCATTATAGCCTTTGGCATTACCCCCAACTCGTCAAACAAGTTCCGAAGGACCCTCAATATCCAATGGTAATGGAAAACTTTTTCTGCTCGGGTGAATGCGTACGCAATGTTGAACGTCTTGTGAGTGCACGTAAAACCAACAATCTCCACCAACGGCATTTCATATCTATTCATAGACATAAGAAATTAAAATAGCAATATTTAGTGAATATAACTAATCAAATTGTAGCACATACCAAAATATCTAACTACTATTAAAATGTATTACATACTTATTTGTCTTGTATGTGGCATCAATGATCACAACGTGCGGGAACTTCTTCAGCAATCGTATCGACTCCGGGTGAGCAAAAAACAAAATCTCTACCTCGTCCCCTTTCTTCACATTCCTAAGAGGATAGAAAAGATACCCGTTGTCTTTCAAAAATTAAAGGGACCACTGAGTAACCGTCAATTCACCACGATCCTCGAAATGGAGCTTCTACAAAAAGTTGGCAACCTGCTTCATTGATGTTACATTCCCCGGAAAGTCTTTTCTAAAATGCGAAACAATATATTTCGGAGTCTTCCGAGAATCGACAAATTTCCTAGCTATGGCCTTCTCTTCTTCGGTCATTCGACCCATGAATGCATTCCCGTGAAAGCTAGTCTGAAGCTTGTGGTTGTGGGTGCCATGTATAACATCCAATACCCAGCTTGATGTAAGAAACCCGTGCTCGCTTTTCAAACGACACCCATACAACTCGAACTTACAATCGCACTTCTTCGATCTGCGTTTTCGAATCCTTGAAACCGACAACTCCGGATTTTCTACATTAACTTTCGGCCTCCCAGATCTAGGCTCACCATATCTATCGCATGTCAAAATAACTAAATACGCAGTTGAGGCACGTTTCACCAAAACTATCATTAACTCTTTTGCTCTAGCTCTCGCCCATTGAATCATTTCATCCATACTCTCCCAAATTAGGCCACTTTGAAAATGTCTCGTATAATCTTCACCCTATATTTATTTTTAATTTATGATTTATTATACTGTCTATAATTAGAACAAACTAATAATACAACAAATTTGCAAAGACACTAATTCATAGCAAATTTACATACTTTAAAATAGAACCTATAGGTTATGAATTAAACACTAACCTTGAACAAATCACAATCATCTCCTTCGTCTTCGGAGTCTGAGTCGCTCCATTCTTCGTCCACTTCTTCGTCTTCTCCAGCTTGTATCCAATCTCGCACCTCATCATCAATTTGCAAATCCATTTCAATGTTGTGATGATGTGGAAGAATATGGTGTGGATGGAAGATGATGGTGTGGATAATGTGGCAATTTATAGAGTAAAAATCTGGCCGTTGCAATCAGGCCGTTGGTGCGCTTAGTGTAAGCGTACCAACGGTCGGATCGTATTACCTTGTGCGCTTAGTTTAAGCGCACAAGATAGTACAAGGTTTGGCCTTGTGTGCTTATAAAAAGCGCACAAGGTATCCCCTTATCCCTTCATATATTTTTTTATACCATTATGCCCTTGTGCGCTTAATGTAAGCGCACCAAATCCGTACGCTTACATTAAACGCACAATTTGGTTTGCATTTAGACAGAAATTGGTTTGCATATAGACTATGCCTATAAGTATCATTGTTATATTAATTAAATCATATCAAAACAACATGCTTTCTCTGGAGGAGGGTTATAATAATGTATCTATCTTTTTGGTTTTGAAATTGAATATAGTTTTTTTTAATGTGTGTTCATGGACACACAATAAAATCTCATATTTAATAATAATTTATTTTAGTTATTAATTTAACTTGTTTTTTCTAAAGATTCATTCATTTTATTTTATTTTAAAAAAAAATAGACTCTTAACATGTGTCAATTGACACAAATGATCAAATAATTAATCTTTCGAGGTAGTTGGAAGCTGGGGAGTATCGATTACAAGAGTACATGTACTGAACGGCATGTAAATTAATTACAAAATATCTGTAGGTCATTTGTTAATTTAATAATCTAAGTAGTTAAGGAAGGAGTATAATATCTGGCTATAGCTTTTTTCAATGGGTGGTTAGTTTATTAGGTGGGGTATCTTTGTGATTTTGCATAATGCAAACGAATGGTATAGCGCGTGGGACCCACGTGGGGGCATTAGATCGTGGGCGTGGGAATGGTGAGGAAGAGAAAAATCATGGCGCGGGTTGGGATTTTGTTAATAATCTGAGGCTGGATCTGCGGGGATGTAGACGTGGCCTTCACGTGCAGTTGTCTCTAGACTCCTTCACGGACCCAATTTAAGTCATTGGGCCTGAAACGAAGCCCAATTTCTAACTCATGTTTATTCCAAGAAAGCCCATCTTTGCTTTGTCCCTTTTGTTTTTGACATAATTGTAGTAAGAGTCTGATGCAAGTGAGATCGGAGGCTTATATACGAACGTGCGAATGATGAATATAGAATACAATTGTTATGAATACGTACAAAAATCATCTTTTAATAAATTGATACATACACAATACAAAATTTATGAGTAAGGGTTTTTTAAAACTGATGCACACACAATATAAAATATATGCATACATAATGTATTTTTTTTATATAATATGGCCATGCCGTTTTTCCCCTTCGTGTTCGTAAACTTTGTACTGTGTATATGTTTTCACATTCACATATATAAGCGCCCATTGTCATATGATTTATCTTTTTATCGTCAAAGACCTATTTAAATCCCCAACTCGATCTCATTATAGTCATCAATTATAATGCCCTATAAATATAATAACGATACAAAAAAAGTCATAATGTTTTAGAATAGCTATAGGCTATAGCCAAATACTTCTAAAGCTTGAATTTTCATTCTATTTTGTCTTCCAGGGAAAGAAAAAAAAAAAGCACATGCGTATGGTTCAAATAAAAGTGGTTTATAAACTTTAGTTTTATTTTACCTTAGTAGTTAAAAATCCCATCTGATAAAAAAATTGAAGTAAAAATGGGTCAATTAATCTTGAAAAAAAGGTTATTGACACCTTATGAAAAAATGTCAAATACTGATTACACCAGAAAAATGTTGCTTAAAGAAAAATGTTGTCTCATCTTTACACCGGACCCTAGCTACCTAACAATCAATTCGAGGAAAAGACGAGTACTTTCGGCCTTATTTTATGGAATAAACTATCTGATTATGTCAACGTAGTAACCTCTTAATTAGAACTCAAATTAATGATGATTAAAAGAAAAAAGACACACTTTACATTTTTAATCGAACGGACACAATCGTTGTATTGTACTCCTATTTAATTATTATGCTAGCTAACTAGTAATCGATCTAGAGAGCAAACGTAAAATGTAGACCTAGCTAGTAATATTTGTCCTACTTGTAGGGTGACCATGTGTTTGCAACGTATAGATGCAAAGATTAGGAAATGTTTGAAGGATTGAATACATGGATGATGGTAATTGGAGAGGCATTTAACCAAACATGCATGTATGATGTAACGTACGTTCATGTTAATTCATAGACAATATCAATTGGGATCACCAATAAACCCTTTACAATTTCTTTGGATTTTAGATTCAATTTGCATTGAATTATTTTATTTTTTTTAATATAAACATAAAACTATGAGAAAATTACAAACAAAAAATATTGACGATCGAGTGAGTTTTGTGTTGGAATTTGCGTAAAAGAGATCATAAGTTTAATCTCTATCAACTATCCTTTTTTTTCACATGTTTTCTTTTTAATTTATTAAAGGAAATTAAAAATCTGATATTATTAAAATATTTTTTTTAAATAAAAAAAATGATATAAATTGGTCAAATTTCAAGTGGTGAGTCTTCAAATGTTTCTCATTAGTTTCAAAATAGTAATAAGAATGTCAATGACTCAAGCAGAAAAAAGAAAAGAAAATCAAATTAACCCTTCCTTCCTTATTTTTATATTTTTTTTCTTTTTTAGTATAAGAAATTGAAAATATTATATTATTTATTTATTTAGTTGAAATACAAAAATATATATGGTATAAATTGGTCAAACATATGTTCATATGGTGGATCTTCAAACGTTTCTCGTGAGATTAAAATAAAATGTCAGTGATTCAAGCAAAAAAGAAAAAAAACTAAAAAACGCCCCCCTTAATTCAACACATATATTCTTGCATCAACCACTAATTGAGATAGTTAGCGTATAATTTGAAAAGGAAACAATTAAGATGAATCAGATGATTATGTCTCCATATAATAAATCGATAATAGATCATTCTAGAGCATCTTAAGTGTGAGAACTCTCAAACAAGAATCAAGATCAGGAAAAACTCCATTAGCAGATCAAGTGTTTACAGAGAGTGGAAGAGAGCGAGCTCAGAAGCTCTAACTGAAAGAGAATTTTGTTAGAACAGACTTACTATCATGAATGCCTAAAACCCTTATTTATACTAAGTATACATGCTTAGTATAGTCTCCATATTAAGGGATGAACTAGAGCATTGGTTTTTTATGTGAACTAAAATAAACACTATCGTTTGGAATATATATCTAGCTCATGGGTAGATTGTGGGCAAGAAAGCTTGAAAGAAGAAGCTAGAAGAGAGAGATGCGGATGAAGATATATACTGTAGTAACAAACCTGGATTATGTCTTCGATCAGCTAACATTATCCCTGATCGTATGTGTGAGGACGTGTCACGCGCGGTACGTGTTAGTTCCTATTTATGTTGAGATTTCACGGAATCTTAAACTACCTTAACCACTTTAATTAGTCTGATAGTAGTAATATCGTACCTCAATTAATATATGTTTTTAAATTATCATTATCCTTTCCCATCCCATGTCTTGGTCATTATCATCGCTAACAAATATTATATTTTCTCTCTCCCACGTTTGAATTCATGACATTTGGATACCAAGTGCAAAAATATCAGTTAAAAAAATCCTCAAACAAAAGTTAGGCCAACTATATCCGACATGCCTATCATAGTTATCGTTATGCGTGCTGACATGAGAAACAGATGTCAATTTTAAAAGCATACACAAATCCATGGAACCTTTTTATATTGCTAGCTCTACGTACACCTTTAAATAAATAAGCATACAAATTTGTCATCGTGAAAAAAAAGAACAATTCTCACATAAAATATGGAAGCTGTTTCACACTATAAAATTCTACACCAAGATGTTGTGTACGTCGTATATCAGCGTAGAAGGCAAATCTCAATCAAATATGTATGAATTTAAAATATATATATATAAACCCTCTACATACTGGCGTAGAATTATTATTATTATTATTATTTTAAAAAAAGCGCTATGCAAGACACTAGAATCTTGCGTACGCTTATTAGGTTATAATGTCGTGCGAGGCCCTTCTTCTTCTTCCTTCCGGCGGCGGCGGCGATCGATTTCAATTTTTCGGCGGCTCGATTTTCCTCTCTCTTCCTCCTCTGTTCTTCCTCCCTCTGATTTTCCTCTCAATCATTCTCTTTCCATCCAAAAAATGAGCTCCCCGAGCTGTGGTGGTGGAGCGGCGACGGATGGTGGTGGCGCGACGGTGGAGCAGGTTTCGGCGGCCACGGTTGTTGGTGGCAACGAATTCCATGGCGGCGTCGAGGCTGGTGGTGGTGGCGGTGGTTCTCCTGGTGGCGGCGTCGAGGCTGGTGGTGGTGGCGGCGGTGCTCCTGGTGGCGGAGTCGAGGCTGTTGGTGGTGGCGGCGGTGAGGCTGTTGGTGGTGGCACGACGGTGGGGCAGGAGGTGGCGGCCGTGGCTGGTGGTGGCGGAGCTGTGGTTGGTGGTGCCGGGGTTCGAGGGCGTCAGACCGGTGGCGTTCGTACCCATGGTCGTGGAGCGTCCACTTCGGCTCCAGACGAGACGCCTGTCGGGACAGGACGAGGAGGAGGTTTGCGACAAGTAAATTAAATTTGTATAATTATTTGGGTTGAAATTATAATTTATATTTGAACTTTCATTAGACGTTAATTTGAATTGAATATACCTGAAATATTTAGATAATTATTTGGGTTTGAAATTATAAGTGCATATCTATAGATAATTATTTGGGTTGAATTTGGATTGAATATGCCTGAAATGTTTAGATAATTATTTGGGTTGAAATTATAAGTGCATATCTATAGATAATTATTTGGATTGAATATGCCTAAAATGTTTAGATTACAATGAATGAAATAGAATAATATCTATAGATATGCACTTATAAATTTCGATTAGATCTATTTCAAATATTATTGAATTTTTTAGATATAAATTTAGTTCTATCAACTCATTCAATGATAGTATGTATTTTTCGATATTTTATTTTAATATTTATTTTAATATTTAATAAATACAAATGTTTAGATTTAATTCAATACATAAGTAAATATGTATTTAATTAATTCCTTGAAAATATTCTAAATAATATAAATGTTTTGTAACAATTGAAAATATTCTAATTAATTCAATATTAATGAAAATGAAATGAAAGTAATTTGTATTCAATATAAAACATATATAATGAAAATGAAAAGAAAGTAAAACAAAAGAGAAAATGTTGTAATTTTTAAAAAAGTAGAAATGAAATAATGAAATAAATAGTTAATAATTTGTAATTCAATATAAAACAAATATTTCTAGTAATTTTTTGAATATATTTTTTCCAAAATTTGTAAAAAGGCGGTACAACAGTCGTTGCATTCCGTTCGACAGCCGTACAAAGGCTCTCGTCGATTAGGACAGCGACGGGTCACAGGGTCGGCCCGACGCGGCGACGGAGGTACGGCGGATTTGGGTCCGCGACTGGAGGATCGGGTGGACGGTTACATCTTATCCTTCCTATTGGGCCTACTTGGGCCCAATTTCTAGTTTTTCATCTTTTTACCCATTTCTTCAATAATCATTCATACCAGCAACATGAAAATACTTGGATACACATACATACATAATATATATATTATTTACAACGTCAATCACTACACTGGAGGATCGGGTGGATGATTACATCTTATGCGATAATCCCGAAACATTTGAAACCTCGAGTGAAACTGAACATCCCAGCCATCTACACTTCGGTCTTTGAAACAACGCCAAGCATACGGAGGAGGGGGTATTGGACAATCATCCTTGAGCCACACCTACATACAAACACAAACTTGAACTCTTTGCGCATATACTCGTATAGTTTAGTACAGTAAATTATTTAGAAATAGTAACCTTTACCGGTATGAAGTAGTTCCGTGCTCTTACGTGGGCCATCTTCAATATCTTCGTTGGAGGGCCTAAGCTTGTATTAGACGCCTTCATTGGTAGGAACAAGCAAGGACCATCCCAGGCTAAGAAACATAGCGCAACTTGATACGCCGTGACAAACACCAAACCGATTAGAGGCATGTCGAGCCAATATTGCGAGGAGCAAGGACTTATGACATAGTTCACCCGGAATATAAGATCTTTGTAACTCATTCTCGGTGCTAGTCTGGGCAGTATTTCCATGTACACATCTCTGTTGTCCAACAACTCTGCCGCTAGATGCATTCGAACCATAGGGTAATAATGCTCTTCGTACCCCAACAGTACATCTAATGCCCGTCCGGAATTACATCTCTCGCCTTCTTAATGTATGGGAACCAAAAATAATCAACATTCTTAACCCCAAAGTTCACCCCCATATAAGTAATGGGTTGGTCAGGGAACTGTGATCCAGACGCTTCACTTTTATCCTTTCTAGGACGGCCACGACCCCTACCTTGGCTACCTTGGGTCCCATTCTCATTCTCCTTCTCCTTTTTTATCTCTTTCTCATTGTCATACTCCTCTAACTCGGCCCTTCTATGCTCAAACAAGCTCGGCTCCCTCTTGGTGGAATACTTTGTGGAACCCTTCGGCCTTCATTTGGAAACGATACCCATCGACTCCAACAACGAAGATTCATGCGGATGCTCCAAGTCATGGAACAGGTCGGTGACTTGCACTAACGTGGTTTTTTCAAGGATCCCATCTTTCTTCTTCTTGTACAATTCCTCAAGTCTCAGCTGTGGAATAGACATTGTTGCATGCTCCTCAATGGTGTCATCACGATAAATCTTATCCCATTCCAGCTGCCTCTAGAAGTGGTGGATCTCACTCGGCATGATCTGCCTCTTATCAACAATAGCCTCCCCAATCTCATGGATGCACGGCAGGCCTTGGCATTCTTTCATCCAATAATCGTCGCACTCCTTGTTGAAATCATCTATCTCTAACTGCTTATACATATCGAACAACTTCCTTAAGCCCATTTCCGACACTTTGTAGAACAGCTTCGTAAACACCCTTCTCATTTCTAGCGGCACCTGGTTGAAACAATTTATTTTTTTGACCCGTGACATCTCCATGCTCGCCCTCACTTGCCCGATTTGACCTTCGATTGCATGGTGGATCCTCAATGCCATCCTGTTAAAACCGCCAACACTAGAATTCACAATATCCTTCAACACCCTATGCATACCCTCAACCCTATCAAAACAAAAAAATGCATAGTGCTAGTAAGAAAGTATGACACTGAGCCCTAGGCCCAATAAACATCCCAAAAAATGAAAAGTGATACATACCTGTTTGAAGTCCTCGTGAAGAAGTGAAGATGATGATCTGTCCACGCTCTGACTATGTTTTCCTTGTAAGGATTCAACCACTGTTTCTCAAGGTATCCAACAAGGCCGCTCTTCCACGATTTCCTAAGTTTTTGGAGCCTCTCTTCGTAGCTTTCCTCTGTGGTTGAACACCAAAGTCCTCATCATTGGCCGCAAAAGTTGCTGACTCTTTTCGAATCCTTCAAGATTGGATTAACATATGCCTCGATGTTGTGTTTGATATACACCCAACACAAAAGGTGTTTAACCCGATCTTTGAAAACTATCTGAATTGCATTGATGAGGGCCTTCTCTCGATCAGTCATTATAGCCGTCGGCATTACTCCCGCCTCTTGAAACAAATACAGAAGCTTTCGCACTATGAATCTGTAATGAAAACCATCTTCCTCTCGCGTAAATGCATAGGCGATGTTGAACGTCTTGTTAGTGCATGTAAAACCGACAATCTCCACAAGAGGCATGTTATACCTAAGGATGAATGTAAGAAAACAAAAGAGTATAAGCAATTTTAGATCATGTATATTACGACTATATTAAATTGTAATAAACATAAGGCCATTATATACCTATTTGTCTTGTATGTGGCGTCGATAACTATCACGTATGGGAACAACTTCAACAGGTGCAGCGAGTCAGGGTGAGCGAAAAATAGGATATCGATCTCAAACGTAGACCGCTTCCTCAGAGAATGCACTTCGTACCTGTTTTCTTTGAAGAAATTTAGGGTCCATTGGGTGACCGTTATTTCGTCACGATCCTCGTAGTGCATCTTTTGTAAATAGTTGGAAACTTGTTTCCTTGATGTTACATTTTCGGGGTTACACCTTCTCAACTCCGCAACAATAACACTCGGCGGATTGAACCTCTCGCCGAACCTCCTGACAATGCACTGCTCATCAGGGGTCATTCGACCCATGTATGGATGCCCAAGGAAGGTAGTCGGAAGCTTATGGTTGTGTTGTCCGCTCAACACATTCAAGATCCATTTCTGAGTCTCTACTCTCGACTTCTTTTTCATTCGAAGACCGTACAACTCAAATGTGCACCCAAACTTATTTGATCTGCTTTCACGAATTACCACATCAGCCTCATTCGGATCATCTTCACTAACTTTCTTCCTCCCCGATCTATATTCACCAAAGTGCTCGCACGTCAAACTGACATGTCTTTCATTACTTCGGCGAATAACTAGAACCAAAATCAAATCTTTGCCCCTCTTCTGAGCCCAATCAACCAACTCTTGTCGGCTATCCCACTTTTGATTCGTACGAAATTCAGATCCATAATCTTTACCCTATTAATGTAAATACTAATGTTATTCATTTGCATTAATTAAAGAACTATTATTTCTAACTACACATGCAATATCAAAATACCGCATACAATATTACAAAACTAAACCGCGAGTCAAACTATATTTATCCTCACTTTTCTTAAAATATAGATTAGAAAATAATTATTAATGTAAATACTAATGTTATTTATTTGTATTTAATGACATAACGATCTCTCAATCTTCAAACTTAAAGAACTACAATTTCTAACTACACACATAATATCAAAATTGAAAGCGGAAAGAAGGAAGAAGATGAAGAAGATATGAAAACCTTACTTAATCTATTACTGATGGAAGAAGAGAGTATAAATACAGAGAACTGTTGTAGAAGACAGCAGAGAGAAGTAAATGCACATACAATCCCTAGACTAATAATAAAAGAGAAGCATGCACCTAGGGACAATAAGTACGGCTAACATAATTTACAACTTAACAATAAATGATAAGAACACAATAACCAACACTCCCCCTCAAGCTGGGAGATAGATATCCTTCATTCCCAGCTTGACATTTAGTTGTTGAAATCTTGAGAGATAGAGGCCTTTGGTCAGGACATCAGCAACTTGGTCTTCAGAAGGAATATAGGATATAGAGATTAATCCACTTTCAAGTTTCTCTTTGATGAAGTGACGATCAATCTCCACATGCTTAGTTTTGTGATGTTGGACAGGATTGTGAGCAATGCTGATTGCAGACTTGTTGTCACACCTTAAAGTCATTGGTCCTTCCCATTTCACCCTTAAGTCATTTAGGATGATCTGAACCCATAACATTTCACATATCCCTTGAGCAAGAGCTCTAAATTCAGATTCAGCAGAGGATCTAGCAACCACATTCTGTTTCTTGCTTCTCCATGTGACAAGATTTCCACCAATTAGGACACAATAACCAGAGGTGGATCTCCTATCAGAAACAAACCCAGCATAATCAGCATCAGTAAATGCCTCAACAGTCAGTTTGTTCCCTCGCTTGAATAGAATTCCTTTCCCAGGGTTGCCTTTCAGATAGTGAAGAACCCTGTAGGCTGCTAACAAGTGGGATTCCCGAGGATCATGCATGAACTGGCTTATGACACTCACAGCATAAGCAATGTCTAGTCTGGTATGAGATAAGTAGATCAACTTTCCACAAAGTCTCTGATACATCTGTTTGTCCACACCTTCTTCATTCTTTGCTTCTCCTAGCCTATGATTAGGGTCAATATGTGTTATGGCTGGTTTGCAAGCACTCTTCCCAGTTTCCTTTAGAAGATCAGTAACATACTTCTGTTGGGATAGGAAAATGCCATGTGAGGAATGAGCAACTTCAATGCCAAGAAAGTACTTTAGGGTACCTAGGGATTTAATCTCAAATTCAGCTTCCAGTTTTCTCTTTAAGCTCTCCTTTTCCACATCATTGTCACCAGTGACAATTATGTCATCAACATATACTAGGAGAATAGTGACTCCCCCTGAAGCTGAATGCTTGATGAACATGGTGTGATCACCTTGGCTTTGATGATAACCAGATGTCTTCATTACTGCAGTAAACCTGCCAAACCAGGCCCTTGGCGATTGTTTAAGGCCATAAAGGGCCTTCTTCAATCTACACACTTTAGTGACAACATCAGATTCAAATCTAGGAGGCACTCTCATATAGATTTCTTCTTCTAATGTGCCATGAAGAAAGACATTTTTCACATCATACTGGAGCAGATTCCAATTGTAATGAGCAGTTAAGGAAATCAGAATCCTTACAGTGTTCATCTTTGCAACAGGTGCAAAGGTATCCTGATAATCAATACCATAGGTCTGAGTGAATCCTTTGGCCACCAGTCTGGCTTTGTGTCTCTCTAAAATCCCATCAGCTCTGTATTTGAGGGCAAAAATCCATCTGCAATCCACCACATTCTTACCAGCAGGCTTATCCATAATCTCCCAAGTCTGAATTTTCTCTAAAGCCAACATCTCTTCCTTCATGGCTTCCCTCCATTCTCTATGCTTTAATGCTTCTGAAACCGAGCTGGGAATGGGATTTTGGTTGAGGTGCTTGATAAATCTCTGGTGAGAGGGTGAGAACCTATGTAAGGACACATGGTTGGCCAAAGGATAAAAAGGTCTCTTGGTGCATTCCCGAGGTTGTTTCCTTAGGGCAATGGGCTGTTCAAGCTCAGCAAGACTAGGATCAGAGAGAGTTTGAGAGTCAAGGCTGTTGGATTCAGAATCATTACCTGGAGTGATGGCAGCATCAAGACCCAAGTCAGGGGTGACAAATTGGACTGGATGCTGAGTGGCCTTGTTTCTCCTGGAATAAACTTGAGGATATCTAGTAGGAGGATGTTCAATTGAGAGGTCTGGAGAGGGTACAGGGGTTAACTCACTCATGGCTGGTGAGGAGCCCACATTCAGTTCAGGGAAGCTGAGAAACTCTGGGGTTGGAGCACTGTTGGAGATTAACTCCTGGGACTTGGGATAGAAAGGAGTGTTTTCAGCAAAGGTGACATCCATGGAGATGTAGGATTTTCTAGATGAGGGGTCATAACACTTGTACCCTTTCTGAGTTGGGGAATACCCAAGAAACAGACATTTGATGGCTTTTGGATCAAGTTTCCCCCTTAATGGCTGAGGAACATGAACAAAGACAGTGCAACCAAACAGTTTAGGCTCAAGGGTAAGGGCTTTCCAAGAGGGATAGAATTTTTTAAGGCATTCCAAGGGGCTTTTGTAGCTCAAGGTTTTTGTAGGAAGTCTATTGATATGATAGGTAGAGGTGAGGACAACATCTCCCCCAAAAGACTTAGGCACAGTGTTGGTAAAAAGCAAGGCACGAGTGACTTCCAGAATATGCCTATTCTTCCTTTCTGCAAGGCCATTTTGTTGAGGAGTATAAACACAAGAGGACTCATGAATGATACCTTTAGATTTAAGGAAAGATGACAAGGATTGATTGAAATCGTCCTTAGCATTGTCAGTTCTGATCCTTTGGATTTTGGTATCAAACTGAGTTAGGATCATGGAATGGAAGATGGGAAAAATTTGGCTAAAATCAGATTTGTTTTTGAGGAGATAAACCCACATGATTCTAGTACAATCATCAATTAGAGTCACAAACCACTTAGCACCTGAAATATTAGGTAAAGGAGATGGTCCCCATTTATCACTATGAATGAGTTGAAATGGGTACAAAGATCTCCTATTACTAATAGGAAAAGGAATCCGAGTATGTTTAGCTAACTCACACACCTCACATTGAAACTGAGAAGTAACTAAATTGTGACATAACTCAGGGTACAAAAGTTTTAAGGTTTGAAGAGAGGGATGGCCAAGCCGACGATGGTAGAGCCAGAGTTCTTCATTGGGGATAGCTGTGGAAGAAAAAGAGCATGGAGTGGGATTATCCTCATGTTTCTCCAGTTGATAGAGGCCATCCTTTTCTTTAGCAAGTCCAATCCTCTTCCCCGTACTCTGGTCCTGTATAACACAAACAGAAGGAGTGAAGATAGCATGACAATTTTGGTCTTGTAACACCCCCAAATTCTTAACCCAATTGGAAAGGGTATTACCGCCAGTGATCTCGGATTTCACCTCCGAAACCACCCAAGGCTAAACCGGATTATACAAATCATAAACAACTTTTATATAATCAACAACCATCTTTAAAACATATGTCGGGGGATTACAACCCAATCCCCGTAGGATAAAACATTGTCATCAAAGTAATTAAAGCATAGCGGAAGTCTTTTAAAGATAAAACAAGTCTTGATCACAGCGATCAACGCCAAGGATCTCAACCTGGATAAATTTGTCAAAAATACCTCCCGTCATAGTCGTTCTTAGCCTTCGTGGAGTGGCAACTTATCTGATGTGTCGAATCGAACGGATGACACCAGCCAACCATGCAGAGAACAATTACGGTTGGTTAGTCTAATGAAAGACTACGTAAGGGTACAAAGCAGAGTGGTTCTAAGTAGTCGTATTAGGTTAGACTCATCGTTTCTCGGATAATAACCGATAACGATAGACAACCACCATACTTCTACTGGAATATATCTAAAGACATGATCAAGAGAAGACTCCAACGGAAATGAGTCTTATAGGAATTAATCCAAGAGAAGACTCCAAAAGAGTGAGTCTTATCGGAAGCATGATAAATGTCTGGAACATTAAAAGTTCATATATATATATATATACATATACATTTAAAGACTGACTGAGATGCTTCGGTCCACGACCAACCTCACCGTATAATGCGAATCACCGCATGATACGAATCCAGATCGAAAAGAAAACGTATTACATTCAAGTCAGGGCGAGTTTCCTAGTTGCACTATCACCTAGCTGCACTACTCGCCGGAGGTAAATTAATTATGTGCACTCGGGCACTTATCTTATTTAGTTCCAAAATGATCATTCACGTTTCAAGCTTTTAGAATCTCATCCACGCTGGATATTGAGATATAAAGAGTTGGGACTAAATCCCAGAGAGTGGCACTAGTTGTGTGCACCTTCCCTGTACACGGACAGGGAATGGTCATGACCAAAGAGAAGTGTTGGGGCCTGGACATCCCATCCACTTGGTTATAAAGAAACGACTAGTACTCACAAGGAGATACCAAGTAGCGTTCCTGCGAATACTCGTTCTAACTAAACAGTTCAGAACTGTCCAAAATCATATCAAAGTCATTAAGGCCAGCATCATAGATATATTTCAATCTAGATATATATATATATAATAGCGTTGTTCTAGTAGATATACAACCTATTATAATATCCATTTTAATTTCCAAAACAGTTTCACAAAACCGTTCCCAGACAAGAACAATAATCATCCCAAATTAATTAACAATTAAGCAATTGATAATTAATGGAAATATGGAATGATGAGCAAGAACGAACCGCCACTTGCCTGGAATAGATTCGGCGATGAATCTAGATGAGACGACTATCGAAAATATCCTTTCCAAGGATATGGCTTAAGCTTCAGATAACTCCAACTGATTACGAGTCCATACGTGATTCAGCAGATCACGTTCTAACTGACAAATTAATTATCTATCAATTAATTTGACTGGACGAATTTAAGGAATTATATTTAATAAATTTTTATGATATTAAATCATAAAAATATTTATTAAATTTTCCTAAAGAAAAATACGAACGAAAGGGGATCGAAATTATACCGCTCAAATAATTTCGGGTTAAAACTGGACTGAAATGGATTTGGGCTTCTCGGCCCAACAAGGAATTAATTAAGGCAAAGGGCCCCACCTTGCTTCTTCTTCCCCGAATAAGGACAACAACACAGTGGAGCAACGCAACAGCATAACAACAACAGGACAGGAGTTGATCGGCGACGGAGCTCTCGCCGGGGTTGTCTTCGCCGGCGTCCACCTCGTCCTCGCCGTCGGGAGGGCAGTAGCTAGCAGCGGCGGAGCAGCACAGCTCGGCAGCCACGGAGCTTGTCCTCGCGGTCCGAACCAGGGGAGGGAGGCGGTAGTCATCAACCGGGGTCGTGCTCACCGGCGGACACGAATGGCCACGGCTCGGCGGAGCTCGGCGAAGCACGGCAGCACAGCAACAACAACAAGGCACAGAAGTTCTCGCCGGCGGGAAGGAGGAAGAGCTCGCCAGACCTTGGGTCGCCGGCGGGAAGGACAACCGAGAGGAAGGAGGTGAGAGAGGTATGCCTTCAAGCCTCCAAGATGACTCTATAAATAGCCGAAGGCTGATTGCTGTCCAACAATTTGCCACATATGCCCAACGAATTGACACAGGGGGAGTGTCGTGGCAAGAGGGGGAAATCGTGCCAGTAATATGAGAATTAGCTTTGGTATGAGTTTTTAAACTCCGAAATTATATGTTTGTTTTCAAATAAATATTTTAAGTTCTGAAAATACATCGAATGTATTTTATATCACTCATAAAATTATTTCGGATATCATTGATATTACGGAAAATCCAAACTCCACTGAAAGCGAAATAATTATTTTAAATGAAGGTTGAGAAAATTACTCAAATACTCTTACTAAAAATTGAGGGATATTACAGGTCTTTTGTGAGTTTACTAATAAAGATCAAGTCTGTTGATAATTCAGGAACATGAATTACATTTTTTTAAGATTTAATGTGGAAGAGAGAGGAATTGAGCCTTTTCCAGCAATTTTGGCTAGGGATCCATTTGCTGTCATTATGGTCCGATTCCTAGAGGGTTGATAATTATGGATCTGGCTAGAGGACTTGGTCATATGGTCAGAAGCACCCGAGTCAATGACCCATTTTGTGGAGGAAGGAACTCCAAAAACATTAAAGCAAGAAGGTGAAGTGTTACCTTTCAAAGCAAGAGAGCATTGGCTAGAAGAAGTGTTACAAGTAATCTTCTCTAGAGACATGAAGAATTTTTTGAATTTCTGGAGGTCAGCTGATGATAGTTCTCCACCATCATCTTCTCCTTGGACACCTTCAGTAGTCATGTTCACCCTGGGCCTAGGAGACAGGTTCCTGCTGCTGTTCCAGACCTTATCTGGAGGTTTCCCATGGAGTTTCCAACACTTCTCTTGAACATGGCCGGATTTCTTGCAATGACTGCACCACCTATCATCTTTCTTCCCATTTTTAGTCATTAGAGCACTGCTCTCAGTAACACTTGGCTTAGGTTCAAGCATTACAGCTCTCCTACTTTCTTCAGCTTTCACAATGAAGAATATTTCTTCATGAGTTGGAAGTTCTCCCCCTCAACCAAGGATCTGAACTCTGACTTGGTCATACTCAGAGTTCAGTCCAGCCAGGAACACATAAGCCTTGTGTTTGTCTTGGAACTTCTTCCATTTGGTGGCATCAGCATTGCACTCCATCTCCAACACTTGATACTGGTCAAGCTCTTGCCAGAAGCTTTGAAGAAGATTCCCATACTCAGTGATGGTCTTCTCCCCTTGCTTGATGGAGTATGCCTTGACAGTAAGCTCAAACGTCAGAGCTTCATCCTTTGCTTTGGAGTAGGATCTGCAGATGAAGTCCCACACATCCTTGACAACATGCAGGAGACACTTACAGACGGCTCCATGGACTCCCAAAGCCAGAACATAATCATGGAGTCTGTTTCTTCCCAAGAAGAAAACTCCTTGTTGTCAGGGACACTTTCTGTCAAGTGCTTCATCTTCCCTTTACCCTTGAGGTAGGTTTTAACTGCCTGAGATCAGATAAGATAGTTCTTCCCATTGAGTTTATAAGCAGACCGAAGGCTTTGAAACTCTTCTTTCTTCTTCGTGGAAGAATTCTCAGTATTGTCTATGGTTTTAGTCATGGTAGACAAAAAAGGTAGCAATGAAGGCTACAAAGGAATGAAGGAAAGAAGCAGCAATGAAGGTTGCTAAGACAAGAAAAAAAAAAGATTAGAGCAACCGTGGCTCTGATACCATGAAAGCGGAAAGAAGGAAGAAGATGAAGAAGATATGAAAACCTTACTTAATCTATTACTGATGGAAGAAGAGAGTATAAATACAGAGAACTGCTGTAGAAGACAGCAGAGAGAAGTAAATGCACATACAATCCCTAGACTAATAATAAAAGAGAAGCATGCACCTAGGGACAATAAGTACGGCTAATACAATTTACAACTTAACAATAAATGATAAGAACACAATAACCAACAAAAATACCGCATACAATATTACAAAACTAAATCGCGAGTCAAACTATATGTATCCTCACTTTTCTTAAAATATAGATTAGAAAAAAATTATTAATGTAAATACTAATGTTATTCATTTGCATTTAATGACATAACAATATCTCAATCTCCAAACTTAAAGAACTATTATTTCTAATTACACATGCAATATCAAAATACCTCACTTTTCTCAAAATACCACATACAATATTACAACACTAAACTACGAGTCAAACTATATATACTTTTACGCCTCTATATACATGAACCAATTCACAATATCGCATGCAATATTATTATAACTAATTCATACATATCTATATAATGCAAATATCAAGCCTTTTACGAATTATGAAATACTAACCGCGAAATTGTTGGGGTTGAATTCTTCATCACTACTCAAATATTCTTCATCGCTACTCCAATAATCGTTTTCGGTATTTTCCATTTTGGTAAGATTGTATTCGAATGTGTGCAAAAAATGGATGATTGAGTTTGAGTATATATAGAGGGGTAATTCGGCCGTTGGAATTATAGCCGTTGGGCTACGCAAGGATCGTGCGTACGCAATATATTTGCGTAGGAGCCCAAAATTCAAATCACCCCAACGGCTATATTTGGTTTTCTACGCCAGTATCTTGTGTACGCAAGATACTGGCATAGATGTTTTTTATATATATTTTTTAAAATTCCTACGTATTTCCCTGGAATTTGCCTTCTACGCCGGTATATGGCGTACACAAACATGTTGCGTAGAGTTTTGTAGTGCGAAATGACAAATAATGTAGTGCATATAGTGTTAAAGTCTGTGTACCGGTTAGAGTAGGGGCGTGTACGTCCGTGCATAAGCCCACCATACAAGTTAGGGGTGTTCAAAAACGGCCCGGACCGGAAAATCGGACCGAACCGAAAAAGACCGGACCGGTGAAATTACGGTCCGGTCTCCGGTCCATGTTTTCCCATTAATCTGGGTCCGGTCCAAACCCGGATTTTAACCGGTCCGGTGGACCGATTTTTTTTTTAAAATAATAAATAAATAAATTAGGAGTTTAAATGTTTTTTTTATAGATATTTTTCTTAATTTAATAAATTAGGAGTATGAATGTTTTTTATAATTTTTTTTAGATATTAAATAAGAATTTAAATTATTATTTTTTAAATAAGGACCAGTCCTAGACCGGACCGGAACTGGACCAGACCGAATAGGTCCGGTCCGGTCTCCGATCCGACCTTTTGAAAAAATCCGGTCCGGTCCGGATGAACACCCCTAATACAAGTCCATGGGGTTTCATCCTAAAATCAATTGTCAATAAGAGGAGTAGTTCATGGTATTATATAATGATTTTGATTTCTTTATATTTCCGATGTGAGATTCTTCCATCTTATCTTCTACGATTAGTTCTCATCACACATGGATATATTTATGTTCACATAAAAAATTCATAAAACCAATTTCTGTTACTGATTTACACGGTTTACACCATCTTTATATAAATAAGCAATCAATTTATGGGGCGAAAAAACTCTTTTATTGTGCTTCTAGATTTTTATTCAATTGTAACTCACAAGTCAAAACCCAATATTCTAACAAAAGAAAGAGTGAATTACCAAAAAATAAGAAACAAAAAAAGAGTCACAATCCATTAGAATTTGCTGACCTTTTATGTCAAAAATCCAAAACTATAGTAAGATTGTAGCCCCTCTCTACCAATCTTAATGGACCATCCATTTTAACGCCTCTTCCACTATCTTATTCAAACAAGTTTATATAGTTGACACCCGTGATCACGAATTTGAATTGACAGATTCCGTTTATAATGATTTAATACTTTTTATGGACATAAGAATTAAAACTGACAAATTATAGTGAAGCTTAATTATTGTAATTAAATAAGTGAATAAAGTGATGCATGTTTTAAAGAGAAAAAAGGCTTATTTATACAAACTTTTCATCTTCCTTGCAAGTATATATACACTAATTTCCTGACTTAGAATCATTGCATTCAATCTTTTCCAAACATGATTGATCTCAAAAATAGCACTTTCTATATGATGCAGACAACCATTTCTGATGTTGTAGATGTAACATTTTTTTTGTTTAATTAGTGATTTATTCATTTGATCAATACTTGAAGTTAGGTCTTTTTCAATATCAAATGTTTACTTTGAGCTCAGTAGTAACCCTGTCTATAACTTTGTAAATGGATATCTAACTAACATTATCCCATCATATCTTATTATCACCACTAACAAGATATTTATTCTCTCCCACCTCTCAATTTATGCCATTTGTTTCATCATAAATGGTAAAGTTCAAAAATATCACAGTTTAATTTATAAACTTTACAAAGAAAATCCACATCATGCATGTTGTGATGTTGACACATCAGATTCAACTAATTTATAAACTTTACAAAGAAAATCCCCTCTTTCATTTCGCTCCTATAGCTCATAACTTGTAGTAAAACCGTAGCCCCTCTCTACAAATCTTAATGGACCATCCACTAATTTTGTGCATATAAATTAATGCAAGGGCTCATCAAAATGTCACTTGCAATTTCAAGCCCTCTTTTCTTGACCATTTCCCTTGCATTTATAGACACCCACACCTCCACAAACCTTCCTACACAAACAATAAGATCACTAGCAAGATCAAAATGGGCAACACAAGCACCAAGCAGATGCGAGCGAAGAACGAGAGCGTTGTTCGAGTAACGAATCTAGACGGGAAGACGCTCGAGTTTCATGCTCCGGTGGTCGTCAAGGATCTCCTCACAAGCCACCCAAGCTGCTACGTGGGCGCCTTCAGAGAGGCCACGCAGCCTCTGCCACCAAACTACAGGCTGAAAGTTGGGAGGATGTACTACCTCTTGCCTTTGGTTGACAATGATTGCAATACTAGGAAGATTAAGGTTGTTATAACAAAGCAGCAGCTTCGGAGGCTTATGGCGGCTCAGATGGGTCTGGACGAGGTGCTCTTGGATGGTTCGAAGATTGGTTTGTTTGGGTCAAGGGCGCGTCGGGTGATGGACACGATTCCAGAGGGAGTCGAGGCGTGTTGAGTAGTTGTGGGTAACATAGATATGGAAATGAATAAGAAGTGTCACAAAAATGGAAAGTAGGTGACTATAATATGTAGTCATGGAAGTGTATGAGATGAGTTCTTATGTAATATATACTCTTTTGGATATAGTATGAATGTTGATGTTTGTGGTGTGTTTTGCTTGGTTGTTGAGTGGTAGGTTCATACTCATGTATGTTTCAACTCTCCAACAAGAAAATACATCAAAAAAACTTGATTCCACCAAGACTAGAATTGGACTTAGAAACTTAAGGCTCGTTTGGTTTGAATTTTAAAAACAGTAATAGAAAGGAAACAAATTTAATTCACTTTAATATCATTATTTATTGGTCAAAATGATGAATAATTTTCTTTTCCCGTTCTCTTGGTTCTATGATTGAGTTATTTATTTTAATACAAGAATATGTTAAAGTGAACTAAATTCGTTTTATTTTTCTTACCAATTTCTATAAGTTCAAACCAAAGAAACCGGCCCTTAGATTAAGGAAATTGATGCTTACATTGCAAACAACTATACACAATACAAACCATCATGAAACATCTTAATTCATGTCTTCAATATATATATATATATATGTTGTCTAGTGAATCTCAACATCCATGACGTTGCGCTCCTTCTTAGCCTTAGGCAGAGTGATGAACAAAACTCCATTGTTGAGCTCCGCCTTGATCTTATCAACCTCACAGTCATGAGGGAGCTGAAGCCTGGTGTTGAAGGAGCTATAGCTCTTCCTAATCCAAGCATCCTCTTTCCTTTCTCCTTGGCCTTTGATGACCAGAGTATGACCGTCTTCAACGGTCACCTTGACGTCATCCTTGGAGAGGCCGGGCATGTCGAACCTCATCTTGATCTCGTGCTCGTCCTCCATCACGTCCCATGGGGCCCGCGCCTCCCCGACCCTACCTGGGATCGTCATTGCGTCCTCGAAAAGCTTGTCCATGGCGTCAATCATCTGCCTCATTGATCGCATTGGCGAGAACGAGTCAATCAAACCTGTTTTGAAACAAACTTTTGAATTTTTATATATTGACCCTTCCTAAACAAAAGCTAAAATATTAACATACCGAAAGGGGAGGCGTCAAGACCCAACCTCCTGGGGCGGCGCTCCAAGGCGGTGCCGCCACCACCACCGTTTCCCTGGTGGTTCGTTGTCGTCGTCACCGGAACAGAGGTGTTGTCTCCACCGCCGCCTTGCTGTGCTCTGAGTGTCAAGTGCCTCGGCACTGTTCTCGCCGGCCGGAAGACAACCGAGCACGGCAGCGGCAGCAGAGGAGATGACCCAGTGCCGCGTTTTGCCGATGAAGGAGGCAAAACCGAGCATCCCGTAACGGCGTTGCAAGTAGCCATTGCTGATGTATAATTGAGCTGGATTTAGTTTACCTCTTATCTAAATTGCTTTTTTTTCTTGGTTGGTTTTGAAGGTTGATGAGTCGTGTTTTTATAGGGAGATCATACAGGGGAGATGGTGAAAGTGGTGGAGGAGTCTGGAACGGTCGAGTAATTTTGCCGGGTTTGAAGGTTCTGGTGATACGGTGTCGTTTCACGAGAGTTCTTGGTGCTACTGAGAATGTTCTTCATTATTCCTGAGCTATTTACGTGGATTTTTTTTGTCACTTATCCTGGGTTTGTCTCTTTCTTTCTGGTTGCTTGCGATTTCCCTGTCACAATTGTGGTTTCTGATCCGTGGGTTCTGCATTCTCCAAATTTATCTTTTCAGCGAGAATGGCTTTAGTATGTTCTTGCATGATTCAAAACCTTCTTCCTTGATTTGTTTAGTTAAGTGGAAAACTTTCATATGTTTCATGACCCAGAAAAACTTTCATGAATTTAATCCTCCGATAAAGAGTTCGATATACTAGTTCCAATATTGCACTGAATGAAATATATAGCAAAGTTTTTGGCAGGGAAAACCCTAGGCTAATTTGATTGGAAAAATTACCCCATCAATTGCTAAGCTTTAGAAGTTTGCCCTTGATTAAATTCTAGTGTAGTTTATTCCAATTGAAGTATCTAAGCTATTATAATGATTGTACACAGTACACATGAAAGCAACATACATTATATAATTTTCACAATATATACAAACCATTTAACTTTGGGGTAACCTTGACAATACTTGCTCTAAATTGATGAATCTTTTCAGATGGTAGGGTATCAAGGCATCATTCAAACCCCTAAATACCAGGTACTAATAACCCAATAACCCATACATTCCACAGCACAAATCAGCAACTCACATACAAGTAACAGGTTACAAACATCTTGTATTCATAACATGATATAAAAGTTGCAAACCATATATTACTCAACACAATCTGCAACATTGACAACAACAAGCCAGTTATCCAATGAACTCATAAGTTATATCTAAACATGGAGCACAACAACAAAAAATTGTGATCCAAAATGACATCAAGCAAGTATTCCATTAAGCTCATTATTATAACTCAGAGAACAGAATCATCCCTGAAATCCCAAAATTACAACTTATTCATCACATATTCAACAACAAAAACAAGTCACAAGTGACAATGTTACAAACAGTTGGTGTGCACCCTTCTCATTTCAACTCGGTTCAAGCAAATTTCGGATCAAATGACATACATGAGATCTGCAAACCAAACCATCCAATACGAAAGGTACTCACAATTTAATTTCAATCTCTAAGCTCTTTGTCAATTGCAGCATTTGCAGTTTCAATGTCCTCATCCAAGAAGATATCCCAATGTCCATCCCACTTGATGAAGAACTCTGTATCCTCAAAATACTTGACTCTGTGCACATCTCCCGCCGGAGTAAACAGATAATCCCCAACCTCTAAATCGTACTTTTCATTCTTGCTCAGATTCCAAACCCTCTTACTTCCCTTCATCACCACCAGATCGTGGCCGAATGTGTGGTGGTGCGCCGGCTCAACGCTCCCCGCCTTGAACCGCACCACCGCCGACGTCGGAGACTCTCTCACTATCTTCATCATCCCGCCGGGCATAATCTCCACCGGAACAAACTCCCTATTCTTCGCCAGACAACATAAAGCGCAGTTTTCGAGTTCTGACGCCGAACCGGTGTTTGATTCCGAATTAGCCGCTCCGATCATCGCCATCTCGGCGACGGAGTTGTCGAGGAAAGTCTGAACTTCGGGATCCCAGTCCTTACCGTCCGAGGCGGGACAAGGTGCCTTGAACGGGGTTTCGATAAACGTTTTGAGGATTTCGATCGCGGATTCCAGCGTGGTAGACTTCCCGGATACGGCGAGGACGTTGGCGTTGTTGATGGATCGGGCGTTGACTGCGTCATCAACGGAGAGACAGGTGGCGGCGTAGATGCCGGGGATCTTGTTGGCGAATATCTGGACTCCGACTCCGGTACCGCAGGAGACCAGGCCTAGGGTTTTGGTGGTGTCGGAAGAGGCGGCGGCGACACGGCGGCCGACTTGCTCGCCGATGGAGTAGTAGGCGCCGACACCGACGTCGTCGACTTCGATTCCGAGGGAGCGGAGGTGGGAGACAAGAGCATCCTTCAGGGGGCAGCCGAATCCGTCGGCGCCGGCGATGAATTTGAGGTGGGGCCGGTTTCCGTCTTGGGCCATGGATGGATCCTCGGCGGCGATGGGGATGTGAGTCAGGTTAAGAGTTAAGTGTGAGCAGAAGGAGTTTGTGGTGGAGTGTGTATTTGTGGGATGATGTACGGCATAAGCACCTGCTAATTGGATCCAAAATTCCAATCCTACCATAAAGTTTTACATACGCAATTTTAATCCCCAACTCTTAATTAATTCAATCGTCCCAATTAAGACTGTTCATCGATTCAATATCTAACTGATCCCACAAAGATTTACCCAACAAAGAACCGAATTTCAGATCTCAGGTCAGTTTTTTTTTTTTTTTTTTATAATATAAGAATTCAAAGTTGCAAAACACAATGTAAATTCGAGAGGCCGAAAATATTAACTGTTGAAGAGACCGACAAAATAACAAACAAAAACAAAGAGAGCAGAAAATAAATAACAATAACAAGTTAACAACAGATACAAACTAAGAGAAGATAGAACAAAAAAACCCAGAAATAAGGTGAGTAAAGCACAGAAAAACGTTGCACCGTCAGAAGGATGGTCATCCTCGACCTTATCTGGAACTACAACTCGGTTCACCGTCTAAAAAAACTCTGTCATCAAGATTGTATAAGAAGATAGTCATTAGAAAAGAGTTGTTAAAAAAAAGGATGGTCAGAGCTTCTAGCTGTCCGGTATGCAACGGAGCCTCCCATGAGGTCGGTACTGTTGACGAAGCCGAGGTATCCAGGGGCGTTTCCGGTGGTCTGGTATAGGGTGGTGGAGAGTGTGGTGCCGTTGGAGAGCTGATGGAGCTTCTTCGGGTCGAAGTAGTCGAGGAGGACGTGGAGGCTGAGCTCGTTCATGATGGAGGCGAGAGGGTGGGAGGTGAGGGAGGACATGGCAGAGTTGGGGATGACGAGGACGGTGACGGTTTTGTGGGGTCGTCTGCAAATCGACGTCGTCTGCGAGCATCCACCAGCAACATCAAGTAGCGGAGCAGGGCTCGGTCGGAGAGGGGCTCGGTGCGGAGCGGGGACTCGGTCGGAGCGGGGCTTGGGTTGTCAAGGCATGGGTGGCACGATGGGTCCCAAATCTCAGGTCAGTTTCTGAAGCTAGGGACGATGTAATATAACTAGTACTTGCATCTTTATCTAACGATGTAATACTCCATCCGTCCCTATTTGTTTGTCCTGTTTTGACCGGGCACACTTGTCGAGGCGGATTTTGTATCGTTAATATCTCTAATTACATATTAATAAAAATTATAATTTTTTGATATTATCAAAATACTCGTTGAGACGGATCAAACAAGACCCCATATGACTATGTTTTTTCTTATATATTGGAAGAAATCTTAAAGATTCTCTTTAACGGTAAACAGTGTCCAAAAGTCAAACATGACAAACAAACCGGGACGGAGGGAGTATAACACTTGCATATTTATCTAATACTATAATAGTTTATTTAACTGACTAAAAAGTTTAATAGTCTATTTTTCTTTTATTTTATTACTATTGTTTTCATTTATTCCTGATTTTTGGATTTTTTGTACTAAGAAGAACCCAATATATTGCTTTCAGTTATGTTAACAGATTATACTTACTCTAATTAGTATTTGCCTATTATCAGTGATGAGCATAATTTGTAAGCAAAAGGCTTGAGATTTTGCCATCATTTTTAAAGGCAAGATTGGCAGCTTCACTTTCAAAAAACCGGTGGAGCGAGAAGGGAAGAAGAAGAAGAGAAGCTGGAAATGGCGGGAGTTGGATACCAGTGCTTACGTGGACCTCTCCCCACTGTCTATTCCTCATCTTCCTCGAAGGTCAGAGCCATCTTCCATAACCGTATCTCTATCATTTATCTTTTCCCCCTAATAATTCTAGGGTTTTCTTATTGGCAGAGAATTTGTACTGTTACTCGCTGTTGCTCAAATTCAACCCCGTCCAAGGACTCAAACAACTCAACCACTCCCCCAATTTTAAAATTCGCTGTTAGTGGCGTCACAGAGCTTCTCCGATTGCTCTCTCCGTCAGATTCCGCCGCTAGGTCGACTTTCGATTCCGTGAAATTTATACGTAGTTCATTTCAATTCCAGATATCATTTACCAGTAATTGTATGTCAGGGTGGAAGAAGCAATCCAAGAAAATGAGATTCTGGTTTCTGGTGTCGATGATGTGCTGGATATCATCAAATTCGACTATGAAAAAGCTTATTTCTTAACAGGTGACTTGGATATTTTGATCATCTGAATCTAGTTTAATGCTCGATTTGTGGATACTTGAAATGTATTTGTATATAGACAGAGTATATGATCAATTGGATTTTCACTTATGAAGATGCAACTTGAAATCCTTGTTCT
Source organism: Rheum nobile (assembly GCA_027886185.1). Classification (NCBI taxonomy): domain Eukaryota; kingdom Viridiplantae; phylum Streptophyta; class Magnoliopsida; order Caryophyllales; family Polygonaceae; genus Rheum; species Rheum nobile. The sequence continues at coordinate 1,191,603 of WOAB01000236.1, read as the reverse complement.
AATGTAGGGATTTTCACCTCTGCAATTTATGCGGATGATTGTCTATTTGAAGACCCAACTATCAAATTCCGTGGTAATTTAGCCATCGTATTCTTGAGATTTAACTTCATTCAAATTGGAGTTAAAACTCGATGTGTTTGCAATTCAGGTACAGAGTTGTATGCACGCAACCTGCAACTGCTTGTTCCATTCTTTGACCAACCGTCAATTGTATTACGAGAAATTGAAAAGGTGGTTGTTTTGATGCTAGGCTAGCCAATTGTAATCAATAGCTCGGAAAAAAATGATGATTTGTGTTATTCAAATGCAGGGTGTCAATTCTAAGAGTGATTTCGTCTTAGCAAAATGGCAATTGAGGTGATTATCTTACACTAAATAGTTCAAAATCTGTAATAATTTGAAGTATTATTGTCTTTATATGTATTCGCAATTGATTGAAGGACCTACCTGAAACTTCCATGGAAGCCTTTAATATCTATTGATGGGAGTACAATTTACGATTTAGATGACCAATTCAAGGTCAGATCTTTCAATATTTAGCAAGTATTTCTTCTTTTAATAATGTTTTATTATGAATATATAACATGTATATTCTGTTGTGGGTCACTTTGAATTTTGTGGATGTATTCAATTCAAACAGATCGTGAGGCACGCCGAGAGTTGGAATGTCTCTGCACTTGAAGCTGTGGCCCAGATTTTCAGGTCTAACCAATGAGGCCCAGTATTGATTTAATTAATCCAGTTGATTTATTCATCATCAGAAATTAAGCATAAGACAGAATTGTACACTTTCTTAGATGTATTAAAATATACTCCATCCATTCGCTTTTATATGTCATTTCAAAGTATGTATATTAAAATATTGTCGATTAAATATTTGATTTTGTGCATTGTTATTGAAAATAGTCTAAATCTAGTGTATCTCTTCATTAATATAAGGGTTAAATTTTGAAATTTTTGACTGAAATATGTAATAAAAAAATTATGAAAAAAAAGAGGCTACAAATAAAAGTGAACTGAGAAACTATATGTGTTGAATGTACCCCCACCAAGAAATGGTAAACGACACATTAATTATGTTTGATATTGAGTAATGAAATTAATTAGGTGTAATTTGGCCAAGTTAATTGTTCATTCAAACTTGGTGTTATTAATTAATGTGTGTGCAGCTCTTATTCTATTCTTTAAGATCTAATAATCCGTCGATTTGTGTTGTTTAATTCCTTTGAGGTAGTACTTAACTTTAGTTCTTCCCAATTACTTTGTATTAACTTTTAAACAACTTTTGTTAATTGTTGGGCGTGGAACAAATTTGTTGTTTACATAAGGAATAATATGTTTCTACGACGCGAAGCTTATAGAAGTGATAGTACTTGTCTAACTACATCGATGATACGGGTGACCCTTAGCGGCCTCATCTCAAAGTCAATTGTGATGAGGCCGCTAAGGGACACCCGGGTTCGGCGGGAGCAGAAGGAGTTATCCGGGACCATCTTGGAAACTAGGTCTATGGGTTCACCGCCAATCTTGGTGTTGCAAATGCGGCTGAAGCGGAGTTGTGGGGTGCTTTTTTGGGCCTCAAATCGGCCTGGAACTTGGGCTATCGACGGGTATAGGCTGAGCTCGACTCTGTTTTGGCGGTCCAATGCCTGGAGAAGGGTGTTGAACCTATTCATCCACTTCACAGTCTGGTGCTTCGGTGTCAAGGCTTTATCAAGCAAGATTGGCTCGTTAGTTTTATTCATATTTTCCGAAAAGGCAATCGGGTTGCCGATGCTTTGGCAAACCTCACCTTCCCTTTGTCTCTTGATTTTCATGCTTTTTGTACCCGCCCGCCGGATATTAGGGACTTTTTGTTAGATGATTTCGGTGGTGCTACTTTGTCCGGAATGGTTGACACTTAATCGTTTTTCAATGTATTTCGGAGAGGGCCGCCTTTCCTTCTATCAAAAGAAAACTACATCGATGATATATACGACTACAACGCATCCTCCTACCTTTCTTTGTTATGTTAGTAAATACGGAGTATTAATTACTTTTTTTTATAATTGCGTGGTTCTTACTGTAAAGTATAAAGCGTTTGCTGGAAATTTGGAATGTCAAAGTACCAGTTATACACAACTTGTTCGCACTCAGGCTTTTTACACTTTCGAGCCGTGAAATCATTATTTTTTAGGGTAAACCTCACAATTTCACCATTTGTTTTCTTATTATATTTAATCACCTTTATTAAAACGTATATAAAATGCCAAATATTCCGCCACCATATTTACAAAAGTAGAAACTTCTAATGATTGAATATAAAATTTATCATTTTTTTTTACGAAAAAGCCTATATGCACACGACTTTTTACCTAAATGCATACGAATTTATGCGTTTAGTATAGCAGTACAGCTCCTATGCGCTTAATTTAAGCGCATAAGGGCATAATCGACAATAAAATAAAAAAGGACCAAACGCACAGCTATGATGGGCTTAACTGGGTGCAACTTAAGTTGTGCGTTTAAGTTAAGTGCACACAAAGAAAAAAAAAATATACGTTAACATTAGCAATTTAGCAGTACAACTAGGGCCGTTCATTACCGGATATCGGATATCCTCAAATGGAAAATCCCAAAATCGCTATCCGTATCCGAAAATCCCGGATATCCTAAATATCCAATCTATATATAAACCAATATAAAAAATTATTTTTTATTAAAAATATTTTCATAAATATATAAATCATCAACTAGATTAGCTACATGTTTAACATATAAATTAAAACAAAATACTTAGTAGTTTAACCAATATACAATTTCAAACAAACCACCGAAAAACAACAAAAATAGTTTTAAAGTCTACTAATTTGAGTTCAAAACATAAATATTTAATTGTCTAAACTTCAATACTTTCATCCCTAATGAAAATATTAATGTCTACACATTTATAAAAATAGGAAAACCATTGGCCTATTTAATTTTCAAGTAATATATATTAATTTTTATATAAATACGAAAAGCCTATATGCACACGATTTTTTGCCTAAATGCACACGAATTGGTGCGCTTAGTGTAGCAGTACAGCTCCTATGCGCTTAATTTAAGCGCATAAGGGCATACTCGACAATAAAATAAAAAAGAACCATCAGATCTATGCGCTTAAAATAAGCGCATAGAGCTATGCACTTAAAATAAGCGCATAGAGCTATGCACTTAAAATAAGCGCATAGAGCTATGCACTTATTTTAAGCGCACATCTGTGATGGGCTTAACTAGGCACTTAACTTAAGTTATGCGCTTAAGTTAAGCGCACAAAAAAAAAATTTACGTTAACATTAGCAGTACAACTATAGGATATAATCAAATTGGATATAACTATAAGGATATAACCAATTAGGTTATATCTTATGGTTATATTCTATAGTTATATACTATGGTTATATCATATATTATATTTTATAGTTATATTCTATTGTTATATCCTATAGTTATATTCTATAGTTAAATACTATGGTTATATCATATTGTTATACCCTATAACAATAGTATATAACTATAAAATATAATATATGATAAAATCATAGTATATAACTATAGAATATAATCATAAGATATAACCTAATTGGTTATATCTTTATAATTATATCCAATTTGATTATATTATATAGTTGTACTGCTAATGTTAACGCAATTTTTTTTTGTGCGCTTAACTTAAGCGCACAACTTAAGTTAAGTGCCCAGTTAAGCCCATCACAAATGTGCGCTTATTTTAAGTGTATAGATCTAATGGTCCTTTCTTTATTTTATTGTCGATTATGTCCTTATACGCTTAAATTAAGCGCATAGGAGCTGTACTGCTACACTAAGCGTACCAATTCGTATGCATTTAAGCAAAAAATCACGTGCATATAAGCAGACCCTTTTTTTAAACTCCGGTCTAATATAATATGTGATGTTAAAGTTTCAAATATAAAGCTAGGAAGAATTGAATATCACATTTTTTATAGTTCAAACCACTTCTCTCATTTACCTGTAATTCTCTCTTCTGCAGGATTTTTGTATATCAACCTTCACATGTACATAATGTGTGAATCAATTAGATACAAACAAACAAACAATTATCTACTGTATTTAATAGGAATGCATAGATTTTGTAGTCAAAATCATCATCACGAGGAGCTGAAAAATGGGGAGAAATGGGAAACAGAATCATCAACCTCATCAAATTAGGTAGACAAACAGTTAGTACTTATTAACTAAGCCCCTTTTTCATGCTCTTTTGTTGATTTTCTTTGGGTTCTTTTTGAGTGTGTGCATTAATGGATGATGATAGTGTTTTCTTTTCCTCCGGAATCCAAGGCCATATATATCAAATTTGATAAATCATACTACTACTCTATAGTACTGTCCACTGTCCAGTTATGCATGCGCACAGTTTCTCCTTTCATGCCTCATGTTTTGTGTAACCACAACAACAAGTCTGTGGACTGTGGGCCAAAACTCTTTCCCTTTTTATTATAATTCTTTATTCTTTTGGTTTTTCAATTTTCATTTGGTATTGAAATTAGGTATCATAGATGGGAGTATTGATTAGGGTAGGTAATATATGTGAAATTCAGATAGACAGGTGGTCATGCACGTATAAATAATTCCAGTATATAAATATAGTGGTGCTATTCCTAAAACCAATTAACAATATTAGAAGTGACTCATGATTTTATATATTAGGTATTTTATTTTTAACGTGAAATGTTATATTCTAATACATCCATGCAAGTGTAATGGGTTTTGTCTTGTTAACATTTGGATAAACGAGTGTGTGTGGGCATTCTTAGTCTCTCTAAAACAAATTCTCAATCAACTCAAAAAACGGACACAAGATCAAACTCGTTCTGTTACTATGTCAAAATTCATGTAAATGATAGATAAAAGGTCATGCATATACTCGCACACATGAACAAATACATTATACAATTGAGATTTCAAACTTTATTCCCCAAATTTTCAATCTGGAATTTTATATTCTAGCAATACAAAATGTTGAATTTGTCTGAACCCACCCACCTCCATCTTTGAAGAACATTGTCTGCTTCCTAGCTACCAACTGGCTAGCTTGATTGATTTTGGATTAAGAATCTCGTGACCTCATGTTACCTTTAATTTACCTCTGCCTGAATAGTAGACACTTGCAAAACTCCAAATCAATCAATTTTGAGCTCATATCAAAGATGACTAGTCTTGTCTTCAATATGTTGTTTTTTTAAGCCTCAAATTCACTTTTTTACTGACTTCATATTTCATCTCTAAGGCTCAAATTCACAGGTATGTATACCGGCAAACAAAATTCAAAAAGCCTATTTCAAAAGAAAGTCATTTTAATTTTGCAGTCAAATTGAGGATTTTGGGGGTCTTTGGGTCTAAATTTAGGAGCAACTACTTTTTCCCTCTAGATGAGAGAAAGAGAAAAGGGAAAGACTAAAGAGTGAAGAGTTTAGAAAAACCAAAGGGGATTTGAAGTTTGAAATTCTCCACTTGCATATATCATTTGGGAAATTGTAAAGTATGTGTTGGACAACTAATTTTCACACTTTTGAAGACTTAAAGTCACTTACTTTGTGGGGGTAATTACTACTCTAATTACTAATCACTGTAAGGAGGACCTACTTAAATTGTTAGGTTTGTGACATACTCCGTATTAGGTGGTAACTAATTCATCAACAGTGTATGTATGTCGTTTTCTCTATTTGTCTCTTTTGGATTTATTAAAGATATATTTAGCTAATAACCCCATGATTGATTGATTGATAAATTTATAATCTACTACTCTTTATCTCTCATAATAATGTGCCTGAGTATATTTATTGAGGCGGATTTTGTATCGTTAATATATTTAATTATATATTAATAAAAATTATAATTTTTTGATATTATCAAAATACTCATTGAGACGAATACTACAAGACCCCACATGACTACTCTTTATCTCTCATAATAATGTGCCTATTTTGACTGAGTATATTTATTGAGTCGGATTTTATATCGTTAATATATTTAATTATATATTAATAAAAGTTATAATTTTTTGATATTATCAAAGTACTCGTTGAGACGAATCCTACAAGATTCCACATGACTATATTTTTTCTTATATATTAAAAAAAATCTTAAAAATTCTCTTTAACTATGAATAGTATATAAAAGAGAAACATGCACATGGACGGAAGGAGTAATATCTAAGGAAACGATTCCATTGTGCTCCTATGCTTTGTTTGCTACAATTAATTGTCGACTTTTGGAGCTATTTGTTTAGAATCATACATATTATGGGTAAGACAACTCATAAGATTTGACATACTTGTTTGCATATGAATCTCGTTCTATTCCGTCGTGAGGGTGATATATACATAGAAATAAAAATTTATATATAGGTAAAATTTTATACATTTTAGATAGTGATCATGCATAATTATACACTCATGTACACAGTGTAAAAAAATATATGTACATATAAATATAATATATTCACATTTTAAAATACATAAGTTTTTATCTCTATATATCTCCATTTCTAAAAAAGTTAATTTCATGCTTATACATGCATTTTTTTTTTTCTATATCTGTATTCACATTTCACCCATGAACGGGCTATTCACAAATTACACTTTTCCAATACAAAAACTATGTTTAAAAATATCGCTCTATGTCTTCTATCTATTTCAACTAATCTCCGTGTTAATTCTTACGAGTTACGACTTACCTATATATCCAAACAGAATATAGGTTGAGTCTTCAACTGTTTTGTTTTGCTTTGCCTTAGGTGAACTCATTGTAAATTATGAATTCGTTTAATGATCTTACATATCCATATGATAAAGTGGGATCAGGTCAGAAGTGGTCTTAGGGTGCGAAATACGAAGTGATTTCGGCCGTCCAGTTTTTTTTTCGGTCAACAATTTTTTATTTTTTATTTTTCGTTTTCGTCCCCTGGTCATTCTGGAATAGTCTATATAGAAGTTTCACAAATAATCACTAAATGTTCATTTATTTGTACATTCACAAATAAGCACTAAATGTTCAAAGACATGTGTTTGAACATGATCATGTTATATGTGAACTTTACGGCACATAAAATGAACATGTAGTACTTATATGTGAACGTCAATAATTGTCTATTCCAGAACGATCAGAGACAATAAATAAAAAATAAAATAAATTGTTGACCAGAAAAAAAATCACCGTATTTACGGTTATGCCACCACATCATTATTCACTATTTTTCCTTTTTTTTGTGAACAGTATCGTCCCTTGAACATTACCCCCAGATAATGAACATTACCGCTCAGATAATAAACATTTGGTGTCAATTTATGAACGTGACCGTTTCGTACTTCGCACCGTAAAAATATTTTACACCCGAACCTCCCTCTCCATGTGAGATCATTATAAAAACTCAGTAATTAATAAATAGTCTGCGACTCGTAAGAAATAAGGATCTCACAATAAAAGGTCTCCTTGATCGATTTATTTAATAAAGACAGGATTCATGATCAACTCAAAACCTATTGCACAATTTATGGAAATAAATTAATGTAATTGCATTCTCATCAATTGATTTGTCTAGAGAATTAATGATTTGTCTAAAACCTCCACATAAATTTATTAAAATCAATATAGATGAATCTATCAAAACTAATGGAGTGTCTGTCATTGGCTTCATTTGTAGAAATGACATGGAAAATCCAATTTTTATCCATGCAGAAAAATGTGGTATCTTGACTCTCCTTGTCACTGAAACTTTTGCTCTAAGAAATGCCCTTATTAAAGCAAAAGAAAAGGAATTCGACCAAATACAAATAGAAACTGATAACCTTACTATTGCAAATGTTATTAATAGAATCTGGCATTGTCCATGGGAAATCGAGATTCTTATCTCTGATATCCTATGTTTATTAAAATCCTTCCAGACAGTGCAAATTTCCCATATCTTTCGAGAATTGAACTCGGTGGCCGATCATATTGCAAAACTTGGTCACAACCTTTCTCTGAACGATATCATGAACAACTCAGAGCTCTCATCCGCAAGAATGTTATAGGCTGAGTGTTAAAGTCTCCTTGACACTAGTCTAATTCTTACCTTATCAAAAAAATGATGTAATGATGACCCAACATGGCCTAGTGGAACGAAACTAACACTTTTTTTTTCTTTTTTTTGATAATGTAAAAATTAGACCGGAAACCACAGACGACACAGTTTCTCAGTCTATAGCATCATTGCGGATGAGAACTAAAAGTTCTAAATTGGCTTGAATATCTTCCAAAGAACTCTGCTGCCCCAGCTTCGCAATATAGTCGGCCGCAACATTTGTTTTTCGGAAGACATGAAAGATCTGCACTGGAGAAAACAGTTGTAAAACACAAAGGATATCAGAAATTAAAATTTCAATATCCCAAGGACAGTGCCATATCTTATTCATGACGTTTACAATAGTAAGGTTGTCGCATTCAAGGTGAATGTTGTTAAGACCTAATGCATAGGCTTTAACCAGAGCATTCCTGACTGCCAGTGTTTCTGTTTTTAACGGGGTTGATATTCCACACTTTTCTCCAAAAATGTGAATTGGTTTGCCTTTGCTATTTCGGAAAATGAATCCATAGTTAGAGTCACCATTAGTCTTGGTAGATCCATATGTATTAATTTTAATAACATTATCCGATGGATTTTTCCATTTCTTCTTTGGTCGTCTATTTTTGTTGTTATTATTCGTTTTTTGTTTAAGCTCTTCCAAACAGTCTGGGTTCCAGGTCTTTGTTTGTTTCTAGTTATGGATTTGATTTTTAATGTAAATAGGTATATCTTTTATCAGGTCAGTATCATTACTTGGTCTCCCAAAACTGTGTTGGTTTCTATAGAACCTGATTCCCCACCAGGAGACTACCAATTCTACAAATTGTGCTCTATCAATTTTTTGTCGAATTTCCTCAATAATTTCAGTGATTTTTTTGTTACCTATATTTAGGGTTCTAATAATTCCATGTGTGTGGTTGTTCATTTTCTCAATGGTTTTTAGTGTATGACTATACTGGAATAACAAGTGATTAGAATCTTTGTTTTGTGCATTACACCGGACACATCCCTGAGGGAGTGCTACTTTTTTTCCAGCTAGTCTAGCTTTGGTTGGATCGAATCCCATTTTTCATAATTTTCCAAAGGAATTTTTTTACTTTAGGATAAGTATCCAATTTCCAAATCCATGAAGAATCATACACTGTATATCTTTTGTTTTTGTTGATCATATCCATGACATATTTTGTGGAAAATCATCCATTTTTAATGGTTTCTCAATACATTTTGTCATGTATATTGTTTAAGTGTATTGGAGTGGATATTATTTGTTTATATATCTGAGTTGGTAGAGTTTGTTCAATCTTTTCCTTGTTTCATGTATTATTTGGTAGAATAAAAGCTGTCACCAAAGCATTTTTATTCTGAGTTGGTTTATGTTGATAATGTCACATAAATGAGTTGTAGAGAATCATCTGTCAGTCCAGAATTTAATGGTTCTACCATTTTCAACTTGCCAAATGAGTCCTTTTTTGAATTCGTCTAGAATTTCAATCATTTTGGACCACTGTCAAGAACAATTTCCTTGTTTCACATAATGTAAGATATGTTGTGTTTTCAGGTATTTTTCGGTTATAATTTTCACCCAATAATTGTCTGGTTTAGCCAAGATTTTCCAAAACAGCTTAAGTTGTAGTGCTTTGTTCATATCCTTTGCTTTTATTAATCCAAGTCCTCCTTGTTGAGTTGGTTTACAAATCTTTTCCCAACCTATAAGAGTTTTGTATGAGGGGTCCTTATTCCAGAAAAATGTCCTGTTTAGTTTATCCAGTTCATTATGTGTATGTGTTGGTAACATGAAACTTTGGATCAGGTAGTTAGGTCTAGATGCAAGATTTGCTTTGATTAGTGTTGTTCGCCCTGCTTGAGATAAGAAATTTGCTTTCCATTTAGTTAGTTGTTTTGTACTAATCAAAAGGTCAGCAAAAGTATTAGAATTGACCCTACCATCAATGATAGGACATCCTAGATATTTTTCAAGGGATATCATGTTTGTTATTGTAAGTATTCCTTGGATTGCCAATTTTTTTGTAGTGGTTACCTTCTTCGTAACTTGGAAGGCAAATTTATGAAAGTTTACTTTTTATCCAGATATCTTACAGTATTCATCCACTATTTCCTTGATTTCTTTACAGTTTTCTTGTTTGGCTTTTGAGAATATCATAATGTCATCCGCAAAAGCCAAAAAAGGAATCTGAGTTCCATGTCTAGAGATTTGAAACCCGATAGGTTTTCGAGGTCTATCAGATGCTCGTTGTAGTTTTCGAGCTAGGATTTCATATCCTAAAATAAAGAGAAAGGGTGATAGGGGGTCTCCCTGTCTAAGTCCTCTTGTTAGTTTGAAAATTTTCATAGGGCCATTGTTGACTAGCACTGAGAATGATACAGTCGTAATACATTCTTTAATCCAATTGATAAATTTTCCATGGAATCCAATTTTTTTTATGATTTGAATAATAAATTTCCATTCAATTCTATCATATGCTTTTTTCAAGTATAGTTTAAGAGATATGAATCCTTCGGTTCCTTGTTTTGATTTAAAGGAATGAAAAATTTCATGAGTTATTAAAATGTTATCTTGAATAGCTCTGTTTGCTACAAAGGCTTCTTGCAAAGGATGGATTAATTTTTCCATAGTCATTTTCAGTCTTGTTGTTAATATTTTCGATATAATACTATAAATTATAGAACATAGACTAATAGGTCTATAATGGTTCGTAGAGTTAGGATTATCGCATTTTGGTATCAACGATATAAATGTATGATTGATTTGTTTGAGTAATTTTCGTGAAAGGAAAAAACTCTTAACTGCTTGAATCACAGAAGGACCTACAATATCCCAATATTTTTGATAGAATTCTACTGTCATACCATCTGGTCCTAGAGATTTATCCGATCCAATGTCAAAAACAGCCTTCTTGATCTCTTCATTAGAGACATTTCTTGTTAGTTCTATATTTTCCTCTGTTGAGATTTCAGATTGAATTAGTTCAAGGTTCTCCCGAAGTAAGTTGTCATTCATTTCTTCACTTATGAATCTCTTTATGAAATCATTCCCGATTTCATTTCTAATATTTTCTTCACCAATAATGCTAGTTCCTTCTTGGGTTTTGATTTCCTTTATGATTTTTCTACTCCTTCCACTTGTTATTTTATGAAAATAGCTAGAATTAGTATCATTGAATTTGATATGTTTCACTTTTGCTCTTTGATTCCAAAAAATCTTTTGGAAACAAAGTAGTTTTTTTCTTTTTTTTCCAATTATTCTATTTTGTTTTTGTATTAAATTGTTATTAGAATTTGTACAGATTTCTATTTGAATTTCAGAGAGTTGTTTCTCAATATTTTGGAGTTGGGTGAACACATTACCAAATGTACTTTTGTTCTAAATTTTTTCATATTTTTTAGTAGCTTTGTCTTGGATACTAGATTATACATTCTAGATCCATGATAATTTGTTCTCCAAGCTTGTTTGACGACATTTCTAAAGTCCTTTTTGGTCATCCAATTTTTTTCAAATTTGAAGGGTTGATTTTTGAAAGGAGTTGTCGTAGCTAATTCAATGGATATTGGGCAATGGTCAGAGCTAGTAAATGCATAATGTTTGGTACAGATATCTGGATACCATTGCAAGATTTGGTGATGAATTAGGACTCTATCCAGTTTCTCATAGATATTATCAATCTCAATTTTGTTTTTTCTCCAGGTAAAGGTATTTCTTTGTATTGGTATGTCTAGTAATTCACATTCATTTTGAAATTGTCTTAATCTGACAAATTTATTCATTGTTGGGGGGGAACCTCCCAATTTTTTCAGTTGGATCTTGTATTTTATTAAGGTCACCCATAATAATACAAGGGTAAGTACTATATTTAATAAAAGTGGTAATGGTTTCCCAAAATTCATTTTTATCGGCTTCATTCGGTGGGGCATATGTGAGAATAAGCAAGGCTTTAATATGTGTGGACACATTTGTATACTTAATACTGACAAATCTTGGTTCAATTTTGTCAAGTTCCAGAATTTCATTTATGAGCTGATACGTTTTCCACATGACACAAATGCCACCAGAGAAACCAATGACAGGAACACAATGGAATTGGTCAAAACCCGCTTTTTTCCAAAGTTTGTCGCTAGGCTCTTTGTTCGTTCTTGTTTCAAATAATGCGAGTAATTGGATCCTTTCAATTTTGCAAAAGGATTCAATGTCCATCCAAATGGTTTTTTACCAATCCCTCGACAGTTCCAGTTTGTGATCTTCACAAAAAAATAATGAAATGATTTCCCCATGTCCAAAGACAGTTAGGGGGCTTGCTTCTAGAGTTGTGACGTAGGTTCATATAACACACATATGCAACATGAAGTTCATGGGTAAATTGTTGGTCTATAATTTGGTTAAGTTGTGTGGTTTCACAACTACCTTTGTAAAGATTCTCGGGTTTGTAAATCTTACAAGGAGAGCTCCAGTAAAAATACCACTTTAAAAAAATGGTAAAAATAAATTCAAAATGTTCATTATTGTTTATTTTGTATTTTGTCATGTAGTCAAACGATTTAGCAATACTATATGAGATATATTTCCAGAGAGTAAGTAAACCAAAGACAGAAATCATAAAAAGAAATTTATTCCTTCAAATCCACATGCAAGGTTCATAAGAAATTTATTCCTTCAAATCCACATGCAAGGTTCATTTGTTACATTTTGTTCAATTGTTGTAAAACAAGATTCCACAAGCCGGTAATAACACATAAGAGAATAGATTGATCTGGAAGAGATGAGAGTCAAAGTCGGAGATGATAGGTCATGCCAAGAACCAGATTTCTCGAAATTAAGGTTCCAGTAACGATTGTTCAGGGGGTCATACAGAGATATATTGTTCGTGGAGTTAAAACTCCATAATTTGTTCATGGGTTGAGGGTTCATTTTTGATAGTATTCCTCTTTTGCTCATTAAATTCTTTTTCTGATTTTTACCTCCATTGTTGCTAGCCAAAAAGATCCATGAAATCCAATCCAAAGCATCCTTAATAAAGTTGTTAAGCGAAATGTGGGTTTTACAAACCATATACCTGCAAGTTATTTGTCTAACCAAAACAGATAGGACCAAGCAGATAATCAAATTCCAGATCTCATGGTAGCATTCTCCATTAATAAAAGTAATGAACTAGGGAGGCATAAAGTAAGTAACAAAACGAGATTTACCAATACTTTCCCCAAAAAGATTGTCAACAAAATTATTCAACAGAGAATAATTTCTATAGTTCTGAGGGTACATCATCCAGAGTTTTTTGTTCATCTTGAAAGAGCCATTACAATTCAAATAAAGAGGAACATTTCTAGACAGGTTATGATTCAGGGAAAGGATCTTGCCACTGTAACCATTACTACCAACAATTCTCACCACTGTTGGGCGAGATGGGATCTTGCCACTGTTGAGCGAGAGATAGGTAGTATTATTTAGGGTTCGATGTATCAGTTTCAGACAATCAAGATTGTAGTAAATAGGATAAGCAAGATATGAATCAACAAGCAAAATAAAAAATAGGAAAGGAAAGAAATCACCTACAAATCTGGATCCAAGCATTCCCATGAAGCAAGGTCTTGATCTGTTGACTACTCCAAATCCCATCTCGCTCAAGAGTGGCGAGATCTTGGACTCCCAAGCAGCACCAGAAACCCTCCTTCAGTCGGCAACGGCGGTACAAATTCCATAGGTCCATGGCAAGGTCAATAGTACACAGAAGATCCCGTCTTTCGCCTGCTCCAATCCAAGCGCAGATCCATCTCTTCAGGGAGCCCGGATCCCATATAGGGAGAAAGAAGCCTCCATCCAAGCTGAACTTGGAGTAGAGAAGAGGAGAAAGACAGTACAGAAAGCCTCCATCCAAGCAGAGCTCTCCAGGGAGCCTGGATCTCCCACATGGAGAAGGAACCCCGGATCTCATCCTTCGCATGTTCTTATGACTGGTTCTCTGGATAAAATTAAGGTTACTATTGTACCTTACAAGATTAAGAGGAGAAGGAGTCGCATCAAACCATCAGAAGGAAGGATCATGGAATATCATCATAGCCCCAAAACCCGAAAAGGAGAGGAAGGCAGGAGAAACGCAACCACCATCCCCGCTTCTAGGCACCAACCAAGCCCAGATTTGAGAAGACGCCAGAAGAGCTTTGGCCAGATATTCTTCTTTTCTGGTGTTATTAGGGAGTTGTTGTTGATGAAGATAAAAAATCTCAAGACGGAGGAGGGTTGTAGAGTTGGGGATTTCATGGATTGAAGAGGATCGGTGTTCATGGATAGGGTTGGTGGTGGCTGCTGATAAGCTAGGGTTTTAGGAGCTCTTTTTTTTTGGGAGCGTATTCATTGTTAAATACGAAACTAACACATTATTTGCAAGAGTTAATTATAAAAAAGTTTTTATTAATTTATTTATATGTAATTTAAAATCAGTGTGATATAGAAAAGCATAAAATTCAAAAAACAATTATTTATATATAGAAAATTCGTTATAAAGTTTTTTTTTCTTTCAAAAGACGAAACAAAGTCTAAGTTTTATTCTATAAACAAAAAGAAAAACTACCATAGAATAACTTGTAAAATTTTCCAATACTTCATTTTCTTATGATCATTCTAACCTTTTTCTTATAAGACACACTTGAAAAGTCGAAAGACCGGATATGATGATTCCCAAATTATCTAAGTAAATAGAGTATAACTTACGAAAGACTTGGTCCTGGATGAACGCGATAAAGCAAGATTGATGCGAGAACACAGAGAATTGGTAACGCGGTTCGGTTTCCCTACATCCGCGGGATCTCAAAAGGGGAGATTCACCCAATCCACTAAGCGAGAAGGCAAGTTCAGACAAAGGACGCGACATATTACAGACGATAAACACAAAGCTTGCCACTCTTTTACAAATACTTGGAGTCATCACAGATCTTAGAAAAAGCTAAAACAAGCTTGAGGGCCCGTCTCTTCTCTTTTTCTTCGACCCTTTTTATGAAGGGGTCTTGGGCTATTTATAGGCAAGGGGTCCTGCTCCAAGTCGGTCCAAAGGCGGGGACACGTGTCGTCCTATGATTCATCCAGTGACAGACGTCGGCAAATAGGTATAGGGCCGTGATTGGACCAGCAAGGCGGGAAGACGCGTGTCGATCTTGGAAATACGTAGGGTTGGCATGCCCGGATTGGTCAGATGGATTTGAGGCGGCTTGGCCGCGTCCGACAGATAACACGCGATCATATGGAATTGACGTGCTATAGGTGCTTCGAGGTCTCTTGTTGCTCCGTGATGAGCTCTTTTATGTGTTGGCGCGTTCTTTATTGATGACTCGCAATCTTCCTCTTTGATGAAAGGTTACGAGGGGGTAAAAATGGACATTCAACGCATTGAATGCTATGAAAATAGCGCGATCTATCAGGATACATCGTAATTAGGACGAACCAATATAGAAAGAACAAAACAATAGCATTGAAACAAAGAAAAGTATACATACCGATATTAAATGCAAGAAGATCATGGAAAGGGAAGAGTATGATATGAACTCGGGAATGAGAGACAAACATGATGTCTATACCGCTAGGAAGCAAGTCAGTTATATATTCATCTAGAAGTGCGAAAATGATGGGAATTACTTCGACTCAAAAAGCTCACATAAATAGCACAACCATATCTCTAATTTTATCTAAAACAACAGCTCAATTAAGGATCCAAACCCAGTTCCAAACCGAACAACAGAATTAACCAATGAAATACTTAAAGCCGTTTGCACAAAAATTAAATTTTTTGATATTATGAATATCTAACAAATATTTTCACATTAAACTGATTAACATTTTGCTATAAAAGATACAGTATATCAGTCGAGAAAAGTTCATTTTATTGATATATATACATCGAAAAAGTTTTTAATGCAATAATGTTGGTATGTTACTGCTAACTGTGTGGCATGAATAATGTAAATCTTTATTCAATAATTCAACAAAACATTATTGCTGCTAATACTAGCATTTGCATAGATTTGGAGGCTACAATCTTAGGAATGACAAGGCCGAAGTGATTTAGATTGACAACAACAGACGTGAATTTAACACCACCTTAATGGTGGAGTAATATCCCTTAGACAAGCATCAAAAAATTAGACAAGCATCAAAAAAGCTAAACAATTTCAAATTCATAATATTGAAATTGAATAAGACAATATTTGCTTTATTAACTCGTACTTGGGTTTGTCTTTGGAAAATCGAAATGGTTATTGATGACATTTTGTTCGATCTCCATTTTTTTCAAAAAGTCCAAATCAGATACATTTTTTGGAAAGTGAATCATCTAATGATAGAATTGCAAAACTCAACTTTTCATCTCATATGACCGACATTTTTCTTGATTCAGAATTTCGTGTTCTCATCCGACAACATACTTTAGACAGGAATATGCGTTATGGTTAAGCTAGCCTAATTTTTACCTAATCAAAAAAAAATTTGCATAGATTTGCAACACAAACGAAGGACGTCGTCCAAATGTACTACTCCTTCATTATCAAATTGTGAAATTTCCATGCGCATTTTACTGGCAAATTTTACCATCAAAGAACACAAATGTGAAACTATATAGAAAATTTAAATTCATTGACAAAAAATCTATACAAAAATCAATCAGTAAAGTTTAATAGTAGAAATTGCTAATCTCTCCTCCAAGCGTACAATACAAGAGAAAATCCGCCGCCGCTGCCGCCGCTACCACCGTAACAAGACCTCGCGGACGAGTTCGAGCACGAGCTCCTCCCACAGTCACTACTCTCCTCCGCCCACTGCCACACGCTCGACGACCACGACGGGGCCGGCGAAACCGCCATTCCCGCCCCACCCACCGCCGCTGGCGACGCCGATGCCGATAAGCTCTTCCTTATCAGCTTCTTCTCCGGCCCCACCATCTCCGGCCAAACTCCGCCCCCCTCCCCCACCTGAAAAACAAAAACGCCGTGCCCGCTGCCGCCGCCGCCGTTCACCCAATTGAACACGTCCCAGAAGAAATCCACCTCCAATCCGCCGACCAAAATCCTCTCATTCCCCCTGAATTTCCACCCCAATCTCTTCACCACCAGCCCAATCTTCCCGTCGATCTTCACCCTCATCGTCCCGCCGGAGCACTCAATCTCGATCTCGTGCACGGCGCCGGAGAATCGCGCTCGAGTAGCATAGCTCCGCCGCCCAAACACATGCTCTCTCCTCGAGACCAAACTCGCCGAGTCGCGACCCGTCCCGATCCTCCGAGTCAACTCGGGCCTAATGTGACCGAGAAAGAACTCGACGCGCCCGTTGCATGCTACAGCAAGGTAGAAGGAGGAATCGGGCTCGGCGGAGTTGGGGCGCGCGTACACGGCGCGCGTGAAGTCCCAGTAGAGCTTGAGCTTCTTGGCGCGTGCGCGCGTGTCTGGCAGTGAGATGGATTTGGACCCGGGCCGGGCCCGAAAGAAGGAGAAGGAAGACGGCAATAGCGAGATTGTGAGGGAGAAGAGTGGCGGCGCGTGGAGCGTGAGCGTGTGGGAGAATTGGGTTTTAGACCAAGTCAGTGTTAAGAGAATTGGCGTGTTGTAGATTTGGGCTTGATAAGTGCAAGTTATGAGGTTGTTTTGTGGATTTTGGTGTGTCTTTGATGAGCTTTGGCTGCTAAAACAAGCTGGTAACATCTTTCTTCTTGTTGTTTTTCCAATGTGAATGTGGCAATTGCAAGTTCAATTTGGTAGTTTTAGTAAGAACATGAGAAGTTGTTGTGAAATATAGATGAAATTGTGGGTGGGGGGAGTGGTTAAGAAATGGGGCTGAAATTGCGCCTGTGAAGGAGCTAGCTAAAGAGAAGGTCTTGGTGTGAGCTGTGCTGCACTCAAGACTTTCTCTTGAGTAGCAGCTAATACACTACATATATACTCACTCAATACAGACAGACAAGGCTGAGTTAGGACTTAGGAGACTTTTTTACTCTTTTTGGATTGTTATTTGATAATTTATATTATTTTCTTGTGAGCTTTTTCTAACATTAGATTAGCCAATAGACCCAATAGGGAGAGAAAGAAGTGGGGATGGAAAATGGGGGTAAAACGATAACAATAATCAACCTAGCTAGTATAGTCCGGTTTGAGAGAAATTAATATGGGGAGTTCATCACTTCCTTCCATAAAGTCCTATTCTAAACTATGCCTGCTTTAAGTGTTAATAGGTGACATCGTTCTTAATCACTTCCTTCCAATTTTTATGCACGATCACTCAAAATCCTGAAAACTCATTATTCATCAATCAGAATTATTAAGGCAGTGGTTGGTTGATCAATTATAGGATGCATGAATTTTGTGGTTCAACTTCCAATTTGTCCGGATCCGGATCTACCCGGATATGTAAATGGGTCGAACCCAGTACCCACTAGGCACTAGTTGATTCAGAGATCAAATTTTGCATTAAATTAAATTTACTAATGTGTGCAGGAGTAGTTACTACTTCTTTTCCCAAACTCGTGGGAACATAAACAATAACAGAGTTGTATGGCATTTATGACAACTTTCACAATGTAGAAGTGGAGCATTAGTGTTGCAACAGCGGTAGTGTAGTAACTTTAACATAAAGTTACCAAATTTGGAGCTTCGTTAGGATATGGGCTTGCTTTTTGTAACCATGGATGATAGATTTATAGAATCATTCGGAGTAAGTCAATTAGAGTTATACGGAGTATATATATCTTATAAAGTTGGATATTTTATTTTGGAAAAGTGTCAGGTACGAAAGTCTATTAAAATACAAAATACGAAAGTTTTACCGTCCGATTTGCTCCAGTTTTTTGCATTGTTACACGCGCGTTCTAATTTTTTTTTTCCGCTTCAACCTTCTTTTTTTTGCTCCAGCTTTTCTAATTCTTTTTTGTTTGTTTGTTTGATGAATTTCACACACTGTACTTAAATTTCACACTGTAATTTGATTGTTGTTTAATCTCTTGCACTTTTTTTTATTCATTTGCACTTCTTCTTTAACCACTTGCACTTCTGTTTAACATCTTGCACTTTCGTTCTATTCGCTTGCACCTATTCATTATTCTGATGCACTTTTTGTTCGTTTGCTTGCATTTTAAATATTTTTTAATCTCATATTTACTTGCACTTTCTGTTCACTTGCTTGCACTTTACTCTGTATTTCCATGCACTTTCTTCCTATTGGCTTGCACTTTTCTGTTGTTTAATCCCTTGTACTTTTTTTAATTCATTTGCACTTCCTCTTTAACAACTTTCACTTTCATTCTATTCGCTTGCACTCATTCATTATTCTGATGCACTTTCTGTTCGCTTGTTTGCATTTTAAATATTTTTTAATCTCATATTTGCTTGCACTTGCTTGCACTTTACTCTGTATTTTCATGCACTTTCTACCTATTGGCTTGCACTTTTCTATTGTTTATTCCCTTGCACTTTTTTTTATTCATTTGCACTTCCTCTTTAATCACTTATACTTCTGTTTAACAGCTTGCACTTTCGTTCTATTCGCTTGCACTTATTCATTATTCTGATGCACTTTCTGTTCGCTTGCTTGCATTTTAAATATTTTTTAATCTCATATTTACTTGCACTTTCTGTTCACTTGCTTTGCACTTTAGTCTGTATTTTCATGCACTTTCTTCCTAATGGCTTACACTTTCTGTTGTTTAATTCATTCAACCTATCATAATGTGCAAGCAAATAAACATAAAGTGCAAGCAAATAAACATAAAATGCATTCGAATATACACAATGTGCAAGAAGAAAAACATTGTTGGCAAGCATATAAGAATAAAATGCAAACAAATGTGCATGCGAATATACACAATGTGCAACAAGATAAACAAAAGTGCAAACAGGAAAACATAAAGTGCAAGCATATAAGAATAAGTGCAAGCAAAAAAACATAAAGTGCAAGCAAATAAACACTAAGTGCAAGCGAACAAAAATAAAGTGCAAGAAAATAAACGAGGAAGTACAAGCATATAAACATAAAGTGTATTTGAAGGCGAGCGAATAACACAGTGAGCGAATAAAGCGCGTGTGAATAAATAAATGTTCTTTTTCCTATTATCTCATGCCGTGGATCTCGCCACCATGGACGGCTAATATTCTTTCGTATTTTATATTATAAGCAGTTTTTGCACCCGAACCGCATCCTTTTATTTTAATTAATTGGGTTATACAAGTTTAATTTGGCTTGCGAAAGTCCGGTTGAATATTCGGACAGGTAGATTGGAGTCGGAAACCTAGTCCACATACATATACAACAACTATACAAGTCTAATATGTAAGTCTCGTAAGATTTTATTATAAAATTATATCGTAATAAGAATAGTCCGTCAATCTTATATATTAAGTTTAGTTATGTTCATATTTCAGATGTGGGATACCATGATAAAGTTCGTGAACCGGTAAACATTAAATAGATAGGTAGATTAGGGTCGTACAAGTAAGAGCGCACATGCACATATAAGCCCAATATATAAGTTCGATGAAGTTTTATCCTAAAATCAATTGATAGTAGAAGAATTAATCCACACGCCATATATATTAAGCTTGATTATATTGCATATTTTTTTCAGTTTACACCAAAAATATTAGTGAAGTAAAAGTTATATCAAATAAAGAAATTAGAAAAAATTGTATTATGTTCCTCTTATTTTCCAAGGTTTACAGAGAGTGTATTAGGTTTAGTTATATCACTTGTTTTTTTTTTCATTTTACACCAAAAATACTAGTGAAGTAAAAGTGTTATCAAATAAAGAAATTAGGGAGATGTATTATGTTCCCTTATTTGTATATTTATCAATCTAACTTAAAATTGGTGCCGCACGTACGATCTTGGCCCTTATTCTTATTAAAATTGGTTTTATTTGTATGTTTTTTCTTATAAATATATGTACATCATAATAACATTTCACTTCTTTAATTAATAAGAATGCAGAAAATCCAAAATATTGCTTAGACTAATCCCCCACCTCTCTTTATTTTGGTTCCTGTCCAAATGAAGAGAACAGTATCTACAGTTCTCAACCTCTCAATTTGCATCAATATTTTAATAACAATATTAAACCATATCCACACACACAAATTAAAGGAAACAAACTCATTCTAATAATTTAGGTTGGTGGATTTTCTTTTCATTATTAGCTTCCAAACTCCGAAGCCCTTGTCTGGACTTCACTGATATTCATATTTATGTTCACTGCTGCCGGGTAAAATTTGGGACTCATTAATATTTTGTTCATGCTTGCTTCGTATCTCAATTAACTTGCATTCATCCTTACATTGCTTGTGTTCTCCCTCTAAGGAGACATGTATCTTTTAAAAACTACAATAGATTGATTATTAGCTATGTATCTCATGATACAGCCACTCAATTACACATTTTAGTACAGTATTTTGTTAGAAGTTCATATTTTTTTAAACATGCCCTGATTCTAAGAAATCAAACTGGTGATATTGAGGGATTAAGAATTTGATTTGATGCAAAAAAACTAATATAATACATCTCCGAAGGGATGTAAATCATGAACCTAGCTGGTTCTGGTTCCGAACCGGGATAAAAATTAATATTTTTATAAAAAAACCCAACTAAAAAAATAAAAATAAATAAAATGAACATTAAAAAAAGAAAATACTAAAATTAATCATTTAATTATTACATTTTTTATTATACAATAAATTCTTAAACTAAAAAAATATATAAACATTTGTCTTTATACATTATATGAAAAAATAAAGGGTTTGAACTTAATATAATTGCCTATGTGTTCTCTTGGGGTAAGCTCGTGTAGTTCTCTTACCTCTATTATGAAACCTCACTTATCTAGCGCTCGTTTGGTTGAATACAAGAAGTGTAATTCTTAGAAAACTATTTCATGTGAAATTATATCATAGAAATTTGAATTCATGGGAATTGGTAAATCATGTTTGGTTAAAATCTAAATCATGAGAAATATGAGAAAAAAAATCTTACCTACCCCTCCCTAAGTAATTGGAATTCCTGTGTTTTGCAGAAATTGAAAATCACATAAATTAGAATATCTGGGTTTTTCAAAAACAAAAAGCCAACCAAACACATATATTTGATATCAATTCGTGTGATATTTAAATTCATGAGAATTTACTTACCAACCAAACGAGCACATAGGTTTTAAAACTGCTGGTTCCGAATCAATTTAGAACCGCCGGTTTCACGGTTCTATGAAATCATGAACCGTCCTCAACCGGTTTAAGTTGGTTTCGGTTCCGACTTGATTTTCCAATTCCATGTGGTTTTGGACGGTTCTAAAATACTTGATACAACGGTTTAAAGTATCCGTTGAACATCTCTAGATGTAAGTAATCCAAGTTTTAAAAATAAAAATACTGACATAATAATAAAAGTAGTATGTCGGATAATAGTATTATAATTAAGGGTTTGTTTGGTAAATATTTTATGATTTTTTTTAAAGTAATTTTTCTTTTAGTCACATTTTCATATATTACCGAAATTTCAAATCTATTTTTTTTTAAGTATATTATAAATAAAAAAGTTTTTATAAATATATAGACCAAACGGATTCTAATATTTGGAGAATCGTAATTATAAAAACTCTATAGTTACTAGTTAGCACGCAATGGCTACACCACAAACAAAATTGAGAAAATGACATTATTGTGAGACTAAATAGTGTAGCATCACAGATCTTACAGTACTTCTGAAGACAATTTTAATATTAAATATGATGACTAATTAATACTCCTACATACTTTTCATCAATCTGCAATTCTGCATCCATTAAAACAACATTTTCTTGTCACTGAATTGAAAGAAGTATGAATTAAAACTTTATTTTTTCTTTCTAAAACTCATCCTTCTTTGACAAACACATACACCAATTACGGAGTATAACTTAAAGAGTTAAAAGGATATAATACGAATAATCCCTTATTTTTATTGAACGTGAGAAATTAAATTTTTGAGAATTTAGCTAGTAAATTGCTGAAAATTGTAAAATCATATTTGGTTAAAATTTTTTGTTTTTTATATATGGTTTGTCTATTTTTAACTTTTTTTAAAAAGGGCATATTTTTTTAAACATGCACTGATTCTAAGAAATATAAACCCTAAATAGGAAATGGTGAACCCATTTAAAAAATTCTAAAAAATTAGCACATAATCAAAACCTTCTATATTAGTAATCTTAACCTATGTCCTTAGGGCATATGTTAGAAAAATCGTTTTATATATGTAGAATTAGCATCCCATACCCTCTTTTACAAACTCTTTTGCAAAAATACCATAGTTTTTACAATGTTCCAAAAATGCCTAAAATAGGTAAATTTTATGCCCAAAATTATAGCAACAAATGCCCAAACTCTAAAATATGAATTTTTAGGAAAAACTAAATTCTAATTTTATTAATAATTACTTTGATTTAAAAAAACATAATAAATTTACCCATGGTTTCTTCAGAAAAGATCGACATGATAGAATATGCTATGTGACAAGAACGAAACTTACCCATGGTTTCTTCGGCGAAAATTAAGATGACGACTTCAGGAAAAAAACGATGATGAACAAATGGAGTTAGAGTGAATCAAAATAGTGTCAGGATAAGGGTGAGAGAAGATTGTAAAATCGTTTCTGCTTTTTTTTTTAAGAAAATCGTTTCTGAAAAGATCTCACAAAATCTTTTTATTATTTCCATCTTTAATGACCGTGATTATAGGAAGGAGAGAAAAAACTCGCTTAATGGTAAATATTTCCGTTCTTTTCCCTTAAATATTCCATTTATAATATATTTTCTGGTGACAAAATAAATATTGAAGAACGCCGAGATAAACTTGGAGGCCGATGAAAATACTCAAAATATTGTGAGATTGAAAGTGTCTTTCATTTACCATCGATAATCAGCGTAAGTAAATAGTTACTTCGACCTAACAAATACACAAACACAACAACATACGAATATTATGCCCACAGTAACATTGAAAAACAATTCTGCCAGGACAATACTTGTAGTGCGACAAGTTCAAAACTTACCCATAGATGCTTCCATGGAGATTACAACACTGGACTTTGGGGGGAAATGTAATATCCCACATTTTGTACGAGTAAATTTTAAATTTTCTTAAGCCCATGTTGCAAGACAGATTAATTTCAGGGAAGTACGAACATTTCGTGTAATGTTTGGTCTCTGTAATATTTTTCTGAGCAATATAAAATACAGTTAAGGTATTTTCGGGCTAAAAGATCGTTCGCGTACAAATATAATTAACCCGGGGTTAAGAAAAGTTAACCATTCGGTAAGAAAGACAAAACGGGCAAAAAGGGGTAAATTTGACCTTGACCGCACCCTGGCCGCACCCTGCCGCACCCGCGGCAAAGGCCAATGCCAGTGACGGTATCAAGTCGGCCACCGCACCCCGCGGTGAAGGGTGTGCCGCACCCCGCGGTGGCCTGCGTCACTCGACAGTTGCAGTGCAACTTGGCGGGGCTACTTCGTAGGCTTGGTGACTCACTCTGCCTACTCCTTCTAGCTTGTACAGCTCATGGTACATGTGTCCAGCTGGTGTACAACTCGCCTGGCCTATTTAATGAGGTGAGACGGATAAAAAACGAGCCTGAAGTTAGCTGCTCACCATCTCCAACATCAAAAAATCTCCATCTTTTTGCTGAACTTTGAAGCTTGTTTGAGAGCTTGTTAGAACCTCTTCTCGAGCAAGGGAAGGGTGATCCTTAGAGGTGGTTAGAAGCTTTAGAAGGTGGGAGACTCAACCAAGAACAAATTGAAGTCGAAGGGATCGATTTGGGTAAGTTTCTCCCCGAAAACTCCATCGTTTTCTGCTTCTGCCATGGCGCCGCACCCGCGGTCAGACGCCACCGCGCCCAGCGGCCAAGCACCGCACCCCGCGGTGACTGACCACCGCACCCGCGACAAGCATGGCCGTGGTGTGTGTGTCTTGGATGTTGGCTTGGTCGAGGCTTGGCTTTCTTGAACCATTCGATTCTTATTCCTTTAGATTCATATATGTAGATATTGAATCTAACTTAGGGTCTTGTTATGAGTCGTTCCTTAGGGATTTGTTATCCAGGATCTGTCCCAGTTTCGGACCCAGGAAACCGTCGTCTCTAAAGCTTGTTCAAACTTCCGTCTGATCTAAGGCAAGTGGCGGTTCGCTCTTGCTCATCATTCCATATTTCCATTAATTATCAATGGTTTGATTGTTAATTAATTTGGAATGATTTAATGTTTTGTTGGGAACAGTTTTGATAAATGATATGGATTAAAATATGATATTATAATAGGTTGTATATCTGTTAGAGCAACGCTATTATAGATATATATTTTTGATAATTGCCGGGAGGGCAAGGATGTGATTATTACTGTGTTGAACTGTTTAGTTAGCACGAGTATTCGTAGGAGCGATGGACTATTCGAGGTCCAGTTGTTTCTTAATAATGATTAATGGTGCAAAGGGTGATAAACCCAAAAACCATTTGGTGGGTCATGACCGATCTCTATACTCGGGTATAGAGATGGTGGCACGAAGCTGGTGCTACAAATCTTGGGATTCGTCCCATTCAGGAGTATGTCCCTCATGGCGAAACATATGTCCTATATGTCTCTCATGGCGATACATATATTTAAAAGCCTATAATGTGATGCGCGTTTTGGAATTAAATAAGATAAGTGCCGTCGTAGCACATGATTAATATACCTTGGGCGAGTAGTGCAGCTAAGTGTAGTGCAGCTAGGAAAGCTCGTCTTGACTTTGATCAGAGTAAAGTTCTCTTTCCAATCTGGATTCGCATTGTGCGATGAGGTTGGTCGTGAACCGAAACATCAAGTCGTTTTTGAACGCTTGTATGATTAATTAATGTTCCCCAACATTTGTCATGCTTTCCGATAAGACTCAATTCATTGGAGTCTTCTTTTGGATTGATTGTTGTAAGACTCGGTCTTCCATAATCTTCTCTTGATCATGCTGCTTGATATATTCCAGTAGGAGTATGGTGGTTGACTATCGTCATCGGTTTTAATTTGAGAAACGATGAGTCTAACCTAATACGACTACTTCGAACCACTCTGCTTTGTACCCTTGCGTAGTCTTTCATTAGACTAACCAACCGTAATTGTTCCTTGCATGGTTGGCTGGTGTCATCCGTTCGATTCAGCACATCAGATAAGAATCCGAGAAGCAAAGGCTAGAACGACTATAAAAGCAAATGGTGTTTTAATGGATTTATCAGGTTGCGATCCTTGGCGGGTGATCTTTATGATCAAGACCCATGTATTTATATTTATAAAGACTTCCGCTAAATACTCTGTTTTGTCCTATGAGGATTGAGATGTAATCCCCAGACATATGTTTTAATTAAAGGTTTTGATGTTTATATCTTAACCGTTGTTTATGAATTGTGTTTAAACCGGTAAAGCCTGGGGTGGCTTCGGTGTGGAAACCGAGGTCACTGGCGGTAATATCTTTCCAAACGGATTGAAATTTGGGGGTGTTACAAAAAATATGATGAAATCTATGGTGTAGGAAGAACGAAGAGGAACAAATTAAGGATTATGGTTGATTAGGGTTGAAGGAAAGACTGTCAGGATAGAAAACAAACACTGACAAGAATATAACAAAAACTTTGATAAAAATTTCACTAAATCTTTACTTTCCATATATAATAAACTTTAGTTTCTATTTTTAATAACAAAAACAAAAGCCGATTTTTACGATTTTGTTTATTACTTTATAATTTTCATTTAAGTTTCTTTTGATAAAAAAAAAAATTCTAATTTTTGTTTTAAAAGAAAAGGAAAATAATTTTTTTTGCAAAAAATACCCAATCAAGCATGCTTTGCCATTTTGTAGTTTTTGGGGTATTTTTACAAACTGTTTAAAAAAATAGGCTATCCATGCAAATTCACCTTTTTATATTAACATAGAAAGTAATAACATTTCCATTTAAGAACGCATGAAGTAGATCTTACCTACATCTATAAAGTAAGTGCAAATTCTTTAATTTGGAGAAATTGTAACTTTCTGAAAAGTAAATTTTCACGTTTTATCTTTGAACCAAATACAAAAATAAATGTATTTTCTGAAAAATCTCAATTTTCTGAAAAGTGTATCACGAACCAAACGAGAGCTAAAACTAACACATTATCTAAAATTTTGAGATACTCCGTATATGACAAGATGGTTGCATTGTTATGATATCATTTTGATATATCATTATGAAGCAAGACATGAATAACAGATTCATAGCGCGCAAATGGAAATAGTAAAACGTAACAAAAATCAAGGAAACAAAAATTCCATCGATCAAACATCGTGTAGAGCAATTATGTCGAAATTTACTCATCCATAAGCTCCACAGCTCATGAATGCATTTATGAATTTGCACAATTATTGAGTGGAAATTGAGAAAAAGAAGAAGAATGAAATAGCAAAATACTCAAATCTCATAAGAGTATTTCTCCAATTGTTAAATCATTTTCCCTTCAAAACACCTACCAGAACAACCACAAATCTTCAACGTTTTCTTGCTCTTCTTCCTCAAAAGAGTCTTCCAACCGCTTCCATTCCTCTTACCATCGCCAATCGCCTCCAATCCCCTGTTTTTTGGCGCCAAATCGTGTTCATAAACCCTAAAAAGCAAGCTTTCCTCCTCCACGCCGACGTTGACCGGCGTTAACCCGATCCCGCGCGCCATTGCGATAAAGATCTCCATCATCATCGGCCGGAACTCTTCCCGGTCGATCGATCCGTTCCCGTCGACGTCGAACCTACTGAAGATGAGATCGCAATCTCTCGCAATGTCCTTTTCAGAGGACGGCGAAATTGGTCCATCGTCGAGCGCAGTTGACGGAGTAAAAAAACGCCGGAGATCCGTCCAGGAGAGAAGTCCGGTGCCGTCAACGTCGAGCTCGTGGAAGCAATCATCGGCGCACTTCCGGAAGCAATCTACATCGTCGATGAATTCGTTGATCATTGGGCCATCGATCATCACCAGCATCTTCGATATAGATTCGATATAAAAACTTGTTTGTTTAATTTTGCTTCTGAATCGATCTCTCTTTTGTAATCGATTGTGATGTTAATTAGCCTTGCTTGCTTGGCTGCACGTATATTAATTGGACTTGGTTCTTTCCTTATAGCAACGGTGTCTTGCACGAACTCTTTTTGCTTCTAGTAATCTGCTACAAATGAGAATGAGTTCAAATAGTTGGAAAAAAAAAAGAATTAGAATTAGAATTCGTATGATGTAGTTGTATTCAATAAAATTTTAGTATAAGATGGTATCCATAACTTCAATTGTATTGAGCATTTTGGTTCATATGAAGGGTGTCAATTTTTATTTTTGACATATATGATGGACTTCTTCTCTACTTTGACTCTGATTAAAATTGTTTTTCCACCTAGGAACCTAAACATGTATCATTATGATACCTTACTGAATGTGTTGGGATAATATCAAATGCATTAACTTGAAATGCTTCAGTGAAAATTTTCCCTGGTTAGGGGTATTAAAACTCATTTTAAGACATGAAGAATACTAGCTGGCTGAACTCAGGCAAACAACAAACCCAAAAAAAGGGTGATCCTCTACAGCTTAGTAAAGCAGCTAAATAAGGTATCTTCATCCCAGAGGATTGAGATGCTACTCAGAAACACCATTTCTAGCAAACAGCTTGAAATGTTGACAGCTCAGACAAGCTCTCCCGATTGCCGGCTGAAATTATATACAAAGGGATCTGATTGTTGTTTTCAAATTGAAAAGAAGAAGAAAGAATTAACCAGCAATAATGTGTAATTTAGAAATGGGGCAAGATGTTTTAAGATGATACAGAGCAATGTAATGTACCAATGTAGCATCAACAGAGTTGTCTAATTTCCAGGATTCTTACACATAAATACATAATCTACTACTCTGCTAGTATGTCCATAAATATCCACAGGAAAATTAAGAAAAAATGGGAAACATTGCTGAGAGACACTCACCATTGTCTGGGAATCACAAACTTGATGAGATCCAGATATTGAATATTGCTAGTAATCTTACACATCATCAATGTGTATCCACAAACATATCAGAGACAATAAAACCCACCATATATGTGATCAGACGACGTTTAAGAGCAACAACATCCATTATGCATATATAACAAATTAATTATAGAACTGAGCTAGTTTACATAAACAGAGGCTTGGAAATACATGTCTATGTCAACTCCAAGTCCCTTGCCAATTCATTTAATTCTCACACAGGTACTCAATGAACTGAGCTAGTTTACATAAAAACTTGACAGACAGGAATCAGGATTGTTTCTGCAGCTCACATGTTAATTAACCAAAGTAATGGAAAGCAAAGAGGGGCCTAATTTCTGCCAGTAGTTACCTACAATATATGATTTATCAGCCATGGATGGGAGGCCAACAAATCAGCAGCCCCAAATAACCTTCACTACTCTACTTCAATGCCAAACCTGTAACTTTGCTACAATCAACTTCCTCTTGATCTCAGCTCCTCCAGTGCCAACTTAATTTGATCCTGAACAAGCTCCAATCGCTTCGAATACACTTCCAGTTCAAGTATCTGTTGTTTCCTCCACCTCTCCTCCATCATATCCCCAGAACTTGTAGAACTCCGCCCTGGAAAATTCATTGGGATGGTATTCGAAATGAGCGACTCAATACCTTTTGATACGCCGCCGGAAAATCCCCTCGCACCAGCAACATTATCGATAAACTCCTTCAACAATGGTGACAGGCAACTCTTTACCGTCTCCTCCACTGATACCTGTACAGGGGTTGCAGTAGCAGCAGCCTCATACACCCCTGAACTTCCATTTCTCGAAATCTTTTCCTCCATGTTCACCTTGGATCGCTTCTTTGACCTATCAGGAGTTACCATGTTCATCATAGCCAACGCCTTCTCGGAGCTGTTGATATCGATTCCAAACCCTCTGGGCGTCCTCAGGTCACCCACAGAATGGAAGGTAGGCACGACAGGGGTACCAGAACCACTGATAGGGTTAGGGTTTTGATCATCTTCGTCAAATTCCGGGCGTTGAGATGCCGAATTGCTCCATATTTTGTGAGAGATCTCAAAGGTAGCCTGATCGTGAGGAGTCTTAAAGACAACTTCTTTTCCCGAACTCATACGGCTGACCACGTTCCGATACTTCTTCTTCAACCTCCTGAGCTTCTCGACCAGCTGGTTCTTGTTGCAGTCATACTGTAGCCTCGATTTGATCTGGTCGTAAAAAGCCGTGGTGTCGTGGTGGTATCCGGACAGATTCGGCCCTCTCTGAGTGTTGTATTCCAAAAACCCTTGCAAGATCTCGATCTCGTCCTCGTCGGTCCACAGCCTCTGAAACAGCTTCCTGGAATCCTCAATCGGCTTCCTCTCCGCCACGGGAGTCGTTGTCGCGGCGGCGTTAGGGGCGGACATTACGACAACGGCGGTAGCGGCGGCGAGGGAGGGCCTAACAGGAGGGCGGAGATCGGATCCGTTGATGGAGGAGGAGGGAGGAAGGACGGCGATGGAGACGGCGGATGAGGAGAGAGGGACGGCGCGAACAGCGGCGGAAGAGGTGGAATTGGTGTCGGAATCGGACGAGTCGTCGGCGTCTCTGTCTCCGAGGACTAAATCTTCGCCGTCGTCGAGAACGACGTCGTTGAGAGGCTCGTCGTCGTCGTCTTCGTTGTAGATTGTGATGCGATCTTCCTCCGACGCCATAGAAAGACGGAGAAATTGAGATCGAAATCGAGAGAGGGATGGGTTAGGTTAGGTTAGGTCAAGGGTATGGGGAATGGGGTTCGAGATCCAGCTCGTACTAGGCAACTAGCTACTGAATAACAGCATTAAAACGCTGCGTTTTGGACGACACTCCACAAGCCGGCCTACCTAACCTCGACCGAACCGGCGAACCATTAAATTGATTTGGGGCGAACCGGCGAACCCTGTGCAATCTACGCTTCCTCACTCTCTCCAGGTACAAAACTCCTCCTCCCTGTAATCCTTCAAAACCCTTGAAACGGGAAACTAATCTTTCTGACTCTGCAATTCAATTGATGGCAGCGATGGCGTTTCTTGTAAACGCACCTAGTAGCGCGTGTAGGATAGCGAAATTAGAGGCTTTCTCCGGCATTCGAGCTAGAAGTTGCGTTTTCCGTGTCTCCATGTCAATTTCGAGCTCAAATGTTCAACTCGCCGAGAAAGTCTCGTCGAAGCCGAAGGAGACCGGGATTTTTATAATGGTAGGTATACAGAGTTGATATTTGCTTGATTTATTATTCACTGAAATCTGACATAGTCATTAGCAGTGGAAGTGCAATTTTTGCTTATTGTTGAGTTTAAATAATAATAAAGCATCAGCTTTTGTGTAATTGTTCGTCTGATTCTGAGATTATGCTCATTAGTTAATTTGCTCGTTCAGACGACATCAATCTTTGGCATGTGTTTACTGTCACATTGAATGCTGACATGCTGTCAATGACAGTGATTTTGACAAATGTCTTAACATTTACTGGTTTGTTATATGCAAATGGTTTCTCAACTTAATTGTTGTGGCATTGATTTGCAGGTGAACAGTTGCGCTGGGAGAATGGGGAAAGCAGTTATTGAAGCAGCAGTTTCTGCAGGGCTTCAAATTGTCCCTGCATCATTTGGCTCTGCTGAGGATAGTGGCTCTGTCCAAGCTGCTGGCAAACAGATTCAGCTTCTTGGCTATGATGATAGAGAAAAGACTCTTGCATCTTTAGTCGATGAGTACCCAAACCTTATCATCGTCGACTACTCTGTTCCTGCAGCTGTTAATGGTAAATGAGAGAACCATTTATCAGGATTAGGAAGCTTTTAGATCTCAGTGCTGTTATTTTTGTTTGCTATGGATACCCATCTTAAACTGCAAACTTATAATTTCCATAATTGATGTTTAAGTGTTTAACTGTAGACAATGCTGAGTTGTACTCGAAAGTTGGAGTGCCCTTTGTAATGGGGACTACTGGTGGTGATAGGGATAGATTATACAAGACAGTCAAAGACTCTAATGTATATGCTGTTATTTCTCCCCAAATGGGGAAGCAGGTAATTTAAAATGTGAGTGTTGAAGCTACAATCGTTCGGTGATGATTGCATCTCAATGTATAACTACAATTTTCTTGGTCTTGTTAAGGTGGTGGCTTTTCTTGCAGCCATGGAAATTATGTCTGAGCAATTTCCTGGAGCCTTTGCGGGATACTCTCTTGAGGTACATAAACTGTACTCTGATTTTTGGAATCAACAACTTGTTTCAGACAAATTGTAATAATAGTGATATGAATGTTCACCTGATCAAGGTGTTGGAATCCCACCAAACTGCCAAGAAAGATGTGTCTGGAACTGCTAAGGCTGTTATTTCATGCTTTCAAAAACTTGGTGTATCCTTTAATATGGATCAGGTAGACCTAAACCCTCTCTACACTTGTAAATTATCCAGCATAATTCATTATTTTGTTTATTTGATGTTGTTGTCAGATACAACTCATCCGTGATCCCAGGCTACAAGTTGAGATGGTAGGAGTCCCAGAAGAGCATATTGCAGGCCATGCATTTCATATGTATCATCTGACGTCACCTGATCAAACGTAAAATCCACTTTTCTTAACATGAGATTTTTCTCTTTTCATCCTCCCCAATGCTTATGATCATGTCATTGGCTGTTTATTGCAGGGTTTCATTCGAGTTTCAGCATAACGTATGTGGTAGATCTATATACGCTGAGGGTACCATTGATGCCGTGATTTTCCTAGCAAAGAAGGTCCTCTAGTCTTCTTCCTCCTACATTCTTCATCTCCATTTCTGTCCTCTTACCTATTCCCATGTTCACTCACATTTCACAGGTTCAGTCCAAGGCAGAGAAACGAATCTACAATATGATTGACGTTTTGCGTGAAGGGAACATGCGGTGACTGCAGCCAGAAACAGAGCCATTGTTTTTGTACATGAGCGCGAGGAGGCTGAACCATTTTCGTGTGCCAGTTTCTGCACCATTTGGACCTGTAGAAATAGTGCGAGAGAGGCTTTGATTTCGTGTATTTCGCTATCGGTTAAAACTTAGAAGTATGGAGTAGGATAGTGTTTACAATTTGTTTCAATAAACTGTTTATTGTCCTTAATGACATGCATTTTCTCCAAGATAACCTCACTATCTATGCTGACTCAGTAAGGACCCATTTGGTATGGGTATGAGATATCATTCATACCCATATCTGTGTTTTTGGTATATCATGATATCGATATGCACATATCAAGCCGGTATAGATAGATATCGATATCAGTGGACAGTGATATCAGAGTGGTATTGGAGTGTTATTTTGATATTTTTTCGAAAATTGGTATATCAAGTATATCACTCATACCTATATTCGATACATTGATATCACTCATACACATATCTTGATATCCATACCGATACCGAGACTCGATATCTCATATCTTTGATATCGATATCAAACGAGTTCTAAAAGGTTTACACACAATATGGATCCTTTTGTAGCCTATTTTGGAACCATAAATTAAGCAAATTTAGCAATATGTGCAATTCTATGTGTAAACGTATATCTACAGGAGGAATAATATTTGGTAATATGTATATTGCACCTTAAATTCTGCCCGTAAATTCAATTGAATTTGGGCAAAAGACAGCAACGTGTAACGGCAGAGCAGTGTGAAATACCAGTAAAACACTCCTAGTGGCATGAATGGTAATTAAATAAAAAAGCCGGTCTCATTTCATAGCCCATGTTATCTTTACCGCTTCTTCACAAACGGTCGTTTTTGCAGAAGCAGCACAAAACGTGTGGCCACAAAATTTGACACAAAATAAGCTATTCCAACAAAAGAATAGAATTGTGTAATCTGACGCCATTATTCATCCATGTCTCTTCCTCTCTCACCACATCTTTCATCTTCACTGAAATCAGTGTCATCTTAGTTTGCTATTTGTAATAATAATATCTCAATTCCAACCGAATTCATGTTTGTTTACCCAAAATCCTGCTGTTCTTATGCCCAATACGTAATTCCATCTATATATTCCTTTTTCATAAGGAAATAAAAATCAAGAATCTCCTTTTTAGTTCCGCAACTCCACACAAATTATAGGCCTGAAATGGAGCCCACGAACACTGGCATGTGTTATTTGCTCCATCTCTCTTTGTGGGTTCATTTGAAAATCTCAGAATAAGTTTTTTGTATTTAGCTGCATTGGAAGTGTGATGAGTTAGTTGCTAACAAAAACCCACTTCTGCTGTGTTTTGTTTTGCAGCAAAGATAGGACATTTTGTAGCTTCAATTGAGTAAACAATGGCTTCAATGCTCACATTTAGGGCTTCTCCTTGTTTATGGAGGAGTTCAAAATTCAGGCATGGGCCCAGCTACCCAGGTAGAGTACACACCAGTTTAAGTGATGCAGAGTCATCAGCAGTGTTGTCTGCAGATTCAGGGGTAAATGGTGCACAATATGTTGTTAAGGAGATTGAGAAAATGGTCTCTTCTGTAACCCCTGTTGATGGGGAAAATGGGAATTTGAAGTACAAGAAAAGGGAGGAGGAATTGGTGGTGAATCCAGAAAAGTTAGAACCTTTGTGGGAAGATGGTTTTGGGAGTGCAAGTATGAAGGATTATCTTGATATTGCTAAGGATTTGATCAAGTCTGATGGAGGCCCACCCAGATGGTTTTGCCCTGTTGAGTGTGGCCGCCCCTTGAAAGATTCTCCATTGCTTCTGTTTTTGCCTGGTAAGTGCTAAGTATTCTCATGAAATTTGATGATTTTGATGGATTAGGATCAAAATTGGGCCATTCTTATGTTGTAATTCTATGTAATTGAGGCTATTCTTATATGTATGTGCCCTCAAGTTTAGTCATTTTGTGCAGTATGTCTATATGAGGGGTGATAATTGGTGGTCAGTTGGTTAACAGGCAAATATTTATCAGTTCATTATACACCTATTGGAAAGTGAGGGACTTAAAATTTGAGTTAATTATGTTTGATTTGTTGCTATTGACAGGGATAGATGGTGTTGGATTGGGTCTCATTATGCACCATAGTCCTCTTGGAAGGTAAATTTGGCCATGTTTCTTAATTGTTTTGTCATGAGTAAATCTGGGGAAAATAATATGAATATATGCAAACTGTTTGAGATGTGATCTATTTTAGTGCAGGGTTTTTGAAGTTCGATGTATGCATATTCCAACTCAAGATCGGACTTCTTTTGAAGGTCTTTCTACTTCCTAGATGTTCATGAATCATATCTTAGTCTCTCTCTTTTTATGTGAGTAGTGTCTTCAATAGAAATAGTGTTTTGGATTTGAAGGATTGGTGGACTTTGTTGAACAAACCGTGAGGCAAGAACATGCTTCATCTCCAAATAAGCCAATTTACTTGGTTGGTGATTCCTTTGGAGGGTGTTTAGCCTTAACAATTGCTGCAAGAAATCCAACGGTTGACTTGGTATTAATCTTGGCTAATCCAGGTTAGCATTATTACTAGTATAGTCAGACAAAACTTGAAATACTTCTTGTTTCATCACCTTTTGTAATTGGTCAAGAATCTTACATTTTGGCCCATTGTAGCTACACCGGTGGAAAGGTCACAACTCCAACCATTATTTCCTCTTCTTGAGGCTTTACCCGATGAACTTCACATTGCGGTGCCATATCTTCTTAGCTTCGTTATGGGTACGTAATCTCGCCATTTGATGACATCATCAACAAACATCTTGTTTTGTTACACATGTAAAGTGATAACATATGTTTAGATTCTTGTAGTGAATATGTGAAGATATGTTCCTAGTTATAGTTGAGGCATTTGTATAAAATGATATGAACTTTTTGTTGTTGCCTTTTAGTAGTCCATTGCTAGTTGCTGCCGCTAAATATTGTGGAAATAAACAATCCTCTCTTATATTTCCATCAACATTTTCAAGTGAAGTTGTGGTTAGAGTGCAATGTACTCTGTGTTTTCAAATAGGAAATAGAAGGCATACATAAATTTGATCATGTTTTTTCTTATTTACTTACAATTAGGTGAATAAAATTTGAAAGATTTCATCCTCAGGTGAACCTGTAAAAATGGCAATGGCCAATGTTAACACAAGGGCCCCTCCAGCTCAAGTTCTCAGGGACCTATCTGCAAACCTCACAGGACTGCTACCACGTCTTTCTGTAAGATTTGTGCTTCCTATATTTATCCATGGTTAACAAATTATGGTGGATATACTTTCAAATACATTGCTGGAAAGTGAGGTTTCAAAATCTGATATTTAACTCTTTTGTTTGTTGTTACCTTTTTTAAGGTTCTATCTGACGTCATACCAAAGGACACTCTTCTTTGGAAGTTGAAGCTGCTTAAATCAGCTGCTGCTTACACAAATGCACGCCTTCACCGTGTTAAAGCTCAATTACTCATTCTTGCAAGGTTTAATTCTCCTTAGTTTCATATCAATCATATAACAACAAAACTCTTATATTTCTGCTTACATATTTAAGTCATGGGCCAATTTTTCATTTACAATTCAGTGGAAAAGATAACTTGCTTCCCAGCGGAGAGGAAGCCAAAAGACTTTCTAGTGTGTTGAAAGATTGCAAAGTCCGGAATTTCAAGGAAAATGGTCATACCCTTTTACTGGTAAGTTTTCAACTAAAAAAAGTCAAATAAGACTAAATTATAAGAAACTGTATCATGTATCCTGTAATGGTGCAGGAAGATGGAATTAATCTTTTGACAGTTATTAAAGGCACTGAAATGTACCGCCGTTCAAAGAGGATTAACTATGTCACAGATTTCCTGCCTCCTAGTAGATCAGAGTTCAACCATGCATTTCAGCAAATTAATGGGTAATAATCCATAAATCTATTAAGTAACTTTTGCACATTTAGAGTTCAACCATCATTTTACCTTGTATCCATGTATTTTGCTTGTCCTGAAAGGCTACCTTACAAAGGTAAAAGGGCAAATTATATGCACGTAGGCTTGTCAAAACTTGACTCGACTCGACTCGCAAACCCGACCTGAAAAGTATTGCGTTAAAAGTGACCCGACCCACTCGTTTCGAAAATTTCTTGGTTGGGTCGACTTGTTGGATCAATACAAATATGTATATATCTTTTATATTAAATATTATATATAATTTTTTTTATTTAATTAAAATATTATTTTAATAATAATTTTAAAAAACTTTGACATAACATTCTCCACCTGTTGGGTCGACTCGAACTCGTACTGCAACGATCCGACCCGCAAATGACCCGACCCAATGTGTTTAAACCCGAATCCGACCCATTTGACATGTCTATATGCATTTAATCTTTGGCCTTGGGGTTCTCCTCATAATCTCATATTGTCCAGAAAGAGCAGATTATATATGTCTATGAACCTATACATGCAGGTTTTTTAACGTTTGCACGAGTCCGGTGATGCTGTCAACTTTGAGTGATGGGACCATAGTTCATGGTCTAGCTGGAGTTCCTAGTGAGGGTCCAGTGTTGCTGGTTGGCTATCATATGTTGCTTGGAATGGAACTTGGACCCATGATTGAAGCGTTCTTGAGTGAAAAGAGGATCATGGTACGAGGATTAGCACATCCGGAGTTGTTCACTGCAACTTTGTCAGATTCGTCGAGTGAGTTTTCGTACTTGGATTACACCAAAGTGTTTGGTGCACTACCAGTGACGGGGCGAAACTTCTTCAAGTTGTTAAAAGAGAAATCCCATGTCTTACTTTATCCCGGCGGAGCTCGTGAAGCACTTCATCGCAAGGTTTGGAAAAAATTGCTTACTTTCTACTCTCTACTAGATTATAGGATTGACAATAAAAGATTATTTGGTATTGATATCAAAGATATGAGATATCCGGTATGAGTGACATTATTGATCACTGTTCTTAAAAAAACCCCTAGGCCTTGCCTGGGCGCTTGGCGGTCATTCCCCGTCTAGGTGAGAAAAAGCTCCCGATGTTGTGGAAGCAACAATATCTTAGGAGATGAAGGATGTACATAACATAGTTTTGGGTTATGCTTTGTAAAGTAATGCCCGTAATAAAATATGAAACCCCATACCAATATAGTTTTATAAACATTAATGGATTTGAGAGAACGTAGTAAAAAATCATATGGATGAAACATTAATTTTTAATCCGTCTAGGCCCCCGCCTCGCTGTCTAGGCGCTAGCCCCCCCTCACCACCCAACTCCCGCCTAGCGACTCTTAGAACATTGTTATTGATATACTCATTTTGTGCGAGATATCAAAATAACACTTTCATATCGGCCATACCCATATCCGAGTGATATCATATCATATCATATCCATACTCGATATACTGATATCAATACCAAACGGGCCCTAAGAATTATTTATATTTATAAGAATTTGAAATGAGAGAATGGTGTGTGTGTTGTTTGTTATAAGTTTGGTGTATGAAATGATGAATTGCAGGGGGAAGCATACAAGCTATTTTGGCCTGAGGAGCCAGAGTTTGTGAGGATGGCAGCTCAATTTGGGGCGACTATTGTGCCATTCGGAGCCGTTGGAGAGGATGATGTAACTCAAGTAAGTATCAATTAGCAAAGCTTAAACTTTCTTAGCTAGATGCTCTTTCTTAATTATGGTATGTTTGGATTCCATAAAAAAATGCATTCAATTGTATTAAATCGTTAATTTAATATACGATAATGCATTATTAGCGGAATTCAAATGAACCATTAATGCAATCAAATATGATCTTGAATAAAAGAGATGATATACGTACCCGAAGTGATAGTGCATGTTCACATACAAGATTCTGTGATAAAACCAATTAGTAATAGTAAAAGTAATTGATCAACCTTATATTAGACTTAGTTTGGTTTGGTAGTTGTTTTACTTGGATTATATACTTATCGGTTTGTCTAACCTATATACTTAGGATATAGGTTAAGAATTCTTATTAAGTAATATAAATTCTAAATAGAAAAGGATGAATTCATTTAAAAAAATTAAAAAATTTTAAAAAATTAACACATAATTAAAACTTTTTATATAAGAGATCTTAACCTATATCTTTAGAAAAATCGAATACCTATATGAATCTAAACGAACCCGTCTTCTTCTCCCTGACAGATGCTTCTTGATTACGACGATCTGATGAGGATCCCTTTGGTGAATGACTATTTAAAACAAACCAGTCAGCAGATGACCAGAGTAAGGTAAGGCAATCAATCCGGCTAATATCCTGGTGCATCATCATATCTAAAAAATAACTGTAAATAATATAACTTTCAACTATTAAAATGAGTCATTTTTAGAACTTTTGGGTCATAAGTTAATAGTTTTAGAAGACCCATTTTTGAGCATTTGTGTGATATGATATCAGGGCTGACAAAAATGGAGAGGTTGCAAATGAAGATCTTTTGATGCCAGTAATCGCCCCAAAAGCGCCGGGTCGGTTTTACTATCACTTTGGTAAGCCGATTGAAACACGTGGGAGAAAGGAATCCCTGAATGACAAGGATAATGCGATGGAGTTGTACATGAGAGTGAAAATGGAGGTTGAATGGAGCATGGCGTATTTGCTTAAGAAGAGGGAGGAAGATCCCTTCAGGGGTATCATAGATAGGACTGTTTATAGGGCTTTTTCTGCTCCTCCCCACAATGTCCCTACATTTCCCCCCTGATTAATTCACATATATGTATGAGTTCAATAACTTACATATATGAAATCTTATACGTACACATATTGTGGTGCTTTTTGTGTTGTGGCATGTTGGAGTGTCTCCTTATAAGTTGAAATCCCTGGAGTATTCCAACACACCAATTGGGAAAAATCACAAACACCATGTGTTTCGTATCCAGACTCGTCAAAAGAGACGATAATATCCTTATAATTCCAAAACTCAAAGAAGATCTTTTCCATACGATAACCATTAACCACCACTCTCTTCCTCGTCTCTTGTCGTTATCCCAACGAGTTTCCAAACCTCAGCCTTGAAATTCACCATTGGCTTGATCGTATAAATCCTCTATAGAACTTGTGAATGAATAAATCGTTTACTGATTACAAAACCTTATACAAAGTAAAACAACTGTACAGAGAAAATTAAGGAT
Organism: Rheum nobile; assembly: GCA_027886185.1. Classification (NCBI taxonomy): domain Eukaryota; kingdom Viridiplantae; phylum Streptophyta; class Magnoliopsida; order Caryophyllales; family Polygonaceae; genus Rheum; species Rheum nobile. Next base: position 1,151,353 of record WOAB01000236.1, on the reverse strand, counting down.
GAAATTAGGCTAAGACTAAAGATATTGTCTCCTAATATAGATAGATAATGAGAATATTGTCTTGAGGAAAAAGGAAGGCCAAATAATGAAGATTGACACTAATCTGTACCTTAATATTCCCCCTCAAGTGGAGTGTATGCTGATGACGCTTAACTTGGATAAGAGACTAGAGAAGACGGTTGGGCCGAGAGGCTTGGTAAACAAGTCAGCGGGTTGATCATTCGTTCGGATGTACATTGTACGGACGTGACCTTGTTGAACCTTCTCCCGGATGACATGACAATCTATTTCAATGTGCTTCGTACGTTCATGAAATACCGGGTTGGAGGCAATGTGAATCGCTGCCTTGTTGTCGCAATAAAGATGGGCTGGCTGCGAATGAGTGACATTAAGATCTTACAGCAGGGTACGTAGCCATGCTAACTCGCAACATGTGTTAGCCATCGATCGGTATTCTGCTTCGGCACTTGAGCGAGAGACCGTGCCTTGCTTTCTAGTCTTCCATGATACCGCCTAAGAAAATTATGTAACCGGTTGTGGAGCGACGAGTGTCCCGGCATCGAGCCCAATTTGCGTCGCAATAAGCATTCAACCGGAGGCGGCTGTTGCTGGGCAGGAAGATACCTTGGCCTAGTGTGCCCTTAATATAGCGGAGAACATGATGAGCATCATTAAGGTGCGGTTGACGTGGAGTGGACATGAATTGACTGAGAATGTGGACGACGTAAACAAGATCCGGGCGCGTTATAGTGAGGTAGATGAGGCGCCCGACTAGTCGTCGATAAATGGACGGGTCCGGTAGAATGTCATCTTCGCTCTCGGTGAGGATTAAATTCTGATCAAGTGGGACTGTGGCTGGTTTGGCACCAAGGAAGCCAGTGTTGTCGAGTATCTCTAGGGCATATTTCCGTTGACAAAGGCTGATCCCTGCTTTTGATCGTGTGACTTCGATGCCGAGGAAGTATTTGAGCGGTCCCATATCTTTGAGCTTGAATTGTGTAGCAAGGAATGCTTTAGTGTCTTCTATATCCTGCAAGTTAGTCCCAGTAACAATAACATCATCAACATAAACTAAAAGGATAGTGATCATACCTTTGTGTTGTCTAATGAAGAGTGAGTAGTCAGCCCAAGATTGTCGAAATCCAGCTTGTTTGAGGGAATTAGAAAGCTTTAAAAACCATTGGCGAGAGGCTTGTTTGAGCCCATAGAGCGACTTGTGAAGCTTACAAACTCTCGTCTCCCCCTTTCGATGGAAGCCGGGTGACAATTTCATATAAACATCTTCCAAAAGATCACCGTTGAGGAAGGCATTATTAACGTCGAGTTGATGCAAGTGCCATCCATGGACAACGGTCATGCTTATGAGAACCCGGACGGTTGTGAGCTTGGCAACAAGGGTGAATGTCTCTCGATAGTCCACTCCTTCGATTTGGCTATACCCCTTTGCTACAAGGCGGGCTTTGTATCGCTCGATCGTCCCATCGGGTTGATATTTTATTTTGTAGACCCATTTACAACCGATAGGATGTTTGTCAAGTGGTAGTGGAACTAGACTCCATGTGTTGTTGTCTTCTAGAGCCTTGATTTCTTTAGCCATGGCGTCCCTCCAATACGGTGATCAGTTTGCCTGCAAAAAAGTCCTCGGCTCTTGCTCAAGCATAATGTTAGAAACAAATGATCTATAATTGTTGGAAAGCTTACCATAAGATAAAATATTGGCTAGTGAAAAAGCCTTACCTGAAGTTATATTAGTGGAGGAAGATGATTGAGGTGCTGTACGAGAGGGTAGTTTGGTGGCCACACCTTTTCCTCTGTCGGCGTTGCCTATCCTTTTGCAGATCTAGAGCTCCTCCGCCGATGCTGCTCCGTCTTGGCGTTCATCCGGTCGGCGCTGCTTCGTCGCCATCGCCTATCCTCTGCATGCTCCAGATCCGGTCGCCGACCTTTTTCTTGCTGGAATTGCTGATGGGTGTGTGCTTTAGGGGATTTTCTTTTTCTTTGTGGTTTTGTTGTTTAGTTGTTTGTTTCGAAGCTTTGTATAGTTGTTTGTTTTGTTTGGTGCTTGCTCCTTTCTTGTTTGTTAGGCTGGGTTTGTTCTCTTCTTCTTCGTTTAATGGTTCAATGGTTGTGATAGTGAGTAAGTCTTTAAAAGCCACCACAATCATTGGTCTATTAGCTTCAAGAAGTGTTTCCCAGATCCTTCCTTATCTAGCACCTTCTTGGTCCTGGTTTAGTTTCCTGTTTTCCCTTATTTTTAGTTTGCTTTGCTTATCCTTGACGTTTGGGTCAATGGTTGTTCTGTCTGATGTATCTCAACTGCCTTTTGGCAGCATCTAATGCATGTTTAGTCCTTTTCTAAAAAAAAAAAGTTTGGTGGCCACATGGAAATCACGAAGTATGGTGGATGGTTTGGTTGACCGTGATAAATGCCGAGTTGCCACAGGAGGTATGGGAGGCGGTGGGGGTGGGGTTGGATGTGGTAGTGTGTTGTCATCAGTGGGTATAGGCGCAGGAATGGGCTGAGTTGGAGATATGGTCGGTATGGTTGGATCGGACTCCGTTATAGGCGCAATTTCATTGTTGGAGGCGGTAAAACTAGGAGGTGTGTCGTCATAAATAGCGGATGAAGTTTGGAAATTCGGAAGTGGAAAATCATGGCTAGTTTGAGAAATGTCGGGAATTTTTGAATAAGGAAATTCCGTTTCATGAAAAACGACATCTCTTGAAATAATGGTTTTCTTATGCGTAAAATCATAGAGTTTGTAACCTTTGGTACCGGGTGGGTAGCTAAGAAAAACGCATTCAACAGAGCGAGGTTCAAATTTGTGTGGGCGTTATGGATGTGAAGCATCGACATCCAAAATCACGTGAATGAGAATAGATGGGAGGTTTGCAAAAAAGTTTCTCAAAATGAGTTTTGTTTTGTAAAGTTCGACTTGGATACGATTTATCAAATAAGTAGCGGTGAGTATAACATCTCCCCAAAAAAAATCGGTAAATGAGATTGAAAAAGAAGTGCACGAGCAACGTTTAAGAGATGTCTATGTTTGCGTTCAGCGACACCATTTTGTTGCGGAGTATTGATGCAACTAGTTTGATGTAAAATGCCTTTGGAGGAGTAAAATAAAAACATTTAAATTTGGGGCCATTATCACTTTGAACAATCTTAATTCTTGTAGCAAATTGGTTTTCGATAAGATTAATAAATTGAATAATAAGGGGCCGAGCCTCGGCCTTGGTTTTCATAAGATAAATCCATGTAAATTTGGAATAATCATCCACAATGGTTAGAAAATATCGTGCACCTGTTAAACAAGGAACGTGATAACCTCCCCAAATATCCATGTGAATGAGATCAAAACAAGAAGAACTAGTAGAAGTACGAATAGGAAAAGGCTGTCGAGTCTGTTTTGCCAAAAGGACAAACTAAACAAGGGTGTTTGATCGGACTTTTATTCTTAAAAACGGGAAGAAGAGACGATACTTGTTGCGATGGATGACCAACTCGTTGATGCCATAAGGAATCTCAGATGGTGATATTGCAAGAAGCAGGAGTCGGCTGGGATTTGAGGAAGTATAGGCCATCTCGTTCACAGGTTATCCCAATCATCTTCCCCGTGAGGAGGTCCTGAATCACACATATGCGTTTCAAAAAAATAGTAGCATAAAAATAATCAAAAGTCAATTTGCTAATAGAAACTAAATTAACTGAAAACGCAGGTATGCAGAGAACATTGGAAATTTTTAATTGAGATGTGAAAGTTACGGTTCTGATATGTGAAACGGTATAAGACTTGCCATCAGGTAAATGAACGAAACGATTAGTAGTCGGTTGATAAGAATCCAAAAAACGAGTATGATATGTAATATGATCACTAGCTCCGCTATCCAGAATCCATGAATTCAGAGAATAAAAGGACTGAGTTTTTAGATTACCTGAGAAGTGATCATAGTTAGGAAGATTACCCATGTGGTTTGCGGAAGCGTGCTGGATGGAATCATTCGATCCAGAAGGTTGCTGCATAGCAAGGTCCTGCAAATTGAGTCTCCTGAGCAGGGTCATCATTTGTTGATAGTCGAAGGGCAGCGATTGATCAGTTGGCAATGCGCCAGTGTTGTTGACGCTCGCGTTCTGCTGCCCATTCTCCATGGATCGCTTGCGTTTACGACAGTAGTCGATGGTGTGGCCTTTATTATTGCAGAAAGTGCACTTGAGATGGGCTCTACATTGCTTCGTATTGTGACTAGTCAAATTGCATTTCTCACAATATTTAGCATCGCCATTAATCGGAGCATCACGCTGGCGTTTAACCGAAAAGGTAGTGGTCTCGAGAGGCGCATGTGGTTTGGAGATCTTGGCATGCTGCTCTTGACGCAACACCATGAAGTACGCCTTGTTCGGTTCAGGAAAAGGATCCAAACCGATGATTGTGCCCCGAATCTGTTCATACTCGGATCTGAGGCCCATTAAGAATTTCATGGACTTATGATTGTTGATGAAGGCTTGAAAATCAGCAGCATCGTCACAAGAACATGGTCGAATGACCGTAAGAGCATCTTTCTCATCCCAAAGGGATTTGAGTTTGGTAAAATACGCACTAACGGAATCCGTTCCTTGCACACAATCTTGGATCTGTTTTTCTATGTGAAATAGGGAGACAATATTAGTTTGGGAAAACCGATCTATGAGTTCGAGCCAAATACCTCGAGCGTCTTTGCAATGGATGACACTTTTCGAGATGTCTTTAGACATTGAACCAAGAAGCCAGGTTTTGACAAGAACGTTGCAGCGTTCCCATTGAGATTCTTCAACCGGTTTGTTGGTTACCCATCAACGAATCTGGCCTTGTTTTTTATTGTGAGGGCCATCATCATCGAACTTTGCCAGGTGGTGAAGTTGTCTTCCACCAGTGGTTGTGATACGAGAATAGCGCATGGTTGATCGGAATGGTGGAGAAAGAGAGGGTGATTCGATTTCTCCCATGGCTCGGATCGTGTACCAACATCTTGCGTTGATGGATTGTCCGGCATGAGGAAGATGATGAAGGATCGATGTGATAAAACCTAAGAAGCTGATACCATATAGAACTTGTGAATGAATAAATCGTTTACTGTATTATTCTATTTGTGTCTGATTACAAAGTGAAGGAGAAACCTTATACAAAGTAAACAACGGTACAGAGAAAATTAAGGATGAAATTAGGCTAAGACTAAAGATATTGTCTCCTAATATAGATAGATAATGAGAATATTATATTGAGGAAAAAGGAAGGCCAAATAATGAAGATTGGCACTAATCTGTACGTTAATATCATCGTCCAAGATTCACTAACCCCATATTCTATCATCATCCAAACATCATGTTAAAGTACGTGGGTCGGTTAGGGGAGGGGTGTGTACGTCCGTGCACAAACTCACCGTATAAGCCCATAGGGTTCCATACTAAAACCAATTGGCAATAGGAGTAGTCTATGATATTATATAGTGGTCTTGGTTTCTTTATATTTCCGATGTGGGATTGTTTCTCCCCATCTTATCTTTCACACGCCCCTCAAGTGACAACTGGTTTGGCCCAGTTGACACTTGACATCATGCCTTAAGGCCGGCAAACCCGTTAGTGTCTTAAGGCCGACAAGCCCAATCAACCAGGAGTCCAAACCCAGACCGAATCGCTCTGATACCATGTTAAAGAAGCTAATAGAAAGTATTCTCCTCTTATTGTTCCAATCAAAGTTTACAACATTATATAGAAACTAATACGTGTAGAATAAGCAACTAACTAATCTATCTTGAAGAAAAGATCTAATCTATCTAGAAGGAAAGATAAGATTACATAAGGTAAATACAATAAGTTGTAACTAACTAAAGATTTGTATGAGATATTCTATCTAATATCTCTAATACTCTCCCTCAAGTTGGAGCATGGAGGTCGATCATGCCCAACTTGCCGAGAAGATAGTTGAATTGGTGCTTGCCCAGGGCCTTGGTGAATATGTCAGCACATTGCTCATTTGTTCGAACATGAGACGTGGAGATTGCGCCAGCGACAATGAGATCCTGAACAAAATGGTAGTCGATTTCGATATGTTTGGTTCGTTCGTGAAATACGGGATTAGAGGAAATATGCAGAGCGGCTTGACTGTCGCATAGGAGCTTCATTGGTGCCTTGTGAAAGACACCAAGAGAGTGTAGTAGTGATTTGAGCCATACGAGTTCGCAACACGCGAACGCCATTGAGCGGTATTCTGCTTCAACAGAGGAACGAAAGATGGTGTGTTGTTTCTTGGTTTTCCAGGACACGGGAGAGTTGCCAAGAACAACAAAGTATCTCGTGAGAGAGCGTCTAGTCAATGGACAGCCAGCCCAGTCTGAATCACAGTATGCAATAAGAGTGAGAGAGCTGTGACGAGAGAGTAATAGTCCCTGCCCTGGGTTGCGCTAGGAGGAGTAGTCCATGGTATTATATAGTGGTCTTGGTTTCTTTATATTTCTGATGTGGAATTGTTTCTCCCTATCTTATCTTCCACATGCCCCCTCAAGTGGCAACTGGCCCAACCCAGTTGACACTTGACATCATGCCTTAAGGCCGACAAGTCCGTTAGTGTCTTAAGGCTGACAAGCCCAATCAACCAGGAGTCCAAACCCAGACCGAACCGCTCTAATACCATGTGAAAGTCCGTGGGCCCATAGACTGAGGGTCGTGCTGACACGAGCGCATAGGCGCAAATAAGCCCAGTACATAAGCCCGATGGGGTTTCATCCTAAAACCAATTGGCAATAGGAGTAGCCCATCAAGCTTATATACTAGGCAAATTATGTCCCAACTTTTAATGTGGGACGTTTATATTCCAACACGCCCCCGCAAGTGCAACGGGCGGGCAATTGGCCAGACCCAGTTGACACTTGAACAAACGGGTGTGGGTGGGCATCTCAATCTCTTTATAGCCAGACCCAACCAACCCAATAAAGGGACCTAGGACTGAACCCGCTCTGATACCATGTTAAAGTCCGTGGGCCGGTTATGGGAGGGGTGTGTACGTCTGTGCACAAGCCCATCATATAAGCCCATGGGGTTCCATCTTAAAACCAAATGGCAATAGGAGGAGTAGTCCATGGTATTATATAGTAGTCTTGGTTTATTTATACTTCCGATGTGAGATTGTTTCTCCCCATCTTATCTTTCACACATCAATACCAAACCACCTCAAAACCTCGTCCTTCACTTTTGGATCATAAGCTTTGTAACCCATTGGTCTGCCTATTACTCTAAACGCTTCGTCAACAAAGTCAAACGACAACACAGAGTATGCACCATCATCATGACGTCGTGGTGATGTCATCCAGTGCCAACACCCCCTTCAGACGTCGTTGCTCAAGGGCCCGCACGTTCGATTCATGTGTACGCCCCTCCAATCATCGTCGATGTCGTCATCATGACAAACGCGTGGCTTGCGCGCCTTTGTTTGACGTGGCAAGAGCAGATTCGACGACCCTATTACAAGCTTGATGGGATCCATTGAAGGAAGCCGTTTTCGCAGCACCTTCCGAGCATCAGCGTAAGGAGAATAGATTATCTGGAGTTAGGGTGAAGGAAATGTGTCCTTTAATCAAATGTGCAATTACCAAACATGGAATAGAACTATTAATGGAGATTTATAATCCGGATATTTTAGGGATCGTAGTGCTTTGCTAGAAGTCAACTACGATTAATGGGCTTAATAGGGTTAGGCCCATGGCTATAATAAACGGGTCCTATGAGGTTACACACATAGAGTTATCGGGCTGGATCAAACCGAAAGCCCATGTTGGACATGGGATTTCAGCCCATTGGCTTTAATTGGGAGATTGGCTTTTATTATTGATGGATAAGAGTTACCATTAATAATTATTAGATAAGGAGATATCTTATTAGAAGATATATAGATATAATACAAAGATATTATATCTATTACCAAAGATAAGATATGATCTTATAAGTAATCGTTACCAAGAGGAAACAAATAACATTCTCCTCATCCAAGTAACCTGCACGTCTGAACTCCCAGGAAGAAAGCCAAGCTCGTGTTTTTGTTCGTTTGTTCTAGTAGACGAGACCAAAGGCAATCCAGAATCCAGACTCGTGTGGACCAAGTAGATAAGTCACACTTAGGGCTTTCGATCTCCGCTGAAACTCTGCCGAAACGTTTCAACTCGCATCAAACGATATGTAACTCTACTTCTACTTGATCTCTAGCTATTGATTCATGCATGAGATCCTTATTAGATGCTAGAAAATAGTTTAAAATTTTGATGCATGTCTTCATTCAAATTAAGTGGTAAATTGATATGTAAGTTAATTTGCATGATTAAAATTGTGATTTTGATTGATTGGTTTAGTAAAGTTGAGAAATTCATAAACTAATATGCATGTAAAATTATTCTACTCATACTTGATTCATGTGATTTAATTATGCAAGAGATATGATTTTGGCATGTTTTAAATCATTAGATAAAAATTTTGATTTTCATAAGATGGATCAATCCCCTAAATTTTGTTTTTCTTCAATTTTGATTTTTTTTTGAAATTGTTTCATACATAAAATTCTATAAAAAATAAATAAAAAGGGACCGAATCGGATCCACGCACCATGGCTCAGCGCAGCGGTTCGACCGCGGCTGGACCCAGTGGCGCGCGGGTCCAGCACAGGCACGGCCAGGTGCGTGCACGCACAGACCCAGCATGGGCTGGGTGCGGCTCGGTTTGGCGTTGTTGGGCGCGGTTCTGCACAGTGTAGAACGGCTCGCGGTCCTATAGTGGCTGGTCCGGGCTGGGCTCGGGTCGGTCTGTGCAGTGGCTACGTGGTTCGGTGGGCACGGGCTGGGCTCAGGTGCGGCTCGGTCCGATTGGGTATATTTTGGGTTTTAGGATATTTTCCTAAAAGAATAAGATAAGATCTTATTTACCCAATTGGATAATATTTGATATTATCTACAATATAATTTCCTAAAAGTTATTAGGATAGAATCCCACTAGATTAAGATAAGGATATTTGATATCTGATCTTATTTATGTATATCTTATCCAATAATGTATTTTAATGATTAATTCTATATATTGATTTTATTTGAATTAAGATATTGATATTGAATTATTTATCTCATGAGATGATTTATTTAATTTAACAGTATTTGTTTAATATTATTTAAATTGATTATTGTTATTAATTAGATTAATATTGTTGATAATATTTGATATCATTATTGCATGCAAGATTTAATATTATGATATTATTGCTTGCATGAGGTGACTGGTATGGCCCATTTTAGGATAGAAAATACGATATGCGTATCATTATATTTTCTTGTACACGATCTGTGTATCATTATGTATTTTTGTAATTTAATTTTCAGTAATTAGATTATTCAGAAAATTATGTAATACAAGAAGAGAAGATCCTAAGAAGACCAAGGATGAAGATCCATGAAGGGTACCAAGGATGTAGATCCATGGAGAACAAGACCCATGAAGATTAGATCTTTAATTTCGGTTTTAGGGGCCATACTAGGATCACATTTAATTATTGCATTTTGAATGCTTATTATTTTTAAGCCTTGCATGATTGTTTGTTTATGCTATTTTGTTCACTAGTAAATAGACAACCATTACATGCTTAAGTCCCTACAAGAATATTGAGGTATTGTCTTTCCATGTCATAACCCATGAGGCCCTTGGAATTCATTGGATAGGTTTTGTCAAGACTGCTTTTCTAAATGGATATTTAGAAGAGGATGTGTACATGACACAACCAGAGGGTTTTGAAGATCCAACAGACCCTAGGAAAGTATGCAAGCTTAAGAAGTCCATTTATGGACTTAAGCAAGCATCCAGGAGTTGAAACATTCGATTTGATAAAGCTATCAAAGAGTTTGACTTCATCTGCTGAGCTAGAGAAGATGAGCAAGGTCCCTTATGCTTCTGCTATAGGATCTATCATGTATGCCATGATATGTACATGCCTTGATGTTGCATTTGCTTTGAGCATATGTAGCAGATTCCAATCGAATCCCGGAGATGCACACTAGTGTGCAGCCAATAACATCCTGAAGTACTTGAGAAGAACCAAGGATGATTTCTTGGTATTTGATGGTGATGACGAGTTAGTCATTCGAGGATACACTGATGCAAGCTTCTAGACAGACCGAGATGATTTTGAGTCCCAGTCAGGATATGTCTTCATCTTGAATGGAGGAGTTGTGAGCTGGAAGAGCTCCAAACAGGACACAGTGGCTGATTCTATGACAGAGGCAGAGTACATCGCCGCTAGTGAAGCGACAAAGGAGGTTGTCTGGATTAGGCAATTCATTGATGAGCTCGGCGTTGTTCCTAGTATATCAGGGGCAATTGACGTCTATTGTAACAACAATGGCGCCATAGCCCAAGCCAAGGAACCGAGTTCAAGCTCCAAATCCATATACGTACTGAGAAAGTATCACCTTATTCGACACATCGTTGATAGAGGAGACGTCAGGATGTGCAAAGTGCATACAGATGACAACATTACAGATCCATTAACCAAGCATATGCCTAGGCCCAAGCATGAGAGTCACACTAGGGCCAAGGGCCTCAAGCACATTGGAGAATGACTTTGAAATTGTATTGTCTTACAATATGAAGTTTGTTTTATATATGTCAGACACGTTTTATGCTTGATTATATGATATACATCTTTCATTCTTATTTAATCATTGCTTGGAATTAGATAAAATGTCCAAATAATTTATAATTCGCAAATGGGCTCATCATAAGTGTTTTGGTGAATGAAACCCCATTAAGTGAACTGAAGTTATGAATTATTCAAAGTTCATGGTCTAAGTCATTAACTTGGACATAAATGACTACATTAAAGACTGTATAATAAGTTGACTGATAGCGCTAGGTTTCATGGGCTATAGGGACATAGAGATGTCTAGTCAATTACATATATATGTATGGATGATACATATAGGACTGACCCACCTTAAGACTCTCCAAAAGGGCTTGAAGAGTTTTAAGTTAAACCATGATTGGTAGATTCCTCAGACATGAGTATGTTGTAACATCCCAGGCCAAGCTACCCCAGCCACCAAGCCGCCCAGCCACCCAACGGTGCCGGCGCCGGTACTGGTGCCGCCTGGATGTCTAAGAGCATGCAGCTCACACACCCAACCCTTCCCCCATTTAAATGGGTAGGTTGTTGCCCACGGGGATCGAACCCGGGACCTTTAGATATAAGGGAATTACCTTGCCACTTATATCACCAATTGCGCTACACGCCGGCACCGTTGGGTGGCTGGGCGGCTTGGTGGCTGGGGTAGCTTGGCCTGGGATGTTACAAAAAAGTACACTTTGAATGAGAGGGGCTCCGACCTTATAGGGCCAGCCATTTCTCTATCCATGGGCCGCAGCCCATGTACCCCAACCAAATCCCCATGGCTGGGAGGTTGTTGGTAACAAGTGAGCGCAAGGCTGCTTGTTAAAGCGTGAGGTCTCGTGTTCGTGAGTCGACTCAACGGTGCCGGCGTGTTCGGAGGCTTGATAAAGGGTGGAGAGGTCGCGTGTTCGACTCTCACCAACAACCTCCAGCCATGGGGATTTGGTTGGGGTACATGGGCTGCAGCCCATGGATAGAGAAATGGCTGGCCCGATGAGGTCGGAGCCCCTCTCATTCAAAGTGTACTTTTTTGTAACATCACAGGCCAAGCTACCCCAGCCACCAAGCCGCCCAGCCACCCAACGGTGCCGGCGCCGGTACTGGTGCCGCCTGGTTGTCCAAGGGCATGCATCCCATACACCCAACCCTTCCCCCATTTAAATGGGTAGGTTGTTGCCCACGAGGATCGAACCCGGGACCTTTAGATACAAGGGCAATGCCTTACCACTTGTATCACCAATTGTGCTGCAGCGCAATTGGTGATACAAGTGGTAAGGCATTGCCCTTGTATCTAAAGGTCCCAGGTTCGATCCTCGTGGACAACAACCTACCCATTTAAATGGGGGAAGGGTTGGGTGTGTGGGCTGCATGCCCTTGGACAACCAGGCGGCACCAGTACCGGCGCCGGCACCGTTGGGTGGCTGGGCGGCTTGGTGGCTGGGGTAGCTTGGCCTGGGATGTTACATATGTTGTGGTTTCTCTTGATGATTGGTATCTTTGACGCTGTTAAACGTTGACCGTAACAGGCAGTTATAAATGTAGTGATTGAGATTGCCAAAAATTGAGTGGGAGTTATAGTCATACAAGATTGGAGAAGTCATCCTCTTCATGTATACTGGGATGCATGGACATGAATGGTGTCTCGGCCACTTGAAGAGCGAGAACTGAAAAATGCATGGCCATGCTCGGATGGATTATCTGTAATCATCCGTTATTTGACAGTTCAAACTCAGGAGTTCAAGAAACGCATTTGATAAGAGATATGAATGTCATCATATCATCAAATAAGACATTAAGAGACAAAGGGATTTAAGATTGCACACTTGTTTTAAGGACAAGTGGGAGCTTGAAGGAATTGTGTCCTTTAATCAAATGTGCAATTACCGAACATGGAATATGACTATTAATGGAGATTTATAATCCGGGTATTTTAGGGATCGTAGTGCTTTGCTAGAAGTCAACTACGATTAATGAGCTTAATAGGATTAGGCCCATGGCTATAATAAACGGGTCCTATGAGATCACACACATAGAGTTATCGGGCTGGATCAAACCGAACCGAAAGCCCATGTTGGACATGGGATTTCGGCACATTGGCTTTAATTGGGAGATTGGCTTTTATTATTGATGGATAAGAGTTACCATTAATAATTACTAGATAAGGAGATATCTTATTAGAAGATATATAGATACAATATAAAGATATTATATCTATTATCAAAGATAAGATATGATCTTATAAGTAATCGTTATCAAAAGTAAACGAATAACATTCTCCTCCTCCAAGTAACCTGCACGGCCGAACTCCCAGGAAGAAAGCCAAGCTCGTGTTTTTGTTCGTTCGTTCTAGCAAACGAGACCAAAGGCGATCCAGAATCCAAACTCGTGTGGACCAAGTAGAGAAGTCACACTTAGGGCTTTCGATCTCCGCTGAAACTCTGCCAGAACGTTTCAACTCGCATCAAACGATATGTAACTCTACTTTTATTTGATTCCTATTGATTTATGCATGAAATCTTTATTAGATGCTAGAAAATAATTTTCTGAAATTACACTTATACGCATCTAATCCCAACATGGGTTATCGCTAGAGCAGCGACGACGATTGTACAAGTCGGCGAAGGAAGGAGAATCTAACCTAAGATTCCATGTTTTACAAACAGACTTACACCTTACCGCAGATTTGGCGGGAAGACGGATCAGAATCTCGTCGAGCAGTTCTTCCGAGATGTACCTGTTTTCTTCTTTAATTTTCTTTTGCTTTCCTGCCATTGAAGCCGCCGTTGAACAAATTACCTAGACTTGTGGATTCTGTACGTGTTGTGTTGGAGAATTAAGGAAGAAAGAACTATTTTTTTGAGAGAGGAAAATATAATCTAATGACTTTCAGATCTTAAAATATATTGAGCAATTTGTCACAATTACACCAAATTCGAATCTTAAAATCATATAGATATCAGTATTTTTGGTCAAAGGAAAAAAATAATCTCAAAATATAAAAAGAAAGTCTAATAATTAAGCACGCCGCCTATGATCCTTGATTATTCTTACCAAATTTTAAAGACCCTCGATTGTTTCAGAATTTTAATTAAGGACGTGCATTCGGTGAGAAAAAAATCTTAGATGAGAAATAAAAATGAATATGGACTATTTGATTCAAGAAAACTAAAGGCCCAGATTAAAAAAACCAAAAAAACGTAATAATTCGGCACGGCCGAATTTTATTTGAAGAAAACGCGTATTTTGCGGGTGCATGCGTTTTTTTTATTTACTAGTACATACAACGCAAAAATCATGCACATAGAGACTTATTTTCATGCACATACAAGCAAAAATCTGTGCATTTTTTAACTCGTCCACATAAAGTCAAATGAAATACAAACTTGTGCACATTTCAGGGGTAAGTTTTTTACATGTATGTGCATGAGTTTTCACTAAACAAAGACAAACAAATATTCATGCATATATGAGCACAAACTCATGCACATTCTAGAAAAGTGCATCAGTTTTTGTCTGTATGTGCGTGTGTTTTCACTTATACAAAGCCACATATACAGTCGAAATATATGCACATACATGCACAAATTTGTGCACATTCCAAGAAGTGAATACGTTTTTGCATATATGTGCATGAGTTTCCACTTAAACAAAGGCACACATACAATCAAAACTTAGGTACATACAAGCACAAATTTGTGCACATTCTGGGAAGTGCATAAGTTTTTATCTGTATGTGCATGAATTTTTACTTACACAAAGTTACGTACATTTTTATTTCTAGAAAATATGTAAGTGGAACTCATACACGCCTAGTACAAATTACATGCACATACAAGTATAAAGGCAGCACTTTAAAAGGAATGCACATACAGTTCAAAATTCATGTACATTTTAACCTAGAAAAATAATGTACACAAGTAGAATTTAAATGCACATATAAGTCTAAATCCATGCACACACAACCCAAAATCTATGCACATACCATATCTTGTACGCGAGCGCGTCCTTTTAAAGTTTTTTAAAAATACGCATATTTTTTTATAAAAAAACGGTACGGTCATTTTTTATTCTCATTCTCACTTGAACCTTTAGAATTAAAACCAATGTACGTATATATTGGACGTAAACTAAGAAACAGATCACCAAATTGTATTCCAAATTATATCTTCATACGATATAATTATCGCATGTTTGAAACCTACAACGTGACTTAAAGCTGAATTTTTTTCCAAACTGTACACTTTTTTAAAACTTATACCGAATATACGCTCAAATTCAAATTTATTACGAGAATAGGCTGGCGAGGTTTGGGGTAAGTCGCTGTACGGATTAAATAAAGTCGTTGTACGGACAAGCGATTCTATCTGAACCACAACTTTAATTTATTTATTTTTAAAAAAAGGTAGAGTCGCTGGCCTGGCCAGCGACTTTGCTTTAAATTTTTTTTTTACTTTTCGATATTAGAGAGTAAAAAAAAAAATTTTTAAAAAATTGCAAAGTCGCTGGCCAGTCCAGCGACTTTGCTTTAATTTTTTTTTTTTACTTTTCAATATCAGAGAGTAAAAAAAAAATTTGCAAAGTCGCTGGCCAGTCCAGCGACTTTGCTTTAATTTTTTTTTTCTTTTTTTTTTACTCTCTGATATTGAAAAAAATAAAAAAAATTTGCAAAGTCGTTGGCCAGGCCAGCGACTTTGCTTTAATTTTTTTTTTAATACTTTTCAATATTAGAGAATAAAAAAAAATTGCAAAGTCGCTGGCAAGGCCAGCGACTCTCCTTTTTTTTAAAATAAAAAATTAAAGTTATGATTCGGATAGAATAGCTTGTCCGTACAGCGACTTTATTTAGATAAGTCGTTTGTCCGTATAGCGACTTACCCCAAACCTCTATGAACCAGCCTATTCTCATAATAAGTTTGAATCCAAACATATATTCGGTATAAGTTTTAAAAAAGTACAGAAAAAAAAATCACTTAAAGCTAGTGGCCGGCTTGCATTGTGGAAAGGCTAAACCGACAACAAATATAATTAAGAATTATATCATTCTGTTACAGCATAAGTACTATTCATCCCTAACTAACATAGGCAGACAGATTTCAATAAGGACTCTTCTAATTGTAATTAAATTAATGAAAAGGAGTACAATAAATTTCAAATCAAAAGATAACTTTGCAAATCACATCACCAACTCACTAATCCCAAAATGGAGAATCCACAACAAAATTGAGTTTAAACTCTAAAGTAACTAGTAGCCAACTACTAGTCTAATTCATTTTTTTGAAGCGACGTACATTTCAAATACTATTTAATTACACAGGTTCTTTGAGTGGAAGGTGAGAATGGTAGCTTTTGGGCCAAATGTTGAAACGTGCATTGACTGCATCTCTCTGTATAGTGGCCGGTATACACGTGACATTTATTTACTCCCATCTTTAATTATTTACCACTCAAAACGTGTATATAAGCCTGAACAAGCCAAACACCTTCATTTGCAAAACCTCATTTCACTCGCTAGGGTTTCCTCTCTGTGCTATATAAGCTCTAAGCTCGGTGATGGGACCTGGCGGACCGCCTGGGCCCGGTGGGCCACCCGGATGGGGCCCTGGAGGGCCCGGCCCGGCTCCTTTTCCCTTATTCGGTGGCTTATGTGATTTCATTGGTTCATGGTAAGTACCTAGCTAGTAGCTCACTTGATGTTCAACGTTGTATTTTTTTGTTTTGTTAGAAATTATATGATATTATTGAGGCTTATGTAATTCATGTGGAGGCTTTGCATTTGCCCTTTTTACCCCTAGAAACCATAACTAAGGGATAACAGTTTACAATGCAAAGAGAATCTAGAAGCTAAAAATCATTGAGTTACTACAAATTTTGCAATGCATTTGCTGGTTTTTTCTTCTAGTTTTTCTCATATTTTTTGTATATATTGTTTTTTTGCGGTGGCAGTGTGAGCTGTTTGTGTTGTTGCTGGTTGATACGGGACTGCTTCGGTGGGCCCGGTGGCCCACCAGGGTCTGGCCCAATGGGCCGACCTCCTCCGTGAAGCGATGATTGGAGAAACGGAGTAGTTTCCCTGTAAACGTAAAACACAAATTACAGTGTCTGCAATATCTGCAATCGTGAGTATCAGTGTATGTGAAGTGTATCGTTTGTGGCTAATTTCTACCTTATTATCATGGCCCGTGGTATCAGTCTCAATAAATGACAAATTTCACAAATCGCATATTATAAGCTAATGTGAAATCCGGTGGTTTATTTTCTTAAATCAAACTCACCTTTATCAAATTACTTGGTGACATGTCCGAATACTCCATTTCTCTAACACAGTTTAACAGGTAATTCTGCTAGAAAAGAAGAAATGGTTTAGAATGAGGGAAAAATTGGACAAACCATTGCAATGCTTCCGAGTGCATTATTGTCACAAACGCAACCTCCACGCATTCGAAATACACTTCCTAGATTCAACCATTCTAATGAATAAATGGTGCAGTTGTGACAAATCCAACAGCTGTATTAAGTTGTAGACCTGAGCAAACGCGGATTGGCCCGCCCGGCAAATAATAAGGGCCGCTCGGGGCGGCCCACATATTATTTTTAATTAATATAACAAATATATATAATAAAAAACCTTAACCTAAAATTACTTATCATTTTCTTATTAATAGTATTAAATAATTAGTTTGGAGAATAAAAAATATAAAAATATCAAAAATATACTCGAGAATGACCAACTGGGCCGCCCACGGGCCGGTCAGACCCAAAATTACAGACGGATCCAGTTAAGGATTCTGACCCGAATAACGGACCCGACCCACTTAAACGGGTCACAAAAATGGGTCCAGGCCGGACCCGTGTTTGATCGGATCTAGTTGTAGGCCATGAGAAATAACTATACAAAGCAATATAAATGTGAATTGGTTGGTGCAGTGACTCCATGAGGTATCAAGAATCCAGCTACAAAATTCATGTCTTATTGTTGTGATTTTTGAATCCAATTTCTAATATTGGTTCCCATACTCAACTTCCTTGTGGATGTATGACATTAATTTTGCTCTATCTAACTACACTGATAATTTCATATCAGGTTCCAAGTCCTAAACCCACATTCAGAGTTTTACAGTTTACTTCAGAAAGTTGGCGTTCACTGAGCTTATTAGTAATAGTTATGACCATATAAAATGAAATCTCCAAGCATTAACACATCATTGTAGCGTTCAAACAGTATGTTCATGGAGTTAAGTTTCAATGCATCCAAATCTACCAAAATTCCAACACATTTCTGACAACCTGATCTAGCAAATGTATTAAAGCACAAAAAATTACTCTTCCATAGCAAGGTTTTCCTCCGGCTTTTGTTGTTGGGTGATCTTGATCTTCGATAGAGTGAGAGAAGGGTCCTTTTGTAGAGCACTGGGAGCTTTGACAAGAGATATGCTCTGCTGGAGCTCCTTCAAAGAGTCCTTCATAACCATTGCCTTCTTGCCCTTCATCCTGGTGAGATCCAAATATGGGGTGAGCAACTTAGCAAGACCATAGAATATAGATCGAAGTAATGTGGTAACACAAGTTAGAAAGAGCACGGACCTCTTTTCGATGTGTTTATCCTGTCTCTGAGATCTTACTTTAACGATCTTAGGTATGGCCTTCAGAGTCTCCTGAATGAGGTTCCTATCGTACCTCTCTGGTCTATTCCTCTTCCTTTCAAATTCAAAGGTCGAATCCTACTCCAAATAAAGGATGTAAAACAAATTATAAGAAGTTTCATGATCGCTAGAATATGTGAGTACTTAATGCCATTGCTGAAAGTTTAAACATACCTGTGTCATATCCTTTCCATGCAACCGTCTATAGGCCTTGGTCCATTTCACCTTGCGAGGATTCCTCTTCATTTTGAAGTTCTTGTGGCATTTTGATCTACAAAATCTGAATATCTGCAAAGAAATAATTTCATCATCCCAGTCAGA
Source organism: Rheum nobile (assembly GCA_027886185.1). Taxonomy (NCBI): domain Eukaryota; kingdom Viridiplantae; phylum Streptophyta; class Magnoliopsida; order Caryophyllales; family Polygonaceae; genus Rheum; species Rheum nobile. The sequence continues at coordinate 1,132,722 of WOAB01000236.1, read as the reverse complement.
TATTATTATGCATTGCGAATTGCAATGCATCTACAGGATGCCACAAGAAATTCAAGCCTTGCTGCTCAAAAGAAGGTTACTATAGATATAAGCACAACATAGTTTGGTTAGTACAATTTTTGTGTTTTCAGCAATTTTTTTGTTGAATCTCTCATGTGAAGCGAGTAAGATTGAAATGAAAAAAGGCAACAGAGATAGCAAAGTAGCACATCATGCATTTCCTGGCCTCAGGGTTGTGACACTTCAAAAGAATGATGATGGGTCATCTGATTTTTTAACCTTTACCAACTTGACGAGCTAAATATACATGAATCATATAGGACGGGAAGAAGATGAACTATAATGAAAGAACGGAAAGATACATAATGAAAAGAACAAACACTGAGCTAATAGTCGATTATACATCCATAATCCGTAATATTCTTTACCTTTGCATCATTACGAACAAATTGGATCCCATGTCCAGGGTAAATGGTAGAAGAGCAAAACCAACACTTCTCCAATCTCATTTTTACCTCTGGCTAGATACAGTTACCACAATCTGCCAGCAAATTAGAAAGAGATTGTTTACAAAGACTACAAATAGATAAAAACTAATCAAACAAGTCAAGCACAAAAAAAATATACATTTTTATTGCATTATAACAACTTAAGCATATCAAACACTAACATTTAACATTATCTGCTGAATCTAGCTGTTTCTGGATTTAGACTTTTGGTTCTAATCTGGATAGTACAAAATATAAAATGCAGGGGGGTAACATTTGGAAAGCTTAACCTCTAATCTCCTATTATGCATCAAATCAGTAAAAGAAAAAATACAAAACAATTACATAACTCATTATTGCAAATGAAAAAGAAATCATCTTCAAAAAAGCAAATTACAATCAGTGGCTAAACCCGCCAGAAATGCTCAATGAGTGAAAACTAAACTGTAGACTATGAAGAGACAAATATGCAGGATTTAGGTTAGACTGAGAGAACAGATGAAAAAAATATGAATAATCGCAGGGAAAGAGGAGACTGTGTAGTGAAAAAATCGGTTGTTAATTTGCAATTAAAGCTCTCAATCATATTTTTTCACGCAAATCGGAGTGAATTTCAAGCAGAAACCAATTGAGCTCAACAGCAACCATATTAATTTCCAAAGAAAATTCCCCATTCCCACGTAACATTCAAGCAATCAGCCAAGAGCAAATTGTAAAGCCCCGCAAATTCAAGCCATCTTATTCTACGACTGAGACAGAAACATACTAGATTAGGGCTAAGGCTAACACAAATCAGCATAGAAAAGAAGACAACGTGAATAACCTATAATCCTGGAAACAGAATGACTACTGCGGCATAGTATATGATCGCCGTTGAATAGGTCTGAGATGGAGATTACCTATGAGATTTGAGACGGAGCCCTAAACGCCGATGAAAGGCGGCTTCGTAGCGGGAGGTGGAAGATTTTCGCGCAACTGGGGTTTATGATATGCCGCCGAATATCAGATTGGGCCATTGTTTTTTACCAAAAAGATTGGGCCATTGTTAAGGATATTTATACAGCCCATATCAGTTATGGTCCGCTATTGTTTGGGCCTGGTGATAAAGTGGCCGTCTTCAGTTCAGACGTGAGTTAAGTAAATGACTATTTGATAAAAAAAAAAAAAAATTAATGGATTTTTAATAAAAATGGACTCATTTTACTCTCCCTAAATCTTATCTCCTAAATCCTATCACTTAAATCCTAAACCCTAAATTTTAAAAAATAATATTTTAGAGAGAGAAAACAAAAAAGAGAAAAAAAAAATAAAAAAAATAAACTAATAGGAATAGGAAAAATACATAAAAACTAGTATAAGTCTTTTTTATTAATTGAAAACTCAAAGAATCAATGAACCCAAAATCCTTCAGTTCAGATTACAGATTGAAAGCATTTTATTTTAATTTAAAACCCCGTACCCAATACGTGATCAATACAAAATCTTGTAATATCTACAATGAACTAAGATAATTATTCACAGTATCTAGTTTCTATTGTTTTCTTTGGTTACTTTAGTATTTGTGTTATTAAGTATTTCCTCTTAATTGATATTATTGCTTCCTTGTATGATGATTAATCAAGTTTAAACGTATATATATAGCTTGAAGTACCCCTTTCCCATCAACTTTTTTTAAAATCATACTGTCTTTATATAGCCGATCTGATCCGAACATTTAAATATCCAATTTATCTTACACAAATACAAATCCTATAGTATATCTTAAAACTATCAAAAGTTCCTAAGGCCATGATATAATGTGTTTTTTAGAGAAAATTTATTATTATTATTATTTGGTCTACTAGATTAGTATGGATCGAGTCGTCTTTTTGTATCAGATCGATAGCTTCCGTATCAATTTTTATTTTCTTTTGTAGAAAACAACAAACTCCATAATGCACTAAGGGACAACTAACGGGGAAGGTAAGGGCCAAAGGGACAACTAGCTTACGTGCTTGCAAGTTTCAGTTTTAGGATTTAATGGACCTAAATTGTTCTTATATTATTATGGTCCAATAATGTTAATGTTTGAATATACTAGAAATCGAAGCCCGTGCTTCGCACGGATCTTTAATGTATATGTAGTATCACGGTTTAAATTTGAGTTTCTAATATATGGATTGTTGTTTCATGTTTTATCTTATACGATATATTGTTTGATATATATTTAAATGTAATATCTAAGTCTTGATAAAAAAATATAATATCTAAGTATTTTATGTATAAAATGCTATGATTATACAAAGTACAATTTTATTTATTTACTTTGGTCAGAAGTTCAATTTAAATTTTGAATTAAGATGGTAGTTGTTTTTTGTAAGGATGCGTTTTTTCCTTTGAAAATATTTGGGAAATATTTTTAGAAATGCCTATCTAATTATATGTTGTGCTTAAACTTGAGTATTTGTAAGAAACTTGCTACAAAAACTCTCATTTCTTACATGTTTCACTACCCTCCACATTTCTAATTTGTTGCCTTTATCTTACAAATTTATTGTATTTTAATAATGTCTTTTTTGTTATGCTTTAGTTATTAATATTCATTAATATATCGTTTTATTTATTTGGTCTGGAATATATCGTTTTATTAGTCACGTTGACTTTACATATTCCTAGACATTAGTATCATTTTAATTAAAATATATTAGTCATTAATTCATATTCTTATTAAATACGGAGTAATATAAATAATTGGTGACTTTGCATTTTCTTAAGCCTTGTTACATTTTATATAAAAGTACATTAGTTATGTTATCGGTACTTGCTTACTCTTTTTAGCGAAATTATAATTCATAACTTCTTCCTTGTACATTTCATATGTGAGAGTGAGTACATGTCTATTATTTCGGCTTTCATCATTGATTAATTCCTCTATACCAACACCAATGAGGCCAAATTTAGTATATATACATAATGAGTGTAAAATGAATATGTATAAAATAGAACAATAAAAATCATCCTTAACCAAAATAACAACACACCTACCTAAAACGATTTAGTATAAAATAGAAAATAAAAATACAAACTTAATTGAATTTATGCTACCAAAGTACCAATAGTTGAAGGGTTTACATCGTCCATAAAATAGTTTGCTTTATTCTTTACTAACAATCAGTCGTCCTAAATCGATTGTCTTTGTCCCCCTTCTAGTGAAAGCTACTGGTACATAATGTAAACAATCGATGCCTCAATAGTGCTATTAGATTATCCAATTCTTTGACATCTTCACATAAAATTAACCTATCTCGATCAAAAGACAATTATATTAATAAATTTAAACCGATATATGTAAGTATTGTAGACTATAAAAGATATCCAAATACATATAATCAAGGATAGTTTACCGTGGGGTGGATATATACTTGCATCATTGATAGGTGTTATTTCATACACCTTTACTAGCAATTATTAGCATGATTTGGAGGAGTTTTGGATGAGTTTTGGAGCTAAGTCTGTGATCCCTGAAGTTATGGAGAGAAGTGAAGATATTCCAGGATTTGCAGCTTAGATGGAGACATGAGAAGAGGAGCTGGAGAAGAGAGTGAGCGAGCTCACCGCCCCGCGCCAGAATCACCGCGGCCCGACAGTGACTCCCAGAGAAGACTGAAGCCCCGCGCCAGAGGAAGCCACCGCCCCGCGGTGGAGAGCCTGACGCCCCGCGGTGGCCGTATTAAATATCCAGCGCCCAAAGATTTTTATTTCCTTTTATTGTTTTCAGACTTTGTTATTTTATTTTTTTGTTTCCTTTATTGTTTGCATTAGTTTTAACCTAGTTTTCTTAATACCATTTAAGTCCTCTTTCTAGGTTAAGAGGAGAGACACTCGTTACTACAATTTTTCAGACGTTATTTTCTATTAGAGTTTCATCCCCCTTTGATGGAGCACTAATTTCCCTTTGTTCTACTAGACGTGTGAAGCGGTACAGTTGATGTGTTTGTGAGATTTCTATTCCTTGTTCTTATCCTTATAAGTGCTGGTTTGATTCTCTTGGTTATATTGAATATTGATTTCTTGTTATTCTTCATAGCCTGATCAACTAGGTTGAATACTTTTTATCAATTGCTAGGATTGCATATAGGGGTTCCGAGTGCATATCTAGTGGCATACACGATTGTGCGTATAGGGGTTCCGAGCGTACAATCGTGAGTGAGAATTAGTTGCATGTTAAATAGTAAGGCGTCTTCTATTTGCATGTATCCTATATCCTTATGTGCATTGATATTGCTGCGTTAGTGGTAAAGTATACCGACAACTGTGAATTGGAGGTACTTTACCAGTGACATAGTGATAAGTCTATCGACAACTGTGAGAATCGATAGTACTTAAGATCAGGGTGTGAACAACTATAAGGATAGTAAAAGAACTTGGATTAAATAGATTTTTGTGATCAAATTACATCTCTGTATTGTGGATCTCGCTCTAGTAGGACTACTTTCCCCATTATATTTTCTCAACTCAACCAAACTTGTTTGTTTTGCTTTCTCGTGATAACTAAACCCCCTTTGCTTGTTACTTGTCAATCACGACTGCATACTTCATTCGATCTTCCCTGTGGGTTCGACCCTTACTTGCTTACTATACATCTGTTTAGTAGGTCCGTTAGGATATTTACTTTGACTAGGCTAATCAACGATATTTGCATTGTGCATTTCCAGCCCGTCAATCATCGACAATCGGGAATCCTCATTCACATCTTTAACTTAATAATTATGCTTACTTCAGTGACCATGTCTTTTTAAGGTGTTGTCCACTATCTCCCAAGCTTCACTATATGGCTTTCTAAAGTTAATTTTCATGTAGAAGGATGAGATGATGGATGCCCATAGCAAATGAACGGAATACCACCGTTTTCGCCCTTTTATAGATGAAAATGTTACTTGGAAAGTGAATCCATTTTGACATATAACCGTTTAGACATCTTGACTATAATTTGTTTCCAACCATTCACTGTGTACTAAATACGGGAGTTACGTGTAGTAATTGGATAATATTAAAATAGGAGTAAATGAGAGCAAAATATAACGTATACAGTATGTATTAACTATCACTAATTGAGATTTAGGTTAAAAAATGAGTCATAACCTAAAGAGTAGTTCGTACGTAGAGGCAAGATTTAGCTGAAAAAAGTGTGTGAGGGAAGGGAATAATTACTTACAAATAGTGCTCATTTTTATATATACACATAATTATGCTATGGTATATTAAAATAAACAAAGAAAATTAATTACTTAAATTACAAAGTAGCCTATAATTATAATTATACTTATGTATTTTATATTGGTTTATAAACCCTATAGTCAAAACCGATCGGAAAATCTAACATATTATATACATATTATAAACTAAGGGTGATAAACTAATCCTACATGCAAACTATAACTTTATGCCTATTTAAGCCTTTGATTTTGTATGTAAAAGTTAGCATTCAATGACCTATACTGCTAACTTTTTAAAAAGATATAGATATAGATTGTTATTTTTCATGCTTAATAGAAATATAAATTGAACTATGTTGAAAATTTAACGTGAAGATATAAGAATTATACAACGATATGAAAATGAGAACTTTTTAATTGATTAATATGTAGTAATTGTATATAATTGTGAATCAAAAACTTTGTATATTATATAGACAATTATAGATTATTCATATAATTGTTAATATATGAAATTGTCACTTTAGTACTTTTTGGATTTGAGAAATTGTTTAAATTTTGTGCTAAATAAATAAGGCATGAAATAAATAAAAAACTAATTCATCTTTAAAAGTTTGCATTCAATGACCTAGAATGATAACTTTTAAATATATATAGATGCGTGTATTGATACTGATAAATGAATTAATGACTTAGGTCAATTTATTAGTTCATTGGCTTAAAATCTCTCTAGCACGTTAGTATAAATGAGAATAAAGTTTCACGATTATTTTTCAACGCATAGGCAAAATTGTCTTTCAGCGCATAGGGTCCTCACGTAACGTGTGGCATGACTCACCACGTTACGTGAGGTAAAAATAGTTTCACACGTTACGTTTCGCTATGATCCACACGTTACGTGTGGATCTGATTCCCTCTTAACGTGTTTTTTTAATTAAGTAACATTATAATGTTGTGTATGAACCATACTATTGTTTATTTGTAGTATTTATTTGTGTTTCAATGTTGTGTATGAATCATACTATTGTTTCTAAATAGGCATTAGGGGAGGGTTACCCCCATTGTGTAGCCCAACTTTTCTCTAATCTTTATAAGAACAATACAAAATTATCATCAACCTAGAAGACAAAACAAATTGTTCATTATGTTGGTTGACTACAACCACATTTAGCACACAATACAGAAAAGAATACAACTTGATCATAAACTTAGAAAGAAACAGAGAAAAGATATGACATTGCTTTAGCGTTTGAAGAAATTAGGGTAGTCTTTGGTAAACGTTCGCTTCATATGATATTTCTGTTTTGCTAAATTTGCTTGCTCCCTACAAAGGTTGATAGTACATAAACAACATTACACAAAAGATATGACATTAATCACCTACGATGTATATGATTTAGTAAATTGAAGTTATGTAACACCCCCAAATATATAACCTTGAAGGCATTACCTTCAGTGACCTCAGACGTTCTGTCCGATGTCACCCAAGGCTTTATCAGTTGATATAAATCATCAAACAACAATTATGATACAAAATATCATAATTTTTATTTAAAATCATTGTCTCGGCATTACATCCATAATCTGAAAGACAACCAAAAATACAGCGGAGGACTTAATACAAGGTATATTTAACACAGCGGAAGTCTTTAAATAACCAACAAAAGGGTCTTGATCGCAATGATCACCCGCCAAGGATCTCAACCTGAATAAACTTATCAAAAACACCGTTTGCCTTCATAGTCGTTCTAACCTTCACAGGACGACAACTTATTTGATGTGTCGAATCGAACGGATGACACCAGCCAACCATGCAGAGAACAATTACGGTTGGTTAGTCTAATGAAAGACTATGCAAGGGTACAAGCAGAGTGGTCTGAAGTAGTCGTATTAGGTTAGACTCATCGCTTCTCGAATTAAAACCGATGACGATAGTCAACCACCATACTTCTACTGGAATACATGAAAAGACATGATCAAGAGAAGATTCTGGAGACCGAGTCTCACAGCAATCAATCCCAAAAGAAGACTCCAACGAGTTGAGTCTTATCGGAAACATGACAAATGTTGGGGAACATAAATATGACACATAAGCGTTCAAAACGACTTGATGTTTCGGTTCACGATCAACCTCACCGCTCAAAGCGAATCCAGATTGGAAAGAGAACGTTACTCTGATCAAAGTCAAGACGAGATTTCCTAGCTGCACTATTGCATAGCTGCACTACTCGCCCAAGGGTATATTAATTATGTGCGACAACGGCACTTATCTCATTTAATTCCAAAACGATCATCACGTTATAAGCTTTTAAATCTCCTCACAAGAGATATCGGATCTCCTCACAAGAGATATCAGATCTCCTCACAAGAGATATCAAAGGGAATAAATCCCGAAAGATTTGGCACTAGCGAAGTGCACCAACCCTGAGTAAGGGCATGGTCAAGACCAGAGAAGGATGGTAGGAACTAAATCATAACCATCAGGTTATCAAGAAACGACTAGCACTCGCAATGAGATACACAGTAGCGTTCCTACGAATACTCGTGTTAACTAAACAGTTAAAGCACAGTAATAACCACATCAAAGCCATTAAGGCCAATAACAGATATAATAGCGTTGTTCTAGCAGATATACAACCTATTATAATATCTTTTAAAATCACAAACAGTTATCAAAACTGTTCCCAACGAAAATAGTAAATCAACCCAAATTAATTAACAACTAAACAATTGATAATTAATTAAAATATGGAATGATGAGCAAGAGCGAACCGCCACTTGCCTTAGATCCGACGAAAGCTTGAACAAAGCTTAGAGATGACGGGTTTCTGGGTCAGAAGCAGAGACAGATCTCGAATACCAGATCCCTAAGAAACGACCCATAACGAAAGAAACGACCCATAACGAGATCCTAAGTTAGATTCGATATCCACATATACGAATCTAAAAGAATATGAAAGAATCGAAGGAAGCCAAGCCTCGCCCAAGACCACACACCCAAGAACACACAACACGGACCCAGCTCACCGCGGGTGCGGTGAGGCTCTTGCCGCGGGTGCGGTGGGATCATAGAGGCAGAGGAGCTTCAGCGATAACGGGGGAAAACTCACCCAAATTGATTCGTTTGGCCTTGATTTGATTATGGTTCAATCTCCAAACACCTAGCCCTTCAAACAACACTTGAGGGCACCTTTACCACTCAAAAGAACTCCGGCGACAACTCCGGCGAAGCTTGCAAGCTTAGACAACAATGGAGTTTTGGGAGAAATTCAGAGGAGGAAGAAGAGAGCTCAGATGTGCACTCTCCTCTCTGGATTTCTCTACCTTTTATAGGCCAAAGCAAGGAGGGGAACAAACCGACCATCCCCCGACCAAGAGGGAACCCCTAAGGCTGACAATCGGCGCCACTGACAGGCACAAAGGGGAAGAAGATAACGCTGCAGAAAAATATCCCACCGTGGGGTGTGGCAGGGTGCGGTGGGCTCCACTGACCGCCTCATAGATTGGCCTTCACCGCGGGTGCGGCAGGGTGCGGCCATGGTGCGATCAAGGCCATTTTTGCCCTCTTTTGACCGGTTTACTTTTGGGTTAATTATCTTAACCCCGAGTTAAATATATTCGTACATGAACGACTATTTAACCCCGAAAACACGTCAACTATATTTTATATTACTCAGAAAAATTATTACAGAGATCAAACATATTACCGAATGTCCGAGCTTCTCTGAATTTAATCTGACTTGAAGTACGGGAGTTGGAAAAATTACCAAAATACCCTTATAAAAATGAGGGATATTACAAGTTATACCTACGAATGTTATCAAGATCTTTAACAAGATCTTGATTTTCCTTAACAAGATCTTGTTTTTCCTGCCATTGTTGTCGAATAACCGCGTGTGCCCTGTCCTCGTACATTGGATTAATCCACTCCCTGAAACGATACCCCACTTCTGGGCATCCCCAATACCTCATTCTGTAGTTCCACTGCAAATCCCAAGTTCGGACAACGGCTTTCAAATTACAATAGCATAGCCTATATGCGTTTGTTGATGATTTGGATGAAGATGCCATTATTTGTTGTAGTGTTTGGTTTCCTACAAATATCATGAATCCATTGATATAAAAAATTAGGGTTAATAAATCGATAGAAACTGGAAGAAGAAGCTTACCCAAAAATGTATCTTCATGCGCCGCTTGTGTTGAAATTGTTGTAGTGAACAAACAACCCTAATGCTTCTTATATAGTGAAAAGGCAATGTGTTTGACAGCTAATAATCAGCCTCAAAAAGGAGAAATCTGATTGACAAAATTTTGACATCTAATAACCAACTGTAGTATACAGTTGTAGTCACGAGTCTTTTATCCTAAACCTCAAAACCCTAACCCTAAACCCCAAACCTCGAACCCTAAACCCTAAACCCTTAATGGAAAAAGAAGTACCACGTTACGTGTGAATGAACTCCACACGTTACGTGTGGTAGTTGCCCAAACGTAACGTGTGGTTTTGTCTGTTGTAGAACGCATTGAATTAACCGTATTGTCCCCACCTAACTGAATTAATGGTTCCCTCTTCATCTTCCCCGGCTAAGCCCTAATTTCGAGCCTAAACACTTCATTTCAAACACCAAAAAATTTGTGTTTTACACTCTCATTTTTTGTAAAAAAAAATGGACAATATGAACAACAATGATTATTGGAACAACAATGTCGAAGAGGATCCACTTCCGAATGAGGCAATTTTCGTTATTTAAAGTTAAAGTTTTCATTTTTTGTTTTGGACATGTTCAAAGTTTCGAGCTTTAGTTGTTTAGGGTTTAGAAAACTAGACATGATATTTGTTGTTTAGGGTTTAACCAAGTTTCACATGCTAGATTTTTAAAGTTTTGAACTTGATATTTGTTGTTTAGGTATTAGAAACCAAGTTTTACATGCTAGATTTTGAGGGATACATGTGTAAGAAAGTGAGATTCACGTTACATTGAAGAACAGTTTCACACGTGATGCCCTATGCATGTCCACACGTTAAGTGTGAAAGATGTCCTCACTTAACGTGTGGAACATGTGCCAGATGGTGGTTCACACGTTACGTGTGGCCATGTTTCACACTTAACGTGTGCAGCGTGTCCACATGTTACGTGTGAAACCACAACCAGATTCTGACGGTTTCTGTGCCTTCTGTATCTTTAAATTCTTGTCTAAGAATGCTTCCTTAATGAGACGATTCCATGTGTATACAGGCGAACTATTATTTGTACGAGGGGTTAAATAATATTTCCCTCGATGACTGGAGCACCCCACAAAAATCATTTTCTGGTTGGGAAACATCTCATCAACCGTTGTCGGAATGGAACACACCATCTTAGTGTAAAACACCAGATGATATACCTTCCTTCCCACTTGGATCGTTTGACTATAGTTGTCCACCTCCAGAAGCATCTTTATCTCATGGAGAGACTAAGAATTCGGCTTCTGCTAACCCACAACTTTGCTTTTCATCCCTACACACACAACCTCAGTTTAGTGTACCACCAGAAGAGGATGTTTTCGTCTCTGCTGATTATTCAGAGTTCTTCACAACTGACCAAATCTGGGAGTCTAGAGAAGAAGCATTTATGTGGGCACGGGAGACTGCTATGTGTCACAAGTTCTGCATCATAAAGGGGAGGAATAAACCTTTCGCGTATAGAGCCCTTGGGTGGACTTGGTTACCGTGCGATAGGCCTTGGGTGGACTTGGTTACGTGGGAAGCCTCTCCACACGTAACGTGTGCAGCCTCTCCTCATGTTACATGGGAACCCTATGCGCTGAAAGACAATTTCGCCTATGTGTTAAAAAGTAAATCCCTAAAGTTTTTTGTTTTATAGGAGGGTTTATGTTTGCCCTTAGGGATGGCAGTTTCACCCGCACCCGACGGACATCCAAAAATACCGACTCGAAAAAACGGGCGAAAATCCAAAAAAACATGGGTGAAAATCGGATTTTGGGTGAACGGGTGATGGATCGGGTCGGATTCGGGTGGTGGCTTTCATCCACCCGACCCGATCAGCCGACCCGGCCACCCGATCAGTCACCCGACATATATTATATTTATATATATTTTATTTTGTACCCAATAAAACCTAGTATAAAAGTGAACCCTAACCCTAATTGTGGTTGTGCCGCTCCATTTCTTTCTTCCATCTCTTCTTCTCCATTTCTTTCCATCTCATTCTCCTCCATTAGCTTCTTCATATCTTCTCCATGGTTGCCCTTAAGAGCCACCCTGCCTCCTCCTTAAGCGCCACTTGCCTCCTCCTCCGAAGGGCCGCCTCCTCCCTGAGCGCTACTGGCTAGTTCTCTGTCAACACCAACCTACTTCTCAGAGGAATGCTTCTTCAGATCCTCTTCATCCATGACTGATCCCTAACCCTAACCCTAAGCTCCTAAGCGTCACCTCCAGCCTCCTCCTAAGGGCCACTCGTCCGCTCACGTTCTCCCGCTCGCCTCCCCTAGGATTGTTGCCTCTGTTGGGCGTCGCTAGCTCGGCTATTAAGAGCAGAGCCGCGTGAGCCTTTGGATTTCTTTTCCTGCCTTGTTCACTTGTTTCTTTTGATTTGTGACTGAAGAACGATATTGTCTGTTGCATTTGATTTTACAGTTAATAATTCTATTGAGTTATAACATTTTTCATTTATGTTCGTGTATATTTCTGAATGGAATTTGAGGCTGTGGATTTCTTTTCGTGCCTTCTTCAATGTTCACTTGTTTCTTTTGATTTGTGACCGAAGAATGGCATTGTCTGCTGCATTTGATTTCACAGTTAATAATTCTTCTCAAGTTATAACATTTCTCATTTTTGTTCGTTTATATTTCTGAATGGGATTTGTGTATGTCTAACTCTATCCAATCTCCAGTGAATGAGTTTTAAAGATCTTTGAATTATCCATAAAAAAAAAACAATTGATCTACTATATACATCGTAGATGTCTTTTATGGCAATATGTGTTGTATACCAATTAATAGGGGTGTTCATCCGGTCCGGACCGGAATTTCCGGTCCGGTCCGGTCCGATGGACCGGATTTTTGGGCATATGTGGACCGAAGATCGGACCGGATAGGTCCGGTCCGGTCTTAATCCGGTCCGGTCCGGTCCGGTCCGGTCTTGGACCGGATTGGACCGGATTTAATTTTAAAAAATAAAAAAATTAAATTTTTATTTAAAATCTATAAAAAAAATATCAAAAAAAATATTTATAAAACATATATACTCCTAACTTATTAAATTTAAAAAAATATCTAAAAAAATACATATAAATCTCTAAAAAAATATATAAAACATATAAATTACAAAAAAAATATTTTTTTTTTAAATTCCGGTCCGGACCGGATTTTTTCCGGGTTTGGACCGGACCGGAAACCGATTTTGGGGAAATGGTGGACCGGAATTTTACCGGTCCGGTCCGAAAATCCGGTCCGGTCCACCCATGAACACCCCTACCAATTAATTTATGTAATTAAACTCCATCTATTTATTTTGGCAATACTTTTGTATTGTATAATTTGTTATACAAATTTCACCCGAAAATCACCCGATCACCCGACGGATGTCGGGTGGATCGGGTTTGGGTGTTATGACCTTCGGGTGCGGGTCGGGTGACCGATTTAAAAAATCGGGTCGGGTGATGGATGTAGTACACCCGTTCATCACCCGACTCATTGCCATCCCTATTTGCCCTTGTTATTACATGAGTAATAATTACAATGTTAGAACTTTTTTAAACAACATAAGTGCTTTGCTTCATGATTAAATATTAGCACCGTCATAATTACCAATAAAAAATTAGGACCGTCATTCATAAGAAATTAAGAATGGATGGATCTAATAGAATTATTTTTCAAGTTGAAGCTATGAAACAAAATAAAAGGGAACTGTATCACATAATCTATTGACATAAAACAAGGATGTTATTTTCCCATGAAATTAATTTAATAAGATTATGAGATAATAATAATTTCAATGATCCCTTCCAACAACAAAAACATTAACTTGAGGAGAATATATATTATGATGGGAAATGAGAATAAATCATAGTTTTTAGATTATAAATAAATCAAAGGTTATAATTAAATTTTCATTAAAAGGATAGCATATGACCTCATTTTTTAGAATTTGACCGGTCAACATGACTGATCAAAGCAGTCACCGGCGGTCAACGCCGGAGCTCCGGCGTTGACCAGTCAAAGTTTTATTTATTTTTTTCGACCATTTTTGTTTCAGGCACAATTTTTGGCTTGCGACTGTATGTGCATTGAATTTTGCTTGTATGTGCATCGATATTGACTTGTATATGCATTGATATTGTATAAAATATGTATAAGATTTTTTACTATATGTGTGACTTTGTGTATGTGCATATGTTTTAGCTTGTGTGTGCATAGATTTTGACATATATTTGCATCTAAATTCTACTTGTGTGTAATATTTTCTTGGGTTGAAATATTGTGCATGAGTTTTGACTTGTATGTGCACCTAAATTACATAAATTTTGCATAGGATTTTGATTATATGTGTGACTTTGTGTATGTGAAAACCCATGCACATACATGCAAAAATTTATGCATGCATTTCAGAGAATGTGCATATGTTTTGGCATGTGTGTGCATAAATTTTGACTTGTATGTGCATCTAAATTATACTTGTGTGCGTTGTTTTCTTGGGTTAAAATGTGCATGAGTTTTGGCTTGTATGTGCATACCCATTGAAGTGTATGTCTTTTTGCTTGCATGTGCATGTAAATTGAACTAGACGTGCATAGGTTTTGTCTTGTAAGTGCATGAGTTTTGAATTGTCTGTGCATCTAAATTTTACTTGTATGCATCGTTTTCTTGGCTTGATATGTGCATACCATTTGAAACACACGTTTTTTTGCTTGTATGTGTACATGTCAAAACTTATGCACATACAGTGTACAACTCATGCACATTTTCTCTAGAAAACAATGCATATTTTTTAATCTTTAGGTGCACATACATGTCAATATTGATGCACATACAAGCCAAAATGTATGCACATGCCATCTCAAGCAAAAAATTAGTTTTGGAAAAAAATTGGGCTGCGAAAAATTCAATGAAAAAAAATGGACGAACAACACCTTATAAAATCCCAATGCACATACAAGTCAATATCGATGCACACACAAGTAACAAATGGTGCACATGCCAGCGCAAGCAAAAAGTGGATTCGGAAAAAAATGGGTCGGGAAAAAAAACTTAGGCCGAACAACCCCTTATAAAATTTTAATGCATATATAGGACAATATAAATGCACACACAAGCCAAAATGTATGCACATGTCATTATAAGTAAAAAAAATAACCTCAAAAATATATATAAAAAAAAGGCCGATCAACGTTAGAGCATGATAAATGATCACTTAAATAATAGTCTAATCCTAACTTTTGAATTTAAAAAATTCAAAAACTATGAATTATTCTCATTTATCATCGTAATATTCATTCTCACGTGATTCTAGCTTTTCTGTTTCATACTCTCCTTCACATCTCACTCTATATTGTCGGACCCATCCAGACGGGAGACTGGGAGGGTCACAAGAAAAGTTAAGCTGTGTGCACATCCACCAGATGTTCCCAATCTTGACCGATCTACGACCGTCTCAAAAAATAAATCCAACGGTCCATATCAATTGATCTGAAGTGGAAGGATTTACGTGAATCCACTTCATCATGTCCTTTTCAGTCCTTCCCGGGTCCGCTACCTATTCACAGCACGCTACTTCTCTCCCTATCCACACAAACAACCAACTTTCTCGTGATCTTCTTATTTTCTGAATCGTTGGAGATTTTTTACTTGATTTCCCTTTCTCAATCGAAAAATACTGATTTTGATTTCGCTTCGGTAGCGTGTGGAGCTCTCGTCATGAAGCTCAAATTATCCGCTCAGTAATTGACGTTGTTCTGCTGATTATAAAGATCTCGTTTGGCGATTTCCGTGGTCATTCGTGGGAAAGTTTGAAGATTTTGATCAGATAAAGGCTGTGTTTCCTGTTGCATGTGTCGAATTTGGTATTCTTATGATTACTTCCTATATCTCTAGTCGTTTCTATTTTTTTTCTTCTGAAATTTAAATATGAATATCATCGGAATATGTGGTATAGAAAGTAGGAAAAGCAAGTATCATGAGACGAGCAATGAGTAACAAAGTTTGTAATGTGGCTGTGTTCTTGTTAACCACACAAACTATTGCCTGGAATTTTAATTTTGCCGTTTGAAGCCGACTACGGATATGTATGAGATGGAACTGCTGAGCTGTCAGTTCAAAGATTGGGGGTTTCTGATTCCTTTGTGTTTCTTGAATTTGATTACAGATTCTGCGTTGGAATTAAGCTTCTGAGTTTTGAGATGGACAAGTTGGACACATAACAATTTTAACCAAAAAAGTAAAGCTATTTGGAGATATATATCAGTAGACTCGAGTTGTGTAGGTTGGTTGGTAAAGTTATACAGAGGGCGGAGACATGGCTTTGCCATTAAGTGCTATCTTCAGTAGGCTTAATATGCTGTCCACTTCTGATCACTCGTCCATCGTCTCTATGAATCTGTTTGTGGCCCTCCTTTGTGGGTGTATCGTACTTGGCCACCTCCTAGAGGAGCATCGATGGATGAATGAGTCAATTACGGCGCTTCTGATTGTGAGTTTTCTTCCTCCCCATTTGCTTGTACAATGTATGTTGGTTCATGTTTGCTGAATTAAAACTCATGAGCTTCTTAATTAAAGAAAAACCTTCTGCAATAATGTCTCTGAAATCTTAACAAGCTTGGTTTCTTTGCAGGGCGTATGCACTGGAGTTGTAATTCTGCTCGTCAGTGGAGGAAAGAGCTCGCATCTACTAGTATTCAGTGAAGATCTGTTCTTCATATACCTTCTTCCACCCATTATATTCAATGCTGGGTATGTCAGTCTTCTTGCTTTTGTTGTTATGGCTTCAATTGGAGCGTTGTTTAAACCAATTTACGAGTGCTGTTCTTAGGCTGAATGCAGTATCGGAGTGGAATAATTTTTTCTTGCACAGTTAACATTAATCTCTTCCTTTGTAAGGATAGATACACACACTCTTTCTTTGGGCCACTTTCTGTAGAAATTTGGTTACGAGGCTGTAATTTTCTTTCTTGAAAATTCTATCCTTTCCTGTTCCAAATGCACAATTGAGCTCAAATATTTCCATTTGAATTTAGTTATTTGCTGCTAGTTAAGACTCTGTTTGCTGCCAGCTTTCAGGTTAAAAAGAAGCAGTTCTTCCGTAACTTCATGAAAATTATAATGTTTGGAGCTCTTGGTACCTTGATATCATTCGCCGTCATATCAGTAGGTATAGTGCAACTGCTCGTTATGTATTCATTCATTTTCCGTCATACCAAGAATGGAACTACAAAATAATCTTTATATAAGTCAGTATGTGTGAATAAATGACTATTAATGGAACTACGAAAAAATCTTTATGTATCAGTATATTATTCTAACAACTTATGAAAGAACTTTGATTTTGACATGGGTTTGATGTTATTTCTGGCATCAACAATGACATTGTATTGCATAACTGAGAATGAAATTTTTGATACTTGGCACAAAAATTGTACATTATAGCTTGTATTCCTGTGATCTTAGGAAGGGTTTAGAGGCAGCATAGTCTATTAGTCTTGGTTAGTCTCTAGAAGGGATTGTTAAGCCTGAGCCTGGCAGAGTACTATGGAATTCGTGTGACATACATTTTATTCAAAGAACATGCTTGATATACAAGATAGTGAAACTTTGATTCTTAAAGTAAATTGGCCAATTGCTGCTCTTCATCTGGGAAACCTTTTGGCTCTGGGTAGTAAATGAAGGTTGCTCTTCAACTAGATTGAGGTTTTTTCATTCATCGTGCAGGAGCTCTAACATTCCTTAAGAAGTTAGACATCGGTATGCTGGATATAAATGACTATCTTGGTATGGCTCCCTTTTCCTTTTCCCTATTTCTTCTTCAATGAATTGTTGGAAACAAAAGGTTTGTCCCTATTATTATTACATTTGATTTTTTTTGGAACTAATCAACTATAATACATTTCTGAACTTCTGAAGCCATCGGTGCAATATTTGCTGCAACTGATTCTGTC
The DNA here is from genome assembly GCA_027886185.1 of Rheum nobile. Lineage (NCBI taxonomy): Eukaryota > Viridiplantae > Streptophyta > Magnoliopsida > Caryophyllales > Polygonaceae > Rheum > Rheum nobile. The sequence continues at coordinate 1,114,890 of WOAB01000236.1, read as the reverse complement.
TGCACGTTGCAGGTGGGTACACAAAAACCACTGAGTTACTGAAGTACGTAGTTTACTGTGTCGTGTTAAAAGAATTAATTATTCTAACTGTTGGACTGCAGGTGCTTAATCAAGATGAGACACCTCTTCTTTACAGTCTGGTTTTTGGGGAAGGGGTTGTAAATGATGCCACTTCGGTTGTGCTTTTTAATGCAATTCAAAATTTCGATCTCTCACACACCAATCTCAGAATTGGTATGCAATTTTTTGGCAACTTCCTACAGTTGTTTTTTACAAGTACCTTGCTGGGTGTCGTAGTAAGTACTCCTCTATCCTGAACATATATATGTACAATCTGAAACTAAATTCGATGTTTCTGACGATTGAATATCTCTCTATTTCCGCAGACCGGGCTCGTTAGTGCATATATCATCAAAAAACTGTATTTTGGCAGGTGTGCTACTATTTCCATTTTCAAAATTAAGTTAGGACTATTTGTTTTGATTACTCTGATATAATTTCAGATAGGAATAGAAAGATTGGTAAATTTAATACTTGGATATTCAAAGAAACTACTGAAGATTAGTTTCATACCCAGAACCTTATCAAGCACTTTTTTTGCCATTTATCTTTTTTGTGGACCAATATGTGATCTTACTAGGGGCTTTGTTGTTATATATCTCAGGCATTCAACTGACCGTGAAGTTGCTCTCGTGATGCTCATGGCTTACCTTTCTTATATGCTTGCTGAGGTAAGATCCTCTAAATTTCACCCGTTCTATTACTTCTTCTCTATCAAAAACTCATACTCAAAGAGTATGTAATTCACAAATGAATAGCATGCCTTGCGTGTTCTAAATGCTCATGACTCCATCATTCTTGGATTTGTATTCATAATAGGTAGGAGGGATGACTAGAAAGTTTGAAATTGATACCTATTTTCATATATAGAATGACAACACTTGAGTAATTTGTGGATCTCATCAAGTTCTTCCCCCTTGCAGTTGTTCTATCTGAGTGGCATCCTTACCGTGTTTTTCTGTGGAATTGTAATGTCCCATTATACGTGGCATAATGTGACAGAGAGTTCAAGAATCACGACAAAGTATGACTTATTTTTTAAATCCTCTTCTTCCTATAGCTGTTAGAAATGCGTTTCTCATCTATACCTTTTCTATATTCACTATGCTGATTACACTAATCAATGTTAGGCATGCATTTGCAACCCTGTCGTTTGTTGCTGAAACATTCATCTTCCTGTATGTTGGTATGGATGCTTTGGACATCGAGAAGTGGAGATATGTACATGATAGGTACAATCAAATTCTAGAAAACACTATATGCAATGATTTGCTTAAGTAAAAGCAATTTTCTTAAAGGCGGGGCCTCACCCTTACATTAATTTTCTCTATTTTTATGTGTCGTGTTTTTGTTTTCGGCAGTCCTGGAACTTCAGTTGCTGTGAGTTCAATATTGCTTGGTCTGGTCATGGTTGGGCGAGCAGCTTTTGTTTTCCCTCTTTCATTTCTGACAAATTTGTCCAAGAAATCTAGCTCTGAGAAATTAAGCTTCAGGCAGCAAGTAAGCATTTTGTCCTTTCTCTCCTTTTATCTATCTTTGGACACCTACATAACAGCGACAATCAACTTATCATGTATGGCTTTTTGGTATCTAGATTATAATATGGTGGGCAGGTCTCATGAGAGGTGCAGTCTCCGTGGCTCTTGCCTATAACCAGGTTAGCATTCAGCATTATTATACATATCATTTTCCTTATTCCGATTCTGGTGTGATAAGATATGGTTTGCATTATTGACCTTTAATGCTGTTCAAGCTGTGGGGATTAGATTATTGAATCATTTCCTTTTCATATTACTTGTAGTTTACAAGGTCAGGGCACACGCACCTACGTGGTAATGCAATCATGATTACCAGCACAATCTCTGTTGTCCTTGTCAGCACGGTGGTGAGATATCTATACAAATTCTTCACTTTTTTCTCAAAATTAGAACGGATTCTTGACATCTTTGCAAGTTCAAAGAGCTGCACTTTGCAATCCTGACTGAGCAAGATGTGTTAATAAACTCCGGGATTGTTGTATTTGCTTTGCAGGTGTTTGGTTTATTAACGAAACCTCTGATAAGGCTTTTGTTGCCAACAAGGAACTTGACTGCCAGCCTGTCATCAGATTTTGACAGCACGAAATCTCTGTTTCTGCCATTCCTTGACGTTCAACAAGAGTGTGAAGCTGATGGGACCCAGGAAGCACCTGCTCGGGTTGCTCGCCCTAGCAGCCTCCGAATGCTTCTCAACGCCCCTACTCACACAGTGCATTACTACTGGAGAAAATTCGACGATGGCTTCATGCGCCCTATGTTTGGCGGGCGTGGTTTTGTTCCTTTTGTTCCAGGATCGCCTACGGATAGGAGCAACCTAAATGACCAGGAGAGAACATGAAGGAAGCTGCAAAATAAACAACCTTTTTTGCACGTCCTTGGAACATAAATATATCTTGATTCTTGGTCATGTACTCATGTAGATCAAACAAGAAATTTTGAACTGTTTACCAAATCGAGGCTGTATTTCTTACGTCCCCAACTAGTAATGTTGTGGAGTTGGTTCGTCATGGAGTTTGATTTCGTACTAGAAGGGGCTGTTTATAGAGATGATTTCACGATACATATTGTGCAGCTTTGTTGGACATGTTCACAATATTTCTGGCAGGTTCTTCCTATCCAATACTTAATTGGTTCATAATGCTAAAATAAAAAGAAACAGGGTTGAAAAAGTACACTTTGGATTAAGACTTGACAGAATGAAAAAAAAAAAGCTTTTTTATGGGACTAATGATACTTACCATGCTCTTCACGTATAAATGATTCCAGCAACTGTGGTACAGTGACAATTCTGCAGTGACTACTCAATATCCAAATATCCAACCAAAAACAAAAATGCAACGTTACAATTATTCCAAATATTAGTACTGGTCTTGTCTCAGCCTGATACACCAGAAATCCTAGTGGCACAAGACTTATTATTCCTTTATCATCCGTATTGCGATGTATCAACAAAAAATTCTGTTTTTTACACATCATTCCTTGAGAAACAGCTAATTTATACACACCAACTGCTAAAAGTTTATCTGACAAGAAGACAAGGTACCCCCTGGATAATCTTTTTCACTATTTTTGCTATGATTCTGTTGGAGAGGAGACAGCTATTTTTCTAGGAGATGATGTCCAATGTCAACGATGTAAGAGGTATCCTATCAGAATGCTGAGCATTGCCACCATGCATACGGATATAAGAGGAATTTCTTCATGAACAGTTTTCTGGATCCTCTGAGTTTTCAATAGAGCCTGTGAAATCCCAATCCAAATTTGAAAAATTAGCACTATGATCATGATAAATTAAAGCTTGAATCTAACTGTCTCTACCATAACCAAAAAAAGGGGTGAAACTTTGGTTTTAGCTGCTGACTCAGCAGAGTGTAAAAATTAGTACTTAGTCTTTAATCATGAGATATTTAGATTTGATGAAAATGACAACTAGAACACCACCATAGTTTAGTATTCAGGTAGAAGTCACATTTAGAGTATACTAGATATGAACTTCAGAGGTGAATCATGATAAACAGGAGATGTTGGTTAGTAGCACACTTTTCCTATATGTAGTACATATTACTTGTACGCAAGAAGTCAGATATAGAATGAGTTTTTTAGGTTTCAGATTCTTGACAAGACAAAAAGGTACAGAGTCTCTAAGTTTTTACAGATCAACCAACAAAAGCATGTGCAAATCGCAAAGCAAGCAAGGTCAAACAATGTTAGAATTAAAAATTTAAGAATGCAGTTGATCGATAGCATATAAAAGCAAGATATAAGCAGGTAAAATTGGATGCATTATAAATATTTGGCGACAGATATAAGCAAAAGTTACCAGTTGTTTCTCTTGAAGTTGTCTTTCTCGAAAACTCAATCTGCTATCTTCCATTAGTCTTAATATTGTCTTCTCAGCCTGCAAGAAGTCCATGAAGTTTATTAAACCAGATCATCAGGAATATAGAAAGCAGAACTGATATAGACATATAAAGCCAAATCCATGTGATATTGGACTAAACCATCTGACATGAAAAAAAAAAGCCATAGGTATCTCAAGACCATTCAACATGTAACTTATGAATCAGGTTGAAGTGTCTCAGTACTTTGAAGTTGAAATTTCAAAAGTCATCCTCACTAATGGTGTTTCTCTCAATATTAAATCATGTCAGTTTTGCATTATCTTTGTACCGATCGAAGCAGACTGATCTGTATATGACAGGAAAAGTAATTCTATGTTTACAGGAGATAACAAGAAGAGGAACTAAAAGTCCCCCTCAACATGATAGGCAACTGGCTGAGGGAAAATTAATTAATTGTTTATATAGAAAGTAGTAGGGGAGAGAATGTATGTAATTCAGGAACTTGGAAAGTCAACTGACCTGGTCTAATTTTGATTCTAGTTGAAGCAGCTTTGACTTCATCTCCTCTACATCTTTCGCTAATCTAAGTCCATCCGTTTCTTTCACCATTCTTGGCTTTATTCCCTTCACTGATTTTGCTTCTAATTTGTCCACTGTGTTTGATTCCACTACTTCAATTGGTTGGGACTTTACATCCCTCCTGATCACTGGTTTTTCTTCTAATATGTTCACTCGGTTTGATTCCACTACTTCAATTGGTTGGGACTCCACATCCCTCATGATCGCCGCTTTTTCTTCTAATATGTCCAGTGGGTTTGATTCCACTACTTCAATTGGTTGGGACTCCACATCCCTCATGATCACCGTTTTTTCTTCTAATTTTGTGTTTGATTCCACTACTTCAATTGGTTGGGACTCCAAATCCTTCATGATCACTGGTTTTGCTTCTAATTTGTCCACTGAGTTTGATTCCAATACTTCAATTGGTGGGAACTCCACATCCCTCTTGATCACTGGCTCTGTGGCCTTAGTCAGCTCAGCTTCTACTTCCTCAACTGCTTCCAACCTCGCAATTGCCTTTGGCTTCTGTACCTCTTTGTTCCCTATTTTTAGTTCTGTAGCATCCTCCTCATCCTGACGTTTTAAGCAAGAACCAAAGGTTAAATCTCCAGTGATAAAAAAAAAAAACAGACCAGTCTAGAATTGTTTTTTGCAAATTCTTGGTCACCGTATGACAAAAACAATTTTAAGAAAAATAGGAATTTACAGGAACAAAGAGTTTTATGAATGAAGGACAGCACTTTATACAGTCATGAAAAACATTCTAGTTAGATTCATCTTCTGCTTTCAGTTCATCACTTTATGTTATACCAATGACAATGAAATTCCTTCCACTTTTATGCTAGTGGCGATTAGTAAGATAATTCACTTACCAATTCATGTGGGGAGTGTCTTTCTGTCCCACTCAACCACTCATCTGCTACAACTGAGCTTTCCACAGGTGAAACCTGCTTCACTTTCCCATTCATTGGTGATAATTCTGGTGAATGGGGCGGGCTAACTATAACCACTTTCAATTTTCTCTCTTCGATATACTTACCATCTTCTCTAGAGAACTGCCAACACAAAGATGGAAAAGTGAACAACTGAACATATATGATATACCACTATATGTCAAAAGTCAGCTGTCAGTACAGACTATACCATATCAGATGTTACGTCATTCTCCATTGTCCCATCTGGAACTATCGTGCTCTGAACCAAAAACTTGTCCTTGCAAATCATATCAGATGGTGGTGACCGCTGAGCTTGCATTATGACTGCATCAGTAGAAAAATGAGGTAAAAGAAGGGAACATCACCACTCACCCACAAAAATATCAAATCACACCAAGTGACACTTAGTGTATGTGGGCTTTGGGAAACTTTTGGCTGCATACAGAAATACTTCGTGTATCCAAGAATAACTGGTCTTTTATATATTTAAGTTTCCTTATGAATGAAAAGCTCACACAATTGCTTCTTTATAACAAGATCACACTAGCTGCCACTTCCACACCTTTAAAAGTTTGAAAGAAGAGATTTATCACTCAACTTAAACAAACATTACCTAAAAATTCACAAGTTTCGTTTGGCAGGACAACACCAACATTTGGCCGCACACAGTACTTCTTGGGTGATGTAGTCTTGACCTGCAGTATTATGATTTCATCACAGCTGGAAGATACACAAACTAAAAAAGTTTAGAAGCATAATTGTTAATTAGGTATTAGCCGTACCTTGAATGCAACATGTTGGTCAGTCTTGTTGATAAGCTGTATATTACAGGTGCTTTGTTTCTTTACTTCAACTGTTAGAAAGTGAACACAACATATAATTAGAATCGCCAAAAACCTAGGCTGGCAAGGATTACAAATATGATTAAGAAACACCGGTCTAACACAAAAAAACATTATCTTTAAAAAAAAATGGTCGTGCAAAAAAGAGAAATCATATGAATCAATATCGACTTATTACAGATCAAAAGCATACCAAAAAGAACGTTATATTTTATTACTAAATGCAGCACACAGGCTGCACAGACCATCAAGACGGCATGTAATTGCACTAAAAAAGTTGGTGCGAATAAACTCACATAGAAACTTCAATTCACGAGAAGGTTGAATTTCTAGCAACTGGTTCATGATGCTTCCAGATAACCACAATCCGCTTCTTTCAATTCACAAAACTAGATCAGCAGATTATTTGCTATACCTGCCAAATTCAAAAGGATAGATCAACCTCAAACTCAAAAGCCATAAATCACACCAACTTCCTAAAAAGAGAGAGGAAGATGCGATCTAGATTAGCTAAAGGAGGGGTAAAAAGAAAGACAAACAGAGAAAAGAAAACTGAAGTCTCGTGAAGCAATTCGGCTGCGAGAAATTGGACTGATTTTATTACAATCCGAAATTCCGAGTAAATAAAAGACAATATAGGAGGAGACAAATTTCAGATCAAAGTGGAGAGAGATTGCGAAAGATAAATCCATCGACCGAAACCTCTGAAAATAAACAATTCCAAAAAGAACCGACTAAATGTTGACTTCAACGCCTCATCGCCCAAAGTGAATCCTAATTAAACATATTGAAAGTTTCAATCCATAACAGTTCTTCGTCAACCACTCAAATACAGAGAATTCTGAGATTCAGAAAACACAGGGGAAAAAAGAACCGGTGAGAAGGAGATGAGAATTAAACTTACTTTGACTCCGCTAAGAGCTCAGATTCACGCTTCCGACGCTAGGCAAGCTGTACGGAGGAGCAGATATAGGATAGTGTAAGGAAGTGTTAATGCGGAGAATTGAATTCCGTGAAAATCGGGAGAGATTCAATGAAAATATACTCTAATAAATTATTTCTGCATTTAGTACTTCTATGAATCCCAACCATAACGGAACGTCACCATTTTTGATCGGATCGAAGCCGCCGTAGAAGTAGAAGAAGGTGCTTGTCGGCGATCGGAGAAAGCAATCCGATGAAAAGATGCAGGGAAGGGGAGAGAGAGAGAGAGATCGAAGTTAGGAGGGAGTTTCGAGGTTAGTTGGAAAAAAGGATTGCTTTGGTGTGAGGCGGTTGTACCGGCCGCTTGCTCCCGCAAACCCCCGTGGTTCAACTTTCACCGTCTTCTCTCTGCTGTGCCCCTCTTTTTTTAGAAAATAACGCTTCACTGCCAGGCGGTGAAAGAGGAAGAAAAATATTCATTACTATATTGGTATTCATATAACATTATAACGGGAAGTTTGAAATTAATTAAAATTGGGTATTTTTAACCGACATTGATGTTTATCGTTTACCGTCAAAAGAAAAAACAAAAACACAGATAATGTGTATATTTACTTTTAATTTTTGAAAAATCACCACAAATAAATTTAATTTCAGATAAAAAAATTATTTTAATTTTTATGAACTAAAAGATTTTCTGCTGTTGAAATTTTGAATTTTATGATAACATGATATCTAATAAAATAGTCATCGAATTAGCTAAAATTTTAACCAAAATAATATTTATATTATTTTGATTTATAGTTTAAAAATTGTGATTATTTTTTTTACTTGAAAGCTAAAATTATAGTTTAAAATATTTTTTTTCTACTAATAAAAGTTAGAGATGATTTTTTATATTTTTTTCTTAATTTCTTTTATCAAAATGTGTATTTAATATAGGTCGATCACATATTTGGTGCATTTCTCTGGACTCGTATTATTCAACAACCGTGTATGACGTGTTAACATAAAAATAATTATGGGTTTACCAAATCCAAGAGTTTGGATCATATGCGGAGCACTCTTCCCGTGCGGACGTATGGAGTATACACTTTAGGATCTTATTTGTACATTTTAATGTCTTATTTGTGCACTTTTTTTTAAAAAAAAAATCTTTTATAAATTGTTTTCCAAGCATTTTTCAAATTTTTTACAAAAGTGCACAAATAAGACTCTAAAGTGTACAAATAAAGTCTTATAGTATATGTCTGTACGTCCGTACGGGAAGAGTGATCCACACCGGAACCGCACTCCCAAATCCAATTGTAGAGAAAGGTCATCAACAGCGACATTTATGAATGCCGGATACATATAACCTAAACTTTCTTGAAGCCCATTTAAGTATTGTTATTATTCGCTATCAAAAAAAAAAAAGTATTGTTATTATTCGTGCACGTCCAGAATATTTTTTTATTTATTTGGTGACACGTAAACGTCCAAGTTTAGTGTTACCTATTGTACTAAGTTTGATTTAATTATTTTGAAGGTGATAGTAATGGTTTAAGTGTTTTTTTATGAAGAAAAGAATATATATTAAAGTTGATTAATTATGTGGAAGATACGTGTTGAAAATGAAAACGATTACAAGTAATGAGATTGGAGAGAAGGTTTAGATCTATTTTTTGTTAATGACTGCAAATTTGGATTAAGTGTTTTTAAAAGGGTTTCATACGCAAAACTACCCCTAAAACAATAAGTTATATATTCACCCATTTATTTTTATTTTTATTATTCCCACCTTTTTATGGATGAGACGAAAACTTTTTTTCGTTTTATTTTTCCCTCCAATTCGACCACTTCTGATTTCGAATGGGCAGTCGTAAAAATCAATTTTTTTCCAAAAAAACTTTCACTTCCCAATGGGCAGCAGCAGTAAAATTATTGTCTATTCTCAATGGGTACCCGTAAGTGATTTATAAAATTACTGTCCATTTCACAGATAGAATATTTTTTACCATTCTAATAAGAATATTTCTACTTAATAAATGTCTATATTTACTATTTATAAGCTAACTTAAACTAAACTTCTTAAGAACGTATTTCTTTAATAAATTTTCATATTCTTACTAACCCTAAGCTAAGTTAAATTAAACTTTCTTAAAGCAATACTTTATCTAGCTACTATACAACAACATATCTTAAATTTGTATTATACATAAGAAGTTATTAAACTTACCTCGTTCGCAAGTAAATACGGATTGTGGTTATCTTCTTCCCAAATAGATGAACTCATTTTCTTGTTTGGATGTTTATGAAGAGAATAAGACAAGTGAATACATTGTTTAATGAGATTCACGTGTATATATATTATTTAAATATTTAACTGTTTGTTCACAATTATTTTTTTGAATGTTGATCTCAAGTGCTGGTTCCCAATGGGTAATTGAAGACCTTGTACTGGTACCCAATGGGCAGTGGTAGTAAATAATGGGTAGAAACGTTTTGGGGTCCGACTTCCAAATGGGCAACGGAAGAGATGGTATCGGTTCCCAATGGGCAGCGAAAGTTTGGTATCGGTTTCCATTGGGCAGTGGGAGCTCAATTTCTCTACGGATGCCGAACGGGCAGTCGTATATAGGTGAGAATAACGGAAAAAAAGGGTGAGAATACGAACCCCGTTTCATAAAACCATCCTCGAATTTATTTATATCACCCACTAAATTTAGAATGTTAACAATAAACCACTCTACTAACTTCTAGTCAATTTGTGAGAAAAAGAGAAAACAATAAAATAGAATTTATTATACCCCTTCGTATCAAAATACTTGTCTTTTTGGACAATTGTACATATATTAAGGAGGATATAAAATGTACAAATATGTCCATATTTATTACTTTATTTTATTACTTTTGTCAATATAATTACTAACAATTTTTCTCTCATTTATTAAGAAATGCAAAACTTTAAGGGCATATATATAAAGTAGATGTAAAATATACTAAAAAGACAAATATATTGTGCATGTTTGGTTGAGAAGTAAATTTTCATGATTTTAAATACCTAGGAAAGTGATATCAAATATATGTGTTTAGTTGTTTTTTTATTTTTGAAAAAATCAGATATTCTAATTCATGAGATTTTCAATTTCTACAAAACATAAGAAATACAATCACTTAGAGAGAAGTAAGTAAGATTGTTTTTCCCATATTTCTCATAATTTAGATTTTAACCAAATATAATTTATCAATTTTTATAAATTCAAATTCTTAGATTTTGATTTCACACGAAGTAATTTCATAGGAATAACATTTTTCCTATTTAACCAAACAAGCACTTAAAAAGACAAATATTTTAATAAGTAGAGTACATATTTCTCATCGTGGCACCTTTGTCAAATTAATCTAATTGCTTGAATAAATTAAGAATTCATCTTGAAAATGAAAACCTACCGCGTTTAAATTTGTTGGAAAATATTAAACAACTTACAAACACCTTATAATTTTTATCTGTAAAGATGTTATATGTTCATTTTAAAGTCGATCTTAATGTCGTTTGAATTCATAGCATATAAAATATTAAAAAATTATCATACTAATTAATTGCACACCATAGTGGCTGCACGGCTGCATTCTCATTACACGTTTGGGGACCACCCTGAAAAAATGTACGGAGTAAATATTAAACACAAAGTTGCAAAATATTGTTCAAACTTTCGACTATTTAATATGAGGCTTAAAATTGTTGAAAATAACTCTAATTAATACGTCGTACAGTTTAAAATAAATTTTATGGATAGAACTTTCATATAAAAAAAGATTTAAAAACTTTATAAATAAATATGAAAAAAATAACCGTTAAAATTCTATTTAACAGTCTAGATTTTTTAATAGTTTTTGTTTCAACTCTATCGGAATTAAATCCTTAATTATGAGGTAGGCTGTGATCACAATCACTAAAAAAATAAGGGTATTTGGCAACTAGTGTAGAGATGGGTTTTTAATATTTAGTGGTGTTTTACACTATTTTTTCAATGATATTCTTATTAGTGTTTCGATTTAAGCAATTTTCAACTCCTCCTTTTATCGCTACAATGGAACGCACTATGATATGAAATTCTATGAATAGAGTTTTAAAATTCTATAATAAAAAAGATAAATCTATGATTTTAATTATTTTTTTAAAACTTTATAAATAAATATGAACATTTTTAATCTTAACCGTTAAATTCTTATTTAACGGTCTAGATTTCTTCGATTCTACTTAGAGTTTTTTTTCCAACTCGATAGGAACTAAATCCCTAATTACGAGATAGGCTGTGATCACAATTAGTACATCTTGAAAGACAATTTTTTTTATGTTGGAGTGTGTTTGACAAGGCAAAAAAAGAAGCGTTTGAAATGATGTTTAACGTTTTGAAGAAAATAAGGGTAGCAACTAGTATAGCTGTGTAAGGATAGGTTTTATTATTTAGTGGTGTTTTACACTATTTTTTCCAATAATATCTCATTAGTGTTTCGATTTAAGCTATTTTCAACCGCTCCTTTTTATCGCTACTGATAAAATGCACCAATAGCCCTTGTCACATTGAATCAACGCGGTCATCTTACGAATACTTCCCATAAGCTGGATGGGACATACCAAAACAACACGGTCTTTATATAACAAAGTATGCGTTGAACATCGGTGGTGTTGGGTTTCAATGAGAATGGTCCACCTTCAAACCACCTTCCTTAGCCGTCAAACCTACGCTCACCACGTCGCTCCACATGACCAATCAAGTGTCTCAACTGTGATACCCCGTATTTCTGTAAGGTTATTTTGGAAATTTTCCCGAGTATCCGTTTCGTACGTCGGATTTAATTCAGATAGTTTGAGACATTCTGTAATGTGCTCTGCTTCTGTAATATTTTTCTCAGTGAAATAACATACAATCGACGCATTTTGGGAGTTAATACTCGTTCATGTACGAATATATTTAACACGGGGTTGAGATTATTGCCCAAGAGTTATCATCCAATGGGCACTAAAGTACAAGTTTGTTACCCTGAGGTTTTTATCCAAGAGGCAAAGTGGAAGGTTATTATCCAAGGGATGGGAAGAAAGCTTCCTACCTCCTTCCTTCACCTTAGACCTTGCCTATTTAAGGAGGACATTGGGAGGAAGAGAGAGCTCACACTCTCAAAGCTCTCAAAAATGCTCTCTTCGGGAAAGCTCAAGTCGAACGTCGGAGTTCGTTTGGTGTCGTTTCCGGTGGCCAAGAGAATCTTGGGAGGCCCTTAGAAGCCTAGAAACCAAGCAAGGCGAAAGACGAGCCAAACAGATCATCGAGGGTGAGTTTTCTCCTCTCGTATTTCAGTTTTTGTTTAGCGACGGCGACCGCCGGATAGAGGCGGCGATCGCCGGCCAGAACACGGCTCCCGCCGTGATGAGCACGACGACCATTGTGAAGAGCCTGGCGACCGTCGTGAAGAGCCCGGCGCCCGCCGTGAAGAAGGGCCAACCGCCAGGAAGAAACGCCTTTGAGCGGCGCCCGCCGCGTGGGAGGCGGCGCCCGCCGTGGTGAAGGCGGCCCCCGCCGCAAGTTTGGTTGCTGGCCGATTGCTGTCGTGGCTTCCGTGGCCTTCGTTCGGGTTTCGTTTCCTTCGATTCCTTTCGTTCCTTCTTAGGTTCGTATTGTTGTTTGTCGAATCTAACTTAGGGTTTCTTTGTGGGTCGATCTGAAGGAATTTGTGCTCCAGATTTGTCCCTGTGTCGAGCCCGGAATCCCATTGTTAGACTTCATTCAAACTCTGCGGATTCAGGCAAGTGGTGGTTCGCTCTTGCTCATCGTTCCATATTTACATTAATTATCAGTTATTTATCTGAGTAATTAATTTGGAATGATTACTGTGTTTATCTGGAAATAGTTTTACAAACTGTTTTGGAAACTGTAATAATGTTATTAATAGGTTGTATATCTGTTAGAACAACGCTATTATTTATGTTCGCCTTGAGGGCATTTATGTGGATTTATCCTGAACTATTGTTGTGCTTGAACTGTTAGTTAGCATGAGTATTCGTAGGAACGCCTGGATTCTGAGAGGTCCATTCGTTTCTTTATAACTGTTAAGGGCGAGCAAGACCCTACGATAGTAGAGGTTTGAACTCTGCGAGGTTCATTCCTTCGATATAAGTCCAAAGGCTTGGATTCTGTGAGGTCCATTCCTTAGTTGTATGTCCTGCGTGACATAGCATATGTTTAAAAGCTTATAACGTAATGTGGGTTTTGGAATTTAATAAGATAAAGTGCCCGAGTGCACATAATTAATATACATTTGGCGAGTAGTACATCTAAGTAAATAGTGCAGCTAGGAAAGCTCGTCTCGACTTTTGATCAGAGTACGTTCTCTTTCCAATCTGGATTCGATGTAAGCGGTGTTGGAACTGAATTTTCCGGGCACTTTTCCGGTGGGCTCCGGTCACCGGTTGTGCCGGATTATGGGAACGTTGGATTCGCCTCCGCGAGCTCTACAACGAAGTGTGCTCATACGATAAATTCGGGTTCCGTTTGAATGAGAAATGAGGACTCAAGGGTGGTTGGTTGTAACACCCAAATGGAGTTTGGGGTGCAATTCTACATCCCACATCGGAAATGTGGGAGTAGAATTGAGTGGTTTATATACCACTATCACCCAAGCCAAGGTAAGAACTTGGTGACTATGGAGAGAAGAGCTTGACCACTCACGCGCGCCGTCCGTCCGTCCGATCCGATCGGGTCGGGCCGGGGCCGGGGCTTGGGCTTGGGCCGGGGCCGGGGCCGGGGCCGGGGCCGGGGCTTGGGCCGGGGCTTGGGCTTGGGCCGGGGCCGGGGCTTGGGCTTGGGCTTGGGCCCAAGCAGCAGCTAAGCTTCTTTTTGGAAGCCAGCTGGGCCGTAACGTCCACCGCCACTAATGCAGAAGATCTGCAACGGTCACAACGTGATCCTCCATGAATGCAGAAGATCTGCAACGGCTCTATATAAGAGCGAGCGTTCCTACAGTCTTAATTCTGAAAACCGCGTTTAAACTGCATTGTCGTACTAACGAAACTTGCTTTTCTGAGTTCGGTTTCGCATGAACAATTGTAAATTCCATTTCCGAAATTTTTCTGTGCACCTTTGCAACGAACTTCTATTCGTTTCTACACACGAAAAAATAAATAAATCAAATCCGAGTTCTGTTTCTGAGTGTTCTAATCCGTTTCTGTGCAGGAAAACTTTGGTTCTATACAGATTTGTATTTCTGTGTAATTTCTGTGCAGAAAAATTGTGTTTCTGTGCAGAAAACTTCACATTTCTCTGCGTTTCTGCATTTCTGTGTAGATTTCTAACTCGTTTTTGCAGGAAATTAATTTCGATTATATTTTTGTGTATTTACTAACATTTCGCTGCAGATCTTGCTATTTCTGTGCGCAAAAATTCACTTCTGTATTTTCCGTTTGCGTTTTCTGTGCAGTTTTCTGTGCGGATTCTGTGCACAAAAGATAAACTCTGCTTTTTTGTGCAATTCTGTATATTTTCTATGCAAGAATAGTTTCGATTCTGCATATCTGTATTTTTCTAACGTGTTTTGCAAGAGCTATCGCTTCGGGAATTTAGTTCGAATTAAATTTTGAATCATTTTTTGCCATTCAAATTTATTTCGAAAAACCATATCTGAATATATTTTATTTCGAATTTTCAAAGTAATTCAAAATTTCATTTACTGACTTCTGGTTGCGTTTCTGTGAACAGATTCTGTTTTCATGGGTGATAACACCGAGATCGCTAGAGCTGGCAATGGGAACTCGTCTGAGTCGACGCCCCAAAATCAGTTTGGGAGTGGTCTGCCAGTAGTGAGTTTGCCAATGGGGCATGTGCAAGCAGTTAATCTGCAAGACGCAAACATGCCTGCTGCTAATCTGCAACCCGCAGTGGTTGGGACTTCTGAGGTTCGTCAGACTGTCCATCCAGCTGCACTTCAGACTGTTGTACCAACGGTGCATTTGCCTGGGGCTGTGAACGCTGGCTTGATGCCTGACAAGTTCGATGGAACTGGCTTCAAGACATGGCAGCAGAAGATGTTCTTCTTCCTGACCACGTTAAGGCTTGAGAAGTATCTGACTGAGGACAAGCCTGTGCTGTCACCTGACAATACAGATGCTTATCTGCTAGCCAGTGTTGAGGCATGGACTCATGCAGACTTCATGTGCAAAGGGTGGGTTCAAAGCCGCCTGATAGACCCACTGTACAGAGTGTACAACAAGGTCAAGACCTCCAAGGAGCTCTGGACTCCTTTGGAGAAGAAGTACAAGTCTGAGGATGCATGCTCGAAGAAGTTCGCCGTGGCGAAGTTTCTGGACTACAAGATGGTGGACTCTAAGCCCATCATGAAACAGGTCGAAGAGCTGCAACTCCTTACGCATGAGATCATCTCTGAAGGAATGTCTATCTGTGAGACGTTCCAGGTTGCTACGTTCATTGAGAAACTTCCTCCATCCTGGAAGGATTTCAAGAGCTACCTGAAGCACAAGAGAAAGGCCATGACCGTGGAAGACTTGATAATCAAGCTACAGGTTGAGTCTGACCACCTCAAAGCAGAAGGGAAAGAGCTGACTGAACAGAAGGCTAATCTGGCTGAGCACAAGGACAGGGGGAAGAAACGAAAGTTCCAACCCCAGAGCTCCAACAACTCAAAGAAGCAACCCACTAAGAAGTTCAGTGGGAAGTGTCACAACTGTGGCAAGATGGGTCACAAAGCTGACGTCTGTCGTAGCAAGGCTGACCCACGCAAGGACAAGGGGAAATCTCAAGTCCACATGACTGAAGGCAAGCTCTCGGATTCTGATCTGTGTGCTGTAGTGTCTGAAGTCAACATGGTTGGAAGCAACCCAAGGGAATGGTGGTACGACACAGGTGCTACCAGACATATCTGCTCTGACAAGGGATGCTTCACTACCTATCAGCAGAGCAAGACGGACGAGCATCTGTTTATGGGGAACTCGTCCACATCCAAGGTGGAAGGTTACGGGAAAGTGGTGCTGAAGCTGACTTCTGGAAAGGAGCTGACTCTCACCAACGTCATGCATGTGCCTGACATAAGGAAGAATCTGATCTTCGGCACTCTGCTGAGCAAGAACGGATTCGCGACCAACTTCGTGTCTGACAAGTTGGTTCTCTCTAAGAACGGGGTGTATTTGGGCAAAGGATATGTAAAGGATGGACTGGTCAAAATGAATGTAATGACAGTCATCCCAAAAACTATTGTAACTGAGGTTTCAATGAATAAGACTAATCCTATTGCTTATGTTGTTGAGTCTTTTAATATTTGGCATGAACGATTAGGGCATGTGAATAACAAGTCTATTCAAAGACTAATGAACATGAACCTGATTCCAAAATGCAAAGCAAGTAAAGACAAATGTGAAGTATGCGTACAGGCCAAACTCACAAAAACGCCATCCCTACATGTAGAGAGAACAACCGAACCTCTAGGTTTAATTCACACAGATTTGTGTGATTTAAAATATGTGCAAACTAGAGGCGGTAAAAAGTATTTTGTAACCTTTATTGATGATTGCACAAAATACTGTTATGTATACTTGCTAAGAAGCAAGGATGAGGCCTTGGAAAAGTTCAAGGAATACAAGTTGGAGGTTGAAAACCAACTTAGTAAAACCATAAAGATTATCCGAAGTGATAGAGGAGGTGAGTACGCTGAACCGTTCAACGCGTTCTGTAGAGAACACGGGATCATTCATCAAACAACTGCTCCCTACTCACCAGAATCTAACGGAGTTGCGGAACGAAAGAACCGAACTCTGAAAGAGATGATGAATGCAATGTTGCAGGAATCTGGGTTACCCCAGAACATGTGGGGGGAAGCGCTGCTTACCACCAATTATATCCTCAACAAAATACCGCATAAAGTTACTGGCAAAACGCCATACGAACTTTGGAAAGGTAACGTACCTTCGTACAAATACCTCAAAGTGTGGGGGTGCCTAGCAAAAGTGGCAGTACCACCTCCTAAAAAGGTCACAATTGGACCTAAAACCGTTGATTGTATTTTCATAGGATATGCACATAACAGTAGTGCCTATCAGGTTCTGGTACACAAATCTGATATACCAGATATACATGGCAATACAATAATGGAATCAAGGAATGCGTCTTTCTTTGAAAACGTGTTTCCGTGCAAGGATAAAGAACATCCGAAACGAACTCGTGAACAGAGTGAAGCAGGAACTTCTGTAAATGAAACAGAAGATGAACCTGGACAGAGCAAAAGAGCTCGAAAGGAACCAGAAGCTGAACCTCGACGAAGCACGAGAGCTCGAAAGGAAAAGACTTTTGGTCAAGAGTTCATAACGGCTTTTCTCTTGGAGAATGAGCCTAGAACCTTCAAAGAAGTCATGTCTACACCTGATGCACCTTCATGGAAGAAAGCAGTTAAAAGCGAAATCGACTCCATTATGCAAAATCATACATGGGAGTTAGTTGATTTGCCACAAGGGTGTAAAGCACTTGGGTGCAAATGGATTTTCAAAACCAAATTGAAAACAGATGGCTCAATAGATAAGCACAAAGCGAGGCTTGTGGTGCAAGGATTTCGGCAAAAAGAGGGTCAGGATTTCTTTGACACTTATTCTCCAGTTACGAGAATAACTTCAATCAGAATGCTAATAGCAATAGCAGCATTACGAAACCTCGAAATCCATCAAATGGATGTGAAAACTGCCTTTCTAAACGGAGAATTAGAAGAGGAGATATACATGAAACAACCTGAGGGTTATGTGGTTCCTGGACAGGAACACAAAGTTTGCAGACTTGTGAAGTCTCTATATGGACTCAAACAAGCTCCAAAGCAGTGGCATGAAAAATTTGACAATGTCATGATGTCAAATGGCTTCAGCATCAATGAATGTGACAAATGCATCTACTTCAAAGACACACCAAATGGTTACATCTTGTTGTGTTTGTACGTAGATGACATGCTCATTATTGGAAGCAATAAGGACATGATCAACCGAACTAAGAACATGCTTAGTGGGAAGTTTGACATGAAAGATATGGGATTAGCAGATGTCATACTAGGGATTAAAATCACTAGACATTCTGAAGGAATTATCCTGTCCCAAGCTCATTATGCTGAAAAGGTACTTGAGAGATTCAAGAACTATTCAAGCGGGATTGCAAAGAGTCCCGTGGACCCTCATCTTCACTTGACTAAGAACTCGGGGGATACAGTGTCACAATTGGAATATGCACGTGTGATTGGAAGTCTCATGTACTTGACCAACTGCACAAGACCTGACTTGACGCACTCAGTAAATGTACTAAGTCGCTACACAAGTAATCCAGGACACAAACACTGGAAAGAGATAACTAGAGTATTGAACTACTTGCGCCATACTCAAAGTTATGGGCTGCATTATGGGAAATACCCAGCAGTTTTGGAAGGATACAGTGATGCAAACTGGATATCCGATTCCAGAAACTCGAAGTCCACAAGTGGATATGTATTCACACTTGGTGGTGCAGCAGTCTCATGGAAATCTTCCAAACAAACACTATTGGCCAGATCCACTATGGAGTCTGAGTTCATTGCTTTAGACAAAGCAGCAGAGGAAGCTGAATGGCTTCAGAATTTGTTGGAAGATATCCCAATGTGGGAAAAACCAGTGCCATCAGTAAGTGTACAATGTGATAGCCAATCGGCTATAGCTCGGGCACTGAGTCGCTTGTACAATGGTAAGTCTCGTCACATAAGAAGACGACATAAAACCATCAGACAACTACTCTCGCATGGTATAATCTCAATAGATTATATCAAGTCGGCTGACAACCTAGCGGATCCATTTACTAAAGGTTTGTCACGAGATCAAGTTGTTAAATCATCAAGAGGAATGGGTTTAAAGCCTATGACTAAAGAGGATGCTTGATGGCTAACCCTACCTACCTGATTGGAGATCCCAAGAAGTAGGTTCAAAGGGAAAACTAAATCAAGTTGAATCACCATGAGCACTGAGAGATTTAAGTCTCCTCCCAGTTCCTAGGATGATGAACAGTGCTACCTGTATGAGTTAAGGTTAAGCTTGGCTTTTAATGATTCCATAACTTTGAAATAAAAGTGGGGTATGACAGGATACTCTTCATGGAAATCACCTTATGAGTGTGAAATGGGGCCGTTTCTAGGAGAATTAAGAAAGGATGAATTCTCCAAGTTCACTCATGAATAATCAGGGATGTTCAAGGCCAAAATGAACACAACAAGAGAACCTAGTTCTGTGAGAAGATGAAACTGTGTGATAGTTATTGTCTCGGTTTACATCAAAGCTCGGGTGGTTCAAGACATCAAGTTCACTACCTGGTCGAGTAAATCCGATAGCTACTCACTATGGGTGGTTCAAGGCTGAAAAATTCTACCAGCCCAGATGCAGTGATTTTTCGACTGTACTCTCAAAAGTTTTTTTTGTTTTCAAAAAATCAATGTTTAGAATCATTTCTATTCATGTGGGGGATTGTTGGAACTGAATTTTCCGGGCACTTTTCCGGTGGGCTCCGGTCACCGGTTGTGCCGGATTATGGGAGCGTTGGATTCGCCTCCGCGAGCTCTACAACGAAGTGTGCTCATACGATAAATTCGGGTTCCGTTTGAATGAGAAATGAGGACTCAAGGGTGGTTGGTTGCAACACCCAAATGGAGTTTGGGGTGCAATTCTACATCCCACATCGGAAATGTGGGAGTAGAATTGAGTGGTTTATATACCACTATCACCCAAGCCAAGGTAAGAACTTGGTGACTATGGAGAGAAGAGCTTGACCACTCACGCGCGCCGTCTGTCCGATCCGATCCGGTCGGGTCGGGCTCGGGCTTGTGGGCTTGTGGAATGGGGAATGGGGAATGGGCCGAAGGCCCAAGCAGCAGCTAAGCTTTTTTTTGGAAGCCAGCTGGGCCGTTTCGGGAATGGGCTTTTGATTTGGGTTGCAGACCAAATCCTCCGCCATCAATACCGGAGATCTTCGCAATTACTCCGAAAGATCCGTAACGTCCACCGCCACTAATGCAGAAGATCTGCAACGGTCACAACGTGATCCTCCATGAATGCAGAAGATCTGCAACGGCTCCTCTTCCAAGCTCTATATAAGAGCGAGCGTCCTCTCATTCAGAACACACTCATCGAACACAGCTATCCTTCTCCCTCCTCTCTGTTTTCCGAAAAAATCGAGTCTGAGAGTGCTCCACAGAAACGGTTCGTAGCCTTCGGTCCTTTGGTTGCGCAAGTCCGAAGTTGTTCAAGCAGTTGTATCCTGGGATTCGGAACGCCATCAACCGTCGCAATATGGGGCGTTTTCAGAATTAAGGAGAGAGATATCGTTCTCGACTCTGCTTCGTAATTCTGTTCGGTATAATTTTATTTCGTTATTGTACGCTTTCTTATTGCAGTTTATATTTCGTATATGCGTTCCTACAAGCGGTGAGGTTGGTCGTGAACCGAAACATCTAAGTCAGCTTTTAAATCACTGATGTCTGATTCTTTAAACGTTCCAGATTTGTCATATTTCCTTAGAGACTCAATCTCTTGGAGTCTCTTTTCGGGTCAATTTCTGTGAAGATTCAGTCTTCCAGAATCTTCTCTTGTGCATACCTCTTGTTTATTCCAGTAGGAGTATGATGGTTGACTATCGTCATCGGTTATTATTCGAGAAGCGATGAGTCTAACCTAATACGACTGCTTCGAACCACTCTGCTTTGTACCCTTGCATAGTCTATTCAGTAGACTAACCAACCGCAATTTGTTTCTGCATGGTTGGCTGGTGTCATCCGTTCGATTCGGCACATCAGATAGAGCGAATATTTGAAGAGACTAGACTGACTATGAAGACGACGGTTGTTTTTGGATGTTTTTAATAATTTCTTTTAATCAGGTTGATATCCTTGGGAGATGACCATTGTGGTCAAGATCCTTGTTTGTATTATATTTAAAAGACTTTCGTTGTACCTTGTTTAAAGACTTTCGATGTACTTTGTTAAACTCTGTGTTTGTCTTATTCGGGATTGGGATGTAATCCCGGGACTCATGTTTCATTTGATTGATGTTTTGATTTGAATACTTTGATCATTATGTATCAATTGTATTCCATGAATTGTATTTAAACCGGTAAAGTCTTGGGTGACCTTGGTAAGGAACACTGGGGTCACTGACGGTAATATCTTTCCAAATGGATTAAGATTTGAGGGTGTTACATCAACACCTTACCAGCAATCAGAAGCAGGATGCAATGACTATAAATATATAGGCATATAACACCATAATGTGGGTTTTTTTGATTCTACGCCCAATTTTATAGTTTAGAATCAAGGATTTGTAATTAATTCTCGTGTAAAAGATTGTCTATTTGAATCTCCATTAGAATCCTCACAATAATAATAAAAGAAAATTCGTTATGTTATTTGCTGATACATATAAAAAATGCATTGTTTGAATAGCCGATTTCACAGTAGATTCATATTTCAACAACTTAAATCCACATGAACAAATATAAGTATAAATATCACTTTGTCAACCGTTGTCGCTATTATTTGACATGACAAATGAGACCTTAGTTATCACGCTCTTTTGATGTTATTCATAATCGACTGTGACAAGTGATATATAACACTATTTTTTTAGTAACATAAATGACACTATCACATGACTATAATTAGCTATTGCAAATCGTAGTCGAGAGCATTTTTATAAATTTAAAAGTTTGTGATAATTTGGAGTATGCAATTACTCCAAGATATATCAAAATGATAAGAGTTTATTCTACGTGTCTAAAATAAAATGTAGCCGTATATATTCAGGTGTTTGATGCTTTTCCTAAAGAAAAGAAAAGCAACGGATTTTCATTAAAGTAATAAAATATAAATTAACACGATATTACAATTCAAAAGTGGGAAACATTATTCTTACCTTATATAAAAAATAGTGTAGAAACATTGGACGCGGTTCGCGTGAGATCGAATATTTATATGCAAACCATGAGAGATTCCATGATAATAAACACGCATTACAAAGTTTATAATTATGCAAAAACATGTTGAATACATAGTACAACGTTTATAAACACACGTTTTCAATAAATTGATAAATACATTGTATAAATTTTATAAACACACGATATAAGTGGTATAAATACACAACAAAAATATAAAACAACACACAAACTTTTATTAACACTTACAATACACATTTTTTATATAATACATGCTTATACTTTTTGTAAAATTTATAAAACGTTCTCATGAAAACGATCATTTTTACGATTCTCAAACCGTTCTCATCTTATGTATCCACATTTTTTTTCATCATGGACAATTGGGCACAAGCTCAATTAAATTTGATGAGTTAATTGTAAAGTTATTAAAATCGCGATCCGTATCGTAGGATAATATAGGCCTGATCCGAATCGTATACATAAATCGTACCTGAATAGAATCGTATTAGGATCGTTTAAGAATAGGTGGGATCGTACGTGTACACGATCCCGATACGATCTGTATTTACTTAAAAGTTGGTTTTCTTGCCCTCATTAATAATCCACTTGAATTCTCTTCAATTGTTTTGCTTCACAATAGAGTTGAACAATATATTTTACCATCAAATATTGGATCACTGAATAATATGAAAAGACCAAAAAAAATCAGATATTGGCCTATTAAAAATTGGGCCACACATGCATGGACGGTCCTATTGCATCCCAAATGGAATAGGCGTCAGCTGCTAAGCCTTTCATCTCTCACAATTAACACATTTAAATATATGAAGATGAAATAGCAAGCAAAAAAAGCTTAAGTCAAACGGAATTTTAACCCAAAAAAAAAGGAAAAGAAAGAGACCCAATTCAAACGGTTGTACCACATTACAACTATATTTAAATCACAAGAAGTTCAAAGGTTGTACTTGTACAATATAAAATGGCAAACAACAAGCTTTTTAACACACAAAAAAACAATTAAAACGATTATACCACATCATAGCTATATTTAAATCAGACATTTAAATTCTATTGTCGTCTCCGAGTGATCCAGCCTTAGTGACGACCCCAACAATTTAATCATTGACAGTCCAATAGCTACATATTTAAATCAAAGTTTGTACATCACAAAATAAATAAAAGAGAAAATTACAGTAAACCACCCGTTAAAGGACCGATTTTTAGTAGAACCACCCGTTATAGAAGAAATTATTTTAAACCACCCATTATATGCATTCCGTTAGCGCCGAACCACCCAAGTGCAAGATCCGTTAGTTTTTCCGTCAGATTGTGTTAAATGACCAATATAACCCTGGTTTTTTTTTAATTACCAAAAGGCGACGGAATGACTCAAACAGTGGCGAAAAATGCACGGGCAGACGGGCTGGACAACAACCCAAAACAGAGCTCGCAACTAGCCGCGTTTGAGCGGATCGTACGAGCTTCAAAAGGCGCGAAATGGGTTGGGGCCGGTAAAGTTGTGTTCTTTCCCCAGAACGTGAAATAGGCGTCGTACGTGGTCTGTGGTGACCGGAAAGTTCCGATGAACATAGGGTGTCGCATCGGATTTCCAGAAAACGTTTTGATCGAGCCCAATTTGAGCTGCTCGTTGTTGGCTCAAACGACGTCCAAATCGGGCAAGGTCGGTGGCTATGGACTCGTGGCGTTGTAAGCTACCTCGAGATGTGGTTTTTTGTGGAAGTGCTCGAGAAATGGAGTCGGAAAGAGCCATTTACAGAGGCTAAAAAAAACAGAACATTCGAGTTGGTTTTGGATCGATTTTTGGATGAATTGGATGAGAATCGACCATGGACGGCGTTTTATTTATATTGGAACAATATCCCTTAATGAGAGATTTACAATCGCGCAAAAAATCGGCTCAAATTCATCCCAAATCGGACGAATTTCACGAAAAACACGATTGACGCGGATACGTGACCTAGCTTGCCTTCTAGGGAACAATTCGAGTGAATCGGGGGAAATTGATTCCCGATTTTAGAGGGTTAATGGACGACACAACCATACCTAAAATGCCCAACACTCAATTTCAATGTCGAATGTCGAATTTCTTTCCAAATTCGAATAACTGAGCTGTTCGACTTTAAACTTGGAAATTCTATCAATTGGGGGCGTTATAAATCCCGATTTTGGGGATTATGTGCGTGATTGTCTTACCCAAAAAACCCATCGCTTAATTTAGTGAATCGGGTTGAAATTGAAGCCGAAAACCGCCATTGAAGAAGCCTCAAGGGCTGCGTGCTCTTGGCTGGAGGTTGAAGAAGCAGCCCAGATTTAGGGGTATTTTGGTCTTTTCGCTCAAATTGACGGCCAAACTAACGGATCTTGCTCTTGGGTGGTTCGGCGCTAACGGAATGCATATAATGGGTGGTTTAAAATAATTTCTTCTATAACGGGTGATTCCACTAAAAATCGATCTTTTAACGGGTAGTTTTCTGTAATTTTCTCTAAATAAAATTATAGCAGAAATTAGAAAACTATCCCACAAGTGAAACAGTTCTATCACATTATAGCTATATTTAATATATAAATTACATTAGCATTACACTTACCTCATCTCTTCCTGTATATATATGATACATGACTACCCCACTACCCTTCGCTCCGTTGCTCCATCCTTCACACACAAATAACAATCATAAAAGAAATTATATACCACTAAACCAATTAACTGAAGGGTTTAACTCTGACATGTTTGTCGCAAGTGGGATGCCTTCGACAAGATCAATTACATACATCATCACATACTTCATTCTATCTGATAACATGGTATGTAAACAAAGCAAGGATATATTTGATTTAATTTTCTCTCTAATTCAATAAATAACTGAAAGTTACAAACAACTTTATGTTGTCATCTCTAGAGTGACAGATCCACAAGGTTTCAAAATATTTTGGCTGAAGGGGATCAAAATTACTTTAAACACACAAGAAAAATTGTGTTTAAGGAAACTTTCAACAAGCTCACCACGTAAAATAAGGTAACACATTTCTCTGTATTTAGATTAACTCATTATCTGTATTTAGATCAACTCATTATAATTGTTAATATAAATGTTTTTTTGTTTGAAGGGGATCAAAATTGCTTTAAACACACAAGGAATATTATGTTTAAGGAAGCTTTCAGCAAACTCACCACGCAAAATAATGTAACAAATTTATCTGTATTCAACACATTATAATTGTTAATATAAATTGATGAAAATTATGTCATCTACTTATACAGGGGCTGCACGAAATAAAACAAGTTGACGCAATGCATAAAGCATTAAATCATATACAATAACATAAAATTTTCTATGTAATTTAATTATATTGTGTTTATTTTTATATTTTGCTTTCAACATGGAATAGTGTTTAATAATCTCATACTCACTACTTTGCTGACATTATGAGGACATGCAAATGTGTTATACTTAACATATAGAATCATTTGGACAAGTATATTACTACTGAAAGGGAAGCAATTTAAACTCACCTTAATAGATATACTTTCTTCTTCCAAAATAATAAGGCAACCTCTACACATACAATTGGGAGATAGTGGGCAACACCTTAAAAAGACATAGTCGCTGAAGTAAGCATAATTATTAAGTTAAAGATGTGAATGCGGATTCTCGATTGTCGAGGATACAAGTATATATCCACCTCATGATAAACTATCATTGATTATATGTATTTGGATCTCTTTAGTATCTACACATGCATGCACTAAATACTTACATCTATCGATTTAAATTTATTAATATAATTGTCTTTTGATGAGATAGGTTAATTTTATGTGAAGATGTCAGAGAATTGGATAATCTAATATCACTATTGAGGCATCGATTATTTATATCATATACGAGTAGCTTTCACTAGGAGGACAAATACAATTGATTGTTAGTAATGAATAAAGCAAACTATTTTATGGACGATGTAAACCCTTCAACTTTTGGTAGCATAAATCCAACTAGGTTCGTATTTTTAGTTCCTTTTTTGTACTAATCGATTTAGGTAGGTGTGTTGTTATTTTGGTTAAGTATGATTTTTGTTGTTCTATTTTATACATATTCATTTTACACTCATCATGTATATATACTAAATTTGACCTCATTTTTCTTGGTCTAAAGGAATTAATTAAGGATTGAAGTCGAAATAATTGACATATATTCACTCTCACATATGAAATGTGCAAGGAAGAAGTTTTGAATTATAATTTCATTAAGAAGAATAAGCATGTACCAATAAAATAACTAATGTACTTTTATATAAAATGTAACAAGGTTTAAGAATATACAGAGTCACCAATTATTTTTATTACTTATAAGAATAGAAAGTAATGACTAATATATTTTAATTAAAATGATATTTGTCTAGGAATATGTAAAGTCAATGTGACCAATAAAACGATATATATTCCAGACCAAAAAAATGAAACAATATATTAATGAATATTAATAACTAAAGCATAACAAAAAACATTATTAAAAGACAATATATTTTTAAGATAAAGGCAAAAGTTAGAAATGTGGAGGGTAGTAGAGCATGAAATAAGAGTTGTTGTAGGAAGTTTCTTACAAATACTCCAGTTCAAGCACAACATATAATTAGATAAGAATTTTTAAAATATTCCCCAAATATTTTCAAAGGAAAAAAATGCATCCCTACAAAAAACAACTACCGCCTTAATTCAAAATTTAATTTGGACTTCTGACCAAAAAAATAAATAAAATTATACTTCGTACAATCATAGCATTTTATACCTAAAATACTTAGATATTACATTAAATACATATCAAACAATATATCATTTAAGATAAAACATGCAACAATAATCCATATATTATAAATTCACATTTAAACTGCGACAACATATACACAAAAGGCATGTGCGAAGCACGGATTTCGATTTCTAATTCTATTAAAAATTGCCTTCGGCTATGAAATTGATGAAATTCAACAATCTTGTTTGCTGTTGGGCCTTTTCGCCTTCAAATTTGCATTTATTGGGCCTTATGGGCCCATGTCATATATGACTAATAACAATTAAATATTTTGTGCTTAGCATTTTTGACCCCTTAAGAGAGATGGAATAACAAATTTGGAGTCCTAATTAAATAAATTAGTTTATTGATCTCCTAAGTCATTAAACTCTCTTAAACCTTAAATCCTAAAAAAACATTTCCAAAATGCTTTTGGGCCATATGTGTAGCAATAGGGAGTCACACTTGCAATTTTTTAAAAAATGGACCTAAACATGCTATTTATGTGAAAAAGGGTCCTTCAAACCCAATTTTATCTTAAACTATGCTTAGGATTTTTGACACCTTAAGAGGGGTGAAATAGCAAATTTGGGATCCTAATTAAATAAATTAGCTCATTGACCCCATAAGCCATTAAACTCCCCTAAATCCTAGAAAAAACATTTTTAAAATGCCTTTGGACCATATATGTAGTAATAGGGGATCACACTTGTAATTTTTTTAAAAATGGACCTAAATATATTATCGGTTTTTCTAGTGTGTGCCCATGGGCACATGCTAACAAGCTTAAATAGGAAATTTATCTTCAAAATATTCCTTAATAGAGAATTGATAAACCCTTAGCAAACAAGATTAAACTAGTGGCTAACTAAATAATTGCCAAAAAAGAAGTTCTTAGAGTGTGTCTATGGACACACACTAGAAAAAACCATATATTATTTATGTATACAAAGGACCCTTCGAATCCAATTTTTATTAACGATCCTTATGATTTTTTACCCCTTAAGGGGGTCAAATAACAAGTTTGGACTCCTAATTAAATAAATTAGCTCATTAATCCCCTAAGCCTTTAAAAACCCCTAAACCCTACATCCTAAATCCTAAAAAAACACTTCCACTCCCTTTAAGTCATATATGTAGTAATAAGATGTCATACTTGCAATTTTAGGAAGAAAAAAAATGGGCCTAAACTTACTATTTTTTCCGTTTCTCGCCCAATTTTCTCTTTTATTAATATAGGAAGGCCAACAGGCCCAACCCAAGGAGTTCATTCCGGTGTGATTTTTTATTGTAATGAATTCAAGCTTAATTATTTTAGTGTAATCCAAATCAGATCACGTGCAGTACACGTGGGCATCTAAACCTTCTTCACTGCGTGTTTCTTCTTTCCCTAATCCTCGCCTCCATTGTCGATTCTCAGCCTTCACCAGTCACCGCCGACCCAACCACTTACCGGCACGCAAGTCGCCGCTGCAGAAAAAGTAAAGTCTTAACCTCCGAATAGCATCCGGTGAATTTACCGTAATTGAACTTCTACGAACAATGCAGGGGCAGGCTGGTAATTTCCCTCCACGGAACGCGCATTCCACTTCCTGACTGCTGGTAATTTGCTATGGTGGCATTGAGTTTGATTGAGCTTCAATCCTCTTAATTCTACCCAGTGGTCACTGAAAAAAAAAATATTTCGAACCGCGGCGGAGCCCTCCCTTCTATTTCTCCCTTGGCCTTTGCTTCGTTGGACACCGGGCACCGGCGATCTCTCCATTAATTCAGCAAGGGTTTACTGAAGCCAGAAGGTCCAAAATTTTCTTCTTTGATTCCCTTTTTCTTCTAAGTTTTGCGTGATTGATTGCCTGGTTTCAGAAAACCCCCATTTCTGTGTTCGCATTTCTTAAACCCTACCCTTACCATCGGTTTCTCCTTGTTACCGCCTCTTTTCCAATCGTAGGAGATCTCTCACCTCTAAGTCCCTGACGAGAAGAATCTCTCAATTTCGTTGCTCCTTATCCAAGAGTCGAATTCTAGGTATAGCTTAACTCCGCTAGAATTCGGAGTTTATTTGATGATTTCCGATTGAGATAATTTGATGTTTTTTGCCGTTTTTCTGATTGTTGACTCTCAGAGGAGAACGAGTCTGGAATGGCTTAATTGTGCGACTGAGCATTCGACGTCTTCAAAAGGTTTTGATTCCTAATTTCCTATTGCTCGTAATTTATTTATTTTTATTGTGTTTCGGTTTCTGATGCTTGTTGCTTCGCGTAAAATTGGATTTCTTAGGTTGAGAACGCAAAGCAGCTTCTTTCGCTTTTGCTGTGTGCTAATCATATTCGATTCTGAAGCATTTCGTTTGCTGATTGTTCGAATTACGCTTTCTCTGGTGCTTCGGATTGGTTGGGAGAAGTAGGAATGTGGAAGTGACCGCATTATACAATTGAACAGTTACTTCTCTCTAAACAATCCGGAGCACCAATTTCTAGCATTTTGGTGTCTGACTTGCAGAAAATTTTGAGTTTGTGAAGTGATGGTTTTGTAATTTGTGGGTGGAATGCAGCTTGGCGAACTTTTGTTTTTATCATATAGGTGTTTCTTTTAAATTGTTTATATGAAGATAAAGAGTGATTAGATTAGATTAATGATGAAATGCGCCCATTGAAAATGCCGTTCAAAGAAGGTTGGCTGGGACAGTGTGGGCTATAACAAATGGAAAGATTTCAGGACATGCCACCTAAAAAAATGTTATTGTAATTATGAAGTTTAGTTTATTTTATGTGTTATATTTATTGTAATTAAATTTAAGTTTAGCCACGCGGGATTGTGCCCCCACAACGCGGAAATCCTGCGTCCGCCCTGTAGTATATATAAACGAGGAACATAATCAGATTGCGTTATCTTGTTGGTGGTGGCCGAATTAAGTGATTGATTATGCAATTGATGATATTTAATCGAGTATTGGCTTATTGCAAGTTTGTTGATTTCTTTGTATAGGAACTTTATTGTAAAAGGGCCTGCTAAATTGTGTGACTGTTCTCTTACAAGTTCAAAATCAGAGAAAATTGGACAAGCTTGTGTGTCGTTAGTTCAGCAGAATCAGTCAAAGAACAACAGAAATTATAAATGGCAGCCATTCTCAGGCGAGTGTCTGATCTGAATCCCACAAAATGTGGCGCCACGCTAACAATCAATAGACAGATGACAACAAGTAAGCGTGTCAAGGACCGGAGCAAGAAGAAACGGATCCACGACCTTGAAGTAGTCACAGAGAAGTGGAAAATCTTCACTAAGATCAATTTCTTAATGGAGCTCCTAAGATCCGAAGCTGAACACATCATGCCTCTAAGATTGCTTGACAAGTACAGACGCGAACTCAGCCTCCCAAAGCCCCACAAGCTCTCGGATTTCATACGAAAGTCGCCAACTCTGTTCGAACTCTACAAGGATCGGAGGGGGACTTCGTGGGTCGGGTTAACCGACCAAGCCGAGGAGCTAGCAGCCGAGGAGGCGAGGTTAATCGAGGCTAATTCTGATAGAGCAGCGGAGTATGTCACCCGGTTTTTGATGATGTCGGTTGATAAACGTCTAAGGGTTGATAAAATCGCCCATTTTCGTAGAGACATAGGGTTACCGTTGGATTTTAAGGACAATTGGGTTCACAGGTATCCTGAGCTTTTGAGGTCAGTTAAGTGTGAGGACGACGGAGTTGAGTACTTGGAGCTTGTTACGTGGAAGGAGGAATGGGCGGTTACAGAGCTGGAGAAGAACGTGAGAGGAGGAGGGCGTACGAACGCTTTTCCAATGAAATACCCATCAGCTTACAAAAGGGTGTCAATGTACAAAGACAAGATTGAGAGGTTTCAGGAGATGGAGTACGTGTCCCCGTATGGAGACGCTCGGGGGCTAGTGGCAGGGTCGCTGGAGTTCGACAAGAGGGCGGTTGCTGTAATGCACGAGTTGCTTAGCTTCACGTTGGAGAAGAGGCTGGTGACGGATCACCTCACGCATTTCCGACGCGAGTTCGTGATGCCTCAGAAGCTCATGAGGCTGCTGTTGAAGCACATTGGTGTGTTCTATGTTTCTGAGAGAGGGAAGAGGTTTCATGTGTTTCTGAATGGGGCTTATGAAGGCGCGGAATTGGTTGAAAAGTGTCCTTTGGTTTTGTGGAAGGACAAGGTTTGTGATGTTATTGGGTACAGACAGAAGAAGAAGAAGAAGAAGAAGAGAGTTGAGAGTTTGGGGGAATTGTCTGATGTTGAGGACAAGGAAATGTTGAAGACTACTACTGACTGTGAAGGTGAAGACTACATAATTGAAAATGAAGAATTGGAAAGTATGAGTAGTTTAGAAGATGGTTTGCAGCTTGATGGGGCTGAGATGGATGTCAGAGATATTTGTGATGCATATCAGCAAAGCTAATGTAACGAGTAAAAGGTTATTGCCTTGTGAAGACTTTTCGTTATTTTGAAAACCATAATGACAAAATAGGGTAAAAATCGGTTGGTTTTTATTTTATAAATTACTGAGGTTTCAAAAGAAAAAACATGAAGAATAAATACTTGGA
Source organism: Rheum nobile (assembly GCA_027886185.1). Lineage (NCBI taxonomy): Eukaryota > Viridiplantae > Streptophyta > Magnoliopsida > Caryophyllales > Polygonaceae > Rheum > Rheum nobile. Next base: position 1,083,362 of record WOAB01000236.1, on the reverse strand, counting down.
AACTTCCTCATTTGCTATTCATCATCGCTTGGGGAAGCTTGATAACATCATATGGTCTTTTTTCTTATCGGACCACAATGGTCTTTTTTCTTAGGATTTGTTTGATAAGTATTTTATTTCTTTTTAAAATTTTCTTTCTTTCTACGAATTCGTCATAATACTCAAATTTCGACATTTAAAAAGTTTTTTTCAATAAAAATACGTAAAAGTATTTTTATAAGTACATCAGCTAAATAAATTATAGAAAAAAAATAGAGTGATTTTATTCATTAATGTCAGTTTTTGGCACGAAAAACTTTAATAGAACTACGAATATTTGAAGAACTATAAGCATATTTTCAATAAAAATTGATCTTACTCACAAAAAACACATATTTTAAAAATACTATACACGTTCAATGCTATACATTTAAAATCTTCTTTTAAGTATGAATTTTATTACTACAAACAAAATATTTTACAAAATCAAATAAATCGAAGTTACTAGATTCTTAAATAGTAACAATTCCAATATAAAGTCAAGCTTTAATCTAAAGTTAAGCTCCAATGTGAAAAGGATATTTCTGTTTGCAATATTTCAATATAACGAATTTGAATTTTCTTCTGTTGTGATGGTATAATGCCTCCTATTAGGGGGGGAAGCTCCAATATGAAAAGGATATTTCTGTTTGCAATATTTCACGAGTAAACAAAATTAACTCTACTATATAACTACTAAACACAAATACATGTTAAGTCATATGGTGCTCCTATAATAACTCAAAATAAAAATTCGGGTATTAATTTTAACACGTGACGGCATGTGATTTTTTTAGATTTAAATTATAAATTATAAATTTGGAGTATCCTACAATTACCTTAAATTAAAGATCAGTCGGAATAAATTTATATTATTTTATTTCCTTAATTAATATATTCTCACTTTATTATTGGTAAGCTAATATATGCAGATTTGATATGAAATAAAAATACTGACCAACTGTATGATTTTGTGCAAAAATATTAAACATGCAGATCTCATACAAAACCAACACAAATGTGCAATGTACCTAATATATGGAGATTTGCATATGCACGGCTGGTTAGAAAACCACGAAACAGATGTAATGTACCTAATATATGCAGATTTAGCATAAAAAACTCAACCTGTTGTGCTATGACAAATAGCACACAAACTAAGCTTGATGACAAATACACTTTTGTAACCAAAACAAATGCTGCAAAATTTAACTTGCTGGAATGAACCAAAAATGAACTTACTGCAAAAATTTTGCATGATACACATTTCTAAATCAAGAAAATTTTGGCAAATTTAAATATGCTGGATTGAACCAAAAAAAGCCTCCTGATTGAACCACAAATGAACTTATCCCAAAAAATAAACTTATTACGCTTTCCTAACCAAATAAACTGGATTGCCCACAAAATAACAATACACTTTATTAAATGCCTCAAAAGTATAACAAATCTGCAATTTCCAAAAACAACCGTGCAGATTTGATTACAAAAAATCCAACTGCAATATCTGCACAATAAAATCAAAACCCTAAAGTCAACATTAATAAACGATATTCCAAATATACTGCAGATTTCAAAAACGTAATAAAGGATACCCTAAAGTCAGCAATATACTACATATCCATGTTTTCCATAAGTGTAGAACCAAATATTTTGATCCTTTCAGCACGATCTTGCAGCATAAATTCAATGCTTTTAGGGGTTATAAAACTACAGCTATTCCCACAATATCAGTACAAAACAGTTGAACTATATCAAAATTACGGTTACACAATTGATTGTTCATCATTTAGTAGGTATGTGTAAAGAACTAAACTTATTTGTTTGCAGAGATATTATATATTGATTATTATGCATTGATTGATGAAAATAGCAAAACTGAATACTGATTATAATATTATGTATACACTCTATACGATTTAGGTGTTTGTTAATATTAAGTAGTTATTAGAAAACTGATTATAAACTAATTTTATTTCCTAAGTCTGAAATGCACAGAGATGAGTTTATAAACACATATTTTTAAATGACCAAGGATCTGTTAAATGATGTCCCCATTTCTAGCATAATCTCATTACTTATTGATTTAGTTTGTTAATTGCTAGATAGTTAAGTGTTGTGCCTTTCAGAGTGACTGATGTCTTTTGGTCACTTTAGCTACTCTTTAGTTACTCTTTAGCATGTAATAATAAGTTTATATAATTATTCTTCTGGTCACTTTAGTTATTCTTTAGCATGTAATTAACCGTTTATTAAAGCTATTAAACTGAATTTATTTACTACACTAGATAAGGCACAAATATTAGAATAAACTGAAAGATTCTAATGTTTGACAAAACTACGATTACAAAGATTCTTTAGCATGAAATAATATTTGACATTCTAATACTTACTACACTGGATAAGGCACAAACATTGTAATAACATTGTATCTCTTTGATTGTACTTTTTGATTTTTTGATTAAGTTGATGGTTATGATAGCAGAGAAAAAACTAAGAAGTTGTTCAATCCTATGAGGCATCGAAACTAAAAGGTATTGTTTATGTTTATCTGGTTCGATTTGTAATGTTTGATTGTGTTTATTTACAACTAAATCATTAGTCTTCAGATGTATGATTTAGGTTAACTCTCTAACTGATTTAATAAAATCCTATTGTTTATACTTAACTTCTACGGATTTAGTTCCAGGTTACTGAAACTATATAATAAAGCTAATCTACTGATTACTCTATGCAAAAATTAATCATAGTTTAAAGCTAAACTACTAACTTCTAGACATACCTTTATGTCTTTCAAACAGCTTAAGCAATACCAATCCAAAATTTGTAATTTCTGAGTCCAATCCGAGCTCCTGCATTCCTATACCATTAATAAATCATTTTAATTAGTGAATAGAGTTAAAAAAATATATTAAAATAGTCATGTTAAGTGTAAATAGATAGAACCATGACCTTATTGTATATCTTCAATCAGAGTAAGAGGTGTATCTTGGAGGAAAATGCTCAAACCTGTAATTGCAAATTTTTATAATTCAGTAATTAGAATACAAGTTAATGAGTAATAAAAGATAATCTTCATTTAGTATAGGAGGCATATCTTTAGATCTTTCAGTTTAGGTTAGGGTTTAGCTCTTGGCTTATGTGTCGAGTCCAATCCCACATGGAATTCCTATAACAAAATAAATAAGTCAAGCACATAATAGATTTAAAAATTAAATTAACATAATATGATGTTAATTTTAAAGATAAATAACCATGACTTGGAAGTACATCTTGAATCAGAATAAGAGATGTATCTTGGATTTCATATGTTGAAACCTGTAATTGGAAATTATTTAAAATCAATAATCACACTACCAGTTAATTATGATAAAGATAGGCTAAATTTATGTGGTACAAGCACTACATTGTAGAATATGATTCAAAGTGAACTTCACATTGTGGCAATCTGATTTCCAATTCAGAACCATTTAAAAGTATAGGGTATATTTTCAAATCTATAAGGAACAATTTGAAAGTCAGTAATTATATTATAAGTTAAGAAGCAAAAAGAAATAATCTAAATTGAAATGACATAAGGACTACATTGCATACTATGATCATATTGAACATGACATTCCCAATGTAATATTTTGTTGTTATCAGGGAAGCTCGTGTGCTCACATGCAATCAGATAGAGTAAACAATTGCAAAGAATATAGGATATATATATAGTAAGTTTATCTAGAAAAGCACGTTACAATTAATATCTATTTTTTGTATTCATATTTTTAAATATGTCGATTTGGTTTTATGAAATTGTAAGTATACCTATTGGGCCAATTAGCCCATTAAATGTTAGCATCATAAATATATATACTTTATTTATGGACCAAATAGCCCATTGATTTTTTAGTAATCTAAAATGTTAAATTTTTTTACTATGAATTTTTTTAATTTGTCTTCTTTCAATCAATTTTTTGTACGAACCAATTTTTCATTATAGCAAAGCAATCATACTATACTTCTCAAATTTATGTAGCTAAATGTATAATATTGTTGAACAATTAAATCACATAATACAAGCGATTCATATCAAAAACCGGAATATCAATGTTTACTTAAGAATTAGCACCCAGTTATATCCAAACTCCTCCTGATTATTGTTTGTTCATGTTTTATTGAATAAATTCATTCGATGATTTCAAACGGAAGGGATGACCAGAGTTATAGATAAATATATAAACACAGAGACAGATTGAGAGAGAGAGACTCACGAAAATAAACCATGTTTGGTTCGGACAACTTCAAACTTTGAGTTAAGAGGAAAACTACGGATGGGCTTCGGAACTTGCGATCCATATCTTCTTTCTCCGAGAAAATTAGGATTTTGGAAACCTTCCACTACCAACTCCAAATCTACTCATCAAGCCGTTTTTTTCCTTTGCATGTTACAGAAAAAAAGTATAAGAGATGTTTTTCTTTGGATCTGAACATGCAAAGGAGATTAAGCTCTTTTTTTTTTCGGATCTGTGAGCTCTAGATCTCCTTCTGGAGTTTATTTATGGTAGATATCCATCACTGGGTCACAAAAAACTCGGATATGTAATCTTTAGATCAGAGTGTTTTTTGAGGAAAAAAAAACTTGGATCTGGAAGATTTACAAAAAGAAAGAGAAGCAGATTGTTGATAGAATTTTCAGAAAAGAAAATATGAAGAAAATCCCAAAAGTTATAATTTGTAATGAAAAATGGAGATGCAATTTGAAAGAAGCAAAAAGGAAAGAATGTTATTCCCTGTTGAACATAAAAGAGAGAGAGGGACACCAAAACAGAAAGGAGGCGGAAGAGAAATGGTTAGGGTTTGTCCGATCGGTGACTTTTGTATTTTTTGTATTTTTTTAAATACAAAATAAATGGAAAATGGGCTAAAGAACTATGTTTGATCTACAATGATCGGTTGAAACTAATTGGGCTTTAAGTTCATTTATTATTTAAATGGGCTAATTGAAGTCAGACATGTAACTGAGCTTGATTTAAAAATATGAAACCTATTATTAACCCAATTCGATGTATGTGTTGTTATTTTCAGCCTATTACAATATTATTTTGGCCCATATGTCCATTTATTATTTATAAATTTTATTTTTAATATTAAAATAAATATTTAGTATGTACAAAGTTGTATTATTTAAAAGTATTTATATATTATTATAAACTTAAAATAAATGATTAGTTTGTATATTTATTTATTTTGTCTATCTCCATATGAAAAACTACTTAGCCAAATTTTACTATTAATAAAGTTATGGAGAGTTTCGTCTCTTTTTATATAATATAATTTTTTAATATCTTCAATATTTATATTCAATTAGTCATTTTTTATATAAGAATTTCTCTACTTCTATAACACTCATTAACTAAATATTTCTATATGAATGAAATATATAATTTTAATATACTATTTTTATAAATATAAGAAAAAATAAACAAATAACTAGAAAATGGCAAAAACAATCTGCCACGTGGTATCATGTCGGCCATCACCAGGCTAGCTCCCAATCCGGTTATTCGGAAATACGGGCCCCGACGATTTGACGATCCGCTTGTTCCTCTTTCACAGTGGTTGGTAGGTGGCAAGCGCGAGTTTAGTGGACTTCCTTCTCAATCCACATTCAATATAAATCCCAATCACGTACGGCATTCGCCTCTCAACTACTCCTCAATCTCCTACTCTCTACTTCCTGATCTCCATTTCTCTCTCTTGCAAGGGGTGCTCTGAGGTACACTTTCTCTCTTCCTCTCGCTACATATCTATTTTTGTTGTGTGTTTTCTCATATTGCCCAAGGGGCTTTTAGGTTTTCAATCTGTTGATTTTCACTTTTGTTCGCTGAAAATCGAAAGGCCTTTGGTCTATTTTTTGTACTTCTTTTAGGTTTTTCTTTAATTGACTGGTGGATCCGGTCGTTTCTCGTTATTTTAGAGCTTGATCTTCAAGGTCTGTGAGATGATAAATCGTGGCTCCTGTTGTCATTTTTTCTGGAATGTTGAGGATTTATTAGGTTTCGGCTTTGAGCTTTCAAATATATGTGTGCTGCACTTTTGGCTCAACCTGAAGCTTTGTGTGTAAATATCTTGGAAGATGGACACAGAAGGCATGTTAGAATTATAAGAAATCGGAAATCATCCATTGAATTGAAGAGAAACAAGACAAAGAGATATATAGAGGACTAGTGGAATGTAGGTGAAGTGATTTATTTTTTGTTCAAGATATGATAAGTCACAACCTAATCTAGCTAATATAGAGTACAGTGTTGAGAGTACAAGAAATGAAACTGGCCTGCGAAATCAAAATTGGACATAATATGCTAAACTCAACTAAAACACAGCTAACTCGTTCGTCCTGCTGCAAGTGACTTGCATCTCCAACAAGGCTTTCTTGCCGGAGAGAGAATAACTCCTCAGGATTAGATTTGTTCATAGTAAGAGATTGTTATTCATTTGAATCTAGATTCTTTTTGTGCACCTCCGGTCCTCCAGTGATAAGGTCTGGAGGTTGAGTGCAAAAATTGCATACTTGTAGTTGTGCTGTTTATGATCACTATTTTTCAGCTCAAACTTCAAATGGGTTAATCTTATATACTCTTTCTTGTTGTTAGATCACAAGTGAAATGGTGAAGGCTGTGGTTGTTCTTAACAGCAGTGAGGGAGTTAATGGAACCGTCCACTTCTGCCAAGAAGGAGATGGTAATCACTAATCAGAAGTTGTTATTAGCTTACTGGGTCGGAAGTGCTCAAAATTTTGGTGGTAATTTATTTTTTTGGTTACATATACTTTCAGGTCCAACAACCGTAACTGGAAATCTCTCTGGTCTTAAGCCGGGGCTTCATGGTTTCCATGTCCATGCTCTCGGTGACACAACCAATGGTTGCATGTCCACAGGTACTATGCTATGATCAGAATGTTTCTCCTCACATGTACTCTTTGTGGCTAGTGGAAGTAATTGTTGCTTTTTCATTAGTTGAAAATTTGCATGAATTCATTTGCAGGCCCACACTTCAATCCTGCTGGAAAAGAGCATGGTGCCCCAGAAGATGAGCATCGTCATGCTGGTGATCTGGGAAATGTGACAGTTGGTGATGATGGTATGTGCATTCCTATCCTTTACAAGGAGTCGTCAATTATAATAGTTTGCTTATGCCATTTGCTCTTTTTAACCTATGTTTTTACTGCCTGCATAAATGTGCTTTAAGATGAAGGACCAAATTAATTTCGTGATGACCGATGAGCAGTAAAAGATGTAAAATCACCCCCATCAAATAACTATAGAAGTGCATATGTTTCTTTTGCAAGGTTTATTTCGACAAAAAATAGAAGACTATATGTTGTGTTGCTATGATACAAATGTTGTTGCTATGATACATGTATGAAATCTTTTGCTGTGGCAACATGTCTGTAGAGATGTTGTTGTCCTTTTATGCATATAATGTCATGAATGTTTGGATTCCTTTTACATTTCTGCATTTAATGTTGTCTAGGTACTGCTACATTCACAATCATTGATAGCCAGGTATAGTGTTTCTGAGAAGATCAATCCTCTACCCGTTTCAAATTTTACCTTATGCCTCTTTGGATAATTTTTCTCCTTTGTCTGGACTTACTTCCTCTTGCAGATTCCTCTTGATGGACCAAATTCAATCATTGGAAGGGCCGTTGTTGTTCATGCTGATCCCGATGATCTTGGAAAGGGTATTATACTAGTCTGTTCTTACCCTTAAAAAGTTCTCTTGTACTGGTGTGCTGCATCCTGCATTATGCATCATTTGTTCATGGTATCTGAACTTTCTTTTATGTAGCAGTTCCATTTTATGTGCAGTTCTCCCTTTTTTGGTGGGAATAAAAAAAAGTCGATTACTTGCATACTACCAACAAGTAGTATTCATACCTAGACAAACAGAGCAATAGGTAGCTAAAGCTTTGCCTATCAAGTAATCTGACCTGTGAATTTTAGTGATTAACAAAAAGACAATAAGGAGAGGCCTCACCCTGAGAAGAATAATGATCGATTTGATTCCATTCTCCAATATGAAAGTAAAACCCATCAGCTTCATTTCGTTATATGCATAATGAGGTTACCTTGACTGTCAATCCAACCCCGCTCTTTGACAACCAATATCACAGTAAACAAATAGATCGCATCTGTTTGCTTGTCTAAACTGCTTATGTTTCAAAGCTTAACAATGTTGCCTGTAAAAATGAAAACTAACCTGAAACTTGATGCATGCAGGTGGCCATGAGCTCAGCAAGAGCACTGGAAATGCTGGTGGAAGAATAGCCTGCGGTAAGCATTCTCACTCTGACCACAAACTAAAACCAATTGTTTGTTCAATCTACTGCATTTACATCTCCCAGTCTCTTGCTCCGTCTGAATTTATTGTCAATATTTATTCACCTCAAAGAGTATATATATCAGCTTGAGGCCATTGTTTTCTTTTTCTGTAGGTATCATTGGCCGTCAAGGTTAATCTCCCTTTCCATTCTGGTTACAGCATATGCAGTTCAGATGTGTGCTTAGCAATGCGAGAGAGGAAGTAGTCATGTAGAACTGAATGCTGAGCTTAAATAAAGAATTGAACTATGTTTGGGATTGGCTATAATCTGAATTTTTGTTTCGAAATTCCTAGACTCGTTTTCTTCGGCCAAGGCAATAATTTTCCTGATGCTACTTTTGGTACTCGAGTCTTGTATTTCTTTTCCACCACATTTTATCATTGATAAAGTTAATATTATAAATATAAATGAACTTTAAGCCATTTGAAAATCATATGATGTAAAGTTGGTCATTCTTTTTGGCGAAGACAGGAAAAACTGGACTTCAATTTAGAAAGACAAAACTTCATAACTAAAGCCATAACTGTGAAACGATATTATAATGCCAGTCTCATAGGAGTATTTGTTGGCTTCTATATATAAACACCGTCCCTCAACTTTTAGAGTATATAAGCAACATTAGTAAGAGTAATAATCTTCTCACATGCTACTTCTCTTCCTACGTTTAAATTCAAGAGGATAAATTGTTGGCATTTTCATTATACTTTGATTATTTTGGTATATTTGTGACACAACAACTATTTGGCTACATCATAGGCCATGGTTGTTTGGGTTCATAGGATGAATTTATCGTAGATCAATTGTTCTCGACTTTCTTCGTAATCATTTATCATGGTTTCATAGATCATAGTTGCTTGGACTCCGTTCTCCATAAATGATATAGGTGGAAACAGTTTCATGTTAGCTGCACTGAAGAGTAATGCCATGCGCTTCAACATTCATCACCTATTTAACATCATTTTTTTTTCTTAGTTCTCCGCATTTTGCATGTTAGTGTGGAGAACTAAGAACAAATTAGTATTCTTGGATTTCTTATGGCCTTCCTTCGTAGTGCTTATAGCTTGCTTGATATCAATATCCAATATGCCAAATAACAGAATACAAAACGGGCCCTTAATTACCTACTACGTTATCTCTCCAGCTCACCTATAAACAAGAAAGAGATGTTTCGCCTTGCACCAAGGATGGTGTGATTTATTCAGCAGAATACCAACAATCCTCACCTACTATATACTCTCACTCCAAAATCATTCCAAACCACTTTTCAAAAGCGTTATTTGTATTTAATTTTTTTAACAAAATTACTATATGCAAGGTTGAATTATGAGCAATTGTTCATCTCCTTCCCAGTCGTGTAGTATTCAGTTTTACTATAATCAATTCAGAGTACTATTTAGGATTCATCTCACTTGTTGGTCTCTCGTTTAAAGGTTTACTATGCTGAAAACTAATGCCATCTTATCCAAAGAGGATTAGTTAATATTTTTATAATCGAACCTAGGAGTTGATGTGATTAGGTGAAGAAGCCTCCAAATGCAATTATCTACTTAAAAAATAAGAATAAATTACATGACGGGAGTCTGAATTTGACCCGACTCCTAACTCTAACTCAAAGCCAAAATCAATCCAATGTGGACACCCTCTCGCACTCTTTAGATTCTATTATCTCTTCACAGTTGACTGTGGTTCAACTCCCCAATCCAGAAAATATAACATTGATTTCTGGGCTCTAAATCGTCTGTTACGAGCTCTGCGAAATGGGTAGTCCTGGAATCTGCAAGAACCCGACTCTGGTTTGTGCGCCATTGATGGGTCATTGTGTCGAACAGTTGGTGGGCGACATGAACAAGGCAAAGGCCCAGGGTGCTGACCTTGTGGAGCTTAGGCTTGATTTTCTGCACGACTTTCAGGCTTCCAGAGACCTTCAGTTGATCCTCCAAAACAAGCCATTGCCTGTGATGATCGTGTATAGGTATAATCACACTAACTACATCCCTATTGTAAATATATCTTTTGTGCATCAAAGGATTTGAAGGTATTTATTAAATGCTTATGCTTGTAGTTGTGAAGTTGCTTAAATGTTAAATCTTTGTAGTGTCTAGGATATAGGTATAATCACACTAATTTTTTTTGCCTTGGTTTTTTTTAAAGCATAATCCTATTGCTTTATGTAGCCCTATATCTAAAAGGACAAGAAGTGAGTTCTTATTAAGTTGATGTGATCTGACAACTTTCTTCATGTAGCCCTAAATCTGAGATCATATTTTAATTTGACTTTTTATAATACCTTAATATACTCCAAATAACACTATTAAAGGTGCTTTTATTCTCATAGTAAATCAAGATGATCCAGTTTCAAAATAGGCATATGATACTGCTTTATTGATTTATTCAGTAAATCTGACATTTTTTTATTTTTCTAATCATGTACAATATCATTGTTAAATATGGTCTAATAATGTATTCTTACATGATTAGGCCTAAATCGGAAAGTGGTACATATGACAGTGAAGAAAAACGTCTGGAAGCACTTTATTTAGGCAGGGAACTGGGGGCAGATTATATTGAGGTTGAGCTCAAGGTAGCATTGAGATTGTCTCTTATCATGTTCAAGCTCAACTTTCATTTCAAATATCCAAATAACATCAGTTCAAAAATCAACTGCAATGTTTTTGTAACCAAGCAAATGTTCAGTAACGTTTGTTAAAGCAATGTTCAAATTGATGAATACACCTAGACAATACAAATTTGGCCACAGTGACATTCATCAAAGTACACAAAATGTCCCAAAAATGTTGGGGTTCTCAACTTATTTATGTTATCTGTGTTTAGGTGGCTTCTTCTGAGCAGATGAAAAACCTCAACAGAAGCAGTAAAAAAGGTAGCAAAACGATTGTATCTTGCTACTTGGAGGATGAGGTTTCTTGTGAAGACGATCTTATTCCACTTATTTCTAGTATGCAGTCTACTGGGGCTGACATTATTAAACTTGTAACTAAGGCTTCAGATATAACCCAGATTTCAAGGACTTTCGATTTACTTTCAAATATCCAGGTATACAACAAATTCTCAGTCTAAGAAAAACCAAATTTTACTGGAAAGATCACGTAACTTGCATTCATCTCATTGAAGCTACTCTAATATGATAATGTTTTATTGAAGATATTAGGGTTATCTTAAAGATATTATTGTTATCTTTGTTATCCGTAAATAGCTTAGGAGATATCTTAGAGATCTTCTCTCTCTTGTATATATATACTTGTATCTTTATTCAATGAAGCAAGCAAGAAAGTTATCTTCACAATATCTTTTGTCTTCCAAAGTTTATCATGGTATCAGCCTAATCTCGATCCTCAAACACAAACCCTCGCCCACCACCGCCGCATCTCCGGCCGTTCACTCTTCCGCCACCACCCTCCTTTGTTATCATGGGTGAAAAAGAAATCGAATTTTCTATATCCTCTCCCTATTATCTCCATCCTTCTGATAATGGGGGGCAGCATATCTGTCCTATCGCTCTCAAAGGCGACAATTACGACGCCTGGGCGGTTGCCATTCGCGCTTCTCTTCGTGCCAAACGGAAGCTTGGTTTCCTGGATGGCACTATCAAATGTCCGGACGCTGATGTCGTCACCAAACCAACGCTCGATGATTGGTATACGGTCAACTCCATGATCGTCAGTTGGATTATTCAGTCCGTAGACTCTTCCATTCGTCCCTCCATCTCGTACTTCGACAAAGCCAGCGACTTGTGGGACGACATTCAACAACGTTTCTCTGTTGGGAACGGTCCCCGCAAGCAACAACTTCGCTCGGAGATCTCTCGATGCCGTCAAACGGGGCAGTCCGTCGCCGCCTACTATGGTACCCTCAAGAAGCTTTGGGAGGAACTCTCCACTTATGTTCCTACCCGTACCTGTTCGTGTGGCAAGTGTGTATGTCAAAAGAACTCTTTCTGGACTGCTGAAGAACAGGATGAGCGTGTTCACCAGTTTCTTATTGGCCTTGACGACAATGTCTACGGCTCTCTACGTTCCAATCTTTTGGCTCAGGATCCCATTCCTCCCCTCAACCGTGTCTATGCCATCGTGGTTCAGGAGGAACGCCTCAAAACAGTGGTCTCATCTCAGCACCACGATGCCGGTGCCTTTGCTGCCCGCCGGTCTCCTCGCACTCAGCCGTCTGCTGGACCGCCCTCCTCTGGGTCCCATCCACGTCTCACTTGCACGCACTGCAACAAGTCCGGTCATGACGTCTCCACCTGCTATCAAATCCATGGATACCCGGATTGGCTTAAGGAGAAACTTGCCGCCCGCAAACAGGCTGTCGGCGCCTCCACGCACACTTCCCCGGCTCCTGCGACTTCGCCGTTTCTCCCCAGTCCGACCGCACCAGGCTCGGTCCACGCCGTTCAGCGGCATTCTGCTCCAGCCGCGGCTTTGGCCGTCACTGACTCTCATCGTCAAGCGTTTGGGTCGACGCTTTCTGACAAGGAATGGACTGCCGCTGTAAACATGTTCAATTCATGCAGTCCGGCACTGACCAATCTGGTATGATTTCTCATTGGATATTAGATACAGGAGCATCTTATCATATGACAGGTGACTTGTCTCTGCTTCGAGATCTGACTGATGTTCAGCCTGTCTCTATTCTTCTTCCGGACGGCCGCGTTTCTACTGCTAGTAGGGCGGGTTGTCGCTCCTTTGGCAATGTTTGCTTATCTCGTATCTTATATGTTCCTTACTTACAATGCAACCTATTATCGTTTGCTCAGCTAATGGGTGATCTGAATTTGCTCGTTCTTCTCACACATGAGATTTGTGTACTTCAGGAAATCAGTTCGCGGACGGTGATTGGCGTGGGTAGGCAGGAAGGCGGGGTGTATTGGCTGAAGACTCTCGGCTCTGCGGCATCTGCAATGTCTGTTCAGTCCTCAACGTCTTCGGCTCTACTCTGGCACCAGCGTCTTGGTCATCCTTCATCTTCAGTTTTAGCTTCTATTTCTGCACTTCAATTACAGAAACCGCTGTTAGACAACATTATGCCTTGTGATTCTTGTTTCAAAGCTAAACAGACGCGTTTGTCTTTTCCTCTGAGTGATAATAAAGCTGATGATTTGTTTCAATTGGTCCACTGTGACGTCTGGGGTCCGTACAGCTCACCATCTCTAAGTGGTGCGACTTATTTTTTGACTATTGTTGATGATCATTCACGTGCAGTTTGGGTCTATTTTATGCTCTCCAAAACAGAGGTGCCTCAGTTAGTCAACAATTTCTGCGCTCTGGCTCACACACAATTCAACAAACGCGTCCGACGCGTTAGGGCAGATAATGGCACCGAGTTTCTGCCTCTGCGCTCGTTCTTTGAGGCCTCTGGCATCTTGTTTGAAACGTCGTGTATTGCCACTCCCCAACAAAACGGGCGCGTCGAGCGGAAGCATCGCCATCTCCTCACGGTTGCTCGCGCTCTGCGGTTCCAAGCTCATCTCCCCTTGGAATTTTGGGGCGAGTGTGTCTCCACGGCTGCGTTCTTGATCAATCGGACCCCGTCTCCGCTATTGGGGAACCGTACACCGTACGAGATATTGTACAAGCAGGATCCGCCTTACTCATTGTTCCGCGTATTTGGGTGTCTTTGTTATGCAACTCAAAATCCCAAGACACGTGACAAGTTCGCTCCTCGCGGTCGTAAGTGCATTTTCCTCGGATATCCTCTCGGCAAACGGGGCTGGCGCGTCTACGACATCGAGACGAAGGAGATCTTCATCAGTCGGGATGTGGTCTTTTACGAGACCATCTTTCCCTTTGCCGACGCTCCGGCGATCCCGTCTTCCGGTGATGACCACGACCCCTCTGCGGCCATCTACGATGACGGATCTGCGACTCCTGATCTTAGGGGGAGTTCTGAACTTCAGTTGCCTGAATCGTCTGGTTTGCCGACGCCTAACACGCCGACCAGCGCTGAGACACCGCCGGCATCCCCGGACAGGGGGAGTCCTGTGCCTGTTATACCAGAGTCTACCTCTCGTCGCAGCACTCGCACGCGTGTTCCCAACGTGCGTCTGAACGACTACGTCTGCTCTCCAATTCAGGCCACACACACCCCTCCTGCCTCCTCTACACTCACGCCCTTCACACCGTCGTCAGGTACACCTTATCCCTTGGCTGCCTACATGTCATGTTCTAATTTTTCGGACACCCATGTCCGTTTTCTTGCAGCCGTGAATGCAGGATATGAACCAGCCTCTTTCAAAGAGGCCGTGCAACACCAGGAATGGCGTGCTGCCATGTCAGCCGAGCTCTCGGCTCTGGAACGCAATGGGGCGTGGTGCTTGTCTCCCTTACCACCTGGGAAGAACCCCATCGGTTGCAAGTGGGTGTTTCGGATCAAATACAACTCGAACGGGTCTATTGAGCGATACAAGGCTCGTTTGGTTGTTCTCGGCAATCGCCAAGTTGAAGGGATCGACTACACCGACACTTTTGCTCCTGTCGCCAAAATGACCACGGTTCGCGTCTTTCTCTCTGTAGCTGCTATCAAGGGTTGGGAACTACATCAGATGGACGTGCACAACGCCTTTCTTCATGGCGACCTCGATGAGGAGGTGTATATGCAACCGCCGTCTGGTCTCGTCAATGTTCCCATTGGCCATGTCTGCCGGTTGCAGAAATCTCTTTACGGGCTGAAGCAGGCACCCCGTAATTGGTTTGCTAAGTTGTCCTCGGCTCTGCGTGCGTTCGGGTTTCGACAGAGCTACGCCGACTATTCTCTTTTCTCCTACGAGCAGCATGGGATGATTCTTCAGGTTCTTGTTTATGTCGACGACCTTATTATTGCAGGGAACAACTCGGGTTTCATTACCCAGTTCAAGACTCATCTCAGCTCTTGTTTCTACATGAAGGATCTTGGCAATCTCAAATATTTTCTCGGGATAGAAATCGCTCGTAATGCCTCTGGCATATTTCTATCTCAAAGAAAGTATGTCCTTGATATCCTCTCTGAGTCAGGTCTTCTAGGTGCGAAGCCAACTTCGTTTCCTATGGAGCAACATCACACGCTTGGGACGTCCACAAGCGCTGCCTTTGCTCAGCCGGATCGTTATCGACGCCTGATTGGTCATCTCATTTATCTGACTATTACCCGCCCGGAGCTCTCTTACTCGGTGCACATCTTGGCCCAATTCATGCAGGCTCCTCGTGACGATCATTGGCACGCTGCCTTGCGAGTCCTTCGCTATCTTAAGGGGAGTCCAGGCCAAGGCCTTTTCCTCTCTGCTGCTAGCTCTCTACAGTTGACTGCCTACTGCGATTCTGACTGGGCCGCCTGCAAGACGTCTCGACGGTCTCTATCCGGTTACTTCGTCACACTAGGCCTCTCTCCCGTCTCTTGGAAGACTAAGAAGTAGACTACTGTCTCTCGTTCGTCTGCTGAAGCTGAGTATCGCTCTATGGCCAACACCTGTTGTGAGCTCGTCTGGATCAAATCGCTTCTACGCTCTCTGGGGGTTCGACACTATTCTCCTATGACTTTATACTGCGACAATCAGGCAGCCATTCACATAGCGGCGAATCCGGTTTTTCATGAGCGTACAAAGCACATAGAGATCGATTGTCACTTGGTTCGTGATCACGTTCAGTCCAAGAATATCGTCACTCGGTATATCTCCACGACACAGCAACCGGCCGACCTCTTTACTAAAGCCCTTGGCAAAGATCAATTCACATTTCTATTGTGCAAGTTGGGCATTATCAATCCGCATGCTCCAACTTGAGGGAGAGTATTGAAGATATTAGGGTTATCTTAAAGATATTATTGTTATCTTTGTTATCCGTAAATAGCTTAGGAGATATCTTAGAGATATTCTCTCTCTTGTATATATATACTTGTATCTTTATTCAATGAAGCAAGCAAGAAAGTTATCTTCACAATATCTTTTGTCTTCCAAAGTTTATCATGTTTTCAAATATGGTGCAGATTCCCTTAATTGCATATTGTACAGGGGAGAGGGGCCTAATAAGCCAAATCTTGTGCCCAAAATTTGGAGGATTTATGGTTTACGGGTCCTTGGAAGGCAACTCGGTGCCTGGTCTGCCTAGTTTAGAAAGTCTACAGCAACATTATACAGTTCAGCACATTGATTCTAGTACCAAGGTTTTTGGGCTTGTTTCAAAGCCAGTAAGCCATAGTAAAGGCCCCATTCTACATAATCCTACATTAAGACACGTAGGATACAATGGAGTCTATGCCCCTATGTTTGTTGACGATCTCAAGAGATTTTTCTCCGTCTACTCAAGTCCTGATTTTGCTGGTTTTAGGTAAGTGTAGCAGTAACTAGAACCCTAATTGGTGTCATTTTTTGGAGATAAATAAACCCAGAGTTTTGCAGCTGAAAAGCCTTGACTTGAAAAGGAATTATGGTATAGTTTTTAAAATCTCATACTTTGTAGAACAAAGGCAAACAAGCTTTCAAAAGGGTATTTTTATGCACTAAAGATGATGTTCTCTCACAATATATACTAGGGGTTCGTTTAGATTCCAGTAGATAATATATTAAATTACATTATCTTACATTTTAATGTATTATTTGAGATATTCAAAAGAACCCTAGATTTCTACCAATTTTGTGTTGATGTTCACCTGTTATCTTGATTTGCAGTGTAGGCATCCCATACAAGGAAGCTGTCATTAAATTCTGTGACCTTGTTGATCCACTTGCTCAGGTCTCTGGCTAATTTCTTTCATAATTTCAATTCATAAAATGGCTATTTGTTCAATTATCAGGATATCATCTTTCTAGTTTTCCACATAAAGTTTTATTTGAAAAGTTCAGTACTCATATTTTTTTGCTGCATATGGCTCTATGTCTAGGCCCTTTAGTCGGAACAGAAGATAGTGATTTAATGAATTCATTAAAATATCAGGAGATAGGAGCTGTTAATACCGTTATTAGAAGGCCTGACGGGAAGTTGATCGGGTACAATACAGATTGTGAGGCTGCAATCTCTTCAATTGAAGATGCTTTACTAGAGGCTGGTAAAATTCCTCACTTTTAATTCTAATTGTGTTTTTGTTATTACTCTATGTAACTCATTGTTGTTTTGTAAATCATTAACTGGTTAGAAATATCCACAAAAACATATGTATGGTTGACATAATTAAAAATCAAATTACATAGAAATATACATTTAATTCAAACAAATAAATATAAGCATTCATCTCAAAGTGTTTGTAAGAACCTAAATATTCTAACAAAAAAGAAAAAGAAAAAAGAAACAAATTAATACCTGATGGTATTCATTCTTTGAAACATGACAGGAAGTAGCAATTCTTGTATAGACTCTTCTCCACTTAGAGGAAGAGTGTTTTTTGTGGTTGGAGCTGGAGGAGCAGGACGAGCTCTGGCATTTGGTGCTAAAACAAGGGGCTCACGAATAATCGTGTCTGATATTGATTATGGTATAGCTTCAATTCCTGACTCATTATTTTCTATCTAAATTTAAATTTTGATTCGGTTTTTAATAGACAGGGCAAAGTCCCTTGCTCATGACGTTGCTGGAGAAGCTATAGCGTTTGATGACGTAAGCAACTTCCGACCAGAGAAAGGAGCAATCCTTGCCAACGCAACACCTCTTGGAATGCACCCAAGCAATGACCGTATCCCCGTAGCTGAGGTGGTCTTTTGTTACTATTCGGAATTTTCGTATGGTATCCTTAAGTTTTACAATTTTCGCGAAATATCCTAAGGTTTAGACAATTTTCGCGAAATATCGCAAAAACTCAAGGGTGTCATACAAGAACTCCGTAATTTCTTTATGTGACATGGTTTTTAGGACTTCTCTGTTTTTTTTCGGTGTTCATGCCTTTTGTTTTGTTTTTTCTTCAGGAGACGTTCGGCGATTATGAGCTGGTGTTTGATTCCGTGTATTCACCAAGAAAAACAAGACTACTCAAAGAAGCCGAGGCTGCTGGAGCCATCGTAGTGAGTGGAGTGGAGATGTTCTTTAGGCAGGCTGTTGGCCAGTTCAAGCTCTTCACCGGCAAAGAAAGTAATTCAATTCTCATCATTTTTCATTTGCCTTCAAATTCACACTTGTGAAAGTTCAAGCTAATACATTGGTAAGAGATTGCTGGGTTAGGTCTCAAGTTATCTGCATTTCTTTCTGTGATTTCAGCTGCACCAGAAGAATTCATGAGGGAGATTGTCATGTCCAAATTTTGAACCACCTCCTAAAACATGCACTTTCCTCCTTGTTTATATCTATTCTTGGAGCTAGGAGAACCACAACAGCTGTACTGAAGAAGTACAAGTGAACGGGGAGGAGCTGGAAATTTCATAGTGTTTGAAGGCATTTTGCCCTACATTTGGGCTAATTTCTGTGAACTGTTATGTGATGTAAAATCTTGTTGTATAAGAGATTTCCAGAATGAATGTGGAAATGGGATTAGTTAAGTTTTAGTTTATTGAAATTACAGTACTGTTTTTCTTGGTAAAACCACAGCTGCTTTTGACTATCAAACAATTCACAAATCCATCAATAATGAAAATGTGTTTTCATTTCTTGTAGTTTAATTTGATAAATCAGTTTTGAATTAAAAATCAAGCTTTTGTTTTGTGATTTTGTTCATAAAGACTTTCTTCTAAAGAATTAAAACAAGAATCAAGCTGATGTACACAATTAATCCATGTTTCACACAACCATTTATCACAATGTGGAGATTTCAAAATCACCTAATTCACTAATTGTGTTGTACAAAAACATTCAAATTTACAGGTAAGGGTCTGTTTGGATTCACTTGATAAATTGCATTAAAATGATAATTTAATGCATTATCATCGGAAATTCAAATGAATTCTAAATCAGATAGTATATTTACACAAGAAGAAAGTGATGTAATCCTTGCCCTCTTTGGATTCAGAAAATTGGAGAGTGCTCATGTCCAAAATAGCCGTTTTAAAGTCACTTTCTGACAGCAATGCACATTAAATTACCACTATTTATGAACTTGGCAAGCATCTTTTCTTCAAACAACTTTAGGTTTGACATTTCTGCTACGCATGAAAGTGAGAAACTGTCCAGGTAACTCCTCTAAGAGGGCTTGCACAACCGATATCTCGTCACCTGCGCAATATATAGAAATTGAATTAGATCAGTTCAACACAATAAAAAGTACATAAACCCAAGAAAGCTGCATCAAGGGTGTGAAGATCATAATACTTACGCTGCACATCCCGCATCGGAACAAACTGCACTATGTCTCGTGCCGCCACCT
This sequence comes from Rheum nobile, assembly GCA_027886185.1. Classification (NCBI taxonomy): domain Eukaryota; kingdom Viridiplantae; phylum Streptophyta; class Magnoliopsida; order Caryophyllales; family Polygonaceae; genus Rheum; species Rheum nobile. The sequence goes on along the minus strand of WOAB01000236.1, from coordinate 1,063,702 downwards.
GGCCCGTTGAACTCACCAGCCGGGGCCCAGTATCAGCATCAAGAATCTTCCAGAACATAAACTCATTCAAATCTACATGTCAAGAGGACAAGATTGAGCCTGAAAAAATTAAGTATTGAATTTTACCTCCATCTGAGCAAAGTCTGCATTGCCGACTCCAACGATAAGGATTGATAAGGGTAAGTTAGATGCCCTTACCAAAGCATCCTGTGGGAGTCGGGATTTCACTCGCGTGGATAAGCCTACGCGTAGGCCCTCACGCCCACCAGAATTCGGTTATGGAGGAATGATTGGTGTCAGGGCAGAAGACACTTGGCGGCTCGGCAGTGGATGACAACATCTATATATACCCATGAGATCTTTCAGGGGGGCGAAAGAGACTTCAGAGGGGACTCGGTGGCTGTAATTTGGGAAGAGAGGGAGGAAGCTCTCTGAATTCCGGTAACCAGAGCAAGATTCTGGCAAGAACCGCAGGCACCTCGCACTCTCGGCAGTAATGAGGAGCATCGTTGTCGGGCTTACCCCGGATCTCGCCCTTCTCCTGCCTAGTCCGCCTTCTCCGGTCTAGCCCGTCATCATCTCTGGCCCCGTCGCCGCCTCACACTCTAGCCCGTCATCATCTCCGGCCCCGTCGTCGCCTCACACTCTAGCCCATCATCATCTCCAGCCTGAGCTTGAATAGGCGATGGCGAAGCCCCGGTCTCCGCGGGGAAGAATATCACTCATGGTCATGGCCGATCTCCATTTGCTATTCCCGTGCCTTCGGGAATATCGCTTCCGTGAAACTTGCGCCGTCGCGAAGCTCTTCCCGCCGGCCACAGCTATCCACGTATGGTGCAACTTGCTTCACGAGCTAGCTTCACGAGCTTGCTTCACGAGCTAGCTTCACGAGCTAGCTTCACGAGCTTGCTTCACGAAAGCTTGTTTCACGAGCTAGCTTCACGAGCTTGCTTCACGAGCTTGCTTCACGGAAGCTTGCTTCACGATGCCTTCTTCACAGAGCCGCTTCACGAAACCCTCTCCGTGTAGCTCATATGGCTTCCTTCGCCTTGCCTAGTCCTTCGCGAAGGTAACTTGACAGGTTTGCAAATCTCTCAACCCTAACTTTTCTACATATATGTATGCCCTTCGTGTAGAAACTGACTTGAGCGTCGGAGAGCCCGCCCCGGGGAAAGCCATCTCCGGGGTGTTTTTAGGTGAATCTCGCGTATGAGAAAGTTGCTGGAGCTCAAGAACAACTACATGCAATCTGGAGAGGTGTGAAGAAATATATCAACATCGGAACTGAACCGTGAAGCCAGAGATCCCGCCCTACGCGAAGCCAGAGACTGGGAAGTTGCTGAGGACGTCCCCGAAACAAACAAATTCCTAAGCACACCCGGGTCGGGGTGTGTTGACCCTCGACGTCTTCACGAAGGGTTGAATCGGGTTTCAACACTGGCGCCGACCGTGGGGACGTCCTCACGCACTAGAAACGCTCTTGCCATGACAAAACACCCGCTCTACAAAGAACCTCCGGCAACCAAGCTCCACTACACTCCACCTCGGTTAGCCTTCTCCTCTCTACTTATATTTCGCGTAGCTCTCACTACTTTACATTTGTCTTCGCGTAGGCTTTACAACATCTTGCAACGGCTGGGGCTCGTACGTCCCTCAAAGCCGACGCGATCTACAGCATCACTCCGCTCACCCCCACTCAGGCCTTTTACAAAGATGCAAGAAGAAAAGCAACGTGAGGCCGAAAAGGAAGAGACTGCACTTTAGAGCGAATGGAGCAACATCGTAAGAAAAGCTAGCGAGACCTCCTCCGCGAAGGCTTCCCCGGCCTTTGCCCTTGGCTTTCCCATTCTTCGCTTGGCCTTTCCCGGCCTTCGCGAAAAACTCTCGGCATGTGCTCTTCGCTCCCCAGCTTGAGCCTATTGCTTTCACGAAGACACCCCATCGAGAAGGTCCCATTTCGCGAAAGTCTCCCCTTCACGAAGGCCTCCGCCTCAGCCTTCACAAAGGCCTCCTTCCACGTATGGCTTCCCAGCCACATGCCCTCCACGGGCTTAAAGAAAGTAAATTACAAAGGCGATACGATGAAAGCAATACCCAGACGGCACTGGCTTTGCAAGGATTAGCCAGTGCGCGTAGCAACACCCAAACGGTACCGGCCGAGAGTCGGCGGTATGCGTAGCAATACCAAACGGTACCGGCCGAGAGTCGGCGGTATGCGTAGCAATACCAAACGGTACCGGCCGAGAGTCGGCGGTACGCGTAGCAATACCAAACGGTACCGACCGAGAGTCGGCGGTATGCGTAGCAATACCAAACGGTACCGGCCGAGAGTCGGCGGTACGCGTAGCAATACCCAGACAGTACTGGCCGACCGAGAGTCGGCGGTACGCGTAGCAATACCCATACGACACTGGCTTGGCAAGGATTAGCCAGTGCGCGTAGCAACACCCAAACGGTACTGGCCGGCCGAGATTCGGCGGTACGCGTAGCAATACCCAGACGGCACTGGCTTGGCAAGGATTAGCCAGTGCGCGTAGCAACACCCAAACGATACCGGCCGAGAGTCGGCGGTATGCGTAGCAATACCAAACGGTACCGGCCGAGAGTCGGCGGTACGCGTAGCAATACCCAGACGGCACTGACTTAGCAAGGATTAGCCAGTGCGCATAGCAACACCCAAACGGTACCGGCCGAGAGTCGGCGGTACGCGTAGCAATACCCAAACGGTACCGGCCGAGAGTCGGCGGTACGCATAGCAACACCCAAACGGTACTGGCCCGATGAGGCGGCCAGTGCGCGTAGCAATACCAGACGGCACTGGGCCTGACAAGCATCGGCCAGTGCGCGTAGCAACACCAGCAAGTATGTGCGAGTTAAAGCAATTGTTAAGAGCAAGCGTCAAAAGCAATACCCAAAAGGCAATACGCGTGTAAAACAAATAACCATTGAGCACTATTACATAAGCAAATCATGAAAACAACACCCTTGAGAAGCAATAGGCGCGAGAAAAAGCAATACAGGTGAAACAAGCAATTCGTACTCGAGAAAAACTCAACAAGTTAAAAGGGCAACTATCGCCTGCAAGAACCTAAGTGGCGGTAAGGTACGCCTTTGCGAGGATACAGCAAGGGCCAATTTACAAACAGAAACGTTGGAAACAAAGAGACACGCGAAAGAAGTCGTATGTTCGTACATTCTACTTGTTGCTCTTCAAAAAGCGAGTTGTAGATACATTGTTTTGCCCAATGCAAAGCTTCATTACACTTACCATTACGCGTGTCTGAAGCATACAAGATGGCTCCAAGGGCAGGCACCATAACAGATACTAAAAACAACGAGCTAACCCTCCTGACAACCCCTTCTGCAAATCCCTCCTCCAGTTCACAAACTGGTAGGAGGGATGGGGGGGAGAGAAAGGGGTTGTACGCGAACAAAGTCAAAAACGCGCGGTCTGCCCGAGTAATTGTCATAATGACTAAGCCAATGTTGATTAAGACACGTCCAAAAACCGCGCACGCGGCATAGTCAGCCTCGCGAGTGAATTACTCGAAGAGTTACATGCACACAGAATTCATATGCTAAATACAGCTAGCAACACACGCAAAACCCCGCAAACAACGTAAGAAGGCTTGCCGCGATGAAGTTAGGACAATGGTGCAATGACCGTGACCCTTCTTCGGGAAAATCAAGTAGGGGTCCCATGGGGAAGGGATAAGTGTCTACCGTCCCCTCCAAGTTCTCAAAAGTAAAGACGAGTTCATCTCCGTTGTCTCCCCGGAAAAGCGGTGCTGCCAGAAAAGGGCATTCGCCTCACCCGTCTCTTAAGTATCCATATTCTAAGGGTCTGTCGCGTCACGCGAAGAGGAAGACGATGATGAAGTCCCTTCGCGAGATGAAGCCTTGTTTGATGGTGAGGGCGGGGGCTCCTTAGGGAGGCCCTCCCTACTACAGCAAGAGGCACGATAGTGCCTAGCCTCATAATGATTCTCTGGAAGAACGAGATGTTTTCTAGGGTGACTCTCTAGTGAAGGTAACCAACCTCGTCCCAATCGGGTCTCCGACGAAGGCAGTTGAATATGCTCGCTAGAGAGCACTACTCTGGTCTTGAAGTTCATGTTCCATTCGCGAACTACAAGATTGAGACAATGAGTTTTCAACCCATCATAACAAGCCTTCACAACTCTAGAGCTGAATAACGAACGAGACGTAAATTAAAACCAAGACGATGCATGAAACAAGCAAAAACAAAGCAATTAGTGAATGCGACATGTGAAATGCAAGTCTTACAAAAAGTGCGCAAGTATGAAAAGCATTATGCAAAAGGAAATACAAGAAGACAAATGTATAAGCAACGAGAGAAAGCAAGTAACAAAAGTGACACGAAAAGGCAAGCTGAGCAACACGAGCAAGCTAATGAAATCACTCCCTCACTTATACCCTCTATGGGATTACTCTCTCCGACGCTTGGCGGATCCTTTGTAAACAAACGCATCCCCCTTCACGAGTCTATGTTCTATTACACACATGCATGTGCTTCTCTACGCGCAAGTTTGTAGGCCCTCAATGGGAAACTCGCATTTTTCTTCAGATACAAGGTTCATGCTTACACTACGGACGAGAAAGTGATAAAGCAAGAATAAAACAAGTACGAGTAAACGATTAAAAGCAGAGCGCAAGGCACACCAAGAAGCAACCTAACTAGAGTGGAGCCATGCCCCTCGAAAAGCAATGTCTCGGGGCTTCGCGCCCCACTCGACGAGTTCCCTCGCGAACTCTAAAAGCAATGTCTTGGGGCTTCGCGCCCCACTCGACGAGTTCCCTCGCGAACTCTAAAAGCAATGTCTTGGGGCTTTGCGCCCCACTCGACGAGTTCCCTCGCGAACTCTAAAAGCAATGTCTTGGGGCTTCGCGCCCCACTCGACGAGTTCCCTCGCGAACTCTAAAAGCAATGTCTTGGGGCTTCGCGCCCCACTCGACGAGTTCCATCGTGAACTCTAAAAGCAATGTCTTGGGGCTTCGCGCCCCACTCGACAAGTTCCATCGCGAACTCTAAAAGCAATGTCTTGGGGCTTGGCGCCCACTCGACGAGTTCCCTCGCGAACTCTAAAAGCAATGTCTTGGGGCTTGGCGCCCACTCGACGAGTTCCCTCGCGAACTCAAAGTGCAATATCTCGAGGCCCCACGCCACTCTACCAGTTCACTCACAAGCTCGCACTTTGACCTGCGCTCCATCCAACCATAAAGATGGTTCAAAAGTCGATACGAAATGAGAAGTGACGCAAAAAACGAGCAAATTAAAGAGGGCCCTAACCAATAGACAATGATTAGCCTAGTCATTCCTTAAAGAGGGCGATAAAGAGGAGACAACCCACAAACAATGTCCCGTGGAACACCCGAACATGTGTAAGCTCTTGCGAAGCCGCCAGTGAGGGGCACCGGGTCCTCGCACAGCTAAGATCGACACAACTCTTGAGAGTAGCAACGATGAACAGAGAGCCCTGAAAAGGCTCTGGAGGCTCCCACGAACCAAGCCTTCGCTCATGCTTCGCGAAGAGCTTGGGGGGCTGGCTGTGGGAGTCGGATTTCACTCGCGTGGATAAGCCTACGCGTAGGCCCTCACGCCCACCAGAATTCGGTTATGGAGGAATGATTGGTGTCAGGGCAGAAGACACTTGGCGGCTCGGCAGTGGATGGCAACATCTATATATACCCATGAGATCTTTCAGGGGGGCGAAAGAGACTTCAGAGGGGACTCGGTGGCTGTAATTTGGGAAGAGAGGGAGGAAGCTCTCTGAATTCCGGTAACCAGAGCAAGATTCTGGCAAGAACCGCAGGCACCTCGCACTCTCCGGCAGTAATGAGGAGCATCGTTGTCGGGCTTACCCCGGATCTCGCCCTTCTCCTGCCTAGTCCGCCTTCTCCGGTCTAGCCCGTCATCATCTCTGGCCCCGTCGCCGCCTCACACTCTAGCCCGTCATCAACTCCGGCCCCGTCGTCGCCTCACACTCTAGCCCGTCATCATCTCCAGCCTGATCTTGAATAGGCGATGGCGAAGCCCCGGTCTCCGCGGGGAAGAATATCACTCATGGTCATGGCCGATCTCCATTTGCTATTCCCGTGCCTTCGGGAATATCGCTTCCGTGAAACTTGCGCCGTCGCGAAGCTCTTCCCGCCGGCCACAGCTATCCACGTATGGTGCAGCTTGCCTCACGAGCTTGCTTCACGAGCTTGCTTCACGAGCTAGCTTCACGAGCTTGCTTCACGAGCTAGCTTCACGAGCTTGCTTCACGGAAGCTTGCTTCACGAGCTTGCTTCACGGAAGCTTGCTTCACGAGCTTGCTTCACGGAAGCTTGCTTCACGAGCTTGCTTCACGGAAGCTTGCTTCACGATGCCTTCTTCACAGAGCCGCTTCACGAAACCCTCTCCGTGTAGCTCATATGGCTTCCTTCGCCTTGCCTAGTCCTTCGCGAAGGTAACTTGACAGGTTTGCAAATCTCTCAACCCTAACTTTTCTACATATATGTATGCCCTTCGTGTAGAAACTGACTTGAGCGTCGGAGAGCCCGTCCCGGGGAAAGCCATCTCCGGGGTGTTTTCAGGTGAATCTCGCGTATGAGAAAGTTGCTGGAGCTCAAGAACAACTACATGCAATCTGGAGAGGTGTGAAGAAATATATCAACATCGGAACTGAACCGTGAAGCCAGAGATCCCGCCCTACGCGAAGCCAGAGACTGGGAAGTTGCTGAGGACGTCCACGAAACAAACAAATTCCTAAGCACACCCGGGTCGAGGGTGTGTTGACCCTCGACGTCTTCACGAAGGGTTGAATCGGGTTTCAACACATCCTTTGTCTCTTGAAGATCCGTCAGCACTCCATCCTAAGGGAAAAAGTTCACCAATCTATCAACAAACCAAAGAGACAATGTTGAAGAAAGAACAATATTTTTTATTTTTTTGGGAGTTTGACTCAACGGTTATAATCAGCAAGACATAGTATTTGCTAGATCCATGTGCGAGGGAGTGGGCAGCAAATTCAGCAGCATTGTCGATCACGCGACTGAACAACGTGGGCCCCGCTAGCGCAACGGTGTGGAGAGCGGAAGAATAGGCAGCCATTATTCCTTCAACTCCTGCTACCTGTTAAGTGCAAGTGAGGAGGAGGACAATGGTGAACAAAGTCTGTGCAATTAGAATGGTACGGACTACAGAAAGTAGGATTGTTCATCAGTCCAAAACCGAATTGAAGAAACTGAATTTCGGAATTTAGTGGACCGAAAACCGAATGGAACATAATCGGTTCGGTTATAAATTGAAATAACCGAATATTTTGAAATTAGGTTAATTTAGGTTGTTGAAATAGGTTTTAGTGTACAAAACCGAATTTGGGCCGAATTGAACCGAATTATACCGAATTGAATAAGGTTTTACTACTTTATCTAGAAATCTAGAATTTTATTTTAAATTTTAAAAATAATCATTTCTGACCAAATCAAAACCGAATATTGTTTTCATACGAACTGAACCGAATATAAGTTCAGAAGAAGAAGAAAAACCGAAACCGATGAACAACCCTACCTCAGCAACACTGGGATTTCCATTCAAGTTGAAGCAATGCGAGACGCTACCGTTGACCCTTCCTCCAAAGCCCCATGTGGGAAAACATCTATCAGAGTCGTAAAATTGTATAACTTCTCCCACGTTCATTATAGCCTGCAAATTGAATGCAGAATTAGGCCTAAAAAGTTTTAAACTAAGCAACTAATTAACCATTTGAAGTACCAAAATACCACCAATAAGCATATCAGGATTTAATCTTGTCAAGTATCATATTGATCCTAAAGAATTAATGCTCTCAGTTGTAAAGTTGTACATTAGGTTACATAGAAATCTAGACCTATTACCTGTTGGTAAGCATTCAAGCGGCCTGATGGATCAATATAATGTAAGGAATCTCGACTTCTAGGGCTTCCATTCGATGCTGCAAACAAGTTCAGACGAAAATGAAACACAAAACCTCCGTCGTGTCGAGATTCATATGACAAAAAAAAAAAGCATAATTTCATACCAGTGAAATCAACCGCAACCATGAAGTTAATCTCAAACCCACTTGATATGTAATCAAGAAAGCTAAACAGTTGTTTCTCCACGAATGACTCCACAAAAAGTTGGCCTTTCAAAACCTACAACATAGAAAATTAACAAGGTTAACAATGTGATTATGTTGAATTCACATTAATTGTGAAATCAGTACAAGAACCTTCTCACGATCCCTACGCGGCTTAACAAAATTGGCACCACTCTTGTCTCTGTACATATTCTCAAGGTTTAATACTGATTTTTGAAGTTTCCTGGAGCAATTATAGAGACATTAGATAACTTCCTCATTAGTTAATACTATTAGTAACGAAAAATATAGGTATTATTACCCAATGAGTTCATGATTTCCGCTGCTATCAAAATCAAAACACTCAATAATTAACGGATTATCCTGCAGCAAGGTCATGAAAGGTTAGAGTGACTTAGAATAATAAAGCTTGCCTTGCTTCCAAACTGTTGTATAGTTAGTGTAACAGGCTTCCATCTTGGATTCAAATTGTTCTTCACGACTTCGGTTTTGCATATTGGCAAAGCTTGTCCAGCTTCTATAATCCTGGATATTCTTAGAAACGGATCCTGAAATGAAACAAAGGGAATAATGACGAAAAAACATCACGAGTTCAAGAACTTGTTCATGTTCTAGTAGTTCACATACACTTTTAGACAATAGATCTTTGTTATCTAAATGCTTGCAATTGAATACAAGCTCCACAGCAGTTCTTAATGAAATAGCCTAAATGTTTATGCTGTCCATCACCATTTTTGCTGCCAAGTTTCATTGTCAGGCTACAATCACGCTTGGTCACAATCTGGCAAAGATGCAATGAGAAGCAAGAAATTATGTCAAACCATATGAAAGTTGATTAAATGCAAGATAATTGTGAACAAAAATCATGAAGTTTTATCAGAGAATGATTATTACCGTGTAAAATGAGAATAATGCACATACAAGTAAAAACCTACGCATATACAAACAAATATTTATGCACTTTTAAAACTCGTGCACATAAAAGTACAAATTTATGCATTTTCGAATGTGCACAAATTTTTATTTACATGTGCATAAGTATTTGACTGTGTGACCGTGAATTTGTGTACATTCGGAAAATGCATAAGTTTCTGATTATATGTGCATTCTCACATGACCAATGCCCCAAAATCATATGCAAGGCTGTTTAGGCACATGTACAAAAGTTGTGGTGTCACGTGAGTTATTGACAACAAGTTTGCAGTGAAGTTTTTATGCAGATATTACAAGAAATCTACCTCTGATAAAACACACAATTAGCTTCTCCAAGAAAATCTTGCTGCCTCAAGTCGAGTGCCTGCAATGAACAACTCAAACAGAACTCATCAAGCCTTTTGTTTTATGCAATAAGAAAACAAGTTAACGTTACCTTGACAGGCACGTTATGGAACTTTGAATCCACGTCATACACATGAAACCTAAAAAGCAGAATCACGGTAGAAACATACGAGTGAAAACCCAAACATCATCCAGAAAGGCAACTAATGCTTTGTAAAAGCTTACACTAATGACTGCACAATCTCAAACTGGTAAGCAATGGATAACTTCTTGATCCAACTAGGACTCAAACTGTTCAACACGACTTCAGTACGACCAATTTCATCCAGTGTGCCCTCCCTTTTCTTCCACAGCCATTGGATCGCTCTATCAGAAAAAGACAAACGCAACATCAACAGGCTTGCACACAGCAAACTAAAAGCAACATTCATAATAGGCTAAATCATACCTTTGACATCATGTCCATATCCCGCAGATTCTTGGCTGAAATTGACAACTGTATGGAAGTTTAAACAATCCATTCATTCGGTAAAAAGAAGAATCTTCTCCTTTCAGAATAATTAAAAGTGAAACGTGTTCAATTGAAACATGACTGAATTGGTCCTAGTTACTCTTCGGGAAAAATTGAACGATTACAATTATATGAAAGAACCCTTTTTTTGTAATTCCTATGATGTAATTGAGGCTTATCGTCAAAAAAGAATCAATTTAGATAGTTCTTTATGGCTCCGGTGACAACTAGATCAACGTGTTGTTGTTTCAAGAGAAGCTCCCATCGAAACCATCCCCTGATGGTTGAGGTGGTAAAGGCCACAAGATAAAGTCTTGAGGTCGCCAGTTTCGAAGTTCACTATAGATCTTTGGGTACCTATCATGAGGAGAGATTAATTCATGGTTCCATCATAGATTTAGGTCATTGCAACAGAGAATAACAAACAACCATGAGAGTCTGTTACATGATCTGTATTTTAACTGTGCACCAAAGTTGAATTGGATTTTACAAAAGCAAGAAAAAGTCAATTGAGTTCAAGAATGTAATAACATAAAACAGAGCGGAGTAATGTGATTTAAACAAAGTCAACCAAAATAGTGGAGTAAGAGAATTGAAGCATGAACCTCGAGTTGGGTGTAAAGAGGCTGAAATCCACGCGCTCTGTAGAAGAAATCGACAGCATCATTGAGACCTGTGGGTTCCATGTTTTCTACTCCTCCTTGTGCTTGCTGTCCTCCCTTTAGATCTGAAAAGCAAGATCCCATTTTTGTTTCCTTCTAATTGCTTCTTCCTTCAAAACTCTCAATCGTAAACCCTGGAAATCTGCCCCAAATGATACAACGAGGAAGAAAAGATTCTAAAAAGATATAATGATGCTGGAAATCTTTGTTTTCCCTATGAAATTCCTCGCGGGATGTACAAGAAAGGGCAAACCAAGGAGAACATTTTTTCCTTGGAATATAACGTGAGAAGTGGTATGAAAGTGTGAGGTAAATTGAATTAATCACATACGATTTCGTCAAATAAAAAATTCATTGCTCAATATTCACATTCAATTTTGGTAGTGCACTAGTGCGTTGGGATGAACCAAATCAAAACGTTGTACACTTGTACGTCAAATTCGGTTCTTACCCACGTCTAGATTTCGTCAAACTAAAACTCTCTGTTACGAAATATAGAGAAAATTGACATTAGAATCTTAAATCTGAAACTCAGACTTTGTTAAGACTTTTTATTATTCTAAGCTTTACTCTTTATCCTTATCTCCACAAAATATTTCTTACCCCATGGAATTTGATTTGCATTTGCAATCCAATCTCCCCCACAAAATCCCCAAATTCAAGAACATTTTTTAACTGCAATGCCTATATGAAATAGGAAGATGGGTTGTATGTAACTTTATCCAATAGACTCCAAACTAGCCATATAACAAAACAAACAATTGAGAGATTCATAAGTCTATTTTTTTAAAAGCATATTCTCGTAATTAAAAAATAAAATTAGAGCACATAATTTGGTCTTCAGATTTCAAAATGTATCTGGTACAACATAGTCTAACAACATTTAGACTAACAAAGATAAAGTAACAAATAAGCTCCATGTTGTTGTTGCAGAAGTAACCAAACAGCAATCTTAATCAAGGTACACTTTGACATCAATACCATTGTCAATGAGTGACTGAACAACTGCTCTGATCTTCCCTTCAAACTTGTCCCGGTCTCTCGGGGTGTACGAGGCAGTGTACACGTCAGCTTCTCTTGCCCTGTCAGCGAGAAACCGGCCAATGGCCAAGCAAGCGGGAATGTCACACCTGGACTGGAGAGCGGCCTTCACGTCTTTGGAGTTGGTGCCAGCGACTGCAACCTGCTTGCACGTCACTCTGTGGGTGATGGAGGCCTGCACAAACCGCTTTGAGATGAACACGTCTAGGGTGAATGGCTCCATGAAAGCTATGGTTCTTTGCTTGAAGGATATGTGTTTTTGGGGATTCTTGGATTTCTTCTCCTTCTTGTACGTGTACGGTCTGCTGTTGTTGTCATCCATATAGTCTTCCACCCCAAAAAAGCTCCTTGGTGCAGAGCGGGGCTGCAAAGAAGCTCAAATCAAAAAAGGGTTATAGACTTACAAGCATGAAAGTGCTCATCTGGATTCAATCACCACATGTTTCGGGACTTGTAAGTTTGTGCATTAAAGCATAGTTATAGACTTACAGATGTATAAACAAGCATCCATTTGCACGGATTAGTTAGACAAGCAATATTCAGCGCATTAAGTTCAAAGGATGAAAGCTACAATTGTGACAAATTAGCAGTGTGGTTTATTCTACTTTGCACTTCTTCTTGTCCCCCTTGGAATTAACCTTTGGCATTTGCATTGGAACAGAGACCAAATTCAAACCCATGTTCAGCTGAAAAGGGTGTAATACTAAATAGGATAAGTGCCAACCAAAACACTCAAAAATGCAAAACATGTCACACTTTCATTACTGACAAAGAACACCTAAATCACTAGACGATTGCAAAAATTCATATTAGACAAACACCCAAATGAACCCGCTGAACTGCTTGACCCAAGAACACTCCATATTCATACATTTTCTTTCAGAGGGAAAAAAAGTAGCACGGAATTTTGGTGATTAAACTGTCTTATTTGACGATTGACATGTTTAACCATTGAAATTCATCAAAAGTCCAAAGGCACATCTGATTACAAACAAATTGATTGAATGCAGTTCACCAAAAAACCCACCAGAACCCTAGGAATTCTGCAGCTTGCAACAGTCAGTTTAGGGGAGTATAATCAAACTCCACAAGACTTGAGTTAAGCAAGCAAAAGGTACCTGCGCGCTGTGTATCGTACTCGTCAGCATATACATACTGAGCTTCACTTTACTGCTTCCATAGCTTCCAATCTCTTTGGTCAAGAACTCGCTGAACACACGCCTTAGCATCTTAAAATTGACAGAAAGAAATCCCCAGAATCGAAAAAGAGGAATTCAATTTGCCAAATAACGATTGCAACTGCAACACAAATAACAAAGACCAAATTAGGGGAGAACGCAAAAAAAAAATCATGCGAACGAGCGGAGATGAACATTGAGAGCTCATAGATACTAAATTAGTGGGCAAAATCATCGAATGCCCATTATCTTCTAATTAAGATTCAAGCAAACAAGTAAACTAACCCTATGGAAAAAGCTCCTCGCTTAGACGAGTACAGAAGCCATATTTGGTTGAGACAATACGTCGAACGATTAGCGCGCATAAACCTTACGGGGTGAAGCTCCGAATTTTTGATTCTCGAAGTGAAACGCAGCGGAATCAGAAGTAATATACCTATTCGACCAAGAATAAGGTATATACCTAGGTAAATCTTTTCAATTCTCAAATCAAAAAGGGCATTTGGTCTAGTGGTATGATTCTCGCTTAGGGTGCGAGAGGTCCCGAGTTCAATTCTCGGAATGCCCCTTTTTTAACTCTTTTTGTGCGTATAAATTTTATTTGATTTCCGAACGTTGAAGAAACAAAATCTGGAAGTTGGTCTCTGCCTTGACCAAAAGAGCAAATGGACCAAATCTGAGAATTGATAGAATTTGACATGTAACTTTTGATCAGGGCTCAATCTCCAAACACGTGCCGAGATTGAATGTGATTCGTGAGTTGTGTATTTGTTTATCTATAACACTTGGAGCTTATATTGATTAAATCATTCAAGTATGTAACAATTTTGAATGTTTCAATTTTTATCACTATTGATGGAATGTGGATCATGGTTGACAACATAGCTTACAAATGTTAAGTTGATTCAGCTTGGCCATTGGTTATCCAACTGTAAAATATCTGGCTTTATATATTATAATATTATTCGATATGATATGTTCTTTTGAAAAATTCGCATGATAGTCTTGTGGCCGGTTTTATATATTTCATGTGTAGTCTGATCGATTCAATTGATTCTCGTATATATATCTTCGTCTAAGAGTTATGCATGTGCACGTATGAAAATTGAAAAACATATCTACAGTGATTGTGCCATTGGGTCTACATATATTATCTAATTAAGAGTTAAAAATCCGTAATAAAGATCCCAATCCGCATGACAAAACCACACAAATTAATACGATGTTGAATTTGAATTAGTGTTCGAAACCGTGTGAAGCGACCAGACTCAGGTGCAGTCGTTGCAACCATCTTTTTAATATTAGAGCATATTTTATTTGGTTGGATCCGATTGATTATTTATCTATAAGATGTCCAATATAATATTGTATATATCCTCGAAAAATAATGATTGTCAATTGTCATAATAAAGAAAAATTCAAGATAAAATTGCTTCTTGCAAGGTAATTACCATGCAACTCACCACATGCCAATCCAGTGTACATAGAATACCAAAATTACACCTACTGAATTGCAACTTCCAAGCAACCTACTGGAGTAATAAAGATAACAAGCTAACAACCAATTTCACATGATTGATCATTGATTATGTCAACCTTCAATCTTACAACTTGTAATCCGAACCTTTTGCAGTTCTGTAATGTTAGTGGAGTATCTGTTAGGAAGTGAATTTGGGAACTGGAACTCCAGTTTTCTACCTAGTTCCCTTCCTCATTTTTTCTAGTTTTGACGATGACAAACACTTTGCTACTAATAGTTCTACATGTGTAGTTGAGCAGGGAACTCAGGTTCGAGAAAAGAAGAACGTAGACCAAGAAGTCAGTTTTGGGAACTGGCATGGGAACTGAAGTATGCAGAGGCGATGCTTATATGGAAAGCGATTTAAAGAAGCGATGGCTGATCGTTTTAGGGTAGATCTTTATCTTAGAGAGAGAAGATAAAAGATATCATTGTTTCCATATATTTAGGAGATTATTTGAATATCTTTTATGAAAGCAAAATATGTAAAATCGGGAAAGATATTATTTGGTAACAAATATTATCTTTTTTTATTTCTTTTGGCTATTTTACTTGTGCAAATCATCCAGCTGTAGATATCATTCTACATGGACGAAATGTATAAGTAAAGTAATTGAAACTCTCTCATCTCTATCAATTCAACGCATTCATCCAGAGTTGATCGAAAAAGAGAAATCGTGCTTGTTCTTGTGAGAGGAACTGTGTAAGTTGTTTGCTTGTTTGTGTGCTTGATTAGGTCGAACTAGGTAGAGAGTCTTTAGTGTGTCTAAGACTTTAATTTGTGTGTTCTATTCTAGTTGATTGTAATCGAAGCATTAATACAAGAAGTAGACTTTGAAATCCTCTTGCAAAAGGGGTAGTGGGTTTTATCCTGGATAACTAGTTGGTTATCAAAGGTTCCCACTCTAAGGAACTTGTCTTGAATCTGCTATTGTTTACTTATTCCGCTGCTTAGGGAATTGGACTTCCAGTTCCCTCGATAACTAACAACGTACGATCCTACAGTATCACTAATCAAAACGCTATTAGACAAATTCTATCTATATTTTAGGGAAGGAAAATCATCTTTTTTTCAGAACGCTCTTTCTTTTCTGCATCCCAGATGGATGTTGGTGATTTTAGTGAAATCATTTCCATTTAATGTAATCGGGATTCATGTAACACTAAGGGAACTCATTTCGTTATAATACGAGCTCGGGTGTGTTGAGTACACGCTTGTGTAAACGACTTGAGTTCTAGAGGGAAACAAAGTATATGTTACATGTAAGGGTCAAGTTACCTTGAAACAGCTTGTATAAAGCTCTAGTTCCGTGGAAATAGTTTCAGTAAAGGAAACTAGATATTAGTTCACTTCATGTGAAGGGAACTGAGCGTTATTTCCCTTTTACGGGACTAGACACATGTGTATGGCTGGTTGATTTTATTGACACGTGTTTAATGTGCTTGTAACTATTGATAAAATCAACTATGTAACCGCTATAACCGTCATAACCGTTTTATAACTGAAAGTAACCGTTGGTAACTGTAGTGTGTCGGTTGGGAACGGTTGATAACCGCTGAAATCAGTTGGTAACCGTTTTCAACTGCCGCTGTAACTTCCTATAACTTCCGTAACTGATTCTGAAAGTTCTCCCTAATGCCTATATAAAGGATTTTGGGATTTAGTGTTGGGATTACACAAGTAATCTGTGATTCTAATGAACTTGCTGAAAGTCAAAATCCAAAAATACAGTTTCTATAAGTTTAGTTCTTTTCAGAAGTCTTGAAATGAACTAGTAGATTTGTTTTATCTCACTTCAGATTTTGCGGATTCTCTGAGGCTTATAAAGGGCAAAATATTGATTTCGGAAAGTGTTCATCACGATTCAAATCTTATCCGAATATAACCATCATCGATTGATCCATTGAAAAATCGAGTTCTGCAGCAGTTCCCAAGACGTACAGAGTTGCTAACAATGGCCACATAAAGAGTTTCACGCGTATCATCTCAATTAAATTTCCATATTTGTGCTACTATCCTTTCTTTGTGTAGTCTTTTATTTTGAAAACTCTATTTTTTTTATCATCAACGATAAATTCAGCGTGAGCGTGTTCGTTGGGTAACGCGGACGATCATTCCTATATTAACTGCTACCAATGTTGTTAGTTGAGAAGAATTAGGGCTAACTTTCTTGGCAAGACTATAGAGTACGAGAGCAATAGAGTTGCGATTGGGAGATTTTGAGTAAGAAGCAAGCTTAAAGATCAAATTTTTAGGGTTTCAGAAGAAGAATGGGATCTTGCATTTCGGATCTTAAGGGAGGTCAACAAGCGGAAGGAGGGAACAAGGGACCCACAGGATCAAGCTCAGGTGCCGGTGGTGGGGCCGGAGGTCTCAATGACGCCGTCGATTTTTTCTACAGAGCTCGTGGTTTGGAGCCCCTTTACACTCAACTCGAGGTTTATTTTTTATTTTATATGTTGATGATGATGTTTCACTGTTTGTTAAATCATATTGTTTGTCTCTACTGTGTTTATTTATGCTGTTGTATTCTTTATTTCCGTTGACCTTTAATTTGCTTTTGGTCACCGGAGCCCCCAATTTTTTCATATCCTACGAATCTACATTTAATCTTGCGTATTATTCATGCACACTCGTAATTAAGTTTGTTATTTTTTTTTATCTCTTTAAGACTTTAGGAGAATCCTTCAGAAAATAATACATTATGATAATCGATTTTTAAAAGTTAATCCGGTAAAGACATTGATAGTAGTTTATATCATCCATGATTCATACATATGTTCTTTCAGTAACACCTTGCAAGCTTGTTGTTCAATGCAGCTGTCACTGTCAGCTAAGGATCTTCTTGATATGGACATCATGTCAAAGGTAATGACTTTTTGTACATGAATATTCAGATGCCAACATAATAACAAAAGGATAATTTCAGTTGCCTATCTAAGTTGATGCTGCTTTTGCCACTTCTAATGATGAATTATGGTTTGTTTTGGTTTTTGATAGAGTGATCCAATGGTTGTGGTGTATCAGAAGAAAAGAAATGGCAGTCTGGATGAAATTGGCCGTACGGAAGTGATAATGAACAACTTGAGTCCTGAGTGGATTAAGAAAGTACCAATTTCATACCAGTTTGAAACTGTGCAGACATTGGTGTAAGTCTTTCTTAGGATTTTCCAGTTTCAGATGTGGTTTTGGGAAATAATATGTCCTCCAGTACTATTAGTTGCCTCTCTCAAAGTCTCAATGTTTGTTTTTTCACCTGTAAATTCCTTTCCAGATTTCATGTCTATGATGTTGACACAAAATTCCACAAGTTGCCTGTGAAGGTAATCTTCTTGTTATTTATCATTCCTCTTTTTCTAGTGTGTTTCTTCATTTCGAGATTGAATAAAATAAGACTTGAGACTTTGAGAGTTCTTTCTGAATTATATATTTTATGTTGTACTTGGCAGGCACTCAACTTAAGAGAGCAAGATTTTCTTGGTGAAGCAAGTTGTGTTTTATCAGAGGTAGATTTCTTACCTAGGAACTCTTAAGGAGAACTCTTAAGGAGAACTCTTAAGGAGTGTTGTTTCCTTACTTCATCTGCATAAATTTTACTGCACGTTTTCTTGTACATGTGCCTAAAATGGCATTCATTATCTCTGCCAGATTGTCACCAAACGAGATTGCAGTCTGACCATGAAACTTCAGAACAAAAATGGTCATGGACATCAAAGAAATTTAGGCACATTAACTGTGCATGCAGAGGAAGCTGTTTCACAAAGAACTGCTGTAGAGCTCGTATTCAATTGCAAGAATTTAGATAACAAAGATTTTTTCTCCAAAAGTGTATGTTGAAGAACCTGATCAATTTATTGATCGTCGTATCCTTATACTTTCTGGCTTCTGCCTCTCCTATTTTCGGTTCATCTACTTAAATTCTTTCACTTCATTTCAGGATCCATTTTTAAGAATTTCCCGGATAGTTGAGGGTGGACAAGCTGTGTCTATATGCAAGACAGAGGTTATAAACAACAATCTGAATCCAACATGGAAGCGTGTTACTCTCTCTGTACAGCAGTATGGAAGCAAGGCATGCATTATTTCTGTTGATTTGCATATTGTAATTTGTGAAAGTTATTTTGTTGTTGTAATATCAAAAGAAGTTCATGCCAAACTTTTTTTGCGCCTAACCCTTTTCATGATCTTGTTGCAGGATAATCCATTGATAATCGAGTGTTCTGATTTCAATAGCAGCGGGAACCATGAACTCATTGGGTATAATACCCTGTTCTCAATCTTAATTTAATCTTACTGTTCTTCAAAAATATTGTTACTTCATCAAGCGATTATCTAATTTCGATATTCCTTCACCAGGAAACTTCAAAAATCAGTGCAGGACCTTGAGAACATGCATAGAGACAAGACTGGTGCTAATTTTGTTAAGCTGCATAGGGGCCATGAAAAGGTATTTTGCCTTACTTTCATTATATGGATTGTACATGCTCCTGATTCACATAGTTTTAATCCTGTTTAATCTGTTCTTTTTGTAGATTTTAAAGGGTCAGCTTTTTGTGGAATCATTTGTTGAGAAGCAACTTTATAGCTTTCTTGATTACATATCCAGTGGGTCTGAGCTTAACTTCATGGTTGCTGTTGATTTCACTGGTACAGAAGAACATGTTTCCTTGCATTCTGAAAATAGTTATGTACATTTTGACTAAGATATTTGCTTGCTTCTTTTTGTATGAACTTCAATCCAGGATCAAATGGAAACCCTAGAAGTCCAACTTCGTTGCATTACATTGATCCCTCAGGCCGCTTGAATGCTTACCAGCAGGTAATGTGATGGTAACAGATGGATAATGCTAATTGGTGGTAATTTTGCTTTTGATTCAGGCCTAACGTATCGCTCATTTGCAGGCTATCATGGACGTGGGAGAAGTTATACAATTTTACGACTCTGATAGACGTTTTCCTGCGTGGGGCTTTGGAGGAAAGGTCAATGGTAGCATTTCTCACTGCTTCAACTTGAATGGAAATCCCTATGCTGATGAGGTAACAATGATCACAACTTTTGATTAGCCTCAACTGCTTGGTTTAGACTTCATTTAGATGCACTTCAAAAATCATATTTAACAGGTTGCAGGAGTTGAAGGAATTATGACTGCCTATTCTTCTGCACTACACACCGTTTCACTAGCAGGACCAACGTTGTTCGGTAGAGTGATAGACAAAGCTGCAGGAATCGCTGCCCAGTCACATGATAGTAGCAAATACTACGTATTGCTGATTATAACCGTGAGTCCTAATACGCCTTTTGTCTCT
Organism: Rheum nobile; assembly: GCA_027886185.1. NCBI lineage: Eukaryota > Viridiplantae > Streptophyta > Magnoliopsida > Caryophyllales > Polygonaceae > Rheum > Rheum nobile. Next base: position 1,044,079 of record WOAB01000236.1, on the reverse strand, counting down.
CTGGTTTGTTCAAACGTAAACATCCGTACCATCTCTGTTCAGGACGGAGTGCTGACGGACCTTCAAGAGACTAAAGACACTTTGGTGAAGGCGTCTAACTTGCCCTTGTCAATCCTTATCGTTGGAGTCGGCAATGCAGACTTCACTCAAATGGAGGTACACTCATTTTCTCAATCTAATAGACTCTTGAAACTTGCTAATATAGTAATATGCATTTGATTGTATTTCTGTTGTTAATGCTCTGGCAGATTCTTGATGCTGATACGGGCCCCCGGCTCCAGAGTTCAACGGGTCAGGTGGCTGCAAGAGACATGGTACAGTTTGTTCCCATTAACAACGTGCCGCGTAAGTGTATGATACGCAACACCCTCTTATCAATTCCCAGAAAACTGAGTTGTTGGTGTTTCAGTTTCATCAATCTAATTTGTTGTTGCAGGCGACGAAATATCAGTTGTGCAGGCCCTCTTAGAAGAGCTACCTGGACAGTTCCTGACTTACATGCGCAGCAGAGATATCAAACCCCGCACATTCGCACCAAGTGCTCCTCACATATAAAGTGGCCATTTGAATTTTCTCACAGAAACCAATTGTTTCGTAGATTCTTAAGTGGTTTTCCCTATGATAAGAAAAATGTACAGCATAGTTAATTTAGAAATATGTCAATACTGGTTGATTGGGTGTCCAAGTTCCTAGTTATTGTTGAATTCCACATTGCAGTAACTTGTTGTAGATAATTCATAATTTTGTTGAATCCTAAATATCCGCAGTACAGTAAAACATGTCTACGTCGACACTTCTTAACGATGCAAGACTGAAATCAAGGGGCACATACACGTAGACACAAAATACATGTTCTTGATTTCTGCTCTTTTGCAAGGATTATGAAAGAACCAACTACTTGGATTTTTTAACTAGCCGCAGCAGAAGAGTTTTGTAGCAAGAGGATTATAGCAGGCCATTTGTCATTCAAGTGCAGAAAAACAAAACTGATGTTTCATATAGATAATAGTTGCAATATTCATTAATTGTTTTCGAGGAGAACAGATTCAAAGCCCAACACAACCACAAAATTGGATATCACTTTCCGCATGTACACCAAAACGAGATAATCAAAATTAGAATTCTTGAGAAGCAGAGCCGATCTCTCCCTTTCCATGGCCCGCCTTCTTTGGCAACAGAGTCTGGTGGATGTTGGGAAGAACACCCCCGTTTGCAATCGTAACATTCCCTAGCAACTTGCTCAGCTCCTCGTCATTCCTCACAGCAAGCTGTATGTGGCGCGGCACAATCCTGTTCTTCTTGTTGTCTCTCGCAGCGTTCCCAGCAAGTTCCAATACCTGTAGATAGTAACTTGGTTCAGTAAACCCTAATTCCATCCCCAAAACACAGAACAAATCATTCCTATAATGAACCCGCACAAAAAGGTACTGAGTTTTAAACCGATCACTTGCACAATCAATTACGACATCAAGCAAATGAACTATTTTCAATCAAATCGGTTGAAATCTGATAGAAATGCACCTCAGCGGCCAGGTACTCGAGAACAGCAGAGAGGTAGACCGGAGCGCCGGCGCCGACACGCTCAGCGTACTTTCCGTTCTTGAGAAACCGAGCGATACGACCAACCGGAAACTGGAGACCGGCTTTTGAGGACTTCGAGACGGACTTGGTGGACTTAGGCTTGCCGCGCCCGCCCTTGGTAGATCCGGCTTCTTTGCTCATCTTTTCGAATTAGAGGGAGGGAAACCCTAACCCTAGATAGAGAGATCGACTGAGGCGCGGAGAGAGGAGACAGGAAAAAGTGAGAGATCAGAAAAGTAGGTTGTTTTTCGGAGGAAGTGATTTCAAGTTAAATAGAAAGAGATCATGCAATCTGATTGGTCGAGAGATTGTAGAGAAGATTGCCAGCTTGGCAAAACTTGTTTGGATTTCCCGGGAAAACACGCGTGTCAGTGACGCGTAGTTTGCAAAATTTTCAAAATGGCGCGCTGCCATACGTGCTTCATGTTACAAGCAATACGACGTCGTAAGCTGAACCTTTTCAGTCAAGTTAAGGCTTTGTTACAAAACGGGGTATTAAACACATCCATAATTTTTTTATTATTCACACTCACACATGCGGAATGCGTATACTTTTGTTTATACATTCGAAAATCATACGCATATGTATATGTAGTATGCATACATATGCGTATGTATCCGTACTGAAGATACATATGCGTATGTATGTGCACTGCGGATACATATGCGTATGTATGTACACTGCGGATACATATGCATAGGTATGTGCATTCCGTATGCGCACACGCTCAAAATTAAACGTTAACGGCAAGATTCTGTTTGAACGATAAAATTTGGATATGACGCCTTGAACGGCATATTTAGAATATTTTTATTGTTTTTCTTTCTATATATACATACTAGCCCATCTTGTCTCATTCATTATCATCAAAATTTCTCTAAATTTATGTTTTTCATCATACGTATTCATCATGAACCCTGCTGATAATGATTTTTCCGAAATTTTTTTTTCGAATGAGGTAAATTTTCTATATTTAAACTATTATGAAAACTCATAAGATTAGTTACTTCTACATATAATAGAATACTTGTTATATATATTGATGATTGTTTTGTACTCCCTCCTATTTTTTATAAGTGACTTTTTGATGTTTAGAATTGATAGGCATCTCCTAAAAACAAATCGGAAATTTCGTTTGATAATCCCGAATTTTTGACTTTTTCGCGAAATTCTCACAAATTTTGACAATTTCGTGTGGTAACCCTGAGCTTTTGACTCATTTTGCCAAATGCCCCTCTTTCCCTCTAAAATACATTAAATTTAATTAAAAAAATAATAATTAAAAAGGGGGGAAATACCCAAAATTTCGCCGGTGCCCGCTCCTTTCGCCGCTGCCACGATCTGTCATCGTCCGGACTCTGTCTCCGACTAAGGTGGCTCCGTCTCCGGCGATCCCCTTCCCGGAGGTGCCAATTTCATTTTTTCTGCTACGTCGGCGGCGACAATTTCATTTTTTTCTCGTTTCTTCGATAGGTTGGTTGTGTGATGTAACACAGGGGTTGTAAGGCCCCGACCTCTCTTTCATCGAGTTTCAGTAACATATTTTTACTCAAATGCTCTGCTTTATGTATCTTTTGAAACATATGTGAGGACTTCTAGTGAAATTTCTGATATTAGTAGCTTTCGGATGTAATCTCTAACATGTGATTTATTCCCAGGAACATTGATGATGTTGATAAAACAATGGATGAAATCAACGAACAAACAGAGAATATGAAGCATATTCAAGAGGCATTATCAGCACCAATTGGTGCAGTTGTTGATTTTGATGAGGTAATCCACTTTGCTTCAGTATCTTCTACTGCAACAGTTTATTTCTCTCCTTTCCCCATTTTATCATATTATTTTACAAATGTGTGTATAATTGCTCCTCCGGGATGAGCTAGAAGCGGAACTTGAAGGTGCTGAACTGGAGGAAGAACTTCTTCAACCTCTCACCCAGGCACCCTTACCTTCCACTCAAGCTCGGCATTGGAATCTCAGTCGGAAGCTGAAATTGAGAACCAGGTCCTTTTTGGGCTTCTCCCTCAGTTTCAAGATCAGGTCCGTGAAGAACCAGATCACCGCCGAGAACTGCTCTGCCGCCTCTCCCGAGGTCGTCCATGGCTGGCTCCCCTTTTCAAATATTATTTTTTAAATTAAATTTAATGTATTTTAAAGGGAAATAGGATGGAGGGGCATTTGGCAAAATGAGTCAAAAACTAAGAGTTATCACGCGAAATTGTTAAAATCTGTAGGGATTTCGCGAAAAAGTCAAAATTTTAGGATAATCAGGCGAAATTTTCGAAAACAAATTTCAATTACATGGACGTAAGTGTACATAGGTGGTTAATGGTTATAGAAGAATAATGAGAAAGAAGTCTAGCAAATTGACGAAAATTCACCGGAGACGTCATTAATTATATATTACTAATTATATCAACTATATAAATTAAAATTTAAATTTTAGTATTTGGCCCTATATTTTAATTTATAAATAATTTTAATGTAATTTTTAATTTATAGTTTTACACATATATATTATAAATAATTTTAATTATAAATAATAAATAATATAACTAAAAAGGTAAAAAGATATAAATAACTTTGAAATAACTAGTTAACATGTACCAATGAGCACACACTAGAAAAACCGTAGAATATATAACAAACTAATATAGAAGTAACTAATTTAACATAAAATTATATAATAATAAATATAGTAAACTTAACTAGTTCGAATTTACAAAAATCTAAAACATTCATAATATGATCGTTAACGTTAATTCACAGCAGGAATAATCTGTGCATCCACAGTGCGCATACATATGCGTGTGTATCTGCAGTGCGCATACATAGGCATGTGTATGCGCACTGCAGATACACACGCATATGTATCCGCAGTGCGCATACACACGCATATGTATGCGCATTGCGAATACATATGCGTGTGTATTTCTAATGCATATACATAAGTATACTCATTTCGCATGCGTAAATCAATATATATGTTTCCGCGTTTCGCATATATATAATGAGTGTAAATAATAAAAAGTTATGGACAACACCCTTACAAAAAACAATTTTGACATTTGTGTATTTTTTAATTTTTTTTGGTGACTTGGGAACCCACCACTTGCGGGATGATAAACCCCCGGGATCGTGACCCAACCGGCAAACGCCGTAGAATATATAACAAACTAATATAGAAGTAACTAATTTAACATAAAATTATATAATAATAAATATAGTAAACTTAACTAGTTCGAATTTACAAAAATCTAAAACATTCATAATATGATCGTTAACGTTAATTCACAGCAGGAATAATCTGTGCATCCACAGTGCGCATACATATGCGTGTGTATCTGCAGTGCGCATACATAGGCATGTGTATGCGCACTGCAGATACACACGCATATGTATCCGCAGTGCGCATACACACGCATATGTATGCGCATTGCGAATACATATGCGTGTGTATTTCTAATGCATATACATAAGTATACTCATTTCGCATGCGTAAATCAATATATATGTTTCCGCGTTTCGCATATATATAATGAGTGTAAATAATAAAAAGTTATGGACAACACCCTTACAAAAAACAATTTTGACATTTGTGTATTTTTTAAATTTTTTTGGTGACTTGGGAACCCACCACTTGCGGGATGATAAACCCCCGGGATCGTGACCCAACCGGCAAACGCCACTATCCAGGTAAACCGGCTTGCACCGATCGGCTCGACCCAGCAGTAAGGGACACGGCTAACCCGTGAGAATTGCACCCAGAAGAAAGGGGCAGGTAAGGATTGAATCCGGGACCTGCCCATACTCCCTCCATGCCCTTACCACCAAGCCACCACCGAAGTGGCCATTTGTGTATTATTTTTAATTTGTAATGTATTTGATGATTTTTGGGTTTGTTTAGTGATAGTGAGTATAAAGTTATAACTTCGAAATTGAAAGTCTGAACTTTTGCTAATAAATTGTAAAATTTTGGGTAAAACTATTCATTGTTCACGTTAATTTCTTTTATCTTAAAACTATGGATGATTCTTGTAAACCATTCAGCTTTATTTGCGATTTATCTATTTTATCCCTAATAAAATCAAGAAAAATTTATGTTGATATCCTGAGTTTAGGGTTATTTTTGTTGGTGTCTCACGATTAAGTTTTTTTCAGTTGGTACCCATAAGGTTTTGGTTTGTTCGCTTTATAACCGAAATTTTCCATATCCGTATCATTTCGGTTCGAATTGATCAAATCGAAGCTCATCATTATATTTATTGACTTCAACTTAGTAAGATTCGACTCCTAAAACAATCAAATCCATACTCGAACCATTCGATTTGAATTCTTAAGGTCGGAAATGGGTTGTTGATTCGAAATTCAAATCGACATAATTCGGACATGAATTTGAGTATTTTAGGAGTCAAATCTTACTAATTTAAGGGCGAATAACACAACGGTGAACTTGGATTTAATCAATTTAAACTGAAATGGTATAAACATGAAAAAAATTGGTTACGAAGCAAACAAACGCAAACCTTAGGGGCACTTACCGCAAAAACTTAATTATAGGACACCAACAGAAATAATCCTAAACTCAGGTATACCAACAGAAATTTTCTTAAAATCAACTATTAGAAATATATAAATATCTATTAAACACCTCATATTAACAATCTATATTTACAGTTCAGTTTTACCAGCCAACTAAGCATAATTTTCCATGATCACGATCTCATGGATTCGAATCTCCTTCTGTCGTTGTAATGACCTAATATCTCAATCAAAATTAGCCATAAATTGCCTTATGGGACTTTGAATATGTAAAAAAACTACAACCCCCTACAGGCTACAGAGACACCACCCACGTTAGTACATTACTACTAACTACTACTTCATTTCATGATATACTGTACATTCCAAGGCAGTCACAGGCTGACCTTCGTAGTTTATAGATGAGATGAAGAACTTATAGCTTAAACTCAATGGAAAACGGATTTCATCCGATCAATTAATCTTGCATTGGTTTCATATTTATAAACTTGTTGGTTTTAGGTTGCAATTGTTCATCTTCCTACAACTTTTGTTCATCTTCAGAAGTTACCAATTCTGATAGTTGAGCCCATTTTGTGTTCTATTCAAAATATTGCCAAACTTGGTCTTTAACAAAAGAGCACCATAAGTTTACGATTTGGATCAGATACTTCTTGACTAAATAGTTTGGTATTTAACAAAATATTATTGCAATCATTCAGTCAAGAGTCAAGACCAATCTGAAATGATAGGTAAAACCACATCTAGAAGGATGACAAATGAGCAAAGACTCTCGGCAATATGGGAATGTGAATAGAAACCACAGAGTGGCAACAGCACACAAGCAATTAGCTTTGAAGAGCCAAGAGTAGCAGTGAAACAGCATTAACATTTTTATTGCCTTGCCAAAAAGGAAGATCAAACATGGAAAAATGTTGGTATCAGCCTACATTGAACTAGGTAGGCATGATATAACTAGCACCAACATCTAAGTCATTACTTCATTACTTCCGATAGGAAAAAGCATCTCGGATCTAGCAACCAAGAGCGTTGCATACGAAAAAAAGAAGCTTCAACGCAGTTTACTAGCATACGCAAATGACACAACAGCAGCCAAGAGAGTGGTGGCAGATGATACCAGGGTCCAGAAGCTCTTCCTCTTCTGAGCCTCTTTAACTGACACCTGCAATGAAGCAACCTGCAGCTTCATCTCGTCAACCTTCATTTCCCTGTTTGCAAAAGCTGCTCTGATTGCTTCAAGCTGTCCCATATAGGGCTCAAAATCTCCATTCAACTTGTGTTCATTAAACTGAATTTGGGTCATCACTCCACCTTCCTCGGTTGCCTGAGTAAACTGTTCAGCAGCTTTCTTTAACATCAAGAGTGCTTGCTCCAGTGACTCACTCTTAGACTTCACATTATCCTGTAAAGCAATAATTTGTTTCTGGGCTTCCTGGAATTTCTTCTCCTGTGTTGCCTTCTCACCCATCAGCTGCTTCAAATTTGTCTCAAGCTTCTTATTTTCGTCTACAAGGGTAACATTTGAAGCCTTCAAGGTCTCCACCTGCTTTGCAGCATCTTCCATCTTCTTTAATAACTCTGTCAACTTCAAATCCAGCTTCCTTCCATTCGCTTTCTCCTCATCCAAGGACTTTTGAACTACATCCTTTTCGAGACTGAGTCTGTCAAATTCACTCCTGTAGTGGGCAATTTCGGTGCTTAGCTGCTTGTTCTTCTCAGCTTGGTTGCTGTAGGATTCTTCTAGTACAGATAGCTTCTCTCCAAGAATTGTAACCTCCTCCTGCAACTTGACATTGTCACTGCCCAAGTGAGCCTTCTCCTGCTGAATCTCATCTTTCTCCAGCAAAAGTGATTGCTTCATTTCTTTTGCAGTTTCAAGCTCTTTTTCTAGCTCAATGGATCTCTCCACAGCTTCTGATTTCTCTACGATCAACTTCTCAATGGCATTATCTTTCTTCTTGTTCTCTTCCACATGGGCAGATAGTTCTCGGTTTAATTCATTCTGTTTCTCCACAGCTTCAACATAAGCAGCATCCAGTTCCAAGAACTTCCCTCTCTGCTTCTCTTCATCCTTCCTCATACTAGAAATGGCATGGTTGAGTTCGCCTGCTTCCTTCACCAAATCCTCAACTCGCGATCCCATCTCACTTTTCTCCTTCTCTACAACAGCCTTCAATTGTTTGATCGCCTCAGTTTCTCTCTCAAGCTTCTGAATCTGCACATTTGACTCAGTCAAGCTTGTTTCCATCGACTTCATGTCACCCTTCATTGAATCAATTGTCATTTCCATCTCATTCTTCACCTTCAACACTTCATCGTACTCCAATTTCAGTGCCCTCACCTCCTTATCTTTCTTCTTCTCATCTGCTTCAACCACGCTAAGATTCTCCCTGAGTCTAGCAGCCTCCTCAACTTGCTCTTTGTATTGCCTTTCAATGGCACCCCCCTCCTGACTAACCCTGCTCAACTCATGTCTCAACTTCTCAATCTCACCGTCCATCTCGTCCAATGACTTCTTCAAAAACCTAATTTCTTCAGATTTCACCTTCTCCGTCTCTACTCTCTCTCTGACGGCTCCATCGACCTCCTTCTGTAGATCTTGCATTCTGCTCTGGATATCATCTCTTTCCCTAAGAAGCTTCTCATTTCGCTGCATCATCGTCTCATTTCTATGCTCCAGAGACTCCACCTCTCTCTTCAACCCCTCCACTTCGCCGGCAACCTTGGTTGCATCTCCAACCTGTGATTCAACAAACGCCGAAACCACGTCCTTCGCGACCTCAATCCCTACCTCGCCGTCCTTGATCCGAGCCAGCTCAGATTTCAGCGCCTCGATCTCGGACGAAGACCTAGTTAACTCAGTTTCCAAAGATTTCTTAGACTCAAGCAAGCTACGCACCTCCTTCCGCTTCAAGGTAGTCTCCTTGAGGAGCATTTCGTTGAGAGACTTGAGCTTGGAGAGCTTCTCCTCAGGATCTTCCATGGCGGAGGAAGGCAAGCGGCTTTGCGGTGCGCTTGGAGGCTCCTGGTGTGGCTGTCGCGGAAGGTCTTGTTCGGCTTGCTTTTCAAGTGTGCGGGCCAATTTCTTCTTGGCCATTGCTTTTCTCTACAGAAGATATGATTTTGTTGGTTTGCGAAATCGAGAATCTACACAGTGAAAGAGACAGGTAGAGAAATGATATTTGGGGAAGATTTCTAGGGTTTCTACGTATGGTGAGGGGGCGAGATAAGGCAGAGATAAAAAGGGGGCGTTTGAGAAATTCTAGGGTTTTGTTTTTATATATGGTTGAGGCGTTTGAAGATTTTTAGGGTTTTCACATGTGGAGAAACGGGATTGGGGGGTTTCAGGGAGGCGGGGGATTTGTTGGCTTTTCAATTCAGATTCAAAATAATAATTTTTAAATTTTTCTTTATTTTGGAAAAAAGAAGTTGGAAAGACCGACCGTTGGAACTTGGAACTCGGAACCAGAATTAGATACTTTCAAAAAATCAAAAATAATGGCTGCCTGTCTATGTGGAGTGGGGACCTATATTCTTTTCAGGTTCGGCTCCGAGCCAACTCAACGGGCTAAATTGGGCCTATCCAACGCGATTACTGGACCCATCGAGCCCAAGATGGAACATACACATTATGTTAGGAATATAAGGTTTCTATTAATAAAATAGACTCTTACTAGTTTCTAAGGATTTAAGAGATAAGGTTTAGGAGATAGGGAGTAGGATTTAGAGAGAAAAAAGTCTATTTTTACTAAGGGTCCATTAGTTTAAAAAAAAGTTTGTCAAAAGGTTATTTACTTAACTCACCGTGAGCGAGGGTTTTGGGTCAATTGACCATTTAAGAGTTTTCAATTAATAAAAGAGACTCCTACTAATTTTTAGAGTTTAAGGGATAGGATTTAGGGAGTAGGGAGTAGAATTTAGGGAGAGGGAGAGTGGTCCATTTTTACTAAGGGTCCATTAGTTTTAAAAAAAAATTGTCAAAAGGGTCATTTACCTAACTCATTGCACATTATGTTAGCGTCAAACTTTGGTATTTATACATAAACAATTTCTGTTCTGTTAGAAATGAGCATGTATAGGGAAATCCTACTATCTTTAGTGTTTACTGTGATACATCAGGTTTTTCAAACTTGCATACTGGCTTCAAGTCCATTAAACCCCAACTGATTCCTGTACTATACAAAGCCAATTCATATATGTACAAACCTTTCATAGATAACAAAGCCAATCCATTTGTATGTATTAGGGATTAGGGATTCTAATTCATAACCTTCCCGCCAAATTCTGTTGCCTTCAGTGTGACTCAGAGAGGAGAGCGGGGCGATAAAGTGGTCAAGTCAGACATGTTAGAAGCAAAAGCCACTTGTCTATGTCTCCTGAGCTCCTTCAAATACTTGGTCGAGTTGTACTCCTTGACGTCGAGCAGCTCTTCAGAGAAGGTTCTCTTCAGAGGATGTTGCTTACCTGTCACTTGTGCGTACTCGTCTCCTTTCAGAAGAATCACAGCCTGCATACATACTCAATCACACATGGCAACAACAGTTTCCTAAGATCGCTGCTGAATATAATGTCATGCATCAAGGTGGATTTGAGGACACTTGCCTGGCTCATTTGGGGCCTAATAAACGGAGAGGCGTCTACACATAAAGCCAAAGTCATGACCATACGATCCAACTCTTCTTTGTTGTAGTTGTCTCCTAGACATGGATCTATTAGGCAGTCTAGCTGCTTTTTATGCATCAAAGGCTTCGCCTGTGGAAGCCAATGTTGTCAATCGATAAACGAGGCAGTTTACTTGGGCCTTGTTTGGCCAAATGTTTATTTGAAAAAAATACTTTTTCCCCTTGCTTCACAATTCCCTATATCACCCAAAATTCAAACCATGGATTGTAAAACATTATTATTTGAGACTTACCCATATGAGAATGCTCTGATTTGACTCATCCAAAGCTGGTCGTCCGGTGATTAACTCCAAAAGCACCACCCCAAAGGCGAAGACATCTGTCTTCTCATCAACTAGCCCCTGCATTATGTACTCAGGAGCAATGTAGCTGCCGTTTGAAATTCATTAAAAGTTATAAAAATTGATAATCATAGTCTTTGTTAACCAAGGGTATGTAAATTTGCTTCTACATACCCGAATGTGCCTTCGTGTTTCACCACAGTATGGCTATGGTGAGTTTTTTGTCTAGGTAACCACACTGCAAGACCAAAATCACAAATCTGAAGAAAAGAACAATGGAAAGAGAGTCATTAGTAGTTCAAGTCAGCTGAGGAAACTCGTTTTATTCGTGAGTTGAACTACTAACTCAAATCATATTTTCATTCTTGTGCCTTAATTTTGGAGGAAACCAAGAAACCTGAGGCTGATAATTCTCTGCTAGTAAGATATTATCCGACTTTATATCTCTATGTATTAAACGCTTCTCACAGTGGTCGTGGAGATACACCAACCCCTCAGCTATTCCTAGAGCGATATTGTATCTTGTAGTCCAATCTAGGTACTCCCTTGAACCTACACTAGTCACAAAAAGGGGAAATTACTATGAAAACAATGCGAACTAAAACGAGTTTCAAGCTTGCAAAGAATCATATTGTGCAACAAACCACTGAGGAGAGACCCTAGGCTACCAATTGAAGATAACTGAAAGACAAGGTGAATTCCTCTTTCAGTCCCATATCCAATCAGCTTAGCAATATTCTGGTGATCGACGTGAACAAAGACTTCAAGCTCAGACAAGAAGCTAGAGCTGAGCTCGTTGGGACTCCCTCGGAATAGTCGTTTGACTGCTATAAGTTGCCCATTTGGTAGGCAACCCTTGTAGACTTCGGCATAACCACCTTTTCCTATCAAGTTCTCTGCAAGGGATAGCCAAAATAGTGAGAGCTTGAATTCACACTATTTGGTTGTGGGATGAGAAAAGGAATTAACCTTCACTGAAACCGTTTGTCGCAGTCTTTAACTGAGCAAAGGGGAAGATCTTCCAAGAGGCCTTGAAATAGCATAGATTAGATTCAATTGAGGATTGTAGATCACCATCATCACTTTCATCATGGTCATTGCACTGCACTCTTTTACTCCATCTTCTTGATAGCAAAGGAAAGGTGTTCAAGTGCTTGAGTGATTTCTTTTTCCAATGGTGTACAAGTTTTCGCCAATGAAGGAGTGGCTTTACAGTAATTGGAGGAAGAGAACGGGTCTCTTGGAAGTAAGGAGAACTCGTACCGGATCCTATGCCATCCTTGCAACCTTCTAGAACCCCTCTTGGTGAATTTTCATATTCCGCGTCATTCTCAAGTTCAAGGGACCTAAGATCTGCAAGAAAGTGAATTGCAACCCATCTTTCAAGTTTAAACAAAGTTGTTTAGAGCTACTCTCTCAACATACTTGCAACATTTCATAAGCACAAACTTGACCTCCAATTCTAACTGTCATAAGTTTTAAGCAACTGGCATAACAAGTTTTATTACCTTTAGCGGACGCAGATGGAGCAAGCAGACTACGAAGAGTATTCAGGCACTTATAACTAGCAGGACGACGCTCATGTTGAGGGTCTAACACTAAGGCAGTTGTAGAACTATCATCATTATCACTGAAACAAAGCATTGACATCATTAGTGTAATGTAGACCTCTACAGAAGGTGTCAAGTTGAAAAGCATTGATCTGACAATAGCCAAAGCAAACAAAATTATTTAGGTATGTGACAGTAAAATATTGCATAAAGCACTTAAGGGGTTCCAATAAATAGTATATAGTATGGACTAAGACCTAAATCACTTGTTGATACCCAGCATCACATCATAGAACCAGAAAACATTCCAATTATCAAATAAGTTAGTAGCAAAAGTTAGGTCATTAATCAACCAAGTTCAATTCTTAGATTTGGTTTCTGGAAACTTGGAGGAGGCTTATAATTGCATGACTCCACCATTAAACATTCTCAGAATCGGAAAATAAGGTGAAGTTTTTTCTGCATTTGTAACATTTCATCTGGATTGTGCTCGCCCCCAATATCAGGAAATCAAATACTCAACATTCCCAAATTTTAAGGAGTGAATGAACACAGTTATTACCTTATAATGCAATTATGCAACAGGCACTGCAAAAAGAAGAAGGGAGAAGGGGGGGAAAAAGACAAATTTTCTCAACAGGATCCAGCGATCCGCAACTCAAGATAATATTACGGAATCGACATGCTAGACCGATTTATGATAAGGTTTAATTTGACAAAGAAAATGATGGAAAGAGAGGAAGTTAGTAAGAAGAGAACATACGGAGGAGGATTAGGCATGGCGAAATTACAACATCCAGAGAACAGAGGAGGCCGACGAGAAGAATTCTTTTTTTTCTGTTTTCTTCTCCTTCTTCCTCCCTCTCTCTTGAAATTTGGAATAGACTTCGAGCGGTCTATGTGGATTACTGATACACGAAGAAACGTAAATCAAATTCCAAAATTAAGGAGAAAAAAAAAACTAACGAAAGAGACGGTGAAATATTGGGAATTAAGGCGGTGACATGACATGTGGAATTAGCCGAGTTTCCCGCCTTCTCCTCTCCGCCATTGACAAGAGCTTCAGACCTGTCTTTCGCTGTTTCGAATTGGGCTAGGCCCAATTGTGTTGTAGACCCAGGCCCAGTTTTAACTGGCCAAGTGACCCCAGCTTTCACGAGTATTTTGAGTACATTAACCCTTTAAGAATTTTCAATTAATAAAATAGATTCATATTAGTTTTTATGTATTTTTTCTAATCCCTAATAGTTTATTTTATTTTATTCTCCGTCTTCTTTGTTTTTTCTCTCTCTAATTTTTTTTTTTTTTAGAATTTAAAGAATAAGATTTAGAGGGTAGAAAGTAGGATTTAAGGAGAGAAAGGGGTCTATTTTTATTAAAAATCCATTAATTTAAAAAAAGGTTTGTAAAGATTATTTAACTCACATCAAATTTCACTCCCTCCTTTTGAGAAGAAAAACCAAGTTTCCAAAATTTTGATATAGAAAGTTTAGACTATGTAAAAATATAAATTCAGGCGATGCCATTTTCTATCACCAATTTTACGATATGCAAAAAAAATGCTATCGAATTTTATACCTTGTCACATAATTTTGTCCATGTTTAACGTCAAATCTAAGTAATTAAAACACGTACGTGGGTTTATTGATTGTACAATAATTTTGCCATAGTACGTAGTACTTATACACATGAGATGAGATTGATATATAATCTATTATATAATTATTAAAGCAGAATAATGACTGTACCATATATTACGCTCGTAGAATGAGCCCGAAATTTACACTGCTACGTGACGCCTTTGTATTCAATTTGACACGTGTCGTCTTCATATTTTTTTGGCAAATATGTCAAAAAACTAATAAAATCAAACAAAATAAAATTACTACCTATAATAGCCGGATTTGATTTGACCAAAAAAAATAGCCGGATTTGCACACGCTCCCCAATTATTTTGATATACTTTTTTCCATAAATATTTTGAAAATATAATTTTATCTTTTAAAATATGAAAATATATAACAAATATTTGACCATTTTCTAATATACTAAACATATTGATTGGTGATCTTACGAAGATTAAGATCGTGACTTCTGAAAATGGAGTGAATCAAAATCTTAAATTTTTTTCCTTACATAGATTATGAAGGGATCAAATAAATCGCATAATTTTCTTTCATAAATACTTTGAAGATATAATTTACCTTTTTAAACATCTAAATAATAATATGATAAACAAATTCTGTGATAAACCAATTCGTGCAGGTCACGAGAATTAAACTAGTGCGTAGCTAATTTCAGTTGATAATGCCTAGCTACTACGTATATACCTTGTGGTTTTTTAAAATTTGAAAGAAACGTTGAAGTTTGTATCATAAGATGTACTTTTAGTAATTACCAGCAGTTTTGAATATATTACATGACGAATTCAATATTTTTCCTTTCTGAGTGTTAATTAATTAGCACTCAATTAAATATATGCACGCTAATAATTTGGTGATGGGCTGATTAATTAGTCGGTTGCTGATGCTAGCATGCATGTGCGAATTTTAACGTGATGCAAGCTAACCTCAATAAAACCTTGTTGGGCTTATGTATTGAGCCTTTCGGCGCTTATGCACTCATGTTCGTACGTTCTCAGTCATTGGGTTCACCGTCCACGAACTTTCACATGGTATCAGAGCGGGTTCAGATTACACTCACACTCACACCCGTTTGTTTAGGTATATAAACTTGATGGACTACTCCTTCTATTGTCAATTAGTTTTAGGATGGAAACTCGTTGGACTTATATACTGGGTCTTTCAACGCTTATGCGCTCATGTCCGCATATCCCCAGTCATTGAGCCCACGAACTTTCACAAACGCAATTATTTATTTTTTCTAGCTAGCTAGCTACATATGCATGAGATCAATCGTACGTAAAGTACGTAAGTTTTCCTAGCGTGGAGGAGTGGAACTAATATTGAACCCTACAAAATGATGCTTGTACGTAGGGCATAAATCTTAGAATGCAACAAATTCAAGTAGATTTTATTTATCATTCACGTAGATGATCAAACTTGTGTCATATTTACCTAAATATGGATACAGATATTAGTATGTCATCACCCAGAAACTTTTTTCAGTTGAGGCTTTATTATTTGTGTGGTCACTAAAGATTGCCTAGCTTCTTTGATGTCCATATCACATGAAATTTGGATGCATCTTCTCCACATAATCATTACGTACGTACAATCATACCTGCTCATTAATTAATATGTACGTACGTATGATCATTACAACAAATTATGTATTATACATATTGCACAAAATGGTGCTTATTTATATTATTTTGCATTAGAGAACAAAATTATATTTAAATAAAAACGAATCCAAGCTGATCGAATTACGTCTCACGCGAGCCGGGTGCTGAATTGTAAATACAACAGGAATAGGGATCGGTACATAAATATATAAAATTTGAAAAGTTTAAGGTAGTGTTGTGCAATTTAATTCGATCCCCTATATAAATATACGAATCCAAACTGGCCCACTTACATCCATCTCCATCTTCAAAACGAGCACGAGTAGATTAATTTATCGATCATTTTATAGGAGGAATCACAGAATAATAATAAAAAAAAGAAAGGAAAAACATAAAATTAGAGGTCCATGGCGGAAGCTCAGGCCCGAGGATCAGGTGGCGCCGAGGTCCACAAAAGCGTGGTGAGCGCCACGTCAGCGCTAGCGAACCTTCTACCGACAGGCACAGTGCTAGCATTCCAGTCCCTAGCGCCGTCATTCTCCAACAGCGGCACCTGCCACGGCGGCGGCTTCTCCAACACGCTCCTAACGGCCTCCCTCGTGGCGGCCTGCTCCCTGGCGTGCTTCCTCTCCTCGTTCACCGACAGCTTCACGTGCCCCGACGACGGGAGGCTCCTCTACGGCATCGCCACCTTCAAGGGCTTCTACGTGTTCAACGCGGCGGCGGACGAGGGCTTCGGTGGCGTTGACCTGAGCAGGTACAGGATAAGGTGCATTGACTTCGTGCACGCGGTGGCGTCGCTGGTGGTGTTCCTGGTGGTGTCGGTGGGGGACCACGACGTGCTGCGGTGCTTCTTCCCGGACTCGAAAGGGGAGGTCGGGGAGAATCAGTTGTTCGTTAACTTGCCGTTGGGGGTTGGGGTCTTGGCGAGTTGTTTGTTTGTTGTGTTTCCCACTACTCGTAGAGGGATTGGCTATGCTGACGTGGCCGCCGCCGCCCGGGTGGTTTGATCGTATATATATATATATATATATACGCGCGCGTAACTGCGTAAGTTATAAGTACGTGTGATCAGTTCCTGGATCTTAATTTATCCATGCGCCATCTCTCGATTGATATCTTAACAATTGTATGTCAATTTATATGTCACATTTAGTCTATGATGTCATAATAGAATGGACTGAATATTCGTGTCCCAATATCAATTTTTCATACGTACGTCGTCTTAGCCGCTAAGATGTTAGACAATCAAAACCCTGTTCTTGTGCGACATATCAAACGTCGAACCAATCAAAACTGAGGCGAAATACGTTTCACGTTTTATTTTGATGTAACGTACGTACATCAATGTGCAAAGTGTATACTATTAATTTGGAACTTGATACTACTTATAAAAAATGCTCTTATTTGGTTTCTGGTATAGAGACGGTTTGTAGATTGGCCGTTCTAACTGATTTTATATATCTTAATCATAGTGTACTCCGAATATCCCATAGTGGAAAAAAGGTTTTTTTTACCACGGTTATTTTGCAAAGGTTATTACGGTCATCAATTGTGATAAATTTGGCCATGATAAGCATGTTTATTACGGTTATAAGTTTACCACGGTTAAAAACTGTGGTAAATGGGATAATCGTGGTAAAAATTATGTAAAACCGCGGTAAAGTTGAATTTTAGTAAATTTTTCTAAACCGTGGTAAAATTGTAAACCCGCGGTAAAATTGAATCGTCGTAAATTTGATCGAACCGTGATGTAAATGTGCACCTCTTTTAATACCTAATTTATTATATTATACCATACACATAATCGTCAATTATCAAAATGGATCAAATAATGTCAAAATATCATATATCAATGTATAGTCATAATTTCAAAAGGTTGATGTCTCACAAGCATAATTTGGAAATTTTAGTCATTCTACTAAGTAAAGTGCAAAATGTTGCAAAAAAATATGAAACGATGCACAAATGTTCTACGTACTAACTAATCTATGAAGTTGTGCACAAATGTTGCCCATTGATCTCGAATCTCGTCTATCTTGTCCTTTGAGTATGGTACGGACCTATCAAACTATGGATAGTACCGTCATATATAAACTTAAATTATAAATGATTTAAAAGATTAATAATTAGTTAATTATTAAAAATTAGATATACCTTTTCAGGATAGAGTTTTGTCTTTTACAGATGATCTCGTGTATAATCAAAGAACATAATATTCACAATATATATTATTGGTCTGCTTGGGACACTACAAAGCAAACAATCCTTAAATATATCAGGTGGAGCTCAATGTATTATTTGTTGTAGAAATTCAAATGAAAGAAGTAATTATACAATCCTTAACTTATAGTGGAACAACTTTTAGTGCAAGGCCTCTATGTACTTCTTAGTAGGTGAAACTATTAGATGATCGACTTTATCACATAAAACCACAAGTACAAAAACATGAACCGAGAAAGAAAATTCTCTATATATCATACCCAAAAAATTATAATGTGGAGAACTAAAACAAGTACCAAAGATTCATAGACATTCAGATTGCATATTTGTCTTCATATCAATTTTTTTGTCAATTTCTAATAGAACTTAAGGGCGGTTTGATCTTAGCATTAGCTTACATTAACTTTTATGTACTAAAACTACTAATCAAAGGGGGAAAAAATTTGAAACTAAATTATTCAAGTAGTATTTATGGGTTACACACATGCATGGACTGTCACATAATTAGCCTATGTAAAAGGCCTTTATTTAATTAAAAGTCTATTGGATAACCTCAACATAAACCACTAGTATACAAACAAGCACTAGGAAATCCACTTTCTTATATACATCATACATAGTGAAGATCAATCTGGAGTATTTTAAACACATGCAAACAAAACTTCAAGCTCACAAACATTCAAAATCGCATCTTTGTATCAATATAAATTTCTTGTCAATTTTTAATAGAATTTATAAATGAACATCAAAATAGAAGTATGGTACCTTGCAATTGACTCTCGATTGAAGAACCATACCATGAAGACCTCACTATAGATGTTATTTGAGAAGCAAAATCACTCCTGAGTCAGTGGTGAAGGCGGTTATGAAACAGGATTGGAATAACGGCACTGGCATCTAGCGTAGAACCCAACGGCGCTGTTGGTCTCCGAGAGTGATGGAGATAACGTAAGCATTGCTAGAAAGATTGGGAGAGCTTTTAGGTTGCGTCGTCGGTGGCCAGGGAAACTACAAGAGTTATGAAGTGCCTCCGATGGTGAGGGTTGCGAGGAGCGCCATCGGTAGTCTGCAGTGGCGGGTGCATGATTTATGACTTGTGGGGGCACACTCATGCGTAGCTAAAATCAAAGGAATTTATCTAGCAATGCATAACATGATGCGTTCCTGCTTGGGATGAAGGATCTCTGATCTTGGTGGGAAGTCGCACGCGTCGTTTTCGGGGGAGATATGGTGGAACGCGGTGTTTGAGAGGCGACAGCGGAGGGGAATGACTCGAAAGAGATCGAGTACTTGGCCGTAGCGTCGATAACGGGGTTGGATAATCTCGATGAGAATCGAGTGGTGGCCGTAGCGTCGGCAGCGGGGGAATGGAGATGAGAAGTAAGAGATGTGTTTTGACGCTCGATCAAAGGGGAGGAGGCAATTAGCTCTCGATACTCATGCTTTGATTAAAAATGAAAGTAACCTAAAACAGAAGGTTGAGTTGGCCTTTTATAGCGAGACTCGGATGGGCCGAGTCTTGCTTAATGGGCTGGCCCACGCGACACGCGTGGAACACACACCCCAAAAGAAAACACTAGAAATAAATAATGTTCAAACATTTACAAAGATATTCAAAGAACGCGTTCAGCATTGAATGCGAGAATCTTCAAATAGAACGTGATCTCTGGGCTTGGCTGGAGACGCTTGAAGGAGATCGCGGTCTCTGTACCAGATGTGAGACGCATGACGAAGATCGTGGTCTCTATGCTCGATGCGAGTAGTGAGAGGAAGATCGCGGTCTTCGTACTTGGCTCTTCTGAGCTCACGGTCATGGCTTCTTCTTCTATGGCCGTCATGGGGAGCAGGATCGCATCATAACATGGGAAAACCAACCTGCCACCCTATAGCATGACTCAGAACATGAGCATGAGAAGACATTGCACTTGCCAGGCAAGTTGTTGCTTGGTAAGCTCCAGAGGACTGAATGAAAGATATCGAAAATCAACATTTACTAAACCAAATTATTTCCTTACAATGGTCAATTAATAAGTTGTTGTGCAAGTAATATTACCTCAATCAGTAAGGCCATAACGGTTGCCATCATTGCAAATGCATGAGTTGTTAAAAGAAGGTACACCCCACAACATAGGATATGAAAATCTTATCCTAATTGACCTGAAAAGTTAAAAGAGAAGCATATATATTAGTACTTGAACGACTGAAGGAAACCACTAGCTGTCCAAAAATTTGCATATAACCAAAGCTCTTTGTCTAGTAAAGAACAACTATATGAGAAAGTAATTCAACTTTGTTTAGTAAAAGCAATGACTCCATATGGCCTTAATAGCACTGGTTAACACCTACCTCATTAGCATTTTCATTTTCTTATTCATATTCATATTCATATGTTGTCAGTTGTTACATAGCAAAATTAATATGAACAATCTAGATTACACCCAACACATATATAAAGTCGCTTTTCTTTTGTATGACAAAGAGTTTTAATCAAGATTCACTTTCCTTTGTAACTTACCAATTTTTTTATGGCATCCCTTTCATTCTTACTAATGTGCCACAACAAACAAAATTAGACCAAGCATATTAGCTCCCAGAACTTCGAACAGCCAATCTTGTGTTTCAACTAAAATTACAACTAATGTCTTCTTTTTAATAAACGGTTTAAATTTCCAAAATCCTAAGATGCCAATAGCACATTCATATCTAAATGTTGTCCATCCAAATCAAGAGAGTAGTATTATCTATCATATACTTCAACCATATAAATCTCAAGCTACTACAAGTCAGCAACCAACAACATTACAAGTTTACAACCCAGATTACAAAAGCACACATCAAGTCAAATGAAGAAATCTTACCAGAAATCTATCAATTGATGCACAATTGAGAGGAGAAATCTTCAATTGGCGATGACGGACGAACACGTTGACGAACGAGATGCACAATCGAGACGGACGTCACGTAGCCCGTAGGGACCATTGGTGGCTCGGAGACTTGGTGTCCTCAGACGAACAGTAGGGAATCGAGACGGAGGACGAACAAACGGCCGAGGAACCGCTGCCTGAGGCGGTCTCTTAAGGGGGGTGAACGAGGAGCAGCGATTCCACTGAATCGTGATGGTCTGATGGAGTCGAGGAGCGGTGGATGAAGGCAGATGTAAGAGTTGTTTAGATTTTAGGGTCAGAATTATGGAAATGAAAATAGTGTGGACCGTGGTAAAAGAAATCGAAAAAATTACCACACTTGTTTAAACAACCGGAGTATTAGTGCCAAAGATTCTTATTTACCACGAAAAAACACGGTAAAATAAATTGTAAATTTACCACGGTTATATAAAGAATCGGGGTAATAGTACCAAACATTCTCATTTACCACGAAAAAATACGAAACCGTGATAAATATAATTGTACAAATTATCACGGTTGTTTAAAGAATCGGGGTAATAGTGCCAAGTATTCTCATTTACCACGAAAAAACACGAAACCGTGGTAAAAATAATTGTACAAATTACCACGGTTGTTTAAAGAACCGGGGTAATAGTGTCAAACATTCTCATTTACCACGAAAAAACACGGATCGTACAACCTTGTAAAAAAAAACTTGTACCTAAAATGAGTGTCAAAAAGTGGAATAAAACTACTTTTGGCAATATTTTTAACCAGATTAGCGAAACGAAAACTGAACTCTCCAAAATACAAAAGGAAATCATTGACAACCCAAACCAATCTTTAATTAACAAACAAGTACGCCTCATCAATAAAAAATCATGTCTCTTATCCTACCATAAAAAAATATTGGAGACAAAGAGCAAAAACCAAGCACATTAAATCAATTGACACTAACACTAATTATTTCCATCGTATTGCCAATGGAAAGAGAAGCCGTAAAATCATACGAGAAATTAGAACACAAGAAGGAACGATCATTATCGGTCTTGAAAATATCTGAAATGAAATCAGATCAGACTTTGAAAAAAAAATTCAAAAAAGGAACAATTAATAACAACAATCTTCAAAACCTGCTAAGTAACATCACCAAAGAGGTCACAGATCAAGATAATACCAATTTAACAAAAAATGTTACTAATGATGAAATCAAGGCTGACGTTTTCAATATTGGTAGCGACAAATCTCCAAGGCCTGATGGGATGTCAACCCTGTTCTATCAAAAATATTGGCATATTGTAGGACCTCTTGTCATCAAATGAGTTAAGAGTTTCTTCCAATCTGGCAAACTCCTCAAACAAATCAACCACACCTTCATTACTTTAATACCCAAATGCGATAATCCCAACTCAACAAGCCACTACCGACCAATAAGCCTTTGCTCAACCATATATAAGGTCATTTCTAAAATTCTAACAGAAAGGCTAAAACCTATTTTAAACAAACTCATTCACCCCCTAGAAGGAACGATCATTATCGGTCTTGAAAATATTCGAAATGAAATCAGATCAGACTTTGAAAAAAGATTCAAAAAAAGAACAATTAATAACAACAACCTTCAAAACCTGCTAAGTAACATCATCAAAGAGGTCACAGATCAAGATAATACCAATTTAACAAAAAATGTTACTAATGATGAAATCAAGGCTGACGTTTTCAATATTGGTAGCGACAAATCTCCAGGGCCTGATGGGATGTCAGCCCTGTTCTATCAAAAATACTAGCATATTGTAGGACCTCTTGTCATCAAATCAGTTAAGAGTTTCTTCCAATCTGGCAAACTCCTCAAACAAATCAACCACACCTTCATTACTTTAATACCCAAATGCGATAATCCCAACTCAACAAGCCACTACCGACCAATAAGCCTTTGCTCAACCATATATAAGGTCATTTCTAAAATTCTAACAGAAAGGCTAAAACCTATTTTAAACAAACTCATTCACCCCCTACAAGGGGCTTTCGTAGCTGACCGAGCCATCCAAGATAATATACTTATAGCTCATGAAATTTTTCATACTTTTCGAGCTAAAAAGGGTAAAGAAGGATGGATTGCTATCAAACTCGATATGGAAAAAGCTTATGACAAAATTGAATGGGAATTCATTCTAACTGTATTGAACAACTTTGGCTTTTCACCAACATTTATCTCCTGGATCAAAGAATACATTCATCTCCTAGTTAATAATGGTCCAACTGACATTTTTTATCCAAAGAGAAGGCTTCGTCAGGATGACCCTCTATCTCCCTTTCTGTTCATACTCGGAGCTGAAGTACTTGCTAGAAAACTTCAACAAGAAGCAAACATTAATACCAAACAACTAGGGTTTAAGATAAACCGATCAGGATCAAATATCCCTTTCCTAGCTTTCGCATATGACATTCTCATCTTTGCTAAAGCAAATCAAACATCCTGCCAAAAAGTTAAGGCAATAATCGAAGACTATTGTTCTGTATCAGGACAATGTGTTAACTACCAAAAATCTGATTTCCAAACAACACCCAATACTCCATCTACTACCAAGAATCTTATCCAATCTATCCTGAATATACCTAGTTCTGTGTCTCTGGACAAATACCTAGGATGCCCTATTATCAACGGGAAAGTTAACCAAAATACTTTCCATGATACCACTCACTCTATGACTTCACAATTATTAAAATGGAAAGCTAGCTCCCTGTCCCTTGAAGGACGAGCAACCCTCATTAAAGCAAACTTGGCTGCCAAACCAAACTACATTATGCAATGTTTTATGCTACCAGCATCCCTACATCAGAAGCTTGATAGAGTTAATAGAAACTTCTTATGGAACAAGAAACAAACTTACAAATCCCTAATAGGCTGGGACAAAATCTGCAAAAATAAAGCAAATGGAGGGATTGGAATCCGTAAGACGAAAGACATGAATAAAGCTCTCCAAATGAAACTCATCTGGAAAATCCTTGTTGAACCAAACAACATCTGGGTCAGAATCATAAATGAAAAATATTTTAAAAACACTAATATTCTTAACTATACTAGGAAAACTATCCACTCTTGGCAATGGGGACATCTCCTTAAACTTCGCAATGAATTCAAAGTTGGATTACATTGGCTTGTTAGAGATGGATGCTCGATTAACTTTTGGGAAGATCCTTGGACTCCCAATCTTTTACTCAAAGATTATATCTGCCCGCATACCAACATTACTCCCGAAACCAAAATCAGTGATTTTATCACTAATAAGGAATGGAATGTCTCTAAACTTAAAGACTTGCTTAGTGATGAGGTCGTTGATTCTATCAACAATATCCATATTCCACACAACAATATCCATGACCGCCTGTATTGGGCTCCCAATAAGAATGGTTGGTTTTCCACTAAAACAGCATTTGAACTTATTACTAAACAAACTAATCCCACAACCAATGATCTCTCGTGGTTATGGAAACTCGATACCTACCCAAAAGTGAATAACTTTTAATGGAAGATTTGCCATGATGGCCTTCCCACCAAAGATAGACTCGCACAGAAAAATGTTGCGGTTCCTCTAGCATGTGACTCCTGCAATAACCCACATGAAGATTTAAACCACTTCCTCTTCAATTGCCCCAACACACTAAAGCAAATCAAAAACTTTAGCCATCCAATTGAAAATCTCATGAACAGATTAGATACCAATAACAAAGAACCACTACAACTTATCCGGGAACTTCAGTCATCACTTTCTAAAAGTGATTGGGTCTGCCTCGCTACCATTTGGTGGGCAACCTGGATCAACAGAAACCAAATAATTTTCCAAACACAAAATCCAGACAGAATAAAAGATCTTTCTTTATACATCAAAACCCTTATTCTAAATTGGAGCAAAACCAAACACCTAGATACATACGATCATAAACCACCAAAAACCAACCCTGCGCTAAGGCGAAAAATTAAAAATATTAAATGGGATAAACCGCGATCAGGTTTCTATAAAATTAACTTTGATGGTACCAAAATACCTAATGGTAAAACATGTACCGGATTTATCATCAGAAACGACAATGCCGAACCAGTCTCTATGGCCAACCAACAATATGAATGCCTTTCCATTCTTATGGCGGAAACCATGACTTTAAAAAACAGTATCAAAAAAGTCATATCCCTTAACCTTAACAAGATTGAAATCGAAGGAGATAACCTATGCCTTATTAACTCAATTTTAGGCATTTGGACTTGCCCTTGGGAAATTGAAATGGTCATCGCTGATATTCTTATCGATCTCCGTTCTTTTCAGGAAGTCCTTATCAAGCATGTTTTTAGGGAGGTGAACCGACCCGCTGATCATATTGCTAAACTCAGCTTTTCACCCTCCAGAATTGCCTTGAATTCAAATCCAGAACTCTGTGTTCTCATCCGTCAGGATACTCTAGGCCGGACCTTGCATCGCTGCTAGGTCCCGTCTAATTCTTTCCTCATCAAAAAAAGAGAGGCTATATCTTTCAAAAAAGTATTAACGATGAAAATAGCTAAATAAAGGTCTTATATATACTCTTATCCGTTTTATAAAAATAATACTTCGTCATTATTTAGTGTATGTTTTTATTTAAAATATATATATTTTTATTAAATAAATAGTTTTTAAATTTTAAATTTTAGGTGGGATGAAAAAAACATGAAAAAAGAAAAATAAATATTTTTTATAAATATTTTCATCATTATTTAGTGTCCGTGCATTTTAGTGCACGATCTGTGCAGCCCCTCGGTTATTGATTTAAGCATATAAATAATGTGTTTTAACTATTCTAAATTATCCTAACCGGCATAACAACTGTATTGCTGACTCGTCCCTTATATAGAGGCATGTTGGGGCAGGTTTTGGCCCTCCTAAGAATAAGAGAGATCAAATCTTGGTGAATTGCAGTCAATTACAGTCGAAAATAGTGTATCTCTTGTGTTCTCGCCTAGAAATAAGAGTAATTTTTTTACTTACACAACCCATAGGCTTGTAATAAAATTGAATTACTACTTTTGAAAAGTGCCCTCACATGATTTAAACAGGTATTCATGTCTTCATCGTTGATCGATCATTTACACGTCCAGAATTCCAACGTGATTTATGATATTCATCTTTTTCTTTTATTTTAAAACGTGTCAATTTATGATGCACACAAAACATAGTGAGAAAAAGTCACGTGAGAATGGTTGTTAATATGAGAAATGAGATTATGTACTAATGTTTAGATGAGAAAAATGCTAAAGGTTATGATTAGACTTTACTAGAACATGACCTCATTCGGAGGGTTTGATCGGTCAATATAAATGGTGAAATCACTCACTGACAAATAGCTCTAACGTTGACCGATAGTTTATTATTTCGAGCA
This sequence comes from Rheum nobile, assembly GCA_027886185.1. Lineage (NCBI taxonomy): Eukaryota > Viridiplantae > Streptophyta > Magnoliopsida > Caryophyllales > Polygonaceae > Rheum > Rheum nobile. Next base: position 1,017,678 of record WOAB01000236.1, on the reverse strand, counting down.
AAAAAAAAGTCAAACCAATTTGTTGGTGAGATGGAATGTGCATGAATTTTGACATGTGTGTGCATAAATATTTACCTTTATGTGCATCTAAATTGTATAGAATGTGTATTGTATTTCTATAAAATGTGCATGAGTTTAAAACTGTGTGTACATAACTTTTGAAGTTCGTACTTTTTTTTGCATGTATGAGCATACATAATGAAATGTATGTGCATCTAATGTCTACTCAAGGTTATCAGGATCGAGATTATAGGATCGGATCAGTGAAGGGTCTTCGGAGTCGGATCGTAAGATCGGATCGTGAATCGTAAGATTCTACATTATAACTAAAAGTATGTAGTAACAATGTAATATGTTATACGGTTTTTATATATTAAGCTGAAAAACATTATAAATATTTGATATTTGGTAAGTAGTAATGTTATCAAGATGATTAGAATAATAATTAACTATTTTAATAATTAATTATTTTCATATATAAATCTTGATCGTATATATAAATGATATAATTTAGTGTCATTTTTAAGTGTGTATAGCTTATATCAATTTGATACTTGAATAGTATAATATTATAGTCATATGTGAAGACTCGATTGTAGGATCGTTAGAATCATATCTAGGATCGAAATCGTACATAAGATTCTACTCATTTTATTTTATAAATTAAGATCCTACCTCTAATAAGATCCCAACTAGGATCGGTGATCGTTTTGTTTAACCTGGATCGTAGGATCTTTAGAATCGTAGATCCAGATTGGGATTCTGATAACCTTGTGTGTACTAGTTGTATGTATATTGTGTTTGTATTGAAACGTGCACGGGTTTTGAACGTGTGTGCATGAGTGTTTGTATGTGCACATAAATTAGTCTACATGTGCATCTAAGTACTATGTATACATATATGATTTTTTTATTAAAAATGTGCATGAATTTTAGACTATGCGTGCTTGACTTTTTAAAATGCATATGTTTTTGTCTTAATGTACATATAAATCATTTTTCATGTGCATCTATGTTATACTAAATATTTGCTTGCATGTGCTCTTATTGTTTAGTATCGTGTGTTTTCTTATGTTTTTTTGTTTTTTGTCTTCACATATAAATCTATTATCACTTATGTGTTGTTACGTTTTATACCGTGTGTCATTAATATTTGCATGTATGTGCTTTTATTGTCACTTCTGTGTACGTGTGTTATATATATGTCTTCGTTTTATGAAAATGAATATTATGTGTGCTTTTATGGTTATTCGTGTGTGCATAAATATTGGCTTGTGTGTATTTATTGTCAATTATGTGTTCTTATGTTTTATATAGTGCGTGCATAAATATTTACTTATGTGTACTTTTATTGTCAATTATATATGTATATTTTACAATATGTGTTCATTTATTATTTAAGCAAATGAATACTATGTGTGCATTTATTGTTACTTGTGTGTGTATTGTAAGACCCGAGGCCTTAGAAACGTCATCCCATGCCAACTCGGTGACTTCCCAGGAGGTCACCCATCTTGGTACTACTCCTGCCCTAACACGCTTAACTTCAGAGTTCTTTGTCTTCACTTGAACCATGAAAAGGAAGAACTCTTGTTGACATGGGTAGCACTTTTAATCCTTATAAGGGATCACAAACACGAGATGTTACACTCACCCCCACTTAAACCCTTGATGACTCGTCGAGGCCCAAAGACCGCCCTCTAGGTCGAGCGACCGTCCACCGGACCAAGCCTACTCGTAACCTAGAGTCGGATCTGATACCATTTGTAAGATCTGAGGCCTTAGAAGCGTCATCTCATGTCAACCCAGGAGCTTCCCAGGAGGCCACCCATCCTGATACTACTCTCGCCCTAGCACGCTTAATTTCAGAGTTCTTTGTCCTCACTTGAACTATGAAAAGGAAGAGCGGTCTTGTTGACATGGATAACACTTTTAATCCTTATAAGCAGGGACATATGCAAGATTTCCGTTCAGCGGGGGCTAAAGTCTTGACAAGTAAAATACAAACGTTCACGTACGAGATATACCCAAGTGAATGCAAAAGTCTGTGGCTAAAAAGTTTGTTCACCCAATACTACTCAACTAAATGCAAAAGTCCTAAAGCGAAAATGAGAAAAATCTATTAACTCGCCCAACTCAAATGAGAAAAAATTGTATCACACCGAATTAAGATACTATAAATAAAAAGTTCAATTAGTTTTCTATTTTTCTTATATTTGGGGTATTTTGCCCGTGGTTAGAAAGATTTTGTTTACACTATAAAGTCTATCGTCTATCTTACACAAGCAATTCCAATTTCAAACAACAAGCTCTATATTCGTACCCTAAATGAAATTTTGCTCTTAATTAATTCAAAAAATAAACAATTTATAGAAAATTTATCATTACGTACTACTTTGTCTGCATAATTCCGATAAATTTGTATTAAAAATTGACTTTAATGTTTCCAAACCCATAAACACTAAATTTCAAAAAACCTAACTCTAATAAAAATAAGAATAGATATAGAGGATATAATACATTTTTTATTGAAGGACTTCTATGTAAATTTGGGTGAAGTTGTATTTTTTAGTATTTTTAAAATTATGTATAATAAATTCATAACAAAAATTTATTACTTCATAAAAAGGAAAAATATATCAGTAAAGTTAAGAAAATATTTAAAAATCAAAAAATATTTTTTTAATTCCCCCACTGGGCCTGGGGTAGAGCCGCTAGTGCTTATAAGGGATCACAAACACGCACGGGATGTTACATGCATCTACTGTCACATATGTTTCATACTTTGTATTCATTTACGATTATGAGAAAATGATACTATTGTAACACCCCCAAAACTTAACCCTTTTGGAAAGGTATTACCGCCAGTGACCCCAATGTTCCTTACCGAGATCACCCAAGGCTTTACCAAATAAATACAATTTATGAAATGCAATTGATACACAAAGATCAAGCAATAAATTCCAAAACATAACATTGTCGAGGAAACAAGAGTTACGGGATTACAACCCAATCCCGAATAGGCCAAACACAGAGTTTAAATAAATTACAACGGAAATCTTAAACAAGGCACAACGGAAGACAAATAAAAGATTTTTCAAACGGGGTTGTGATCGTGATGATCACCTGCCCAAGGATCTCAACCTGATTAAAAGCAATTATTAAAACATCCAAAAACAACCGTCGTCTTCATAGTCAATCTAGTCTCCTCAAATCTTCACTCTATCTGATGTGCCGAATCGAACGGATGACACCAGCCCACATGCGGAGAACAAAGTTCGTGGGTTAGTCTACTTGAATAGACTAGCAAGGGTAAAAAGCAGAATGGTTCGAGTGATCGTAACCGTTTACTATCATTGTCCCTCGAATAATAACCGAAGGGACGATACATAACCCGACACTTTCACAGAATAACAACAAAGGTATGCATGAGAGAGGATTCTGGAAGACTTCATCTTCACAGAAATCGACTCGAAAAGAGACTCCAAGAGATTGAATTTTTAAGGAAATATGACAAATCTGGAATGATTACATGATCATACAACGATGATTTAAAAGTTGACTGAGATATTTCGGTTCACGACCAACCTCATCGCCTACAACGAATCCAGATTGGAAAGAGCACATATTACATTCAAGTCGAGATCTTACAGAACCACATAACGATTTAAAAACTGACTAAGATGTTTCGGTTCACGAACAACCTCATCGCTTACCACGAATCCAGATTGGAAAGAGAACGTACTCTGATAAAAAGTCAAGACGAGCTTTCCTAGTTGCACTACTCGCCCAAGGTATATTAATCATATGCACTCGGGCACTTATCTTATTTAATTCCAAAACGAGCATTACGTTATAAGCTTTTACATCTCCACACAAGAGATATCGGATCTCCTCACAAGAGATATCGGATCTCCTCACAAGAGATATCAGATCTCCTCACAAGAGATATCGAAGGGATGAACCCTGGAAGATTTGGCACTAGCGAAGTGCGCCTATCCTGTGAAAGGGTATGGTCATGACCAAAGAGAAAGTATTGGGGATGAACCACCAAGTACAGTTATAAAGAAACAGCTAAACCCCCTCAAGGTACATAGCGTTCCTAGCCACTAGTGCTAACTAAACAGTATAGCACAACAACAGTTACTGGATAAATCCACATAAAGGCCCGAACGACGATCATAGATAATAGCGTTGTTCTAACAGATATACAACCTATTATATGATTTTCAAAACAGTTTAACAAAACCGTTTCCAGACAAACAGAATATTCATTCCAAATTAATTACTCAGATAAACTACTGATAATTAATGTAAATATGGAACGAATGAGCAAGAGCGAACCGCCACTTGCCTTAATCCGCAGAATAGTCTAACGACGTCAACTGGATTCCGGGCTCGACACGGTATAGTTCCGACAGCACAACAACCTTCGAGTCGACCCATAAAAGGAACTCTAAGTTAGATCCGACATAAACAATACGAATCTAAACACGGCGAAAGAATACGAAAGGAAAGACGCCACGACGACAACCAACCAAGCCAAAGCCACAAAGGCGTTTTGGGCTCTGGCGGCGGTCGCCGTATTCATCACGGCGGTCGCCGTGAAGAACACGGCCGACTGAAACGAGAGGAAACTCACCCCAAAACACGAGCGGTTCGGCCTCCTTCGACTTGCTTTGGCTTCTAACCTCCAAGGCTAACCAAAAGCTTCACAAAGGCACTCAGGAGCCACACTAAAGTAACACCGGCGAGACCTTCAAATTCCGGCGAAAACACAACTCCGGCGAGAGGCGAATTTGGCAGCGATTCGGGGTTGTAGATGACCCAAAACCCATGCCCAAGCTCGTCTATTTATAGGCAAACCCCAAGGAGTGATCTGCAAACCCTCAGACGCGGCAAACGACGCAACGACGCGCCTCGAACGACGCCGGCGACCGGCAGGCAATGCCCACTGGACAATCACGGCGGTCGCCGTATTTTTGCCTGCGGCGGTCGCCGTAAATGCGGCGGTCGCCGTCGCTAGGCCTGTCGCGGCCAGCTAGAAGCTGACACGTTGACTCTTCGGGCCCAACCACGGCGGTCGCCGTTTCCCCCTTTTCCTGCCCATTCGGATTTGAACGAGCTAGACGTTAAACCGGGATAAAAATTATCGTACGCGAACGACAATTAAAATCTAAGGCACCTTGTCTGTATATTATTTCACTGAGAACAATATTACAGATACAGAGCACATTACAGAATGTCTCACGCTACCTGAATTAAATCGGACGTACACAACGGGTACTCGGGAAAATTCCATAATTCCCAAAATAACCTTACAAAATTACGGGGTATCACAACTATATGTCCAATAGTTCTTTGTGGTTCATTTCTATTACTTATGTGTTTTGTTTATATACCGTGCGTGCATAAATATATATTTTTATGTGCATTATTGTTATTTATGTGTGTGTATATTTGGTATATTTGTTTATTTATTAATATTTAAGAAAATTTATTACGTGTGTATAAATATTTACTTGTGTGTACTTACATTTTGTATTAGCGTATATATGAATATATAGATGCACACACAATTCAAAACATATATAAACAATATAAAAATTTAGCATAGAAGGACACAATTTGGCTTGAAAAAAATGAATACTTTAACCTATCAAACCGATCATATATCAAAATCAAATTATTTAAGTGGTAATTTATCATGCATATAACCACTTAAATAAATACATAATCCTAATCCTAATCATTAATCTATACATTCAAAAGTTAAAACATACTTTATTTTTCACCTTGATTTTCACTTCAAGCCCAAACATAATACATACAATGATGCTAATTGAAGTAGAATGAAAACTTTTTTTAGGCGACGTTAGGCCATCTTTAACCGGGTCTTTTACATAGGGCTTTTAGAATTTTTTAAATATAATAATGGTAAGCTGGCTAAAAGCCCTCTCCCTCATCCCAAATAAAATAGAATATGTGAGACCGTCCCATGAAAAAGTAAATAAGGGCATGTTTGCCCGTAAAAAAAATTTGCCTGGAAAGATGGCAAAACGACTTCGTTTTGGCTCTCGGACCAAACGCGCCCTCTCAACTTTTGGGAGAAGACAACGCCACATGCCACTCAAACGATTGGCACTCGATCCGTTCGATATTTGTTTTTTAAAATTCATTTTTGATAAAATTACATGTTGAAAAAAATTTCATAATTCTAGTTATATTTTTCTCTGTCTATAGATATCCATTTTAGATAAATTTAGTAGATTTTTTTTTTATGTACTTTGGTTATCATTAAGTGAAAATAAATCATTTTAATATTATTTTTGGTGATTTTAAATAAATATTTGGACCTGCTTAATCTCTTTATTTGAAAATGTAATTTTAAAGAAATTTTAAAAATTTATGTATGAATTTTGACAAGATTTGATATAATTAAGTCCAAATAAACCATGTTATTATTATTTAGGACAGTTTAAATTAATAATATAACAAAATAATTGAATTAAAATATCTTTAATCAATTTTATGTATGCTTTTTTTTTAAATTATTAATTTTTTAATTTAATGTGTAATAAGGGATATAATTGTAATTTAATATAATAAAAAATATATTGATAATTTAATATAAAAGAAGTGATATAATTATAATTTTAAACTAAAATTAAAAGCCCCTCCTTAAAACCCTAATAAAATATCCCATTTTATACAGGGTTTTATAACAATTAAATTCCTCAAAACCCATCTAAAAACCCCTCTCTATGGGACTCCAATAAAAATGCTCTTATACCATGTATTTTTTTATTTATTTTTTGATGAGAAAAGAATTAGACTGGTCTTAGATTCTATGCGAATACCAGCCTAGAGCATCCCTGCGGATGAGAACCTGAAGTTCTGAATCGAGACTAGGGTTAGACACAAATGGTGAAAAACTGAGTTTAGCAATGCGACCAGCAGTATAGTTCACCTCCCTAAAAATATATCTCAGTTGGACATCCTGGAAAAAAATGAATGTCGACCAAGATATCCGCGACAACCATTTCAATTTCCCAGGGACAATCCGATATGCCTTTAATAGAGTTAATAAGGCAGAGATTGTCACCTTCAATTTGTAAATTTATGATGTTTAAAGTTTTTGCATAGGAAATGCTACGTTTTAATGCTAATGCTTCAGTCATTAGTATGTTGTTAAACCCACAACGTTCACTTCTTATATGGATTACTTCGGCTTTATCATTTCTAATGATGAAGCCAAAGCCAGCTTCACCATTAATTTGTTTTGATCCATTAAAATTGATTTTGTAAAAAAATTGATTTGGTTTTTCCCATCTCAGAAATTTATTTTTTCTGATATGGTTTATGTTACTTTTGGGTTGTGTGAAATCATTATTTTATGCTCTCTTTGTTTTTTCCCAGTTTTTGATTAGTATGGAAATATATTGCGATAGGTTTTTAATCTTATCATTCGTATATGTGTTAAAGATAATTTGGTTTCTATTAATCCACATACCCCACCAAGTAGTGGTGAGGCAGACGAATTCTTTTTTGGTAAGTAGAGATTGTAGTTTATACAATATTTCACTTGATTTTTTATTGGTAGAATCGATATTTCGAACAATATTCTCAATTGTTACATTCTGTTCTTTGATTTGATTAAGAATGAAAGGGCATTGTAGGAGAAAGTGGTTTAGCCGTTTAGGTCTTCAAGGGAGTTGTTGCAAGAATCACATGACAGAGAAACTGGAACATGTTTCTGTGCTAGTCTCTGCTTTGTGGGAAGGCTATCATGACAAATTTTTCAAATAAAATTTTTCACTTTTGGATATGTATTCAATTTCCAAATCCATGGAAGGTTATTGGTTGAAGGGATCTGCTACTTTGTAATTAATTCAAAGGTTGATTTCATAGAAAATCAGTCATTTTTTTTAAGAGTCTAATATAGTTGATCAGTAATTTGATTATGAAAAATAGATATATCTAATATACATGATTTAGAATTTCTTCTATTTATCTTTGTTCCATGATTTATTATTGTCAATGAAATCACATACCTTTGTCCATCTTACACCATGTATTTGTAGACACTATCAAGCGTGCAAATCGGACTTTCGTTTTTTTGTTTGTTTAGACGAAAACCCTTTTCCTTTGTTTGTTTAAAAGAAAAACAAAAACCCTAAACCCTGCCTCTTAAGCTCTGCTCCTCTCAACTGGTGCCCGACGGCCTCGACCCCAAATCCCAAATCCTCGCCACTGCGCAGTCCCGCTTGTGGGGGATCATCGATACGGTCTTCCCAAGCTGCAAAAGCACCCCGCGTTCCTGTTAATCTCCCTCTGTGTCCGCGCTTAAGCTCCAATTTGGGGGTTTCTCCTCCATAACTAGGCCGACCGATTGTCAAATTTGCACCCTCCCAAGGTAGAATTACAAACCCTAATTTGGCTTCCCATTTAAATTAGGTTTCTGTTGTACTAACCCTAATATGGGCTTAAGTTGTACTATGCATGAATGTGGAATTACTGGAAAACCTTGTTTGGAACCGTGCTAGTACAAGGGTTGATTTGAATATTTGATTAGGTTTTCAATTTATTATGCCGGAAAAAATACTGGATTGGAAGTTTTGTGTTATGGCTGAAATAGGACTAATGAAATTTTGCCAGTGTAGTTTTTCCGAAGGTTGAACTTCATGGCTAAACGTGGAGGAAGTCAGAAGAGTGGGAACAGAAATCCCAAGAAGATGAAGGCTAATACGAATGTTGGCTTAGAAGATATGGATGACGAAGTGGATCTTTGTAAGTAGTTATTTCAGATTGTGGCTTCATTTGGCCAATCCCTTGAGTTTCTTCTTTCATATATGGATGTCTATTAGCTCATTATGATATCTGTCAATAAGAAATTATGAGCTTCTCGTGCTTTTGCAATTGCAGTTCACAAACAAAGGGATAAAATACCACTAGACATAAATGATGATGCAGAGTCAGATGATGATGAGCAGCCAGTGTTCGATTACAAGGTTTTTCTTTCCCTGTTTTGTCAATCATGCGGGTTCTACCATAATTGTTGTGAATAAGATATGGTTACATATCACTGATGATGCTGTTAGTGAAAGCATCTCATTAATTGCCTTCTTGTTTTGTTAGCATTGGGTGTCTGAGGCACTGTTTTGGTCTAACAAAGGTCTGGTTTAGGGTGCTGGTGATGATGACAGTGAAGATGATGAAGATGATGATGGGGATGATGATGATGGAGATGATGATGAAGAGTATGACAAATCACTTGCCAAAAGTAAGAATATGACAAATCCCTGGTTTTCTTGATTGCTTTTCTGTCTAAATTTCTTCCACCTTTGAAATTCAGATGTTATTGTGACATAAAGTAGGACGACTGTTAAGTAAAGACAAATTCTTGTTTTTTTTGCCCAAAGATCTTCAACAGATGCTTTCTTTATAGCTATACTTATTTGCTTCATCAAAATTCTTTGTTCGAGTTATCTTTATTCATAGAAACTTTCATCTATGAGTTGATCTCAAGCTCTGCGAGTAGAAAGTTCCTAGTGAGTGTCTGTGGAGATAATCCCCGTTACCTATGATTCAAGGACATCATTTGTTTCTAAATGTACTAACTTGACTTAATCCAGCATCATCAGTACATTTTGCATCTTGGGTTACTCTGATTTGGTGATTTTCATCTATCACCACTATGTGTTAGTCTTATGATTGAAGGACACATTATTTCTGTAGATTAAATATGTTGAAGTTGTATTTTTTTTGTAACAATGAAAAAAAACCTTTTCCTGAAATGAACCCATGTAAAACAAACTCTTCATTTCTATTGAATGCGGAATTTCCTTATAGATGTTCTTTTGTCTGTAATGTGCTGATATGTGCTTGCTATAAATTCTTTACTTGTAAATGTAGTTGAGAGGACCCAAAAGTATTTGAAGGCAAAGCATGGAAATCTCGAGGATGATTTTCTTGATGATGCTGAGGAGGATACAGAAGAACAAAGGACTGTGTGGGGCAGGAAGAAGTCTATCTATCACGATGCTGATAATATTGATTTTGAGGTAAAGTGGTAATATCAGTATTGTGTTACAGCTTTTGTTTATATGAGAAGTAGGGTGCTCACAAGTTAAATTGGAAAAGACAAAATGGGAAGAGGAGATAAAAACCTAGTTTTTTATTGAACTCAGTGGGAAGTTCTTTGGAATTTGGTGAGATGGTTATAAACTTCCTCATATTCTTCTATAATTGTAAAAAAACTATTCTCAATATGTTAATTGTATTAAATATATGTTGTCTTGTGTTGCTTCTACCAAATATAGTTTTATATACGAGGAGCAATTAAATGAGTGAAGAATCACAAGATAACAGTCTCTAGGAGGATGCATTGTCGACTCGTAGTAGATGACTATTGCTGTAGTGCAGAATTGCTTATTTTGTTCCAAGTGTTAGCTAGCCCTTAATGTTGTCTCGGAAACAATATGTCAGCTCTTAGAAATCATAAAGTTTTTGATGCTCAAAGTTCTCTGTGTTTATATCAAAATCATGCAGTTGCAATCTAGTGATGAGGGCTCTGCTGAAGAAGAAGAGGCAGAGGCTATAAGGTTGAGGAAGGAAACTGCAAAGTCTATGACCATGGAGGACTTTGGCATTGAAGACGATGAGAAAGATGAAAGTGATGCCGAGCCTACTTTAGAGGTAAGCATTTATGAGATCCTGCCAATGATAGTAATTTTTGACAATTGTAATGACATTTTATACAAAAACATGAGTCTAATGAACGTCAACTTCTTAACTCACTAAACTCAGAAATATTTATCTTGCAGGAAATTATGCAGAAAGATGCTTCTATATCCTCCAAGAAAAAGGATACTGAAGACAGTCTTGGTATAACTTTTGAGGAAGTGAAAAAGGATTTGAGTTCCTTGTCAAAGGATGAGCAGATGGATGTTGTATCTAGGTGAAGTGCTTTGAATCTACTTGACTTCTTTAAGCTCTCTTTTTCTTTTTTGGGTTGGACCTATTATGTGTTATCAGTATAGATACTCTTTTCCTTTGCAAGAAACTCAGAGACTTAATTTTGAGTAAGGCAATTTATATGGTTAAAGAAAATACCTAGCTGTCTATTGAGAGCAACATTTTAACGTTGTATGGCTGAGTGATTGTTTTCACTGTTTATTTCAAAATTTATAGATTATTGTATCTGCACAGGTAGATGAAGAGTAAAAGCATGTGTCACTTGTGTGTCTTCCCTTGCTCCTCAATCATGTATGCTATTACTACTTCACTTTAGCTTGTTAAAGATAGCTGAATCTCTGTTACCTTATCCAACATCTGAAAATGCAATTTTTTAACCAATGTGGAATATCATTAATGAGTCTTAGGAGATGTTTACTTAGTATGAATATTAAGACATGTTAAGATTTAAGAAGAATGGTGATATCTGGTTGTCAGTAGTAAAATTATAGTAAAATCTGTAGACCAAGGTCCTGGTTTTTCTTGTTGCTTGGTTTCTCATTGAAGCCAAGTCTGCTTTTATTTGATTGTATCTTTTGCGAATTTTATTGTATGGACAAGCAAAGATGTTTTACACGTGATAATATCGGATATTTGGGGATGGCTTGGTAGACAAATGCATAGCTTTGTGTATTTTCTTGCATCGGCAAATTTAGTGTCATAAGTGCCAGAAAATTTGCCTCATTGATTACTTGACCATATAGTTATATGTTCATTTTTTTGTAGTTTTGGATTGTAAGTTGTATTGTGAAGACTAAGGACTTAATTAGCTGACATTGATTTCACATGCTCTACAGTTCTGCTCCAGAGCTGGTTGGCTTGCTATCCGAGCTTAATGATGCTCTTAGTCACCTTGACCAAATCAACCCCCTTGTGAGCAAGGTATGTGTGATGTTTTGAAATGAGAGTTTGATTAAAATGTAAATTGAGAACTGTCACTACATTGAAGTTTGACTACTCTTTGTATTCTGAGTTATGTAGATGAATGTTTTCATTAATCTAGGAAAGGCAGAAGTAGAAAAGATACTGGAAATTTGAATTGCTGAAAATTCATGATTTGGTAGTAGTAGATGTAGGTACTTGTTCAAATTTCTAGTTGTAAATTCGATGCTGAACTATATCAGGATTACAATAAGTGACAATTAAATAAAATCCGATTTACATATTTGCGATATAATCTTGCTGAAGTAATTGTTTATGAAGCTATTAAGAATAGTGTAAAATTTTCCAGTGTTGGGATGCCAATTGTTTTTTTAATGTCAAAACTTGTAATGATTTATCTAAATCATTCAGTAAGAGCACACTGTCACATTTTCTGTGAGATACAAAGTTTCATTGTCTAATTTTGACTTGGGATAGTCAATCATGTCTAGTATACTTCCTATTATTTGTCCATTTACTATAGGAGATTTGTAAGGATTGAGTCATGATTTGCTGATGAACGACTTGTCAAAACTTGTTAGCATCAGAGCTGTGTAATATGAGCTTCTGATTTTCAATTGTCACTTTCGGTCATTATTATGACTTTCAGGTAAAGCTTCAGAAAGATACTACCAAGAAAGAAGAATTGCATTATTTGGAGGTGAAAAAGCTACTGCTTCTTGCATATTCCCAAGCCATTACATTTTACCTTCTCCTTAAATCTGAAGGGCAGCCAGTCCGTGATCATCCAGTTATATCCCGCCTTGTAGAAATCAAGAGCTTATTGGACAAGGTATAATGTTTTGTTTTCTTATCAATGAACGTGAAATGTTGGTCTAGGGTCACAGATTTTGAGACTAGGTATGGATATGGCATACAAATCTTCTCTGATGAAGTGTGCAGAAGTTCTAATGAAGGAGGTTACCTGATTGTAGAAATTATCCTGCAGTTGCATTTTGATCCAAAAAAGTAAAGAGAACTTCTATTCTTAAAATTTCTCCCTATTATCTTCAATGTTTTTGACATGTTGTCTTTTGCAGACTAAGATGCTTGATGAAAATCTCCCTTCTCAACTTGAGGTGTTATTGAATGAGAATGAACTTCATGTTGCTACGGAGTCTGCTGGAAAGGACACCACAGCCTCTAATGAACGGTCTAATGATGTTAATGATACCAAACAGCCAATGACTGTGGAACCGAAAGCTCAAAAGGTGATTGATTTTATATTATATCTGAACCGAGATTGGATGTTCGCATCTTGCCCTTTGCTTCTGTGGCTGCAGTCTCATACTTGCTGTTTTCAGTTTCCATTTATTGTATTTGGAGACCTGACATATTATTTTTTGCTTATGCAGTTACAAACAGTGGAAACACTAAAGATGGAAGTTCAAAATATTAAGGGACAAAATAAGCACAAGCGCAATGTAAATTCTGTATCTCCTACTTTTCTCTTCTTTTTTATTTTAAGAGCCCTTCATGACATCTTCAACCAATAGCGTGGGCATAACATGTGAAGAATTATGGCAGGAGGAGGCAGTTAATTCACAGAGTGTGAAGATGTTAAGTGCGAGAGCTGCTCTTGAGGAAAAGTTAAAACAGAAGGGTGTCTTTACTACCCTTGAGTCAAATAGCCAGAAGACCCAGAAACATAAGTTACAACGACATAATAGGTGCGGTTGTTTACCATTATGAATCCAAATGCAAAGCCCCACTTTGTGACCTGATGTTTATTTTGATAATGACTTTAAGCAGTCAGCTTTTGTAATCTGATGTCTATATTGATTATGACTTTAAACAGTCAATTTGAAACATTTGACGATTTTGGAGATGATGCGGTGGATGTGGAGGGAAATACTCGTGGTTTAAGCAATGGGCATGGGTCTATGCTGACGAATAAGATTTCTCAACTCATTTCAACCAAGGGTAACAAGAATAAGGTAGGGGACTCACCGTTAAATTTTTGTATCTCGACATGTTTGTATGGTTTACAAAATCTTAAAATCAGTAGTGACATGTCCTGATTAAGAAATAATTTATAGGTGTTATTTCATGTCATTATTCTCCAAGTAGGCAAAGGTGTTTTGACTGCAATGCAAATTTACTATTATTTGTTCTGTGCAGGTATCAGGTGACGACGATTTGCCACAGAGAGATGATATCGGAGAAAGACGGAGGAAGCACGAGCTTCGGGTCCTTTCTACAGCTGGAGTTGATCCTACTGATGATGGTGACTTTGAAGACGATGGTGAAAATGTGGACGAGTCAGATGACGAATTAAGCAATTTACAAGAGGCTAAACCTGCCACTAAGAATTCCATGTATCTAGCTCTTTTTTTTTTAACTCGTTATTTTCCGTTTCCTACTTTTCAATCAATAATTATCTTCCCTCTGAAGAAGACTCTTATCCACGTTTTCGTTTGCAGAATCCCGGCTATCCCATCAGAACCCGAAACTGTGGACGGCAAACGTCTCATTACTCAACAGGTCAGCACAATTTAGCCTCTTGTTGAAATAAGGTTCTCACTCTTTCATTAGTTGTCTAACAAAGTATATTCTTTCTGGGAATGCTGAACCAGATGGAGAAGAACAGGGGTCTCACTCCTCACCGCAAGAAGCTGACCAAGAATCCTAGGAAGAAGTACAAGGTAAGCCTATGAAACCGAATTCTAAAACGGCGCTGGTTCTTTCATTTGATTGATACAAAATATCCCAATCTAACCCCTTTTGTCAAAACCATTTACAGTTGAAGCACGAGAAAGCGAAGAAGCGGCTTGGGGGCCAGGTTAGGCAAGTCAGGAAGCCTGAAGGGCCATATGGTGGAGAATCAACTGGTATTAACGCTGGAGTCAGTCGTAGTATCAGGTTTAAGGGTTAAAAAGAGGCTGCTTTTTGACTTCCTATTGCCTGTTTTTTAGCCTGTGGTGGTCTGAATCACCATGCAAGTTTTGGTTGTAACGGTTTGTAGGGTCTTTTGATCGGATGACATTGCATGATACGTACAATGTTATGGCTGATTTGACGACTGTTGTTCTTTTTAGGGTTTATAGTAAGAGCATGTATTAATATATATCCGAACTTAATCTTGCAACAGTAATTTAAGATCACATCAGTGATGTTTCAATACATTGTTACTTTACTTAATGCGAATGCTTGGGTGGATTGAAGAGATTTTTTTATATAAATGAAATCCTTTGGTCTTATTTTGCATCTTGGATAGTTTTCTGTTGGTGTTAATTTGCAGGTTTCACCACAATTTCACTAAATCCTATATGCATTAATACCCAAATGAATGCTCAAAAGAGTAAAAGAGATGGGAGCATTAGCTATTATAAGTCCTTGACTTTATAACCTTAGTAATCAAACTTATTTATATTTGATTTGGTTTGAGTCGACAAAAATTTTGATCTACAAGTATGCAACAAAAAGTTTCATCTACTGCATTTGTATGTAGAGTCACTCAGTTGGTACAAATTTGACAAGTCCAGTGTCATGGTGTAAAGGGATGGAAAGGAAACTCCATTCACTTCTAAGAAAATCAAACCAGCAAACAATATTTGAGGGAGAAGAGAAACCTCTTCATCTGGCCTAATTCTGTGCCTACTGAACAAAGAGTAGATTGTTTCTGATGTGTTTCAGATGTTGAAGTATTTATCCAGCTTGAAAAAGACAACCTCAATCAGCCAGCAAATCCCTTTTTAGGAGGCAGGCCTCTCTTTTGATGTTCTCAAGTCAAATACATACTGTCCAAGACCGCGTATCCAGCTGCAACTCCACCTTCGTTAGAGGACGCAACTTTGGTACGCATCAAGTATCCCGACTGCTGGTTCACAATCACCTTATCTTTGTTTCTGCACAAAGCAGAGTAAATAGGAATGCAACATATGTTTGAAATCAATAGAAACAAAAACAATTGATAGTTTTTAACTATCTTGAGTAACTTGGCTAAAAGGGATTTACATACCTCAAGTATGTACCGTATATCCCAAGTTCTGATACGGCGTGGTCTTTATGACAAGTGCCATCCCGTACTAGAAGTGCAGGGGAAACAGTTGGGAAAATCCTTTGCATAAGGATGTAAGCAGCATCTTCATCAGAGCCATCTTTTCGGATTCTTAACAGGGCTTCCTTTACGTCGTCACCATAAATATTGTTCCCTACGAAGATACACACTCTATCAATGATTTTACCGCTGTAATAGTGTTAAGAAAGGAACATGATGATATCATTGAGCTGAGCCTGGAAGCAATAAAGAAATACCTCCTCCTTCCCTTTGTGGTTTCATCACATATAAGTCAGGCTTTTCTATTGCATCTGATACGACACTAGAGTCGTCCAAACTCCACAGTCCCGCAAAACATTTTCGTATCAAGGAAACCTCATGCTCACTATCAAGAAACCTGCTCCAAAAATGCCACAGAAACTCGTTTAAATGACTGTGCAAGTAGACTTTCTCTGGAATTTATCTAGTCAAGTTGACTAATAAAGCTTTCCATTAAACCCAGATGGATCAGGAGATTTTTTTTTTTAATCTGCGGACTTGTGGTGCCAGTTCTGCAGATGCATTCATGATAACGAGCTTGTGGAAAACTAGGCAGTTTATACTTGAAATAGCTGATTTTCAGTGGTAAGTTAGTGTAGGTGCTTAATAAGCCAATCTACTAATATTCTTTCATTAAGGATCTTCTGAAATACTTTGTAAATATGTACCTTTCAAGTACGTTAGGTTTAGCAAGTTCTTGCTGAATCTTCTTGGACCCTGCAAGATGATATGATATTGTCGGACACTTGATTGCAGAAGACTGCTCCATCAGCAGTCTTGCATCCCATTCCTGCAAAAGGAACCAAAGTCATTCCTTTCTGTTTCTGTGATCCATATTTTATCTGAAATCTTCATAATATATTGCTATTCTTTTTATTAGAAATACAAATCACTAATGATAGTTTGATGATTCCTTCACGGAAACTATTGCTGTAAGTAAAGATAAGTGAGAGAGAATCACTAACCGCCTCCGAAGGATAATCAGAGGGTGTATAACCAGCTCTAAAATAAACCACAGCAACTTCCTTTCCACTTCTGCAAATTCGAATATTTTCACGTGCTGCATACATGTCAGTTTAAAGGAGAGTGGTAGCTGCTACAGAGATAAAATAGATACGAAAGTAATAAGCGTGTTACTTACACTGATAGTTTTCCATCCAATAGCTCTGCTTCAGTATTGATTTGTGTCAGTGTCCTCCTGATGCTTGAGACACCATGTGTAATCTTTAATTAAGGAAATAACAATGTGAGCTATGTAAATTCCTCTAATGATGAACCAAGCCCAGAAGATCTCACACTTCAGAAATTCCAAGCATGAAGTTTGAGAGGCGCCACCATGAAAGGTACAACTAAAATACCGGCTTGAGGAATTTCTTTTAACTGGTTATATATTTTTCTTGACGTGAAACCATAATAATAAGCGAATCAGGAAGGGCATATAGTTTATCAAAACATAGGCCAAAAGAACTAAAACCAATTCCCTTAATTAAAGACAGATAAAGTTGTACTTTTTTATTTTACTTCTTAACAATGCATTATAATCATGAACACGAAAGCAAATAAAAAAGGATATTTTTCCTTCAACACAAAAGAGAGCCAATGCTGGTCATACATGTTGCGCTCCTCAGGTTGAACAACAATCATTACAACAGCCCTGTACAGAAACGACCGGAACAGATGACATTTATAGCAGAAGAGTGAAAGCAACATTTAATAGAAGGGAACTTATGCCAACATTTAGATAACTAAGAAATTATAGAAAAAATCAAACCTTGGATTATTATATTCAGACCAGGCTTTAGCTAATGCAGCTGCAAATTGATTGACAGCACTGTTTTCAGGGATCCTTTTAAAATCCAGGCCAAGATGACTTCCATGGTGTTCTACCAAGTTCCTATACAACAGCAGCTTTTCAGTAAGAGCAAACACTACTTGCAGTAAAAGGAAAAACTGCTACATTTAAATTCTCAATGTATCATCTACACTTGCCAATTATGCAATAATGTAGCATAAAATCTAGACACTCATTGAGGACAGTATATAAATCTAGATTGCATCTTGATTTACAAGGGTGGGGTTGGAGAAGAAATGATTAACCTGTGGAGGTCAGTGACCCGGCAGCTGAGCCCTGAAAATGATGAAGAGACCGTGTTGAACTCTATTTGGAGAAGTGATTTAGTTTGTGCATCAAGCATATAATCTGAGCGGTGCAGACCCAAGCGTATGTCCTATTTATTAATTTCAATAGAATTAGTATCTCATTATCAATAGATAACATAACACCATAAACCTCTATATCACAGTAAGAATATGAATTATGAAAAGACGATGAAAGATAAATTATGGCTTTTGGAGAGCCATACAGAAGCCAAAACCAAAAAAATCAATCTAGAATGATGATGTACAAAAAAAAAAAAAAAGCATTTATACATGAACACCAATAATTAAAATTCAACCATAGACACACCAACCTCTTTCTTATTGATTTCCATCATCTTGGAATGGATATCTAACAATCTTGATGTGAAGCTGTCCACTTTCCTGGTTCTGCAGTGCAAGCAAAAGAGAAATTCATAGCAAAACCAATGTAAGGATCACTAATAGACAAATTTCACATTCATCTAATTATAAACAACCATTCATTAAAAATATTACTCTTGTATACCACAAAAAACTAATTGAAACGGAGGGAAAGTAACAGTACCTGGAAAGAGAGTCTTGAAGAAACTGACCATCCAAGCTAACACGATCCATTAGTTCGTTGAATAATGGGGCTAATTCACATGCTTGATTCCACTGAGCTTCTGGAAATGACACGGGAAGCAATGAAATTGGGGCATGAACCATTCCCACTCCAGGAGCTGTTCCTGATCTCTGGAAGAAGAAGAAGAAGAAAAATCCAATTTTTCCAAACACAATTGAGATGAAAAATACAACAATATGAACTTCTGAAGCCAAAAATCCAAAAGGACCACTGAATCAAAACCGAAACATCCAAGGACTCACCTGAATCGCCCTGTCGCCAACTACAAGCCCATGCAAAGAACACCAAACTAAAGCCTCATAGACTAATTCCTGAACAAGCTTGGGGTCAAATTCGTGAGGATCAAACCCTTGATTTCCGTTCGGGATGTTGACGGTTTCGGTCTGAGTGCAGTTTAACGGCGAAGCTGAACCGGAATGGAGGGGGGTTCGGGTCATGGCGAGCTTGGGGAAACGGGTATGGAGGAAGAATGCGATGGATGTGGGATCGAATGGCTTGGAATTGGATGGAGGAGAAGCGATTGCAGAGGAAGGAGAACAAGCGGAAGCTCGATTGGATGGAAGAGTTGCAGAGCCACCACAAACCCAAGTGGCCATTTTTAAGGTCGTTTGTTGGTTCTTTGAAATTTTAGGCCGTCAAAGGTGCTTCACGAATCGAACCTTGCTTTCCGAGGCCCAGCTCAGCAGTTACGTCATTATTCAATCTTTTATTTCATATTTTCACAAAACCACCTCGCTTTATTCCCTTCGCTAAAATCACCTTTTAAATCCTTTTCAAACAAATATTTCCTTGGTTTATTTTTTTTACAAGTATAAATATTATTTCCTTGGTTAAAAAAATATATTTTCTCAAGTAAAAGAATAAGGATATCAGTAAAATACGTGATTTGGATAATTTTTTAAAGCAAGTATTTATCTAGTCATTTTATAAGTATGTGAGTCTTTAAGTATAAAGATAGTTTCTTTAATATCAATGTTGTTTATTTTTTTTTAAATCAATTTTTATATGATTGTTTTAGAAAATCTAACAATTAGGGGAATTTTTTTTAAAAAAGGATTTTTTTTTGGGTTAAAAAAATGGAAATATTATTGTGTAAAATACAAGAAGTGAGGTTCCGTAATTTTTTCCGGAATTCCGGAAAATTATGGGAAATTAAAACCTTGATTGAGCTAATAAATTAATAAATAAAATTTATGTTCTTTTCAAACCTGAATATTTGAACGGTTTATCATTAAGGACTTTATAATTTAGAGAGATTATCATAGATTTTAGTTATTTATATTATTAATATATTTATAGGATTTTATTTCTGATATTTAGGATAATAGATTAAGAAACCGATGATTAAAATCTTATTTTTATACCATAATAATCTCGGAGTTTCAATTTGCCATTACAACAAAGGGTAAAAGACCTATTAACCCTTAAACCGGGTATTGAATTTACCAACTTTCCCTATTTGAGAGACTGAACCGCTATCTCACAATCATGACCAGATACATCCACCTCTCCTCGAAAAGTGAAAACCAGATAAATGGAAGAATATTATGTAATTAAATTAATTAAGCCAGTTTCTAAGGAAATATCGAAGTGCAAGTCGCTCTCTCACAAACTCATTTAAATGTCACATCTCATGTCACTCAATAATATTTTAATTTGAACCGATTTTTATTGAGCCGTTTTGTCTTATATAACCAAACTCTCAAGTGAGTAAAAAAGTTTAAGATTATTTTAATATACTTTGCAGCAACAAAAAAGAGATTATTTTAATAAATAATGCTGGGCAGTAATCTATTTTTGAGGTGATCAATAATGGCAGTGACAATAATATTAAGCTTGTGAATTAAAAGTATTTTCGAGACGTTCGAAATTATTTATACTTCCCCATATGTAATGTTAGAACTCACTCACTTTATGTGAAGTTAGGAGTTCCCTTCTTTCTTTTCTTCTTTTAAAAAGATTATTGAGTTTCTTGTAAAGACAAGTTCAAGCAAAAGCAAGAATCTTTTTAGCAAAAGAGTGATCCATAGAAAATGGTCCAAATGATGTGAATAATGCTTTGGAATCTTTCAAATCGAGTAGAAACTAAAACAGTAAACTATAAATCAATGCCTACACAATATCATTCACATATCATATGATCATGTGGAAAGTAGTCCATATCAAATCCTCAAATGGTAATTTTTGGCCTGATTTACAGAGTGTATATACATACATGATACATTTCTTGTTATTCTTTCCTGCTTTCATTCACACATCTCTTGTAAAACTAACTTCAACTGCAATAATAAGAGCAAAATTTCCCCTTCCAAGGAGCAAAAATGCCTCATTTCATTCTCTTTTACATGCTGTGTAACTCTCACTGATCACATATGTTGTTCACCATGATCTTGATCGCGGTTTGGAGATTCTGTTGGAGAGCCTGGCTGGTAAGGAACGAAACCCCTCCCGCCAAAAACGGGTCTCATGAAGTTGTTATCAAACTTCCTCCAAAGGTAATGTGCAGTCCAAGTAGGATGCCTTATTAGGTCTAGTACCCTCAAAATTCCTGTATTAGGTCGCCTCCTTATGTTGCCGTTTTCATTGTTATCTTCCTCATTCTGATCTCCATTTTCCATGAAAGAAATCCTTAGATACTCAAGGCTTGGAAGGTCTGTTGCATCTGAGACAGCTGGCTTGTTGTGCCCCAACAATGCTCCAATCAAAGGCTTTGTTACTGAACCAAACACCTGAAAACATGAAAACATCAAGTTTTAGTCAACTTATGCTGTTGTGTAGAGTAGAATCATTCAGAAATGTAGTAGCATTACAGAGCAAAAGATCCCACCAAGGTACTGAACAGAACGACCAGTATGGTACTTGTTATCATCAACGCGTGGTCTTTTGAGCTTGATGAATCAGAGTAAAACTGCAAAAATTGACTGCAAGTTGTTGGTGGTTATCCAAGAAAACAACATTCATATCTTGATCGATAAATTGAGAATATATTGCATCATAGTGTTGTGTACCTGATTGTAAGATAAGGCCACAGTAACCGCGCCTCTCATCAGCCCTGACCACCATATTATGAACTGCTTACGAGGAGCAGTTTTTTCAGCTTCTCTTCTCTTTGTGCAGTTGACGATACTTACTAAAGGGAAAATGAATGCTGCTCTTCCCATTAACACCAGCGCCAACAGAGTTGCGCTGACAGCAACTGATTTTCCTGCGCTGAATTTGACAGTTGTATATTAACCATTTAGCCTAGCCTGCTTATGTAACAACTAAGAAAAAATCAGTATAGAGTCACCTTGCACTGCTTGCTTTCCATTGGTCAATATCCAAGGCATCCATACCAACATAGAGGAAGATGAAAGTTTCTGCAATGAATGACATTGTCGCAAATGCATGCCTGAAACCCATAATTTTAAGCATTTGGGAGTAAGAAGAAACCCAGTGACTTAACTGCAGAGTGCTGATTTGCCAAATAATGTTGCTGAATACTGCTAAACTACTCATATTATTACACTTGTTGCAACTTAGCTTCTTGAAATCACAGAAAATGCTTAAAGCAACCTCAACATTGTTCAAGATATGGCATAAGTTATAGCATATCATAGAAAGAATCAGGACTCACTTGGTTGTAATCCTTGAGCTCTCAGTGACGTTGTGCCATGTATAATGTGACATGATAACTCCACAAAAGAAGACTGTCAGAATTCCACTGAGAGACATAAGCTGCAAGGAAATACAAATTAAAGTTTTAAGAAAATAAGTAGCAAATGTTGTAAAGGGATAACACACAATCATGTATTTCAAATATTCGTGTAATTTACATACCTCAGCAATCATATATGATAAATAAGCCATAAGCATCATGATTGCGATTTCACGATCTGTCGAGTGTCTGCCAGAAAATACAATGAATTAGTGTCAGTATCTAAAATGCCCAAGCAACACAGTGGTTCAGCTTTATTTAAGAATCTTGGTCTTAGGTGGTAGATAATCCATCAAGAAAAAACTCTTGATTGTGCAAGTACAGGAAAAAAAGAGATTATAATACTGAAATAACAGCACTTAACAGGACCTTCCAATGTAAAGTTTCTTTATGATGTAGGCACTTAAGAGACCAACCTGAAAAGTTTCCCACAAGTAACAAGTTAGACTGGAAGATGAATTTTCAAGGTAAGAAAACCAACAAAATACATAATCATAATAAACAAAGCATAACATAATACTCTAAAGTTAAAAAGAGAAGTAATAACTGTGTGTATGCATTATGTTATAATGTTCATCCATATTCTCAAGTAAGTGGAAAGAGCATTCAGGAGACCCTTACCGTATAGATCTCGAAGCAGATAAGAAAATTAAGTCCAAACACTACATTTGAGTTAGACTGGTATATGCTATGAAAAAAGTCAGGATGTTTACCACAATACCAAGAATAGTGCTGGTAAAGAAGAGGTAAAGAAAGGTCAAGATCAAGCTCAAAGCTGTCATGGCGTTAACGTTGCTGAAATCAATTGATTGAACTGCATTGAAGAGTACAATGGAGGTGGCATCATTAACAACGCCCTCTCCAAATACAACACTGTAAAGGAATGGTGTTTCATCTTGACTGAGAACCTACAATAAGCAACACAAGATTAGTATAAAATAAACATTGAATCTTTGACTTTAAGCTTAGTTACCCTTTTACAACCGGAAAATCTAAATTGTACCTGCAAGGTACAGACTGAATCTGTGGCTGATAATATAGCACCAACAGCTGTGGATTTTCAATCCTCAATCAGTGTGTATAGAGATTAGAAACAGATGACAATTTTTTTAGACAATGATTATGAGTTTACCCAAATAGTCTTCCACACCTAGAGATGTCACACCAATCCTTTTGAACAACAGAAAAGCACCTGAAAATTTTACAAGAGAACATACTAGAATTAATAAATGGATCAACAATTCTTATATAAATTGATTAAAGGAATGTCATCCTTGGTACAAGCATTTACCATCTTCAAAAGGAAGGGATGTACAATGAAAATATATTAGTTTGATACTCTAGAGAAAAAAGAAAAGAAAAGAATACAAACTTACCCAGTGATACAAGACAGAAGGATATTAAAGTCCCAAGCACTCCAAGCAGCAAAATTGTGGTGAAGTTCTTGAAGAATTGCTTTTTCTTCACCTGAAAGCTGCAAAAGGATCCGATTCAAAGGTAGATGTAAATTTGTGAATGCTGATTATGCATCCACAATATCAAATTATGATGATGCTTCATTTTGTGGTAAAATTAAAGATACGAACCATAAACTCTGCCTAGTTTCATCAGAGATTTGACACACAAGTAAAAACAGAGATTTACCCCGCATTGAAAATGATAGGAGGAAGCAGATATATAAAGAATAGCTCCTCACTGAAAACCAATATCTCCGAGCTGTTTCCTTTACTCACCAGCAGCACAATTCCTCCAGAGACCAAACCCTAATTAAATTCCAGATTAAACATAATCAAAACCACCGTGATTTGAAAACCCCAATTACGCAGATTGACCAAAAGTCAAGTCGCGCACCAGAAGAAGCGCAATAATGGATTCGTTGGCCCATCGATTCTCTTCGAGCAAATGTCCGATGACGATGCAGGCGCAGAGGACGGAGGAGAACACCGTGATGGCTATCACGGTTGTGGTGTTGAACGACGAGTTCTCAAGCTTAGACGACGGGAGAAGATCGAAGAGTGTCGAATTCGACATCTTCTCTCCTACATCTAAGCTCTGGAACTACGAGTCTCAATCCGAAAGGGACAAAATATTCAAGAAAAATTGTAAAAAATCCAAAACGGAAAGAGAGATTGAACCAGGTGAAGTTTTGCTCACGGAAGCAAGCTTTAAGATCACAGTTTCAACTCAGTCTTTCTCTGTATTGATGGTGGAATGATCCTCTACGACGCGCAAGAGCAAGAAAATCTGAAACGCGGTGACGTGTCACCGCTAGATCATTCGCTTTAAATGACCATGTTACCCTCAGGAGGACACTTGGCGATATCTAGTTGGTTAGTACTGATGAGGAGAATGGTCTAATTCTGGTTTCCTTGGCGCTTAAATTTAAAAAACAGTTTGTTCAAGGGATTTTTTTATTGAGAAAGTAAAAGAGACACGTGTGAGATAGTAGTCTGTTCTGTTCCACATGGAGAGACGGACGGTAGAGATGAGCGGATCGTGGAGCCGTTGCCGTGAATGATCACGATTAACGGTGAAATCGTGGTAGCCTGCACCGCTCTCCTCTGTAGAGTATATTAACTGTAAGCTTTACTTTGGAGACGAAACTATGGGTAATTAATCATGATAATATTTATAATTAGTATAAGACAAGAGAATATCGTGCAAACAAGTCTATAGGTACTAGGTAGGGGTCGTGGCAAAGTGTCGGGGAAGGCATCATCCCACCCACATTTGAAGGCTTGAGCATTTACTAAAGCTTAAGATGAAGACATTCCTCTTATTTTCAATTTTCATTTAGAAAGAATTAATTATAATTAATTCATTGGATTTATGGTATAATTTGTAAAACGTGGACGCATTAATTATATTACGAGTATATATTACCAATATGTCAATTATAAGGGTTTGTTTGTTATGTCAACTTATAATGATTTTTTTATAAATAAGGTTTTTTTTAATATAATAGTATTTGATAAAAGAGAGTTATAAATACATTTTTATAGTAAATTGTAAAGATATTTTTTCACAAACTTCAAAGCCTTATAAATATTTATTTTAGAGAATACCTTTATAAATAATAAAGCCTTTATAATATAACATACCAAACAAACCCTAAGTTGGAAAATTGTATTTTCGCAAATTAGAGAAATTTGAACAATCAGTTTAAATGTATGTTATGATAATTTGTACAAATCGAACGCTCGTAGTCATTACATTCTTAATTTCTCTATCCAAGATCGATATAAATATATAGACACAATAAAACTCTTAACAAGTATCGTTAAAAATTATTACTCCTACTCTTAAATTGTCAATATGAAACTCGAATATACTTGACCCGAAAAAAAACCTTCTCTATCATTTAATTTGGTTCTTCTAAGTCATTTATATTTTACATGTTTGGGTTGATTGTGGAACTCAATTTCTAGTCGTGTTCGTGTAACGCTGATAATACATATAAGCTATATATAACAATAATTTTGTCTTCATAAGTACGTACACTCTCGCTGTCACATTAAATGTTTATGCTGATGGTGCGATAAATCACGTGTGCCAGATTTAGGGGGTAAAGCAAACTTGTATTTCGTGACTGTCATATATGATATAACCCTTTTTTCTTTAGTGGCGGTGCCCATCCTTTTGTTTTTCGTTCATGTGAAAGATTGAGGACAACAAGCGATTTTGGCTGTCAATTTTTTTTTTTGGGTCAACAATTATTCTATATAAAAGTTCACAAATAAGATCTTAACGTTCATTTTTGTGTGCACTGAAATTCACAAATAAGCTCTAAATGTACAAAGACATGTATTTGAACATGAACATGTTATATGTGAACCTTACGGCATAGAATAATGAACATTTAATACATATATGTGAACGTCAATAATTGTCTATTCCAAAACGATCAGAGACGAAGAAAAAAAAACTCTTAACGTCCACTAATCATTCTGGAATAACCTATATAAAAGGTTCACAAATAAGCTCTTAACGTTCATTTATCTGTACACTGAAGTTCACAAATAAACTTTAAATGCATAAAGACATGTGTTTGAACATGAACATGTTATATATAAACCTTACAGCATAGAAGAATGAATATGTAATAACTTACATGTGAACGTCAATAACCGTTAGAGACAAAAAATATATATATAAAAAAAAAAAAAGTTGTTGACCGAAAAAAAATAAAAAAATCACTGTATTTATGATTATGCCACTACGTCAATATTAACTCTTTTTCACCTCTTTTAATCTTAACCCTCTATCTCCTTGATCCAATGACTCATAATATTTCTCATGTTGTATAATAAAGACTAAATGTATGTAAAACTCCCTCTCATGTAAAATAACAGATAAATGAGCATATATCTTTCTTTTTCGAAATGTTAATCGCACTAAATACTTTGCTAATTTTAGCACAAAGATTTCTAGCTGATTATCTTTATCTGTCACAGTTTGTGATAATCAATTAATGATTGTGGACAAGACGAAAATATTAATATATGAAGACGTACTTCTTGCAAACTCTGAAGGAGGTCCAATGCAACGTAGCCAGGTCGGGAAGTGCCAAACAAATTAAATTGTACTTAGTCAATAGTAGCAATATTAGGTTTGATGAGCATATCATATCACCTAAAATTAGATTAATTGTTCCTATCCTTCTCTCTAGTAGTTTCTATGGTTTTTTTGTATATTGACCATTTTCATTACGACGCAATCGATAGTATACTTCTAGTGTTATCTATCTAGAACTGACCATGAAAGTGATGGTCTAGAATATCTAGACTGTTTTTTTTCTGGAAAATATAAATTAATAGATGGGTACAGATATTATGTTAAATTCTAAATTAATAGATGTTGCTTAAATGCTAGTATGCTACCCTATGCTTTCAAAAAAAAATTGCTACCCTATATATAGGTGGAACCCCACCATGTGGCCCCTAGCAAGGCTGAGCTTAATCTCCTTCTGGAGCCAAATGAGCACTCATTGCCAATTGTGTAGAACTTCGTCAATAAAATTCGCTATTATCATTAGATTACTTTATTTCCTGCAGTATTAGATTTTTGGAGTAAAAAATTCACGAGACCCGTTATAAAAACACATAATGGGCCTTCATCAAGAAAGATCAAAAGACCATACCAGCCAGAGAACA
This sequence comes from Rheum nobile, assembly GCA_027886185.1. Taxonomy (NCBI): domain Eukaryota; kingdom Viridiplantae; phylum Streptophyta; class Magnoliopsida; order Caryophyllales; family Polygonaceae; genus Rheum; species Rheum nobile. The sequence continues at coordinate 990,088 of WOAB01000236.1, read as the reverse complement.
GCCCACCAAGTTCTTCATTTCCCAACCGTAAAAAGTTAAAAGCCTACGAGAAATTCCTTAACCAGATTCACCACAAGTCAGAAACAGAAACGCAAACAATTGAGATACATGCAATGTAGGAAATAGCAAGTCCAATCAATTAAACCAAATCCCGATCAATACAAATGCATGTAAGAATCAACCTTGAAGTTGAAGAAGAAGTTTTAAGGGGCAGATAGAGCAAATTGGGGCACTGAATAGCTTGAATATAGCACGGTACAGAGTAGCACTTTAATAGACTTACCGGAGTCATGAAGAAGAAAGCCAAAAGAAGGGTAACAGATTATGCAAGAAGCTTGTCTTTTCATCTGCCATTTTGTAGACGTGGTTAGACTTTTGACTAGTTTTCAGATCCTCATTCTCCTTCTTAAGCTGTAAGAACAAGCCAATTACAATTTTAAAAAATGAATTGAATACTAACAAACCTGATAATAAGTTTTCGAAAGAAAAGAAAAAACTTGCATTATTAAAAAAATGGTAGTTTTGCAAACCCGCTGTAAGATAGTCTTGTACACTCTTACCTCTCTGACTGTGAAGCTAAGTTCTTCCACAGCTTGCTGCAGTGATGAAATTGTTCTCGATGTGATATCTTCACAGTCCAACTCCAATTCTTCAATTGAATTTGGATAGAAGATGATCCCTTCAAGAAAGAATAGCTCTTCTAGTAATTCAACTGCTTCAATATCCATGATCTCCCTTAACTGCATCACAAAATTGCATTCCCAAAGCACCAAACGGAAAAATTAAAAAAACACAGAATGGGTTATTTTGAGATATAAGAACTGACCTTGTTTATAATTCTCAGACAACATTCATCTTTATTTTGAAGAGGGATCGATTGCCTGTTGTTCTGATCTTCAGTTTGTTTTATGTACTGTGATGCTTTAATATGCTTTGCTCTGCATGACAGAAGCTCATCAGTCACAGGCAATCTCAATAGTTATTTTTTAGTGCATGAACAAGGGTGATGGTGTTTATATGAGAACATTGAGAAGTAACCTTGCACCAAAGCGAAGTGTTGATATGGTCTCTGATGCATTTGCAGGGCTTGGTGAGCAACAACAAAGCAATGCAGTGCGAGAGTTTCCACCCTGAAAAATCCAGATCAAAACTTCATTGAAACATACAAATGCATTAAAAAAATTCAGGATGGAGGATGGACAACTAACCAGAGCATCCTGCAGCAGACGAGTGAGCTTGGAATCTCTATATGGGACATGGTTCACCTTTCCCTTGGGACTAGAAGTCAAAGCATTTACTACATTGCCTAGGGTGGATAGTGATTTGTTAATCATTTTAGCTTCTTCAAGAACTCTTCCCTCAGCTCCAGTTTTCTCTACCTTCTCAGAGCCTGCTAGGTCCACAAGAACCAGCTTTCCATTCTTAATCCTGCCAATGCATTATTATTCATAAGAATGTTCAGAAATCAGAAGGCCAGATATACTTGTTTCTACAAAAACAAGATTACCTTTTATCCACGGGCAACTCCTGTTGCACTGTGAAAATGTACATGCAATGGCTTCTACTACTAGCCATGTTCATCTCTATTCAATTTAAATTTGAAATAGGCGAAAATACACGTGATAGTTAGTTATTAGTAAACTATTCATTAGCTCAACATTATTTTGCTCAATAGTCAGAGAATAAGAAGATTACGAGTCTCTTCAACTGCTCTGTTAGCAATCCCACGCTGCATTTTCATGGCTGATATATCAGCAGATGAACTATTAACCATTTGGCTTATATATTCATGTATATCTGTCCACTTACTGATACGCTTTCCAGAGCTCCTGCAGCATCCAGTAGAGGTATCTGAAATGCGTAAAAGGTGGCCACCTAATTTAGAAAGTACAGATGGAAGCAGACTTGCTATTGCAATCAGACATACAAAATAAAGAGCAGACAAGATACTGTAGATACTAGATACACCGCTTTGCACTATAATGCTTCAATTAAACTGCAGAAGTATGTCTGTTTGGCAGACACTTGCCTCAGTGACTCCGTTCAACAAAATTCCCTGTGCTTTACTCTCCTTGATCTGCAAGTTGTCCTTTGACAAATCAAAAAGGTCCCTGTTGAGAAAGAAAGAAATGCATGTTGATTTTCAAACAGAGAAAAGAATATCAACCCATATTCTCCTACAACTAAGTACTAACCTTATCTTTTCCATATAAATCTCAACCTGCTAACATCAAAATCAATTAGCCACAAACAAAGTGCACACATGATTGCAGGGACATCAAAGTATGATTTCTTACCATCGAGATTTTGATTGAGCATGCATTGACTCCAGAAGAAGATTTTGTTCTTGCAAGAAGCCATTCTACAACTCTTGTAAGAAGCCCTTTTTCTTCATTGCAGTGAAGGACACCTGGTCCCTGGTACAAGATGCTTGCGATTAAATTTTGGATTTTAAACCACATTCACCCATCAATTATAAAGCAGAAGGCTCAGGCATAAAATCATTCACCTCCATGCTATAGGTCTTTCCTGCTCCTGTCTGCAAGCAATCAATATATGGAAACAGTTCAATTATCATATTGATACATTATCTTGATAAAGGGAGGAAACAGTATGAGATACAGTATTTTTATATAGCGTTTTAAAGCCTGTACTCCTTCCTTCACCCAAGCATCAATGTAGATTAGTTTATTTGTACTTGAACATATCATTTATTCAATCGGATGAGCATCAGTTTATGTGGAGTTGAATTGGATTAATTGAGCATATTTCATCAATGTAAAGATATCGGTTTATTGTTCCTTCAAAGTCAGGATCTTAGAGGGAAGACATCAAAGCAAATATCAACATCTAGGCATCAAGATCATCAAAGATAAAAATGTTGCCAGCACAGATGAACATGAATGTGCGCAAATGGCAATTGCAGATATTACAACATCTTGGAAAATATATGGAAGACATGCAGGCAGTACATATAATAAACCTAGGTGGATACAGAATACAGGAGAGTGAAAACAAGTGAAGCATAACATGCAGAAATTAGTGTTACTAATTCAAATTACCTGACCATATGTGATTATTGTTCCATTTATTCCATTAATTGCATCTGCCATTATGTATAAATTCCAACAGAGTTTGAATTAGCATACCTATCTTACAATCAAACACAGTGAAAATTTTCAAGAAATTCAACATTCACAGTTCAATTGAGAATTATTAGCAGGAATATAGGAGCTAACACTCAAATTTGTTAGATATTCTCTTCTCTGCAGAATTTGAGGAAGAACTCAAAACTTCCAGGGGATAAAGAAGAATAAATTAGAATTTACGCAATCAATTTTATTCACCGTTAAGGATAGGTAGAGCTAGAAACTCAAACACATCAGATTGATTAGATCCTTCGTAGTATACTCTATCGAAGCTGAATGTGAAATCCCCGTCCTTCTCATCCTGATATACATCAAATTCAAACACATCCATACGAAAGATTAATCATCCACTACTGGACGCTGATAATTACGCCGGGAGAAGAAAATCTAGAACGGGGAGGGAGCAAGAGAAAGGGAATACACAGACGTTAACCTTCAAAGTGAAATTTTCGTCGTCTATTCTCTGAACGCAAACGATTGTACCATGTTCTCTCTTCTCGCGCGAACTCAAAGGTCGGAATCGAGCACAAACCGTGAACCTTGACATACCTAAACCCTAACAATTAGCCACATAATATGCATTCAACTCCCTCATCAGCGATTATAAACAACAAGAGCAAATCCGGATTTTTTGAGCGATCAATAGCCGTGAACTGAAGAAATTTCTCAGCAACCTCAATTTAGGTCAAAAAACTTCGAACGTCAAATCAAAATCTACAAAATCATCGGGAGGAATTTCTAATCAAAATTAATTGAAAGGCAGATCATGATAAGTAGACGAATTAAATTACCAGAACCGACTTGATCAGATGCTTGGAAGGTTTCCTGGAGAGAATGAGAAAGAGGAGAATCGAAGCGGAAATACAGAATTCGGAAATAAGCGCGGGAATATAAGGGTATTTATACGATTCCCTAAAGTCGGTATTGAAAGTTGAAACACCGACATAATATTTTTTCTAGAAAAAAAATACAAAATCTCATTTTACAATTTTTTTGGTCGAAAATTTCTCATTAACAAGAGCCTTTTTAGCATTGTACTCGCAAATCATAAGAGTACGTATTCTCTAAAGTCTAAACCAAATAACTACCACAAAGGGAGGAAAAAAAAACTTTACAAAACACTTACAAAAATCATTGGATCTTCAACACCTTAGCAGCAAATAACATCAGCCTAATCACACTACTAGGTGCAAACTTCCTTGCAAACAAAAAACAAACATTCCCTTCTTCCCCATTATACTTACATGTTCGATTGTTCCTCAACCTCTCCAAGAACTCAACGGTCACCCGCGGCCTCTCAAACCTACCCGGGTGGGGCCCGGTCTTCGACCAGTCAACCCAAGTCAACGTCCGGTTCGAGTTCCTCTCCCAAAACTGAATGCTAACAAGAGTGGGCAAATAATGCTCATCTCCATAACAAGACCCCTTGCAATGCTTCTTGAACACCGGAAAGTACTTGTTGTCTAATATGACTTGAGTTGCTAGGCCACGGTCAATTTGGAACCATTGGGAGCCCTTTCTCCATTGTGAGATCCTGACCACCGGCGCCATTTGGTGGTTGTAACGGGCTCGACCCACTGCACCCGGTTGATCGTAGGCCTCGACAAAGGTCTCCTTGGAGTTGATGAGGTAGGAGTATATGGTGGAGAAGTTGAAGAGTGGAGTGCAGGATTCGGATAAGAGGACGAATCGTTGGTTTGATGTGTCGAGAAGGGCGTTCGCTAGTAGGCGACGCTCGGCTTCAACCATGTTGAACTTGCCCCATTGTACCTCCTAGTGGAAATGAGAAATCCATTATTGAGATATAGTTATCATAATTTAGATATATTCTTAGGGATTTGATTAGGTGATAATGATGATTAACATGTAAAATAAGAATGATGCACAAATATGTAAAAATTTACGTACAAGCAAAAACTTACGCACTTTATAAACTCATATATATATAGGAAAAAATTTATACACTTTAGAATGTGTACAAGTTTTTGCATGTGGAAAAGTTTTTTATCGTGTGAGCATAAATATGTGCGCATTCGAAAAGTGCATAAAGTTTTGCTTATATGTGCATGAATTTTAAAAGTGCAGAGTGTTTGCTTGTATGTCTATAAGGTTTTGCTTGTATGTGCATCATCATTTTACACGGTAATATTCATTCTCACGTGATCGGATTATCTTTTATATATCTCTTTAGGAATTCTTATCTTGTAGACTATAAATTGTAATATTATAGCTAATGGAAAGTAGAAGAAAATTTCGAAAATTTCTTTGTTTTATAGTATCGGAGCACGAAAAGAATTGATTTTTCCCCCCTCCCGCCCTAACCCTAGTCGACGTCTTCATCACCCTTATGTCGTTCTCCAACAATGGCCGATCCCAAGGACACCACAGGCGCCGACACTAGCTTCACCCCCAACAACTCGGATCGTACTACTATCAATATGTTCATCCATGGACATGTTAACACAAAATTGCACAACAGCTGATACTATGTGAGAGATTAAGAAATTGACACATATGCCATGGTATATTAATGGTATGTATAGTTAAAGATTACAAGTAACAAGCATGATAAATATCAATATAACACATACAACACACGCAATCAGTCTAACGTTGCTCTATCTTAATCTAATTAACATGATCACTTTCTATCATAAGGCTCTAATAAAATAATGAGTAACACAAGCAAAAATAATACCTTGCTTGGTATCCTTCGGCCATGGAAGACAGAATCCTTAAGGAAAATGGCATTATATGATGGAGAAGAGTGCACATAGATGGAGTACAAGCCTTGGTTCCCTTTGAAGAACTTCTCCCACAACGGAACCAAATGCATTGGCCCCTTCACCAAGAACATGAACGCTACCTTAGGAGGACCCATTTCCAATTGACCATCTTCAATACTCGCGATCCTCGCAGCCTTCACCAACAACTCCTTATCGTCCATTTCGTGCACGAAATCTACTCGATTCGGCTTCTTGATTCGGATTTCAACCTTGGTAACATTCTCTTGAGTATCACTACTAATTGGATTCTTGGTTTGGTTTCCGTTGTTGGCATCAGAAGGAGCATTGGTAGACGTGTTGTCATGGAGTTTGAGAGTCATGAGGCTTTTGGGGAGGGAGGAGGAGAAGACGACACCAATGGCGATACCAAAGCTGAAGACGAGCAAGCATACGACGAATAAATGGAGATTGAATTGGATGCTAAGGAGTTTTGTTTGTGGAGGTTGGGATTTCTCTTGGTTTTGGTTCTTCATTGTTGTTGAGATGGTAGCCGGTTGGGTGTTTCTTTTGATCTTTGTTGGATAATTAAGAGGAGGTTTCTTCTTGATCAGGTGATGATACACAAGAAAAAGAAGAAACCTCAAACACCCAAATCTTGTTTACCAACTTGTATCAAATTGAACCAAGAGGTTTTCCCAATTGAAATTTAATTAATTATCACTGATCAACTAATGGGTTGTGCAATTTAAACATGTTGATGGATGGTTAAAATAGCACATATAGGGTGTATACAGAAGACAGACATTGCAAAAATAGTATTTAACAGTGAATACGTTACGTAATCAGACAATTTAGTGTATTTATATATAGTCTATGGTCCAAAATTGAAACACTGTGTAGGTTGGTATGATTGGAATTTGGAAGAGAAGAAACTTTAAATACGAAAGATACTTTGAACGACTAAATTAAAAGTTATCAGAATTTATAGAGTTTTTGTAACTTAGATTAGCATTTAATCACATTAAAATATAGCAATTGAAAGATGTAAAACTGAAGATTTTATAGGGTTTAGTTAGTCTATTTTGTTCTATATGTCGGGTTTACGATTTTATCTGATTCAATTAACAATGGACATACAATATTCCGAATTGTAGATCGATTATAGCTAAAGATAGTACGAGTTTTAGGTTGCTGGTTAATTTTACTAAATTACAAACTCTTAAGTTCGCATGTTTTACCGGTATTAAGTAGGGGTGAACAAAAATATCCGATCCGGCCGACCTGGTTCGATAATCCGTCAATCCGAATCCTAAAAGTCCGTATCCGAAAACATCCGTTTAATTTTGAGAAATTCTTGTTGGTGTCCCTGAGTTTAAGATTATTCTTCTTGGTGTCCTACGATTTAAGTTTTTTTCTGGCTGGTACCCCTAAGGTTTGGGTTTGTTTGTTTCGTAATCAAACTTTTTCATGTTTGTGTCATTTCAGCTCAAATTGATTAAATCCAAGTCTACCATTGTGTTCCTCACTATCAAATTAGTAAGATTTGACTCCAAAAACCGCAAAATCCATTTCTGAACCATGTCGATTTGAATTCCGAAGCAATAACCCGTTTTCGACCTTAAGAATTCAAATCAGAATGGTTTGAGTATGGATTTGATTGTTTTAGGAGTTGAATCCTACTAAGTTGAGGTCAATAAACATAATGATAAGCTTCGATTTGATCAATTCGAACCGAAATGATACGGATATAGAAAATCTCGGTTACAAAATGAACAAACCAAAACCTTAGGGATACCAACTGGAAAAAAACTTAATCGTGAGACACCAACATGAATAACCCTAAACTCAGGATCACCAACAAGAATTTCCCTTTAATTTTTATCTGAATCCGATCCGATCCGGGTGATTTTTCCGGATACGGATCAAGATATTTTGCTTACCAGATATCTGGGAATCCGGTACTATTAATATATAATATATATGTTTTATAACTAGTATACAATGTTTAATTAGTTTAGATGATCTCAAAATGGTGCTTGTACATTTAAAAAAAAATTAAACTCACTTCAATTCTCCAATACAACATTTCTTATTTTATTTCTTTTAATAAAAAAACAACCTTGATTATTATTCTTATAAAATTAAAACCTTAAATCAATAATTCATGTAATAATTGTCGTCTCACTAAACCGAGCAAATATGTTTTTTTGTCAAGACTGAGTGTTCATTATTGAATTGAATTTTGATTATATAAGTTAAAGTTACAACTTTATATATACTTGTCAATTCCTCTTGTTATATAATATATACGTTTGTGGTTCTCAATTTGAAAATGTTGATAAATTTAATTGTTTGAAAAAATTACCGGGACTTGCAAATGGGGTTGATGTTTGACATTTAGTTTGCACTTTGCAGATTGTTAGTTTTTATTGAATTAGAAAAAGTAAATTTTGATTTAATTTTTAATAGGTTTTCTAGTAATCAGATAATTTGGATATCCGATCCGATCCGGATAATATTTACCGGATATCCGGCCCGTCAAATAGGAGTTTTGTGAATATTTTTTATCGGATATCCGACATACCATACCGTAGACCTTATCAAACACGGGTTCGGGCCGAATCCATTTTCGCGACCCGTTTAAGCGGGCCGAGTCCGGGCCCAACCCGTTATTCGGGCCATAATCCTTAATCGGATCCGCCCGTAATTCTGGGCCGGGCCGGCCCGATTGGTCATTCTCAAGTAAATTTTTTATTCTTCAAACTAATTATTTAATACTATTAATAAGAAAAATGGTAAATAATTTTAGGTTAGAGTTTTTTATTATATATATTTGTTATATATTTTTATATTAATTAAAAATAATACGCGGACCGGGCCGAGCGGCCCGTAGGGCCTGAACCTGTAACCGGGCCCGACCCGCTTACCCGTCCGGGCCGGACCAAACGGTCCGTTCGGGCTAGAATCCTTGTCCAGACCCGTATTATTTGCCGGGCGGGTGGGCCGGGCCGGGCGGGCCAATCCGCGTTTGCTCATGTCTACCGGATCAGAGCTATATATCCGTTTGCTCACCCCTACTATTAAGTGCACTATTTGTATAATTACGAGGAGAGCCGTTTTTGTTGAAAAATATCAGAAAATGGCAATTCTTCTTAATAGTTGTTCAGGATTGTGAAGCAATATTAGTTTCATCTGCTAGAAGATTTCCTTTTTGTCACTACTAATGTCACATTAGTATGTTTTGTTAAGTTTAATTGACATATATAAGATCAACTAGCTAGAAGAAACTCCCTATAACTTTTGCAAAGTTTGCTTGTGAGTTGCTCTTAATTTTCAACAGCAGAATAGCAGAGTTGATGAATGTTGAAAGAGAGAGAGATGTGGGTAAAAGAGTCGAATCACACAAGTTCTAACATTTTTTTTGTACAACACAACAAGTAGAAAAAACAACTAAAGCCTGTTTTTCTGTACTATCGCTGAAACATCAATTTTTTTTTTCCTGTGAGCTGTTTGTGTATGAAGTGTGTCACCATTTTAACTATTGTTGTTACTATTATATTTTTCACTCAATTGTATACCATTATTGAAATTCTTTAAGGCTTGTTCTCATTCAAAAACCAGCATAAAATGAAAAGCAAAAGACAACAACACTGTTTTCTTACCTTTTTCTGTTTTTTTTTGGGTGAAAAATCTTACCTTTTTCTATTGTGCTTCTCTATTATTATTTTTATATCCCCAAATGGGGAGGAACAAAGAAAAAGGAAATGAATGTCAAAAAAAACAGCATTTGCATTTTTTCCGTTTCCTAAAGAAAATTATCCCTTTCAAGCTTTCCAATCAAACAGTATGGTTTCTGTCCTTATTATGTTTTCCTGGAGAATGTACTCAGCAAAAGAAAAAGAAAAAAAACAGCAAATGGTTTTGCATTACCAGCCTTTGTTTTGCACTCCAATTCTGCTTTTGTGCTTGCTACATTTCACTATGTTGTACATTGAATTGTTGGATTGATTAATCTTATATGACATTCATCCTATCTTCAAGGAATCTTGCATAGATAGCTTAATTAGATACAAAACATGGACATAATTAATTTCATCTTGTTATGGATAATCAAACACTAAACATCCGATTTCTTGATAATCTTGATTAGGCATCTTAAATTAGGAAACATAACTCATAGTGAATGTAAACTGATTTGACATAATCAACTCAAGCTAGCCTCTTCCTGAATCCTACCTAACAACTGATGAACTGCAGCAGCAACCTCATCCACTGATTTCAGCTTGCTATCATCTTCTACCTGCATAGATTAGATTGACCCAAAAATTCAAACCTCTAAAGTGAAACCCAAATCAACATTTTTTTATTGGTGGTTGCTTTTGCAGAATAAATTAACATACCTTGACACTGATAGAGTAAAGTGCAAAGTGATCAAGTGTGCTGACATTTAAGTGGAGGATGCTAAGCCTCAAACTCTGCAGCCCAGACACAAGTTTCAAAAGCTGCTTTGGATGCTTCCTTGACCTGATCTTGAGATTGGCATGGCTTTCCACCATCGTCACCTCCACGTCAGCGACGCTACTAGTCTCTCCGTAGCCTCTTCCATCTTTCATTTCCACTGAATTTACATCGGAATCAGTCATCATTGAGTACTGAGGAAAGCTGAAGAAGTCCTTAAAGGGCAATGGTGTCTTTTGGGCACTCAGACAATGCAGATTTTGCTCTAGCTCCTTCACATAGTTTATTGCTCCTCCCACAATTGATGCTTGATCAATCTGCTCAACAACAACAAAATCAGTAATTAAGGGCTCACCTTAATTTTCAAAATTGACAGCTAAATTTTGAAAATCTCATAAAATTTGAAATTCATAGGGAAAAAGAGAGAGACCCTTTGGACATATGAATCTGGCATCAATGACTTGAGAATTGAGAGATACTCATTCATCTGTTTTCGGCGATTCCTCTCAACGGCAATGTGTGTCATCCTCTGGCTCTCAATTTCCTCCTTGTTCTTCTTGCTCCTAAAACGGCGTCGTTTAGGCCTGGTTGATGACGTGGAGACAGCGCATTGGTCGAGAGTCGACTCCGCGGGTGGTGGTGGGATTGCGGCGTTATTAGATGGAACATTCCCCTCAGAAGAGTCTGGAGTTGTGGTCCATTCAGCCATTAGAAGAGGTTGAAGCTCCCATGGATCTTGATCTTGATCTTGATCATGTTGTTGGGTTTCGACGTATCCGAGGTAGCCGTTAATGTCGTTGATCTCTTGTAGCTCTACTTCTTGGGATTGATCTTGATCTTGATCTCCTTTTGGCAAGTTGAAGTCCCAGCTCCAGTTTTGTTGCATGCTGTTGTAGAGATCTTTGTTCCCATCATAGTGACCAAAAAGCCCTTTTTGATACACCACTGCCTCAAGTGCCATTTCTCTCCTTTTTTGCAAAAAAATCTTCTTGCCCTGAGCTCTAAATTGGTAGAATTTAGCATACAAGAAACTGAAATGATAAATGGGAAATATTAGTAGTTGTAAACAAGTAGTAAGAATTAATCCTGGTTTTATGGTGCTTGTTGTGGTTGGACAATTTTTGGAGGTTTATATAGGCCAATATGAGTCTACACATAGCTTTAATGCACGTGAAATAGCCTTGGAAATTAACTAGTACCCAGAAGGTAAAATCAGTCATAATTATTTTTCATTGGACAATAATTATTATTATACTATACATAGTACTCCTATGCCCCTGTGAAATGTGATGATATAGGACATTGAAGTTGATGATATAGGACATTGAAGTCGGACATTGAAGTTGGATGTAACTTCATGTTGGTGTACCTGAGTTTAGAATTATTCTTGTTAATATTTCACAATTAAGTTTTTTTTCTGTTGATATCCCTAAGGTTTTGGTTTGTTCGCTTTGTAATCAAAAATTTTCATATCCGTATTATTTCGGTTCGAATTGATCAAATCGAAGCTCATCATTATGTTTATTGACCTCAACTTAGTAGGATTCAACTCCTCAAACAATTAAATTCATACTCAAACCATTCTGATTTGAATTCTTAAGGTTGAAACGGGTTATTGCTTTGAAATTCAAATCGACATGGTTCGGTCATGGATTTGGGTATTTTAGGAGTCAAATCTTACTAATTTGAGGGCGATGAACACAATTGTAGATTTGGATTTTATCAATTTGAACTAGAATGGTACAAATATGAAAAAGTTTGGTTACAAAGCAAATAAACCCAAACCTTAGGGACACCAACCGAAAAAAACTTAATCGTGGAACACCAACAAGAATAACCCTAAATTCAGGGACACCAACATGAATTTCCCTTAAAATAAATTTCCCTTAAAATAAACATGTCAGTAACTTCTATGCCCCTGTGAAATGTGATGATATAGGACATTGAAGTTGGATGTAACCTAATTATGTGCATCTTGTACGTGTTTGATTGTAACTCAACCCACTGAAAATAAAAGATTTAATTAATAGGTAGAAATAGAATCAATGGGGCATTATTGCATAAGCAGGACATGCTAAACAAAATTATTATGCAGCAGAACAAGGCTAGTTAAATAAAGAGAAAAAAGAAGTTCACCTTTCATTTTTTTTTTATTTTACGGGAATTTCACGAGAAAATCATGAGGTTTTACAAATTCCGCGAGACGTCTACAAGTTTCAACTATTCTGCGTGATAATTCTCAACTCTTTAAAAATTCCGCAAAATAACTCTCAGTTACTTGAATCGTTAAAAGAGTTGTTAAGTTATTATATTTTAAGGTAAAACAATTATTATTTATTTATTTTTAAAGGAAAAATTTAACAGCTCTTTTAATGATTCAAGTAACATAGGATTATTTGACTGAATTTATAAAGAGTTGAGAGTTACTTCGCAAAATAGTTGAAATATGTAAACACTTCGCAAAATTTATAAAACTTCGGAGTTACCTCGCGAAATTCCCGTTAATTTTATTTGATTGAATTCTTTTTGTGATCATTGATCAACCTTTTTGCATTAACTTGTTGTAGTAACATGAAAAGCAGAGGAAAAAAGAAATATGAAAAGACCCAACTTTAGACGACACCACTAGCTTTAGATGAATAGCTTTGCTTAATAACTCACTAATAATCAGGGGTGGATCTACGGGGAGGTTAGGGGGGCGACAACCCCGCTTCCCTCGACAAATCCCTTATAATATGTCAAAGTTTTGGTTAAGTCCTTCTTTGAATTTTTAATTTGCATTATGTATACATAAAATGATAAGTAATGATAAGAAAAATGCATTGGCCTAGTGGTATTTATCTTGAAACTTGTGTGGAAAAACTAAAGGTCATGAGTTTAAATCTCTTTCCCAACCCTTTTTTTTTTTTCTACTTTTGTTAAAAATTTGAGATTTTTTTTTAAAATCTGTGTGTTTATTAAACATGTTTATTTCTCTTTTGTTTTGTTTTTATTTTATTTTTTCTTTTATGTTTTAATTTTTTATTTACACAAAAAATGAAAAATCTTATATTATTTAAATAATTTTTTAAAATGCTAAAAAATAGAATATATATTGTATGAATTAATCAAATTTCAAAATATGAGTCTCATATTTTTTATAGTTTTAAAATATTAATATAAATGTTGATTTATAAAGTGAAAAATATATCAAACTCGTCCCCCTTCAATTAAGTTCTAGATCCACCACTGCTAATAATCATACGGAAAATGATAAATGTATGTGTTAGGCGCCCATAGATTTAAAACTATTGATATGCAACATTCATGTACGATCCTGAGTTTTCTGATATGCAATCTCAAGAGCAACTATTTCTTCCTACACTATGTACTGTCGGCCTGTCGCCACCTGGAATTTGGCGTCGTCCTCGTCGTCGACCTATGCACTATCAAGGCAACTTAATTAGTACATTAATCACTCTTGGTGAATGATTGGTGCAAGTGTTATTAAAATAATGTACTTTTATTCTGTGACAAATCTGTTGTAGGAAAGTGCGTTGTTGAGGATCAAACTTCAACCGATGTTTGGATATCGAACTCGTTCAATGCACTTTTCGAAATCAGTAATTCGACTCTTGTGATGTGGCTTCTCGTTATATGAATTTCGATCCGGAATAATACAAACGAACATCTAGCATTCAGGGCAAGAATACGAGAACAAAACGTACCACAAAAAGATAAATATCTTAGGAGGCCAAAACATGCTCCCAATATACCCTTATATATATAGGGTAATGACTGACCACAATGGTTACATATTGGTTGAGGTGGTTAAAACCGCGCCAAACCGGCCAATTGTAAAAACGCACGGATCGTGCACTTCATCAGAATTAATTCTGGAATTAAAACGTACGGACTATAACTAAAAGACGTAGCGATGCACAGACTGTGAACCCATAGTGCACGGATTACAACACAATACATAGAGCACTGCATTGTCCGTGCACCAAAACGCACGGACCACTACTTAGACCATGCACTCTCTAGAGTTGGCGAAATTTCGCGCCGCACGATCTGTGCTAATTCGCGAAGTGTGGCATTAGTAGCCCCGTGATGCGACCCAACCCTGGCTCAATCCAGGCTCCGACGAGCCCGAGACGCCCAAGACCATGGCGTCCTCCTTGGTTGAAGACTTAGTCCAGTTTAGCCATTTTTATGTTATTTCCCGTTTTAGTATGTTTCCCGTTTTAGCATTGCTATTTCAGTCATTTCTATTTCGGGCGTGTGTCCACTCTTGTAGAGTGGGCTAGCCCATTAGCTTGTTACTCGGCCCAAGCCCATTAGGGTTCTTGGCCGAGCCATGTGTCTTTAAATATGCCTCTCTTGTACTCATTTCAATTACGTACGTTCAAATTAATCCAAGTTTAAGTAAGAGTGATTCAATCCTCCTTCTTGGGTCCGAGCGTCAAACACTTCTATCCTCGCATCCCCTTCATCCGTAGCTCGTCGCTTTGAGCGTCTCGCCCCACCCTCACCCCAAAGCGAGCATTAGAGACCCGTGAGCCATCGTCTAGGTGGCTCGTACCTATACAGGTTACCCAACGGAGAAGGATCCGCGCCCGCTCCTGCCTAGATCGGGCACCCTCGCGCTCCGAGCCACCTCAGAACGCATCAGTTGGTATCAGAGCCTAGACGGCTTGCAGCAGGCCTTTCTTCTCCGGCAACACCAGCCCGACGCCGCGCCCACTCGCGCACTGATGTGACCTTGCCCGAAGGAAGACTACAAGTTGTTGTCAAGGATCCGATGAACGCGTAGTAGGGCGAAACAACTCTTCGGAAGTGAGAAGTGGCGGCGGCGGGCTGTAGGAAGTCGGAAGCACAAGGGTGGTCGGCGGCTTGGTGGAGGCGCGACGGTGAAGGGGGAAGACGCGGCGGAAATAGGGGCGGCGGCCGTGTGGGTTGGTGTTTATGGTTAGGGTTGCAGAGTTATAATGGATAACCTAATTAACGCGCCAGGATAGTTCGACTAGAAACGCGTTAATTGTTGACATCGGGGCCCGGGGTTTAAGGAGTTTACTCAACTTGAAACTTAGGCTTAATTTGACGTGTCTAGAAATGAAGACAAGAATTCCTACTTATACTAGAGAGTTGACCTAATGGGCCAGAGTTGACCTAATGGGCCAAACTCTCTAGTTACTAAATCTGGCGGCCCATTTAACACAAATGGAATCCGCTCCAGAACTAGCAACTACTAAAAATAGAAATACTGTAAACAGAAATTACTAAAGAAGTAATGTCTAAACATAATAAGAACTAGAAATAGCAAGTCTCCTAAATCTAGCTCGGGATAGATGTAGCTGTAGAGGAGTCTCAAGGCGAATGTCTCATGGCGTCTACCTCCTCTCTAGCTGATATGGCGAACAGGGTCATATCACCCTCCCCCACTTGGTTGTGAAGCGTCCCCGCTTCACCCTCATCAGGCTCGGGCTCCAGCTGATATGCGTTATCTCCTGTGCGGAAAATCAATCGACGCCTGTCCCTGGTCGGCTGAGGGCGTTGCTCAAGCTGATTGCTCCTCCGTCCTTGCAGCTCCTGAGGATGCCTGTCCACCCGCAAGTCCTGCAAAAAGACAAAAAAACTCGGCGAGAGGGAAGGCTCTGACATAGTATAGTGACAAGGAATATAACTATCAAGGACACAAGGAAACTTGCCTGGAGGAGGTACGCAGAGTAGTGATCTGCGCTCACAGGTGCCACACAGAGGCGAAGCAGGAGGCACATTGCCGCCTGGACCGGGAGCTCGCTTTCCTGTCGTGTTCGATGTAGACCTCGCAGGGGTAGGCAAACAGGTGGTGGATGAGCTGCCCGTCGGGTCTAGCGTGTCAGGAGGCTTTCGTCCCGAGGCCTCTATTGCCTTCTGGCGCTGTCGGTCAGCCATATCCTACAAAATCTCATGCGGAGTCATAGGTGAGAGTGTCACGCGCTTCCCGTGGTAAGTGAACATGTAAGTGTTCAAATACCCGTCGTGAAGCATGCGACGATCATATTGCCACAGACGTCCCAAAAGCAAATGGGTAGCATCCATGGCGGTAAGATCACAAAGCACAGTGTTGCTATATGGACCAATGGAAAAATAAATAAGACACTGTTGCGATACTTTGTTACCTGATCCGTCCGAGATCCATTGAAGGCCGTAGGGAGTGGGGTGTGGTGTAGTCGGAAGGTTGAAATGACGCACAACCTTCTCATTGATAATGTTGCAGCAAGAACCTCCATCAATGATCACACTCAGCGACACATCCTGAAGTCTGCATCTAGCATGAAACAAGTTCTCCCTCTGCGTAGTCAGGTCGCCCTCCTTGACGCTCATCACGCGTCTAGTAACCAAGGCAAAGTGGTATGCCCGGTCATCATGGTGATCGGAAGTACCGACTATTTTAGGGCGAAAAGACCAGACGACCTAAATCGCCTTAGACGGGGTAACGAGTCGATCGGGTAATAGAAAATCACTGCAAACCAAACAGACAGTCAACAAGTAAAGACGAGATGCAAAATAGAAAGATAATTTTATTGATCTATGGATGATTGAATCAAATCGAAGTACAACTTATCCATAGAGAACAAGGGATCGGGTCCTGTTCGACAAGTGTTTCCGTGATACGATCGGCAACGATTGAGCAAGATTCCGGGGAGATTGAGCTAGAGCGAACGTGCTAGTAAGTTCTTTTTAGGGTAAGCGAATGAGTACCGAATGCTGATGTGTGTCCTTTTTCTTATCTCGTCGTGATCTATATATGGTAATCGCCATTTTGTGTCCGTTACTTCATTATTTGCAATATTTCCCACTTAATTCTGGGCGAGATCCTCGGGGTCAGCTCTTGATTTCCCACATTATTCCTGTGTTTAATGCCGTAGCCGTTGCTATCGATCGAGCATTTAATGTGTTGGGCGAGGTCTTCGGAGCTGGTCGGATCCTACGCGTCTGAGAAATGTCCGACGCCTCCTCCGGGTTTTTCTCAACCTTCGACTTTGCTTGGATCTCGGCCCAATTTACTAACTTTGATTCCTCTGGAGTATGTTGGGCCCAACAATATCCCCAAGTTGTTTTGGGCTCAAGGCGGCCGTAGAATGGAGTCCAAACAACTTCCCTTCCACACGATCTCCACCTTCCGATTTTGGCGCATCAGACGAGGGCTACGTGGCGGTGATCCTGTGGCACGATGGGACGTTTCTGTAACCTGCCGTCTCCCTCCATAAATTCGAATCAGCCTTCTGACGATTCGACTTCATCTTCTTTCTTTGTTTCTTCATCTGGTAGGTTTCTTTAGATTTCAAAAAATTGTTCTTCGATTTCCCCCTCTTGCTTTTTTGGAAATGGTTTCCAGCGAGTCTTCTGAGTCGTCTGCTACTCGCTCGAACTCGAGCAAGAACAAGGCTCTCCCCCTTTTCATTTTGAAAGAGGCAGACGCTCTGACGGGGACTTTGTCGGAGGCGGAATTGGAGCAGGTCCTCCAAGTTGGAGGCTTTCCTCCTGAGACGGTCGCGAGGTTGCCGCATCCGGACGAGAGGGCCGACGCTCGCTATGAGGGATGGATTTGTTTTTATGCTTACCCGTTTAGGGTTGGCCATAAGTTCCCTTTTCCCCCCTTTGTTAGAGATTTCTTAGCGACCCTGGTGCTCGCGCCATGTCAAGTCATGCCGCAGGCGTGGCGGATCCTTAGGGTTTTGAATTTGTTGAATATCCAGTCTGTGGCCGGTTTTAACTTTGACGCCCTGTGGTACAACTACTCTATGGGGTCGAAGTGTTCTTCTCACGTTTAGTTGCGTATTTGCCCGGGTCGGAAGCCTCTGGTGTTCAATTTGGACGTAAACGACCGTGGTTGGGGGTTGAAGTTTTTCTTTGTCGAGCGTTCGTCTCTGGAGAAGGGGGGTGACTGTTCGTTCTTGTTATCGGAGTGGCGAGTCGAGAGTATGTTTTCGACCTTTCTTTTCCTGTTTTATGTGTTTTAACCTCTTGCTTTAACTCTTCTTTTTTGTAGTTTCTGAGGCCGAAGAGTTGGAGGTAGATACTCAGTCGGAAGGCTTGACAAAGATCATCCTTAGCATCCCCGCGTCGGATCAGAAGTTTGTGAATGTCAACTTGTTGTCGACTTCTCCTACTACTCAGGACGTCATGTCGACTGTTTCGTCATCTAGGGTTAAGTGTGAGTTTTTGTTTGGCGCTTGTATACTCTTTTTCTTTTATTTTATCGTCTGCTTGCGGTTTATGTGTTTGTCCGTCGTGTCAGAGTCTCTGGCTGGTCGGTCGAGTACCCGTTTGAAGGGAGTGTCCGGGAAAGGGCCTAATTGAGCAGAGGATGGCGACGGCCAGGGCCTCATCGAGTAAATCGACGCCGGCAGAATCGTCTCTCCCGACCAAAGTTGGCTCGAAAAGGAAGGCATGCACTTCTTCCGGTGATGTGAAGGAGGTGGAGACCCCAAAGAAGAAGGGGACGGCTGCTCGTAGAGTCGAGAAGATTGACGCAGTCGGTCGATCGATTGGCGATCTCTTTCATGCCCAGAACCCGACTTTGAAGTCTGAAGTCGATGACGTTTCTCCCTTGGACTGTATTGGCGAAGCGGGATGCTCTGCGTGGAAGGTAAGTCGTCTTGGTGTATCTTAATTTTGCTTTTTCTTTCTCATAGTCGGATGGAAGCTTTGACTGACTTTTGCCTTTTTCAGACTTTTCAGTACCTCTTGGGAGCGTATTCTGGTGTCAAGGTGATGATTGATAAGGCCGAGGATAGGGCTGCTAGATCAGAGTCCGACCTGACGTCTTTGAAGACCAAGTTGAGGGGAGTTGAGAGTCGTTGTAGGGACGTCGAGCGCCGCTTTGCTAGGGAGCTAAAGAAATGTCAAGACGATCTGGATGCTTGTCGAAAGGAGCTTAGTGAGAGCCAATCAAGTATCGAGGAGAAGGTAAAGCAGGCTAGGATCGAGGATGGTCGGGTTGCTGGCGATGTAGGTGCCTTTTATGCGCTGAAGTCGCATATCGAGATGATCGAGGAGTTTGAAGAGGGCAAGTAGGGGACCTGGGATTTGAAAGTGGAGAAGGAGACCATGGATTCCTTGTGTCCAAAGGGAAATCCGGGTTTGGAATTCTTCCGTTTGGCTGGCGTCGGAGAGGAAGCCCTGGACGGCAGCGCCAGTGAGGATGAGGCCCACTCTGGTGACACCGTGCGGATTGAGCCTCAACCTTTTCCTGACCTGATCCCTGCTGAAGATAATGTTGCGAACCCTGACCCCTGACTGTTTTTCGTAGTTTGATTTGTGACCCCACCTGTGTGTGGGTAGGATATTTTCTGTTTTGGCGACCTGTCCACCATCGCGGGTCGCAGAACGTGTTTGTGGATGATTCGAAGTCCTACATGTGTGTAGGCGAACAATGTATTTTGGCGACCCATCCACCATCGCGGGTCGCATGTTTGTAAAAAATGCTTAGGCTTTTATTTAATGCAATATGTTTTACAAAGGATCGTACATTTATGTGTTCGTACGCTTCGTCAGGTTTGTTGCTGACGCTTTTGATTTGTATGTCGGGTTTGCCCGTGTGCTCCGTCGAGTAGGGCTTGTCGTATGTGTGTGAAGAAGGAGGCCTGCAAATGTATGTGTTTATGTTTAGTCATGACTTTAAGCCGAAGAGGAAAAGCAATATGTTTCTATTGCGTAAATGTAATAAGGTGTCTTAACCTTATGTATTGTGTAAGGCAGGCGGTGTACCGACGTGCCTGTGTTATTCATCTCCCCGTGTTCCGATCGATCGTGTAGATGTAGTATAAGCGCTTTTGTTTGTGACTGGATCTAGTGTGTATGTTGATGTCGTCATGTACTTAGGTTTGCAAGGAAAATGTCCTTACTAGATGTAAATGCTCAGTTTCAGGAAATAGAGTTATGCTTGTGACAATAAGTAATGTACGATAGGTGAAAGGACATTTAGCGCCTTACCTTAATAGCTTATAAGTGGTATAATTTTAGGTGTGTTGCGTTCCAGCTTCTCGGGACCGGTCGTCCGTCTTTGTCTTCCAATTGGTATGCTCCTTGTCCGACTACTTCTTTGATTAGGTAGGGTCCTTCCCACTGAGGTGCGAGCTTTCTGTCAGTCGGATTCTTGGTGTTCTGGAATGTCTTTCTAAGGACCCAATCTCCAACTTTAAAGACCTTGGCTCAGACTTTCTTGTTATAGCTTCTTGCGATCTGCTGCTGGAACTTGACCATTCTAATCCCGACTTTTTCTCTAGTCTCGTTCGCTGTGTCCAGGTTGTGTGCTAATTCGACGTCGTTATGTTCATTCGTCTGAAGGCTGTAACGAGCTGTTGGAACCAATAGCTCGGCGGGGATGACTGTTTCGCTTCCGTAGACGAGTGAGAATGGTGACTGTCCGGTCGCGTTCTTTGGAGTGGTCCTGTCGGACCAGAGAATGAACGGGAGTTCGTCTGCCCATTTCCCTTTAGCCCCTGTGAGGCGTTTCTTGAGGTTGTTGATGATGATTTTGTTGCTAGACTCGGCTTGTCCGTTAGATTGTGGATACCGAGGGGTGGAGGTGACCAATTTGATGTTCCATTGGTCGCAAAAGGCTCGAGTCTTATGACTGACGAATTGGGAGCCATTGTCGCACACGATTTCTAATGGGACGCCAAATCTGCACAAGATATTGCGTTTAATGAATGAAATGATGTGTTGATCTTTTACCTCTCGGTAGGCTTTAACTTCGATCCATTTAGAAAAGTAGTCCGTCATGGCAAGGAAGAAGACTCATTGACCCGATGCGGGTGAGAGTTTTCCGACGATGTCCATCCCCCATCTCATGAAGGGCCACGACGCTAGAGTCGGATGTAGTAGTTCCGAGGGTTGGTGAGGAACGGGTGCGTGTCGTTGGCAGGCGTCGCACTTCTTGGTGTACTCCATTGCGTCTCTATTCATCGTGGGCCAGTAGTATCCGTTTCGCAAGGCTTTTCCTGAGAGGCTTTGTCCGCCAGTGTGGTTCCCACATTCTCCTTCATGTAACGATTGTAAGATACATCCGACTTCTGGAGTCTTGAGGCATCGCAGGAGTATCCCTGTGACAGATCTTTTGTACAAGATGTTATTTATAATATCGAAAGAAAGTGCTTGCACCTTTAGCCTTTTTGCCTCTGTTTTGTCGTTAGGTAGGACGCCGTCTTTTAGCCATTTGATGTAAGGTAACATCCAGTCGTCATGATTGCTGACAATGTCTTCTTCCGGCCGGTCGCCTATCTCCGTCGCGACAAGTTCCTCCAATGGTGCGACCGACTCCTTAGATGTTTTTGGAACAGCTGGTGTCATGACGTGTGCCAGTGGGATATTCGGAAATTCCTTTGGATCCAAGACGGACCCCAGATTGGCTAGTGCGTCAGCTTGAGAGTTGAGATCCCTGGGCACCTGCCTGATGTCGAATGCTTGGAATTGGTCGATCAGTTTCTTGGCCACGTCCATGTAAGCTATCATTCTATCGTCCTTTGCGCTGTATGACCCTTGTATTTGATTTACGACTAGGAGGGAGTCGCAAATGACTTCGATCTCTCGGACCCCTAGGTCGCGCGCTAAGATGAGCCCGAAAATGAGTGCTTCGTATTCAACTTCGTTGTTGGTCGCGTCCTAATCGCATCTTACGGCCTGTGCTATCTTGTCCCCTTGTGGCGATTTCAGCACGACCCCTAGCCCTGATCCTCTAGCGTTCGACGCACCATCGGTGTGGAGTTCCCACTTACCCGTTTCCTCTGTTGCGAGCAACCGTGTCGTTTCTTCGGCGGCTTCTTGTTCTAGGGTCGGGCTGAAGTCTGCCACAAAGTCAGCCAGGGCCTGCGACTTGATCGCTATTCTGGGCTCGTATTCGATGTCATAGCCACTGAGATGTATGGCCCACTTGGCCATCCGTCTTGTGAACTCAGGTTTCCTCATGATTGCCCTCATGGGATGATTAGTGCGGACAATTATAGTATGTGATTCAAAATATGGTTTGAGTTTATTCGACGCCATTACCAATGATAGTACGAGTTTTTCTAATGATGAGTACCTTGTTTCTGCCGATAGTAACGTTCGACTGACATAGTAGATTGGCGATTGCTTTCCATCTTCTTCTCTGACCAGTACTGCGCTTACGACGGACTCCGATACTGCTAGGTACAACAATAATGGCTCGTCGTCTTTGGGCTTGGTTAGCAACATGGGACTGTCAAGGTACTTCTTTAGGTCCTGAAATGCAACTTCGTGCTCTTCCGTCCATTGGAAAGATTTGTTTTTCCTATCAACTTTTGCACGTCCTTGACGCATCGAGGGGATCGGAGATTGATGAGGGCCTTGACCTATTCTGGGCTGGCTTCCACTCCTCTTTGCGTCACCATGTATCCCAAAAATTTCCCTGAAGAGACTCCGAAAGAACATTTAGTGGGATTTAATTTCATGTTATAGCGTTTAAGTACCTCGAATGCTTCCCTCAGGTGTTCAATGTGGTCTTTCTTCTGCTTCAACTTGACTAACATGTCGTCGATGTAGACCTCCATGGTGTCCCCAATCTGATCTTTGAACATCTTATTGACCAGTTGTTGGTAAGTAGCCCCTGCATTTTTTAGTCCAAAGGGCATTACTTTATAACAATAGATACCTTGGCTTGTGATGAATGTCGTTTTCTCTTGGTCTTGTGGTTCCATGAGGATTTTATTGTAGCCACTGAACGCGTCCATGAAGGTTAACATTTCGTGTCCTCCCGTCGCGTCGACCATGGCGTCGATGTGAGGGAGTGTGATTGAATCTTTAGGGCAAGCTTTGTTGAGGTCGGTGAAGTCGATGCAGACTCTCCACTTGCCATTTTTCTTTTGGACTACGACCACGTTTGCTAGCCACTCGGGATAGTTGACTTCCTTGATTTTTCCTGTTTCCAACAAGCTCTTGACTTCGTCGTCGACAATCTTGTTTCGCTCTGGGGCGAATTTCCTGCGTTTTTGCTTTACAGGGGGGTAAGATGGATCTACGTTCAATTTATGGATAATAATGTTTGGGGATATACCGACCATGTCTTCATGTGACCATGCAAAACAATCAGTATTAGATCTGAGAAAATCGAGAATTCGCTGTCTGGTCGAGTCGTCCAGGTCCGACCCGACCCTTACCGTTTGGTTTGGCTTTGAAGGATCTAGTACGATCTCGTCGAGTTTTTCCATTTCGGGTTCGACATACGGTTAGGTCCTTTGTCGATCTGTGATTGCTATGCAACCTTATGCTCGACAACACTTCTCATGGAGGCGATGTAACATTCCCTTGCCATCCTCTGGTATCCCTTGATTTCTTGGACTCCCCACTTGGTAGGGAACTTGATAATCTGATGGTACGTTGAAGGCACCGCCTTCATAGCATATATCCATGGCCTGCCAAGAATGCAATTATAGGGAGATGGGCAGTCTAGGACTAGAAATTTCACCTGTCGATTGACTCCTCCGGCATACGTTGTAAGAACGATTTCGCCGATAGTATGTTTAACTTCGCCACTGAATCCAACTAGTGGAGTTGATTTCTTGATCAGGTCATCTTCGCCCAGACCCATCACTTTGAGGGCGTCGAAGGTCAAGAGATTGGTCGAACTTCCTATATCGATTAGTACTCTACGTATCAAACAATTTCCGATAGATAAAGAGATTAACAGACCGTCGTGATGGTTTTCCGACCTGTCGGCATCAGACTCATCGAACGTGACTGTCGGGAGGTCGGAGCCTTTGGTTTGTCTGAACTCTGGCGTTTCGGGCTTATTGCCTTTGCTTTCTTTCGCATGTCGTTTGGCTGCGGAGTATGTGTTCCCACATACGTCCGATCCCCCTGAAATGGTATTGACAATTTTTATATGGACAGGAGATGGGGGTTTATCTTGTTTTACCTGATCTCGTCGCTCCATGGTTGCCTTGGCTCGTTCTGAGATTACGTCGCGCAAGAGCCCCTGCGTGAGTAACCTGGCGACCTCTTTACGCAAGGCGATGCACTCATCCGTCGAGTGACCTTGGTCACCGTGGAATTCACACCATCTGTTCATGTCTTTTTTGACGTCTGGTCGGTCGCTCTTTCGGGGCCATCTTACCTCCTTTCCATATTTGTCGAAACTCTTGACGAGCTCCGACACGAAAACACTGAAGTTGTAGGATTGGACCCTGGGAGGCAATGTTGGACCATCTCTCCAGTCTTGGGGCCTGTCTTGAAAAGAGTTTACCTGATTCTGTTCATTTCGATTACAAGGGTAGGGGTGATGACGTCTGTCTCGACGATTGTCAGAGGAGGATTTGCGATCAGGATGATCAAGTCCGTGGGATGCTTTTCGTGATTCACGATCTTCTTCTAAACGTACCTCGGCCATAGCTTTGGCTTGGACATCCTCGAAACTTCTACACGGATACTTGGTGATCTCGTTGTAAAGATTGTTGTCTTTGATCAGACCTTGTCGGAAGGGTTCGATGGAGGTGGTGACGTCGCAATGGGGGATCGCGACTTTCTCCTTATTATACCTGTTTAGATAGTTTCGGAGAGGTTCATTATAACTTTGGGTGATTCGATAGAGATCACTCGACTGCCTTTCGAGCCTCCGACTACTGGCGAATTGGATTTTGAAGGAATTCACCAGATCCGCGAACGAGGCGATCATTCCTTGAGGTAAACGCATAAACCAAGTCAGTGCGGGACCCACGAGGGTTGTGCCAAAGCTTTTGCACATGACAGCCTCGAGGCTCTCCCTTGGAATAGATGCAGTCATTAATTTTTGTTTATAGAGAGAAATATGATCATCTGGATCGTTGGTGCCGTCGAATGTCGCCATGCTAGGAAGGTGGAACTTCTTTGGGATTTCGACTTTGGCGATGTCTCCGATAAATGGAGATTCCTCGAATCCGCCTGATGCTTCTTTCTCGATCTGCTGTGGAACTCCAGGAATTCTAGCGATGCGATCATCAAGTGCCTTCATGTGCTGACTGAGCATTTGTTGGACGAGAGTCATGATGTCGGAGGGATTGGTAGCCTGTGGATCGCTGATTAGAGTCTCTGCTGACCCGATCGGTGCAGAGAAAGTAACATTGTTAGTTGAAAATGGATTGACCAGAGGAGTTCGAGATGTACCCTCAGCATATCCGGTACGCCGTGCGCTTGGAGGGGTCAGTTCGACGCTACTCATGTCAAGACGCGTCTGGAGGTTGTTGTGGACGGGCATCCGCCTGGATTCGAAAGCCATTGATTGTACCTGCGACTTAAGAGACTCATTTTCACGGGTTAGTTGTACAATTTCGGCCTCGGATTGGGTGGATAAAGCAGACAAGGCTTTGGTCTTTTAGCATTGCTGGGCAAGTTCCTCTTGTAGGGTATTCATTTTTTGGGCAAGCTCTTGGAATTGGGTTGCAGTAGGATTTTCGGTTGTGTTTCCTTGAGCTTGGGTGTTGTCTTCGAGGCGTGGTTCCTCGGTACCGGTAGGTGGGTTGATAGTCATGGTTGGAAGGTTCCGAGATGGTGATCGGCAAGTTGCACCATGGTGGGCGCCAAATTATTTTGGGGCGAAAAGATCAGACGACCTAAATCGCCTTAGACGGGGTAACGAGTCGATCAGGTAATAGAAAATCACTCCAAACCAAACAGACAGTCAACAAGTAAAGACGGGATGCAAAATAGAAAGATAATTTTATTGATCTATGGATGATTGAATCAAATCGAAGTACAACTTATCCTTAGAGAACAAGGGATCGGGTCCTGTTCGACAGGTGTTTCCGTGATACGACCGGGAGCGATTGAGCAAGATTCCGGGGAGATTGAGCTAGAGCGAACGTGCTAGTAAGTTCTTTTCAGGGTAAGCGAATGAGTACCGAATGATGATGTGTGTCCTTTTTCTTATCTCGTCGTGATCTATATATGGTAATCACCATTTTTTGTCCGTTACTTCATTATTTGCAATATTTCCCACTTAATTCTGGGCGAGATCCTCGGGGTCAGCTCTTGATTTCCCACATTATTCCTGTGTTTAATGCCGTAACTGTTGCTATCGATCGAGCATTTAATGTGCTGGGTGAGATCTTCGGAGCTGGTAGGATCCTACGCGTCTGAGAAATGTTTGATGCCTCCTCCGGGTTTTTCTCGACCTTCGACTTTGCTTGGATCTCGGCCCAATTTACTGACTTTGATTCCTCTAGAGTATGTTGGGCCCAACACCGACTGTAACACCCCCAAATATATATCCTTGAAAAGTATTACCGCCAGTGACCCCAGATTCCACATCCGAAGCCACTCAGGCTTGACCAGTTTATATAAATCATAAAACAACAATTATAATACAAAATATCATAACTTTAAAGCAAACGCTTCGGAATTTCATCCATGATTCAAAATACATAATTAAATAGATTACAGCGGAAGTCTTGAAAGTAAAAAGCAAAAAGGTCTTGATTGAAATCGATCACCCGCCAAGGAATCTCAACCTGGTAAAACTCTTTGAAATCCCAACTGCCTTCGTTGTCGTTTCTAGCCTTCATCGGAACTGCAGTTTATCTGATGTGCCGTATGAGACGGATGACACCAGCCAACCATGCAAGAGAATATAATCGGTTGGTTAGTCTAATGAAAGACTATGCAAGGGAAAATCAGATAGGTTCTAAGTAGTCGTATTAGGTTAGACTCCTCATTTCTCGAATAAAAGTCGATGACGATAGTCAACCACCATACTCCTACTGAAATATATGAAAAGGCATGATCAAGAGAAAAGACTCTGAAAGATTGAGTCTTAAGGAAACATATGAAGAGAAGACTCTAACGAATTGAGTCTTATCGGAAAGTATGACAAGTACTTGGGAACATTAATTTCACACAAGCGTTTTAAAACTGACTTAGGTGTTTCGGTTCACGACCAACCTCACCGCACAATGCGAATTCAGATTGGAAAGAGAACTTTACTCTGACCAAAGTCTAGACGAGCTTTCCTAGCTGCACTACTCGCCAAATGGTATATTAATTATGTGCACAACGGCACTTATCTTGTTTGATTCCAAAACGAACATTCACGTTACAAGCTTTTAAGATCTCCTTACAAGAGATATCACGGGGAATAAATCCCAAATGGCTGCACCAACTGTGTGCACGTACCCTGAGTAAGGGTATGGTCATGACCGGAAAAGTACTAGAGGAATAATCCTCCTAGCACCAGTTATAAAGAAACCACTAAACCTCGCAAGGTACATAGTGTTCCTACGAATACTCGTGCTAACTAAACAGTTCAACACAGTAATAATCCATAACAAAGCCATCGCGGCCAATAACAGATAAAATAGCGTTGTTTCTAGCATTATATACAACCTATCATAATATCTGTATTTAATCATATATATATATATAATAGCGTTGTTACTAACAGTATATACAACCTATTATAATATCTCTTTTTAAATCACATACAGTTATCAAAACTGTTCCCAGACGAAAACAATATTCATCCCAAATTAATTAACAATTAAACAATTGATAATCAATATAAAGATGGAATGATAAGCAATAGCGAACCGCCACTTGCCTTAGATTTAGACGAAGCTCGAGATGACGAATTTCCGGGTCCGAAACGAGAAAGAACCTGGATTATGGTTTCCTACGGAACGACCCATAACGAAACCCTAAGTTAGATTCAACAATAAATAGTATGAATCTAAAGAAAAACGAACGAAATCGAAGGAACAAAAGTCCCAAACGAGATCACAACGCCCAAGCCACTACCACACTCGCCCAGGCCCACCGCGGGTGCGGCGAGGCTACAGAGGCGAGACGCCGATAGCGAAAACTCACCGGGGAAGACGATGGGGCTTGACTTGGGTTGGTTTCGACTTCCAAACTCCTTGTGTCACTAACCACCACCTTGAGGGCACCTCCTCCTCGTATGGCAACTCCGGCGATGACCTTGAAGAACTCCGGCGACGCTTGCAACTCCGGCGACAATGGCAGTGAAAGAAAGAGAGATTTGAGGGAGAGAGAGAGAGTAGAATGGCCTCCTCCTCTTAGCCCCCTTATTTTATAGGCCATCAAGGAGCCAAAAGGAGTCCAGTTGGCCCCCTCTCCCACTGCCTCACCGGGGACAAGATCGGCAAGCAGCTCAGACGAGTTCGGCGGAGCAGAGAAGCCATCATCACGGCGCGGGTGCGGTGGGTCTCACCGCGGGGTGCGGTGGCGACCAGTTCTTGACTGCGGGGTGCGGTGGGTATGGCCGTGGGTGCGGTCAAGGCCAATTGTGTGCCTTTTGCCCATTTTTGACCGGGAAGCCCATTTTTGACCGAGAAGAATCTTGGATATGGGGGTTAAATATATTCGTACCCTAACAAATATTCTAAACCCCCAAAAATACGTCAAATGTATTTTATTCTACTCAGAGAATTATTACAAAGATCAAGTATTTATCAGAATGTCTGAACTCTTCTGAAAATATTTTGACTACAATACGAGTGTTTGGAAATCTTACCAAAATACTCTTTACTAAAATGAGGGGTATTACACCGACCACACAACCATCAACATCGGCGGTATAGACAGTTATAGGGTCTGTCTCGATGTCGTCCTCATCGGCGGCGTCGTAACTCTCATAACCGACAGACTGGGTGGAGAAGATGATACGATCGATTCCCACGGAGCAAGACCGATCTAGATCCGGACCGTTTGTTCTTCCCAAGCAAGCACTCATTTTTCGTGTTCTTGGCTTTCTTCAAGAACTCCTTCAAGGGAAACAACATTATGTTCCCCTTTCTTGGGTTTGGCGGATCAAACCCTAGCGGCAGATGGGAGGAGGGGTTCAACGTTATGAACACCCGAGGTGGTGGAAGGAGGCCAACGTTATGGCTCCTTAGAGAACTTTGAGAAAAGGCTAGGAGAGCCTTCAAAGAGAGAGAGAGAGAGAGAGGTGAAGCCAAGTGACAACTAGGAGGAACTCTCCACTAGATTGTCTTAAACTTAACTTTAGGATTACAAAGAGAGTCCTACCCTATTTATAGAAAAACAAAAGGAAAACTAGGATTGAAGAGGAAACCCTAATGGGCTTGGGCCCAAGACATCAAGGTCCAACCCATTACATCATTCTATAAAGGGAATACAAAACATAACAAGAAAAGCTATAAATAGAAAGCGGGACCGGGGAAGAATCGCAAGATAACCCCCCTAGAAATCAAGGGTCGAAAGAGAGACCCACGAACAAATTGGCTCGGACCCGAAGCTCGCATCCATACGGGTGACTAGAGATTGAGTAGCTCTGGCAATGCTTCTAGCACGGGATCTAGTCATCGGTCCATCGGAACGCACCCTAAGGAGGTCCTCTTCGTCTCTCGCCGTCATGGGGGTAGGCATCGGCAGTATAGACAGTTGTAGGGTCTGTCTCGACGTCGTCCTCATCGGCGTCGTCGTAACTCTCATAACCGACAGACTGGGTGGAGAAGAGGACCTTCTTGGCCTTGGGACAATCCTTCTTGTAATGTCCTCTTCCACCACACTTGTAACATTCCACATCCTGGGCTCGTTCAGAACGAGCGGTCTCTGTAGTTGGCGGCTGCGGGCGACGAGCAGGAGCAGACGGGGTTGATCTCTGCGTCGATGTAGCAGGCGTTATACATGTGCTGCTACGGTCCTGTCTAGGCACACTAGAAGTAGGAGTAGAATTAATGCCATAACCCGAATTGAAGGGTCGAGAACCATACCTGGATGAAGTCGATGCCTGCCATGGTTGTTGCTTGTGACGCAGGTGCTGGAGATATAACTTTTGG
The DNA here is from genome assembly GCA_027886185.1 of Rheum nobile. Lineage (NCBI taxonomy): Eukaryota > Viridiplantae > Streptophyta > Magnoliopsida > Caryophyllales > Polygonaceae > Rheum > Rheum nobile. Next base: position 959,980 of record WOAB01000236.1, on the reverse strand, counting down.
GCAGTGTGAACGACATTGTTGAGGTCCCGTATCGGCATCACGTCGACCTGATCACTAAAGGGCTGGTTAAGCCCAGTAATGAACCGCGTCCTCAAGGTTCCCGGAGCAACACTGACGCCAGCCTTGAAGTACATGTCTTCTAGGCGAGCGAAGAACTCCTGTGGTGAATCAGAACCCTGTCTAGCACGTGCTATCTCCTATAACAGCCTCAGATAACCTCTTGAAAGTATTACCGCCAGTGACCTCAGACGTACTGTCCGATGTCACCCAAGGCTTTTCCAGTTGATATAAATCATTAAACCACAGTTATGATGCAACATATCATAACTTCCATTAAAACCAAGTCTCGGAATTACAACATAATTCCAAATACATCAAAATACATTATCAGAATTATTACAGTGGAAGTCTTAAATAACAACAAAAAACACCGTTCGTCTTTATAGTCGTTCTAGCCTTCTCGGATCCGCAATTTATCTGATGTGCCGAATCGAACGGATGACACCAGCCAACCATGCAGAGAACAATTACGGTTGGTTAGTCTAATGAAAGACTATGCAAGGGTACAAAGCAGAGTGGTTCGAGAGATCGTAACCGTTTACTATCATTGTCCCTCGAATAAAAACCGACGAGACGATACATAACCCGGTACTTTCCCTGAATGAGTATCAAATAAGATATGCACTGAAGAGAAGACTCCCAAGGAAATGAGTCTTATCGGAAATATGACAAAAGTTGGGGAACATTAATAATCACAGAGTCACGATATCGCATACGAGCGATTTAAAAGTTAAGACGAGCTTTCCTAGCTGCACTACTCGCCGAAGGTATATTAATTATGTGCGACTAACGGCACTTATCTTATTTAATTCCAAAACTTACATCACGTTATAAGCTTTTATATCCACATCGTAGAGTCCAAGCCTCTATATCCACATCACAGTTGGTCATGACCAGAAAGTTTGGCATAGGGTCTTGATCGCCTTGTCATTTGCCAAGTTATAAAGAAACGAATGGACCTCGCAAAGTCCAAGCGTTCCTATGAATACTCGTGCTAACTAACGATTCAACACAATAATAGTCCATATCAAAGCCAACATGGCCAACATCATAAACATATATTTATACTAGCGTTGTTCTAGCAGATATACAACCTAGTATAATATCATCTTTTAATCAATTATTAACAAAGTTGTTCCCAATGAACAATAAATCAGTAAATCATCCCAAATTAATTAACAACTAAGTAATTGATAATTAATTAAAATATGGAATGATGAGCAAGAGCGAACCGCCACTTGCCTTAGATTAGACGAGCTCGAACAAAGCTTAGAAACGTCGGGTTCCTGAGTCTGAAACTAGGACATATCCTGGATAATAAATCCCTATGGAACGACCCATAACGAGACCCTAAGTTAGATTCAATATCTACATAATTGAATCTAAAAGAATAGGAAAAGAATCAAAAAAATCAAGCCTCGCCCAAAGCCAAACACCCAAGAACACACACTCGGACAAGGCTCGCCGCGGGTGCGGTGGGAGGCTTGCCGCGGGTGCGGTGGGGTTACAGTGGCGAGCTCGCGACAACGTTTTAATGGGGGAAAACTCACCCAATCACTTCGTTTCGACTTTTATTCGTTCTTGGTTTGTTTTCTCAACACCTTAGGCTTGAATACCACTTAGGAGTACCTCTTTCCAACACTCAAAGGGATTCGAACACCTTCCCTACAAAGCTCAAGAGCTTGGTGCTCCAATGGAGATTTCAGAGGAGAAAAACAGAGGAGAAAGACGACACTCCTTCCCCTTCTGATGTCGACCCCTTATATAGCCCACCAAGAGCTCCCCCAGCAGGGAACAAGCAGGAGACCATCAAGGGAGGCTAGGCGAGGCTAGGCCTGACAACCGGTGCCACTTGCAGGGGAAGAGGATAACGTTGCAGAAGAAAAATATCCCACCGCGGGGTGCGGTGGCGCCCAGTTACCGACTCATCTATTTGGATTTCGCCGCGGGTGCGGCCACTTGACCGCGGGGTGCGGTCAAGGCCATTTTTCACCCTCTTGTCCGTTTAAATTCTTGGGTTAAATATCTTAACCCCGGGTTAAATATATTCGTACACGAATGACTATTTAACCTTGAACATACGTCAACTGTATTTTATATTACTCAGAAAAATATTACAGAGATCAAACAACTTACAGAATGTCCGAACCTCTCTAAAATTAATCCGACTTGTAATACAGGAGTTGGAAAAATTCCAAAATATCCTTATAAAATGAGGGATATTACATCTCCGACCGCATCTGCTCCTTGTAGGTCGAAGGCACATATTTTCTAGTCATAATATACATAAGCTGATGCCATTCACTAATGGGTGGCCAACCCATCCTGTAATGTTGCTGCTCGAGATGATTCCACCAAGTCTGAGCAGCTCCCTCAAAATGTAAGGTAACGAGCTCGACCTTCTCATGCTCCTGGACGGTTAAGTGTCGCAGTACATGCTCCGTGTTCTGCAACCACTTAAGGAAAATAGCAGGGTCATATAAACCAAATAAGGGTTTGATCTTTACCTTAATGTCTCTGCGGTGCACAAGTGGTTGGGCCCGACGATCAGGAAATGGTGCTGCAGGGTCCTCATGGTGCTTGAAGTGACGAGCTGCATACTGATCGTATTGTGGTCCGGCATACGGCGGCGGGTCGCGAGCAGGCTGTCGTTGACGCTGATGGCCAGTGGCGGGGCGCTGGTGCTGGCGAGCCGGCTGTCGGTTGCCGTACTGGACAACGTTCCAATACGCTGCCTGATTCTGATGCAGGCGAGGAGGTGGAACATAGCTGGTGTTTTGGGATGAAAAGATCGGACGACCTAAATCGCCTTAGACGGGGTAACTAGTCGACCGGACGATAGGAAACAATCCAAACCAAGTAAATAATAGATAAACAAGAAATAAATATGTAATAGCAAGGCAATTTTATTAGATGTCGTGTGAATCGGATTGAATCATGATACAACTTATCGTAATAAAACCAGAGATCGAGTGGGACTCGATCGGTGACTTGTGAGTGGCGACCGGCAGGGGTCAGACGTAGGTAACTGTTTTTAGAGCTAGATGGGCAGCGAGAGTGCTATTCTGGTAAGTTATCTGAGTAAGAAAGCGTGTCCCTAGCGTAGTTATGATAGTTCAATTTTTATCTTCCTTGTCGTCCCAATATGGTAAGTCCATTTACTCTTTGTGACCGTTGTGCTTCTTCGATATCTTTGTCTTCTATGATGGACGTAATGGCGAAGATTTCGCCATTAAATTACTGGTAATTGTGGTGGTTTAAGTGTTGTAGACGTTGCATGATCCGGGCATTAAATGCGTGGCAGGATCTTCGCGACCCTGTCGGATGACGCTCGACCAGAGAAGTCCTGTCGGCTTTTCTGGGCTTTCATTGTTTGGTCTTCCGAATGGCGATGGGCTTGGGCTCGATCGAGGGTCTGATCTTTTTTTTGGAGAATCCAGGCCCAACAATAGCCCCAAGTTGCTATGGGCTTACGGTTTAGGCAAGTTGACCGAAATCCGTGGCAACTTCTCTAGACACGATCTCCACCTTCCGATTTGGCGCGTTTGCTCAGGTCGACGTGGCGCGCGATTAGGGCACGATGCGACGTCTTCTGCAGATCATGATTTCCTTCCATAAATTATGAGCAGGGGGAGCGATTAGTCTTCATCTCCTTCCTTTGCAAGTTTCTGGTAAGCCTTTCGGTCTCTCTTGCCATTTGCTTTTTGATTTTCTTAGCCATAGCTCTCCGATTTCCTCCCCTCTCTATTCTCGACATGGTTTCTCTCAAGGCTTCTGAGTCGTCGAAGACTCTTTCCGATGCCGGAGAGGGCGATACTTCTCCTCATTTCCTCCTAACGGAGTCGGACGCGCTGGCTAGCAATTTGTCGGAGGCAGAGCTGGTCCAAGTCCTCGAAGTCGGGGGCTTTCCTCCGGAGACGATTGCTACGCTGTCTGAGCCGGATGAGAGGGCCGACACGCGCTACGAATGGTGGATTTGCTTCTATGTGTACCCGTTTAGGATAGGGCATAAGTTCCCATTCTCTCCTCTTGTTAGAGATTTTCTAGCTACCTTGGCGTTAACGCCGTGTCAAGTGATGCCTCAAGCTTGGAGAGTCCTTAGGGTTTTAGACTTAGTGAATGAGCAAACTGGTGCTGGTTTTGATTTCGACGCCTTGTGGTATAATTACTTCATCGGGTCAAAGAGTTCTTCCCGTGTGCAACTGCGTGCCCGACGAGGTCGGAAGCCTTTGGTGCAAACTCCCGATGTGAACGACCGTGGATGGGGGTCAAAATACTTTTTTGTCAAACGATCTTCTCTGGAGAAGGAATGAGAATGTCCTTTTCTGTTGTCGGAGTGGCGGATCGACAGTATGTACTTTGTTTTCTCTTTCACGCGTTTATGCGTTTTTAACACTCTGTTTTTAACTTTCCCTTTTTGTAGTCCCTGAACCGGAAGAATTGGAAGCTAGCAGCCGATCGGAGGCTTTGTCAAAGATTGTGCTTGAAGTTCCCGCGTCTGAGAGGAAATTTGTCAACGTCAATTTGCTGGCGCCAACTCCTCCCCCACAGGAAGATATGTCGAATGCTTCTTCATCCCGTGCGAAAGGTAGACATTCGGCTTTAGGAATCTTTTTGTTGTTTTTCGCTTTGTCGTGTATTTTAGGATTTCTCCCTTTTTGATGCTCTGTCGTGTCAGGTTCCCCTGGTGGTCGGTCGAGTGCTCGACTGAGAGTGGCGTCTGGAAAAGGTTTGATCGAGCAAAGGAAAGCTGCAGCTAAGGCGGCGTCGAGTAAGCCGGTCCTGACTGACCTGTCGACTGCGACGAAAGCTGGCTCTAAGAGAAAAATGAGCGCTCGTTCCGACGATGCGGAGGACATCCCTAAGAAGAAAGGCGTGACTGCCGAGGGGGTTGACAAGATTGGTGTCGCTGGGCCATCGATCGTTGATCTCTTCCGTGCTCAAGATCCGACTTTGAAGTCGGAGGTTAAGGATGTTTCTCCCCTGGACTGCATTGGCGAAGCAGGCAGTTCCGCGTGGAGGGTATGTTGGCCCTTGTCTTGTGCGTTTTTGTATTTCTTTTGTTTCGACTTCGCTTTCTGAGTTGTGTATTTGCGTTGTCGTATGCCTTTTTGTCAGGCTTTTCAGTATTTCTTGGGAGCTTATTCCAGTGTCCAAGCAATGCTTGCTAAGGCTGAGGACAGGGCTGCTAGGTCAGAGTCCGACCTCGCCTCTTTAAGGACCAAGCTGGAGGGAGCTGAGAGTCGCTGTCGAGAGACAGAGCGTCGTCTCACCAAGGAGCTGAAGAGCTGCTAAGGGGAGTTGTCTGCATGTCAGAGGGAGTTTGAGGAGTGCAGGGCAATCATTGAGGAGGAAGTGAAGCGAGCTAGGATTGCCGACGGTCAGATTGCTGGCGATGTGGGGGCCTTCTATGCTGTGAAGTCGCGCATTGAGATGATTGAAGAATTCAATGAGGGCAAGCATGAGCTCTGGGACCTGAAGGCGGAGAGGGAGACTTTGGACTCCATGTTTCCAAAAGGCGACCCTGGTCAAGAGTTGTTCTGCTTAGCCGGCGTCGGAGAGGAGGCGGTGGATGAAGGTGTCGATGAGGACGAAGCTCATTCTGACGATGCCAAGCCGGCCGACAAGATAGCCCCATTGGAGCCAGCCCCCGTCGAAGATAATGTTGGTGTGTCTGATGCTTGACTTATTTGTCCCCTTTGTGTTGGGTTTTTAAACATTTGGTATATGTATGTTTTGGCGACCCGTCCACCATCGCGGGTCGCAAGATGTTAAAGTTTGATGAAGTCCTACGGATGTGTAGGCAGACAATTATGGTTTGGCGATCCGTCCACCATCGCGGGTCGCGTATTTGTAGAAAATGCTTCTTATTTCGATACAAAAATGTGTTTTTACACGTAGAATTGTATACTAGCGTGTTTTGTACATGTTTGCGATAGATAGCAAGTTGTCGACGACGTTTAGTATGTCGTGTATGTCGGTTTCACCCGTGTGCTCCATCGAGTGGGGTTTCACCGTATGTATGTAGAGCAGGCCTGCGATGTGTTTGTGTATGTGTTAGTCATGACGTTATGCCGGAGAGGTAAGCAATATATAATAAGGTGTTTGTTCCTTATGTTTAATTGCGTGAATGTGATAAGGTGTTGTACCTTATGTTTTGTATAAGGCAGACGGTGTGCCGACGTGCCTGTGTTGTCATCTCCCCGTAATCCGATCGATCGTGTAATGTAAGCGCTATATGCGGATGACAGGATCCATTTGCGGACGACTGGGTCCAATGTAAATGTTGTTCTGCATTTGTATTTTTGTAAGGAGGAAGTCCTCGCTTGGTGTCAACGCGATGATATATGAGGGAAAGTGGCGATGTATATGCGATAGCATGCGATACATATGCGATAGATGGCAAAGTACATGCGATAACATGCGATATGTATGCGACATGTGGCAATGTACATGCGATAACATGCGATATGTATGCGATGCATAGAGTTTTGTGTGATGTTTTTACCTTATTGGTTCAGAAATGGTAGAGCTTAAGATGTGTTGTGTTCCAACTCCTCGGGATTAGTTGTCCGTCTTTGTCTTCTAGTTGATATGCTCCTTGTCCGACCACTTCGGTGATCAAGTAAGGTCCTTCCCATTGTGGTGCTAGCTTTCCGTCGGATGGGTTCTTGGTGTTCTGGAATGTCTTCCTTAGGACCCAGTCTCCGACCTTGAATGCCTTAATCCGGACGTTCTTGTTGTAGCTCCTCGCGACTTGTTGTTGGAACTTGACCATTCTGATTCGAGCTTTCTCCCTGATTTCGTCCACAGTGTCGAGATTATGTGCTAGTTCGATGTCGTTTTGTTCGTTTGTTTGGAGGTTACATCGAGCGGTCGGAACCAATAGCTCAACCGGGATGACTGCTTCGCTCCCGTAGACGAGAGAGAAAGGCGATTGCCCAGTCGCATTCTTTGGAGTGGTCCTGTCGGACCAGAGAATGAGTGGGAGCTCGTCTGCCCATTTGCCTTTAGCCCCTGTGAGGCGTTTCTTGAGGTTGTTGATAATGATCTTGTTGCTGGATTCGGCCTGTCCGTTGGATTGCGGATACCGAGGTGTAGATATAACCAATTTGATGTTCCATTGGTCGCAAAAGGTTCGAGTCTTATGACTGATGAATTGGAAGCCGTTGTCGCACACGATTTCGGATGGGACGCCAAATCTGCACAAGATGTTGCATTTTATTAATGAAATGACGTGTTGATCTTTTACCTCTCTGTAGGCTTCGGCTTCGATCCATTTAGAGAAGTAGTCTGTCATAGCGAGGAAGAAGACTCTTTGACCCGACGCGGGAGGGAGCTTTCCGACGATGTCCATTCCCCATCTCATAAAGGGCCATGGAGCTAGGGTCGAATGGAGGAGATCCGATGGTTGATGACGTACGGGTGCGTGCCGCTGACAGGTGTCGCACCTCTTGGTGTATTCCATGGCGTCTTTGTTCATCGTTAGCCAATAGTACCCGTTTCATAGGGCCTTTCCCGAGAGGCTTCGTCCGCCGGTGTGGTTGCCACACTCTCCTTCGTGTAATGATTGTAAGATACGTCCGACTTCTGGAGTCTTAAGGCATCGTAGGAGTAGCCCTGTAACAGATCTTTTGTACAAGATGTTGTCAATAATATCGTAAGAGAGTGCTTGTACCTTAAGCTTTTTTGCTTCTGTCTTGTCGTCTGGTAAAATACCATCTTTTAGCCACTTGATGTAAGGTAGCATCCAATCGTCATTGGTGTCGACGATGTCTTCTTCTGGTCGATCGCCTATCTCCATGGCGACGAGTTATTCAAGTGGTGTTGTCAACTCGACGGATGTCTTTGGGACGGCCGGCGTCATAACGTGGGCCAATGGTATGTGTGGAAATTCTTTTGGGTCTAGGACGGATCCCAAATTGGCGAGCGCGTCGGCTTGGGAGTTAAGATCCCTGGGCACCTGTCGGATGTTGAATGTTTGGAATTGCCCGATCAGTTTCTTGGCTACCTCCAGGTAGGCTATCATTCTGGTGTCTTTGGCATTGTACGATCCCTGTATTTGGTTTACGACCAGTAAGGAGTCGCAAACGACTTCGATCTCTTGGACTCCCAGATCGCGAGCCAAGATGAGTCCGAATATGAGTGCTTCGTACTCAGCCTCGTTGTTAGTCGCATCCCACTCACATCTGACAGCCTGGGCTATCTTGTCCCCTTGTGGCGATTTCAGTACGACCCCAAGCCCCGATCCTCTGGCGTTCGATGCCCCATCTGTGTGGAGCTTCCATGTACTTGTCTCGTCTGTCGCGAGTAGTTGATTTGCTTCTTTTGCGGCTTCTTACTCTAGGGTCGGACTGAAATCGGCCACAAAGTCGGCTAATGCTTGCGACTTGATCGCTGTCCTCGGCTCGTACTCGATGTCGTAACCACTGAGGTGTATGGCCCATTTTGTCATTCTTCCTGTGAACTCGGGTTTCCTCATGATAGCCCTCATGGGATGATTAGTACGCACAGTGATAGTATGGGATTCAAAGTATGGTTTGAGCTTGTTCGAAGCCATTACTAATGATAATACGAGTTTTTCAAGTGACGAATACCTCGTTTCGGCTGATAATAGCGTCCGACTGACATAGTATATTGGCGACTATTTGCCATCTTCTTCTCTGACCAGTACACCGCTTACGACCGATTCCGACACTGCAAGATAAAGAAATAAGGGCTTGTCGCCTTTAGGTTTGGTTAGTAACATAGGACTGGCTAGATAGTCCTTGAGGTTCTGAAATGCTGCTTCATGTTCCTCCGTCCATTGAAAGGACTTATTTTTCTTGAGCGCGTCGTGGAATGGTTTGCACTTGTCGGATGATTTAGAGATGAACCTGTTCAGAGCTGTTATCCGACCTGTGAGCTTTTGTACGTCTTTGATGCATCGGGGGGATCGGAGGTTGATGAGAGCCTTGATCTGTTCCGGGTTGGCCTCTATTCCTCTTTGTGTCACCATGTATCCTAAGAACTTCCCTGACGACACTCCAAAGGAGCATTTAGTAGGTTTAGTTTCATGTTGTACCTTTTGAGCACCTCGAAGCTGTCGCGTAGGTGGTCTATGTGATCTTCTTTCTTTTTGGACTTGACCAACATATCGTCAATATAGACTTCCATCGTGTCTCCGATTTGGTCTTTGAACATTTTGTTGACCAATCGTTGGTATGTAGCCCCTGCATTTTTCAGACCAAAGGGCATTACTTTGTAGCAATAGATACCTTGACTGGTGATGAACGCTGTTTTTTCTTGATCGTCGGGGTCCATAAGGATCTGATTGTAGCCACTGAAGGCGTCCATGAAGGTGAGCATTTCGTGTCCTGTTGTGGCGTCGACCATGGCGTCGATGTGAGGCAGAGGAGACGAGTCCTTGGGACAAGCCTTGTTGAGGTCTGTGAAGTCGATGCAGACTCTCCATTTGCCGTTCTTCTTCTGGACCACGACCACGTTGGCCAGCCATTCAGGGTAGTGGACCTCCTTGATTTTTCCGGTTTCCAATAAGCTTCTGACTTCGTCGTCGATTATTTTGTTCCGTTCAGGGGCGAATTTCCTGCGTTTTTGCTTGACAGGGGGATGAGATGGATCCACATTTAATTGATGAGTAATAATGTTGGGAGATATCCCGACCATATCCTCATGCGACCATGCGAAACAGTCGGCATTGGTCCTGAGAAAGTCGAGAAGTTGTTTTCTGGTTGAGTCGTCCAGGTCCGACCCGGCCCTTACCGTTTCGTTTGGCTTTGAAGGGTCTAGTGCGATCTCGTCGAGTTTCTCCATTTCTGGTTCAACGTATCGACTATGTCCTTCGCCAATCTGTGGTTGCTATGCGATCTTGTGTTCGACCGCGTTCTTCATGGAAGCGACATAGCATTCCTTTGCGGTCCTTTGATCTCCTTTGATTTCTTGGACTCCCCACTCGGTGGGGAATTTAATGACTTGATGATATGTTGAAGGTACTGCCTTCATAGCGTGTATCCACGGCCTGCCAAGAATACAATTGTAGGGAGACGGACAGTCTAGGACTAAGAATTTAACCTGTCGGTTGATTCCTCCAGCGTATGTGGTCAGAATGATTTCGCCAGTCGTGTGCTTAACCTCACCGTTGAACCCAACCAGTGGGGTCGATTTCTTGATTAGGTCGTTCTCAGTCAGACCCATTTCTTTGAGAGCGTCGAGGGTCAAGAGGTTTGTCGAACTTCCTGTATCGATTAGTACTCTCCGGATTAAGCAATTACCAATGGACAAAGAGATTACCAGACCGTCATGGTGACTATCCGACCCGTCGGAGTCGGATTCGTCGAATGTGACCGTCGGAAGGTTAGATGCCCTCCTTGGTTTGAATTCCGATGCTTCGGGCTTGTCGCCTTTGCTTTCCTTGGCGTGTCGCTTAGCCGCGGAGTACGTGTTCCCGCAAATGTCGGATCCACCTGAAATGGTATTGACAACTTTCGTATGGATAGGAGATGGGGGTTTGTTCTGTTTTACCTGATCTCGGCGTTCCATGGTGGCTTTTGCCCGTTCCGAGATGACGTCGCGTAACAGCCCCTGTGATAGCAGCCTAGCGACCTCCTTTCGTAGGGCGATACACTCGTCGGTCGAATGACCATGGTCGCCGTGGAATTCACACCATCGACTCATGTCCTTCTTGACGTCCGGTCGGTCGCTCTTTTGGGGCCATCTTACGTCTTTTCCATACTTGTCAAAACTCTTGACGAGCTCTGACACGGAAACGTTGAAGTTATAAGACTGGACCCTAGGAGGCAACACAGAACTGTCTCTCCATTCTTGTGACCTGTCTTGGAAAGAATTTACCTGATTTGCTTCGTTTCGATTACGAGAATAGGGATGTGGACGTCTGTCCCGACGATTGTCGGAGGAATGTTTGCGATCGGATGGATCGGGTCCGCACGAGGCTTTACGCGACTCACGGTCCTCTTCCAGCCTTACCTCGGCCATAGTTTTGGCCTGAACATCTTTGAAACTTTTGCAGGGATACTTGGTAATCTCGTCGTAGAGATTGCTGTCTTTGACCAGGCCTTGTCGGAATGCTTCGATAGATGTTGTGATGTCACAGTGGGGGATTCCCATTTTCTCTTTGTTGTACCTGTTAAGATAATTTCGGAGAGGTTCATTGTACCTTTGTGTGACTCGGTAGAGGTCACTCGATTGTTTCTCATGCTTCCGACTGCTGGCGAACTGGCTCTTAAAAGAGTTGACCAGATCCGCAAATGATGTGATCGTTCCCTGAGGCAAACGCATAAACCAAGTTAGTACGGGGCCCGCGAGGGTCGTGCCAAAGCTTTTGCACATGACATCCTCGCGACTCTCCCTTGAAACAGATGCTGCCATTAGTTTTTGTTTATAGAGAGAGATATGGTCATCTGGATCAGTGGTGCCGTCGAATGTCGCCATGTTGGGGAGATGGAACTTCTTGGGGATCTCGACCCTTGTGATTTCTTCGACGAACGGGGATTCTTCGAATCCGCCGGACGCTTCTCTCTCGATCGGTTGCGGGACTCCTGGGAGCCTATTGAAACGATCGTCGATTGCCTTCATGTGTCGGTCGAGCGTTTGCTGAAAAAGGGCCATGACATCTGGCGGAATGGCAACCTGTGTTTCGTCGATTCGGGCCCCAACAAACCCGATCGGTGTAGGAAAGGTGACATGGTTAGTCGAGAATGGACTAGCGAAAGGGGTTCGAGACGTACCCTCAGTGTGTCCGGGACATCGTATGCCGAGAGGCGTTGGCTCGATATTGTCCATGTCGAGGCGCGTTCGGGCGCCGCCGTGGACGGGCGCATTCTGAGATCATGAGGCCACTGATTGTACCTGTGACTTAAGAGACTCGTTCTCACGGGTTAGTTGCGCGATCTCGGCTTCGGATTGGGTTGACAAAGCGGCTAGCGCTTCGGTTTTCTGACGTTGCTGGGCTAGTTCCTCTTGAAGGGCGGCCATTTTTTGAGAGAGTTCTTGGAACTGGGTTGGAGTAGGATTTTCGATTGGATTTTCTGTGGTTTGGGTTTCGTTCTCGAGACGTGGTTCTTGGTTATCAATAGGGGGATCAATAGCCATGGTTGGAAGATTCCGGAAAGGTGATCGGCAAGTTGCCCCACGGTGGGCGCCAAATTGTTTTGGGACGAAAAGATCGGACGACCTAAATCGCCTTAGACGGGGTAACTAGTCGACCGGAAACAATCCAAACCAAGTAAATAATAGATAAACAAGAAATAAATATGTAATAGCAAGGCAATTTTATTAGATGTCGTGTGAATCGGATTGAATCATGATACAACTTATCGTAATAAAACCAGAGATCGAGTGGGACTCGACCGGTGACTTGTGAGTGGAGACCGGCAGGGGTCAGACGTAGGTAACCGTTTTTAGAGCTAGATGGGCAGCGAGAGTGCTATTCTGGTAAGTTATCTGAGTAAGAAAGTGTGTCCCTAGCGTAGTTGTGATAGTTCAATTTTTATCTTCCTTGTCGTCCCAATATGGTAAGTCCATTTACTCTTTGTGACCGTTGTGCTTCTTCGATATCTTTGTCTTCTATGCTGGACGTAATGGCGAAGATTTCGCCATTAAATTGTTGGTAATTGTGGTGGTTTAAGTGTTGTAGACGTTGCATAATCCGGGCATTAAATGCGTGGCGGGATCTTCGCGACCCTGTCGGATGACGCTCGACCAGAGAAGTCCTGTCGGCTTTTCTGGGCTTTCATTGTTTGGTCTTCCGAATGGCGATGGGCTTGGGCTCGATCGAGGGTCTGATCTTTTTTTTGGAGAATCCAGGCCCAACAGCTGGTAGGATGCTGTTGTAACTCAGGGGGATCCTGTAATGGTGGGTGAAAACCATGAGCATACCCAAACTGACCCTCATCCTCCTCTTGGTCGTACTCATCAAACTGATCCTCCTCATCAGAATAGATAGGAGTGCGGATACTCTGATGATCCTGAAATGCATCAACATCAAACGGCACAGCACTAGATTATCGGTGACGATGCTGACGCGGAGGCTGCTGACGATGTGAACCAGACGGCTGACGGGGTGATCGACATGTAGGAGGTTGGCGGGCTTGCCTATGTCGACCACTGAAATGAACCTGATCGTCCTCATGTTCCTCCTGGGAACTTTCATCATCTGCCTCTGCAACTTCAGGGTCCTCCTCCCAGATCACGACCTGCGTAGACCGTCGTTGTCGACGACGCTGTGGGATGACAATGCTTTCTTTTTGCGACTCGAGGCATCGCAGTTGGCCTGGAGTCGATGTTGAGGGAAGTATCAGGGCTTTATCCTTTGCCTTTTCCAGGGCGAGGGCGCTCAACTCCTCTGCCTGTAATTGACCCTGATCAGAAGCGACTATAGCGATTGAAGACAGTTGCTGTCGAGATAAGAGCTCTGCATTCTGACGCATGAGCTCGACTATCTGTGCATCTCTGACTTTGTTGGTAGCAAGCATCTCTCGTAGCATCTTCTGTTCAGCAGTCTCAGAGCCTGTATCACGGGTTGTATCACCTTCTGACATGGTACCTGACATCAAGAAATAGCAAACCACAGGAACAAAGCAAACAACAATAGCAAAAGAGAAATAACGAACATGTAAGCAGAACCGAACTCAACAAGCAATCACTCAAGAAACTAATTTGGCTGGCCGTGTGGGCGGTTACGAGCTGGCTAAAGCAAGTCGCACAACAATCAACAAAATCAAGGCAATGCTCAACAAAGAAAATGTCGAAAGTAGATATGCAAGGATATAAGCACAGAAGCAAGCACAACACAGTCAACCAAGATATGCAGCCCATACAGTGAAAGAGATAGAAGACGGTAAATGAATCACTTGCGAAGACGGTAAATTGAAGGTGCCGGATTCAAGACCGGGATCTCCCTTCTTGCACTGCAAAGAAACGCACTTGCCTTATTTTGGCTTGTGTGGTTCCAAATTTTATTTTATTTTTTTAAATCTGCGAACAGCTACAGTAAATTACAGCAGCAAAAGTTCAGCAAAATGGACGAACAACAGCAAAAGAAAGTACAGCAGCCACAGTGCAGCAAATCAGTGATTCAATTGGAAAAAAAGGAGATTCAGATGATGTAGATTGGTGGCGCAAACAAGGCGAACACAGTTGCAAGTAACTATCTAAGCCTATATGCAAGCAGATCTACAATAAACACAATCAACAACCAAGCAGAAACACACGAAAATGCTGAAAATCTGCGTGACTGGTTTGGCAATCTGCAGGGAAGGCGGAGGCTAGGGTTTCAGATAAGAAAAAGCGATTTGGAAACGGCAGTGTAGAAAACCGCGGTCGCGGAGGCTAGGATTTCGGCGGCAGACAGTTCGTATTTTGGCCTTTTGAAGGGTCAAACGATGTCCGTTTTGGGCAAATTTTATATGCCCGGACTCGTCTCGAGATGCTCTACAGGAATATGGAAGAAAATTGCGGAAAAGAGAAATTTTGTTTGGACGAAATCTGGGCAGAAGGCTCGTCGGTTTTGGGTTTTTTTTGATGCAGGAATTGATTTACGGAAGCGAAGGAGTGATTGAAAGAAGAGTTTGAACGACTCACGCAATTCGTAGGCTCTGATGCCAGTTGATGTGACCTTGCCCGAAGGAAGACTACAAGCTGTTGTCAAGGATTCGATGAACGCGTAGTAGGGCGAAGCAACTCTTCGAAAGTGAGAAGTGGCGGCGGCGGGCTGTAGGAAGTCGGGAGCACAGGGGTGGTCGGCGGCTTGGTGGAGGCGCGACGGTGAAGGGGGAAGACGCGGCGGAAATAGGGGCGGCGGCCGTGAGGTGGTGTGAGGGGCGGCGGCTGTGTGGGTTGGTGTTTAAGGTTAGGGTTGCGGAGTTGTAATGGGTAACCTAATTAACGCGCCAGGATAGTTCGACTAAAAACGCGTTAATTGTTGACGTCGGGGCCCGGGGTTTAAGGAGTTTACTCAACTTGAAACTTAGGCTTAATTTGACCTGTCTAGAAATGAAGATAAGAATTCCTACTTATACTAGAGAGTTGACCTAATGGGCCAGAGTTGACCTAATGGGCCCACGTGCCCAGCAGCGACCACACCCACTAACGTGCCCGTTGTCGCGACGCCGCCGACTCTCAGCGTGCCCACTGGCCTGCCCGTTGCCGCGAGTCCATGCCTGAGCGAGCCCGCTGATGTGCCCATTGTCGCGCCTACAACGCCGATTTTCAGCGAGCCCGCTCTTGTGCCCATTCCTGCCCCCGACGCCGTGCCCGCTCCTGGACCCGAGCCGTACTTGGTCATCATGGAGGTTCCAAGAGCCGGATCCAAGCCCGACGTCGTCTTTCCTCTGACCACCAAACGCCGACTCCCCCTGGCCCCACCAAGCTCAAAGCGAGGACGCTTCGAATCTAAGGGGAGGAGAATGATGCGACCCAGCCCTGGCTCAACCCGGGCTCCGACGAGCCCGAGACGCCCAAGACCATGGCGTCCTCCTTGGTTGAATACTTAGTCAGGTTTAGCCATTTTTATGTTATTTCCCGTTTTAGCATTGTTATTTCAGTCATTTCTATTTCGGGCGTGTGCCCACTCTTGTAGAGTGGGCTAGCCCATTAGCTTGTTACTCGGCCCAAGCCCATTAGGGTTCTTGGCCTAGCCATGTGCCTTTAAATATGCCTCTCTTGTACCCATTTCAATTACGTTCAAATTAATCCAAGTTTAAGTAAGAGTGATTCAATCCTCCTTCTTGGGTCCGAGCGTCAAACACTTCTATCCTCGCATCCCCTTCATCCGTAGCTCGTCGCTTCGAGCGTCTCGCCCCACCCTCACCCCAAAGCGAGCATTAGAGACATGCGAGCCATCGTCTAGGTGGCTCGTACCTATCCAGGTTACCCAACGGACAAGGATCCGATCCCGCTCCTGCCTAGATCGGACACCCTCACGCTCCGAGCCACCTCGGAACGCATCACCCCGGGTCCGAGTCCACGCATATGGTATGCACCCTGCACTTCCCTAGCATGTGTTGAGCTAATTGAACCCCCATAGGCCTTGAGCAAACCCCGATCACACTAAATGATTGATGACACCAAAATTAGCAACAATATGTACTGTTAAAATGTTGAAATTAACACACATTTTAGTAAACAGGTTTCCTTAAATTGTGAAGTTAGTGTGTGTCAAGAGTTTGAATCTCATTTGTCAAGCATTGGACATAAAATGGGCCCTGGGTATGACATGAGCAGCTGCACCAAACAGAGGTCTCAAAAGGCACCTAGTAATTACAGCCAAAGTGAGGGGGACTGCACAATGCTGAATCTGATATCATTTTCAGGGGTTCAATTAATAGAGCGATTGGTTTTATAGTTAATTGTAATGCTTAAATTGGATCACTACAAATGTTTTGATAGGTTTTAATTTATGGTTCATCCCTTGATACTATACAAGCTTACTGATCAGTTGCAATCTAAAGCACCAAGGTAAGAAATTCTATAAAAACTAAAAAACGATTCCCTTTGATGGCATGAGCCTTTTAATTCAGTCTTTCCATCGCTAAAAAATTTGAAACTTATGTAGTCTTTAATTTCTAGTACAACATATAGCCAGATGTTACGTTGTTCTATTAATGTAGGACAAACACCATGGTTGTAAACACACATTTATTACGATAGTAGGCCGACACTTATACACATTGTAATGTATATCCTACAATTATACCGACACATTTACCCATTTATGTACCGTCTACCAAGTTCTTCCATTTACTATATTACAATTCATACATTTACCAAGTTCTTCCAGATTAAACTTTTAAATGCCAAAAATTTGTGTCTATAAATATAAAAAATTTATAATTTGATTACTTTTGGTGATATTTTTTTTTTTTTTGATGATTTTTTGGTGATATCTTACTCACTCTCAACATACTTTTATGTTTTTTTTTTTTGTTGGGGTATCACTGGCATAACCGTTCCAAAAATTTGTGATTTTGTGTCATCAGGCAAGTGACCTGTTAATTTTATATTTTTTTGCAAATTGCAAGAAAATAGTCTACGTATGACAGGGAGAAGTAAATCTAAGAAGTGTGATGATGAAGAAATCATATAACATACATATCATATACCGTACGTTACAAAGAAGACGACTGACACCCTTCAGATTCGATGCTGAGCTTCACACTTTACATCCCAATTTGCTTGTAATTACATATATGCAACGTAACCCGTGCTTTCTTTAAAAAAATTGGGCTCCACTTCACTTAGCTATCTCCATGCATAATATATGATGCTTGTGGAGGTAAAATTATTCATTTATTTTATTGTATATTATTACTAACTAGTGTAATACCCGTGTCTTGTACGAGATTTGTTTATTTTTTTTTACATTTATAAGACAGTAACCTACTTAAATTATGGATGAGTCATTTATTCAATATTTTTTGTATTAGTTATTTGAAGAAAACATGACTAATCGAAAATTAAAACATATTCAAGATATACGAAAGACTAATTATATAAAGAGAGACGACACTCTACATAACTTTATTAATAATAAAATTGACTAATTAGTGTTTCAAATAGGTATAGTCACACCACTTACATCAATACTACTAAAAGCATCAAAAATACTAAAAATGATCATATAATACATGAAAATGAAACAAAAAACATTCAATGTGGAACGATGTTCAAAATGACTACAAATTATTAAAAACTTCATTGTATACTACATTGGTTGTAGTATTATACATCTTCTTATCTTTGTCGCAAATCAATATCTTCAAACCTTTCTTGCTAGTTAGCCTTGATGATGCAACATAAAACTGACCATGACTGAAAACAGGGCGTGGAAGATACAAACCGACATTTACAAGAGATTGGCCTTGGCTTTTGTTTATGGTCATAGCAAAACATACACTCAAGGGAAATTGTCTTCGTTGAAACTTGAAAGCGAATGAAGTGTCTGATGGTGACATTATCATGCAAGGAATCAACACCGTATGTCCGATATTGTTGCCTGAAATAATTCTCCCTTGTATAACATAACTGCCAAGTTGCGTGGTTATCAATCTCGTCCCATTGCATAAGCCTAAAGATTGATCAATATTTCGAAGCAGCATAATAGGCACCCCAACCTTTAGTTTGAGCACATGATTTGGCAGACCAGAACATCTAATACTGTTCAAAAAATCAGACGTATAAATACTCGCATCACTGTCTTTAACAGAACCTGCCTTGTACAAACTATATGAGCTGAGATATATCTTTTCATCACCATATAGCGAATACAATATATACTCATTAACTTTATCTACCTCTTCGTGTGTTGGAGCAAGAATTGCTCGTTCTTCAAAGTATGCAGGAGACAAATGATCTTCCATTAGAGAGGGATAAACATATTTAACAACTGCTGAAATTGGATCTAATTCATTATCCTTGACCAATAGTTCATCGGGGATTTCTATTTGCGCTTCTCCATCGTTATCAACACCTGCAGTCCCATCTCTGATGCTTAATATTCATTCAGAAAATTCTTTTGCCTCTTGGATCTGAGATTCAGATGTACCTTGTTGAATCCTCATGTTCCTTGTCAGCGTAAGAACTTTGCACTGATCTCACAAATAAGAGGAATTAATGGTGGCAACAACAACATCTTGCTTGCTCCCTTTAGAGATAACAGGTAGAATTTGCCTAAAGTCTCCACCAAATACTACAACTTTTCCTCCAAAAGGTTGCTCTAAACTAAGCGGATTTGTAGCCCGTAAAATATCTCTTAACGTCATGTCTAAAGCTTCAAAACAGAACCTATTCGTCATGACAGCTTCATCCCATATAATAAGTTTGGCGGCACAGATCAACTCTGAAAGTTCAGTACCTGAACATATATGACACGTGGAATCCTCATTAACTTGCAAAGATATTTTAAACCTCGAATGAGCAGTTCTGCCGCCAGGTATTAGGAGAGCTGCATTTCCACTTGAAGCAACGGTAAGGACTATTTCACCTTTTGACCTTATAGCCGCCGAAAGTGCCCTTCATATATACGTTTTGCCTGTACCACCATAACCATATAAAAAGAAGACACCCCCGTTATTTGATAAAACAGCATTCATGATCTCATCGTACACTCCTTTTTGCTCCATTGTAAATCTAGAAAGTAATTGTGAATGTTCCTCGTCTAGACATGATTTATCATATCGAAGTTCATCTTGTATAAGCTTGTTGAAACCTTCAGATATGAGGCTTGAATCTACAGAAGGCATGGTTTTATAGTGACTCAAATTACTACCATTTCGTCGTAATAACGTGTCAATTTCGGCAAGAGCGTAGTTTTGTAATTGGTCATCTGTAACATGCAAATCTGCATATAAATAGAACTCACATGTCAGTACAATTAAATGAGTACAATATATTCCCCAAAAAATATATCAAATGCAGTTAGGATTATGATCAAGTCAACAACATTAATGAAATACATACCCTTAATTCGTAGAATTCTCCTCTGTTTATCGACAATGTCATATGCTAGAAGTCTCCATGTTTGTTCCCAAACAAACTCTGGTTTTGCCACGCAATCATACACCAAAAGAAATACAAATAAACTCCTAATATAGTTTGTTGATCCCCAAAAACTTGCTTCAGTTATCCCGTCAATATATTCTCTGTCGTCATCTAACAACCCCAATGCATAGCAAGCTTCTTTAAATGTACTATAAACTGAACCATCAACAATCCTTAAATCTTCATAGCATGTTGGCCCTTTTATATGATTCAACAAAATTCTAAGATAGTACTTCTCTAGTACCAGGAGCTACGTGATAAATCCTTCCAACAGAACCACGCCTGGCATGTTTTTTCCACTGCCTAGTTGAAGCTATCCAAACAAATTTCTCTGGAAATTCAGAATAAGTCAATTCTTTAGCTTCTGGGAACTTTTTATTAGACTCCATCCATTGCAGAAAAATTGACTTATCACTTTCATGATCATTTAAGACAGCATCAATAGGATCATCATCATTGAATAAAACAATTTCCTCACCGGGAAGGTGCAAATTCAAACGTTGAACAGCAGGAGTCCTGTAATGAATATCAAAGGCAAAAATCCTCCAAGCCGCTTCACACGCAGATACATATCGGGCGGTGTAGTAGTTTTTTATTTCGTCCATGCAATTTTCACCGACATTGTTTACATCAGAGTTTGTAATTGCAACAGTGACGCGATCATGCCCTTTGTTTATGTACTTGAACAGATACTTGATAGAGCCCGATCGGTTATACCATTCAACATTTATATGTGCATTGTATTTTAGAAGAAGAAATGCATTGTAAGGAACCACATACCGATTATCAAGGGGAACTCCACTTTTTTCTATCGTTCTACCATCGTCACGTCTTCTGTACATGGGGTACCCATCGTCATCAACAAAAGTCTGCTCAACAAATTTTTTTGGAAAGTACTTTCTACACTTTCCATCAGCCATACAAGTAGACGATGGTTTAGAAGCTCCGCATGGACCATGCATCATGAAATTTCTCACAACATTGAATAAATCAGCATCCTCAGTTGGGTGTGGAATTTCAGCAGAAATGACCGTATCGATATCTGTAGTAGTTGGCAACTTAGATTCCTTATCCAGAAATAATAAAATATGTGCATGAGGCAGACCACGCTTTTGGAATTTGATTGTGTAAATAACTGTAAAAGATCCATAAGTCAAAGTTATATGTTAAACTTAATTAATATATTTAAAAAAAGCCAAAAATAATACATTTAATAGACTATAAACATGTCAGGAAAATACTATATTTTATAATCAGTTAAACAATAACTAAAATGAGGACAGTAAAAGAAACATTATCGGAATTAACCTTGCCAAATATTTTGTTTACTTTGAAATCTTTGATCATGGACTCCAATTTCATGTGGAATACTCTACATATAATGTCTGGACGATCCTCTGGTTGTAGACCCCTTTCTTCGCAAAACTTGACAATTTTAGGCCATTTTGAATTGCATGTGAATGTTATGAATAGATCAGGATAACCATAGTGTTTGCATATTGCCATTGCATCTTGATAGTTCTGCTGCATATATCTAGGACCACCCGTAAATGAAGATGGCAATACTATTCGCTTTCCAGATGATGTCGGTGCTGTATGACCCTTGCTCGTTGCTGAAGCAAGATTTGTATATAAATCAGCACGTATGTTCTTCTGATGAAATCGATGGTAGTTCAACCTTTCTGATTCAATCATTGTATAAACATCAACCAAAAATTGTTGAAACAACTTTCTAGATGACCTCAGAATTCCGGCTTTGCCTCGACGCTCGTGAATTCGAAACTGACAGAATTCTTTTAACGTAACCTTTGACCTCTTCCTTGCAGAAGTGTTGCACCTTTCACTTAAATCAATATCAGGCCGATACCCGTCCTCACCATAAGGGAATGCCAACGGATATCGAAATGCAAGGTACGAAGGATGTAATTCGTGAATCCGTTGTAACTGACCAGACCTTGTATGAAGTATAATGTCCCTGGGCTGAAGATTTGTATCAATATCACCAAGAATAATAGCAGCAACCTCTGAACTCGTTGGGAGATTATATCTCCGACGATCAGTGTTTCTATTGCTAAGCAGTCACAACTTCATATCTCTAACACCTTCATCCTTAAATCGATCTCTGGCCATTCTAAATGCTTTTGCATGGGGGTTGTGTTGATCTATCATCTTTCTCAACTCAATCACAAGCGATTCATCAACTTTTTTGACTCTAGAGCTGCAATAAATAAAGATCAAAGTAAAATCTTAATATTAAAGAATAATGTTATATAACTATAAGCGGTAACAAAAAAAATATATATGTAATTGACATACCTTATCGCATTGATTCTGTTTGAATCCTCGTTTTCAGTATCATATATATATAGTTGCGAAAACTTTGGAGTTGTGCCCGACACTGGTAACAAACTCCATATTCTGTGAAAATTTTGACCATGCATTCGATAACAATAAGTTCCACGACCTTTCGTGATGAGACTGTTCCTCCCAAAGAGGTGAAAGCAAACATCATATTGTAAGCTATAATGTTCTCACAAAATTGTTTGCTTTTTGGATGCTTATTTGTCAAAAGATTATTCAACAACGGCAGTGGCTCTTGTAGCAATGGGAGCTCAATTTTTCCTTTCATGCAACATAAGGAAGATATATGACATATATCTTCACTTGAAGAGTTTTGTGTGTTTATTCTTTCAGCATGCCATAGCAATGCCCCACAATGCAGATATTCATACACTGGTTCACCGTGATCGATGTATTGCACTATAACATATTAATCAGTGTTAAAGAATAAACAAAAATATGATAAAATTTTAGAAAATAATACAAAAGACTTACCTGGTTTACCAGTATGATTTCTTGTTCTTCTATTCATCATTGTAACAGGATTTGTACCGTTGCTCATTGTTATAAAGAGATTAAAGGTTGAACAAATAAACTATAACATATATTAAATATACTAAAATGTGCTTATTTTAACGTATTTTATGCTCATCTACTATTTGTAACAATCCTAATGTAACGGAAAATAGTATCCTTTTATGCATACAAAAAATATGATATTAATTATAAAATTACCTATATTTTGTAATATAGATGAACACTCTGGCAAAGCAGATGAATTAGTGGTTGCTGAAATTGAATTATGTAAGTGGTCATATTTTTTGAACAATGACATAATTTAGAACATATATGAATATCCAAATAGATGACAGCGTAACTTTCATTAAGGATTTAACATAAAATTAAGGGGGTTTTGCTAACCTGGTTCAATTAGTGGTGTTCCATGCCTCTTATGTCTAAGCACATTCATTCTCAACATCCTCTTACGTCGAGCTAATTTGTCAATGAAAAATAATTACAATTATTCAAATGCAATAAGTCAATCAATTAATATTTACTCATTACCATCATACCTTGTTCAACATTTGTTATGTCAACTTGATTAGTAAGACATGCGTTTTGTACAGGAGCTGCAAATAAATACATATATCATACTACAAATAGCAAGGTAAGACAAAACATAATATAATACTTAATAACAGCATTTAATAAAACAATAATTTGGTACCATGGTTTTCCTTGTCATTTATGCTTAAAGGTTGAACTGAGTTCGTAGTGATTTGATCCGCTATTGGTAAATGTAAATCCGTCGGCGTAACATTAGCGGACAATTCATAAATACACATATATTAATTTTTCTTATACAAATACACATAATAAAATATTATAAAGTAATAAATACGCTTTGTACAATTATAACTACATTCGAACAGTACAATTACCTATTTGTGATAGAGAAGATGAACATCCTGGCAATATAGATGAATTCCTTGTACCTTCACATTTAAGTATTAAATGATTATTTGTTTTCAAAACATATAACTTAAGACAATGCATACATAAAAGTATATTACATAAAATATTTATCATTAATAACTAACCATTACACGTAACAGATAATGGTGTAGCTTGAGTAAGTACAGAGTTTGTGATATTTCCAATTACATTGCCTGCACAAAGTTTGGTCAAGCATTGTCTAACATTATTTATTAATTTAAAATAATAACAATTTTGTTTTGCTTACCTGATGCGTTTAGTGATGTGCCATGTCGCTTTTGTCGTATGACATTCATTCTCAACTTCCTCATATGCCGAGCTATGTTGTGCATTAAAAAACTTCAAATTATTATAAATAACAAAATAACTCAATTCATATAAATTTTATGAATAACATACCTTGTTCAATATTTTGCAAATGAATTTGTTTTGTCAACATTGAATTGTACGATTCAACTGTTAACATAATCGTATACTATTATAATCAGCTTATTATGAGTATGACCCAAAATAAATTCTGATATTGGATAAACTGATTAATACCATCGCTTATATGTGATAGAGTATTTGAACATCATGTCAATGCACATGAATTTCTTGAACCTGAAAATTAAAGTATTAAATAATAATAGATTAGTAATAACCTCAAACTTAATAACTTAAACTGGAATAGATAATGAATTAGCCTGGAAATAATATAGACGTGCTACCATTTATAATTATATTGCATGCATCACTTCTTTGGTTAAGCAAGCCGTACATTACTTTTATATTGTAATTAAAATTAATATATTTTGTTCTAATCTCCATGTTTAGCGGTGGTCCATCCGTCTTATGTCTTAGCATATTCATTCTCAATTTCTTCCTTTGTGGAGCTAATGTGTGAATGAAAATAATAATCAAAGATTATACGTACATAAATTCCTTATATCATAATGTACTTATTATATCTACTAAACCAAAAAAACATTAATACGGAATAAAATGGAGAGTAAGACGAAAATAAATTATACCGTAGTTCTCTTGATCTGGAACACTTGTAGAAAAAAATGAATTGTGACCGTTTTGATCACTTCAGGATAAATGCAAAGCCGACGCTGTAATATTTTGTTGCACTGCATAAATACATCAATATGAGTTCGAAAGTGTAAGCTTAAGAATAAAAAAAATGAAACAATAATGATATGAATTCATAGTTATAAAATAGTTATTTTAAAATAGTATTTTTACAATCATTCAATTAAAGATATATTATAATTTACAACATCAAGCACTTATTACAATATAGCTGGTAGAATCAAATTAAATAACGACTTTATAGATTAACAATTACTAACCATTTGAAATATCGGACATGGGGATATGACCACTAAGAATAGAATTGTCGCTAACTCCATGAATATATCCTGCAGTATCAATATTTATACTCAACAGTAAGATTTTAATTTATTGGGAAAATTTTGAAAGAATTGAAAAGATCTTTTGACCTGATCGATTTGAATTCGTTCGTTGTCGTTTATCTCTAATAACAGCCAATCTCAACGCTCTATTATGTCGAGTTAATTCATCCATAACAAAATTAACCTGCAAAATCTGGTTATACTTTCAAATTAAAACTTTTATATTTATTTATTTATTGTAATCACATTTAATACAAAGATTGAATAAAATATATTTTTGAATATTTTTGAAAAAATAAATGTAAAAAACTTAAGGACATGTTTATATTCTTTTGTTACATGGGCTTATACGCCAAAAATAAACATCATTGGCATGGTTTCGGATGATATGACTACGTATAGGACTAATACATACCAAAGTAGAGATTATGTACTTATAAAAAAAAATATTCCCTATATGATTAAATTATAATAAAAAAAAATCAATGGACATATATTCACTTTTTTTTTGTATAGGTTATAACTTTTTGCATGCAACATTAAACATGTTTATCGGTATATAGGCTCAAGTATGCAAAATGAGAAAGTGAAATAGAGGGCCAATTCCAAAAGCTCGTTTTATGTAACAATATATTAATTGTAAAAAAAAAATTATTAGTTGTCGTTTATCTATAATAACAACTAATCTAAACATTATATTATGTTGGGTTACAAAAGAACTAAAACAATGAATGTATAATTTTGAATATTCCTAATAAATTCAAATAATACAAATAAGAATACATAAATTTAATACACTTTATACTATACAACAATTCGAAATTTTGGAGTCCTTTGTTTCTGTGTTTTGGGCCGACTGATGCAGATTGGGCCTTTTCTGTAATTCGAACCAAACGGCCCAATTAAGCCCAAAACAATACCAGATTGTCTCGTGCTTACCTAACCCTAATTATTTCCACTTTTGGCAAATCATTTCGCCGCTTCCTTTGTCTCTCTCTTCAACTCTCTGTCTCAGAAAACCTTTCATCTCCATTTATCTTCTTTACATATCTATGGCGTTCGTCTTACTCTCCTTCAAACTTCGTCACTTTCCTTCCTTTCTCACTTAATACAGACCAAATTGTTTCATTTTTCAAAAAAATGAGAAGTAATTGCATTTCTTTCATGTTCTAGTTTAGATCTCTAACTCCCAGATTCGCTCTGCTTCAGATCCATAACACTTTCTTCTCAAAAAATTTCCATACCACTATTTATGAAAAGAAAGTCGCAAGGAAGAGCAGATCTGGAATTCGGAGGTTCTGGATAGCTTGAAAACCCCAAAAACGAAAGATCTCTCTCTCTCTCTCTCTCTCTCTCTCTCTCTCTCTCTCTCTCTCTCTCTCTCTCTCTCTCTCTCTCTCTCTCTCTCTCTCTCTCTCTCTCTCTCTCTCTCTCTCTCAGTATCTTTGTCTCTTGTTTTTTTATTGTCTGAATTGTTTTTGATTGTCTGAATTTCCATTTTGATTTTGCTAGGTATCTGGAAGTCGGACGTTCTGGAGAGCTAAATAGTTCAGAAAGGTATAATATCTCTATCTCTCTCTCTCTCGCACCTTCGTATCTCTCTCTCTCTCTCACTCTCTTTCTTTCTATCTCAGTATATCAGTTTTTTTTTTTTTTGATTCTCTGGATTTCCCTTTCGATTTAAAAATCATCAAGAATTTGTTTAAGTGTTTTGTTCAAATATTCTTCATGTTTGTTCTTCATCTAGTATCGATTCGTTTGAGCTGCTATGTTACCTTGCTTCGAAATAAACCCCAAACCATCAACCTCTTCCATTAATGATTAAAGATCTGATTCAATACTGTGTTTGGATTTTTTTTATGTCTACATTGATTAGGATAATGTGTTTCGATGCTCATTCTATAATATCTTGAATCTTCTCGATGAATCTATACATTATATTTCTTATAATGGGTTAAATAATAATAATATATAAACCGGGTTCAATAATACAATAACCATAAGTTTATATGTGATACGAATTGAATTGGATTAAAATGCTTTGCTATAACGGGTTAGTGGGCCAACTTTTTTATGGGCTTGATTAAATTATGATTTTAGGCCCAGTAATTTATAAATTAAATTCTCTCTTTTATATAATGGTTAAGTGTGCAACTTTTTATATGGGCTTCGTTAACGACGGCCCAACATGTGTAACAATTATGGGCCAATTTAAATTTTTTCGACTTAGTGGTCCAATTTGTAAAGAACGCCAACAATTAATACCATTAAATAAAAATTAACAGATGGGTCTAGTAGTCAATGGGCTTATAGGGCCATTTAATTTGGGTTTCGTTATTCAGTTTGTCAGTGGATTCTTCTGGAATGTCATCAATAATTTTAGTCGTTTGACCTCTTGGGAAACCCTACCACATTAAGAAATTTCCTATTGCGCCGCTTTCATTTCTTCTCTCTACTATGTTCTTCATACGCCTAACTTCACCATTTTTGTCTCCAATAAACAACATCTTTAGCATGTAAAATGTATCCTCCTCTATGGTTATTCTGTAATTACTTTCTGAAATACTGACATCAGTATTTGATTCTGAGGATATGAGGAGATCATTGACTGTGGAGTGTACTTTGAAGAAGAAGATCTATATAGCTCGATGCGAACATGTAAGTTTGCTCTCTCTCTCTCTCTCTCTCTCTCTCTCTCTCTCTCTCTCTCTCTCTCTCTCTCTCTCTCTCTCTCTCTCAAAAGTTCTCTCGTTCTAGAAATCCATAAATCTATAGATCTGTAAACCTCTGTGTCTCATTCTCTCTATCTCGATAGAAGTCGTTGTATGGATCTTTTGATTTAAACCTATGATTTATTTTTTCTGCCGCCAGATCTAATATCAGTTTCATTTGATTTTTGTTGAAACATGTTTCTGCGTTCGAGATCTGGAAGAACAAACAGTCGCGGATGATGAAGAAATTTTGAATAATATTCTGGGAAATTCCAGAATAACATCCAATGTTAGTTTTCTTTTCTCTCTATTTCTTTCACTTTATCTGGAATTTTTTGGTTTTCCTTTATTTTGTAGGTAAAATATGATATTATATGAAAACAATAATAAAATCTGATATTAGATTAAACCGGTTCGACATTATAATAACTAATATAACAAAACCGGTCCACTTAAATATATATATTTTATAATCTGTTATTCACATAATATGGGATGATACATTATGGGCTTATTGGCCCAATAACGAATTTAAGTGAATGGGCTTATTGGGCCGGCGAATGTTTTATTGCATGTTTTCATAAATATACCATTTTGTATAGTCTGAATTAAAAAAAAAAAAAAAAACTTGTATATGTAACAGATGTTAACCGGTACTTTTATGGGCTTATTGGCCCAAATATATTATAACCGAGTATAAACAGAATGAAACAATCTCAATGGACTACTTGGGCTTTAATTTAAAGGCACAATTATCAAATGATGGGCTTATTGGTCCAATAATATTTTAAACAAAATAAAACACACTGCAACAATTATAATGGGTCAATTGGGCTTAAATTTTAAGGCTGTAATTACATTTAGCTAAATTGACTTGAACAACTCTCTCTCTCTCTCTCTCTCTCTCTCTCTCTCTCTCTCTCTCTCTCTCTCTCTCTCTCTCTCTCTCTCTCTCTCTCTCTCTCTCTCTCTCTCTCTCTCTCTCTCTCTCTCTCTCTCTCTCTCTCTATTAGTCTCACACTGAAATGCATAATTCATTCTGCATAGATAGTACAATATATCTTTGTATGATTCTAGTTTCCTGTAAGAAAATAGTTGTTTTGTACATGATTTTTATATAAGTGTTGCATTCAAAGGTAACATTTGTCATGTGGCTAAATATTGAGTTTAAACATTGTGTAGAGATTATAAATCAATTCTAAATACATAATAGCTGGATATGTTGCATGCATCCAATATACAGAACTATAATAATCATGTACCAATAGTATTTGTAATAACAAATGTATCTAACCTTTGCAAATATTCTCCTATCTATGATTCCATGTTTGCACTCCAGCTGTAAATGATAAGAGAATTAAAATTAATATTATGAAATAGAATAATTCAATAGTTTCATATTCTGAAAGGTCAATATTTCATATTACCAACTATACAATTTACATTGTGTATTTATCATATTCTAACTCATATTCTGTGTACAAAATTTTTGATTCTCTTACATGCATTAAATACAACATATTAGCTCCAATGTATAATCTTCTGATATGAGATTCATAAACCTGATATAATGATTATCCTAATGATAACAAACCTCTAAAGACATGTGTAATTCTGATGTATAATTTAGTACTATCATTTTTTTTTGGTTTAAAAAATAATTACTTACATGGCAATAAATTTTTTCACTTGTAGGTGTAATCTATAAAAATCCTGATATCAGGGTATCATCTCAATAAGTTATATTTACATGTTATGAACACAGTCAGGTAATGTTTATCTGTTTCATAGTTTTGAATTGGATAGTAAACAATTGCTTATATTTTTTTTAAACTATAACTGATGTATTCTTGTATCAGTAATGCAGGATGCAAATTTGGATGACACAAACAACATTGTCATTTCCTAGGATCATTCATACAATATAAGTAAAGGTATGAGTACAATATTACAAGAATTCATGGTTTAATACTGTTAATATTTGTACTTAACCGATTTACTCTATGTCGTTGTACTTATTATACAAATTATTTTTCTTACAGCTAAACTTGGGAGCTTATGGTAATCTCATCAGGAAGAGTGGATAATCATATATATAGAGAAAATTCAAGAACTAAAGGTATGCTTTAGTTATTATGACTTGCACATTTTTTTGTCAAAGCATGCAAAAAACTTTAAGCAAAACCCATTCTGAAAATCTAGGTTTAAAAGTATATACAACTTATGAACTATGCTGATTTCTTTACATCTAAACAAACACAACATATGATCATAAATAACACAAGTTAAACATATGGTATACCTGTAACAAAACTCAGCAATACATCTGACATTCACGATGAACGGCATCTTGGGTTTTCGCATAAAACCACATCCATCACTAGACATTCACGATGAACAACATTTTAGGTTTTCTCATAAAACCACAACCCTCAGTCTTTCTCAAATCTCACAGGATATATAAAAGTTACAATTATTCAGATTATATATCTTTGTAATATATGTTAATAAATGATCTTCCATATATTTACATATACAGACCTCTTATAATACATAGAAGTTTTATATACTATCCTTGTATATGTTTTTTAATGATTCTAATTGAAATATATCTGCTCAAATAAAAACGTACAGATTTATTAATATGCTATATTTTTGTCTACTTACAATTTAGATCAATCTATAATTTCCTTACCCGAATTCAGACAAATAATAACCTAAGTTATTTCCAGTTTTAGTTTTACTCATAATGAATTTCAGTTTTAGTTTTATTCATAATTTGTATACTACAGAATAACCTAATTAATTTTCAATTAAACAGTTATGCAATTTCTTTTGATGAGTACAACATAATTACATAACACTGTTTTTAATGAATTCTGCTATACTCATAATATATTTTTTGATTACTGGGCCAATAAAATTCAGTTTAAATTGGATATGAAACGATCTTCATAATGTTTAATATATCTAGATTATAATTTTGCACTGCTTCAGATTAGTGTAAATAAATTTTAACTTTGTTTCTAAATATTGTCATGATTGGATTAATAACAAAACTAATTGGTTTAGTAAATGTATTTAAGAAATGCTATATAACAAACAATCACTTGTCCTGAAAACAAAATGACATAGAATAATTCTAAATAACTTTAAACTAATTTTAAACATGACAAGAAATGGGATAGAATAATTCTAAATAGTCTAAATAACTTTAAAATAATATAAAACATGACAAATTCTTAGTAATTTATTCTTCTTCTTCTTCTTCTTCTTCTTCTTCTTCTTCTTCTTCTTCTTCTTCTTCTTCTTCTTCTTCTTCTTCTTCTTCTTCTTCTTCTTCTTCTTCTTCTTCTTCTTCTTCTTCTTCTTCTTCTTCTTCTTCTTCTTCTGCTTCTGCTTCTTCTGCTTCTGCTTCTTCTGCTTCTTCTGCTTCTTCTTCTTCTGCTTCTGCTTCTGCTTCTGCTTCTGCTTGTTTTTCTTCGTCTTCTCCTTCTTCATCTGACAAATTAATAACAACCTGCCTCCCATTCAAGTGTTGCCAAGGTAGACGATTAATCTTTGCAAATTCATCCAATACATCCCAAAGTTGAAGTCCGGATATTTCATACTCCATATCATAAATACACGAAAGTTGTCATGCTAACACGCATTTACTACTGAATTTCAGCAAATACTCTCTCCCTTCACCTTCAATCCATATATTTACATCACTGTTGCGCCATGTGATGTAATTATGTTCTTCATTAGACAATGAATCGATACGTAAATAACTATCATGGCCATATTGTATAAACATTTCTTCAAGCCTAGTTTCGTTCAATTCAGCCTGTGTAAGAACAATAATCATAGGATTATAGGAACCAAACGTTGAATGAAAATCATCCTTATCAGTTGGACCGAAATAGCCATCGACATTCTTGATTGCACGGTTTAGCTGTTTGTTCGGGAACAAAATAGGGTCTCTCTCATATATGAAGGGACAAAATCGCTTATTAACTTCGTCTAAAGCATGTTTAAACCTGTAACAAATACATTGAATACATTGATAGGGTATGAAAAAAATATGGCTTAACTTTTTGTTTAGCATGTTTAAAACATTGTATTAAAGTTACAATGGAATCACAGTGATATGTACATATAGCATATTATATAAATAAAAATCAGTATATATATACATATTATTTAAACCTAATGTATGAATATGAAAGAATTTTGATAGGAATAATGTATTAAAACTATATTAAATAAAACAGTACCTTTCTGTAGCAATTGCAAGACCAATTGGCATAGAAATCGAACACTTGATGTACTTCACCTCGTCAGATAGATCAATAGGTAACGAAATTCTCATGTGGAAGTTATTAGCCATACGTGGAAATCTGAAAAAGTGGCTTTCGGATAACATGTCGGAAAGAAAAACAACATCAGTATGAACTGAGATGTCATGAGAAATAGGATGAACCATGACTGATTCTTCGAAAGCATATAAATGGTAAAATGAGATTCTAAACGTGATGTGTGAAACAAAGTAAGAGGCTATGTTTTATAGCGTACTCGTCTTAAATTTTTAGAAATAATTAAAAGATCTTATCACATTTATAGATACATTATACTTGTGGTTGTAAATTTGAGAAAGAATTAAAAGATCTTATCACAATTATAGACACATGTAGCAAAAATGTATACTTTAAGATATAATTTAAAACATTCGTACATATATGCATATTGATACTATAAATTAAATATACAGTTTTTAAAGTTTTAAGGGATGAAATCAAATTTAAGGAGACATATTGGCCTTGTGTATATAAAAATATACTATTTATTTCCATATTCTGTAATATATTATCACATTAATTTAATACTTGCCTTAGAGAATTATACAAACAACCCTAAGGTCTTTCGTAAGACCACTTATACTACCATCTCCAATCATATTCTGAATCGAGTTGTTTCAGCCTAATCTTTTTTTTGTGAATACTTATGTAATGCTCAAGAACTGAATTTTATTAATAAAATTGCATAACTGTTTTGCCATTTTACGTGAATACTCAGCGTGTAAAAGTGTTTAATTTTATACATATTCAGTTATGTTTTTCAATAATCAAAGTGTTTATATAATGTAGAACTTAATGTTAATAATAAATTTGCATAACTGATTCATAACAGATTGTTAATCAACAAATTAAATACCTTAGGTATTTATGAGACTAAAGTGAATTTCATTCAATGGTTTAGCAGAAAACGCATTCACCACACAAAAATATAACACGATGAAATGAAAAATCCAACATATAAATTTCATTCAATGGTTTAGCAACATCATACCAATGTAAAAACTGAAACAAAACACATGAATTCTCTGAAAAACTAAATAGTGTAGTGGCTCAAATAATAGAAAAAATAATCTAATTTAGTCCAACTTTTCATTCTTCACTTTCTTTAGAGTAACCCTCTTCTTTGTGGTTGATCCATTGCCATGATTCGTAATATGACTACCTTTAGATTTAGCACTCTCCTCCTCAGAATTGTTGTTTTCCTCATCATCAATGTTTATATAGTCACGCTTACGGGGTGTCGCCATTTCATTTGATGACACTTTAGACACCTCATCATTCTCTACATCAAGTGATGCCTGATTTTCCTATAATAAACAAAGTTCTTGATTAATAAAAGTACCCAAAGCTGAAAATTTAAAAAAATAAAATGAATAATGCATACCTCTGATTCTAAACTGCATTGTTCAAACTTTTCAATCAAAGTCAAATCATCTGTTATGTTTGTTACTGTGTATGCCGTTGCAGATGGAAGTCTACAAATATTAAATTGGGAAATGAGAACCCTAAATAACATTTTTTTTATTTAACAACACATTTAGATCGTCTGGGATGATACTAATGTCCTTGTCCTGAAAATTAAAATGAACAAAAAAGAGTTAATGAAATAAGAATCATTATATACGTATCACTTCACATTTTATATACTTAATTTAAGACCCAAAAATTTACCTTATCTATTGACTCAATAATGCTTGTGACTGGTTTCTTTAAAAACTGAGTAGCTTCTCTATCAAATATAGTCAATTGAGCAGTCCCAGATCCATCTATAACATTAACTTGAACACAAAATCTGCACAGGAAAAAACATATATAAATAACTCAATAAACAAAAAACAATAAAATTCATTTGTCATTAATTAATTACCTAGGAATTGCATAGTTCACTAATGCATCACATTTCTTGCACCAAAACTGTTCTTCTTGTGCTTGCACTTTGCTTTTACACCGTTTGCATGAATTATAGTACCATCCATATGAATCTTCAATATGGTCAATGGTGGCAAGAACAATAGCTTGGAGAACCTTTAGGAATTATCAGTGTAATAATAATTAAATAACCTAAAAATTGAATCTTTAAAAACACATAAATAATCTAAAAAAAAAAATATTTACATATAAAATGTTTAGAATCTCAACTATCCTTAAAGCAGATTGTTTAGAATCTTAACTTACCGTTCCACGCTCATGAAGATGTTCATATAGTTCATCCAACGTTTTTCTTGCACTCACATCCAAGAAGATATCAGCAGAAGAGTATGATCGCTCACTGGATAGTTGTACACAACTATTACCACCCTTTGAAGCAGATTGTTTTGATATACTAAAGTTTAAGAAACAATATATTAAATTATTTTCAATTAAAATAACCAAATATCCAAAAGAAACTATTTGAGAAACAGTATGATGAACAATATAATAGAATACTTACAATTAATATAAACAGATATGTAAAAATAAAACATCAGAATATACCTTTCCTTGAATTTTGAAATATCGCTAATACTTTCATCGTCAAAATACACCCTTGTGTCATAATATCCATTTGACACATTAGGTGAATTATTCCATTTCCCAAGCTTAGCGAACTGAACTATAACAACGACCGTATTTTGATTTGATGCGCCAATAAATGGACGACATAAATCAGCAAAATCATCCCATAGAGTACAATTAATGATATTGTTACTGTGATATGAACAAAATAAAAGTTAGAAATCATCATTTTTATGAACAGAAAATGTTTAATTTGTGTAATGACATTAAAAATTAATAAGAAATGATAAATAATTAATACCTTGCATCCATTAATTGCAAATTAATTCTTTTATCATCTTTGCCATTGCTTTTAGTAAAGGTCACTACCTGCTCACCAATTCCAACCAATTCACCAATAACATCTACACATAAAATGTACGATATTAATGAAGCATAATATACACATAAAAACAACATAGTTAAAGGATTTTAATATTAAAATATTCAGAAACAACTTACCGTAAAGATATCCTTTATCCAATGACTCGTCGAGGATTTTTTCAAATGCAGTAAATTTGAATCCATGAACATGAACAGAAATGGTCGAACATGGTTTAACGGTAGTGTTGCGATAAAATATGACCTTATACTTGTGATCATAAAACTTAAATGGTATATCATATAGGGCAACTCCGAAATTTGAAATCAAATAAGCACCTCCTTCTTTTAATAAAGATAAGCTAACCATAAAAGCTTCTTTAATGACTGCATGTATTTTGTCACCCTGAAAAATGATATCACAGAATTGAATTTAATTACAAGATTAGGCACACAATTTTGTAAATACACAAAACAATCTGTTAACATTTAAACTACTAATCAGTACCTGCTCATCCATTAGAATTAGTTCAGTCGTTCCGTAATGAGTTGGATCGTCTTTCTTTGGAACTTTAAATAAACGGATTACACGAACCTTAAGTTCATGATTACCTCGGGTACCTGTAATATCCTTCATGTGCTGTATAATTTTTGTCATCTACAATTCAGATTAAACAATTTTCAGTATTTATATTAACATCAAAATAAAATCTGAATTACAACATAAAAATGAATTTATGAATTTATGAAATAGAATCAGTTTTTAATACAACAAAATTTAAACCCCATCTGAAAATAATTGGTATACTTTAAGTTTTAACCTTGTATATGATTTCTGCATTTACTGGAAAATACTGAATTCTTCAAAAAAATGGTGTGTTGTAGACTATTTTGTCATGGCTTCAAGATCTGGAGATTGGTGAGGATTGCACATATCTATTTGTCTGTATACATAATGTCATCAAAGAAAGAATAAACGTAAGCTATTTGTCTATATATCTATTTTGCTCTTGGCTCTGATGTATATATGAAAGACATCTTTTTCAAATGACAATGTTCAAAATAGAGGGGCTATTATTAGTCGGTGTGGAGTTGCTGCGAGAGAGTATTTGTTTCATTGGCAAAAGGACTAATGTAATAGTCTCTCGCAGTAACTTCTACACCGACTTAGGTAAAATGCCTCATTAAAGAACAAAAACAATAATTACATTTTTTAAAATAGAGGGAGTATTATTAGTCGGTGTTGGAGTTGCTCGTAGAGAATATTTGTTACATTGGCAAAAGGACTAATGTAATAGTCTCTCGAGCAACTTCTACATCGACTTGGTTAAATATGCCTCCTCATTAAAGAACAAAAACAGTATTATATTTGCTAGTTATGCATGATTTACTGTGTCTATCTCTAAAAATCATTTTGTTTCATTTTTTTCCCTTGATGAGGATGTTTGGAGGAAAACAGATATGGGAGGAAGATGTCTTGCCCAGATCCGAAGTGATAAAAGTAAGACATCTAAAAATGCTTTTAGTTTCATTCTTTCTGTGTCTATCACTTTCTATCAGTATCCCTACGTCAAGACATGCTTTGTTTGATTTATGTCATCGTGCATTACTCTGTAAATAAACTGAGACATTTATTTCATGTGAACAGATCTGCAGTTTGGTGTAGATATACAGAAGGGGATGATGTTCTGGCAACTCATAGGGTTCCAAGATCTAAAAAAGAAAACCTGAAGGTACGGATACTATACTGACATTGATATGAACATGAAAATATATATTCAATATTGCACAAAGTATAGTGAATGAATTATTACCTTGTATCTGAGTGCTAGATATCCTGAATAAAACTGAAACAAAATTAACAAAATCAATATCAGTACGGTTTGAAATGTTATGCTTATGACTGAGAATGTACTTGAAATAACTGAGCTATGCTTTAGTTAAGCATTACCTCTTGAATGTCTCTTTTCTACAATGACTGAGAATATATAGATTTAGAGTCGACTATGTGAAAGAGATGTGGTCTTGTTTTTTTGGAAGGCATAGATCTTATAATAAGTTTTGATTTTTATGGATGTTTTAAGATATGCCAAATTTCTGTCATTGGGAAACAGACAGCACATTATTTTTGTCTTAGATTATAATATAGATTAGAATATAGGCCGATTGTCTGTAATAATACTTGGATGATTTAAAAGCTGTGCAATTTTATATGTAATATGTTGTGCAGGATTATTTATGTATGTAGTTTTGTAATTTCTGTGAGCTTTGAGCATTGTTTTGTAATCTGTTGTGCAGGCTTTGTAACAGCAGGGCAGGTTTTGACCAACCACAATTTTTTTATTTGTGGTTGGTTGTGTTTATTTTTTGTCCAAGCATTTTCATAAATTGTATGGTCAAAATGTGGTTTGGTAATTTCTGTGCAGGGTTGAGAGTTTTGTGCATTTGTGATTCATGTTTATTTTTTGTCCAGGCATTTTCATA
This sequence comes from Rheum nobile, assembly GCA_027886185.1. Classification (NCBI taxonomy): domain Eukaryota; kingdom Viridiplantae; phylum Streptophyta; class Magnoliopsida; order Caryophyllales; family Polygonaceae; genus Rheum; species Rheum nobile. The sequence continues at coordinate 922,738 of WOAB01000236.1, read as the reverse complement.
AATTATATGCTAAAAATATGGTTTTGTAATTTCTGTGCAGGCTTGATTCAAATCCATGGTCTGAGAAAAAAGATTTTGTAATTTTTATGCAGGTTTTGTGCATTATTTTATCATATTTGTGGTTTGTTTTGTTATATGAGTTTTGTGCAATTATGTAAAGCTTATGTAATTTTTTTTATGCTTTATATTTAGGTTAATGTGGGTGTGCCGTTTTGTAATAGCTGGGCAGGTTTGGTGCATTCTATTGTCTTATGTGTGATTGGCTTTGTGTTTACTTATTGGGGTCTTGATCATAAATTAATTTGAATGCATAATTTATCATATAACATATATCTAACATTATTTAGGTAATGGTTTTTATTTCGTAACATATACTCTATTCAAAATATTCCATTTTTTGTTTGAAACCAAACGTGGTTTTATTGTATACAAAAATTTTGGGTAAGTTAATATTTATATATCATTTGTTTTGAAAGATTTACTCTATTGATTGAGTATAAATAATTACCTGCCAAATTCGAATAGGTTTTTTTCGCATAAATCAATACCTGTCAAATCCGAGTACATAAAAATAAATAAAACAATGCAACAAAAAAATAACAATGTGACGACACGTGGCAAAAATAAGCACGCTGTGACACGTGGCACCGAAAAAACCGAGTGCAGTCTCGGGGCGCGTGCTGCTCAGCCGAGATACTGCTTTAGTTATTATATAGTAGATTATTTAGATTGTCATAATAGATAAAGGTCCATCATCATTAATTAATTGTTCCCTAAGAAAAGTAAGCTATTTAAAGTCATTTTATTATCTTAGTAAAGGGAGATTCATTAATTCTCTCTAAAAAAATCATAGCCTCCACTAATCTCTTTCCTTCAATTCTCCTACTTTGAAACCCTAACCACCATTGACATTTGATGAGACCTGAATTGAACGTCAGAGGAGCTTTAGCGAGATCTCGGCCCTCCCTTTGACCGTGTTCTTGGTGCAAATTTTAAAGACTCAAACGTTTCTTGAAAATCAATCATCGTTATCAACAAATTTATTGTGGTGTAGATTTATGCTATGCTTATATTAGTATCTTTTTCATTGGAATTTGTTTGGGTGGGGGACAAAATATATGACAAACATACGTCCCTGCTCATTATAGGCCTGTCTAAGTTAATTGTTTTCTTTTGTATGTTACAAAAACGTTTTGCGAATTGATAGCATACTATTTAGCACTACATTTATTTAATAATATTTATAATTTTAATTCTCAATATAATTTATCTATATTTAAACGTTAGCATTTTAGGTCATTGAATGCTAATTCATAAATTTGTCATAGAAATTAGAATGAAAATTTTGATAATTCCATAAACATATAAAGTAAAATTATTTAGCAATGTCATACATTTAGCAATATATATTTTTTAAATAAATAAAAAGCCAATTGAGATTTTGAGAAAACTTTGACCTAAAATTAAAAAAACTCAATTAAAATTTTGACTTTTTAAAATAAATAGAAAAAAAAACCAATTGAGATTTTGAGAAAATTTTAACCTAAAATGATAGAAAATCAATTAAAATTTTGAGAAAAATATTAAACGTCAAGTAGGCACAACGTAGTGTTTTTCCTTTATAAATCATAATATCTATTAATATACATTAAAATTTTCTAATTAGTGACCATATTTATACTGATTTTTCCTTGCATGAAATTCACATTTAAAATCCAGTAATAAGAAATTGAAAAAAAAAACACCAAGGCCTCTTGAATTTCAGTTGTTGATTTCTCTTACAAATGACGCGCAATAAATAGGCATGAAATGAAAAAGGCTGAATTGCCAGTAAATGTCCATGTAATAAAAGTAGCTAAAACACACATTCACAATTTTGACTGTTCAATTATATGAGCGAACGACGGTTGGTTGTATGAGACGACAATTGATTGCACGAGTCAATGACCATTTTTTTTTGAGCGGCAATGGCCATTTATGAGACTGCTAATTTAGTGTCAACGTTATCAAGATATCAAACAATGAAGTATGAAATTCACAATAATTGAAACGTCCTTTCAACTTTTAACTTATCTAGACTAAACTAGAAAATAACCAATAGAAAGTATTGTATAATAAAAGCATTAATATGCAAAATTATACAACATAGTTAAAGGCATGGACATGTACATCATATCTATGAGAATTGTAACAAAGCATGTATTCTTTTTGTAGAATGGAAGGGTCGATTTGTATTAATGATCAATTTTTAAGAACTCTATTGGGAATATTAGCTGCTAAATATATAATGATAATGATTTTAGTCGTTTTGTTTAAACTACTTAGAAATGAATCGTCATAAGCATTTAAATAAAATTGTAAACGTGAAACCATTAATCGAGGAGTAATTGAATTGAATTGAATTGGATGTTCCTACGTATACATATGAGCTTCCTATAAATGAAGCATTATGTTAAAGTACAAAATAGAGACGTTTGTATGAAAGAAAAGACGAGAAAAAGAGCTTTAAAAAGTTTATATGTAAAGCTAGATGGTTGAGTTTATTCAAGTAGCTAGACTGCTAGAGTATTATGGCGTATTATCTTTGTCTTTTAAAGAGTCTAAAGAGGTATATATTTTACACCCAATCATATTATACTTTACATTTGGTATTTTGTAGTTTTTATTTTTGTACTATTATCATCACTGTATACTATGAATTCAATTTTGTGATGAATAAAATGCATGTAACATATATATACAACTCAACCTAGATTATAGAAATTATGTTATCACCACATCTCATCCATTTTACAACAAAAACTAATTATTTGATAAATATTAAATGCATTACACTTTAATCATTATATGGAGTATAAAATTTACTACACTCCATCAAAGAAAATAATATTATTCGCATATTTGATAAATGTAGAAGATTGGAAAATTAGTTCCGTACAACACGTAGTATATATATATATTATGGAATAGGTACTTCATAATTAATGTTCATTCTATATGAAAGGTACTTAGATAATTAATATCTCATCTAATATATCTAAGAACGAAAATGGTAATTACAATTATTATTTAAATAAATAAAATAATACAATGAATACTTTCCAATAAAAGACCTACATTTGATCTATATATATAGTATGTTAATCCATCTGATATGTTTAAAAATTAATGATAATTATAATTGTTAGTAAATCAATTCAAAATACTATAATGCATGTTAACCAGATAGTATATTTACACAAATACAAATCTTACAATTGCAATAATCATGTTAGTCCGCCTACATTATACTCCCTTTGTCCCGAAATATTTGTCCTAAAGTACAAAAAGCTTTTCAATTAAGAAGTTTTATTAAAGTACAAGTTGTAATTATTACTGCTACAGTGCAATCTGTGGTAAATTACCACAGATGAAAAATCGTCCAATGAAAGGGGAGCATTAGCAAGCACACGGATCCACTTTCAAAATTTTGGGGACTTAGGACATAATTGCCCTAAACAATCTCTGCAAATTTTGGGGACTTAGGACATAATTGCCTTAGACATAATTGCCCCTAAACAGAGTATAAAGGGGATTACAGCATTATGCATGGGATTTACAGAATTTACATTCAAAGCTTCACTGAAATTCAGAGCAAAACAGAGAATAATTTGCATCACAGCCTGGTGGTGTCATGGCCTCAGCTTTTGACTTAAATGAAGCTCCACTTCCAGATGAGTACATTTATGATGGAGAAGAGTTCGAAGAACTCAATGGGTCAGCAGGGGACATGGAACAAGATGAACATAGTTTTGATCTCAACCAGGAACCAGGAGATGAAGAGGGACAGTCATCAGAAGCAGAGCACAACACAGAGGCAACACAACATCATCAGCCAACACAAAATATCAGGCTCAACAGTGATCAAAAAATGCACATATTGCATGCTCTGCTAACGAGATCTAAAGAGGGACAATTACCACATGATGCAATAAAGGAAACTGCACAAGAGTTCAACATGTCAACAAGGTGCATAGGCAGACTTTGGAACACAGCCAAAAAGCAACATAATGCACACCATAGGTACAATCTAAGCACAAAGTATCACAAATGTGGTAGAAAAGGAATTCAAGTAGAGATGGATTCAATCACAGCACTGAGCATGGGAGACAGGTCATGCATTAGAGACTTAGCTAGCAAGCTTAGTATTTCAAAGACCAAAGTGCATAGGATGGTCAAGCAATGTACAATAAAGCCACATACAAATTCACTCTATCCTGGTTTGAGTGAGGGACATAAGAAGGCTAGGTTGGATTGGGTACTGAAGTTACTACAAGGGGATACTGTAGAAGCTAAGTCAATGTATTATCCAATGTTTGATTTTGTACACTTCGATGAGAAGTGGTTTTTTCTATCAAATAAATCACATAGAGTATTCTAGCACAGAATGAAAGGGGCAAGTACAGAGCTGCAAATTCATCTAAATTCATTCCCAAAGTTATGTTCACTGTAGTTGTAGCAAGGCCTAGATTTGATGCAGAGGGACAGTGCATTTTTGATGGGAAGATAGGAATTTTTTCATTCACATATCAACAAGCAGCAAAAAGGTCATCCAAAAACAGAGAGAAGGGGACACTAGTTACAAAGCTAGTTGAATCAGTCAACAAGCAAGTGACAAGGAACATGTTAATAAACCAAATCATTCTAGCAATCAAGGTAAAATGGCCACAAGATGGAGCTCAAAGAGTTATATTCATACAACAAGACAATACAAGGGCCCATATAACTCAAGGAGATCTAGAATGGCAACAGGTATACATTCAGGATGGATTCACCTTCATTTTAATACAACAGTCAGCTAATAGTCCAGATGTAAACATCTTAGATCTAGGATTTTTCAGAAGCATTCAGTCACTCATGCACAAGAAGATGCCAACAAGTATTGATCATATGGTATAAGCAGTGCATGAAGCATTTTTTGAATTGGCCCCTACAACTCTAAAAGATGTGTGGATGACACTACAATTTGTTATGAATGAAATACTTAAATGCAAAGGAGGCAATAAGTATGATATGCCACATGTAAACAAGAAGAAATTAATGGCTCAGGGGAATCTACCAAGAGAGATCAAGGCACCTATGTGGGCTATCATAGAAGCATGGGGGTGCACAACAAGGAGATCAACCAGGAACATCAATAGCAGGCCAACAGAGTCAACAAGGGACAACAATATATGAAGATCAAGACACTGAAGAAGCACTTGAAGACAGTCAGTTTATTTAGCAATATATGATAAAGATTGAACATTTTGTGTACAGAGCAATCTTAGGAGGTAAAGTAACATATTTTGTCTAGCTTAAGTATATTTTCTTTTTGGGTCAGAAAGCTGTTATTTGAAGCAGGAAATTGTAAGGTAGCAAAAACTTGTGTAATTTTGTAAACAAGCACAAGTAATGGCACAACAATGACAATGCATTTCTCAGATGTCCCTATTACCCTCATAGACACAAACCCAATCACAATACCTTAGCATACACATAAGCATCAATCAATCATTTGACTGTGTTCCTATGGCACACTAAGACAGTGAACATACAGGGAATGCATCTCAATTTCAAGACTTTATCATAGATAGACTCAAGGAGAATAACACCACCAATCACAAGAGCTTTTAGACCTTTAGGACAAACATTTCGGGACAAACCAGACAAAGAAAATGCATCTCAGTTGTATTAAGATTTCACAATTGTAGATTTTCTCATATGTCCCCATAGCCATCATAGACACAAGACCAATCACAATACCTTAACATACACATAGGCATCAGTCAATCACATGTGAAAGTGTTCCTATGGCACATTAAGGCAGTGATATTGAAGGTCTTGCATCTCAGTGTTAAGACTTCATCATTGAAATGCACAAATAATCTCAGATGTCCCCATAGCCATCATAGACACAAGACCAATCACAAGACTTAACATACACATAAGCAACAATCAACCACGGGTAAAAGTGTTCCTATGGCACATTAAGGCAGTGACATTAAAGGTATTGCATCTCAGTTTCAAGACTTCATCATTGAAATGCATAAATAATCTCGGATGTCCCCATAACCCTCATAGATACAATACCAATCACAATACATTAACATACACATAAGCATCAATAAATTACATGTGACACAGTGTTGCTATGGCACATTAAGACAGTGAGCATAAAGGTTTTGCATCTCAGTTATATTGCATCATCACCGATAACCTAACTGATCAATCCAACATTCACTCAACAACAATGAACAATCCAATATAAGAGTACATGCATAAGATCAATCCAACTTTCAAGCATGCATCAGAGTACATCATATGATCAATATAAGGTTTTGCAGTCACAATGTAACAGAGAATCAACAAAAAAACAGAACACCAACACCAAAACACTACAAATTATCAGCATACATGACCCAACATCAGAACAACAAATCCAGAATTAATCCAATGTCTCAGTCAACAGCACAACAAACTCATTCAACAACATGCATAATTCAGAGCAATAATCTCAGCAAAAGTACCCAAAATAAACAACTTAACAAGAGTGAGACTTAGTTAAACATCAGAATTAGAGGCAACATCACCATCATCGGGGACGATTCTTTTGTCAGAAGACTGAATCGCAGCTTCATCGTCAGTGGAATCAGGGATTATAATAATCTCAGGGGAATCAGGGAGGACAACAATCTCAGGGGTATCGGGGAGCACAACGATCTCTGGGGGCTCAAACCACATCATCCCCTCCACAGTTTTCTCTGAGCCAACAGGAGTATAGGTGTGATTCCCATGACAATCGCCACCCCACTCGCACTGTGGAGCTTTAGAGCAAGCAACAAAAAGTGCATCAGAAGTCCAGGTCCCATCGGACTTAAATAGGTCTGAATCACCCATGAATGCAAACAAAGAATGGAACCCAGGGGACGTGGGTTTTCAAAGCACTCAAATATGAGATTTAGGGTTTTTTTGGACGGGTTTTGGGAGATATGGATAGATCTAGAGAAGGAGCAAGCTTTTTTAGTGTTTTGGGGACAGCCGAAGCAGATTAATCGCCGGTGAAGCAGATCTGCAATAGATCGAGATCTCAGATGAGTTAGGGTTTAGGGTTTCAGAGAGAGCTCATACGAGAGAGTAGAGAGCTCAGACGAGAGAGTAGAGAAGGAGAGTAAGGCACCTTCAAGGAGAGTGAGAGCTTAGATGCTCTAGGGTTTCAGAGAGAATGAGAGAGGAGAAGAGAAGAGAGCGGCGAGGTGAATGAGAGTGAGAATGAGATTAGGGTATTTAGGGTTAGGGTAGGTTAATATGGGTTGGGCTGGGTAGATTAGGCCGAGGGTAATTGGGCTGGGTAGATTAGGTCGGGTGGTTAATGGGTTTAGTGTAGGTTAATATGGGTTAGGGATATTGGGTTAGGTTAAAATATGGGTTTGGGTTAGTTTTGTTAAAAATATGGATTTGGGTTAAGTTAATAGATTTAGGAGTAGTTTGGTTAATTTTATTAATGTTGTTAGTTTAATTAATTAATTAATTTTTAATTAATTAGGTTAATTAGGTTAATGGAATATGGTTTATTAAGTTTTAGGTTATGGATAAAAATGGTGGATATTAATGGAGTTTGAGATGGATGGAGATGGTAGGTGAGAATGATTGGATGTGTAAAGTAGGAAAAAAATTGATATTTTGGATAAAAGATGAAATGAATAAGGGTAATGTTGAAAAGAAAAGATGGATAAAAAAAAAAAAAAAAGTGAAGTAGGACAAACAAAAAAAAACGCCCAAAACGAAAACAGGACGAACATTATGGGACGGAGGGAGTACATATGTAGTTTGCTAATGTAAATAAAAAAGTAAATTTGAAATGATGTAAGTCAAATTTATATATAATAAACACCATAAACATGTACAAAACAAACATTAGAAGAAAAAACTTAAAATCCATTACTTATGGAGTAGATTATAAATGGGATTTTTAGGTTGTATAGTCAAATGGAATTTTTAGCTCGTCGGTCGCCACTGTATAATACAAGTTTTGTGAAAATTAACCAAGCTTAATATATGAGTATTCTATTGTAGGTGAATGAAACGTGGTTTAATATGTTGCATGGAAGCATGTAAGTATTCTAAGAAATTTGGAACGTGGTTTAACGTGGTTTAGGGTTATTTGCCTCTAAAGGAGAGGCAAATAACCAAGCTTAATATATGAGTATTCTAAGAAATTTTTCTATTGTATGGACAAATTTAATATGTTGTTTTTCGATCTATACACACTCTTCAAAGAATCTAAAACTGAAAAAGAGTACAAAACTTATTAGTCAAATGAGAAACGTGGTTTTTTCATATATTTTCACATTAATGGAAAGTAAGTGAATTTATTTTGCTTTGATAAATCATTAAGGGTTCGTTTGAAATCTCTTTATAATGGTGTTGGGGTCATATGTGAATACCATATTGAAAATGTGGGGATTTTAAGTCTATCATATAAGTACATGGGTTACTCTTATTACCAATTGATTTTAAGATTAAATCTCATTAGACTTATGTGTTGGACTTGGTGGTTGTGACCCAACAAGATTTCTCTCTCCCAACAAGTGGTATCAGAGTCGATTATTCGGCGTGAGCCGATTGCACCAGGTAGAGACAGACATCACGGTACACACCTGATGGGCTAGTCTTTGACTCGTTGTGTGATAGTCTCAGTTTCAAAAGTAAACATGCGGTGTAGACGTACAAGTCAAAGGATAACTCTTGATAATTTAGGTATATAGTAGCCCGATTTATGATGAATTCACAAGTGGGAGAAGATTTTTGGGATCACATATGAATCTCACATTTAAAAATGTTCCAAGCTTATCATAAGTAAATAAATTTCTCCTCATATTACCAAATTAATTTTATGATGAAATTTTATTAAGATTATGTGTTGAGCTTAATAGTTTTGATCCAACAAAATTTCTCTCTCCAACAAATACATTATACTATAAAATCCAAACAAATCCTAAATATATGTTAATTAAAATTTTCATCTTCAATGGCGGTCCCAGTTTTAATGAGGCTATACATCGTTTTGAAATACATTAGAATAATGTGGGGGTGGGGATGAAATATCTCCAACCGCAAGCAATTTTTTGTATGAGATAATCTAATATTGTTTTTTACTTGATTTTGCATGTATATTCGAACCATTAGATCGATTATAAAAACTAATGATTATAATCCATACGTTTTTTTTACCAATTAAATCAGCTGTAGATCTCAACTGTCAAAATAATTTCACCAATCTTGCGTGTCGAGACATTTATATGTAACTAAGGGGATGTTTGGTTGTTGGGGTCGAGGGATGAAGAATGGGGTTGAAAAGGGTTGGGGAATCTCAACTCAAAATTTAGTGTTTGGTGTGTGATATCTTGGAATCAAATTCATTTTTCAAATTCAGTCAAACCCAAGATATTAACCCTTTAATTTTCTTTGGAATTGAAAAGAATGAATGAAGTATGGAAAAAGGTGGAAAAATAGACTTCAAAACTCCATTCCAATATACTAACCAAATACATAAATTCATCAATCACTTTTTAAATCCATATATTTTTAATCCGATATCTCATTCGAATCCGATACCTAATTTTTACCAAACGCTCCCTAATAGTTTTGGATGTATATCAGCTGATTTCCAGAGGGATCGAAAAGTCTGCAAAAATACAAATAACATTATAGTATCATATGCCTCGACCAAAAATAATAATATCATATGCTAGAACATTTAGAATATACAGTATATACCTAGCTAGGGCTAGGTAATATTTTGTGGGGATTTAGATATTGAAATCTGTAATGGTGTTTTGGCGTTTTTTTGACTAATGCTGAAATTAACAACTAATATTCCCCGCCACTATACCTGGCTATACACGTGTCATTATTTTATGATCTATTTTATTATAGGTTTGTACTTTTGAAATTCGAGGGATTTCTAGAAAATTGATTACGGATTATTAAATACGGAATACAGATAATGATTTCATTCAATAATAAATAAAGATAAATTATTTTTAATAATTATGTGAATTTTCTAACTTAAAGACATAGGTTAAATGAATCGATTCTAATTTCCAAGGACTATACTTCCTATGCTTCTTCATATGTCCCTTTTACATTTTTTATACTTATTAAGACAAATTAGAAATAGAAAGTAGAATAATATTGAGATTGTTTGATAATAATATGAGATTTCAGTTTTCTTTTCTTTTCTTTTCAAAACTGTTAACATATTTCTCAAAACTTCTTTTTCTAGTTTTGAAATTTTAATTGGCATTTTTGGGAATTAAGGTGAGTTATGATATGACATGTTTTTAAGTAATTAAACTAATAACCATAAAAAAAAATACTTCAAGATAAAAATTGAAAACTCACAAGGTTATCAAACAAGTCCTATATAATTATAAAGTTTTATATTTTATTTTTCAAAAAACGACTATATATAATGTCATTAAAGATAGAATGAATTGTTTTGTTATTTAAGGAGAAAAAGAATTGCAAAACTACACAGACCGTACACTTCATTGCGCCAACTATAATTAATCTACAAAATTAAAATACACGGTCTTAAACTTAATGTCGTAAACATCGCACAGACTACAACGCGAAATAGAGAGCATTGTACGATCTGTTCCATAAACTAGCCGAATTGTTATTCCATTTCTATTTTCTACCCAAATTATTTTTCAAATTCCAATTCTCTTAAATTAATAACCTAACTCTTCCACTCACTCGAATAAATACACGAAATCAGATTTCAGTGAATCGATCTCGATCGACCTCTTTCTTTTTCAGCCGTGTAAAATCGGCCATTGAGCTCTTGTTATTTTATAACAAAAAAAAAGGAGGAAAAAATGCAGATTTTCCATTTCCGTAAGAGGATGGGAAAAAACAAATATAGTACGAAGAATCCTGAATTATGATTGCTGCAGAGCAAATAATCGACAGGAAGGCAAAACAACGGCGGATGTTAAAAAAACCACCCTCCAATTCTCAATCAGATGACTTTTCGGAAAACAAAAGAAACATATTTTAACTTTGGATTGTTCGAAAGATATATAAAATCACAACACAACAAGTAAAATGAGAATGGAAGATGGGGGACGGTAGGGTAAAACAATTACGGGTTTATTTGATAAAAGTATTTGTAAAAAATTTATTATTTATAAAAAGTTGAAAAAAGTCTGTATAATCATATTTGTTTGGTAATAAAAGTAATTTTTTATAGATATGTATGTTTTTTTATTGAAAGATGTGTGTAGTAAAAAAGTAAAATAATTTTATTGTATGTTTATTAAAATATAAAAAATTATATTTAAAAAAATTCTTTATAAGTAAAAATGTCTATTTTTATTAGATACCTAGACTATTATTGAAATTTAGAAACCTAGTATAATTTAGAAACGATTTTTATTAATTTGTACTTTTCGTTACCAATTGACCCCAGCTATATCATATACCCAATATTCAGTATAAGGTTTGCACCTTAAATTACGGAAAAGCTATTTGCACCCTGACACACTGCTATTTGCATCCTGTGTCAGGCGTGCAGCGGCCAGTGTCGCGCAGAGGCCAGTGCCGGGCGGAGGCCGGAGGTGTGCGGAGGTGGGTGTCGTAGAATATTCGTAGGCGAACGTGCACGCAGCAGGCATCTTCGTAGTCTTTCGGTGGATTTCAATCAAAAGTACAAGCTTTGGACGTTGTTATTATTGCTTGAATGTGTATTATTGATCGAATGTGTATCTCAGATGTCGTTGCCTTCAAAAAAATTCCTATATAACCTTGCATGTTTCAGAATTGAACGAACATGTATTGATTGAATTTCATATTCAATAGATACCATATATACAAGAAGTGAACATTATTTAATCTACTGCGAAATGTCGTGGCATAACGACGATCATAAAAGTTATGAAGAATCGCCTAAACAGGTATGTAATTTACAATTATTATAATATAGTATTAACTCTGAATAAAATTAATATAAGATTTGTAATTTGTATATTTAGATTTTTGTGTTGTGTCATTAACGCATATGGAACTATGGATTGGGTCTTGATTTTGGCATTCGTAGAGCGTTGGCACCCCGAAACCAACAGCTTCCATTTTCCATGGGCAGAGATTACCATAACGCTCCATGATGTGTACAAAATTATGGGGTTGGAGATTGACGGCATGCCTCTTACCCAAACAATGACGGAATAAGAATTGTTTTCCATCCTCGGTAGTGTGTATAACTTCAATAACAACAGATGGCCAGAAATAAAACCAACGGTGGTTTTGTCGTAAGTGAATTGAATGGGTGGTTGAAGAAGTTCGTAACGGGTGGTTCAAATGTACACCCATATATTGTCGCATAGTTCCTCACTTTTGACGAACCGTACATGCCTGATCGGGTTACTCGTCAGTTTAGTCGGGTTCAGGGAGTGCCTCAGGACCCAATTCGGCCTCACCCTGTTACACAAAAACTTGATCTGAGCAAGTACGAAGCAAAGTTTAGCAATGATGACGACCATTGGGAGGAACGGTGGAACTACATCTACCCGATAATGGAGCTACGTACCCAAATGTCATAATGCCTAGGACGTGACACCTGACTATATGTAATGGTTTACGGAGCATTCTCATTTCTCACCCCTTCCTTGATTACAGATCCCCTGCACTACTGGCAGAAGGTGTTGCACGGCCTGTACCTCTTGCCCTCGAAGCAGTGTGAGTACGTAACCATATTGTTTTATAATTATTTTGTTAAATTATAAATCATCTATTATTTTATTGTATTGATTTTGCAATGACAACGTATGAACCAAGTAGAAGGTATTATACGGGATGAAATGGACATGATTAACAGCTTCGAGGACTCTCATCCATTGAAGTGAACGCTTATGAAGATTTATGAAATGGTGACAAATGAGGCCGTCCCAGTGCCAGTTTTGCCGACGCGATCTTCTCAAAACCAAGGTTATACTCCAGCTCGCAATAGTGATTCTGGGACACAACGCCAGACACCACCAAGTCCAAGCTCAAGGGGTGGATACCAAGGTCACACATTTCAAAGTGATGACTTCGGGCCATAATTCCAGGCTCCTTCTTTCGGGACAGAATCTCAAGCTCCCTACTTTGGGTATGGACAACAAGCTCCTAACTTCAGGTTTTCCTCATTCAGGGTCGGATCTCAACCCCCCGCATTCGGGTCAGGATCCCAACCATCCGCTTTCGGAGTAAGATCCCAAGCTCCAGGCTATGAGACATTTAATCAAGACCGCATGAGGGGTTTTACAACATTACTTGGATCATATTCACAAGGCTATCATTTTTCGTATGGGGAAGGGTTCGGAGAAGGGCACGAGCAAGGGTACAAAGGAGGTTATAACAGAGACAATTAAATATGTTTATGTAAAGTCTTTTATGAGGAAGTTATTTACGTTAATTTAAGTCTTTTCGGTGAAGGACAAGAGGATGTTGTTTATGCTGAATAATAATGATTTCAGTTTTACTTTTAAATTCTTGCAAGTTACATACTTTCAATATAACTTTAACAAATATTCAATTTTAAGTTTCAATCTTTTTTTAAACATCGAAGAAGAACCCGACTCGACATAAACCCGACCCGAACTCGACCCGAACGCGTTATTTTATATATGATCTCATTTATATTAAATATTTTATATATTATAGTAAAGAATAATATAATATTAATATTCTATTATAAAAATATTTGTTAATATTAATTTTTTATATAATAATCATAAAAAACATACACTTTCGAATCCGAGCCAACAATACGACCCCAGCCGGTTCAACCCAAAAATTTGTACGACTCGATCGATTCAAACCCGACCCGCCCAACCCAGTTTACAGGTACATGTATCAATTTACTCGTATAATTTTTAAACGATTATGCCTGATATAATTTACCTTCCTCGCGCGGCCACCAGTGTCGTGCGACTGCCACCGCTGTGCGGCCTACAACGGTGCAAAAAGCACTCTGTAGCGGTGAAAATAGGAACGGTCGGACTACGTTTTCTATTAAACACTGTTTTCCTAAGTTGGAAAGAATTTTTTTTTAAAAAGGAAAATATATATTTCAAATAATAACCCAAAGCCATGTTGCATTTAATTACAAAATAAAAAGTTTCTTGCCAATAGCTTTGTTGGTTGTTGTTTAGTGCATCGTACACTTATAAGTGATACGTAAACGTAACACATAATTTAATATAAACAAAAATGTATAATTACCTCTTACAACATGTTTATTAGGACATCTTTAATGGAGTGTGTGATCCCATGGGTCTTTTAGCTCTTTTTTAGATGAATTAATTGTTAAAAGATTCATGGTGTAAGAGGGGTTTTTATTAAGGGTTTTTATCAGGAATTTTTAGGTTTAGTTTAAATTATAATTATATATTTTTATTTATATTAAATTATCAATATATCCTTTATTATATTAAACTAGTAGTATATGTATATACTACGCACGGGCTTTATTAGATTAAATTAAACTTATTTTATTTGACATTTTATTATATCTATAATTGCTATGTCTCAAATATCTTTACTTTAAATATATTAAATCATATTTACATTCTACCTTCTATGATAGTAATGTTTTATTATATATTAAGCTTTAAACTTCATTATTCAATATATAATTGTTGGAATTAATTACAAAAGGAGCTAATACTCTTAATTTTTCAATGAAAATTTTCAAATTAGGCATAGTTTGCATATTTCAAACTAAAAAATGACTCGGATAACAACTTGAATTCACAATTGAATACTTACCCTATCAGCCTATATATAATGGTTAATAAAGTATGGATAAATAAAAAGTTAGCAGAATGTCATAATCATATATGTTTCTCTGTATTTTGTCATGAAAAATCTAAATGTTACATGTTATCTTTGCATAAATCTACATTATTAATTACATTCAATCTCTCATTTTTACCTTATGAGTTCGAACGTATATTATGAGGTTTAATTTCTTTTGTAATTATTTGAGTTATCCAAATTTTAGGTGATTAATATGATACGTAGCTTAATTTATAATTGACAAAGAAATGGTAAGTTACATATCTCAATATCTTTTGAATTAACGACATCCGACCAAAAATCCAAAACAAAAATTCTCTCATTTTTTGATAATATTATTTATAATAGAGAATTTTGGATTTTGTAAAATTGGGGTGAAGATTGTGGATATCATTACACATGTTCTTTGATACTAATCATTTGAGTCTCATCTACAAATTTATTTTTTAATTATAATAGTTTAAAATGCATGCATTTTCATCGAGTTTCATACTTTGCATTTAAATATATATAACAACCATTTTCACATAGTAAAAGTTTTGGTTTAAACATATTGGGACATAATGTGAATGAATATTTAAAGCAACCGTTTTCAAAAAGTGATATGCTCTTCATTTATATTGACCCTTTTTAAATTTCAGCATTTGAAAATTACTATGAAAAAGTAAGTTAAAACAACTGTTTGTTTTCCTAGAATGTTAAAGGCCATTGGCTTACTTTTTATATTAATTTTCATAAAATTATCTTAAGGAGTGGAAATATAAAACTGATGAAATCAAATGTTATATTCTATAGTATTCCTTACTATTTGAATGATAATGCTTTCTTTTTTCTGAAACCAATATGGGAGCAAATAAGTATATTTATGTACTCAACTATTATCTTAGTTCAATCCCGTTTTCTAACCATTTTGTATGATTTTTTAAGAGAGATGTACAGTAGGATACGATTCCTACAAACACTACCGAGTCATGTAAAATAAAATAAAAAGTAATTGAATTCTTAGTAGTTTATTGTAAACTCCAAAAAACTATATACCTTAGGTTGGAAGTTTATAATTTCCATTATCGGTTTTAAATTTCAATATAAAATATTTGTCATTTTAGCTAGATTATATTTTCTCACAAAATTTAATAGTATTTATTTGCATAAGACTATTATGCTTTTTTCAGTTTAGCAATATTGCATCATGTTCCGGTGGAAAACAAATTAATATCACATAGTAAACTTCTCATATTAAAAGTTCACCAATGTTGTTAAACTACGAACTCTTATTTCATTTATTACGATATACTTATTTAAATGATATAATAGTCCTTCCATTGAGATTGAATTATTCTTGTAGGCTTAAATTTTTTGTTTAGTTTTATTTTTCCTTTATCTATTTTAGCCAAAGTTGACCAAATTTACCCATTGTATTCATTTACTACAATTTAAAGATACAACTTATATGATAAAGTACTTAGTATATGATACAGTTTATATATAGTAAGACATTTTCAATCATGTTTTACATATATGATAATTTTTATACTATGGGCTTTTTCATCATTCTTTATTAGTTAATTTGTTTTTGAATTATTAAAAATAAATTTATAACATATTTATTTTAAAACACAACTTACAATATCAAACATATTAATGTTAGTGCCTTTAACATTAATATATTTTTAATGTATTTTTAATTATAAATAGAAAAACATCACGTATACAAAAAAATAATCAATCATATGTACAATTATATATTTTATGCTAACAGTAAATTTTAATTAAATATTTTAAAAATACATAATACTTGACTTAGAACATAAGAAAATATAAACTAAACCTTAAGTAATATAAGAACTATACTAAAAGGTTAATATATTTATCAATACTTGTACTAAAAAACTTTACGGGCATTAAAAATTATCAGTTTTTTTTTTACAACTTAATTATCAATTGTTTAATGGATGGGATGTTTCTCAAATTTAAATAAATGTTGGTAGTATACAATATGGTGGTGTTTAATTTCTTTAATTGTTGCATGTTTATATGTATGTTATTCATTATGTACGTTAGCACATTTATATTTATACTTTTACTAATAGTAACTGTGGTTATTAGAAAATATTGGCTATCTTGACTGTTATATTTTTTTAAGGGTGATTGAGAAGTGATAATTCAGTAATATTCACATTATAATTATAATAATTAAAATTGATGGTATGCATATTCATTGTTTTGTAATATATTGAGATTTATATATGAGTCAATCTCACTTATTAACTCCTTAAAAGATTATATGTTTATAGTGTAGTATATTGAAATAACATTCACTCTTTTGTAAGGAACAATAAAAAAGTTTATAAGGAAAAAAATGAAAATAAAAAGAAGTAAAAAAGTGTGGTTAGCAAATGATAATATTAACAAAGGTTGAATCATATATTTGCAATATATATATCTTATTTGGGTCAAATTAATAATTAATTAGAGCAATTGAGAATATTAATTGCATTATATTGCACAATGCGTTTCATGGAAAAAAATATTACACGACTATTTCACTATTAGGTATTTTTTAATTGATGAGATTGAGAAGTAGGAATTGTTATTGAATAGTAATAATTTAAAATTTAAAATTGATAAAATAAACTTAGTAATTTAAAAGTAGAACAACAACATACTTACAAATGAAAGGGTTTTTTATAGAAAGAAAATATTTTTAGGAAATTATTACTCCATGTAATAATAAATGGGATGGGCAATACTTTTTTTAAAACTATAATAGAGTTAGATTAACAAAGTTATTCTAAATCTATAATAAATGGATTATACATTAATTATCAAGAACTCGTTATATATTAATATAGATAGATAAATAGATATTATATATAGAGGAAGGATCAAATGCGTGTGGGTATTATGATAAGCACAGTGCACATATCTCCACCGTCCAACTGTTTTCATCCAACGATTCAAATCACGCCACGATTTCAAGCAAAAAAGACACGGAGGGACATAATAGTAATTTGTCCTTTACTTTCCTTCTCTCAGCTCCAGCAACTCGTCTTCTTCGCTTTCGATTTCCCTCTGATATCCCACAAACTCGTCGTCTTCTTCTTCCAGCAACCCGTCTTCTTTCCTCTCTCTCTCGCACGATCTCGGATCGGCTATCAACGCCGGCGATGAGGCCAGCGGGGAGGTTGAGAGGCTGATGCGAGAGATCGAGGATCTGAAGAGAGAGAAATCTGCTCTGTCGGAGAAGATTAGCGCAATGGCTGAGGAACTGAAGAGATCGGAGCGAGCGCGAGGCGAGGAGAGAGAGAGGCAGACGTATCTACCGTAGTCAACGAGATCTCCGGCCTAACGCTGCTGGAGGTAGCGGATCTGACGGAGCCCTTGAGGAAGAAATTGGGGGTCAATCAGATGCCGATAGTTTCGGTTATGATGTCGGGTATGGGATTCAGCATCAGGCGGCGGTGGCGGTGGAAGAGAAAGAGGAGGAGAAAACGGCGTTCGATCTGAAGCTGGAAGCCGGATTCGACACGGCGTCGAAGAAGCCGGATTCGACACGGCGTCGAAGAAGCTGGACGCTGAGCAAGATCTCCAGAAACGCTTCTCTGAGAAGTACAATTTCGATACTAAAAATGGCCCTCCACCGCCCAGTGATGATGATAAGAGATCTGATGAAAATACCTTGGCTGCTAAGCTCACAAAGCTTGTGGATTCTACTGAGATGCTCAAAGGTGCTCAGGATGTTCCTGGCCACTGGCTAGTCACCGGTGCTAAGCTTGGGGTTGACAAAGGCAAGATTGTGTTGCGAGTTAAGTACTCCATTCTTAACTACTAATCAATCCCATATCCCAAACCTGGTGATGTTTACTTGCTGCCCATTTATAAAGCTAGCTAGGCGTTGTTCAGTTAACTGTTGTGGTGTAAATGAAAGTTAAGGTGCATTTTAACTCCCTAGCTAACTTGGGGGTGACCCTAGCTAACTTGGGACTATGTCACAAGGATGAAGGAAAGCCAGAGTGAAGCGAAGCTTCACAAGATATGGGTCTGAAATACTCAAGCCAGAGTGAAGGAAAGCCTGAGCAAACACTCCAATTTTCAATCTCAGGAATAGTTGTTCAACATCATTGTTGTTGTTACTTGTTACATGTAAAAATAGTATCACTCTTATTTTTCCTTGTTCATGGAAAAAAGATATATTAATTTCATTTGTCCATTCTGTAATATGTTTGAAGTGTATAACCTATTTCTATGTGTGATGAACCTGTTACTTATACTCAATGAACCTGGTAATTATAAATGTTGAACTTGTTACTTATACTCAATGAACCTGTTACTTATACTCAATGAACCTGCATGCGAAAAATAATAAACCTGCAAGACAACACCAATGAACCTGCTCGATTTTTGAAGTGTACAACATATTCTATGTGTGATGAACCTGTTACTTAAAATCAATGAACCTGTTAGGTATAAATAATGAACCTGTTACTTATACTCAATGAACCTGTTAGTTATACATGATGAACCTGTTACTTATACTCAATGAACTTGCATGCGAAAAGTAATGAACCTGCAAGACAACACCAATGAACCTGCTCGATTTTTAAAGTGTACAACATATTCTATGTGTGATGAACCTGTTACTTATACTCAATGAACCTGTTACTTATAAATGTTGAACATGTTACTTATACTCAATGAACCTGTTAGTTATAAATGATGAACCTGTTACTTATACTCAATGAACCTGCATGCGAAAATTAATGAACCTGCAAGACAACACCAATGAACCTGGTCGATTTTTTAAGTGTACAACGTATTCCATGTGTGATGAACCTGTTACTTATACTCAATGATCATGTTAGTTATACATGATGAACCTGTTACTTATACTCAATGAACCTGCATGCGAAAAGTAATAAACCTGCAAGACAACACCAATGAACCTGGTCGATTTTTCAAGTGTACAACGTATTCCATGTGTGATGAACCTGTTACTTATACTCAATGAACCTGTTAGTTATACATGATGAACCTGTTACTTATACTCAATGAACCTGCATGCGAAAAGTAATAAACCTGCAAGACATAAGTAATGAACCCGTAGTAATGAACCCGTAAGACAAAAGTAATGAACCCGTAAGACAAAAGTAATGAACCCGTAGTAATGAACCCGTAAGACAAAATAATGAATCCGTAAGACAAAAGTAATGAACATGTAAGACAAAAGTAATGAACCCGTAAGACAAAATAATGAACCCGTAAGACAAAATAATGAACCCGTCAGACAAAAGTAATGAACCCGTAAGACAAAATAATGAACCCGTAGTAATGAACCCGTAAGATAAAAGTAATGAACCCGTAAGATGAAATAATGAACCCGTAAGACAAAATAATGAACCCGTAAGACAAAAGTAATGAACCTGTAAGACAAAAGTAATGAACCTGTAAGACAAAAGTAATGAACCGGTAAGACAAAAATAATGAACCTGTAAGACAAAAGTAATGAACGTGTAAGACAAAATAATGAACCCGTAAGACAAAAGTAATGAACCCGTAAGACAAAAGTAATGAACCCGTAAGACAAAATAATGAACTCGTAAGACATAAGTAATGAACCCGTAGTAATGAACCCGTAAGACAAAAGTAATGAACCCGTAAGACAAAAGTAATGAACCCGTAGTAATGAACCCGTAAGACAAAATAATGAACCCGTAAGACAAAATAATGAACCCGTAAGACAAAAGTAATGAACCCGTAGTAATGAAATCGTAAGACAAAAGTAATGAACCCGTAAGACAAAAGTAATGAACCCGTAGTAATGAACCCGTAAGACAAAATAATGAACCCGTAAGACAAAATAATGAACCCGTAAGACAAAAGTAATGAACCCGTAAGACAAAGTAATGAACCCGTAAGACAAAAGTAATGAACCCGTAAGACAAAAGTAATGAACCTGTAAGACAAAAGTAATGAACCTACAAGTTAAAACTCATGAACCTACAAGGAAAAACTCATGAACCTACAAGATTATCGGCTTAAACTTCTCTTGTAGGATTTATCAACCTTTAAAATATAACCTATGAGGGATTTGAACCCACATCCATGTGAATAAACACATTGCTCTACCATTTGAGCTAATAGGCTATGACAACCAATACACAATGTTGAACATGTTACTTATACTCAATGAACCTGTTAGTTATAAATGTTGAACTTGTTACTTATACTCAATGAACCTGCATGCGAAAAGTAATGAACCTGCAAAACAACACCAATGAACATGCTCGATTTTTGAAGTGTACAACTTATTCTATGTGTGATGAACCTGTTACTTATACTCAATGAACCTGTTAGTTATAAATGTTGAACATGTTACTTATACTCAATAAACCTGTTAGTTATACATGATGAACCTGTTACTTATACTCAATGAACATCAATTGCATAATACATTTGTGAAAATGCTGCTTTTGGTTTTCTTTAAAAGGAAAAGCAACTTCAAGATTTGGATGAAACCCCAGGACACCCATCTCCATTGGGAGTTTCTGAAGTGGAGAATGGAATAAATTTTGCCATTTTTTCACAACATGAAACTGCTGTTACAAAATAATGAACCCGTAGTAATGAACCCGTAAAACAAAATAATGAACCCGTAAGACAAAATAATGAACCCGTAAGACAAAATAATGAACCCGTAAGACAAAAGTAATGAACCCGTAAGACAAAAGTAATGAACCCGTAAGACAAAAGTAATGAACCCGTAAGACATAAGTAATGAACCCGTAGTAATGAACCCGTAAGACAAAAGTAATGAACCCGTAAGACAAAAGTAATGAACCCGTAGTAATGAACCCGTAAGACAAAATAATGAATCCGTAAGACAAAAGTAATGAACCCGTAAGACAAAAGTAATGAACCCGTAAGACAAAAGTAATGAACCCGTAGTAATGAACCCGTAAGACAAAAGTAATGAACCCGTAAGACAAAATAATGAACCCGTAAGACAAAATAATGAACCCGTCAGACAAAAGTAATGAACCCGTAAGACAAAAGTAATGAACCCGTAAGACAAAATAATGAACCCGTAAGACAAAATAATGAACCCGTCAGACAAAAGTAATTAACTCGTAGTAATGAACTCGTAAGACAAAATAATGAACCCGTAAGACAAAATAATGAACCCGTAAGACAAAATAATGAACCCGTAAGACAAAAGTAATGAACCCGTAAGATGAAATAATGAACCTGTAAGACAAAATAATGAACCCGTAAGACAAAAGTAATGAACCTGTAAGACAAAAGTAATGAACCTGTAAGACAAAAGTAATGAACCGGTAAGACAAAAATAATGAACCTGTAAGACAAAAGTAATGAACCTGTAAGACAAAATAATGAACCCGTAAGACAAAAGTAATGAACCCGTAAGACAAAATAATGAACCCGTAAAACAATTTATACGCCATAACTCATAAACCTACAAGTTAAAACTCATGAACCTACAAGTAACATGTTATGAGGTACAGCATGAATGGATTCTCAGTTGTTCTGTATATCAAAAATTGTTTTGACCCACAATTTTCAAGTGACCTGAGATTCACGTAACTTGAATTATACACTACGCACAGTATATAGTATATACTTACTCAAAGTACATGTACTAATTAATTGTCCATGTGGGATCAATTTGATCATCACCAAGAGGAAATAGCACTACAACCTCATTGAATACGTACAGAGGAGATAGCTTATAGAGAAGATCAATCTTTGATAACACCAACGAAACCTCTATTTGCAGAAACACAATCCAAATATCCAATCACAAGATTCACAACTATGTATTATAGATTCAGAAGCAATTTATAGAAGAAGAATCAAATTTATACAGTCAGCAATCAACAATATTATTTCCACTTTATACAGAAGCCAATCCAATTTGTACAATGCTCTATGGAAATCAATATATTCAAGGCATCAATTAATCTATAGACAGCCAAAAACCCTAGATGCTTCAGCCTTGATTTCTCCAAAAAACAGTCAAAGGTCAAAGCTTTCCCTCTTCCACGTAATGCTGACGTACACATAGAAAGCCCTCAACAGATAGTATAGAGATCCACACATCAGAAAGGCAGGCTACTTGTCATCCACAAGTGATCAAGTGTACTCTTGAGACCATACTTGACAACAACCTTGTTGGCAGCTCGAAACCTGTCTCCATAAACCGGTGACACGTCCGATTCCACCTGGTTCTTGAAGAACTTTCCAAGCTGCAATTCAAATGGTGATCTGTTTCCCCTGTTTGCTGACCTGGCAGATGATGAAGATGCTTGACTGCTGCTGCACAAGGAGCTGATCTGGGTTTCTAGCCACTTGTGCGCCATCACCTGGCAAATACCTTCCTCCATCTGAGGATCCAGCTTCCGGTAACCTATGAAACGCGAAACCGAACAATTTTTCTTGAGCAAATGCTTTTATAGTGATTTGGAGTTGTCATAATTCTTCGATGATTCAGGCTTACCTTTAAGTCGTAGCCAAGCATGTGAATGGGACAATTTTCACTGATAACATAATTGCAACACTTAACTTGAAACAGAAACAGATCATAGTTCAGTAGAGATTAAGCAAGAGGTACATATAAGTCAATCCGATGTAAGTTGCAAACGTGGATGATTAACATTAGCTGTATGTTAACTAAAACACTAACATGTTAAGCAGTTAAATGGGGTAAAAGACTGCTGACAACTTAAGATAAATCAATGAATCATGCCAAACAAGCAACTGCAAGTAATTCAGTTTAAAAAAGCCATTGTTCCATTTCAGACAACTAAATTTCAGACCTCCACGCTCAATTCTTGCAAAATTGCAATCCCAAAAGCTACTCATTTAGAATGCTAAGCATAACAATACACCGAATTTCATTGCCAATTCCTCCAAAAAACAATCCAATTTGTATCAATTTATCACGAAGAAAACAGAACCAGTACAATCAATTAGGTAAATTTCGACAAGGGTTTGCAAACCTGGATAACGCGCTCATTGAAGCCATCACGAGTCTTCTCCTTTTCCCATATAACTCTCGCCACTGTAAGCCGGTCCATAAAGCTCCTCGTAGGCGATGCCGATTTCTTCCTCGGACTCGAAAGGGGGCTCGTCGATGAGGCGGGGCTCGGACTCAGAAACCCTAGGACTCCGATTCTCAGTCGCATTTTCTTGTCCTGAAACACGATCGCCTTCTCCGGCGAGGCCTGCAACTCCGCCGCGATGTTGGAGCTCAACTCCTCGTGGATCTCGCTCTCGGAATTGGCGGCGTCGGAGGAGCGAGTGATGTGGTCGGACTTGGCGAAGAGAGCGACGACAATCGCGTTTCCGAGGAAGAAAACGAAGACAGGGCTGGCGAGATCCTCTGCGTCCGTCATCTTCTTCGTCAGCTCCTTCGTCCCCACCACCTTCCTTCACAGCTCCACCTTTCTTGTCCTGAAACGCGTTTTAGGTTTTTCAAGGCATGAAGAAACGCATTTTAGGTTTTTTAAGTAGGAAGGGTAGAAGTGTCTTTTTATGTGTTTTTTCTGAAAATTTCAAAATTGCCATTATTTGTCTTTATTTAATGCGCGTGCGTTTTTTTTTTAATAGGAACGAGCCATCTGAATCGTTGATTATATTGATCAAACGGTAGAAAGTAATACTTAGTGTGTATCTTAAGGAGATAATCACAAGAACGGGCCTCATTATATATAATCAACACATATTAGAATAAAATGTTATATATTACAATACATTGTAAATTTTTAATTTATATGATATATTTTATATTTGTAATAACAATTCATGTAAATTAAATCGAATATACAAAATTTATTGAGAGAAGTGCTATTTTAATATATATGTTTATATATAAATATATAGATGTTTAATTTTTGTGTAATATTGTAAATGTTTTAAACCTATAATAAATGAGATGGTCATTAATGACCTAGGATTGTATTTTATATTATACTAGTAGTATATGCCCGTGCTACGCAAGGGCTTTAATTAATTATATTGAAGTTATTTTATTTGACAATTTAGTAATATATATAATTGTTATGTGTTAAACATCTTTGGT
Source organism: Rheum nobile (assembly GCA_027886185.1). Classification (NCBI taxonomy): domain Eukaryota; kingdom Viridiplantae; phylum Streptophyta; class Magnoliopsida; order Caryophyllales; family Polygonaceae; genus Rheum; species Rheum nobile. The sequence continues at coordinate 897,774 of WOAB01000236.1, read as the reverse complement.
TTTTATATGTTAGATAATGTTTACATTCGACCTCCTGTATATGATATATATGTTTTATTATATATTACGGTTTAAACTTCATGATTCAATATATAAGTGTTGAAAATAATAACAGAAGGAGCTCATAGTATTAAGTTTTCAATGGAACTTTACAAATTCGACATTGTTTGCATATTTTTAACAAAGAAATGATTCGGATAACAACTTGAGTTCACAAATGAATACGTACCCTAAGGGCCTACATATAACGGTTATTGAAATAATATTGCCTAGTATTTGTATTTTAAACCAAAGTATGGATAAATAAAAAGTTAGCACAATGTGCAAATGTCATAATCATATATGTTTGTCTCTATTGTGTACTGTAAAATCTAAATTTTACATGTTATATTTGCATAAATTTACATTTGTAATTATAATAATTGTGAATTTGTACTGAATGAGGTTTTGTTTTATCTTCTCTTTGAAATATTATGTATGATTTCAGACGTTAAATATTTTTAGGTGTAATTTTATTGATAGTATTTTATTAAACTTATCCAGATTTTTGGTCATCAATATGATACTATAACTTAATTTAATTGACCCAAAAAAGTTGAAATAACGAAATCGCACCAATAAAGCCGGTTTAAAATCTCTTTCTTTTGTTAATATTACTTATAATATAGCTTTTTAGATGTTATAAAATAGGGGTGGAGATTGTGAATATCATTACACTTGTTCTTTCATACTAATTATTTGGGTCGCACTTGTAAATGTTTTTTTAATTATAATAGTGTAAAATGTGTGAATTTTCATCGAGTTTGATTGTTTGCATTTAAATATATATGACAACCATTTCCACATAGTGAAAGTATCATTTTAAATATATTGGGGGCATAATGTGAATGGATATTTACAGTTGCCGTTTTTTAAAAACTCTAATGCCTTTGATTTATATTAAACCTTTCTAAATTCCATCAATTTTAAATTCCAATGAAGAAGTAAGTAAAAGAAAACATTTGTTTGCCAAATATGTTAATTTCTTTTTCCTTACTTGTTATATTTTTTTTATAGGAAAGTAGAATAAGAAGTGGAAATAAAAAATTGTAAAATTAATTGTTATATTGTACAGTATTCATGAGTATTTAAAATGATATTGCTTTCTTTTTCTAGAACCAAAATATTAATGCATCTTTCTATAGCATTTGTAATGATTATATTACATCTATGAATATTTAAATAATATTAAAAGAGGGATATAAAATGGGAGCAAAGAAGTACATTTATGTACTCGATTATTATATAAGTTCAATCCCGTTTTCTAATCATTTTGTATGTGCCTTTCTAACAATGTGTTTATGTTTTAACACATTTATCCTTTTACATATACCGAGTTATTACCTGTAGCATTTTTAATAACAAATAAAAATAATTAGTTGCGATTTTGAAAAGATAACCAAAAAAAAAGTAATAAATCAGGTGCACAGTTATTATGAAACTAAAGAGAAAAAATCATATAGATGTTGTCTATACTTTATATTTTGTATATATAATTTTGTTATAAAAACTTCACCGAACACAACCCTAATTATTTTCCGTTATTAAAAACGGAACATGTTGTAATTGGGCATATAGGTTGTGATTGGGCCCAATTCATTACTCTCTCAAATCAGGCCCATTTCGTATTTACCCCCCTTTCTCCCTTCAAGCCCATGTTTCTCCTCTTCTTCTTCTTCTGCACGGTCGCTTCTTGTCAGTATGAGAAATGCAGGGCGCAGGCGCATGATTAGAGCCCCTTTAATGGCTTCTGAGAAGCCCAAGAGCCCCCCCAGAGAGTTGTTCCGCCCGGAGGAGGGTCTTGATATTTCTGGGTGTTTTGGTTGTTTTGCTGGTATGATCTGTGAATCTTTGTGCATGTGATTCTTTTGCTTTTGCTCAATTTTTTAATAAATTTGTGTGGTGGAAAATTGGGTCTTAATGTACAATCTGTGAAATGGGCAAGTAAACAAAAACACATTGTGTGGTGGAGAATTGGCTTTTGTAGTCGAAGTTGGATTTTGTTTGGGTTAGATGCATGTGTCGTTTGATTTAGTATTAATTTGAAACGATATAGTAAAATGTTTGCAAAGTAATTTGAACTCTATTATATATATTAATTTTTTAATGTTAGTATTTCTACTATATATGTATATGCTTTGAAATAAAGATATCTCTTATTATTTATTTTACTTGAAGTAACAATTTCCATTAGATTACATCAAAAAAAACAAAAACAATTTCCATTAGATAGGTGTATTATCTAATGTGAGTTGGTAAGTTAAGGTTAACATTTATATAATACCTGAGTCCAGCAAGTTATGAGATAATTAGATTGTTAATATATATGTGCGTTAAATATTTAATATTAAAAATATAAGACCTAATAAATAAAACACTACTTTATTGATTGTAGAAGATGTTGACATAATTAAACTTCTGTCTTCTTCTCGGCCCTCAGCAGCTCCAAATAAAGGTCGAACCTATTTGCACCGGGGTCCCATCAGCCCTGCAGCGCCTGACACACCCTGCGGCGCCCACTTCCGTGCGTTCTTCCGTCGTGTTTCCGGTGGCCGGCGTTGGCTGGCGGTAGGTATTTTCGATACCCCGACTCAATCCGAACCCTAAAAAAATTAAACGTGATTAAAAAAATTAAACTAATGACTAAAAAATTAAACTAGTGGATACCCCTACAAAATACTCCCTAATAATAAATGGACAAATACTTCAAAAAAAAATTAAACTAGTGATTAAAAAAATTAAACTAATAACTAAAGAATTAATCTAATAGATACCCCTACAAAATACTCCATAATAGCAAATAGACAAACCCTTCAAAAAAAATTAAACTAGTGGCTAAAAAGATCAAACTCGTACCTAAAATGAGTCCACAAAAATCCATAGCGATCGTTGCCGGAGTCCACAAAAATCCATCGCGATCGTCGCCGGCCGCCGGCACCCATCGCCGGCAACCAACGCCGGACGGCAGTCACTGCCGCGCACCCTGACACCGGTGCAAATAGGGAGGTGTCAGGGTGCAAGTAGCTTAGCCCCAAATAAACCCTAAGAAGCCCAAAAGCAATTGATTCTTCTTCCTTCTTCTCCGCCATTAGCAGCTTAAAAGAAATCCTTAGAAGGCAAAAATCAATTGAATCTTGTCTCTTCTTCTCGGCCCTCAGTTGATCCCTCTTGTTGGGATTCATAAAGGAGGAGTTCTCTCGCAGTCTCTCTCTCTGTCTGTGCACTGCTTCACACTCTCGCCACAAATCTAGACGGAGGCGTTTAGACTTCGGTTGAAGTTCGACGATTCCGTATTTGGCGATTCTCAGAAATCGGAGGGCTTGCAGCGATCGTGGGTTTTGGTTGAACCCGGACACCATTCCATCTCCGACGGCGTTTCTTACCTTCGCTTTCGACCTCTGGGATTCCTTCCCCCATGGCATCTTTATCTCTGTAAATGTCTTCTTCCCTCGCTCTATACTTGATTTACTTGTATTTCTAAGGGTTCAAATTTGTATTTTTCGTCCGCATTGTGTCATATCTAGAGGTTGTCTCTTTGTGCGTGGTGTGTTGAAAATCGCTAGAGTAAGAGATACTCCACCAACAACATCTTATATTGTGCCAGATTTGTATTTTCCGTCCTTATTACGTAGGAGAGCGTTCATCTCATCCACATGTCTTCTAAGTGATACTTTTTTCCTGGTTTTGAATTAACTTTGTGTTTATATGATCATTTGGAGGGACTTATCCTCCAACAATCTTAGTGGGCCTACTCCCAAATTTCTAGCTAAATCATATAGGTATGTCATTCTTCTCCAAGATCATATGCATCTTTTTTTTTCCTACCCAAATTGTTTGTTTATTTCTGTGTTAGGGATGGAATTTGTACCTTGGTTTGGAATGCATTTCATGAGTTCCCACGTTATGATTAGTGCGGGTATCTCAATATTGTCATGGTTTTTGAGCTTTCTATCATTCATATATAACGAACTATGCTTCACTTGAGACAGTGTAATCTGGTTGATGTTTTTTTGGAATATGCTTTATTTACAAACATATCTCCAAGTACTTTTTTTCGGTTTTGCAATTTTCTTGGAGATCTTTGCTTTTGAAAATTGTCATAGCTGCAATGGAAATGACGAATCTTATATCTTCCAGATACCATAACTACATAATTTTTTCCTTGTGTAGAATGTAATGGATTGTTTTTGTTGGATGATCATTTTTTTTTTTTTTTGAGTTTGTCTGCTTGGGTAATTGAACACATATATAGTAAGTTATACTTGTTCAAGAAAATTTGTTTTATTGATAAAAAAAATTGCTTCCTTTCTCATCTCACGAACTTCCTCTTCCTCTTGAAGCTCGAGTTCCTAATCGAAGAAGTTCACATTGTCGTCTCAGTACATCGAATTTGACCTATTCTTGCTGTTAATTATCCATGTCGTCGGAGATCGAGGTGGTTGAAGAAGTTCAATCGAGAGATCGGGAGACAACGTCGACATCACTGTCGTCACCGGTGGCGTAGATGTCCGGTGGTGATGGAACTGGCGAAGAGACTGATGATTGTATGAAGGATGACGTGCACACTGCAGCTGCGTACGGGGATATGGAGAACTTGCACAGGCTGGTGGAGAGCGAGGGACATTCAGTATCGGAGCCCGATGTGCTTGGCTATTCCTCCATGCAGTGGGCTGCTCTCAACAACCGCACTGCTGGTCAGTACATTTTCGAGGTTTGCAATGTTTTCTTTAATCATATGTTACACTTTCTTTTAATTTTTTAAATCCTTTTTCTTTTCTAGTCTTTCCAGTGTATAAAGTATTTGAATTTGTGTTGATTTTGAAATGGAAGTTGTAATCTTGGAAGTGTAAACTTCTATGAGTTGTGATTCCATGCATTGATTTGGATGAGTGTTTTTTTGGCATTTGTTTTTTTGCTGATCATTGTTTTGTTGCTTGTCTGTTTTTCATATACGACTTTGTTTTGAAGTTCAAAGTTTCCTCAAAGTTAAGGCTTGTGTGGACGGAGGTGTAGAATTTGATAAATGCTAACAAACCACGCTGACATGAGCACTTCACAGTGAAATGCTTGTGCTCTGTTATGAAAACAATTAAGTTGTAAGATTGTGTTTTTGCACTATCAAATGATCAGCTTTCTACACGAAGTTGCCTTTTTCTTGGGATGCTTATGGCTGGTGGAGCTTGTTCTGAAATTTACTGTATCTGTTTTATGTAATGGATTGGGAAGCAAGATAGGGATATTTTTCAATTGTGAAATGCATTGGACAATGGACATGCTTTTAATAGGTTTATATACCCGGCCTTCCTTTGGGCTTTTGCTGTGGGCACTTATATGATCATTTGCAGGGACTTATCCTTCAACAATCCTAGTGGGCCTACGCCCAAATTTCCAGCTAAATCATATGCGTATGTCATTCTTCTTCAGAAGCATATGCATGTTGTTTATTTTTTCTACCCAAATTGTTTGGTTATTTCTGTTTTAGGGATGTAATTTGTACCCTGGTTTGGAACGCATTTCATGAATTTGGTTGATGTTTTTTTGGAATATGCTTTGTTTACAAACATATCTCCAATTACTTTTTGTTCAAGCATGCATCAATAACTCAGATTTGTGGACTGATTGTCAAATTTTAAGTTAAGTCTTTCAAAAAGTATGAGAGTTAACGAACTCAACCCGAATGGAGAGATAGATGCATCTATCTAAAAAGGAATTCAACAGCTGGGTTTTGAGCGTTGGCGATGGAAAAGTAGAAGCCAGATCAAAAGAGGGAGAAGAACTGAATGCTTGATCTATTTTAAAGTCTTACACTGTGTTACATGGACACGTGAAAAAAGGCACCGTACCCGTGTCGACACGACACGACACGGATACGGACACGAAATACGGCCCGGACACTCCATTTTGCACTAGGATACGGCTAGGGCCCAAATCGAGGCGGTGGGGAGCGAGAGGGAGAGGGGAGCAAGATAGAGAAGAAGCGGCCCGGTGGTGGAGCTGAGGATCAAAGCGGTGGTGAGCGAGAGGGAGAGAAGAATGGAGGTGAGGATCGAGGCGACGAGGAGCGAGAGGGAGAGAAGAAGCTGCATTCTGCAAGTGGGAGAAGAAGCGGATTTCAGAGGAGAGCCAAAAGAGAATGAAGTATTATAATTTAGTTGATTGGGCTTATTTTGTTGCTTATTTACCCCAATCTTAAGCTGAAGGCCCAATTCTTTTTTTATTGTGAATCTAATTCAACAGCCTATTTTACATCTTTTATGTTTTTTTAATATGAATTAATACTTTTAATTTTAATAAACTAGTTATAATTTATTTAAATATTTTTCATACAAACTTTTTATTGCCGTATCCCCGTACCCGTGTCCAAAGTTAGGATGGTGTCCCCGTGTCCTAAATTTTCAGAAATTACGTATCGGACACTCGAATCCGTACTAGTATCGGATACTTGTCCTCGTGTCCATGTAACATAGGTCTTACATCTTGTGCCTTCAACAAAGAGTCGGCTGAGGCGCCCATTAATTTTTCAGCTGTGTCATCAAAGAGTGTAACAATTGTAGTGTAAGTGTCATCTTCAACTTCAAGGCGTAGCTTAAACCTGTTATTGTTTGCACATAAATTAGATATGTAGATTTCACCAACTTTATTAATCCATATAACCTATATGTTACTTAGTGCAGCAGATGGTTGGATACTGTATTACCAGTAAACTGCACCCTCAGGTTTCAACTATAGATGGTGCATTTTTCTCCCTATTCGTTCTAGGTATTATTTATGTTTTAAATTAACTTATCTGCCTGCGCATTATTTTTACTACAGAAGTATATTGCCAAAGTATAGAATTCCATGTTGAATATTGAAAGAGTTGAAATGAGAACTAACTGTAAACTTAACATAGCTGAATTTCTAAGCTGGAGTGTAAGTACCTTGTTTTAGGGAAACTAATCATCTTGGAACAGGATTGGCACAAAAAATTCCCACTACGGCGAGTAACGCCTTTCTTGCATTGGCCACTACTACATGCGAAATACTACCATGGAGTTCGTGTTTCAATCTTTGAAATCTTGACTTCGCATTCGAATGTTGCATCCTATTAAATAATGGAATATTATGTTTTGTTTCGTGAGCAGAATTTTATAGGTAAGAGTGTGAAGTTAAAAAATGCAAATATACATAAAATGTGAATATACAATACCTTCTTCCTAGCTCTACACCATTACAGTAGCTCTAATATTGTTCCTTGTTTTGCTGCCAGATCCTCACATTCACTGATGGTGGTATGGGCTAACACAATTTGGTTGCTGTAATGGATGAAAGAATTTTACGTCAAGGAGAGTGCCAAAGCCCGAAAGGTATTATTTACAGTTTCAAAAACATAGCAATGATATGGACATAGCAAAAAATGTTGAGTAAACTCGGGTGACAGAATTTTACATTGCTTGATTTTTGAATTCTGCTAATTGAGGGATTTGAACGAAGTCATAGATCATAGTTGATGGACTGCTTGAGATGTATACCTCATCTGAAAATTGCAAATTTTAGTCATAAATAGTAATAAAGGTTCGTATAAGTCCTGCAACATAAAAACTACCAAGCAATGCGCCGCGTTTGGTTTAGAGGCTGAACGACGTCGTTTTTTGCTACCGCGGAGGCAAAAAAAAATTGCAAGCCAAACATGCCTCTATTCTTATGTATATGGGACGGTCCCGTTTTTGGGCTAAAATTCGGGACTCTTAGTGGGTCTTTTAACTCAATTTTAATATTTTAATGTAAACCTCCTAAAAGCCCCTCTATTTGGACCCCGTTAAACTTGCTCTTTGTGGATCAATAACTCAATATAGGGCCTTTTACAATTTTTTTGAATACAAAAATAGAAAAAATTCATGAGACGGGATCAGAGTCCCATGGCTCATCACGCCACGCGATGCGTGACACGTGGCGCGCTATCGATGGTCAAGATTTATTTTTGGTCGTCAAATAATTAATTTTAAAAAAATAAAATATCTCAAAATCGATAAGTTTAAAAAAATAATAAAACTTACCATTATTCTAATTTTATTTTTCTCTATTTATAGACACCCATTTTGGATATATTTGGTAGTTTTTATGTTTTTGTTTTTTGTATATCATTAAGTGAAAAAAATTTATATTATTATTATTTATGTTGGTTTAAAATAAAATAAATATCAATTTATTTATTTTATATTAAATGACAATGGGGAGAAATTTAGTATATTTTATATATAAATTTTGACAAATTTTAATATAATTAAGTCCAAAAAAATCATATCATTTGCCTTTGTCATTAATTTCCTTTAATAATATTTTTTTATAGTTTAATATATGATTAATGAGACTCTATTGAATCTCACTAATAAATGATAAATTTAAATTTGGTCTCTTGGAAAAAAAATTAAGCTAAAAGTCCTATCATGGGGCTTATTAATAAACATGTCCTTAGGATTTAGATTTTCTCAACCCTTGATATTTTTCCAAGAGAATATTTTAAACCTGTTTCAAAGTTCAACTTCAAGATTTGAGTTATAATCCATGATGAAACTAGTTTTAGGAACATCTTTAAACCACCAATTATCCGTCCGAATATGAATGACATTAGTCGATCGAACTGAGTGAGCCATAGACATAACTCAAAAAAATAAACTTCGCCGCTACAAAAAGAGTAGGAGTTCATTTTAACTCTGAGAGTTTCACAACATATATTAGGGCATGCCACGATAGGTTTGTTAATACCGTCTTTCTAAGCTGTATTCTTAAGACATAGGTAAAAAATACATTTTAAAACAATAATTATCCTAAATAATAATAATGCTTCAACACGAAATGGAGTAGAAAAACATAAATACATAATATTAAACACAATTTCTACCAAAATAATAATATTAAACACAATTTTTTATAACAAGATTCTTTAACATATAAGTTAGAAAAACCGTCGTCCGTATACCTATACTAGATTTGTGACAGCTGTTTTCAAACAAATGGTTAGAGAATTTGGGCCTGAGTTTTTAAAGAGCCCGTTCCCTAATGAAGTGTTTACATAAAGTGGATTGGGCCACTTCGACCAAAAACATAAACAAAAAATGGGGTGGGCCAGGATTGTGGAAACGTGTTTCCCCTCTATTATAGAGGATTTTGGGCCCATTGACCCTTTAAGAGTTTTCAATTAATAAAAGAGACTCCTACTAATTTTTATGTATTTTTTCTACTCTCTACTAACTTATTTTATTATTATTTTTTCTTCCTCTTTTTTGTTTTTTTTCTCTCTAAAATATTATTTTTTGGGGTTTAGGATTTAAGGGGTAGGGTTTAGGGGGTAGGGAATAGGGTTTAGGGAGAGGGATCCATTTTTACTAAGGGTCCATTAGTTTAAAAAAAGATTTGTCAAATAGTCATTTACTTAAGTCACCGTCTATTATATCATATATGTTTCCTCCTGATAGGTGTCATTTCATACACCTTAACTAGCAATTATTAACATTATTTAGAGGAGTTTATGACTAGATTTGAGGTTAAGTGTGTAATCCAAAAGATGTGGAGAGAATTGAAGATATCCAAGGATTTACAGCTTATTTGGAGAAGATGAGGATCTGCTGGAAATTAATTGGAGAAGACTACCAACACTTGGTAGTAATGAAGAGCATAAGAGAAAGGAGTGGGCGAATTTCTATCGCCCCGCGCCAGAGCCACCGCGACCTGGCGGTGGGTCTCAGAGAAAGCCACCGCCTCGCGGTGAGAAGCACCGCCCCGCGGTGTAACTTGACGCCCCGCGGTGGGAGCTGACGCCCCGTGGCCATCTGCTGGGCGAAGCAATTAATTAAGCCACGCGTGCTGCTGGAATTTGGAAGAAATTAGGCCCAAAGGAAATTAGGCCCAAACAATTGGAAGAAGCCCAATTGAAGAATTCACGCGTGAAGCAGCGGAGGGATGACGTCAGCCATGAAGTCAGCGCTGATGCTTGTGTTGTTGGGCCGCTGCTTGGAGATGGGTCGTGCGCTGTTGGGCCAAGCGAGATGCTTGCAACGAAGATGAGCTGCTGATTGGATGTGAACCGAGCTGTTGAATTCGTTCAGACGGGATTAATTTCCCAATTTCGTTTGTTTATTTTATTATTGTTATTTTTATTTCCTTGTATGATGTGTTTGTGATCTTGGGCATTAGGTTAACTCTATTTAACCTAATTCCCACAGCCTCCATTCACGATGACAATCGAGAGACTCGTTCTCTTGCCACCTCTAGGGTTTCAACCCATGGAGAGCTAAACATCTTTGTTCTACTAGACGATTGAAGCATTGCAATGAATTGGTTGTGAGATTTCTATTCCTTGTTCTATATCTTATTAAGTTGGTTTAATTCTCTTGAGTATAATGTCTATTGGTTTATGTTGATTCTTCTAGCGTAGCTAACTAGGTTTATCGATATCTATCATAGTGTTAGGGTTTTCATATAGTGGAATACGAGTGCATACCTAGTGGCAAACACGATTGTTGCGTATAGGGGTTCCGAGCGTGCAATCGTGAGTGAGAATCATTTGCATGTTAAGTAGTAAGGAAGCACCTTCTATTTGCATGTATCCTATATCCTTGTGTGCATTGCTATTGCTGTGTTAGTGGTAAAGTACACCGATAACTGTGAGAATCGAAGGTACTTTCCCATTGACGTAGTAATAAGTCTATCGACAACTGTGAGAAGCGATAGTATTTAAGATCAGGGTGGGAACAATTATAAGATTGTGAAAAGAACTTGGAAAAATAGTTATCAGTGATCAGCCTGTTTCCTTTGCAGTGTGGATATTTGTCTAGTGGAATATTTCCACCAGTCATATTTATTTTCACTCTAAAGCTTGCATCCTTGTTACTCTGCGATCATACAAAAAAAACCCCTGTTACTTGTCGGTTACACGTCTTTTGCATGCTAATCAACACTTAGAAAGATCACTTCCTCCCTGTGGGATTCGACCCTTGTTGCCTCTACTACTTGTTTAGGTTTGTTAGGATTATTTTGTTTAGGTGTCACGACAACGCCTATCACCTCAATTGTTTTTTAGTGCAACACTAGAAAAATGTTTACACAAGATTAATAATTATCATTACATCTCTTATATTATACTTCGTACCATTTTTCTAAACCTCTTTTTTTTTTTATAAGGGTAATAATGCGAGTTACCGACAGAAATGTCGGACCACTCGAGAGGCTGATAAATCGGCAACTGGAAAAACCAGTAAGTACAACAAAGACAAGCAAATGAAAATACAACAAAGCAAAAACGAGCTATAAGACTAGGGAGAGAAGTGAGTCCAGCACAAACGAGCAGTGACATCAGACGCAACTGGAACAACTCGATCTCCACACTAATCAGCTCAACAGAAGCAAAGTACTACAACACACAAGCTTGCACACACAAAAACAAAAAAAAACAGAACTCAAATCCAGGAAATAGATCTGGACGGGGGACAGGGGAGGGAGAAGGATGAGGGGGAAAGAGGAGGGGGAAAGAGGAAGACAAGGAGCGGCGACGGGGCAGAGATTGAGGGCAGAGAGGAGGAAGGAGGCGGCGGGGCGGAGAAGGAGGTGGACGGCGGAGAAAGAGGAGGGGGAAAGAGGAAGACAAGGAGCGGCGACGGGGTAAAGATGGAAGGCGGAGAGGATGAAGGCGGCGGCGGGGCAGAGAAGGAGGGCGGAGAGGAGGAAGGCGGCGGCGGGGCAGAGATGGCGGAGGAGGGGAGGAGAGGCGGCGGGACGGGTTGGCTTCAGCGGAGGAGGGGAGACGACAACATGGTGGCAAGGCTCGGTCGGAGCGGTGGCAAGGGAGGCTCGGAGGAGAAATCGGTGGACGATAGCGGCGGTCGGCCATGGCGGCTCGATGGAGCATTTGCTAGGGCTGGCGTCTTCCCGGCGAAGGCGAGGAGAGGCGGCATGCCGGTGAGGCGGGAGATGGTCGCCGGTGAGGCAAGTGTGGAGGGCCTGTTAGGGCCGGCTGACTCCTGCTCCCCTTGGGAGCGTTTTTTCGCTTTCTCTTTTTTTTTTTCTAAACCTCTTTGATATGACATAAAAACACTAGTTATATATGCTGTTGCATCCATGTTTGTAAATGTACTATAAAGGACTTATTTTATATCCTTTAATTAGTGCATAGATTACATACTTTTCTATCCATAAGAATAAAAGATATTCTGCCAATTATCATTAAAAAAAGTGTAATTTTTAACGACAATGATCAATTGTGCCATTTGTGCGATCTGAGCTGAACTGATGGCACACCACTATTTTGATAAAGTTGAGTATTTAATAAATCATAGCCTTTATTTTTATCTTTTTAGTCTGGTAATGTTACATTTGATATTTTCTTCTTAATTTAAAAAGATCAAAGTGGAATGATCATTCTTGCCTCCGAACGATGGAATTGACCAAAAAGTATTCCTCCAAAGTAGAAGCATTAGATTTGTGTTTTGCGTACACTTACTTTTCAACTTCAAATTTGTCCCAAGTATCAATCAAATGCATGTGTTTGAATGGACAAATTGAAATATTAATTCATGCACTTAGATGTCTACGTGCCAATAGTATCATTTTCTTTGTATTTTCGAAACAAATGTATAGACATAATTATTATCTATGCATTATAATGAATTACGAGTCTACACGCAAGTAGTACATTTCTTATGATTAAATACAATTGAAGAACAAATGAACAATCCAAGTTAATATTTTCTAGTATTTATCGAAAGAATTGTGTCATTTAATCAAATGTACAATTACTGATTATGAAGTGAGACCGTTTATAGAGATATTTAATCCGGTGATTTTAGGTAGTCATAGTGTTTTGCTAGAAGCCAACTATGATTTATAGATTATATGTTATAAAATATGTCATAAAGTCTATTGCTATTATTACTGAGTCCTACGAGATCACACCCTTAGAGTTTGGACTGGATCAGTTTAATAGGAAGACATATTATATAAAGTATATGATATAAAGTTATATGTGATATGACTTGGGAGATAAGGCTTGTTGATAATAAAGAGTTATTATTAACAATAAAAGATATACTTATTTAGGAAATAAGATATCTACAAATAGTAATATAAAATGAGGGTTTTCTAGGAGAAAACCCTAATCCAACATCATACCCACACGGCTGCCTCCTTCTCCCTGGAGCTCTCCTCGTTCGCCTTCGTTCCTCGCTCTAACAACCGAGTCTTAGGCGATCCAGATCCAAGCTCGGGTGGACCAAATAGAGGAGTCACACGTGAGACTCTATTCTCTCCATTCCAGCAGATTGAAACACGCATCAAAAGGTATTTGATTCTTCCTATCTATGATCTATTTGGTTTATGCATGAGATCCTTGGTTAGATGTTAGGAAATCATTTTCTGAAATTCCGCTTCACGCATCTAAAATCCCAACAGTGGTATCGGTTGCCTCTTGCATAAATTGATTAGATCAAATTTAAAGTTTTAAATTTTGATGCATGTTCATGATTGTCTTGATTCAAATTAAGTGGAAAATTGATATGTAGATTAAATTTGCATGATTAATATTTAGATTTTGATCGATTGGATTAACAAAGTCTAGAACTTTCAATACGTATATGCATGTAAAATTGATCTACTCATACTTGATTCATATGATTTAATTATGCAAGAGATATGATTTTTTGGCATGTTTAAATCATTAGATTAAGATTTTGATTTTCATAAGATGGATCAATTACCCAAAATTCTGTTTTTGTTAAATTCTGATTTTTTTTTTTTATGGAATTGTTCCACACGAAGAAGGAAAAAAAAAATCGGGCCGTGAACAGTAACCGCGGTCGCGGGTCACATCGTGGGTTCGAGTGCACATCCCGGCTCAGCGCATCGGTTCGACCGCGGTTGGACCCAGTCGCGCAGTGGCGCGTGCGGGTCCAGCACAGGCACGGCCTGGGGCACGCACGGCAGGACCACGAGGATCATGCACGGCTCGCGCGGTGTAGACCGCGACTCGCTGCCTGGTCCCGCGCAAATGGACGCGGTTCTGCATAGTGCAGAAACGTGTTTCGCCAGTGGCTCGGGTCAGGTGCACACGCGGTTCTGCAGATCCAGCTTGGGCTGGGCTCAGGTGGGTCCGCAGAAAGGGGCTGTGCGGTTCAGTGGGAGCGGGTCGGTCCGGGTTTGACTCGGGCACGACTCGGTCCGGATGGGTAGATTTGGCGTTTTAAGATAATTTTCCTAAACTATAAGATACGATCTTTTTTTACCTAATTGGATAATATTTGATATTATCTAAATTATAATTTCCTAAAAGTTGTTAGGATAGATTTCCACTAGATTTAGATCAGGATATTTGATATCTTATCTTGTTTATACATATCTTATCCAATAATGTATTTTAATGATTAATTATGATTAATTCTATATATTATTTTTAATTTGAATTAATAATTTGATATTAAATTATTTATGTCATGAGATGATTTATTTAATTTGATATGTTTTTTTAGTTAAATTAGTTAATGTTATTAATTAGATTAATATTATTGATAATATTTGATATTATTATTGCATGCATGTTTTATGATATTATTGCTTGCATGAGGTGACTAGTATGGCCCACACTAGGATAGATAAATACGATATGCGTATCATTATGTTTTTTTTGTACACGATCTGCGTATCGTTATGTATTTTTGTAATTTAAACTTCTACAAGAGAATTTATTCCAATTATATGTAAGACAAGAAGAAGATCCTAAGAAGACCAAAGGATGGAGATCCATGGAGGGTACTAAGGATGAAGATCCAAGAGTAACAAGAGCCATGAAGGTTAGATCTTTAATTTTGTTTTTTAGGGGCCATACTAGGATCACATTTAATTATTTCATTACTTGAATGCTTTATTATTTCCGCTTTGCATGCTTGCTTGTTTGTTTATGCTATTTTGTTCACTAGTAAATAAACAACCATTGCATGCTTAAGTCCCTTAACAGAATATTGAGATAATGCCTTTCCACATCATAACCATGAGGCCCTTGAAATTCGTTGGATAGTTTTCGCCCTAGCGATGTGTCCTTCCTTGACCTTGGGATAGTGCGGGTATGTCTAATAGGGGCATGCTGCCTTGGTATGGTTACACTCAATAAGAGACCAAAAGGCTCAGTTTTGGATCTTGAGGCATAAGGATGAGTCTTACATAAGATGTGGCCATCAACCAAGAATTATAAGGTGTTATAATTAGTAACGGGTTTACTTACCTTGATTACATGAGACTTGGGAAAGTGCCTTAGTACGCTCGAGTTTCATCTAAGATAAGATCTTGAAATCATTTTACTCACAAGGGACAATTAATTGAGTAGAATGTGCAATAACTTACTGTTTATAGCTTGTCTAAATTTTAAGTTCTTGCATGTCAAGTATAATTTATCTGCATGTTTTATTCCATTTTTGTAGTTACAATGTCTTCTAAACACCTCAAATTCACTCTCCGCTCAATTGTTGAGAAAACAAGTTGAACGACACACATTTCCTTGATTGGGAAAGACATATGAGAATCAGTCTGAGGGACAAGAGGATGTCCTTGAAACCCCCATCCCAGAGTTGACTGTCACCTCATCTGATGAGGATAAGGCAAGTCACAAAACCTGGAAGAAAAGAAGAGGGGAACAGTCTCCACTTCAGGTATTTACGTTACTGAAATCTTATCAACCAAGTCTCATTCTTGGATATTAGATTCAGGATGTGGTTCCCACATTATTTCAAATGTGCAAGGACTAAGAAATAGGAGACGGTTGCAGAAGGGTGAGATAGATCTCCGCGTTGGAAATGGAGCAAGGGTTGTTGTACTTGCCATTGGAGATTATAGTCTATCTTTACCTTCTGGCTTAGTTTTAGAATTTTATAATTGTTATTTTGTTCCTTCTATTACTAAGAATTTGATTTCAATTTCAGTTTTGAACCTTGAGGATTATGAATTTGTCATTAAGGATTATTTTTCCATTTATAAGAATGATATTTTCTATGCTCGAGCCCATGTGAGTAGTAGTGGACTATACATGCTGGATCTCAAATCTGAAATTTATAACGTTGATACAAAGAGGCAAAATTCGAATATAAGTGAAGCCAATCTATGATATTGTCGCTTGGGTCACATTAGCATCAAACGCATGAAGTAACTCCAAACAGTTGGTAGCCTAAAGTCATTTGATTTAGAATCATTTGAAACATGTGAGTCATGTCTAATGGGCAAGATGACAAGGTCACTTTTCACTAGTACGAGTGAGAGGACTACTGAGCTCTTAGCTCTCATACATACCGATGTGTGTGGACCTATGAGCACGAAAACTAGGAGAGGCTATCGATACTTCATTACATTTACTGATGATTTTGGTAGATATGGGTATATCTACTTAATGAAGCATAAATCTGAGTCCTTTGCAAAGTTCAAAGAATTCCAGAATGAAGTTGAGACACAAACTGACAAGAAGATAAAGGCACTCCGATCAGATCGAGGGGGCGAATATTTGAGCCAAGAATTCGACCATCACTTGAGAAGTTGTGGCATTTTGACACAATTGACTCCACCAGGCACGCCACAGTTGAATGGCGTATCTGAGAGGAGAAACATGACATTGTTAGACATGGCCCGCTTAATGATGAGTTTTGCTGATCTTTCTACATCTTTTTGGGGATATACCCTCACCACTACTGCGTTCACACTAAACAGGACTCCGTCACGATCAGTTGACAAGACACCACATGAGATATGGTATGGAAAAGTTCCTAGCTTGTCATTTCTGAAGGTTTGGGGTTGCGAGGCTTATGTAAAGCGTTTACTATTTGATAAGCTAGCACCCAAATCAGACAAATGCTTCTTTATAGGTTATCCCAAGGAACCAAGGGGATATTATTTCTACAATCCCGTTGAGAACAAAGTGTTTGTTGCTCGGAATAGTATCTTTTTGGAAAAAGATTTATTTTCCAAGAAGCCAAGTGAGAGAAATGTTCAGCTTGATGAGATTCAAGTTGAGCAACAAACCCAACAACATGAGGACATAGACGATGTCACTGAGGAACTTGAGTTTGGAGGCGTACCTTCTCAAAGGGAAACCATCCAGATCCAAGATGCAATTCCTCAAGTTGATGAAGCACCTGAGGTCCCGCATACAGATGTGGTCAACCCAGCAGTTGAAGTCTCTCCTATTGTTGGACCACATTGGAGATCAGAAAGGTTAAGGCAACAACCTAGACGTTATGAGGATTACGTCTTGACTGCTAGCATTGACGTTCTACTTTTAGAGAACGGCGAGCCTGCGACCTATAAGCAAGCGATGACAGACCCCGACTCAGAGAAATGGCTGGAAGCCATGAAATCCGAAATGGATTCCATGTCTGAAAATCAAGTATGGGACTTGATAGATTTGCCTGATGGGGTAAAACTCATTGGATGCAAATGGGTCTTTAAGATCAAGACAGACAAGGATGGAAACGTTTCTGTCTATAAGGCAAGACTAGTTGCCAAAGGATTTAGACATGTTCATGGTACTAACTATGATGAAACGTTCGCACCAGTCGTTATGATCAGGTCCATTAGGATACTCCTAGTGATTGCCGCTTATCATGATTATGAGATTTGACAAATGGATGTCAAGACCACTTTTCTAAATGGGTATTTAGAAGAGGATGTATACATGATGCAACCAAAAGGTTTTGAGGATCCAGAAAACCCTAGGAGAATATACAAGCTTAAGAAGTCCATCTATGGACTTAAGCAAGCATCTAGGAGTTGGAATCTTCGTTTTGATGAAGTGGTCAAAAAGTTTGATTTCATCAGATGCGAAGAAGAGCCATGTGTCTACAAGAAGTTTAGTGGGAGCAAAGTGGCCTTCCTAGTTCTATATGTGGATGACATTGTACTCATTGGGAATGATATTCCTATGCTGGAAACAGTTAATGAGTGGCTTAAGAAGTATTTCTCAATGAAGGACTTAGGAGAGGCTGAGTACATACTAGGCATTAAGATCTATAGAGATAGATCTAAGAGACTTATTGGTCTGAGTCAGAGAACTTATATAGATAAGGTCCTTGGGAGATTCAATATGATGAACTCTAAGAAAGGGTTCCTGCCTATACAGCATGACTTATATCTCAGCAAGAGCCGGTGTTCTAAGACACCTGGTAAGACTGAAAGGATGAGTAGGATTCCCTATGCCTCAGCCATAGGATCCATCATGTATGCAATGACTTGTACTCGTCCAGATGTTGCATATGCTTTGAGTATGTATAGCAGGTACCAATCAAACCCAGGTGATGCACATTGGTGTGCAGCCAAGAACATCCTGAAGTACTTACGAAGGACCAGGGATGATCTCTTGATATTTGGAGGTGATGACGAGCTGGTCGTCAAGGGCTATACTGATGCAAGTTTTCAGATAGATAGAGATGATTTTGAATCTCAGTCTGGATATATCTTCATTCTGAATGGAGGAGCCGTCAGCTGAAAGAGTTCCAAATCCAGACATGTTCTACGGAATTACCACATGATCAGACACTATGTTGATAGTGGAGATGTGAGGATGTGCAAGGTGCACACAAACGATAACACTGCAGATCCTTTTGACTAAGACCATGTCTAGGCCCAAGTATGACAGTCATACTAGGGTCAAGGGACTCACGCACACTAGAGAGTTCTTTTGAGACATTGTTTATTTTATGATAAACCTTGTTTATTGTTATTACAGACATTTATGCTTGACTTATATATATGAATTTCATATTATTATTTAATCATTGCTTGGGATTAGATAAAGTATCCAAACAATTTAATAGTTATCAAATGGGTTCATCAAAACTGTTTTGGTGAATGAAACCCCATTAAGTGAGCTGAAATTATAAAATTGTTAGAAGTCCATGGTCTAAGTTGTTAACTTGGATACAAATGACTTAATCAAAAGACCATATTGTGAGATTGATTGATAACACCGGGTTTCATGTGTTATAGGGACATGGAGATGTCTAATCGATTACATAGATGTGTATGCCGATACATATCAGACATACCGATCTTAGGACTCCTCGGGACTTTACTGCGGAGTTCTAGGATTATTCATGATTAGTGAGTTCCTTAGACATGAGTATGATATAGTTATCATTTGACTGTTGGTATGTCTTTGACGCTGTCAAACGTTGACCGTAATAGGCAGTTATAAAGGCAGTGATTGGGATTGCCAAAAGTTGAGTGGGAGCTGTAGTCTTACAAGATTGAATATGTCCTCCTATTCCGTGTATACCATGATACATTTGGAAAGGATTGGTGTCTCGGCCACTTGAAGAGTGAGAACTGTGAAAACGCATGGCCATGCTCGGATGGATTATTAGTAATCATCTGGATTGACAGTTTGATCTCAAGAGTTCAAGAAACGTATTTGGCGGTAAAGATGAAGTTTCATCATATAGTCAAATAAGACACTTTGTGACAAATGAATTTTAACATTGCACACTTGTTTTAAGGACAAGTGGGAGATTGAAGGAATTGTGTCCTTTAATCAAATGTGCAATTACTGATTATGAAGTGGAGCCGTTTATGGAGATATTTAATCTGGTGATTTTAGGTAGTCATAGTGCTTTGCTAGAAGCCAACTATGATTTATAGACTATATGTTATAAAGTATGTCATAAAGTCTATTGCTATTATTACCGGGTCCTACGAGGTCACACCCTTAGAGTTTGGACTGGATCAGTTTAATAAGGAGACATATTATATAAAGTAAATGATATAAAGTTATATGTGATATGACTTGGGATATAAGGCTTGTTGATAATAAAGAGTTATTATTAACAATAAAAGATATACTTATTTAGGAAATAAGATATCTACAAATGGTAATATAAAAGGAGGGCTTTCTAGGAGAAAACTCTAATCCAACATCATACCCACACGGCTGCCTCCTTCTCCCTGGAGCTCTCCTCGTTCGCCTTCGTTCCTCGCTCGAGCAACCGAGTCCTAGGCGATCCAGATCCAAGCTCGGAAGGACCAAATAGATGAGTCACACGTGAGACTCTATTCTCTCCATTCCAGCAGATTGAAACACGCATCAAAAGGTAATTGATTCTTCCTATCTATGATCTATTTGATTTATGCATGAGATCCTTGGTTAGATGTTAGAAAATCGTTTCATGAAATTTCGCTTTACGCATTTAAAATCCCAAAATTTATTGTGACTATAACCGGATTGTATAAATACACCCTTGATTAATTACTACAACTTCACTAGTCATATATTATATTATATATGTGCTTATATATCTATGAGCTCAATTTTCGTGCTTTTCAAACCATAATAATAGCAAAAGAGATATAATATCAATTTATTTACTGATTATGAAGTAAGCTTTTTCCATCAAAATTGTCCAATTTAGTTGCTGATTATGATATGTAATTATATATGCTTAATAAAAAGATCGGAATGGATTGTTGTATTCGGTCTTCCCCCACCCAATTGTATATGGAAAAAAAGTCGACCTTTTTGACGTGTTAAACTTAAAACCAATCGCTTGCACTGATTATTTTTTTAATAAAATTATTTGTTGTTATCATACTTTTTAAGATAAGAAAGTAGGAACCAACCACTTTGATTAGTACATATATCATATGAAGTTTGGTATCTTTACCCATCGCAAGAAAAAATTCGTTATTTTAAAGTATGTAAATGTCCAAATTTTATTATTCAATAATATATACCTATAGCTTGTAAAGTACTTAAATAGGCCCACCAATTAATTTACACGCCTTTCGTGACAATAATGCATATATGATATATGTGATTTACCCCTAAGAACAATATTTCAATTATATGCGATGGGTGGCAATTTTCCTCTTCAATGCGGACCAATTAAGCTTCTCCAAAGACTAGAGTTTATAATATATATGGTTAAGTCTCTATCACAATTTAAGTGTATAATTAAACACGTACACCTGTAGATCGATTGAGGCACAGAGAATTTTCAAAGTTACAAATTAATCAATATGGGTTGCTTCATGTTGCCGGCTACTACACATTTGTACCTGCAAATATAACCTCATTTATATCGAAAATTTAACAGTCTGAGTGTCTGACCCAATCTTATATACACTATATTAATCGGTAATTTAACAAATTGCTCAAAACCATAAATAAGACAACCCTAAAAAAACTTGACTGGTTTCATGTATTTATAAGTGTATTGTAAGCATTGATTGACTTAAATATACAAAGTTGGGCACTTTGACTGGTTTCATGTATGAGAAATTACATAAACTGATACATTGAGGCCGTGTACATACGAGTACATAAGCACAGATAAATCCACTATATAAATTCGATGAAATTTTATTATAAAATTAATTAACACTATAAATAATAGTAAACAAATCTTATATACTAAACATTGTGCCAAGTCCAACTTTATATATAGCCTCTTTTACTGTATTTTTTTTCCTATATATAAAAATTGTATTTGTTGAGAGACAGTGAGGAAAAAGTCCAAGCTATGGTGCAGTGGATTGTAATAACTTTGTTGAAACTAGGAAGATGCAAAGTGACATGGGCCAACCATCTCGAGTACTGAACAATACAATATTAATACGAGTGGACTATATATACCGTGTAGTATATGATGAATCAGATTCTTCTAGAAAGTCATGGCCTTCCTTGAACTTTTCGTATTCGATCCCTTATTCATGTATTTTTGTATGACTGGTTAATTTTTATACAAGGCATGAGTTTTTACGTTATATATATTTAATTAAAAATATTTATAATTATTAAAATTAATTTATATATTAAAACATAGATCTAGATAATATTGATATTAAAATTAATTTCAGATTATAAATTCGTATTTCAATTATCTATATAATTAGAAAATTATGAATTTATATATAATTAGAAAATTTTGAATTTGTATATAACTATAAAATTTTGGATTTGTAATCTTTGTGATTAACTTGTAATCTCTGTACTTGATTTGTATTTAAATTAGAAAAAAATGAGTGATATGTTTAGGATAATAATCTTTGAATTATAATTAGATTAATTTAAAAAATTGAAAAAAGCGGAAAATGACATGTGACAGTTTTAGTGAGAGAGTGTCATGTGACAGTTTTAATGAGAGAGTGACATGTGGCATAATTAGGTTCTAGTTTAAAAGATATATAGTAGATTAGGAAATTTGGATTTGTATATAATTATGAAATTTTGGATTTGTATATAATTAGGAAATTTTTTGATTTGTAATCTTTGTGATTAACTTGTAATCTATGAGCTTGATTTGTATTTAAATTAGAATTAAATGAGTGATAGATTTAGGATACTAATATTTGATTTAGGGTTTGTTTGTTATACAAATTTATAATGGCATTTTTTTGTTAAAGGCTTTTTTGATATAATAGTGTTTGGTAAAATATATTTCTAAACCCCTTTTTATAGTAAATTGTGAAAGAGTAATTATACAAACTCCAAAGCATCACAAATAATTATTTTTAATAAACCTCTTTATAAATGATAAAGTCATTATACATGGCTTTATCAAACAAACCTTATAATTATATTTAAATAAAAATTTTAAAAAAAAAGTGACATGTGGCGGTTTAAATGAGGAAATGTCATGTGACGGTTTTAATGAGAAAGTATCATGTGACGTAATTAGGTTCTAGTTTAGTAGATATATAGTAGATTATGAAATTTGGGATTTGTATATAATTAGGAAATTCGGGGTTTGTAATCTTTGTGATTAACTTGTGATCTTTGTGCTTGATTTGTATTTAAATTAAGAAAAAATGAGTGATAGGTTTAGGATAATAATATTTGATTTATAATTATATTTATATAAAAAAAGTGAAAAAAACATAAAATGACATGTGACGATTTTAATGAGCAAGTGTCATGTGGCGTAATTAGGTTATAGTTTAGTAGATATATAGTAGATTAAATTTTTTTGGATTTGTATATAATTAAGAAATTTTGGATTTGTAATCCTTGTGATTAACTTGTAATCTTTGTGCTTGATTTGTATTTGAATTATGAAAAAATGAGTGATAGATTTAAGATTATAATCTTTGATTTATAATTAGATTATTTAAAAAAATTGAAAAAAGTAGAAAATGACATGTGACGGATTTAATGAGGGAGTGCACTGTGGCAGTTTTAATGAGAGAGTGTCATGTGGCGTAATTAGGTTATAGTTTAGTAGATATATAGTAAATTAAGAAATTTTGGATTTGTATATAAGAAATTTTGGATTTGTAATCTTTGTGATTAACTTGTAATCTTTGTGCTTGATTTGTATTTAAATTAGGAAAAAATGAGTGATAGATTTATGATAATAATCTTTGGTTTATAATTAGATTTATTTTAAAAAATTAAAAAAAGCTGAAAATGACATATGACAGTTTTAATGAGAGAGTGTCATGTGACGATTTTAATGAGAGTGTCATGTGACGTAATTAGATTCTAGTTTAGTAAATATATAGTAGATTATAAAATTTTAAATTTATATATAATTTTAAAAAATTGGATTTGGTCGTAGAATAATACTTGCATTCGCTAGTATGACGACATGAGCAACACTAGTTTCAATAACTAATGAACAAAATGGAGCTTTCTTGATGGGTTTTATGGCGGAATTGTTAGGGGTATTGCAAGGACTTCAAATGGCCAGGGACTTGCCCAAGGAGGTGGTTGCTGACTGGCTTGCTAAAGCCTCCGTCCAACACCTTGAGCAGCCTCCCCCTGATCTCCAATTAATTATTAATGCTGATATTTTAATTTTCGCTGTAATTTAACTTCAGTTTGTCTAATAAAACGGGCTTAGCCCCACCTTTGCACCCAAAAAAAAAAAAACTATTGAACAAAAACATTATTATGCGAATCAATTTTAATTTCGGTGCAGATTATGTGAATTAATTGATTACTAAAATTGTTAGAGCATTAGCCAAGGGAACAATATTTTATCATATTATTTATAGTCGTTCGTACAATTAGTATGCAAGAATCATAACACTATCTTATTTGTATGCAAGAATCGATTCACATAACCAGCCATTGAAGTAATAGAAATTAGAATATAATAATATATATATGCTATTGGAGGATTTGGAGGTCAAAATCATCCTGAAAACTAATCTCAAACTGATAGTAAGCACATAACTTCATAATAATTGCTACAAACCAAAAGTAGTGGTAAATCCAATAATTCACCAGTATAAAAAGCCACCCCCGCTTTAGATAAAAAAAAAAGCTTGGAAATTGGAATATATAACGGAGAGTCGACGTGGCACGCCAACTATGACCAGCCAAAGAGCATTCATCATTACGTATGATTCTTATGACACAAAACGAACTTTCTTCGTTCCACACTTTTGTAGCACCACCGCACTGGGCCCCACTTTCTTGCCTCTCAAGACATCTTTAATTTCCCTTTTTATTTTACTTTTTTGTGATAACTAATTTCCCAATTTTATTTATATACCCCGCCGCTCCCAAATCACTCCTCTTTCTCTCTATTACTCCATCTATGCGATTCAAGCGGAATCTAAATCACCCAAATCCGTCATGAAATTCAATCAGATCGCCGCAGATCACGGCCGCTCGATTCTCCGGCATGGCCTGTTGATATCCCTCATCTTCATCTTCATGTCGCCGGTGGCCTCCCAATCTACGCCGCCGCCGGATCCTAATAATCTAACCGGAGACTTCAGCCCATCCATGGGGGTGATAGTCATAGTCCTAATCGCGGCGCTATTCTTCATGGGATTCTTCTCCATCTACATCCGGCACTGCTCCGACGACGATTCCTCCGTCTCCAACACCCGCCGCATCTCCGCCGTCCGATCCCGGCGCGGCGCCCCTCGCGGCCTCGATGCCTCCGTCATCGAGAGCTTCCCGACCTTCGACTACTCCGCCGTCAAAACCCTCAAGATCGGCAAAGGCGCGCTGGAGTGCGCCGTCTGCCTCAACGAGTTCGAGGACGACGAAACGCTGCGTTTGATCCCGAAATGTGACCACGTTTTCCACCCCGAGTGTATTGACGCCTGGCTTGCTGCGCACACCACATGCCCCGTCTGCCGCGCGAATCTCGCGCCTGGAGAGTCCGTCCACGCGCTGGAGTTGGGTCAGATTAGCGAAGCCCGCCAGGCCAACGAAGAGGGAGGCGAGGATCAAATTATTGGAGCTGAGAACCAAAACGACGACGTTGTGATTGATGTCGTTGGCCAGCCGGTTGGGCCCACGGGACCGGTTCAGTGCGGAGGTGCCGAATCGATGGAGCAGCCGCTCAATTCTTCGCTCTCGAGGCTGAATCGCAACCGTACACGTCGCAACATCTCCGGGCGGCCGAGATGGTTCGGGAAATTCTCCCGGTCTAACTCGACCGGACACGTGGCGGTCAAGCAGTGGGAGAACATGGACCGATTCACCTTACGATTACCGGAAGAGGTCAGGAGGCAGATTATGAGCGGGAAGCTGAGCCGGACAACGAGCTGCGTCGTCTTGCCAAGGGAGGGTAGCTCCCGGAGAGGGAACCGGCCGGTTTGGACCGGAGAAGGGAGTAACCGGGGGAGGTTATTTGGTAGCGACCGGTTCGACCGACCCGGCCGGTCGGACCGGTGGGTGTTTTCTCTAACTCCACCATTCTTTTCTAGGGCGCCGTCGCTAAAGTCGCCGAAGGTGACGGCATCGGCTGGCGGGTCGCTGCATTCAACAAAGGCGGCTGATAGCGTTCACGCCGTGGCTGAGCTGAAATTGCCGCCGGTTTAGACGTTTTATTGATTTGTACATTTATTTGTTTGTTGTTTGGTTTGTTTTTATCGTTTTGTACCGATTATCCAAATGGAGAATTTTGGGAGAAAGCAACGGCAATGGACCTAATGAATGGTTAAGGTCCACAGTGTGTATACAAATATCACATTATAATCAATATTCATTAGTATGTTGACTTTGGCTCTTTTATTTAGATTATTTTGATCTCTTCTTAACTACAAGCTGTACCATGCTTTGAAGAAATTAGAACAATTAACAATTGTTACTTGCGAAGTTAGACTAGTATTTTTTGTTCACAGGAGGCGCTTACTCTATGGACCAAAAAAATTAGCTTAGTTTCCGTGTACTGAGCTTCGGTAAATTTTATGTTAATATTATTTGTTTATTAAATATATTGATTTCATATCTTTTAAAATTATTAAAAAATAAAAATATATATCTAATTAGTAATAATATAAATAAAATTAAGATAAGTATGACAATATAAAAAATCAATATAAATAATCAATTAACAAAGATCAGTGTGATTTCGTACATACATAATATGTTGAATAAGGTCATTAACCTATAAATAAATAAAATAAAAGAAAATTTGAATAGAATATGACTAATTAAATGAAAAAATAAAAGATAATGTTTGAAAAATAAATTGAAAATCAAAATCAATTGTGAATAAACTATTTGTTAAAATAAATCATGATCATATCTAAAATAATTTGTATAGTAAGAAAATAATTCATATAAGAACAATGATGTAGGAAATAAATAAGAACCATTTTGGTCCATTAGATTTAAAATGGTAAAATTTCAATCATGCCAAATTTTTCTCATAGTATACGCATGTTTTGAAAAAAATAATCATTTGCACTTTGATGTGAATATATTTTTTATGTTCATCACTTTTGTTCTTAAATTGTTCATCACTTTGTGTTCAGTACTTTTGAACCTAGATATTCAACAGTTTTTTTTACACATGCATGTTCATTATTTTTCTCTTATACATTCATTATTTTTTCACAACGAACATGTTTTCAATGTTCATCACTTTTGTCTATAGATGTACATCACTTCTTTATGTGTATACATGTTCATCGCTTTTCTCTTATAACGTTCATCATTGTTCGCATGAACATTTTTTCGATATTCATCACTTTTGTCCTTTGATGTTCATCATTTTCATGCCAGATGTTTACCACTTTTATATATAGATGTTCATCACTTATTTATGCATGCATATTTATCGCTTTTATCCTATAGGTTCATCATTTTCCATGTGAACATGTTTTTTATGTCCATCACTTTTATGCCCATTTCGTTCATCACTTTTGTACCTAAATGTTCATCACTTTTCTATACATGCATGTTCATCGCTTTTATCCTATAAGTTTATCACTTTATGTGTGAACATGTTTTTGATGTTAAACATTTTTGCCCTTTGATGTTCATCACTTTCATGCCAAGATGTTCGATACTTTTGTACCTAGATGTTCATCACTTTTTTTGATGTTAAACATTTGTGCCCTCCTCTCTCCTCTCTCTCTGAACGCACTCCAGTTTCCCAGTCTCTCTGGCGCTTCTCCGGCGACACCGCGTCGACGCAGTCCCCCGTCCCAGGCGGATCTCTACCCTCGCAGATCCCCTCTTTACCTCCGACCCCGCTGTTTCCCTCCCTTCGCCCATCTAGCCTCTGACCCCGCTGCTCTGCCCCTCTGCACCGTCGGCACTCCACTCCGTTGCTCTAGCCTTCCCCCTCCCTACCTAGCGAAACCCCCCCTCCCAGAGTATCGAACCCTCCCCCTTCTCTCGCGCCTAACCCTAGGGTGAGGGTCTCCTCCCCAAGCCCAACCAATAGTCACCCCTCCCTCCCGACACCTCTCCCCCCCCCCCCCACTCCTAGGCGCCCAAGCCTCTCTCGGTCCAGCGACCCGCATACATATGTCCCCCCTTAGTCTAGCGACCCGCTGCTTTCGGGCTCCTAGGCAGCGCCCAACCCCCCGACCCCGATACCAGCCTTAACCCCCTTTTCAGTGTAACCCTACCCCGACCCCCATACCAGCCTAAACCCTTTTTTTTTTCAGTGTACCCCCCCCCCTTTTCCCAGCCTTGCCAGAATCTTCTCTTTTCGTGGGCGTGGACTACGGTTTCCCGCACGGCGACTCTTAGCCCCTTTACGGGGCACGATAACCTCTGTTTTTTCAGCCTATTAGTTTACTCCGTTGCTAAGTTTCCTTGTGCTTTCTCTCTTTTAACTTGTGTTATGTGCGTGATCGTAGAGTGCTATGTGGTTTATGCTTTATCTCAATTGTGTAGGGTTGTCTTTGTGTGTGCTAGTTGTTCTTGTGTGCCTTTGTTTTTGCCTTTGTGTTTGGTCGTGTGCTTTGGCAGGTATACCGCGTGTGTTTGTGTTGACTCCTAGGTAGGTGTCGGTCGAGATGGTTGTTCTGGGTGTTTGCGTTGGGCCCTGTCCTTGTGTCATTCGTAGCAACACCGTTGAGCATTTGAAGAAAGTAGTTGTAAAGTGGAGATTGGGTTCGTGGAATGTGGGATCGCTTACTGGAAAATCGATTGAGTTAGTTAAAATCCTCCAATAGCGTAGAGTGGACATTGCGTGCATCCAGGAGACAAAATGGGTAGGTAACAAGGCGCGGGAGATAGACGGATGGAAGCTTTGGTATTCATGTGAAGCTAAGAGAAGAAATGGTGTCGGTATCATAGTCAGCAGGGAGCACAGAGACCAGGTGGTTCAGGTTGAGCGCAAGAGTGACCGGTTGATGGCAATCAAGTTTGTGGTGGGTGGTACCAGCATACACGTAATCAGTGCGTACGCCCCACATGTGGGTTTGGATGAGGAAGAGAAGATTTTGGGAGGATTTAGACATAATGATTGGAGGCATCCCGAGGACAGAACAACTCTTTGTGGGTGGTGATTTTAATGGACACATTGGTAGGGACAAAGATGGATATGATGAGGTGCATGGAGGTTTTGGTTTTGGTGACAGGAACGACAGTGGTCTGGCTCTGTTAGAGTTTTCTGTGGCTTCTGGATGTGTTATTTCAAACTCGTGGTTTCGCAAAAAAGATGAGCATTTGGTGACCTTTCAGAGCTCGACTTGTAGAACCCAGATAGATTACTTCATGGTTAGGAGAGAAGATAGGCGCAACTGCAAAGACTGCAAGGTTATCCCGTATGGAGGACTATCAACCCAACATCGGCTCCTAATCCTGGACTTCGAGATAGCTGGCAAAAAGACTAAGAGAAACAACGTGTCACAACCTAGGATCAGGTGGTGGCGACTGTCAGAGTCAAGTGGATTAATGCTACGTGACAAGATTGAAGAAGAGGCAAAGGCTAAGGGAGCATGGCAAGCAAAAGATAGTGCAGACGAGATGTGGAGTAAAATGACAGAGTGTATTCGCAAGACGGCGTGTGGAGTGTTAGGAGTGGCAAAAGGCAGAAGAGACTCCAATAAAGGTCAAGGTGTAACTTGGTGGGACGACGAGGTGAAAGGGAAGGTAAAGGCCAAGCAAGTGGCATACAAGGAGTTTACGAGAAGTACCAACGATGCTGAAAGGGCGAGTTTGTTAACCGAATACAAGACGGCTAAAAAGAAGGCTAAGAGAACCGTTGCTAGGGCCAAAGAGAGAGTGTTCGAGAGTTTGTACAAGGCTTTGGACGAGAAGGGTGGGGAAAGATTGGTGTACCGGTTATCGAAGGCTAGGGAGAAGAAGTGCATAGATCTAAACACAATAAGGTGTATTAAAGATGAAGAAGGAAATGTGTTGGTAGACGACCAGGACATCAAGAACAGATGGCAACAATACTTTGCCAAACTGCTAAATGAGGGACACGGTGCACCCGTAGCATACCACGATACAGAAGGTCGGACCGTAAACAGTTTCTGTAGACGCATCTCAAAGGAGGAGGTGAAAGAGACAATTCGTAGGATGAGGAGTAGGAGAGCAGTAGGACCAGACGAGATCCCAGTTGAGATTTGGATGTGCTTGGGGGTAAAAGGCTTAGATTGGCTCACGACACTCTTCAATGTTATCTTCAGGACAACAAAAATTCCCGAAGAGTGGAGGCTTAGCAAGTTGATTCCGTTATATAAGAACAAGGGTGATGCGCAACAGTGTAACAATTACAAGGGTATCAAACTCCTTAGTCACACAATGAAGGTGTGGGAGAGAATAGTAGAGGTAAGGTTGAGAAATCTTATAAGCGTGTCCGAAAATCAATTTGGTTTTATGTCGGGGAGGTCAACTATGGAAGCCATTCACTTACTAAAGAGGTTGATAGAGGCTTATCGAAAAAGGAAGAGAAATTTACATATGGTCTTTGCTGACTTGGAGAAGGCGTATGACAGAGTGCCAAGAAAACTAATTTGGGAGTGCCTAGAAGCAAAGCAAGTATCAGGCTCGTACATTAGAATCCTAAAAGACATGTACGAGGGTGCTTTGACCAGCGTGTGTACCCCAGGAGGAGACACATAGTACTTTTGGGTCGATTTCGGTTTGCACCAAGGGTTGGTATTAAGCCCGTTCCTATTTACTATAGTGTTAAATGTGCTATCAGGGACAATACAGGGTGAGGTACCGTGGTGCATGTTGTTTGCAGATGATATTGTGCTAGTGGATGAGACTAGGAATGGGGTCAACAGTAAACTAGAACTTTGGAGGGAGAAGCTCGAGTCCAAGGGCTTTAAGTTGAGTAGGACTAAATCAGAGTACGTTGAGTTCACCTTTGGTGGAGGCGATGTCACGGGGCAGAAGTGCATCTTGGTGGGGAGGTCGTCCCGAAGAAGAAGAATTTGAAGTATTTTG
The DNA here is from genome assembly GCA_027886185.1 of Rheum nobile. Classification (NCBI taxonomy): domain Eukaryota; kingdom Viridiplantae; phylum Streptophyta; class Magnoliopsida; order Caryophyllales; family Polygonaceae; genus Rheum; species Rheum nobile. Next base: position 867,131 of record WOAB01000236.1, on the reverse strand, counting down.
GGTCTTTTATACAAAGCGACGGTGGTATAGATGCAAATATTAAGCACAGAATACAGATGGATTGACAAAAATGGAGAGGCGCATTAGGCGTTTTATGCGATAAGAAAGTGTCACTCAAACTAAAGGGTAAGTTCTACAAGGTGGTAGTTAGGCCGACGTTATTGTACGGTGCAGAGTGTTAGCCGATGAGAAAAGATCAAGAACAGAAGCTGATGGTGGCAGAGATGAGGATGCTACGTTGGATGTGCGGACATACCCGGCTGGACAGGATCCGAAATGAATCAATTAGAGAGAGGATTGGAGTGGCAGACGTTAGAGACAAGTTGCACGAATCTAGACTCCGATGGTTTGGGCATGTGCAGAGGAGGCATCCTGATGCACCAATGCGTAGATGTGAAAGGTTATTGTTCAGCGAGTTTTGTCGAGGTAGAGGTCGACCGAAAAAGAGTTGGAAAAAGGTAGTTAAGCATGATCTGACCATCCTGACACTGACAGAGGACATGGCTCAGAACAGAAAGCTTTGGAGGGAAAAGATTAGGGTATATGATTGATTTGGACAGAAAGTGTTTCTTTGGTTTGGTTTTGGCTTTTCTGCTTGTGTGTCAGTCTCTTTTGGGTCTATCAGGAAAAATCCTCTCGAATTACTTCGGGATATGTGTGCGTACATCTGGACCTCCCAGACCCTGCCGTTGGTGGGACTTTACTAGGTCGATTGTTTATATAAATACTAGCAAATACTGTATTTTTTAGTTGTGAGGCGGTGAACATCACTTATATACTGTGATGAACATCTACAAACAAAGCAGTGAATATTCGTGTTCACTGATAACAAACACATTCGAGAACACGAAACGCCTCTGATACATTTTTTGTTTTCTCGTAATTAACAGTAATTACTTATTAAAAAAACCTTGTTCATACCCTATTCGGGCGGCTGCTTGACATTACTAGTTGCCGGCAAGGAGGGATTCAGAATGAAGAGATGGTCGGAATAAATGAGGAGGTGGTGGCAGTGTCGGTCCTAACATTTTCAAGGCCCGGGGCGAAATTTAATTAGGGACCCTTATATAAACTCTTATTTAAAAAAAAATAAGACAAAGATGCAAAATTCTATAAAAAATAAGACAAAGATGCAAAATTCTGGAATCGAACCCATGACCTATTGGAGAAAGGTGTATTCTAAGACCACTAGACTATGCTGGTTTTTTATTACCCATATTTAACACATATATACATACCTAAAATATTTTTTTGAGGCCCCAAAAACTTAGGGGCCCTGGGCCGACGCCCATACTGCCCCCCTCTGGGCCGGCCCTGGGTGGTGGACTTGGTGGCGTACGTGGTGATAGCGACGGCGACGTGGAAATCATGTTCAAGAAAGAATTAAAGGAATTGAAGGCTAATTTATATATTTGAGGACTATAGTTTTTGTTGGACCTAATTGGTTGTTGAAAAGGCATTATGTTACATATTTGATATTTCCACACACCCTTCTCGGGCTACTGTGTGACCCTCCTATAACTTACTAACATTAATTTATTTGTTTGGATTTGCACCAAAGAACTATAAAATGTTTGGATTTTAGACTAGAAGCTTACACACCTTCTTTTAATTTCTAAATGTAAGATACGAATTAATCATGATTCATAATGTTAGCTAGAGAGGACCATCTCCTCTAGGATATATGTATGTCTTTTAGTTTGGCATTTCTTGACACCTTCTATGTTCATCGTGTGAGAAGTAGAAACAAATGTATGAACACAACTTTTTCTCCCTCAATCAATTAACCTTCCTACATGTAACTTTTTTTATTTGATTGTGTTTTATGTGCTCAACTGTAATAAAAATTGAAAGAGTGGAGAAAATACATGGAATTCTACAAAACATTGTCTAGATTTTAGTGTGTGTTTATAGACACGTAATAAGAAATTAAATTTAAAAATTAATTATTAAATTTAAATACTTTAACTCTTAAACCAAAATTATAATTAATAAATAATTATCATAATTGTTAACAAATATATAATACGTGTCCATTCACATATGAAATAGCCTATGTGCTTTCAATTTTAATAATCCCATTGATTTGCTATGACATCTAAGAAAATATCATATGTATCTAATTAGCATGAGCTTTTAGTTTTTAAATTCCTCGTCTCCACCCCCGTTTTTAATTCCCCTTCTCGTAGCGGAAAATCCCCACATGGATGGAATGAAGAATCCATTTCCCGTTACCATCTCTAGTTAGCCTATGCCATTCGGAGTTGGAATATAGATTGACAAATCCTAAATCCTACACCCTAAAAAAAAAAAATTTCACTCTTTGGGCTATATATATAGTAATAAGGAATTATATTTGTAATTTTAGAAAAAATGGACTTAAATTTACTATTTTTTTTCTTAAGAGATATTTCACGCCCAATTTTCTCTTGACAAAATCAATATAAATGGGTTTTACTTTTATGGTCGGAAAATTTTAAATGGACTTTTGAAGTCGGCCCAATAGGCCCATTATCAGAGTGAGTCGTTTCCGCTCCAATTTTAACCCCTCGCAAGTCGCAACTTCCACTCCTCCAACCTCCCGCTACCACCAAAATTCAGGAAGATCAGAAACAATGGAGAATCAATCAGATAAACAATCGGATCAGCCGAAGAGGAAAAGCGCGATTACGATCGAAATTCCATCGTATCAGGAAGTACTTGAGAGCAGCCAATCGAAATCAACAGCTCCTTCTCTCTTTGCCCCCTCCCAAACATTCTCTCAAGCATTCGCTAGCATCAAAAATTCAGAGTTCTACTCTCCTCCTCCGCCTCCCACTCAGCGTGCTGTATCTACTCCCGGTGGATCTGATGTTTCTGCTTCTCATGCCGCGTCTTCCTCCTCGAGGTATATTCGATTCAAGTCGCAAAAGAAAGAAAAAAACTTGAAATTTCTACGTTTTAGGTTTCGAATTAGTTAATTGGAATTTTTTCGTTTTGATTTAAGGAAAATTGGTGAAACTGAGGCTTCGCAGTCGGTGTCTACGTCGTCTTTCTCGAATTCGACTTCTGGTCATAAAAGCAATGCCATTCTCGTGAGCCATAGGCAGGCAGGCTTCTATAATTTTCTCCTTTGATTGAATTTTGTGATGTTTAAGTTCAATGCTTAGTTTCTGTAAATTATAATGTTGCATCGAATTTTTTGAGAGGTACAATAAATATGTTTTTTTTTTTTTTGTATTAGAAAGGGAATCCGTTGCTCAAATACATTAGAAACGTGAGGTGGAATTTCGCGGAGACTATTCCTGATTACGTACTTGGGGTTAATTCTTGTGCTCTTTATCTAAGGTTTGTCCAGCTTATCTTCTACTATTATATTTATAGCTTTGATACAATGATACCTGATCTGAAATTGAGGAGAGGATTTTGGTGTGAATTTGAGATAGTGACTTATTTGTACCGGGCGATTGGTTTCAACTTCCAAGGAATCCAATTTGTTGTTGGGTTTTTGTTTAAGATGAAATTGGAGGCAATAAAATGTTATGGGTTTACTACTTTCAAATGGTAATCAAATTCATCATTGTGTGTCCTTTTGATGCAGTCTTCGATATCATCTTCTTCATTCAGATTATTTGTATTTTCGGATAAGAGAATTGCAAAAGAGCTTCAGACTTCGTGTTGTGCTATGTCATGTTGACGTTGTGAGTTACTGAATTGTCTCATCGCCCCTTTCTCAAACAGTTCCACTTAGACCAATTTCCTCGTCTACCTTTGAAAGTAATTTTGGTGCTAATTCTTGTTCCAGGTGGATGTAGTCAAGCCTCTACTTGAAGTCACAAGAACTGCACTGTTGCATGATTGCACTCTTCTATGCGGCTGGAGGTATAATGACCCTCTTTTATAGCGGCTTCTGATTTCATGAGTGTTTGCTGAGATTGCTGTATGACTCATTCATATGAAGTTTATGCTTTCATATACATTTTTATTTTTCCCGTGACATGTTCTGGTGTGTATTTCTGTGCATTAATTCTGTTGTTATATAGTAATTGCAATGTATTAAAACTGAAAGATCCACACTATTCAGTGCTTTGCAATTTTAAAAGTTCATTGATCTGGCACAGGTAAAAAGGAATTGCATCTCTACTTTCTTATTAATTTATTCTTTTTTTTTTTGCATTTGCAGCTTCTGGATTATGTTTAATGAATATTATCAAATGTGGAGTATGCTTAATTATTATTTTACTGTACAGAAATAAGCAATATTCTTTTTCTTTGTTGTATGCTTTTCAGCTTGGAGGAATGTGGTCGGTACTTGGAAACAATCAAAGTGTACGAGAACAAACCTGCTGATCTTATTCAAGGATATATGGATCCAGATTACATGTCACGTGTATGTATACTTCTTGCTGTTTATAGTAACTGGCTGTTGGATTGAGTTACAAGGTTTCGGATGACCTTGTGCTGTAGATTGTTAATAAAATTTCTATCTTTTTTGTAGCTAAATCATGCTCTCACGACCATTCGGCGTGTTAATAAAACTGATGTAGTCACTCTTGGCTCAACATTTGGGGTATGTGCTCAGTTACCCTTGTGTTAATTTACTTATTTATGAGAAGCAAAAAAGTTGATTACAGAAGATTATGTGAAAGCAGTCTCTTGCTAGTATAATGGATGCATCTATGGAAGACCTTGCTCGTTGTCCAGGCATCGGTGAACGCAAGGTAATCGTAATTCTTTGTGAACCATTACTTGAATTGCCTTTTTTCATTATCTGTTTTCAATATGAATGCTTGATTCTTGCTTGTAGAATTTCATCTATATTTCTTAGACTTTGATGCAAGTGCTTTATTATTCCTTTTGCATCATTACTTTATATATTATATATTAATATACTTTATCTTCTTGCCTGTATAATCAGGTAAAACGTTTATATGAAACTTTTCATGAACCCTTCAAACGTGTCGTTCCTTTACGTCCTGCTGCTCCGGAAGCCCCTAGCCAAAGTAATGTTGAACTTACCTCTTCAGCTAGACCACCAGTTTCTGAGGAAGGAAAGAGTCCAAATAAACGAAAGAAGGAAGAGCCTCAATTAACAGTTAAATCGGCTTTATCTGCTGCATTTGCAAAATATACCAAGAAAAAGACTAATAGCTCCACAGAGCAGATAAGCAAAGGGACAGAAATTCAAGTAGAATCTGATACTGATGCCTTAAACTGACCCATAACTTCCTATGGGTTGGACTGGGTAGATCCGGCCCATGATGTATCTGACTTGAACCATTTAGAAATGGGTATTCTGAACAATTGCTCATCTTCATTATCTCTAGACTGTTGTAGTTCAAGAACATTATTACCATGTAATGTGGGTCAGTGGGTGACCACACGCTCACATGTTGTATGCAACCTTGTCTATTTCATCAGATAAGCCGTTACATTCGCATCCCCTTCATTTCCTAACTATTGCGTCATGATTATGTGTCATTCATTTTTATGCATTCTCCCTGTGAAACTACATTAATCTGATGCAGATGAACATTTATTCGCCAACAAGTTTGTTTGGCATCTTAATGTCTCAGGGCAGGAGTCCAGTACTCATCTAGCATTTCATCAAAGTACAGTGAAATTCGTGATGCTAAACGTACTTTCGGGCAAAAGATCCGGAAAAATCCTACCTACATTTTATGGCTGACATTGATGAGTTGTAGTTTGATTTCAAACTTTTAAACCAGCAACTAGTTTTTGGTGCAACTAATCATCTCGAAAGTCCACCTATCTATGCATTTGTTTTCTTGTCATTAAAAGGTGATCAGGTTTCACATGTTAGGAGCAAGGATTGCTACTGCACAAGGGCAGAATTTACTACATGGTCCTACTTCTTGCTCATATCATACTCAATCCAGGCCGAGTAACACAGGTTCACAAAAAATACCCATATGGTACTCTCTCTTCTTGAACTCTCTTTGTTTCCAGAACAATTCATTCAGATTCATTTGCCATCATGAGAATGGCTTCTTCCTCTTCTTTTCCCCTTCATTTCATCCTGCTGCTATCTTCTGCACTCATCAGACCTTCAAATTTGCAACCCCTTCCTCAAGCACTTGTCCTTCCAATCTCAAAGGATCCCTCAACTCTCCAATACACAACCCAGATCAACCAAAGAACCCCTCTCGTGCCCATAGACGTCATCATTGACCTCAGCAGCCAGTTTCTTTGGATCAGCCGCGGCTCAAATTACGAATCCTCTTCATACAAATCAGCCAGCTGTAACTCAACCCAATGCTTGATTGCCCATCATAGCAGAACCCCAAAGTGTGCTGACAACACCATCTGCACTCTTACAACATGGAATTCTTTCTCCAAAAGTGTCCTTATTGGAAACCTGAGCCAAGATACACTTAGTCTTCAAACCACAGATGGTCTTAACCCAAAATCCATGGTCTCCACTCAATTCCTCTTCTCCTCAACATCACAAGACCTTGCAAACAACACAGCTTCTCATGGTATAGCGGGTCTCGGATTGGGCCCACTTGCTCTCCCTACTCAGCTCGCCTTCGCCTTCAACTTCACTCGGGTTTTCGCCATCTGTCTTCCTCCTTCCACAACCTCCTCTTTAGGTGTCATCTTCTTTGGAGATGGTCCTTATGCTTTTCTCCCTGGAATTGACGTCTCCAAGCTTCTTGCTTACACTCCCCTAATTTCAATCCCTAACAAGCACAACAACAATATGGAGTACTTAATTGGGATCACATCAATCCAAGTGAATGGAAGAAAAGTGCCACTGAACTCATCATTACTTCACACAAAGATCAACACAGTGAATCCATACACTACAATGGAGAGCTCTCTATACAAATCCTTCACAAGGGTGTTTGCAAGAGCAGCAAAAGCAGGGAATCTCACAAGGGTTGAATCTCGGCCGCCATTCGAGCTTTGTTATAGAACAAGGACAAGAAGTGGGTACAGGTCAGCAATGCCAGCCATTGATCTTGTGATGCAGAGTGATGAGGTGTTCTGGAGGGTGTTTGAGACCAATTCCATGGTGGCGGTGGGCGATGACGTGGCTTGCTTAGGCTTCTTGGATGGTGGTTTGGAACCCAACGCCGCCTCCATTGTCATTGGAGGGCGCCAGTTGGAAGATAATCTGTTGCAATTTGATTTGGAGTTGTCAAGATTGGGGTTCACTTCTACTTTGCTTTTTAGGCAAACTAGCTGTGCTAACTTCAACTTTACACCTAATGTTTGATCTTTCATCTGTAATTTGTATCTTTTATCTCATATTTCTCTGTACAATTAGTTTCCCGTTACCAACTTCAGTGAAGCTGTTGAGAATGTCATGGTAAATTTATCATACTACTAATGATAAAGAAAAATTATTTTAGTTGTAATTTGTTTGTTGTATGAATAGCTGCTTGTCTGGAGTTAATCATCCTGTTTTTGGTGTGTTGAGCAGAGATGTAATGTAATCTTGAAATGCAAGTATGCAACTTAGCAACTCCAGAAAATAAAAAACCTTGTCAAACACTAATAAAATACATTTAATTAACAAACACTACAGATTCTTCTTCTTCTTTTTTTGTGCCAGAAATTATAAAAAAAAACCTTGTTCATACCCTATTCAACCACCCACTAATATAAAAATACATTTAAATGACAAACACTAATAAATTATAAGAATCTTATTGCTCTTTGAAAAAAGTAATTTTAACACAATGATTCATATTAAAAAAGTCTTTTTTGTTTGTCCTCATATGAGTATTGCAATTTGCATACGTAGGTTTGCAAATTTCAACGGGACACTTTCTATCACCGGGTAATTTCACACAATCTTCTTCTATTTTTTCCCCAAATCCAAAATCAAAACCCTAGAAACAGCGAAACAAGTGAGGCTCCCTCTTTTGTCTCTCTAGTTCTTCGCACTTCCGCTTCCATACTTAATTTACTGGTAGTGGTCCCTCTGATCTTCCTTGTTTTGTCTGCATTTTCATTGATCGTGGATTTGATTGTAAATTGAATTTCCTTTCCCCTTTTTTTTGAAGGTGAAATTTAGTTTTGCAGCAGCTCAGAAATTTGTAGGTATTTGTTTTACTCTAGTTTCGCCTCCTTTTTCGTTCGTTTGCACGCGTGTCTTCTCTAGGCATTTATTTATTTCAATTGTTTTGACATTCATGTTTGCATGCCTATGTTCTCCTCCTCTCGTTTTTCAATTTTAGAGTGCAGTGTGCCCTTTCAAGAGCAATTGTAAGTTTGTAATCAATCATTCTCAGCTTAAAAAGGAAAACTGTTATCTCTCTGCTTTAGGAGTCCCGCTTGATGATTTTGTTTGAATTTCCCACTTTTGGCTGGTTAGTTAACTAACTTACATGTGCTCCCACCTCTGGAATACTAATGTATGTGAAACATATATGAAGAGCATAAATAGGTTTACTAATGTATGTGAAACAAGCCATTTGGGAAATTCATTTCCAATTTCATTAAGTAACAAGCTTGCCAAATGATGTGAAACCTTATTCAAATGTTGTTGAGAAAGCTGCTTCAGGAGAACAATCTAGCTAGTAAGTTACACAGGTAAGAGAGTATGAGAATTGTGTTGGTTAGAATCTATTGTTTTTATATGCTAAACTGACTCTTGTTCTGCTTGCTTAGTATATCTTGATTTTGTTGTTGTTGTACAAATATAGAGAATGTATTTGTGGCATAGCCAGCTTGTTTGTACTGCAGTTAGCCAATTAGAAGTGTCACTTGAGAGAATGAAGGAATGAGTTTTGATCTATCTTCTCAGTCGCATAGATCTGAGTAAAACTTACTAAACTGACCCTTTTTTGGGATGTTTGTTTTACTATTTTGTTTTTGGGTGTGCAAACATAAAGGTGAAAGCTTTATGAGACATAGTCAGCTAGGTCAATCGTTTGTAGTTGAAAGTGTACTTGAGAGAGTGAAGGGGGCAGAAGAGGACTGGGTTATGGACTTGTAGTGAATCACATTCATGCCGATCAGCACCGAACTAGGAGGCTTTGAGATTCTGACAAAAATGTTCTAGGTTGATTTTTCTGGACAACTTGGATGTTTTATGTAAAGAAAAGACAAAAGATTAATGTGCCTTAGTGATTGAGGTCAAGGTGCCCTGGTGATTGAGGTCAAGATCTAGTCAGTAGTTTTGTTTGTTTGCTGGACATTGATACTTGGAAGGTTGTCCCAAGGAGGTGCCTTGGTTAAAAGGAGAGGCTAAAGATAATTTACTATGCTGATCATGATCAAGATGGTAAAGATTTTATCGGTCCTTTGAAAGTATTTTATTAGCCTGGCAGTTTTTTATTGAAAGGATGCAGTATAGAAGTAAGACTGAAAACAGTTTAGTTTGTGGGTTTCCTCTTGAGTCTTAGCCTTGCAGATAGAAACTTAGAATCCAACTAAATGATGAAACCTAGTACATGAGGATGATATCTTATTAGCTAATGAGAGAAGACGAAATTCAATTAACACAACTTCAGATTAGTGGGTTTCCTCCAGCATACAGCCAGGTTGAAGTGTGCTGTTATGTTGAAAATTTCTATGATTTGTATTTCACTTTTGCAATGCCTTATCAATTTAAGTTACTTATCCATCTGATACAGAATGGACCAGCAAGGGAATTCTGCTGGACAACTTCCATATGGAGGCAGTTATCCACCGAACCACATGACTACACCCGCATCTGGAGGGAACGACCTTTCAAAGCACCTTTTTGCTTATCAGCAGATCCAACAACAGGAACAACCGCAGCTCCGTCAACAGCTACAGAACTTCTGGTCAACCCAGTACCAGGAGATCGAGAAGGTCAACGACTTCAAGAACCATAGCCTTCCACTAGCAAGGATCAAGAAGATCATGAAAGCCGATGGGGATGTTCGGATGATATCTGCTGAAGCTCCCGTCGTCTTTGCCAGGGCTTGTGAGATGTTCATCCTCGAGCTCACCCTCCGTTCCTGGAACCACACCGAGGAAAACAGGAGGAGGACTCTCCAGAAGAACGACATTGCAGCTTCGGTTTCAAGGACAGATATATTCGACTTCTTGGTCGACACTGTGCCGAAGGAGGACCTGAAGGACGACATTCTCGGGACCATTCCACAGGAAACCATGCCCGTCACTACCCCAACGGATGCGCTTCCTTACTACTATATGCAGGCTGCTGAGAATCCTCCTCAGGAAACCTTGCCCATCGGTTTGGTAAGCGGTGGCATGATGATGGGCACGCCTATGATGGACCCGAATGCGTACGGTCAGCAGAGCCAGCCTTACATGGCTCCAGCTATGTGGCCACAAGCCCCACCACATATGCGACCACAAGCCCCGCCACATATGCGACCACAAGCTCCACCACATATGCGATCGCCAGCTTCTGATAATTGATATAATGCAGTGTGCTAGTAAGTGAACCGTTCTTTCATTCTTCCATCTGGATTGGCTTCTGCAGCTTTTTTTTTTTGCTAATATGTTTTAGTAAATGCTTAATCTCTTCATGGCAGATAGTGGTGGACACCGGAAAAGGGAGAAACTGACAAATTGAATTAGCCTTGGTCGTTGATGGTTTACTGGTTTTCACCCAAATCAAAAAGTTGCATGTTGTTTTCTTCTTCTAATCGACTGTCTTGGAACTGTGTTATCATTATGATTTTATTTGCATCTCTTATCTATCTGATGAGAGCTGAAATGGTGGTTCTGGTGATGGTTTCTGTAGCACCTGGAAATCTGGAATGTATTTAGCACCTCGAAATCTCATCGGCTTTTTAAAAGGACACGATGTAAATTAGCAGTTGCAGGCTTGCAGCCTCAACTCAGTAACAAGCAAATTGGACCGGAAGAGTCAAAACCGGTCCGTAATGAACCGTAAATTTATTTGTCCAAACCGGGCCGAACTGAAATAACTTGAACTAATTTTTTTTTTGTGCATATTTTTAAACAGTCTAATCATCAATTTACTTTGTGGAGGCTATGTTTGGTAAACAATATTATACCTACTTTATTTACAAATATGGGTTGAGATCCGGTGAGGATGGGTAGGGAGGAGAGGAATGAGGACGCATGAGAGTCGCTGGATGGGAAGCAAACGAAGTGTCCAGATCGCTTTTCAAAAATTCGGCAAAAAATCAGCACGGTCGAATTATTCGTAAAAAAGACGGATTCGCGTGCATATGAAGTGTAGATTTGTGTGCATGGCAAATACATTGTTGTGTGCATGCCAAATACACTACGGTGTGCACTTGAAATTTATTTTGTGTGCATGCATAAAACGCGTGCATTCATATGAAATGAACAAAATGTGTGCACATGAAAACACGACTGTGTGCATGCGAAGTATACTATAGAGTGCATGTGAAGTGTACTAATGTGTGCATGTGACAATGACATGTTTGTGCATACGAAATGCACTACGTGCTATGTGTGTATGTGAAAAAGCATGTGTGTATGTGAAACAAGCATGTGTGCATGTGAAATAACGTAGGTTTGCATGAGTGATGAGTGCACGTGAAAATAACATATGTGTGCATGCAAAAATGACTCAAAGCGCATACGAAATAACATGTGTGCATACGTATAAAACCCAACGAAAATAACATACATGTGCATACGGAAATGACATGTATGTGCACATGAAAACTACGTATGTGTGCATGCAAAACAACGTATGTGTGTATACTGACTAAAATGTGTGTGTACGCAAGACGCGTTTTTTTAACAAAAAAAATGGCACGGCCGAATTGTATCCGAATTTTTTCTTAACTGATTTGGGCGCTCTTTTTCTTGATCTCATGGTCTTGGAGCATCCTCACTCATTTCCTAAGCCCTCATCCTCATCTTATCTTTTCCCTACAAATATTACTTATTCTTCACTTTTACAAATTTCAAAACTATTTTTTCATAAAACCGGTCTGAAATTACTCATCCGGTTTGATTCAATTTTTCGGTAACAACTAGCAAGGATACAATATAACTTAGCTGCTCCTCGATCATATCCCTAAGGGGGCGTTTGGTAAAAATTAGGTATCGGGTTGGAATGAGGTATCGGGTTGAAAATGTATGGATTTGAAAAATAATAGATGAATCTCCTCGATCATATCCCTAAGGGGGCGTTTGGTAAAAATTAGGTATCGGGTTAGAATGAGGTATCGGGTTGAAAATGTATGGATTTGAAAAATAATAGATGAATTTATGTATTTGGTTAGTATTTTGAAATAAAGTTATATTAATGCTTTATGACCCATTTTCTCACCATTTCCCATTCCTTCCCTTCAAATCCAAATATTTAGAGGGGTTTCAAAATCTCTTTTTGATTGGGGTTGGGATATGAATTTGATTTCATGTTCGTGCTAATCAAATGTTAGGTTTTAGGTTGGTATTCCTCAACCCCTCCCAACCCCAACGCTGAGCAACCAACCCCTTAAAACAAACAGCCTCTAATAGTTCTCAAGTGAAAAAAGTTGTTCAACAATTGAACAGCTTTTGTGGTTTAAAATCCTGGTCATTTTAATCCGATGGGGCGAAATACATTTTGCTTGGAATTCTTGTAGTATCTGCACAAGATTGAATGTGATGATGCAACCCCAAAAAAGCTTTACTAAAACTACCATCCTTTCAAGGATTTTTACAATATCCCCTGAACTAAGTTCCCTGTTTCACCCCACAGCATCAAATGGAAGCTTCCTCCTGGCCCCAACATTCCTCAACATCTCTGGTTTTTGAAAAATTCAAACTTCTGGATTTACACAGAAACACAAATTGTGCAGCCAATTGCTGCAGAATTTCATGCCTTCTTCACAATCCCTTCAAGGATACCGTCCGCCCCGAAGCTCCCTGTGAACTGCCGATGATCGACCGGGCCTGGCAAGCGGAATGAGATCGAGAAAGGCCCCGGTGGGCAAAGGTTTCGCGTTTGCATCTCGAACGCCTGAGTGTAACGGTAAACTGTACTCTCACCTGTCACTGTTTCCCCTTTTATCAGAACCTTTCCATCACTCTCAACTTCACATCTGAATGCTCCTGCACCAACAATGGATTGTTTATTAGCAACTAAGTTACAAAACAAAAGTTTTTTCTTTTCACATAAGTTTGAATGTAACTTACTGCCTTCCTTCTTAACACCCGGAAGGGCGACCCGAAACAAGTACGAGTCTTCGGCCTCACCAATGTCCATTAGCCCAATCACTGGACCCACCTGACCCTTCACTGCGCTTCCCCTCAATGCATATCCATATCTTGACCTTGCTACAATGCTATCAAGCTCTTCAGCACTCGGTTGTGAAGGGAGAACTACCATGGCGGGACCCTCCAGCGGTTCGGATTTCGAGTTTCCTCCAGATGGTGTCAAAGCAAGCCTATGAGTGTTGGGTGTGCCGTTAGACAACACGTCTTTTCCAGCTGGTGTTACCGAGAAAGCTTCCTCGTTCTCACAAAGAATACCATCCAACCTACGCTTCCTCCTGTAGTAACGAATATCCTTTGGTGGTTTTTGCAGCTGTAGATCCAACTGAGCCTTATTCTGAATGTCTATATCCCTGCCAAGCAAACTATTTTGCAGCTTCATAGTGCATTGTGCAAAACAGAAATTCTCTTGCCCTGTTAGCCTTTTGAATCTTTCAACATCGTCAGGCTTTAGATAGAAGGTTTCAGGGTTGTCAATATACACAATGTTTTCAATGACTATACCCCTGTCAGCTGATTTTGAAAACTGATGTAATTGGGGAGGAAAAAGGTCCGGAAATTGAAGATATGTGGTACTGTCTTCTTCATCTTGCTTAGGGCGTTTGCCTCGAAGGAAGTCATCAAATACCGATATATCCATTTCAACTGATTTGTCTGATTTCCTCAGTATAAAGCAGTATATTTGTTCCAAATCTTCTAAACTCATACGGGAACCTCCAAGCTGATCAGAGGTGTACGGAGGGAGGTCTTCGGTTATCCTCTGTAGAGCAGATTTCCGTGGTTCCTCGTCTTTGAGATCAGGCCCAAAGTACACTCCCATGACGAAGCACGTAAGGAAACACTGATCAGCCTTTTTGCTTCTTCGACATGCCCCCTTGTCCAATTCCATTGTTTCGTGTCTGGTAAGTTGAGCAGCATCCGCCGTATTCCCCATGTACTTGGGAACACTATTCTTATGTCTTCCTATATTAGGTGGAGAAAAGAGGTTATAATATGAAGAATAACAGAGTCTTCCTCAGAAGTACTACACTCACGTCCAGCTCGATAGGATAGAGGGCAGGGTGATGAATATTGAAAGGGAGCAAACTTTACATTCACAAGGTGAATTGATGTTTCTCAAAGATATCCATTCACAGGAAAACAAACGATTTTACATTTGCCAACAGGAAAGACAGTATATCAAAACTGGACTTGCAAGCACAAGAACATAAGCACAGTCATAAAAAAAAAAGCAATTTAGTTCCATGCAAAATGCATAAATTACAGACTTGCTATATGCAAATAGACAACTTCGATACATTATAGTATGAAACCTTACTCTTAAGAAAAACACGGTAAACAAAATGAAAATCCTGGAGCTCTGAACTTCATCTGTAAAGCAGCAATTGTCTAACATAGATGCTTCATGCAGGCTTGCATCCCCTAATCACATCCTAAAAGTAAGGGAGGACGAACGACTTCCTACCAGCCATATAGTAAATGGGAATTAGACTACTTCACAGATGATTACCACTCAACCATCACTCAAGTGATTCAACATCCTTTTACTTTGTTCAATACCTACATTCCCATCCCCCTCCCCTCCCCATGGAGATCAAAGATGGAAATCAACACTTTATATTAGACTTCAGTTTCATACATCTAAACCATGAGATTTGGAGCTAATGTCCATTTAGAACCTATACTATATACCCTTTCTCTTTCCCTTGCCTAATAAAAAACACAAATGGCCCCTTAGTGCAAAATTTCCAACAAGTGCTTAAACAAAAGCAAGAATGTGACCTGTCCACTAGTTTACTGAATCGAATTATTGTCATTACATTCTAGTGAAAGCTCTAGTACAAGAAGAAGCAGATTGTAACTGTATAAACAGAAATGAAATCATCAGGCAACAGATACAACAAAGTAAAGAGCAAGATCTCATGTGTAATTTTTCTAAATAACTTCAGAACTTCTATAATTGATAAGAAGTTAAGTGCGTAAATTAGGTTTTATATATCGCCATGCAAGAGGAAAAAGAAGCAACAATCACACAAATCGCCAATGTGATGCTATAAACTGAGGGGAACGAGCTGATTTTCTACACAGAAAGAAAGATTAGAAAGAACAGGCAATTTCCATTCGAATTCTCAAGAATCTCAGTGTCTTGAGACAAAGTAAACCAGAAAATCGTTGTTGGGAAACGAGTTTGCAGAATGGGAGCAAAATCCTAGCGCCAAACATAGCAAAATGTAGAAATTAAGATAGCATTGCCGGCAATTAACATAACTGGAACTTAAATTCATGTCAGATGCATCGATCTTTGTTGAGAAAAGGGTGGAGGAGACTTACCAGTTGCAGATGGGGTTTCTGAAATTGAGGGCTTTACTCTCGTGAAAAACCTAATAGTCTAAATCTAAAAATTTGGCAATTAGCCCAATCTGTTTGGTATTCAACGAAATATTATGCACGGAAAATAATTATCGAGTCATCGACACGCAGGCGGAAAATGCCTGTGAAGAATGACACGTGGAAGATCATAGCAATTAAGAGTTTATATAGTAGATATGTTTATAATTGACATACTTTTTATTTATAACTAGTTAGTTTTTGTGAGGTACGGATTAAACAATTAATATTATAATTGTTATATATATGAATACGTGAAATATTTTATAATAAATTGTTTTCTATATTTACGTACTTTTATTGTGGACAAATTATTTTTATATACATAACCTATAATTTTCATAATCCTTGTAATTAGTAGTTTATTAAGTAGAATCATAACATTAATTATAATAGAGTAAATTAGGAACATGAAAAATGATAGTAATCTATTTGTGATGTTTAGAAAAATCTTTTAATTTTTTTTCCTGAGAATTTAAACGAGTAAACAAGAGAAATGGGATAGTGATACATTACAGAAAATTATAGAAAAGATAAAATATACATATTAATCATAAGAGATGTCAAATGTCACATGTATACATTGGCCCGTGGCTCAATTTTTACATAGACATAGTTTTTTTTAATGTATTATAGAGATGTATTTTTTTATTGAAAAATAGTTTTTGAAATTTAAATGATATAAGAAAGTGTAAAGAGGCAAATAAAAAAAAAAAAAGTGCAAATGAAATCTGTATAAAGACTTGGCTAAGTAAGGCCGAAGAGGAGGGTAAACTGACCAAATGTAGATGTCAATTTACACAAAAACTAATATTTTCATATTATATCTTTTAGGTCATGATAATCCATTTTAAGTACCTCTAATAATCTACGGATATTATCTGCGTTTCACAACAATATTCGATCTTTTTAGTTGTAATTTTTTGTTCATATTATTTGATCTTCTATATGTAATTAATGCTTTTTTCTAAAAATAATTAATTGTTATAAACTAAGAGAAAGCAAATAAAGTTGAGAGAAGAGAAGAGAGTAAAGAGAGAGTAAACTTGTGTATTATTAGATCTCCAATGAGGATATATATAGGGTTTACAATGTTTGACCCATAAGCCAACTCTAGGGTTTACATTAGGGGTGTGCAGATTCGGCCCGGACCAGAAAAATGGACCGGATCGGACCGAAAATGCCCGGACCGGGGGAATTACGGTCCGGTCCGCGGTCCACATATTTTTAGAATTCCGGTCCGGTCCAAACCCGGCCGGTTTTCGGTCCGGACCGGATGGACCGGTTTTTTATTATTTTTAATTTAATTTTATATATTAATATCTTATAATATTATTAAAAATTAGTTTCTAGTATAAATATAAATAAATAACAAAATATATTATCTAATATTATACACAATAATTATAAAAATAGGAAAAATAATTAATTTTTCATTTATATAAAACTAAAAAATAAAAAAATATGTAAACCGGTCCAATCCGGTCCAAGACCGGTCCGAATCATACATGTCCGGTCTTCGGTCCAAGGTTTCCAAAAATTCCGGTCCATCGGACCGGACCAGACCGGAAAAAGCGATCCGGTTCAGTCCGGTCTGGACCGGATGCACATCCCTAGTTTACATGGGCTTTATCTTATGTACATCCAAATACATAATATTATAACACTCCCCTTTGGATGTACATCACTAACTGCCTCGTTAAAAACCTTGTTTGGAAAAACTCAATGGGATAAAAACCAAGACTAAGGGAAAAAGAGTGCAGTTGTAATTCTCCCCCTCAATTTAACATTACTTGACTGAATCGGCTGAACTGGTCCTCCTTTCGACTCAAAGCTCATAAGTGTAGATAGATATCGTCAATATGTAAGTGATTGAGTGTGGAGTGATGCATGACCTTCATATATCTTCATTTGCACATAAATCTCGATTCTTCAAGAACTTGCATGTACATACCTGTATCAAAAATATAAATACAAACCAATACAGATAACCATTTCCAAATTAATGATTTACATATGTAACTGGTCCAAAACATATCACTTTTAATATAAAAAATTTAACTTTGATTGAATCGCCTTTCTAAGCTCTACCAATCATCATTGTCGACGTATTTCCATTGATCAAGAATCATTAACCTTCTCGTATGTCACTTCTGGTACAAATACTTATTCAAACAACATCATTCAGGATAAGCGCATTTCGAGTCCTTCCGAAATGGATTTAACAAAAATTCCGTACTTGTCCTTTAAAATCCTTGTTTATGATGTGTAATCTGAGATACGATTTTCTTGAAGAACTTATCTCAAGAAACGTTACGTGTCAACAATTAACAGCTTGTTAAGCTGCAATATATCATTCCTCTTCAGAAAAAATGAGCTTTAGATATAGTCTAATAGTCTCACACGCTTCTAGCGTAATTAAGACTCCCTTGTAGTGAATTGGTCTGGAGTTACTATAAGAACCTCCAAATGAGCTAGGCATTTCAGTTGGTATATATGACTCTGTCACTTTCTTGGCTTTTAGTAAATACAATTTATAGCATCCTAGCTATATCATCATGTATACGATCCGCTGAACTTCTGGTTCATGTTCGTTTAACCAACGATATAAAATTATCGAGAATTTGCATTCCTTGCAATTTCTTATACATATTAGTCTCATTTTCTGCTCCCCCTAAAGTTGAGATTTTATCTCTTCAAAATGATAATCTTGATACCGAGCGATCACCCAATATAAGCTCTAGGTATTCAATAATCTATAGGGACTCCTGCCATCGTAGAATCCCAACTTTCCTTGTGGCATTAATTTAGTTCATTTAGGGTGAGAATTGGACGTACACCGCATATCTATATACTTTCAGTTCTCTTCTGGAGATAAGTTTCAATTAGGGGAATATATCATGGTCAGTCAAAGTCAAACTTAATTCTCAACATTCAAATTTTATATGACCCCTTATGGTCAACGATTCTTCTAGATTGTTTCATGTATTAGCTTTAACTCAGCTATGATTGATGACCATATAAATAACGACTGTACCATGTCGTCCTATTAAATAGTGTGAGCTACCCAATGCTCGACCGTTACACTACATGATTGATTTATTTCTCCCACTTTATGTTTTGTGTGACCAATGTGTTGATGCATCTATCAACATCATAAAATATATGAACAATTAACATTGGTCTATATGACGGTGTTATTAGTCCTCATATGTATTCTTGAATATGTCAAGAAACATGGAGACTATGCATTTACTCTTTACATAATCGACATTGTTACCAAGAAAACAAGTCGTGTATTTACGATCACTCTAAGACAAGGACTCCATGTCCTAGGATCCTCCGGTCCTTTAGTAGGTGTTTGAGTGAATTTATAATGATCCTGCACATCATTACTTCACTTAGGTGATCGAATTCATTTTTATTTTTATTTATTTTTTGCCACAAAGAAATATTTTTGCCATCAACTAATTTCTGGTTAGAAATATTATATGATTCAATGGGTTGTCATATATACCTAGTGTGCGAAGTTTCCTATGGACTTTTAGATAGATATTCGATATTTTCCTCATTCATGAATTCTGCATGATAACCAATTTGTCGAATATCTTTTCAAACGATCAACAAGTTTGTCATGAACTTGTAAACATAGAGTGTTACTCATTTAATATATTGTTCTTTCCAATAACAAGATAGACCTCTTCTGGAGTCATAAAATGAGACGCTCTTTCTAAACCTTATATTTCACACTTGGTTTTTGCCATTTTGCAGGATAAAGAAACTTCTGATTTACCAAAATGGTATAAGTAATAATGACATTATCGACAATAGTTTCCACCATTGAAATTTCCATATGGGTGATCCTTTAATATTTGGGATATCATCAACTCAAAATTAGATAAATCATTACCATGATTTATAACTTTCGAATAAAAATAGATGCCTTAAAATATGTACTACTACCATAGTACAAAATTGACAGATGATCATGAAAACTCTTCGGGAGTATATAGTGATCTCTACATTGTCAAAATATTGAGTCTTAATACTCTCATAGAGTTGTTGATGGTATGGTATAACCATTAGTTTAGCACAATTTCACCGAAATTCCAAGTGCTAATTCTTATCCCAAATTCGTTTAGCTAAATGAATGTTAACACTTAAAACACGTGTCAAATTGTTTCTTCTGGAAACCTTTTAAAAATTTGGCGTTGTAATAATAGCAACTATTCCAAAATAAATTAGAGAAGTAAAATACTATTAAAAGAAGATAAATTCATCATTCTTTCATTTCGAGGAATCATGTCACTTCAGGGACAATTTGATTTTATGTGTGCATCCACTCTCAAGGATGAAATTATTATTTTACTGTAAATACATAACATATGCAAAAGTAAATATAATTAATGAAACAACAATAAAAAATAACACAAACACCATTACTTAAATAGAGAGGATCATTGTCAACTTCGGGTGACAAGAAATCAAACACCAGAAGAGGTTATTTCTAATATATCCTTGTATTATCTACTTCAGGAGATGATATTTTCTTTATTTACTCGCTACAAGGAGTAATATGGTTTATTGTATCGTCTACTTCGGGAGATTTGTAAACTAAACTATCACTTCAGGGATTGAAAACTATCACTTCAGGGATTAAAACTATCACTTGAACCTATCACTTTAGGGATTGAAAACTATCGCTTCAGGGGTTGAAATTTATCACTTTAGGGATTGAAATTTATCACTTAGGGGATTGCAATTTATCACTTCAGAGATTTATTAGTAAAGTAATACATGTTCGGACTATAAGTGGAAGAATTACGTATGGCATATATATGTATATAAAGTAAGCATGCAGCAGTAAAGTAATACATAAGAACTAAAAGTAGAGAAATTTGGAATAAAATAATAAAATATCACTTCAGGGATTTGAAATTTATCACTTCAGGGATTGAAATTTATCGCTTCAGGAATTGAATGAAAATTATCACTTCAGGGATTGAAAAACTATCACTTCAGGGATTGAAAATTATCACTTCAGGGATTGAAACTATCACTTGAAACTATCGCTTCAGAGATTGAAAATTATGACTTCAGGGATTGAAAACTATCGCTTTAGGGATTAAAAATTATAAACATATTGATTTAGCACTTTAAATCTTATGCGGATGTAAAAACATATGTGGAAGAACATAAAAAAATATACAAATCAAAACATAACACCATCAACCAAATTAAACCATGTTCACCGAATATTGACAAACGGAAGATTATAATATCTATCATAAATAAGAAAGATGGGGAAATATAGAAAACAAGACTGAAGTCGTAGCCACGCCAATTAGCTAATTAACCTAAGCATGAATCATACAGTAGTCATATGAAGAATGGTTATATATGAAACAAACAGCTTAATTTTAGAGATCGATCGATCTTATTAATTAACGGGTAGAATGTTCGCACCCGCAATTTCTTGCGGCGCACCCAAGTTTGGGCGCATCCGGGATGCGTCCAAACTGGTGATATTTTTTTTAAAAAAAATAATAATCAATTCCTTGGACGCATCCAGGGTGCGCCCAAGGTCTGGGTGGATTTTTTTTTATCTTAGAAAATATTTTTTTAAAGATTATTGAACCGATTTGGGTCTGAACCGGTTGATTTTGGGCGCATTCTGGATGCGTCCATTTTTATTTTTTTATTTTTTTTCCGAAAAAAAAAAACAAAAAAAACAAAATGGACGCATCCAGAATGCGCCCAAATTTGTTTATATCCAATTTGAATGTCTTATAGTTATATCCAATTTGGTTATTACTATGGTTATATCTTATAGTTATATCTATGGTTATATCATATAGTTATATACTATGATTATATCTATAGTTATATACAATTTGGTTATATCTCATGATTATATTCTATATTTATATACTATGGTTATATCATATAGTTATATGCTATGATTATATATTATAGTTATATCATATAGTTATATCCATTTTTGTTATTACTATATAATATAATCATAAGGATATAGCCAAATTGGATATAGCTATAAGGATATAACCAAATCACATATAACTATAAGATATAGTCATAGTATATATAAGTATATGATATAACTTAATATATGATTAAGCATACTATATAACTATGGAATATAACTATAAGATATAATCATAATATATAATTATAAGATATAATCATAGTATATAACTATAGAGTATAATATAGGATATAACCATAGTATATAACTATATAATATAACCATAAGATATAATCATAATATATAACTATAGAATATAACTATATGATATAAGCATAATATATAACTATATAATATAACCATAATATATAATCATAATATATAACTATATAATATAACGATTATATATATATAACTATAGAATATAACGATATGATATAACCAAATTGGATATAAGTCATATAACTATAAGATATAATCATTGTATATAACTATATGATATAAGCATAGTATATAACTATATAATATAATCATAAGATATAATCATAATATTTAACTATATAATATAACGATTACATATATATAACTATAGAATATAACGATATGATATAACCAAATTGGATATAAGTCATATAAGTATAAGATATAATCATTGTATATAACTATATGATATAAGCATATTATATAACTATATAATACAATCATAAGATATAATCATAATATTTAACTATATAATATAACGATTACATATATATAACTATAGAATATAACGATATGATATAACCAAATTGGATATAAGTCATATAAGTATAATATATAACCATAGTATATAACTATAGAATATAACCGTAGTATATGACCATAAGACATAACCAAATTGGATATAACCATAGTTATATATGATTTTCAAATGATATAATTATAGTATATAACTATAGGATATAACGATATATTATAACCAAATTGGATATAACTATAAGATATAATCATTGTATATAACTATATGATATAAGCATAGTATATAACTATATAATATATCCATAATATATAATCATAATATATAACTATATAATATAACAATTATATATATATAACTATAGAATATAACGATATGATATAACTAAATTGGATATAAGTCATATAACTATAAGATATAACCATAGTATATAACTATAGAATATAACTATGCTTATATCATATAACTAAAAAACACTAAAAACCCCTTGGACACAACCTAATTGCGCCCAAAAACCCTAAACCTTAAACCCCAAGACCTAACCCTAAACCCTAAAAAACACTACAAACCCCTTGGGCGCAACCTAGTTACGCCCATAATTTTGGACGCAATCTAGTTGCGCCCAAAGGGTGTGTGGAGTTTAGGGTTTTATACTCGAATGGACCCTAAACCCTAAACCTAAAAAACACTAGAAATTCCTTGGACGCAACCTGGTTGCGCCCAGTTTTTTTTCAAAATTTTTTTTTTTTAAAAAAAATATTATTTTTTTTTTAATTTTTTTTTTCCTGGGCGCATCCGGGATGCGTCCAGAAAGAACCAGGATTTTTTTTTTATTTTAAAAATAAATCGGCCATGAGCCGGGTTTTTAAAAAACCCGATTCATTCACTTGGGCGCACCCTGGATGCGCCCAAGGAATTGATTTTTTTTTTTCGAAAAACAAAATCCTGTATTTGGGCGCATTCAGGATGCGCTCAAATATGGGTGCGCCGTGTGATATTGCGGGTGTGAAAAATAATCCCCTTAATTAAAGCAAATCAATCGAATCAATTCTAAAATATTGAGCAATTCGTGCTGATAACGTGTTATAAACTAAGAGAAAGCAAATAAAGTTGAGAGAAGAAAAGAGAGTAAATAAAGAGTAAACTTGTGTATTATTAGATCTCCAATGAGGATATATATAGGGTTTACAATACTTGGCCCATAAATCAACTCTAGGATTTACATGGGCTTTATCTTATATACATCCAAATACATAATATTATAACATTAAATCTATTTTCAAAGCACTTGTTCTTTAACTTCAATTATTCACATACACCATTAATTATTCATTGAAAAACCCATTTCCATTATATTATAATAGTTTGTCTTAAAAAATGTGAAATAGAAAATACCTTACATATTGTGAAACATAAGGAGTATCTTCTTATAAAAAATGAGGAAAAGTGGACCTAATGGTACATGCTTAACTTTTAAATTCTACTTAAAATATATTTTATATCTTATAAAATTGGTGAGTTATAATTATAAACAAAATATAAATATAATATGATTAAATGAATTATATGATAAATGATGAGACTATAAAATATATAGTCAGATTTACGACCACATTGGAAAATGTAACCCGAAAACCTAAAAGCTGAAAACGCTCCCGAAGCTCAAACCACTACCGCCCCTCAACTCCATACTCTTCACATTAGATCTGCAACTTCTTCTTTGAAATCTTGTTTTCTCCTTCCCTGATCATGGAAACCATGAGCATATCCCTCTCTTCAATGTCCTCGCCGCCAATGTTCTTGCTCGCGCCAGAAAACGCCCAAAAAATACGAATCTCCAACTCGATCTCACCATATCCGGCATCAATTTGCCCTTCTTACTCCTCTCCCTCAAATCATTTACCTTCTCACCTCTTATTTCATTGTTTTTGGTCAAAAAATCGTTCAAACCCGAAAAATCACCATTGATTGCAAAGTTGAACATATCCCCCTCGTTAAATCGGGCGACTATCTGTTTAAAATCCGGGCTCATCTTCTGCTGAGGGCGTGGGCTCTAGTGATGTGACCCAGTCCTCCATGTCAGTTACAGAGGAGGAAGACGCCATGCGACTTTCGCCTACAGGTCCTATCACCCGCGCCAGAGCGAAAAGTGTTCAAGCAGCGACACAATCCTTGGTGACCAGACTTGTAGCCAGTCACGGCCAGATCACTACATCGTCCGAGCTTCTGTGTCTCGTCAGCTTAGCCGTGACTGACTCCTCTACAGCTACATCCAGTCGGAGCTCGATTTAGGAGACTTACTATTTCTGGACATTTCTATGAACAATATTTCTATTCTTAATACCTGCTATTTCTGGGTGGTTTCCATTTATGTTAAATGGGCCGCCAGATTTAGTAACTAGAGAGTCTGGCCCATTAGGTCAACTCTCTAGTATAAATAGGAACTATTGTATTTCATTTCAGTCACGTCGAAATAGAGCTTTTGTTTACAGTCGAGTAATCTCCTAAAACCCGGGCCCTGACGTCAACAATTAACGCGTTTCTAGTCGAACTATCCTGACGCGTTAATTAGGTTATCCATCACTTATCCGCAACCAAACACAAACCCTAACCCTAATCCCCCTACACATTCACGGCAGCCTCCACCTTCATCCTTCACGGCCGCCGCCCCTACTTTCGCCGCGCCTCCCTCCATCGCCGCTGCACCGCCTCCACCAGCCCGCCGGCGATTCCGACCCCTCTACAGTCCGTCCTTCTCCTTGCTTCCGCCAATCTGCCCTTTTCGAAGAGTTGTCTGTGCCCTAATACGCATTCATCGGATCCTTGACAACGATTTGTGGTTTTTTCGTCGGACAAGGTCACATCAACTGACATCAGAGCCTTCGAATCGCGTAAGTCGTTCCAACTCTTCGTTCAATCACTCATTCGTTTCCGTAAATCCATTCATGCATAAAAAAAAAACTAGATCTTGTTCTAGGAACCAATTTTTTTTCTTGCAATCTAAATTCGAAAAAACAATAAAAACCCTAAGTTTGGTGGTTGATAATTTCAATCATCATCAAAAACCAACAAAAAATTCCCCCCCTGCAAAACCGTACCCATTCACACAATTTTCTGCAATTTCATGTGTTTTTGCTTGGTTTTTTGATGGTGTTTGTTGTAGATCTGCTTGCATATAGACTTAGATAGTTTGCTTGCAACTGTGTTTGCCTTGTTTGCGTCAAAAATCTACATCTTCTCAATCTCCTTCTCTTCACACTTGAATCACTGCACTACAAAATTTTTCTTTTTTTACTGCACTGTTTCTGCTGTTTGCGGGCTGTTCTGCTGTGCATTTTTGCTGAACTTTCAAGTGCAGAACTGAATCTGTTGTTCGTGTTGCTGCTGAACGTTCTATGATGTTTGTTGTACTTGTTCGTTTATGTGACAGCACTGTAGCTGTTCGCAGATTTACAAAAAAAAATAAAAAATATATAAAAATCCGAGACCACATAAGCCAAAATAAGGCAAGTGCGTCTCTTCGCAGTGTAGGAAGGGAGAACCCGGTCTTGAATCCGGCATCTTCACATTATCGTTATCGCAGTGATTCATTTACCGTCTTCTATATCTTTCACTGTCTGGGCTGCATTTCTTGGTTGACTGTGTTGTGCTTACTTCTGTGCTTATATCCTTGCATATCTACTTTCGACATTTTCTTTACTGAGCATCGCCTTGATTTTGTTGATTGTTGTGTGAGTTGATTTAGCCTGCTCGTAACCGCCCACACGGCCAGCCAAATTAGTTTCCCGAGTGATTGCTTGTTGAGTTCGGTTCTGCTTACCTATTTGTTGCTTCTCTGTTGCTGTTGTTGTTCGCTTTGATCCTGTGGTTTGCTATTTATTGCTGTCAGGTACCATGTCAGAAGGTGATACCACGCGCGAGACAGGCACATAGACTGCTGAACAAAAGATGCTTCGAGAGCTGCTTGCTGACAAAAAGGCACGAGAAGCGCAGATAGCCGAACTCCAGCGTCAGAATGAAGAGATCTTAGCTCGCCAACAACCGGTTCCGAACACTACGGTCACTTCTGATCAGGGTCAGCTACAAGCAGATGATTTGAGCGCCCTAGCCCTGGAAAAGGCGAAGGGTAAAGCTGTGATGCTTCCCTCCACGTCGGATCCAGGCCAACTGAAACACCTGGCGTCGCAGAGAGAAAGCATTGTAGTTCTGCAGCGTCGTCGACAACGACGGTCTGCGCAGGTAGTGATCCGGGAAGAGAACCCTGAAGCTGTAGAGGTCGTTAATGAGAGTTCCCAAGAGGAACATGAGGACGATCAGGTTCATTCCAGTGGTCGACATAGGCAAGGCCGCTCACCGACATTACAGCCTACTACAGGTCGCCCCCACCGCCAGCCGTCTGGTTCCCATCTGCAATAGCGTCAACGTCTACAACGGCCATCCATTTCTGTGCCGTTTGATATTGATGCTTTCTAGGATCATCAGAGTGTCTGCACTCCTCTTTATTCTGGCGAGGAGGATCAGTTTGATGAGTACGACCTTGAGGAGGATGAGGGTCAGTTTGGATATGCTGCCGGTTTTCATCCGCCTTTCCAGGATCCCCCTAAGCTTCAGCACCAGCTGTCCAGCTATGTGTCGCCTCCTTTGCTGCCTCAGAATCAGGAGGCCTATTGGCAGCGTCGTCCAGCCTGGGCGCCACCAGCCGGCTCGCAGCCTCAGCGCCCGACTGCCGCCCCACAACGTCCGCGGCATCCTGCTCGCTTTCCACCACAGTATGGCGCTCGTCACTTCGAGCACTTGGCGGACCCTACAGCTCGGTTACCGGACCGCCAGGCACATCCACCAGTCCAACGCCGAGACGTAGGGCCCACCAAGATGGGTTGTGGAGTCAGACTCACATCATAAAAGTTTATGATGTGAGTCTGACTCCACAACCCATCTTGGTGGGGCCCCACGTCGGCCCTTCGGGTGGGGGTCCGGCTAGCCACGGCCCGTCGGGCTAGACCGGCAGGAACAGCCGAGACTCACATCAGGCCTGCAGGCCACACACCCCAACCAGATGCTCACAGGGTGTAAGCATGTAGGTTGTTGGAGGTGGGATTTGAACCCACAACCTCCCTTTAACAAGTGGTGATAAGGCCACTTGTTAAAGGGGGGTTGTGGGTTCGAATCCCACCTCCAACAACCTACAGGCTTACACCCTGTGAGCATCTGGTTGGGGTGTGTGGCCTGCAGGCCTGATGTGAGTCTCGGTTATTCCTGTCGGTCTAGCCCGACGGGCCGTGGCTAGTCGGACCCCCGCCCGAAGGGCCGACGTGGGGCCCACCAAGATGGGTTGTGGAGTCAGACTCACATCATCTGGGTTGGCGTTTGAAGCCCTGAACAACCATTTCAATTCATGTGCACCTTTAATGGCACACCGAACCTCCGAGCCACGGCGCACCGCCTCGCCCACACCACCGGCCTGATGCTGCCCACCATGAACCGCACTATGCACCCTTCATCTACTGCCCACCTTGACCCACACCGCGCACCCACACTTGACCTGACACCGCTCGAACCCACCTCGACCCACACCACCTTCTTCCCATCACAACACTTTGCCCCCATCCCATACCCAGATCCACAAGAATCCGGCAAGTTTCCTGACTCGGATCCGACAACAATATCGACCCGTACCTGTCCATCGAAGGGCTGTGATTTTTCAACCCCAGCGGCCATCCCCAAAGCGTGACCTCCAGCCAACCCCGAGCGAGAAGCTTCGACGACACCCTCAGATCCAACCTTTCCACGACTCTCATAAAACTTCAAATCACAGCTCTCGGCTTCAAATGCACTCTTCGGAGGATGGAGCTTTCCTAGACGGTGAATCGAGTTGTAGTTTCGGGCAAGGTCGAGGAAGACCATCATTCCGGCGATGCAGATTTCATTTGTGCTTTACTCACCTCACTTCTGAATTTTTAGCTTTATCTTCTTCTAGTTTGTATCTCTTGTTGTTATTGCTTTTGTTTTTTCCTTCACTTTTTTTTTGTTTTTTGGGTTGTATTTGTTTGTTGCTTTGTCGGTCTTTCCGGCAGTCGATATTTTCGGCCTCTTAAAGTTGTATTATTTGCAACTTTGAATTCTTACCATATCAAAATATATATGGTCAGACCTAAATAAGGGGTTGGGTTATATTCCCTTGAATCATTTTTTTTTAAAAAAATAAGAATTTGAAGTGTACAACTTCGAGAGGCCAGAAACTGGCAACCAGACTAATCGGTAATACAACAACAATCAAGAGAAACAAAAACAAACAACAACGAAACAAACTAAAGCATGATAAAACAAAGCAACCAATATATGAGGTAAGTAAAGCACAAACAAACGCTACGCCGCCGGAGGGATGGTCGTCATCCTCTATCAAGCCGGAACTACAACTCGATTCATCGTCTAGGCAAGCTTCATCATCCAAAGAGTGTCTCTCAACAGATCCGGAAAAAAAACGGGACAAAAAACAAACAAGGAAAGAGTCGGAGGTCTCAACATAACCCGATCCAAATCCACTTTTTTCTCCCTTCTCCTTCTCACCCCCAATCTCACCACTGTAAACGGAATTTCGAACTCAAATTTTGAGAAAACGAAATTCCAAACAAGAGAAGGGCAAGCTTGAGAAGGAGGCGGGAGGGGTAGAGAGAGTCGTCGGCATCTTCCCGACGAAGGCGAATCAGAGAAATGCATCGCGGTGCTGAGGGAGTCGACGGGTGCCGGTGAGGCGCGGGTGCCGGTGGGTTCAGTTGGGATCTGGGGGGGGGGGCTGATAGCTCCATGACCCCCTCGATGACGGCGAATGATGAAGAGGACGCAATGAAGGTGCGCTCGAATGACCCGATAACAAGAGCTCGCACAAGGGCAATGGAGCAAGCAACACAATCATTAGTCTCGCGGGCGCACGCAAGTGACGCGGGTTCATCTAGTCCTAAATGGATCCTTCTCTTGACATATGAAGGATTAGATGAGGTCCTGCCTTAGTCGACGCCGGACGAGAAAGCATCAGAATGTCATTCAATAGAAGTGCACGGTTTGCTGCAAACCGTGCACCAGTCAAAACATTGCTTTCAGTTGAACTGCACGGTTTGTAACAAACCGTGCGGTTGTGTTACAAACCGTGCGGTAGTCCTGACGCGGTGCAGATTATTTTTCCGAGATCTTTTCTTTTAGGAAATATTATTTTGACGGTATTTAAACTTAGAAAACCCTAGTTTGTAAACTTGATGTTGATTTGAGTAGTAAAGTTGAGTACGCTCCTTCCTTGAATCTCACATCCAAACCCTTCGATCCCACGGATCAACTATCCCGTAGCTCGTCGCTTCGAGCAATCAAACATCGTCTCTTCGGTGTCTCGCGGTCATCACTTTGATCTCTCCGTTCATCTCTTTGAACGAGTTTGAAGGCTATCTCTTTAACCCTAGGAAAGCCATCACTTTGGCTACAAAAGAGAAGAATTCGACTACAAGCTTGAGGAACCAAAGATCTTGCGTTGTAAACAACACTTCAGGGATTGTTCGCATCAGGGGCGGCCATGGGCCAAAGGAGCAACCCAAGGGAGCGGTGGAAGCTTCGGCGACGACGACGGGTCACACCGGCCACGGGAGGCACGGTCGAACAGAGAAGCGGCGGAGGATAGCGACGGTCGGCCATGGATGAACTCAAGCTTCAAGGGATGGAGGCTTGGTGGAGCATTTTTTAGGGCCGGTTGAGGCTTTTTTTGGGGGGGGGGAGGGCTTGGATCATTTTTAGTTGTCCTAGTAACTTTTATTTTCCTATATAAGATTTTAAAACAACTTATTACATTAAAATAGTAAAAAATAAATAAAAAAGTTGATTATGTTAATTTTTTTATTTTCATCTATTGGTATTAAAGGGTAATGACTGGAATGGAGTGATGAGTGATTAAGGGTAATGACTGGAGTAATGAATGATTAAATTTAGAAAATTTTGAATTCTTAAAATATATTTAATAATTTTTTTAGTAAATATATAAAAAATTAAAAGGACAAATGAAAGTGAACTATAACACTTATTTTAATTTGTTTTCTTCCCTGCATGAGTGATCACCAGCCGTTAAATTTTAATTGTGAACATTTATTATAAGTTTAGATCACCAGTCTTCAGATATTGTTTTGTAATGATCATTTACTAGGTCTCTAACCTGAAAAATATTGCTAAGTTAGGTATTCCGTCAAATTTCTAGCTGCCGTGAAATAAAATGTCTTACATATCTAATCTTGTAACCTTTTATGAGTTGTTTCATAGTAATCATCAAACTTACTTTATTCCTGCCGATCTTACATATACTTGATAAATTCGAAATTCATCATTATATTTATTGACATGTTCATCATTATATTTATTAAAATTCGACTCTTAAAATAATCAAATCTATATTCCAACCATTCCGCTTGAAATTCTTAAGATCGGAAACGGGTTATTGCTTCAGGATTCAAATCAACATGGTTCAGACATGAATTTGAGTATTTTATGAGTCAAATCTTACTAATTTGAGGACGAACAACACCATTAGGACTTGAATTTAATCAATTTGAATTGAAATGGTACAAAACATGAAAATGTTTAATTACGAAGTAAATAAACACAAACCTTAGGAACACAATAAAAAAAACTTAATCGTAAGACACCAATAAGAATAACCCTAAACTCAAAACACCAACAATAATTTCCCAAATTAAAACTATCTAGAAACAGTTTCACACATCCTCCTGATCAGTTTCTTCTTTTTATTTATTTTCTTTCTGTCTTTGCATTGACTCCTGCAAAGTGAAATAACTTTCCCCTGCTATATCTGATCTTCACTTAATTTGAGCATTGAGCAGCTTTTTAACACTTCTTACTTCAAATGTCAGACAGATAGCTATGTATACGAGTTCAGTGATCAAGTTAATTAAGCACTTTGTTTATGGTATTACTACACTATACATCAAAGTTCATGTCAACGGATAATCAAATGCAGTTGATACTTCTTACACAATTAGAACATACTATATATAATAACCACATAAGATTATATTTATTATATCCAGCTTCCTGGCTCTTTTTGGAAGCTTAACTACATAACTTTTATAAGTACCAAGACAAAAGCGCAAAACACAAACTTCAAAACATTAAATAAGACATATCTTACTTAGCCAAGATCACCTTCCACAAACAAAAGCTAAACAACAACAGAATTAACGACCCTCTGTTTTCTCAAGTCCTTCAAGCATTCACAACGGTGCCACCTGCAGAATTCAAAGTTGATGAGTTCACAAAACATACCAAAAACCAAGACAAACTAAATCATATATAGGATTCAATTACCATTAGGATGAAATGTCTGGCCAGTATAGTAGGAAGAGTCCCCGTTACAGGCCAAGAACACGTACGTGGGCGCCACCTCAATAGGCTGCCCTGCCCTTCCCATGGGCACCTCAGACCCAAAGCTCTTCACCTTCTCCTCACTGAAGGAGGCCGGGATCAGCGGCGTCCAGATGGGGCCCGGCGCCACGCTGTTCACTCTTATCCCCTTCTGTGCCAGCTGGAGGGCTAGCGCTCGTGTGAACGCCACGATGGCGCCTTTCGTTGACGTGTACTCTATCAATGTTGGGTGCCCCTTGAATGCGTTCACTGATGTGGTGTTGATTATGCTTCCTCCTTCCTTTATGTGCTTCAGAGCATGCCTTGTCACCCATTAAATAAACCAACTTATTTATCTCGTATGATAAATGTGTCAATTTATATATACAACAAAGTTTAATTACTTACTTTGTGACGAAGAAGTAGGAGAAGATGTTGGTCCGAAACACCCTCTCAAGCCTGGGCTCGTCGATCTCCTCGATGGAGCTAACCTCGTACTGCTCAGCTGCATTGTTGACGAGGATGTCGATACGTCCAAAGGCGTTGACCACCTCTTCGACGACCTTCCTGCAGTTCTCCTCGTAGCCGAGGTCGGTGGGAATGGCGATGGGGTCCTTACCGCCACGTGTCTTGGCGCTCCTCAGCATCTCCAGGGTCTCCTTAGCGTCCTTGTCCTCGTGGCTTTTCACGTACGTGATCGCCACCGTGGCACCCTCCAGCACGAAGCAGTGGGCCACCGCTTTCCCGATCCCGGAGTCCCCTCCGGTCACCAACGCCACCTTCCCCTGCATCCCCATAAACCATAAAACCAACATGCAACACTAATCAAGATACATATATATATATACACATGCATGTTAATTAAGGCTCTTCTATGAGAAAATAAAAATAAAAATATCCAGATGATTGTACATATACCCACCAAACTTATATAACAATGACTCAGTATTTCGTATTTGAGTGCATTATATCAATTTTTTGTCTCCTCCTACCAAAAATAATAATAATCAAATTTGTCTCCTATAGAGAAAAAAAATTAAAAATGTCCTAAAGTTTGTACTATAGCATTTCATCCCACCAAACATATATACCAATGACTCATAATATTGAACTCATTATGTTTACTTTCAATTGCAAAAACGGAAAGTTTTTTCGATTCACCACATACACCCTGGTGAAAACAAAAACACCGATAATCGAACAAAATTAAGTAAAGAGAAACAACCAACAAGAATATAATAGTACAATTTGAACTCACTATTAACACTAACATATGTAAATTAACTTTTTTTTATTAAGTATTTACCCATTCACCTTTAGAAAATATTTTAAAAATAATTTTCTATTTAAACTTATTAGTACTTGTTCATAAACAAACACTAAAAAAAACCGATGTAAGTTTATGTTAAGAATATGTACCTCGAGTTTGTTAGATGGCTTGTATTCATAGGTGGTGGCTTGTGGGGCGGGGTCCATCATATGTTCCTTCCCAGGCTGAGCCTGCTGCTTCTGAGGAGGAAACTTGTCACCTCCGGAGGCCATGGCTCGTCTCTTCACCTGAAAACTGACTCGGGTCGCCGGAAAACCAAGACTCACGGTAGAATAGCTGGTGGTTGTAGTTGCGGTGGTGGGTTTTGATAGTGGATTTGCAAGTGTACGTAAAAGCATAAAAAAGGAA
Organism: Rheum nobile; assembly: GCA_027886185.1. Taxonomy (NCBI): domain Eukaryota; kingdom Viridiplantae; phylum Streptophyta; class Magnoliopsida; order Caryophyllales; family Polygonaceae; genus Rheum; species Rheum nobile. The sequence continues at coordinate 833,795 of WOAB01000236.1, read as the reverse complement.
GGATTATTGTGAAATGGGTGGAGATGATCGAGTTCATATATTGTGAGGGAGGAAGATTACGTGGCAGATTTGAGGGGGCTACGTGGCGTGCAGAGCGCTTGGAAATGGACACGTTCTGTAGAACAAGTTTTGAGTGTCCTGATTGAAGAGGTGGATGATGAAAATCGACACAATTGCTGAGTAAGACTACACCCAAGTGTCATGTGGGTTTGAGTTTGAGATCGAGATCAAACTTTGCTCATTTAAAAAGTCAATAATTTAAAACAATTTCAAATTTATCAGTTTAATACTATCATGTACGAGATATTTTTTTTATGCTCCGGTAAATTTATTTATTATATATTTTAAATTCTAAAATATAAATCTTAGTTAAGCCGTAACAAGTGTAATTTGGTTAGGATAGGAGTTTTTTTTTTTTTTGATGTCATCTATTATAAAAATTATGCACTAAATAAAATAATAAAATGTGTCCATTGTTTGATTTATGTGGAAGATAAGACGGGGAAACGATCTCAAATCGAAAATACAATGAAATCAAGACCAATTGGTTTTAAGATGATATTTCATGAGCTTATATGATGGACTTGTGTATGGATGTACACGCTCCTTCCCTGATCGGTCAACAAACTTTAATATGGTATCAAAATGGTTCGATCTGGATTTGGAATCTTAGTTGATTTGGACTAGCTGGCCTTAAGACACTAATATACTTGTCGATTTTAAGATATGATGTCAAGTGTTAATTGAGTCAGACTTTGTCACTCTCACATCTGAAATATAGTCAATTAATTTTAGAATGAAACTCCATGAGCTTATATAATAGACTTGTGGACACACGTACAAGGTCGATGGACTTTAACAATTTATCTTTCACATATTTTTCGCTCATTTTGGTTCGACAACATTAATGTAGAATTGTACATGTATGATGTTAAGGTTGATTTTTGCTTACCGTTAGGATGAAGGACCTGGCCGGTGACGTAGGAGGAGTCGGCGAGGAAGACGTAGGAAGGGGCGACCTCGAAGGGCTGACCAGGGCGTTGCATGGGGACCTCCGATCCTCCCCGAAGCGACGGACGGTGGCGGGGATGAGTGGGGTACGGTCCATATAGGGTCCGGGGAGACTCCGTTGACTCGGATTCCCCGGTCCACCACCTGCAAGGCCAGGGCTCGGGTGAAGCCCAGGATGGCGCCCATGGTGGCCGTGTACTCCACCAGCAGCTTGTTCCCCAAGTACGCGTTCACCGACGTCGTGTTTATTATGCTTCCCCCTGCTTTCATGTGCTTCAATGCGTGCCTGCAATGCCTCATTCATCCAATTTCATAATTTTGTAGTTTCACTTGGATTCAATATTTCAATTAAAAAAATTGAGCAATTATACAACAACAATCGACCTAGTAATATCTTACCAACAATAGGGTCTGGGGTTCAAATATACACACTCATATCCCGAAATAGTTCGAAAATGTGTTTCCTGAGCAATTATAAACAAATATTTATATTTCGAGTTTTCTCCACTTAGCTCATAAAATAACGGTTCAAATCTTCTGTCCTATTTTAATTTTAATTGATGAAAAAGTTATAAAAAATACAAAAACTTATTTAATGAAAAATCAAAAATAAATTATAGACCAATCAGAGTGATTGAGATACCAAAAGTGAGACATACTATTTGTACCGGTGAAACAAGTACATCTTGACCCTAAAATTTCCAAGGCCTAGTTAAGTGTTCTCTAGTGACATATCCAATTCTTCATGGCATGTGTTAATTAAAAGGTCTTAAATGCCCCTTAGTTAATTTACATAAATAAGAGTTAAATCATGATACGAATTCGATTTCCAATTTCGGTTATAATGGTTTTAGGGTATGTTCGGTTCACAGAGACTGAATTGAACTGAAATTAAACTGGGTATTGGACTGAACTGAAGTTATAAGTTAAAATTTAAGCTGATGACTGAAATAAAATAAAGTGAGGCTGAAATGGATGACTGAATTCAGTAAAACGCGTTCGGTTCGTCCCGACTTATACAAACTGAAAAATCCTTAAAATACCAAAATTACCCTTAAAATTAAAATTTTGAGAGCATCACATGTTTAGCACGTGAAGGCCTGCTGCACCCCTTTGACATGCTCTGTTCGACATTTTAGGGTTACCTTCACCCCTTGGGACTGCAGTCGAAGCATAATAGCCTGTGAGATCCTGTTGGCCTTCCCCGCCGGCTAGCAAGTGCAAGAACCCCGGCGACGACTGGAGGCGAGATCCCCGGCAAGCAAGTGCAAGCAACCCCCGGTGACGACTTGAGGCGCGACGACTGGATGCGAGTCTACCTGTTCTGGGCTTCAGTCGAGCAAGTGCAAGCAACCCCCGACGACGACTGGAGGCGAGCTACTTGTACTAGGCTTCCAGTCGGGAACGCCGGAGGAATGACATAGATGGTATCGCCGGAGAAGATGACCGGAGGCGACTGGGGGATTCCAGATGATGAGCACGAGAGAGAGATGTGAAAATGAGAATTGAGTAATGGAGGGGTATCGGGATGTAATATTGGGGATGGATTGATTATTTTGTTTAAGTTCAGTCACTTAAAATAAAATAAAAAGTCATGATTTTTAGCTTAAAATTTTTGATTAAGTTCAAGTCGATTTAAATTTTTGGCGAACCGAACGGGATTACATGCATAAGTTCAGTTATCCTGACTTATTTTTTGGAAAAAGTTCAGTTAAGTCGACTTAACTAGCGACTTAACTGGCAAACCGAACGGACCCTTAAATGTCTCTTATGGACAAAAATAATAATTAAGGAACAAATCCTTTACACCCTTTTAGGCTCACTAATTATTTGCTCCTTTAGTTTAAACTTGTTTATTTTATATTCTAAATTATTTAATATAAACCCAAAAACATAAACCTTACCCCCTAAATCCTAAAACCCTAAATTCTAACACATAAATCTTAATCTATAAATCATAAATCCTTATTATTCTCCTAAATTGATTTTATAAACTCTACTGAACTTATGTGCTGGCCGGACTTTAACGCGTATGTACGCACAGACTGACACGTCTCCCGTCTATCGGTCAATCAGACTTTATCATCAGTTTAGCTGGTAACATGATACGAATCCGATTCTCAATTTCCGTTGTCTTAAATGCCTCTTATAAACAAAACAAAACAAAACAAAACAAAACAAAACAAAACAAAATAAAATAACGTAACTAAGATAGTTTCACACATGACACAAAGATGTAAGAGAAGATGTTAGTCCGGAACAGCCTCTCAAAGTGGGGCTCATCAACCTCCTCGACGTGGTCTGACGTGAACTGCTGCGCCACGTTGTTGACAAGGATGTCGAGTCGGCCAAAGCCGTTGACGACGTCGTCTACCGCCCTGTCGTGGGTCGAGTCGGCCAAAGCCATGTGGGTGTAGGGATTTTAGATGCGTAAAACGGAATTTCAGGAAACGATTTCCTAACATCTAACCAAGGATCTCATGCATAAACCAAATAGATCATAGATAGGAAGAATCAAATACCTCTTGATGCGTGTTTCAATCTGCTGGAATGGAGAGAATAGAGCCTCACGTGTGACTCCTCTATTTAGTCCACCCGAGCTTGAATCTGGATCACCTAGGACTCGGTTGCTAGAGCGAGGATCGAAGGCGAACGAAGAGAGAGAGAGGGAGAAGGTGTACGGCTGCCTTGGTTAAAAATAAGGATTAGGGTTTTCTCCTAGAAAGCCCTCCTTTTATATTACCATGTATAGATATCTTATTTCTTAAATAAGTATATCTTTTATTATTAATAATAACACTTTATTATTAATAAGCCTTATCTCCCAAGTTATATCTTATATAACTTTATATTACATACTTTATATAATATGTCTCCCAACAACCTGAACCAGTCCAAACTCTAAGGGTGTGACCTCGTAGGACCCGGTAATGATAGCAATAGACTTTATGACATATAGTCTATAAATCATAGTTGGCTTCTAGTAAAGCACTATGACTACCTAAAATCACCATATTAAATATCTCCATAAATGGTCCCACTTCATAATTAGTAATTGCACCTTTGATTAAAGGACACAATTCCTTCAATCTCCCACTTGTCCTTAAAACAAGTGTGCAATGTTAAAATTCCTTTGTCACTTAGTGTCTTATCTGACTATATGATGAAACTCATCTTTACCGTCAAATACGTTTCTTGAACTCTTGAGATCAAACTGTCAGTACAGATGATTACTAATAATCCATCTGAGCATGGCCATGCGTTTTCACAGTTCTCACTCTTCAAGTGGCCGAGACACCAATCCTTTCCAAATGTATCATGGTATACACGGAATAGGAGGACATATTCAATCTTGTAAGACTACAGCTCCCACTCAACTTTTGGCAATCTCAATCACTGCCTTTATAACTGTCTGTTACGGTCAGCGTTTGACAGTGTCAAAGACATACCATCAGTCAAATGATAACTATATCATACTCATGTCTAAGGAACTCACTAATCATGAATAATCCTAGAACTCCGCATTAAAGTCCCGAGGAATCCTAAGATCGGTCTGTCCGATGCGTATCGGTATACACATCTATGTAATCGATTAGACATCTCCATGTCCCTATAACACATGAAACTCGGTGTTATCAATCAATCTCACATATGGTCTTTTGATTAAGTCATTTGTATCCAAGTTAACAACTTAGACCATGGACTTCTAACAATTTTATAATTTCAGTTCACTTAATGGGGTTTCATTCACCAAAACAGTTTTGATGAGCCCATTTGATAACTATTAAATTGTTTGGATACTTTATCTAATCTCAAGCAATGATTAAATAATAATATGAAACTCATATATAAGTCAAGCATAAATGTTTGTAATAATAAACAAGGTTTATCATAAAACAAACAATGTCTCAAAAGAACTCTCTAGTGTGTTTGAGTCCTTTGGCCCTAGTATGACTATCATACTTGGGCCTAGACATGGTCTTGGTCAAAAGGATCTGCAATGTTGTTGTTTGTGTGCACTTTACACATCCTCACATCTCCACTATCAACATAGTGTTTGATCATATGGTACTTCCGTAGAACATGTCTGGATTTAGAACTCTTCCAACTGATGGCTCCTTCATTCAGAATGAAGACATATCCAGACTGAGATTCAAAATCATTTATGTATGTCTGAAAACTTGCATCAATATAGCCATTGACGACCAGCTCGTTATCACCTCCAAATATCAAGAGATCATCCCTAGTGCTTCGTAAGTACTCCAGGATGTTCTTGGCTGCACACTAATGTGCATCACCCGGGTTTGATTGGTATCTTCTACACATACTCAAAGCATATGCAACATCTGGGTGAGTACAAGTCATTGCATACATGATGGATCATATGGCTGAGGCATAGGGAATCCTGCTCATCCTTTCAGCCTCACCAGGTGTCTCAGAACACTGGCTCTTGCTGAGATATAAGTCATGCTGCATAGGCAGGAACCCTTTCTTAGAGTCCAGCATATTGAATCTCTCAAGGACCTTATCTAGATAAGTTCCCTGACTCAGACCAATAAGTCTCTTAGATCTATCTCTATAGATCTTAATGCCTAATATGTACTCAGCCTTTCCCAAGTCATTCATTGAGAAGTACTTCTTAAGCCACTTCTTAACTGTCTCCAGCATAGGAATGTCATTCCCAATTAGTAGTATGTCATCCACATACAGAACTAGGAAGGCCACTTTGCTCCCACTAAACTTCTTGTAGACACAGGGCTCTTCTTCGCATCTGATGAAGTCAAACTTTTTGACCACTTCATCAAAACGAAGATTCCAACTCCTGGATGCTTGCTTAAGTCCATAAATGTACTTCTTGAGCTTGCATATTCTCCTAGGATTTGCCAAGTCTCATAATCATAATAAGCGGCAATCGCTAGGAGTATCCTAATGGACCTGATCATAACGACCGTGCAAACATTTCATCATAGTCAGTACCATGAACCTGTCTAAATCCTTTGGCAACTAGTCTTGCCTTATAGACAGAAACGTTTCTATCCTTGTCTGTCTTGATCTCAAGGACTCATTTGCATCCAATAGGTTTTACCCCATCAGGCAAATCTATCAAGTCCCATACTTGATTCTCAGACATGGAGTCCATTTCGGATTTCATGGCTTCCAGCCATTTTTCGGAGTCGGGGTCCGCCATCGCTTGCTTATAGGTCGCAGGCTCACCGTTCTCTAAAAGTAGAACGTCAATGCTAGAAGTCAAGACGTAATCCTCATAACGCCTAGGCAGCTGCCTTAGCCTATTTGATCTCCAATGTGGTCCAACAATATGAGAGATTTCAGCTGCTGGGTTGACCACATCTGTATGTGGGACCTCAGGTGCTTCATCAACTTGAGGAATTGCATCTTGGATCTGGGCAGTTTCCCTTTGAGAAGGTACGCCCCCAAAATCAAGTTCCTCAATGACATCGTCTATGTCCTCACTTTGTTGTGTTTGTTGCTCAGCTTGAATCTCATCAAGCTGAACATTTCTCCCACTTGGCTTCTTGGAAAAGAAGTCCTTTTCCAAAAAGACACTATCTCGAACAACAAACACTTTGTTCTCAGCGGGATTGTAGAAATAATATCCCCTTGTTTCCTTGGGATAACCTATAAAGAAGCATTTGTCTGATTTTGGTGCTAGCTTGTCAGATAGTAAACGCTTTACATAAGCTTCGCATCCCCAGACCTTCAGAAATGACAAGCTAGGAACATTTCCATACCATATCTCATGTGGTGTCTTGTCAACTGATCGTGACAGAGTCCTGTTTAGTATGAACGCAGCAGTGGTGAGGGCATATCCCCAAAAGGATGTAGGAAGATCAGTAAAACTCATCATTGAGTGGACCATGTCTAACAATGTCCTGTTCCTCCTTTCAGATACGCCATTCAATTGTGGCGTGCCTGGTGGAGTCAGTTGTGTCAAAATGCCACAACTCCTCAAGTGATGGTCGAATTCTTGGCTCAGATATTCGCCCTCTCGATCTGATCGGAGTGCCTTTATCTTCTTGCCAGTTTGTGTCTCAACTTCATTCTGGAATTCTTTGAACTTTTCAAAGGACTCAGATTTATGCTTCATTAAGTAGATATACCCATATCTACTAAAATCATCAGTAAATGTAATAAAGTATCGATAGCCTCTCCTAGCTTATGTGCTCATAGGTCCACATACATCGGTATGTATGAGAGCTAAGAGCTCAGTAGTCCTCTCACTCATACCAGTGAAAGGTGACCTTGTCATCTTGCCCATCAGACATGACTCACATGTTTCAAATGATTCTAAATCAAATGACTTTAAGCTACCAACTGTTTGGAGTTCCTTCATGCGTTTGATGCTAATGTGACCCAAGCGACAATGCCATAGATTGGCTTCACTTATATTCGACTTTTGCCTCTTTGTATCAACGTTATAAATTTTAGATTTGAGGTCCAACATGTATAGTTCACTACTACTCACATGGGCTCGAGCATAGAAAGTGTCATTCTTATAAATGGAAAAACAATCCTTAATGACAAATTCATAACCCTCAAGGTTCAAAACTGAAATTGAAATCAAATTCTTAGTAATAGATGGAACAAAATAACAATTATAAAGTTCTAAAACTAAGCCAGAAGGTAGAGGTAGACTATAATCTCCAATGGCAAGTGCAACAACTCTTGCTCCATTTCCAACACGGAGATCTATCTCACCCTTCTGCAACCGTCTCCTATTTCTTAGTCCTTGCACATTCGAAATAATGTGAGAACCACATCCTGAATCTAATATCCAAGAATGAGACTTGGTTGATAGGATTTCAGTAACGTAAATACCTGAAGTGGAGACTGTTCCCCTCTTCTTTTCTTCCAGGTTTTTGTGACTTGCCTTCTCCTCATCAGATGAGGTGGCAGTCAACTCTGGGATGGGGGTTTCAAGGACATCCTCATGTCCCTCAGACCTGAGACTGATTCTTATATGTCTTTCCCGATCAAGGAAATTTGTGTCGTTCAAACGGTTTTTCTCAACTATTGAGCGGAGAGTGAATTTGAGGTGTTCAGAAGACATAGTAACTATAAAACGGAATAAAAATATGCAGATAAATTATGTTTGACATGCAAGAACTTAAAATTTAGACAAACTATAAACAATAAGTTATTGCACATTCTACTCAATTAAATTGTCCCTTGTGAGTAAAATGATTCCAAGATCCTATCTTAGATGAAACTCGAGCGTACTAGGGCACTTCCCCAAGTCTCATGTAATCAAGGTAAGTAAACTCCTTTACTAATTATAACACCTTATAACTCTTGGTTGATGGTCACATCTTATGTAAGACTCATCCTTATGCCTCAAGATCCAAAACTGCGCCTTTTGGTCTCTTGTTGAGTGTAATCATATCAAGGCAGCATGCCCCTATTAGACATACCCACACTATCCCAAGGTCAATGAAGGACACCTCGCTAGGGCGAAAACTATCCAACGAATCCCAAGGGCCTCATGGTTATGATATGGAAAGACATGATCTCAATATTCTGTTAAGGGACTTAAGCATGCAATGGTTGTTTATTTACTAGTGAACAAAATAGCATAAACAAACAAGCAAGCATGCAAAGTGGGAAATAAAGCATTCAAGTAATGCAGTAATAAATGTGATCCTAGTATGGCCCCTAAAAACCAAAATTAAAGATCTAATCTTCATGGGTCTTGTTACTCCTGGATCTCCATCCTTAGTACCCTGCATGGATCTCCATCCTTTGGTCTTCTTAGGATCTTCTTCTTCTTGTCTTACATATAATTGGAATAAACTCTCTAGCAGAAATTTAAATTACAAAAATACATAACGATACGCAGATCGTGTACAAGAAAAATATAACGGTACGCAGACCGTATTTATCTATCATAATGTGGGACATACTAGTCACCTCATGCAAGCAATAATATCATAATATAATAACACATGCATGCAATGATAATATCAAATATTATCAATAATATTAATCTAATTAATAGTAACAACCAATTTAACTAATTTAAATAAAACCATATTAAATTAAATAAATCATCTCATGACATAAATAAGTTAATATCAAATTCTTAATTCAAATTAAAATCAATATATAGCATTAATCATTATTAATCATTAAAATACATTATTGGATAAGATATGCATGAACAATATAAGATATCAAATATCCTTTTCTAAATCTAGTGAGAATCTATCCTAACAACTTTTAGGAAATTATATAATTTAAATAATATCAAATATTATCCAACTAAATAAATAAGATCTTATCTTATAGTTTAGGAAATTGTCCTAAAACGCCAAATCTACACAACCAGACCGAGTCGCGTCCGAGTCAAACTCGAATCAACCAAAGCCCACCCGAACCACCGCTCGCTCTGCTGAGCAACACCGAGCCCAGCCCGGATCAACATGCATGTCATATGCTCCATTGCAAGCAATTTGAATTGAGAACAATGGATTAACAATTAATTTCCATTGCAAGCAATTCGAAGTCATAAAACATGCAGCAGATTACCAAGAAAGCAACGCCACGGCGTGCCAATGAATTAACAATTAATTCGTTAACAATTCGAACATGGCAATGATTAAATCAATTAGCAATTCTTGAACAATTCAAAGCGGAACATACCGCATAATTAATTTGTTAACAATTTAAAGTAGATTTTGGGTAGTTGATTCATCTTGTGAAAATCAAAGCTTTATCCAATGATTTAAACATGTCAAAAAATCATATCTCTTACATAATTAAATCACATGAATCAAGTATGGGTAAAACAATTTTACATGCATATGTTCATAAAGTTCTTCAACTTTACTAATCCAATCAATTAAAATCAGAATTTTAATCATGCAAATTAATCTATATATTAATTTTTCACTTAATTCGAATTAAGATAATCATGAACATGCATCAAAATTTATAACTTTGAACTTGATTTAATCAATTTATGCAAGATGCATTAATTTACTACGAAGCTGGACGTGGAAAACGCGAAACTAGGATCAGTCTGCAGGATCGGCCAGGAACCGAGTCGCCGGAGAAACTGCTGATGGTTCCGCCTGCAAATTGCCGATGCTAACATTAATTTACTACGAAGCTGGACGTGGAAAACGCGAAACTAGGATCAGTCGCTGGTGGTTATATAGCCAGAGATCGGTTCGTTGGGATGAAGTGGCACTCAAAGCGTCTGCTTTGGGCGCTTTTACTTGCTCGATTTGTGGCGGACTCGGGAAATGGTTCAATTCCTCCTTTATGGGCTTCTCTTCGTACTGGGCCGGTTCAGGCCCATATCTTGACCCAAATAATGGTTCTGCACAGGCCCAGTCGGCCTAACCATTCATGTGCAACAAGCAACGAAAGACTATCAAGTTTTACAAATACAATATACATCTCAAATTTATCTTTTTGTTTCTGGAAAATACTACGTGTTATTTTTGCAAGTAAATCTTCTAATACATAAGATCTTATATCCAAAATAGACAAACTTTAGTCATACATTACATTTGAGTTATCATGTTCGAGTCCAACCCATTTGTCATAAATGTTGAATTCCGAACCAACATGCGTGGTAACGCCGAGGGTCAACACACCCTTGGTCCGGATCTGATGAGATTTGTTTGTTCGGGAACGTCCTCCGCTACTTCTTGATGTCGGGCTTCGCATGAATCGTGACCTGCACTTCCAAGCCTCGTTCCTGGCACCGGAGACCAACTTTCAGTTTGATTTTAGTTGGGATCTTCGGCCGCCGTGTCGCCTCTCAGATGTGCTCTCTCGAGCTTAACTCCCGAGCGTCTCCACTTGCAGGACTTCTTCCTCTGTTCTCGTCTCCTGGGTGTTAACAACTTCTTCCTCGCTGCGATTGATCCTTTAAGAGCTGGACCCACCTGAAAAGTCCCGAATATGGCTTTTTCGGGAAAATACTCTCCGACGCCCAAGTCAGCGAAGAATTCACGAATAAGAAAGGAAAGTAGGAGAAAAGGCGGATAGAAACAAAGCTCTCTCTCTCCTCTCGGTCTCACACAATTCTCTCTGGTTTTTTACTCATATTGCTTGGAGAAGAAGAAGGGGAAGATAGCTGCAATGGAGTGTTCTAGCTCGCTCTTTTTCTCTCTTCTCACCGAATTGCCCAAGATCCTTTCCTCTCCAATTTTAGGGGTATATATAAGAGTGATCCTCCTATACCGTGCTGCCATGTGTCTCCGTCTAATGATGAGCTTTTACCACCTGTATCAAAACCCCATTTTCCTCTGTCGTCATAGCCCACTTCGATAACTGAATTTTGATAAGCACCTGACACTACACGTGACTATGTCCTCGCGGAAATCCGACTCCCACAATAAATAAGTTCCATCATTTGTTATCAAGTGTATACATAAAAGCAAAACTTATTACTATTTTATACATTATAACACTTTTTATCATATCCATGGGGGAAACAGAAGAAGCCAAAACCATACAAAAATCAAGGACCTTTTTTTAATATTTTTATTTTGATAAAGTAAGAATTCGAAGTGAAACTTCGAGAGACCAGAAACTGACAACCGGACTAGCCGACAATACAACAAACAAACAAGAAAATCAAAGACAAACAACAAACGAAACAAACTAAGGCAAGATAAAGCAAAACAACCTATAAATGAGGTGAGTAAAGCACAAACAACCGCTGCGCCGCTGGAAGGATGGTCATCCTCTACCATGCCGGAGCTACAACTCGATTCATCATCAAGGTAAGCTTCATCATCCAAAGAGTGCCTATTAACATGACTGGAAAAGAAAACGGGACAAAAAAAAGGAAAGGATATTGAGGGCTAAAACGAAACCGAACCAGAACTACAAGTATTACCCTCCTCCTTCTCACCCCAAACCCACCCACCACTGTGAACGGGATTACAGATCCAATCTGAGGAACCGAAACCCCCAACAAGAGGAGGGAGGAGGGTCGCCGGCACAAACAAACGCAGGTATGAGAAGGAGGCGGGAGGGGGGTCGTCGGCGTCTTCCCGACGAAGGAGAGGCAACGTCTTCCCGGTGAGGCATCTTCCCGGCGAAGGCCCAGATCTTCTTCGACGGGTGCCGGTGAAGCGCGAGTGCCAGTGAGGCGGCGCAGGTGCCGGTGAGGCGGCGCAGATGTCGGTGGGCGCGAATGTCGGTGGTTCTGAAATTCTTGGGAGTGGGCGGCGTCGGCGGGGGCGGTGCGGATCGGGGGCTCGGTCGGAGCGGCGAAGGAGGGGGTCTTCAGCCCAGCCAAAGCTAGGGCCGGCTCCCTGACTCCCTTAGGAGCGTTTCTGGTTTTTGGGATTTTTGTGTATATAATGTAATTTGATTTTTTTTAATATATATATATATATATATTAAAGCAAAGGAATTTAGAGTCACCATATTCATTTTGATCCCACAAATCCTAGGTGTCAATTTGTGGTTAATCCATTTTTTTTTAAAATAATTCTATTTAATTTAAATCACAATATCTAATCATAACTAACTTTAAATCTATAAATCATATATATATGTAACTTTGTTGAATGTTTATATACATGAAGGTGATAATTTTTTTAAAAAATACAAATAATAAGCTTATATTTATATAACTAATATATGAAAGCTTATATATTTAAAGTTGGATCACCGTATAAGCTTATATAACTAATAAGGTTATATTATGATATGATAGACTGGAATAGTTTAGATACATTGGTCCAACTTTTATAAATACGTACATGTAATGTATAGTGTGAGTGCAGTTATCCTTATGTAAAGTTCGGATGCTAAAAAACATGCAATTCATATGTAAAGTTTGTCATTATATATGTACCGCATCATGCATATATATGATGAACCTTTTATAAAGCTATAATTTTTAATATATGCATGATTTCATCATCTACTTATGATTAGTTATCCTTATGTAAAGTTCAGATGTTAAAAAATATGCAATTCATATATAAAGCTTGTCATTATATATGTACCGCATCATTAATATATATGATGAACTTTTTATAAAGCTAGAACTTTTTATATATGCATGATTCCATCATCTACTTATGATTGTTAACGAATTCACCACTTTCAACAACCAATTAGATATGGTTGATTTAAACCTATTTTGAAAGTCACATTACTAACTTTTACTAATTTATTACGATTTATTTATTTTCAATTAAAAACCAATTAGATATGATTGTTTAACAAAATCTCACCACTTTCAAATTTCCTTTCTACGTACTATTGTTAACAACGAACTTTTGAATTTGAATATTTATTATTTGATATTAATCCATTTTTTGAATTTGAATGAGATGAAATTCCACAGGAAGCTAACAACATAATTTTGAAACGAAGATACCAAGAAATCTTAAATCTAAATTATGTTCAAAAAGTAGCAACAGAACCACTTTCAAAATTATGTGCTACGTACTCTTAAATTATATTGTTAGCAACCAAAATATCTTAAATCTAAATCGATTTATTAAATTAATCCACTTTTTGAATTTGAATGAAATCTCACTGATTTACATATCTGTTAGCAACCAAAATACATATCTGTTAAGGAAATTTTGTTGAACCGATTTATTAACAACCTAAACACATCTACCATATATAGACACTTCTTCATGTAGTGCATTACGTATTGGAACAATAGTTGAATATTTGAGAATCAGTGTATCCATATCTATTTACTTGCTAGCAATACGTTAAACTCTACAATACGTATCCTTCTCACATATATTTGATTATGTATGTTTACATTGTTTAGGTATTGCCATGTCCAATTATATTGAAGAAATTACTGAAGTGAAAGAAGTTTAGACACTCAAAGTTCGTATTGTAGGCATGTGAAAGCAGAAAAATTATAAAGGAAGAGACAAAATCCACATGGTTATGAATTTATTATAGATGAAAATGTTAAGATATTTCAATTGCACTATATTGGGCATGTTCGGTAAATAAGAAGCTTAAGTGAGTTGAACTGAGTTGAAATGAAAGTATGAGTTGAAGCGAAAGTATGAGCTGAAGCTGAAGTTAGGAGTTGAAGCGAAAGTATGAGCTGAAGCTGAAGTTAGGAGTTGAAGTTATTTTTGGTTTGTTCGGTAAACCAAATTTAAGTGAGTTGAAGTTATAAAAGTTGGGGTGTTAAATGACCAAAAAGGATATGGAATTAATGTGAAAAATTGGCACATGCCCAGCACGTTAAGATAAATCGATCATCAGCTAAGATAAATCGATCAAAGTCGCATATAACAAATATAACAGAAACGCTAGTTGATTCATACACTACTATAGGCAGATTTTTGTATCTTCAACTCAATATCTTTTACAAACTTGATTTACACCAAGTTGCCAACAATAAATAACAATGGTGTTGCACAAAATCAAAAGACAAATCCTAGAACAGGTTACATGATAATGCTGATAATGATCTTGTTTTACAAATCACAATGACACACAAAGTGACAAATTAATTAAAGAAGCTATTCAGTTGTTATGTTGCTATTTGCTAATTTGATTAAATGATCCCTCAATAAACATACAAAAAAGTACTGAAAGTCACAATCTTTGCTCCAATTCCACTAGCAAAATCTACAGGAGCTTGAAGCCAGGCATTTTCCTTATAGCCAGTAAGCAGTCCATGCTACACCATACACCTGATCATCAAACAAATTGAGCTCTTCTAGTAACATAGAGGTGTCTCCGAATGAATTGCATCGACTGTATTGAAAGGAAAGAAAATTTAAGCCAAATGATCTCACAAGTTGCAACAGAAAGATGATATAAGAAATATAGTTCTAATCAGTACAAGTAATTAAGGTAGGAGTGCTAAAAGTGTGACATTTTCAAGTTACAACCAAGCACCCTCATTCTAGTTCTAATCAGGACAAGTAATCAAGGTAGGAAGCTTGTCTTGTTAAGCATGTGGAATTCTTTGCATAAAAGCTAAATTGGTCATTGTTCCAACTATAAAATAAACATCAGTCTATATATCAACATAGGTTTCACTTTAGTACAAAGGTTCTATTAAACCTAGATTTAGTTTCAACTTTTAAGCCTAATTCATCTTCAGGAAAACATGAAATGGAAATTGAGATAATGATAGCATGTATAAAAATAAAGCTAAATCCATAAGGGTTTATAAAGGATGAAGAAGAAGGCCTTGAGAAACTTTTGAGTGAACTATGTAAATTCACTAGGAATCTAGAGTTCTAAACCTGTGTTGGAACTCATACCATCTTCTATTCACTTTTTCAAAGAGGAATTTACTTAGTCATACCATCTCAATATGCCTTCCAAGCACTCAAACTTCAATGTTTTGTCTAACAATTAACTTTATTAGAGCAATACCCGTATATTAGATCAAATCCTGCACATTATTCTTACAATTCCCCATCACTTTTATCAACAAAAAATAGCATTTGAATCCCTTCTAAGACATCTACTTACACAAGTATCTTTCAAACGCTACTGAGTGAACTATCCTAAATATAAGTATAATCTTTTCAGGATTCCCAACTCGGAACAATTCACCTTGCTCGCACACCAACCCCCTGGGTGAAGCTCTCATTTCCTTACCAAGCAATTACTTGTTAATCCAATCCAAGACAAGACGATTTTCATTTTAAATTGTAGGCTGATCTACCTCAATTCAGTCGGGAATTCCATCGAATACGTTGAGTGCATTAAATCCTAAAATCTACCAAACAGACCCATCATCCAATTCATATCTCCAACTTAAATTTGAAGATCAAAAGAACAGTAATAACATGAACATGAAAATTATAGTGAGGAAGCAAAAAAAATTAGGTTAGAACATGGAATTAGGATTCTTAAAAAATGAGTAAAAATGGCGGTTTCAGAGGAGGAACAATGGAGATGGAGGATCGGCTACGCACCTGGGAGCTCGGAGACTTCGCGCAAAATTACTTCTCACAACTGATGGAGGGTCTTCTTAAGCTTGAAAAAGTACAATCTGAGGGGCAAAATCAGTAATCTGGCTGCTTCAACCCCCTCCTTATTGCTTACCCTACCCCCTCCAGCATTAAGGAAATCCATCAACTTCAACCTCCTTCCTACTTCATCTCCTATCTTCCACTCCCTCACCAAAATATTGCCGAACACGACCATGTGTAGATGAAGCTAGATGAAGTTTGAGATTCAACTCACTTCCAACGCCAAAAACAACACACCGAACGGGCCCATTATGTTTTCATTTTCAGCCAGTAATTTTTATTATATACATTACTAATGATCTATTACTTTTTTCACGTAGAATTCGAGGATTGAATTTACTATCCCAAGTTATTTTGTCAACAAATTTTCACATATGATCAAAGAGTACTCCATATACAAAATATTAATTTTTTCCGTTGAAGAAAATACTGATAAATGAAAAATTACTCAACATTCATATAAAATAACATTTTTTTACTCTACAATTGTTCAACAATGTAATGATGCTTCTATCTTTGCAATAGGAACAGAGTTTGTAGATTTTGAAACATATTTTCTAGCCAACTATGTGATAACACTTATGTTGGTATGGTCTGTTCTTTTATTATTTAAAATCAATTTATACAATATTTTTTGATTTAATATCATAATGATTCACATGGTTATTTGTTATTTTGGTGCAGATGTTATTGGTGAGGTGATTGAATTCAATGATGTCACCACTTTTGCAAGAGAATCTAGAAAGATAAAAAAGTTTGAGATTAAAATTGAAGATCAAAGGTTATCATATCTTAAATTTTTGTGAAAACTGAATTTCTATTTCACAATGCTAATGTTTGTCACTTCTTTATATTTTAGCAAAAAAGTACCTTGTGGGGCATTTATGCTGATGAGGTGTCAAATCATATAGATAGATACAAGGATGAACGTGTCATAGTCATACTATAATTTTTCAGGATTAAATTATTTAGAGGTAATATTATTCATTTTTTTAACGGCATTTGTGACACTTTAGAAGACCAACTCCTTGTAATATGCCCACAGCCACTTGATTCGGAACTTGAAGTAGAGAAAATTCTCTTTATTATACGTTCACCCGTAGAGTAAATTCTCTTCGTTATAAATAATTATTCATAACTTGATCATCTTTGGATGGATATGGTTATGACATAGTGTTGTTGTTCAATTTGAAACGAAGCACTTCATGTGGAATTTCATATTTATTTGGCATCCTCGTATAGTTAATCATTGTGTAATCCTAGCCATTTGTATCACCAACTGATTCAACTTCCAATTTGTGCTTATTCTGCCTTGTATAAATCAGCCACTATTTATTCCACAGGAAGTGCTTTAATATATAAGATTCATATAACATAAAAGTGATTTTAGTTATACATATATAAATATATAAGTTTCAAGCAACCGTGCATTACTTTTAAGATAGTTTGTTAAAGCACTAATTATCATATGTATATGTAAATTACTTTTTGAAAATGATTTATAAGATTCATATAACATAATAGTAAATAATTCAATAATTTGTAAAAGTTGTTCAATTGATTTTTTTTTTAAAAATATACGACCATGTATCGACAGAATAATTTAACCATTTTTTTCATTTTACGATTGATTCTTTTGCATATACATACTTAATTGTGGTAATTAGAAAGTGTTTTTTGTTCCTTTTACACATCGATAAAATAACCTAAGTTATTTTGGACTCAAAAAATATTTTAAAAACAAAATAATTATAATAAAATATAATATAATCTTAATCACATAGCATTTACTAAACATATATTTACGAATCAGAGTGATTTATAGCTTCTAAACAATAGCAACAAAAATATAAAAAAATAAATCAATATCAATATGAAAATTGAGATTTAATTTTCTTATGGCATCTTATACATACGTATCTTTTGCATCATTATGTCCAACTACACTTTGGATGATCGATTTATTCTACCATTGTTCTTCATACATGTTCCATTTTTTTCAGTTTTTGCTTTTTTTTACCACTTTATCGGTAATTATCTTTATTGAAAATGTTGTAAAATAATCACTCCTATTTTATAATTATTTAAAGATGATTTTAGTTATACATATATAAATATATAAGTTTCAAACAACCGTGTATGACACGAGTATTAAACTAGTAATATTTAATCAATAATCTCGTTCGATTTCTACAATTCCATACATTTTCCTCTTTGCAATTAATAATCGAGAAAAAGGATGCGTTTTATGTCTGCACTAAACTATATGATAATTAATTAATATATACTACAACCACGATTTTCTCGTATTTATGACGATTAACCGACTTTTTGTGGGGTCAAAATGCATTTTTTTCGAGTTTTCATGAACGGGTGAAAGATTGTGGCCACACTAACAGTATAAACATTGATCTTACCTGAATTAGAAAACTCGCTATCGTCCGCGAAAGCGGACTCACCTTTCCGGGTCTATTGCGCGAATACGTTTAACAGATCCCAGGTTTATCGTTGCAGAGAGGAGAGAGAGAGAAATGGCCGACATCGACGGCGAGGGTTTTCTGGACTTTTTTGCATCTCCATCTCTCTCCCATGGCGGATCCCATATCAATTACAGCTTTAACACCAATGGATCCTTCACCGGCTTTCAACCTCCGCCGGCACCAAATGCCGGCAACGACGACGATGATTGGGGCGATTTTATGGGACCTGCTTCTCGGCCACAGCCAGCGCCTAATTCCTCTCCTCTTCAATTCAATTTCGCTCCCTCCAATGGCTTCTCACCGAATCCTCCTCCTCGATCCACATCAACCGCCTTCGATCCTTTCGGTTACGCCGACAATAGCTCCGCTGGAGCCGTGGAGCCTGAATCAAATCGGATCGGTTCGGAAAAGGGAATTGTGTTTGAGAAGCCGAGAGGGCCTTTGCCGCTATCGTTGTTTGGAGAAGAAGAGGAAGAAGGTGGAGGAGAAGAGGAAGAAAGAGGTGGATCCGCTGTTAATTCCCCGGTGAATGCTTTAAATGTGTCTGATTTCAAAATCGGCGCTAGTGAGATTCTAGGCAATCTGATTGCTCAAAGTCCGCAGATCAAACTTCAAGGCGAGTCGAATTCGGACACGAACAGACTGTATTCCGTATCGAAGTCGGAAACCTATCCCAATGGGACAAATGAAGGTTCTGACGATGAGGATGATTGGGAATTCCATGGTGCATTTCTCCAAAATGGTGTTGGAGAAAGGAATGCCAAGGTAAACGGTTGCTTGTAAGGACTTTTGCAGTTCTCTTTGATTTTAGCACACTAAATATCGTTCTTTTTTATGGTTTTAGGAGGAGGTAGGTTCTGAAGTATCAGGGTCTAAAGGAGAGTCGACAGTAGTGATAAGCCAAGATCAGAAAGTTGGTATGTTTTTCCATCATTCATGCACATTTGATAGTCTATTGAATACAAAAGTGAGAATTTTTTAATATTATGAGTGCTGCTTGCATGTTGTGAGCTTCCATTTTAAGCTTGCTCCAAGTTACTTTAACTCGTGACTTTCTTCACGCATATTATGAGTTTGCTCTTCCGATTGTACATTGTGAGATTGATAAGGTTCTAATGATGATTTGTGGGCTTTAATTTCTTTGTTAATAATATTCAGCTGTGATGCTGTGTTGACTCTGACATTTTTTATATACCTTATGGATGGATAGGTCAAGATGCATCCAAGTTTGTTGTGAAAAATATTGAATCCACCAATTCTTATCAATTTCAATTTGCTGATTTATTTACTTCACAAAACGGAGTCAGCAACACAAACAGTGAAGTGAATGTTGGAACAGATTTCAAGGCAACTGCCTTCTTTCCAACTGCCTTCATGTCTGCTCCACTTGCCAACGGCAGGAAAAGTGGCAATGCAGATGTAACATATCCTACTCCACAATATTCAAATGATGACTTTGGGGAATTCATGGATGCAGCTTCAGAGCCAGGATCAAAGAATCAGGTAGCTTGTATTTTTCTCCCCTCCAAGTTTACTTTTGGTTAATCATAAGTCAATCATTATTCTATAGTGTGCAATATCCTTAATTGTAACTGTGTTCTCCTGTAAAAATAAGATGAAAGCATCAAGTGGATTGTATTCTTTTTCCTTAATTTCTCTTTTCTCAGTCATTCTTCTAATATGTGCAATATCCTTAATGCAAATATGTTATCTTGTACTACGACAAACATCACCTTACTCATGAAGCATCTTCGGAGGCACATGTGTTAATTTGTTATGTTCTTTACAGAGGATGGATCCCATAGAATGGTGTTATATGGCCAAACCTATGTAGTTGGTAATGGACGCAGAAAATTCCCTTTATAATTCTTTGAATTGCTTAGTTACCAGTTACCACTAACGACCTTTTCTGTCACTGATTTATGTAGATTTCACCTGTTAACAGCTACAGTAAGCTCTTGGGGGAAGGATTTGATTCCACATTCCAGTGTTTTTTTAATTAGAAATCATGATTTAAAAAACAGACATCAGGTTCAGATTATATTTTATTTTGCAAAGTGCTGGGTGGAATAATACTGCATGTTGTCTTTGCTCTCTTGAATTGTAAGAATATGTTATTTATATCACAGGATCATAGCATAGAAGCAGAAAGTCACTGGCAGCCCTTTCCAGAATCTGTTTTCAGCAACGGTGTTGTGAAGTCTGATGAACATCAACAAAATGTTACTGATAAGCCGACCTTTACACCAAGAAATGGTAGTACCATTAAGGATTCAGAAAAATCTGTTCAGGATTTAATTTCAAACTTGTACACCCAAGGTCAGCATGTTCCTTCTGCTAATTCTAGTGAAAAAACTGCTGAGAATGGGTCATGTACCATCCAGAGGACAATGGATTCAAGTTACAATGACTCCTGGGATTTTAATGATGAAGTTGGAGTCAAAGAGAAGTCAAGTGGTGTGGTTGAGAAAGAATCAGTTAAGCTGCAGGATCTGCAAATATTTGTTGATTTCTTTGCCAGATTGAGAGACAAATTACACTTTCTTGCTTCACGTCTTCTTGAAGATGCAGAGAACAGCGAGGCACAGGTCAGCAGAAGATGGTTTTCACTTGTCAGTAGCATATCCAATAGGGTCCAGAAGAGCTTTTTGGCATTTTGCATATCTTATCTGTATGAATATTTTAGGCAAGTGCATGGTGTTTGTAGATGAATTTGTTTGTTCAGAAATGTAGTTTTGACTTTTTCAGGAAGCACGCAAAGCCCTTCATGATGACATGGGATCTGAAATTAACTTGAAGAAAAATATGTCAATAAGTGGTTGTCTAAGTGATATTATTGAGGATCTTCATAGGCCAACATTGCAGATAATCGAGACAGAATATCTCTTGTCAAGAAGACTGGCCTTGGTAAGCATCTGTATTGTAGTATGCTGGATATCACATTTTCTTGTTTTTTTGAACTCTTATTCAGTCTGATCAATTATCTCTAAATTCTACCCTCCCCAAACAGAATGCAAATACTGATATAGTCTGTATTATTATTTTCCTGTATTTCTGATATCAGTTTCCTGCTAACTTTTTGTTTTATCCAACTTGTTTGGGTGGTATTGGTTCAGGCAGAGAAAGACTGGAAGACGGCTATCAAACTGTTGAAAGAGACTACACTCATCGCGAAAATTCTGGAATCAGGCTTGGGCTATGACCAATCTGTATATATCTCCACTTGGTCTAATATTGTAAATGTCTGTGCTCAAGAGTTGAGATATGGTGCCCTGATCTGGAAACAAGCAGTAGAAAACAACCTGCAGATTCAGATCCTTTCTGATACTCGAGGTACCTATCTATGCTATGCGTGTATCAATCATTGATTGCTATCGAGCTGTAGTTAGAGATTAAAAAATAATGAGTTCAACTTCCCCTATCCGGTTGCTACAGGCCAGTGTTATATTCAGGCTCTGGGAGAGATTTATAGAGTCGTCCAACTTCTCGGGTTATCTGCCAAGGTGTACAAACCATGGATGCTATTAAACAAGGGAAGTCAGTTGAGCTTGTTCCTTGTCTTGGACGAGTGTTCTGCTTTATGGTCAAGTTCAGGGCTTGAGGAAGCATTTTGGAATTTGTTGGGTTCAGTTGATTCTGTATCAGGCCAATCTGTCGAGGCAGTACTTGAATCTATCAAGCATATCCAAGAAATTGACGTGCCTGCTGTGCAGGATGGTGCCGTTTTTCAGCAGAGATCCATTTGTCAGCTGTCGTTACTTCCTGAACAAATGCTGCCAGGTAATTTGGCTCCCAACCCTTAATGTGTTCTTCCATTGTTCAAGGACTTGCTTGTTTGTTTAGGAACTCCATAAAACTACTCTTAGTACTCGCAACATATTACCAATTTATCATTATGACATTTTCATGTCAATATAACCCATGTATAGGTTTAATCTACCAAATCAGGTCATTGTATCTGGTCTAGTGTTATATGTATGTGACTCACCTTTGATAATCGCTTTGCTAGGACTGAAGTTGGTATCATGGAATGAACTGAGATGCTTCCTTAAATTTGCAAATTGTTGGGCAAATCTAATCAGCCATGAACCCCCAGTTTTGCCACAATTAAGAGTTGGGTAAAGAGAAATTGCATGTCAAATGTTACAAGACCTTCAAGGGAGAAATCTCTTCTTTACGAAGGTTGACCCCAACTGTGAGTCTACTATCACAATTTCCAACCTAGTAACTTTTCATTGGCAGCAGAAGAATGCTGCAGATGAAGGACCTGCTCTTATGGCGGATTCATCAGGCTCTCCAGCCTATTTGAATTCATCCCCGTCTGCGTCTTTCCCTTCATATTTGTGAGGCTTCTTGTAGAACATGTAATATATCATTCTTTTCTGTAAAGACTACAACATAAATTGTTGTAAATTTCAAGTTCTCCGATAAATTAGTTTTATATCCAATAACTTATTTGTATTTCATTGTCAAATTAGTCCTCCATTTCCTTCAATCATCCTTATTTTTGCGATTGTGTTGCTGTAAAGAGTGTAATTTGGGTGGCTCCTATTGATGAGCACCATTATTCTGCAAGAGGGGATTTACCCTGTTTTTAACCATTAAAAAAAATCAGAATGGTGGAATACGTTTAAGCTTGAGGGGATTTACATATGTTTTTCTTTCCTATTTTTGAACACGGAAAGTATTTTAATTGTAGCCTTTAAAAAACCTCTAATTAAGAAAATGAGTATATTACCAATTCAGTTCACCTTATGTAATCACAAATACAAATTATTCATAGAAATTTATAAACCGATATTTTATTGAATCAAATCACCAAACGTGGTAAAGGTGCAAATCAGTCACATCACTTATATAAACCTCTAATTAAGCAAGTGAATATTTTTTCCAATTCACGTTATATGGTCATAATACGATATTAAATATATAAATATATCGTTTTTCCCTGTAAATGTTGAGATATTATCAATCAATTACAGCAGTACACCAATCTTTTGAGTTATTTCGTAACCTCTTTAATTACCCCCAAACCAAACATATAAAATATAGTTTTTGGCTCCCATTTGAGTATGGACGAACCAAGTCAACCAAACATGATGTATTAAGGATTACACAATGAATATATTAAAGCTTATTTTCAATAAATAAAAAATAGAGAAAACGGGATCCACACCTAACAACATATCAATTCACTACGTAGCCGTTTGCTTTAAATAACTAAATAGATTCTAATTAATATAACCATATTTTAGGGGGAAAATATTATAGATTATACTAATAATTAGTAATTAATATTTTACAAATATAATAACTTAATTTCTTAAAAATCATTTACTATTATTTAAAATTCATTTAATATTATTTTTCTAATCTATGCACTGAAATTGTAGAATAAGAATTTATTTATTTGAAATTTATTGATTAAATATTTTGTAACCTTTATTATACAATTTTTTTTAAGATAGTGACTTTTGAGTTTATTAATATTGTAAAATCGTATTTACTAATATTGTAAAATTGATGTCAGAAAATAATGTACCGTAAAGTTTATCTTATTTGAGTTTCTGAAAAAGGTACTAATAAGTTTTATTTAGTAAAAATAGGGAAAACAAGCGTAGGGCTAAACGCAGCGTATCGTATTCCTCTAGCACTCTCTTCGGACTGGGGTGCAAGTCAAGACTCGGAACCCCTTCCACCCCCTGTCGCAGATTCACATTCTTGCTTGTGGAATCTGGATCTCTTTCTCGCTCTCTCTCGTTTGTGTGACTGACTCTGTCGCTCCATCTCTCTCCCTTCGACACCTGCAGATTGAGGTAATATATCTTTGGTACTCGCCAGTCTAATATTCAACCGATCTAGCTCATCGCCTACATGTAGGATTGCGCGTTTAGGGTTTTATTGCAGTATCGGTGATCGATTCGCCGTCATGGAAATCTAGGGTCAGGTGTTTGATGCTGTAGCTTTCAAGGATAAATTTGGCCAAATAAAAATGTAAATTTCTGAAAAGAACAACTTTTGTGAAATCTTACCCTCATTAGACTAGCTTATTGTAGTAATAATGTTTTCTCCAAGTTAGGAGATTCGGGTTCTTATAGCGTATCATCTTCTCCTTGTATACTTTACCTTTTATCTCGATTTTTTTCCTTTTCATGACACTTGTTTTTTGTTTTCCCAATGTGTTATGATGTTATTAGTTTCTCTTACAAATCTCACGTATATTGTTTGTGTAGTTTTGGATGGCGGGAGGCCTGGTTGGTGGTAAGTATGGCGTTAGAATTGTGGTAGCTGGTGACCGAGGAACCGGAAAGTCGAGCTTGATAGTTACTGCAGTCTCAGAGAATTTTCCTGTTAGTGTTCCACCTGTACTGCCACCTTCTAGGTTGCCAGATGACTTGTATCCTGATCGCATACCCATCACCCTCATCGACACGTCTTCAAGGTCCAGAACTTTTGGCTGTATATGATTTCCTGTTCGATTAAATTGCACTGTAATTTTGGAAGTATTTAGTGTTTACTGTTTATTCTTTTGGTTTAACAGAAAACGGTTTGACGAGTGTAATACCTGAAAGCAATTTGTTATAATTTCCCTTGTGAGAAGTTTAACTGTGTATTATTGGTATTATATCGCATTTATGACATTTGGAACTGTATACTTTTGTTTAGTATTGAGAACCGGAATAAGCTTGCGGAAGACCTGAGGCGTGCTGACGTTGTTGTGCTTACGTATGCCTGTGATCAGTCTGAGACTCTTGACCGTTTGAGCACTTTTTGGCTTCCAGAGCTTCGACGGTTGGAGGTTATTTTTCAAATGCTTCAATATTATCTTTAATGCTTTGTTACTGTAGTCGAATGCATTCTAATAATGGTACACTTGTTTCTACGCAGGTCAGGGTCCCTGTCATAGTTGTGGGTTGTAAGTTGGATCTGAGAGATGAGCTTCAGCAAGTTAGCCTGGAACAGGTCATGTCACCAATCATGCAACAGTTTCGAGAGATTGAAACGTGTATAGAGTGTTCGGCATTCAAAAATATACAGGTGAAACTCAATCTGCCCAGATCTCCCAAGCATGAAGAAGCCTTATATTTAAATGTTTTTTTAAGTTTGATCTGTTATATTTGGTGGCAATAATCTTACTTCCCCAGCTTGTTTTGTCTCTAAATTTCTTCTGCAGGTCCTTGAGGTCTTCTACTATGCTCAAAAAGCAGTCCTTCATCCTACGGCCCCTCTTTTTGATCAGGAAACACAAACTTTACGCCCTCGATGTGTAAAGGCTTTGAAGCGAATTTTTATACTCTGTGACCCTGACCGAGATGGTGCACTTTGTGATGCAGAGTTGAATGACTTTCAGGTCAATGTCGCATTGATGATTTATAAATTTTGGAAATTAAATATTTGAATCTATAATCTATGTCATAATTTAGTAGAAGTTGATGAATATAGGATGCTTACTGCTCAGTGATTCTTGTGGTATTTGTGAACAGGTTAAATGTTTCAATGCTCCCTTGCAACCTGCAGAAATTATAGGCGTTAAAAGAGTTGTTCAAGAGAAGCTGCCTGAAGGAGTGAATGAAAAGGGGCTTACTTTGACTGGATTTCTCTTTCTTCATGCCCTTTTCATAGAAAAAGGGCGTCTTGAAACAACATGGACAGTCTTGAGGAAGTTTGGATATAATAATGATATTAGACTAATTGATGATCTTCTTCCTCCTACATTCAAGCGATCACCAGATCAGGTGCAGTGTTTATATTTACATATGGATTTAAATGAAAACTGGAATCTGCATCTGTCACTTTGATTGAATTAATTGAAGTCGAAATTTCTGCACTTGTAATTGATGGCTGTTGAGTGGAGCTTAATGTTCTTTTCTGAGAGCTGTTTGAGCATGAGCTTTACATGCTATCACATTTTTGTATGGTCCACTGGATGGTCCTATTTCTCATATTGTTGTAGGCTTTGGGTGAGAAATTTTGTTATAGTTTGCCTCTTCTTAGCTATGAATGCTGTAGCAGCGTACTCTGCATCTTTAATGCTAGTTTTTTATCGGACAAGTTATAAACATTAGCTGCATGACTTATGTTCACATTTATTGGTAATACATTAACTTAGTTCCATATTGCTTGAGTTCTTGGAAACTTGTTTTGAGTATGCTGTTTATTGCTCATAATATGCAGAGTGTGGAGCTCACTAAGAATGCCATGGAGTTTTTGAAGGACGTATTCCGCTCGTATGACATAGATAATGTAAGCAAATGCCTTCTATCCAAGTATTTTGATGCGGAGTTTTTTGTCTTCAAGGTGTTTCCTTCTTGGTCAAGGAGCAAAATTTCTCTTATATATCCAATAGTATATTTGAACTGAGGCAAACAGTTGTCAATTTTTGTGTTTATATATACTTCTGGAGTCTTCTGGGATGTTAAATGCTATTTCTCCTTCTGTAATTGTTTCCTTTTCCACTTGACAGGACGGGGCTTTGGCACGTTGGGACCTTAATGATGAGCTGTTTTCTACCGCCTGTGACAGGTACTCAATTTCCTTTAAAAGCTGTGCACATTTTAAAATTCTGAATTCGTAATAGTATGATATCTTCCTAATTTTTTATTGTTAACTTTACAGTCCTTGGAGTGAGGATCCTTACAAGGATGCAGCTGCAACAACTGCATTAGGTGGCATTTCTGTTGAGGGGTTCTTGTCAAAGGTATGTGTTATGTTTGTCTCTTGCTTGATTTCCCCTATTTTCTTGAGCTTTCCAGTTGCCATTTTCGTGTCAAATTTAACTTGACATTTCTGATTGTAGTGGGCTCTAATGACTCTTCTAGATCCTGCAAAGAGTGTTGAATATCTTAGATATGTAATGTATGATGGTGACGCTTCTTCTGCACTTCGTGTTCCTCGGAAGAGGCGTATAGATCGTAAAAAAAAGCAGACGGATAGGAATGTTTTTCAGTGCTTTGTCTTTGGACCAAAAGGCGCAGGCAAGACAGCATTGTTAAATGCTTTTCTGGGAAGGTATATTGTCACTGGATGTGTTTGATCTTTGTTTCCCCTCTACGTTATATCACCAACTAGTCACTAGTGGGCAGATCCTTGCATGAAGCTAGGCCTGTGAACTTAACAGTCAAAACTAGTGACATTTACACATTTTCAACATGGCTACTCATATTGTTGCACTTTGTTTTGTCATTCGTTTTGCAGTAAACTTCTGTTGCTTCTGTTAGGCAGTACAAGTGCTTTGTTTTACGGTGTTAATCGTCTTTTTAAATTGCAGGCCTTTCTCAGAGCGTTGCACATCAACAACTGAAGCGCAATATTCTGTAGGTTTTGTGGATGAGCCAGCAGTAAGTACTATCTAGTGCCTATACTATGTGCTTCTTGCTTTCCCCTCTATCAAGAAAATTATAGCAGTACAAGCCTGTATTCTATACAATTTAGGCACTTGCTTATGGAACATTTCACCTATCGTTTTTAGGAACAAATAACAACACATATTCTAGTGCTTCATATATCCTTGTCAGAAGTAATTTTGGCCTTTTATTTTCCTCTTGTTTACTTTCTTCTCTTCTCGTTCACATGGTAGTTTCTTAATAGCTAACTATATGTGCTGTCTGCTATTCTTTCTTTGTAGGGTGCAGAGAAAATTCTTGTTTTGCGAGAAATTCCTGAAGACAGCATTCCAAAGCTACTGAGTAGCAAAGAGTCCTTGGCACCTTGTGATGTAGCAATATTTGTCTATGACAGGTGATTCTGTTTCACTGTCTGATGATACTCTGCATAATTTAACTGACATTCTATTTATATGTTTCTATTATTTGAAATGTTCTGATCTCAGAACCATTTGCAGTTGCCAGGTTCATATTGTGTGTAAATTTATTCTGCAATCACAATGCTTGATTTTGTAGTGTAATTCTGTATTTAGCACATGAACATCTTTAAGCAGTGGAAAAAGTAGATGTATTAGAAATCTGTATGAGATGACTTCTAGGATAACCTGGAGTGGAATCTCAAAGCTGAGCCTATAGAAGTAAATGCTTTTACTCAATATTTGCATGGTTTGTTATGTTTTTCTACATCTATTTTCATTTCATTACCTTTCACTGAATTTTAGCTTCAGCTTGAGCAGGAATTTTGATTATTTATTTGTATATATTTAATAATTTAATAATTTATTATGCCATTTCACTTCAGTTCTGATGATATGTCATGGAGAAAGACGTCAGATCTACTTGTAGATGTTGCTAGT
The DNA here is from genome assembly GCA_027886185.1 of Rheum nobile. Lineage (NCBI taxonomy): Eukaryota > Viridiplantae > Streptophyta > Magnoliopsida > Caryophyllales > Polygonaceae > Rheum > Rheum nobile. The sequence continues at coordinate 805,092 of WOAB01000236.1, read as the reverse complement.
CATGGAGAAGACTCTGGGTATGAGATGCCCTGCCTCATTTTGTCTGCCAAAGATGACCTGGAAACTTTTCCTTTGGCAATTTCTGACTCCACTCGGGTATTATGTGCTTCCTTTTTTTTATTTCTGTTTCCTAAACGACAGTCATTTACTTATTCTTTATTTGAACACAAAACCTTGTTGTCATTCTCACATTTCATTCCACTTATTGTCATAACCATTAAACAAAGTTATGTGAACCTTTCTTGTCCCTCGCTGTGATTACTAGATTATTTCACATCACCTCCATGTGTCTCTACCTTTATCTTTCTGTTTTGCTGTAATCAACTTGGGTCAAAACACCTTTCATAGCGTATCTGGTTGCAAGTGCCGAAGGCACAGTAGTTCCAGTCTAGGATAATTGTACCCTCTTACAGTCTGGTGCAGAGAAAGTCCATGAATATTTGTAAGGTTTGTTCTAGGCTTGAGTTTCAAGCTGCTTTTGAACTTCAGTAGCTATTTCTCTTGGCATACTAAAACTTAAATCCAATACTTGCCTTAAAATATTATCTGCTAATGGTTGAGAAGCAGGGTTAGGCTATAAGTAGTGTGATGCCACATCTGGACTCAGCCGATCTCACTTGTTATATTCCAAGTTTTTGTCATATCGTCGCAAAAGTGTAAAATTGTGTGCTCATATGTTGGGCCACATTCTTGGTTCATGCTAAACTCCTGTGCAGGTTAGCCAGGATATGGGCATTGATGCCCCAGTACCCATCAGTGCAAAGCTGGGAGAGTTCAATAATGTCTTCCGAAGGATTGTTCGTGCAGCTGAAAATCCTCATTTAAGCATCCCACAGACTGAAGCTGGGAGAAGTAGGAAGCAATACCACCGGCTCGTAAACCGCTCCCTCATGGCTATTTCAGGTTCAGGTTCCTTCTTCAGCTCCAGTTTTCCCATTCTCCAAAATGAATATGATTTCAGATTCATGCCTTTTTTTGACTGGGCATTTAAATTCTGTTTCATGTTTTAGCCCTTTTCCCTTTTAATTGACAGCCCCATGTTTTCCTTTCTTTCCCATTACAGCTGGAGCTGCTGTAGCTGTCGTTGGATTAGCTGCTTATCGCGTCTATGCTGCACGCAAAAATGCTTCTAGCTAAAAGGGTAAAAGGGGGATGGGTTCATCAAACATCTCCAATCGGCACCATTGATGTGCCGTTTTATATCTTCACTCGTTCAGGTTTGGAAAGTCGGTTGGTTTTCCTACCTTGGTAGTGTATGATTTCATCCTGGGCTAAGCTTTGTGAAATAAAGAATTTTGCAGACTGTGACTTGGTAGTTGTAGCATATAATGTCAGGAATTTCGGTGGGAACTTTTCTAGCCAGAAAAAAATGCTTCCTAGATTGAATGGGCTGCATCTCCTCATCTAACATACTAGTATATTTTTCCTCGTTGCAAGCATTTCACTGATACCCTGGATGGAACTTCATAGTTTCCTAATTCTTACCCAAGATAAAATAATAAGAACAACAACAACAAAGTCCTTTCATATCATTTTATTTGATATCCCGTTTGGGGTAAATAAACGATAGGCAGTTCCCACCAGTCCTTTCTTTTGAGAAGGTATCTATTGTTCTTTTTATTCTTATTTTTCAAAGGATAGCTTGAACAAAAATATGATGTATCTTCAACCTTACTATTAGTTACTGGACTACATAGTGAGTATTCTACACTTGGGAAAAAGATCCTGTGCGTACGAGCATATATATAAAAAACGTATAAATACATGTTTATTGAAAATGTATTTTATATAATTTATAGTTTGTGTTTATATCTTTCTATGTATGCATATATGCTTCTAAGTGATTTCTATGTTCTTTTAATATGTGTGCATACGTCTCTTTGTGTGCATATATTTTCATATTATGTGTGTACATGTTTACTTACTATAATACTGCATACGCTTTCTACTCATGTGTTTATATGAACATGTCATTCTCACCTCTGTACCTGAATAATCCGTTCTCACATGATTCACACCCGGACATCTTATACACTTCAAAAAATAAATAAAAATGTCAAAGTTTTGAAGAGAATCAATAAAACACTACCTTATTGATTAATACTTGCATTGATTTTAGGAAAAAAATTAACATTAATTTTTATTTTTCCTTTTTAAAACACCATAGGTACTTTATAACCAATATTTTTACAGAAAACCAATTGAACCTTAGTTGAAAAAAGTTCTTACTAAACAATGTTCTTACTTCCCATACAATATTTTTCTTATTCTCATCATCTCAATACATAAAAGATTAATTATATATATGAAATCAAAATGTTAACCAATAATAAAAAACAATTTTGTTGATGTATTTCAACATCTCTACCGATATTCTTCACCCATCCACATATAAAATTAGTGTTGATTCCACTGCATATGACATACTATTCGTTGCTTTGATATTGCTATCAAGACAAGACGTGTGTATAAAATTTGGAATCATAAATATCAATATACTAATACAACTTAAAACCCACAAGACATTATCAATATTTCTTCACCCAAAGGGACAGAGAGAGCAAGAACAATGGATAATAATCCTCTCAAACTTTCTTCTTTCTGTGTGTTCTAGGTTCCTCAGCTTCCAAGAATCCAAGCTAAAACAAATAACTTACAACTTTTGGGTACTTCTTTTCTTCTCCTATCTTTTGATTGCTACTTAGAAATCTGATAAAAAAAATTGTTCTTCCAGCACAATTTGAAACCTTCTATCTAGCCTCCCAGTGTAAACTGTGTAATACCATACGTCCATACACATTACAACCAATGTTAGTAAAAGAGGTATTTTTTATTCCTCTTCTCAACCTCGTTTGGAATAGTTATTGTGTTTTAATGTAATCCACTTATATATCATTTCCAATGTTTATACCATTATACCATAATATACATGACTTTTGAATTTGTTAAACTCACTTTTTACTTGTAAAGTTGCTACCCAATCATCTTATTTTGTTGTCCTTGCAGGACAAGCAACGGTAAATTGCATATGGGCCGCTCCAAAGTGCTATGTTGATTAGTTTAACAGCCGAGATGGCGACGGATCAGAATACAATTATCAATGATGGAATGTTATTGATCTTCAAGTTTTAGCATATGCTTCTTTAGCAAGTTAATTCAGAGAAGCATCTACAAAATTATTTCTTCTTAACGTAAGCTTTGTACTTTGGTAGCTTAGAAATGAAAAGTCTGAACAAATTGCGGTTCTACAAGCTTTACTTATAGAGTGGTAAAAGGAAAGAAAGTAGATTTCATTGTGATTAGCTTCTGTGTCGCATTCCGCTACAAGTACAAAGGCTTAGATGATGATGATTAGACATTTAAACACATTTCTTTGGTGCTTAAAACAGTGGGAAGAAAAATAAATAAAAAGGGAAGCACATAAAGACAGTATCTGAATTCTGAGTACCAACAACTGGGGCCAATTGGAGAGGGAATATTAATAATATCCCATAGCCATTATTTGCCTCCCACCCAACATTCTCTCCAATTCAAAGAAAAGTATGATGTAAAAGCTAAAACATCATTCCTTATCTACTTCTCTTCTCTGCAATTCCTCATATTTGTAACTCAACAGTTGTTCTTCTTATGGGTTCTTTCCCTGCCAAGACGAGATGCTCAGACGTCTATGCTACTCTGGGGCTTGACCAATTGTCTAGTGAACAAGCTTCATGTCTTGCAACTCCACAAGTTGTTTCTCTTCTGGCTACAGTCCTTGAAAAGTTGATCAAGAAGAATGACAAGTTGCTGCAATCATCAAGGAAGAAGAGCAACCTTTGCATTATTACAGGCTTTCATGGTCTAAGAGCTCCAAATTTGAGTGTTGTGCAGTACCTTGAACGCATCTCCAAGTACGCTAGATGCAGCCCCTCTTGTTTTGTCATTGCATTCATCTACATTGAGAGGTACATTCAGTGCAAGAGTGCTTTTCTCACTTCACTCAATGTTCACCGGCTGCTCATCACTAGCGTTGTGCTGGCTGCAAAGTTCATGGATGACGCGTAAGTTACTATTTCCTTACCATAAATGAATAGTAAACGAATCTAGTCCACATTGATAAGAATTTTTACCTTGGCTTGGGGCTCTTGAATTTGCGTATCAAGAGAAGGGGAAACAAATACCTCTAAAATTTGTGGATTGGATTCGTTTCTTTTCCTGTTACCGTTTATATAATTTAAACCAAACGGGCCCTAAGACAATATCAGGGTGTGAATTTGTAGGTGTTTTAGCAATGCTCATTATGGGAAGATTGGTGGTGTAAGCACAAAGGAGATGAACAGGCTGGAGAGGGAGTTTCTATGCAGCCTGGATTTCAGGCTTCATGTAACATTAAAAACATTTGAGCAGTATTGTTTGCAGCTGGAGAAAGAGACCCCCAAGAGCTGCCAGATAATTCAGGTTTGTGGGAGAAAAGGAAGATGGGATAGCAAAGATGAGGTTAAATGCAAACCTAAGTTTGCAGCATATACTTGCAGGGCCATCTAGCTGATGCACAGCAGTTTATAAGTCTTTGGATATGATTCAAGTGTATGTTTAGCTATTTTCTATAAGATTAGTATAGACAAAACTTTGTGTAACAGTTTTCTATTCTAGCAATATCTAAAGCTCAACAAGTCCAGGGGCTTCTTGAGTGCCTTCAGCTCCTTGCTTAATTTCCAACATAAATCATATAAAGAATCAGACTAAGCTTAGCACCCATGGCTTCAGAAGAATAGAAGTATGAATTTACCTTAATTTTAGCTTCCATAGCATCAATGTTCTTCAAAATAGGAAGCCTTGGCTCTTCATCTTTAGAAGATACTTGATTTTCATCCGACACCAATAGGATCACTGTTTTCCTTGAACTCTTCTGAAGCAGCTACAGGGAGCAGGAGCACTAAAATCAGAACACAGAGTCCCTAGATTGAAAATGCCAGCCATGAAACCCAACAAAACAAAAGTTGCTTGTTTGAAATTGTTACTATAATAAGAGAAAATTGGGCCCTTCGGGCCCAATTTTCACATAAATAGCACGCATGGGCCCCTTTAGTTCGAAATTGCAAGCGTGACCCCTTAAATGTTCTAACACGCGGGACAGTTGTTCCCAAAAGTATTTTGGAAGTGTCTTTTTTAGGGACAGTTGTTTAACAATATTTTCTCTCTAGGGACAATTGGAAATTGTCTCTTTAGGGACAGTTGGAAATTGTCCCCATATGCTTCTTGAAGTGCTTCTTTAGGAACAGTTGCCACCAAAGGTATTTTGAAGTGTGTTTTTTAGAGACAGTTGTTTAACAATATTTTCTCTCTAGGGACAGTTGGAAATTGTCTCTTTAGGAACAGTTTCCAACTGTCCCCATATGCTTCTTGAAGTGTCTCTTTAGGAACAATTGTCCCCAAAGTCATTTTGGAAGTGTCTTTTTCAGGGACAGTTGTTCAACAATACTTTCTCTTTTCGGGACAGTTGGAAACTGTCTGAGAGACTTCTTTGAAGTGCCTTTATTGGGACAGTTGTCCCCATATGTCTCTTGGAAGTGGGGATAGTTGTTTAACTACATTGTGTCTCTAGGGACAGTTGGAAATTGTATCTTTAGGTCCTCAATTTTCGCCCCTCCATTACCAAATTCTTGTTCCGCAACAGGTGGAGAGAGCTCTTCGATGTCAAGAAATCCATTAACGACGCCGTTGTCCCTCTAATCAGAGCGCGGAAGCCCCAAAACGACGTCGTACCGGCTTACGTCGACTCCCTGCTGGAGCACGAGCTCCCAGAAGACGACGACAATGGCGGGACAATCAAGAGAAAGATGAAAGAGGAGGAGATCGTCACGGCGTGCTCGGAGTTCCTAAACGCCATAACCGACACAACGGTCACCGCTCTCCAATGGATACTCGCGAACCTGGTAAAAAATCAGCGGATCCAAGCCAAGCTCTACGACGAAATCCGCAGCGTCGTCAGAGGAGAAATCGAGGAAGAAGAGCTTTGCTTGGATCGGAGATCGATCCGTCGTTGATCAATTCACAAACGGCGGAATCGACCGAAATCCTTGCGTCAGATAATGAGACTTCGAGATTTAATGATTCGATCGGGCACGAGTTCGCCAGCGGAGAAAACAACGCCAGAGATTTTTGGACGGTTGACAGATTATTTGACTATGGAGTGCGAGTCGACACGTCGGATTTGCCGGAGTTGCAGTGGAGGCCGGAGTCGATGCCGGCACTATAGAGACGCCATGGAAGAGGAGGAAGGAAGTGCAGAGGTGGGAGATTTCATCAGGCGGGAGTCGATGCGCACACGTTGTGGATGGTGACCTAGGGAGTCAAGCGGCTGTTAAACATAATTTGTGGTCCAAACCTGCTATTCTACCCCTTAAAGGGTCATATACCCTAAGCACTGCTATAATAATTCATATTCCATATACTAAAGAAGTGGATTAATAGGCTTGATGGTGTTTATTTTGGAGTTGGGCTGAACTTTTTAGCCCAATATTTAGTAAAAGAATCCACATGTGAGATTGCAATTCTAGGTGCCCTTTTGTAACCAGGCAAAGAAGATGTACGTGTATTGGGAATGATACGACAAAGAAGGTGAGATTTCAAATACTGGCGATTTTTACTAATATATGAATTAAGGAAAACAAATTGAGAACTGACATAAAACGAAAAGCTGGAATGACTGTTTAACTGAAGCTAAACAAAAAACTCATAGAATGAACATTGTTAGACGACCAATAAAGAAATGAAAAAATCACCGGACAATATTATTAAAATTAACACAGATGGGTCCATCAAAATCAATAGTGAATCTAGTTTTGGTTATATTTTAAGGAACAATACGGGTATACCAATTTTCCTCTATGGAGATAAATGTGATATCTCAACCCCGCTTAAAACAGAAACACTGGCAGTAAGAAATGTTCTGGTAAAGGCCTATGAATTAGGCATTACCAACATTCAGCTTGAATGCGATAACCTTACCATTGTGAATGTCTTTAATCAAATCTAACACTGTTTATGGGATATTGAAATGCTAATTTCTGATATCCTGTGTATTTTACAACTGTTTTCTTCAGTGCAGATTTCTCACGTCTTCCGCGAAACTAACGTCGTGGCCGATTTCATCGCAAAGCGGGTCCAGTAGGTTTCCTTGGAAGATTTTAGAGATAATATAGAATTTGTAATTCTCATCCGCAATGATGTTATAGATTGAGAAACCGACTCTTCTGTGGTTTCCAATCTAATTTTTATCTAATCAAAAAATATATATATATGTAATGGGCTTCAAATAATAAGCTATTGAACTAATTTAAGAGTTTAATGATAAGAAAATGGATCAAGTAATAAGAGGCTGAAAAACTTAAGCCGAAAGAAGGAAATTGAACCCATATGGTAAGAATTAAGATCTCTGAAATGTCCAAGTTTGATTTGAAGGGACCGAAGTCTCCCAAAGACACAAGACGGTGGGAGCTTTAACCAATTAAGCATGTGGGTAAATTAGTAGATTAATGTTTAGGAGCTATCTACAATTAATTTTAAATATCTATTCTTGATATATGTGAATGTCGGTCGTGTGTAACAAATATCTATTCTTGATATATGTGAATGTCGGTCGTGTATGTAACAAATATCTATTCTTGATATATGTGAATGTCGGTCGTGTATCACATATATAAAGAATAGATATTTAAAACTAATTGTAGATAGCTCCTAAACATTAGTCTGTTTGTGTTAACCGACTTGTAGTTGTAGGCTTGTAGTATTCTACACTCAAGGAAAAGATCCTGTGCAGACGGCCGCTCACATACGGGCGTGAGAACGCTGTATTCGTATGAACTTGTATATAAAAAGCGTATAAAGAAAATGTGTTTTTATATACTTTATAGTTTTTGTTTCTATACTTTCTTAGTATATTCATATATGCTTCTAAGTGTACATATGTTTTTTTAACACGTGTGTATACGTCTCTATGTGTGCATACATTTTTATATTATGTGTGTGTTTCCTTAGTACTATGTAATCATATGAAAATGAAGTTCTCACCTCTGCACCTGAACGACCCGTTCTCACATGATTTGCACCACTGCAGGGCACTATTTGGGCCCTGCAGTGGTGCGCGGCAGTGGGTGTGGGCTCCGGTGGTGGGTCTCGGCGGATCGGGTTTAGAACGATCGAGTCATATAATTTTTTGGGTTGAGTTCGGATCGGATTTTTCTTCGATATTTAAAAAATATTGAATTTTAAAATTATATCGAGTCTTAAAAATATCGAATCAGGTTCGGGTTGAGTAAGGTTTTTAAAATTCACCGAAAATTGTGATTGAAATTCACCGAAAGTAATTCGTTCACGGATGCAGTAATAATTCTGATTGAAATCCATCGAATATTCTACCCTAAATTCTAAACCCATCACCGACGTCCAATAATTCTGATTGAAATCCACCGAATATTCTATCCTAAATCCATCACCGACGTCCATTAACAGTGAGATCATCCATCACCGGCGAGATCGAACTCCTGATACCACCACCGCGTGACGGCGTCAGATCGAACTCCCTCCACGCGGCAACCAGGGCACCCGTCACCGGCCTACGGCGGACACCGCCAACACCCACCGTCTATTTTGAACATTGACAACCAAACAGAGGACAATGCCGTTGCTCAAGGGCTCGAACGTACGATAAACGCGCCACCATCTTACGTGGCAAGAGCAGATCCGACGGTCCTGCTACGAGCTTGATGAGATCTGTGGAAGGAAACCATTCCTTGAGCGCATTCCGAGCCACGGGATGAGGACAATAGACCATCTGTTGGGGCTAATCGCTAGAGCCACGACGATTTCGACAACCTAACCTAGACTGCCATGATTCTCGTCCCCAAGTTCTTCCGAAATATACCTGTTTTCCGCTCTTCTTTGCTTCTTTCCACGAGATTCCTTCAACTGAAGCCGACGCCATTGAACAGATACTGGAGGGGAGAGGCGACGCTATAACCTAGATTTCTGGATTCTGTTTTCGTTGGTATTCATATAACTTGTTTATGTAGCTGTGATCTTTGCATTTGAAATATCTCTGTCTTAAAAACTAACAAACTACAAACAAAACTTTACAACAGGAGATGAACAGCCTAGAAATGGAGTTTCCAAAGTCGAGGCTTCACGTTACATTGAAAACATTTGACCATCATTGTTTGCAGCTGGAGAAAGAGGATCCCAGGATAGAGTGACAAATCCAGCTTTGTGGGAGAAATGGAAGATGGGATACACTGCAATTTATAAGTCTTTGGATATGAATCAATTCTAAGTTCTCTTTCACCATATGTTTAGCTCCAAAAGTAAGTTGCACTACACACATTCACAGTATTTGACACCAAATTTTTGTTGCATGAAAAAGTATATTACAATCATCAGCACCATACATTTGCAGTATGTGCAATTCTTGACACTTGTTTACCTCAAGGGAATATAGAAGACTGCCTTTGTCTTTGGTTCTTCAACTTCATGCCTTTGGATCTCAGCGGGCTCCACAGAACGTACTTCTTCTGCAATGCTATAACAGTCGGATGCTTTGGCTTCCATGAAGCGACCTGCGTTGGAGGGCTCTTCATGAATCTACTGCTGCTCTTGTTCACACTTACTGGTGTAGCTTCCACTGCCTGAGAGGGAGAGAACAGCTTTGAGTACCTCTTTACTCTCACTGGGTCTTTGAAGAATGAGTGCCTTTTTGTTGCACTTGTGGCGAGCTTAGAAGGTTCCTCAGCAACAAAACGTAGGGGGGTTCTCATGTATGAGTTAGTCTCTTGCATTGGGGTTGCCATTGAGACTCTTCTCCTAGGAAGCATAGTTTGACCACTTGAGTTTTGAGAAGACATGGCAGGAGAAGGTCTTAAGGCAATTGTGACCCTTCTTGGTTCCAAGAGCGGCTTCCTAGAGTGTGTTCCTCCAAGAGAATTCTCTTTGTTGGTACCTGAGCTTGAGAGCCGGGAAAAGTGGGTGGCGGTTTTGTTAGGTTGGGATTGGAAGGGTCGGGAAAAGTGGGTGGCGGTTTTGTTAGGTTGGGATTGGAAGGTTGGTCGGGAAGGGGGCGGCAAACCGTTGATTTGTCTGAGTGGTTGCCTGAGTTTGAAGGCACCGCCAAGTGGCGGCTTCGTGAAGGGCTTTGGAGGTATTGAGGATGAAGAAGGTTTGTCATTATCAGTTGCAGGTCCAGCAACAGGCTTTCCCTCTTTCAATCTGAGTTTCCTCTCTTGGGCAAGCTGATTCTCAAGGTCCCGGACCTGTTGGAGCATTTCAAATAAAACTGATGATGATCCAAGTAACAGAATACCCATTGGCCATCTTATGAGCAGAAGAGAAGAGGCTTATAATACATGGAAAGCTTTACCTTGTCCTGAAGACTCCTTGACACATGTTCTCTTGCTGAAAGCCTTAACTGTAAGGACTGAACACTATCCTGCAATTTCTTCATTTCTTTCTCATCATGCTTCATCTTTTCTGCCTGTTCATCAGCTCACAATTCTCAAGTTAGAAGGCTGTCTAGATATCAGATTTATAAGAGCAAGGTACTTTGAAATGAATGCTTACCATCTGCTTATATTTTAGAAGCTCTGAGTGATCTACATGTTTGTGAGCTGGACCATACTCGATCCCCCTAACCCGGGTCGCAAAATTTAGGGAGCAAAGAGTCTCTCCCAAATCTGCTGAACTGGGGCTGATTTGAACGAACATCAAGGTTTTGCAATCTCCACCTGCATTTCAAGCAGATAAAGACCCATTTCACACTGAGAACAAGAAGGAAAATATCCAATAATGTCACTTCCCATGATTTGATTTTATCTTGAAGGCTCTACATAGATTGACAAGCACGCAATATGAAAATATTACATTTACATCCTCTCATTGATACTTCATACATCATTTTGGCATGTTTCTTGTCCCGAGAAATTTTTAAAAGTGAAAAGTTAGAATGGCTAACCTAGAGAGCTCTGCAGTATATGAGTGAGTTTTGAGTTCCTGCAAGTTGAGAAATATATTGCTAGCATTAGTATAGCTTACAAAATTAATCCAGAAATATGAAGAGATGGAGAGAAAGAAACCTGTATGGGACATGAGCTGCTTTGGATGCAAGAGCTGAAATAACATCTCCAAGAGCAGAGAGGGATTTGTTTATAAACTGTGATTCCTTCAACCTTTCACCTTCGGCTTCGATCTTTCCCACACGCTCACTTCCAGCCAAGTCTACCAACCAAAGGTTGCTTTTTGTTCTCATCCTGTTCACTAATTCCTCTCCCTTGACAGTAACCCTCAACAAGCTTGAAAAAGAAAGAAGGAAGTATTAGTTACTAGCAGAATTTAGATAGAACATTCCTATACAGTTTAATCTCAATAAGAACATCATTTACTGCTTAAAAATCTCACCAGTGAGAACGGCTACTGAATTCGTTTGCATTAGTTGATCCAACGGATCTGGCTTGATTTCCTCTCTTTAGAAGTTCCCATACTTCATCTGTACTGTAAACACGAGCCTCAACAAGTCCAGGGACTTCTTGAGTGCCTTCAGCTCCTTGCTTAATCTCCAACCTAAACCATACAAAAGCCGAGCCATCTTTTAATTTTGGAAACTTGTTGGGGTCACAACTAAGTCACTGCCATCTAAGTGATGTACGAAATGACGGCAGGAGTTTGAAGGACTAAAGCACACAGAAGCTTTTCTGTAGGCAGTGAAGATGAATGGGATCAATAATGGAAGTAGCTAGTCCAAAACTTCTATAGTTTGACAAATCCTGCTAGGCAGAGGGATAATAGCATATTTGTACACCTTGGACAAACATTATAAGGAAATGTATACCAAAAAAGCAGAATTTCACAATCCTCATCATCATGATTATCATAGGTAATATCTAGGATGACTACTGCAGCTAATGGGAGCTATAACTACACCTTGGAAAATCAAAAAGTGAGTTCCATCATTTAAAATGCAACTTCAAGCAAAGGATATTTTATCATACAACCAACAGCTAGAAACTTTATCTAGCACAAAGAAGACTTACTTCTGAGCAGGTTGGCTAGAGTTCTCTGCCAAAAGGTCCCTTAGCTTCTCATTGTAGACTTCCAACATGCTGACATAGAACTCATACTTCAATTTTCTGCTTCTCTCATTGGAAAGTCTAAATAACTCCTCCAAAGTCCTGTAGTTAACCCCTCTATTTTCCGAAGTCCCTTCCATTGTAAATGTTTTTCCAGTGCCAGTTTGTCCATAGGCAAATATGCAGACATTGTAGCCATCCAATACTGAGGTGACAATGGAAGAGGTTTGACTGAAAATAACCTCTGAAAAAAAAATTGTACATGTTATAACATCATATAACAATGGGAGACTTTGCGTCAATAAGATATGAACTTATTCATTCAAATAACCTTGGTTGTCATCCGGTCCAAAAACATGATCAAAGTTGAACTGTTTTTTCGAATGATCAGCGCAGGTGATTTGCAATTTGTTCTCCTGTGATGAGTCAAACTCAATAACAGAAGTGCATCCACTTGCGATTTCATCTTGATTTAAAGGTCTACATCTGCAGAAGACCCTGATATTGCCTTTAAGCTCAATCACTTCATTATACAGCCTCTTCCTTTCAGCACATTCTTCTAGATATTTCTGCTTTAGAAACTCACATTCTTCTGCATGCCGCTTCTTCAGAAGCTCATGGTCAGCACCTAATCCGACAAGCAGCAGGTCAGTTGAAACATAACAAATAAAAGTAACAGACAAAAGTATGAAAGAATACTGAGTGGAAGGCCTACTGATATGCTGAAGGGCGTTGAGAACTTCTGAACCAGGAAAATTATTTGAAGTAATATCCTTCACCTCGTTAGATAGTGTTGTGTGCTCTTTCCTCATTTTCTGGTACATATAAAGAATCAGACTAACAGAGTGCCTTCAATTAAGCTTAGCAACCAGGGCTTCAGAAGAATAGAAGTATGGATTTACCTTGATTTTAGCTTCCATAACATCAATTTTCTTCAAAATAGGAAGCCTTGGCTCTTCATCTATAGATGACACTTGGGTGGTGTCATCCGAATAGTCACTCACACCAATAGAATCACGGTTTTCCTTGAATTCTTCTGAAGCAACAACAACAAGGAGCAGGAACACTAAAAATCAGAACACAGATTCCCTAGATTGAAAGTCGCTTGTTTGAAATCAACTTAGTGAAACAGAAGGGAAGAAGCGAATGATCTCTGAAAGTATATTTATTCTTCTCCCAAGTCCCAGTGGAGCAAAATAGGAAAGAAACTAAATTCGACTGTCTTGATTCCAACACAAAAACAGCAAGGGGCATCAAGATTGAAAAAATCTAAACCTATATTACCTAAGCAAGGCAAGTTCTGGTCCTCTAGGGTTTCGTATGAATCGTTAAACTCATACAATCTAAAATACGATGCGAACGGGATAATATCACGGAAACAGTTTAACAAGAAAAGAATCGAGAACCTTTACCTGCAGACGGCGTCGGCATCTCATATTGACAACCAACGGCCAATTTTCCATTCTCCCCGACGACCTCCATCGTTCGATCTGGAAATACGAACAGATTTATGAAATTTCCAATAAGAAAACCTAGTTTTTTTCTGATATGCGCTTAGGTTAACAAGAGGGAGAAAGAGATCCAATACCGCAGCCCATGGCTTCTTCGGTGTGAAAAGAAACAGAGAAGTATGGTTTGATTGAGAATTGAAGATGATGATTGACGGCGTTGATTCGGATCAGAAATGTCGCAAGCGAGAGAGGGAGTACTAAAATCGAACAGATGAGAGAGGGAAAGAGAAAGAAAGCAAACTTGAGTATCAAAGAGACGTTAGGCCAGGGAGCGTATTTTGAAGGCTATCGTGGTTTTGAATTGAGAATCATGTATCAGCCGTTCGATCATGGTGATTTGATTATGCCACATGGCCCACATAAGATTACAACTGTCCAACGGCTATATTGAGTTTTTGGTGCTGGTCAAAGTGAAAAACTAGTAGGGTGAATACTAAGGGTTTGTTTGCGGGTTATAAAGTGTTTTTTTTTTTTTTTTATAAAGAGTTTTTTTTTATAAAAATAGTATTTGAAATTTGAATATTAAATGATATAGGAAAATGTAAAGGAAGAGAAAAAAATAGATTTTATTTATAATGTATTTATAAACTAGGGTTTAAACAGACCCTGAGAGTCTGTTCGACTAGTATCGCTTATATATTATAATGTGTTTATTTTAAATAATGAATTGTTATTACATAAAAGACATTGGAAATGGAGTAATCTGGGAAAACATGACTGGGTTAGAAAGAGTTAAAAAAATGGCTTAATTGTATTTCACTCCCAAACACCAATTATAACTTAAAATATATTATAAAATAATGCTTTGGTTGCCGAACGGACCCTAAGTCGGTTTTTTATAAGCATATTATTATAGAAAACTCTTATCTAAAATAAAAGAATTAAACCCTTTTTAAAAAATTATATAATTGTCTGAGGGAGGATTAAATGAGCACCGGTTTTAAAGTAATCTGTGAGCACTTCAGATCTTGTTACACGTGTCACCATCGGACGGTTGCCATTGATCAATCATTTAACACACAAAGGGGCATTTTCGTCATTTGAAGTTCATTCATTGTAGCCGTCTCGCTTGCCTCTCTCTCGATTCGCTCTCTGTTTCACGGAACCGCCATTGGAGGTAAATCTTCGCTATCGATGATTTCAGTTCATGTTCTGCATGGATTTCGTCTCTTTCGATGTATTAACGCTATTGGATATCTGTAGCCGTCTTTTCTGGCGTCTCTGATCTCGATCGATTTGCTATCTGTTTCCGTATTCGTTGTAGCCGGAATCGCCATTGGAGGAGTTGTTGCTTCTCGCTCGTTGCAGTTCACGTTCTTCATCGATTTTGCCTCTTTCAATCTATTATTGCTATTGGATTGACTGGCATAGACGTTTCTATGGATTCTGGTAAGTCAATTTGTTTCGTTATGTTTTAGGGTTCCAGAATTTGTTGATGTGTCTACTTATGTTCTAGGCTTGCTAGTAATCTGAGTATGATTCTTTTCAATTTGGTCGTTATCTGGCGTTTCTAATGTGGAGGTGGTTTGACAGATTCGTATTAACCTTTTCATCACTAGGTTTTTCATCCTTTCAATGGACGATTGTTTTGAACCTATACCTTATATAAATGAACCTCGTTGTTATGTATGTTTGCAGTGCCTGGAAATGGGTCTGTTGGTGCTAGTGGTAGTGTATCCCTGGATCAGAGTTCTCCTAGTTCATATCCAAGTGATTCGGACACTGAGATGTCGTCGGATTTATCCGTTACTGTAATATCCCAGATATTTTAAGGATATTTTGGAATTTTTCCAACTCCAGTATTACAAGTCGGATTAATCTCAGAGAAGTTCGGACATTCTGTAATGTGCTGGATCTCTGAAATTATTTTTCAGAGTAATATAAAATACAGTGGACGTATTTTTGGGGTTAAATAGTCGTTCGTGTACGAATATATTTAACCCTGGGTTAAGGAAATTAACCCAAAAGTGATCGGATAAGAAGGAAACAAAACTGGGCTTTACCGCACCCAGCGGCCATGACCACCGCACCCGCGGCGAGGGCCAAAAACAGAGGCGTCGTCGTCTTCGCGATAAGGCCGGGCTGACACGCCGGTTTGGTCAGGTTTGAGCAGCCAAGTGGGCACTTTGACTTGTCTCCTTGTCCCCTTGCTTGTTCCCTTCGAGGAAGCTCGAATTGGGACTATAAAAGGGATCGAAATCCGAAGTCAAGCTTCATCTTCTTCTTCTTCCTCTGTTTTCACCATTGTTGTGCCAAGCTTTGAGCTTTGTTTGTGAGAGATCCGAATCCCTTTTGAGTGTTGGAAAGGGTACTCCTAAGTGGTATTAGAAGGCATAAGGTGTTGGGAGGTCAAACCATAGACAAATCGAAGTCGAACGAATCGATTTAAGGGTGAGTTTGCTGAACTTCTGTCGCGAGAGCTCGCCACTGTCAGTCCACCGCACCCCGCGGCAAGCTCCCACCGCACCCGCGGCGAGCCTTGTCCGAGTGTGTGTTCTTGGATGTTGGCTTTGGGCGAGGCTCGATTCCTTTGATTTTTTTCGTATTCTTTTAGATTCAATTATGAGGATATTGAATCTAAGATTAGGATCTCGTTTGGGTCATTTCTTAGGGATTTATTATCCAGATCTGCCCCAGTTTCAGATCCAGGAGCCGTTGTCTCTAAGCTTTGTCAAGCTTTCGTCGGATCTAAGACAAGTGGCGGTTCGCTCTTTGATGTGACATCGCCTACCATGACAGCTGCAGACGAGGAGGAGGCTATGAGTCTTAGGTCCTCAGGTCCCATTACTAGAGCATGAGCCAAAGCTATTCAAGCTGCGACTCAATCACTGGTGACCAGACTCGTAGCAGGTCATGGACGTCCAACTACAGATGAGGGATCCATTCTGAGTTTAGTGATAGTTGGGACGTCTACACAGTCTGCAGAGATCCCGGATCTCACAGATTAGAGATATTGATCGCTATTCGCCTAGTTATCAATATTTCTGATTTATGACATTTTTAGTTTTTAGTCCGGATATTATTTATTATTATTTTCAGCATTTTTAAGGGAGTTTAGGAGGTCATTTCTATACTTAGAATGACCAACCCCCTTAGAGTTATTTTTAGTGTTTTAATTGTTTTATTTTTGAACTTTTTGGTTAAGGAAAAGGAAGAGTCTTCCTTTTACTTAACCTAGCTTTGTAGCCTCCTTTCTCTTTTACGTTGATATTCATACTTTTATGTTGAGATAAAACCTCCATTGAAGTTCCTTCAACGTCACCTTGAATCACCTAGTCGAGCTTGCTCCTTCGTCATTCTCACATCAAATCCTTTAGATCTAGGTCGAGCGTGCTCCCTTCATCTATCCCGCTTCCAAATCTCCATCTTTTCCAGCCCTATACTGGCCGTGCACATCCCTTCATCCCTACGGCCATCCCCCTCAAATTCCTATCGCTTCCGCCTCGCCGTCGTCTTGCAATCTCCATCAACGCAGACGCCTATTCAAGGAGTTGCTTCGCCCCACTACGGATTCATCACGATCTCATCCGGGACTTGAGACCTTCTTCATAGCAAGGTCACATCAACTGGCATCAGAGCCTTCGAATCTGTAAGTCGAATCAATTCCTTGCTTATCACAACCTTATTTTCGTGTCAAAAAAATTCCAAAATTTTTTTTCCTGCATTTTTCGTGATAATTCCGATTAATATTATTCAGATCTATATTATTAAAGTCGAAAATTTAAAAAAAAAAAAAAATTCTCTTGAAGGCCGAATTATTTTCATCAAAAAAAACATTGTAGATTTGCATTGAAAACTCGTTTTTGGTGTAAATCTGCTTCAAAAATATATTTGATTCAATTTTAGTGTTCTTACCTTGTCCCCTACACACAACAATTGCTCTTTGTGTTGGTAATTTGGTGATTGAATTATAGATCTAGATTTGCATGCATATAGGTTGAATTGCTGTACTTGACCTTTTTGTCATTAATCTGCGTCTTTTTTGATCTCCTTCTTTCCAACTTGAATCAATAGAGTGTGTAGTAGTCTAGAATATTTTTTTTAAGAATTTTTGAGTCCGATCTGTGCAAAGGAGGCAGCCTTGAAGCTCGGTGGTTCGCCCTTGAAGATTAGGGTTCTTGAGTTCTTGTTGCAAGTTCTCTAAAAAAAAAAAAAAAGGCTGAGATCTTTCCTTGTAGAAAAAGCCAGATCTGAAGAATTGTCAAAAAAAAATTCAAGGCAATCAAACAATTGTAATTAGGGCAAGTTCTTAGGGCTTGCCGTCGGCGCCAACAAGAACCGAAGCCACGACACTCGCAGCGTCGGCGCCCAGCAAGCCGCGCCGCGCGCCCAGCCGCCCAGCCCTTCTATCCCGGGTGCTGACGAACCGGGTTAAAAGCCCCCGCCCAGCGCAACGAGCACGGAGATCCCCAGATCCGGGTTCTTTTGTGGGTTCCGAAATTCGTTTCCTACGGAAGGCCTTTGGTATTTTAATTTTATTTTTTTTTATTTTTGTGTCGATTTCTGCATTCGCTTTTTACAGTTATCCTTCTGACTTTGGTGTGAGTTATCCGCTTTTGTTAGTTTACAGCTGCTTAGCCGGGACGCCTAGGTTCATGCCGGATTAATTTCTGTGCCTACCGTTATATCCGGGCGACAGCAGTTGAGGTTACTGTAGGGGTATTAGATTGCAGGGATCTGAGCCCTTTTATTTTTATTTTTCCTTTTTGTGTCGGTTTCTGCATTCACTTTTTACAGTTATCCTTCTGACTTTGGCGTGAGTTATCCGCTTTTGTTAGTTTGCAGCTGCTTAGCCGGGACGCCTAGGTTCACGCCGGATTAAGTTATGTGCCTACCGTTATTTCCTGACGACAGCAGTTGAGGTTTCTGTAGGGGTATTAGAGTGCAGGAGCTTTTTGTGAGAAAAGCCGAACTTAGGTGGCAACGGTGAAGAGATATAGGGTGCGCAAAGCCAAAATAAGGTAATCGTTGCCCTATCGTTATTGATTCAATTCCCATCTCCTCTCTCTCACTGTCTTGGCTGTTATAGTCTTGTTGGCATATCTAGGCTTATATTGCTGCAATTTATATCTACAATTTGTTTGCTGAGTTATCGCTGTAATTTGTAATTGTTGTGTAATTATCCTTAGCCTTCCCGCCCTCACGGCCATATCAGCTTTGTTTTCAGTTGTGATATCTTGGTAGTTCGACTTCTCTTTCGTTTCTGTTGCTTTGTTTTTGTTTTTCCTTTGCTCTGTTGGGGTCTGTTGTCTTTTCAGGATAATGGTGAACTCCAATGACGGACAAGATACGGGTCGGGTCGATCAACTGGCTACGGCCATTGAGCTATTGGTGGCCAATCAGCAACGTTCCGATGAACGTTCAGAAGCGAATTTTGCAGCCATGCGTGACCTGCTCAGTAGAGTGATGCCGTCTCCGAACAACCGTGACGACCAGAGTACCCTAGCCCAGAAGCAGAAAAAGGGCAAGGGCATTCTGATATCCGATCCTCCTACGCAGCATCAGCGGAAAGGATCGCAGAAAGAGAGTAGCGCGTTGAAGAAGAAGGTGCGCTCCAAATCAGCCCAGATGACAATTCCTGAACGCAACTCTCAGGACGAGGACGAGCAGGACGATGATGAGTCATCTTCAAAGGAGGATGCATCGGTCGATGACAGTGCCGTCAAACGCCAGAGCAGACGCACAAAACCACATGCTTCCACAAGCAAGCAAGGGAAACACTCCACGGCTCGTCCAAGTCGACATCAAGTAAATTCTGAAACCTTCAATGTCCATTCTTTTGCTGACCATCAGAGTACTGTTTCTCCTGTTGAGTCAGATTCAGATGAAGGGTTCCAGGAATTTGATCTTGAGGATGAGGAAGAAGGGGCCTATGGGTTTTCTGCAGGTTACCACCCGCCCCTACAGGACCCACCAGAGCAGCAGTTTCATCGTACGAGTTGGGTTCCTCATCCACAACAGCCATATAATCAGGCTGCTTATTACGCTGCACAGGGTCATCCACAACCATATCAGCAGCAACGTGTTGCCGGTCCTCCACGAGCGCAGCGACGGCAACAACTACCAGTTGGACAGCAGCGGCAGGGGCCTCCACATCAGAATTTCTATGCTCCAGCTGCAGGCCAACATCGATACCCACCCCCAGCTACGTATCGCCAAGATATTAAGGTGAAAATCGAACCCTTCCTTGGTACTTATGATCCTTCTACTTTCATAGATTGGTTGCAGAGTACTTGCCATGTTCTTCAACACTATGAATATGAGGAGCATGCGAAGGTGTCGATCGTCACCTTGCATTTCCAAGGAGCAGCGCGCACCTGGTGGAACCGACTGGTCCAACAGCAGGCACGCATGGGGTGGCCACCTGTGACAGAGTGGCAACAGCTAGTGGCGCTCATGACGCGCAAGTACGTGCCGACGACATACCGAGAGGATATGAAGACAGCCATTGCCCTTGCTACTCAGGGTCGTGATACGCCACATGAGTTCTTTGCTCGCTTAGAAGACATGTACTTCAAGGCCGGGGTAAGTGTTACTCACTCTACTCTACGTACACATTTTATAACGGGTTTGTCACAGCCGTACAGGGATCAGGTTGATGTTCTACCAATCCGAGACCTCAACAACGTGGTATATACTGCGCAGAAGCTCTATCTTCAGGCGCAGAGACGTCGACAGCAGCCTTGGCAGTCTTCGTCTTCTCCCTCACCAAGGTATACCTTGAACCCTGTCAATTCTTATCGCACTAACTTTTCTTCTAGTTCTGTGCCTCGATAGGATCGTACAGGTATTGCGTCTTCTACGACGCCGCGGCCGGCGCCCCCTACTTCTGCTCACCGACAGCCATCGACCTCTGCTGAGACAAGCCGTACAAATCGTTCTAGCGATCGAGAGTGTTACAGATGTGGTGGACGAGGACACTATCAGAAGGACTGCCCTAATCAGAAGCGTGTCCTCTACTCCGCCCAAACTAAAGACTACGAGAGCCTCTCAGATGAAGAGGAGAACGACTCAGAAGAGTCTGCAGAGCTGACTGATGAGGTGATCAGGCCGAGCGACCATGATACAGACGTCATGCATTATGCCTTGGTCACCAGACGCGTCCTCAGCGTCAAGGAAGGAGGTCCGCTTGACCAACAGGAGAATCTGTTTCATTCCCGGTGTCGTATGAAGAATGCGTCGCTGAGTCTGATAATAGATGGAGGGTCGTGCTGCAACATTATAAACGAGAGAGTCTTCCGCGACTTCAATCTTCAGACGCAACCACATCCTCAGCCCTACGGTCTGTAGTGGATTTCAGACCAACCATGTAATAATGTTTCTTTACAGTATCCCATTACTTTTTCCATAGGACCATATACAGACACTGTTTTGTGCGATGTTACCGCCATGGATGTCACCCATATTCTGTTAGGGCGTCCTTGGCTATTTGACCGTCGCGTCTTCCATGATGGGTTTTTGAACAGTTACATGTTCACTCACCATGGCAAGCGCGTGACGCTCTTACCTATGACTCCGAATGAGATTTTACAGGACCATGCTATTAGACAGAGGAACAAGGCTATACAGGCTGCAAAGGACGCAGGAAAACCCCCTCCAGAGTCCCCTACAGCCTTCCAACCGAGTTCCCTACAACTTCCTGCAACATCTTCTTCGGGTACCCAGGGCAACTCAGGACAGGTAAGTGACCATCCCATTAGTCTTAAATGTCCTCACTGTAGTGGTAATGGTCAACAGGTATGTTCTGGAGTCCATCATCAGAAGGGTGAAAAAGGTAGTTCTGCGCTGAAAGGCACTTGTGAGCAGCGACTTCTCTTGGCGCGACGCCGGAAGGTTTCCAACGTCATCCAAGGCAAGTCTCCCTGTTTCCTACTCATTGCTCTTCCTACTGCCCTACCTGTTTCAGAGTCCGCACTCCCCTCTTGTATTTTGTCAATTTTGCAGGAGTTTCAGGATGTGATGCCGGACGAGTTGCCAGATGGTCTTCCACCACTTCGTGGCATTGAGCACCAGATCGATTTTGTACCAGGAGCTACTCTTCCCAACCGAGCTGCCTACCGAACTTCTCCAGAGGAAACAAAGGAGTTGCAAAAGCAGGTGCAGGAACTGTTGGAGAAGGGGTATGTGCGCGAGTCTCTTAGCCCGTGCGTTGTTCCCGTTATATTGGTGCCTAAGAAGGACGGTTCTTGGAGGATGTGCGTGGATTGCCGTGCCATCAACCAGATCATCGTCAAATACAGACATCCCATTCCTCGCCTCGACGACATGCTTGACGAGCTACATGGAGCGCAGTTCTTCAGCAAGATTGATCTGAAGAGCGGCTATCATCAGATTCGCATGAAGGAGGGGGATGAGTGGAAGACTGCTTTCAAGACGAAGTATGGTCTGTATGAGTGGCTAGTCATGCCATTTGGACTGACCAATGCTCCTTCTACGTTCATGAGACTGATGAACCATGTCTTGAGAGCTTTTCTGGGTAAGTTTGTAGTTGTCTATTTTGATGATATTCTTATTTACTCTAGGACTTTAGATGACCATGCTGAGCATCTTCGCCTTGTTTTAGAGTGTTTGAGAGTAGAGAGCTTATATGCCAATCTTGGCAAGTGTGTATTTTGTTCTCCTTCTACAAACTTCCTAGGTTTCGTCGTCAGCAAGGACGACCTGCAGGTGGATGCAGAAAAGATCCGCGCTATCCAGGAGTGGCCGATGCCAACTACTCCTACTCAGGTACGTTCGTTTTTGGATTTGGCTGGTTTTTATCGACGGTTTGTTCGTGATTTCAGCACTATAGCCGCCCCATTACACGAGCTGACCAAGAAGGCCGCGTCTATCACTTGGCTTCCCCGGCATGATGCTGCTTTTGCCGCCCTGAAGGATGCCTTGTGCCGCGCGCCACTGCTGCAGCTTCCTGACTTTACCCGTCGGTTCAAGGTGGAATACGACGCTTCTGATTTCGGCATCAGAGGTGTCTTACTGCAGGAGAAGAGGCCGATTGCCTATTTTTCAGAGAAGCTGTCAGGTGCACAGCTAAACTACCCGACGTATGACAAGGAGTTGTACGCGCTCATTCGGGTTCTGAAGACGTGGCAACACTATCTGTGGCCTGCAGAGTTCGTGATTCACTCAGATCATGCAGCTCTTAGTTATTTGCGCAGCCAGACGACTCTTAACAGACGCCACGCTCGCTGGGTTGAGTTCATGGAGACGTTCCCATATCTCATTGTGCACAAGAAAGGTAAGGAGAATGTGGTAGCCGACGCCATTTCTCGCAGGTACGTCTTCATTACTCAGCTTCAGTCTCAGTTATTTGGGTTTGCATTGCTCAAGGATCTTTATGCTGTTGATCCTTTCTTTTCTACATTCTTTGAGCAATGTAAATCCACTGGCCGTGAACATGCTACGTATTTCCTTGATGACAGATTTTTGTACAAAGGTGGGAAGCTTTGCATCCCTTCATCCTCTGTCAGAAATTTGCTGATTGAGGAAGCACATAGTCGTGGTCACTTTGGCATGTCTAAGACGCTGGCATCACTTCACGAGCACTTCTTCTGGCCTAAGATGGCCAACAATGTTACGAAGTATTGTCAGAGTTGTGTGACATGCCATAAAGCTAAGGCCAGGTCTAGTCCGCATGGTCTCTACACGCCTCTGCCGATTCCCGTTGGCCCGTGGGAAGATCTTTCCATGGATTTTATCACTGGGTTGCCTATGTCTCGGCGTGGTAGAGATTCTATATTTGTGGTCGTAGACAGGTTCTCTAAGATGGCACACTTCATTGCATGTAAGAACACTAGTAACGCCACGGACGTTGCTACTCTGTTCTTCGACAATGTCGTGAGACTGCACGGTATTCCGCGCACTATTGTTAGTGATCGAGACACCAAGTTCGTCGGCCATTTCTGGAGAACCTTGTGGGGTAAGCTCGGTACTAAACTCCTATTTTCTACGAGCTACCACCCACAGACGGATGGTCAGATAGAGGTGACCAACCGCACTCTTGGAGCCCTCCTTCGGACGGTTCTGAAGAGTAACCCACGCAGGTGGGAGGACTTACTGTCTACTATGGAGTTTTCTTATAACAGGTCCAGGCACAGCGCGACTAAACTGACCCCGTTCGAAGTTGTCTATGGACGGAACCCGCTGACGCCGCTGGACTTGACTCCCTATCCTCGGAAGGATACAGACAACACCACAGCTGACAGATTGGCCGATCACATCAAGGAACTGCACACTCGGACGCGCAACCAGCTGGAGCGTAGAGCAGCACAGTATGCGGCCCAGAAGAACAAAGGACGACGCATGATTGTCTTTGCTCCTGGCGACTTGGTTTGGCTTTACTTGCGGAAGGAGCATTTTCCTTCCAACCGCAAGTCTAAGCTCGACCAAAGGGGTGATGGACCATTTCGTGTTTTCAAGGCCATCAATGACAACGCCTACCAGCTAGAGCTCCCAGACAAGTATGGTGTTCACCCGACCTTCAATGTTGCTGATCTATCACCGTACGTGGAGCCAGAGTATGATGAGGGTAAAGCGGGGATGCTTCACACTCAAGTGGGGGAGGATGATGTGACCTCGTCTACCATGACAACTGCAGACGAGGAGGAGGCTATGAGTCTTAGGTCCTCAGGTCCCATTACTAGAGCACGAGCCAAAGCTATTCAAGCTGCGACTCAATCACTGGTGACCAGACTCGTAGCAGGTCATGGACGTCCAACTACAGATGAGGGATCCATTCTGAGTTTAGTGACAGTTGGGACGTCTACACAGTCTACAGAGATCCCGGATCTCACAGATTAGAGATATTGATCGCTATTCGCCTAGTTATTAATATTTCTGATTTATGACATTTTTAGTTTTTAGTCCGGATATTATTTATTATTATTTTCAGCATTTTTAAGGGAGTTTAGGAGGTCATTTCTATACTTAGAATGACCAGCCCCCTTAGAGTTATTTTTAGTGTTTTAATTGTTTTATTTTTGAACTTTTTGGTTAAGGAAAAGGAAGAGTCTTCCTTTTACTTAACCTAGCTTTGTAGCCTCCTTTCTCTTTTACGTTGATATTCATACTTTTATGTTGAGAGAAAACCTCCATTGAAGTTCCTTCAACGTCACCTTGAATCACCTAGTCGAGCTTGCTCCTTCGTCATTCTCACATCAAATCCTTTAGATCTAGGTCGAGCGTGCTCCCTTCATCTATCCCGCTTCCAAATCTCCATCTTTTCCAGCCCTATACTGGTCGTGCACATCCCTTCATCCCTACGGCCATCCCCCTCAAATTCCTATCGCTTCCGCAATCGCTTCCGCCTCGCCGTCGTCTTGCAATCTCCATCAACGCAGACGCCTATTCAAGGAGTTGCTTTGCCCCACTACGGATTCATCACGATCTCATCCGGGACTTGAGACCTTCTTCATAGCAAGGTCACATCACTCTTGCTCACCATTCCATACTTCCATTAATTATCAATTGTTTTGTTGTTAATTAATTTGGGATGATTCTTGTTTATGTTGGGAACAGTTTTGATAAATAATTTGATGAAAAGAAGTGTTGTTATAATAGGTTGTATATTGCTAGATACAACGCTATTATGTTCGTAATGGTTTTGTGTGGATTTTAAATGTGAATTTCATATGAAAGATTATAATAGGTTGCATATACTGTCAATAGCAACGCTATTTTGATATATATATATATATATATATATATATATATAGATTGATAGATCTATGATGTTGGCCTTGATGACTTTGATTTGATATGATGTTGACTGTGTGCTTGGACTGTTATGTTAGCACTGATAGTTAGGAACACTGGACTCGTTGTGGTCCAGTCGTTTCCTGTTATGTTAGTACTGGTAGTTAGGAACACTGGACTCGTTGTGGTCCAGTCGTTTCTTGATAATTATGGTGGAGGGGTGGCGGAAACCCTCAAGCCAAACCAAGGATCATGATCGTCCTCTATCCGAGTATAGAGGTGGTGCACTTAGCCAGTGACACAAACGTTGGGAAGGATTCCCGTCAATATATGTCCCTCACGACGAAACATATATTTAAAAGCTTATAACGTGATGTGGTTTTGGAATTAAATAAGATAAGTGTTGTTGACGCACACAATTAATATACCCTTGGGCGAGTAGTGCAGCTAGGCGCTAGTGCAGCTAGGAAAGCTCGTCTTAACTTTTAGTCGCTCGAATGCGATACTGTAATTATGTGATTCTGTGATTGTGTGTAATTAATTAATGTTCCCCAACATTTGTCATGTTTCCGATAAGGCTCATTTCTTTGAAGTCTTCTTTTGGGATTGATTGCTGTGAGACTCAGTCTCCAGAATCGTCTCTTGTTCATGCCTTTTCATGTATTCCAGTAGGAGTATGATGGTTGACTATCGTTATCGGTTGTTATTCGAGAAACGATGAGTCTAACCTAATACGACTACTTCGAACCACTCTGCTTTATTCCCTTGCATGGTCTTTCATTAGACTAACCAACCGATAATTCCCTTGCATGGTTGGCTGGTGTCATCCGTTCGATTCAGCACATCAGGTATGTTGCAGATCTAAGAAGGCTAGAACGACTATGAAGATGAACGGTGGTTTTTGACAAGTTATTTTGTCGCTTTGTTTACAAGACTTTCGCTGTGTTAAAAAGGTGATTTTGTGTAAAGACTTCCGCTGTGTTAAATATGTTTTGCTTAAAGACTTCCGCTGTAATAATTCTGATATTGTATTTTAAAGTATTTGGAATCATGTTGTAATTCCAAGACTTTGGTTTAATAAAAGTTATGATATTTGTTATTATAACTGTTGGTTGATGGTTATATCGTTTGGAAAAGCCTGGGGTGACTTCGGGATGTTATATCCGAGGTCACTGGCAGTAATACTTTCAAGAGGAAATTTGGGGGTGTTACAGTTACGTGATTATCTCAAGGTGGATCGGTGTACCACATTCCAATCTGTGTTGATTCTCTGAAACCAATTGTTGGTATGCTGTTCGGGTCATTGGGGGAAGCGATTGATTTTTACAAGGCATATGCACTGGAATGTGGCTTTGTTGTGAGGCTCGGCGGATCACGCATGGCAGGCGATGTGGTTGCACTGAAGTACTTGCATTGCACCAGATAGGGTTTTAAAACTGGCCAGAACAACACAAAGCGCATGCGCCGACGTCCTTCAAACATAGTTGGTTGTAAGGCGAAACTCACCCTCACTTTTGCGGGCAACCAGGGCTACAAAGTAACATCGTTTGAAGATCGCCACACTCATGAAATGGTTGTTGGTAAGGATAAACAGTTTATGAAGTCTATGAGGAAGCTGGACTTTGGACATAAAAAGTTTGTGATGGATTGTGAGAAAGCACACATCGGTCCAGTCAGGTCTCATAGGATATTCAAGGAACTCGTGGGCGGTTACTCCCAAGTCGGTGCATCAGCTGTTGACTTCAAGAACTACCGGCGAGATATGTTGGCTTATATAGGTGGTTTCGATGCTCATATGACGATCAACCGTCTGTTCAACAAAAAAGAACTCTGCCCTGTGTTCTTCTTTGAGTACGACGTGGATTCTTGTGATCGTTTGACACGTTTATTTTGGGCTGATCCCGTGTCTCGCAAGAACTTCTCTCTCTTCGGCGACGTTGTATCGTTTGATGCTACGTACCGTACCAACATGTTATTTTGTATCCTTCTTCATTGCATTGTTCCTGTACTATTTTACCCTGCAACCAGCCTTTAATTTAATGTTTTTCGTGCTTTTAATGTTAAGTTCATTGGATGAACCTCTTAGTTAGATTGAATGAACCTCTCTATTGAATCTGATGAACCTCGTATGCAAACTAATGAACCTAGTGTGAAATCCAATCCAATTGCTATCTACATATTCCATTCTGTTTGCTGAGGTCCCAAATGAACCTGCAAGACAGCTCCAATGAACCTGGTCGATTTTTGAAGTGTACAACCTATTTTATGTCTGATGAACCTGTTACTTATACTCAATGAACCTGTTAGTTGTAAATGATGAACCTAGTAGTTATAACTCATGAACCTCATTGTGTATTCATTCTAATCAACCTCATTGTGTACTTATGAATCCTGATTTGATTGCTCTTTTAATTACACACTGTTTGAGTGTTTTTATCCCTTTTTCTTATTCATAGTTGACTTTGTGTACATCTGTTCCATATAGGTACAATCTGATTTTCATACCATTCACCGGGCTAGACCATCACAAGTCGAGTGTCACTTTTGCGGCTGGTTTAATTTTCAAGGAAGATGCGGGATCATACGTTTGGTTGCTGGAGAAATTCAAGGCAGCTATGGTGCACGAACCAAAGGTTATAGTTACAGACCAAGACCTGTCCATGAAGTCGGCTATTGAACAAGTTTTCCCGCGTTCGTGCCACAGGCTTTGTATGTGGCACATCATCAAGAAAGTGCCCGCAAAGACCAAGTATGACACTGCCGCTGGTTCAGAATTTAGGGCTAGGCTGGACAACATTGTGTGGACCCATGACCTTTCACCCTCAGAGTTTGAGACACAGTGGGCTGCGTTGCTTGATGAATTCCCTCTGGTGAAGCGGAGGTGGTTTGATGACATGTTTGCAATCCAACATTTTTGGATCCCAGCCTACTTCAGGGATGTGATGTTTGGCGGTCTTCTTAGAACTACTTCTGTTTCGGAATCTGCAAACAGTTACTTTGGTCACTTCAGTGACAGATACTACCGCCTAGTTGAGTTCGTGATGCACTTTGACATAGCCATGGACACGCAGAGACACAAGCAGGCGAAGCTGAACTTTGAGTCTTCGACTATGCGTCCAGATCTGAAGACGCCTTTAGGATTGGAGAAGCACACATCTGAGGTGTACACGCTCACGATTTTCAAATTTGTTCAGGATCAGATTATGGAATGTTGTCTATCATGCTTTATGGTGAGCATGTCTGATGTCAACGGTACAAAATTCACAGTGGAGCAGTCAGCTGAAGGTGGGGATTTTTTATGCAGATGTCACATGTTTCAAAGGATTGGTCTGCCTTGTTGTTATTTATTTTTTGTGTTCAGGAACCTAAGGTTTGATAGGATTCCGGATAGGTATGTCCTTGCGCGTTGGACCATGGATGCCACTATTACACCGGTGTTCACTATTGACAACACCGTTGTGACTCAGTGTGCGGCCCTTGAAGAGCGTGAGGCAGTCATGAATGAGGTGATTTCTGACTTTTATAGCTGTGTGGGGCTATTGGAGGACAAGCCGAACCTCATGAAACAGTTTTCAGTTCTGCTTAAGGAGAAAAAGGCGTCTCTGTGATAGCGTATTTTTCAGTCGTTCACACTTTCAAAGTAATCCTAATATGCAACTAGAGTATAGCATGCAAGTAGGGAATCGTACCCAAGGGAGTTAAAATGTCAATTTCAATGTAACTACTACTTTATCAACTTTAAAGAACAAATGGGGGGATTTGGTTTTCTACTAAAACTACTCAATTGCAATAGCACAAAAATCAGATTAAACAATGGGAGAAAGAGTTTCACCTAGCAAGTTTCCACACATCAATTAACCAAGTTGTAATTCGGTTCATTTCATGTTCATCATAATCCTATGGATTTGTCCCAATTCTGATCTTATGTAAATTAACAAGCCAACCGGTCTTTGCTAATTCTTATTAATTGAAAACCTAGAAGACCTCCTAAGTTGATTCAATCAATAGCATAGGGAATAAGATTAGTGGATTGCAAACAAAACTTAACACCGCAAGTATGTAATGCAAATCAATTTCCTTCTCACAATTGAATTCAATATACCAATTTCATGCAATTGTGGTTGCTACAAGTGATTAGGGATTCCACCGTCTATCCCTATTCTAGCAATTAGAAAACTATAAAATCGAACTAGGATGTCAATCTAGCCAACAATATAGAGAGCCGAATTATAATCAAGGAAATCAATACCAAATAACCAAAGGGACGAACAAGAGAAAAGAACCTTACAACCAAGTCAATCGAGTGCTTCCACGCTAGGCAAAACAAAGGTTTTAGTTCCGGTTCATGTTCTTCACACAAATCGAATCCAAAAGAGAAAACATGGTAAAACTAGAAAATTGTTCTTGAGAGGAAGAGAAAAGAAAGATCGAAAAATTGGTGGCTGCTCAGTCTGGACGTGTCTCTTTCATAAACCTAATCCGAGCCCATTTAATTACCAATTAACTCAGCAAAACGAAACGGCCAAGCAGAAAGGAAAATCGGGAGTTGTTCAGTCGCGCGGCAAAACCGCGACCAACCGCGATCGCGGGGGATCGCGGTTTGTGCTCCAGCAGCTTCTGTTGGACTGGAGAATAACGGCGATCGCGGTACATCGCCCCACCTCGCGGTCTTCACTCCAGAAGCTTTTGTCTTCTGATCACCAGCTCTCCTACATAGCTTCGAGCTCCGTCTTCAACTCGTAAGTGCTTTCAAATCATCCACAATGCAGCTCCGCACTACAAGCATCAACATCGCCTCCAGAACCCTGCCAAAGTCTCCTAAAATGTGCTAATAATCCCTAACTATGCCATACAAAGTACGGCGTATCAAACTCCCCCATACTTAGACCTTACTCGTCTCGAGTAACTAAAGACAAGCTACCCTCACCAATACATGCAATCCAGGTCTCAAGAAATATGACGAACCTTGGTAGAGATTACAACAAGTCAACAATAAACATCCCAACCAAAACAACAACCAAATAGAGCAATGCGAAAGACAATAAAAAAAAAAAAAAAACCCAACTACACCTTATCCCTCCAAGTGGTAGCTTACCCGAATCCTCCTATACTCCGCCCCTTATGTCGCCACGCCAAGCAAGAAAATCCTAGATCACTCACACTCATTTTGCTTAGGCGCCCTCTCGGGTTTTCACCTAACCACTCATCATTTTTCTTAAGATGGGCTCACCAATCTCGCATCACTCCAAGACTCATTCTTGCCTCAACCTAGTGTTGAGCGAGTCACCTTCTTTTTGCCTATGCGGCCCTTTTGGGTTTTCCGCATATCCAAGGATTTTCATATGCCTTTTTTTCATTTTTTTCTGGCTTTTTTTTTTTTTGTGCGTAAATAACCAACACCATACAACATGTGAATACATTCTCTCCTCCATACTTAAACGTTGCATTGTCCTCAATGGAATGAAAGACAAAGTAGAATCACGGGGAAAGAGAAAACAGAAGACTCACATACAGGACCGGATGGTCTCCCTCCAATGAAACACAAGGTGTGGTAGAAGTGGGATGAGCAACAATGATGATCCAATAATGCACCGCTCATCCAAGACAAAGGGTAACATAGAAGAATCCCAAAACAATTTTAGATCCACAAAAAAAAAAGATAGTGAATGACGAATACAGCAAATCGCCAACTTCCGAAAGGTTTCTGAGCACATACCTGTGATCGCAGTTTGCAACCTACAATCACAGGCTCTTCTTCTGGAAAACTACTGACATAGGATCTCGGATTCCTCGCTCTTTTTTGTTTTTTTTTTTGTTTTTTTTACAAGAAGGAACTTACAGTGGGGAAAACCGCGAGCGGCCGCGATCGCGGGAGGTCGCGGTTTTGGCTGCAGAATGCAGCTGAACCTGTGTGCTTCGGGCATCCTTCCCTAACCACAAACACACTAAAAATGGCAGTTAAAATGAACAAAAATATAACAAGAATTAAAGCATCACAAACCTCGGGTTGCCTCCCGAGAAGCGCCTTATTTAATGTCGTGGCTCGACTCAATGGTGCTCAATTCAAACCTCAATCTATATCATCAGGTCCCTTAGGAACCCTCTCATTTAGCACCTCCTTCTTGAACCATTCATGGAAAGGTTTAAACCTTAGACCATTCCTCTTGATATTCGACTCCTTCAGCGGCTCCTCCATCTTAACCTTCTTAGTTGCCTTCCCCCCATACTTGGATTGATCAGGGGGGTGTTTAAACTCAACTTCTGGGCCTGCTCAATAGAAGATAGGAGCTTCTCGCTCGGCACTATTAGTTCCATGGGGCCACTGCCCAAATGAGTACGAGAATGCTTACCTTCAGCATTCAAATGAGCTAAGACTAGCTGCATGTTAGTGGACAAAGACAATTTTGCATGTGGATCCACTACATCATTCTCTATAATAGATCGCAACTCATCACAACAAGTAATATCAAACACATCTTGAGCTAAGGGCTCAATCACATCAATGGAACACAAGGAATGATCATCAATGGGATGTTTCATAGTATCATATATGTTGTATTGCACTTTCTCCCCATCAAATTCCATTGTAAGTGTTCCACTATTCACATCAATTTTTGTTTGTGCTATTTTCATGAAAGGCCTTCCTAACATTATAGGTGCCGCATGCTCATCATGTTCCATATCCAACACAAAAAAATCAGCAGGAAATATCAAGTCACCTACCATGACAAGAACATCTTCAACTACTCCCTTGGGGTACACATTGGACCCATCAGCTAGTTGAACAACAATTCCTGTCTCATGCAAAGGTCCTAGTCCTAGGGATTCATACAAGGAGAAAGGCAAAACATTGATAGATGCACCAAGATCAAGCATAACTCTTTCAATTTTTGTATCACCTATCACACATGGAATGCTAAACATGCCTGGATCACCACACTTTTTAGGCATTCGCCTTTGAAACACCGCAGACACATGCTCACTAACTTTGACCTTTTGTTTCCCTTTCAATTTTTGGTTCCTTTTAATAGTGCAGATTTCTTTCAAGAACTTAGCAAACCTAGGAATACTCTTAACCAGTTTAAGCAAAGGAATGTTTACCTCACACTTACTGAAGGTCTCGAATATCTCCTTGTCATTCTCCGGTCTTCTAGTCTCCTTCAATGCCTCAGGGAAAGGCGGGACCGGCTTCTGAGAGCAAAGCGGTGAAAAGCTCGGACGAACATAGTCATCAATGGGAGCTGGGTCCAAACCGCGAGTGAGGGCGGGCTCCGGCGATCGCGTCTCCTGAGTGGTGGTTCCTGGCGCTGAACCGCGGGTGGCCGCGGGTCCACGCGATCGCGTCTCTTCCATGGCTCCATCTTGGCTGCCCTCTGGTGAATAACGGCGAGTGGCCGCAGGTGACCGCGATCGCCGCCGCTGTTCCAGTGGTTCATCATCTTCAAAACCGCGATCGCGGTAGGTCGCCTCGGATCGCCGTTTCCTGTTTTCAGTTGGTTCAGAACCGTCTTGCACTTCACCCTGTTCAGCATAAGGGTTCAATAGCTTCCCACTCCTCAAGGTAATGGCACTCACATTCTCCCTCGGGTTGACTACCGTTTGTGACGGAAATTTTCCCGACACATTAGCCTCTAGATTACTCACAGATTGAGCAATTTGAGCCACTTGTCTCTCAAGATTCTGAATGGAAGACTTTGTTTCAGCATCCTTCTGCATAACCGACTGGGCCAATGACTTGATCATGTCTTCAGCTGACATGGTTTGTCTCGGGTTGTATTGTGGCCTCGGTTGTTGTTGTTGTGGTTGCAAGAGATGAAGATTTTGAACATTTTGTTGGTTACTCCACCTCAGATTTGGATGATCTCTATGCCCCGGGTTGTAGGTGTTAGAGAATGGATCATACTTTGGTCTTGGTTGCCATCCTCCTACAACGTTCACCTCAGCATTTGACTCCTGAAGCGTTGGGCATAGATCATTCGGATGTCCCACTTCATTACAAATTCCACATGGTCGGGCTTGAGACGGAGTGCCATTCAGCATGAAGCACTTCATCATTTCCTTCAGCTCATTCACATCAGACTCAATCTTGGATGGAGAACTCACAGCCTTGAGACTCTCTCTCTTGCTAAATTGCCTTGAGCCCTCGGATAGCTCCTGAAACATCATGAAAGCTTGGGGAGGAGTTTTGTTCAGAATATTACCTCCACAAGCGGCATTCACCATTCTACGCTCCTCATCCGAGAGACCATTGAACAAGTAGAGGATGAGGTCCTGATCACTGTACCCATGATATGGGCAACTTGCACACAACCGCTTGAATCTCTCGTAGTACTCATATAAGCTTTCACCTCCTTGTTGTTCAATAGTAGCAATGGCTCTCTTTAAACTATTCAGCTTTGTGGCCGGGAAGTATTTCTCAAGAAAAGTTTTCTTCATTTCGGCCCATGTCGTGATACTTCCCGGGGCAAGGTAATAGAGCCAATCATTTGCAGCATCCTTCAAAGTGAATCCAAATGCTCTCAACATGATGGTGTCAGCAGTGACACCTCTTGGCTTCATGCTAGAACATACGCATGAAATTGCGCCAAGTGCTTGTTCGGGTCTTCTCCAGCAAGACCATGAAAGTGAGGCAGCTCATGAATCAATCCTGCCTTCAACTCAAAATTCACTCCTTCGGCTAACTCAGGAATAGTTATAGCCAAAGGCTGTTGCTCCAAGTTAGGAGCGGTAAGTTGTCTCAACGTTCTATCAGCCATCTCAATATGGTTCAGACGTTGACGGGCTGCTCTTTGGTTCCTCAAAAATGTCCGCTCAATTTCTGGATCACAATCAACAATGGAAGAATCAGTAGCACGGGTGTGAACCATACAAATGGTTCACACCAAAAGTTGATAAACAAACAATTACAAAGAAAAGAAAAGAACAATTATTAACTCCCCGGCAACGGCGCCAAAATTGATAGCGTATTTTTCAGTCGTTCACACTATCAAAGTAATCCTAATATGTAACTAGAGTATAGCATGCAAGTAGGGAATCGTACCCAAGGGAGTTAAAATGTCAATTTCAATGTAACTACTACTTTATCAACTTTAAAGAACAAATGGGGGGATTTGGTTTTCTACTAAAACTACTCAATTGCAATAGCACAAAAATCAGATTAAACAATGGGAGAAAGAGTTTCACCTAGCAAGTTTCCACACATCAATTAACCAAGTTGTAATTCGGTTCATTTCATGTTCATCATAATCCTATGGATTTGTCCCAATTCTGATCTTATGTAAATTAACAAGCCAACCGGTCTTTGCTAATTCTTATTAATTGAAAACCTAGAAGACCTCCTAAGTTGATTCAATCAATAACATATGGAATAAGATTAGTGGATTGCAAACAAAACTTAACACCGCAAGTATGTAATGCAAATCAATTTCCTTCTCACAATTGAATTCAATATACCAATTTCATGCAATTGTGGTTGCTACAAGTGATTAGGGATTCCACCGTCTATCCCTATTCTAGCAATTAGAAAACTATAAAATCGAACTAGGATGTCAATCTAGCCAACAATATAGAGAGCCGAATTATAATCAAGGAAATCAATACCAAATAACCAAAGGGACGAACAAGAGAAAAGAACCTTACAACCAAGTCAATCGAGTGCTTCCACGCTAGGCAAAACAAAGGTTTTAGTTCCGGTTCATGTTCTTCACACAAATCGAATCCAAAAGAGAAAACATGGTAAAACTAGAAAATTGTTCTTGAGAGGAAGAGAAAAGAAAGATCGAAAAATTGGTGGCTGCTCAGTCTGGACGTGTCTCTTTCATAAACCTAATTCGAGCTCATTTAATTACCAATTAACTCAGCAAAACGAAACGGCCAAGCAGAAAGGAAAATCGGGAGCTGTTCAGTCGCGCGGCAAAACCGCGACCAACCGCGATCGCGGGGGATCGCGGTTTGTGCTCCAGCAGCTTCTGTTGGACTGGAGAATAACGACGATCGCGGTACATCGCCCCACCTCGCGGTCTTCACTCCAGAAGCTTTTGTCTTCTGATCACCAGCTCTCCTACATAGCTTCGAGCTCCGTCTTCAACTCGTAAGGGCTTTCAAATCATCCACAATGCAGCTCCACACTACAAGCATCAACATCGCCTCCAGAACCCTGCCAAAGTCTCCTAAAATGTGCTAATAATCCCTAACTACGCCATACAAAGTATGGCGTATCACTCTGCTGTCTGGAAGTGGTGCTTCATCTAGTTCTGGCGCATCGAACCTGGATCAGCTTCAGTCTTATGCCGGAGTTGAAGTACCTTCAGTCGTTAACGTGCTGCCACCAGAGCAAGCCAAGAACAAAGGAAGCGGGTCGCGTATCCGGAGTGGAAGAGAAATTTCTATTTCTTCGAGCCGTGCAGGGCAAAGGCGTTGCGGCAGATGCAACAAGTTCGCCACTCACAATAGTCGCACTTGCACTGAAGTGCTTGACTCTTAGTGCTCTTCAGTATTTTTCGATTCCATTTTTTTTTGCTTACGTTTGCTGAACTTTTAACCATTCTGAGGAGTTCACGTACGCCACTCTGGTAAACAGCATTAAGAGTTCAAATTGCTCGTGCTAATTCTTGATCATACATCATTCCGTCTTATTTCTCGGTCAGGAATATACTGTATTCATCGGATGATCCTCTTATGAAAGGAGTTCATTATATTCTTTCATTGGTGCATGTATTGTTTGAGTTCCAATCGATGAACCTGTTAGTTTCAGTGTATGAACCTATCAGTTGAAGCATATGAACCTGTTAGTTCCAATCGATGAACCTGTTAGTTGTAAATGATGAACCTAGTATTTATACTCAATGAACCTGCATGCAAAAATTAATGAACCTGCAAGACACCACCAATGAACCTGGTCGATTTTTGAAGTATACAACCTATATCCATGTGTGATGAACCTGTTACTTATACTTAATGAACCCGTTAGTTATACATGATGAACCTGTTACTTATACTCCATGCACCTGCATGCAAAAAGTAATGAACCTACAAGACAACACGAATGAACCTGGTCGATTTTTTAAGTGTACAACCTATTCAATATGTGATGAACCTGTTACTTATACTCAATGAACCTGTTAGTTATAAATGTTAAACCTGTTACTTATACTCAATGAACCTGTTAGTTATATATGATGAACCTGTTACTTCTACTCAATGAACTTGCATGCAAAAATTAATGAACCTGCAAGACACCACCAATGAACCTGGTCAATTTTTGAAGTGTACAACCTATTCCATGTGTGATGAACCTGTTACTTATACTCAATAAACCTGTTAGTTTTAAATGATGAACTTGTTACTTATAGTCAATGAACCTGTTCGTTATTCATGATGAACCTGTTACTTATACTTAATGAACCTGTTAGTTATACACGATGAACCTGTTACTTATACTCAATGAACCTGCATGCAAAAATTAATGAACCTACAAGACACCATCAATGAACCTGGTCGATTTTTGAAGTGTACAACCTATTCAATTTGTGATGAACATGTTACTTATACTCAATGAACCTGTTAGTTATAAATGTTGAACCTGTTACTTATACTCAATGAACCTGTTAGTTATACATGATGAACCTGTTACTTCTACTCAATGAATCTGCATGCAAAAATTAATGAACCTGCAAGACATCACCAATGAACCTGGTTGATTTTTGAAGTGTACAACTTATTCCATGTGTGATGAACCTGTTACTTATACTCAATGAACCTGTTAATTTTAAATGATAAACCTGTTACTTATAGTCAATAAACCTGTTCGTTATACATGATGAACCTGTTACTTATACTCAATGAACCTGTTAGTTATACACGATGAACCTGTTACTTATACTCAATGAACCTGCATGCAAAAATTAATGAACCTGCAAGACACCATCAATGAACTGGTCGATTTTTTAAGTGTACAATCTATTCCATATGTGATGAACCTGTTACTTATACTCAATGAACCTGTTAGTTGTAAATGATGAACCTGTTACTTATACTCAATGAATCTGTTAGTTATACATGATGAACCTGTTACTTATACTCAATGAACCAATGAACCTGTTACTTATACTCAATGAACCAATGAACCTGCATGAGAAAATTAATGAACCTGCAAGCCAACACCAATGAACCTGCAATAAAAACTCGATGAACCTGCTAATATATTGAAGTCTTCATCCTTCTTTAGGCAATTAATCAGGTGATTAGTGCTATCTGCTAGTATCATTGTACCCAATTCAGCAATCATACATTTACCCAAACCACAGAATCAACCTAGTATCATTCTAACGAAAAGTCTAACAATCATCCAATGTTCATACATAGGGTCCTTCAGGGTTGTCTATAATGGTCTGAAGTGCCTTGTCTCCTATTTCATTAGCTTCGGAGGTGATGATGGTATGTACGTATTTGATCCTCAGCTCTTCAACGGCCTTGTTCTTGTTCTTGTTGTTCATCTGGTCCTCCTAGTTCTCATTCGGCATGCCCGTGTATTTCTCCATGTATCGCATGATATACACCCCAGAGTTTTGCTCTTTTGCACCTTCAGAGTGGAATGGTAGAGGAATCAACTGCGCCTTAGACTGTGCAGCTTCAAGGTCGCTTGCTCTCTTGGTCAAGTGATTCTGGCGGAGGTAAATTGCAGTCATGTATACCTGCACACAAGATATAAAGACAATAAAAGAATTTTAACCCAAACAGAGAAAAAAATGTTGACAACAACACAATTTAACTGTTGGTACAAGTCAAACCAATGAACCTGCATGAGAAAATTAATGAACCTGCAAAACAACAGCAATGAACCTGGTCGATTTTTGAAGTGTATAACATAATCTATGTCTGATGAACCTGTTACTTATACTCAATGAACCTGGTAGTTGTAAATGATGAACCTACTAGTTATAACTCATGAACCCAATGCTTGGACAGAGTACACTCACTACTAACTACACAATTTAATCCACTATTGTACACTTACAATCTTGTGAATCGCTGCCTCATAGAGCTGCATATCACCGATGTTCGGCACACTGTCGAGCACATGGATAGTTTTACTCTTAATGTTCATGGCAATGAGAAAGTACCGGTCATTGTGGATTATGACTGGTACAAAAGCCTGTAATAATGCGTTCAGTTAGTGACATTTGAAATTTACTCAAAAATAATTATAAACAGAATAAAAAAACAAAACAGCCACGCTCAGACTAGTAATAAATTTACCATGTCTACGTCCTTTATTTTTCGCCCATGCACCTCAGCCACGGCGGAGTTGAAGTTCCTCATGAACTCGCCCAATTGATCTTTCAGGGTGACATTCTGTTTCACCATTTCACGATTTTTTGTTAGTATACACGAATTATATATTCAAGCCACACCCTGCACATACAAACTATTGAACCTTGCAGTAGAATTCCATGAACCTGACTATGTAATGCATGAAAATCCTTCGTAATAAACGAGCTTCTGTGAGGTGACACTTATAGGACTTCACTTTTCATATGATGAACCTCATTTTATTAACTGTTGAGCCTTATAGTATATATCCATACAACTTATTATTTTAACTTTTAACCATTTTTACTTACCATTTGGTATACATACAGGAATGCTCTGCTGGGCTTGTTGTTGCTCTTTACCTCCTCATTAGTGTTCAGAATGGTTGATCAAGCATCAATTGCTTTGTAGTGGATGTCTACATCCATTGCCAACTTCATTCCGAAGACTTTCAGAGACTTGTGTTTGAAGAGCGGCTCACTATTCAATTGCACAGAAACAAAAGTGTTATTCAGTAGTAAAACCTTTATCTCTAATATTTTCCATAGTAATAAAATAAAATATGTCACAAGGTATGTATATCTTACCCTCCTATTGTGCAGTGGTTACAGTAGTTGTACACCACGATTGCCTCATTTGGTCTCTTGGCAAAGATGTCGACAGTGCGGCTTTTGTAGGGGCTTCTGAACTTTTCCCCAAGTCTCTTGTGCCTTGGCCCGTGAACCACATCAGCAGCAGCCTCCAGTTGCTTCCCCTTGCCCTTTTCCTTTGCCTTTTCCGTTTCAGCCAGCTCTTTGTCCTTCTGTGCAGCAGCCCCTGCATGTTCTTCATGCATGGCTCCCGCAACACCAATTTCCTGTACCTCCTCTGACCCTATGAGCACTTCCTTCTCCTTGTGTGAATCAGGCACTGCAGGTTCTTCATCATCGTCTTTCTCAGTTTCAACGTCATCCAACTCCTCTGAACTTATCAGCTTGAATGATGGAATTGTCAAATCCGGAGACTTTCTGGCCTTCTTCCTTGTTGTTGGTGCTGGGGGTGTTGGTGCGGGGGGTGTTGGTGTTGGGGGTGTTGGTTCCTTGTCCTTAGTCCCAACGACAGTCTCATGCACAACGCCTTGTGCCCTCTCTTTCTCCAGCTCTTGAACTTCATCTATTTCCTCTTCTCTGTCACTGAGCACGTCAATGCACTGATTCATAACTGTGTTTACATCTTCCCAAGTTTGTGTGGTATCGATGCCCTGTGTCGCCTTAGAAGTGGAAGCTTCAGCATTTGAGAACTTAATCTTTTCTTTTGAAGCATCAGCCTTCTCCACCTGTCTCAAGCATTCTATGAGTTGTGGATCGCTCCAGAAAGGGTGGTCGGCGTCATTCCATATCTTCTCAAATTCGCTTCTTTCCTCTTCCTCGGCCTTTTTGTTGCCAATCAGCGTTTGGTTGTTTTGATCATGCTCTTCACCTTGGGCTCTGCATTGAATTCAATTGGCAAGTTTTCCACCATGGCAGTCAGTTTCAACATTTCGGTGGCCACTACAATCTGTTGTTGGGTGAAGTTATTAAGCCAGTCCTGCATACAAGACAACAAGTTTATGTGAACCTTAACTATAAATGAACCTCAATCTGTAAATTAATGAACCTTGCTGTGTAAACTGATGAACCCACTATACTATTTTTTAGACTTGAAGCTTGATGTTTACCTGTAGCTTGTTGTTCATGTATCCATGTTCTCTTCCCTCCTTTGATGTTCTTGGGTCTTGAAGAGTTCCTAATCCAAATCCTCCACTCTTTATCTCCCTCCTCTCCCTTTCTTCCAAACTCTCGCCTGTCCATCCTAGGTATACTGCTGTATTATTGGGGTTTGTATTTCCGAAGACAGATACCCTGTCTAAATACAACAACTGCATAGAAGTTCATACATACATTAGTATACACATGACATGGAAAGTAATACACATTAGTAGATGTTACTTATACTCAATGAACATGTTACTTATTCTCAATGAACCTGGTAATTGTAAATGATGAACCTAGTAGTTATAACTAATGAACCTAATGCTTGGTCAGAGTGGACTCACTACTAACTGTTGCTACAAGTCAAAACAAATGAACCTGCATTAGAAAATTAATGAACCTACAAGACAACACCAATGAACCTGGTCGATTCTTGAAGTGTATAAGCTATTGTATGTCTGATGAACTTGTTCCTTATACTCAATGAACATGTTAGTTGTAATTGATGAACCTAGTAGTTATAACTCATGAACCCAATGCTTGGACATAGTACACTCACTACTAATTGTTGCTACAAGTCAAACCAATGAACCTGCATTAGAAACTAAATGAACCTGCAAGACAACCCCAATGAACCTGGTCGATTTTTGAAGTGTATACCTATTCTATGTCTGATGAACTTGTTCATTATACTCAATGAACATGTTAGTTGTAAATGATGAACCTAGTAGTTATAACTAATGAACCCAATGCTTGGACAGAGTACACTCACTACTAAATGTGGCTACATGTCAAACCAATGAACCTGCATTAGAAAATAAATGAACCTGCAAGACAGCACCAATGAACCTGGTCTGAAGTGCCTTGTCTCCTATTTCATTAGCTTCGGAGGTGATGATGGTATGTACGTATTTGATCCTCAGCTCTTCAACGGCCTTGTTCTTGTTCTTGTTGTTCATCTGGTCCTCCTAGTTCTCATTCGGCATGCCCGTGTATTTCTCCATGTATCGCATGATATACACCCCAGAGTTTTGCTCTTTTGCACCTTCAGAGTGGAATGGTAGAGGAATCAACTGCGCCTTAGACTGTGCAGCTTCAAGGTCGCTTGCTCTCTTGGTCAAGTGATTCTGGCGGAGGTAAATTGCAGTCATGTATACCTGCACACAAGATATAAAGACAATAAAAGAATTTTAACCCAAACAGAGAAAAAAATGTTGACAACAACACAATTTAACTGTTGGTACAAGTCAAACCAATGAACCTGCATGAGAAAATTAATGAACCTGCAAAACAACAGCAATGAACCTGGTCGATTTTTGAAGTGTATAACATAATCTATGTCTGATGAACCTGTTACTTATACTCAATGAACCTGGTAGTTGTAAATGATGAACCTACTAGTTATAACTCATGAACCCAATGCTTGGACAGAGTACACTCACTACTAACTACACAATTTAATCCACTATTGTACACTTACAATCTTGTGAATCGCTGCCTCATAGAGCTGCATATCACCGATGTTCGGCACACTGTCGAGCACATGGATAGTTTTACTCTTAATGTTCATGGCAATGAGAAAGTACCGGTCATTGTGGATTATGACTGGTACAAAAGCCTGTAATAATGCGTTCAGTTAGTGACATTTGAAATTTACTCAAAAATAATTATAAACAGAATAAAAAAACAAAACAGCCACGCTCAGACTAGTAATAAATTTACCATGTCTACGTCCTTTATTTTTCGCCCATGCACCTCAGCCACGGCGGAGTTGAAGTTCCTCATGAACTCGCCCAATTGATCTTTCAGGGTGACATTCTGTTTCACCATTTCACGATTTTTTGTTAGTATACACGAATTATATATTCAAGCCACACCCTGCACATACAAACTATTGAACCTTGCAGTAGAATTCCATGAACCTGACTATGTAATGCATGAAAATCCTTCGTAATAAACGAGCTTCTGTGAGGTGACACTTATAGGACTTCACTTTTCATATGATGAACCTCATTTTATTAACTGTTGAGCCTTATAGTATATATCCATACAACTTATTATTTTAACTTTTAACCATTTTTACTTACCATTTGGTATACATACAGGAATGCTCTGCTGGGCTTGTTGTTGCTCTTTACCTCCTCATTAGTGTTCAGAATGGTTGATCAAGCATCAATTGCTTTGTAGTGGATGTCTACATCCATTGCCAACTTCATTCCGAAGACTTTCAGAGACTTGTGTTTGAAGAGCGGCTCACTATTCAATTGCACAGAAACAAAAGTGTTATTCAGTAGTAAAACCTTTATCTCTAATATTTTCCATAGTAATAAAATAAAATATGTCACAAGGTATGTATATCTTACCCTCCTATTGTGCAGTGGTTACAGTAGTTGTACACCACGATTGCCTCATTTGGTCTCTTGGCAAAGATGTCGACAGTGCGGCTTTTGTAGGGGCTTCTGAACTTTTCCCCAAGTCTCTTGTGCCTTGGCCCGTGAACCACATCAGCAGCAGCCTCCAGTTGCTTCCCCTTGCCCTTTTCCTTTGCCTTTTCCGTTTCAGCCAGCTCTTTGTCCTTCTGTGCAGCAGCCCCTGCATGTTCTTCATGCATGGCTCCCGCAACACCAATTTCCTGTACCTCCTCTGACCCTATGAGCACTTCCTTCTCCTTGTGTGAATCAGGCACTGCAGGTTCTTCATCATCGTCTTTCTCAGTTTCAACGTCATCCAACTCCTCTGAACTTATCAGCTTGAATGATGGAATTGTCAAATCCGGAGACTTTCTGGCCTTCTTCCTTGTTGTTGGTGCTGGGGGTGTTGGTGCGGGGGGTGTTGGTGTTGGGGGTGTTGGTTCCTTGTCCTTAGTCCCAACGACAGTCTCATGCACAACGCCTTGTGCCCTCTCTTTCTCCAGCTCTTGAACTTCATCTATTTCCTCTTCTCTGTCACTGAGCACGTCAATGCACTGATTCATAACTGTGTTTACATCTTCCCAAGTTTGTGTGGTATCGATGCCCTGTGTCGCCTTAGAAGTGGAAGCTTCAGCATTTGAGAACTTAATCTTTTCTTTTGAAGCATCAGCCTTCTCCACCTGTCTCAAGCATTCTATGAGTTGTGGATCGCTCCAGAAAGGGTGGTCGGCGTCATTCCATATCTTCTCAAATTCGCTTCTTTCCTCTTCCTCGGCCTTTTTGTTGCCAATCAGCGTTTGGTTGTTTTGATCATGCTCTTCACCTTGGGCTCTGCATTGAATTCAATTGGCAAGTTTTCCACCATGGCAGTCAGTTTCAACATTTCGGTGGCCACTACAATCTGTTGTTGGGTGAAGTTATTAAGCCAGTCCTGCATACAAGACAACAAGTTTATGTGAACCTTAACTATAAATGAACCTCAATCTGTAAATTAATGAACCTTGCTGTGTAAACTGATGAACCCACTATACTATTTTTTAGACTTGAAGCTTGATGTTTACCTGTAGCTTGTTGTTCATGTATCCATGTTCTCTTCCCTCCTTTGATGTTCTTGGGTCTTGAAGAGTTCCTAATCCAAATCCTCCACTCTTTATCTCCCTCCTCTCCCTTTCTTCCAAACTCTCGCCTGTCCATCCTAGGTATACTGCTGTATTATTGGGGTTTGTATTTCCGAAGACAAATACCCTGTCTAAATACAACAACTGCATAGAAGTTCATACATACATTAGTATACACATGACATGGAAAGTAATACACATTAGTAGATGTTACTTATACTCAATGAACATGTTACTTATTCTCAATGAACCTGGTAATTGTAAATGATGAACCTAGTAGTTATAACTAATGAACCTAATGCTTGGTCAGAGTGGACTCACTACTAACTGTTGCTACAAGTCAAAACAAATGAACCTGCATTAGAAAATTAATGAACCTACAAGACAACACCAATGAACCTGGTCGATTCTTGAAGTGTATAAGCTATTGTATGTCTGATGAACTTGTTCCTTATACTCAATGAACATGTTAGTTGTAATTGATGAACCTAGTAGTTATAACTCATGAACCCAATGCTTGGACATAGTACACTCACTACTAATTGTTGCTACAAGTCAAACCAATGAACCTGCATTATAAACTAAATGAACCTGCAAGACAACCCCAATGAACCTGGTCGATTTTTGAAGTGTATACCTATTCTATGTCTGATGAACTTGTTCATTATACTCAATGAACATGTTAGTTGTAAATGATGAACCTAGTAGTTATAACTAATGAACCCAATGCTTGGACAGAGTACACTCACTACTAAATGTGGCTACATGTCAAACCAATGAACCTGCATTAGAAAATAAATGAACCTGCAAGACAGCACCAATGAACCTGGTCGATTTTTGAAGTGTATAACATATTCTATGTCTGATGAACCTATTCCTTAT
Organism: Rheum nobile; assembly: GCA_027886185.1. Lineage (NCBI taxonomy): Eukaryota > Viridiplantae > Streptophyta > Magnoliopsida > Caryophyllales > Polygonaceae > Rheum > Rheum nobile. The sequence goes on along the minus strand of WOAB01000236.1, from coordinate 760,346 downwards.
ACTCAATGAACCTGTTAGTTGTAAATGATGAACCTAGTAGTTATAACTCATGAACCCAATGCTTGGATATAGTACACTCACTACTAACTGTTGCTATAAGTCAAAACCAATGAACCTGCATTAGAAAATAAATGAACCTGCAAGACACAGTAGTAGATGTTTTTAACAAAAACAATTAAACAAGAGTTTTTTACCACAAGGAAGACGATTGGGCCTCTGTAGAACCTCTCTTTCTTGGCCTTCCATTCGGTTGTTGTATGAGGCAAGACACTCATTACAAACCGACACCAGTTGTATCCCTTTACGTCCTCAACGTCGCTGATCATCATGTGATGCGGAATAGTTCCTTTTTGGTTGCTCTCGACGAGCACAAACATGAACATGACGAGGAACAACCTTTTGAACCAGAGTTTGTCGGTGCAGGTTTTGAGCTTGGCTGCCAGATGACTTGGCCTGATTTGCTTGATGTTGTCGAAATAGTCTTTCCATTCCTTTATAATGGCGTCGTCAGCATCCTATTTGCCTCTCCTTTCCACTGTCCTCTGGCCTCTAGGGATCATGAGAACCCTCTGGACTTCCTCCTCTGTCACCTTAATGGTGCTGCCATCCCCCAGCTTTATCTCACACATGACCTCATCATAGTGTTCGAGGATCCAGAAAGCGAGGCAGTGAGGCACCCCTTTAATTTTTAAATCCAGCATGCTCTCAAATCTCATCTCCCTAATCCACACCTTAGCATGTGCTTTCATGTTTTCAGGGATAGCTTCCAGCGCATTGACAAACACTTTTGGGATATTCCTAGTGTTCAACCACATGTACTGAGAGCCATCGTCTTCTGTCTTTATCTTGAGGTGGGCAAGGATTATCTCCAACTGCTTGCTGTCCTTTGTTTCTCTCTTCTTCTCCTTTTTTTCTTGGTAATTAACAGCTTCATCTCTCCTCTTTCCTTCACTATAGCCCATTTTCCTTTGTTGGTCTTCTTGGCGGTTTCTTCCTCGTCAACCTCAATTTTCCGTTTCCCCTTGTCCTTCCTCCCTTCAATATGTGTAGTCTTTGGTTTCTTCCTCAAGTTGTCCTCAAACTCCTCTTCACTTGAACTCTCTAACTGAACTGCTGCATCTGGCTGAATTGCAGCCATTGACCTTGTGGTTGGTTTTGTTGGTTGTACGTCGTCGGAACCGCCCGATGAGGTTGTGTCATTGTTCTCCTGCGAAGATGTTGTGCCACGTTGGAGAAGGTGTTGACTTGTAATGGCTGATCTAGTGCATGGTCTGGTGGATGTTGTGTTTTCAGATCTCTGAGACGAACTGCTCTTATTGTCTTCCTGTGAGCTGAGGCAGTCTTTGTCTTCAACCTCATTTCCCTTCCCTTTGCCTTCTACTTCTAAACGCAATTCATCTGCTTGAATGGTTGGTGTCTCTGCAGTGGTGTTGGCTGGTGTAGAAGACTGAGAAAGCTTCTCATCTTCAGGTTTTTCTTCAGAGTTTGCTGTTTCGGTGCACTGCTTTTTTTGTGGAGGTTGTTCTGATTTTGAAGCTTGACCCTTCGAAACCTTGTTCTCTGGCTGTATCTGTCTCTTACGACTCCTCATCTTTTGTCTCGACCTTCTTGTGGCTTTTTTAGTTGGTGTTGTCCTCTTTTGGGGTTGTGTTCTCTTTACAACAGACTTCTTAGCAGAGAGTATCCTTACCAGTAAAATGTCATCACTGCTTGTACTCTCCGTACTCTCATATTGCACCTCAATGTCTTTGTGTGTAAGCCTTTTGCGTTGTCGGGATTGACTAGTCGAGCCTGCTAAGAGAAACAGGACAATTGTAAGACCAACTTCAGACTATGTAGTAAATTGTAACAATACCCTGTCTAAATACAACAACTGCATAGAAGTTCATACATACATTAGTACACATATGACATGGAAAGTAATACACACTAGTAGATGTTACTTATACTCAATGAACCTGTTACTTATATTCAATGAACCTGGTAGTTGTAAATGATGAACCTAGTAGTTATAACTCATGAACCCAATGTTTGGTCAGAGTACACTCACTACTAACTGTTGCTACAAGTCAAAGCAATGAACCTGCATGAGAAAATTAATGAACCTGCAAGACAGCCCCAATGAACCTGGTCGATTTTTAAAGTGTTTAACCTATTCTATGTCTGATGAACATGTTTCTTATACTCAATGAACCTGTTAGTTGTAAATGATGAACCTAGTAGTTATAACTAATGAACCCAATGCTTGGACAAGTACACTCACTACTAACTGTGGCTACAAGTCAAACCTGAACCTGCTTTAGATACTAAATGAACCTGCAAGACAACACCAATGAACTTGATCGACTTTTGAAGTGTATAACCTATTCTATGTCTGATGAACCTGTTCCTTATACTCAATGAACCTGTTAGTTGTAAATGATGAACCTAGTAGTTATAATTAATGAACCCAATGCTTGAACATAGTACACTCACTACTAACTGTGGCTACAAGTCAAACCAATGAACATGCTTTAGATACTAAATGAACCTGCAAGACAACACCAATGAACCTGTTCTATGTCTGATGAACTTGTTTCTTATACTCAATGAACCTGTTAGTTGTAAACGATGAACCTAGTAGTTATAACTCGATGATGAACCTCTAACTCAATGATGAACCTCACTGAAAAATGCATGTCAGGTAAACACAGGCATGAAGCCCCGTAAAAGGAAATGAACCCCCAACACCTAAAATGAACCCCAGGTTAACCTGATTTTTCATCACAAAGGGATGGACTCTTTAAGAAGATAATGAACCTCCAAGTCCCAGATGAACCTCAGGAAACGACACGAACATAGAATTCTGAAGACGAAAACAATGTCGCAAGGAAAAAAAATACTCAAGAAACCCTAACATTGATCTATGTGTTTCTAATGGTGCAACAGCGTTTAAGGAACTTTCGAAACCTTGATTTTTGAGTAATCTATGTGTTTTCGTGAAATTGAAACCCTAAATGTGTTATTCGAACCTCCAAAGTCCTCTCCACTGTAATCTGTGTCGCTCATGTTGTTTTTTCGTTGTATTTGCTTGTAATGGTTCAATCCAGAGCGTCTGAGTGCGTCGAATGGTGTTCTCCTCTTCAACTATGATCGTTTTTCTCAATCGATTTCTGTGTTTCGCTCGCCTCGCCTTCGCCTCTTCAACTGGTGCGGATACTTGGATTTTAGAGAGTCTGAGAGGGTCTTGGCGCCGGTTAGGGATAAGGGCAATCGTGTAATACCACGTTCAAATTACTCCAAATTACAAGTTTGCCACCGCGTCTCAACTTCCCTGTTTATCCCGTTTTCCTTCTCGTTCAATCGTGGCCATCCATCTCGTCCATCCTAAGACTGTGGTTTATGTGTAGAGTTTATCTTAAGGGCTGATTGTATCGGAACGGCCCTCCAGAAACTATATCGAATCTTAGTCCAACAAGGATCAAGAATAATTCGTGTCCAAGCACCGAAATTTCAAGTTTCGAGCCCCTAAATCCCTAATGTATGCATAAATTTCATCTTTTAGAGTTTGCTAAACCACTTTTCCTTGAAAAAAAGAAGATTTAGCGGCTCCCCATATTATACGATGGAGGGAAAAGTAAACAAGTTTTCTTTTTCTTGATACAGGGAGAAGAGTAAACAAGTTGGAGCTTCTCGAACCCAAACAGAAAAATCTGAAATGAAGTGCGGAGTATTCTGTATAAAATATTCTTCCCAACCAAACTACAAAGAAAAGATATGGTTTTATAAAATTGACAATAGTCCTTGGCGAAAAATCTTTTTAATCCATATATATAGATAAGTGTCATGTAAAAAATATTATTATAATATAAAATAAGAATAAATATAGACCATTGAATTAGAAATAAATCAAAGGTTATGATTGAACTTTCATTAAAAGCCATGTGTCATGCACATGTCTTTAATTCAAAGGGTTGACCATCGAAGTACCACCACCGACCACTGTCGTCGGTCACCGGGCCACCACCACCGATCGTCGGACCACCGCCGCCGGACCACTGTCGCCGGTCACCAGACCACCACTGCCGGTCGTCGGACCACCGTCAGACCACCGCCGGTCGCCGGACCACCACCGGCCATCAGACCGCCCTTGGGTGCATGTGAACTCTATTAGAAGTGCAAGCCTTTGAGTGTGCATGTTTTTTGACTTTCAAGTGCATGTGAAATCTAGTGTTAGTTTTATGTGTTATTAGTGCGTGCAAGTTTTATTGGGAGTGCATGGAAATTCAACTGAAAAGTGCATACGAATTAGAAAATTGGTGCATGTAAATTCTACTAGGAGTGTGCATGTGAATTCAACCGGAAGTGCATGTGAATTCTACTAAAGTGCATGTCTTTGAGTGTACTTATATGTCTTTTGACTTTTGAGTGCATGTGAAATCAAGTGCATGCTTTATGTGTTGTGAGTGCATGCGAGTTCAACTGAGAGTGCATGTAAATTCTACTGAAGTGCATGCATTTGAGTGTAATTATATATCTTTTGAATGCATGTGAAATCAAGTGCATGCTTTATGTGTTTTGAGTGCATGCGAGTTCAACTGAGAGTGCATGTAAATTCTACTGAAGTGCATGCCTTTGAGTGTACTTATATGTCTTTTGACTTTTGAGTACATGTAAAATCAAGTACATGCTTTATGTGTTGTGAGTGCACGCGAGTTCAACTGAGAGTGCATGTGAATTCAACTGAGAGTGCATGACTTTGAGTGTACTTATATGTATTTTGACTTTTGAGTGCATGTGAAATCAAGTGCATGTTTTATGTGTTATGAGTGCATGCGAGTTCAAGTGAGAGTGCATGTGAATTCAACTGAGAGTGCATACGAGTTATACATGCACAATAATTCGCATGCACATTTAAGCCAACAACTTGCACAGTTGCACTCCAATCCAAAAAAATACATGTAAGTGCATGCGAGTTCAACTGAAAGTGCATGTGAATTCAACTGAGAGTGCATGCGAGTTATATATGCACAAAAACGTTAAATTCACATGCACAATAATTCGCATGCATATTTAAGCCAACAACTTGCACTCCAATCCAAAAAAATACATGCACAAAATGTTGAATTTACATGCACAGAAGTGTTGCATTCGCTTGCACTTTTCAAGTCATCGGCTTGCACTTTTAGGCCTTCGGCTTGCACTTTGTCAGTAATGTTAAAAAAACAAAGGCATGCACAAAAGGGCCTCCGTGTTGCACTTTTTTTTTAAGCTTTTAATCTGATCTAACAACTATGATTCTTTCTTATTTTGTATTATAAGACAATTTCGCACCTGAATCGCACCATATATATATATATATATACTAAATGAGATGTCTAAATTATTCGTATCGACACTACATTCAATTCACCTATATGTCATTACACATTTAATCATAATCTGCCACATTATCCAAGTTTTTAGAAAAAGTTATAACCTTATTAATATAAGAGTGAGTCCAACTATAATTATAATTATAATAATAATTAATTATTTGATTAAAAAAGATATTGATTAGAAATAATTAATAATTAGATATGATAAGATAAGATTTATATAAATTGATAAAAATCAATCTATAAATTTTTAAGAGTTTTAGCGAATATCCGTATGTACTTATTAGATATGATAAGATTAGAAAAACAATGGAACTTATGTACTTATTAATTGAGATATATAATTCTTAATTATTATATATTACAGAAATTGTACAATTATTTGTAGATAGTTTAGATCTGATGCGATCCACATAATTAAAAAAGGATACTTAAATCTTACATGTCGATATCACATTCAATTCGCATACACGTTAATCTCAGGGATATGACATGTCATCCGACCATTTTAACAAGTCAAATAATAGATCACACTTTATAGATATATCATTAAAAAATTTAAAAAAATCTCTTTAACTATACAATTTTATTAATAATTAAATCATACGAGAATATTTCATCCACATAATCTTAATTTTAATTATGTTATTTTCTTTTTCAAATTCTTATCCTTTGTTTCATGTTTTACTTAATTTGAATGTCTTACTCATTTCAAGGTTATGCTTTGTAACAGTAAAAAATGTATAGATTTCATACTTTGTTTCATATATGTTTTGGGTTGCTAAAAAAATCAATTGTTTTACCCATAATCTCTTTAGGTAGATATTTTTTGTTAAACTAAAACCTTTAATTAATATCATATTATAATTTCATCTTTTTTTTAGCAACCGAAGAAAGATCTAGCTTTTTTTTACGGTTGTAGAAATCAGTTAATTAGGTCCCACTTTATGTAAAATAATTATAAAAATCTAATTACGAAGTTTAACCAAATCTCAACAAAAAAGCTTAACAAATTAACTTATATATTTTAACATTATATTTTTTTAACCTAACATTTCAATGTTTAAAAACTAACAATTTTGTATTTAATAAAAACGTTATATATTTTCAAAATCTCATTGTAAATACTTTTTTATTATCAACTATAAACTATTTGATTAAAAATGATAATCCACATGACCCATGTATAAATATATGTATATATATATTTGTTTCTATTTATTTTTTATTTCTCATGTCATGATTTAAGTCATGTGATATATTTCAAATAAATCTTTCAAATATATTTATATCTTCTTTACATTAGAATATTAAAATAATATTAAAAAACATTTAAGAAAAATAAAGGTCAAATCATTCAAAATATCTAGCAATAAAGTTATCAGCCTACCTAATTAGAGAATATATTCAAATTTTTATTTTGTGTTTTTCAACGTCTTAAAAAATAGAAATCCATTTTTCGATTATATATTATTATAAGATAAGTTTAATGTTAACTATTATATATCAAATTTCATTAACCTAAATTATATTATTTATAAAAATATATAAATCAATTTAAGAGATTTTTTGTATCAAAATTCAACATTTTAATGTGTAAGAGCATGTTTTAATCATATGGATCTATAGTCAAGTATATCATCAAAAAAAGACAAGTTTTTGAAAAACACTAGAATTTTTGAGCAATTTGGGATGGGGACATGGGGTGATGATATTCTAAAAATGCAGAGTAAGGTAAACCGTTAGATTGCCTAGATCGTTTGACTGAGATTTAGCTTGTATCTTATTACTATTCTTTTTTATTATTTGAACAAGTATGGTGAATATTTTCAGTTATTGTTATATTTCCTATTAGTATGATTTTTTCATGAGTATTGATGTATAAGAAACAATAATGTTTTAGTTTCACAAAATATATTTAACTTTGTTGATTTTATTATCATATTCGTTAAAATTTTAATAAATCTAATCTCGTACTTGATACGGATACTATGCTAGTTCATAAAATTAAGGAAAATTCATATTGGTATCCCTGAGTTTAGGGTTATTCTTGTTGGTGTCTCACGATTAAGTTTTTTCTGGTTGGTACTGTGATACCCCGCATTTCTGTAAGGATATTCTGGAATTTTGGGATTTTTCCGGAAAGCCCGTTTTGTACGTCGGATTTAATTCTGAGAGCTTAAGACATTTTGTAATGTGCTCTGCCTCTGTAATATTTTTCTCAGTGAAATAACATACAGTCGACGCATTTTGGGAGTTAATACTCGTTCGTGTACGAATATATTTAACACGGGGTTAAGATTATTGCCCAAGAGTTATCATCCAATGGACACTAAAGTACAAGTTTGTTACCCTAAGGTTTTTATCCAATAGGCAAAGCGCAAGGTTATTACCCAAGGGATGGGAAGGAAGCTTCCTACCTCCTTCCTTCACCTTGGAGCTTGCCTATTTAAGGAGGACATTGGGAGGAAGAGAGAGCTCACACTCTCAAAGCTCTCAAACTCTCAAAAACGCTCTCTTCGGGAAAGCTCAAGTCGAACGTCGGAGCTCGTTTGGTGTCGTTTCCGGTGGCCAAGAGAAGCTTGGGAGGCCCTTAGAAGCCTAGAAACCAAGCAAGGCGAAAGACGAGCCAAATCGATCGTCGAGGGTGAGTTTTTCCTCTCGTATTTCAGTTTCTGTTTAGCGACGGCGACCGTCGGATAGAGGCGGCGACCGCCGGCTAGAACACGGCGCCCGCCGTGAAGAGCCCGGCGCCCGCCGTGAAGAAGGGCCAACCGCCGGGAAGAAACGCCTTTGAGCGGCTCCCGCCGCGTGGGAGGCGGCGCTCGCCGCGGTGGTGGCGGCGCCCGCCGTAAGTGATGCAGCGTCCGCCAGCGTGGTTGGTTGTTGGCCGGTTGTGGTTTGGCTTATGAGGCCTTCGTTCGGGTTTCGTTTCCTTCGATTCATTTCGTTCTTTCTTAGATCTGTATTGTTGTTTGTCGAATCTAACTTAGGGTTTCTTTGTGGGTCAATCCGAAGGAATCTTTGCTCCAGATCTGTCCCTATGTCGAGCCCGGGATCCCGTCGTTAGACTTCATTCAAACTCTGCGGATTCAGGCAAGTGGCGGTTCGCTCTTGCTCATCGTTCCATATTTACATTAGTTATCAGTTATTTATCTAAGTAATTAATTTGGAATGATTATTGTGTTTGTCTGGAAATGGTTTTATAAACTGTTTTGGAAAATCATATAATAGGTTGTATATCTGCTAGAACGACGCTATTATCTGTGATCGCCTTCCGGGCATTTATGTGGATTTATCCGAACTATTGTTGTGCTTGAACTGTTAGTTAGAACGAGTATTTGTAGGAACGTCTGGACTCTGAGAAGTTCGTTCGTTTCTTTATAACTGTAAAGGGCGATCAAGACCCTGCGATAGTAGAAGTTTAGACTCTGGGAGGTTCATTCTTTTAAGGGCGAGCAAGACCCTGCGATAGTAGTGGTTTGGACTCTGAGAGGTTCATTCCTTAAATATGTGTTATGTGTAACATGGCATATATAATTAAAAGCTTATAACGTGTTGATCGTTTTGGAATTAAATAAGATAAGTGCCCGTGTGCACATAATTAATAAACCTTCGACGAGTAGTGCAACTAAGTAAATAGTGCAGCTAGGAAAGCTCGTCTCGACTTTGATCATTGTACGTTTTCCTTCCAATCTGGATTCGCTGTAAGCGGTGAGGTTGGTTGTAAACCGAAGCATCTCAGTCAGCTTTTAAATCATTATATGATCTAGACTTTGATCATAGTACGTTCTCTTTCCGATCTGGATTCGCTGTAAGCGGTGAGGTTGGTCGTGAACCGAATCATCTCAATCAGCTTTTAAATCATTGTTGTTTGATTCTTAAACATTCCAGATTTGTCATATTTCCTTAAGACTCAATTCCTTTGGAGTCTTCTTTCGAGTCGATTTATGTGAAGATTAAGTCTTCCAGAATCTTCTTCTCTTGTTGTTATTCCGTGAAAGTGTCGGGTTATGTATATTGTAGGATCGTGATTGTTAGATAATAACTTAAGGAACTCAGAATATCGATTCTAAGTTCCCTTTGCAGCGGAAATAAACAATCAAACAAATGACAAGTTCCTTATAGTGAAAACCTTTGATTGCCAACTAGCAATCCAGGATAAAAACCACTACCTTTCTTTCGAAAGGATTTCAAGATCTACTTCTTGATTTCTTATCTCTTTTGGTTACAGCTTATCCTAGGAACAAACACACAGTTTCTTTGCCTTACACACAGTTAGGCAATCCTAGATAACTTAACACAATCAATAATCAATCCAAGAAACAGACCTTCGTACCTAGGAACTATCACTTACAGTCACAAGAACTTAGCACTCAGCTCTTCTATTCCTTGATTGGTTCCTCTTGATCTCGGTTTGCTTTGATGATCTTGTTTGAAGCTTCACATTGGATATTTGCTAATGTGTGTGAGTCGTATTTCAGTGCTTGAAGATAACATTTGAGTTAGTCTTCCTTTTATAGTGGATTCTTCGCAGCTTCTTCTTCTCTTGGTTCCACAGATTGAGTTTGCCCTAGGATAAGTGGTTCTCCTTGGTCCACATTGTTCTTGGCATGTGCAAACAACCTAGGCAGCTCAGAATCCTTCTAGGTTAGTCAACCTCTTCAGCCAAGTCGTTCTCCAGCTTCCTTTGTCCGAGGTTCAACACTCTGGGCGCTTGGGAACTGACTTCTGGACAGCGACAGGTTTCATGTCCTGTCGCTTTCACCTTTCTCTGTCCGAGGTTCGGCGTTCTAGGTGTCTTGGAGTCTTGCTCTTGGATGGTGGCAGGCTTTTGGAAGCTTTTCTCAAGTCGCTTTCACCTCCTTTTGTCCGAGGTTTGGTGTTCCCAGATTTCTCGGGAATCGCAACCTCGCATGCTACGTTTCTGGGCACACATGGGTTCCTCTGGGTTCCTTCCTTTGTCTTGTTCCTTTGGTTCTCTTGTCATGTTTGGCTTTCTTGCCTTCGGTATATTCTCGTGGTTCCTTAAAGCACATCTTTGAGATAAAATATTAGTATCATAATATTTGTCATCTTCAAAAGTAGAGAAACTGAGGAAATGAACTCTCAGGGGAACTGAAGTTCCAGAGTTCCGTTTCCGAACAATTTCCCCCTTTTTGATGATGACAAATATAAGGAACCTGGCAGTATAATAAGGACATGCAATTCATGAGAACAATTGAGCTAAGAGATTTACATTTTTATAAAATAATGATAGAACATTCAATAGTTGCAAATTCCCCCTAAGCAGATGAACTAAGTTATTCAAGTTCCCCCTCAGAAATAGAACGGGTTCAGATTTCCTATAAGTCCAGTAGTTCAAGGTTCCTATCCATTCTTCCCCCTTTTGACATCATCGAAAAGATCAATTTACTTATCAAGTATAGGACATCAATGTGAAATAAACAATTGCGTGAAACCCATGATAGTCACCATAATAGAAACTTAAGGCAAAGACAAATGATGCATTAGAAACATTGCCATAAGAGTTCATTAATCATTAAAGTCAAGAACATTGCCCAGAGATGCATAGTGGAAAGAGAAACAAAAGAGCACAACCAACTTGACATTAGACAAAATAAGGATAGAAGAGGGGAGTAGGACCCTAGGGAACTACTAGCACACTGTGATGTTATAGCACTGGGAACTAGGAGAGACGTTCCTATGGCAACGTAGTGGCCTCCTCTTCAGTTTCCTTCTTTTCTGCAGTTCCTTCATCTTGGCTTGTTGTTATCTTATCGGCCTAATTACCTCCAATTGAGCAAGGTTAAGATTGAAGTTTTTCTTGGCCATTTGAGGAGCTTTGTGTTTTGAGAGAGACGGGTGAACATGAGATTTGAGAGAAGGCGTGAGAGAACAGAGTGCTCGGCTCAATCAAACATGAAACCTTAAATAACCCTTGAGCAATTATGGAGCCGTTGAGAATCAAGCCATTGGAGATATTTCTGGGAACTCTGAAAAGTTGAAACGACTAATTTTCTTGAAGCTTTTGCGCCTTTGCAACGGTCACAAATTCAAAGATTAGATGCTCAAAATGGCAACTGTTCAAGGCTGAGAAGACGTCTCTGACGCTGTGAGATTTGCCATAAATACTGTCTTGGGAGGAGCAATTCTCTTACTAGCCATTTAAGGGGTAGCCCATCCTAGTTCCTTTCTGGCGATATTTTCAGTGTGCTAGAGGGATATATGAGAACCTTTGATGTGTGTTTTAAAACATAGGACCAGAAAGTACGTTCCCATTAAAGAAATCGGGAAAGGCCATTTATCGCATTACACACTAGTTCCCAGAGAGGGTTAAGAAGAGGATCATAGGAAAATAGATTGTGTAATGAGGCAAGGGAGGGTCATAATACACAATCATCATTTTGGCTTATATTGTTGGGTTAGAAAGATGATCAGATTGTGACTTTTGGGCCAACAAAGAAACTTGGACAATGATTGAATTTTAATAAGAAATGAACAACCAAGGAGAAGAACTAGAAAAATTTGTCAAAGCCTTTTGAGAAACCATTATGAATATGAGGGTCTAACGCAAGAGAAATGACACAAATATTCCAAAAACAAAGACAAGTAAAGAGTTCTGAACTAGTCAATCAAGGGAACTGGAAGGGAGCCTTTACACTAAGGTCACTACTGAGTAATAGGAATCATTCATAGTTCCAATCTAAGGTTCTCGAAGGGAACTCTATTCAAGGCTTTGGTGAATATATCTACAACCTGATCTTCAGTTCTACAAAATTTCATAATGATGTTTCCTTTCTCAACATGATCTCTAAGAAAATGATGTCTTATATCTATATGCTTGGTCCTAGTGTGATGCACAGGATTCTTTGAAATGTTTATAACACTCGTGTTATCACAAAGAATAGAGAGGGGACCATAAGACATACCAAAATCCGCGAGTTGTTGCTTTAGCCAGAGAAGTTGGGAACAGCAGGAGGCAGCCGCAATGTACTCGGATTTTGTGGTAGAGAGGGAGACTGAGACTTGTTTCTTTGATCCCCATGACACAAGGCAAGGGCCTAGGAACTGTGCCATTCCAGAAGTGCTCTTCCTATCCACCAAGTATCCAGCATAATCAGCATCAGTGAAGCCCATTAGCTCAAAGGGACACTCTTTGGGGTACCAAATGCAGAGAGAGTCAGTTCCCTTGAGATATCTAAGTATTCTCTTCACAACAGCCAAGTGGGTTTCTCTTGGACAAGATTGGAACCTAGCACACAAACCAACAGCAAAAACAATGTCTGGTCGACTAGCGGTTAGATACATAAGTGATCCTATCATACCTCTATAGAGCTTCTCCTCCACTAGAGGACTCGAATTATCCTTATCCAAATGGGCAATGGTGGATATGGGAGTGGAAAGAGGCTTGCATGAGTCCATTTTGAACTTTTTCAGTAGTTCACTGACATACTTCTGTTGGTGGATTTGAATACCATCTTCTTTTTTAGTGATTTGTAATCCGAGGAAGAAGGTGAGTTCCCCAATTAGACTCATTTCAAATTCACTGATCATCAAGTCTTTGAACTTGTCTACAAGGGACATGTTAGTGGAACCAAAGATAATATCATCGACATAAATTTGAACCACCAAGATGTTACCTTCTTCTTCTAGGATGAAGAGAGTTTTGTCAATAACTCCACGCCTGTAGCCATTTGAGAGTAGGAACTGGGCAAGAATATCATACCAAGCTCTGGGAGCTTGCTTGAGGCCATACAATGCTTTGTCTAGAAAGTAGACATGGTATAGATGATCATCATCTTCAAATCCAGGTGGTTGCTTGACATAGACTTCTTCTTGGAGAATTCCATTGAGGAAGGCCATCTTTACATCCATTTGGAACAACTTGAACCCTTTGTGTGATGCAAAAGCAATCAACAACCTTATTGCTTCAATCCTTGCCACTGGAGCATAGGTTTCATCATAGTCAATGCCTTCTTGTTGATTGTATCCTTGAGCAACAAGTCTTGCTTTGTTCCTTATCACCGCTCCTGTATCATCTAGCTTATTTCTGAAAACCCATCTAGTTCCTATGATGTGCTTATCCTTGGGACGAGGAACTAGATGTCATACTTTGTTCCTTTCAAATTGATGAAGCTCTTCTTGCATAGCTTGGATCCAGTCCGCATCCTTCAGTGCCTCACCTATGTTCTTTGGTTCCATAATAGATAGGAAGGCATTGAAGGCAAAGAAGGTTAGATGTTTGAACCTGACTGGAGGCTTGATGACTCTTCTTTCTCTGTTAGGAGCTAGAGCATTTGATGTGGAGACATTTTGAGTTGAGCATTCAGCTTCCTGGTTGGGATCACCTTCTCCATTGAAGATTGTGTGGGAAGAAGAATCATTGAAGTCTCTACAGATGTTGTCGTCATGCTCATGGTTCCCAGAAATGGATTATTGTTCATTATCCATGGGAACTGGTGAAGGAGCCATTGGAGGGTTCCGAGCAGCAGGACAGGAACTGGGTGGAGTGACATCTTCATCTGGATCTTCTTGATATGACTTGGGAAACGAGTCTTCAAAGGAATTGGTGGTGTTCTGCACAATCTTTCCAAGTGATTTTTCATTAAAAATAACATGAACATTTTCTTCTACCTTTTTAGTCCTTTTGTTGAAGACTTTGTACGCCTTGCTACCCGAGGCGTATCCAATGAAGATTCCTTCATCACTTCTTGGGTCGAATTTTCCAATATTGTCATTCCCATTGTTGTGCACAAAGCACTTGCATCCGAACACCCTCAGATGTGAGATGTTGGGAACTCTTCCTCTTAGGAGTTCATAGGGTGTCTTCTCTGTAATTGGGCGAAGCATGGCTCGATTGATGATGTAGCAAGCTGTGTTGATCGCCTCAGCCCAAAATGATTGAGAGAGTCCACTTGAGATCAGCATAGTCCGAGCCATGTCTTCCAAAGTTCTGTTCTTCCTTTCCACTACTCCATTTTGTTGAGGAGTGTATGGTGCAGAGAAGTTGTGATCAATTCCATGCTCACTACAAAAGGTTAGAAATTCTCCATTTTCGAATTCGGTACCATGGTCAGACCGGATAGCATTGAGTGAACAGTCAAGAGATTTTTCTAACAAGGGAACCAGATCTTTAAAGCGGTCAATAACTTCACTCTTAGATTTAATAAAGATAGTCCAAGTGAACCGAGAGAAATCATCGACAAGGACAAAGATATACATGTTCCCTCCTAGGCTCTGAACTCTCATGGGTCCACACAGATCCATGTGGATGAGTTCAAGAGGTCTTGAGGTGCTTACTATGTTTTTGGACTTGAAGGAACTACGAGCATGTTTCCCTTTTACACAGTCAGAGCACAGTTCCTTAGATGTGCCACTTAGCTTTGGCACCCCTTTGACTAGCTCCTTTGAGTGTAGCTTTTGAATCAGCTTGGTGCTAGCATGACCGAGGCGTTGATGCCACAAATCAGCTTGGTCATTCACAGTTGAGAGACAAAGTTTCTCCTTGGGAACAAAGGATGGATCAATTATGTAGACATTGTTGAATCTTTTCCCTTTTAGGATGATTTGTCCCGAGGAGTCAAGGACTGAACATTCGTTTGATCTGAATCTAACTTCATTGTCTCCTTGATCACACAGCTGTGATACACTTATTAGGTCAAAACCAAGATTATCAACAAGGTGAACTTTGTTTACCTGAATGTGATCGTTGAGTTTCACAGTTCCTATTCCACAGATTTTCCCTTTGCTTTTGTCTCCAAAGGATATGTTTCCACCTTGGAGAGGTTGAAGAGAGGTCATTTGATTTCTTCTTCCGGTCATATGGCATGAGCAACCACTGTCAATGTACCATAGTTGGGATTGCCTCTCTTCTTTCTGCACGCAAGGGAACTAAGATTTCTGAATCCAGCGAAGTTTGGCTTTACTGGGGGGATTAGCATTACGAGTCTGTGAATAATCAGGGGACTGGTTCCTTTCATGGTAATAAGCACTTTTCTCCTTTTCAAAATTTCTTTTCTTAGCACAATCAGTGTTGTAATGACCATTCTTATCACAGTAGGTACATATGCGATTGTAAACAACATGACCATATTTTCCTTTTCCTGGCCTAAAAGGTTTTTCAGTTTTTCTTTTGTTGAAATCAACATTGTTTCTAACCTTACTATGGGCCATGTCAACATATCTTTTGTGGGAAAAGGAATTGGTGAACCATTGGTTTTCAGGAACCATCTTTTCTTTTCCCTTTGGTTCCTTCTTAGGACTTTGAGAGCCTTCATTGAGACGTTTGGCAACCTCAGCCTTGTTCTCAAGGACCATGATCTTCTCTGATAGGAATTGATTCCTATCACGAGAAGTGGCAAGAGCAATACTGAGATTCTCATTCATCTCAACAAGTTCTCGCCTAGCCTTTTCTTCTTCAACATCATTGTTCCCTTTATTATTGACATATCCTATTCCATGGCGTTGTCTCACAAAAACAGTTTGATTTATCGTTTTTTCATTAATGGAATCAGTGAGAATGTCTAACCTATCAATTATGGATTGAAGCATGTCATTTCCAGGTGGGTTAGCATGCAAGGAAACTTTGACAGAGTCTATGCTAGTTTCATCACAAGATTTGCAAATTTTAAGGTGACTAGCATGCACATTTCTAATATCAATGAGTTTGGAGTGAGTTTCAGCTAGGTCTTTCTCAGTTTCATCAAGTTTCTTACTCCAAACAGAATTCTCGACAATCAAGCAAGCAATTTCATCTTCACAATCATCTAGTTTTTGTTGAAGGGAACTGGTTTCCTTTCCTAGTTTCTTTATGATCTTAAGAAGTTGTTTCTTATCACAATCAACTAGGGATTTTAAGAGATCGTCAGAAGTTACCTCAGGGTCTTCTGAGTCGCTTGAGTCTCCTTTTGCCATGAGGCATCTTCCTCCAGAGAAGCCACTCAGATCCAGTTCCTCATCTGAGTCTTCTCCCCGTGAGGCTACGAGAGCCTTCTTTCTCTGAGGTCTTTCTTCTTCCTTGGAGTCTTCCTTGTTCGGACAGTTCTTAGCGTAGTGTCCCTTTTCCTTGCACTCGTAACAAGAGACTTCCTTGAGATCTCTTCTGGGTCCATTGTGGGAGGAACTGCCCTTCTGGAACCTTCCATTCACAATGAATTTTTTGATGTTCTTTGTGAAGAGGACTGTTAGTTCGTCCTCCTCTTCTTCTAAGTCTGAGTTCTCTTCCTCCATTTCGAGCCTAGAGAATGCTTTGGTGATCTTGAGGGCAATGCCTTTCTCCAGTTTCTTGTCGGCATTGGCTTTGGTGTGCTCTCCTTCTTCAACCTCCAGTTTCCCTATGACTTGGGTCAAGGGAAGGGATTGGATGCCTGGAGTGTTCTTCATGATTCCCTTGAAAAGGGTGAACTTGGAGTTGAGTCCATTGATGACCACTAGGGACTTGGAAACTTCATCCAGATCGACTCCCGCCGCTGTCAACTTTCCAATCAATCTGTTGAAGCGGGAGTAGTACTCTGAGATGGTCTCAGTTTCCATCATTTTGAAGGTGTGGTATTCTCCTTCCAAAGCAAACTTTCTGCTTTGCTTTAGTTCCTCACTTCCTTCATGCATCTCCTTGAGAGCTTTCCACATCTCCTTCGCCGTCTTGATGCTTATGACCTTGTCCATGTCTTCTCTGTCCAATCCATTGAGGATGAACTGTCTGGCCTTGGCATTCTTCTCCATGATGACATAGTGTTCTGGTTTCCAATCTTCTTCCTTTATGGTAAGATCGACATAGCCATCTCCATTTTCGACTATCCTCCAGCATTGGTAGTCGTTGGTCTTGATGTGGTCCATGCACTTTTCCCATCATGTTTCTTCTCCTTTCTTTCGGAGATGTGGCTTGTTGGTGGAGATTCCGAGCTCAAACTTGATTGGTTGAGACATGATCTGCAAACTTAACAAAGATCTAGAGCTTTTTCTGCTCTGATACCAATTGTAGGATCGTGATTGTTAGATAATAACTTAAGGAACTCAGAATATCGATTCTAAGTTCCCTTCGCAGCGGAAATAAACAATCAAACAAATGACAAGTTCCTTATAGTGGAAATCTTTGATTGCCAACTAGCAATCCGGGATAAAAACCACTACCTTTCTTTCGAAATGATTTCAAGGTCTACTTCTTGATTTCTTATCTCTTTTGGTTACAGCTTATCCTAGGAACAAACACACAGTTTCTTTGCCTTACACACAGTTAGGCAATCCTAGATAACTTAACACAATCAATAATCAATCCAAGAAACAGACCTTCGCACCTAGGAACTATCACTTACAGTCACAGGAACTTAGCACTCAACTCTTCTATTCCTTGACTGGTTCCTCTTGATCTCGGTTTGCTTTGATGATCTTGTTTGAAGCTTCACACTGGATATTTGCTAATGTGTGTGAGTCGTATTTCAGTGCTTGAAGATAACCTTTGAGTTAGTCTTCCTTTTATAGTGGATTCTTCGCAGCTTCTTCTTCTCTTGGTTCCACAGATTGAGCTTGCCCTAGGATAAGTGGTTCTCCTTGGTCCACGTTGTTCTTGGCATGTGCAAACAACCTAGGCAGCTCAGAATCCTTCTAGGTTAGTCAACCTCTTCATCCAAGTCGTTCTCCAGCTTCCTTTGTCCGAGGTTCAACACTCTGGGCGCTTGGGAACTGACTTCTGGACAGCGACAGGTTCCATGTCATGTCGCTTTCACCTTTCTCTGTCCGAGGTTCGGCATTCTAGGTGTCTTGGAGTCTTGCTCTTGGATGGTGGCATGCTTTTGGAAGCTTTTCTCAAGTCGCTTTCACCTCCTTTTGTCTGAGGTTTGGTGTTCCCAGATTTCTCGGGAATCGCAACCTCGCATGCTACGTTTCTGGGCACACCTGGGTTCCTCTGGGTTCCTTCCTTTGTCTTGTTCCTTTGGTTCTCTTGTCCTGTTTGGTTTTCTTGCCTTCGGTATATTCCTGTGGTTCCTTAAAGCACATCTTTGAGATAAACATTAGTATCATAATATTTGTCATCTTCAAAAGTAGAGAAACTGAGGAAAGGAACTCTCAGGGGAACTGAAGTTCCAGAGTTCCGTTTCCGAACAGTATCGTTCCTTCGGTTATTATTCGAGGGACAATGATAGTAAACGGTTACGATCACTCGGACCATTCTGCTTTGTACCCTTGCTAGTCTATTCAAGTAGACTAACCCACGAACATTGTTCTCTGCATGTGGGCTGGTGTCATCCATTCGATTCGGCACATCAGATAGAGTGTAGATGAGAAGACTAGAAGGACTATGGAGTCGACGGTGGTTTTTCGATGTTTTTAATAATTTCTTTTAATCAGGTTGAGATCCTTGGGCAGATGACCATTACGATCACAACCCTTTTTGTAATATCTTTTATCAGACTTTCGTTGTAACTTATTTACTCTATTATTTGTTTATCAAGACTTCCGATGTATTTGTTTAAACTCTGTGTTTGGCCTATTCGGGATTGGGTTGTAATCCCGTAACTCATGTTTCATTTGATTGATGTTTTGATTTGAATACTTTGATCATTATGTATCAATTGTATTCCATGAATTGTATTTAAATCGGTAAAGCCTTGGGTGACCTTGGTAAGGAACACTGGGGTCACTGGCGGTAATACATTTCCAAATGAGTTAAGATTTGGGGGTGTTACAGGTACCACTAAGGTTTGAGTTTGTTTGCTTCGTAACCAAACTTTTTCATGTTTGTATCATTCTAGTTCAAATTGATTAAATTCAACCCCACCATTGTGTTTCTCGCCCTCAAATTAGTAAGATTTGACTCCTAAAATACTCAAATCCATATCCGAACCATGTCAATTTGAATTCTGAAGCAACAACCCGTTTCCGACCTTAAGAGTTCAAATCAGAATGGTTCGAGTATAGATTTGATTGTTTTAGGAGTCGAATCTTACTAAGTTGATGTCAATAGACATAATGATGAGCTTCGATTTGATCAATTCGAACTGAAATGATATGAATATGGAAAATTTTGATTACGAAACGAATAAACCCAAACCTTAGGAGCACTAACCGAAAAAAACTTAATCGTAGGACATTAACAAAAATAATCAGAAACTCACGAATACCAACAAGAATTTCTCTAAAATTAATTAAGTAAGAAAAAAATCACTATAAATGGGGGGACGATAAGTCAGCCTGTCAAACCCCACCAACCAGGGTAGCAACTTCCCGGCGGTCAATCCACACTTGTACTCTAATGATACTACCACGATTTAAGTATTTAATTGTGGTTCCTGTTTCCTTGTACACCATAATTGAATTCAACAATTACCCAAGCAAACCTTATGTTATTTTGTCATTTTATGATTTGTTTGGCCATATTAATTTTTATTTATAAACATTTTATTTTAAAAATCTAGTTTTATTAGTTTTGATAAACATTTAATAAAATTAATATTATTTCATTACTCACACTTCTCTAATAAAATACACATATACTAATATGTTTTTTTTTACCATACACATTTTTATATAAAAAGTAATTACTTATCAATAAAAAACTCTTTATAAATACTTTACGAAACAAAAACCCTTAATGATGGAAAACAAAATTTACGTATCATATCACCTAATAATAATTGAATTCATCCAAACGCATACCAACATTTTTTTAAGGTAATACGCATCCATGATACATATCAATTATCTAATCAATATCTTGAGATATTTCTGGGTATTTTTAAAAGTATTAGTACGCGGATTCAGTTGATTTAGTAGTTTTACACTAAATTTTCTTAAACGTTGTATTCAGAGGTCATGTTGAGAAGAGTCTATTACTTTGTGTGTCAACAGTACCCTGATTTTGATTTTTTTTTTAAAAAACTGTATTTAGCACCACAATCTTTTGAGACATAGGATGTGCACTAATTACAAAGATTAAGAGTAATTTTTGGGATGGAGTTGCCTATCATCACACCCATTTTTGAGCAATTTGGGATGGAGTTGCCTATTATCACACTTATTTGATCATTTATCACATTTTTTATAAGCAAATTTACTAAACTATCCATATAGATTAAATTTTATAACTCTTCTCTTCTACCGACATTTTACTCCTCATGAGATGTTAATTTTAGTTGAATAGATTGGCCACCGCCGCAAACGCGGAGGATAGCACGTGCCCCGCCTTCGAGATTAGTTTCACCTTTTTTGAGAAAAGGACATAATATATATTAAAGGAGAAGAACCGAGAATTGGTTACAAGCCAAATAAATTGGCGATTGAGAGATGCAGAATACCAATGCCAAAACAGGCATGGAAAGACCAAACAAGACAACAGAAAAAAGAAAATAGCATGGTGCTAACAGACGAAGGTCCCGATAAACAACCCTTGAAATTAACAGATCAATGATTGTGGTAGCTTTTAAAGATTTACTCACTGCCACAATCAATGAACCATTAAACGAATCAAGAGAGGCTAAAACCAACCTTATGAACATGGGAAGAACAAGCACCAAAAGCAACAACAAACTACTGTACAGAAACCAAAATAACAAAATTAAACCCAAAAAACGCCCAGAGAAAAACAACCAAAATCGAAGCCAAAGCCAGAAGAACACTCGAACCGAAGCTGGTGAAGCAACGAATCGAGTCTTCGAGTCGATTTTAAGCCCAAAGGAGGCGGATCTACAAAGCTGTACACAGAAGCCATCTTCATCCCTGGCAAAGCTGCACACAGAAGCCACTGAAACAACAAAATTCCCCCAAAACTGAGATCCCAAGGGAGGCAGATCTGCAAATCGGATTTGAAAAAACCCCCAAATCTGAGACCGCGGAAGACAAAGGCAAAGGATCTGCAAATCGGCCTTGACGGAGACGACGGACAGAGGCGACATGAGCAGGAGCAGGATCAACGGCGACCCCAAAATACCACCGGCAGCACACGGAGAAGATGATTTGACAAAGATCGGCGCATGCTCAAAATTTCCAGAACAGAGATCCACCAAACAAGGCACCAGCCCAAGAAAATTCTGGTCCCAAAATCCGACGGAAAACCAAAACCTCAAACCACAGAACCGACAACCAGGAGGAGGCGACCGGTGGAGAAGAGTGGAAGCCGGAGGAGGACAGGAGAGTCGCCAGGAGATGCAATCGCCAGGTGGAGCAGGAAGGCCGGAACAGCAGCGGCGAGAAAGATGCACATGCAACCGAAACAAAATTGGTCAAGAACCAGGAACGCAGAGACCACGGTCGGCGCATGCATCAGACAAAGGGAGGGAGGCGGCAGAGAGGAGCCGAAAAAAACTGTACAGAAAGCGAAATCAAAAACCAAAGAAAACAGAAGCTATGCCAGGGGTCGGGAGGCGGAGGAGGCAGGGGAAGGGAAGCGGAGGTAGAGGAACAGGGGCGGAGGAGGAACAAGGGCGGAGGTGAAACCCTCATAAAGAGGGAAAACCCTCACAAGGAGGGAGGGAGCTTTCCTCCCAGAGGAGAGGTAAGCAGTGTGACCTTCCTATGCTAGATTAGTTTCACCTTAGAGCTCTCCATTGACTGGAAAAGCATATCAATTTGTGAAAATTACGTTAATTTTAATTTGGGAGAAATTGAGGAAAAATTTGGACTTGTAATAGGTTATGATTTATGAGAGTGATTGTGAAGATGACAAGTATGGCTACAATGTTGATTTGATTGAATCCGACGGGAAGTGTAACGATTTTGAATATTATTGTAAACTAATGAGAAATATGGAGAGCCATAGAAAAGATATAACAAAGATGAGTCGTCCTTAGAGTTATAAACAAAGTAGAGTAAAAGGGAGGCGGCTGCGAAGACGAGTGTGTATAAACAACATAAAAAAGAGGATGGAAATGGGAATATAATTAAATAGCATTATTGGCGAGAAAATATAATTAAGTGTTGTAAATTAGAAGTTGTTGTGAACTTGTGATGTTAGGCAATTATGTTTAGTAAATAGTACCATGTGCAGGGGCGGACGCAGGATTTTAGCCCAGTATACTTGAAAATTTTCACCAAGAATATTTGATGGATTAGGATTAGAACTAGATCCTACATTTGATGATTTCGTCTTTTGTAAACCACCAATACTTGAAAAAAATCTCTTCATTTTTTGAAATAATTAAATTATAAATTATATTAAAATATAGCAATACAAGTATACAACTATACCAACAAACAAGCAAACAATTTCAACGAGCAAACAAGGAATTAAGGAAAGCTGAATGGCTTCAAGAAATTCACAAAAGTCAGAATTTAAGAATCACCTTGAGGTCCTTGACAGAAAATCAAACATCTAAGTTGTCAGAATATTAGGTGATCAAAAAAACACTACACTAAGCTGACAAAGTAGAAAATAAACAAATTTCCCTCATCCAGTCCACATAGGCATGTAAAAAGCAAATTCTTCGTCTATAATCTTTGAATTATATAATATGTATGAATATATAAAAAGCTCACCTCTGGGGCAAACCCCTCGTGATCTTTCTCCTTTTGGAGTACACCTGGTGAAACAAATAAAGGAAAATAGCAATTCTTGATCTTCATTTTCTTTATCTCTGCATAGAAAAATGTCTGCAATTATGTTTAAATGCATAACTAACCTCATATTAATGATCAAAATGTGATGAGACAACTTTTCAATAATTGAGAAAATTATACCTATCAAGTTATAAGAGAAAATTAAGAGAGGGAGTAGGTGTTAAATATGCATCATATCAAGAGATGGTACCGGAACCGGACTACCGGCGGGCGGCGAGGTAGGAGAGGGCGGACTGGCGGCTAACCGAGGGAGGAGACTAGGAGAGGGCGGAGACTCGGAGGGCGTCGGCCGTCGAGAATCGAGATAATAGGGGACAACCGGACAGGGGTGGTCGCCGGTCGGAGTGTCGGAGGCCTTGAAAAGGATGGACTGGCGGAGGGCGTCGAAAGGGCGGACTGGCGGCGGCGAGGGAGAAGAGGGCGGACTGGCGGAGGGCGTCGAGATCTTCGACCACGTCCGGCGTCTCCCACAGGCGAGGGCGGCGACTCGGCGAGGGCGGACTTGGTCGCCGGTCGGAGCGTCGGAGGCCTGGAAAAGGATGGAGGCGGACTGGCGGAGGGCATCGAGATCTTCGAACCTACTCTGCAGGCGGCGGCGAGGGTGGTGACTCGGCGAGGGCGAAGGGCGGCCGTCAACAACTCCGGCGAGGTATGAGGCAGTCAGGCAAAGATGAAAGTTCGGAGGAGAAGGAGAAAGAGTTAAGGCCGGCTGAGAGGGATCAAAAATACATATACTTTTTTTTTTTTTTAATCTCAGTGGCCCCACTGGGCCCCACCTGTGTTCGCCCCTGACCATGTGAAAAAATTATTCAAATTCGTACATACTCTTGAATGAAGACATTCAAATAAATGTGACTGCTAAAGGAATTTCATTTTTTGGTAAATCAAGAAAATTTATGATTTTTTGTAAAATAATTTTTCTAACCTATATCTTAAAATACGAGATTTTGTTAAATTATATTATTTAAAAAAATTAATATTTTTCTTAAAAGGTTAGAGAATATGAAAAACTTTAATCAAAGACATAGGTTAAAAAACAGTTTATAAAATTCAGACTACTACGATTTTAGAAAGCAAAATTCAAATAAAGACAATAATTAATGTACTACAGAAGCATCCGACGAGTTTGACGGAATACAACTAGTCTAGATATTTATGATCTTGTAGAATTTCTTCAAGCTGTATACTAATATTTGTTATCTTCTTTTAACACAAAGTCATATTTGGCAACAAAAGGAAAATAAAAAACTTGATAAACTCTCGTGAGTCCTGATCGATCAGTGTATAAATAGAAATAGCCCACCACTCTATCGTCAGCTATTAATAATCCAAAAGAGTTTCTTTTTTAAGATCGAAATCGGCGATTTGTAGGCAATGGAGTCGGTCGCCGATCGTAGATTGAAGGCTGTTCACCGCCATTTGATCGCCGTCTCCGACGATTCCCTCCGCCCCCTTCGCGCCAACTCCACCGCCGGCGAGTTTTGCAGAAGTCAGCTCTCTTTCTCATTATTTCGATCTCTCAATCAATATTAATAATGTTTTGAGTTCTATTGCGTGATTATTTTATTTCGGTGGAACGTACAATTTAATTTGGACCTGAATTTGATATTTTATGGTTTAGCAACTAATTAATTTCGTGTGTTGTACTTAATTGGAGTTGACGAGTTTGGGTTGTTGGCTCAATTAAGCACCATTAGACCATCCACATTTCATCCAAACTTTTTCTAACATCTTTCATTCTTATATTTATCATAACAAATACGATACATACTGTACATAATTTGAGTGTTTAAGAATAAGTCCTTGTTTGGCAAACACTTTATTAATTATAAAACATTTTTTATGTAGTTTTTATAAATTTCGACAAATGCCATATAACTATATTTTTTACTATAAAAATAAGTAAATATATATATTTCTCACCAAAAATATTTTATTAATTACTTAACTCTATTTTGACACAAATATTTATCCATATCCCTATCAAATAAACCCTAAAATAAGTATTTTACCAAAAACTAGTCCGTGCCATGATTTTCAGGGGTGCAAATGTCCTTTTGAAAGTGAAGTGACACGATTTATATATTTAATCTGTAGGTGATGGATACAGTGTAATTCTCCCTGAAAAGTTAAACACAGGAAAGTGGAACGTGTACCGGTATGTCGCATCATGACTATTCATATTACACGTCATATTCAATTATTTTGTCTTTTCTTCGGAGTGCTTTTAATGTGTAATATTAATCGTTACAGATCCGCTCTCTCACCATTGGAGCTTATGTCTAGGTTCCCCGAACATCCTGAGATTGGGACATTATATGATAATTTCGAGTAAGCTTAATCTTTGTTGTCATTTGTTAAAATATATATTCCACTTTATGGCTATTCATTTGTCCAAAACCGAACCAAAACAAAATAAAACTTATTGAACCGAACATACTCGGTTGTGATCGGTTTTATTCGGTTCGGTTATAACCCGAAATAATCACTATGTAAGAATCAACACTCTAACAAATTAAAGATCTATGGCGCGTTGATTGTCAGATGCGCGGTTAAAAGATTTCCGGATAACAAGTACTTGGGTTCACGAGTTCGAGCCGATGGAACAATCGGAGAGTAAGTATATCTATCTATATAGAACAAAACTATCTCTTATCAATTAACTTCCAATTTGATTCATTAATTCATTTGTCCTGTTTTGTAATTTGGTGTCAACTTGAAGGTATGAATGGATGTCATATAAAGAAGTAAGCATCGCTCGCTCAGCTATTGGATCAGCTCTTCAGAATTTTGGACTTCTTACTGTAAGTCTAATATTGCTACCTAGCTAGCTTAATTATTATTATGACATATAATTAAGTTTGATTGGATATTTCTGTGGTTTTTTAACAGAGGGCTTGTATAGGACTATACTTTATAAATAGACCAGAGTGGATGATTGTTGATCATGCATGTTCAGCATATTCATATGTCCCGGTTCCTCTTTATGACACCCTTGGTTAGTTTTTGTAACCAATTATATCTTTATGTACATTAATTTGTATTTTCCCACGTTGCAAAGTTTTTTGTTTAATTAGGTCCGGATGCTTCCAAGTATATTGTGAACCATGCAGATATACAAGCCATTTTCTGTGTGCCTGTAACCTTGAATACTGTAAGCTTGATCTGATTCCTATAAATATTAATTATATGCCTTATTTTGTTTCCAATTTCATGAGTCGTTTGTTAATGTATACTTGGATGTGGTTTATCTTGAGGTGTTTATAATGTAAATGGTGCTCATGATAAGCTAGTTGATAAGATCTAACAAGTTAAATGATAAGGTGATAACATATATGCTATACATACACAAATCTATAAGGCAAAATGTTTCATGTCAAAAGGCTTGCAACTGTGGTATAACTTTAGATCCTTTGTCCAATTCACTATATTTAGTCTTACGTCCGTTTCGATCGGTCAAAACCGTTCTACGTTTAGATCAGATAGTGCATAGACTTTTTAATAAGGACGACCATTATAATTAGTGTCGCCAGAATGATTTGAACTCGAATCTCTCTGTCCACAATGGTGCAACAAAATGTGTTGTGTTAACTATTTATTCATATGGACTAAATCTTGGTTTTATAGTTCTATGTCATTATTCAACTACTACTGGTGATGTAATTAATTTTGTTCCCTTGAAATTGGCAGTTGTTGAGCTCCTTGTCTGAGATGCCAAATGTCCGCCTTATAGTGGTAAGTTATGCAAAATTGTGAAAATAACATAGCCTAAAGTTGAAATATGGTCTTCTTTTCCCATGAAATATTTATTTTTATGTTTTGTGGTGTTGTGTTGGAACTTAAAATACAGGTTGTGGATGGTGTTGATGAAGACATGCCTTCGCTTCCAACCACATGTGGCGTTACGCTTATATCATTCTCAAAACTTTTAAAACAGGTAATACAAAATTTTAATATGAATTGGTGTGATCTACTATCATAGATAATGCATATTCAACTTACTATTGAAAATGGGTTAATGGGCTAATTTGCTTGCTAAATTGGGCTTGTTTTGGGCCGAAGATTACATCTAAAAGGACATTTAAGTAATAAACTAAATTCATCGTGGTCTCATAATTGCTTAGTTAAGTATTATCAATCAATGTAGGGCCAAGTTAATCTGAAGCCCCATTGTCCACCCTCACCCGATGATATCGCAACTATATGTTATACAAGTGGGACCACTGGTACACCAAAGGTAGACAAAATTCCATTTAATTTATTATATAACGTACAACTATATGATATATATTCATATCAATTATATGTGACATTTATTTATTTAATTTCCTTGGTGAAGGGAGCTGTGTTAACACATGCAAATATGATTGCAAATGTTGTGGGCGCATCCTTTTCGCTTCACCTTAATCCTAAAGACGTGTGAGTACTATTTTTTAAACTAATATACTCCTTATGTTTTATTTTAATTAGCCTATTTTTCTTATCTTTAGACAAATAGTTAATTGTGTTATATGTATTTGGCAGCTTATTTTCTTATCTTCCTTTGGCACATGCCTTAGAGCGAGGTATCCAGGTTGCATATGTATACTATGGTGGTGCTGTTGGTTTCTACCAAGGGGTATATATATATATATATATATATATATATATGATTTTATTAATCCTATACTCTTTTTTTCTTTGTTCAAAATACCATATAATTAATAGTTATGCAAATTAAGTACCTAAAAATTGAAATCAAAACGATTGAGACATATAATATAATCATTAGAGATTTCATCCGCAATGATATTTTAGGATAACTATAAAAAATAAAAATATATTTCCATTTTATTTATTTTTCTTATAAAATTAAAATCTGATGTGGCAGGATATTTTAAAGATGATGGATGACGTGGCAGTCTTACGACCAACTGTTTTTGTCGGTGTTCCCCGAGTGCTCAACAGATTATACACCGGGTACATACAAACCCATTTCGATCTATATATTGCACTAGAAATTTAACTTGGTCGAGAAATCGAGTGCCTAAACTCTAATTAAGTTAATTAAATCATGTAGGATAACTAATGCTGTGAAGTCATCTGGAGGCCCACGAGAGAAGATGTTCCATGTTGCTTTCAATTCCAAGAAGCAAGCCTTGATCAATGGTATTAACTTTATACAAATACAAAGATCATGTCATTGTGTCCTTTTTAATTGTGCTTATAAAAAACTATGTTAACAGGCAAAAACCCATCACCAATATGGGAGAGACTAGTGTTCAACAAAATAAAGGAAAAGCTTGGCGGAAGAGTTCATACAATATTTTCAGGTGGTTCTCCTCTATCATCTGATGTACTAGACTTTTTGAAAGTGTAAGTTACGTTGATTTTTTACCCCTAATTAAGTTGATTTTGTTTACCAATATATTTTGATGTGTACTAATCATTGATCACGTGTACCTTGTATTGTAGATGCTTTGGATGTAAGGTTTTGGAAGGATACGGAATGACGGAAGCATCTTGTCTTATAACTTCAATGGATCCTGGTGAAACTTTGAGTGGTCATGTTGGTTCTCCTGGTCTTGCTTGTGGTAAGCTTAATTAATTGATTTTGTTCTTGAATTGTGAGAAATAAGATCTATATTGAAAACTTTGCAATAAAAAGGCTTAGTAAATTACTATTTTTATTATCAATTAGTTTTAGGATGAAACCCTATTAGGCTTATGTGATGAGTTTTAACACGGATGTACGTACGGATCACGTCCCCCATCTATCGACCCACCAGACTTTATCATGGTACCAGAGCGGGTTTCAGGCCTGGTTTCATTTCCTGGTTTATCTGGGTTAGCTCGTTTGACTTACCGGCCTTAAGACATTGTTTGGGCTTAGCCCGCCATGAGGGCGTAATATAGGCTAGCCCGTTTGACTTGTCAACCTTAAGACATGTTATCAAGTGGACTAGGATAACTACACTTGAGGGAGCATGTGAGGAATAACATTTACATTGAAAACTTGAAAATAAAAAACCTAATATATAAACTTAGAAAATTACTCATCTTATTGTCTATTGGTTTTATGATAAACCCATTTGACTTATGTGATCTTGTGTATACAAGACTAATTAAATTCTTGGATTTTCTGAGCTAGTTTTGATTCAAAAAATTAGGAAACTTGTATCTTGAAAACTTAGAGAATAAAAGATCTAATATATAAGTTTAATAGATTACTCTTTTTTATTATTTATTGGTTTTAGGATGAAATTACACATCATGTGATCTTGTGTATACAAGATTAATTAAATTCTTGGATTTTTCGAGCGAGTTTTGATTCAATAAAATCGGAAACTTGTATCCTGATCACGGTTCTTGAATCTTGAACGTGCAGAGATAAAGCTTGTGGATGTTCCGGAAATGAATTACACCTCCGACGACCAGCCTTATCCCCGCGGTGAAATATGTGTACGGGGTCCAATTATCTTCAAAGGCTACTTCAAAGATGAAGTCCAAACGTAAGAATATATATTACCATATTGTATCTAATTAATCCCTCATTTAATTTCAAATCCATTAAATGTGTAATTATAAGTTGTTTAAATTGTCAGGAAAGACGCAATTGATGAGGAAGGTTGGCTGCATACGGGCGACGTGGGCCTTTGGTTACCCGGTGGCCGCCTTAAGATTATAGACAGGAAGAAGAACATATTCAAGCTTGCACAGGGCGAGTACATTGCACCAGAGAAGATCGAGAATGTCTACTCCAAGTGCAAATTTGTGGCACAATGCTTCGTTTATGGTACATTATTTGCCTTAATTTGTCACTATATATATATATATATATATATATATATATATATATATATATATATATATATATACTCACTTCTTAGTTAATTAATCCATGGCACATATATATGCTGTTTCTTGCAACAGGTGATAGTTTTAAATCCTTCTTAGTGGCTATTGTGTGTGTCGACCCAGATGCTTTAAAGGCTTGGGCCGTAGCGAAAGGAATCAAGGTTTGTTATAATTTATAAAATGTCACATTTTAACTCCTACCTTAGTGTTTCTAAGCCGTTACTGAATCTAGAGGTTTGAATTTTGGTTGAAATAGTACAAAGATGTTGGGCAGTTGTGCCAAGATCCGAGGGCAAAGGAGGCGGTTTTGGCGGACATGGACGCTCTAGGAAGAGAATATAAGGTACGTAATCAGGGGCGAACACAAGATTTTAGTCAAGTAAGAGCGAAAATCTTGAAGAGCACTTATTAAATATCTCTAAGTGGAAATATTTTGTTCACTAGATACGATTATGCTAAATGCTAAAGCCAGAAAGCGACAATTAAAAAATCATTATCCCGCCCAACTCGAACATCTATATCACGATGAGATTGATTAAAAAAATACACAATTTCCAACATTACTTACTACTTTCTTTGTGTAAAATTCTAACACAAATCAAGATAGATGTATTTCATCTTTATATGTCAATTTGGATAAAGTTATGTTGCATGTATATATGCAGTTGAGAGGGTTTGAATGTGCAAAGGCGGTTACTTTGGTTGGTGAAGCACTGACAGCGGAAAGCGGTCTCCTGACGCCAACGATGAAGGTGAAGAGGCCCCAAGCGAAGGAGTACTTTGCGGAGGCGATATCAGAAATGTATAATCAGGTCTCCAAAACGGATTCCATACACAACAAGTTATAATGATCGAGTTGCCCCTTATTATGCCAGAAATTAAGACTTCTTTTCATGGACAAGAAGAAAGGGATCCTCTTCATCATGTACTGTTTACTGTTCTGTTGTTAATGCCTTTTTACTTGAGGCTGTTATTTTCGTGGGGCAATAAATGAATGTCTTGGTTACGAAAACTTACCTTGCTAGAGTTGCATTTGATTTAGATATTCCTTTCAAGGAGTATAACACCAATTTCATCTGTGCCCCTTAATTGGAACGAGCTAGTCCCAGATTAAAATCGGTAATTTTCTAAGAAACAATATTTAATTAATTGGATGATTCAAACATCGCTTTTCTTTTTTGGGTCGAAAAACAGAGCAAAGCCCCTGCGAAATCAATCAAGGCTTAATGAGCATGCTCCAATGGAACTACAGCAGAAGAGACATCAGAAAAAATCAAAGGCATAAGTGCAACAGGAGGGAGGGGAAGTGAAGAGAAGCACACAAGATTGGAAAATATTCCTCTGCCTTTCATTGAAGTGTACGTACAGCATATATAGGATTACAACACTTGTTCACTAATTAAACATATAACAAACTAAAATATCTTTTACCTAAGATAAAGATATTTACAAGATATGCTCCTAAGATAGATATACAAGATATTATCCTAAGATTCTCCAATACTCCCTTCAAGTTGGAGCATGTAAGTCAATAATGCTCAAGTACTTGTCAAGAAGATAGTTGAATTGGTGCTTGCCTAATGCCTTGGTAAATATATCAGCCCGTTGCTCAGCTGAACGAATGTGAGACATGATAATTGTCCCGTTCAGAAGTAAATTACGCACAAAATGGCAGTCAATCTCAATGTGTTTGGTACGTTAATGAAATACCGGGTTGGAGGAGATGTGCAAGGCTGCCTGACTGTCACAAAAGAGCTTCATAGGAGTGCGATGGAACACGCCTAAGGAACGTAAAAGCGACTTGAGCCAGACAAGTTCACAACAAGCGGAGGCCAATGAGCGGTATTCAGCTTCAGTCGATGAACGAGAAACAGTGTGTTGTTTCTTTGTCTTCCAAGACACCGGAGATTGTCCAAGCAACACAAAGTACCCAGTGAGCGATCGACGAGTCAAAGGGCAGCCAACCCAGTCCGCATCGCAGTAAGCCGTGAGGGAAAGAGAGCTAGCACGAGACAAAAACAAACCTTGACCAGGATTGCGTTTGATGTAATGAAGGACACGCATACCAGCTTGCCAGTGCTCTATGGTTGGTGCTTGCATGAACTGTGAGAGAGTATGAACAGAGTAGCACAGCTCAGGGCGGGTGATTGTCAAGTAGATCAAGCGACCAATCAACCGACGATACTTCTCTGGATCCACGTGTAGAGAAGCGTCAGATTGACTGAGAGTATGGTTCTGAGGCATCAGAAAATCAGATGGTCGAGCTCCTAGTAAACCTGCTTCTTGCAGAATTTCGAGAGCGTATTTACGCTGACACAGTACAATGCCGTCGAGACCATGTGCGATCTCAATCCTCAAGAAATACTTCAGTGTGCCTAGGTCCTTCATGTGAAAGCAACGATGCAAATAATCCTTAAAACGAGAGATGGCAGTGGAAGAGTTACCAGCAATGAGCAAGTCGTCAACATAGACGAGCACATGAAGAACCGTCCCTGATTGTGTCAGTGAGAAGAGGGAATAATCAGCATAAGATTGTTGAAACCTGAATGTAGTGAGGGCATTGGCCAGCTTGGCAAACCTATTGCGAGGCGCCTATTTGAGGCCATATAACGACTTGCGGAGATGACAAACCTTGTCGGAAGGTATGTGAAAGCCCGGTGGAGGTCGCATATAGACTTCCTCGTCCAAGTCACCATGTAAGAAGGCGTTATGGACGTCCATCTGGTGCAAGTCTCACCCTTTGATTGCAGCGACAGTGAGAAATACACGGACATATGTCATTTTGGCAACAGGCGCAAACGTCTCGTTGTAATCAATGCCCTCGACCTGCCGATTTCCTAAGACAACAAGCCGGGCCTTGTGTCGTTCGATCGAACCGTCAACCCGATGTTTGATTCGAAAGACCCACTTGCATCCTATGGCATGCTTTGTTAGAGGTAGTGCAACAACCTCCCAAGTCGGGTTTTTCTCAAGAGCCTCCAGCTCGACTGTCATGGCAGCCCTCCACTGAGGAGAACGCACGGCCTTAGTGAAATGTGTAGGCTTTGAAGTGGCGGTAATGGTTGCTACAAACTGCACATGGGAAGCAGAAAAAGCCTCAGTGAAATGTGTAGGCTCCAAAGTGGCGGTAATGGCTGCTATAAACTGCACATGGGAAGCAGAAAATTTCTCGCAATTAACATAATGAGCAAGAGGGTATGGGCTACCTGAGGAGGATGACGAAGAGGGGGTTTGTAGGGCGAGAGTCGTGTTGCAAATGTAGCCCTGAAGATGCACAGATTGCTGCTTTGGGCGAGAGCTGCGGCAGACAGATGCAGAAGCAACAAGAGATTTAGAGTCGGAGGAACTAGGGAAGGAACTCCCCCTGTAGAGGCATAGTCTCGGTCGGGGAGATATGTGGCTGCTGAATATCTTCAACGACGCGAGGCTGTTGTAGAGCAATGTCAACTGAAACATCCTCAACCGCAACGGGAGATCGAGGCGAGGCTGTGGAAGGAGGTTCAGCCGAGACCTCATGGAAAGCAAATGGGAACGTCTGTTCAACAAAAACAACATCACGAGAGACAAAAAATTATCGTGTGGCAAGGTCATATAAACGCCACCCCTTCTGTCCATAGGGATATCCGAGAAAAATGCAGCGCCTACTCCGGGATGCAAATTTGTCCGTGTTTCTGGGCTGAATTGAAGCATGAGCCAGGCAACCGAAAACCTTGATATGATCATACGTGGGGATATGACCAAAAAGAAGCTCATAGGGCGTCCTTTTGCCAAGAACCGAAAAGGGCATTTTGTTGATCAAATAGGCTGCGGTAAGAACGCACTCACCCCAAAGAGAGATAGGCAGGGAAGCTTGAAGTCGGATAGCCCTTGCAACATTCAAAATGTGACGGTGTTTGTGCTTGACACGACCATTTTGTTGAGGCGTGGCGACGCATGATGTTTCAAGATGAATACCCTGAGTATCAAAGAATGGTCGTAGGGCGAAAAATTCGGTACCGTTGTCAGTTCGGAAACGCCGCACTTGACGCCCAAACTGTGTAGAAGCAAAGCTAGAGAATTTTTGAACTAGACGTGTGACTTCAGTCTTGGAAGCCATCAAGTGTACCCAGACACAACGAGAGTAATCATCGACTAAGGTAAGAAAATATCGAGCTCCGCACAGGGAGGGAGTGTTATAAGGACCCCATACATCAGCATGAATGAATTCAAAAGGCATAGAAGCTTTATTATAACTAGTGGGAAAACAATCCCGAGAATGTTTTGCTTGCAAACACATTGAACAAGGTTCAACTATGTTAGTAGTTGACATTGAAATATTAGGAAGAGCTAAGATAGACGGATAAGCAGCATGACCCAAACGCATGTTCCATAGCTGGGAAGAAGAGGCCCGAGCAGCAGAACAATTCGGTGAAGACGACGTCACTGCATGCAGCCAATAACCCCCCTCCCCCTTTATTCACCGACTCCAATCACCATCCTCGAACTTAGGTCCTGTAGAACACATAGACGAGAAGTCAAAATCACAAGGCACTGCATATGGCGCGTTAATTCAGCAAAGGAGAGTAAATTGCAATGAAAATTCGGCACATATAATGTAACACCCCCAAATCTTAACCCATTTGGAAAGGTATTACCGCCAGTGACCTCAGTGTTCCTTACCAAGGTCATCCAAGGCTTTACCGGTTTAAATACAATTCATGGAATACAATTGATACATAATGATCAAATATTCAAATCAAAACATCAATCAAATGAAACATGAGTTACGGGATTACAACCAAATCCCGAATAGGCCAAACACAGAGTTTAAACAAATACAACGGAAGACTTTAAATAAAACACAACACTATACAGAGTACAACGGAAGTCTTTTAAATCTAAACAGAGTACAACGGAAGTCTTTTAAATATAAATAAACAAGGATCTTGACCACAATGGTCATCTCCCAATGATCTCAACCTGATTAAAAGAAATTATTAAAACAATCAAAAATACCGTCGTCTTCATAGTCATTCTAGTCTTCTCAACTACACTCTATCTGATGTGCCGAATCGAACGGATGACACCAGTCCACATGCAGAGAACAATTTTCGTGGGTTAGTCTACTAAATAGACTAGCAAGGGAACAAAGCAAAAGGTTCGAAGTAGTCATATTAGGTTAGACTCATCATCCCTCGAATAATAACCGAGTACGATAGTCAACCACCATACTTCTACTAGAATATGACAAAAGGTATGCACCAGAGAAGACTCTGGAAGACTGAATCTTCACAGAGATCGACTCGAAAAGAGACTCCAAGAGATTGAGTCTTTAAAGAAATATGACAAATCTGGAAAGTTTTAAGAAACAGACAACAGTGATTTAAAAGCTGACTGAGATGCTTCGGTTCACGACCAACTTCACCGCTTACAGCGAATCCAGATTGGAAGGAAAACGTACTATGATCAAAGTCTAGAACTTTATAGAATCATATAACGATGATTTAAAAACTGACTGAGATGCTTCGGTTCACGACCAACCTAACCGCTTACAGCGAATCCAGATTGGAAAGAGAACGTACTATGATCAAAGTCGAGACGAGCTTTCCTAGCTGCACTATTACCTAGCCGCACTACTCGCCGAAGGTTTATTAATTATGTGCGCTCGGGCACTTATCTTATTTAATTCCAAAACGAACAACACGTTATAAGCTTTTAAATATATATGCCCTGTCACGCAGAACACATATCTAAGGAATGAACCTCACAGAGTCCAAACCTCATCTATATCGAAATAATGAACCTCACAGAGTCCAAGCTTCTACTATCGCAGGGTCTTGCTCGCCCTTAACAATTATAAAGAAATGAATGGACCTCTCAGAATCCAGGCATTCCTACAAATACTCATGCTAACTAACAGTTCAAGCACAACAATAGTACGGATAAATCCACATAAATGCCCGCAAGGCGATCATAAATAATAGCGTCGTTCTAACAGATATACAACCTATTATATGATTTTCCAAAACAGTTTATAAAATCTTTTCCAGACAAACAGAATAATCATTCCAAATTAATTACTCAGATAAACTACTAATAACTAATGTAAATATGGAACGATGAGCAAGTGTGATACCCCGTATTTTTTGTAAGGTTATTTTGGGAATTTTGGAATTTTCCCGAGTACCCGTTTAGTATGTCGGATTTAATTCAGGTAGCTTGAGACATTCTGTAATGTGCTCTGTATCTGTAATATTTTTCTCAGTGAAATAAAATACAGACAACGTGCTTCGAATGTTTATACGCGTTCGCGTACGATAATTTTTATCCCAGGTTAATGTCTTGCTCATCCAAAAAGCTGAATGGGCGGGAAAAGGCAAAACGGCGACCGCCGTACAGTCACGGCGCCCGCCGTCGCTGGGCCCGATGTGTCAGGCCGTCGTCTCCTACGCTGGGCTCGCTAGAGCTAGGAACGGCGACCGCCGTATGCCCGCCATAGGCAAAGTTGCGGCGCCCGCCGTGATTACCCAGAGGTCTTTAACCGATGGTCGTCGGCGTGGTTCTGGCAAGCGCCGAACTAGCTTTCGTAGGCCCATCTTCGTGCTCCCGATGCTTTGGCTATAAAAGGAGGTGTTGGGGAAGGGATTTGAGCCATCCCAAACACCGAACCTCTGCCAAATTTTCGTGTCGTCGGAGTTGTGTTTCGCCGGAGTTCGGAAGCTCTCGTCGGTGTCGTTTGGTGGTGTTTCCAGAAGCCCTTTAGAAGCCTTTTGGTTGCCTTTGGAGGTCAGAACCCAGGCAAGGCATAAAAGGGTCGAAACGCGCATCATTTGGGTGAGTTTTCTCGCCGCTTCTGTCGTCTGAGTTCTTCACGGCGACCGCCGTGATGAACTACGGCGACCGCCGCCAAGAACGGCGACCGCCGCCAGTGCCCAGAATGCCTTCGTGGCTTTGGCTTGGTTGGTTGTGGTCGTGACGTCTTTCCTTTCGTTCTCTTTCGTCGTTTTTAGATTTGTACTGTGGTTATGTCGGATCTAACTTAGGGTTCCTTTTATGGGTCGACTCGAAGGTGTTTGTGCTAGCGGAGCTATACCCGTGTCAAGCCCGGAATCCCGTCGTTGTCGTAAGGCTTGTTTCTATTCTGCGGATTAAGGCAAGTGGCGGTTCGCTCTTGCTCATTCGTTCCATATTTACATTAATTATCAGTAGTTTATCTGAGTAATTAATTTGGAATGAATACTCTGTTTGTCTGGAAACGGTTTTGATAAACTGTTTTGAAAATCATATAATAGGTTGTATATCTGTTAGAACAACGCTATTATCTGTGATCGCCTTTCGGGCCTTTGTGTGGATTTATCCTGTAACTGTTATTGTGTTGTAACTGTTAGTTAGCACTGTTAGATAGGAACGTTACTCGGACTCGGTCCAGTCGTTTCTTTATAATCTGGTATCGGGGTGGCTCGTCTCCATCTGGTACTATTCTAAGATCATGATCGGTCTCTTTCACAAGTGTGTAGAGGCAGGACACTTAGCTGGTGTCACCAACCTTCTGGTGTACGTCACTCTCGACGAAACGTATACTAAGATGTGTCGTCCCATTGGTGGGGTACATATGTAAAAGTCTAATAATGTGATGTGTGTTTTTGAAACATAAATCAGATAAGTGCTACTCGACGCACATAACTAATAAACCCTCGGCGAGTAGTGCAGCTAAGTTATAGTGCAGC
This sequence comes from Rheum nobile, assembly GCA_027886185.1. Taxonomy (NCBI): domain Eukaryota; kingdom Viridiplantae; phylum Streptophyta; class Magnoliopsida; order Caryophyllales; family Polygonaceae; genus Rheum; species Rheum nobile. Next base: position 722,896 of record WOAB01000236.1, on the reverse strand, counting down.
TAAGTTATAGTGCAGCTAGGAAAACTCGTCTCGACTTTGATCATAGTACGTTCTCTTTCCAATCTGGATTCGCTGTATGCGATGAGGTTGGTCGTGAACCGAAGCATCTCAGTCAACTTTTAAATCATTGTTGTATGATGCTGTAAACATTCCAGATTTGTCATATTTCCTTAAGGACTCAATCTCTTGGAGTCTATTTTCGAGTCGATTTCTGTGAAGATTCAGTCTTCCAGAATCTTATCTTGTGCATACCTCTTGTCTATTCCAGTAGGAGTATGATGGTTGACTATCGTCATCGATTATTATTCGAGAAGCGATGAGTCTAACCTAATACGACTGCTTCGAACCATTCTGCTCTGTTCCCTTGCTAGTCTATTCAAGTAGACTAACCCACGAACTTTGTTCTCTGCATGTGGGCTGGTGTCATCCGTTCGATTCGGCACATCAGATAGAAAGTAGCTCAGAAGAATAGAAGGATTATGGAGTCAACGGTGATTTTCGAATATTTGAGTTATTTCGTTAATCAGGTTGAGATCTTTTGGACAATGACTTTGGTTGTAATGTACTTTCTAAGACTTTCGTTGTTTTTGGTTTAAACTCTGTGTTAGCCTATTCGGGATTGGGTTATAATCCCGTAACTCTTGTTTCCTTGACAATGTTATGTTTTGGAATTGAATGCTTTGATCATTATGTATCATTTGTATTTCATAAATTGTGTTTAAATGGTAAAGCCTTGGGTGATCTCGGTAAGGAACACTGGGGTCACTGGTGGTAATACCTTTCCAAAAGAGTTAAGTTTTGGGGGTGTTACAGTTGTGGTATCAGAGCCAAAGGTTTTAAAACGGGTTTAGGATTTTTATAAACCATTTATCCGTTTTCGAAAATGCTTTAAAAAGAGCTCTGAATTTTCAAAGTAAAAAGAATTTAAAAACAACGTTCATAGTCATGTCTTCGGGATAGTCTGATATAGTAAGCTTGCTTCTATGTCTAGAAAGACTAATTCCTTCATCGTTATCCTATAGGAGATGGGTGCATGTCTCTCTCAAAAGAAGGGGTCGGAAGATGCCGAGATGGATTCACCGTCTACCGAGAGGCTAGACTTCCCTATACCTCAGAGGTGCTTCGAGGTTGGAGGCCCGAGCAGCCCATCTGAGGAGATCAAGCATGTGTTTCCTGAGTCGGTAGTTCTGGTGTCAAGGAATGTTGTAGTTCCTGTGACAGCGCCAGTGGAGCCACCAAGGGAGGAAGCAATGCAAGATGATGAATCGTCTAGGTACGCGAGAGGGTACTACAATGACGATTACCTGATGGATGTGATTATTGAAGGGAGCGAGGAGGAAGATGAAGAAGAGGACCCCATAGAGGATGACCCCGAAGAGGAAGAGGACCCCATCGAGGATGATCCCGAGGAGGATACCGAGATGGACCTCAGCGGACAAAACCAGGAGTCCGATGACTTGAGGCACTTGCTGGTGGATAGTCAGGAAACGGGGATGCAATTTATTCACCCCAGTACAGAGTTACCACCTATGCAAGAGTTGCCACCAGTGCTAGAGTACGCACCCATGTCAGAAGCTGATTGGGAGGCACTTTATACCGAGTACGGTATTAGGAGAAGTGACAGGGAATCTCAGCCTATCCCTACTCCAAGAAGAAGGAGGTCAGAATCCGAGCTACAGGAGATCCTCCGCCAGAGCGAGGTAATCTCTGCAGAACAGCAGCATCGGAGGGATGAGCTGATCGCCAGTACTCAGAGGAGGGCTGGGATAGGAGGGCCAGTCATGGACGACCCGTACCTTACCATGACTGAGATAGGACCATGTGCTTCAGGGTCAAGCCGGGTGCGAAACCCATCGCCAGAGCTCGATGGTGAGCCTAGTCCGAAGAGACCTTGCACGAGTAGCCAGTCTTATGATAGACATTTTGGAACGCCTTGATGAGAATTGGCGTTGCCTATCGCAGTAGTTTCATTTCTTAACATTCCAAGTTTGTACTATGTGTAATATTTCAGTATTGCGGCAAGTACTCTGGGAAACACTTTTATCTTCGAGCAATGTTGTCCTAGCGCTCGGATGATAGACTTATGTGTAGCTTGTGTAACAGTTCGAAGGTTCATCTATAAAATGCCAAGTTGATCTATTCTGAGTAATTTCTTTACGTTGGTATATTGCATAAGTATATTGCATAATATTAATGTATTGAATGCTTGGAATTGGATCGGTAAACAGATGGTGAACCCAAGAAGCACGAGGAACTCGATTCGAGCCGGTGCTGGGACTATCCAAGATCCCAGGCCAGCAGGAAGAGGTGTTCAGGATGAGCACGAGTCAGAGTCTCGCGTCCAGCATAGGCGTGAAGGTCAAGATCAGACCCAAGCGCCGGCGCTGTTTTATGCCGCAGCTGTTGAGGCGATTCGCGGGATTGTGATGCAGGCAATTGCAGACGTATTGATACCCAGTGCGCCTCAAGCGCAAGAAGTGCCTACTCACCCAGCGGTTCCTGATGTTGTGGAGCCCAGAAACCCTGTGGTTCAGGAGAATGTCGTCAAGGCTAGAGACAGCTATGGTCGCGCTCTTAAGACCATCACTTCCATGAGGCCCGATTGCTATAATGGGAAAGGGGAGCCAGTACCAGTGACTCATTGGTTCTCCCATATGGAGAGGCTGTTTCGGAACGTGGAGTGTACTGAGGCCGAGAAGGTCTATATCGCTTATCTTCAGCTGAAGGAGGAGGCTAGCGAGTGGTGGGAGAGCACAGGTTTGGCAGAGAGTCCAGTGTTGACTTGGTCAATGTTCAAGACCAAGTTGGTTGATCGCTTTTTCTCTCGTGCTATGAGAGAGGAGAAGCATAAAGAGTTCTTGTACCCAAAGACGGATGGTCTGAAAGTGACCGAGTTGGCATCTAAGTTCAATCATCTTTTACAGTACGCCCCTGCCGAGATCACCAGCGAGGCCCAAAAGATCTGGTACTTTCACGAGTGGATGAGCCCGGATATCAAGCCGTTAATGGTGCACCACACATGCTCTACCTTGGAGCAGTATGTGGATTGTGCCTATAAGCTGGAGGTAACTCTAGAGGAGTCGACCAAAAGGCACAACCGACAGAAGTCGATGCAGAACCAGAACCAGGGAGGTGGTTTTAAGCGCCCTGCACCACCGTCTAACTTTGCCAAGTCCGGCCGAGCTAAGACGGAGATGACGCAAGGAGGATCGACTCAGCAGTCAGGGCAGACCAGGAGTTCAGTTCAGTGCTATAATTGTGGTACTGCTGGGCATAAGAGCAATGAGTGTCGGAAGGAGAAGAGGTCGTGCTTTGGGTGTGGACGTGATGGTCATCTGCAGAAGTTCTGCAAGCAGGGGAAGCAGAAGGGAGTAGAGTCGCGGCAAGGGTCAGTTCATCAGAGCAATCGACCTAGGTTCAAGCCTGCCGAGACTCTTAGCCCGTCAGTGCAGACGACTGCGCAGAACAGGGGAAAGGCCCCAGCTTTTTCTGGAAGTCAGGGCCAACGCTTGTACGAGATGCGTGAAGCAGATGGACCCAATGCTCCAATTGATCAAGGTACTTTATACCTTCACTCTACTTTAGTGTGCATTCTGTTTGATTCTGGTGCTACGCATTCCTTTATTTCGGATAGTTGTGTTAGCAAGTTAGATTTAGTGTGCAACGATTCGTGCGACCCTTTCGTCGTTAATCTTCCTAATGGAGAACGTTTGGTGGGAACCAAGCATATGTCCGACTTTCCGATTACCATTCAGGGTAAGGAATTCGAGGCAGATTTAATTTGCATAGCCATGGCTCCATACGACATTATTCTCGGTATGGATTGGCTGACGCGTCACAAGGCGGTGATCGACTTCAGTTTAAGAACGGTGACGGTGTCATCTGGGGGCCAGTTCGTGTGCAAGTTCAAAGGTCAAAATGACGCTGATAACGGCAAGCTGATCAATGCGATGGCTGCGTTTAAGCTACTACGACAAGGATGTATCGGGTACCTTTGCTACTTGAATTCGCCTGCGAAGGATGGACCTGAGGTTCTTGATATTCCTGTAATTAGGGAGTTTTCAGATGTCTTTCCGGAAGAAATTCCCGGATTACCCCCGAACCGTGACGTAGAGTTTTCAATTGATCTTGAGCCTGGTACGGCGCCGATTTCCAAATCACCGTATCGAATGGCTCCAGCTGAGATGCAAGAATTGAAGAATCAACTTGAAGATCTTCTTGACAAAGGTTATGTCAGGCCGAGTGCATCGCCGTGGGGTGCTCCGGTATTGTTCGTCAAAAAGAAGGACGGATCGTTCCGACTTTGTATCGACTACCGAGAGTTGAACAATGTGACGATCAAGAACAAGTATCCTTTGCCTAGGATTGATGACTTGTTGGACCAGTTGCAGGGAGCAAAGGTTTTCTCCAAGATCGACTTGAGATCTGGATATCACCAGCTCAGAATTCGTGAGCAGGACATTCCTAGAATTGCGTTCAGGACCAGATATGGTCATTACGAGTTCGTAGTGATGCCTTTTGGGCTTACAAATGCTCCAGTTGTCTTTATGGATTTGATGAACCGATATTTTCACCAATACTTGGATAAGTTCGTAGTGGTCTTCATCGACGACATTCTGATCTATTCTTCGAATGAAGAATTCCACGAGGAACATCTGCGGATTGCCTTGTCAATCCTTAGACAACATCAGTTTTTTGCTAAATTGTCTAAATGTGAATTCTGGATGGAGGAAGTGACTTTCTTAGGCCACGTAATCAATAAAAATGGGGTTATGGTTGATCTCCAAAAGATTGAAGCGGTGGCTAATTGGACACAGCCCCAGAACGTGAAGGAGGTGCGTAGTTTTCTTGGACTTGCCGGGTATTATAGAAGGTTCGTAGAAGGATTTTCAAAGATCGCTCTACCTATGACCAATCTACTCCGCAAGGATCACAAGAAGTTTGTCTGGAATGACAAGTGCGAGGCCAATTTCCAGGAGTTCAAGCGACGGCTGACCTCGGCACCCGTGTTAGCACTCCCAGAGGGGAATGACGATTATGTGGTCTATAGTGATGCTTCAAAGTGTGGTTTGGGTTGTGTACTGATGCAGAGAGGCAGAGTTATTGCTTACGCATCTAGACAACTCAAGACTTATGAAGAAAACTATCCGACCCATGATCTTGAGTTAGCAGCGGTTGTCTTTGCGCTAAATATTTGGAGGCATTACCTCTACGGTATAAGATGTCAAGTCTTCACTGACCACAAAAGTCTCAAGTATATATTTACTCAAAAGGAGCTAAATATGAGACAACGCCGCTGGCTAGAGTTGCTCAAGGACTACGACATGGAGTTGTTGTATCATCCGGGCAAGGCTAATGTAGTAGCCGATGCACTGAGCCGGAAGACAACTCACGAGACTGTAGTTGCTCTACATACTGCTCAGACCAAGCTAAACCAAGAGTCATGTGACATTTAAGTCTTGTATGACCAGCGTAGAAGGTACCTGAGTATGATGGAAATTCAGGCTACACTGCTGGATCAGATCAAAGAAAAGCAAGTCGATGACATCATCTTGGTGAAGTTAAACAGTGAAGTGATGGATGGGAAAGCTCCCAAGATGTACAAGGACCTCAGGAAGATGTACAAGGACCTCAGGAAGATGTACAAGGACCTCAAGTCGATGACATCATCCTGGCTCTAGCAAGATGTACAAGGACCTCAGGAAGAAGTTTTGGTGGCCAAACATGAAGTGGGACGTAGCAGACTTTGTGGCAAAGTGCTTAACTTGCCAGAAGGTCAAGATCGAACACCGCATGCCAGGTGGTGAGTTGCTACCTCTCCTAGTGCCAGAATGAAAATGGGAGGACATCGCCATGGACTTCGTCACTGGGCTACCAAAGACTCGAAGTCAGAGGGATGCTATTTGGGTAATTGTGGATAGGCTTACGAAGAGTGCTCATTTCATAGCCATCAAGACCACATGTCTTAAACTCTCTGAAATAAATCTGACGTACAAAACGGGCTTTCCGGAAAAATCCCAAAATTCCAAAATATCCTTACAGAAATACGGGGTATCACATATAACACATTAGGAATGCGTAAAACTGCCCCGAAAGAGGCAGTCCCGGAAAGGACAACAGTCGTATGAGACCCGTCCGGCAGGGTAATAGTGATTGATGTGATGGAAATGAGGTCGATCAGGAGAGCTTTGTTTTGAGTCATATGAAATGACGCTCACGTATCTAGAATCCAGTGATCCAAAGGCTTACCCATAAGCTTGTCGTTGGCTTGGAAATCCTTGAACAGCTGGAAAAGATGATTAAATATGCCATCAGTTAGTGTCGGGTTGAGGGTTGCACGATCATGTTCAGTAGGAGCAAGGGAGGAACCTTGAGCGGAGGCAGACCCTTGTGCGGCATTTGCCTGACCAGTATCACGAGGAGGAGTCGAAGCTCCACGACCTCGTCCTCAACCAGTAGAACCTTGCTAATTTTGGCAAAGTTCGCCCCACCAATCCGGGAAACCGATGAGCTTAAAGCAAGAAGCAACCTCATGTCCTTGCTTCCCGCACTGAGTGCATGTAGGCTTGGAGTCCTTAGCCTTAGATGACTCAAGATGTGATTTCTGAGCAGATTGTGCAACAAGTGCAAGCTCATCAGTACGCGCTTGCTTTCATTTCTCAAGAAGACTTGAACCTACAACCAATATATTCTTAGTAGACACTTTAACCACTATGCTACACACAATTACCATATAAGATTGGGTTGTTATCACCAATAGATTCTTAGTAGACACTTTAACCACTATGCTACACATAATTACTTGCTTTCAATTTTAAAATGATAATTATATTAGTTTAATGATAAACATGTTTAATGAGAGCAATAAATGGTGGTAACAACCCAATCTTATATGTATATAAGAAGATATAGATGATCATATCAACGCATGTTGATACGGGGTTAGCCGTGTAGAAGATGGATCTAGGCAACGGATCTCAAAACAAAAGAAAACACAAGATTAGAACAATAACGGAAGTGAAACTAATGGATAGGATAATAGATAGAACCAATAGAAACGACGAGAAAACCCGCTTGCTTGATAGCAAGGAACCTTGTCGAACGATCTACCAACCCGATCTCTACAACGCCACACAACCAAGAATCGCGGACGAACTTGGAGCACGGAGAGGATTGCTTATGAAGTACGAAATCACCAACTCCAGAGGGACTTGACAAAGACGAAAACAACTAAGCAGGAAAGAACAATCGATTGAGACTCTCACGGGGAGCCGAGTTTTCAAAGCAAAAACCAAGCTCTGTTTTTTGTGTTTTTAACAATATGAGAAGTCTGCCTAATGAAGAAGACAAGGGAGGCCTTAAATACCCTAGGAGGGCCGGCCCTAGCTTCCCAAAAACGGGTTACACTTAATCCCGAAATATTCGAAAATAGAAAGCTTAAAACAATTAAATAATAGTCCTAAAATAACCAATGCAGAAATTAATAAGATTATTAAACATAGGTAACGTTGACCAATAAAGTCAACGCCTTGACTTTGGACTTGTCCTCTTCGTCATGTGATACATCATGTGCCATAAACGTCTCCAGCTCTTGACGTAATTCCTTCAATCTTGACCTAGTAATCGGTCCATCAAAGGTTGGCACTAATGGCGGGGATGATTCCTCATCATTCTCCCCTTCTTGAAAAGGACTCATCCTCGAGTCATCAACATCAACGGTTGCATAAGGGGTAAGATCACCGACATTGAATATCGGGCTCACGCCATAGTCATCGGGCAGCTCCAACACATAGGCATTGTCGCCTACTCTCTTCAGCACCTTGAACGGTCCATCACCTCTGGGAGACAGCTTCGACTTCCTCTGCTCCGGGAACCGCTCCTTGCGCAGGTGTAGCCACACCAAGTCGTCGGGCTCGAACAACACTTGACACCGGCCGTGATTAGCTCGGGTTGCGTTCTTCGCTGCAGTAGCTTCCAAACAAGCCTTAGTCCGCTCGTGCAGCTCCTTCATGAACTCAACTTGTCTATCAGCATCAAAGTCTGCTCGTTCCGGTAAAGGCAACGGCTTAAGATCCAAAGGGGTTAGGGGATTCAAACCATACACACATTCAAAAGGGGACATATTAGTAGAAGAATGAATAGTCCTATTATAAGCAAACTCAACATGTGGTAAGGCTTCTTCCCAACTTTTCAGATTAGATTTAATAACAGCCCTAAGGATAGTACCCAATGTACGGTTAGTGACCTCAATTTGTCCATCTGTCTGGGGGTGACTAGCAGTAGAGAACAACAACTTAGTACCAAGTTTACCCCACAAAGTCTTCCAAAAGTAACTCAGAAATTTGACATCTCTATCACTCACAATAGTACGAGGTACACCATGCAACCGAACAATCTCTCTAAAGAACAAATCAGCAACATTCCTAGCATCATCAGTTTTATGGCATGCAATAAAGTGAGCCATCTTAGAGAACCTATCAACAACCACAAATATAGAATCTCTCCCCTTCTTAGTCCTAGGCAATCCAACAATAAAATCCATACTAATATCAACCCAAGGAAAGCAAGGAATAGGCAAGGGAGTATAAAGACCATGCGGTTTTGCCTTAGATTTAGCCTGTAAGCACTCAACACAACGTTTGATAAAATTCTCTACATCCCTAAGCATGTGTGGCCAATAGAAATGAGTATGCAACATGTTATAAGTCTTATCTCTACCAAAATGACCCATCAATCCACCTCTATGGGACTCATCAACAAGTAACAACCGTAGAGAACAAACAGGAATGCACACCTTATCAACTCGAAACAAGAATCCATCAAACAAGAAAAACTTATCAAATGAACCCTTTTCCACACAATGCTTATAAATCACTCCAAAATCAGCATCCATATCATACAACTCCTTAATATAAACGAATCCAAGGACCCGAGCATCCAAAGTAGTCAAGAGTGTATGTCTCCTAGAAAGGGCATCAGCTACAACATTATCTTTTCCTTTCTTATACTTAATCACATAGGGAAATGTTTCTATGAATTCCATCCACCTACCATGCCTCATATCCAACTTATCTTGACTCCTAAAATGCTTTAAGGACTCATGATCAGTTTTAAGCACAAATTCTCTAGGCCAAAGGTAGTGTTGCCAAGTTTTCAGCACTCTAAACAAGGCATATAATTCCCTATCATAAGTAGAATAATTCAAGCATGCACCTTTCAACTTTTCAGAGAAGAAGGCAATAGGCTTACCTTCCTGCATGAGGACTCCTCCAATACCAATGCCAGAGGCGTCACACTCTACTTCAAAGGGGCGAGTGAAGTCAGGCAGAACCAACAATGGCGCGTGTGTCAAACGATCCTTGAGAGTCTGGAACGCCTTTTCTTGAGCTTCACCCCAACGGAACGGAGTATTCTTCTTTGTGATCTCTGTCAGCGGGGCTGCAATGGTGCTAAAATCTCGAACGAACCTCCTGTAGAAGCCAGCCAGGCCGTGGAAACTGCGCACGTCACCTAGGTTCTTCGGGGTCGGCCAGTCACGGATGGCTTGCACCTTCTCTTGATCCACTTGCAGTCCATGAGCACTCACTACAAAACCAAGAAACACAACTCTGTCAGTGCAAAAATCACACTTCTTCATATTTCCATACAACTGTACAGCTCTGAGAGTGGATAAAACTTCCCTGAGGTGCTCTGCATGTGCTTCCAAAGATTTGTTGTAGATCAGAATATCATCAAAGTAAACTACAACAAATCTACCAATAAAAGATCTCAAGACATGATTCATAAGACGCATAAAAGTAGAGGGGGCATTAGTCAAACCGAAAGGCATAACAAGCCACTCATACAAACCAAACTTCGTCTTGAATGATGTCTTCCATTCGTCTCCTTCCTTCATCCGGATTTGATGGTATCCACTGCGAAGATCGATCTTGGAGAAGGTGGAGGCGCCATGGAGCTCATCCAACATGTCATCGAGCCTGGGGATCGGGTGCCTGTACTTGATCGTGATGTTATTAATAGCCCTGCAATCAACACACATACGCCAAGTATTGTCCTTTTTGGGGACGAGTAAGACAAGCACAGCACACTGGGATCGGCTCTCTCTAACATACCCTTTATCTAGAAGGTCCTGGACTTGGTTCTGGATTTCCTGGGTCTCAGTAGGGTTCATCCTATAGGCAGGCCGGTTGGGTAGGGTAGCACCGGGAATCAGGTCTATTTGGTGCTCAATGCCTCTAATAGGGGGTAGGCCAGGGGGTATCTCATCCGGGAAAACATCAAGGAACTCAGCTAAAAGGGTCTGGACAGCAGCTGGGAGTGTAGCTCGGTCTTCGTCACCTAACAGGGTATAGGCCTGACAAAGGGACATGAGGGCGACGTCCGGGGGAAGGTAATCTACCAGGTGGTCTCTGCTGGATGCTAAGAGCACTCGGCTAGGGGTAGAGGCGAGGGTGAGGTCGGTCCGTGTGGAGGCAGTGGATGGTTCGGCTGGGGACTTACCCTTACGCTCGGCCTCTCTTTTCTTATCATAAGCCTCAGCCACTTGAAGCGGAGTCATCGGTTTCAACACCACTTTCCTACCACGAAACTCAAAGGCATGTTGGTTAGTACGTCCATCATGAATAACATGTCTATCAAATTGCCAAGGACGACCTAACAAAATATGACAAGCTTGCATAGGAACAATATCACATAAAATTTCATCCTCATAAGTTCCTAGCTTAAGTGTAATCTTAGCTTGCTTATTCACCTTGAGTTCACCACAATCATTCATCCAATGAAGTCTATAAGGTCTAGGATGCAAAAAAGTAGGGAGTTGCAGTTTATTAACTAATTCAACACTAGCAATATTACAACAACTACCACCATCAATAATCATGTTGCAAACTTTCCCTTTAACAAGACATCTTGTATGAAACAAATTCGCACGCTAATTATCATCACAAGGAGCCTGATTAACATGCAAAGTCCTCCTAACAATCAATGAATCACCATGCTCATATTCAATAAAATCCAAATCATCATCATTGACATGCTCATTCATATCATGGCTAGCAACTAAATTTTCATGCTCAGTGTCAGACTCAGAATCTAATTTACCCAAATGATTAATCATCAAAACACGAGTATTAGGACAATCCTTTATGTAATGACCCTTTCCTTGACATTTAAAGCAAGTGATATCTCTAGCTCTAGGAGGAGGGTCAGCAGGGTTACCTCGTGTAACTGCAGGGGCGGGCCGTGTGGGCTGCTGTGGTGCGGTGGAGGTAGAGGGGTGCGCACCACGGGAATTCTGCTCATTGTCGTGAGGCGGACCGGTTGCTGGGCGGGGTATCTGGTGTCCGGTGCGGCCCTGCTGCTGGTCGGGACGCCAGCTTTGGCGTTGTGGCACCGTGCGGTGTTGTTGGGTATAGCTGGACTTGAATTGTCTCTCCACTTTAATTGCTTGATGTAGCAAATCTGTCATGGTAGAATAGGGATACAATTCTATAGTGTCAGCTAAATGAGGATGCAAGATACGTAGATACCTGGACATAGTGGCCTCTTCATCTTCGACGACGTTGCCGCGTGTCATGGCTATCTGCATATTGTTGTAGACCTCTTCAACACCTAAAGAGCCTTGCCTCATAGTCTCCAAACGGTTGCGGAGAACTCTATTGTGGTGGTGGGGAACGAAGCGGGCCCTCATCATAGCTCTCATCTGGTTCCATGTGTTGACCGGAGGGTCCATGGCTTGTCTTCGAGCCTTCACAACAGAATCCCACCAAACCAAAGCATAACCAGTAAATTCAAGAGCAGCGAGTTGTACCTTTTTATGTTCAGGGAAATTGTGGCAATCCCAAATCTGCTCAATCTTCGTCTCCCATTCAAGGTAGACGTCTGGATCACACTTTCCATCAAAAGCCGAGATCTTCACTTTGATCCGTCCAATGCCGTCTTGTTCGGCTTCACGGCGGCGGGGCTGTCCGCGGTCATTCCGGGGGCGGTAAGGACGCCACTCATTACGCTCCTCGCGCTCATAGTCCTGCATATCATCATCACCCCATAAACTAGAACGTATCGACATAGGAGGGGACTCAGACCTATCACGAGGTGCGGGATGCCGAATCGGGCGTATGCGGTCGGTGCCAGTGGCTAGCGGTTGGCGACGCTCGTCCATCGCCGCTTGGTAGGCCGTGGCTTGGTCGACCAAGGGCTCGGTGGCGGGAAGCGGTGCGCTATGCGATGGACCAATGTGTTCCTGCGCAGCCGGGAGTGGGTTGGAGCGGGTCTCCAACGAGTCAAACTTCGCAGACAACTGCGCGACTGTAGAAGCCAACTGTTGTAGTATCGCCTGCATATCGACATGGGAACCATTTGCAGTGACCTGTTCATCACCGGAACCTGTCATGATCACCACTTAGACGAACACAGAAAGACGTTAAGGTTAGGAAAACCAAAAAAACTCTCAAGTGTTTGCACTCGGTGATTGTACAACCTGCGAAGTTAGGCTCGTAAATGACAAGTTCTCTATGTGCTCAAGATACGCAGCAAATCAAGGTCAAGCAGAGATGTAGTAGACAAGACAAGTAGATGTACGACGAAAAAATGACTCAAACAAAAGCGAGACTAGAGAACGACTCAACAAGGAAAGCGACACAACTATAGTCACAAGAATGAAATGCAACTAAAGATGGGGCTATATATATGTGTTTGGAACTCAAGAAATGCGAATTGCAAGTCAGAAAGACGTACCTTTGTCGACTCGGAACGAAGCCAATTGGAGCCGAGAGTGACCCGAGGGAACGGAAGGGAGAAGGGGTTCGGGCAAGAGGGGGTAGTGCTCGACTGAGGGCAACCCGGGGTGGGACCCGGTCGGGTTGGGGTCGGGTGAGGTGGACTGAGAGCAACCCGGGGTGGGACCCGGTCGGGTTGGGGTCGGGTGGGGTGGACTGAGAGCAACCCGGGGTGGGACCCGGTCGGGTTGGGGTCGGGTGGGGCTCGACTGAGCGGAACCCGGGCAGGACCCGGTCGGGTGGTGGCCGGGTGGTGGCGACTGAGCGCAACCCGGGGTGGGACCCGGTCGGGTTGGGGCCGGGTCGGTGGCAGGTACGTGAGGGCTGGGTTAACTGAGGCTCACCCGGTCTGGACCCGGTCGGGTTGTGGCCGGGTACTATTGCGGCGACAAAGAGGTCCGAAAAAAAATCTGAAACGGAACCCTAAATTTTTTATTTTTTTTTATTTTTTCGAAAAAAAAAAATTCTGAAAAATTCTCAAAAATCCCAGATGTCTTTTCCTCTTTTTTTTTTTTTTGAATTTCGATAATGCTTTTTTTTTTTTTGATATAATTTTCTTTTAGGCAACTTGTTTTTCCTGGGATATTACACCATAAAGATAAAATAAAATCTCTAGAAAATCAAGCAAGTATCTTGAAGATTACCAAAATTGAACAACCGGATCTCTGGCGCGCACGAACCTGGACGCCGTCGTGTCTTGCTCGCCAAGCTAGGGTTCGAACAACAATGGTGGAAGGGGGGGGGGGAATTTTTTTGTTGATTTTTGGACGGTTTTGGTATGTTTTTGTGGATCCTCGTAGTCACAATCAACCGCAACGAACTCCTTTCCAAGACAAACAAGAGCAAACAATCAGTCAGACTAACAATTCACTAATGTGACTCAAACAAAGAAATTCAATTGACGATTGAAAACAGGAAGATCCAATTTTTGATGATGAATCGGGAACCGTCAAAGGCGATCCGAAGCCGCAAAGCTCTTGATACCAATTGATACGGGGTTAGCCGTGTAGAAGATGGATCTAGGCAACGGATCTCAAAACAAAAGAAAACACAAGATTAGAACAATAGCGGAAGTGAAACTAATGGATAGGATAATAGATAGAACCAATAGAAACGATGAGAAAACCCGCTTGCTTGATAGCAAGGAACCTTGTCGAACGATCTACCAACCCGATCTCTACAACGCCACACAACCAAGAATCGCGGACGAACTTGGAGCACGGAGAGGATTGCTTATGAAGTACGAAATCACCAACTCCAGAGGGACTTGACAAAGACGAAAACAACTAAGCAGGAAAGAACAATCGATTGAGACTCTCACGGGGAGTCGAGTTTTCAAAGCAAAAACCAAGCTCTGTTTTTTGTGTTTTTAACAATATGAGAAGTCTGCCTAATGAATAAGACAAGGGAGGCCTTAAATACCCTAGGAGGGCCGGCCCTAGCTTCCCAAAAACGGGTTACACTTAATCCCGAAATATCCGAAAATAGAAAGCTTAAAACAATTAAATAATAGTCCTAAAATAACCAATGCAGAAATTAATAAGATTATTAAACATAGGTAACATTGACCAATAAAGTCAACGCATTGACTTTGGACTTGTCCTCTTCGTCATGTGATACATCATGTGTCATAAACGTCTCCAGCTCTTGACGTAGTTCCTTCAATCTTGACCTAGTAATCGGTCCATCAAAGGTTGGCACTAATGGTGGGGATGATTCCTCATCACATGTGATCATGACCGAAAACAACTGTCATCTAGGAAAACATTTTTTCTATTAGGTAGTTTTTTTATAATAAAAAAATCCAAAGTGGACACTTTTCCTAAACTTATTCTGGATATACGTTTAGAATGAAACTTATTACGATAATAGGTTGGCTGAGGGAGGATTGGGGTAAGTCGCTGTCCGGACAAGCGACTCACCTGAAGAAAGTCGTCATACGAAACTGCGACTCTACCCCGAAGCACAATGTGTTTATTTTTTTTTAGAAAAAAGAAAGAGTCGCTGGCTCAATCAACGACTTTATCTTTTTTTTAATATTTCATATTATCGTTGATTCATCAAACGGAAAAATAATAATTAAAAAACAAATTATGTTGAGTCGCTGCACTGTGCAGCGACTTACCTGTATATATTTGCTGCACTGTGCTCTTTTCCTTCATCCAACGCAACAGCCCTTTATGCAGCGACTTACCTTTTATGTATGAGTCATATATAAATTTATTTATTTAATTTTTTTTCGCTTGATTAATCAACGATAATATGAAATATTAAAAAAAGATAAAGTCGTTGATTGAGCCAGCGACTCTTCCTTTTTTCTAAAAAAATTATACACATTGTGCTTCGGGGTAGAGTCGCAATTTCGTATAGCGACTTTCTTCAGGTGAGTCGCTTGTCCGGACAGCGACTTACCCCAATCCTCCCTCAGTCAGCCTATTCTCGTAATAAGTTTTCTTCTAAACGTATATCCGGAATAAGTTTAAGAAAAGTGCCCACTTTGAGAAAAAAATCTTTTTTTTTATTCAAGATATTAAGTAGTTAACGTACCAAAACATTTATCATTTTAAAAATTCCATATGAAAATAAGAAAAGTCTTCTTTAATTTATAACGCACATCTTTTTCCACATGTAC
The DNA here is from genome assembly GCA_027886185.1 of Rheum nobile. Lineage (NCBI taxonomy): Eukaryota > Viridiplantae > Streptophyta > Magnoliopsida > Caryophyllales > Polygonaceae > Rheum > Rheum nobile. The sequence goes on along the minus strand of WOAB01000236.1, from coordinate 707,488 downwards.
ATACTATATATAATAAGGCTCGTGCTCGGCCATTCTAACCCCTTCAAAATTAATCAGGTTTAATTAGTTGCAGGCAATGGAGTCAGTAGGCGAGCGCAGATTGAAGGCTATTCACCGCCATTTGATATCGCCCCTTGCCGCCAATTCCACCTCCGGCGAGCTCTTCAAAAGTCCTCTCTCACTCTCTCTCAATTTGTAAAACAAAATATTTGTCCATCTTCTGCCAAAAATGATTAGTGTGTTTAATTTTTGAAAAAAATCTAAAAATAATATAATTGACTTCTTTGTTTAAAATTTTGGCTGATTAGATGAGTTGTACTCTTTGTAATCGAACGTAGTGTGTGATTCTTCTTTGTACAAGTTCTCTTATTACGTGTCATGTTTTTATCGAATTAACCAAAATTTTATTTGTATTATTTTTTATTTATGAGTTGAGAATTGGTGTTATTTTTGATTGACTTGAGGTAAAATTTAGAATTATTTGGTGATTTTTTTAACCTTGAGCGGCAACTTATATATATATATATATATATATATATATATATATATATATATATATATATATATATATATCTTCTTCCAGGACTAATTGATCGATCTTAAGAAAAAAATTCCATTAATGAAAGATGGGTGCTATTAAGGTAGAGATTAATTCATTATATATGTAGAATAATAAATAGGGAAATTCATGTTGGTACCTCAGTTTAGAGTTATTCTTGTTGGTGTCACATAATTAAGTTTTTTTTCGGTTGGTGCCCTTAAGATTTGGGTTTGTTCTCTTTGTAATCGAAATTTTCCATATACGTATCATTTTGGTTCGAATTGATCAAATTAAAGCTCATCATTATGTTTCTTGACCTCAACTTAGTAGGATTCGACTCCTAAAACAATCAAATTCATACTCGAACCATTTCGATTTGAATTCTTAAGGTTGGAAACATGTTGTTGTTTCGGAATTCAAATCGACATGGTTCGGACATGAATTTTAGTATCTTAGGAATCAAATCTTACTAATTTGAGGGCGAAGAACACAATGGTGGACTTGAATTTAGTCAATTTGAACTAGAATGGTACAAACATGAAAAAATTTGATTACAAAGCAAACAAACTCAAATCTTAGGAACACCAACCGAAAAAAAACTTAACCGTTGGATATTAACATGAATAATCCTAAACTAAAGGACATTAACAAAATTTCCCTAATAAATATTATAAAATGGGAAGCTATTTTACAATTTTATCCAATCAGAGGGACGCTAGAGAAAATTGATACATTAATTTTGGCATAAGGAAAAAAATGATATTTTAAATTAGAGAAAAGATAGAGGGTGTTTGTTACTTTTGTCATAAATGGTTGATTCTTATACAAACTATCATTATTTTGGTTCAAGTTCTTGTTAATTTCTCCTAATTAAATAACTAATTTGATGCACTCTACAGGTGATGGATATAGCGTAATTTTCCGTGAAAAGTTAAACACACCAAAGTGGAATGTGTACCGGTATGTGTTACAATATTTATGGTGGTCAACATATGATCCCATATACTGATATGTTATTACAACTTGTTACCCATTTTTCTTCTTATTTTATAATTAACTGGTTCAATTTTGTGTTCGTTCACTGTGGTAACAGATCTGCTCGTTCACCTTTGGAGCTTATCTCTAGGTTTCCCAATTATCCTGAGATTGGGACTTTACATGATAATTTTGTGTAAGAATATCTGTACGTTAATTATGGAGGATCCGATCCGCTACGTAATATATAGTATTCAACAACACCCTAATATAGATTAATTGTAACTTGATCATGCTCAGATCCACAGTTGAAAGATATCCGGATAACAAGTACTTGGGTTCGCGGGTTCGGGTCGATGGAACAATCGGAGAGTGAGTACTACTAGACTGGAATTGCAATTCATTCATCTTGATATTGTTTTATATTGCTGCAAAAAAAAATTGTTTTATATTACTTATCAGACCTGTCCAATATGGTGTTCTATTTGACCCAATTGAACAGGATTTTCAATTTAAAAGGATCTTTTATTATAATATATTATTTTTAATGAATATAATTAAAAACTTGATCTAGACAACCTGTGTCCGTAGCTCCATATTTTTATATTGGTTTTTCTAAATAAAAAACTACATTTAATTATATCTAAAAATGACATTTTGAAAGAAGAAAGTTCCTATATATTAAAATATTAAAAAAACATAACTAAAATTATGATTGATGGACATTAAAAATTAAGCTTTTATTTTGTCTTATTATTTTAATAAATTACACAAACAATATCCAAGTTATAGAATTTGGAAGAAAAAAATTATAAAAAATAAATTTTAGATGCATAAAATTTCAAAATCGACACAGGACCCATATATTAGACGGACCCGTTACTTATATAATGACTTTAATTTGGTGTCAGATATGAATGGATGACGTATGCAGAAGTAAGCAGTGCTCGTTCATGTATTGGATCAGCTCTTCAGAATTATGGTTTGCTCAAAGTAATGCCGATTTATAAAGTTTTGCCTTTTTATAATTATGATAATTGGTTTGTGCATGGTTTCACCAACTAGCTAGCTAGCTGTTGCCCTTTGGTTTGTAATATATAGGGAGACTGCATTGGACTTTATTTTATAAACAGACCAGAGTGGGTTATTGTTGATCATGCGTGTTCGACGTATTCATATGTCACGGTTCCTCTCTATGACACACTTGGTTAGTGATGTATCTAATTGTGTACATATATCTTTACATTATATTTAATTTGTTGATCGATTTACCAAATTGTTAAGATTGATCACGATTCATGACCAATATTTTTATATATTAGGTCCGGATGCTGTGAAGTATATCGTCAATCATGCAGATGTACAAGTCATCTTTTGTGTGCCTACAACCTTGAATGATGTGAGCTAGCTGCTGCAATGTCGTTGAGCATATCGGTCCAAAATCAAAATAAAATAAAAAAACTGAATTTGGAAAAAAGTGGGTTTGGTCCATCTTGGACTAATCTTATGTTCTTTTACGTAAAATATAAAAAGACTAAAAGAATTAATACTTTAGATTTTGTTTAGAATATATATATTAATATACAGCCATACGAATATATGAAAGAATGTAATGATATAACTTATATTTTCTAAGTGCTTTATGAAAATAATTTTAAAAAAAGACTCCGTACGTCCAAAGTCTCCAGCCTGGTTTTTGGACTGGACTTTATTGATACCGATTTTAAAAATTCTAGACGAAAAATCTCCTATTAATTAGTAATGAATAGTTTCCTAAAAGAGATTTCTTAATCGGAAATTAACACAGTCTTGGTTTATCTTGATTGGTCAAAATTATTCTCAGTTTAAACTTTACAGGTATACGTTTATGAATTATCATATATGTTGATCAACTACTAATGTTGTAATTATGTCTATCCCCCTCTGAAAACGGCAGTTGCTAAGCTTCGTGTCTGAGATTCCAAATGTCCGCCTTATAGTGGTATGTCATGTTATGGCATAAGAGTACTAAAATGCAGTTTTCTTTCTCATTATTTATATATATATATATACTTATGTTTTGTGGTAATGTATTGGAACTTAAAAAACAGGTTGTGGACGGTGTTGATGAAAACTTGCCTTCTCTTCCAGCTACATGTGGCACTAAACTCACAACATTTTCAAAATTGTTAAACCAGGTATAATGCCAATTCTTTTTTATCAAAGGTAATGCAAATTCTAGTATATCGATCAGTTGGTTTAATCTACAATCATAACGTTGCATGTGTACGTTTTCACTTGTATGATGTTGGTACGTGTTATGAATTCGAGTGATTTGATGAACAATAAAGCGAAAGAGAACAAGAACGGAGTTTTTGGAATAAATCGCCCTTCTAGGATTTCTTATTACTATTTTGTGGATAAGTAATTACAATCCTAATACGATCTATTTATATCCCAAAAAAAAAAACGAAACGGATCCAATTACCCGTATCGTACCCCCTCGCACCCCCTTGTCGCGGCAAACAATGCGCCCTGGCCCACCTAGTCATTTTTCCTCTACCCGCGGCAAACTTTCGCAAGCCCGCTAAAGCCCCAGGACTTAGCTCTTACTCGCTCAAGTAGAACCCTTTTGCAGTACTTCTTGATTTAAAGTCAACTAGAACAGTACGTTATATATATGCTAGGAATAGTCCAACCAACTGCCAAGCATAACACCGAGGTCACGAATTCGAATATTGATTTCCTATTGTAATAACCTAGTGTCTTTTATGGGAAAAAAAAAACAAATAGTCTTCAAATATTCTTAATCAATAGATTGAGTTGTATATTGTTGGCTTAGCTTGTTGTTATATCTTACTCTCTCTCCGTTAAGTTGTACTTGTCCTTTTAGCATTCGATCAAAATTTGCTCATTTATACTCATTTCATTCATTTTTAGTTGTCTTTTAAGTTTTTAAATATTGTTCAGAAAATAGTATTTGTCCTTATATGATTTAAAGGCAATTGTACGTAATCATGCTCATATAAGTTTCCAGTGTACTATAATGTTAAACCATATTACAAAATTAATTTTTCTAGTGTGTCCGTGAACACGTATATGTTAATGTTAAGAAGTTATGTTTGAAAATTATTAAACTATTCCCTAAAGTAAAATAGTAAATCTTTAAAAAAAAATTATATCTAAATATGAAAATATGCCGCAAAGTAAAAATATCTAAACTAAAAAAAAAACTTACAAAATTCATACTGCCCCAATAATTTAATTTACCTGAAAATCTGAAGCAACAATTTCGATTTTTGATATTCACAATTTAAGTTACTCTTTTTTTAGAATATTTTGTTGTACTCTTATTCATTATTCATAATTTTATTAAATTGCTTATGAACTTAGGGCCGCATTAATATGAAGCTCCCTTGTCCACCTTCACCTGATGATATTGCAACTATATGTTACACGAGTGGAACTACTGGAACACCAAAGGTAAATTAAATTCTAATAAATGATTAGGTTAAAAAAACATTAGTTGTGACATTAATTAATTTGTTTCTTTTGTGAAGGGTGCTATTTTAACGCATGGAGGTTTGATTGCAAATGCTGCCGGTGCGTCCTTTTCATTTTCATTTGATCCTAATGACGTGTGAGTACACTACCATTACCATATGAATTCATTTTTAGTACGTAAAACATACGTTCAATTTTAGTGTTACCACTCTTATTTTAAAGTTGGGTTATCTGTTGAATTACGGTTATATTTGGCAGCTACATATCCTATCTTCCTTTGGCACACATCTACGAGAGAGTTATGCAGGTTCTTTGCGCACACTTTGGCGTTGCTGTTGGTTTTTACCATGGGGTAAATAATTTATCATACAACTAATTAATAGAATTTTTTTAACCTATGCATCTTATTTTGGAAAGATGTGGTTATATAGTATTATTTAAACGGTTTTTTCTATTGTATGTTCATGGGCACATGCTAACAAGTTAAAATATGAAATTATATTCAAAATATTTCCTAAAAGAGAATGGATAAACTCTTAACAAAAAAAATTAAACTAATGGTTAAAAAAATTATTACTAAAAATAGAATTTTATTACTAAAAAAAAGTTATTATAGTATGTTCATGGGCATACACTGGAAAAAACCTTATTCAAATAATTTTATGTTAAAAAAAAATCAAGCATTAGTTTTTGAAAATAAGATGTTTTGACCTTTGTCCTTATATCTATTAGAAAAACGGTATAGTTATATAGTGAAATTAGGAGATTTTTCAAACTACATGATTTGCTTTTAGAAATTAAGCTAGTAAATATATGTGCAAATTTAGTTGTTATAAAATGATAGATATAGCAATATCCTGAAACTTAATTGACCTCTATTAGCTTATTTCAAGCTAAGATTGTATTGTATATTCGTATTTTAATTATTTTCCCTCGTGTTATATATAATATATTATGTGATTTAATATGACATTAATTAATTGATGGGTACGTGGCGCGCAGGACAATTTAAAATTGATGGACGACTTGGCAGTTTTACGACCAACTATATTTTGCAGTGTTCCTCGAGTGTACAACAAAATATACTCCGGGTAAACCTTTTGCAGTAGAAACTAATTTGACTTAATTGGGCAAGAAACAAGTGTATAAGCTTCTAACTCAACTAAGTAAGTATTGTATTGTAGGATTATTAATTCTGTGAAGTCATCTGGACCTCAACAAGAGAGACTATTTTATGATGCTTTCAATTCCAAGAAACAAGCTTTGATGAATGGTAGCTACACCAGATGCAATTTTCAATTCCCCTCCTCGATCAATTATGTCACTATAACGTTACATTTGTGCTTCTTTTTAATTTTTTCGTTGCTTTTGAAAACTATATATATAATGTTTACAGGAGAAAAACCATCAGCAGTTTTGGATAGACTAGTGTTTGATAAAATAAAGGCGACGCTTGGAGGAAGAGTCCGCGTTATGTATTCAGGCTCATCGCCTATATCACCTGATGTGTTGGACTTTATGAAGATGTAAGTTGATTCCGACAATTAGCTCATTTGATCTAGCTAGATTGAAACAAATGTGATTTAATTAAGAAAATTCCATCTGCTTTGTTATGTTATATTTTTAAAGGGCTCAATATTAATAGCTTATAAAATAAGATCTCATAAGAGATGCAAGAACTATATCTATCTACAAGATATACAAGGAAACAATATAAACTATATCTTGATATAATTATGCTTTTGACGCGTATTCATTCGATCGTTACCTTGTAGATGCTTTGGATGTAAAGTTTTGGAAGGATATGGAATGACCGAAACATCTTGTCTTGTAAGCATAATGGATCCCGACGAGACTTTGAGTGGTCACGTCGGTTGTCCCACTCTTTCTTGTGGTGAGCCTAAACCTAATTAAGTATAATGTTCCTTCAAATGTTTTAAACAACATTAAGAATTGTAAAAGCACTTATTTTCATTTGTTGTTGTACGTTCAGAGATAAAGCTTGTGGATGTTCCTGAAATGAATTACACCTCTGATGACCAGCCTTATCCCCGCGGTGAAATATGTGTGCGCGGTCCTATTATCTTCAAAGGCTACTTCAAAGATGAAGCCCAAACGTAAGGAATCTTCTTGGAGATAAATTATGTATTTGTTGGAATATAATATCCGTGTCCACATTGGAAAAAAAACGAATTACTCATTCTTTTACCAATTGATTTTAATTAGGATATATCTTATATGCTGATAATGTTTGAGTTGTTAATATGGGCAGAAAAGAGACCGTTGACGAGGAAGGGTGGTTGCACACAGGTGATATAGGCCTCTGGTCACCCGGTGGACACCTTAAGATTATAGATAGGTGAGCTCTGGTACAAATTACACGATCCATTAATTTTTATCTCTTGCAAACAGTAGAAGTTTTTGAAAAGGAGCTAGGTCACACTGAATTGTAATTACGGAAGCTTAAAATATGTAATATAATTTTAGTTTTCATATGACAACCCATTAACCATCTTAAAATCTTATAAAAAAAATAGAGTTTGGATTTGAGAAATATAGTTACTTTAGTATTCATGAATTTAAATTAATAACACAAATTCACAATGCATACCCATTTTCACAAATTCACGGCTAGCTCTATATAACATGGATTGTTTAATTTGATGTCAGGAAAAAGAACATATTTAAGCTTGCGCAAGGAGAATACGTTGCACCTGAGAAGACAGAAAATGTGTATGCCAAGTGCAAGTTCGTCTCACAATGTTTTGTATATGGTACGTTTGATCGAATTTCCTCTAAAAATATGACCGTACCACATATTTGTCACGCTAGCTAGACTATTCTTAGACGTCGTCGTTTCTTCTTCTCTAATCCCACAGGTGATAGTTTGAAATCTTACTTGGTAGCCGTTGTGTGTGTCGACCATGATGTTTTAAAGGGTTGGGCCGAGACTGAAGGAATCAAGGTATGTACATTATGTACACAATGTTGTTGTTAAAATCGGGGATTTCAGGATCAGATCGTATACTGTTGTTTGAATCGGTTTGTAAAATCGTAAGATTCTAGTACAACATAGAAATCAACCTAATAAACGATGAACGTCTTATGTTTGAAGTGAAAACATAAAAAAATATAATATATTAGAGATCTTATGATATGAAAATATTGTGTTTTCAACAATAATTTAGTGATGATTTACCAATATAATAATGTTATAATAGATAAAAGAAAAAATGCATGTATTTTATATTTTTAGTATACATTTGCATCTCATAATGAAATAGTGTCATATATTAAACATGTTGTAGGATCGTAAGAATCGTTCATAGAATTGTATACAAGATTTGATCATGCACAAGATTCTACTGATTTTATATTGAGATATTTAAGATCGTACTTTCTATAAGATTAAGATTCTACCTAGAATCGGGATCGTTATACCACTTTTGGATCATAGGACCGGCAGAATCGATCGAATCGGAATTTTAACAACAATATTGTACACCTTACTGCAACTTTTAAAAGACATTTTCAGAACATTGACAATGTTTTGCTTGGCATGGTGATTTATGGTGGATGAAGTACAAAGATATGGAGCAACTATGCCAACATCCAAGGGCAAGGGAAGTAGTTATCGCGGAGATGAATGATGTAGGAAGAAAGTCTGGGGTATGAATATATCAACGCCTCGTCTTCTATTAATCTAATTAATGCAAATTCATATATATTATATGGGTATTGTTTGTATATTTGATGTGTTTGTTAATTTGTAGTTGAGAGGGTTTGAGTCTGCAAAGGCCGTTACTTTGGTTCTTGAACCACTCACTCTTGAGAGCGGTCTTCTCACTCCTACAATGAAGGTAAACATATATATCGTGCAATAATAATAGATAGAAATATTACTTTCGAAATATTGGTAATGCAAGCCAATTGAAACCCAATGTATTAAAAAATAAAAAAAACTTTGATACCATAATCAAACATAGATATATGGGATTAATTTCGACATGAAATTTAAAATCAATGAAGCACGTACAAAAATATACCGTTTTTTTATGTAGACAATGAATTGGAGCTAATTATTTGATGTGTTATTTCAGATAAGGAGACCCCAAGCGAAAGAATATTTTGCCAAGGCGATATCAGAAATGTATAATGCAATCTAGGAAATGGATTCGACAAGTCAGAAGTTATGAACTACAAGTTGAGATCGTACCCCTAGCTTATGATTACATAAAAAGGTCGATCATTCGATGGACAATAAATAAAGGTTGTATAATTCAATAATTGTATTGTATTGTATTTGTTGAGCCTATATATATATGGACAAATACTCTTTTACATCGGATACACCCGATGTAGTATATACTCTTCTACATCCTTTAGTTAAGATTTTGACAAGTGGCTATTATTAAGAATCTATCTATTTTAATAATTATTTTTTCTTTTTCTAAATGATATTACTTCACTTTTCTTGAAAATATGCATGGCCTATAACCTACTGTTTATAGGCTATCAAAATTCAATTTATAATTTTTTAAATTTAGAATAAGAAAGAGTCACATAATCTTTAGTTTTTATCAGGAAAAAATAATTTCTCTAGTGAAAATTATAAAAAAGTAATTAGACTTTTTTTTTATGAAAGAGTAATTAAATTTAATTATATGCAATTTAAGTCAGCATTTCTAATATATAAAATACAAATTGCAAATTAAAAAAAAATTAAAATGGTGATTCTCGTCCCAAAGCTTTCTTCTCTGCTGAAAGTAGCGCCACTATCCCAACCCAAATACAGTCATTCATCATCTCCTTCCAATAAGCTTTATTTCTCTCCATTAACACACAAAAAAAGTCAACAATTTGTTAAATTTTGGCATAAATCGTGAATCCTCAATTCCATGTCCACGTATATGAAAATCAAAATTTTCCAATTGAAATTGCCTCACAAAACCCCAAATATCTTACCGCAACTACCGCCACCCCTTTCCTTCCTCCTGCCACCTCCAATACCCCTCCCACAACCACCGAATAAAACCACCGAATAAAACCACCGCCACGCCTTCCCCTGCTCCTGCCACCTCCAATACCCCTCCCACAACCACTGAATCTTCACCGACAACCACCTCTATGCCTACTTTTCACCTGCCACCTGGTGGTCACTCACTCCCCCGTCCCCATTGCATCTCCTCTTTCTTCACCCCATTGCATATCCTCCGTCGATTTTCAACACTGATTTCTTGAAGCTGTGCCAAGAAGGAGGAAGGTGTTGTTGGTGAAGCAAATGGGTACAACAAACAAATGGGAAACTGGATACAATTTACAATTTCAACTCAAGTTGAGTAATGTTGATGGAACGTGGTGGATCTAATTTTATCTTGTATAATCTTGTTTCCATAGAAAAACGAAAAACCTATATAAACACGTTTGAATGTCTAAATACACACGAAATGGTGCGTTTAATGTAAGCGCACGCTTTCTGTGCGCTTAGGGGCAGAATGGGGATTTTAAAAGTATAATGAGGGGCATAGATACTGTAGCTGTGCGCTTATATTAAGCACATCAGCCTATGCGCCTACAATAGGCGCATAGGCTTAAATTTTTTTTTTAACAAGTTTATCTAGTGCGCTTATATTAAGCGATAAGCGCACCATACTAAAAAAATATTTAAATGCAATTTTTTCCCATAATAATGTAGAGAATTTCAATACGAGTCCGTACATATAAAATGCGTCCAAAACGGACATCGTTTGCCCCTCCAAAAGCCTAAAAAACAAAGCATTCCTACCCATTTTTTTACAATTTGGTGTCTGGCATATAGCGCATTGTAGTGAAAAAAAATGATATTTTTTATAATTTTCTACTATAATTTTGTAGAAAATTTTAATACAAATCCATACATGTAAAATTCATCCAAAACGGATATCGTTTTCCCCTCCAAAAAGCCAAAAAACGAAAATAAAAACTTTAGAAACTATAGTATTTAAGTAATATATTTTGTAATACTCAACTATAATACATAAAGTATACTTATTTTTCCATAATCATGTATAGAATTTCAATACGAGTCTGTACATATAAAACTCGTCCAAAACGGACATCGTTTGCCATAGTATAACTATACTTTATGTATTGTAGTTTGGGACCAGAAAATGAAGCCTTCCTACTAGACCTGTCAACTCGGTCGGGCGGGTCGGGTTCGAGTTAGGGACATGTCGGGTTTGACCCGACGGGTCGAACATGCCCTTTTTTTATGATTTTTAACTTTAATAAAATAATTATAATAATATAATTAGTATTATATTATTATTTAATAAAGTATATTAAAATATTTAATATAAATAAAATAAAATAAAATATACAAAATAAAGGGGACCCGCGAGCTCGGATTTGCGTTCGGGTCGGGTTTGGGTCCTTTTGGGACGGGTTGGGTTTTCAGATTGAGTCAATTTTTATAACTATAGGATGTAATATAGGATATAAACATAGTATATAACTATATGATATAACCATAGTATATAACTATTTGGTTATATATTATGGTTATATCCTATAGTTATATATTATGGTTATATCATATAGTTATATATTATTATTATATCTTATAGTTATATCCAATTTGGTTATATATATCATTATCGTTATATAACTATATGATGTAACTATATGATATAACCATAGTATATATGTTATAAGATATAAACATAGTATATATGTTATAAAATATAACCATAGTATATAACTATAGGATGTAATATAAGATATAAGTATATAACCATGGTATAAAACTATATGATATAATGATATGATATAACCATAGTCTATAATTATAGAATATAACTATAGTATATAACTATAAAATATAATATATGATATAACTATAGTATATAACCATAGAATATAACCATAAGATATTACCTAATTGGATATAACTATAAGATATAATCATAGTATATAACTATATGATATAACCATAATATATAACTATAAGGTGTAATATATGATCTAACCATAGTATATAACTATATGATATAACAATAGTATATAACTATAAAATAAAATATATGATATAATTAAAGTATATAACTATATAATATAACCATAAGATATAACATAATTGGATATAACTATAAGATATCATCATAGTATATAACTATATGATATAACCATAATATATAACTATATGATGTAATATAGGATCTAACCATAGTATATAACTATATGATATAACCATAGGATATAACTATAGGATGTAAGCATAAGATATAACTATAAGATGTAACCATAAGATATAACCAAATTGGATATAACTATAATATATAACCATAGTATATATACTATAAGATGAAACCATAGTATATAACTATAGGATGTAATAAAGGAATATAACCGTAGTATACAACTATATGATATAATGATATGATATAACCATAGTCTATAACTATATAATATAACTATAGGATATAACAATAGTATATAACTATAAAATATAATATATGATTAAACTATAGTATATAACTATAAAATATAACCATAAGATATAACCTAATTGGATATAACTATAAGATATAATCATAGTATATAACTATATGATATAACCATAATATATAACTATAGGATGTAATATAGGATCTAACCATAGTATATAACTATATGATATAACCATAGTATATAACTTAAGGATGTACCCATAAGATATAACCAAATTGGATATAACTATAGGCTCATTTGCAAAAGTATACCACTTTTATTATGAAATTTGCAAAGTGGGTATTCTTTTATTAGATATTGCAACAATATCCTCTTTTCACTTTTTTGGATTTTCTTTTGTCTTTATATTTTGGGACAAAATTTCATTTTCAGATTTTATTTGTCTTAATTTAAAGGGAAAAGAAAATTAAAACATGGTGCTGGCGACCTCTCCCAGAACCCGGTCGTCTTCTCCAACCCGAACTCCATCTCCGGCGACCTCCCAGAACTCGATCGTCTCTGTCTCCCAAATTCCGACCTCCATTGAAGACGACCTCTGTTGAAAACGCATTGAAGACGACGAACCCTAACCCAGCGAAAGAGCTAGGCCTTGCTGTTGAAAACGCCATTGAAGACGACGAACCCCCCAGAACCCGACGAACCCTAACCCAGCGAAACCAATCCTCTCGTCGATCTTCCTCCTCTCGGCTTCGATTTCTGCAACTCGATTTCTGCAACTCGGCTCCGACTTCGATTTCTGCAACTTCGGCCCGCTCTCGATCTCTCCTCTCTCGATTTCTGCAACTGGCTCTCCGCCTCGATCACCCCCGGCGACAACCGCCTCCCCCACCTTCGACCTAAGGCGGCCCGATTTCCGCTCGATCTCTAGCGGCTCATCTTCCTCCTCTCGACTCCCTCTCCCACAATCCCAGATCTCTCTCCCCCCGCCTCTCAGATCCCAAAATTGAAATTTTCGCAAACCCTAACACTTTCCGCCTCCCAAACCCCCGCCTCTTGGAGAAGACGATCCACCCCCGCCATCAACTCGGCACATCTTCCGATCCACCCCCGCCGTCGATCTTCCTCCTCTCGGCTCGATTTTCTGCATCTCGTCGATCTTCCTCCTCTCCGGCCCGATCTCTGGCCAAACCTAAACCTCCCCCACCACCTAAATTAAATTTATAGAAAGAAAAGGTAAAATGAAATTGTATTTTATCTTTTCTTTTAAAGGGTAAAATTATGTGATTTTACCAAAATACCCTTATTTGGATAGAATAATGGATATTGCATTCATATCCTTTAAAAGAATACCTATTTTGAAATATTGGGCACCAAAATGGGTATTTTTTAACATTATTTCATAACTATAAGATATAATTATAGTATATAACTATATGATGTAATATATGATCTAATCACAGTATATAACTATATGATATAACCATAGTATATAACTATAGGATGTACCCATAAGATATAATCAAATTGGATATAACTATAAGATATAACCATAGTATATAACTATAAATTATAATATATGATATAAGCAAATTGAATATAACTATAAGGATATATATAACCAAATTGGATATAGCTATAAAATATAATCATAGTATATAACTATATGATATAACCATAGTATATAACTATAGGATGTAATATAAGATATAACCATAGTGTATAACAATGATATAACCAAATTGGATATAAATATAGTATATAACTATAAAATATAACCATAAGATATAACCAAATTGGATATAAATATAAGATATAATCATAGTATATAACTATATGATATAACCATAGTATATAATATAGGATATAACCATGATTATATCTTATAGTTATATACTTATATCCAATTTGTTTATATTTTATAGTTATTTACTATGGTTATATCATACATCTTATTGTTATATAACTAAATGATATAACCAAATTGGATATAACTATAAGATATAATCAAAGTATATAACTATATGATATAATCATAGTATAATTTTATAGTTATATACTATGATTATAATCGTTATATCCTATAGGATATAACAATAGTATATAACTATAAAATATAATATATGATATAATGAGATTATTCTATTTGTAGTGAAATAGGTAAATGGGTAGATAGGAGTATTTTAGTCTAATTTAATAAAGGATGGATTATATAAGAATAATTATGTATAAAATAAATAAGAACCATTTTGGACGGTTAGATTTGAGAGAAAGAAATGTCCATGGGTAGGAAGTAGACTTTTCAAAAACTGACCGAACCCAAAAATCCAACTCGACCTAACCCGAATCCGACCCGAATGTCACTGGGTCAAGAAGGACCCGAACCCGAAGGACCTAAACCCAAACCCGACCCGAATGCAAATCCGAGCTCGCGGGTCCCCTTTATTTTGTATATTTTATTTCATTTATATTAAATATTTTATTATACTTTATTAAATAATAATATAATATTAATTATATTATTATAATTATTTTATTAAACTTAAAAATTATAATAATAATCATAAAAAAAGGCACGTTAAACCCGTCGGGTCAACCCGAATCCGACCGACCCAAAAATTTTATCAACCTGATCGACCCGAACCCGACATGTCCCGAACTCAAACCCGACCCGCCCGACCGAGTTGACAGGTCTAGTAGGAAGGCTTCGTTTTTTGGTCCCAAACTACAATACATAAAGTATAGTTATACTATGGCAAACGATGTCCGTTTTGGACGAGTTTTATATGTACGGACTCGTATTGAAATTTTATACATGATATGGAAAAATAAGTATACTTTATGTATTATAGTTAAGTATTACAAAATATATTACTTAAATACTATAGTTTCTAAAGTTTTTATTTTCGTTTTTTGGAGGGAAAAACGATATCCGTTTTGGATGAATTTTACATGTATGGATTTGTATTAAAATTTTCTACAAAATTATAGTAGAAAATTATAAAAAATATCATTTTTTTCACTACAATGCGCTATATGTCAGACACCAAATTGTAAAAAAATGGGTAGAAAGGCTTTGTTTTTTAGGCTTTTGAAGGGGCAAATGATGTCCGTTTTGGACTCATTTTATATGTACGGACTCGTATTGAAATTCTCTACATTGTTATGGGAAAAAAATTGCATTTAATTTTTTTTTTAGTATGGTGCGCTTAATGTAAGCGCACCAGATAAACTTGTTAAAAAAAATATTTTAGGCCTATACGCCTATTATAAGCGCACAACTACAGTATCTATGCCCCTCATTATATTTTTTAAATCCACATTCTGCCCCTATGCGCTTAATGTAAACGCACAGAAGACGTACACTTACATTAAGTGTACCATTTCGTATGCATTTAAACATTCGAACGTGTGCATATAGATAATGCCTAGAAAAAAATGCATAGGGGTTGAAGGAAAAGAAAAGGTCACAAAATAAAAACTATTCATATAGACTGCAATGTATTCTGACAAACCTATGTAAAAAGAACTGACCTATTTCCATTCATATTGCTCATTCATGAATCTTCTTACACGTGTAAAAAGGTGTAAAAGAATAGTTTACCCCAGTGTAAACGTAATGAAGTCCTATATATATGCGCGCAATAAAAAGATAAATTATCCTTGTTTCGTATGCCAACGAAGACAATTTTTCCAGCTGATTTGACTACCAAAATTTGCTGGAATTGCATTGTTTTGGCTTTGTTTAAGGATAGTCTCAATATAGATATTTTTGTAAAAATAAATAAATTACGTGAAAATTGGATTTCTATAAAAAGATATATTTTTTCTTATAGAAGACGTGTAATGAAACAAAAGTAAAATAATTAAGAAATGTATTTTATAAATAATAAAAAATTTACAATATATTGGCCAAACAAGGTCTTAATGAGATGATCCTTTTCTTTACAAGATTTATTATGCCATTCTTGGGTCCTTACAAGATTTAACACATAAAAAAAACATTTTTTTTATGACGAGGGAATCTACCACTTGCAGGATGGTAAACCCCCGGAATCGTGACCCAGCTAGCAAGCGCCACAATCCATGTAAATCGGCTTGTGCCGACCGACTCAACCTAGCAACAAGAGACACAGTAAACCTCTGGAGATTGCACCAGAGGAAAGGGAGCAGGCAGGGATCGAACCCGGGACCTGCCCTTACCCCTCCGTGCCCTTACCACTAGACCTGAGCAAACGCGGGCCGGCCCGGCCCACCAAGCAAACATGCTTGGACAAGGACTTAAGCCCGTATAAAAATTTAATTATATAAAAATATATTTAAAAAATACATTAAAAAAATAAATATAACCTAAAAATACATTAAAAAATAATAATTTAACGGGCCGACCCGGCCCATTAAATACCAAAAAAAAATATTAAAAAATAATTTAAAAATAGAGTATAAGACATGCGGGCCGGCCCGGCCCGCTCTTCCAGGCGGGCACGGTTAGCCCCTTGGGCCCGACAAACGGGCTCGGCCCGACCCGAATCCTAAAAAACGGGCCCAGATTTTGGCTCTGGCCCGGCCCGGGCCCGCATTTGATCAGGTCTACTTACCACCAAGCCACCACCAAAGTGGCATAAAAATAAAAAAAAATGACGACTTTATAAAAAAAACAATATTACAAACTAGCTAACACTAAATTTTGGGTTCTTATAAGATTTAAGATAGTAATTTGTGAGTAAATCTCTCGTTTATGTACGTATATATGATATCGTCAATCTCTAGCTCTATGTGTTAGATTAAGCATAATCTACTCTCTCTGTCCCGAAATATTTGTCCTAAAGTACAAAAAACTCTTGGATTAAGAAAATTAACAAAGTATAATTGGGGACATGACCTGCTACAGTGAAAATTAACATTAAGGCAGAAGATGACATGACCTGCTACAGTGCAATCTGTGGTTATTTACCACAGATGAAATTTCAGCCAATGAAAGGCTGATTTTAGGGGCACACGGATCACTTACAAATTTTGGGGACAAAATTGCCCTAAACAAAATGGGACTTAGGGCATAATTGGCCTGGCAAAATTGCCCCTAAACAGTACCTAAAAGGGGATTACAACATTCTCATCTAAATTTACAGAATTTACATTCAAAGCTTCAGTAAATCACAGAGAGAAATTAAGGACAGAATACAATCTCTGCATCACAGCCTGGTGGTGTCATGGCCTCAGCTTTATGGGACTTAAATGAAGCTCCACTTCCAGATGAACAGTACATTTATGATGGAGAAGAGTTCGAAGAGGGACAGTCATCAGGGGACATGGAACAAGATAGTGAACATAGCTTTGATCTCAATCAGGAACCAGAAGATGAAGAGGGACAGTCATCAGAAGCAGAGCACAACACAGAGGCAACACAACATCATCAGCCAACACATAATACCAGGCTCAACAGTGATAAAAAAATGCACATATTGAATGCTCTGCTAGCAATATCTAGAGAGGGACAATTACCACATGGTGCAATAAAGAAAGCTGCAGAAGAGTTCAAAATGTCAACAAGGTGCATAGGCAGACTTTGGAACATAGCAAAGAAGCAACATAATGCACAGCAGAGGTACAATCTAAGCACAAAATATCACAACTGTGGTAGAAAAGGAATTCAAGTAGAGATGGATTCAATCACAGTACTGGGCATGGGAGACATGTCATGCATTAGAGACTTAGCTAGCAAGCTTAGTCTTTCAAAGACCAAAGTGCATAGTATGGTCAAGCAAGGTACAATAAAGCCACATACAAATCCAATCCATCCTGGTTTGAGTGAGGGACATAAGAAGGCTAGATTGGATTTGGTACTGAAGTTACTTTGTGGGGATACAGTAGAAGAAAAAGCAGTGTATTATTCAATGTTTGATTTTGTACACTTGGATGAGAAGTGGTTTTTTCTATCAAAGAAATCACAGAGAGTATATCTAGCACAGAATGAAAGGGACAAGTACAGAGCTGCAAATTCATCTAAATTCATTCACAAAGTTATGTTCACTGCAGTTGTAACAAGGCCTAGATTTGATGCAGAGGGACAGTGCATTTTTTATGGGAAGATATGAATTTTTTCATTCACATATCAACAAGCAGCAAAAAGGTCATCCAAAAACAGAGAGAAGGGGACACTAGTTACAAAGCTAGTTGAATCAGTCAACAAGCAAGTGACAATGAACATGTTGATAAACCAAATCATTCCAGCAATCAAGGCAAAGTGGCCACAAGATGGAGCTCAAAGAGTTATATTCATATAACAAGACAATGCAAAGGCCTATATAATTCAAAGAGATCCAGAATGGCAATAGGTATACATTCAGGATGGATTCACTTTCATCTTAATACAACAACCAGCTAACAGTCCAGATGTAAACATCTTAGATCTAAGATTTTTCAGAAGCATTCAGTCACTCATGTACAAGAAGATGCCAAAAAGTATTGATCATATGATAGAAGCAGTGCATGAAGCATTTTTTGAATTGGCCCCTACAACTCTAAGAGATGTGTGGATGACACTACAATTTGTTATGAATGAAATACTTAAATGCAAGGGAGACAATGAGTATGATTTGCCACATGTAAACAAGAAGAAATTAATGGCTCAAGGAAATCTACCAAGAGAGATCAAGGCACCTATGTGGGCTATCATAGAAGCATGGGACATAGTGCATGGGGGTGCACAACAAGCAGATCAAGCAGGAACATCAATAGCAGGTCAACAGAGTCAACAAGGGACAACAGAAGTTGAAGATCAAGACACTGAAGAATCACTTGAAGACAGTCAGTTTATTTAGCAATATATGACAAAGATTGAACATTTTGTGTACAGAGCAAGAACTTTTGTAATTTTGTAAACAAGCACAAGTAATGACACAACAATGACAATGCATTTCTCAGATGTCCCTAATACCATCATAGACACAAACTCATTCACAATACCTTAGCATACACATAAGCATCAATCAGTCATTTGACTGTGTTCCAATGGCACACTAAGACAGTGAACATGCAGGGAATGCATCTCAGTTTCAAGACTTCATCATAGATAGACTCAAGGAGAATAACACCACCAATCACAAGAGCTTTTAGAACTTTAGGACAAATATTTCGGGACAGACAAGGAAAATGCATAAATAATCTCATATGTCCCCATAGCCATCATAGACACAAGACCAATCACAAGACCTTAACATACACATAGACATCAGTCAATCACATGTGAAAGTGTTCCTATGGCACATTAAGGCAGTGATATTAAGGTCTTGCATCTCAGCAAAAAGACTTCATCATTGAAATGCACAAATAATCTCAGATGTCCCCATAGCCATCATAGACACAAGACCAATCACAAGACTCAACATACACATAAGCAACAATCAACCACATGTAAAAGTGTTACTATGGCACATTAAGGCAGTGACATTAAAGGTATTGCATCTCAGTTTCAAGACTTCATCATTGAAATGCATAAATAATCTCGGATGTCCCCATAACCCTCATAGATACAATACCAATCACAGTACCTTAACATATACATAAGCATCAATCAATTACATGTGACACAGTGTTGCCATGGCACATCAGAAGTCCAGTGAACATAAAGGTTTTGCATCTCAATTATCATGCATCATCACCGATCATAACACAGAGGCAACACAACATAATCCAACATCAGAACAACAACACCAAAACAGAACACCAACACACCAAAACAGAGAATCAACTTAAACAGAATACCAATGTCTTAGTCATCAGAACATCAATAACAAAATAGAATACCAATGTCTCAGTCAACAGCACAACAAACTCATTCAACAACATGCATAATTCAGAGCAATAATCTCAGCAAAAGTACCCATGCATAAACAACTAAAAAAGAGTGAGACTTAGCTAAAAATTAGAATTAGAGGCAACATCACCATAACCGGGGACGATTCATCTCGCAGCTTCATCGTCAGAGGAATCAGGGATGAAGATAATCTCATGGGAATCAGGAAGGATGACGATCTCAGGGGTAGGAAAGAGCTCAACGAACTCAGGGGTAGCAGGGAGCTCAACGATCTCTGGGGGCTCTTCCTGCAGCTTCCCCTCCACAGTTTCCTCTGAGCCAACAGGAGTGAAGTTGTGATCCCCAACACAATCGCCACCCCACTCGCACTGTGGAGCTTGAGAGCAAGCAACAAAAAGTGCATCAGAAGTCCAGGACCCATCGGACTTAAATAGGTCCGAATCACCCATTTTTTATGCAAACAGAGAAGGGAACCCAGGGGACCGGGGTTTTCAAAGCAACGATTTCTGAGATTTAGGGTTTTTTTGGACGGGTTTTGGGAGATATGGGTAGATCTAGACGAGGAGCAAGCCTTTTCTGTGTTTTGGGGACAGTCGGAGCAGATTAATCGTCGGCGAGCAGATCTGCAACAGATCGAGATCATTTTTGATGAGTTAGGGTTTCAGAGAGAGCTCAGACGAGAGAGTAGAGAAGGAGAGGCACCTTCAAGGAGAGTGAGAGGTCATATGAGAGCACAAAGGAGAACTAGAGGTGAAGAGAGCTCAGACGAGAGAGGAGATGATAGAGCTTAGATCTAGGGTTTCAAAGAGAATGAGAGAGGAGAAGAGAGCGGCGAAGAGTGAGACGAGAGAGTGAGGGGTGAGAGCTCAGATTAGGGTATTTAGGGTTAGGGTGGGAAATGAGCTGGGCTAGGTAGATTAGGGTTTCGGTTAATTGGGCTGGATAGATTAGGCCAGGTTAAATGGATAGATTAGGGGTAGGTTAATATGGGTTAGGGATATTGGGTTAGGTTAAAATATGGATTTGGGTTAGTTTGGTTAAAAATATAATTTGGGTTAAGTTAATGGATTTAGGAGTAGTTTGGTTAATTTTGTTAGTTTAATTAATTAATTAAAATTTTAATTAATTAGATTAATTAGGTTAATGGAATATGGTTTATTAAGTTTTAGGTTATGGATAAAAATGGTGGATATTAATGGATGAAGATGGATGAAGATGGTAGATGATAATGATTGAATGTGAATGATTTGATATTTTTGGATGATGGATAAAATAGTGTAAAAGATGTAATAAATAAGAGTAATATTGAAAAGAAAAGATGAATAAAAAAGAAAAGTATGACAACTTTATAAAGAAAAGTATAGAACAAATAAAAGAGACGCTCAAAACGAAAACAGGACGATCCCATAGGGAGTATGATATTTAAAAAAAATGACGACTTTATAAAACCTATAAAGGTATTTTCTTACAAACTTACGAAGTTGAATAAAGTGTTTCCAAATTTATATATATTTTTTTGAAAAGTCATTTTCCGTAACCTCGTGCCAGGAAAAAAGATTTATGTAATATATTATTTTTTATTTTTATGAAAACTCGTTTTTCTGTTCTGAGTTTTACTGCGCAACTGATTGAGAATGTGAAAAGAAATTAAGTCCTTATTTGTGGTCGACTTATCAGTTTTCGTACGCAACTGATTGGGTATAGAGCAAAGTCACTTTCTTTTGTTTTCCCGAAACAACAAAATTGAGCAAATCTTGGTGAATTGCTCTTATCCAACGGCTTCTTTCTGCATCGGAAGATCGGATTTGGAGATTTGTAGGCAATGGAATCGGTCGCCGATCGCAGATTGAAGGCTATTCACCGCCATTTCACCGCTGTCTCCGACGAACTCCTGCCTCCGCTGCGCACCAATGCCGCCGCCGCCGCCGAGTTCTTCCAAAGTGATTTCTCCCTCTCTTTTGAGATTTCTGCTTGCTAATTGAGTTCGAATACTTGCTTTCCGCCATTTATAACAAGTTTTTGCTACAAGTTAGAATCTGATTTTGCATGTCCATTGTTGTGCTCATATTTTTATCAAGAGTATTAGTAATTGTGGTACAAATTGATGTTGTTCCTTCTCCTGAGTAACTTGATGCACTGAAATGATTGTTGCCTGATTTCTCCAGGTGAAGGATACAGTGTAACTCTTCCTGAAAAGTTAAACACAGGAAAGTGGAACGTACACCGGTATGTCTTTTCATGGCGATTACTATTACATGTCATAATCAACATATATTACTATGCTCTCCCACAATTTTCTGGTGTTTGATTGTGTAATTATGTGGCAGATCTGCTCGATCACCTTTGACGCTCGTCTCTAGATTTTCTGACCATCCTGAGGTTGGAACATTACATGATAACTTTGTGTAAGATTCTGTCTCTTCTTATTGTAAGCTGTAAGTTTTAGAGGGATGACAATTTCTTAATTATACGGCCTTTACTGTCAGATGCACCGTTGAAAGATATCCAGATCACAAGTACTTGGGTTCACGAGTTCGGGTTGATGGTACAATTGGAGAGTAAGTAGACTGCAAACGTCACTGCAAACATACATAGCTACTAAACTTGTGTGTGTGTGTGTGTGTGTGTTTTATATGGTGTATAACTTGAAGGTACAAATGGATGACATATGGAGAAGCGAGCAATGCTCGTTCAGCTATTGGATCAGCTCTACAGACTTATGGACTGCTTAAAGTAAGTCTGATGTGGCTAGCTAATGACTATTTTATGTATGATTTCACTTCCTATGTCAAAGATTATGTCAGTTGAGATTGACCACTTTGGTGACTTACTCTGAAGCTCAGCAAAATATTTGTGTAATTACATTTCATTGGCGTTTAACAGGGAGCCCGTATCGGAATTTATTTTATTAATAGACCAGAGTGGATTATTGTTGATCATGCATGTTCAGCATATTCGTTTGTCTCGGTTCCTCTCTATGACACTCTGGGTTAGTTTCTGTACCAAATTTAATCTTATTTCCTCAAGTTGCTAAGTTTCTGACAAGCGTTTTTTCTTCCTTAGGACCGGATGCGGTGAACTATATAGTGAATCACGCAGATGTGCAAGCCATTTTCTGTGTGCCTGCAACCTTGAATTCTGTGAGCTTAATCTAATTCCTCTAAATTATTCATTTGGATGCTAAATACACTCCCCCTTTTTTTTTTTTTCTATTTATACTCCCAGGAGTACGCGTATGGTTCGCCTACTGGAACCAAGAGGTACGCGTACGTACTGCGTACCAATACCTCCAAAAATACCCGAAAAAAAACCTTGAATTCTGTGAGCTTAATTTAATTCCTCTTGGTTCTAGTACGCAACGCGTACCGCTGAGAGATAGTAAAAAAAAAGGGCCTGTATTTAGCATCCGCGTTCTTTTGTATGGTTTAGCTATAAGTTTACGAGTCACGTGGTACTATCTTTTGCTATGATTTGATTCGCCTGCTATGGTTGTCTACAAACATGTAAAAATAGATGGATTAATGTAATGTCATGTAATGTTGATTGTAAACTGTTGTTGAAGCATGAACTATTTGTTTCTGTTAATCACTGCTCTGTTTATAGTTGAGAATTTTTGAAATCTCGGATGTGATTGATCAACTGCTTATGTTGTATTTTTCCGTGGACAAATGGCAGTTGATGGGCTTCTTGTCTGAGATGCCAAATGTCCGCCTGATAGTGGTACGTTAATGATCAAGGATATGAAATAGCATTCAATATTCTATAAATATATGATCATGTTTTGTGGTAATGTTCTGGAACTCAAAATACAGGTTGTAGATGGTGTTGTTGAAAGCTTGCCTTCTCTTCCAAGCACATGTGGTGCTAAGGTTACAACATTCTCAAAACTATTAAACGAGGTAAATCAAGTTCTTAAATCAGATGATATTGCAACTATATATATGTTGTTAATCTTATATATATCCTTTACTTGTCGAGTTATTTTATCAATGTAGGGCCGCATTAATACGAAGCCCCATTGTCCACCCTCACCAGATGATATTGCAACTATATGTTACACAAGTGGGACTACTGGAACACCCAAGGTAAACCAAATTTCAATAAGGATTAGGTAAACGTCTATGTGCTCGATATTTAATGTGACGTTTGTTTCTTTGGTAAAGGGAGCTATGTTAACGCATGAAAGTTTCATTGCAAACGCTGCTGGTGCGTCCTTTTCAGCTTCACTTTATCCTACAGATGTGTGAGTACACAACTACATTCTCTGATGTTTTATTATTAACTTTAGTGCCTCCTATATATGTTTCTCTTAGTTGTCTGTTTAATTATTTGGCAGCTACTTATCCTTTCTACCTTTGGCACACATCTATGAGCGAGCTATACAGGTTGTATGCGCACACTATGGTGCGGCTATTGGTTTCTACCAAGGGGTATATGATTTTATCAATTTTTATACGTTATTAGATAGTGTGTATTTGGTTGACACAAAAAATAAATAAACTATAATGTTCAGGATATGACTTTTGCCCCCTAATTGATAAGCTTATGATATTGATAACGTAATTTGGTAATAACTGCTTCGGTTCAAAGTGATGGTGGGTAACAAATTTTCTAACCAAAATCTTCCTATTTTCTACTACAGAAGTGCTTTCTGAATTGGTCATGCTGGAAAATAGTCATTTTTTAAGTGTCATTTAACAATATAGTTCCACTCTATTCTTTTAAAAATAAAGACTTGGGTGGCAGGACAATTTGAAATTGATGGACGACTCGGTAGTTTTACGGCCAACTGTCTTTTGCAGTGTTCCTCGTCTGTACAACAGAATTTATGCTGGGTACCGTACTCGTCCCATTTATACTGCTCACCTGACGTTTGACTTGGTCAAATACTAATTCGTATACCTCTTGTAGGATAACTAATGCCGTCAAGTCTTCAGGAGGTCTAAGAGAGAGGCTATTCAATCTTGCTTTCAATTCCAAGAAGCAAGCATTGATGAATGGTAAGATGAAGATTGACATGTTAACTGTTAAGTTCCCTCTACATATTAAATCATAGCCTAAAACTTCTTGGTCTTTTTTGCTGTGCTTTAAAAGCTTTGTAATGTTGACAGGGCAAAATCCATCACCAATATGGGATAAACTAGTGTTCAATAAAATAAAGGAAAAGCTTGGTGGAAGAGTTCGTGTTATGTACTCGGGTGCTTCACCGATATCACCTGATGTGTTGGACTTTTTGAGGGTGTAAGTAGATTCTGAACCTCTAATCAAGCTTTATTTGGCATCTACTGATACCTCCAAAACTCCTCTTTAGGTGCTTTGGATGCCAAGTTTTTGAAGGTTATGGAATGACCGAAACATCTTGTGTTATTACCATGAATGATCCAGGAGATCTTTCAAGCGGTCATGTCGGTGCTCCCAGTCTTGCTTGTGGTGAGCTTAAAATTCCCTAATGAGCTATTTTCATTGTGATAGAAAGAAATGTAATGTACTGAATCTTGTTCTTATTCAGAGCTAAAACTCGTGGACGTTCCTGAGATGAATTACACCTCTGATGATCAGCCTTACCCGCGTGGTGAAATCTGCGTACGCGGTCCAATTGTTTTCAGAGGCTACTTGAAAGATGAAGTCCAGACGTAAGAAAAGCTCCTTTCGAGTTTCTGTACGTACCTTAACTCGTTCAAGCATATCTTACGCTGTTCAAATGTACAGGAGAGAAATGATTGATGAAGAAGGTTGGCTGCATACAGGAGATATAGGTCTCTGGTTACAAGGAGGTCGCCTTAAGATTATAGATAGGTAAACTAGTTCTTACTGTTAATTTGATGATTGTTTTTTTTTTCTTTTTCATTTTCTGATGACATTACATTATATTTGCTTGATGTCAGGAAGAAGAACATATTCAAGCTTGCACAGGGCGAGTACATTGCACCTGAGAAGATCGAGAATGTGTACGCTAAGTGCAAATTTGTGGCACAATGCTTTGTTTATGGTACGTAATTGTCAGGGTACTCGCTTCTTAATCAGTCGTTTATCCTTTGCTAATCTGTGGTTTCTGCTGCAGGTGATAGTTTTAAATCCTGCTTAGTAGCTGTTGTGTGTGTCGAACCCGACGTACTAAAGGGTTGGGCCACAGCTGAAGGAATCAAGGCTTGTTACTCCTCACACGCTTTCTTTTACTACCAAAACATGATAGTTTTTATCACATGGATTGATTTTAGTTTCGTTCTTGATTTGCTCGACGCAGTATCAAGATTTAGGGCAGTTATGTCGACATCCAAGGGCAAGGGCCGCGGTTCTTGCTGACATGGACGCTGTAGGAAGAGAGGCTGGGGTATGTAATGACTAATGAATCTCCATATATAATGAGATGTTAACTTATTGGAATCTTTGGACGCAGTTGAGAGGGTTTGAATTTGCAAAGGCAGTTACTTTGGTGCCTGAACCGCTTACTGTTGAAGGCGGTCTCCTCACTCCAACCATGAAGGTATTTTTGCCTCTAAAACCCAATTCAAAAATGGATCAGATACAAAAAAAACCCGGTTACCAAAAACCGAATGTGTTAGAACTAACCAACTAATGTGTTGTTGGCGTGTTTGGCCTTTTGATTATCAACAGATAAAGAGACCCCAAGCGAAAGAATACTTTGCCAAGGCCATATCGGAAATGTATTACACCGTCTCTAAAGCGGATTCGGCGGTGCACAAGCTGTGAGTTGTGTACAGACATTTGCCAGTTAATCGGACAACAAAAATTTGTACCCATCAGCCTGATTTCATATGGCTTAGCTTGTAGAAATGAACCAGTAAAATCTGACAACAAAAATTTGCTGATTTGCATGTTTTTAGTTGCTCTAAATAAAGGCATTGTTATCTGTCTCCTGCAATTGGCAACCATCATTAGTCCTTCTTGCCTTTAGATCGGCGTGCTGTAAAGTGTCTGCTCCAAACGGCGTCGTTTCGCACTCCACTGAATTTTATTGTACTCTGCAATCTACACATCTTCTCCACTTTCCTTGTGAGATCCGAAGCTTTCAACAATGGCGATCATAACTGAGCACGAAGACGATGTTAACTCGAAGCAGAAGCCAAAGCCGAAACCCAAATCCCAAACCAGCAAGAAGCCAAAGCAACAACGAACTCCGATCCCACCAAAACCGAATCCGAATTCGAATCCGTTCACCTTCTGGTTCTACTTTACCATCACAGTCTCTCTCATAACTCTCCTCTTCGTCGTCCTCTCTTCGCTATCCCCACAGGATCCGAAAGCCTGGTTCTTAAGCTTACCTTCCACTCTCCGTGAGCACCACTCAAAAGGTCGGATCATCAAGGTCCAATTAAACCCTAACGGATCTCCGATCGAAGTCTTCACCTACTCCGCAGGCGCCAAAAGCTCCGAAAACGTGCTGATCGTTCACGGATTGGGATGCAGCTCGTTCGCATTTCGCAAGGTGGTTGATCATCTCGCAGGTAAGGGAGTATTTGCCATCGCCGTCGATTTGCCGGGATCGGGCTTTTCAGATAAGGCGGCGATTGAGGAAAGAGAGAGGCCGGGAGGGGTTTTCGCGGGGTTCTGGGACGTGTATTACGAGATCAAAGAGAAGGGGATTTTTTGGGGGTTTGATAATTTGGTTGAGAATGGCTACATTCCACGTGATGAGAACGATAGGGTTAGGGTTTCTACTTTCAAGAGCTTGGAGCCATTGGAATTGGGGTCACAGGAAGTTGGTAAAGTGTTAGGGCAAGTGATTGATTCAATTGGATTAGCTCCTCTGCATCTGGTTTTGCATGATTCAGCATTGTTGATGGCTGCCAATTGGGTTTCAGAGAATCCAAGCCTGGTAAGAAGCCTAACCCTAATCGACACCATGCCTAGGGGAACTGCATTGCCCTTGTGGGCATTCGAAGTGCCCTTAGTCCGTGAACTGGTTTTAGGGTTTGACTTTGTGTTTGGAAAGATTGTTGGTTCATGTTGTTCGAAGTCCATTGATGGCTCGATTTTGGAGGCTTATAGGATCCTTCTAAATGCTGCAAATGGGAGGCAAGCAATTGTTGGGATGGGCAAGAGGTTGAATTACACTTTCGTTTTGGAAGAATGGGCGAGTTCAGATGGTGTGAAGGGGATGCCAATGAATGTTCTTTGGTCTAGTAATTGGTCAAAGGAGTGGACTGAGGAGGGAAACAAGGTGGTTGGGGCGATTCCTCAAGCAAAGTTTGATACTCATTCCGGTGGTCGCTGGCCTCAGGTGAGGATTTGAACCCTACAGAATTTGGTTTTTCGTTGTTAATGTCGGTTTATATCACTGATTGTGTGATCTATACATGTTAGTCTTTCTATATATATAGCTTGTTTGGTTACGTTTATGTACTACAAGTGTTGGTGAAAAGAGTGCTTATTGGTTGACTAGCCTTGAATCTTTGAATAATCCATCTTGAAATCTTGATATGAATGTGTGGTGTTTACCACATAAAACCAAATTAGTGGTGTGAACAACCCTAGAAACTAGAATACATCATCTGAGGCAAAATTAAGAGCCAAGTTGTGGATAGTGCACACATGAAATCACTGAGCACTAATTTTTGTTGATTATATGCTTTTGTGTCATTTAATTCATGTCCTGCCTTTAGAAGTTTGCTACTTTATCAGTTTAAATAGTATCTCAGACCTTAGTAGAGTACATAAAACCATGTCTACTTCTGTAATTTGTTATTAGGAGCCAAGTCTTTTTTGCATTATCCATTCTTCCTCTAGTAGGTTATTAGCGTAACACTCATACCCTTTATGCTTATTAGGATTTTTTTCCCTATAAATTGATCATTCTGTGTCACAAAACAAGGTAAAGAACAACAGCTACTTGCACATTCTGTCTATATAGCATATAGATCTAGATGAAGCCTATATTGATTACCCTTATATGAAGTCATGCTTAATCGTATCTTATGGTGTAGAGTACTGGAGATGTAACATGATAATGCAGCCTCATGTTTCATATCTTTTTTCTGATATAGGACGCCGTTGCAGAGGAGGTGGCGGATAAAATTCTGTCCTTTGTCGAATCAGTGCCTAAGACGGTCAAGAAGGCCGAGGAAGAACCTTTGCCAGACCATATCCAGAAGATGTTTGATGAAGCTAAAAGCAATGGGCGTGATGATGGTCACCATGACCATGGTCACCATCACATGCATGCTCATGCCGGGTACGCCGATGGGTACGGACTCGGTCATGGATGGGACGCTTAATTCGCAAGCCCTGCATTGAAACGATGCGTTTTGAGTGTCAATTAGGAGAGAGTGGTTACAACATGCTTCTGGCTGCCAAGAATCAGAAGCTTGGTTGGTGATTAACTTCTATCTTCTTATGACAAAAACATGCTTTGCTGTAGTTGGAGTTAGAGATATGCGAGGAATGAGGATGTTCGATGTAGAATATATTATTTACAATCCAAGTATGCTTGTGTTTGTAGCATGGAACTCTTGTATTTCAGAATTTGCGAGATAGTTTTTTTTTTTTTTTTTTTTTTTTTTTTTTGTGTGGAGCTGCTTAGTCAAGTTGCTGAGACTAATTAAGTGATACGTCAAAAGATGAATAAGCATAAACCAATTTTGACAGCTATATGAATCGGAAACAAATTAAGTGATACGTCAAAAAGATGAATATAAAACGTACATCCGATTATTATTATTTTTTTTTTTTTTTGATAAGATAAGAATTCAAAGTTATAAGAATTTCGAGAGACCGAGAAATTCGACTGTCGGAGAGACCGATAAAACAACAAACACAAACAAAGAGCAGAAAAAACAACAACAGACTACAACAAATACAAACTATGAAAAATAAAGCACAACAATCCAGAAACGAGGGGAGTAAAGCACAGAAAACTGCACCGTCGGGAGGATGGTCATCATCGATCTAGTCCGGAACTACAATTCGGTTCGCCGCCTGGAAAAGCTTCATCAACACATGGATGTATCGGAGGAATTCAGAAGAAAGGGTTGTTCACTAAAAAAAAAAAAAAAAAAGGTGAGAGCCGGCCCAAGCCACAGATTCGGGTTCGGTTGAACCGGGTCTTGGAAGGGGGTCCGTTGCGGAGTGACCGTAGATCTGGCGGAGCGATCGCCATGGCTCGCTGAGAGCGGGTGCGCAAGAGAGGAGCCTCGATTAGGGAGGTCCGGTGCGAAGGGGGGCGGTTCGGGTTGGCTGCGGATCTGCCGGTCGGAGGTTGAGAGCTCGGTCGAAGCTCGGAGGTTGAGAGCTCGGTCGGCACTCGGAGGTTGAGAGCTCGGTCGGAGCTCGGAGGTTGAGAGCTCGGTCGGAGCAGGGAGGGAGGAACTCGGTCGGAGCAGGGGGAAGGAGCTCGGTCAGAACAGGGGTGAGATCTCGATCGGAGTGGCGGGAGCTCATCGGCAGCCCAGCAGAGCTAGGGCCATGGGAGCCGGCCCTAGTTGTCTAATATAGATCTGATTTACATGTGTTAATAATGCACATTTAATAACATTCTCCGATTAATTAAATATTTCAAAATGTTCTAGAGTTAATTTTAAATTATTAACATGGATACCTTTTTTTTTTTTTGAAAGGATTAACATGGGTACATAGTTGTCTAATATAGATCTGATTTCCAAATTTAAATTATAAACTTTGGGACAATGGGATCCATATGGCCATGTTAACAATCTAACAATAATAAATCTAATTTGTATCTATTGATTAGTTCCCCGAACAACCCCAGCCCTTAGATCCTTAATTTCTTTTTAAACATTCAATTATCTATCTATAACGGTATATTAAGGTATATTAAAGCTCTTATATTTAAAATCACGAGAGTGTTTGTAGAAAAAAAATTGTTGATTTATTATTATTTGATTTTTTAATTTATTATTATATTGAATGATTCACAAAATCTATATATATGTATATTAAAATGATTTATTTTTGAACTATTGAAACGATTTTGGACCCACATTACTCATGTATCAAATTATTATATTATTTTACATTATTTATGTATTATTTATCTAACTATTAAATTTGATTTTAACCAACCAAACTTCTTAATTTAATGTATGGTATTAGTAAAGTTTTTTAATATATTTATGTGATGTTATTTTAGATGAATAAGAAAATCTATATTATATCTATATATTTTACACATTTGTTTTACCTCTTTATATCTATATACTATTACGTAATACCTCTTTATATTATTTGTTCATCATATAATAAGATTTTGTGTATATTTACCGTGAATGTATTAATTATAAGTTATAGATTGAATTTGATAAACAAAAGGTTATAGATTGAAAGATACAACATGTCTTTTATATGAGTAAATGTGTTTTTTTTACTATGCAATGATTTTTTTTTTAACAATTAATTAGTATGTTTATTGAGATTTAGTCATGTTCACTAAGATTACATATCTTGGTTTGAAATTAAATTAAAACCAATATGAATTTTCATAATACTACATGTGCGTTGGTTTGCCCGTTTTAAAATGTGTTTACAATAAATGAGTTATTGTTTTAATTGAGTGATTGAATCCCAACATTTTCTTTTCATAAATTTTCTTCATGTTATTTTAAATATATTTTATAGAAATGATGTGATAAGTGTAACACACCAAATATCACCTTAAAAGTATTACCGTCAGTGACTTCAGATTTCACATCCGAAGTCACCCAAGGCTTAACTACTTTATATAAAACATAAAATACATTGATAATATGAAATATCATAATCTTTATTGAAACCAAAGTCTCGGGATTACATCCGTAAATTCCAAATACAACAGAAATACAGATGTTTAATACAACGGAAGTCTTAAATAAATAACATAAGGGTCTTGATCACGCGATCGCACGCCTAGGATCTTCAACTTTGATAAAACTCTTAAAAACTTCATCTGTCTTCATTGTCGGATTCTAGCCTTCACGGAACGGGAGTTTACCTGATGTGTCGTATGAGACGGATGATACCAGCCAACCATGCAAGGAAAAATAACCGGTTGGTTAGTCTAATGAAAGACTATGCAATGGTAAAACAGAAAGGTTCTAAATAGTCGTATTAGGTTAGACCCATCGCTTCTCGAATGAAAGCCGATGACGATAGTAAACCTTGATACTTCTACAGAATATACGAAACAGAAAGATCACGAGAAACTCTGGAAGATTGAGTCTTATGGGAAACATGTGAAGAGAAGACTCCAAATGATTGAGTCTTATCGGAAAATATAACAAGTGTTCGGGAACGTTATAATTTCGCACAAGCGTTTTTAAAAAGACTTGACCATTTGGGTCCACAACCAACCTCACTGCGCAATGCGAATTCAGATTTGGAAGGAGGACTTACTTTAATCGAAGTCTGGGCGGTTTCCACGTTGTACTTCTCGCCCAAGGGTATATTAATTATGTGCATAATCACACTTATCTTATTTAATTCCAAAACGCACAATTACGTTATAAGCTTTTAAGATATATCATCTCAACACGAGAGGTATCGGAGGGGATAAATCCCGAGTGTCGACACCAGCTGTGTGCACCTATCCTGAGTAAGGGTACAATCATGACCAGAGAAAGTACTAGGAAAAAATCCTCATAATACCAGTTATAAAGAAACGACTAGACCTCGCAAGATACATAGCGTTCCTATGAATACTCGTTCTAACTAAACAGTTAAAACCACACAATAGTCCACATCAATACCATTATGGCAATAACATATATAATAGCGTTGTTTCTAGCAGTATATACAACCTATTATAATATCACTTTTTATATCACATACGTTTATCAAAACTGTTCCCAAACGAAAACAACATTCATCCCAATTTAATTAACAATTAAAAACAATTGATAATTAATGAAAACATGGAATGATAAGCAAGAGTGAATCGCCACTTGTCATGTCTAGACGAACGATTGAGCGACGACGGGTTTCTGGGTCCGGAACGGGAACGGAAATCGGATTACAGATTCCTATGACAACGACCCACGACGAAACCCTAGGTTAGATTCGACAATTAATAATATGAATCTAAGGAAAAACGAACGGAACCGAAAGAACAAGGGTCCCGTCCGAGACCGGTTTGTCCAAGGCCACGATCGCGTTTGCTAAGGCAAACCGCGGTCGCGGCTTGGATTCCGCGGACGTCTAGACATTGTCCGCGGTCGCGGCCGTGAACTCGACGACCCCAAATCGGCTAAATTCTCACCGGCGACGACACGATGGGGCTCGAGGCGAGAGGGCTTCGACTCCTATCCTCACCGCGCTTCCAATGCACCACCCCACGGCCATCACAACTTCCGGCGAGAGCTCCGACGACACCACAAATTTCTGGCGACGAAGAACACGAGAGAGAGGAGATCTGATTTTCGGATGCCCAAAACCCTCTAACTCGGCCCCCATTTATAGCCAAAGGAGGAGGAGCCCCCCGACCAGATCGACGGCGACGCGTTCGACGAGGCGCGAAGGAAGACGAGGCGTCGCACACATGCATTATTCCGCGGTCGCGGAAATCTTTCGCGGTCGCAGAAAATTCCATTGCCCAGTGTCTCTGAGTGCTATTTATCCGCGGTCGCGGAAATGCCCTTTTTCGCGTCCGCTTGCTCAGGGAAGGATTTAGCACGGGTTTGAGTCCCGGAAATTATATATTTGTACCCAAACAAATATTCTAAGCCGCAAAAATACATCGAATGTATTTTATACCACTCAGGAAATTATTACAGAGATCATACACGTTACAGAAAATCCAAACTTCTCCGAAAGCGACACGATTACAAAACGAGGGTTGGTGAAATTACTCAAATACCCTTACTAAAAATGAGGGGTATTACAATAAGTTTTACTATGTGAGATCGATATGCTGACCAAATTGATCCTTACATCAGAATTATCATAGAAGACTCGATTATTGTCATAATTAACCTTTTAAAGTATAATTACACCTTTTCTAATTTGTTCATTATCGTTTTAATAGTTTTTTATTTTTTAAATTAACTTAATTAGTGTTATATGTATTTTTTTCATATTAATACAATTTGGTTAATGTATCTGGTGGTGGGGCCGTAGATCATTATTAATGATATTTTAATTTAGATCATTATTAATAATCCCTTAATTTCATATTTTATTCATTTTAATGAGAGATTATTATTATGTTTATTTTAGATAACATTATTTTTTTCAGCTGTATTTTTTTACTACTAATTTTTTATGATTATTTCTAAAGTCTTAACAACTCAGGTGTTCATGCTAGTACGAACAAAATTACTTCAATTTCAAATAGACCTTCAAAATCGTTATCATCAATTCTTAGACGTCGCATTGTTTAAGCCGATTGATGAAATTCTAGATATCAACAAGGTAATCTTATAATTTTATTATATTTTAATAGTAGTAATTATAATATTTAATGCTAAAATTCCTCCACCAAATATTATCTTATTTTACAGCCATGTCAATGCATCAATATTGCTACACTAGAGGACATTGACTACACATTTGGTTGCAATAGTAGAGGACATTGACTACATATCACTCTTGCAAACAATCAAAAAGAAGGTTCGACAGAAGGAGATCAATTCCATTGCGATAAATGTGAAAGCATTGTCAAATTCGTTATTTTTATGTATTTAAGTAAAATTAAAAGAATATATACATAATAATAATTGTATTATTATTCTAAAAATTATTCTAAGAATTTATTGTATGACAGAAACAAAACTTACCCATGGTTGCTTCGGCGCATATTATTCGGTGAAAAAAAGACAATGATCGAATGGAGTTTGGGTGAATAATGAATAGTGTTAGGATAAGGGTGAAAAGAATATTGCAAAACCATTTTTTTTAAGATCTCACAAATTTTTTGATTACCATCTTTTGATAATCGTGGTTATAGAAGGAAGGAAAATCAATAATCCATACCACAACTATTCAACAATTTTCCTCCTTTATTATTTCATTTTTAATATATTTTATGATTTTTTTAAATAGAGAATCAGTAAATCAATAATCCATACCACAACTATTCAACAATTTACAAATCGAAAGGATATTGAAATACGTCAAACTAAAACTCGTGTCAATTAAATTATGCATCATGTTGAACTGAAATCCATAAGATCTTATCACCAAAAAACCAGTCTATGGCGTACTTAATATGGAGGCCGATGAAAATCTTATATCTTGTTCGATTAACATATTAAATAAATGAGACGGTTATAATTAAGCTCAATGGTGTAGGAGGAATGAAGATGAACAAATTAAGGTTTTCGAGTTGATTAAGGTTGAATGAAAGACTATCAAAATCGAAAAGAAGCACTGGCAGGAAGATACAAAAAACTTTTGATAACGATCTCACTAAATTCGTATGTTTTTTCGATTTTGTTTACTTTTTGATAATTTTCATTTAACAAAGTTATATTTTTTGAGTTTATTTTCATTGTTTTTTCTTCTGATTTTTGTTTTAAAAGAGAAAAAAGGAAAACAAAATATATGAAAAATATTCAAATAGACATATTTTGCCATTTTGTAATTTATAAGGCATTGTTACAAACTTTTTTTTTTTTTTTGGTGGAAATACAAACTTTTTTTATAAAATGAGTATTCATGCACATTCGCCGAGAAAGAATTCGAGATCGTAACTCGGCCCATAACCATAAGCCCTCTCACATTCAAGTTTTTTCGCGGCAACCTCTTGTTCTACTTGTCAGTGCGGGCGGCGTCGTCTTCTCCCACCGCCGTTCTCTTCACGCCATCTCTCTCGTCTCGCCGGAATCGCCAAATCCTTCAATCGGTATGATTATGCTCCGGAGATCTATCATTCTTCTCGATCTGTATGATAGGGTTTTTGAGATCTTCCATTCTGCTCATTCAAATCAAAAACTCTGGGGTTTATCTTAAAACTTTCTCTCTCTCCCGCTTCGATTTTTTCGCGTCTTAATCGACGATTCATCCATTATTCGAGTACAGAGGAAGTGTTTTCTCGCTGATTTTGAACTGTTGACGTTTTCTCTTTGAACCTCTTGATTTAATTTCGACCTTTTCTTTCAGATTTGAAAATGGATTTTGCTCTCGCTTAATTGATAAGTTGTGTTATGTATCATCTAGTTATCTTTCTTTCCATCTTTGCTGGTTTCTGAGTTATTCAGTTCCTCGGATTGCAAAGAACTTCACAATTGGTCTAAATAGCTCGTGTTTTTTGGTATGCGATACTTCCTACCTAATTTTGGTGCCTCGCTTCATGGCTTTGCTTGGCTGAAATTGGCTCTCTTATTCTCTTATCAGTTTAAATTACTGATTGGAAGTGTTAATTTTTCTCCCGATTTTTGTTCTTGGTTATTCTACGGAATTTGTAAAGCCCTTGTTCTGATAGAGAATAGTATGCTGCCAAGTTGAGTATTCCAATTTGCCGCTGTTCAGATCCATCGAAGCCAGTAGATAAAGTTGCAAATGGCGCCTTCTAAGAAGTCGAAGAGTGGGGGCAAAAAGGTAGCAGTTGTTCATGACGCTTCTCTTTCGAAAGATGTCAAACTTTTTAAGAAATCAAAGAAGAAGGTGAGTAATGCTATGAAAATGAATAAGATGTCTGTTAATATGGGTCTGTTGTTCACTTGTTCCTCTTTTCTGCTTCTAGATAGATCAGGCCTTTTACAGTTGGCATGGTTGTTTTTCCCTCTTTGTAATGTCAATATGGTACAGTTTCTTTGGAGATTTTGTTACCTGAATTGTTATTTCTGTGAGCAGAAGCCAAAATTGGTTGACATGTTAGGACCCCAGTGGAGCAAGCAAGAGCTTGAACGTTTTTATCAAGGGTTTCGGAAATATGGAAATGATTGGAAGAAGGTATTTAATGCTTCTCTTCAGATTTTCCTTGAATTTTGCCAAGTTTTCTTCTATATCAAAGTTTTGTGTAGTTTGCAGGATTTTGCTTCACATTAGAGCGTTCAGTGTTTAAATGAGTAATAATGAATGGTTAATTAAAGAATGCGTATTAATGCATAATAACATTATGGATAAATTCCTATATATATTTTTTAAAGAGAATAGCTGTTAAGTTATATGTTATAGATTCCGAGTCACTCAAGTTACTGTTAAACCGAAAAAATCTTTTACTTCCAAACAGAGAAATATAAACTTCCCTGTTTTTCGGTTTCAGGTGGCCACTGTTGTTCGAAATAGATCACCAGAAATGATTGAAGCACTCTACAATATGAATCGTGTAAGTGTGTATTACCTCTTTGGTTATTTGTTGTAAATCTGACTTGTCTTACATGTGATATTATTCTTTTGTTGAGTATGGAAGGAGGGTAGATTTAAGCCAGCGCATGTGATCTTATTTTCCAGGCATACTTATCTCTGCCTGAGGGTACAGCATCTGTGGTTGGCCTCATAGCAATGATGACTGATCACTATAATAATTTGGTAAGACTCCATTCTTGAATTTTGAAGTACTCTGTGACTTAATATTATCTTGAATGATAGTTAGTGTAAGGCAATATCCTGTGCACGATCTCACCTTTTTGAAAAGATATACCTGGCAAAGTTGTGCCAGAGTTCATTTAGTGAATAAAGGGAAATTTCTGTGGACAATAATGCGATCTTTGAAACATTTAGTGATAGCTCTCTGTATAATTTGCTGCGTGATTGTGCTGACCTAGCAAGTCTCTGGAAATCAATTTATATTTTCTGTATCATTTTGTTATTGTTATTGTACATCCTTTTAAAGACTATTTTGTATATTACTTGTATTTTCTAATTGTTTAGCCTTAATATCCACTCAATTTTTTGAGGATATTGCTTAGAAGTGGAACTTTACTAACATGTCCTCAAACCTGGGACCTTTCTACTGGGACATTATTGCTTGATGGTTGGAGCCTATGATTAGTGTTTAGATTTGGAGATAATGCCTGCTGATAACACTTTGATATTTGTGCACTTGCATGAAGCTTCTTTGGTTGCATGTTGATGAGTTGTGTTCAGTCATGTGATCTTGTTAAATAATATAAATGCATTAGTTCAATCCCGTGGATCACAGACCCTGCACATTTTCAATCGACAGGATGGTAATGGGAGTGAGGGAGATGACTATCCGGGAATATCTCAAAGGCCTCAGAAGTATACGAAGGGAACATTTCATGTTGGTTTTCCACAAGAGCAACTTTTGCAGAGTCAGTCACCGAAGAAAACTGAGAGCTGCTTGTCATTATTGAAAAAATGTTATGATGGTAAAGTGCTATGTACTCAAGTTTTTTGAAAGTGGAAGTGTCATATCTCCCCACCCCCACCCCCCAAAAAAAACGCATTTTCTACTTCCACTTTTCTTGGGAAATGGAGCATATTAGTAACAACCAATTCATGCACCCATTTCCACCTAGTTGAAAGTGCTTACTTTTGGTTAGCTCTCCTATTTTAAACTGTTAATGTGTAATTTTCATCCTTAGAAGTTGTACACTAACACTTTAACCTTGGCTCTATGAACCTCACTGCATGTAAAGTTAGTTTTAGATTCGTCAAAGCTGTATTTTTGCTTATAATCAAGCTAGTCAACTTCGAAAAAACTTCTGCGTTACCTTTATATTTTTTTATGATTCACACATCAATCCATGGCATTTCTATTTTACAGGGTTCTATATCAGATTATTGCCATTTGTGTTATGTATGATCTTTCCTTTTGATGGTAAATTTGAAGCTTGGAATATAATAAGTTTATCTTATGTTTAGGCTGGCAGCTTCATGTTCCTGTGAGAAAAAGGACTCCTCGTGTACCTATTCCAGCTCTAGAGAGAAGATATAGTGGTAGGAATTCTGCTCAAAAGTCAGGTGTGAATATGGATGGAGATGAGATTGCTCATGGGGCAGCCTTGCTACTATCAGAAACTCTACAGCAAGTTGACTCTTCCCAAGTTTCTCCAACCAATGGAACAATGGAAGACTATAAGCGAATACATGTTTCTCTGGGGAAGCAAATGGTGAGTAGATTTTCTGTCGCTTGTTTATTCAATGTATGATTTGCTAAACCTTTTCATTATGGAATCTCTTATAGCAGCTGAAAGCATAGGCTTAATAATGATGAAGTTTTTACCTATTTTTCTTGTTTTCAGTTTTCAAAATCAGATTTAGTGCAGCAGGGGAAACACCATGGAATTAAGATGAACGACGAAAGTGTAGAAGGCAGTTCTGATAGCAAGGGAGCTAAAAATGTAGATATTTCAGTGAAGCTTTCGCGTGTTGAACAGAGGAAAGAAAAGAAGGGAAAGAAACAAAAGGATGGAATTCACAAAAAATTCCATGATATACCTGAAGCATACAGTGACCTAAATAGAAGACTCGGTGTCGACCCTCTTCTAGGAAGATTGAGTTTCGAAGCTACAAAATCTAGAGAAAAGTCATCTTCTCATCAAGCTCAAAGAAAGAGGAGCAAAAAACTTTTCACTGAAGGTTTAAATCTCTTGCAAACTGTTAAAGAGTTCTTTTTTCCTGTATGATAGTGTTTTCTTTCTTGTGTACTACCTTACGCACTGACCTGTGGATCTTAGTATATAAGTTTTACATATCTTGAATGCTTAGGAACCACCAGGTCCGTTCTTCAACCAGAACATAGTGAATAAGGTCTAATTGAGATTTTGCTTAGGACATCCTTGTTATTTTTTTATTTTCTTGCTCTAAAGCTTGGAAATGGAATTACTGATATACGTGGTGATCTTTTGTTAGTTGACATATTATTGTTCTCTATATTAGATTTGAGCTTATTTACTAACGGTTCTTAATATTTCCCAAAAGATCAGATCTGTGGCATGACAAATGATATGATTTTATAACAGATGCTTTCGAAATGTTAAATTAGTATGAGTTAGCCCGCGCTGGAAGTGTCTCTATGTATTAAATAGTGTAAATGTAGAAGTTACATAAGTCTGTTGCTTGATTTGCACGAAATCTTTCTTACTAAAGTACAACTTGACTTCTTAATGTGCTACAGATGAAAGTTTAGCTTGTGATGCCTTGCATGCACTTGCTGATCTGTCTTTAGCATTGACATCGTCTGCTGCTGAACCTGGTAAGGCTTGTAATGCAAATCTTTATTCTATTTTTTTTATTCTTAAATTCATATTTTGCTGGTCATAAAGTAATAGTGTATTCTGGAAGTTCGTCTGATGAATGCACGTTAGTTTTTATTTGGAGATTATTTGCTTCTCTGTTTTCGTCTATCTAATGCTTAAGATAATTGGAGATTCTATTAACAGTGGAATATTTCTCATATGTTTATGCTGGTATTAAGGTACTACTAGTATTCCTTGGAACTTCCACTGGGTCCTGGATAGTATGGAATTATTTTTGATATTTTACTTCTTATCTGGATCGTAGCAGGTTATAAATGATTTCTACAATTTTGAACTAGGCCTAAAGCTATGTGATGCATCCAGGTATTGCCTGATATGTGATTTTTATATGTGTAATCCTAGTAACCTCTTAAGGGAGCTCGTGGAGGTTTAAGAGAGCCCGTGGAGGTTTTGAAAAAATAGAATGAGTGCTGCAAGAATTACTTGTTCTTTCCAATTTTTAAGTGTATTTTATTTTCTTTTCAGATGCTTCAAAACGCTATTGCTTCCTTTCTATGTTGGTGCATGCAATATGCAAACCCTTAAGGGTCCGTTTGTTTACTCCTCATTATACTTCATAATGAGTTTATTCTAGAGCATGCATTACTGGGATGAGAAGATTTAAATTTGAAATGGGTAAAAAGACAACAGAAATTTGTTTTATTTACAAATAACCCCAAACAAGGATTACACCCTTTTAGCAATTATAATATGTTATAATGAGAAATGCCCCTGTTACCGAACATGGCCTAACATTTAAAACTCTTTATGCTATTATTACCTTGTCATGAACTGAACCTATTTATTTTTTCTTGGCAAAAATTCATTTTTCTTAACATGTTTGTTACGCATGACATGATAAATGTAAAACACATGGTATTGTTTTTGCATTTATGTATATGGGGATAAGATGGCTAAAGTGAGGTTGATGCACTTTTGCAGTTGAATCTTCTAGAGAGTCTGCAAATGGAGGGGAGATTACTGTAGATTCCACTGCTGTATCTGATGCAACATTAGTTAATATGAGTGCTAATGAAGGATCTAAGAAAAAGAAGCAGAAGACTTCAAAGGTTAGTGGCTGAGATATAGTTGAAACGTATATTTACTTTGTGTCATCTCTTCTTCTATTGACATGTTATGACTTTCAGACACAGAAAGCTGAAAAACAAAGTGAGTCGCAGTTCCGAAGACTAGCAGAAGATAAGGTATAATCATCATAACCATCTGCTTTCTTACATGTCTTCCTTCACTGGTTAGTTTACTGAGGGTTCTTTGTGGCTTGTTTAAGTGTATGCTTAGATAAACACTTAAGCTAGCTAATAGCTTATGGAGAGGGTCGTAAATGCTGATCAAATCCGAAATCAGCATCCAATTTTTTATCCTCAATGGAAAGAAATTTAAAAGGTGGACCTGGATTACTTGTGCAGCTCACATCCAAGCTGAAAAAGCAACTTTCAACGCTTTCGTTTTAATAAACACAATTAATTTGTACCCCTTGTATGAGGCTAAAGTTGACATTTTGGACTAGAACCCAATAGCTGATCCCTGCATTTGCTAGTGTTGTTTTCTTTTGCTAATCAATATTCTTGTAAGATGCATTTGCTTGTCAATTTTCTGTCATTTATGCAAATTAGTGAGCCTGCTTCATGCACTATTACAGTTGTAAAAAATGATTGAAAGTCTACATTTTTCGATATATGGTTCACTTCCATTTTTAAAATTGTTTCCAATTATT
Source organism: Rheum nobile (assembly GCA_027886185.1). Lineage (NCBI taxonomy): Eukaryota > Viridiplantae > Streptophyta > Magnoliopsida > Caryophyllales > Polygonaceae > Rheum > Rheum nobile. The sequence continues at coordinate 665,420 of WOAB01000236.1, read as the reverse complement.
ATTTGCTAACAGGCCTTGGTTGAAGAAGATACAAAGTCCAGAGTTATGCTTAAAGAACACAATGAAGCATGTCCTGACACTAAGCATTGTAAATCAGCCAGATCTTCAGTTGTGACGTCTATTATTGATCAAGAGATGGCTGAAGTTGATGTTGCAGTGTCTAGTAGACAACACCTTGGTACTGATCAGGTCATTCTACCAACTGAAAGAAAGATTCAGCGCAAGCGAAAGAGGCCATGGATCACAAATGATATGAAGGAGGGCATACATAGTTCTAGAGGTTTGCTAAAAAATAAGCAGTCATCTTTGCTCCCAGGAACTGCACCTTATGTAAAGGTGGATCACCAATGCGTCTCCTTTAATTTTGTCATTTTCTCTCTTACATATTCTTCAAAACTGCAGGGTTGACCTGTTTACTCATTTTTAAATCACAGGATAAACTTTCATGTTGTCTCTCATCACCTCTGCTACGCAGATGGTGCGGATTTGAGTGGTTTTATAGCGCTGTTGATTATCCTTGGTTTGCTAAAAAGGAGTTTGTCGAATATCTAGATCATGTTGGACTTGGACGTATCCCAAGGCTTACTCGTGTAGAATGGGGTGTTATAAGAAGGTAAAATTTCCAGTGCCTCACATGTTTACTTTCCAATTTGAGATGTGAGTGTAGCTGAGAATTATCATCTTTACTTTAATTGTGCATGCATCTCTCTGCAGTTCTCTTGGTAAACCAAGGAGGTTCTCCAGACGTTTCCTACAAGAAGAAAGGGAGAAACTTGAACGATATCGTGAATCTGTTAGGACACATTATAGTGAACTTCTTGCAGGACTTAGAGAAGGACTTCCAACAGATCTAGCACGACCGTTGTCTGTTGGACAAAGAGTGATTGCTATACATCCAAAGACAAGAGAGTTTCATGATGGAAGTATTTTAACAGTTGATCATGACAAGTTCAGAGTGCAGTTTGACCGCCCGGAATTGGGTGTTGAATTTGTTATGGTACGGCTTTTCTATCTTGTCAGCATTCATGTAATCCCCAGATTATGATATTTAAAATAATAAAAAATCGTTTTTCTTTAACATTTCCGCTGTAACTAAAATTTGATTTTCCTTTCACTTCTTCCCACTTTTCCAGCTTCATCCACCTTAAGTGTCCAGCCCATCACTATCTCATCCATTCACATCCTGACACCTCACTGCTGCCATCACCACTCTTTTTATTATTATTTTATTTAAATTTCAATCATTTCCATTAGTATAAATCAAGCCAACTTTTTGAATATTTATATGCTGAGATGTTACAAGGATCCAACTATCTTGGCAGGATATCAATTGCATGCCATGTAATCAGTTGGAGAATATGCCAGAAGTTATGAGGAGACAAAAGTTTTCAATTGATTGTGCAAATTCCAGTGGCCAGATTACTGATGGACAATCAATGTTGGCTTTTAGTAGTCTGAATACTTGGTCAGGGACCTCAGCATTGAGTCATGCAGCATTATATCAAGCAAAGGCTAGTTGGCATTTTGTGTCATTCTATAAATAATTTTATTTTATGGTGTCTATCTAAGGAAAAATCACAAATATTGTTTCTTTGGCTGCTCAGTGGAATTCTCTCTAACTTCAATAAGTGTGTGTTTATGCAGGTGGATTTAATGTCTACAAGCCCAGATCCTAAGGAAGGAGCAAACAAGCTTTCAAAGATGCCATCAACAATGCAAGTTGAAGCATCTGCTTTTCAGGTGCAGCCAAGGGAAGGTGCTGGCAAGCACTCTGTGCACCTGAATAATTCTCTGCCCAGAGAGGTATTCTTCATTTTTGTCGCATAGCTATGACAATACAAAAATGACATGTGATGTTTACTTACAAAAATGTCTAAGATCTGGCACTTTGTTGAATTCCATCTAGGAAAAAGAACATAGTTATTGGGTGCTCCCATTCAAGTAAGCTGCCCGGGAGCTCCTAACTACTAAAGAAAATTCAAATTCTTTATTTACCTAATAATTGGAATTGGCCGTAGTGGAAGTTTGATGAGTTTTAGAGAACAGGTGAAGTATGAGTGATTGATTATGTGAATGTGAGAATTAACAATTTTGTGAACCTGCTGAACTGGTGATCATATTTAGCATTGCCATTGCTATGGTTAGTTCGACACTTCGATAACTTCAGTTAATAGATTGATCTCATTACTTCCCTCTCATCTTCATGTGTTTTCCTATCAAGAGATATTTACCCATGTCCAATTGACTACGTGGCATGTGCAGGTTTTACCATATTTATATCGTCCTAAGCAAGAGAGATCTTCTGGAAACTTCGTCAATGGTTCTCACTCCAGAGCTGATGCAGGAGGTACTGGTGAAGTTCCACTTTATATTGGTGATTGTGAAGATTCTGCTTCCAAGGTTGCTGAAATTGTGAGAGGCTCTAGGGAGAAGGCACATAGAATGGTAGATGCTGCAATCCAGGTAATTACTTGGGCATTATGTTCTTCTTGTTCCTCCCAATTTCTGCTCAATTTATTCCACTTACCAAGTTTTTGGCTTCTCGTCGAGATGGGTAAACCTTACCTCCACCCCTCCTATCTTCCCCTAACCATCTTATAAATGTTCTATCCAACTACGGAGGAGGGGGGATTGAACTCATAAAGTTGAGTGGTGGACATATGATGCTTGCAAGGTCATATATGCAGACGGGCAAATGCTATTTAGTTCATTTTGTAGATGCTCAGAACTCTAATGCCGGAGAATTGATCACTGTAGATGACCTTATATTGATATGCAGGAAGAAGATGATATGCTAGTTTATTGTCTTAGACAACAAAATATGACCTATGATCATGCTTTCATTTCAAATATACAGGCAATATCAGTTCTTAAGGAAGGCGAAAATGCATATGCAAGGATTGGAGAAGCTCTGGAATCGATCAGTAAAATCCAACGTCCATCTGAGTCATCTCGTTTACCACCTATTCCATCTCAAAGCCTGACTAACGGAAGTTTGAATGACCAAAATGAGATGAAAGTAAACAGTTCACAGCACTCGTTGACAAATTGTTCTGGTGACGGTGCATCTGAAGCTAAGGACCTGAAATTTCCCACTGAGCTTATTACGTCATGCGTTGCTACCTTACTCATGATACAGGTAAATGAGAGTTCACATTATATACTTCATTGGAGAACAAAAGAAAAATGCTAAGGAAGTGCAATAAAGGGATCAACAAACAAGCAAACTTCAATGATTCTATATCTTCTATACAATCTGCTGCACTATTGGAAGCATCAAACCAGTTAGCAATGATGATTCTTTCTATGTCTCAATCTAGTACTTGATTCATGCAACTTGTTTTCTCGTGCAGAAATGTACTGATCGGCAATATCCCCCAGCAGAGGTTGCCCATATACTCGACAGTGCAGTAACAAGCATGCAGCCTTGTTGCCCCCAAAACCTCACAGTTTATAGAGAGATTGAGATGTGCATGGGAAGGATTAAGACACAGATTTTGGCTCTTATACCATCCTAAAGCCTTTTTTGGGTTTCTGGGGTTTTGAAGGCTTGCCATGTACATAAGAACTTGGGAGTTGTGACCCTGAAACTCTCCTCAATAGCTGTGGAAAAAAAAACTATGAATTTGCCATTTCATTCTGAACATGTGCTGTGGTGTTCATTTCTTCAAGTTTGTAGTTTGTCTGTTTAATGATTTTTGATGTGATAGGAAGGTGATTATTAGGTAAAGAGTTGTTTTTCCTCTTCCCCTGTGGAGAATTAGGGAATAAAATAAAGGGTTGCTTTTTGCAATTTATTGTGATCTGAAACATATGGAGGAGGGAGACCGAAGTTTTCTGTCCACTACCAAATTGACTTGGCCTATTCTATACAGGGAAGTATGTTAGAAGATTGCTTCATCTTGTTTCAATCTACATATAATAAAAGTTAAAAATGAAGTGCAACTTGTCTTTATTTACCCATGTAAGAAAAATAATATTTTTGCAACATAATATATTGTATGAATCTCGTTTGCCTTACTTTTCGTTTCTACTGTCAAAAACTACATGTAATTCATCCCTTTTTGAAACCTCAATTCTTTTATTATCTATCTTTGATGATGTTATATCCCAGAATACGTCAAAAATGAAATCACCAGAGGTCCACAGCAATGCCGTTCACTTGTTACTTCAAGTGACTATTTCTTCTTTAAAAAAATTGCGATCTCTTCCACAACCGGGTATTTGTATCTGGATAACCGTCCGTTCAAGGAGTAATCGGAAAGTCACACATTGGGTCAGATGCGAATATTAGAAACTTGCTTTTCCGGATATCCATATCTTACCGGGTATCCGGTTATAAATCCACGCAAATGAAGATTGGACTCGGATCGCCCAGGATTGCACTTCTATTCCTAAAAAAATCTTTGCATCATAAAAAAATGAGCGCCCATGACATGACGCGTTCGAATGGGGAAAGTGCTTTGAATTTTGATAATGTAGATAGGTAGAAAATCAACTCAACCAAAAAAGACCCAGCATTATAACGTCCCAATGTTAAAACTTTCATTTCAAGATTGAATTAACAAATATGATCTCCTGCTAAAACTGTAACTTTTCCAAGAGATATGATCAAACTAAAAAGGCAACAACTGCTGCTACAATGGTTGTTGGAGAACATAAAACAGAAGAATGGGAAGCTGAAACCTACTAACCAGAGCACAGCCCACCGGGGAAGACCATTCATCGGCTTCATATGTATACTTTCACGGCTCCTGTTGGTCGCTTGTTCTTGGGATTCATAGAAAAACTTGGAATCCTCTCAATTTACAAGATTCTTTGTTCTTCTTGTCTCCTCTTTTTTTTTTTACCCTCCTCCTGCATCATGTTAATGATGGGGCTCAACAGCATGAGACCCATCCAATCAAAGGACTAACCAAACTAAACAAGATGATCTACCAGATGAGAAACAGGCATAGCAGACAAAGCAGTAATTGTTGGTTTGATTGCATTGAAATTTCTGCATTGACCGCCATGCCAAGATACGCTGAAGTAGTACGGTCGTTCTAGCCAAGCAAGAATCTGAATACATCACTCAATGTGATAATGCCCTCGACGCGCTTGCTTCCTGCCTCAACTATCACAAGTCGCCGAACTCCTGAAGGAAAAAGATTGACGAAGAGATGGGCGAGATTTCAGAGGCTTCATGAGGAAAACCACCAAGGAAACAAGTTTAGGAACATACCAGGATTAGCCAGCTTTTCCATGACCTTATGCAAGGGATCTGAGGGCAAACACATTTGACATCTTTGACCATTGAAAGTACCATGAGAAGAGCTAGCATCTTGTTCCAGTTGAAGTGCCTAAAAAGAAAACAAAAAAGTGAGCTTGAGCAAACAAGATTGTCAGAAATTTAGTGTTTCCTTTCAGAATCAATGTGGCTATAAAAAAAATGCCATTTAGACAACTACTGAGGCAAGTGTACAGTTTTAGTTGGTTGAATGACAGATGATGAAACTCATTCTAGCACAGACAATATCATCTAGCAATTTTGCAGCTTATACCTGATGGATGCTCATTTCATCGAGGTGAATATGTGCATATGCTCTGTCCTTCGCCAAAGAAGTAATATCACTGGAAAAGAAATGAAACAGCATTAGAAATGAAAAAAAAAATTTGATAGAACAGAGACAATTTCAAGGCTGACTTAAGTTTACAATTACCTCCGAGAATATATATCAATCAGAGAATGATTGTCATCAACTATAGGCACAGAACTCACTTCAGCTACAAGGAAAAAGTGACAACAGTATAAAATAGATGATAGAAATATGAAACGGATCTTTTAAAACGTGAAACAACCAGAAAGTTCAACAACAAGAGGGCTGCGTGCATATTTCCAACAAATGCTAGGGAGTAGGGATTGATTTATCCACATCATTTAAAAGCAAACTTGACAGTCTTAAATTGACAAACTTGTCGTAACAATGTCAAGACACTTCATGTAATTAAGTATTTCAATGAAAAACAAGATCAATTTATAGAACAACCGTCCTCGTTAAATATCCAACTGGGAACAAGAAATCGAGCAGCAAATTCTGTTCCAAGTCCGATAACACCATCAGAAAATTCATCTATTTGAATGACTTGAGAATTCATGTAAATGTAGGAGCACAAGTAACAATTAGGGGTAATCTACCTTGAACCAGCAAAGACAAGGCAGCCCCTAAAGAAGCATGTGGTCTCAGCATAGCAAATGGACGCCCATTTGATACTCCAATCTTAGGAACCCATGTACCCAAAGGAATTGAACATATTGGTTGTTGGAGAATTGGCAAAGAACTACTAGAATGTTTAAAATGTCTGCAAATACCTGAAAAATGTACGAAATAAGCCATCATAAAGTTGATATTCTTATCACAAATATATACTATTTTTCATTTCATTGACAAGATGAAGCAAACATTGTAACCTGCTTTGTCTGGAATATTTAAAATGTGGTCAGAAGGAAAGGGCAAGTAGAAAAACAAAGGACAAAATCAAAGCAAAGGGGATTAATTGATACAGTCAATCTACATACTAACTTACACTTCAATATTCCAGACAAAGATGCAACATGTAGCAGCTGATGTAAAGAGCCATCTGATGGAGAGGAGTGAATAATGGGGACAGAAGAGACCTTGTTCTGTAAGATTTTTAAAGCTATATCCTTCAGAGAATCATAAGGCCCAGCCTGTGGAGAAAATCAGAATGAGAAATGTTAGCTTAAACCGCAAGGACACTAGCTGAAGAATCAAAGAACAGTCTTTGATGAATGAAATGCTTGGTTAAATGTTGAAATATGAAAAAGAAAGAAAAGATAACATGGCACATATTTCAAAGACAGCTAGTTAGATATCTTGTGGTGAGGATTGGTTCAAATTTTAGCCAAGTGTGCAAGTACCACTTGCCAGAAAGGAGTTTCTGAGAAATCTAAGAACTCTATCACTGTTTAGACATCAAAATAACCTTGGCAACACCAGTTTTCAAAACCAAATTGTGTGATATCCAGACAAGTGCATATAGTAATAAACTATCTAATGCAATTATATAAGACGCCAATTTCCCCCCGACTGAGATAAAAAAGCAGCATTCAGATGCTTAAAACGTCAAACACAAACAGCTTCTTGGGTTCGTTGAACCAGAGATGGAAGAGCTTACAAGGACAAGCTCTCTTAAATTCAGCCTTCCATTATTCATACGCAACTTGCCATCTTTCCAGGCTAATATGGTATGACTCTCCAGCTCTTCCTCCGTCAAATTTGATCCATGAGTCCCAAGCTGAAATGTATATCCCGACCATGAAATCCACGTTAACGAGACAATAAAAATATCAAACATGGGAACTGGCTAGCATAGGCTAGCTCAATCATTGTTGGCCACAACAGATAGCGAAACCAAGCCTCCTTTTACGAATAAAAAAACACATTTTCAGCTGGTCTCCAAAAAATCATAAGCAAAGATGTGTCATTTAGGAAGATGATAATGTAGAATGTTGATTTGTAGGGACTTCATGGGGACAGAAATAGTTGATAAAATGCTCATATGCTCAATGCACTACATGGAGATATATAGAAGTGCGATACTGTGAGCATGAAACAGCCTATGATGGTCAAATGAAGAAGTATTGCACACCATTCAAGTTATTATTCAAACAATGGTATTTGTCAATCCCAAAAAGAAAAAGAAAGAGAAGGTAATCCTACATCACATCCAACAAAATCTATCTTTCTTTTTCAAGTGGTAAAGAACACAAATACAGCATGAGGTGGCTGTAGAAAATTGCTATGAGGAACTTTTCTACAGAAACGACTCTTAAGGTGAGCTATGTTCAAGAAAAAGAAGAAGCATTCCCCTGTAAGCTGAGCATAGTGCACTGTGCACCCACCTATATTACATCTGTCAAACGTCTTATGAAAATGATATCCCAAAAGAAAGAAGCCAGGATGTGTTAATTGCATCAAATAGATATCTCGGTAGCTAAATGTCACACTTCACATACCTCTCTCATAATTAGTATGAAATCGATTGCACTAAGAACCCCAACGAATTGACCTTTTCTGAAATCCCAAAGTGGTGCTATAGAAATTCCCTGAAAAATGAATCAGTAAAAGCATACTGTAAAACCATCAAAGACTTAGGATGTTTAAACCTAGTACAAGCACACTTTATCACATGGCAAATAATGCATCCAGCATAATATTTTTTTCCCTGTATGGAAGTAGTAAAGTGAAATGCAATTTATCACAAATTCTATTTCGCCATATAGTACTAATTAATACATCCTGACTTGCAATGTTGCCAAATATATAGTACAAGGAAGGGAAGAACAATACATGCTAAATATTCAAAGAGGAAATTTTGGTATGACAGCTAACCAACAGCCTATAATAATCAGAAGAACTAATATTTGTAGGTGTTGAACCAAATTAAAACTAACGCAGACCTCTAAAGACCCAGACATCTCCAAGTTTAACCAAATACACAAACATCTTTTAAGAAACTATATAGGCAAATTTTCAAAATGTATGTTAAACTATACACATGTGGAGGAATATATTTCTCCAAGAGATATTACAAAACTTTTAAGCACTAGACATTTTTTTTAAAATAAAGAAAAAAGAGAAAAAGAGAGATAACTCCTTAGCAGGCACAATAGACAGACTCAAAAAGAAGTAGCCATGCACATTACTGGAAAAACCTTAAATACAGTGTCACAGGCACAATTGACAGACAACGTTATTCTAACGTTACAGCTGAGCAACTACACAACTTTCGTAAAACAGATAACTACTTTGCAATTCAAGCAGAAAATTCGTTCAGGACACCTTGGACTCAAGGAATAAAAAGTTTGAAACCCAAATTTACATCCACAATACACATTATCAAAAAGAATCCATATGCATGCATAAAAAAAGGGAAGATAAGAAAAAAATCACCTGCTCATAAAGAATGTGAAATGCTTGCTTGACAGGTAAATTAACATCCAAAGCAACAACCTGTATATTTAGAAGAACATACATCAGAGAAAAGGGCACAGGAATAGTGTAAAACTAACTCAAATAAGAAGGCCTAAGGATAAGAGTGTTCCATCCAAACCTTGCCCGACTCTGGAAGCAACTCATAAGCAGTATGTTGAGATAGAAATACAGATACGCGACTACGAGAAACCTCTATATCAGCTTCGGAAACTCTTGGAGCTGCATCATGCACAATACCATCCGATAGTGTGGCCTGCTTCCACAAAAGGGGGTAACATGTAAACACAAAGATATACTACGGTCTAAATGCTCATGGTTACATATTTATGCAATGTCAGTTAATGATAGGGGGGGGAGCTAGCTTTTGCAGGAAGTTAAATGCACTAGTAGTAACAGCAGATCTAATATATATTTCAAAGCACTCTCTAGGTGAAAATGAAGTAATAGGTATCTGATGATTCTGATCTCACAAATGTTTAACACATTTTTTCATTAAGATAAATCGAACCTGAAGACTATGTGGCTTATCAATCTCAAAAAATGCACAGGTTCATCAAACAATCATAAGAGTTTGCTGCATAACAAGGTTTTCTCACAAAATCAAGACCAAAGTGCTAATAAAACTGTCACCACACTGATATCTATCAGTAGTAAGATTGAACTGGATAAACAGTCTCACCGTACGAATAACTGTAGTATCATCAACATCCATATTTGATCTCCCAGGAGTTTCAGCGTTAAATATTGCAGGAATCATGTCAGTGTCCCTAGCCAAAAAGATTGTATTTACTACTCCATAGGTTCCACTCATAAAAGGTTGATGCTCATCATGGCGCCATTCCCCGTCAACGTTAAACTTATACTGCATATAAACATGAAAGTTCAGAAAGCAAGGAAAGAGTTCTGTAAGCAAATTGGATTTCTATTTTCCAACTTCTAAGTCATATAGTTTACATAAAGGCTCCATGGGTCATTTTCCCATGGAATAATCAAGGTATATATCTAATAGTTTTTTCATTCGGAACTTTCCACATATTACATCAACCTAATCTCCATACATCATTGTCAACAAACAAATATGAAAGTCAAAAGCAATGAAAGAACATCAAACATTCCAATCGTGATAAAATATTGAACTATTGTAGTCACTACCCACCAGAAAAAAAATGGTGGAATGTCCCTCAGCCTTCAAGGCTCATGCACAGCGAGCTTACATCCTTACTAAATACTGTACTAAACAACATCTACAGAATATTAGGAAAAGCTCAATCACCTGATGGTATCCTGGTGTCAAATTGTACACAACATGAAACACACTTGGGCAGCCCTCCACAGGTGACATCGGTATGTGTTCTGACCACCTGCACCAAGGAATTGCAGTTGAAAATCCATACCAAAAATTACATCTAACAATAAAATCCATATGAAGGGTTGCCAATTAAGTCCTCACCCTGTAAACGAACCACTGAGATACACCCCTGATCCCCCATATGGCCATACAAACCGGGTTCGGATCAGAACTGTTTCCCCGAGAGTACTATGGTTATGACCGGACTCCATACTAGATGGAAACAATTCCATTCAAAAGATTTAAATCCAGCAGAACCTAAGAGCCACAGCAAATTCAACACCTTCTGACTAATATACAATCGGAGCGGTGAATTTTTTCCTAATTCCTTCAGTCACGCAATTCTACAACAAGAAATTTTATCAGAGAGAAAAGCACCCACTCATGAGAGAAACCCAACGAAGAATCTGCAATATGCGGAACCTCTTCAACAGGGATCCTCCACAGCACCGTAGAGGACCCCCTAGTACCGGTACATCCAAACTCCGAAAATTGAAGTCACGGTCACAAAACCCTAGAAGCTCAGCAACCAAGCCTTTCAATGCAGCAGCAAAAATACTCCACGGAAACAACCCTCCCACGACGAAATAACTTTTCCTCTGAAGAGAAAGCTTCGATCTTCACACGAATTTGTCCATATATAACCAAGCTGAACCCGAATTTAAACACGAACAGTATTAAAAATAGTATCCCCGCGGTTAGCTTAAGAAAAACTTCAATGATAACTCTGAATGGATGGCCTGACTTCGTAAGCTGATATGTGCCAAATTAGGGATTTGAGAACCAAATCTGACGTTAAAAAAACCCTAAATTCTGGCTCTTGGCATTGAAATGGTAAAGACTAATGTCGAATCCGTAAACTGGGACACAAATGAGGTTACAAAATCGCGCTTGAGAAATATGTAAGAGAGGAATTCGAAGATGGGGTTCATGGAGTAATCGGCATTGTTGGATCTTCCAAGCTTAGGAATCTCTGAATGGGTGAGGTGAATAGAGAGAGACTCCAATAGAGGAGAGGAGAGAGGGGAGAGGGATAGAAAGAATATTTATTTATTTTTATTTTATTACTATTTGTTTATTCTTTAAGTAAATATTTTACTTTGTTAGGTTCAGATTTTTCTTATTTACATAAATGAACAGAAAAGGACAAAAATCTTTTTTTTTTTTTGGATAAGGAAATAATTCAAAGTTGTAACTTCGAGAGGCCGAATACATCGACTGTCGGACTACATCGATTGTCGGAAAGACCGACAAAGCAACGAATAAGGACAAAACAAAAAACAAAAACAAAAAACAAAAACAAAACAAACAACAACAACAAATACAATTAAGAGGAAGAAAAAGCTAAAGATCCCAGAAGTGAGGTGAGTAAAGCACAAACGAAATCTGCGTCGTCAAAAGTCATCATCGACCTTGTCCGGAACTACAACTCGGTTCACTGCCTAGGAAAGCTCAATCCACCAAAGAAGAGTGCATCTGAAGGAGCCATGATATGTCGGATCTGAGGGTGTCGTTGGAGCTTCTCGCTCGGGACTGGTAAGCTTGAGCACAGACAATCCATCGCACTGGCCATGGGAAGATCTATCCCCATCCTACCATCTCCAAAGGCAGATCCAGTCCACCGGAGAGATCAGGGGAGGCAGGGAAAACTTCCTTGCATCTTCATGAGGTTGGGGAGAACCTCTCATGGGTGGAAGGGTTTGAGGTCGCCGCCGGTTCAACCAGGGACGACCGCCTCATCTCCGGCCTTCCGGCGAGGACGAGCACCGAGCGGCTCGATATCCTCGACGGCGAGAGAAACGAGACCGGATTCACCATCACTGGCGGAGAGCCCCGCCTCAGGAATCACCGGTCCGTCACCACGATCCACCGGCATGTCGGAGGCTGTTCACCGACATCGTTAAAGGGCTCGGTGAGGAGCAAGGCTCGGTCGGAACGGTGGCAAGGTGCGGAGCGGGGGCTCGGTGTGGAGCAAGGCTCGGTCGGAGCGGGAATGGTTGGTCATCAAGGGGGTGGTTGCACCGGTGGGTTTTGGGATCTGAACATCCGGGTAGGGGGCGGCGGCCTGGGTTGAGAAAGTTTAGGTTTTTTTTTTGCTTTTCAGCATTGAGAGCTTTTGACTTCAGGTCAGTTTACTAGTTGGAATACAAAAATCTTAATTTAATTTCGTCAACATGGGTGAAAGAAAAATACCTTTATAAATAAAGTGAACCTTCTTTTTAGGAAATACCTTTGTAAATAAAATATTCATCTTCGCCAAGTATCAATACCTTGCGGAATGTTCGAGACATGAATTTGCTCAGATCTAGAATCTGGCATGAGACGAGCTACATAATGAGCTATAAAATTGCCCGCTCGACTAACATGGACACATGCAAAAGAGGTAAGTACGGTCTTAGCCTAAAACGACTGTTTTTGGTAACAACTTATTGTACATAATTTTTATATTTATTCCAACTTTCAAGTCGTATTTAAGGATTGTTTTTTTCCGGTCGGTAGAGTTTTAAATAAACTCCATTATTACATATTTAAAACTGTATATTTAGAAATAAAGTCGTCATAAAATAATAGAAAAAAATTATAAATAGATGTGGAAAGAAAAAATGATAATCCTAACCATTCAACGACCTCTAGATTTCTCTAGCTTTATTTAGAGTATTTTTTACATATGTAATTCTGTACTAAATTTAAACTTGTTTGTATCATAACTAGTTAAAGTTAAGCCAAGTAAGATATGTTATTGAACTAATTACATTTATACATAAAAATGAAATCAAATATAACGACAATTATTAGCATTTGACCTATTCCAATGATAGGTGTGTATTTGACATGCCTTTGGTATGAATGTATGATAGTGAGAGTATTTATGAGTTGTTGACTTGGATGGTATGTTTTCTTACTTTATTTGGCATTTCACCCCACAATTCACAATTCACATGAATTGTGGGGGTTTCCCTAAAAAAAAATTGCAAGAGATTCACATGGACATTTTCAAAAGAAGACGAAGTGATGAACGTGTAAACCAATACGTTTTAAGGAAGAGACTTCTTTTAAGGCAGTCTCTATATACACACGTTTCATTGTCTAAACACACACTATTTTATGCGTTAACTGTAAACGTACAGGTTGATGCGTTAAGTCTTAACGCAAAATGGACAAAACTGGAATAAAAGTGAAAAATATCCAGAATTGGTGCGTTAAACCTTAACGTATGTCACTGTAGTTGTGCGTTAAACCTTATCGCACAAGTTAGCAAATGGGCCTGTAAGGCTGTAACGCGGCTAAAAAAAATGTGCATTAAGGTTTAACGCACAAAAAAAAAAGAATTAACATTAACAGTATAACTATATGATATAACCAAATTGGATATAACTATAAGGATATAACCAAATTAGATATAATCATAGTATATAACGATATGATATAACCAAATTGGATATAACCATAATATAAAACTATAGAATATAATACATGATATAACCATAATATATATAACCAAATTGGATATAACTATAAGGATATAATCATAATATATAACAACAGAATATAATATAGGATATAACCATAGTATATAACAATAGAATATAACAATAAGATATAATCATAGTATATAACTATAGGATATAACCAAATTGGATATAACGATAAGATAAAACCATAGTATATATAGTTATAAGATATAACCATAGTATAACTATAAGATATCCATAGTATATATATACTATGGTTATATCTTATAGTTATATCCAATTTGATTATATTCTATAGTTATATAATATGGTTATATCATATATCTTATAGTTATATAACTATATGATATAACTAAATTGGATATAACTATAAGGATATATATATATAACCAAATTGGATATAACTATAAGATATAATCATAATATATAACTATATGATATAATCATAATATATAACTATAGGATGTAATATATGATATAATCATAGTATATAACTATAGGATATAACCATATGATGTAACCAAATTGGATATAGCCATAATATATAACTATAGGATATAATCATAGTATATAACAATAGAATATAACCATAGTTATATCCAATTTGGTTATATCATATCATTATATCCTATAGTTATATACTATGATTCTATCTTATGGTTATATTCTATTGTTATATATCATGGTTATATCTTATATTATGTTCTATAGTTATATATATAACACCCCCAATTTTTACCGGAGATATTACATGTCAGTGACCTCAGACTTTACCGTCCAAAGTCACCCCAGGCTTTTCCAGAACATACATGCTTAAATACATACACAAATACATATTAATTGAAAGATTAAACAACGAAAGACTTTAAATAGCCAACTTATAACATGGCTTAAATTATGAAGATACATCAAGGTAACACTTAACAAACTTAAAACACTTAACAACTTAAATACTGACTTTAAATCTTCGTCTACAAGCTTCTTATCCTTCAATAGGTTACTTAAACTCCGGGAATCAACTCCTGATGTGCCGAATTGAACGGATGACACCATCCCACATGCAGAGAACAAAGTTCGTGGGTTAGTCTACTGAATAGACTAGCAAGGGTACAAAGTAGAGTGGTTCGAGTGATCGTGACCGTTTACTATCATTGTCCCTTGAATAAAAACCGAAGGAACGATATATAACCCGACACTTTCACGGAATGATTTAACAATTAGATATGCACTGAAGAGAAGACTCCAACTGAAATGAGCCTTATAGGAAATTATGACAACTGCTAGGGAACATTAAAGTTACACACACAAATGATTTAAAAGTTGACTGAGATGTTTCAGTTCACAACTAACCTCATCGCATACAGCGAATCCAGATTGAAAAGAGAACGTACTATGATCAAAGTCGCGACGAGTTTTCCTAGCTGCACTATAACTTAGTTGCACTACTCGCCGAAGGTTTATTAATCATGTACACTCGGGCACATATCTTATTTAATTACCAAACACACTTTACTGAAACACGTTAATGTTATTAAGAGCGGCACAAAACTTAAATCTCAGGGTGACAATCATGTCGACCCAAATTAACACAACACACACACGCACACGCACATACGAGGCTTAATATTATTCCGAGTAACAACGGAAGTTATTATTACACAGGGTGACCTTACGTTCACCCAGATTACACTGCCACAGTGCTTACACTTTAATTTACAGGATGACAGTTACGTCCACCCCAATTGCACTAGCTAAGTACTTAATACACATGACTGCAATTATGCTCATCCAATGGCGCTTGCAAGGCGCTTAAAACACTTCAGATCCTTAACGATGGATAAGAAGCATAGGTCATGACCCTTAAATTATTATCCGGAAATTAACCCGAGGAGTATTACGATTTAAAGAAACGATAAATCCTTACTTGGATTAGCGTTCCTATGAACATTAAGTTATAAAGAAACGACTAATCATTACTTGGATTAGCGTTCCTACGAACACTCGTGTTAACTAAACAGTCTAACACAGCAATTATTCACAATAAAGTCATCCAGGCAATCAACTTAAACATAGAGATAATAGAAACGGCTAATCCTTACTTGGATTAGTTTTCCTATTAACCCACATGCTATTCTAGCATTAAGATTAAATTCACAATAATACCATCACGGTAATTATCACATATAATAGCGTTGTTATAACAGATATACAACCTATCATAACATTACTTTAATCACGTTTATTTATGAAATTAGTTCCCGAACAAAACAACAGTTCACTCCAATTTAATTAACAATTAAAAAATTGATAATTAATGAAACATGGAATGATTAAGCAAGAGCGAACCGCCACTTGCCTTAATCCGCAGAGTTGGAACAAGTCTAACGACGACGGAATTCCGGGCTCGACAAGGGTATAGCTCCGACAGCACAACAACCTCCGAGTCGACCCACAAGAGAAACCCTAAGTTAGATCCGACATAAACACAGTACGAATCTAAAAACGACGAAAGAAATCAAAAGAAACAACGCCTCGATGACGACCACCAAAGCCAAAAGCCAAAGAGGCATTCTGGGCTCTAGCGGCGGTCGCCGCAGTTCATCACGGCGGTCGCCGCAGTTCATCACGGCGGTCGCCGTGAAGAACTCCGACGACAGAAACGGCGAGAAAACTCACCCAAAATACGAGCGACTCGACCTCCTTCGACTTGCTTTGGTTCTGAACTTCAAAGGCAACCAAAAAGGCTTCACAAGGGCTACTGGAAACACACCAACGACACCGACGATCACCTTCAAGAAATCCGGCGAGGCACAACAAATCCGGCGAGAGGGAAATTTGAGGGATTTTGGCTTGAATATGTGCCAAATCCGACTCTCAAATGCCCCCTATTTATAGCCAAATGCAAGGGAACAACATCATGGCTACAACGCGACATGGCGAGCCTAAAACGGCGCTCGTCAGACGTCGCCGACGACTTCGCAGGGCTACGCCCCTGCTAGTTCGCGGCGGGCGCCGCGATCAGCCTGGTCGCCGCCTCACAATTACACTGCGGCGGGCAGAAAACGGCGGTCGCCGTTTTCCAGTCTTCGCGCCCAGCTAGAAGACGAGGGTACTGTTTGCCTTGAGCCCTTAACGGCGGGCGCCGCCTTAACTACGGCGGTCGCCGCCGCCGTGGCTTCGCCCTCCTCAGCTTTTGGACGACGTCGTCTTAAACCGGGATAAAAATAATCGTACACGAACGAGTATTAAAATCCAAAGTACGTCGTCTGTATTTTATTTCACTGAGAAAAATATTACAGATACAGAGCACATTACAGAATGCCTCCAACTTTCTAAATTAAATCTGACGTACTAAACAGGTGCTCGGGAAAATTCCAAAAATTCCAAAAATAACCCTACAAAAATACGGGGTATCACAATATCCTCTAGTTATATACTATGATTATAGAATATATTCTACTGTATATAACCAAATTGGATATAACTATAAGGATATAACCGAATTGGATATAACCAAATTGAATATAACCGAATTAGATATAATCATAGTACATAACTATATGATATAACCATAATATATAACTATAGAATCTAATATAGGATATAACCATAATATATAACAATAGAATATAACCATAAGATAGAATCATAGTATATAACTATAGGATATAATGATATGATATAACCAAATTGGATATAACTATAAGATATAATCATAGTATATAACTATATGATATAACAATAGTATATAACTATATAATATAATATAGTATATAACAATAGTATATAACCAAAAATCGTCTAATATAGTATATAACGATTTTTCGTGTGTATATAACCATAAGATAGAATCATAATATATAACTATAGGATATAACGATATGATATAATCAAATTGGATATAACGATAAGATAAAACCATAGTATATATAGTTATAAGATATAACCATAGTATATATATACTATGGATATATCTTATATTTATATCCAATTTGGTTATATTCTATAGTTATATAATATGGTTATATCATATATCTTATAGTTATATAACTATATGATATAACTATAAGGATATACATATAACCAAATTGGATATAACTATAAGATATAATCATTATATATCACTATATGATATAATCATAATATATAACTATAGGATGTAATATATGATATAACCATAGTATATAACTAAGGGATATAACTATATGATGTAACCAAATTGGATATAGCCATAATATATAACTATAGGATATAACCATAGTATATAACAATAGAATATAACCATAGTTATATCCAATTTGGTTATATCATATCATTATATCCTATAGTTATATACTATGATTCTATCTTATGGTTATACTATATTATTATATACCATGGTTATATCCTATATTATGTTCTATAGTTATATCCTATAGTTATATACTACGATTATAGAATATATTCTATTGTATATAACCAAATTGGATATAACTATAAGGATATAACCGAATTGGATATAACCAAATTGAATATAACCGAATTGGATATAATCATAGTACATAACTATATGATATAACCATAATATATAACTATAGAATCTAATATAGGATATAACCATAATATATAACAATAGAATATAACCATAAGATAGAATCATAGTATATAACTATAGGATATAATGATATGATATAACCAAATTGGATATAACTATAAGATATAACTAAATTGGATATAACTATAAGAATATAATAATATAATATAGTATATAACCATATAACTATATGGTTATAACCATAGTATATAACTATAGGATATAGAATCATAGTTTTATAATATAATATATTATATAACTATATGATATAACGATATGATATAACCATAGTATATAACTATATGATATAGAATCATAGTTATATAATATAATATAGTATATAACTATATGATATAACGATATGATATAACCATAGTATATAATAATAGAATATAATAAATGATATAATCATAGTATATAAATATAGAATATAACCATAATATATAACCAGATTGGATATAACTATAAGAATATGACCAAATTTGATATAACTAAATTATATAACTATATGATGTAACCAAATTGGATATAGCCATAGTATATAACTATAGGATATAACTAATTTGGTTATATCATATCGTTATATCCTATAGTTATATACTATGATTATATCTTATGGTTATATTCTATTGTTCAATACTATGGTTATATCCTAAAGTTATATACTATGGTTATATCCAAATTGATTACATCATATCGTTATATCCTATGGTTATATCATATATTACATCCTATAGTTATATACTATGATTATATCCTATAGTTATATATTATGATTATATCTTATAGTTATATCTAATTGGGTTATATATATCATTATAATTATATCCAATTTAGTTATATCATATAATTATATAACTATAAGATAAATGATATAACCATATTATATAACTATAGAATATAACCAAATTGGATATAACTATAAGATATAACCATAGTATATATATACTATGGATATCTTATAGTTATACTATGGTTATATCTTATAACTCTATATACTATGGTCTTATCTTATAGTTATATCCAATTTGGTTATATCATATCGTTATATCCTATAGTTATATACTATGATTAAATCTTATGGTTATATTCTATTGTTATATACTATGGTTATATCCTATAGTATATTCTATTGTTATATACTATGGTTATATCCTTATAATTATATCCAATTTGATTATATATACTATGGTTATATCATGTATTATATTCTATAGTTTTATACTATGATTATATCCAATTTGGTTATATCATATCGTTATATCCTATAGTTATATACTATATTATATAGTTATATACTATGGTTATATCATATAGTTATATACTATGATTATATAGTATAGTTATATCTAATTTGGTTATATCCTTATAGGTATATCCAATTTGGTTATATCATATAGTTGTACTGTTAATGTTAACCTAACTTTTTTTTTTTTTGTGTGCGTTAAACCTTAACGCATCAATTTTTTTTTAAGCCGCATTACAGGTTCAATTGCTAACTTGTGCGGTAAGGTTTAACGCACAACTACAACGCCATATGTTAAGGCTTAACGCACCAATTCTGGATATTTTTCACTTTTATTCCAGTTTTATCCCTTATGCGTTAAGGTTTAACGCACCAACATATACGTTTAACTTAACCGCACCAAATAGTATGCGTTTAGACGATTTTTCGTGTGTATATAACTTTTCCCTCTTTTAATTGTCGTAATTAATTGTTTAGTCTTACACTCTTTTGGGGACTTTGGGATTAAATAAAATTGAAGGTGACTTTTTCCTAGTGGTTTGAGGTGATAGATTTTTCCAAGCAAAAGGAATTATACATCTTAATTACTATATTATTAGATATAACTATATAAACGATTTGACAAGTGGAGAATGAGAATGGGACTTGTCTATTTGGGGATTAAATTCGCGTGTCAAGTGAGGTAAAAACTATCAATTTATGAGTAACATTGCTTTCGAAAAGCCTAATAATTGATATTTTAAAATAAAAGGTATCTAGCTCAACTATTTGCTTTGATAGTTTCATACACATCATTTTTGACAAGGACTACTTAAACAATGCGCTAAAAAATGCCCATCTATTGTATTTGTAGCCAGCTCATTTTCACCTCTTCATACTATACAAATTTGTGCCCACACATAGGCATGAAATGTCAAGTAAATACAACGGACAATCAACCCACTACACATACATGATACATGCCCAATAAAACATTTTAACCATACGTCCAAATGAAATGAAATGAAATGAAATGATCGATCAATTTTCCAAAATCACAAAAGTAGTAATCTACCTAAACAAGGCAGAAGCCTTGACACAAGACAAGACAAGACCACC
Organism: Rheum nobile; assembly: GCA_027886185.1. Lineage (NCBI taxonomy): Eukaryota > Viridiplantae > Streptophyta > Magnoliopsida > Caryophyllales > Polygonaceae > Rheum > Rheum nobile. Next base: position 644,683 of record WOAB01000236.1, on the reverse strand, counting down.
ATCGGACTGTTTGGCAACATGTTATTGAGTACAAGGAAAATTAGGATAAAATAGAAAGGAAAAAAGGAGAGGAATTTTGTTAAGAGAAAGAAAAATATTGTAAAACTAATTATACGTATTTATCTTTTTTATAATATTAAAACTTCCATTTCTACTTTTCATCCAAATTCTACTAATTCAGAGTGATCTAATTCCCCTTCCTTTTCCCTTCAATTTTCTCCCAAACGCTTCTCAACCCCCCTAATCCAATTCGCCCCATTCACAATGCATGATTCGAATCTCTACATTGATTAAGTTACAAGTGTATTTATAGAGAGAGCATTCCTTTTTGAGTTGGAAGTAGCAGTAAGTAGAGGGGCCCACATCTCTCAAAATGGGGATAAAAAGTGGATACGTCGATCAATGGTCCGGCGGTTAGTAGGTACTTAGTATGCACTCAACGAGGCTCACAAGATTAGATTCCCTTTCAATCATTAAATATAATTAGATAAAGAAAGCTACATTGATTAATTAGTTTAAGTATTCATCTTCCCTCACTAACCCATCATTACTCAGCCGAAACCCAGATTTGACGTGGCTACCTTCTATAAGTCGTGCACGCAAATTCATCACTTCTAGATTAATCTTCGCCCTAATTTTCAAAAGGAAACGTCTTTAAGTACAGCCCAGTTTCAATTTTCAGAAACAGTGAGATAACTATTGAATGACCAAAAATCTGCAAGAAAAAAACAAAAAAAGTGTGGAAATTTTGACATCTTAATGGAAGACAACAGAAATGGAACTCCACCAAACACACCCAAAAGGCCAAAATAGCAATTGATCATTATAAAGGAATTTTTTTTTTCTTTTCCCACCAAGAAAATATAAACCAGATGAAAAGCACACAATTTTTATCCACCAAGAAAATATAAACCGAGCTAGCAATTCCACAGAGGAAAACTTTCAAATTGTCCTAAAAGATGAAAGAGTTTTTACTTGTTCATCTTTGATATACGTGCGTGCGGACCAGAATGACATCAGCAGAAACCCTTGTGAAGATTATTTGGAACTTCTCTTGCAAACAAGAGTTATTGTTGTGTTCATCAATATGATCAGCAGCCTCCATCTTCCACTGTGACCACCACATGTGTGAATTTGAATGGTACAGATTTCACCACACACAATCCCCTCATTCACGAATCATGTAAAGGAGGGGAGAACAGACATACCTTCCTTCTGAGGCCTGCTCGCGCACTCTACAGCTACAAAAATTGTCTTCTGGAACTACTGATTCTACTATACAATGTTGTCGTTTTGTTTTATCTCTGAAATTTTATCTCCTAGTCAGTAAGAATGATGAGCAAACCATTTTACATGTTCAAGCAAGCCTGTACATAAAACCTGCACCGAACCGCGATCAGAAATAAAAACGAGCATTAACATGAAAATCACTGCTAATGTGATGATTGTGAACTCACTAGATTGTTTTCGCTTAATCTTCTGGTTTCAAGCTCTCTTCTTTGCTCATGCAACAACACAACTTTGGTCAACGATTTGAAATAGCCTCAATTGCAAGGCGAACCAGATACAGTAATTCATCCACATCATGGAAGCCGAAATCAAGGACCCTCTTTATAGCCGTTATGCCATCCTCGTTTCCCGCTTCTTTCAGGGTTGAACGAGCAACTGCAAACGCGTTTTGAGATTTTCTTGCAGCATCCATTGCCAGATTCACATCTTCTGCCTGTGGTTTAGTCAAGACCCGCTTCAGTTTAGCAAAAATACTAATAATCATTTTACACCTAACCAGAACTTTACTTCCAAACAACCTTTTTTAACATTCAGAATTTTACCTTTTCGAGTAATTTAAGTATGTACCAAGAAACTCCACACAGCACATGCAAGATTCAGAGTAAACAATTCTATGGCCAGGAAAAAAATTGCAAAACTGCATTCTCTAGATTATAGACCCCAATCAGAAGTAAAATGAACTATGAAGAGAGGGTAGGAATAAAAAAGTGCAGATGGCATACAAAGTTGAGAAGTCGAACAAAGCTGGGCCGGTTTCCAGCAGCGATAACATAATTTCCGTGAACTGCAGTAGATAGAGTAGCCTTGACTGTCACACCATTTGGTGTTGGATTGTTAACGTTATCCACATCAGAGGCAGATGATGATGGAGACTCTACTACAGAGAAGGAAGAAAATCTTATTAGCCCTGTATCCAGCAGTAATAGTACCATTATCTTCTATATCATCCAACCAAAATTGCAGACATAAGTTTCACATTTCCCAAATATCTTGTGTTTTTGTTTTAGTACATGATACTAATAACATGCCACTTTCATAAATCCCATAACTAACTAGAGGGTGTCAGCTGAATTACCCCCTTGAACATAGCAGTAGTCTAGAGGGGACAAGGACAGTTGAAATCCCAATTAAAATAAGGAGGTAGATAATATTGGAATCCAGATGTAACAAGTCCAAACCTTTGTTAAGCTTCATATTGTACTTTCGGGCACAAGAACTTTTATGACAGATCAGAAATTGATTTCAGCTACTTTTAGATGTATGGTACTTCAGATAAAAGCATAAAAAAACTGACCACTAAGTTATAGTGATCATTATTGAAACTAAATGAAAGGAACTTTCTAATAGCAGAAGCGTAGAAACGAAAAAATGACACCAGAATCACATTAGATTATTTATATTAAACAACACAGGCTCGATAGCAACAGATGCTTTAGTCTACTTCTAAATTCTATTACCTTGGGGAACTTCTGTTTGTGCCAATTGCAACTCATGCCTGTCTCGGCTAGCAGCCACATCATTGTCATACACTACACGCATGTATGCAACTTCCATGCATTTGTACGCCAATGCCGCAGATGCCATGTCATTTAGCTTCTCAAATTCGTGGGCACAGTAGCTTTGTATATAGAAGAAAAATTGAGATGAAGTCAACAACATAAGTTGATAAAACAAGGGAACATTGCCACTAAATTTTAATATTCAATAAAAATCAACCCTTAAACCTAAACATTAAGAAAACATCCATGCTTACAAATCCCTTAGGGGGGTGTTTGGTAAACATACGTTTCCCTTAGCTAGGCATGAGCGTCAACACATCATCACTGTATGATTAGCTTAGCACAGCTATATCATAAGCATGTTTACCAAACACATCCTTGATATGAAACTTAAACTCCGAAGAAGCACAATTTCATATGAAAATGCTAATATCAGGTTTACTATATTTTAGGGTCAATTGGGAAAAATGATCCGCTATTCATATTGTTCTAAAGCGAATCCACCTCTTTTTTTGTAATTAAATAAAAACCACCGTAAAATCCAAATATTAGACAAACACCTCAATGAAATCACTAGGTAACAACAACTATTTTCTTTCTCGTTTCAACTTCAGGCCCAATTTCTTTGCCCTTTGTATTTCAAACCCTTGTTATTGTCCTTTCTTACTGCCATTATATAAGGGCATTTAGTTATGATCTTCCTATCTATCAGATCTTTTTGACGGATTTGTAAGCATGGATGTTTTCTTATTCTAATTGACTAGGTCAAAAACCTATCATCAATCACAAATCCATAGTAATGGAAGCCACGCCATAAAACCTTTGACTTTGTCATCACACAAAACACAGCAGAATCCCTATACTTGATCGGAACAGGAAAGAGAATGAAATGAAGTAAAGCAATTTGAACTCACAAGCATAATTTTGCAGTAGATCTGTACACTTCACTTGGTTTCATGTCACCGATCCCGGATCCTTCAGTATTGTCAAATTCCAAAAGTGATGCCCCATTAAGAAACTTCAATGCTGCCTGAAAGAATACCTCGGTACTCAACCCCGAGCCATTTATCTACAAGAGATGGCAAAGACAAGCCAAAAGTAAGACTCTGCCTATATGTAAGAATCGGTTGAGGTCCTGTAGAACACATAGTATGATATTTTAATGACTAATTAATTACTAAAGAAGATTTTATTCATGAAAATACATTTTCAAAAGGTTCTAAAATACGATGGGTGTTGGAGGTTTGGTTTCTAAACTAAAAAAAATAAATGAATGAGAAGAGAATTGAGGTTTTAAACTTAAAAGGGAAGGACAATCCCCATGTATCCAAGTAGCAGACTATTTTTCTTCCCTGAAATGGATAGGATTTAGTTTTTCAAATCAGATCATAACATTATCAAATAAAATCTTAAAATTTATATTGAAATGTAATCATATCATATTTATAGATTTATTATATTTTAAAATAGTATAGGATATTTGGAAAGTAATGGATTCTATTGTACAAACATAAGATCAGGACCGCTTCTAAGATTTTGCTCTAATATCTTGTAAGAATATTAATAAATAAATAAACAGATAAGCTATAACAAATAATATTTATCACACCTTCAAACGGTTAGCAGAATGCTTAAGATCCTTTGCTTCTCTCAAGGCAGTTCTTGCAGCCCGATCGGAGTTATCCTTTCTCACAGAGCTTGAAGCTCCCACATCATCTGCAATCAACTTGCCACATCCTGGCTGATTGGGAGGTATCCCTTTACTACCATGTGCTGCCACGGCATTGAATCCAACGACTTTCTCAAAGTCCAATACCTGGGTACTAGAAGACGGGTTATCTCTACTACTCCCTGCTCGGTCCTGTTTAGGTCTGAATCTCTCTGGCAACAAATTGTCAGGGTTGGTTTTGTCCAAACCCATGACATTGAAAGATCTTGGACCCTGATCTGTCGACACAGATTTCCGGCGTGAAGAATCATCCTCTTCCTTGAACTTTATGCCTATTTGCTTAACAACACTATCCTCATGAACAGGATGAAACTGGACCGCGGCATCTGTCCCCTTCTCGGATTTCACCTCTGTCCTCTGTTCATAACAATGTGTATTATTAGGAGCTACAATCCTTGCCTCCAGATTCTTCTTCTTAGTCGTTGACATGTCCAGCTTTACATTTGGAGTAGGATTCTGGTCTCTGCTTCTATCATGATTAGATCTTGAAACTCTCATGGGAGAGGACGAAATCGATCCTACAGGGGAACATTTTGCTTGGGACTTCACTTTGACTCTACAAGTACTAGAAATTTTTGATGAGCTAGAGGTAGCTGCAGCCAAAGCTGGCATTTTCAACTCCGGATCTGACCTGGACAACTTCTTACCATCAACAGTCTTGTGAGACGTGTTTCTAGAAGGCCTGTCCTCCCTTCTGCCTGTTTGACGCGAGCTACCGCCACAGCTCACATTGTCTTGGTCACCACCATCATTTTTATCATTTAGCCTAGTAGTGCTGGACTCTTTTTCCTGCAAATTTGACTCCAACTTTTGCCTTTTCTCTCTCCTGAGGTCATTGCCCCTCTCCTTGAAAGGAACATCGGAAGAAGGCATTTCTGTTCCTACAGGGCCATTGTTCAATTTTCTCTTTCTTGCAGAAATATCCTTTCTCTCATCCTCGTTTCTGACTGTACGCTTAGTTTTTTCATTGAGTTTCTTGGATTCGATGTTGGGCTTATCCATCACAGGATCTTTGGAAACCTGAGATGAAAAGGGATCATAATTAAGGCTAGTGTTTCCAGTCTCTGTCGCCAATGGAACACCACGGTTCTGGTCTTTGGCAAATTGCTGGGAATCTCTCTTCGCCTTTTTAAGAGCTCCGTGGGTATCTTTGCTACCCTCCCTCTTCTTTCCTATTATGACTCCTTGCTTGCCAGGACCTGCTCAAGAATGAGATGAAATATCAGAATACTACAACACTAAAAAATATATTATAAGATATTCAGGATGAAACATCGATCTATTCTAGCACGAGAGACATCAAATAATCGATTTAAAAATGAGAATTTTCATTCGGTATCCACGTTACACCATTTCTTGTATAACAAAAGTTATATATAGTCCTTACCACTCTTATTTAAACGTTCAAATACAGGTGTTATTGACCCTGCATAAGCACCTGATCTCAATATCCAGGACAATCACATGCTTCAAATTACTCAATACACTTGGGAGTAAGAGATTTTCTAAATTTCCATCAAAAAGTATTTGAGCTAAAAATGAAAATAAGCAAAACGTTACCACTTCTGGACTGTTTTGGTTTCTGTTTATTGCCAGATTCAACGTTGCGTAACTGATCCATCTTACTCTCTACATGAACCTCTTGTTTAGGTCCTCTTCTCGCAGTGTCGGGCACAGGATCAAAACCAGACACTGGCATGGTTATACCAACTGGTTGTTTATCGGTGGCAACAACTACAGGTGGTCCCCCATTAGGATATGTTTGAGGATTCCGTGCATCATTAACTGCAGGAGGTAGGTGGTATAATGCACGTAGTGCATCTCGTGTCTGATCCTCAGTAAAACTACATTTGTTCATGCCAGGCCTAAAACATTTATGCACCAAGTCAAGCTATAGTAAATTAGTAATATTATAAAAAATGGTAAATAATAAGAGAGAGAGAGAGAGGCAGAAGCTTTATCTCCATCAAGTATAGTGAAAAATTCATAAAGAATGCAAAATGATTATGTGAAGAAGAGACCACTTACAGCCAAGTAAGCATGCTGCAGAGCCACCTCTTAGGGAGATCATCAGGCTTTATGTTATGGGGTAAAAGCCGCCATGTTTGGCACTTGTCACATTGTACCCAATCTTCCTGTATAAGTACTGGTGCGGTCTCTGTTGGAACTGCACCAGAAGTTGGCGCTTTTTCCATTGAATGGGTGCTATTAATTGGATCTGCTCTAGGAATTAAGCCAGCATTGGAAGGATACTGATACTGACTGCTGTCTGGTTTATCCTTCAGCTGACTTCCTAATGCATATTTCTCTCTTTTAGCAACACCATTGACTGGGTCCTTTGTAGCTTTTATTTTCTCCTTTTTCTTCGGAGTAGCATTACTAGTTACATCGCTACTTCTATCTTTCACCTTCTTAAGTTCATCGCTTCCGCAATCTGTCTGTTGACTAAATGCAGCAGAAGAACCAACCTTGAAGCTTACCTTTGGTAACACCGCACTTAACTGGATACCTTCGTGGTTTTTCCTACTCTTCTTTTTGCCCTCAGATGATAGACGCTCCTTCCTATTCTTCAAATTTGCTCTCATCTGAGATTGAGGCAAATTCTTTGCGCTCGAACTGTCCTCTAATGATTCTGCCTTCACCCCATCTAGATATTTCATCCCCTGAGAGTTATCAAATTCCTCATTCCTATGCAGCATCCTGTCATCTAAATCTCTTTCCACAATTGAAGCAATAGAGCTGGGCTTCCTGTCATCATGGATTTTCTCCATGGATATGTCTGTTGTTCTCTCATGAGATGCACCAGCCTTTTGGAATGTTGAATCTGGTAGCACTTTAGCCTTGTTCTTCATCTTCCTTTGTTGAATGCAAGACTTGTCAGTGTCATCTTGTGTCAACGTCACATGCCGTAAACCAACATCTTGGGAGGAAAATGGATCATGCAATTCCTCTTTCACTTTATTCTTTGATTCCTTAGACTTCTTACTGATTTGATTAACGTATCTCGTTTGGCTTCCATTATCATTCCCAGTATCACTCTTAATAACAGAACTCGCATCCATATCTCTTTGAATCTTGTCACTGAGCCCAGCTAGAATTTCTTTTTCCTCAAAAGAAGCCAAAGAATCAACTTGCTCAGGTGGTGGCTCCTCTTTTACATGAAATTGCTTCTGAGACTTGGTTCCAACATCCACCAACTGTGCAACTCCGTTTCTCCTGTTGAGTGGATAAGAGGTCCTAGAAGTATTATCTTTCTCCATGAAGATTGAAGTGCCCTTTTTATCAAGATGCATGAAGTTTGTGCTAACAGGGTTTTCAATAATTACTTCTTTTCCCTTTGACATTTTAATATCATCCATTCTCTTCGAAGGGTGACCAATAATACTAGAAGGATCTTCACAAAACTTCTTCTCAGATTCAGACACCTTACTTCTATTGATCTGCTTCATCTTCCTCTCTTTTAGCAAGGTCATTTTACCCTCTGAAGAAATTGATTCGTGTTCTATTTGCATTGAAGTCTCAAGCCGGAGCAAATTTCTCTCCAGATTGATTTCCTTCTTTGTCAAGGAAACAAAACTTTCTGATAGAGGTGACAACAGTTTACCACCAGGAACAGGAAGTGACGTCATAACCTAATCCACAGCAACAATATTAAAAAACAGAAACTAAAAGATTAAGATTCATCAACAGCATATATAGAAAGAAACAGGACCAAAAGTAAAATTCACCTTGATGATATAAGATGGAGATTTCTCTGGCAACACTTGACTGCGGGGGGGAGACCCATCTACGTTTAATGGGCTATCCTCAAAAGATGAAGATGGAGACATATCAAGCCCAAGGCCACTATAGATTGCAGAATTATCTACAGCATTGTCAGAAACCAGTTTGAAAACATTATTATCAGAGAGATCAGCAGGAACAGCTTTGGGTTGGTTCTTAAGGAAAGCATTTCCTGAACTCCTAACATCAACTTCATTTTCCAATGTTGAAGTAGCCTGCCCGGACAATGGTGGAATACCAGGTCGTGGCCTAACAGGAACGGATTCATTAGCTTGAATTGTAGGGTTCTGATGCACCTACACAATCATTTGTGTCAATACATTAACTTTCTGAAAAAGAAAATATCACAGACCAGAGATGGAAAGAGGCTGTGCATCGAGCCATTGACATTGGTCATTACATCACAAAGCGGTGTCAAAGTAACATCATACCTCTGCTGTGGAATTATGAGGAGACCTTGAACTTATGTGTGTCTGGGGTCTTGTTATAGTTGGAATAGTGGAGCATCGGGTTACTGGCAGGAATGAACCATAACCTCCCCACCTCGCTCCTGTTAAGGCAATTTGACTCCATACATTTACTTCCCAATAAATTCATAAGCAAGGATGTCCTTAGTAGGAACTCTTAAGGTCGCATTGACATCTTACCCAGATTATCAGCAGAAACCTCGCCCATAAAATCTTTCTGATATTGTCCCAATACATCTTGAATCCTCTTATCCTACGAAGACACCAGAAGGGGGGGAATTAAATAATAATGAGCATCAAACTGCAATAGCTAAACTCCACATTCAGCAAGTTCAAACACATCACGAGTAAATAAACATTACTACTCATCAAAATGCATGCAGGACGAAGAGAAAGTTGCAAGTCCAACACATCACAAGTAAATAAACAGCCGTACTCATCAAAATGTATGCAATTTGAGAAAAAAATATCCCAAAAAACACTAGAGCATTGCATATCAATTTCTGAATGCAATGATTTTGGGGAAGTACGCCTCCAGTAGAATCTAGAAAACTATGTATACTTGTGAATTTCAACCATTACCACAAAATATTCCATTCTAATTCAAAGAACTTAAACCAGCATGTTCTGCATCACAGTATTCAACTTCATCAATTCTGGAAGTTGGAAGGGCAGAAACAAACATGTAATAGTATGCCTCAAACATTAAATCTTTGGTTTCAGTAAGCACCTTCGTGATATTTTATTTAGCAAAGAATGACTGCAAGGTTCATTTATATAATTTTATCATTTGATGCCACAAATGACTACATCAACTTCTGCTTTAGTTGTTAAACTGTTATATTATTTCCATTTATAATCAATTCCTGAAAATGTTTCAGCATGTTCCTGTTACCATTGACAAAAAAAGAGGATAACAAGTACACATGGGTTCTAAGGTCACAGAGAATTGGGAGGGTTTTCATTCAAGCCACACCATCCTCTGTGGGTTTGCTACTTGAGAAAGTATTATAAGGGAAGTTGATGAAAAAAATATGATGCACTAAGAAAGTAGCTACATCATCAAGCAGTAAAAAACCGGATATACAAATAACACAACAACAGCATACAGGAAATACATTGATTAGCTTCCTCAACTTCAGCATAATCTCATGTATAGAACAAGATAGTGCCTTCAGGTTCATTAGAGGCACCATCGTCTACTATATCTTATTAATGGATGACCTATAAATGCAAACAGCACCCCAATGATTTGTATGATAAGATGATAAATACCCGGTTTAGCCTCCTTAATCAGTTCAAAGTTCTACCTGTAGTAAGTAAATTGTTTCTTTTCGCAAGTACATTGATAAGATGGCAATGTTTAAATCCTACCACTATAAGAAACTATGTGCATGCTATAAAAATAAAGTAGCAATAACCGCATAGCTATATTCAACACCTAAGCTTTTAGTGTATATGATCCAGAGGCCTATGAAGCAAGAGCAATTTCGCACTTACTAATTATTGTTTTAAGAATAAACAAAAGGCAAGGACAAGCATCAAATCTCCAGCATTCCCTTATATACATGCAATTTCGTTGTGCCATACTGTCCCGAAACAAATCTATTTTAAAAATCATATTCAAGTCCACAAGTCCTCATCCCTGTATCCACTGGGATGAGCTGATAAAAACTTAAAAAGTATCAAAGATCATAACTTCAGATTCAACAATAGGTAGAGCAAGAAGAATGCCACATTCAACTACAAGAAACCTTTAGGTTTACACAGAAATGACAGAGCCATCTCAGATGGGGGAATGATTTATCAGATAAGCCACAGTTTCCAGGTATTAGAAAATTAAAACCATACAAAATAAACTAATGCCAACAGAAGAAATGTAAAGTGAACTCTATTAAGAAGACTTGAGCTGCAAAATTAACGATGTGCTAATACATGAGAGCATTCAGAACTCAGAAACCACAAAATCAAACAGAACTACCCTGATCAAAAGCAAGCAAAGCAAAATTGAAGCAGAAGGAACGCCAATTATGTCGGAAAAGGTCGGAAATTTTCAAACTTGATCATGAACAGAAGAACAGAAATCTTACAATGTGAGAGAAATCCCTGTCAGGATCGATCCTTTCATCATTGTCCCGGTAAAGACAGGCTCCGCCTTTTCCCAGTCCAATTTCCCTCATCTCAACTCTGGCGAACCCCAACCCGCCGAAACCCTAATCATCCAAAAACTTTAAAAGAGAATAAAATCGAATTAACAGCACTTAAAACCCTAGAAATTCCAGAGACTTCGAGAACAAAAAAAAATACTCAAACCCTTCTCCCGATCAGAGGGGAAGCTGATCAAACAACAGAGACGTCAGAAACGCACTTCGGAAATCCAAAACCCAGAAAAACCCGTGAAGCAAATCTCTCAAGACTATCATTATATTCCCCCAAAATCAGAAAACCCCAGACATACAATATTACCATATAAACAAACCCAGAAGCACAAAAGGGACTCCCTCTTCAACCACAACACAGGAAAAAAAAAAGAAAAAAAAGGGCAATATACCAAATTCCCCAATCAACACGAGACGTCAAACAAACCAACGAAGCAGATGAAAACCAAAAAACCGGATTCCCTGTAATCGGTATTTTATTAAATCAAACAACCGAATCCGGAATTTGTATCGATTTCCAAATCAAAGGGGCAAATATTTTCAGTTATTAAAGTATCCTATCGCCATAAAGATTGCACCATTCACAACCCCTCTCTCTCCCCTTCTCTTCTGTGTGCGATTTTATGGAGTCCTTGTATTTCCACCAGCCCACAAAATCAAAAGAGAAAAATAGGGTTTTTTTATTTTATTTTATACTATTTTTTAGATAGCTTAGGTAAATTTTTCAAGAAGGGGAACAGACCGACTTAACCAGCAACCCCACGGAGAGAGGAGGGGGAAGAAAGGTTGGATGTGGACGCCAGCGAGGAAGAGAGATAGAGAGAGAAACGGGGGCAGTTTCGTCATTTAGTTGAGAGGTTGTTTATTGGATTAATCTCGCACCGTTGATGTTGGAGTGAAAAACTGGGAATTAGACCCAGTTTGTTAGGGTTGAAGCTGCAAGCGTTATCCAGTTTGACAATTTTGACATATATCACTGTCTACTCTCTTTTGACCGCTGTTCTTTACTTTTACTCGGCATCTTAGATTTTGATTACGAAATTTCCCAATAAATAATATTAAAGATGAAAATATAGTGATATCTTAAAGATGCGACTTACTATTAATATTAGAGTGGTATTATTATAGATTTAACTAATGTATTACTCGTGTCTTACACGGAATTTATTTATTTTTTCTTATATTTATAAAAATATTATAGTTTAGTATATATTTTATTTATTTTCATTGAGGTTTATAAAGTTAATGACTGTTATAGGAGTATATAAGTTTCTATATAAAAAATGATTAATCGACTAAAAATATTCAAGATATAAAATCTTACGTTATTAAAAGAGAGGTGGAACTCTCTCCATAACTTTATCAAAAATTTAAATTGGCTAAGTAATTTTTAAAACAGGGATAGCCATACCATTTACATCAATACTACTAAAACAACGAAACATAATAAAAATGTTAATCTAATACATTAAAATGAAACGCTAAACATAAAATCTGGCAGGATGTTCAAAATTGCTATAAATTATCAAAAACATCCTTGTATACTACATTGGTTGTAGTAATAGATCTCTTATTGTCTTTGTTGCAAATCAATATCTTCAAACCTTTCTTGCTAGTCACCCTTGATGATACAACATAAAACTGGTTAAGCAAAATCTACATTAATTAAATATGATATATTTTTTCTATCCTGATTCGATTAGCGGTGTTCCATTCCGCTTATGCCTTATCACATTCATTATCAATTTCCTCCTCGGTCGAGCTAATTTGAGCATACAAATAAATATTTAATATTAGATAATAAATCACTCATTTCATATCACTTTTAATAATACCATACCTTGTTCGACATTTTACATATGATTTTATTCTGTAAGCATGACATTGTGCAATTGAACTACAAATAAATAGTTATATCATAATGTAGTTATTAATGATAGTAACACACGTAAATTTGTATACTTAATAAAACATATAGTAAGAACAAAAAACTTGTACCATAGTTTTCTTCGTCAAATCTCACCAAACAAAACCATGACCCCTAAAATAAATAAATTGGGCCAAGCCCATTCTAATTCATTCTCGACCAAATTTTACAGAGAACGAAACCCTAGAGCTGCACCACTTTCATTTTTCTTCTCCGTCGTTTCGTTTCGCTCTCTCTTATTCTTGAAGCTTCAAGAAAACTCTTGTCTCTTTCAATCTTTCCAGTTCGATCCGCATGTTTCTTTCCACTTTCAAACTTCGAATTTGCTCTTTTTGTAAATATCGTCCAAGCCTTCGTCTTGTTTTTTTTTTAAATCTTCGAGATCCAAATTGGTTTAATCGAATTATAAAATATAATTCATTTCATTATAACACAATAACTAATAAATATGTATACATAATAGATTGAATATAATCGACGTAATTTCATTCAGAACTCAATCACTGAAAAAATCTTTTATATATTTGAAATTTGAAATGAAATAATTAATTGTACATACTCATCATTTTTTAATACAATATAAATATATAGACATATGTAAATACTTAATGTATTTATGGAAAAATAGGGAAAATATATGTAAATACTAAATATTTATTTTAATATTTTTAAAATTTTAATTTTAAATGAACTTATGGGTCAATATTATATGTGGATGGGCCGTAATGATATCAGATAATTGTTTTATGGGCTTATTATAGGTCTAGTTGATCAGCTACACTTAAGTAATTTGGGCTCATCTGGTTCATGTGCTAATAAGCCCAACCCGAAGCATCAAGCTCCAGATTGCTTAATACCCTAATTAGCTGCAAGACGAAACCCTTGCCGTTTTCGTCTCCTCTCACGCTCTCTTTCTCTGTAATCTTTCACCATCTATTACTTGCAGATCCATGGCGATTTCTGTACAAAAAAAAAACCTTCGCCGTCTTAAATTACTTCACCTTCTTCAACCTTCGCTAAAATCTCGATCGAAATTTATTTGGGTTGTCTCTGTCGGTGCCCTTCTTTGTGAATCCTCAAACTCCGCTTTCTTAAACCTTCCCATAAATCAATTTTCAACCTTCTCCTGACGAAACCTTCGCCGATTGTCTACCATCGACAGAAAATCTCGATTCCACCATGCGTAAGTTTCTCTCTCTCTCTCTCTCTCTCTCTCTCTCTCTCTCTCTCTCTCTCTCTCTCTCTATAAATCGTGTCTTTATTTTTTCTTACCTGCTTCATTTCGTTCTAAAAAAACGACTTCAATTTTTTGCATGTGAGGATATGAGGAAATTTGGACTTTGGCTTTGGAATGTAATTTCAAGAAGGAGGTTTTGGTTAAGCCGAGAGAGACAGATCGGTATTTTTTTTCCAATATGTTTCTTCGTCTTAGAGTTTGAACCCTAAACCAATTACCGACCACCGGAGTTCAGATCTACAATCAACCACGGCGAAGATTCTCGCAAACTCCAAATTCCAGAAACGTAAGTTCTCTCTCTCTTTCACTGGATATTTTTTCTCTCACCTGCTTCATTTCGTTTTGAAAAAAACGACTTCAATTTTTTGCATATGAGGATATGAGGAGATCTGTACTTCACCTTTGGACTGTACCTTGAAGAAGGAGGTTCTGGTGCTCTCCTTGAAATCATCAAGGTAACCAAAAAGATTCATGGAAAATGTGCTATCTGCATTTGATGTCTTTATTTCTTGTAATGTTTTAGGGTTTTTTTGTCGATTTTTTTTTAGTTTAAGCGCTTTGTTCTTCCAATAATTGAAATCAATATAGATTTAAAATTTGGTTTTTATAAACATTTACAATAATTATTAAATTCACTTCGGCTCAGCTATATATATTTGTACTTATTAAAAATTTAATACTTATAATTAAAATATAAGCGTAGTGTATTTGTTAACTATATAATATAAATATATCATAATGTGTTTCATATTAAATCATGTACTACTCAAACTGAATCTATTATATGCATATTAAATTAATACTTAGTAATACTTAAAAAAAACGATAAGAATCTTCTAGAAAAGTATATATATTCCCCTTAACGCTGTTAACATTTAATGGCCTTCAAGGCCCATTAAATTTGAATTTAACCGATTAACATTTAAATGAACGTTATAAACTGAATGGGTTGATTAGCTTAGGGTTTAGGGATGATGGACTTAATACAGCGTTATTAAAGTATGTCTAATGGGTTTTTTGGCCCATTAACACTATTAATACTTATATATATAAAATTTTATAGAACCGATTAAAACTTAAAACTGCTTTATAGACTTTAATGGGCTTTTAGGCCCAATTACAAAATTGCCAAAATTGTTTTGCGGCCCTAACTTATATTTCCGGCAAATAATTACAGATGCAGTATACACTTTTAAATGGGCTTTTTGGCCCATTTAATGATTAATAATTGTAATTATTCTATAAAATTATTATGGCGTTATTTTGGGCTTCATGCCCAAATTATAGATTACTTAGATTAAATAGTACATTTTTTTACAACCTGGTTATATTTAACAGGCTTCTAGGCCCAATTACAATATTAGAAACAATATAATTTTTCAGCCCACTATTTCCGGCCCAATCTGTATAAATAATTTTAAAAACTATTTAGTATTATTCATCACCTAAATTATATTAATTGGGCCCATACACCGAAAAAACATTATAAGCCCAACTCCAAATGGGAAATGGGCTTCTTAAATTCAAAGTCGGTTCAGTTCAATAACAACATACAAATATCTCTCGTTTCGGAAACCCTAGTCATTAGCATCTTTTCATTTATGCCGTTCTGATTTCTCTCTCTCTCTATCTATCTTCTATCTGTTCTCCATCAAACTTCTTCATTTTATTTCCTTTTCACTGAATCTCAAAAATATTTATCTGATAATCCACAACCCCACTTCAGATATGTATCCCACCAAACCAAAAAAGAGATATAGAGGACAAACTTCGTCGTCTTCCTCAGATCCGCATGCGTTCTTGTCCCCAAGTTAACATGCAAAGCAAATACCGGGGTTGATGAGGAGATCTGGAAGAAGATGGTTCTGAGAACCACACTGGACAAAAGTAAGTTCTCCATCTCTCTCTCTCTCTCTCTCTCTCTCTCTCTCTCTCTCTCTCTCTCTCTCTCTCTCTCTCTCTATATATATATATATATATATATATATATATATATCTCTTTGTGTATGAGTTTACAAATCTATTTTTTTTAAACTTCTTTGTCTTCGAGAGTTAAAACAAAATCACTTTCCACCACCGAACGGTCATCAACTAAATCTAAATTCATATAAAATCTTTCTCTCTATGTCTTCTAGTCTCCGTCTTCTCTATGTCTTTTAGTCTCCAAATGCAAGTTTGATATAGAATTTGAAATGTCTTAAATCAATCTTAGCTTACTGTAATGGCTTGGATACTTATATTTAGTTGCAACTTATATATATAATAAATAATTTTTTCATAGAGTACGAAACTAACCTTTTCAATTCCTCTCCTCTATCTGAATGCAGATAATCACTCTAGGTGGCCCTAATAACAACAATCAATACAATATTAATGGATTCATAAAGTTCAATACTTTCATATTCTGCAAGGTAGAACATATCTCCTTTGCAAAATTCAATTTGTTAATATTCTGCAACATATTACTTTACATTATTGCTTCATGCTTATTAATTCATATTCTAATTAATCGTTTTTTCACTTGTGCAAGTAGAAATAACTGAATCCAAAATTAGAAGTGTATTGGAAATCGGTCAGCAATCTGAGTGTTACAATCATATTTTAAGGTACTCCTTTTTACACTACAAAATATACATTTTCATTCAAGTTCTTAACTTCTATTCTACTCTACTGACATCTGGTACATGTAGTAATTTAACCCTATTATTTTCCTTCATAGGTTTGAAAAAATAAATATCCATGATACATGCTTCTGAAATCAGGGAACAATAATACATATAAAGGTACCTTTCTTATAGAGCTTAGATATGTTCGAATACAATTTTTAATACAACTAAATTTGCAATTGCTATCCTATGTCAGATTGCATGTGATCAATACATTGTATAGTAGTTACTGATCATAAAACTTGTGCCATTACAGGTTGCAACATATAATCTCCAAGATGCATCTGCTAATGTGATTCAATCTATACAATCGGGTCATGGTTTCATCAATTGACTAATTTTGTAATTAACTGATTTACTTGTTTAGTCTGTACTTAACAGATTTGTTATTGCTATAGGTATAATGTGGGAGCTCGGATTGGACTCAAAAGAAATTTGGATTATAAATACACAAAAAAAAGACCTAAAGATATGTCTACTATACTAACTTTTAGTGTAGTAAGTAGTTTAGTTGTAATGTAGTAAGTAGTTTAGCTGTAAACTAAATTATATAAGTTGTAAGTAAATGCTTCAGTTGTTAACTAAATCATATAGTTGTAAAGTAAATATTGATAGTACACAACTGCATACAATTTATGTAGTTTAGTAAGTAGTCAATTTTTAATATTGATAGTAAATAGTCAACTGCATAAAATAAATATTGATAGTAAATTAAATCATATAGTCTAGGAATGGTTCTACCTCTTTACACTAAAGGTTATGGTTCTATCTCTTTACACTTAAGATCACTATTTTAATTTATTTTATAAATCTATTCATTAATCAAAATGATTTATTGTTGGTATAGGAATGTCATGTGGGAGATCAGATTGGAATCAGAAATTACAACTTTGGATTGATATTGGTTAATCATGAAAGACATAAAAGTACGCCTAGAACTAAATGCTCTGATTAATGTTTGCATAGAGTAGTCAGTATTATAGCATTAGATAGTTAACCTAAAGCATATAACTGAAAACTAATGATTTAATTATAGATAAACACAATCAAACATTACAAATCGAACCATATAAACATAAACAATACCTTTTAGTTTCGATTCCTCCTATTCCATTAGTTTTAACACAATCAAACACCCCATTAGTTTTAATACCTAACACAATCAAACATTAGAAATCTAACAACACAAAAATATACAATACCTTTTAGTTTCGATGCCTCTTCCAAGTGAACAACTTCTGAGATTTTTGTAAGACTCCTAGTATCGAACAACTTGAAAAACTGCACACACAGAACTCCTGCAATCTTCCGGTTCATATTATATATATAAATACTATTAATTTTGATTTTTCACTTATAGAAGTTATGATTACATTACCCAAAAATAATTAACTACAAATATATCAACTGATTCTACACTCATATATGGAATTTAAATTGTCATACACTGGATAATAAACCATTTTTATGTACAACTTGCCATTTTTAGAAAAATCGCAATTAAACTCCCATTTTTTTAGGGCCAATTGGCCCAGTAAAATATATGTCTAGACTTAGTATAAAAGATCCATATAGTAAGTATGATTTTCATGCAACTCACGATAGAAATATTAATTTGGTTTTATATGATTTTCTTATGGATTATTTGTATAGCTTTCAACCTAAAAAAATTATAACAAAAAATTTGCTAATAGAATAGATAAATTATTCAACATTGGCCTATTCAACAAATTATTAAAGAACTGAAAATTAATACATTTTCATCCATTAAAATGATTTCAGTTGTACTGTATTGTGTACGATCTTCTTTCTTCGGAACTTTAAACAATCGAATTACTCTAACATTTAGCTCATAATTCCCTCGGGTACCCGTAATATCCTTTATTTCTTGTTGTTGTTTTGACATTGCTACAAAGTTCATACAAAAATTCAATACAAATTCAGTAAAACAAAATTAATGAAAGTTAATATAAGTGCACTATTTACACTTGTGTAATTGCACAAAATACATACGAAATCAGTAATGGAAAATCAGTTCACTATTTGCAGTTCTGTAAATGCACAAAATACATAGAAAAATCAGTAGTGGAATATCAATTCTGTAATTGCAAAAACCCAGTCAATATGGGGAGAATTTCCGAACCCCAGGAAGATTCTATATAGCATGATCGTATTATTATGAATTGCAAATACATACCTGCTATCTCAAGGAAGAATCGATATTGTTTAGGCCTGTGCAAGAACTCATAAAATTTTAGAATGTGATTGAGGAAGATGCTCTCTATTTATAAGGCATATTTTTTATGGATTATAATGGTTGATTTTATTTGATTGTGCACATATTTAAACTGCCATAATCGATTTAAGCAATTCATTAGTCAGTGCAGAGTATGCTCTGAGCAATTATTAGTTTAATCGCCAAAAGGATTAAAATATAATCTCTCGGAGCATATTCTGCATTGACTTTGTATGAATTGCCTTGCAGATTACCATTTCCATTTTGGGTTTAAGCAATAATTATCCATGTACGTATTATGCAATTTGTTTCAGTTTCCCGCCAATGATTTCTTTTGTATGTATGGCTATGCAGTTTATTTTAGGTCATTTGAAGAAGCAGTTTCATTGTTGTATTCTTTGCATGGATGTAATTTTTTTCATTTTTTTGTTCTTTGCACATATTGTAGGTTCATATACATGTATTATTTTGCAGGTTGGAATTTTTTTATGCTTGCCCTAATAGCATTAGGGTTATTCAAATTATTTTGCAGGTTATTCGGACATTTTAAGGCTTTGCAAATGTCTATTAGAATGAAAAACTGAATTTGCATATGGTACTGGTTAATAAATTAGGTCCAATTTTAGCCATTTATATTTTATAGTGTAGATGTTCATATATTTACAATTTTTAAAATATTTGTACGATTCTGTAATCTGAGTTGCGAAATAAATAATTACAAAAATAGAGTAGAAGATCATATATTATCAATATGGAAATTATAATATTATACACATTCTGGAAGAATCAAAATGAATGATAGAAATGGTAAAAATCGGAATAAACGAAATTAGTGACACATGTCAAAACTGCTATAAAGATGCCACGTGGCATAAAAAAATTGGGTGCATTCTAGGAATACCACGTAGCGTAGTAGGTCTTTGCGTTTAGTAGATATATAGTAGATTATTTCAGACAATCGTGGTAGTGGATATGCGATATTGCGATGTAGTCTTAATTAGGTGGAATTGTAATATCAATGATTAACGATGATAAATATATGGATTTTATAGGATTATATTTAGTTTAGAATATTTGATATTTTTAAACGAATCTTAATTTTTTGGGATTTAATTTTTATTTTATAATAAAAATGTATACCAATTTGTAAAAGTTGTTAACAATTGTATTCGAAACAAGATATAGTCAATTAATACTGAGAAGTACATCAATATCTTAGGGTGGAATGAATAGATTCTCTTAATCATGACCCTGAGAACTACAAGATGGTCCATGTGATTATAGATGCAACATTTACCATTATAATTATAATCTATTGTATATGAAATGTTAGAAACTAGCTACTCTTTCAAATTCACTTTGCCATCTATGTGATTGTATATTGGCCATTATAATGGGACAATTTATAAAGGATGTGTGGATCTAAAATTATAGTATTATGTTGGTATGTTTTGGGAAATTTAATATCATAAGATATAGTTATATTATTATAACTTACAAATATTAACACATTTATGAATAAAAATAGCGCGTTTCATAAAAAAGAATAGGAAAAACTACTAAAAATAGTCTCAATTTTTATTAATAGATAAAAAATAATCCAAACTTTCAAGTCAATCAAAATAATCTCAACTTTGAATCCATAAACCAAAATTAGAACAAATGATTTTTTCGGTTGAAATTTCGACTAATTCGATAACAACATTACACATAATAAGAGATCGCCTACAAAGGAGAATCTCTTACAACGTATAACTACAAAGAGACCTCGAGTATACGTTATCGGATTAGCTGAAATTTTAATCGAAAAAATTATTTGTGTTATTTTTGGTTCTATATTCAAAGATGAGATTATTTTTAGTTGATATTATTTTTTGTCTATTAGTGAAATTAAAATTGTTTTTTATAGTTTTTCCAAAATAATAAGGTGGTGCGCGATGTTTGCATAATCTCGATGAGATATGAGATAATATCTCATTAAGTTTGAGGTCTGAAAAATCTCATTTGTGTGGCATGAAACGTGTTTTTTTTTTTTGAAAAGGACAAATACTTGTTCATATGGTAGGGTAACCCAAATAATAAACACATGGGCCAAAAACAAAATTGTTAATGTGAGTATACACTTAACAAAACCTAAAAACATTAAAATTATATTTAAAAAAAAAAATACATAGCATAAATCATCCTTTATGCATTGATTATCCATTATTTATATTTTCTTTTACACTTAATCTATACCCAGTCAAAGAAATGTGAAGTGTCATATATTTATCCCTCAATTATTAAATATCTGAGTGAGTTTATGTAATACAATAGATAATGAATCGTTAAGTGAGAATTGAGAAATATTATACAGGGAAGATAGATATAGTTTACATTCTTAAATATTTTTCTTTGTAACAGTACTAAAACGAATAGTTTACCCTATATAATATAGTTGTAACACCCTCAAATCGTAACCCATTTGAAAATGTATTACCGCCAGTGACCTCGGTCTCCACACCGAAACCACCCCAGGTTTTACCATTTAAACACAAATCATAATCGGCAATTATGATTTAAACACCAAAATCTTTGGTTAAAACATATGTCTGGGGATTACATCCCAATCCTCATAGGACAAAACAGAGTAATCAACGGAAGTCTTTGTAAAACATAAATACAAGGGTCTTGATCGTAATGATTACCCGTCAAGGATCGCAACCTGATAAATCCATTAAAACACCGTTTGCTTTTATAGTCGTTCTAGCCTTTGTTTCTCGGATTCCTATCTGATGTGCCGAATCAAACGGATGACACCAGCCAACCATGCAGAGAACAACTACGGTTGGTTAGTCTAATGAAAGACTACGCAAGGGTACAAAGCAGAGTGATTCGAAGTAGTTGTATTAGGTTAGACTCATCGTTTCTCGAATTAAAACCGATGACGATAGTCAACCACCATACTCCTACTGGAATATATCAAGCAGCATGATCAAGAGAAGATTCTGAAAGACCGAGTCTTACAGCAATCAACCCAAAAGAAGACTCCAATGAATTGAGTCTTATCGGAAACATGACAAATGCTAGGGAACATTAATTAATCATACAAGCGTTCAATAACGACTTGATGTTTCGGTTCACGACCAACCTCACCGCTTAATGCGAATCCAGATTAGAAAGAGAACGGTACTCTGATCAAAGTCAAGACGAGCTTTCCTAGCTGCACTACACTTAGCTGCACTACTCGCCCAAGGTATATTAATCATGTGCTACGACGGCACTTATCTTATTTAATTCCAAAACGCGCATCACGTTATAGGCTTTTAAATATATGTATCGCCATGAGGGACATATATTGAATATATGTTTCGCCATGAGGGACATATAGGACATATGTTTCGCCATGAGGGACATACTCCTGAATGAGACGAATCCCAAGATTTGTAGCATCAGTTAAGTGCCACCATCTCTATACCCGAGTATAGAGATCGGTCATGACCCACCAAATGATTTTTGGGTTTATCACCCTTTACACCATTAATCATTATTAAGAAACGACTGGACCTCGAATAGTCCATCGCTCCTACGAATACTCGTGCTAACTAAACAGTTCAACACAGTAATAATCATATCAAAGCCCTACAGGCTAATATCATAAATATATATATCTATAATAGCGTTGTTCTAGCAGATATACAACCTATTATAATATCATATTCTTTTCATATTGTTGCCCTCCCGGCAATCCTCATAAAATATATATCTATAATAGCGTTGTTCTAACAGATATACAACCTATTATAATATCATATTTTAATCCATATCATTTATCAAAACTGTTCCCAACAAAACAGTAAATCATTCCAAATTAATTAACAATCAAACCATTGATAATTAATGGAAATATGGAATGATGAGCAAGAGCGAACCGCCACTTGCCTTAGATCAGCCGAAAGCTTGAATGAAGCTTAGGAACAAGAGGTTTCCGGGTCTGGAACTGGGACGGATCCTGGATGTTAAATCCTTCTGGAACGACCCATAATGAGACCCTAAGTTAGATTCGACAATAGCTAGTACGAATCTAAAGAATAACGAAAGGAATCGAAGGGAACGGAGCCCGATCAAAAGCCACAGAAGCCAAGGCCAAAACATACCAAGGTCCTGTCGGCGGCGGTCGCCGCTACGAACAGGTCAGAAACTTTCGAGAAGAAGAAATCTCACCGACGTCGATCGGTTTGCTTCTCCTTTGGTTTGCTTTGGATTCTAAGCTTCCTAAGGCCACCAAAGCTTTACTTTGAGATCAACCAAACTCAAGAACGAAGCTTCGAATATTTCCGACGAGATGATGGGTTTTCCGGCGAGATTTTGGAAGAGAAAGGGCGAGTTCAGACGGGCTCGAATTCCTCTTCATTCTCTGTATATATAACCCAAGCAAGGAGGAGAAGCAGCCAGCTGCGTTGCCCGACCAACTAGACGTCCTCCGAGGCGTTAACGGCGCGAGTTTCCAGCTCCGGCGATGTCAGAGATATTGGCGACGGTCGCCGCCCGATTTGTGCCTGGCGGCGGTCGCCGCTTTGGCCAATTCTTATTTGATTTGTCGTCCGGGTTAATAATATTCGTACACGAACGATCCTTTAGCCCGTAAATACCTTAACTGTATTTTATATTGCTCAGAAAAATATTACAGAGGTCAAACATTACACAAAATGTTCATACACCTCTGAATTTAATCTGACTCGCAACATGGGCTTAAGAAAGTTCAAAATTTATCCGTACAAAATGTGGGATATTACAATAGTTATATTATATGTCTTTTTAATACATTCTACAAATATCAAAAAATTACTAATTACGTACTTTATTTTTAAGAAAATATAAATACAAGTATAATGTGTTGAATAATTAGACCTCTATGCATATGAAATGTGTATCAAGTCATATAAAAAAATTGTATATATATAAAATAAATAATAATTAAATAGTGTACATTTTACATGTTATTGTTACTATTACATATCGAACGGGCTGGATAGTTAATGTCGCATAGGCTAAGACAATTCACTTTAGGCTACATATTGCAATGTCATTGGGTGCTCAAGATTTGGTTATGAAATCACATTCACTTGAGGTAATAAATGGTATTTGTAATCCTACATTAAATTGCTCTTACTTTGTTCTTTCTTTTATCCTTGTTTTTTCATAGTTTTTTTTCCATGTTAATAGATCTTGTAATTTTGTAACTCATAGTTTAGCCGTTTATGTTTTATGTCGGGTGATGAACAAATTATAAAGCATTTTTACTTTATCATTACATGATATGGAATGAAAAAGGATGTTTGTTTTAAGAAAAAACGTAAATTTTACATTTTTTTGCTTAAGTATTATTTATATTGGTTTTTTAAAGTGTGTGCATATAAAAAAGACTCTAAGAACTCTAATTTTAACAATGATTTTTTATTCATTAGTTTATTAATTTTTTGATTAAGGTTTATTCATTCTCTTTTAGAATATATTAAAGATAATTTCATATTTTAACTTGTTAGCATGTGCTATGTGTATACAAGAGAAAAAACGATTTATATTTACTTGGTTAAAAATCTTAAAATAGTTCCATAATGAAAGTTAAAAATATGAGGTAAATGCATAAAATCACGTGTTATTTGCACTTATTTGCAACAGACCACCATTTATATAAAAAAAATTGCATAAAACCATCCCTTATTCATATTTTGTTGCAAACAACCACTCATATTTTTTATTTTTTATTTGTCATATTACATATACTAAAATATCAAAATAAACTTATCATTTTAAACATTTTTTATTGTTTTTTGTGTACTCTCATGCGAACAAGATAAACATCTCAAATCAGGAGGTGCAAACCGTAATGGACCCAATTTTTTTCCCAAAATGTAGACCAAAGACTGGACCAAAATCATCCACTTCATTACAGTTTCGATTAACTTGAAATCACTTCGGTCTCAATTATTGACCGTGTGATTTTTTTAATTTTTTAATCCATTCTCTTAATGATTTTGATTATGTAAAAATAATAATATTATCAAATTCTAATTAAGTCATATTTACCTTTTAAGTATAAAATGTTAATATAATTAAAATTAGAAAACAAATTATGCGATAACGGTCACTCTTGTGCGAAATGCGAACAATTCACATGACGTAAAATATATGCAAATTCAAGCAAAAAATTATAAACTAGAAGAATTTATGCACATTTATGCAAAAGTATATGTGTTTTAAAGTGTATAATTGTTTGCCTAAATGTGTATACATTTTACATTTTATGTGCATAATTTTTTAAGTGTATACATTATGAGCTAAAATTATTGCTAAATTGAATTATTTGATAAAATAAGGGTCGAGGTGGTTGTTTAGTCGAAATCACTTCGGTCTCAATTGTGGACCGTGTGATTTCCCTTTTTTTATCCGTTCTCTTAATAATTTTGATGATGTAAAAGTAATAATATTATCAAATTCTAATTAAGTGGTGTTTACCTTTTTTAAGTAGAAAATATTAATATAATTAAAATTAAGGAACAAATTATGTGATAAAAGTCACTCTCGTGTAAAATGCAAATGATTCACATACGACGTAAAATATATGTAAATTCATGCAAAAAATTTATAAACTAGAGGAATTTATGCACATTTATGCAAAAGCATATGTGTTTTAAAGTTTATAATTTTTTGCCTAAATGTATATATATATTTTACATTTTATGTGCATACTTTTTTAAATGTATAAATTATGAACTAAAGTTATACTTAAATCGAATTATTTGATAAAATAAAGATCGAGGTGGTTGTTGCAGTGCTTTTTGCCATGTTTCTTGATGGACAACTTCACTATTTTTTCCATGTTGCTCCATTATTGCTAGTAGTGCTCCATTATTGCTCTTTGTTGTATTCTTCCATTATTGCTTGATTTTTGGCTTAGATCTGTTATGACAACTCTATCGTCTTCTGGCGAATTCTTCTGTGGAAGGTCTTGTAAGAAATGATGAATTTTGTCACTGTTTCTTGATGGACAGCTTCACTATTTTTCTCGTGAATTCCTGCTTTGTTTGATGCTCGGTTGATTGATTGCTCCGTTCCTGTTGTAGTAGTCTTGTAGGTTTTTTACTAGAAATCTTCAATAATGACACTATTTACGATAAGTGCTCCACTTATTGCTTAGTGCTTATTGTTAGGATTTCCCATTTGATTTTTTATTTATTTATAAAATGGATCTTGGGCCATTGGGCCTCCATAGTAGTCATCTGGATGTTCTTTTGTAGCTGGATTGTCCTTCTGTTGGGCCTCCTCTTCGACTTGCTCGTACCAGCTTAATTTTTTCTTGGATTCTCGAAAGACTTGAAACTTCTTGAATTCCTGGAATTATTGTCAGGCTTTTTGTTCTTCTGTGGTAAATTTCATAGTAGTTGATGCTTTTGTCTTGACTGGTTTTGTTGCTTGTTTTACTGTTGTCTCTGTCGGGGTTTTTGGGGAATTTTATGAGGAAGAGTCTGAAGAAATGGTAATTGCAATCGTTTTAGTTGTTGATGTGTCTTGTTGCTTCTTGCCCTGGATTGATGCTTGAACTCTTTCAATTGCTAGCACCTTCAAATCAAATTTGTCCCACCATCTCACTTTGTATTTTCTGCAAAAGGGATAATGGATATGGTTCTGGATGGATTTGCTGGAGCTCATAGAACCAACAAAGAATCCAGGTTACTCCGTTGTTTTTGTGGAATTTAAGTGGTCTTGTGAAATCTGGGTCAGGAGAATGCTTATAATAATAATCATAAGCGAATCTTGCTACGTCAGGGAAGATTTCTAGAAGGCTTCCAAAAGTGTTCCACCATTCATAGAACCAACATGGTAGATCATCGTTGCAATGTTTTGAAAAGATGAAGAACCATGATTGGCTGAACGGTCTGATGAGGAATGTCCTAAACCATGCCATTTTGTAGTCATAATAGGTGTATCCTTTTGGAGAGTGGTATGGAAAATGTTTTTAAGTGAGTAAGTTCTCTGGCCAATCTTTTTCTTTGAGGATTCTTAGGATTTTGCACTTTGAGAAGGTGATGTAGTCCGGTTTGACCGAGTCTCTTGTATGAGAGATTTCTACTGATTCAGAATCTACTAGAATGAGTTCATAGTATTTCTGGGTCTTGCTAAGATCTTCGGGGAACCATTGGAAAGAAGTAGGGAATATTGCAATGATTTTTGGTTCTAGCTGATCTTGGGTCAATTGTTTAAATTCCGGGACAAGGCAAATTTCTTGCTCTAGGTTGTGTTTGAAATGATATTTGTGGAAGGTTGCTTCGGTTTCAGGTCTTTTTTGTGGAGTTTTTGATGGTGTCTTAGGCGTCATTGCAACTTGGTTTGCAACTGGATAGGTTTTTAGGCATGTTGTGAATGATAGGTTATGTAATCTTGTGGAGTCTGGACCTTCTTGGAAGAGTTGCTCGGACTCGCCATAGCTGCAAAATAGATAAACAATTTAGAAAAGAATCTCCATATATTTGAGCCTTAATTGTACTTCTTGTTGAACTCTCTCTCTTCTTTGCTGGCTATTTGTTGAATAAGCCACTCTATAAGGAATTCTTTCTCTTGAGGAGGAATTTGTGTGTTTCTCCGTAATCTCACGAGACTCTTCTTAAACCCAATAACTCCGTAATCAAAGAAAACTTCGTGTTTCAAGTCTCTTAAAAACTTTGGCATTTTAAGGTCATAAAAGTAGGGTTTAAAAATGAATTTCTTCAAAACGTCGTCTTGCTTCTTTCTCTAGTTTTTTGTAAAAAGTCTCGAAGGTATTCAACACCCTCATATTCAACCATTTCTCTAATAGGAGGAATCCAAAGATCTTGCTCTATTTGCCTTTTCCAGATTTCGTAAAGTTTCTTCATGGAAGAGGTTATTTTTTACCCTGTAAAAGTTCTCTTGTGAGAAAGTCTAGTAAAGAATTATTTTATCCTTTTATAAATTCAATATCAAAATCGAAAACATAAAGAATTGCTTGCCATCTAGCAAAGATATGTTTAGAGACTATGTTTTGAACATCCTTTTGTAAAACTTCTTTTGCTGATTTGCAATCTACTCGAAGCAAAAACCTTTTATTGTAAAGATCATCTTGAAACTTAGATATGCATGCGACTATAGATAATATTTCTTTTTTAATAGTACTATAATTCTTTTGAGGACCCGACCATGTTCCTGAATGAAATCTAACTAGCTGTTCTTTATGCTGGTCATGCAGTCTTTGTTTAAGAATTCCACCATATCCTAATTCCAATGCATCTGTTTCAACAATCATGAATGCATTGGGATTAGGGATACTAATGCATGGCAGTGTCTTGACCTTTTCTTTAATTACACGAACTATTTGCATAATTGTCTTAGTTTAGGGAAGAAGTCAGAAATATAATTTAAACATCCTAAGAATCTTTGTAGTTGATTTTTATCTTTTATTTCATAAGGAAATTTATCAACGAATTCTATGTTTCTGTTGATGGGTTTTATTGTTTGTTGATAGATCTCATGACCAAAGAAACGAATCTTTGTCTAAAATAATTTCATCTTAGTTGCAGAAACTACCAATCCACTTTTCTTAACTATGTATAAAAAGATGTTTAGATGTTTGAAATGTTCTTCTATTGTTAGAGAATATGAAAACACCATCGATGTAGACTATAGAAAATGAAGAATAAGGGTTTAGAATATCATTGATAATTCTTTGGAATTCAAAATGTGCGTTTTTAAGACCAAAAGGTATTACATTCCATTCATAGTGTCCAAAATGAGCAGTGAATGTTGTTTTGTATCTCTCTTTCTCTTTTACTTGGATTTGCCAAAATCCACTTTTCATGTCAAATTTTGAAAACAAGCGGGAATCATAGAGTCTATTAAGAAAATCTCTTTTATTGGGTAAATGATATCTAATCCATTGTAATGCTTTGTTTAGAGGTTTGTAATTGATAACTAATCTAGGAGCGCCCCTTTCTTTCTCTGCTTGATTTACTACATAGAAGGCAACACAACTCCAAGGGGACTTGGATTTCCTAATAAGAGCTTTCCCTAGAAGAGATTCTATTTCTTTTCTACAATAATCTAGGAGTTCCGTGTTCATTTGAATAGGCCTCGCTTTTGTAGGAATGTTTCTTTCATCAAAATCCTTTTCATAAGGTAAAGATACTTGGTGTTTCTTTCTTTCCCAAAAAGCTTTAGGCAAATCAGAACATACTTGAGTTTTGAATAATTCTTCTATATCTTGTATTTTCTTCTTAATATGAGGTTGTTGTATTTTTTCTTCTATTCTAAGATTACCAACCTCGTCAATGAGGGATTCTATGAAAGAGGTTTTATTGTTAATAAGATTTATTTTTTTATATATAGAGGAGGACTGAAGAAGGGATATATCTTTTTGTTTAACTGAAGAAAGAAATTCAAAGTTTATTTCTTTTCCCGTGATATTGGTATATAAACCTTTCTGATCAAGTTTAAAAGGGTAAATTTGAGTTAAAAATGGAGTACCTAGAATTACTTCTTGAGTAAGATCCTTGACCATAATAAAAGAGTTTTTGAAACAATATACATGATTGCAAATCGAAGCTCTGGGTAGTTTATAACTTATTTTCATATGAGATCCACTTGCATTATGTAACTTCTCCGTGGTCTTCTCAAAATATTTTGATGGTACTAATCCTTCTTTTATACAGTTAAGATCTGCACCGCTATCAAATAATGCTATCGTGGAGAGGGTAAAGGTTTATACTTTAATGGTTATAGGAACATACCATTTTTGAAAGTTTACTTGTTTATGACAGTTATAAATTGGTTATAAATTGGTCATTATTGTCCTCAATATTATTTTCTTGTTCTTGAAATTCGTGATTCAGAGGTGCTTGAGATGAGTTGGCTTTGTTAAGGAGCTTTTCTTCTAAGAGAGTTAGACGGGTTTCTAATTCAAGATCTCTAGTCTCTCCGTAGTAAGCTTGTTGTTGAAGATCTTTTACTTCTCGTTTTAGTATGTTAATTTCGGCTTGAAGATCTTTGGTAATTATTTGTGTAAAAACATTTATAGGAGGATACTTTTCATAAAGCTTGGAAATGCTAAAAGGTTCTTGTATAAGGGGTTTTTGCTCCTTAAAAATCAAATCTTTTAGCTTAAGAAAATATTGTTGCTTAATTTGGGGGTCTTCTATCCCATCAATCAATTGAAACAAGGCTTCTTTTTCATCTCCTTTAGTAATTACGTTGCAAAACTGAGGAGATTGAGGTTCATCCTCATCTGTGCTTGAACCGAGATTTGCTTCATGTAGATAACCTTCTTCTACTTTGGAAGAGGAGCTCTCTTTGTCTGTTACAAATATTCTCATTATCTTATTCCTCATCCCTTCATCTTCGCCACAAATTTCACTAATTTTTTGTTTCATTTTACATTGGTTTGCCTTGTGACCTGGTTTCCCACACTTATAACAAATTATCTTCTTCTTCTCTTCTCTTGGAGAAGGTCTATTGTAATATTTGTTTGTGATACACTTTTTGTTTGTGATAAACTTTTTTAGATATATTTCTATTTTTTCTTGATGGTGCTTGAATTTTTTGCATTCCAAAGGCTTCACAAAAGTTTCCTAATTCTCTTATAGATCTTTCTCTCTCAGCTCCATACTTTGCTTGGATTTTTAGTTATGAGCAAAATGATAGACCTTCTTTCTTTATAAATGCCCCTAATTGTCCATAAGTTATGCTTTCCCAAAGTATCTCTTCAGAGGCTATAGATTCTTTGATTTTTGTTATTATCCTTTGGGCAAATAAAATTGGCAATCCTGAGACAAACCTTTCTTTCCAGTAGGCTTGATTACAATCTGGCCTTTTGTAAACATAGGTTATGAATACATCCTTATACCATCTATAATCACTGAGAGTAGGACATCTAAGGTTCATGAAAATAGATTTACTAGTTTGTAATTCTTCCTTAGGATTTCCTACGAAATACATACTAATAGTGTAGATTAGCTGGGCTACAACTGTAACACCCCCAAATAACCTCTTGAAAGTATTATCGCCAGTGACCTCAGACGTACTGTCCGATGTCACCCAAGGCTTTTCCAGTTGATATAAATCATTAAACCACAGTTATAATACAACATATCATAACTTTCATTTAAATCAAAGTATCAAAATTTCAACAAAATTCCAAATACATCAGAAATACAACGGAAGTCTTTACACAAAACATATTTAACACAACAGAAGACTTTAAATAAACAACAAAAGGGTCTTGATCGCAATGATCACCCGCCAAGGATCTTAACCTGAATAAACTTGTCAAAACACCGTTTGCTTCTATAGTCGTTCTAGCCTTCACGGGATGACAACTTATCTGATGTGCCGAATCGAACGGATGACACCAGCCAACCATGCAGAGAACAATTACGGTTGGTTAGTCTAATGAAAGACTAAGCAAGGGTACAAAGCAGAGTGATTCGAAGTAGTCGTATTAGGTTAGACTCATCGCTCCTCGAATCACAACCGATAATGATAGTCAACCACCATACTTCTACTGAATTACAAGAAGAGACATGATCAAGAGAAGATTCTGGAGACCGAGTCTCACAACAATCAATCCCAAAAGAAGACTCCAACGAAAATGAGTCTTATCGGAAGCATGACAAATGTTGGGAAACATTAATTAATCACAGAATCACAGTATCGCATACGAGCGATTTAAAAGTTAAGATGACTTTTCCTAGCTGCACTACTCGCCGAAGGGTATATTAATTATGTACGACAACGACACTTATCTTATTTAATTCCAAAACACACATCACATTATAAGCTTTTAGATATATGTTTCGTCATGAGGGACATATATCGAAGGGAATCCTTCCCAAGGTTTGTGACACTAGCTAAGTGCACCACCTCTATACTCGGATAGAGGACGATCATGATCCGCCAGTTGGTGTCAGGGTCTCTGATGCCCTCTCAACCAATAATTATCAAGAAACGACTGGACCTCAACGAGTCCAACGTTCCTAACTACTAGTGCTAACTAAACAGTTCAACACAGTAATAATCCACATCACATCCATCATGGCCAACATCAAAAACATATATCTATACTAGCGTTGTTCTAGCAGATATACAACCTAGTATAATATCATGTTTTAATCATATATATAATAGCGTTGTTCTAACAGATATATAACCTATTATAATATCTCCTTTTAATCATATCATTTAACAAAACTGTTCCCAACGCAAACATTAAATCATCCCAAATTAATTAACAACTAAACAATTGATAATTAATTGAAATATGGAATGATGAGCAAGAGCGAACCGCCACTTGCCTTAGATCCGCAGAAGCTTAAGCAAAGCTTAGAGACGACGAGTTCCTGGGTCCGAAACAGGGACATATCTCGGATTATAAATCCCTAAGAAACGACCCATAACGAGACCCTAAGTTAGATTCAATATCTACATAATTGAATCTAAAAGAATAGGAAAAGAATCAAAGGAATCAAGCCTCGCCCCAAGCCAAACACCCAAGAACACACACTCGGACAAGGCTCGCCGCGGGTGCGGTGGAGCTCTTACCACGGGGTGCGGTGGTGTTACAGTGGCGAGCTCGCGACAATGTTTTAATGGAGAAAACTCACCCAATCACTTCGTTTGCTTTCGATTTGATTATGGTTCGATCTCCCAACACCTTAGACCTTCTAATACCACTTAGGAGTACCTTTTCCAACATTCAAAGGGATTCGAACACCTTCTCAACAAAGCTCAAAGCTTGGTGCTTCAATGGAGAAAACAGAGGAGAGGAGGAAGATGAAGCTTGACTTCTTATTTCAACTCCTTTTATAGCCCAAAAACGAGCCTCCTCAGAGGGGACAAGCAAGGAGACCAGGGGGCAAGGCTAGGTGCCACTTGGGCTACCTAGGCCTGACAACTCCGGCGAGTTGCAGCCAAGCCTTATTGCGAAGACGAAGACCGCCTCAGCTGTTGGCCTTCGCCGCGGGTGCGGTCAAGGCCATTTTTCACCCTTTTGTCCGTTTTGACTTTGGGTTAATCTTCTTAACCCCGGGTTAAATATATTCGTACACGAACGACTATATAACCTTGAACACATATTAACTGTATTTTATATTACTCGGAAAAAATATTACAGAGATCAAACATATTACCGAATGTCTGAACTTCTCTAAAATTAATCCGACTTGTAATACGGGAGTTGGAAAAATTCCAAACTATCCTTATAAAATGAGGGATATTACATTACCTCCCCCTTAAAAGAAGTTTCGACCCCGAAACTTGATTATTCTAGGCCGAAAACAACTCGGGAAAGCGTCTAAGCATAACCGCCTCAGTTTCCCAGATTTCCCAAGTAACATCAGTCAGACTGCGCACCTCATTCACATTCTAAGGCCACTTCCAATCTTTTGGGGATCAATCATAACCCTATCTTCACTGATCACATGGCCTAATAAGGTCATTACCTTGATCCAAAAGTCACATTTAGACAACTTCGCATATAGCTGACTTGTCTAAGGACTGACCCTCATGAGCCTCCTTGCTCAGGGAATAGATCAAAATACCATCGATGAAGACCACCACGAACTTATCCAAGTACTGGCGAAAACATCGATTCACCAGGTCCATGAAACTACTGGAGCATTGGTGACTACAAACTCGTAGTGACCATATCTCGTCCGGAAAGCAATCCTCGGAATATCTTCCTTACGAGTCCTGAGTTGGTGATAACCAAATCTCATATTGATTTTGGAAAAGACTTTTGCTCCTTACAGCTGATCCAACAGATCATCAATCCTTAACAGCGAATATTTATTCTTGATCATGGCTTTATTCAACTCTCGCCAGTTGATACACAGTCGAAACGATCCATCTTTCTTCTTGACAAACAAAACCGGGGCACCCCAAAGCGATGCACTCGGCCTTATATTGTAACACCCCCAAATTCATAACCCCTTTGGAAATGCATTACCGCCAGTGATCCCAGATTTCACCTCTGAAACCACCCAAGGCTAAACCGGATTATTCAAATCATAAATAACATTTATGTAATCCACAAACCATCCATTAAAACATAAGTCAGGGGATTACAACCCAATCCCCGTAGGATAAAACATTGTTTCAGAGTAAATACATAACGGAAGTCTTTAAAGGTAAAACATGTTTTGACCATAGCGATCAACGCCAAGGATCGCAACCTGAATAAACTTATCAAAAACATTGTCCGTCATAGTCGTTCTTAGCCTTCACTGGGTGGCAACTTGTCTGATGTGCCGAATCGAACGGATGACACCAGCCCACATGCAAAGAACAATGTTCGTGGGTTAGTCTAATGAAAGACTACGCAAGGGTAAAAAGTAGAGTGGTTCGAGTGATCGTAACCGTTTACTATCATTGTCCCTCGAATGATAACCGAAGGGACGATACATAACCCGACACTTTCACGGAATAACAACAAGATGTATGCAGAAGAGACGACTCTGGAAGACTGAATCTCCACAGAGACCGACCCGAAAGAGACTCCAAGAGATTGAGTCTTAAGGAAATATGACAAGTCTGGAACATTATAGTTTCATATGTATATACATAACGTTAAAAACTGTCTGAGATGCTTCGGTTCACGACCAACCTCACCGTATAATGCGAATCACCGCATGATACGACTCCAGATTGGAAAGAGAACGTACTACATTCAAGTCTAAACGAGTTTTCCTAGCCGCACTATTACTTAGCTGCGCTACTCGTCGAGGTATATTAATCATGTGCGAACCTACGGCCCTTATCTTATTTAATTCCAAAACACACAATTACGTTATAAACTTTTAGGATCAGCTCGTCCCGAGACGAGAGATCTTTTGGGAACACTCCCAAGATTTGTGACACTGTTTAAGTGCACCACCTCTTCACCCGAGTAAAGAGGTAGGTCATGACCATCCAATTGGTATTAGGTGGGGACGAGCCACCTCTCTACCTGATTATAAAGAAACGACTGGACTCCAGGGCCTCAGTAACGTTCCCACGAATACTCGTTCTAACTAAACAGTTCAGAACAGTCAAATAATCATATTAAAGCCATCACGGCTAACATCATAGATATATTTCAATCTAGGTCTATATATATATATATATTAGCGTTGTTCTAGCAGATATACAACCTATTATAATATCCATCTTAATTTCCAAAGATAGTTTCATAAAACTGTTCCCAGACATGAACAATGATCAATCCAAATTAATTAACAATTAAACAATTGATAATTAATGGAAATATGGAATGATAAGCAAGAGCGAACCGCCACTTGCCTTAGATCCGATGAAAGCTTCGCACGCTTAGAATTAAAGGGTTTCCAAGTCCAAAACTGGGACAGATCTGGGATAATAAATCATTCTGGAACGATCCATAACAAGACCCTAAATTAGATTCAATATCTACATATACGAATCTAAAGGAATAAAGATCAAAGGGGTTCGAGCTTCGCCCACTACCAAGCCCAACACACACACACACATCACGGCCTATGCTTGCCGCGGGTGCGGTGGTTCGTCGCCGCGGGGTGCGGTGGTCGAACAGGGGTGAGGAGACGAGAGCAACCATGGGTAGAAACTTACCCAAATCGATCCCTTTAGGCTTCGATTCTTCTTGGTTCAAGTCTACCACCCTCTTAAGCTACCAACAAGCTTCAAAAGCCTCCTGAGAACGGATCAAAACAAAGCCCAAACAACCACGAAAATCGGATTCAAAGTTCAGCAAAAGTCACAAATTTCTGAAGGGAAAATCAGTGGTTCGCAAGGATTTTCTTACCAATTTTTGATCGACCTCTAGTTCGATTCGAGCTTGGCTATTCTTCTCACCCTCTTAAGCTACACTTCACCTTCAATATGCAACTTTGATCTGGCCAAACGAATGAGTGAATCGATCAGAAATCGATCTCAAAGTTCAGCTCAGGAACACGTTTTGCTGATTTCTGACAGAAAAGAGGAGGACGAAGATGGTGAGGAACGAGTTTCTGGCTCCTCTCACGATCTCTCCTCTTCTTTTATAGGCAAACCAAGAAGACCAACCTGAATACACGTACCCCATGAGGTGTCCAAGCTAGGCCAATAGCCCCGGTGAGTCACCTAAGCTAGTTTTCCAACCGTGCCAAAATGCTTGCCAGATGCTGAATTTCTGGGCTTTTGACAGCAAAAGGTGGTGAGGAGCCGACTTCTGGCTTCTCCCACGACTTTATCTCTTCATTTATTGACAAACCATGAAGACTAATCTGAAGACAAGTATACCAAGAGGTGTCCAAGCTAGGGTAGTAGCCCCGAAGAGTCACCTAAGCTAGCTTGCCAGCTGCACCAAGTTGGCTTCCCAGCTGCTGAAGTTGGCTTGCTGTGGGGGCTAAGGAAAAGGCCGAAATTCCCCTTTTGTCCTTTTTTACCTTAAGTGGTAATTTTACTTAACCCCGAGTTAAATATATTTGTACACGAACGAGCTTTTAAGCCAAAAATACCTTAACTGTATTTTATATTGCTCAGAAAAATATTACAGAAGTCAAACATTACACAGAATGTTCGTATCTCCTCAAAATTAATCTGGCTTGCAATATGGCCTAAGAAAATTCAAAAAATTTATTCGTGCAAATATACGGGATATTACATATATAATCCTTGTCAAGAAAATCCTCGAGTTGCTTCTTCAACTCTTGCATCTCAATCAGGAGCCATCCGATACGGTGCCTCCGAAGTCGGCGCGGTACCAGGCTCAAAATCAATAGAAAATTCCACGTCATGCTTCGGGGGTAATCCAGGAATCTCTTCCGGAAAGACATCCGGAAACTCACTACTCACAGGAATATCAAGAATTGATGGTTCATCTTTCATGGGTGGATCCAGGTAGCAAAGGTACTCGATACAACCTTGTCAAAGTAGCTTAAACGCAGCCATCACATTGATGAGCCTGCCGTTATCAGCGTCATTCCGATCCTTGAATTTGCACACACACTGGCCCCCAGATGACACCGTCACATTTCTTGAATTAAAATTGATCACCGCCTCATGACGCGTCAGCCAGTCCATATCGAGAATAACATCGTATGAAACCATGGCTAATCAAATTAAATCCGCCTCGAACTCCTTACCCTAAATGGTAATCAGAATTTCCAAAAGGCGCTTGGTTCCAACTAAATGGTCACCATCTTGGACCAGCCCACTACATGGTTCACAAACGGCCCACTAGTGGCTCCGAGCCCAAGCCCAGCCATTATCAGCGTCCACTGTTGCCATGAGCCGCTGTCCATACATCTCAACCCATCCTTGGTGGCTCCACCTAATTAATAGGCAGCCATCTCCAAGAGATTGTTGGTGAGTCTTGAACACGAGACCTTATCCCATACCAAGCAACGAAACACTAACTTGGTATAAACCAAAGGTTCATATATAAGAAGAGTTACAACAAAAGGTTCACAACCTCGTTGCACACACAACTTAACTTACTACACAACTATCCAAAACGAAAGACTGGGTAACACCCAAATCAACAACATACTAACAGAAGGTAATAAGCACATTAAGCATATGGAGCATCGGGTCCATCCGCCTCACGCATCTCGTAAAGGCGTTGACCTTGACTCCCAGAAGCCACTGAGGCTTTCCCCTTGTTCTGTGCAACTGTTTGCATCGAAGGACTAGGAGTCTCTGCTAGTTTAAACCTAGGTCGGTTGTTCTGATTAACAGACCCTTGCCGTGACTCCGCTCCTTCCTGCTTTCACTGTCAACAAAACCTCTGCAAATGTCCTTCCCTTCCACAACCAAAACACGTCTTCCTTTCCTTCTGACACGCAAAGCTTTTGTGCCCAGTTACAGCACAATTGTGACATTGGATTGGACTCTTGCCCTGACCCGACTGCTGTGTTGACCCTCCTTGAGTCATATCCGTCTTTACTCGGCCAGACTTGGCAAAATCAGATGGTGGCGCATGACGTTTAAATCCACTCGCCTGAGGCTGGTTCTGCACCTGCCTCTGGCTATTACGCTTCTTGGTCGACTCCTCCAGAGTCACCTTCAACTTATAGGATGCATCCACGTACTGCTCCAAGGTAGAGCATCCGTGACGCACCATCCATGGCTTAATATCTGGGCTTATCCATTCATGGAAGTACCAGATGTTCTGCTCCTCACTGGACACCTCTGGCCCAACATACTGTAATAAATGATTGAACTTAGTCGCAAGCTCAGTCACTTTTAATCCATCCGTCTTAGGATAGAGGAATTCCTTATGCTTTTCTTCTCTCATAGCTCGAGAGAAGAAACGATCAGTCATTTTAGCCTTGAATATTCCCCAGTTCGAATCAACATGATCAGCTAGACCGGTGTTCTCCCACCATTCGCTAGCATCTTCCTTAAATTGAATGGAAGCAATGTGTACTTTCTCCGCTTCTGTGCACTCAACATTACGAAACAACCGTTTCATATGTGAGAACCAATGAGCCACTCTGACTGGCTCTCCTTTTCCATCATAGCTGTCAGGCCTCATAGAGTTAATGGCATTTAGGGCTCGGCCATAATCACCTCTATTCCTGACTGCCTTTTCACGGTGTACATGGACATCTTGTTCCTCAAGCCTATGAACTACTGGAGGAATTGGCACAGCATGTGCCTGAGGTGCGTTCGGTCGCATTATATATGTAAATGCTTGCATGACGATTCCTCATATTGCTTCCACTGCTGCTGCATCAAATATGACCGGAGCGTTGGTCGAAGCTTGGCCATTGCCTCCTGGATTGTTGTGAGAAACAGACTCGTGTTCCTTCACAGGATTCACAACATTCCTCACGTTTGGTCTGGGGTCATTACTTGGCCCAACACCAGCACGGATAGTGTTCCTCGTGTTCACCATCTATTTTACCGATCAAATTCCAAGGATTTCATACATTATTATCTTCTAATGTACTTAACGTAATGAAATCAACTTAGAAGAGATCAAACTAGGTAAATTTCATTAGATAAACTTCAAACCGAGTTACTAGGTTCTACAACCTCAAATCATAACGAGGGATCTGAGAATTCAAGCCTTACTGGAGATAGCGAAACTACCTCGGCTTCTTCCGAGTCCCTTTGAAGAGAACATAATGCACCCATAATTACGGGTGACGAACAGAGAATTAGTCTTTCTAAATATGGAAGTCCGTTTCCATATCAGACTAAAGAGAAAGCACGACTATGAACGGTTAAAATTTTCTTTGAAAATTCAGAGCCTTCGAAAACATTTCTCAGTTTCAAATAAGTAAACGGTTTTATAAAAAAAATTGTTCCAAGAAAATGTTTTAAAACCCACCCGTAAAAAAAATCGGCTCTAATACCAAGTCTGTAACACCCCCAAATAACCTCTTGAAAGTATTACCGCCAGTGACCTCAGACGTACTGTCCGATGTCACCCAAGGCTTTTCCAGTTGATATAAATCATTAAACCACAGTTATAATACAACATATCATAACTTTTATTTAAACCAAAGTCTCAGAATTTCAACAAAATTCCAAATACATCAGAAATACAGCGGAAGTCTTTACACAAAACATATTTAACACAGCAGAAGACTTTAAATAAACAACAAAAGGGTCTTGATCGCAATGATCACCCGCCAAGGATCTTAACCTGAATAAACTTGTCAAAACACCATTTGCTTCTATAGTCGTTCTAGCCTTCACGGGATGGCAACTTATCTGATGTGCTGAATCGAACGGATGACACCAGCCAACCATGCAGAGAACAATTACGGTTGGTTAGTCTAATGAAAGACTAAGCAAGAGTACAAAGCAGAGTGGTTCGAAGTAGTCGTATTAGGTTAGACTCATCGCTCCTCGAATCACAACCGATAACGATAGTCAACCACCATACTTCTATTGAATTACAAGAAGAGACATGATCAAGAGAAGATCTGGAGACCGAGTCTCACAACAATCAATCTCAAAAGAAGACTCCAACGAAAATGAGTCTTATCGGAAGCATGACAAATGTTGGGAAACATTAATTAATCACAGAATCACAATATCACATACGAGCGATTTAAAAGTTAAGACGAGTTTTCCTAGCTGCACTATCGCCTAGCTGCACTACTCGCCGAAGGATATATTAATTATGTGCGACAACGACACTTATCTTATTTAATTCCAAAACACACATCACGTTATAAGCTTTTAGATATATGTTTCGTCATGAGGGACATATATCGAAGGGAATCCTTCCCAAGGTTTGTGACACTAGCTAAGTACACCACCTCTATACTCGGATAGAGGACGATCATGATCCGCCAATTGGTGTCAGGGTCTCTGATGCCCTCTCAACAAATAATTATCAAGAAACGACTGGACCTCAACGAGTCCAACGTTCCTAACTACTAGTGCTAACTAAACAGTTCAACACAATAATAATCCACATCACAGCCATCATGGCCAACATCAAAAACATATATCTATACTAGCGTTGTTCTAGCAGATATACAACCTAATATAATATCATGTTTTAATCATATATATAATAGCGTTGTTCTAACAGATATACAACCTATTATAATATCTCCTTTTAATCATATCATTTAACAAAACTATTCTCAACGCAAACATTAAATCATCCCAAATTAATTAACAACTAAACAATTGATAATTAATTAAAATATGGAATGATGAGTAAGAGCGAACCGCCACTTGCCTTAGATCCGCAGAAGCTTAAGCAAAGCTTAGAGACGACGAGTTCCTGGGTTCGAAACAGGGACAGATCTCGGATTATAAATCCCTAAGAAACGACCCATAACGAGACCCTAAGTTAGATTCAATATCTATATAATTGAATCTAAAAGAATAGGAAAAGAATCAAAGGAATCAAGCCTCGCCCCATACCAAATACCCAAGAACACACACTCGGACAAGGCTCGCCGCGGGTGCGGTGGAGCTCTTACCGCGGGGTGCGGTGGTGTTACAGTGGCGAGCTCGCGACAATGTTTTAATGGAGAAAACTCACCCAATCACTTCGTTTGCTTTCGATTTGATTATGGTTCGATCTCCCAACACCTTAGACTTTCTAATACCACTTAGGAGTACATTTTCCAACATTCAAAGGGATTCGAACACCTTCTCAACAAAGCTCAAAGCTTGGTGCTTCAATGGAGAAAACAGAGGAGAGGAGGAAGATGAAGCCTGACTTCTGATTTCAACTCCTTTTATAGCCCAAAAACGAGCCTCCTTAGAGGGGACAAGCAAGGAGACCAGGGGGCAAGGCTAGGTGCCACTTGGGCTGCCTAGGCCTGACAACTCCGGCGAGTTGCAGCCAAACCTTATCGCGAAGACGAAGACCGCCTCAGCTGTTGGCCTTCGCCGCGGGTGCGGTCAATGCCATTTTTCACCCTTTTGTCCGTTTTGACTTTGGGTTAATCTTCTTAACCCCGGGTTAAATATATTCGTACACGAACGACTATATAACCTTGAACACATGTTAACTGTATTTTATATTACTCGGAAAAAATATTACAGAGATCAAACATATTACCGAATGTCTGAACTTCTCTGAAATTAATCCGACTTGTAATACGGGAGTTGGAAAAATTCCAAACTATCCTTATAAAATGAGGGATATTACAACAGCCTACAACATCTTATTCAATTCGTACGTCTCCTTCATCATCTTCTATAGACAAGGTTGCCTCAGGTATGGCTTGTTTTTCTTCCCTAGTTAGGGCATTATCCCACCAATTTTTTAATTGTCCAGTAAAACCTGATATCAACATTACAACTGCCATTTTATCGCTCTGTCCGGTGCCCTTATAGGCAATTTTTGCCATCCCCATTTCTTGTAGTGTGTTCATGATCTCATTTTCAGACTTTCCATATATGTTCCATTCATAAATAGATTGTCCATTATAATTAGTGGATCTAAATTTTGATCTTTCTTCATATTGAATATCTGGAGGGGTAGGACGCTTCTAATAGTTTCTAGTATCTCCTCTAGGAATTCTCGTATGATGTTGATTTTCGGACCTTCTATGCCTAAGTTTATTTATTTCTAGAGGATTATCTCGGAAGGTTTCTTCAATGTCTTGAATCTCTGGTAGTTCAGAATCTTCTTCACTATAAGTTTGAGACTGACCATCACACTGACTTTTACATTGATCAATACAGTTAACGTTAGTATTGTTTGATGAGGTTGGATTTTGAATAGAGTTTATACGATTAGATATTCTTTCTATAAGAGAAGGATGATTTAGAGTAAGAGACTGTGAAATGTTTACAGGTAGACTTTCTACCTGAAAATGAGGTATAGAGACGTTCTTAGGGAACCTTGGAGGGTCTAAAGATGAGTCTATTTTTGTATGAATAAGATCGACTTGTTCAAAAATGGTATGCATAATTTGATTAGAATAATTGTTTTAATGGTAGACCTTTTTGATGTCTTCTATATTGGTTGCACTATTATTATCTGTAGTCGTTCTTCCTATTTTGAATGGTTCAGCCATGATATTTCCAGATGAGGTAGTGATTTTTACGGCTTGTAATG
Organism: Rheum nobile; assembly: GCA_027886185.1. Classification (NCBI taxonomy): domain Eukaryota; kingdom Viridiplantae; phylum Streptophyta; class Magnoliopsida; order Caryophyllales; family Polygonaceae; genus Rheum; species Rheum nobile. The sequence goes on along the minus strand of WOAB01000236.1, from coordinate 602,142 downwards.
GGGGATGAACCGATTGCGACACTCTTGAGGGGAGAAGGTTCCAAGATTTTGAAATTCTAGTTTGAACCTCTTTGGAAGGTAAAGAAAAAGGATCTTAAATCTCTAACTTGAAGAGGAAAAAAGAGAACCATATGAAGAACGGTATATCAACTCCTAAGCGATTCATATCTGAGTACCATTCTTCTCTAATTCTATCTCTACAAAGCTTGTCAATATTCATGAACCATTTTTTCTTTTGACTCAAAATCTTTACGAATGTAATATTTATCTATAGTGAAAGATGTATGAGAGATCATGTTAATAGAGGAATATATTTGCATGTCACTCTGAGTAGGAGAAGAAGGACTAGATCCTTGATCTTGAAAAGGAGTCGGTAAGGGACTTTGAAAATCTACTCTAATATTGAGGTCTTGTCTATTGAGAGAGGTTTAAAAATCATGTATTTGTAGGGTTCCGGTTAATGAAGGTTATGAGACTGAACTTCTAGTAGGATAGATATTTGGTACGTGTGAAAGGTGTCTTGAGAAGTTTCTACTAGAATTGAACCTTAAAAGGATTCTACCATCTGGTTCTTCTATGATTTGAGAAATCTCTCTCCTTTCAAATTCTGTAGGAGGGTGAGTATTTTGGAGTTCTAATGTTTCTAGTATAGTAATTTCATTCCATCTTATAATTTTAGGTGTAAAGGTACAAGACTTTTCGGCTTCTAATTTTTATAAAACTGTTTCACCGTGCGGTATAGAAGGAACAATACATTTTGGATCCGTAAGGGATGTTAGGACCCTAAAGTGAAGTCTATAAATAATTGCAAAGTTTTTTGAAAATTGTTTAAAACAATCATTTAGCATTTTTACATCCAAAACTAAAGATTGAGTAACTCTCGAATCAGATAGATCAACATTGAAATTCGGAGAGCAATTAAAATATATTGGGCCATTACAAATATTAAACTGAATTATAGCAAGTATACACTACTAGAAAAAGAGACCAATTTCGACACTATAGCTTCGACATTAATCTAATGTGTCAATTTTTTTTTTAGGCGCGTGAGATTGATGACAAATTTCGACAATGTTATTTGCCGCCGAAGCCAATATCGACACCCTAAGAAAAATCTCAATTGCCGACAGTACAAGGTGTCACTGTGGACCGCTAAAAAAGCCATTTTCGACACTTTTCTCTCTCATACTTTTAACCCTAATAAAACACGGAATGCATTCACCGTGTAGATCGTCACTTTTTCCCCTCATTCCTCTCAAAGCTCGCCTCCCGTCAGTCTGCCGCTTCGCCATTAGCGCACAGATCTTCGCCATTAGCGCGCGGATTTTGACCCAGCCGCCGAGCCATCTCTTCTATTTCTCCTTGCCCGTTGCTTCCATCTCTCCATTCACAAAGGTCAGGCGACTCAGGCTGGACACCGGCGGGCGGGTGTTAACCATTCTCCACCGGCGTCTGGCGATCTCCAATCTGTAAGACCACCAGACCAGACACGAAACATCGGAACGATTGACGAACCAGGGCGACTCGCACTGGACTACTGGAGCGAGCAGCCGAGCAACCGACTGAGACGAGGTCGAGACGTCGATCTCCATTGTTTTCTTCATTTGGACGAGTCTGTCATTCAAGGATTTCAAGCCTTCAAGGTAATTATTTCAACTTCCAGATCTTGCTAGATTGAGATTTTTTTGAGACTTTTCAGGATACAATTTTCATGTATCAGACTTCCCTTGAAGTGAACTTGAATGCTCCATTGGCGTTGAACAGCAAAATAGCAAATTCTTGGGTGTATACTACCGCCGAGTCTATGATGATTTGTTTATAATGAGACATGCTTGACTGCTTGTATAGGATAAGAGACTTGTTCAGGTGGCTTCTGAAAATCAGCAACGTTTGCTATGAATCTATGATCAAGGCGCCGACGGTGTATTTAAATTGGTATCTCATCCACACAGCAAAATAGCAAATTGTTTTGTGGTTCTTACTTCATTTTTGGGTGTATTTAAATTGGTTTAGAAATTAGAACTTTAGTTTGTGTTAGAATGAAGCGAAATTATTTAGCTAATTAGCTTGTTAATATATATATATAAAAATATGTGAGGAGGGGTGATGATGAACATGTGTTGCTTGATAGAGTAACAAGCTTATTTCATGATGCTATAAATGTATGACCCTTGAAACTGGCATTTTCTTTTAAGTTCAGTGACTTCACTCATTGTAATGCCCCCAGATTTTTTTTGGAATATGGTACGGATATATGTTTCATATGATTTTCCTGTTCTTTTTATTTTCCAGTAATATAATTTCATAAATCATTTCTGCACAGAACCTAGTTTCACTTGTTTTCCCAGTTAAAATTGTAAAGAAAATTGTCATTATTCATTATTGCAAGTCTGCTGTACAATACAAACACCAACATGGTTTGCTTGATAATTGCTTCAAAGTATTAACTTGTTCTAGTCAAATTATTTCTTGTTTTGCCAAATAATTCTTCCAATATTGGCAATGATTTTTCAAGAAGTAGGTTTTACTTGGGGCATCTTTGGTGATTGACAAAGTCGTTATGCTACAATGAGTCTGTTTTACTCCTTTGTTTAACAACTCATAGCTATGTTCTCATTCAGATTTTGCTTTTTTTTTGCTTTTATTGGGTCTATTGTTTTTTACTAATTAAATTTAAATTTAATTTTAGCTATATGCGGGATTGTGCCCCCGCAACGCGGAAATCCTGCGTCTGCCCCTGGATATCTCCCTATCAAGTTGTTGATATTACTCCCTCTGTTCATTCGAGCTAGAATTTCCAGTTTTTTTCTCTAAAATCTAGGGTTTTCAGGTTTTCCTTGATTTCGAGCTCGGTTGGAGCCTTTGTCGAATCTGGAGATTGAAGTGCTTATTTTGAGTTCCTAGCCTGATATCTTCCAATTCTTCCACTTTGCTCGTTTCCTTTTCGTTTTGGTCGTCTTTCAACAAAATTGCGTCAAAAATTGCATCTGGTAACTCACTCTACTTGTTCATTTTCAGGCGAAGGAAGAATCTGAGCATCCAGAATACCTTCTTGACACCATTTGCCTGAACTGTCTGAGTCTGGATTCTGTCGAGCAAGTTTGAGGCCAAGGTCTGTATTTCACCGAACTCTTCTTTATCAACTACCATTTAAACTTGCAGAACTATTCACGTACCGATCATTAGCTCATGTGTCAATGTCACCTAGTATATTTGTGCATCGTTATATTGGAAACAAAACTTACACCAAATTCTTCACCAGCTGCTATCAAACTTGCAAAGTTGTTCATGTACTGATTATGAGCTCATGTGTCTATGTCAATTTGTATATTTGTGCACCAAATTCGTCTTCACCAGCTACTATTCAATTACTGATTATGAGCTCATGTGTCAATGAGTAAATTTAAGCATATCATTATGAGCTAAGATTTTATTACAAGATTATTGTTTGTGTTTATCATATTACAATACAAGTAAACTTACACCAAATTCTACCCGATGTTGTTATGTCGGTCACTTCGAATTCTTTCCTTGTAAAAAAAAATGCGAACGATTCACATACGATGTAAAATATATGCAAATTCATGCAAAAATTTATAAACTAGAGGAATTTATGCACATTTATGCAAAAGCATGTGTTTTAAAGTTTATAATTTTCCGCCTAAATGTATATATATTTTACATTTTATGTGCATAATTTTTTAAGTGTATAAACTATGAACTAAAGTTATAATTAAATTGAATTATTTGATAAAATAAAGATCGAGGTGGTTGTTTGCAACAAACTATACATAAGAGTTGATTTTTTTGCAAGTTTTTTTTTATAAAGGGTAGTTTGTTGTAAACAAATATAAATAAAGAGTGATTTTACGTATTTACCCCTAAAGTTATAGCATTGGAGAAAAAGCGAAGGACCCCTCGCATCAGCTCGCCGTTCTCTCTCAACCTTCTCCGCACCCCCAATTATCACCCGTCTCTAGAATCTCTTGCAAAATTAGGGTTCCGATGGCCGATTTTCAAACTTCTACTCACAGAAGCAGGTGGATTTTCACTCCACAAGATCTGGTAAATCTCTCCATAATCCAACTCTATAGTTCAGTTCCGTCCTAAATATATACAATGTTTTGCTTTGTTTCATATTCGGAAAGAGAGTTCCTTGTGTTTAATTTCATCGTTTGATGGGTGTAGGTCGAAAAATACAAAGCATCTAATCAGCGAGCCGTGGAGAATTTAGAGAAGGTAATTTGGAATTCCCTAAGTTACGTTTATTTTCGCACTTGAGAATTTGATGAATTTATCTTTGGCTTTACTGGTTTAAAACTGGACTAAATGTTAATTGAAGCTGGAGGTGGTTATAGAAGGAGGTTATGGAGTGCTAATCTGAATGATAAGTAAAGGAATTAAGGTTGATGTTCTCCATTGACTGGCTGAAGTTGCATTTGTTTATATCATTGCAGTTGGATTGTCATATTAGGGAGTTGTATGTATATGATGCTTTTATCTTTGCTGAGTTAGGTTATCTTTGTTTCTACCTTTGGTATGTGTACTTGTAAGCTACTGAAAATGTATAGAGGAAAAGAATACTTGTATCACCCTCTTATAATTGAAGGCCAGCTTTTAAGGGTATTAACTTGTGAATTATACAAATTTATGCTGATACTTCACTGGGAGGCTTAGAATAGCATTATCTATGTTTTTCAGTAGTAGTTGACAATTCTTATTTTTTTATGAAGTTTGGAACAACCCGAATAGAGGTAGATTCTGATGGGTCATTCATGTTTCCTAGTTCTCAAATTGATCCAGAGTTAAACTGTAAGCACCTTGTCACTTAAAATGTGCAATGAACCTTTTATATTGCTTCTTATGGTGTTCATTACTTATACAACTTCTGTTAAATTGTTACATCAGCTGATAAGCATTCTCGTCCAAAACCAATGAATTCTGAAGAAGAACAAGTGATGCGAGCATTTTATGAACATAAGATTCAACAAGTGGCCCGTGCGTTTCACTTCCCACATAAGATTCAGGTATACATACTTGTATGATTAGGGAAAACATTGAAGGTCAATATACTGAATGTGAGTTCTCCATTCTGAACTGATTTTTTTCTTGCTAGGGTACAGCAATTACATACTTTAAGAGGTTCTATCTCGAATGGTCGGTCATGGAGCACCACCCGAAAGACATAATGTAAGATAGGCATTCCTCGATCAGGGTGAATATTCTTTTGCACATCTTTTCCGGAGATTGCTTTATATTATCATAAAACATGATGTTTAGCATTAAAATTCTAGCCTAGATAAGTAGTTTGATGCATTCGAGTGTCATATATGTCCAGGTTAACATGTGTATACGTAGCCTGTAAGATAGAGGAGAACCATGTGTCCGCCGAGGAACTTGGAAAGGGGATTAAACAAGATCATCAGATGATTCTCAACAATGAAATGCTAGTTCTCCAGGTATAACCGATTTTAACTGTCGCGTGCTTTCCTTCTTTGCTTCTGAAGTATGTTTGTTTGGATGACCTACTATTTTTGCAGAGTTTAGGATTCGATCTTATTGTTTACACTCCATATCGTGCAATCGAAGGGTTTATTCTTGATATGGAGGTATTTTTCGCTTATGCTTCAAATCTCTTAATCTTTTTTGAAACATGACCATCATTAACTCTTCATAAGTCTGTGCATCTTAATCTGCATTGTTCAATGTTCAGGATTTTTGTCACGCGACAGGTGGTCAGCCAGAGATGTTGAAGGTATATCATTTAATTAGTTATGCTTTTGCACATCAGCACTACGTGGTTTTTTCATTTTAACCTATTATTATTGCAACAAGCAGTCAACCTAGTGCTATAGATAATCTAGATACCGATTTTGTTGTTGCGTATATTAACATGTGTACACGAGAATGCATTAAAACATTTTTCAATGTATTACAGGATTTACATAAGATTGCAGTTTCAGAAGCAGATAAAGCCATGCTTTCTGATGCACCACTTCTATCCTCTCCCGGGCAGGTAATATTCCTTTATTTTGTTCATCATAATTTAAGACTAACTTTTATTGGTTTTTACAGATTAGTTTCATCTTTGTTTGTTCTGTTATATATGTAAAGTTGTGTGGTTCTTATTTGCATATATTAATTTCTAAAGGCGGAGGATTGCTGAATATTCATTGGCTTATTTTCAGTCAACCAAATTTGACTGTTGTTTTTCTATGTATTTCTGCAGTTGGCACTGACTTTTCTGCGTAATGCGAATGACATGCATACAGTTGTAGACTTCGACAGGTTTTGAATTATCTCCCACTCTACTCTATATTGACCAATGTTAAATTTGACTACTGTGCATCAGAATTATCCTTCTTTTTGTTGACTGTTAGATATTCTACTAACAGGTATCTTCAAAGCATCCTTTCACGTCAGCAACCTGCCCATACCATTTCTGAGCTTACTCAGGCTTTCAACACCATAGATACACTGGTAAAAGAAAATTTTCAATTTTGTCACTTACACCGTAACAGCTTGGGTTCGAATGTTCTACATTTGTAATTGATCTAAAAACTGTAGCTTATATATGGACAAATACTGATTGCTATAATGTATTTGTTTCCCTCAATTGTGTATCAATCCTTGTTCTTATCTTCGGCTGGACATCAACTGGCTGAATCAAGGTAGGCTGACCATATTCTTTTACTGTATTCCCCTGCAGGTTAAAAGGGTCAAAATCTATGACGAGAAAGATATGAAACACATAGCTCGGAAGCTGAAGTCTTGTCAAGATGGCAGCTCACATGATGAGTACGGTCCATGTTTTTCATATATACGCTGTAATCTAGTCCTAGCATCCAATCTTACTTTCCCTCTGCTGATTTCTATTCCGCTTTTTGAGCAGTAAGAAGAGGGATAAGAAATCCAAGCACAAGTCTAGAAAGAGTTCTCATGACAAGCATTCTGCACCTCACAATCCATCATAAAATGTTCCCGGGCAACTTTTTTCCAACTGTTGATTGCCCCTAGACCATCTAATGGTACGCCCTTGCAGCTTCTAACAAGTTCAATAAGTCAGAGAGGAATCCTATTTACCTTGCACATAAGCTGTTATAATGCCGTTTTTCTCTTTTCAGGTGATTATGGTACAGAAGCTGAAATGATCTCAATAGAAGCTCCCAGATGTTTATGGAGGCTTATCTGCAACAAGGGATTATTTCACATATTTCCTATGTAAGCGGGTTCTGTCTACTCGATTGTACCTAAGATTTGTGTACACTAATTATCCCATCAAAAGATTTGAGTCCCAGATTTGAATTTTGGAACTGAAGCAAGCTGAAATGTCATTATGTGTGTTACTTGGGGTTGGGGCCATTAGTAAGTCTTCAGCTGTTTTTTTTTTTTTGTCAAATGTTCAGCTGTTTCGTAGTGGAAACTGAAAAGAATGAATATGTTGGTAATTTTGGACATTTCATATCAGTGAGGCCCAACTGTAAACATGGCAAAAAAGTTACATCAAACGGCCCAGGAAGAACAGGTCTATAAGATCCTACTAATAATCCAGCACTGAAATGCTGGTAATTGAATGGAAGCTGATACGATCATTCTCCAACCAGTAAATGATCTTCATATCGAATTAGCATTTTCCAATTTTTTAAGAAAAGCATACACAAGTAATTGAATGGAAGCTGATACGATCATTCTCCAACCAGTAAATGATCTTCATATCGAATTAGCATTTTCCAATTTTTTAAGAAAAGCATACACAAGTAACCATTATCCTTCCATACTACAGCTTGTTGATTGCTTTGATTTATGGTTTTGATAATTGCAATTCTGAATGAGGTGAATGGTGATGGCTTGAATAAATTGATGATGAATACGAGTACCAATTGTCATATGCAGATGTAGTTGCAACATGTATTTGCAATTGATATAATCTTTTGTAAGTGGAAATTAAAAAAATCACCTACTCTTTCGGACTAATTTTACTCTTGTATATGAGTTTGTATATTGGTCAATATTATAAAGCAAATTTAAAAAAATGGGGAGGTTTCTTTTACATTATAAGTATTGTCACATTTATGAATTGAAAAATAATGCATTTCATTAAAAAAAAACGACTTATGTGTTGTAATTTTTGCATAATCTTATCATGACTCACAAAGTTTAATTTGAGGTTTGAAAAATCTCATTCATGTTTCACTCGAAAAATGACAAAATTTATATTGTACAAGGAACTATGAAGTGTCATATGTATTTACCCGTGAATAATTACATTATAAATGTTAATTAAATAATTATTTTTTATCATTTCATTGGTTTCCTCACATTTTAATAAGGATAAATGTGTATATGTTAATCATAAATTAGGGTCTGTTTGTCTCATCTACTTATAATGCCTTTTTTATTTATAACTAGTTTATATGTGATAATGGTGTTTGATACAAAGAATATTTTATGTAAAATATAAGGCATTTCTTATTTGAATACATTTTTCAATGGTTTGTATATGTGATTTTTTTTTGACACATTCTCCAAAGTCTTAAAATTATTTTTTTAGAAACAATGCCTTTATAATTGAAAAATGGTCATTTACAGACAAACCCTTAGTCTTTACCAAAAAAAATAATAAATTAGTCTAAAAAGAAGTAACTATTTTTTTTATTTTTTTTTGGTGAAAAAAGAAGTAACTATGAATACATTGAATAGGCTTATGTAGATAAGAAACCGTTGAATGAAAATTGAGATACATATAGTATAGCCGCATATCATACACAAATAACATTGACATTTCAAACTGTTTCTTTTTTGTTAAATTAGTCGGAAAACATAAAACAAATAATAATGTTATTGCAAGTCTACCACTAGAATTTGAGCCAAATGCTTCCCTGGCTAAGACGTTAAATGCGCTCAACTTATTTGTTTATCGCTTTTTAAAATGGCTCAAATGTATAAATAATTTTTATTGATTATATAAAGATAAGGAAAACCTATATGCACACGTTTTTCTCTTCTAAATGCACACGAAATTGTGCGCTTAATCTAAGCGTATGCGTTTTATGTGCTTAATACAAGCGCATAGGGACAGAAGGGGGGTTTAAAGAAATATGAGAAGGGAATAAGTATTGTACCTATGCGCTTACATTAGGCGTATAAACCTAAAATATTTTTTTTACAAGTTTATCTGGTGCGCTTAATGTAATCGCATCATACTAAAAAAAAAAATTGCACTTTTTTCCCCATAATAATGTAGAGAATTTTAATACGAGTCCGTACATATAAAATTCGTTAAAAATGGACATCGTTTGCCCCTCCAAAAGCCCAAAAAACAAAGCCTTCCTACCCATTTTTTTTTTTACAATTTGGTGCATGGCATATAACGCATTGTAGTGAAAAAAATAATATTTTCTACTATAATTTTGTAGAAAATTTTAATACGAATCCATACATATAAAATTCATTCAAAACGGATATCGTTGTCCCCTCCAAAAAGCCAAAAAACGGGAATAAAACTTTAGAAACTATAGTATTTAAGTAATATATTTTGTAATACTTAACTATAATTATTAAAGTATAGTTATTTTTCCATAATCATGTATAGAATTTCAATACGAGTCTGTACATATAAAATTCGTCCAAAACGGACATCGTTTGTCCCTCCAAAAAATGAAGTCTTCCTACTAGACCTGTCAACTTGGTCGGGTTCGAGTTCGTGCCATGTCGGGTTCGGGTCAAATTGGGTTCGGGTCGATCGGGTTGATAAAAATTTTGGGCCGGTCGGGTTCGGGTTGACCCGGCGGGTCGAACGTGCCATTTTATGATTTTTAACTTTAATAAAATAATTATAATAATATAATTAATATTATATTATTATTTAATAAAGTATATTGAAATATTTCATATAAATGAAATAAAATATACAAAATAAAGGGGACTCGCGAGCTCGGATTTGCGTTCGGGTCGGGTTTGGGTTCGGGTCCTTCTTGACCCAGTGACGTTCGGGTCGGATTCGGGTCCTTTCGGGTCGGGTTGGGTTTTTGGAGGGGAAAACGATATCCGTTTTGGATGAATTTTATATGTATGGATTCGTATTAAAAAAATTCTACAAAATTATGGTAGAAAATATCAATTTTTTCACTACAATGCTCTATATGTCACACACCAAATTGTAAAAAAATGGATAGGAATGCTTCGTTTTTTGGGTTTTTTGGAGGGGCAAACGATGTCCGTTTTGGACAAATTTTATATGTACGGACTCGTATTGAAATTCTCTACATTATTATGGAAAAAAAACTATACTTTATGTATTATAGTTAAATATTACAAAATATATTACTTAAATACTATAAACCATAATATAACTATATGATATAACCATAATATATATGCTATAAGATATAATCATAGTATATAACTATAGGATGTAATATAGGATATAACCATAGTATAAAACTATAGGATATAATGATATGATATAACCATAGTCTATAATTATAGAATATAACTATAGGATATAACAATAGTATATAACTATAAAATATAATATATGATATAACTATAGTATATAACCATAAGATATAACCTAATTGTATATAACTATAAGGATATATATAACCAAATTATATATAACTATAAGATATAATCATAGTATATAACTATATGATATTATCATAGTATATAACTATATGATATTATCATAGTATTTAACTATAGGATGTAATATAGAATGTAGCCATAGTATATAACGATATGATATAACCAAATTGGATATAACTATAATATATAACTTATAGTTATATACAATTTGGTTATATAACTTATAGTTATATACAATTTGGTTATATAACTTATAAGATATATATCTTATAGTTATATCCAATTTGGTTATATCTTATGATTACATCCTATAGTTATAGTTATATCTTATAAGTTATATAACCAAATTGTATATAACTATAAGTTATATACTATGGTTATATCCAATTTTGTTATATCATATCGTTATATACTATGGTTATATCATATAGTTAAATACTATGGTTATATCATATAGTTATATATTATGATTATATCTTATAGTTATATCCAATTTGGTTACATATCCTTATAGTTATATCCAATTTGGTTATATCATATATTATAATTTATATTTATATACTATACCGTGGTTATAACCATAGTATATAACTATATATATTATGGTTACATTCTATAGTTATATCTTATGCTTACATCCTATAATTATATCATATGGTTATATCATATAGTTATATACTATGGTTAGATCCTATATTACATCCTATAGTTATATATATTATGATTATATCATATAGTTATATACTATGATTATATATTATATTTTATAGTTATATACTATTGTTATATCATATAGTTATATACTATGGTTAGATCCTATATTACATTCATATATATAACTATATGATATAACCATATTATATATACTATAAGATATAACCATAATATATAACTATAGGATGTAATATAGGAATATAACCATAGTATACAACTATAGGATATAATGATATGATATAACCATAGTCTATAATTATAGAATATAACTATAGGATATAACAATAGTATATAACTATAAAATATAATATATGATTAAACTATAGTATATAACTATAAAATATAACCATAAGATATAACCTAATTGGATATAACTATAAGATATAATCATAGTATATACTATGATATAACTATAAGATATAATCATAGTATATAACTATATGATATAACCATAATATATATAACTATAGGATATAACCATGATTATATCTTATAGTTATATAATAGTATATACTATGATTATATCTTATAGTTATATCCAATTTGTTTATATTTTATAGTTATTTACTATGGTCATATCATATATCTTATTGTTATATAACTATATGATATAGCCAAATTGGATATAACTATAAGATATAATCAAATTATATAACTATATGATATAACCATAGTATAATTTTATAGTTATATACTATGGTTATAATCGTTATATCTTATAGTTATATACTATGGTTATATCCTATATTATATTCTATTGTTATATACTATGGTTATATCAGATAGTTATACTATGATTATATCTTATAGTTATATCCAATTTGGTTATATCATATCGTTATATCCTATAATTATATACTATGATTATATCATATATTATATTCTATAGTTATATACTATGGTTATATCCAATTTGGTTATATCATATCGTTATATCATACAGTTGTATATTATGGTTATATCATTTATTATATTCTATGGTTATATATTATATGATATACCCGACCCGACCCGACCCTAACCCGACTCGAATGTCACTAGGTCAAGAAGGACCCAAACCCGAAGGACCCAAACCCGACCCGAACGCAAATCCGAGCTCGCGGGTCCCCTTTATTTTGTATATTTTATTTTATTTATATTAAATATTTTAATATATTTTATTAAATATTTTAATATATTTTATTAAATTATAATATAATATTAATTATATTATTATAATTATTTTATTAAAGTTAAAAATCATAATAATAATCATAAAAAAAGGGCACGTTAAACCCGCCAGGTCAACCCGAATCCGACCGACCCAAAATTTTTATAAACCTGATCGACCCGAACCCGATTTGACCCGAACCCGACATGTCCCGAACCCGACCCGTCCGACCCAGTTGACATGTCTAGTAGGAAGGCTTCGTTTTTTTGGGTTTTTGGAAGGGCAAACGATGTCCGTTTTGGATGAATTTTATATGTACGGACTCGTATTGAAATTCTATACATGATTATGGAAAAATAACTATACTTTATGTATTATAGTTAAGTATTACAAAATATATTACTTAAATACTATAGTTTCTAAAGTTTTATTCCCGTTTTTTGACTTTTTGGAGGGGAAAACGATATTCGCTTTGGATGAATTTTATATGTACTGACTCATATTAAATTTTTATACAAAATTATAGTAGAAAAATGCATAAAACACCAACAATGCGCTATATGTCAGACACCAAATTGTAAAAAAATGGGTAAGAAGGCTTCGTTTTTTGGATTTTTGGAGGGGCAAACGATGTCCGTTTTGGACGAACTTTATATGTACGGACTCGTATTGAAATTCTCTACATGATTATGGAAAAAAGTGTATATTTTTTTTTAGTTTGGTGTGCTTACATTAAGCGCACCAGATAGCTATTGCGTGTCGATATTTTTTTAATCCCCCTTTTGCCCCTATGCGCTTAATGTAGGCGCACATAACACGTACGCTTACATTAAGCACACACCAGATAACTATTGCCTGTCGATATTTTTTTAATCCCCTCTTGCCCCTATGCGCTTAATGTAGGCGCACAGAACACGTACGCTTACATTAAGCGCACGATTTCGTGTGCATTTAGCTCACGAAACGTGTGCATATAGATGGTGCCTAAAGATATTATACTCTATTAAAATCAGAAATGAGATATGAGAAACTGAGAATGAGACGTGGTCCCCCCAGGGGTTACAAGTACCCATATTAGGGTTCTTAATTACATTTATAATATCAACTTAATTGTCCCAAAGTATAATTTCACATAACCCTATTTTCCACTAATCACAAAGATTAAACAATTTGGGCATGAGCAGTGCTCCAGGTGTGACAGATCTTTCAGGGTAAATCGTGCCATTTTTTAACCTTTTTCCCGGTTTTACCATCGTAAAAAAGATGGTCCCTTCTTCGGTGCTTCCACTTCGGTGGTGCTCTGATACCAATTACATCCCAAGACTAGACAGTATGTATGATATAATGATAATATAATAACTAAATGATGCTTATGTGAAATAGTACAAAATATAGAGAGTTTGATGCAGTAAATAAATAAGAAAACAGAATTTTGCCAAAGAAACTTATTTTATTGTAAATTTTCTTGAGGATACAAACACTCTTGGAAAATTCTTAAAAGAAAAAACTTAGAAGGAAATTTGAGAGAGTTTTTAAAAGGAAATGAGCAAGGCTATTCAAACTTGCTTTTACAAGAAGAGAATGAGGTATTTATAGTTGAAATCTTGTAGTAGCCTCCCTTAGTGCTTTTTGCCATGTTGCTCCATTATTGCTAGTAGTGCTCCATTATTGCTCTTTGTTGTATTCTTCCTTTATTGCTTGATTTTTGGCTTAGATCTGTTATGACAACTCTATCGTCTTCTGGCGAATTCTTCTGTAGAAGGTCTTGTAAGAAATGATGAATTTTGTCACTGTTTCTTGATGGACAACTTCACTATTTTTCTTTTGAATTCCTGCTTTGATGCTCGGTTGATTGATTGCTCTGTTCCTATTGTAGTAGTCTTGTAGGTTTTTTGCTGGAAGTCTTCAATAATGCCACTATTTACGGTAAGTGCTTCACTTATTGCTTAGTGCTTATTGCTAGGATTTTCCATTTGATTTTTTTTATATATATCAAATGGATCTTGGTCCTCCATAGTAGTCATCTGGATGTTCTTTTGTAGCTCGATTGTCCTTCTGTTGGGCCTCCTCTTCGACTTGCTCGTACCAGCTTCATTTTTTCTTGGATTCTCGGAAGGCTTGAAACTTCTTGAATTCCTGAAATTCTTGCCAGGCCTTTTGTTCTTCTGTGGTGAATTTCATAGTAGTTGATGCTTCTGTCTTGACTGGTTTTGTTGCTTGTTTTACTGTTGTCTCTGTCGAGGGTTTTGGGGAATTTGATGAGGAAGAGTCTGAAGAAATGGTAATTGCGGTCGTTTTGGTTGTTGATGTGTCTTGTTGCTTCTTGCCCTGGACTGATGCTTGAACTCTTTCAATTGCTAGCACCTTCAAATCAAATTTGTCCCACCATCTCACTTGTTTTTTTTTTTTTCTGCAAAGAGATAATGAATATGGTTCTGGATGGATTTGTTGGAGCTCAAAGACCCAACAAAGAATCCTGGTTACTCCGTTGTTTTTGTGGAATTTAAGTGGTCTTGTGAAATATGGGTCAGGAGAATGCTTATAATAATAATCATAAGCGAATCTTGCTACATCAGGGAAGATTTCTAGAAGGCTTCCAAAAGTGTTCCACCATTCATAGAACCAACATGGTAGATCATCGTTGTAAT
The DNA here is from genome assembly GCA_027886185.1 of Rheum nobile. Classification (NCBI taxonomy): domain Eukaryota; kingdom Viridiplantae; phylum Streptophyta; class Magnoliopsida; order Caryophyllales; family Polygonaceae; genus Rheum; species Rheum nobile. Next base: position 587,043 of record WOAB01000236.1, on the reverse strand, counting down.
GTTTTGAAAAGATGAAGAACCATGAGTGGTTGAACGGTCTGATGAGGAATGTCCTAAACCATGCCATTTTGTAGTCATAATAGGTGTATCCTTTTGGAGAGAAGGGTATGGAAAATGTTTTTAAGTGAGTGGGGTTTTCTGGCCAGTCTTTTTCTTTGAGGATTCTTAGGATTTTTCACTTTGAGAAGGTGATGTAGTCCGATTTGACCGGGTCTCTTGTATGAGAGATTTCTGCTGATTCAGAATCTACTAGAATGAGTTCATAGTATTTTTGGGTCTTGCTAAGATCTTCGGGGAACCATTGGAAAGAGGCATGGAATATTGCAGTGATTTTTGGTTCTAGCTGATCTTGGGTCAATTGTTTAAATTCCGAGACAAGGTAAATTTCTTGCACTAGGTTGTGTTTGAAATGATATTTGTGGAAGGTTGCTTCGGTTTCAGGTCTTTTTTGTGGAGTTTTTGATAGTGTCTTAGGCGCCATTGCAACTTGGTTGTTATGGTAAAGGTGGGAATTGTGATAATGCTTGAAACTGGTTTGCAACTGGAACAATTGGAATAGGTTTTTGGGCATGTTGTAGGTGATATGTTATGTAATCTTGTGGAGTCTGGACCTTCTTGGAAGAGTTGCTCGGACTCGCCATAGCTGCAAAATAGATAAACAATTTAGAAAGGAATCTCTAGATGTTTGAGCCTTAATTGTACTTCTTGTTGAGCTCTCTCTTCTTTGCTGGCTATTTGTTGAAGAATCCACTCTATAAGGAACTCTTTTTCTTGAGGAGGAATTTGTGTGTTTCTCCGTAATCTCACGAGACTCTTCTTAAACCCAATAACTCCGTAATCAAAGAAAACTTCGTGTTTCAGGTCTCTTAAAAACTTTGGCATTTTAAGGTCATAAAAGTAGGGTTTAAAAAGGAATTTCTTCAAAACGTCGTCTTGCTTCTTTCTCTAGTTTTTGTAAAAAGTCTCGAAGGTATTCAGCACCCTCATATTCAACCATTTCTCTAATAGGAGGAATCCAAAGATCTTGCTCTATTTGCCTTTTCCAGATTTCGTAAAGTTTCTTCATGGAAGAGGTTATTTTTTACCATGTAAAAATTCTCTTGTGAGAAAGTCTGGTAAGGAATTATTTTCTCTTTTTTCAAACTCAATATCAAAATCGAAAACATAAAGAATTGCTTGCCATCTAGCAAAAATCTGTTTAGAGACTATGTTTTGAACATCCTTTTGTAAAACTTCTTTTGCTAATTTACAATCTACTCGAAGCAAAGACCTTTTATTGTAAAGATCATCTTGAAACTTACATGTGCATGCGACTATAGATAATATTTCTCTTTTAATAGTACTATAGTTCTTTTGAGGACTTGACCATGTTCCTGAATGAAATCTAAGTAGTTGTTCTTTATGCTGGTCATGCAGTCTTTGTTTAAGAATTCCACCATATCCTAATTCTGATGCATCTGTTTCAACTATCATGAATGTATTGGGATTAGGGATACTACTGCATGGCAGTGTCTTGACCTTTTCTTTAATTACACGAACTATTCTAGTATGCTCATGAGTCCATGCAATAGGATTTTTTTCGTAATCTTTGAAACAAAGGATTGCATAACTGTCTTAGTTTAGGGAAGAAGTCAGAAATATAATTTAAACATCCTAAGAATCTTTGTAGTTGATTTTTATCTTTTATTTCATCAGGAAATTTATCAGCGAATTCGATGCTTCTGTTGATGGGTTTTGTTGTTTGTTGATAGATCTCATGACCAAGGAAACAGATCTTTGTCTAAAATAATTTCATCTTAGTTACAGAAACTACCAAGACACTTTTTTTAACTATGTATAAAAAGATGTTTAGATGTTTGAAATGTTCTTCTATTGTTAGAGAATATGAAAACATCGTCGATGTAGACTATAGAAAATGAAGAACAAGGGTTTAGAATATCATTCATAATTCTTTGGAATTCAGAAGGTGCGTTTTTAAAACCAAAGGGCATTACATTCCATTCATAGTGTCCAAAAGGAACAATGAATGTTGTTTTGTATTTGTCTTTCTCTTTTACTTGGATTTGCCAAAATCCACTTTTCATGTCAAATTTTGAAAACAAGCGGGAATCATAGAGTCTATTAAGCAAATCTCTTTTATTGGGTAAATGATATCTAATCCATTGTAATGCTTTGTTTAGAGGTTTGTAATTGATAACTAATCTAGGAGCGCCCCTTTCTTTCTCTGCTTGATTTACTACATAGAAGGCAACACAACTCCAAGAGGACCTGGATTTCCTAATAAGAGCTTTCCCTAGAAGAGATTCTATTTCTTTTCTACAATAATCTAGGAGTTCCTTGTTCATTTGCCAGGCCTCGCTTTTGTAGGAATGTTTCTTTCATCAAAATCCTTTTCATAAGGTAAAGATACTTGGTGTTTCTTTCTTTCCCAAAAAGCATTAGGCAAATCAGAACATACTTGAGTTTTGAATAATTCTTCTATATCTTGTATTTTCTTCTGAATATGAGGTTGTTGTATTTTTTCTTCTATTCTAAGATTACGAACCTCATCAATGAGGGATTCTATGAAAGAGGTTTTATTGTTAATAAGATTTATTTGTTTATATATAGAGGAGGACTGAAGAAGGGATATATCTTTTTGTTTAACCGAAGAAAGAAATTCAAAGTTTATTTCTTTTCTCATGATATTGGTATGTAAACCTTTCTGATAAACTTTAAAAGGGTAAAATTGAGTTAAAAATGGAGTACCTAGAATTACTTCTTGAGTAAGATCCTTGACCATAATAAAAGAGTTTTTGAAACAGTATCCCTGATTGCAAATAGAAGCTCTGAGTAGTTTATAACTTATTTTCATACGAGATCCACTTGCATTATGTAACTTCTATGTGGTCTTCTCAAAATATTTTGATGGTACCAATCCTTCTTTTATATAGTTAAGATATGCACCGCTATCAAATAATGCTATTGTGGAGAGGGTAAAGGTTTCTACTTTAATGGTTATAGGAACATACCATTTTTGAAAGTTTATCTTGTTTATGACAGTTATAAATTGGTCATTATTGTCCTCAATATTAGTTTCTTCTTCTTGAAATTCGTGATTCAGAGGTGCTTGAGATGAGCTGGCTTTGTTAAGGAGTTTTCCTTCTAGGAGAGTTAGACAAGTTTCTAATTCAAGATCTCTGGTCTCTCCGTAGTAAGCTTGTTGTTGAAGATCTTTTACTTCTCGTTTTAGTCTGTTAATTTCGGCTTGAAGATCTTTGGTGGTTATTTGTGTAAAAACATTTGTAGGAGGATACTTTTCATAAAGGTTGGAAATGCTAAAAGGTTCTTGTACAAGGGGTTTTTGCTCCTTAAAAAGCAAATCTTTTAGCTTAAGAAAATATTGTTGCTTAATATTTGGGTCTTCTATCCCATCAATCAATTGAAATAAGGCTTCTTTTTCATCTCCTTTAGTAATTACGTTGCAAAACTAACGAGACTGAGGTTCATCCTCATCTGTGCTTGAATCGAGATTTGCTTCATGTAGGTAACCTTCTTCTTCTTCGGAAGAGGAGCTTATTCCTCAACTCTCCATCTTCGCCATAAATTTCATTAATTTTTTTGTTTCATTTTACATTGGTTTGCCTTGTGACCTGGGTTCCTACACTTATAACAAATTATCTTCTTCTTCTCTTCTATTGGAGAAGGTCTATTGTAATATTTTTCATTTTTCTGGAAAATCTAGTATATTTTTGTTTGTGATAAACGTTTTTAGATATATTTCTATTTTTTTCTTGATGGTGCTTGAATTTTTTGCATTCCAAAGGCTTTGCAGAAGTTTCCTAATTCTCTTCTAGATCTTTCTCTCTCAACTCCATACTTTGCTTGGATTTTTAGTTATGAGCAAAGTGATAGACCTTCTTTCTTTATAAATGCCCCTAACAGTCCATAAGTTATGCTTTCCCAAGGTATCTCTTCAGAGGCTATAGATTCTTTGATTTTTGTTATTATCCTTTGGGCAAATAAAATTGGCAATCCTGAGACAAGCCTGTCTTTCCAGTAGGCTTGATTACAATCTGGCCTTTTGTAAACATAGGTTATGAAGACATCCTTATACCATCTATAATAACTAAGAGTAGGACATCTAAGGTTCATGAGAATAGATTTATTAGCTTGTAATTCTTCCTTAGGATTTCCTACGAAATACATACTAATAGTGTAGATTAGCTGGGCTACAGCCTACATCGTCTTCTTCAATTCGTACGTCTCCTTCATCATCTTCTATAGACAATGTTGCCTCAAGTATGGCTTGTTTTTCTTCCCTAGTTAGGACATTATCCCACCAATTTTTTAATTGTCCAGTAAAACCTGATATCAGCATTGTAGCTGCCATTTTATCGCTCTATCTAGTGCCCTTATAGGCAATTTTTGCCATCACCATTTCATGTAGTGTGTTCATGATCTCATTTTCAGACTTTCCATCTATGTTCCACTCATAAATAGACTGTCCATTATAATCAGTGGATCTAAATTTTGATATTTTTTCATATTGAATATCTGGAGGGGTAGAACGCCTATAATAGTTTCTAGTATCTCCTCTAGGAATTCTCGTATAATGTTGATTTTCGGACCTTCTGTGCCTAAGTTTATTTATTTCTAGAGGATTATCTCGGAAGGAGTAAGAGACTGTAAAATGTTTCTAGGTAGACTTTCTACCTGAAAATGAGGTCTAGAGACGTTCCTAGGGAACCTTGGGGGGGGGGGGGTCTAAAGATGAGTCTATTTTTGTATGAATAAGATCGACTTGTTCGGAAATGGTATGCAGAATTTGATTAGAATATTTGTTTTGATGGTAGACCTTTAATGTTTTCTATATTGGCTGCGCTATTATTATATGTAGTTGTTCTTCCTATTTTGAATGATTCAGCCATGATATCTCCAGATGAGGTAGTGATTTTTACGGCTTGTAATGGGGAATGAACCGATTGCGACACTCCTGAGGGGAGAAGGTTCCAAGATTTTAAAATTCTAGTTTGAACCTCTATGGAAGGTAAAGAAAAAAGGATCTTGATAACAAGAATTTGTCGTTCTAATTCCTACTATGCAAAATATCCAAACAAACTTTAAACCGTAGTCCTAGGTAAGTAAAGGTCGAATCCACAGGAAGGCGAATTCTATCTAATTATGCAATTTGTATGTCAATCCAAAGTAACCAAATGGGGGGTTTTGTTTGTTTAAGTAATCTAAACATGCAAAAGTAAACAATCGAAAGAGTTGTGAAATCAGTAATGGGGAAAGCACTCAGTCAAACAACATTCACTATTTGTATGACAAGTTGATCATAGATACTCATTCAAAATCTCATGCAAGGTGATTCCAATTCCTTTTCAGATATAACTAATAACACAACCAGATACTATTAGCACTAACTAATTAAACAACCCTGAAACTATCAAGATTCAGTTTAACAGCAGCCTTACGGATAGGAATATACTTGGATACAATTCTAGCATAAAACAATCAGCTTTTATCCTAGAATGTAAATCAGTTCTCTTCTGCATAAGACTAGCACAACCAGATACTAGTACGATGCAGTTGCTACTCTGAAATAGACATGCTCAACCAGTAACAATCTAAATCTAGCAATCAATCAATACCAATAAACCCTAGTTGCGTCCAAAAACGAGATTATCAATATAAATCATAAGCAACTTAAGCAAGAGAAAGATAAAAACCATGCAATAGATTAAGAACGAGAATCTCACAACTTTATCGAAACGAAAGCTTCAGCGTCTGACTAAGCCAGTGAGGCTTAGTTCTTCATAACGAATGAGGCTTAGTTCTTCATAACGAATACGTAGAAACTAATTAGGGTTCGAGAGAGATACGAAGATTTGAAGATAATCCAAGATAGGCAAACAAGCCTTTTCTCAACCCTAATATACTAAAGGAAAAATAAATTCTAAATTAATCTAAAACGAAATAATAAAATAATAATAATTAAACAAATTAAAGCAGGGAAATTAATCCCGTAATCTCGCAATTCAATCTCGCGTTCAGCACTTGTTCTCGCGTCACGTGATGGCCCACACCATCTCGGCAGACATCTCGGCTTCAACAAAGCACCAGCGGCCCAATTCCAATCTTCACCCTCACTGACGTCGTGGCCCATCTCCAATCAGCAGAAGCACGGCCCAACAACAATCCATCAGCTCGCTGATGTCACATCGACATCACGGTGGGGCCATCTTCATTTCTTCAGCTTTCAAATCTTCGGCTTCAACGCGAGGCGCAATTCTTCATGGGCTTCTTCTCCAATTTGGGCCCTTTTCCTCCTTCACGTGGGCCGAACTCTCCTTGGGCCTTTCCTCATCCAATTCGGCCCATCAATCACGTGGCTTTTAATTAATTATCAAACTTCGCCCCCACACGCCATACACATGAATGTGTCTAAATTACCCGAATGACACCAATAAAACCTCTAATGACTCTTACTTAAGCCCTACAAAGTAGTGCTTATCAAATCTCTAACTTGGAGAGGAAAAGAGAGAACCATAAGAAGAACGGGATATTAACTCCTAAGCGATTCATATCTGAGTACCATTCTTCTCTAATTCTATCTCTACAAAGCTTGTCAATATTCATGAACCATTTTTTCTTTTGAATGTTTTGTTTTGACTCAAAATCTTTACGAAGGTAATCTTTATCTATAGTGAAATATGTCTGAGAGATCATGTTAATAGAGGAATATCTTTGCATGTCACTCTGAGTAGGAGAAGAAGGACTAGATCTTTGATCTTGAAAAGGAGTCGATAAGGGACTTTGAAAATCTACTCTGATATTGGGGTCTTGTCTATTGGGAGAGGTTTGAAAATCATGTATTGTAGGGTTCCTAGTTAATAAAGGTTCTGAGATTGAACTTCTAGTAGGATAGATATTTGGAATGTGTGAAAGGTGTCTTGAGAAGTCTCTACTGGAATTGAACCTTAAAAGGATTCTACCATATGGTTCTTCTATGATTTGAGAAATCTCTCTCCTTTCAAATTCTGTAGGAGGGTGAGTATTTTGGAGTTCTAATGTTTCTGGTATAGTAATTTCATTTCATCTTATAATTTTAGGTGTAAAGGTACAAGACTTTTCGACTTCTAATTGTAGTAAAACTATTTCACCGTGTGGTATAGAAGGAGCAATACATTTTGGATCCGTAAGGGATGTTAGGACCCTAAAGTGAAGTCTATAAATGATTGCAAAGTTTTTTGAAAATTGTTTAAAACAATCATTTAGCATTTTTACATCCAAAACTAAAGATTGAGTAACTCTCGGATCAGATAGATCAACATGGAAATTCAGAGAGCAATTAAAATATATTGGACTATTACAACACTAATAAAAGCCAATCTGACATCAAGACAAAACTATCTTATGCAAAGCTTTATGTTACCTACTCACACACATAATAAACTTGACAAGCTAAATAAATCTTTCTTTTGAAACAAAGATAGCTCCTATAAATCACTTATAGGATGAGAGAAAGTATGCAAACCGACACAACAAGGAGGCCTTGGATTGAGAAAATCAAAAGACATGAATAAAGTCCTACAATTCAAACTATTATGGAAAATTCTAGCAGAGCCTAATAATTATTGGGTCAGAGTTGTTACTGAAAAATACTTGAAAACAAAACATATATTTCATTACGAGAAAAAAAGAAATTGCTCTTGGCAATGGTCCAAAATGATTGAACTCATGGATGAATTCAAATCTGGACTGATTTGGCAAGTTGGTAATGGCATAACAATTAAATTCTGGACGGATAATTGGATCTCTAAAATCCCCTTATGTAATACCATAAAGACACAGTTAATCCTGAATAAGGATGTCTTGGTAGCTGATTTTATGTTGTCAGATAAAACTTGGAACAAGGACCTAATAGAACAATGTTTACCACATGACCTAACAAAAAAAATAATTTGTATCCCAATACCTCTGAATGATATTCATGACAGAATATACTGGGAAACTAGCAAAAATGACTGGTTCTCAACGAATTCTACTATGGAATTAATCAACAAAAACAAGAGATACACTGCATATGATTCTTCATGGATTTGGAAGATGGACACGTACCCCAAAGTTAAAAACTTCATCTGGAAAATAATGAAAAATGGACTTCTGACCAAAGCTAGACTAGTAGAAAAAGGGGTTTCACTCCCCCAGGGTTGTATCCGGTGCAATACTCAATTGGAGGATTTGAACCACCTCTTATTCCAATGTAACCATACCCTAAAAACAATAGAGAAAATGAATTATCATATTTATGGTATCATTAGATCCATAAATATAGGAAATAAAAAATCAATGAAATAATTGAGAAAATTCGACAAAAAACTGAGAGATCACAATTCATAGACCTATTGGTCTCCTGATGGGGAATTTGGTTTTATAGAAACCAACAAAGTTTTGGAAGAACAAATGATGATACCAATACCATAAATGATGTACCAAATTACATTAAAAAACAAATTGAGAATTAGAATAAGACGAAGAGCTGGAACCCTGACTGTTTGGAAGATGGCAAATAAAAACCAAAGAGAATGAACAATGCTAGACAACCAATAAAGAAATGAAAAAAACCACCAGATAACATAATTAAAATCAATACAGATGAGTCCACCAAATCTAATGGGGATTCTAGCTTTGGCTACATCTTCAGGAACAACACGGGTAAACCAAATTTTATTTTTGGGGATAAATGTGGTATCTCAACCCCCTTAAAAACAAAAACACTTGCGGTAAGAAATGCTCTGATAAAAGCCTTTGAGTTAGGCATTACCGACATTTATCTTGAATGCCACCTGACCATCGTGAATGTTCTTAATAAAATTTGGCATTGTCCATGGGATATTGAAATGTTAATTTCTGATATCCTATGTGTTTTACAAATGTTTTCTTCAGTGCAGATTTCCCATGTCTTCTGAGAAAGTAATGTGGTGGCCGATTTCATTGCAAAGACGGTCCAGCGACGCTCGTTGGAAGACTTTCGAGCTAGTCCAGAATTTGTAATTCTCATCCGAAAGGATGCTATAGACTGATAAACCGTCTCTTCTGTGATTTTCAGTCTAATTTTTACCTAATCAAAAAAAAAAGGAAAATTGATTCTTTTTCTTAATAAATGTTTTAAATCAACTTGTACGGTGGTAAAACCGGGAAAAACTTTTTAGGGCCCATCGTGCCATGGCAGTGCATGCTTCAGGTGTGACGGATCTTTCAGGGTAAATCGTGCCATTTTGATCATTTTCCCGGTTTTACCACCGTAAAAAAGTTGGTCCCTGCTTTGGTGCTTCCACTTCGTTCGATGGGCCCCAATTAATTACCGTCTTGACTAATCAGGAAAAAAGTTATTTATAATTAACATGTCTAACCACATACAATTTACCTCAAGTGTAAGTTGCTCGATGCGGTCAGATCGTATGGCCGTAACTTTTATACTCCCTTCGTCCCAGATAGATCATCCCATTCTAAGCTGTGCACATGAATTAAGAAAACTGTACAAACTGAAATGAGTTAGAGAACAAACAGGCCCAATCTGAACCAAAATCTTCCATTCAATTTAAACCATACAGATTTCATTAGCAGAAGTTAATCAACGATTGTGTGGTTTAATACAAGCCTAGCACACGGATCACCAAAACACTATAAGAACATTCATTCTTTGAAATCTGGAGCATTACAAATTTTTGCAGTGTTAAGCATTCACTACCATGGAAATCTAAGCTAAAAAAACACAAACACTAAAAAAAACAGAAGAATATCCCAGCATCACTGCCTGCACATGATGGCTTCAGCCTTTAATCTAAACTTTGCTCATTTTTCAATTGAAGAAGACCCTGATGATGAACAAGAGCAGTTCCACATAGATCTAAATGATGCAACAGAAGACATGGAGGAAGATGTTATGCTTCCAGATCTGAACCAACCAACAGTAGATGAAACAGAGCAAACACAGGGGACATGTCATCACCAGTCATCCACTCAACAGGAACAAGAGCAGCAAACACAAGGGACAGGTCATCATCAGCCATCAAGCATCAGACTCAGCAGTGAGGAGAGGTTGCACATCTTAGTATGGTTGCTAAACAGAGCAACATAGGGAAAACTTGAAAATGGGACAATACAGGCGGCTGCAACAGAATTCAGTGTGTCAAGAAAATGCATAGGCACATTATGGAACCAAACAAAGCAACAGAAGCATGCAGGACAGAGATACAACGTGAGTACCAAATATCATAACTATGGCAGGAAAATAATTCAAGTTCCACATGAACATATCAAAGAACTCAATATGGGGGACATGTCATGCATCAGAGACCTAGCTACCAAGCTCAATCTTGCAAAGTCAACAGTTCACAGAATGGTGAAGAGGGGACATATAAAGCCACATACAAACAGTTTACATCCTGAATTGAAGAATCCCAACAAACTAAAAAGATTGAAATGGATATTGGGGCTACTAAAGGGCAACACACCAGAAGCAAAGAGTGAAGTATTATGACATGTTTGATTTTGTTCACTTGGATGAAAAGTGGTTTTATCTAACCAAAAAGACACAGAAAGTATATCTAGCACAACAAGAGAAGGGAAAATACAGAGCAGCGCCCTAGTTCATCCAAATTCATACCAAAGGTCATGTTCACAACAGTGGTAACAAGGCCAAGATACAATTCACAAGGAGAATGCACATTTAATGGGAAGATTGACATCTTCCCTTTCACTTATCAAGAGCCAACAAAGAGATCATCAAAGAATAGAGAAAAGGGGACAATTATAACCAAGATAGTGGAGTCAGTGAATCAATCAGTTACAAAAAGCATGTTCATCAACAATATAATTTCAGCAATTAAGGCAAAATGGCCAGCAGGTGGTGGGCATAAAGTTATTTTCATTCACTACTAGAAAACATATTGTTTTTTGACGCTTTTTAAACATGTTTCGACATTTAAAAGCGTCACCGTTTTCCCTCGACGCTTTATAAAGCGTCGAGAATTTCAGTGTCGAGATTGGTCAACGCTTGTGCGTCGCCAATCCCGACGCTTGTTTATAGGGGAGAAATCACGCGGACTAATCGACTAATCGTTTAGACACTTAAAAGCGTCGAGAAGTGCACAAATCCCTCCAAAATGTTTAGACACTAGCTTTTAGACGCCTAAAAGCGTCGAGATTTGTCTCTCAAATCCCTCCAAAATGTCGTGACAATAAAAAGCGTCGAGATATAATTTGGCGCCAAAACCATACTAGTATGTGTCGACGGAAAAAAGCGTCGATATTGTATCAAAATAAAGAATATATAGCACCCCTAATCTCACCTAGGGGTGCTATTTTTGCCTTTATATTCCGTAAAGCAAAATATAGTTAATTATAAAGTATTTCTACTCAACGTACAACAATAGAATTATCTAAAACATAAACAAATCCAAAGGCAAAAACAGTTCTAACCAATACTTAGATCAAACTAAATACCCAACTAATAGCAACTAAAATATCAATTAAGATGAGCTATTCAAAAAGCTGATAATTCAACTAAGTACCTAACTAATGACAACTAGACATGTTTGATCTCTCAAATCTCCTTTGCTGCCATATTTCCCCACCAAAGACCAGAAGAAATTCCTTCTTTTTGAGCTCAAATTGCCTCGCGAATCTCCACATACCACCACCTGTAATAGTTTATAAAATTTATCATACTAGTGTGGTATAGTTTAGCACAAAGCATGTTCAAGTTCATCAAAATTAATTTAAGCACCTCCATCAATCAAATCTCCAGGACTTCAAAGGTAGACAGGAAAATAGAGGACTATTTCTATAGGAGCACCAAGCATATGGAATCCATGATCTATCTTTCTAAGAGGAAAGGAGCCATACCTTTTCCTCAATATACTCTTAAGAGTTGTCTCTTTGCTTCAGCTTGCCAATTGATTGTAAGATCCACTTCAGGATAGAAATTTTGAAATATGATCTTTAAAACAGTCACCCTCCTTTTCCATCACCAATAGTAATCCAATGCTCAACACCAGTGGACTGCACTGATATCCAGAACGAAATTCATGCACAGATTACTTGAACTCCATCACTCACATGGATTAAATTGTTCCATTTCATTTTCTCATAATCAGAAAGCTGAACATGGTATACATAACCATTAAATTTCACAATGTATATCATATCACTAGAAGCACATTGCACACAACGTACATATTCACTTCTACTGCAACAATTAATAAGGGAGACATGAAAGGAAAATTTTCAAACGAATAAAAAATGGTACATGAAACAAAAAATGCCAATGTGGCACATATCAATAGTAAAGACACCCAAAGCACTTGTCTCTCTCACATACGAACAGTAAACCCTTTATGTAAAGACAATATGAATTTAATAAGATCACCACTTACCCTAATGTTGAGAAATGAGAATGCATAATTAATATATTAAAGAACATTAAGTTTGTCTTTAGAAAGAAGACTAACAGGAACCCAGCATATTCTGATGAACTTGGGAGGCAGAGTTTTAAAAGCTCTTTACTTCCTTCAGTGACCTCATCACGGTTCCCTACACTATTGGGCAAGGAGGTGCTAAATTGATGAGCTTTGATTGCAGAGTCAAACCCTGCAGTAACAAGAAGGGAATATTGTGGGTCATACAAACATCTCCATATGCCCCTTCCTCTACAAGATAACAAACATACTTATAACTAAATTCAAAAAGAATAAGAGAAGCTCATTCATAACTCATTTGAATGTCTACCCACTTCATTCTTGCAGTCATGCACTGATCTAGTGGAGATGTTCTAATTTTTCAAGTCAGATAACTCATAATGACTAACAAGAGATTATTCTTATAAGGTGTAAGAAAAGTTTCATGCAGCAGGCTGTAACAAAAGAAAATGATTCATTAAATCTGAAAAAGCAAAGCAAATAAACAGTACAGAGAAGTCAAAACAAAGTGAAATGACTAGAAAAGAAATCTAAATGTTTTATTTAAATCAAGCATTTAGGTTTACTGTTGAAGTGACGAGAAAATTGTTACCACATTTTCTCGTCACTGAGGATTATTGGAAAGTGATTTTAATTCAAAATAGCAAATGCATATTAAGCAGCAGGTTTACTGTTGGAGTGAGACCATGATCACAAAATAAAAGACTTCCCACTAGAGTACAACCACAAAGGTTTATGCAGAAACTGAAGTCTGATTTTAACATGTATGTTATAGTAGTATGAACCCTTTTTTTCCCTAATTTAACCTCGATATTTCAACTAAGAAATAATCAACAAATACTTCTAAATTCTTGAAGAAAATAACAACAAAGAGAAGTACATTTGACAAGTTATTCAGAAATATAGATGATAAAGTACATTAAAATAAGAAACATGGGTGATTTATGCTAAAAGTGAACTAAGTGCAAACAAGAACATGTCTTAGCCACTAGTTTGACATACTCTATACCTATGTTCCCCGGCCATCTATAGGCACGCAGCTACATTGTTCTTTATGCACAACCACACATCAGAGTATAAGGATGAGCATGCACTAAATTCTATATGGATGGTGCCACTTTTTTCTTAAATATTACATTGAAGGATATCCAATCTATTGCACCATATACTATATATATATATATCTCAGGATATCAAGTGATGAGGCTGCTAGCCAAATATCAGTACTCCGCACAAATGTGGTAAAAAAACACTAACCTCTCTTACACTTCTAGTTAGCTCTTACGATTCAGGATCTCTTGCGCTTCTGTGTCTTGATATCCTTCAAAATAAAACAGATCACCTCCTTAAGTGTGGCCTTTCTGCCTTCCTTCAAATTCCAGAGCTCATTAACAGTATATCTTCCACTTGAATTATATTCATTCAGCTATATGAAGGCCACAATCACTGGCTTCTAAATCACATCCCCCCATTCTTCTTTCAGTTGCTTCAACCTTTCATCGGTTGCATCAATTATTTCCTAGTAATGAAAACAAAAAATCATTTTCATTATACAATCCATAGTTTAAGCATGAGAAACCAGCAAAATAAAGTTACTATGTCTGCAACAAAATCTAGTATTAATGTTAGAGCTAAGTTGTAAATATACATGGACACTTATCTAGTCCATCCTTGATAAATCTAGATTTGTAGATATGAAAATTTCTCTCCACCCTCTTTTTCTTCTGCAATGATCATCTTCTTCCCCGAAAGCTCACAAGAAATATACCTACAGTCTTATGTTGGATCAGTGTATGGTGCAATAAAAAGAGAGAATCAAGCTTGATATGACTCACCCCTTATCTGCAGAAATTCTATAAAGATATCAGGTTTCCCATTGCTTTCTCATGGCTAGTTATAGAAAATTCAACTATTAATTTTGTGTATAACCAGTAGCATCCATTTGATAAATAATGTGCTGACTTTATGCATAAAACTAGTTATCTATCACTCTAGAAGCTTCAATATAAGCCAAAGGGAAGGACATATTAACAATCCTTATATGCTAAGTTAGAAATATGCACCTGAAAGAGAACAGTTGGTATAGGTTGGTGACTCAATCAAAGGTGATTATCAACACTCAAAACTAAACTAGTTTATTTGCCCATACATTTTGAATAAGCTTTTCCGACTCTTGGTCTTATACTTATAATCCTCTATAAATTCCACCAATGCTGCCACCATGCCTCTGTCTGAACCAAGGGCAATTCTCAACCTCATGAATCTACGTCATATCTTGATTTTCCTACAAAGGAGAAGAAAATGTCATTAAATAGAGTATCTCAACATTGTCAACATTCAAAATGTTTTGCAAGTAGTCTAATGACAAGCAATCCTGGCTAATAGGAGGAAGAGAGTGAAAGGCAAGTATGAAGGAGTCATTAACTAATTAAAAAGAAGAAAAGTTTACAACAGTAAGTTTTTTTCTCCCACAATCATCGTTTTTTTATCAAAATACTCGAGTTCTTTTCACTTGTCTTAAATTTCTATGTACATGCCAACCTTTACTCAGGAATTCCTCCAATTCATATTATAGGAATACTACAAGAAGTATTTGTTAAAGTGATTATACTCAAGTTCTTTTCACTTTTGTGTTTCATTATTTTCACTTGACATATACAAAACCAGAACAAGATCCACTTCGTTTCCAAATTGTAATTCCGTTCATTCAATTCTACAAACAAACAAAAAAACTAAACATTCAGACCTACTAGTTACCTATATAACAAAATTACTAGTTTCAGTACATCTAATTACAAGACACTAACCAGATCGAAGAAGTGCTCGCCATTACCAGGTTTCAACTTCTCGCTGCCACCAGGAACGATCGGAACGCCGAGAACGGGTCGAGTACAGGGCGGCGTCGGAGGAGAATCGAAGTTAGGGTTGCGTCGCCACCAGGAGTTGCAGGTCGGGATTAGGGCTGGTGTCTCCAAACGATCGGAACGCCGAGAACGAGATCGAGTATTGGGCGGCGTCGGAGGAGAATCGAAGTTAGGGTTGCGTCGCCACCAGGAGTTGCAGGTCGGGATTAGGGCTGGTGTCTCCAAACGATCGGAACGCCGAGAACGAGATCGAGTATTGGGCGGCGTCGGAGGAGAATCGAAGTTAGGGTTGCGTCGCCACCAGAAGTTGCAGGACGGGATTAGGGTTAGTGTCGCCACCGGGTATTGCAGGTCGGGATTACGGCTGGCGTCGGAGACTCGAAGGGAGGAGAGTCTAAGTTGGTCGGAGACTCGAAGATCCGAAGAAGAGATCTGAGTACGTACTGGGCGGCGCTTGAGTATGCGAGGGTTTGTATGAATCAGTCGAGAATGAAGGTTTGTATAAAGAAGCAGGTTCTGATTTTTAATATTTCTCCGAAAAGCAGGTTACGACAGGCGACGCCTATTTGTTCAATTTCGACATCTGAAAGCGTCGAAATTTTAGACGCTTAAAAGCAACAAAGAAAGCGTCCCGCTTTCCACTCCGTGTCAATTTTAAGTCGACATAATACAATAGCGTCGACCAAAAAGCGTCGAAAAATGTGGCATTTTCTAGTAGTGATTCAGCAGGATAATGCAAAGGCACACATAACTCAGGATGATCTAGAATGGCAACAGGTATATGCACAAGAAGACATTCATTTTAATTCAACGGTCTCCTAATAACCCAGATTTAAACATTTTAGACCTATGATTTTATAGAAGCATTCAATCTCTGATACACAAGAAGATGCCTAAGAATGTAGATAAAATGCTTGAGACAGTACATGAGGCCTTTTATGAACTAGACCCCAAAACCCTAGCCAATGTGTGGATGACTCTTTAATATGTAATGAATGAAATTCTAAAGTCACAAGGGGGCAATAGCTATGACATGCCACATGTAAACAAAAGGAGATTGGAAGCACAAGGGAACCTAAGTGTACAGGTTAAGGCACCTATGTGGGCTGTATTAGAAGCATGGGAATTTGTTCATGGGCATGCACAACTACCACAACCAGATGCAGAGGGGAATGCAACTCAAGGGGACAATGCAACTCAAGGGACACAACAAGCCAGTCAACAAGCAACTCAAAGGGACAATGAAACACAAGAATCTTAAGATTTATAGATCATCATAGCATAGTATATGAATGTAATATTCTATAATGATCTATGTAATTTTTTGGGGAATTTTATGATATTTTGTGAATCTAGCAATGCACATGAATTAAGGAATTACTGCACAAACTGAATGAGTCAGAGAACAAACATGCCCAATCTCATGCAAGAACACACAGATCACCAAAACAAACACATCATTTCAGAGAACATTGACATAAAAGAGACATTAAACCAATGAATTAATAAGTTCAACATAATTAGTCTCAGTTGTCCCCAATCATCATTGATAATCTTCCAAAGTAAATTAACTACACCAGGAGCCTCATCAGTTACAAATAAACTGATTACTTAGTACAGTTAATTTACAACAATAACAAGGAAGAGTATCTCATTAAATACAGCATCATCATTGACCTTTTTATTGTTAAACTAATCACTATTTAATCAGCAAACACATAGGACATCAACATACCAAAGGACAGTAACACATCATGCATAATTCATCAACCATTTCTAGAATAAACATCCAATCTATACTTCTGCATAGTTCATCAACCAATCTACACTTCTGCAGAAATCATGATCCATCATAACATAATCCATCATAATTTAACATATTCATAACAGATCACTAAAATCATCATAATTAAACAGATTCAAGGGGACACAACATCAGAGAACAATAAAATCATCATACTTTAACAGATTCAAGGGGACAGAGCATCACACAACACTAAAATTATCATATAATTATCCATCATAACATAAGCAATTAAAACAGTTAAGAGATTCAATGGGACTTAGCTACGCATCCTCTTCAGAATCACCAACATGGAGTCCATCTCCCTCTGGGGACTTAGAGGGAGGCTCTCCAGAATCCCCATCATCATTGAGAACATCAACTTCTTCCAATTTTCCATCCACAGTGGACTCTTCACTACGACGGGGGCTGTATGTGTAATTCCCTTTGCAATCACTCGGCCACTCGCAATAAGGATCTTCAGAGCAACAATAGCTCCCTTCTTCTACCGATTCCGGCGAAGATTGAGAATCAGCAAAGACATCCTCGTCACTCATCTTAAAAGAGCAACAGAAACCCAAATTGATTTTTTTAGGTTCTCAGAGAAGGGGACAGAGAGTAGATGGAGGCTGCACACCCAAATCGGATTTTTAGGGTTCTCAGAGAAGGAGACAGAGAGTCGATGGAGGCTACAAACCCAAATCCGGATTTTTTAGGGTTCTAAGAGAAGATGGAGGGACATAGACCCAAATCGGGTTTTTAGGATTTACAGAGAAGATGGATGGACATGCAACAACTACAGAACCTCAAGAGCAACAAATGTGACTTTTCCCCAGTTTTTGAGAAGATCAAACACCAGATTTCATGATCTAAAGATCGATGTAACCTAGATCTAGAGATTTAGGGATTTTGGAGATGAATCCAGATCTGAAGAGACCAATCGAGAAGGGGACAAGAGAAATCTGAAGAGATCAACAGATTTTTGAAGAGAACAAGAGAGATTACAAGAAGATTTCACGAGAGCGGTGGAAGATGAGAGGATGCTATGAGATCTGCAAAGAGTTTGGAAAGAGTTCGAGAGTGAATTATGATAGAAATGAGAGCAGTGGAGGATGAG
The DNA here is from genome assembly GCA_027886185.1 of Rheum nobile. Classification (NCBI taxonomy): domain Eukaryota; kingdom Viridiplantae; phylum Streptophyta; class Magnoliopsida; order Caryophyllales; family Polygonaceae; genus Rheum; species Rheum nobile. The sequence continues at coordinate 568,809 of WOAB01000236.1, read as the reverse complement.
AGGAAGGAAAAGTGATTATATATGGGGAGGGTAGAGATGATAAATAGGAGAAGTTCATCAGGATATTATGGTAATTTGTCCATCCCTATAAATGGCAAAAAAATAATATAGGAGGAACTTAAAGGGGTACCCAAAATAGAATTTGGGAAAAATTCAATGGGACGGAGGGAGTATAATTCATCGACATTGTTAACTTGTACTTTCGGCAGTTTATTTTGTATTTTGTATTTGAATCGAATGTGATGTCGATGGCCTAGTATATAGATGAAAATATAATTTAAAAATACGTTAGCATTGAAATATACTTACTTAGAACAAAAAAAGGGAAAAAAAACGATTATATATGCTGTTGCTTGTAAGTAGTGAGTTAATGTCGTGGTTACATATCATAAATAACATTGAGCTTCATTAAGTTTTTTGTTGTTTGTTTGGTAAATTATTTATATTCTATGTTTATATTTGCTTTAATATTTGATTACATATCATAATTAAATTTTAAATAAATAATTCAATAAAATATGAAAATAAACAGAATACATAATCATATTAGAAAGCACCTAATAAATAATTTTGTGAAGATTTGTGGTACAAATTTCGTTAAGATTTGTTTTATATATCACAAATTTTGATGAGATTTGTTGATACAAAGTTTGTTAAATTATTGATATAATTATAAATAAAAAAGAAGAAAAATTATAATCTAACACGTAAATAAAGTGTCACGTGAAAACGGGTGCACATGAGCGGATTGAGAACGACTGTAAGCCGTTGGATCAAGAAAAAACAGACGCTTCAGATCACGTCTTTATTAAGAGGGAATAATTCGGAAAATTTCGGAAAATATTTTACATGCACACAATAATATATTTCATATGCACAAATTGTTTATTCCATATAAATGTAGGACTTTTTTTACATGTATATGATAGTGCATTTAATTCACACGATAGTCTATTTCACATGCACACATATGTGTATTGTGTGTGCACAATATATAATCCGTTTTTTTGCATAAAATTCGACCGTGCCAAATTTTTACCGAATTTTCTTTTAATGAGAGGCATGATCTCGAGCATCTATTTCTTACAATCCAAAGACCGTAGGGCATTCTCATTCCCCTCTTACCACCCCATTTTCACCATATCTTTTCCCTTAAATATATTGATTCAGTTTTTCTAGTATGTGCCCATGGACACATACTATCAAGCTAAAATAAGAAATTATATTTAAAATATTCCCTAAAAGAGAATGGATAAATCCTTAACAAAAAAAATTAAACTAATAACTAAAAACGTTATTACTAAAATGAAGTTATTATAGTGTGTTAATGGACCCACACTAGAAAATACATATTGATTTTGTATATCTAAAAACACATAGCTTACATATTTAGCATATTCATGACTTATAGATGGGCGCACATAAGGATAAGTTTTGATGAGAGAATGGACTTGTACTATATCACCAACATGGAAAAAAATAGTAGCATATAAGGGTATAGTGAAACTTATACATCTAACTTAAATTTTTGTGTAAGAAAGTGAATCATGATCTTATATTAAAAATTAAAATTAAATATCAATTAGCTTTACCGTTCACAATTAACTATGACTTATCAGAAAATTAAAAGTTTTAAAAAGAAATATTATAAAATACCACCCCTTAAAATATGACACTTTTATAAAATGATTAATAAGGTACAAAATTATATAAATAAATAATTTATCTATTACATGTAATTTATTAGCCAAAATGACTAACAAAACACAAAATTTACAAAATTATAAATAGCCAAAATGGGCTCAATTAAGGAGACCTTGACACAACTAAAGAAGAGAATTTGTGAGATGGTATGGGCTCCAACGATTTGACTGGCAGTACGTTCTTCTAAATAAAAATAAATAAAAAAGACAAAGTAAAACATACCTACAACTAGATACTTCAATTTGACAGTAGTTAAGGAAACTTTTCTCCATACCAAAAATCATTTTATCTTCACCGCTTGTTATTTTTTGTTATTTTGTTGTTTGAATTTGTATTTTTTTAAAGTTTGGGTGTTAGTAATTTTTTGCTTTTGTTGAATTGATGTAGGTGAAGATTGAGTTGTTCCGGTTGTGATTGTGTTTGAAGCTCTTGAAGATCCATTATAGGCAATGTTAGGGTGATCGAGACTCTTGAAGATCCTTCATCTAGGTGAGGGCAACGTCATGATAATTCATTCAGCACATGTTCAGGATTCATCATGTTTGACCCTTGTTCTTTTGGCACTGTCTTTTGATATATATTTCGGTTTTTCGGTTGCCGATTTATCAGCCTTTCGAGTTTTCCGACGTTGTTGTCGGTACTCAAATTTTTACCTTATAAAAAAAACATTTTATCTAACTTTTAATTTTATTTTCTGATTTTGAGGAGAACAAAAACCTTTAAAGACGTTCTTAAGATTTTTAAAGATTCCATATTATACATCAAGTGTTGGTCCTTTGCTCATTGAAGGATTTAAGACTTCTGGGTTATATATAGCCTTAAACAACTAGTAGAGTTGATTGGATGATATATATTTCGAATTCTCACATACGAAAAAATAATATTTTTTTGTTCATATGGATGAATAATTCTTTCACAATTTCGAGTCAATCCTAACAATAAAGTATTTTAAAATGTAAATGGAGATGTGAGTATTCACCGCTACTGTACTTCTACAACATAGATTTAAACGCAGTACGTGGGGTCATGTACAGAAACTAGTCAAACTACTACTTATAGTTATATGTTTTCAATATGTAAACCAATCTATTTTCCAATTTTGCCTTAATTTCACTCATAATATATATATATATATAGTATTTGGAATAATAAATTTTGAGGAGGGTGAAATGGAAACCCTAGCTAGCTAATAAAAACTTGATATGGAAGTCCTATATATATAAGTGTATAATCAAGCTATTCCCCAAGGAGAAAAAAATATCCAGAGAGTTTATTAGAGCTGGTTCAAAGGAACATCAAGAAAGCAAAGAAGATGGTTAAATTCTTGAATCCACATGGGTTTGTGTGAATTAATTTGTGTTTGATTCCTGTTTTTAGGATGATTATCACTGATCTTAAGCACAAGCACCTAAAATGGTGAGATGGGTGTTGAAGTGAAGAAAAAATAACCTAGCTAGATCTAGCTTAAACAGTTGATTCAGTGTCCAGGTAATTCAATTAATCTCCCTCTTTATTTTCCTCTAGCTTCTATTGGTTTTGATTATAATGAATGAGCCACAAGTTTTTTGTATGAATCAAATACAATCAATATAAAAAAAAAGTGAGATTAGAATTAAGTTGATGGTACCTCTTTGTCATTTCCCCAAAGACAACATAAGGAATATTGTTCAAGCATAAGCATTCAGAGTACAGTCTTCAATCATTCCAGTTGAACTCAAAATTAGGGCTAGCTAGCTCAATTAGCCTTGTGTGATCTTGTATACTTTGTGCAGTTGCAGCTTCGTCTTCATTGCTAGTACCTGCACCTTCATCACCAACTCCAAACCCTAATCCCTTTTGGGCTACTTTCTCCCTCTCATACTCTCTAAACCTCTGCAAGTAGCCTGCAATGGCGGCGGCATAGTTGTCAAACCCTAGAGAGCTAAGAGCCCAACAAATATCATCTCCATTGACAGTCTTCCTGTTCTCCTTTTGACACTTGTCAAGAGCCTCGCTCGTGACAAAGCTAATGAACTCGGTTGCACACTCTTGCATTGTTTCTTTGGCTTCCTTTGAGATCTTGGCTGGTGGAGGGAGTGCTTGCTTCATGGTTCTTCCCACATTCGCTATTGGAAGTAAACGATCTGTTTCTTCAACCATCTCTAGCTGTAGATGTAGATCAATCGACAAACTAATGGGTAGGTATCCTTCCTTTTTCGGTATCAGACTCTTATGTCTGTCTTTTTTTCTTTTTTTTTTTACTCCTTTTTTAAGTTGCTATATCAGTGTCTGAATACATCCATGTCTAATAGTTAAGAAGTCAAGTTGTGTGATGATATGATGGTGAATCATAGCGTTTTGGTGGGACTATTGGCATCAATCAATCTTAGACGCAGATCTGTTCATGAAAAGACATCACTTCTCGTGATTATGATTGACGTGAATCAATTCCTTGGTATTTTCGTACGTATGTATATAGGAAATAAAAAAAGGGTCATATTATGTCATAATACCACTATTGGTATATGAACCAATATTTAGTTGTTGGCTCTAGATCCATCCATTTAAAAGACCCTAAATATCTTACAAATTTTTAACTCAAAGAAAACAAAAGCAACTATGCATAAATTCCATCTATAGTACAAACTTAAGTGCCATGGCACTTTGCAAGCCGACCATTGGCCATCTACATTTCTCCATGACTTGGAGCTAATATATGCTTATTGCCATCAATAAATTTTCACTAAAAAATATTTTTTAAAAAAAAAAAAAACTTTTTTTGTTGTTGTAAATTTACAACTTTTGGCTTATGGGTTATGCAAAAAAGCTGGTTCCGACATTTGTACAGTTCAATATGCTCAATCTTTTACACCATTTATGTGGTCCCCTCCTTCCAGATTTTTCATCTTTGCCTCCCTAAATATTTCTTTCTATAAAAAATTACCTTAATGTTTAAAATTAGCTTTAAGGTACTCAAATGTGTGGTCTGAGTTTGTAGAAGTATTGCATAGTAAAGTGAACCAATAAACAAACATAAAAAAAAGTAAGACTCTTGTGACTTGTGAGAAGCCACATGTCCATGCTCATGAAACAGTACTTCTTGTCACACTGTTTGGTAACAAAATAAAGGATTAATCTTCTTGAACCTTGATCACCTTTCTTAGCCTCACTAGTTCATCATAAAATTACCCATTTCTTAGCCTCACTAGGATGTTGGTCCAACCCACATCCTACCAGATCTGAACTATGTCAACCACCGGCCATTATAAAGTTGAATTTGAATTACCAGATCTGAACTATGCCAAATTAATACACTCGAAAAAAAAAAGGGAAAAATAGGGGGAAAAAAAGTTGAATTTGTGCTTGCCACAAGTTTGGGTCCGTTTGAATTCTCGAAGAGAATGTATTAAAATATATTATATTGGCTATTCAAACTAACCATAGATACACAGAATAAGGAAAAACCAAAAATAAAATTAGACATGAAACGAACTCACATGAAAATAATTATCAATGATCCTACTTTTATATACATTTCAAAACTTCTATTCCATGAAAATCATTAAACATTTAGAAAACTAAATCAAATTGAAAATCTACAACATTCATATATTGACTGAAACCACTTGTAGGTTTAGTTTGAGATTGTTGTTTCGAGTAATAGATCGAGGATGTGGTCGTTTGATCCATGTTGGCTTCTTGGGACGAAGTGTTACCTAGGTGTCCAGTTGTACCTCCAATGTGTGTCTTGTTGATCTGCTTCTCGGCTCGCGTTGGTGCTTTGCAACCTGTGTTTCTCATTGCCTACTCTGCTTTCTTGTTTGTGCCTTTCTTGTCCTTTTGCCTACTCTGCTTTCCTTTTAGCGTTGTTTGTTTCTCATTGACTAGTTGCTATAATTTGTTTTTTTCATGTTGGTTGTTCTAACTGCCGATTCTTTCAGACTCTCGATGATCCAAGTAGGTTTGACCTGAAACTTCGAAGTCTTACCTTATAAAAAAAAAAAATCATTTCAAATTAGGGCTTTGTATATTTGTTGTTTTAGGTAACATCATCCATACTTCTCAACATATTGCAATGTTCGTAGTCACCAAAATGATCTGCATTTTTTTATACATTAATTTGGAATGTGTTCTTTAATTTCTAGATCTATCCATATTAAGTTATGCAGTAAAGTAGAGGACTTCTTTTAAAAAAAGCCGTGTATGATATGCAAAATTACAACAAATCTTTTTTAAAAAAAACTATGAATTTCCAATTTTAGCTTTGAAGCATTTATATTTTCATTAATTTAAAATATTTTATAGGGATGGCAGCGGTGTGGGAAATCCCCGCCACGGGGACGAGGATAGGCATTTTATACGGGGACAGGGGCGGGGATGAGGGATATTATATCCCCGTGGCGGGGATGGGGACGAGGTTGGGGATGTGGTCCCTGCCCCCGTCGGGGATCCCCGCCTCCGTTGAAAGGATCGGAAGAGCTAAATGAACTATTAGGGATGGAAACGAGGCGAGGATTCCACATTCCCCGTAGGGAATCCCGCTACGGGGACAGAGCGTTTAAACGGGGATGGGGCGGGGGGGGGGGGGAATTTAAACCCCGAGCGGGGCGGGGATATAGGTCCCCACCCCGTCCCCGACGAGGAAACCCGCGAGGATCCCCGCCAAATACATTATTTTTGTGATTTTCTTAACCTTAAATCCTAAATTTTATATTATTTAGTCTTTAAACCTTATACCTTTAGACGTTAAATCATAAATCTCAAATCATTTATACCCTAAATCTTAATAATATATAAATTAAAACAAAATTTATAAAATTTATGTGTAGTAAAACGGGGGCGGAGATCCCCGACGGGGACAGGGACGGGGGGAGTTTTTGATCCCCGTTCGGGGACGGGGGCGGGGACTGGGGCAAAAAGCGGGGACGGGGAGAGTACTCCCTGCCCCGAACCCGCCTTGTTGCCATCCCTATGCACTATCCACCATTGCTTAATTTGGACTAGAATTTCAACTTTACTACTAGTATTACTTGTTGATTTTTTAAAAATATTTACTATTTGGATTTGTTTACGTACTGAATGGATGCTTAATGTTAAGCTATATTTTCTATGCTTTTGGTTGAATATATTGTTAGTTAGCTGATTTATACCATGTTCTTGGTTACCTATACTTACATTTTGTGATTTGTGAATAAACTATTTTATAATTAGGGTCATATTACGCATGAAAAAAATTATCGGGATAAAAAAACCCATTGGAGAATTTAAATGAGGAAAATTAACAGGGATGGGGACAAGGAAAAATTTAAACAAAAAACGGGGATGAGAACAAGGACGGGAAATGCAATTCTAAACAGGGATGAGGAGGGTACTCTCCGCCCCAAACCCGTCCCGCTGTCATCCTTAATCCTACTAGTCCCCTTAATCTTCAAAACTAGCAACAAAAATTTGAAAAGGCGAAAAAGAGTTTCCAAAAAATCTATTTTTAATTTTGAAAAAAATAGAAAACAAGAAAATCAAACAAGCCATAGATGATAGATCATCCATATTGATAAGTTTTGTTATCTTCAGCATATAATCACACAAAAACTACTCAAGATGGCTAATGAGTTTGTCCTCTAACAAGTAACAAATGAAATAGCATTGGTGTATACACAACATTATGAACAACAACAAAGAACAACTTGGTATATATATATATAGAGAGAGTAATCACACTGATCTAGGGGGCTTCTCTAACACAGCTGAAAGATAAACCTCATCTTTAGACTTAGGAGCAATCACCCACCTATGTTTCTTGTACCTGAACTGCAAAAACATGTACATATAATCCTCCAAATCAGCCCTACTGCAGAAGAACTTATCAATCCACAACAACCCTCCGGGCCTAAGAACCCGATCCCAATCGAACAACACAAAGTCAAGCATCAAAAAGTCTATCCACCCATCCAAAAACGCCGTCGTATGGATCAAATCCAGCGAGTTATCAAAGAACGGCAGCCTCTGATTCGGAGTAACATAAAGCGGAACAACCCCACGAAGCGCGATCATCTCACTAAACGGCGCCCCAAGATTTAACGCCGTCGACACAATCGTCACGTTCTGCTCCCTCATCCTCGCCGCAAACGTCCCCGTTCCAACGCCGTAATCAAGCCCAACCCTAATCTCCCCTGGCTTAATCCCAACAACATCGCTAATCATGATATCAACCGGAATCGAACTGTTAATCACCCACTTAACCTTCTCCTTATCCAATTCAAAGCAATTAGCGCACTTTACGAACCCTCTTTTAGGGTTCTTGCTCGAAAGGCACTCGAAATCCTTACATTTGTAGCTACTCCACCGCACATTTCTAGCATCTGGAACCTTCCAGAGCGACTCGTTGATCGGATAAGGCTTGTAATACGTTTTTGAAGCGCGTGTGAGGCACCGCCTTCTCGGTAAAGGATCACAGCCGTTGATCATCAGCTTCTGCGCCACGCTCCAGTCGTCTTTGCAGTACGATCCGACTTCGTAATCCATGTACTCCTCCAATTCCTTCTTCATTAGTACACAAGCGTGGCCGATTGTGCTGCGCATCACTTGCGCGTTGTAGATGTTCATCCTCTTGTGCCGATTCTCTTTCGCGCCGATGTACTTTCTTATCTCCTCTGTTACGAAGAAGTTGATCAGCGGGTCTTCTTGAAACGACGCGTTTTGATTCCCGGTTTCTGGTTCGGTTTTCGGGATTCGGATCTGCCTAAGCGCGATGTGGGCCTCGTATAAAGGCCTGATTACGTCCTCCTCCAAGTAGGTCTTGAAATCGAGCTTGGTGAAATTGGCCTTGGCGAGATCATCTTCCTTTGATTTCTCCATGTTTTGGACCTCGGATTCGAGCTTGTTTTGCAGATTCTCCAGCTTTTCGAGCACTTCCGACACGCGATCACTCAACGCCTTCGCATCGAATCCGCCGTTGGATTGCGTGGTGCCGTAGAAATGGCGGCAGATATCTTCGTGTTGCGTGAAAAATCCAACGGAGTAGAGTCTAAATAGGCTTGAAATGCTCACAATGATCACGAATCCGCCTAATACCAATTGAAACCACCCCATAAATCCGGCTAATTTGCACTTGGGCAACCACAAACAAGCCATACTTAATCAAGATCAAAGCTACCCAAAAGAGAAGGAATTATGATCTATAATGTGGGCTAAACATCAAGCATACATAATTACATTGATTTATTCATTTCAAAATGATAGAAATTACCCGAATTTCTCGGCTTGCAAACGCAAAGAAGTCGACATTGTTTGAAGATCTGATCACTAGCCTGGATACAGCAAGAAAAAAGTGAGAGCTGCACTCAAAGTTTTGACATTAAATTGCCCTGCAAAAACGGCTTTTAGAACTGGAAATGCTTAAAACAGGGGGGAGTATATAAAAGAAATTGTGGTGGGCGGCAGTGTTCAGAATTGACTTGAGACTATGGAGATCCAGAACTCATGTGAAAGGTCAAAGGATTTATTAAAGAAATGATTTTCGAAGTTGAAAAATGGTTTGAGAGTGGGGTTTCGCTGGTATTTTAGGCAAGCAACCAAGTTAAGACGCACGTAACGTAACCCACTATTACTAATCTGCAATTGTATATAGGGAGAAAAAAGAGAGATAGTGCAAGATTGACGGTTGATTAGCCGAATTTTGTCCTGTTGGAGACTAGTTTAGTATGACGTGGATAAAATGTATATATATATAATTATAATGAACTTTTATTTCCACTTTAATCAACTCCTCGGGTATTTCATTTCTATAAGAGGAAGTGCCGAGTAAAAAATTCATTCAATTAAAATTAAAATTAAACAAAAATATATCACACTCTTGCGTAACGAAATAAAGGTTAAATTTTCCACCGTTAAACGAATGAATAAATTCGTGAATGGACATTACATACTACCAACTTATCAAGTTATCATTACGAGAAAAATGATAATAATACACATATAGTTTTGATACATGTCTCAAATGTTATATCATGAATAGATCTGTGACATTTGTATAATACTTCTCAATAACTACTCACGGTTTTCTAAATTGGAAAAATGAACTCTAAAATAAATAATTTTGAGACACATGGCATATTTATATCGATTTTTCTAACCTATATCCTAAGGACATATGTTAAACATCTTCTTATGAAAATATTTTATTAGATTATATCATTTAGAAATTTTAATATTTTTCTTAAAAGGATTTAATCATTTCTCTTTAGAAAATATATTCTTAAAAGAAAAGTCTTAACCTATACCCTTAGTATATATATTACTAAGCCTAGGGTTTTAGTTATATATGAAGTGCATGGGACATCAGCACATGTGTAAACTTTTTCAGGATTACGAGGTGATTAGGTGAAATGTAACATCTTCAAGTATGTGTTGAAGAGCTGGGCCAAGCTTGTATGTCCTACTGGACTGAGTTTGACTCAAAATCATCAAAATTGGGCCTTCATTGTTGTGGGCCAAATCAGCTGGAATTCTGTTTTTGTTCGGCCCGTAAAGTTACAGAAATCAAACCAATGAGAGATTTTGGACCCATTAACTTTTTAAGAATTTTTAATTAATAAAATAAATCTCTACTAATTTTAAAGGTTTAAGGTTTATAGAGTAAGATTTAAAGAGAGAAAAAATGGTTTATTTTTACTAAAAATTTATTAATTTTAAAAAATATTTATTAAATAATCATTTATCTAATTCACCGCTAAACTAAGGTGATTATAAATCAGGTGAGGGTTTTCATGATAACTCTATTCAAGCCGACTAAACTTTCAACTCGATCTGTACTTCAATCACTAGTTAAATGTACTTTACCATTAATTTTAAAAAAAAAAAAAAAAAAAACGACGGCCAAGGATTTTTTCTTGCTCCAAACCGCGGGAAAAAAATACCCGGAAAATAGCAAAAAGATGATAGAAACGTGAGAAAAAGGGAAAATAAAATATTGACATGGAAACAACGGATAAGTGGGTCCATGAAGACCCTGGCCGGGACGCGTGGACTTGGAATCTCCCTATTCTTTTTTGTTTCTACAGAAAAAGTTGCAAATTATAGATTTGAATTTAGCTTAGTATGTTTGACACTAAATAAGTAAATAATGTTTTCTTATAACAAATGCTTTTATTTTTGTTTGGTCTAAAAACCAAATGATTTTATTGATAGTAAAATGTAATGTAATGGAGCAGGGTTCATTTTTTAGGAAGGTAAAGTCAGTGACTTTCATCATATTTTGTGCAAATCTAACTTGTTGAAAGTTACAATTTCTATATTTTTCAAGGATGTATGCAAATAAAATAACCAAGGCCGAACTTACCCAACAGTCGGCTTAAACCATACTTGATACTTGGTTCGATGCCCTTCTTTGGGGAAAAATCTTGAACAAGCTCTCTGCCCTTTTTTTTGTGGAATATAAGTAAATAGTATTGATAAATGAAATATAATTAACTACAGTAGAAGAAATATCTTACTAAATATATATGATTTTTAACTAAAGATCTCGTGGGGACGGTTGTTCAGGTGCGAAAATGAAAATGCATAAACACATATGTTTATTGAAAATATGTATTCATATACTTTTTAGTATGTGTGTATATACTTTTTTAGTATATGTTTTAATAAGCTTTTTTAGTATGTGTTCATATGTTTTTAGCATGTGTTTAAATACTTCAAAGTGACTCTTAAGGGTGTATATGTTCTCTTAGTACGTATGCATATGCTCCTTATGTGTATATACAGTTCAATCCTGAGTTTACAACTTTACATGCATTCACTATGTGTGCATACGTTGAATGCATACGTTTTCTTACTATGTGTACATATACTTTTTACATGTGTGTTCTTACATTATAATCCGAGTCAATCTCACTTGTTACGACTTTAATGACTTAAATCTTGAATATAAACCTTGCGAAAGACATTGTCACATGTTAAAATAGTAGGTTGAACTTCACAACATATTGAAAAAAAATCCCAGCTTTACTAGCTAAATGATGTTATTCATAATTATTTTGAACATTTTAGGATTTTATTTGGATTGTCACAATCATACACTTTGGATCCTCAATATATCAAAACATCAAATCCTTGAAGTGGGGTTAGATATGAGATCTTCCCATAGTATTTTGGATTGTCAAATCATTTTACCAAGTAAAAGTATATTTATACACTTTTATTGAAAATCAATTAACCAGTCGCTTAAAAAATATTTTTGGTGAGTTTTTGAAGTTTAATCTTAGCAGGAAAATAGTATTAAGAAGGCAGATGTTGGTGTCAGAGGATAGCACACAACACCACCATGACATGCTAAAATTGCCATCCACTTTTTCAATTATCTTTTGTTATTATTATTAGTTACACAAGTGTTCCAGTTTATGAGCTAGATCTTGTTGGATTACAATAATAATTCTAAATCTACAACTCATCCTCATTAAAATACAACTTTTTCAAGAGCCCCCTCTGGCTCTACCCTTTTTAAATGGATCTACTTGCTGTTTAGTCTTTCCAATTCCTTTGAAGGATGTTTACAGCTTAAATTAATTGGACAGTTTTGGCATTTTCTACACCCAAGTTCACCTAGAAACCAAAATTCACTAGAACTAACTTCAGTAATAAACCTCATTTTCCAAGCTTGTAGATTGATGTTAAGTATAATGCATTAAATTATATTATTTTATATTAAATCTTATATTTAATGAAAATAATATGATTTAATATATTAAATTTTAAAATCCAAACAGACCAGTTATAGATCAACTTTAATTAAAAGGAGACACCGTTTATATTAAATCTTATATTTAATGAAAATAATATGATTTAATATATTAAAATGTATTTTTCAAGGCATTTATCACCCAAATTTCTTATATCCTATTGACAATTTCCCAATTTCTAGTTGCTGAGCCCAACCAGGCAATTGTAAATTGTAATGCCGTGTGGGTTCATATTGTATCGTCATTCCTCAAAATTAAATAGAAATTTGACTAATCCTTAATTCTTAAATTTCGTAAGCAACATATTCACCTCTCTCATAAACAATATTATACGAAAATATATTCAAAGACTAATCACCTCAACTTTATATTTGATAGTTCTCTTACAATTTTACTAAAATATTTATATTACGTATTTAAAACAAGGAGTAGTTTAATTTTGTGGTACAATAAAAAACATATATAAATATTAAACTATAAAAACTATTTTGAAAATAGAAGACGAATATTGATGTATTTGGAGTCACTTAATTATTTTGATTTTTGCCGTTTATTTATCTTTAGATCATTTTATATAAGATATTATATTTGCATATAAAAATTATATTATTAAATTTACACTTGTTTAATTTTTTATTTTAAAATATTTTTTATCTAATATTAAATATATTTATTGCTTACAAAATACTTGCTATTTAAAATGGAATATTACTTATTGAAAAAAATTACTTCACAAGTAACTTTTTAAATATTATTATTATTATTATTATAAATGTTTTACAGCTATTTATATTAGTATGGATCTGTTTTTTTTTTGGTTTTTGCAATGGGTCTTTTTTTTATATATATTTTATTAGTACAACGTCAAAAGTAAGTCTGCCTTACGGGGCTCTTTGAAGGCATCACATTTTGCGTATTTCGGCTTAATTGGCCACTTCCCCTCTCTCTCTCGACCTCGTTTGCTTAATTTCTGTGTATGCAAAGAGAAGAAGAAGAAGACTTTGCCAATTTTGCGCTCTCTCTCTCTCTCTCTCTCTATTTCTTTCTTCTTTAAATTAAGGTATCTTCTCTTTCTCTTTCCATGAAATTATAGTCAATTGTGTATTTCTATTTTATCTTTGTCTCTCTAGATTTCTAATAGTAAAAAAAACTTGTGAATTGAGGGACTAGTTAATCAACCCATATCTTAAACACCCATCTGCTCATCTGGGTTTTTCTCTTGATTACTACTCCATGTGAATTGTAACAATCTGTGTTGAATGAATAACAATCTGTCTTCAACTTAATTGTACCCACCACCGTTGTATTTAATATTTATACTATGTGGGTTTGTAATTTTCATACATCCCGGTTTGGTGACGATAAGTATCAATGTGGGTAGCCCTCTTTTAGCCCTTTTGCAGTTTGCTATGCACAACAAGTAGATCATGCTTCATAGATATAGTGTTTATCTTCCTGTTAATTTCCACTTCTTCTTTTCCCCATTTTGAATCGAATGTTTCAACTGTTATATCTCTCTGTATGTGTAATTTTCCCTTTTCCAGGTTACCTCTATGTGTTTGGATTTGAATTTTGCTGTTTAGATTCTTTCCTGGCTTGAATTTTACTGATTGATTTTTAATGCCGTAGTCTCCGGTGGAAATTTGGGTTTCTGGGTTGTTTCGGGATTGATGCTCGTGGCTGATTTTTTGTTAGCTTCATTGGTGAAAAATAGGGTTTGAGGATTATCAGATAGAATAAAACTTTTTTCCTGAAGTAGGTGATCTATGCTTGTAACATGGAGTACCCAATTTGAGCATTTAATTGAAGTCTTGTTACATGATTTCAATGATTGTTGTCTTAAATTTCTTGATCCTGGTCTCTATAGTGATGAGTAAGAGTAGATTTGCCTAACCCTGTAGAATTTTTCACTAACAATTTACTGCAATATAATTAAAAAGTGATTTTTTTTACTTGAGATTAATATCTGAGAATCTGATCAGTAATGAATTAAACTCTGATTTGTTGGCTGATGTATGTAATTCAGATATGGATTCAGTTGAGATAAATCAAGCTGAAAAGAAGTTAGAGGAAGCAAGTGATGCAGAACTACTACTTCTGTCAGATGCTTCTGATCCAAACGGCTTTTTCGACATCCCAATGGTGGATCCTCGTGTTGGAGACGAGTACCAGGCCGAAATCCCTCCAATGTTAACACTTTCTCAGCTTCTTGAGCTTTCCACAAATCCCATTGAATCAGAATCCACAACCGAAAACGCTTCCTGTTCGTTTCTGTTGGGTCTACCAATGCCAATCACATGGATATGTAATGATCAACCAAACACTTGCAAGGTTGATAGGGCTAGTTTCTTCCCTGTGCCTGGCTTGTCACCAGAGTCTTGGAGCGACTTTGAGGTTGAGTCTTTCGTGCTCGGTTTGTACGTTTTTGGCAAGAATCTTCTTCAGGTGCAGAGGTTCATGGAGACCAAAGACGTCGGCCAAATACAACGTTACTATTATGGGACGTTTTATAAGTCTCCGAGGTATTGCAAGTGGGTGGATTGTAGGAAGATGAGGAATAAAAAGTGTGTTATGGGAAGTAAGATTTTCACCGGCTTTAGACAACATGAACTTGTTTCTCGCTTGCTTCCATATCTCTCCGAAGAAGCCAAGAACACTTTCCAAGAGGTATTTCTAATTGATTAAAACTTGACAATAAAGCTTTTTTCTAAAAACTTTGATCCTTGTGACAGATCTCCAATGCACTTGTTGAGGAAAGAACGTCGTTAGAAGAGTACGTGTCCTCATTGAAGAGGATGGTAGGCGTCCGTGCTTTGGTGGAGGGCATGAGGATTGGAAAGGGGAAGGAAGATCTGACAGCTGTCATAACAGACAACTCAAAGTCTGGACAAAGGCAGCGTGTTCGGGCCCCTGAACTGCCATCTGGCAAGGCCTGCTCGTCGCTCACCTCTGCTGACATAATCAAGTTCCTGACCAGTGACATCAGGCTGAGCAAAGCGAGATCAAACGACCTATTCTGGGAGGCGGTTTGGCCCCGTTTGTTGGCAAGAGGATGGCATTCCGAGCAGCCAAACGACATCTGCACGGCACCAAAGAACAACTTGGTTTTCCTGATGCCGGGTGTCAAGAAGTTCTCTAGGAGGAAGCTTGTAAACGGAACACATTACTTCGATTCCGTTAGTGACGTCCTGAGAAAAGTCGCTTCTGAACCGCGGCTTCTTGATCTGGAAGCTGAAGAAACCAATGATTGTGCAGTTGATGTTCATCAGGACAAGGATCGCCCTTGCTACCTCAAGCCTCAGGGCGTTGCAAACGTCATGAAATTCACCGTGATTGACACCAGTTTGCCGTCTAAGGTGAGGGAACTGAGGAGTTTACCTGCTGAAGAAAAGCATTATCTATATGGAGATTTCAAGGTAAAAAGTCCAAGAGAAGGCGAGCAAGCGGGTCCGGCTATAAAGCGTCAGAGACAAGAGAAGCCGAGCTTCGTCTTAAGCTTACCTGCCTCTACAGACAAGAACAGTTTCATGTTTAGAGAGTGTTGTTCAAAGGGCAAGAAATCTCCATCTCCATCTCCATCTCCATCTCCATCTCCATCTCCTCTCAGTGTTAGAGAGTCAAAGCCACATTTGCTGCTTATTGATCTCAACTTGCCCCATGTCCCAATGGAGGAGCATGAATTCAAGAATGAAGATCTTGACATGAGTTGTACTTCAGAGGAGGTTCCAAGCTCAAGCTCAAGGAGGCATAGCACTAGAACAAGGCCCTTAACAACCAAGGCTTTGGAGGCGCTTGAGATTGGCTTTCTGAGCCTAAGGCATAGTAGGAAGCGCTCATCAAAGACGAGGCTGAATAGGAGGAGCGACGAGGTTAGCTATGGAGAACCGACTAGCCCTCTTGTCCAAAACAACGACACCACGGCGTGGTCTGTTCAAACGACGTCGTGAGCATCACAGAGTCTTGATATATGTAGTTGGTTTCTTGTCTGTGTAAATCAAGGGGCTCACCTTTAGTATTTTAAGCATTCAACTCTTCTTTTTATAGGCTAATGCTCAACTTTACATATATATCATACTTCTTACTTGGTATACCGTTACTTTATTTTTTCCATAAGGCATGATGTAGTCAATATGTCTTTTTTTTGGGTCTTAGGAATCTATAGGTGTTCTCTTGGTTGAATACAAGAACTGAATTTCTAGTAAATTATTTTATGTAAAATTATATTATAAAATTATAAATTTATGAAAATTGATAAATTATATTTAGTTAAAATCTAAATTATAAAAAATATGAGAGAATAAAATCTTATACACCCTTCCTAAGTGATTAAAATTCTTGGATTTTATATAAATAAAAAATACTATAAATTAGAATATCTAAATTTTTCAAAAATAAAAAGCCAGTCAAACATGATTATATGAAAGAACATTTAGGAGCAACATCCAAGAACAGAAATAATAAATGTAAGAGATTTATTGGTCCCAAGGACCGTGTCTAATCATGGGGCCATTGTCCATGTGTTAGCTAAATATGTACGTTTCTGGTTGTCCGTAACATGAGTATATTGAACAAGGGCATTATTGTCCATTAATATATCAATTAATGACCCCAGATTAGCTTATAAGAATGTAAGAACTCTGTTTGGTTATGGAGTTTTGACCTAACAAATAGAGTTAACTGCGTAGTTAGTTAGTTATTAGGTTCTCTACATCATCGACCCGAAAAAAGTTGTAACTTGTAGTTTTAGAGAAATCAAATAATATCACATACTCAATTCATTATAGCAATTTCCTCCCTTGTAAAATATAAACATTAAACCTTTTTTATAGTTTTATTTTTTAAAACCTATTCACTATATGTGCAACTGCCAACTGAAATTGACTTGAATCTTATTTTGATTTTCTTTTCTTTTTTTGTCAAAAATTAAAGAAGTCAATATATTGTACAAACGTTTATCGGTGCAATTATTTGAGAGAAAATTTATATATTTCTTATATCATATAGTATTCTATATATTATATAATACATAATATAGAGTCTTTTTAATTATTGATATCAAAACAAATATAAGATAAGAAAAATGTATTGTATTATGGAAAGTCATAACAATGTTTTGGAAAATAAAAGATAGATGATATAATATAATATAGAGTCTTTGGAAATCAGAATAAAACTGGTTGATTTCTTAACTAAATAAATAATATATAGATGATATAATATAATATAGTTTTTTTAATTATTAATATCAAAACAAATATAAGATAAGAAAAGTGTTTTGTATTATATATGAAAAGTCATAACAATATTTAACTATAGTATTAAAATCAATTAGTTTTATTCAAATTTTAACAGTTTTTTGTTTAAAAATAATAATAGTTGGGATAATAATAACACATTCATACCATGTACACAATAACACAACAAATAATAAAATTTATTTATTTAGTTAAACATAAATGTCATATTTTTTTTAAAAAAGCTCATACTTAACACGGGTATATATGTTAGTACAATAGTACAGAGTATTTTAAATAATAATTTTAGTAATAAATGAGGATTTTTGGTAATTGATCTAAATAAAGGAGCTTTCTCACTTCTCTGTATCTAGTTTACCCGATTATTCCTTCACTTTTTAGTGGGAAAAATAAAACCCAGCGAAACGACGACGTTTGACAAATAACCTCGTTTCCGGTCTTCCAGTTTTACTTTTTGGCGCGAATATATTGAAACGTTCAAACGGTTTGCCCGCCTCTGGCTCTGTTTTGGGATTTCTACAAACTCCAAATCTTCCGCCGCCACCATCTATACAGAGTTTCCGTGAAACCATTTTCAACCTTTCTCTCTCCTCTCTCTCTTCTAATATTCGCACGTAGAGTTTGCATGAAATTCCCTTTCTCTTCGTTCAAAAAGTCCTGTTGAATTCTATTTCAATTCTCGGATATCTATCTTGAAACTCCGTCCATATCACTGTGTGGCGATTCTGGTGAAGCATTCGTTTCTTTGAGGTACAGGGTTTCAATAAATCGGTATTGTTTGTTAGCAGTAATCAGCATGCCGTTGCTGTATTTTTCTTGCGCATAAAGTGTTTGATGAAATGCCTCTAATAGGGGGAGTGACAGTATGGAGCCAAACGAGATTTATGGGAAAAGGGCATGTCAATTAGTGAAAGAGCTTGCATATGCAGAGCCTGGCCAGCTCACTCGGTTTAATGTAAGGTTCAATCGTTCCTTTTTTTGCATAATTGTGATTTTCCTGTCCTTTTTAGTAGTATTGGTTTTGGTCTTTTATTGCAGAATTATGCTCCACTGGTAAATGCTCTCTGCAGTTCTCATTTGTATATTCATTTCTCAATCTTGCTTATCTAACTGTTGCTGGTATTTATGTTCTTAAGGTTATTTCTGATTGAAGATTGTGTTTTTTTGGCAATTAGGATGATTTGTTTAACCAAGTAATTAAAGAATGCAATGTGCATTACAGTCAATTTTATGAACTTACAAGGTAAATTTTACTAATCTGTCATATTTGCTTTCTCTTCTTAAATTGTAAATGTCCACAGAAATTCATTTTCTTTTGTGCAATGATCTCTTTTCCTTCCACACTTTCTTGTTTCCGGGTTCAATTGATGCCTGCAGACAAGATCAAATAGTTCATCTTTAACACAAAATTTTCATTTTGCTGCAGAAAAATGCAGCAAGAGGGTTTAGATGTTCAGTCAGCAAGAAATGCTGATCACTATGGAATGCTTATCCACCACCTTTCTCTGCTTCGCAATAAGCGCTGTCTAATGGCATACGTGTAAACTTCATGATTGCTCACTTCTCTTTCAAAGACTTGTATTTGTAGCTCATAAGCTTTCTGGCCACTTCTATATCCGAGGTTTGAGCTCACAAATTGCACTAGATAGAAAACTTGTAATGTTCACACCTCTTTTTCTACTTAAACAAAACTATGCAGGCACAAGCGAGCAGAAATTCTTCAGAGCTTGAGCTGGAAAGTTGGACGTGTGCTTCCACAAGAAGTTGAAGAGAAGCTGAGCGATCATGAGAAACGTTACTTCAAGAATCATTCCTCTGCTTTGCAGTCATACATGAGGGATTTGGGCGACCTTGATCTCACTGTGGTATGGGTTATTATTATTCCCGGTTCTTGTTTCCCCACTTCCATAGCAACTTGATACACATCTGGTTTGACTTCTCTTCCTCTTTTTGTATAGGATATGGTGCCTCCTAAGGATCCATACATTAAGGTGAGAGTCCTCAATGATATTGGCATGGCAGCAATAGGAGACCGAGATACCAACCTTGCTTGCTACTCTATTCACTTCCTCAAACGCACGGATGCTGAGCATTACATATCTCAGGTTGGTTAAGGTGTTGTTAATATACTAACTCCAATACTTCATTTGGATGCACCTCTGTTAGCAACTCATTTCTGAATTCCTGGCTGCATTGACTTCACCAGGGCCTGATGGAGGAACTTATAGGATGAGCAGACATGTGCACACCTTGTTTCCAGCTTAATTATTACTTGGAAGACATCAATACATCTTTGCTGCTGATTGAAGATTTTTATATTCTATTTTGTAGTATATTATAAAGAAAATTGGGACCGGTTGAGTTAAGAATAATGATATTCTCCTGGTTGGATGTTTTTATTTATCAACCTATATTGTAGTGTGGTTTCTGTCAAATGCTGTGCCCTTATGCAGCAGCAGGAATGGTCGATTAGACATCCGTCATAAAAAGCTCCATCTTCCATGGCTTGACAAACAAAATTGCAAATTAAACTCATCAAAACAATCACAGGCGGAAGAGAAGCAGAGTAGAAAATTGATGATGGGTCACATCACAAGCGAACCACACTGCCCGCATCAATCCTATGCGCTCGCTGCTGGGTGAATCAACACAACCACCTTGGATGCGCGGGGCCCACTTCAAAGCACAATTTATGAAATTGAATATTAAAGCTTTTCTTGTTAATTGCTAAGAACTAGTGGATTTGGAAAATTGGGTGGTCAGATTTGTGGTTTGAGACTAGTGTATTAGGGATTTCAGATTTGATTGGTCCAGTGTGGGTTTGGCGGCGGTCATGTTCACTGAAGCCGAGATTGGTGACAAGTTTGAGAAAGGAAGTTCATCTGTGCAAGGAGAGTATGTTAAATTGGACTAAAAGATCACTTATTTTGATTGGTTTAAGTGAATTTATTTGACATTCTTAAATCATTTTGACCAGAGCTCTTCTATGGGACAAAATTTAAACAATCTAATATTGTGTTGTTTGCTCTACAATTTTCCTTTGGTTTATATGTTCTTGATGAGGGTTGCTCTGGTATTTTTCTGGAGGATTTGAGAGGGATTGTTATTCCTCGTATAGTTGTTTACTTATGATAAAGTACGGAGTTTATGTTCAACAAAATAAATTGAAAAAAAAAAGTTGAGCAAAATGAACATGCACTAGAACTAAACAGGGAGACATTTTAATTTGAATTACATATATACACAATCTGACCCTTTCCCTATTACCACTGGATGAATAATAAAGAAGTACAAAAAACGGATATGGGTGTGTTAAGAGGGAAATTAGGCATACAGCTAAATACAAGCAATCTGTCTTTGCTTTACCATCTTCTCCAAGTTCTCTGAAACCCTAGCAGTTAAATTTGGATCCTCAAATCCGAGCTCTGCACCAAGCCTGCAAAGTGGAAATAAAACAGATACAGCACAGTCCATGGAAGCATAACATAGAGCATTTAACAAGGTTTAATAAAGACCAAGGAAACATTAGAATGCACAATTTGGGGTTTCCCTTCCAGGTTACTTACTTGGGGTCAAGCACTAGCTTTTGGACTTCTTTGATTGCAGAACTAGCGGCGTATAGTGAGATCTTTCCAACCTAAAGCACAATTCCAAACACGCAAAATTAGAAACCACAAGCAAAGAATAGTATAGCATAAGTGTGCGTTATGTGAGGATGGTATTTGACCCACCTCCAACATTTGAAGCTTTGCAGCATGATCATTTGGAAGACAGCGAACCTCTTCAGCCATTTTAACAGATTCTCTTAAGCTCTCAGGGGATAGAAAATCAAAGGCCACCTGAACAGTGGACTGCAATCGCAAAGGAAATAAACTTAGGCTCCGTTTGGCATGTAGTTTATAAACACTTTATAAACAAAAAGTGTTTTTTTCAAACTTGCACAAATCCCCATATCTCACAAATTTCAAAAACTAATTTCCCAAAAAAAACATTATAAACAATAAACACCTTCTACCAAACAAACCCTTAAGTCTCGTGTGTGTAGTTTTTGTGGGATCAAGTAAGCAAGCAATTTCTTTGATGGTAGTTTATCCTTAAATTGTTTACACATCATATATTTGCATGAACATATAGGACAAACCACCAGGTAAGAGAAAGGATCCATCATCATTCATAAAATCCAGATTGTGCAGATAGAATATACCTGAATATTCCTAACTTGAAACGGACATCCAGCTGGAATGAACACTGCCTGCCCAACAAACTGCTCAAATGACCATGGCTCAATTCCTGACAGACAGCACGGAAAAAAACTACACTGGGTTATTTTTATTCAAATTGACTTGTTATATATTCACACACCATCGTATTAAGACTTTATAGTTTAACATGATCAAGCTGCCAAATAACTATTTTTATATGCAAGAATTCATTCAAACACAGTGGATTCATTGAGGGAGAGGGGGGGGGGGGGGGGGGGGGGGGGGGGAGGAATGTTGAGCATACTGTGTCATTAGGCATTTTTTCTTGAGAAAAAAGAAGCAAAAGTCGAAGTCCATGCTCAAGCATAATGAGAAACATAGTGCATGGTTGTATCAAGCGTCTCTATACGTGTTCTTTATATAGTTATGATCATTCAATGTTTATAGCAGCGGATATCAAAAGATGCAATGATTTGATCATGATGAGAACAATGACTATCTGCCCGAATAAAAGTTAAATATCTAACCATATTCTTCCTTGAGCCTTCTCTTATGATGCATGTTGAGGTACACCACTTCATCATATAGTGGACGAGTTACCTGAAATCAGAAGAAAGTAAGGTAAGAAATAGAACGGGAAAAAGCGTAATCTTCCAGTGAGAACACTAGCTTACAGGAATATTATCTACAGCATCTGGTTTCCCAAATTCACCCCAGTGATCACAAATGTACTCTGTAAGCTTTGGAACATCCTGACGGCGAAAAACATCCCAAAGGGCCCCAGGGTGAGTGTCAAAATGTTCAAGATCGATGGCTTTTTCTTGAGTCCCATCCAGTTCATTAATTTGGTCCTCTTTGTTCATGTCCAGCTTCATTCCAAATTCATCTTGTGCATCATGAACATCAGCAGTAAATTCCTGTGAAATTGGTTCATTCAGATCTCGAGGACAAACCCTAGATGACTCTTTGACCTCAGACTCCTCATAGTCATTCTGTAGATCTTCAATGTCTGACCTCTGCTCACCTTTTATTTTCACTCCAGATGAATGAACCAATAGGTACACCTTAAAAAATATGAGATATTTAATCAGAAACTTTATGCCAAACATAAGACTTCAAAGCAACCATGCAAAATATGTAGGAGTTTACAACAGTTACTATGGAACTCGATACATAATCAAGGTTCGAGCACAAACAAAACACAAAGAAGAGAGCTCACCATATCACGCATGTTCAAATGAAGGTTAGTCACAGAATCACCTTTACCCAGCTCCTCATGAGTCCCATAAGACATAAAAATCTTAGGCCCTGCATCATTTTGCAACGAGTACTGGGGAAGTTTTGCAGCAACATTCAGGAGACCCCACTTGGAATGGATAAATTCCAGTAATGGAAGTTTGCTGATAAACTCCGGTCTATGGTACAGTAAGAATTCTTCAGAAGCACTAGGTGATGGCCAATCCTTCAGTTTTAACATTTCAGGCCGACCATTTTCATGTAAACGTCCTTCAGAGTATCCCCTAATGAATTGGCCCAGATCTATACTAACCTATCAAGATGAACACCCAGTTTAGACAAATTGCATGCCGTAAGCAATGTAATAATTGGAGATTTAAAAGGCTTACCTCAGACCAGTCCCAACAATCAATAGCTCTCACAGTCCTATTTGCATCTTTCATTCTGTCATCTGAAGTTTGCTGAATTTCTCTCCATAAAACCATGGGATCCCAGTTTGAGATAGATGAATGATCACAAACCTGCTTAACAATGACTGGCTTTCCCTGGACCCAATGCTTTCTGAAATCACCCACTCCTTCAGTTTTAATATCCTCAGAGGTTGGACAATATAAGAAATTATCATGGCTATCCTCTCTATAAGCATACTGGTATACATTAGAGTGGACTGCTTCAGTTTCTGGAGAGCTACAAGTATAGCTTAATTTACAGCCGCCAACCATTTCTTCCAAAATTTTCACCAACTTAGCAACCCAATTCAATTTGAATATTCTTTGCAGTGTTAGAGAACCAGAGCCACAACCACCATGTAGTGTTGGCAAGCATGGAATACTTCCATCGTTATTAGCTCTCCAGCCAGGATACTTCACTCCTAAAGGAAGTTTACTCTGGGATGATTGCACTTGTAATGCATCCCAACTGTTGCTAGATGAACTTACTGAAGCAATGCTAACAGAAGATGCCACTCTAAGATCCTGACAACAGCTAAGGCAAAGATCAAAGGAGCAATTTGGACAGTGCCGGTGATAATCCACTATGGGGACCCTACAGCAGTCACTGTCAGGTACACTTATCAGTCACAAATCATTTGAAGACAAATTGTAGACTTATGAAACTAACTATGATCATATAGTTTACAATGTTCCTCTAGAACCAAGCCCATTATTACCCAAATGTCAATCAGCTTATTCAAAGAATTATGTACATGATGAATATTCAGCATTGAAATCTGTAGAAGTTTATAAAAATGGAAGTATAGGAGTGAAAATAGCTACCAGCACAGCTGCTCATCTGTATTCAACTTTCTCCTCTCAAGATCACCTTCATTTCCTGCCCAAAATGGTTTGATGTAAGATATAGTATATTGAAACAAAAATTCTTATGAATCGTCAACATATAAGCTTTGCCACATGAAGCTTACTAAGTTTTTTCTCTATAGCTAATTCAGCACATTGTTCCTGGTGGATTTGCTTAACAATAGGAAGCACTGAAGATTGCAAGCAATACAAATACTGCAACTTGTCCAGTACAGAAATCTCCCGTATTTTTGCCTGTAACACAAAGAAAAGTTATGCGACTTACAAAGCACAATTGACCTAATTAAAATAAAATATCCAAAACATTGAAAGTATAGTAACAATCAATCATCTGGATGCTTGTTCACATGTCATTCCACCTTAATCAAATTATCTGGCCTTGAACACAGCTTGCAGCTACAAGTACCACGGCATGCAGGGCAATTTTTTTCGATTTCATCCAATGGGACATCAGGATACCTACATTTAACAGGCAGAACCAAAACCAAAAAGAATGATCAACACAAGTGTTAACATAAGCAGTTTTGGCATTTATGAGAAGCATTCACCAAACAACTAACCATGTAGAAATGCAGGCACCACAATACCCTCTCCTATCACATCTATGGCACCAGACAACTTCCTTCGCATTACGGCGGCATTGATGGCAAGTTGGACCATCCATCTCATCAGAAGAATCGGTATGTGCATCAGAATGCTCCTAAAAAGCAAGCTATGGTCAGCAAAGGACGGAAGTACAGTGAATGACTAAATGTAGGGTCTGTTTGGCACACTTATGCTGGTACATAAGTTGTAGAAAGTCATTGATAAAGTCAAAACATGGTGATACATTGACCAATAGCCCATGTCAAACAGACCTGTAATAACAACTTGCATAGCTAGAACAAGAGGCCTCAGTGCTCATGCCTCTTGGCAAGAAGAATTCTATAAGAAATACCATGATGCTTTAAACACCACCAACTCATCTCTTCTAGCTTGAAAGATCAAGATATTAGTAAATTCAAAAAACACTCCCTCACATAGTGATACCAGAGCATATGCATGAGAAAGGAATTCAAAACAATAGCATAGGGAGTGAGATTTCGAGTCTACACTGTTGAAGAGTTATGAAAAGCAATTCTTCATCCCTTATTTAGAGATATAAAATTCATTAGCTATCAGAACAAGCAATATGCGTACAAGAGATGGCTGAAACTCATCCTAAGCATATCTACTAATTTTCTTTTGCAAGCTTTACTCATTTACAGACAGCTGCAACATTACCAATCAAATTCTGGTGTTTGCATATTCAAACAGTAACAACAGAAAACATGAGACTACTGCCTACCTCACTACTTCCCTCAGTACTACTTCCAAAGCTCTTCTGAGACATGTTTCTTGAAGAGTCCATAGTTGCAGGAGGTGGTGTCCTATAGGATCTAGGGTCCTCCTCAAAAGAAGCTCTATCCCTCTTCAGATCATTCTCTGAGTTACTACGATGACCCAAACTCCTAAATTGAGGAGACTCCGGGGAGCCTCTTACATGCTTTGCTATTCTTTCCTTGTTCCTTTTCCCACTCCCAGATGGGGGAGTTGGACTCTCCTGAATCTCCATGTCAACGAATCCTGCATCCATGTCGTTGCTCTCCAGATAAGCAGAACTGTCACCTGTTGACTTTCTCTTGGATTTCTTTAGGCTGGCTCTCAGGGCAGAATTTGCTGCCCTCTTCTTTGCTTGAATGTAGTGCTTTTCGCAGACAGTTTTGTCCGGCATGGACATGGCGGTACATCTCCATTGCTTCCCATCTGATCTCTTACACCGCAGATCATCTGGTATCCCCACATGATCGTCAATGTTTCCACGCAGGTTCTCCATAAGGTTTATGTATGACTGCAACTACTACAACAATAAGTTCTCTTTACAAATAGGGAATGTATGAAAACTATATATCCATAATGAACAAATTTAAGTCCTAGCAATTTTTTTTTTTACAGATTCCAGTGTTGTACTAATTCACACAATAACCCTAACTACGACCCTAACCAAGAGAGAGCAGAAGAAGGAAGAAATCTCGAGTAATTTTCAGATAATAAGAAAGGGGGAAAAGGACTCTCGTAAGTCGTAACATACCTGTGGTCCAAGAACTTTGAAGGACGAACAGAAAACCCTAGATTTGAACAAGTTCAGAAATCAATTGATTGTAGATTAAGAGAGGAGCTCCCAAGTAAGAACACAGTGGACGCATAATTCTTCTCCGGAGGTGCTTCAATGGCAGAACGACACAAGGTGAGCTGCGCGGAGAGAGACAGTCGGGTCGAACCAAGGTGCGTGCTTGGGTAGAGTTAGCCCATTTGTGAAAATATTGAATGGGCTATAAGTTGGGCTGGGCTATAAGATTAAAAGCCCAAATTTTAAAAGATAGACATTACGTGCACGTCCATCATTAGTAGAAGCTTTGATATTTTTCTTACAAAATTTTAAAAGTATTTATCAACTAAATATACCACAAAATTTTGTAAATACATTTTATGAATCAGAAAATTAAATCATTCAAATGAATTTTCATCAATTTGGTGAGCTCTTATAATGAAGAGAATACGTTCTTGTATCATTTGGAGGCTATAATGCACACTATAATAAATGAGGTGTGAGTTCTTTTCTTATGAAAGAGATCCATGATTTTTCTTCCTTTCGTTGTCTGTTCATGTAAAGACATCCTAAAATAACAGGTAAATTTTTATATTTAAGATGAAGATTAACGTTAAATTTCATAATTACAGTGTATCCCATAAGTCTTTTATAAATCGATGCTGCTTAGGCCTCGTTTGGTATATTTTTTGGAATCGGAATAGAATCAGAAATCAAAATATATCATTCCTGTAACTTGGTATTTGATATGCTGTTAGAATGAACTATTTATGTATTTTGGTGTTTGATATGTTGTTGGAATGAAACATTCCTGAAAATGTTGTTTGATTGTATAAAATCTGAAATAACAAATTAATTACCTATAAATTTAAGTAAAATTCATGTTGGTGCCCCTGTATTTAGGGTTATTTATATTGGTGTCCCACGATTAAGTTTTTTCCTGTTGGTGCCCCTAAGGTTTGAGTTTGTTTGTTTCGTAACCAAACTTTTTCATGTTTGTACCATTCTAGTTCAAATTGATTAAATCCAAGTCTACCATTGTGTTCCTCGCCCTCAAATTAGTAAGATTTGACTCCTAAAATATCCAAATCCATGTCCGAACCATGTCGATTTGAATTCCGAAGCAACAACCCGTTTCGACCTTAAGAATTCAAATCGGAATGGTTCGAGTATGGATTTGAGTGTTTTAAGAGTCGAATCCTACTAAGTTGAGGTCAATAAACATAGTGATGAGCTTCTATTTGATCAATTTGAACCGAAATGATACGGATATGAAAAATTTCGGTTACAAAGCGAACAAACCAAAACCTTAGGGGTACCAACAGGAAAAAACTTAATCGGGGATACCAACAGAAATAACCATAAACTCAAGGACACCAACATGAATTTCCCTAAATTTAAAGGGTCAAAGCAGTGTCAAGTATTCATACCTGATAATCAACATAGGTTTCAAGTCCTATACCTAAAACTTGGCGTTCTAACCTCAAAACCCCACACTTCAATCATTCTTTGTAGATTAGACAATTTCATTCCACTTAACAAATAGCAAATTAAGAGTTGATTATTCTTAATTTTCAGCAATACAGACAACAAGCGAACAAAAAATGCTTAATTTTTGATCCTTGTTGATTAATCATCCACAATAGAGTTAAAAAACAACTTGATTCCATAATTAACTGGACCTCAAAACACATCACACTAATCACTACTTTAATAATACAAATTCAGAAAGGGTAAGCAATCAAATCAAAATAATCAGATAAGATGAAATTTGGTGAGCAAAAAAAAAAGACCTAGAGAGAAATTGAACAAGACCAAGAAATCAAAACCTGATAATATCTCCTGGGTAGCCGCAATCTGCCTCCATTTTCCGGGATTGAGCCAAATTCAAAGGCAAAACAAATATTGGAAGCTGCCCAGTGAAGGAGGTCAATTGCATTCATCAATCATCATAGTGGTTGCAACTCAGCAGAAGTGGGTCACTCGTGAGACTCCATAAGCAATTTGTTGTTCACGTGTATGATGCCATAATTTGTAAAAGGAATTCGTTGTTTAATTTGAAAAAGTGACAACGATGTCGATAATTAGAGTAAATACCTTGAGGGGTTGGAACGGAGAACCGAGCAGAATGACGCCATGAAGGACGCCGAAAAAACCGTCGGGGCAAAGTTTTTATTGAAATGAAGTTGTTCTTTGGACTTGAAATTACCCATTCCAAGGTATGAAAGAATTTTTTATTTTTTACCAAACCAAATATGTTTTCGGAATCGCTCATTCCTCATTCCGATTCCTCATTCCACGGGAATCGTACCAAATGAGGCCTTAGGGCCCGTTTGGTATGATGTCTGGAATCGGAATGGAATCAGGAATCAAAATAAATCATTCTTGTAGCTGAGTGTTTGGTATGCTGTCGGAATGAACCATTCCTTAAATTTATTGTTTGGTATACTGTCGAAATGAACAATGAAGGCTAAAGGGAATTTTTATCAATCGAACATAAACACCTAAAATCTACCAAGCTAGGGTTTAAGAAATTGGGGAAAAATCTTACCAACACAAATTGGGGGAGATGGAGGTGCAAGGAGTTCAATGGAAGCTAAAGGGAGCTTCTCCGGTGCCGGACTACTATGGGGAGTGGCCGGAGTCCGACGACTGAGGTGGGAGGAGGAGAGCTGCGCCCACACGAGAGGAAGGCCGAGAAGAGGAGAGGACAGAAGGAAGAGGAGATTCATGCCGCCCCCACCTTGGAGCCGCCAGCTTGCCGGCGTCGTGCCCAGCCGCCACCGTGGAGGAGGTGAGGAAGGAGGATGAAGATGGGCTGCAACTTGGGTTGGAGGAGGTGAGGAAGAAGAACAATTTTTTTTTTATTTTGGAATGGGTGATTCCTTAGGTTTTTTGGAGGAATCAAATCTTTCACAAAATTTGGAATGACTCATTCCGGGTAATGAAATCCATTCCTCATTTTTACCTAACCAAACAAAAATGTCGGAATGAACGATTCCGATTCCTCATTTCCATCGGAATCGTACCAAACGGGCCCTTAGTGTTTTCTTGGCTGATGGATCATAAATAACCTTCTGCTAAGCTCCAACTTTGTTGCTTATTCATAATGGAATTGTTACTCTTTTCATATTAGAGGGTAAATATCTGTCAACAACTAATTTCATTTCACCTACCAAATGAAGTTTCTTGTCTCATTTCTTAAAACCTCTACATGTCCGGGTTAGCTTCTTCAGGTGTGACAACAAGGTTCACCACAGCATCATTTGCTCTTCTGACAACTACCTTAATTGGAACCCCAACTTTGTCGCCCATTATTTCTATGATCTGCAACACCCGGAAAAACCAAAACAAGTCATCAACTAGATAGTAATGAATATGTCTGAGCAGGAAAGGGCAATCTGTACCTCCTTAATGGTTCCAACAGGCTTTCCATCAAAACTTATGACTACATCACCCGGTCTGAATCCCGCGCGGTCAGCAGGAGAACCGGGAGTTACCTGTCCAGAAGATGAAGATGAAGATGAAAATGAAAATGAATGTAAATGGAAGTAGTCTTGTACTCACAACTAAACATAGATATGAGATTGAAAGTGGTACCATTGGCACAAGCACTCCTCTATCAACATTGGGGAACTTAGGATCTCTATCTTTAAGCTGAGCTATAATCATCTCATTGAGGTCAATCATTTTCAGTCCCAGCCAGGGTCGAATAACTCTCCTGCAATAGAAAGGGCAACGCAGGAGGATTGAGATGAAAATACAAAGTAAATTTTGTGTGAATCAATCTTTGAATGATAAACATCTCACCCATTCTTTTTGAAGTGCTCAACAATTTTGGAAGCGGAATCTATCGGCACAGCAAAGCTCAATCCATCAGCAGCCAATACTTTCATAATGTTGACTCCAACAACCTCACCATCCATGTTGACCAAAGGTCCTCCAGAGTTTCCCTGGAGTAAACAATTGCAACAGAAATAAGACATAGGGTTTGTAAGATAACACATTTGAAAGTGTCATCTGTTTATGACAAAAGCATAATGCCAAAGGAACTATATTACCGGATTGATTGCACAGTCTGTTTGCAAGTATTCCCTTCTCATTCCACCGAGACCTAAATCACTGCTTTTCCGGTCAACACAACTAGATGCTCAAAAAGGTAAAAAAAAGGCCCATTTAGCATAGCACTGTTAACAGAGTTCAGTTGTAAAGATTCTTTAATTTCTGTGTTCATCTCTATAGCATACCTTACAATGCCTGCAGTCACAGTATTTTGAAGAGAAAGAGGACAACCCAAGGATATAACCCAATCACCAGGACGAAGTTTACCAGATGACCCAAATTTGGCTGCTGGAAGTGGCAATTTCGATTTGATCTTAACAATTGCAACATCAGAATGTAAATCCGCATGTAACACCGTGCCCTCGAATGTCCGGCCATCTTGCAAGGTCACTTCAACCTATAAATCAACTACGGATTTTTCATACCTACAACTCAATATTCGCGCTCTGGCATAAAACCTAACGTAAACTACATAGCAACATTAACATAATAGCAAGAAACAGATCCAGTGAATGAAGATAGGAGACTGATAACTGACTTTGCCTTTGGATGAAGCTCTAATTCCTTGAAAATCAACTACAACATGAGCACAGGTTAGGATAGTACCATCTGGATCAATAATAGTTCCAGAACCCATGCTTTTTCCCATGGTCAATCCATGAAACCCTATAACAAAATTAACCCAATCTCACTTAAAAATGATCCATGAAACCTTGAAATCAAACACTTGTTGCATCTGAACTTTACCCTGAGGCACCGACAAGTTGACAACAGCTGGACCAACCTTAGCAGCAGCATTAGTAATAGTGTCTCTACTCAGACATTGGCAACCGTGTTTGGAATCAGAACTAGGAGCTTCAGAGCTCACGCCACCAGCTTGGCTCGAAGCCACGCTGTAAAAGTTATTTGAGTGATTTCCTACACCAATAAAACCATTACAGTAGTGAAATTGGGGCTAGGGTTTGTCTATCAGAGTTACAATTCATCGGAAACAGATCATACCAGATTCTAATGGGCCACCATAGGGGAAGAGTTTCAATCGCCATGGCGTTGATAACGTGTCAGATGTCAAAGTAGGGATCGCTAATGAGACTCTTGTTCCTGTACAGAATCCACTGTAATCGGAATCTGCGGGCATTTTTCACTTCAAAAAATTTGATTTTTTGAACAGACCATTGCAATCTAATGCTATATACAAATCGAATTTAAGCAATGGTTTGGAGTAAGGTAAACTCACTGTGATTTGAATCTCCGGGGAGAAAGGCAAGAGCTGAACCCGCAGCCGTCGCAGCAGTCACGACTCGAAGAAGCCATTTGCGGTCGGAGCATGGAACTCTCCTCTGCAGAAAACAAACAATCGTCAAGCGCTATTCGAAGGAGAAAAGAATTAAAAGAAAAATTACCAGTAAATGTCTCATTAAGCCCTAATTTCTTGATCTCTCCCTTTGATTTTGCGGATTTAGCACAAAAGATAAATGAACTCTCGAAGCGATTACAAATCCTAAACGGAAGCAGGAAAAAGCCCCCGCAAAACCTTACCAGCCCCATCGCGACCACTGCAAGTCACCTGATTCACACACCGACACAGAAGCTCTCTTAGCAGAAAATGACCATTTTGCCCCGGCGCTCTCATTCCGCGTAGCACTGTATGGAAGTGCATAGAACCCTAGCTCCGCTGGTTGCAGAATTCGCTCCCTAGAAACACACAACCATTTCAATCCTCTCGCGCAGAAGCTCTCAACAATGGCGACGGAGAACTATAAATCCGATTCGGCCGACGCCGGCGCTGCAATCGAGCGCCCGATCGACGCCCAGCGCCGCAAGGTCGCCCTGATCACCGGGATCACCGGCCAGGATGGATCCTACCTCACCGAATTCCTCCTGGACAAGGGCTACGAGGTGCACGGGCTGATCAGGCGCTCCTCCAATTTCAACACGCAGCGGATCAATCACATCTACATCGACCCTCACATCGCTCACAAGGCTCGGATGAAGCTCCACTACGCCGATCTCAGCGACGCATCCTCCCTCCGTCGGTGGATCGACACCATTGCTCCCGACGAGGTCTACAATCTCGCTGCTCAATCTCACGTCGCCGTCTCGTTCGAGATCCCGGATTATACGGCAGACGTGGTGGCGACGGGAGCTCTCAGGTTGTTGGAGGCCGTCAGATCTCACGTCACTGCCACCGGTAGGAAGGATGTGAGGTATTACCAAGCTGGTTCCTCGGAGATGTTCGGATCTACGCCGCCGCCTCAGTCAGAGTTGACGCCGTTCCACCCTAGGTCTCCCTACGCCGTTTCCAAGTGTGCTGCTCACTGGTACACAGTCAATTATCGCGAGGCATATGGTAATAATGATTCTTGTTTCATACTTTTGATAAATTTTGCTTGATCTGGAATGAATTGAATTTCTTGATCGTTGTTGGTGTGATCGAATTTGGTGAAACTTGCTATTATTCGGTTGGAGCTGAAGCTGCATTCATATCTTCCTACCTAATGTGTTTGATTTCAATTTCATGATCTCGTTCCGCTAAACCACTAATGTTAGAGAAATTGGTACTAAGATTATACGGCAGATATGTAATATGCCCTCTTCTAGTGATAAGTGTCAAAGTCCTGTTGTATTAGAAGTGTCAAAGTCCTGTTGTATTAGAAGTGTCAAATCCTTACTCAATACAAGTGAACAAGGGTTTGCTTGATCTGGAATTAACTTGAGCTCTTTGATCATTGTGTTGTTTGGTTTGTTTGTGCAATTGCATTTGGTGAAATTGGCTATTCTTCGGCTGTGGAGCTGAAGATGCATTGGTATCTTGCTTATGTGTTAGGTTTCAATTCTGTGATCTGGATACACTAAACCACTAAATATAGATAGACTGTTATATATGTTATATTCTCAGATGTGTAGTATGCCTTCTTCTGATGAGAGTGACTTTCCTGCTGCATTGTAAGTGTGAACCAGGAATGTCACTCGTTCATACTATTTCTATGTAAATCTATCATTGCGTCTGTAGAACAGTGTGACTGACTCTAATGGAAAATGTGCATTGTTGCTACTGAAATGGGATTAAAAGCTTCTCCTCTGAGTCTCTGACTCAATCTGAACAAAAATGCTGCTTGCTGAACAGGTCTATACGCTTGCAATGGCATTCTGTTCAACCACGAGTCTCCTCGCAGGGGTGAGAATTTTGTGACCCGAAAGATCACCAGAGCGGTGGGCAGGATCAAGATCGGTCTACAGAACAAGCTCTTCCTGGGCAACCTTCAGGCTTCAAGGGACTGGGGCTTTGCAGGAGACTATGTGGAGGCCATGTGGATGATGCTTCAGCAGGATAAGCCAGATGACTATGTCGTGGCAACTGAGGATGCTCACACGGTGGAGGAATTCCTAGAGGTGGCATTTGGTTACGTGGGCCTGAACTGGAAGGACCATGTGGAGATTGATAAGAGGTACTTTAGGCCTTCTGAGGTGGATAATTTGAAGGGGGATGCAACCAAAGCAAAGAAGGTGCTTGGGTGGAAGCCTAAAGTTGGGTTTCAGCAGCTGGTGAAGATGATGGTTGATGAGGATGTTGAGCTGGCCAAGCGTGAGAAGGTTCTTGTTGATGCTGGTTACATGGATGCTCAACAACAACCTTGATCTGGTCATATCATCATCAATCAAAATATCTCCGATTTACAGGTTCTCACTACCCACATACACATAAATCTAAAGTCTCCAGTGCCTTAAAGTTTGTCCATTTCATGATTACTTCAAGGGGATAAAGGCTTTATGTTGAAGTTGGGAAGTAGATTTGTTCAAGCTATATGTTAATTTAATTTTTAGAAGCAAGCATTATGTGCAAAATTCAATTTGTTGAATTTAGCAAATTGAGTCCCTTGTGGGAGAAGTTTTTTGTTCCCTCAGAAGGTAATCTTTTTTTATTCCTCTTTTCTTTGACTTCCATTAAAAATGGCGACCTGCTATGATCTCAAAGCTGATATCCCTTCTAATAACTAATTTGTTTTACTATCTAATATAGTTCCAGTTGGCATATTTTTTTGGAGAGTAGATCAGAAGATCCTTGTATTAAGAAGAAGTAACAAAGTGGGGGAATTTCCGGGACACTTCGTCTTCCCGGGAGGTCATCCAGAGGTAAGGAGAATTTAACTTCCTTTGAATTCCTAGTGTTAAATATTTCTATTAATTCAAAATTACGATCTTACTTTTTTCTACTTAACAGTTTGTTGGATTCAAAACTAGGTTGTAATTTTGAAACCCTGTATGTAAATTTGATTGGAGACCTCTTTTATTGCTTGATTATATAGCTACAAAATTGTAATGTCAGATAAGATATTACCAACTTGACACATTATTTGGCATCTAAACCATTAGCATATCTACTGTTAGTATTGTGATAAGATGCTGTCATTTTGCGACAAGATTTCAGATTGTAATGATTCCATGTACCTATCTTCACTTACGTGATTCAAATTTTGCAGCCCCAAGTTGCTGGAATTTGTTCTCATAATAACAATGCCAGACTCTGAAATTTTAAATAGTGGTAACCCAATAGATACTTGATAGCATTATCTTTGTAGTAGAGTCATTTCCCGAAAGAGATACATAACCTCTTCGAAAACAATCCTGATCTTGATAACAAATAGGAGGCTGAGAAAGTTCAGCAAAATCAATCTCTCAATTAGCAAGTATATCTTCTTACCCAAAAGAAAGAAAGAGAGCAGGTGTATTGCAATAGTGTTGCTTTATACTCTGTAAATAAACAAGGGCCCAATTGTGACTTGGGCCGGTCTTATCACCCACAAATTTTCAAACAAAGCGGCCCAATAAGGCGTTACAGCTGAAACTGATTTTTTACGAGGATTTTGGGTCCATTGACCCTTTAAGAGTTTTCAATTAATAAAAGAGATCCCTACTAGTTTTTATGTATTTTTTCTACTCCTATTAGTTTTTTTTTTTTTTTTTTCTCCCTTACCTTTGTTTTTTCCCCTTCTAAAATATTGTTTTTTGGGATTTAGGGTTTAAGGGGTATGATTTAGGGGTAGGGAATAGGGTTTAAGGAGATGGAAAATGATCCATTTTTACTAAGGATTCATTAATTTAAAAAAAGATTTGTCAAATGATCATTTACCTAACTGGCCCATTTTTTACTCATAGTCCACAAAGCCTCAAATTTTCAGTTTATGGTATATAAATATACGGAGTAAGCTCTAAGATTAGACCATCTAGATAAACTATTTTTAGGAATTAAGACTTTTGACCATTGGCATCCATTACATTACTTTTTGGGTTATTATTTCTCAAAATCATATCTAATATTAATATTTAGTGTTGAACAGCTTGAATGGAGTAATAAAATTTGCGTTTCTGAAGCTCTTTCATGAGTCAGGAGGTGCCAGAAGGGTAAGTGGAAGACGTCAGTTGACTTTGAATGTATAATATTCAGGCTCAACACTTTGGACAATGTAAACTATGAAAAATGAGCATCTTAATTTCCTGTTGTTTGGGGTTGGTGTGAGCCGTCTATTCTGTTTTTTTCCTTGAAATAATCATACGGCTATGAAATTTGACTGGATTGGACCTCTTGTTTTAACTCAACCCGTTAGATGATAGTAATAGTCATTTTATTTTATTTTATCAATTAGAATTGTCATTTGTTTACTTTGGTCCTTGTGAAAAAAATCCACCCACTAGTGGCCTTATTTTACCACAAGTTAATGATATTAATTGTCAATTTAGTACGAAGAGAATACCAAAATTCAACATACATCACCCGTTATATAGAGTTAGTGGTAAGTATTACTGTATTAGTGCCAACCACCCATTTATCTAGTCACATATGAGGGCTAGCTATTTAATCTTTGTAATTAAATTAAGAACATTATTTCTAAGTATTGGGACTAGGTAAAATTGGCTAATTAAAATACAAGGTTTGATGACTTGGATTATTCAGTTGAGATTGATTAGAGCAGTCTTTTGACTCGATATTGATCCAACATTCGCTAAATCACTTATCTTTAATGGTTAATATTTGTGTTTGAACAAATTAGATTAACTGTTTTTACATACTAGTAGTAGGAATTTAAACTCTGGGTTTCACTTTCAAGTTTCAACCCCACTAGGCTCTGCTACACCACAGTGTAATTTTAGTACTACAAGTTATATACATATAGCATGGTTAACCTCCAGGTTATGTTAGGTCCAAGCCTTGATGGATTACAAGGAAACGTCGTCGTATTATGATCGAGACGTACGATTGGTCTAAGTGCCAAAAACAAGGTTGAATCGAATACTTTTCAGTTTTCAAAGGATAGTTGGTGAAACCATAGAAAGCGTGCTATAGGTCGTGGCATTACGTATTTGAGAGTAGTCAGTTACTTTATATATTAGACATTGATATCTATCTATTTTCAACGTGGAGATGATTTATATATTCTAACATCCTCAAGTATATCAGGCGAATAATGAGAACAAACGAGTCTGGATGTACATTTCAATCTTTTTATAGTCAAACCCAAGAAATGGACTAAGAACTGAACAAAGTCTGTGAGCCTAATAGACTAGAGGCGAGAACGTACGAGCGCATAAGCGCATATAGACCCAATACAAAAGTTCGATGATGTTTCATCCTAAAATCAATTGACAACTTACCAACTTTATATATTAGGCATTCACCCACTTTCGATGTTACTTAGTTTCTTCTTCCCAAAAAATATGTTACGTATTGTTGTTACAATCTCGATTGGACGATTCCAGCGATCCTACGATCCAAAAGTGGTATAATGATCCCGATTCTAAGTAGAATCTTATTAAAATTAGGATCTTAATATTTCGATATAAAATCAGAAGAATCTTGTGTACGATCTTCATCTTGCATACGATTCTATAAACGATTCTTATGATCCTACAATATGTTTATTATATGATATTATTTCATTATGAGAATAAGATGTATACTTTAAAATATAAATATATGCATTCTATTATTTTATCTATTATAACATAATCGATTATATTGGTAAATCACCAATAAATTATTTTTAAAAACATATATATAATAAGATTATAATATATTAGATTTTTTATACATTCACTTCAAATATAAGACATTTATCGGTTATTAGGTTGATTTCTATTATATTTGATTATGTTATCAATTTTACAATCCGATTAAAAAAAAACTTATGATCCCATCCTGAAATTTCAATTTTGACTAACATTGATTTGGTATCAAGAATTTGTACCACTTGAAGATTGAAGGAAGAACGATAGGCTCCTGCGAAAAAACTTAATATGCCTCCAAATTAAGGTCCTGTAACGAAATAATGTATTAACGGGAGGGCTGTATCTCTCCTAAAGCCCCTCTGACGCTCAAGTCAGTTGTCTGCCCTTAGGCTTCAATGGAGGCAGCCTCAAAGCGTCGAGAAAAAGAATTCGAATAGAAAGCTAGGTCTTGTTATCTCTTTAATTGTGGTAAGCTCCTTGATGGGCCCATAATTCCCATTGGGCTTCTTTAATGACCTTCTCTTAATATATGAGACCTAAATGCTGAAATTAATTAATTGTAGAGATCACATAAATTACCCTTCATCTTGCCCCTCGGGTTCTGAAGGCTCGAAGAGGCTTGAGAGGCCGAAGCTCATTAATCTTGGAACCAATACGGGACTCGAATGTCTCTTGCTCGGTCCTTGTACAAACTCGTGTGAATCGGGGCTCGTGCATGTTTTAAATATTTACCGTATGCACCGCACGACCTTTTGCGAAATAACGCACGGCCGTGAAGTTTTTTTTTTTTTTTTTGCAAGCATCGCACGGGCCGTGCGTTTTCAAGATGAAGTGTAATTTATTTGATCTCTACAATTAATTAATTTCAGCATTTAGGTCTCATATATTAAAAGAAGGTCATTAAAGAAGCCCAATGGGAATTATGGGCCCATCAAGGAGCTTACCACAATTAAAGAGGTAACAAGACCTACCTTTCTATTCGAATTCTTTTTCTTGACGCTTTGAGGCTGTCTCCATTGAAGCCTAAGGGCAAACAACTGACTTGAGCGTCGGAGGGGCTTTAGGGGAGATCCAACCCTCTTGTTGATGCATTCTTTGGTTGCAGGACCTTAATTTGGAGGCGGATTAAGTTCTTTTCGCAGAAGCATATCGTTCTTCCTTCAATCTTCAAGTGGTACAAATTCTTACTACCACATTTGGCGCCGACCGTGGAGACTGATGGCGGCGACATACAAATCCCTAGGGACCTCCGATATGACGGAAGTGGAAAGCAAAGCCGGCAAGCCCGGTTCGAACCAGCGCAAGCGGAGCGCGTTTGGAACACAAGCCAGTCGGGGAACACAACAAGCCCTGCAGAGTTTGTTCAAAGTATACGCGTAGCACGAAAAATCAATGAGCGAATCTAGAGTGTACTCGTACTTGGTACGCCAAAGAGTTCAGAAATACCTCGAAAATCTCCGCAACGCACAACCGTGCAGTGGCTACGACTTGCTACACAAGAAGAATGTTCGGAAAATCTCCGCACCGCACGGCCGTGCGGTGGCTACGGCGTAAAATTTCCGCACGGCCGTGCGGTCCAGCACACAGGCCGTGCGGTGGCTACGAAAAAAAAATGGCATGAACGCACGGCCGTGCGGTCTAGTGTACGACCGTGTAACACCCCCAACTTATGTCGGTAGTGTCACACGCCAGTGACCTCGGACGTTACTGTCCAAAGTCACCCTAGGCTTTAATCGGAACATTTACGCTTAAATAAGTATATTAAATGATGAAAGATTAATCAGCGGAAGACATATTTAAATGAAACTCAACCTTTTATTAACAGATTTCTCATGAAATGAGAAGTGACAATTTTACAACAGAGTGAAATTACAGCGGAAGACTTTTAATTAAACCCTAGTACAAGACTAGGTTATAAGAATATATATTAAAGTAATACTTAACAACCTTAAAACATTGTCACTTAAATCCTCAACTGTAAGCCTCCTCTTCGATTGGTTACTGTCTTCGGGGACCAACCACTGATGTGCCGTATAGGACGGATGACACCAGCCAACCATGCAAGGAATAAAATCTGGTTGGTTAGTCTAATGAAAGACTATGCAAGGGTGAAAACATAATGATTCTAGTGATCGTAACCGTTTACTATCATTGTCCCTCGAATAACAACCGAATGATCGATACATAACCCGAAACTTTCACGGAATGATTAAAATTAGTCATGCACTGAAAATAAGACTCCAAAGGAATTGAGTCTTATGGGAAAGTATGACAAATGTTTGGGAACGTTAAGTTTTCACACACAAGCGTTTAAAAATGACTTGATCATTTGGGTCAACGACCAACCTCACTACACAATGCGAATCCAGATTGGAAAGAAGACTTACTCTAACCGAAGTCAGGGCGGGTTCCAAGTTGTACTTCTCGCCCGAAGGTTCATTAATTATGTGCATAACCGCACTTATCTTATTTAATTACAAAACGTACATTAACGTTTGCAGCTTTTAATACAATCTCGAGTAACTACGAGAATAACACAGGGTGACATTACGTCCAACCCACTTGCACTAGCAAGGTGCTTAAACACCTCTTATCCTTAACGGGTGGATAAGAAGCAATGGTCATGACCTTTAAAAGTATTAGAGAATTATTCCGACTAATACCGAGTTATAAGGAAATAACTAATCCTCGTAAGGAATTAGCGTTCCTACGAATACTCGTACTAATCTAGCATTTAAGTTTACATTTAAATCCACACCAAAATTCATTACAGTAATAACAGGTATAATATCGTTGTTCTAGCAATATATACAACATATTATAAAGTCGTATTTGATCACATCATTTTATAAAATCTGTTCCCAAACGAAACAACAATTCACCCCATTTTAATTAACAATCAAGTAATTGATAATTAAAGGAAACATGAAATGACAAGCAAGAGCGAACCGCCACTTGCCTTAATCTAGATGAATCGGGTTTCGGGATTTGGAAACTGGAATCTGCGTACGGATTCCTACGACGACATCGAGACAAACGACGAAACCCTAAGTTAGATTCGGTACGAACGGATAATGATATGAACGAATACGATACGAGCCGACATGAAATAAAGCCTGAGTCGTGACCGTGGCTGTCCAAGCCACGATCGCGCTTGCCAGGGCAAGCCGCGGTCACGGTTTGGACTTCCACGGTCGCGGATTTCTGGGCAGCTTCCGCGGTCGCGGAATACATCTCTGCGATCGCGGATCGCCTTCCGACGCAACTCATCTCCGGCTTTCGAGTCTTACCGATGACTCGAAGACGACCTCCTTGGCTTCGAACGAGACTCACCACCACCACACAAGCTTCCAAGACAGATCCGACGACCACAAAGACTCTGGCAAAACTCCGGCGAGCTCGAGAATTCCGACGAGGCTCAAAACAAGGGAAAGAGAGAGGGTTGGAGCTGTGGATGAAGATCTCCAGGGCCTCCACCTCCCTTTTATAGAGCAAATGGGAGCCCAACGCCGAGAAGACGGATCGATCGTCATCCCCCTAGCGAAACGGCGGCATCCGAACCGGCGAAACGCGAAGGGAAATGAAGACGACGACAAACAGTTTTCCACGATCGCGGAAACTCTTCTATGGTCGCGAAAATGCCGCGAACGTGCCCCTTGGCTTGAGGTCGCGGGTTTTGTTCCAAGCATGCTAAATTATTATTCTTTTAGCACTTTAAAAAATATTCTAAGACCCGATAATACATTAAACGTATATTATAACGTCCGAAAAGGTTATTACAGAAATTTCAAATACGCCAAACGCGTCTTGCTTACAAAACGAGGGTTGAGAAAATTACACAAATACCCTTACTGAAATTGAGGGGTATTACAGGCCGTGCGGTTACTGTGACATGTTACAAGCGAGGAATCTGCCCTCAGTTATGTTGGGCTTGCGAGTGGGGCAAACGAGATGAGCCAAGGATCTCGAACCCTATCTGGAGTTTATTGTTTTTCGGCCCCTCAAGCCTCTACTCATCAGCTAAGTTTTCTACCATTCTTTCTGAGTTCATAATAATCACATTTTTCGAAAATTACTTTTATTGATACATGTTGATTGATGTGAAGTGCTAACTTGCAAGTAGCCATGAGTAAGGTCATTACACTAATTTCTATGTCATGAGAATATAAATACAATGAAAGCACTTTTTTTCTAGAAATGATCTATTTGTTACAGACAGCCCAGGTGGCCTCAAGATAGCCACTTATGGCCAACAACTAGCCGCTTATGGCCAACAAATAGCCACTTATGGCCAACAATAGCCACTTATGGCCAACAACTAGCCACTTACGGCCAATTATTAGCCTACGGGCCGCAGGGGCACGAGCTGTCATCATCCTATTCTATTAGCCTACGGGCCATAGGGGCACGAGCTGCCATCATATTATTCTATTAGCCTACGGGCCACAGGGGCACGAGCTGCCATCATCCTATTCTATTAGCTTACGGGCCACTTGGGACGAGCTGACATCTTCATTCTATTAGCTTACGGGCCACAAGTGCACGAGCTGACATCGTCTTATTCGATTAGCCTACGGGCCACAACGGCACATGCTTCCATGTACGCTAGAGCACAAGTTGCTAGCTCCCCAAATGTTGTGAAATCAAAAAGACACCGGCTGTCAACCCATAAGAGATTTAAAGCGCAATCTGACCCAAGGCATAAGCCCCGGGGCACGCCAGAGCGAGCTATGAAAGCATGAAGTGTGCAAGTTATTATGCAGAGTAATGAAGCTACATCTAAGCTCAATCCAAATGAGATATTACAACAATCAGCTTCCTCAACCACAATTGGTGCTTAAGAAACTTAAGGGACATTTGTGGAGGTAAAAATATATCTCCTAATCTTATTTATTATTAAATCATTATTTAATTAATACAATTCCAAGAATCTACTAATGGGCTTCGTAAGACCCATTAAGAAGGAGCAAGCCATTGACCAAGTGGAACAATGTATTGAATATGCTAAAAGTATCCTAATTAAGCTAAGTTTCAATTAGCCTCCATCTCATTCACTCTCTTTTCTTTCAAGAAAACCTTAGCCACCATGAATGGAGAATGATCTACATATCAGATCTTACTTGAGCGTCGAAAGGGCTTTAGGAGAGATCCCGGCCCTTCCCTTGATTTTTTGTCCTTTCAGATTCGCTTCGCCAACCAGATTCCAAAAAGATCTATCATTGTCAGTTTCATCAATCTTTATGGTACAAAAATATGCTATCACAATTGATAGTTTCTACTTTCTAGTGTTCTCGTGTGTTCATTAATTGCTCTCCACTACTCCCACATTTTTTGTGGT
Organism: Rheum nobile; assembly: GCA_027886185.1. Lineage (NCBI taxonomy): Eukaryota > Viridiplantae > Streptophyta > Magnoliopsida > Caryophyllales > Polygonaceae > Rheum > Rheum nobile. The sequence continues at coordinate 525,851 of WOAB01000236.1, read as the reverse complement.
TGTCTATATCAATTAATTAGATTTTGTTAATGGAAAAATCATGATTTTCTTTAACGAAACACGCTGAGAAATCAAAAATCTATATCCGCGCACATGTCGTTAAAACAGATAATGTATGTGGGTATAAAAATATAAGAAAACCAGAAATTCAATGGTATTGGAGAAATGAGTGGCTAAAGTTAATTAAAGCTAATTGCTGTCGAAAAGAGAAGCTGAGTTTTATTAGCGAAGACGCCTTCAACTGCTGAAAAAGCAGAAAGTTAATGGTATTGGAGAAATCAGCTAGCTATTGCCTTAACTTTGTTTTTTGATGGCGGGCTGGACTAAACCGAGCGGGCCGGGTTAGACCGGCTAATTTATATGCGTGCTTATATGGTTCAGACCGGTTTAGAAATAATTTACTTCTGCCCTTGATGGACCGAACTCCATTTGGCTGCTGATCGCACTCTGTTTTGACCAGCTGCCTTTATGGTAAACCGGTCCTGTCAGTGCCGGTCCAAACATTTGGTGGGCCCTAGGACGAAATAAAAATAAAGGCTCTTGTAAACATAAAAGTAACGCTTGAATAATTTAAACTAAAAAATAAATAAAAAAGAATAAGAAAATATTATATATGATAATTATATAAAGTAAAATTTTGATAGAATTAAACCACTTTTTATGTCAAACTTATAAGTTTGATCTTTTTCGATGAATGAGATTTTATAATAAACAATTAATATAAGAAAGAAATACTAATTAACAACATTCAAATAAACTTTTTATTTAAGTTCAAAATGAAAAATAAACCTCACAAAGAATATAAAATAAATTTAAATAAAAACCAAATTCACATAGAAAAGAAATTGACTCATATATCAAAATTGAGAAACAAGAAAAATGTGTCACATATATTAAAGAACAAATGTTATATAAAATAACTAGCACAATTAATAAAATAAAAATCAACTAAAAGAAAAATGGGTCTACATAAATGTAAAAGTGGAATTATTGAGATTTGAACCTAAGACCTTTTAAAGGTCAATTATACTTATCCACTAGACCAACTATACTTTCTATATTTCTTCTCTTAATTAATAGTTAGATTACTACTACTTGATATTGAATTTGGGCCCCTTTCGACCTTGGACCCTAGGACGGTCGTCTATCTAAACTACCCTTAGGGCCGGCCTTGGATCCGGCCTATAAACTACCTAATTGACCAAAGTTGTACCATTCTGCATGACTATATGAATACCTTTGACCGAGGTTCGTCTTATGCCTTTATGGTAAACCGGTCATGGTTAGAGAATTGTCATTTATAGATTGGTTGGGTTTCAGTTTACCCGTATTTTTGAAATAACTAGTGATTATGTCCGTGTTATGCACGGTCTTCTTTTCTTAGTAAATTTTATTCATTTAGCTTAGTAAGTACATCTTATCTTGTAAAAATACTATTCAATGTGTTCATTTGAAAGACCTTTAAATTATTTAGAGATTTAAATAGAAATTGATTTCATGTATATTGTAAAGATAATTATTATGAAAATGTGGTGATATGTTGTAAATACCAAATGCCTTAAAAAATGAACATTCAATCTAAAAAAATGAATATTCAATCTATCAGAACCATCTTAAAGAAATAACATAAGTCATGTTCCTATATTTTTTTCTTGCTTTCTTGCTCCTCCCACGCTCAAATCCTAAGTCCAATAGATATATCAATAATCATTTATATGATAAAAAAATATTATAAACTTGTTCAAATAATGTGAACAATTACTGAATTTATACTTCAAAAATAATGCACATAATATTTAAAAATCCGATTAAGTGAAACTTTCTATTATCTCACTTCAAGTGTTATTTTGTAAAAGTTGCTTGAAAATCCTTATTGTCTTCCAAGTGCATGTATATGTATATATATATCTATTGGATGTCCTATTATTCTTATATCTTTTAAACACTTTGAAATATTTTCTCAGTGCATTTAATGACATTTAAATTTATAATAGTTTTTTTTTTATCTTTCATAACCTTAATTTAGCGAGGATTCATAACTTTATACTACTATAATTGAGTTGGTCACTTAAAATGATATCTAAGATGTCATTTGTTATACGTTAAACTAACATAATACAATGTTACCTTTAGTTCACGTAATGTAGAATTGTGTAGAATAATTCTTTCAACATGAGATATAAATATGATTATTGTGACTAAATTAACTATCTATGAAAATATATGAAAGTAGGATCTCTTTTCTGGTGCAAACTAATTTCATAATATTTTAAAGTTAATTATTTGAGATTTAAACTTAGAATCAACTCATTAATAATTTAAAATATTTTGTGCACACGACGATTTAATTTATGTATTCTATAACACATTAAGTTTTATAACATCTTAGTCACAATATGAGGTTCGTACAACATTTTCATGTAATAAGTTTTAGACGATCAAACTTCTTATTAATACTTTGAAACGGTAAGAATCTATTTACATCACCACTACTTTCATTTAAATAATCTGTACATAACATACAATTACAAAATTATTTTGTTTAATGTAGAAAATTTTCTCTTTTAATTACTGTGTATGTATTAGAAGGAAAAAATAGCTAAAAAGCTCTCAAGGAAAATTGAACCAATGACCTATAGATCCTTATGTGACACTCTAACTACTAAGTTTTACACAATTATTTGATTTTATTTTCACAACGAAAATTATATTTGGAAAAAATGCTATTACAATTATATATAACGACTTCAAGGAATGTTACACTACATACAACACTATGAGAAATGTTAACAGTTTAAAAAGATAATTGAACAACTAACAAATTGATTTTAATTTACCCATGCAGCTAGAAAATTTCTCATTTTATTGACTGAGCCAAATTTTATGATGCTATGGTAGAGGCGAAGAACTAAAGAAGTGATACCTTCTAATTCTTTTGTAAATTAAGATTCTTAATATGTTTTCTCGCTAGGTTATTCAACCATCTCATTTGTTACTTGTCTTCGGTATTTTAAAGCTCATATATGAAACTAAGTATCCTATAAAAAATTAGTAAATTGAAATATTTTAATCAATTACACATGTTGGCCTAGTATCATGATAAATTCACAATAAGATTTATGCATATACAATATGTTAAAGTAAATATACTTACAATGAGGATACTGCATGGTAGGGAACTCACTATTGAATTTTATTGATTTTGTTGGCTCTTGATTTTGCGAAGTACGTAATATATGGAGCTTGAAAAAACATAAATTGAGTGGCGATTCGATTGGTGATGGGTGAGTTCATATGTTGCATGCTTCAAATGAGTGAGATGCGATGGATTTTTGCGGGTTGTTATGCGTTGCTGCATACTTCAACCTCTTTATATGGAGTTGTAATTATAATGCATGATTGTTTTAATTTAGGCTTAGAAAATTAACTTTTTTATTAGAACATGCAACGGTTACACTTTTGCATAATACTCATTTATAATTTATAATGATTTTGAAATTCATTCAATGACTTTTTGACTGGTTTGAGTGTAACGGTTTTACAACCTTTTGGATGGTTTACGTTTTATTACATGAATGTCTCCATAAATTATACGGAGTATTTATGTAGGAAAAATGAACCATCGAGTTTTAATAGTGGATTATTTCACATTTACTCTCTTGCAACACCTTTTCATAAAAAAACTCTCTTACAACACACTAAATATATACTCTGGAAATTTGTAATTTTTATTTTATTTGGGTATGTAGAAAGGCCAAAAAGGGATAACGACTCGCTTAAATATAATGTAGTTTTGAATTGTTGATGACACAACTTTTTCCCTTGGGCTGCTAATTAATCAAACGAAAACAACATTGAAAATCATTTGTATGGTTAGGAGTTATACTATATATATATGTATAGGGATGGGAAAAAACTGGACCTTAATATTATGTATGTAGAAAAAATGTCTTACTTGCAATTGCATGTGCATGTTCATCTCAAATATTATGGGTAATTAATTACTTTAGACTATACTTTATTTATTCATAGATATATAAATATATAGATATAATATATATATTATGTATTAGTTTTTAATATATTATACAATAAAAGTTTTTTATATTTTTATAATATATTATACAATTAGTGATTGATTTGCATATATGATAGATTTAAAAAAAAATCAAAGCAAATACATAATAAAGTTTAATAACAAAGTTATTCAAATTCTATAATAAATGAGATGGACATTGATTGCTCAAGACTCTATTTTACATTATATATAGATCTTGATCATTAAATATGATGAATTTTTTTAATTCTATATTATTTTTCCTTTTTTTATTATTTCATTTATTTTGCAATTTATATATATTATTGTCCCGGATTATATAATCGTGATTGTCTTACAATTTTTTCAGCTATTTGTTATTTTGTAACCCTTAGAAAGTGATCAAAGTAGGGGTGTGCAGATTCGGACCGGACCGGAAAATCGGACCGGACCGGGGGAATTACGGTCCGGTCCCCGGTCTACATATTTCTAAAATTTCGGTTCCGGTCCGGTCCAAATCAGGCCGGTTTTCGGTTAGTATCGGATTGACCGATTTTCTATTATTTTTAATTTAATTTTATATATTAATATCTCATAACACTATTAAAAATTAATTTCTACTATAAATATAATTAAATAATAAAATATATTGCCTAATATTATACACAATAGTTATAAAAATAGGAAAAATAATTAATCTTTCATTTATATAAAAATAAAAAATAAAAAATATGTTTACCGGTCTAATCTGATCCAAGACCGGACCGAAACCGGACCGAATCATACTGGTCCGATCCGGTCTCCGATTCAAGAATTGTAAAAATTCCGATCCGAAAAAAACGGTCCGATTCGATCTGGACGGGATGCAGAGCGCTAGGGCTAGATCAAATATTTCACTTATCAATTAGACGCCAACACTATAGGTGGACACAAAAACCGAAACAGAAAAATCGTTCCAAAAAATTACAAAAATGATATATTTTGGTTAAACGAAAGATTTAGTATGGGAGAGGATCCCAAAATACTAAAGAATCTAGCTCAAAACCATAGTAAGATAAAGAGAACAATATTGACTACATTGATTATGGATTTTGGACCACCAGGTCTAATGGAGACATGAAAAGATTGATCCATGAACACACAAATTATTTGAAACTTTTGAGACACATTCACTTAGTGTGTGGCTTTTTATGGGTATGGAGTTGATTGTTTTGGGTGAGGTCGAGAGAGTGGTTGTGTGGATCTTGTGGACTTCTAGTGTCAGAATATTTTTCAGGGATTGTATCGCATTTTTAATTGAGTGTCCAACAAATTGTTCTCCAGCGGTACGATGTTGTGTTAGGTTTGTTTTTTCTAACCATATTTTGCCATATTCGACCCTTCTCGAGGTAATCTTCAAGCCTTTCGTTTTCATTTGTATGTTTCTATTTTGACTCGTTGTTTTCGTTTGGTTGTGTCACTTGTCGGTTGTCCGGTTGTCAAGTCTTTCTCGGTCTATCAATCTACCAAACAATGATCTATATGATATTTAGAATTCTTACCTTATAAAAAAAAGGTTTCATTTCTCTTTTTTAAAAATATACTGTATGTAATTGTTTTTTTTTAATATTGAATCAACTCTATTTAGCTAATACAAAATATATCTAATTAGCCAATGCAATTCTAACTTATACCCATAGCCATAGGCCATGGTTTAAGAAAACTATTATTATAAATGAAAATGCTTAAATCCGCTAAAAAAGTTAAAATCTCATTATATTAAATATTAAATAATAGTCTTTTTAAAACAATGTTCTTAACCCTATATTAGAACATATGTCAGAAAAACCGTACAAAAATACTATTAACTCGAAATAAGTAGAGGACTTTATTTCCATCTCATTATATATAAGAGCCTTGGTTACAGGTATAATGTTTTTAATCTCTTCTTATGTATATATTTCCCTTGTCATGGATTGACGTCTTTCTCGGCCATCTAGCTTAGCTTCTATATATATAAGTATTAACACAACGCTTCAAATGAATATCTAGCTTCTTTTAGTAAACTAGTGTAGTACCGATTTGTTTATTTTTTTTATATTTAAAAAAAAATTATATATTTAATTGATATAGAAATATGTAGGTAGTGACTATTATAAAAATAGATGAATGCTAATATAAAAAAAACTAATTGAATACAAAATATTGAAGAGATTAACAAAATACATTATTGAAAGAGAGGCAAAACTCTCTATGACTTTATTAATAGTAAAATTGGCTAAGTAGTTTTGAAATGTGGATAGTCACATCCCTAACATTTATACTACTAAAACGATAAAGCATAATCAAAATATTTATCTATACATGAAAATGAAACCCTAAACATAAAATTTCGTAAGATGTTCAAAATTGCTACAAATTATGAAAAACTTCGTTGTATACTGCATTTGTAGTAGTATTAGATCTTTTTTTTTGTTTTTGTCTCATATCAAAATCTTCAAACCTTTCTTGCTAGTAACTCTTGATGATGCAACATAAAACTGACCATGAGTGATGCAACATAAAACTGATCATAAGTGAAAACATGACGTGGAAGATACAAACCGACATTTGTAAGAGATTGGCCCTGTCTATTGTTTATCGTCATAGCAAAACAGACACTCAAGAGAAGTTGTCTTTGTTGAAACTTGAATGGGTATGAAGTGTCTGACGGTGACATAATCATGCGAGGATTCAAAACTGTATGTCTAATATTGTAGTTAAAATAATTTTTTCTTGTATGACATGACTGCCGAGTTGCGTGATTATCAATCTTGTCCCATTGCATAAACTTGAAGACTGATCAATATTTCAAAGCAACATAATAGGGACCTTAACCTTAGTTTTTAATACATGATTCGGGACACTAAAACATCTAATACTTTTTAAGTAGTCAGAAGTATAAACACTTGCATCATTGTCTGCAACAAAACTTGTCTTGCAAAGGCTATCCGAACTGAGATAGACTTTCTCATTACCTGATAACAAAGACAATATATAGTTATTAACTCTATATACCTCTTCATGTGTTGGTGCAAGAATTGCTCGTTCTTCAAAGTATTTTGGAGACAATTGATTGTCCAAAAGAGAGAGATAAACAAACTTAATAATTGCTAGAATCATATCTAAGTCATAATCCTTCACCAATAGTTCGTCAAAAAATTATATTTGTGCTTTTCCATCTTGTCATCACCTACAATATCATCTTTGATGCTTAATACCCTTTCAGAAAATTCATTTGCTTCTTGGATATCATAATCAGATGTACCTTGTTGAATCCTCATGTTTCTTGTCAAATTAAGAACTTTGCAATATTTCCACAAATAAGAGGACTTAATGGTGGCAAAAATAATATCTTGCTTGCTTCCTTTTGTGATAACGGGTAGGATTTGCCTAAAGTTTTCACCAAATACTACGACTTTTCCTCCAAAAGGTTGTACTGAACCAAAGAGATTTGTAGCCATAGAATATCTTTTAAAGTCATGTCTAATGCTTCAAAATAGAATCTATTCGTCATCGGAGCTCATCCCAGATAATAAGTTTGACAGCACAAATCAATTCAGATAGTTTTGTACCTGAACTTAAGTTGTAAAGTTAACAAAACCCTAACTTGTGAAGATGATCAAACTATATTAACTACGACCAATAAGTACTTTAAAAAATAATATTAATAATGATAAATTATATTTAACAAATACATTGTGAAGATTAGGCCCATATGAAATTTGGTTTACAATTATGTTAAAGTGAGTTATTTATTTTATAGAGTTGTCGTTTGAAGATAAAAATACATTATGAAAGAGCATATATATATATATCATAATATAATACATATATAAACAATGCAATTGATAAATACAACATACTATATGCTCTTTACTTCATATAAATTGGATTTAAATGACTTTCAATAGACTCTACGAAATACATTAGTTATGGAAATTGATAAGTAAACTACTACAACATAAACACTAGATTTATCTTAATCGACTTCGAGAGAATGTCTTCAATAATATTTTATATATTCTTGATAGAAATCTACGGTTTCAAGCAATTTGTGGACTTGATCGTAAAAATATTGTATAGCTTCAATATGTAGAAAAATTATAGAGAAGATTTGTAAAAACAATAAGTGTTTTAAGATGATATAGCAAGATTAGTTGATATATATTTACTCACACCATCAAATAAGATATATAAAAAATAGACTTTTCTATCTATTCAAGATTAGTTAGGAAAATAAAGGGTTAAAAACTCCCTACGCATTTAAATTGAGATTCTATAATAAAAACTTATCTTATTGATTGTGATTACTTACTATAATCAAAACTAATCTTATTCTATACATGGAAAATAATTTTTTATTTTTTTTGTATCCTTTTGGAACTTTTTGCAACTCTTTTAGTTGATAATCCTTTTTTATTTTTTTCCTAATAGTTGGATGATGTAGTGGATGATGGTTAGATGAGTGATGACATATAGGAAAATCAAACGTGATGACGACACATAAGGTTTTGATTTAGTAGATATATAGTAGATTACACTTCGCGCTTTAAACGACTTAAAAAAAATAATGCATACCAATAATATGTTTCATAAAATATATTGACATGGTCATAAACCATTATACTTATGACACATTTTCACCTTTGTTTTGTATAAAGTTTACTTTTAGCGACTCTAACTTTCGGATCCTAGTCTTATCTTTCCGGAATGTTAGAATACATTCATATAAACATATTTTCATGGTAACTAAATTGAAATATTATCCATTGCATATTTCCAAATGTAGTTGATAATCCCTCATTAAACTACTTTTTGGTGGTGCCTAAAATTTTCTGCCTTTATTATTTAGTATTTTTAATTATAGAAATATATATAAACTATATGATTTTGATTGAGATGTTTAGTTTTGGAAATAGAATAATCTTATATATAATTGTTATATTAAATTTTGAAAAAAAGGATTTTTGAAGATCGTTATTATGATTGCATGTTTAGTTTAGAAATAGGAGAATCTGATATATATTTATTATATTAAATTAAAAAAATAAAAAATTGAGAAAATATCATGTAACAGAAATAATAGGAGGATATCATGTTGTATAACGATGAAATGAGTTTAATAGGGGGGATGCCATGTGACATAGAGGAGTTTTGGTTTAGTAGATAAATATTTGATTTTTAGTTTGTAATTAATTATATCAAAACAAAGTGAAAAAAATGAGAGAATGACACATGACAAATGAAGGTGATTTGATTAGGGAGAGTCATGTGATTTACTTAGGTTTTAGTTTAGTGTATACATAGTAGATTGTTGTATAAGTTTTATATTGGTAATCTTTGTTAATGATTTGTGTGATTCTTTTGTGCGTAAATTAGAAAGTGATTAGTTTATTTATGTGATTGATTTGTATCAAAATTAGGAAATTGTATGTAAATTAGGAAGTGATTATTTTGATTGATTTTTATCTAAATTATGAATTAGTTAAGGTGTAAGATATAATTTTTTCTATATAAATTTAGATTTACAATAAAATCAAATTCTTAAAAAATAGCATGTGATATTTTTATTGTGAGAGTGCAATGTGGCATATTGAAGTTTTGTTTTAGTAGACATATAGTAGATTTTTTATAATATAATACTTTGACAAAAAAATGTAATTGTATTTTATGATTATATCTATTAAATAAATTAGATGTATATTTCTACGCGTCCTTTCCCAGATCACGACCATATAAAATAGATACAATAAATAAGACTTTTCAAAAATAGGTTTATGATATTAATGTTAGTACACTTATAGCTCAATATTGAAAACTACCTTTAATAATTTACTTGCGTACTAAACTAATAATTAGAAATTTAACATTACTAAGTAATAATTTATATCTTATTTCATTTAAGTATAGAGTATGTAATAATGTATCCTTACGAAACATTTATTTATAAGATTTTGTTTACTCAATTGAAGTAGATAAAATATTACATAATTAAAATGCTAATTAATCTGTAATTAGCTAGTAGTATAGTAATACAAAAACCAAGTATAAACATGTACACTATATAATCCTCCGAGTCCTCCTCCATATTCTTATGTCATTGATTTGTAAGCAAATCTGCGGGTTCAGTTTTTGGAATCAAATTATTTGTTTGGTACGAATTTATATTGCACTACATGGTTTATTTGATATTTTGTGATCCATTTTAAACAGAATTTTTTTTCTAAAAATATTGCAAATTTATTTTCGTAAATCCATATAAACATCACGTGATTATGGAGTTGATCATAGATGAAGAGAGTTGATATATAACAAAGTAATAAATGCGATCAAAATGTAAACAAAAAACATCGTAACTAAGCTAGATTAAATATATAGAGAAATTTGAAAAATATTGCCTACAAAATTTGGAAAAAAATACTACTCCCTCTGATTTAATTTGATGGTTTTTGCATTTCATTTTTTTATCAAAATTATTTATCGTTCCAACCCCTCTTAATTACTATTTTTATTTTCCGATATCCAAACCAATTGTTGTGTAGTACTCTTATTTAATTAATGAGGAAAAAATATGTGTGCGCGTCTAATCTGATATCTTCTAAATTAAATTTAATGCAAATTTAAGTGCATTTGAATTTATTGCTTAATGGATGCGTTTAAAGAAATAATAAATTGCTTTTTAATTTGTGTGTAATTGGATAAAACGTCAATTGACTATTGAGTAACAAAATCAAAAGTCTAAAAAGGCAAATTAAAAAAGATTTTTTGTGGTCTATTTTGCAAAGAATTAATGTTAAAAATATTGCAGATTTATTTTCGTATAGTGCATAAACAAATATTACAGAATATTATGTGGTCAATATTGGAAAAAGATAATCAAATATTACATAATATTTTGTTGTACATTTTGGAAAGATTTTATTGTAAATAATATTCGTATGGCAAATGTAGGATTCTATTACTGCATTTTTTTTTTTAAAATCTAAAAAAACACAGGCTGTCACGTGTCCAATTTAATACCGTGATGTCACGTGGCAACGTAAAATTCAAGCTCATTCTGGTGGCACCATGTGGCGCAATGGGTATTCTGCTTTAGTATATATATATAGTAGATTGTTTTTTTCTTTCTTGTGATTTGTATGCTTTTGGAAGACCAAAAAAAAACTAAAGACCCTCTTAGTCGGATATCCATTTCATTCCTCATCTCATTCTTTTAATGGAGCTAAGTGTAAGTTTTTTTTAGCCGAAATTTTAAAAACCAATTAAGACCTTAATTTATATACATTCCACCACCAGATTTCCTTCTGTATACGTGCTTGCATTTTTCTTATTTATTTTTATTTAAATTAGGCCCAATAATGAATGGAGCTACCTATCATCACATCATTTTAACCATTTGTAACACCTTTATATGTATTAATTTACAATATTACCCATTAACATTCACATAATTACATTATTGATTTGAAGCCCTAATTTTTATTTTAGGTTGGATTTGTTTTCTCTTCTTCCTCCCCAGTGTCTAATGTCCATCGCTCTTGCTTTCGTATCTTCGCTAGACTCCAATCTTCACAAGCATCATCAATAAGTTTGTGTATCCACGGTTTGGAGAAGAGTTAATTACATGCATAAAATTAATCATAAGTTTTAATCCCCTTTTTGTTGGACCATCAAAACCCTCCATTCATTTATTCGATTGATTAACCAAAGCAAATGCAATATATAGAGTCTTATCAATTTAATTACTGATCCTCCTCAGAATTGCAGAATATTTCATAACTAACTATTTGAAGATTTAATCAACTAAGTACAACATGTATGCTACACTTCACTGCATCTATGAGCTATGGCGATAGAAGAGTTGTTGTGGGTATGACAACGTGTAAAGTGGTGATGGACTTACGAGGCTTAAACTGTTTTCTTTAACGCTACAAAATTGATAGAAATTAAAATTGGACTGTATTTTGCACACATTTTCCCTTATTTTTAAGAAAGGGTATTAATGTCATGATACACAATAGTGCGTTGTGATTTAGAATATAATGTGATAATAGGCAATCATGATAATGAATTATCATTTTTAATTGATAATTTAGGAAGTTTCTAAATGGTGATATTCATAGAAGAAAAAAGAAGATAACTCTTACCAAAATAAAAGAAAAATGAAAAGATAAAGAATAACAATAAAGGAAACACAATATGAGGTGATGTGAATCGTTCCATATACATAGCATGTAAGCCACCAAATTTTATTTTCTTTGATTTTTTTAGTTTTTTGACATAACTCCCAAAAAAAATATGAGTGCGACACGTGGCAAATTTAATATAGAGACGCCACATGACAACATAAATTTTGGTTTATTGTGGGGGTGCCATGTGGCGCAGTCATTATTCTACTTTAGTAATTATATAGTAGATTGGGATTCGATAGAGTTGTAAGTTAACTCTTGCGGCATAGTTGTTCTTTAACTCTACCCGCAGAGTAAACCGTTTGGTATAATTTTGAGGTTTAGAAATTATTCTTTCTGCAGTTTTATTTTATTCTTTATGATTATTCCATTTTTATAAAAATAATCCAATATTGACATTTGATAATTAGTTATTTAGTTATCACAGAGTACTAATGTTGTAAGTAGACCTGTCAATCGGGTCGGTCAAGTCGGGTTCAATTCGGTTATTTCGGGTTCAGGTTGAGAACGGGTCGGGTTTCGGATAACATGTCAAGTTGGGTTGGGTCATTACAGGCCAGCGGACGGTTCAGGTTGACCAACGGGTCAAGAGCGTTATTTTTTATATATTTTTGTTCACTATTTAAATATTATTAAATAGTTAAAAACTAATTTAAATTTGTCAAAATAAGTTGAAACAAATTTAAAAGATACTGTTTTGGGGCGAAAATATCGGACGACCTAAATCGCCTTAGACGGGATAACGAGTCGACCAGATAATAGAAAATCAATCCAAACCAAAACAGACAATCAACAAGCAAAGAAAAGATACGAAATAGCGAGGAAATTGATAGATCTATTGATGATTGAATCAGGTCGAAGTACAACTTATCCTTAGAGAACAAAGGATCGGATCATGTCCGACATGTGTTTCTGTGATACAACCGGTAACGATCGAGCAAGATTTCGAGGAGACTGCGCTAGAGCGGGTGTACTCGTGAGTTCTTTTCAAAGTAATCGAATGGATACTGGATGCAGACGTGTCCCCTCTTCCTTGCCTCGTCGTGATCTATATATGGTAATTGTCATCTTGTGTCTGTTATTCATCTTTTTGCAATATCTCCTATTAATTCCGGGCGAGATCTTCGGGATTTGCCCTTGATTGCTAGCATAATCTTCGTGTTTAATGCTATAGCCGTTGCCATCGATCGAGCATTTAATGCCCTGGGCGAGATCTTCGGGACTAGTCGGATCCTTCACGTTTGTGAAGCGTCCGACGTTTCCTTCCGGTCTCTCTTGGCCTTCGACCTTGCTCGGATTCCGGCCCAATCCGTTGGTTTTGATCCTTCTAGAGAATGTTGGGCCCAACAATAGCCCCAAGTTGTTTTGGGCTCAAGGCAGTTGCAAGATGGAGTCCAAACAACTTCCCTTCACATCGACGCCGGCAGAGTCGTCGCTCCCGGCCAAAGTTGGCTCGAAAAGGAAGGCAGGGGCCTCTTCTGGCGATGTGAAGGTGGTGAACACTCCAAAGAAAAAGGGGACGGTTGCTCGTGGAGTCGAGAAGATTGACGCGGTCGGTCAATCGATTGTCGATCTCTTTCATGCTCAGGACCCGACTCTGAAGTCTGAAGTTGACGACGTCTCTCCTTTGGACTGTATTGGTGAAGCGGGGTGCTCTACGTGGAAGGTAAGTCGTCTTGACTATCTCAAGTTTGTTTGTTTTCTTTCTCGTAGTCGGGTGAAACCTTGATTGGTTTTGTCTTTTTCCAGACTTTTCAGTATCTCTTGGGGGCGTATTCTGGTGTCAAGGAAATGGTTGCTAAGGCCAGGGACATGGCTGCTAGGTCAGAGTCTGACCTGGCGTCTTTGAAGACCAAGTTGGAGGGAGCTGAGAGCCGTTGTAGGGACGTCGAGCACCACTTTGCCTGAGAGTTGAAGAATTACCAAGATGACTTGGACGTTTGTCGGAAGGAGCTCAGCGAGAGTCAGTAGGGTGTCGAGGAGAAGGTAAAGCAGGCTAGGATCGAGGATGGTCGGATTGCGGGCGATGTAGGCGCTTTTTATGCGTTGAAGTCGCGTATTGAGATGATCGAGGAGTTCGAAGAGGGCAAGCAGGGTACGTGGGATTTGAAGGCGGAGAAGGAGACCATGGATTCCCTGTGTCCGAAGGGGAATCCAGGTTTGGAGCTTTTCCGTTTGGCCGGCGTCGGAGAGGAATCCTTGGACGAAAGCGCCGGTGAGGACGAGGCCTACCTTGGTGACATCGTGCGGATTGAGCCCCAACCTTCTCCCGACTTGGCCCCTGCCAAAGGTGATGTTGCGAACCCTAACCCTTGACTGTTTTTCATATTTGACTTGCGGTCCCACATGTGTGTAGGCGACCCGTCCACCATCGCGGGTCGCAGAATGTGTTTTGTGGATGATTTGAAGTCCAACATGTGTGTAGGCGAACAATGTGTTTTGACGACCCGTCCACCATCGCGGGTCGCATATTTGTAAAAAATGCTTAGGCTTTTATTTAATGCAATCTGTTTTACAAAGGATCGTACATTTGTGTGTTCGTATGCCTCGTCAGACTTTTTTAGAGAAGTTTGTTGCTGACGCTTTTGATTTGTATGTCGGGTTTGCCCGTGTGCTCCGTCGAGTAGGGCTTGCCGTATGTATGTAAAGAAGGAGGCCTGTAAATGTATGTGTTTATGTTTAGTCATGACTTTAAGCCGATGAGGAAAAACAATATGTTTCTATCACGTAAATATAATAAGGTGTCTTAACCTTATGTATTGTGTACGGCAAGCGGTGTGCCGACGTGCCTGTGTTGTTCATATCCCCGTGTTCCGATCGATCGTGTAAATGTAGTATAAGCGCTTTTGTTTGTGACTGGATCCAGTGTGTATGTTGATGTCGTCCTGTACTTAGGTTTGCAAGGAAAATGTCCTTACTAGATGTAAATGCCCAGTTTAAGGAAATAGAGTTATGCTTGTGACAACAAGTAATGTACGATAGGTGAAAGGACGTTTAGCACCTTACCTTAATAGCTTAGAAGTGGTATAACTTTAGGTGTGTTGCGTTCCAACTTCTCGGGATTGGTCGTCCGTCTTTGTCTTCCAATTGATATGCTCCTTGCCCGACTATTTCTTTGATTAGGTAGGGTCCTTCCCACTGAGGTGCGAGCTTTCCGTCAGTCGGATTCTTGGTGTTTTGGAATGTCTTCCTAAGGACCCAATCTCCAACTTTAAAGACCTTGGCTCAGACGTTCTTGTTGTAGCTTTTTGCGACCCGTTGCTGGAACTTGACCATTCTAATCCTGGCTTTTTCTCTAGTCTCATCCGCTGTGTCCAAGTTGTGTGCTAGTTCGACGTCGTTCTGTTCGTTCGTCTGAAGACTGTAACGAGCTATTGGAACCAATAGCTCGGCGGGGATGGTTGCTTCGCTTCCGTAGACGAGTGAGAATGGTGACTGTCCGGTCGCATTCTTTGGAGTGGTCCTGTCGGACCAGAGAATGAACGGGAGCTCGTCTGCCCATTTTCCTTTAGCCCCTGTGAGGCGTTTCTTGAGGTTGTTGATGATGATTTTTGATGTGACCCTGCCCTCCATGTCAGCTACAGAGGAGGAAGACGCCATGAGACATCCGCCTTGAGACTCCTCTACAGCTACATCTACCCGAGCTAGATTTAGGAGACTTTATATTTCTAGTTCTTACGATTGCTAGACATTACTTCCTTAGTACTTTCTATTTACAACATTTCTATTTTTAGTAGCTGCTAGTTCTGGGTGGTTTCCATTTATGTTAAATGGGCCGCCAGAGTTAGTAACTAGAGAGTCTGGCCCATTAGGTCAACTCTCTAGTATAAATAGGGACTCTTGTCTTCCCTTTCAGTTTACGTCGAAATAGAGCTTTGTTTTCCAATCGAGTAATCTCCTGCAAACCCGGGCCCTGACGTCACAAAGTTAACGCGTTCCTAGTCGAACTATCCTAGTGCGTTAACTCGGCTGGCGCGTTAACTCGGTTACCAACTATCCAGTTACTTATCCGCAACTAAACACAAACCCTAACCCTAATTCCCATACACTTTTCACGGCAGCCTCCACCTCCACCCTCTCGGCCGCCGCCCCCTCACCTCCACTTCCGCCGCCGTTCGCTCCTCCACGTCTGCCGCGTCTCCACCATCACTTCCGCCGTTCGCCGCCCCTTCGTCCGCCGCTCTCCCCCAGTCCGCTGCATCCGAACACCCCTTCCATCCTTTCCGACGAGTTGCAACGCCCCAATACGCATTCAAGCGATCCTTGACAACGAAGTGTGGTCTTTCCATCGGACAAGGTCACATCAGCACCCCACGGTGGAGGACCGTACTCGCGGTGACGATATCGAGAAAGTTCGAGAATTCTCAGTTGGGACGACCGCACCCGCGGTGGAACCTGACCGCATCCGCGGTGAGTCTTCTGGAAAAGTGAAAGAGCCCTACGTCGACACCTATGTTCGTCCGTTCTTTCCCCCTCTCGGTTCCGAGAAGCCACCCGTCCCATTCCCAGAGGCGCTTAAGGAGAGGAGGATCATCGACGACAAGGACCTCTTCGAGACTTTTAGCAAGTGTGAGGTAAACATCACTTTACTCAAACTTGTTAGTTGTTACAAGTATTCCCAAATATGCTCGTTTCTTGAAGGAACTTTGCAAAATCAAGAGGACACAGAAGCAGAAGCAAAAGAAGCAGGTCCAGGTGAACGAGCAAGTATCTGCTGTGTTTCAAAGACGTATGCCCAGAAGTACAATGATCCAGGTATGTTCTCTATCCCTTACATCATCGGTGAGACAAAGATTGATAAAGCTATGCTAGATCTTGGTGCAGCTATTAATGTCTTACCATTGTCATTATATGAGTCTCTTGGTCTGCCACCATTACAGGACACTAGGCTAGTTATTCAATTAGCTGATGGAACCAATGTCTACCCAAAATGAGTTGTTGAAGATGTCCTTGTTATGGTAGATAAGCTGATTTTTCCCACTGATTTTAATGTGCTTGATATGGGTAGTAGTACAGGTGCACCTATGCTGTTAGAGAGACCATTCATGAAAACTGTGAATACCACAATTGATGTCAAAAGTGAGAAATTAACTATGGAATTTAATGGGGATGGAGTTGAATATAACATATATGATATGAAACCTGTCATTAACACCTCTTTAAACTTTGTTGATGTAATGAGTCCTAACCCTTTGGATGAATTGCAACCTATAATAGCGGATTCCATAGTTGACTTGCCTATCGGTATCACTATATCTTTTAATCTGTAGGCAGTCACGACTTTATTGGATGAGAAGGGTGAGTCTCCTACTTCTCTTTTGGGCAGTTGCCCCACCTGACTGACTCCACAGGGCAAGAAGCCGTTCCCTTTTGTTGTGCAGAATGAACAGTCGGAGGTTAAACACCCCCCTGATCGATCTAAGTATGGGGGAAAGGCGACTAAGAAGGTCAAGGTGAAAGAGCCGGTTAAGAAGAGAAATGGTCTAAGGTTCAAACCTTTCCATGATTGGTTCAGAAAAGAGGTGTTGAATGAGAGGGTTCCTAAGGAACCTATGCTGTGGGTTGAGGTTGTCTGAGTCTCATGTCGAGCCAACGACATTAACTAAGGCGCTGCTTGGGAGGCAACCCAAGTTAGGTAGGTTAAATTTTCGTATTGTTTTAGTTCAATTTAATTGTCTTTTACTTTTTCTGCAGGGAGGAAGGCGGAGAGCCCAGCCGCACCGCACCCGCGGAGAGCAGCCCATCGCACCCGCGGAGAGCAGCCCACCGCACCCGCGGAGAGCAGCCCACCGCACCCGCGGTGGGCATCCCTTTAATTTCTGTTGTTTCGAAGAAAGAAAAAAAAATATGAAAAAACCTTAAATGGATTTAAAGTAAAATAAAATCGAAAACGCAACAAAAAAGAGTTCTACCGGAGCCAGCTGTCCGGGTTCCCCATGGAGAAGGTGCGCATTATGTTGTCAAGGAGGAGACATTCACCCCACACATTTTTTTGGCAACGATGATGGCCCTACAGTCGACAGTTAAAGAGGAGGAACATCAGGGCCCACACCACGAACACATCTGGGCCCAATTTTTTTTTGTGTTCATTGAAGGTCGTGCAGCCCCGAATTCTTTGATATGCCACTATTCACCAAAGTGGTTTCCTTTTGGTTGCACGGTAGATGAAGCTAATGGAGTTGATGAAGACACCCGCCGCAACACTAGAGACCTGAGCATTTATTGTTACACCGCCAGCAACAACGGAAGTGTCCAAGCAGCTCAGCGACATTTGTGAGTTCTTTCTTTATCTTACATGTGCTTCTATTCTTTTGTCTTTCATTACATTGAGGACAATGCAATGTTTAAGCCTGGGGGAGAGTTTTGTACTTGCTATGTCGTTGAGGAGAAAAGAAAAAGCCAAAAATTTGAATAAAAGGCTAAAATAGAAATCCTGGGATAGGTCAAAAATCTGAAAGGGCGGCCTAGGTAATAAGTAGGTGGCTTGGACCAGCATTAGGCTGGGGTAATAATTGGTCAAGAGTGACGTGAGCTTATGTGAGCACATCTATTGGAAAATGAAACGAGTGGCTTGGTGAAAATCCGAAAGGACGCCTTGACAAAATGAGTGAAAACAAGAAGAGTGATTTTTAGGATTCCTCATTGTTCTTGGCATGGTGACATAAGAAGAGGTGATATAAGGAGGATTCGGGTAGACCACTATGGAGTGATAAGGTGTTAGATGGGAGTTAGGATTAGATTAGTCTTGCATCACTTGTTTTGGTTGTCTTGGAGCTTATTGTTGATGTGTTGTAACTACTAGTGTCATATTTTCTTGTACTTCCTGAGGCCTTGGAGCATGATTGATGGAGTGAGTTTAGTTTTTAGCTTATTCGGGACGAGTAAAGGTCTAATTATGGGGGAATTTGATATGCGATATATTGTATAGCGCATCTAGTGGTTATTAGCATGATTTAGAGGATGTTTAGGTATGTTTTGATTGTAATTCTGTAATCCGGAAGAGAAGCCGAGAAGTGAAGAAATCATGAGATTTATAGAGATTTGAAGTACATTGAAGTAAAGAGTTGAAGAGTTGCACAAAAGAAGCAAGAAGAAGCAGCTGAAGAAGAAGAGTTTCTGGTGTCTTCACCGCACCCGCGCCCATCTTCACCGCACCCGCAGTGAACTTGCTGAAGACAAGTGAAGAGGAGCTGAAGCGAAGACAGCTGGAGCAGACTGAAGATCCACCGCACCCCGCGGTGGATGACCGCACCCGCGGTGGTGCCGAGCTGGAGCTTTTTCTCGGATTTTATATCAGAGATCTTTCTTTCCTTATCTTTTATTCCGAGATCTTGTTTTATCTTATCTTATTTTCCTTTTCTTTATTTCTAAACTATTTGTTTTCCTAGTATTTAAAGGTTTTAACCTAGACTTGGTTAGGTTAACCTCGTTCCATCTTTCATAGTTTTTTCTCTCAAACCCTATGTCGAGCTAAGTTTCCATTGTTGCACTTGATGTTTGAAGCCTTCAATTGATTGGTTGTGAGTTTTATACTCTTGTTCGATTTCCTATCTAGTTGTATTAATTCTCTTGCGCTTGAATGTTTATTGAATCTTATTGATTTATCTAGACTGATCACCTAGGTTTATTGATATTATCCATATAGCTAGGACTTGTCAATTTCGGGTTCGGGTTGCATATCTAGTAGCAAACACGATTTATATAAGCGGGTTGCGAGTGTTCATCGTGAGAGAGAGTTAATTGCATGCTTATAGTAACGGGTTGTTTCTATTGCATGTATCTTGTTGAATCCTTGTTTGAATGCTATTGCTTTGTTGAGTCTTGAAGGTTTTCGGATTTGATTAAGTAATAAGTACTATTAGGGCTGGTAGAACTAATAGTTACATATGATCGGGATAAGAACAACCAAAGGAAAGATAAGAACTTGAGAATAATAGAATTCAATGATCAACCATATCTCTTGTTGTGTGGATCTTTGTCAGGTGTGGCACCTTCCTCATATCATATTCACATCCTTTGCTTTGCTTTTCTTGCTTTATTTACTTGGTTCGAAATACTACAAACCCCCCCTAGTTCCTAGTTGGTGACTTGCGAATTACAAGAACTGATAAACTGATTCCCTTGGGTTCGACCCTGAGAGCAATCATGAGGAAACCTGAGTTCACAGGACGGATGGCCAAGTGGGCCATACATCTCAGCGGCTATGACATCGAATACGAGCCCAGAATAACGATCAAGTCGCAAGCCCTGGCTGACTTTGTGGCAGACTTCAGCCCGACCCTAGAACAAGAAGCCGCCAAAGAAACGACACAGTTACTCGCAACAGAGGAAACAGGTAAGTGGGAGCTCCACACCGATTGTGCGTCGAACGCTAGAGGATCAGGGCTAGGGGTCGTGCTAAAATCGCCACAAGGGGACAAGATAGCCCAGGCCGTAAGATGCAATTGTGATGCGACCAACAACGAAGCTGAATACGAAGCACTCATTTTCAGGCTCATCTTGGCGCGCGACCTAGGGGTCCGAGAGATCGAAGTCATTTGCGACTCCCTCCTAGTCGTAAATCAAATACAAGGGTCGTATAACGCAAAGGACGACAAAATGATAGCTTACCTGGACGTGGCCAAGAAGCTGATCGACCAATTCCAAACATTCGACATCAGGCAGGTGCCCAGGGATCTCAACTCTCAAGCTGACGCACTAGCCAATCTAGGGTCCGTCTTGGACCCAAAGGAATTTCCAAATATCCCACTTGCACACATCATGACACCAGATGTTCCAAAAACATCTAAGGAGTCGGTCGCACCATTGGAGGAACTTGTCGCGATGTAGATAGGCGACCGGCCGGAAGAAGACATTGTCAGCAAGCATGACGACTGGACGTTACCTTACATCAAATGGCTAAAAGACGGCGTCCTACCCAACGACAAAACAGAGGCAAAAAGGCTAAAGGTGCAAGCACTTTCTTTCGATATTATAAATAACATCTTGTACAAAAGATCTGTCACATGGATACTCCTACGATGCCTCAAGACTCCAGAAGTCAGACGTATCTTACAATCGTTACATGAAGGAGAATGTGGGAACCACACCGGCGGACGAAGCCTCTCGGGAAAAGCCTTGCGAAACGGATACTACTGGCCCACGATGAATAGAGACGCAATGGAGTACACCAAGAAGTGTGATGCCTGCCAATGACACGCACCCGTTCCTCACCAACCCTCAGAACTACTACATCCGACTCTAGCGCCGTGGCCCTTCATGAGATGGGGGATGGACATCGTCGGAAAACTCCCACCTGCGTCGGGTCAACGAGTCTTCTTCCTTGCCATGACGGACTACTTTTATAAATAGATCGAAGCTGAAGCCTACCGAGAGGTAAAAGATCAACACGTCATTTCATTCATTAAATGCAATATCTTGTGCAGATTTGGCATCCCATCAGAAATCGTGTGCGACAATGGCTCCCAATTCATCAATCATAAGACTCGAGCCTTTTGCGACCAATGGAACATCAAATTGGTCACCTCCACCCCTCGGTATCCACAATCTAACGGACAAGCTGAGTGTAGCAACAAAATTGATGTGACCTTGTCCGATGGAAAGACCACACTTCGTTGTCAAGGATCGCTTGAATGCGTATTGGGGCGTTGCAACTCGTCGGAAAGGATGGAAGGGGTGTTCGGATGAAGCGGACTGGGGGAGAGCGGCGGACGAAGGGGTGGCGAACGACGGAAGTGATGGTGGAGACGCGGCGGACGTAGAGGAGCAAACGGCAGAGGAAGTGGAGGTGAGGGGGCGGCGGCCGAGAGGGTGGAGGTGGAGGCTGCCGTGAAAAGTGTATGGGAATTAGGGTTAGGGTTTGTGTTTAGTTGCGGATAAGTAACTGGATAGTTGGTAACCGAGTTAACGCGCCAGGATAATTCGACTAGGAACGCGTTAACTTTGTGACGTCATGGCCCGGGTTTGCAGGAGATTACTCGACTGGAAAACAAAGCTCTATTTCGACGTAAACTGAAAGGGAAGACAAGAGTCCCTATTTATACTAGAGAGTTGAGCTAATGGGCCAGACTCTCTAGTTACTAACTCTGGCGGCCCATTTAACATAAATGGAAACCACCCAGAACTAGCAGCTACTAAAAATAGAAATACTGTAAATAGAAAGTACTAAGGAAGTAATGTCTAGCAATCGTAAGAACTAGAAATAGAAAGTCTCCTAAATCTAGCTCGGGGTAGATGTAGCTGTAGAGGAGTCTCAAGGCGGATGTCTCATGGCGTCTTCCTCCTCTGTAGCTGACATGGAGGGCAGGGTCACATCAGGTGCGGTTATGTCAATTGAGAGCTCAGTTGCTCTTCTGGAGTCCCACCGCGGGTGCGGTCCTCCCACCGCAGGTGCGGTTGTGTTGCAGACCTATCTGTTGATTTCGCCGCTGGGTGCGCCAAGGTGGGCACTGGGTGCGGCAAGTTCTCCAGAGCTTCTGTAGACGCACCACGGGGTGCGGCGTTCTGCCGCGGGTGCGGTGGTGTGGGTTCAGAGAGCTCTTTTTCAGTGTCGTCCTCTTCAGCACTAGGAACGACGTTCAATTGCTTACCACTTCGAAGCATCACATCACTAACATTTGCCCGTGGGTTAACTACCGTTTGAGATGGTAGATTTCCCAAAATCTTTGCATCGATCTTTGTGATAGCTTCAGCCATTTGTCCCATCTGCTTCTCTAGATTCTTGATGCTTGACTCCGTAGTTTGAACATGAGTTGTAAAGTGCTTAGTCAAGGTTTGGAGCATATCTTCACTTGAAGCAGAAGTACCGGGTTGTTGACCTTGTGACCTTTGTAGAAGTTGAGGTTGTTGTTGGTTCGGTTGATCCCTCCATCTCGTAACCAAGGCAGAGTAGTATGCCTGATCATCATGGTGATCAGAAGTACCGACCACATCGCCATTAGCATCGGTTGTAAAGACGCCGGCAGGGTCAACCTCGACGTCGTCATCATCTGCCTCTACAACTGTAGGGTCTTCCTCCTGGATCACATCCTGTGACTCGAGGCATTTCAGTTGGCATGGAGTCGATGTTGAGGGAAGCATCGGGGCGTTACCCTTCGCCTTTTCCAGGGCTAAGAGCTCGTCATATTTACGCTGGAGTTCAGCGAACTGTGCGTCTCTTGCTTTGTCTCTAGCAAGCAGCTCTCGGAGCGTTTGGTGTTCAGCAGTCTCTGCGCCTGTCTCACAGGTTGTATCACCTGCTGACATGGTACCTGACAACAAGAAATGACAAACCACAGAATCAAAGCGAACAACAACCGCAACAGAGAATCAACAAATAGGTAAGTAGAACCGAACTCAATAAGCAATCACTCGGGTAACTAATCTGGCTGGCCGTGTGGGCGATTACGAGCAGGCTCAAGACAACTCACACAACAATCAAAAAAATCAAGGCAATGCTCAACAAAGACAATGTCGAAAGTAGATATGCAAGGATATAAGCACAGAAGTAAGCACAACACAGTCAACCAAGATATGCAACCCAGACGGTGAAAGATAGAGAAGACGGTAAATGAATCACTGCGATAATGGGGTTGAAGGTGCCGGAATCAAGACCGGGTTCTCCCTTCGTGCTGCGGAGAGACGCACTTGCCTTATTTTGGCTTGTGTGGTCTCGATTTTTTTTTGACTAACGCGAACAACCCAGTTTTTTTTTTGATTCTGGGGCTGTTTGCTTACAACAGAAGTTCAGTAAAGTGCACAAATCGAACACAGAAAAAATTCTGTGGCACACGAACAGCACAAAAATGCAGCAAAACACACCAGAAATTCAATTCAGCACACAACACAGAAATATGCTTGAAACGCACAGAAATTCAGCAAACTGTGCACATAAGTGTAGTAAACTCACAAAAATTCAGCAAACGCAGCACCAAAAAATAAAATAAATGCAATTATTCAAGTGGGAAGAGAAGGAGATTGCGAAGATGTAGATTTTTGGCACACACAAGGCAAACGAAGTCACAGACGAACTATCTAAGCCTATATGCAAGTAGATCTACCACAAACGCAATCAAAATCCCAAGCAAACACCCAGAAATTGCCAAAAATTGTGGGAGTAGGTTCGGATCTACAGGGAGGAAACAAAATTTGTGGTTTTTGATGATGGTCGAACTTATCTACCACCAAACCTAGGGTTTTCTGTTTTTTTTAGAATTCAGAAGGTTGGATTTTTTTTTTTGGGTTCCTAGAACAAGATCTAGGGTTTTTGTTGATATGCAGGAAGTGATTTGCGGAAACGAATGAGCGATTGAATGAAGAGTTGGAACGACTTATGCGATTTGAAGGCTTTGATGCCAGTTGATGTGACCTTGTCCGATGGAAAGACCACACTTCGTTGTCAAGGATCGCTTGAATGCGTATTGGGGCGTTGTAACTCGTCGGAAAGGATGGAAGGGGTGTTCGGATGCAGCGGACTGGGGGAGAGCGGCAGACGAAGGGGCGGCGAACGACGGAAGTGATGGTGGGGACGCGGCGGACGTGGAGGAGCGAACGGCGGCGAAAGTGGAGGTGAGGGGGCGGCGGCCGAGAGGGTGGATGTGGAGGCTGCCGTGAAAAGTGTATGGGAATTAGGGTTAGGGTTTGTGTTTAGTTGTGGATAAGTAACTGGATAGTTGGTAACCGAGTTAACGCGCCAGGATAGTTCGACTAGGAACGCGTTAACTTTGTGACGTCAGGGCCCGGGTTTGCAGGAGATTACCCGACTGAAAAACAAAGCTCTATTTCGACGTAAACTGAAAGGGAAGACAAGAGTCCCTATTTATACTAGAGAGTTGACCTAATGGGCCAGACTCTCTAGTTACTAACTCTGGCGGCCCATTTAACATAAATGGAAACCACCCAGAACTAGCAGCTACTAAAAATAGAAATACTGTAAATAGAAAGTACTAAGGAAGTAATGTCTAGCAATCGTAAGAACTAGAAATAGAAAGTCTCCTAAATCTAGCTCGGGGTAGATGTAGCTGTAGAGGAGTCTCAAGGCGGATGTCTCATGGCGTCTTCCTCCTCTGTAGCTGACATGGAGGGCAGGGTCACATCAGGTGCGGTCATGTCAACTAAGAGCTCAGTTGCTCTTCTGGAGTCCCACCGCGGGTGCGGTCCTCCCACAGCGGGTGCAGTTGTATTGCAGACCCATCTGTTGATTTCGCCGCTGGGTGCGCCAAGGTGGGCGCTGGGTGCGTCAAGTTCTCCAGAGCTTCTGTAGACGCACCGTGGGGTGCGGCGTTCTGCCACGAGTGCAGTGGTGTGGGTTCAGAGAGCTCTTTTTCAGTGTCGTCCTCTTCAGCACTAGGAACGACGTTCAATTGCTTACCACTTCGAAGCATCACAGCACTAACATTTGCCCGTGGGTTAACTACCGTTTGAGATGATAGATTTCCCGAAATCTTTGCATCGATCTTTGTGATAGCTTCAACCATTTGTCCCATCTGCTTCTCTAGATTCTTGATGCTCGACTCCGTAGTTTGAACATGAGTTGTAAAGTGCTTAGTCAAGGTTTGGAGCATATCTTCAGTTGAAGCAGAAGTACCGGGTTGTTGACCTTGTGACCTTTGTAGAAGTTGAGGTTGTTGTTGGTTCGGTTGATCCCTCCATCTGAAATTTGGATGGTCTCTCCATCCCGGATTATAAGTGCTGGAGTAGGGATCGTTCCGAGGTCTTGGAGGTCCATAACCTCCTACAGTGTTCACCTCAGCATTCGGATCATCCTGCAATTGAGGACATGCATCGGTGGGGTGAAATTGATCAGCACAAATCCCACATGCTTTGAGTTGTTGGGGAGTTCCTTGCAGCGTTAGTATCCTCACCATTTCCTTTAATTTAGCAATCTCGCTCACTAGCTCAGAGCGATTGGAGTCCACAACATTGACTTCTCTCTTGGTAGAAGTTCTATCGAAATTTCTTGTCCCTTCGGCCATCTCCTGAATCTTTTCCATGGTTGCCCCCAGAGTTGTGTTAAGAATGTTGCCACCACATGCAGCGTCAACAGTTCTTCTTTCATTGTCCAGCAGACCATTGTAAAGATGAAGCACTAGATCTTGATTCGTGTAACCATGGAATGGACAACTTGAGCAAAGTCTCTTGAACCGCTCGTAGTACTCATATAAGGTCTCGTCAGCCTCTTGCTCGATGTTGCTTATAACCTTTTTCAAGCTATTCGTCTTCTTGGCAGGAAAATACTTTTCGAGAAAAGCCTTATGCAGTTTGTTCCAAGTATCTATGCTTCCAGTGGGTAGATGGTAGTACCAATCATCGGCTGCGTCCTTGAGGGTGAACCCGAAAGCTCTCATCTTGATTTGTTCCTCACTGACGTTAGCCGGTTTCATACTCATGCAGACAGTGTGGAATTTACCCATATGCTTGATTGGGTCTTCACCACTTAGTCCATGGAATGACGGGAGCAAATGAATCAGCCCTGGCTTCAACTCAAAGTTGACGCCTTCTCCTATGGCAGGAATAGCCACAGCTAAAGGTTGTTGCATCAGATTAGGTGCAGTCAATTGCCGAAGCGTTTGGTCACCCATTGCAACTTGTGGTGTAAAGTGTTCTCTGCGATTCATGTGGAATGTTTTGTCGATTTCTGAATCACAATCAACAAGAGGTGTGTCAGTAGCACGAGTGTGGACCATAAGATAGGTCCACACCAAAGTTGGTAACAAACAAAACCACAAAAGCAGAAATTTTGATTCCTCGACAACGGCGCCAAATTTGACAGGTCTAAAGTCGTCGTGCCTAATCAAAGAAATCCTAATGTACCTACTAAACAGAGTATAGCAAGCAAGTCAGGGTCGAACCCAAGGGAATCAGTTTATCAGTTCTTGTAATTCGCAAGTCACCAACTAGGAACCAGGGGGGGTTTGTAGTATTTCGAACCAAGTAAATAAAGCAAGAAAAGCAAAGCAAAGGATGTGAATATGATATGAGAAAGGTGCCACACCTGACAAAGATCCACACAACAAGAGATATGGTTGATCACTGAATTCTATTATTCTCAAGTTCTTATCTTTCCTTTGGTTGTTCTTATCCCGATCATATGTAACTATTAGTTCTACCAGCCCTAATAGTACTTATTATTGAATCAAATCCGAAAACCTTCAAGACTCAACAAAGCAATAGCATTCAAACAAGGATTCAACAAGATACATGCAATAGAAACAACCCGTTACTATAAGCATGCAATTAACTCTCTCTCACGATGAACACTCGCAACCCGCTTATATAAATCGTGTTTGCTACTAGATATGCAACCCGAACCCGAAATTGACAAGTCCTAGCTATATGGATAATATCAATAAACCTAGGTGATCAGTCTAGATAAATCAATAAGATTCAATAAACATTCAAGCGCAAGAGAATTAATACAACTAGATAGGAAATCGAACAAGAGTAGAAAACTCACAACCAATCAATTGAAGGCTTCAAACGTCAAGTGCAACAATGGAAACTTAGCTCGACATAGGGTTTGAGAGAAAAAACTATGAAAGATGGAACGAGGTTAACCTAACCAAGTCTAGGTTAAAACCTTTAAATACTAGGAAAACAAATAGTTTAGAAATAAAGAAAAGGAAAATAAGATAAAACAAGATCTCAGAATAAAAGATAAGGAAAGAAAGATCTCGGATATAAAATCCGAGAAAAAGCTCCAGCTCGACACCACCGCGGGTGCGGTCATCCACCGCAGGGTGCGGTGGATCTTCAGTCTGCTCCAGCTGTCTTCGCTTCAACTCCTCTTCACTTGTCTTCAGCAAGTTCACCGCGGGTGCGGTGAAGATGGGCACGGGTGCAGTGAAGACACTAGAAACTCTTCTTCTTCAGTTGCTTCTTCTTGCTTCTTTTGTGCATCTCTTCAACTCTTCACTTCAATGTACTTCAAATCTTTGTAAATCTCATGATTTCTTCACTTCTCGTCTTCTCTTCTGGATTACAGAATTACAATCAAAACATACCTAAACATCCTCTAAATCATGCTAATAACCACTAGATGCGCTATACAATATATCGCATATCAGTTAGCAACATGGGACTGGCAAGGTATTTCTTTATGTCCTGAAAGGCAACTTCGTGCTCTTCCGTCCATTGGAAAGATTTGTTTTTCTTGAGAGCATCGTGAAAGGGTTTACATTTGTCAGATGACTTCGAGATGAATCTGTTCAGAGCCGCTATCTGACCTGTCAACTTTTGCACGTCCTTGACACATCGAGGGGATCGGAGATTGATGAGGGCCTTGACCTGTTCTGGGCTGGCTTCTACTCCTCTTTGTGTCACCATGTATCCCAAAACTTTCCCTGAAGAGACTCCGAAAGAACATTTAGTGGGATTTATTTTCATGTTATAGCGTTTAAGTACCTCGAATGCTTCCCTCAAGTGTTCAATGTGGTCTTTCTTTTGCTTCGATTTGACTAACATGTCGTCGATGTAGACCTCCATGGTGTCCCCAATCTGATCTTTGAACATCTTGTTGACCAGTCGTTGGTAAGTAGCCCCTGCATTTTTTAGTCCGAAGGGTGACAAGGTCGGAAACCGGTGTCGTTTTTCTGTCAAAGAAATCCTAATTCACCTACTAAAGAGTATAGCAAGCAAGTCAGGGTCGATCCCACAGGGAGTCGGTTATCTGTATGCAATAACGTGTGACTAACAAGTAACAAGGGTTTTTTGGAATAATCGCAGGATAACCAAAGATGCAAGTAATAACAGAAGCAGAAATCTAATGAGAGAAAGTATTCCACCAGACAAATATCCACACCACAAATGCAATAGGTTGATCACTGAAAACTATCTTTCCAAGTTCTTTTACTATCTTATAATTGTTCCCATCCTGATCATGAATACTATCGATTCTCACAGTTGTCGATAGACTTATTACTATGCCAATGATAAAATACCTCCGATTCTCACAGTTGTCGGTGTACTTTAGCACTAACACAGCAATAGTAATGCACACAAGGATATAAGATACATGCAAGTAGAAAGACGTACAAGTACTCACTCCCCTACTCACACGCAACTGATTCTCACTCACAATTGTACGCTCGGAACCCCTATACGCACAATTGTATTTATCACTAGATATGCACTCGGAACCCCTATATGCAATCCTAGCAATATGATAGATGTCGAAAAACCTAGTTAGCTACGCTAGAAGAATCAACATAAATCAATAAACAATTTAACCAAGAGAATCAATCCAACTTAATAAGATATAGAACACGGAATAGAAATCTCACAACCAATTCATTGTCGTGCTTCAATTGTCTAGTGAAACAAAAGTGTTTAGCTATCCATTGTTCAAAAACCTAGAAGTTGAATAGACAAAAGAGAGAGGACTGAACTCGTCTCAAAATTAACAAAAGAGATCTTATATAGGTTCTTAGAAAATTAACCTAGCAAACAAAATAAGGAAATAAAATATAATAAGACATAAAATCCAAATATACTAAAATAGAAACAAATGACACGCTGGCCGCGCAATCTTCTCTTTCACCGCGAGGCGGTAATATCCCACCGCGAGGCGGTGGCTTCTGGCGCGTTGCATTTCTCTGAGGATCACCGCCGGGCTGCGTTGGCTTCTGGCGCGGGGCGGTATTGGCCAGCTTCTTCATCCTTGCGTCTGCTCTCCTGTATTACCACTTGAGGTAGCTTTCTTCATTAGTTCTGGGCAGATCTTCTCCTTCATCTTCTATCCTCTTCACTAAGCTGTAAAACCTTCATATCTGTATTGCTTCAACTCTTCCCCTGAATTACAGACTTAGCCTAATTCTACACCAAAACTTCATCTAAATTGTGTCAATAATCACTAGTTAAGGTGCATGAAATGACACCTATCAAATATCCCCACACTTAGACCTTTACTCGTCCCGAGTAAATCAAATCAATCATACTCCACTCATCAAATATCAAGGCCTCAGGAAGTGTGACAACAGATGATACCAATGACTACAACAGCTCAACAATCAGCCCCAGACAACCAAAACACATGATGTGAGATGAATCTATTCCTAACTCCTGTCTAGCTTCTTATTGCTCCAAAGTGACCTACCCGAACTCCTTATACCGCCTCTTCTTATGACGCCTCGCCAATAGGTAGAGAGAAATCCTAGAATCACTCTCCTTCTTTTTCGCTCATCTTGCCGAGGTGTCCTTTCGGGTTTTCACCAAGCCACTCATTTCATTTTACTAGACGTCTCACATGTGCTCACATCACTCCAGTCCACTTTTGCCCTGGTCTATACCAGTCGAACTACCTGCTTTTTACCTGAGCCGCCCTTGCGGGTTTTTGGCTCATCCCATGATTTTGATTGCCTTTTCAAATATTTTTGGCTTTTTTTTTGAATGGAAATACGAAATGAAAGAATAAAATCTGTACACTAGCTATGATAAATAG
The DNA here is from genome assembly GCA_027886185.1 of Rheum nobile. Lineage (NCBI taxonomy): Eukaryota > Viridiplantae > Streptophyta > Magnoliopsida > Caryophyllales > Polygonaceae > Rheum > Rheum nobile. The sequence goes on along the minus strand of WOAB01000236.1, from coordinate 495,190 downwards.
TGAGTCTAAATCCCTCCCCACACTTGAAACACACATTGTCCTCAATGTAAAGACGAAAACAAAACAAAATAGGGAGAAAAGAACAAAGACTCACTGGAAAGGTGGATACGGTGGAAAGCTCGGTGGAGGTGGATGCCGCCCAAAGTACTGCTCCTGCATGAAGGCCTCAGCTGCACTCAGCTGGTCTGTGATATCGCGTGCAATGTCAGCCTGTATAGTCTGCAGCCGAGCCAACGTCGCCTCGATCGTAGCCTCCTGACGCAGCGTGAAGGCATCAAAACGGATGAACATCTCGTCCCAAGAAAACTCAGAAGGCGATGCAGATGTGGAGGCAACGTCAGAAGTAGAGGAATCGACATCCATAATCATGGGAATAGCAGCCGGCAGATCAACCTCATCGTCGGAAGGAATAATCTCAGCGTCAGACGGGATGTACCAGCCTGTGAAATCTCACGGGTAGGCCAAAGGACGAGGGAGGCGCAACAGGTGACCTCCGTAGGAGCACCATAGATATTGCCCCTGAGATATGGTCAACATACCACACCGTCACAGATATGGGATGTCGTAGCGAATAGGCATGAGCGGCGGAGGAATGGTGTCCATCGAAATCCTGGCCGCAGCAACCAAGGTGATTAGTCCACCCTGAACAATGTCTCGTGCGGCGCCCTCGCGAATCTGATTCAGCTCATGCAGCCATATGACAACTCATCCAGGGGTCACCTCATCCAAATGATCAATCATCGGGGAGAAAAGACCAAGGCGCTTCAGAGAAACTTTTCTCTCCTCCATACACCCACAAAATGTCCGAAGCAACACAGTGTAGACCAAGCGGAAGCAGTGGTGGACAATCTTGTTACTATTCTCCTTCCTCTTTTGATATTCAGCCATTCCCATTGCGGTGGTCCAAAATTCCTTAATGTCCGCCTTGTCGGGACTCTGCCTCCACTTCTCAATAGCTGGTTTCGACACACCCAGCAACTCCCGAATTTCCTCTATAGGAATACCATAACTCCGACCCTCATATTTAAAGGTGATTCCCGCTATGAGTTTCTGCTCCCTACCATCAATGATTTGTCGCGTGTGGTTTCGAGACAAAGTGGCTATAAACTGGTAGCAGAGTTCAGGGAACGCGGGGGCGCATTTGTCTAGGAAGCCCCCCAATCCCAACCTGTCCAGACATTGTTGAGTCATTTCTAACAAACCCAATTCAGCTAGCGCTCCCCTATCAAAGAAACGAGTCGGCTGTACGTGTCTCGCTGACACCACATCATACACCTTACACTCCTCCTCGGTCATCCCAACCTTCCTAGCTCTCGACATTGTATAAGGAAATAGGCGCTCGAATCAAAAGAACTAGGCAAGGAAGACTGACAACCCGCTGAAGAATGAACATGAGGGTCACCGCGGGGCGGTGATGATTACTGAGCGTAGTAGCCGGGCCGCGGCGAAGTGGACGCGGGGCGGCGACTGTTCACCTTCTTCTCCAAATTCAAAATCCGATTTGTGCGAGGCGGCGAGACTGCAACGCGAGGCGGTCACTGTTCGATTCCTCCTCTAACACCACCGAACAACCGGAAGAACACCCAGATTGCACCGATCACACCACCAGAACAAAATGTCACCCCCTTCAACTACTAACCACCACGGGGAAGTTCGGAAATCGTTACAAAGGGAGGTTTGGGTAGAGGAGATCAAAGTTGGGTTAAAGGTTGCCACTACCAAGGCTAGGAACAAGGGAGATTGGGGCGGGTAAAGCTTTGGGTTAAGGGTTTGAGATCTTGGAATGGGGGTGCGGCAGAGAGAGAGACGGGGAAGAGAAAGAAAAAGGGGATTAGGGTTTGGCGGGAGAGTTTATGGGGTGATAAGTGTAAAAGTAGGTACCGGACCGCGGGGCGATCCAACTGACACCGTCAAATCCTTCGTATCCAACTCAAGAAATAAAAATATTACTCACCCGTTTAAGGTTTTTTCGGGGCCCTTTATTTCTTGTTTTTTTTTTTGAGTTGAGAAATCATACCAGACCTCTACCGCGGGGTGGTGAGATCCACCGCGGGGCGGTGGGACGAGCTGGGTACCACGTCTCTTCTCGGATTTACTTTCGTACCTGAAATGTGAGTAACAGGTGGACGAAACAAAGCAAAAATAAACTATGAAAATAATCTAATGAAAAGAAAATATCAAATAACTAACCCGGGTTGCCTCCCGGACAGCGCCTTGGTTAACGTCGTTGGCTCGACGTAGGCTGTGGCTCACCCTGTTTCAGCTTGAGGGCTTTCGAAACTTATTGCATCAACATGGGTTGGATCAAAGCCTTCATAATAGGGTTTCAGCCTGTGGCCATTCACTTTGAAGATGTTTCCTGTCTTGGGGTTTGTCAGTCCGATGGCACCATGGGGGTGAACTTCAACAACTTCATAAGGACCCGTCCATTTGGACCTCAGTTTCCCAGCAAAGAGCTTGAGCCGGGATTGAAATAAGAGGACCTTATCTCCTGGCTTAAAATCCTTTCGCAGAATATGCTTGTCATGCCACTGCTTGGTCTTCGCCTTGTAGTTAACAGAGTTCTCATAGGCTTCATGGCGTAATTCCTCCAGTTCTTACAGCTGTAGCTTACGAAAATCCCCCACTTCATCCAGTTGCATGTTGCATTTCTTTATTGCCCACCACGCTTTATGCTCAAGCTCTACGGGGAGGTGGCAAGCTTTTCCAAATACCAGCCGGAAATGGGACATTCCTATCGGAGTCTTGAAAGTTGTACGGTATGCCCACAGCGCATCATTGAGCTTGGTGCTCCAATCCCTCCGATTAGCTGCTATTGTCTTCTCCAGTATAGATTTAATCACTCTGTTGGAGTTCTCGGCCTGCCCATTAGTTTGAGGATGGTAGGCCGTAGAGATTCTCTGGGTGACGTGATACTTCTTTAGTAGGGCAGTCACTGTCTTGTTGCAGAAATGGGTTCCCCTGTCACTGATTAAAGCTTTGGGTATTCCGAATCTTGAGAAAATATTTTCCTTGAGAAAACTTACCACAACTTTAGAATCATCAGTCCTGGTGGCCTTCGCTTCCACCCACTTGGAAACGTAGTCCACCGCAAGCAATATATATATATAGATTCTCATGAGAGCTAGGAAAGGGTCCCATAAAATCCATGCCCCAAACATCAAAGACCTCACAAAAGATTAATGATGATTGCGGCATTTCATTCCTTCTGGTGATGTTTCCAACCCGTTGGCATCGATCGCAGGATTTGCAGAAGGCGTAAGCATCCCTAAAGATGTGTGGCCAATAAAATCCTGCCTCCAATACTTTCCTAGCAGTCCTATTCGCTCCAAAATGACCCCCACATGCTTCAGAGTGACAAAAGTTAAGAACAGATTGTACCTCATTGTCTGGGAGGCATCGGCGCACTACCTGATCGACACAATGCTTCCACGGGTAAGGATCATCCCACACATAGTGGCGAGCTTCTCTCCGTATCTTCGCCTTTTGAGCTCTGGTGTAATCTGGGGGTGTTTCCTCTCGAACCAGATAGTTGACGATATCTGCGTACCAAGTTCTGAAAGAACGGGTTTCGAAGACGTCCATGGCTGTGTGAGAGGGAGGGTCAGAGGTGTCTCTAGAGCAAAGTGTGACTCCAGAGATGTGACCGCGGGGCGGTGCTATTGTTGCGGGTCGCAGTGAGCCTTCCTGGTTCTCACGTAAATCTACCGTCGGGTCGCGGTGGTCACCACCGCGGGGCGGTGACATCTCCAACTTCATACTGGCTACGACTCGCCGGGTTGCGGCGGTGGGGACCGCGGGGCGGTGTTTGTTTTCTGAACTTCCCTCGATTATAAAAAGTGTGTCATCTGGGAAGGTGCCATGAATGGGGCTCTGTTCTCCGGGCTTATCTTCCTCATGGACGAGCCTACTCAGGTGATCTGCTACTAGGTTCTCTGCTCCCTTCTTATCACGGATCTCCATATCAAATTCAGTGAGAAGGAGAACCCATCGAATTAGTCTTGGCTTTGCTTCTTTCTTCGTCATCAGGTAACGAAGAGCAGCATGATCTGTGTAGATAATCACCTTGACTCCCAAAAGATATTGCCTAAACTTTTCCAAGGCAAAGACAACCGCCAGCATTTCCTTCTCAGTGGTGGAGTAGTTCCTCTGGGCTCCATTCAGAGTCATGGAGGCATAATGAATCACATGGGATGCCCGTCCCACTTTCTGTCCTAGAACTGCTCCAACTGCATAATCGCTGGCGTCACACATGATCTCAAATGGGCGAGACCAGTCAGGTGCCTGAATGATAGGTGCACTTGTCAGACGTTCTCTCAGGCAATCAAACGCTTTCTTGCACTCATCAGTGAATGCATAGGTCACTTCCTTCTTCAGTAGCTCGCATAGGGGTGAAGAGATTTTTTAGAAGTCCTTGATAAATCTTCGGTAAAAACCTGCATGACCTAAAAAGGAACGCACTTCACACACATTAGTAGGATAAGGCAAAGACTGAATTACATCAATCTTCGCCTTATCGACCTCAATACCTCTAGCAGAGACAATATGACCCAGTACTATCCCCTGTTCTACCATAAAATGAAACTTTTCATAATTTAAAACCAAATTGGTATCAACACATCGTTTTAGTACGAGGGCCAAATGGGTTAAACATGAATCAAAGCTAGTCACATGCACTGTAAAGTCATCCATAAATACCTCAATGAATTTCTCAACATATTCAGAGAAGATACTAACCATACATCGTTGAAATATACCGGGTGCGTTACACAATCCGAATGGCATTCTGCGGTATGCAAAGGTGCCAAAGGGACATGTAAAAGTGGTTTTCTCTTGGTCTTCTGGCGCAATGGCCACCTGGAAGTATCCTGAATATCCGTCGAGAAAACAGTAGTAGGGGCGCCCAGCAAGGCGTTCTAGCATTTGATCAATAAAGGGCAGGGGGAAATGGTCTTTCCGAGTTACCGCATTCAGCTTACGGTAATCGATGCACAATTTCCTGCGCTTTTGCTTTACAGGGGGTGAGATGGATCTATGTTCAATTTATGGGTAATAATGTTTGGAGATATACCGACCATGTCTTCATGTGACCATGTAAAACAATCAGTATTGGATCTGAGAAAATCAAGAATTTGTTGTCTGGTCGAGTCGTCCAGGTCCGACCCGACCCTTACCGTTTGGTTTGGCTTTGAAGGATCTAGTACAGTCTCGTCAAGTTTTTCCATTTCGAGTTCGACGTATCGATTAGGTCCTTCGCCGATCTGTGATTGCTATGCGACCTTATGCTTGACAGCGCTTCTCATGGAGGCGACGTAACATTCCATGGCCGCCCTCTGGTCTTCCTTGATTTCTTGGACTCCCTACTTGGTAGGGAACTTGATAATTTGATGGTACGTCGAAGGTACCGCCTTCATAGCATGTATCTATGGCCTGCCAAGAATGCAACTATAGGGAGATGGGCAGTCTAGGACTAGAAATTTCACCTGTTGATTGACTCCTCCGGCGTACGTTGCGAGAACGATTTCGCCGATAGTGTGTTTAACTTCACCACTGAATCCGACTAGTGGAGTTGATTTCTTGATCAGGTCATCTTCACCCAGACCCATCCCTTTGAGGGCGTCGAAGGTCAAGAGATTGGTCGAACTTCCTGTATCAATTAGTACTCTACGTATCAAATAGTTCCCGATAGATAAAGAGATTACCAGACCGTCGTGATGGTTTTTCGACCCGTCGGCATCGGACTCTTCGAACGTGACTGTCGGGAGGTCAGAGACCTTGGTTTGTCTAAACTCCGGCGTTTCGGGTTTATTGCCTTTGCTTTCTTTTGCATGTCGTTTGGCTGCGGAGTATGTGTTCCCACATACGTCCGATCCCCCTGAAATGGTATTGACAATTTTTGTATGGACAGGAGATGGGGGTTTATCTTGTTTTACCTGATCTCGTCGCTCCATGGTTGCCTTGGCTCGTTCTGAGATTACGTCGCGCAAGAGCCCCTGAGCGAGTAACCTGGCGACCTCTTTACGCAAGGCGATGCACTCATCCGTCGAGTGACCGTGGTCACCGTGGAATTCGCACCATCTGCTCATGTCCTTTTTGACGTCTGGTCAGTCGCTCTTTCGGGGCCATCTTACCTCTTTTCCATATTTGTCGAAACTCTTGACGAGCTCCGACACGGAAACACTGAAGTTGTAAGATTGGACCCTGGGAGGCAACGTTGGACTATCTCTCTAGTCTTGGGACCTGTCTTGGAAATAGTTTACCTGATTTTGTTCATTTCGATTACGAGGGTAGGGGTGATGACGTTTGTCTCGACGGTTGTCAGAGAAGGATTTGCGATCGGATTGATCAGGTCCGTGGTATGCTTTTCGTGATTCACGATCTTCTTACAAACGTACCTCGGCCATGGCTTTGGCTTGGACATCCTCGAAACTTCTACACGGGTACTTGGTGATCTCGTTGTAAAGATTGTTGTCCTTGATCATACCTTGTCGGAAGGCTTCGATGGAGGTGGTGACTTCGCAATGGGGGATCGCGACTTTCTCCTTATTGTACCTGTTTAGATAGTTTCGGAGATGTTCATTATACATTTGGGTGATTCGATAGAGATCACACGACTGCCTTTCGAGCCTCCGACTGCTACCGAATTGGATTTTGAAGGAATTGACCAGATCCGCGAACGAGGCGATCATTCCCTGAGGTAAACGCATAAACCAAGTCAGTGCGGGACCCGCGAGGGTCGTGCCAAAGCTTTTGCACATGACAGCCTCGCGGCTCTCCCTTGGAATAGATGCAGTCATTAATTTTTGTTTATAGAGAGAAATGTGATCATTTGGATCGTTGGTGTCGTCGAATGTCGCCATGTTGGGAAGGTGGAACTTCTTTGGGATTTCGACTCTGGCGATGTCTCCGATAAATGGAGATTCCTCGAATCCACCTGACGCTTCTTTCTCGATAGGCTGTGGAACTCCAAGAATTCTAGCGATGCGATCATCAAGTGCCTTCATGTGCTGACTAAGCGTTTGCTGGACGAGGGTCATGATGTCGGGGGGATTGGTAGCATGTGGATCGTCGATTCGAGTCTCTGCTGACCCGATCGGTGTGGAGAAAGTAACATTGTTAGTTAAAAATGGATTGACCAGAGGAGTTCGAGATGTACCCTCAGCATGTCCGGGATGCCGTACGCTTGGAGGGGTCAGTTCGACGCTATTCATGTCAAGACGCGTCTGGATGTTGCTATGGGCGGGCATCCGCCTGGATCCGGAAGCCATTGATTGTACCTGCGACTTAAGAGACTCATTTTCACGGGTTAGTTGTACAATTTCGGCCTCGGATTGGGTGGATAAAGCAGCCAAGGCTTCGGTCTTTTAGCGTTGCTGGGCAAGTTCCTCTTGTAGGGCAGTCATTTTTTTGGCAAGCTCTTGGAATTGGGTTGGGGTAGGATTTTCGGTTCTGTTTCCTTGAGCTTGGGTGTTGTCTTTGAGGCGTGGCTCCTCGGTACCGGTAGGTGGGTTGATAGTCATGGTTGGAAGGTTCCGAGATGGTGATCGGCAAGTTTCCCCACGGTGGGCGCCAAATTGTTTTGGGGCGAAAAGATCGAACGACCTAAATCGCCTTAGACGGGGTAACGAGTCGACCGGATAATAGAAAATCAATCCAAACCAAAACAGACAATCAACAAGCAAAGAAAAGATACGAAATAGCGAGGAAATTGATAGATCTATTGATGATTGAATCAGGTCGAAGTACAACTTATCCTTAGAGAACAAAGGATCGGATCCTATCCGACAGGTGTTTCTGTGATACAACCGGTAACGATCGAGCAAGATTCTGAGGAGACTGCGCTAGAGCGGGTGTACTCGTGAGTTCTTTTCAAAGTAATCCAATGAATATTGGATGCATACGTGTCCCCTCTTCCTTGCCTCGTCGTGATCTATATATGGTAATTGTCATCTTGTGTCCGTTATTCATATTTTTGTAATATCTCCTATTAATTCTGGGTGGGATCTTCGGGATTCACCCTTGATTGCTAGCATAATCTTCGTGTTTAATGCCATAGCTGTTGCCATCGATCGAGCATTTAATGCCCTGGGCGAGATCTTCGGGACTGGTCGGATCCTTCGCGTCTGTGGAGCGTCCGACGTTTCCTTTCGGTCTCTCTTGGCCTTCGACCTTGCTCGGATTCTGGCCCAATCTGTTGGTTTCGATCCTTCTGGAGAATGTTGGGCCCAACAGATACTATTCACTATTTTAATGTAATTGATATTAGTAGATCAAAATAATATTTTATTTAAAATTTTAATTTACATTATTAATTTATAAATTTTTGAATTATAAAATTATATAAATACAACAATATTTTTTTTAGGATAACTGAACATATTATCATTATTTATATGTCATTTATCATATATATTTTATGTTATATTTTATTAATATTCTGCATTTATTCGCTAATTGGGTCGGGTTCGGGTTGACTGGGTTCGGTCTCAGAAAATTCGAGTTTGATAACTTCGGGTTACCAAAAATTTTGACCAGGTCAAATCGGGTCTAAAAACAGATCGATCAGGTCGATAAAACATGACAGGTTCTAATTGTAAGTCATGGCTGGGAAAACAAACTCGTCGATTTTTTTTGTTTTCTTTCTCCATGTTTCCGCTACTGTCTCGGCCTTTTCACATTTCATTAAAAATCAAATTCGGTTTCAAGTTTCAACCCTATTTCCTTCGATTTCTCTTTCGCCCTTTGACAAATTCATGATGTTGATATATATTTTGCTGACTTTTCATGCCATTTGTGTGGACTCTCCGTTTTAGACATTGTGTTGAGCATAAACAATATTGACAAAAGGCTAAATCTAATATATATACTAAATTAGAATCTAATTAGAGTCACATGACACTCCCTCATTAAAACCGTTATATGTTTTTTTTTTTCATTTTAAAAATAAATAAATAAATTTAATAAATCAAAGATTCGTATCCGAAACTCATCACTAATCTATTCCTAATTTATATACAAATCTAGCATAAAGATTACAAGCTAATCACAAAGATTACAAGTCCAAAATTTTCTAATTATATACAAATTCATAATTTCCTAATTTAAAATTTCTTAATTATATGGATAATTAAGATACAAAATTATAATCCGAATATAATTTTAATATTAATATTATCTAGATCTGTTTGTTTTTAATATATAGATTAATTTTATTAATTATTTATATTTTTATTCAACATATATGGCGTAAAAATATGTACTTGGCACGGATTATACGCTAGTTAAAGGTAATTGCTTAATGCCATATTATACGTTGGGTTTTTCAAGTAAAGTTGGCAAATATGATATCTCATAACCTTGTCATGAGTTTACATTTTACTTTTCCTGTTATGATGGTCTAATATCCGTCCAAATCATATATCTCACTTCAATGTCTCAAATCGTGTTCCAATCACTCTGATTGTTCTATAATTATTTTTTAACTTTTCATTAAATAAGTTTTTGTATTATTTAATAATTTTTCATCAATCAAAATAAATAGGACACCACTTGAGACATAAAAAAGAGACATAATATTTGAGTGCGCCTAATATCTTCTAAAAATCAAATAAAAAAGTACCATTATCTTGTTTTTTATGTATAAAAGTTGCATAAAGTCATTATAGGTATTATGCATTTGATTAAAACCGTCTTTCACAGTGACTTTGGTGTGGAGTATGAAAATGTGCTGCTTCAATTAATTCAACATACCATTGTCAAATGAGTTTTGATGCGAGAGGTAAGATTTCTCCTATTAAATAGTTAAAGGTATATTGTCAAATGAGTTTCTTTATATATAATGTAAAATAGAGTCTTGAGCAATCAATATCCATCTCATTAATTATAAAATTAGAATAATTTTATTATAAAACTCTATTATATATTTGCTTTGATTTTTTTTTAATCTATCATACATGCAAATCAATCACTAATTGTATGATATATTATGAAAAATATAAAAAAATCTTTTATTGTATAATATATTAAAAACTGATACATAATATAGGAAAAAAATCACGTGAGGATGGATTATTAGGATAGGAATGAGGATGCCTCATAGCCGTTCGTTCTTTTCCCTCTCCATCTAATCGCAGTCGTTCGTTCGATTTTTCCTTTTCCTTCGATTTTGTCATGTTCGCTCGCTCGTTCCTGTTCTGTTCGCTGGCTCCAAAAAACAGATTTGAGGCTGCTTGCTGTTTCGTTTTTCCTTGTTCCCTCTCTTCTTCGTGGTAATCCATTCTTCTTCGTGATAAAACTAATTGTTCTCTCCACAAACTAATCCGATCGTTTCCGTCTTGCCGCCGGTGTGCTTTATCTTCTTCGTGTTTGCTGTTTTCGTTTTAGTCTCGTCGTTCTTAGTCGACATGGTTACTCCTTCTACTGATTCAGGTACAGATCTGTAATTTGTTGTTGATTTGTTTGTTTTTTAGGTATTTAGGCATTTAGGTATGTGCGTTTCAACATTACTTCTCTTTTTCTGGGATTTAGGTATGTGCTTGGTTGTATTTTAGGTATGTACTTGGTTGAATTTGTCAGTTTTGGGATTTAGGTATGTGCTTGGTTGAATTTTAGGTATTGCAATTAAGATCTGTGTATTGCAATTTAATCGGATTCAAAATTCACTAAATTCAGTGCATCATGCACTTTCTTACTAGTTCATGCATTTTGTCAATTGGTGCATGCACCTTTCTTCTTTATTCCATGCACTTTATTTCAGTCAGTGATGCACATAACCTAACCATTGTTGATCGTGTGACTATTGCATAGAACTAACTACCTCATGCATTTTACTCCATTTGTTCATGCACCTGTATTCATTGGGTCATGCACTTTCTTTTAGTCAGTCATGCACCTATAAGTTCATGCACTTTACCCCATTGGTTTATACACCTTTATTCATTGGGTCATGCACTTTCTTTCCGTCAGTCATGCACTTATAAGCTCATGTTTCATTATTAATTTTACTCTTTCATGCACTTGCTTCTTGTCATTCATTCACCTTTATTCACTCTTTCATGCATCTTCATTCATTGGGCCATGCACTTTTTTCCAGTCAATCATGCACTTATTAGTTCATGCTCTATTATTAATTCCACTCTTTCTTTTGTCAGGAGATGAGCATAAAATGAAGCATAATATTATATCTGTTTCCCCAAGCATTACCGTTGAATATATTATTCCTGAGTGCAATGATGCATTGAAGCCGTATCTTGGACAGCTTTTCCCGACTCTTAACGATGCTATTGCCTTTTACGAAGCTTATGCAGCGGCATGTGGTTTTACTGTTCGTGTTTGTTCTACCAAGAAAAACAAGGATGTACCGCCGACTGTTATTTGGAAGCACCTTTGTTGTAACAGAGAAGGATACAAAGTTGTCTCTCTATATTCTAAGTTCAACCAGGCTATCCCGACAGATGGAGATGTTGTGAAAAGGAGGAGAATATCTAATAGATGTGGTTGTGAAGCTAAGTGTTGGCTCAAGTACGAAGGTAATGATGGTTACCGTGTTACAAAATTGGAGTATGGTCATACACATGCTATGTTGGAGTTGTCTCATATGGTTTTCTCAAAAGGGAACAGGCAAGTGACTCAATTTCATCAAGAAATCATGATGAACTGTATTAAATCCAATATTGGTATCACTAAGAGTTACAAAGTGTACAAGAATCTAGTGGGATCATATGCTAACGTAGGCGCCACTGTTGTGGACTTCAAGAACTTTATGAGGGGTTTGAACTCATACATGGAAGGCAGTGACGCTCAAATGGTCATCAATGACTTTTTGAAGAAGAAAGAATGTTGTAATGCATATTACTTTGATTATGACGTAAACAAGGAGGGCCAGCTATGCCGTTTGTTTTGGTGTGATCCTATCAATCGGAAGAGTTTCTCTTATTTCGGTGATGTAGTGTCAGCTGATGCTACATACCAGTTGATTAGGTAAAAATATTTTCATGCATTTACTTATGTAATCTGATTTATGTATTTCAAATGGTTTTCCCATGTACCCTGAGTAACTCATGCACTTATAATGGATTACTCATGCACCTATACTCATCAACTCATGCATTTATAATGAGTAATGCATGCACTTATAACGAGTAACTCATGCACCTTTACCTAGCAACTCATGCACTTATAATTGATAACTCATGCACCTATACTCATCAACTCATGCATTTTATAACGAGTAATGCATGCACTTATAACGAGTAAGTCATGCACCTATACCTAGTGACTCATGCACCTTTACTGAATCACTCATGCACTAACATGCTCAACCTCTTGCACCCCATATTGCAGATATAATATGGTGTTCATACCATTTACTGGAGTGGACAATCATAAGAGGTCTATTACATTTTGCTGCTGCTTTGCTTTTGCATGAAGACATTGACTCTTATGTGTGGTTATTTGAGAATTTCAAGAAGGCGATGGGCCATGAACCTCATGTCATTATAACTGATCAAGCTGCATCTGTCAAGGCTGCTGTTGAACGAGTGTTTACTCATTCTGTCCACTGGTTGTGCATGTGGCATATAATGATGAAGGTTTCTAACAAGGTTAAGTTCCCTCCAAATACAAATCCTTCTATCATTGATTCGTTCCAAAAGAAGTTCAAGAAGATTGTTTGGAGTGACGAACTCACTCCAATTGAGTTTGAAAATGAGTGGTTCTCGGTTCTTGAAGAATTTGGTTTCCAAGGGCATGAGTGGCTAGGAGTAATGTTTGAACTACGGCGTTATTGGATCCCTGCATTTTTTCATGATGTGAGAATGTCGTCCCTACTTAGGACGACATCAAGGTCCGAGAGTCAAAACAGTTTTTTTGGAAATTTCATAGGGTCTCAATCAAGCCTAGTGGTGTTCATGATGCAGTATAGCAGTGCAATTGAATCGCATCGGCATAATCAGAAGAAGTGTGATATGGATTCCGCTACCTGCACTCCACGGATGAAGACGCCTTACCAGTTTGAAAAGAACCTAGCAACTATTTATACTATCAATGCATTTTATGATGTCCAGGAGGTGTTTGTTAGTGGTACGTATCATTGCAGCCTTGATGAATTGAAAAGAACCTGGGCTTTCCCTGCCGACATATTTTCTTTGCTTTAAAGAATACTCATGCAACTGTCTTGCCTCCTACACTCATCAACACTTGCTGGACGAAGCAAGCGATTCTACAACCAATTTTTGAAGTGGATGGTTCAGTGTATGATGCGAGTGTTCAAATTGATGAAAAGAAGAGGTTGTTGGCTGAAGTGATGACAGAAATGTACGCTTGTGTCAACATTGTTGGTGATGACATGGACAAATTTAAAGAGTTTTTAGCTATTTTAAAGGAACAAAAGGCTGCACTCACAAGGTCACAAGTAGTTGATCCTTCTGCCTCAACATCAGCCAGCAACTATAAGTTTGAGAAATTTGTAGGCCCGTTACCGGATCAAGTGAATGTCCATCCTCCGGAAATGGCAAAGAACAAGTTCAGGAAGATGCGCATTAGAAGCGGCCAAGAGGTTGGAATCGAAAATTCCAGGAAGAAGACAAGATTATGTACTCTTTGTAAAAGGTCGAGACACAACATCACGACTTGTCCTCAATATGTTAATTAGGTGTTTCAATTTTTTTATGTATTCAGATATTAAGAAATGCACTTATGCATACTCACTCATGCACCAAAATACAGTGACTTATGCACTTTGTAATTCTGGTACAACACCAATGGTAGCTTATGGTGTAGTTTATGCTGCTTTTTGTAATAGCCCTGACTTTGTAATTCTGGTACAACATCAATTAATTCATGCACTTTTACATATTAGGTCATGTACCAATAAACATTGACTCATGCACATTCCACATACTACTCATGCACCAAAATCACTAATTTTGTTCCAAAACATATTAAGTCATTTACTTTAAAAAATCAAGTCATGCACCAACAAACAATGACTCATGCACTTTTCATATACTACTCATGTACCAAAATCACTATTCTGTTCCAAGTTCCAACACTAACTCATGAACTTTTTATAAATCAACTCATGCACCAACACATAATAACTCATGCACTTTCCACATACTACCCATGCACCAATACAAAATCACTAATTATGTTCCAAGTTCCAACAAATAATAACTCGTGCACTTTTACATATTAACTCATGCACCAACAAACAATGCCTCATGCACCAACAAACATATACTTAGAAATACTCTTCCCACAAAAACTCATATACTTTTCAAATACCTACTACTGTTGGTGCATGAGATTAGCCAAATTACTTACAAAAAGTGTCTCATATACTTACAAATACCTAAATTGTTCACTAGATTAGCCAAATTACATTGAAACATTCTTTTTTCCACGCCCACGCCCACACCCACGACCACGCACAGCTGCTACATTTCTAGCTTTCTTCTCTTGAATAATTTGTTCAACTGTGGCCTTCCTTTCATTAAACTCGCTGGTTAGGAGGGCATAGCAATACTTATGCATGAGTGCTTGTTTATTGGTGCATAAGTCTGTTTGTAAAGCTGCACATATAAGTGATTGTGCTTGTGACTATACAGTTAAAGTGCATGAGTGGTTGTTTATTGGTGCACAAACATACTCATGCACCAACAAGTAATTTACTCATGCAATTTCAGATATTAAGTCATGCACTAACATACCAACTCATGCACCAACAAAGAAATAACTCATGCACCAATAGATATATTTATAAATCTATCTATATATTTATATAATATAAAATAGAGTTCTTGACAATTAATGTCCCTCCTCTTAAATGATACAAAATTTTAAATTATTTTTAATTTAATCTTAAATTAATCTATATTATCTCTATTATGATCTTTTAAAAGAAGTTTTTATGACAATCAATGCATACAAGCTTAGAATTAGAAAAAAAACACATATTCTATATCTATATTATAATTATTATTGTATTACCTTTATTAACATTTATCATTAGACCTGTCAAAAACAAACCCAACCCAAAAACCCGACCCGCCCCGAAATTTCTAGGTCGAGACCCGACCCGAACATCACTGGGTCAAAAAGGACCCGAACCCAAACCCGACTCGACTCGAACGCAAATCTGAGCTCGCGGGTCCCCATTATTTCGTATATTTTTTTCATTTAGATTAAATATTTTAATATACTTTATTAAATAATAATATAATATTAATTATATTATTATAATTATTTTATTAAAGTTAAAAATCATAATAATAATCTTTAAAAAAGGGAATGTTCGACCCGCTGGGTCAACCTGAACCCGACCCGCCCGACCCAAAAACTTTTATCAACCCGAACCCGATTTGACCCGAACCCGACATGACCCGACCCGAACCTGACCCGCCCGACCCAGTTGACAAGTCTATTTATCATCTATAAACATTTATAAGCATCTTATTTATATTATATAATATAAAGTCTTTTGAAAATAAAATATAGATGATTATAACATCGTATCTTTTATATATTTCTTATATCATGTAGTACTCTATATTTTGGCAATCACATTCACTAGATTGTAAAGCTAAAATGGTAAAAAATTAACATTTAAAATATAAATTAACATTATTATTATATCACAGTAGGATTGATCAAACTCTCTCTCAAATAATTGCACCAACAAGCCTTTGTATAAGAAAAGCTGTAAATGAAAAGACAACTATTTGACCTAAAACGTAATTAGCAATTAATTCGAAAGAACTCCAACCAATAGAAGTTTATCATGACATCAAATAAACGTGAATGGTTCAAAAGCATCAGTTATAACGCTTAATATCTTCTACATAAATGCATATATGTTACAATCTAGAATATAAATCCACAATTAAGTTAAATATTTTTTTGCTTGAGAATATTATTGCAATAAAGTATATACATCGGTTACATCCATGTATGGTCTATTTTTTGAGAAAATCGGTTACAACTCACACGTAATTAATTTTCTTATTTACAATTCAAGCTTCATATCGTTTTATAAATCCTCTTGATTGAAAAGAGAAAGGAGTGTAAATAATGTCTTCCCATTACAATATCTATGCTCTACCCATAATTCTAATATGCAATTCTTTCTTCTATTTGTAGACAAATAATCACTATTTTATGCCTTCCTTTTACGTTCTCTATTTATCATGAATATGAAGATGGACTCATTGTTTGGATCATTTGAGAGATCTGCATTCTACTGGAACACTGAAGGTATATAAACAGAAAAGAATGCTATATAGCTTCTCAAAAAATAAAATCTCACCCATCTTTAATTATTATAAATTTGTTCTAAAAATTCTATGATTACTTGGCATAATCTATGTTTCTTGCAATCTTTGTATCTTTATATTTTTGAATTTGTGAGATATTATGCTAATTTTTGTTGTTGTGCAATTTGATGTCATGTTAATGATTTTCTAAATGGGGTGGTTTATAAGATGTAATGAGAAGATCATTTTCCATGCGACTATTAGGTTTTGTTTCAATCTTTGTATGTTATTATATTGAAGTTTGACATTTTTCATCGGTTCATTTTACATAGTGAATATGAATGTAATTGATATAATCTTATCTTTTTAATTTCGTGGTTTATATATGTAATGAGAATATCATTCTTTAATAAGGGTTTAATAGTTAGGAGCATGCGTTTTGAGTCCTAAGTTAAGCAATAGTAAAATGCATCTACTTAGAAAATCCTATTCAATAGCAGAATGATCACACATCAAGTTAATATGGAGTTGTTCATTCATTTATTCATATCCAAGAACGGAATGATCACAAATTCTAAAATTTGAATAATTATAAAGGATTTTTCTAATGTGTGCCCATATGCACACAATAAAAACCACATACTTAGTAACAGTTCCTTTTAGCCAATAATTTAATTTTTTTCTATAGGTTCACCCCTTCTACTTTAGGAAATATATTGAAAATGTTTCAAAATTTAGGCTCTTAACATGTGCCCATGGACACACATTAGACAAACTGTATTATAAATAGTAATGCACCTATATACTTATATATTTTGAAAAAAAAAACTAAACATACTTATATTTACGAGAATGCATGGATTGAAATTTCAAACTATTTTTAGCCTTTAATTCTTGAGATGTTTTCTTTTAAAATATAGATATGGACCATACGTATGGATATTCATCAATTTATGATCTATCATTTGTTAAGCTGGCAATTGGGGTTTATTTCTCTAGGATTTAATTTCTTTGTTAAGATGGCAATTGTTCTTATAAGCATGATAGCTAATTGCGTCTTGCAATGCAAAAATATGCTACATATTCAATTGATTGCCTAATAAAGTTTCAGTATAATTTCCAAGTAAAACCATGTATTTCATGTAATTTTTATTATATTTGAATAAAATATGACATAGTACCCCAAACATTGAGCTTAATGGGTAATTGATCAAAAGATGACAAGATAACAAATTAGTATTGAAAAATAATAAAGTGTAATTATTGTAGAATATATAGTGATATATTAACAATTGTATTTTCAAATATTTTGCAATTGATTACTTGATTGTTTAAAAGAACAAACAACAAATTTAATAAAAAATGAAAAGAGGTAAATCAATTGATTTAAGATTAGCTAGAAACCTACAAAATCGCAAAAATGGTGAATACTAAATAAAATAAAATATAAATATTTTAGTTCAAAATGGAAAGTCATAACAATGTTTAACTATAGTATTAAAATCGACCAGTTTTATTCTACTTTTAACGTAATTTTTTTTGAAAATAATGGTGATTGGGATAACCATATCACATTCATAACATGTACACAACAAATAATAAAATTTATTTATTT
This sequence comes from Rheum nobile, assembly GCA_027886185.1. Classification (NCBI taxonomy): domain Eukaryota; kingdom Viridiplantae; phylum Streptophyta; class Magnoliopsida; order Caryophyllales; family Polygonaceae; genus Rheum; species Rheum nobile. The sequence continues at coordinate 477,322 of WOAB01000236.1, read as the reverse complement.
AGTTAAATATAAATGTATGAAAATTAAAAAAAAAACACGTGCGTAGCACGGGCATATATTCTAGTTACATAAAAAGTTAAAAACGGAACAAGTTCTACTATGAGCGGAGCTAAGGGAATAGGGTTGGAAGCTTTTGCCACCCTCCAGCGAACCCCTTATATATCATCAGATTTTGTTCCTTTAAATTTTTTAAAATTTTATAATACAAGATAAAATAAAGAATAAAAAAACCATATTTTAATTTAGTGGTTGTGTTAGAACTTGTGTAAAAAATGTAACAATACGTCCAATTTCTATCAACTCCTCTTTGATTAATCTTTTTCTATAGTTCTATTTTTATTTTTAGTAAAATAATATTGAAAAACTTATATCATTTGAATATTTTTTCGGAGATACAAAAAACGTGTATGGTATAGATTAGTTTAATTTCAAATAGTGGGTCTTTCTTTAAAAAAAATGAAAGTCTTAAGTATTGATCATAATGAGTATGAATTTCTGTAATGCGAGATTGGATCTGGAGTGGTCAACAACTCTACCCCTCGTCTTTTGGAAGACCTTGGACATTGCTTTCCAGGTGTTTTCTTCCCTATCCTCTTTTTTCTTTTGCTTTTCTTGTTGATTCGTATGTTGTCTACCCGATTAATGGAAACCTTAACGGGTTGAATCTGATTCACCGAACTCTGAACAATCTGAATTCTTCCACTTGGCCTTTAGGCTATTGTGTTGTTTGTTGGACCTATTATTTTGAATGATTTGAGATTATGTTTTATAGGGGTGCAGTCAGCTTCTGCCTGTATTATCCTATTATCAACCTTATTTGCATTAGCATGCTTATGAAATGCCCCATGAACTGGGATGATACCACTGTCGTGAACTTCAAATTCTGGAATCTTAACTTTCTGTATTCCACATTGCTTCTTGGGTTTGTGATTGACAAAAATGGGAACTATTTTTCCTTTTTGCCTGACTGTATTATCTTTCTTTTAAACTACCCCTTGGACAGGGCTGAACCCCTTTATCTGCATTGTTATTGTTGGACTCAAAGTCCATTGAACTGCAAGCTCAAGAGTTTTCTTGTTTACCTGCATGATGATTCTGATTATCCTAAACTAGAGAGACTTCTGGGGCTGCAAAACCAATTTTGAGGCAATCTGCATATCCAATCTCGCATTACAGAAATTCATACGACCGCAGTGAGTGCTGTAATATCCCTCATTTTTGTAAGGGTATTTTGGTAATTTTCCAACTCATGTACTACAAGTCAGAATTAATTCAGAGAAGCTCGGACATTCGGTAATATGTTTGATCTATGTAATAATTTTTCTGAGTAGTATAAAATACAATTGACGTATTTTCGGGGTTAAATAGTCGTTCGTGTACGAATATATTTAATCCGAGGTTAAGATAATTAACCCAAAAGGTAAACCGGACAAAAGAGGGAAAAAGGCCCAGAAATGGCCTTGACCGCACCCTGCCGCACCCGCGGTGAAGACCATTTCTGAGGCGGCTAAGTGAGGCGGTGACCGCACCCTGCCGCACCCCGCGGTGGTCGTCAGCGTCGTCGTCATCGCGATAGAATTTCTGCAACTCTATCCCTGTGGCCGAGCAACTTGGCACGTCTCGTCTCCTTTGATCCCATCTAGTCGAGGGCTTGTCCCCTCCTTGCTTGAGCCTATAAAAGGGAGAGAAATCAGAAGGGGAGAGTGCACATCTGATCTCCTTCTTCCTCCTCTGTTTTTCTTCCAAAAACTCCATTGTTGTCTGAGCTTGGAAGCTTCGCCGGAGTTGTCGCCGGAGTTCCCTTTGAGTGGTTTAGGTGCCCTCAAGTGGTGTTTGAAGGTTTAAGGTGTGTGGAGATTAAACCATAATCGAATCAAAGGCAAACGAATCGAAAGTGGTAAGTTTTCCCCCCGTTGTCGTTGAAGCTCCTTTGCCTCTGTGATCCCACTGCACCCGCGGCAAGCGCCCCACCGCACCCGCGGTGGCCTGTGTCCGGGTTGTGTGTTCTTAGGTGTTGTGGTCTTGGGCGAGGCTTGGCTCCTCTGATTCCTTTCGTATTCTTTTAGATTCGTATATGTGGATATCGAATCTAACTTAGGGTTTCGTTATGGGTCGTTTCTTAGGGATCTGGTATTCGAGATATGTCCCTGCTTCTGACCCAAAAACCCATCATCTCTAAGCTTTGTTCAAGCTTTCGTCGGATCTAAGGCAAGTGACGGTTCGCTCTTGCTCATCATTCCATATTTCAATTAATTATCAATTGTTTAGTTGTTAATTAATTTGGGATGATTTACTGTTTTCGTTGGGAACAGTTTTGATAACTGTTTGTGATTTTAAAAGATATTATAATAGGTTGTATATCTGCTAGAACAACGCTATTATATCTGTTATTGGCCTTAATGGCTTTGATGTGATTATTACTGTGCTTTAACTGTTTAGTTAGCACGAGTATCCTTAACATTAAAATGGATTATTATTGTGCATTAACTGTTTAGTTAGCACACGTATTCTTAACGTTGATGTCAATTATTACTGCGTTCGTAACTGTTTAGTAAGAACGAGTATTCGTAGGAACGCTATGTACCTTGTGGGGGTTTAGTTGTTTCTTTATAACTAGTACTTGGTGGATTTTTCCCCAGTACTCTCTCTGGTCATGACCATGCCCTTACTCAGGGTTGGTGCACTTCGCTAGTGTCAAATCTTTCGGGATTTATTCCCTCTGATATCTCTTGTGAGGAGATCTGATATCTCTTGTGAGGAGATCTGATATCTCTTGTGAGGAGATCCGATATCTCTTGTGAGGAGATTTAAAAGCTTATAACGTGATGATCGTTTTGGAATTAAATGAGATAAGTGCCGTTGTCGCACATAATTAATATATCCTTGGGCGAGTAGTGCAGCTAGGCAATAGTACAGCTAGGAAATCTCGTATTGGCTTTGATCAGAGTAACGTTCTCTTTCCAATCTGGATTCGCTTTGAGCGGTGAGGTTGGTCGTGAACCGAAACATCAAGTCGTTTTGAACGCTTGTGTGTCATATTTATGTTCCCCAACATTTGTCATGTTTCCGATAAGACTCAACTCGTTGGAGTCTTCTTTTGGGATTGATTGCTGTGAGACTCGGTCTCCAGAATCTTCTCTTGATCATGTCTTTTCATGTATTCCAGTAGAAGTATGGTGGTTGACTATCGTCATCGGTTTTAATTCGAGAAGCGATGAGTCTAACCTAATACGACTACTTCGGACCACTCTGCTTGTACCCTTGCTTAGTCTTTCATTAGACTAACCAACCGTAATTGTTCTCTGCATGGTTGGCTGGTGTCATCCGTTCGATTCGGCACATCAGATAAGTTGCCATCTTGTGAAGGCTAGAACGACTATGAAGGCAAACGGTGTTTTTGATAAGTTTATTCAGGTTGAGATCCTTGGCGGGTGATCATTGCGATCAAGACCCTTTGTTGGTTATTTAAAAGACTTCCGCTGTGTTAAATATGTTTTTTGTAAAGACTTACGCTGTAATGAACCTGGTTTTGTATTTTGGTTGTATTTCGGATTATGGATGTAATGCCGAAATAATAATTTTAATCGAAAGTTATGATATTTTGTATCATAAATGTTGTTTGATGATTTATATCAACTGGTAAAGCATTGGGTGACAACGGACAGAACGTTTGAGGTCACTGGCGGTAATGCCTTCAAGGTTATATATTTGGGGGTGTTACAAGTGCAAGTCGGTTTGCCAGACCGAGGAGACAACTCAGAGCGACCAGCAGGAGGGGGCTTAGTCCAAGTCGAAGTCGACTTGCCCTGAGCAGCAAAAGCAACAGCGTCTGGAGCGGTAGACCGTTCGGTGGAGATGGTCTTGTGTCGCTCTTCTTGAACAACAAGGGAATAAACCCGATTCAGTCCGGGCAGCGGGTCCTGAGCCAAGATATGAGAACGCAACGACCCATAGGAGCCATCATCGAGGCCCATCAGAAAGTGATGAACAACCTCCTCCTCGCATTCCGTGTGCAGTTCAGAAACCCAATCGCACTTGCAGCCAGTGCACGTGCAACGGTGGGGTTTGAGGTAGTTCTGAAGTTCATCCTGGAGGTGTTTAAGTCGCCCGAAGTAAACAGCGACAGTCTGGCCATTCTAACGACAACGGGCTATCTCAGAGCGGAGTTGATGAACTCTAGGAGCGTCCCCGATGGAGAAACGCTACTGAATCTCATCCCAAAGATCCTTCACGGACTCACAGTAAGTCAATGAAGATCGAATAGAAGAATCAACAGATTGAAGAATCCACCCCACCATCATGGAGTTGACGTTGCACCAGTCTTCAAATCGGGGGTCGGTATCAGTCGGTCGAGTAATCCGACCATCAATAAATGGAAGCTTGCGGCGAGCGCGGAACGCGTTTCACAAGGCTTGCTCCCACTCCTGGTAGTTCTCGCCCTTAAGGACCACCGGAATAAGCTTCATGCCCGTGTGATCCGAGGGGTGGAGATAATAGGGAGAAGTAATGTCTAGACTTCCCTTCTTCAAGGTGTCTTCAGTAGTCATGGTAATGACCAGTAGGAATCAAAGGGAATTTTTTTTTTTGAGAAGGACGATAAGTTCGGAGGAAAAAAAACGTTGGGTAGGGTATTGTGTTTTAGGTTTGTGGCTCTAATGCCATGTAGAACTAGGAAGAACATATATTGGTAGAATTTCCTCTGCCTTTTCTCATTAGCTACGTACAATATATATACAAGAATAGATCTTGGGGAGCAAGATATCCTATACATCAAATCCTATAAACAAGGAAAGGATAGAATACTTAACAAACTTAAACATAATCTTTTGGTAAAATATAATATCTCCTAATAGTTGTTTCTCTATAGTAATCCCTTTGTTTCTTACTACAACTTCATGATTGTTAAAGATGAAAAGTATAGAAATAGATGACATTTGGATATTTCTCTATTGACTTATCCCTTGTATTGCCAGAAGGAATATTTGAGGAGCTTTCGCAATCTCTACACTTGGGAACATTGCTTCTTAAAGGAAAAATGTGTGTGTGCCAGAACACAAGACAAGATATCTGGAATGGGTGACCCCCTTAAATCCACATAACAATCCCGCTTGAGAAAAGCAAACAACAGAACAAACTTTTATTCCATGAACAACTATATGTGGAGTTTCATCTCCATGACACATTTAAAATTTGAGCTATGTATCAGTGAATAGCTATAAACTGTTGTTTTATTTGTTATGTGAGATTGGGATTTTTCTTCTCAGTTTTAGATACTATGTGAACAACACTAACATTGAAATTTGGATCCTTGTTAAAATGTGTATCCCTTTATCCTATTCTTATATCTTGTACAAATCTTCTATGATTGATGCTTGCATCATCTATGGAGTGCACCTTTGTAGTTTCTACTCTGTCGACCAGAACAATAAGATTTACTCATGTGAAGATCTCAGTGTGTTAATCATGAGTACACAATTTGTTACTTTGATGGGCAATTATGAAAAATTTATTATAAGAAATGTGATATACACGAACCGGAGAAGAATGAATTATTCTTTTATGTGTTTTCTCATTGTTACTAAAGAGATAACTCATAAACTTACAAAGAGAACCAAGTTCTGGGATGATCATCACGAATCTTTGACGGTTTGCACTCGTCATAACTGTCATTACTATGAACCACGAAACAAGACCCCTAACTGTCTTTGGATATGGGGCAATCACTCAATTGGTTTTTTATGAAGATTACAACATGGAATTGCCATGGAATCGGGAAGAAAACTTTTTGGATGGATATTGAATCCTTCTGCAAAATTGAAAGAATTCAATTAATCAATTAATTGCACTCTTTGAAACAAGAACGAACAAATAACCAAGTGAAAAAGTGTGGAAAAAAGCGGGATTTGATCAATTCTACTGTGTCCCGGCTACGGGTTTCTCGAGAGGCATTTGTGTAATGTGGAAAACCTACCAACTTATAAATGAAATCCTCGAAATTGACCAAATTGAAACAAGATTTATTAGTATCAAGTATACAAACCAGCTCACGAACATAAGTTGTTAATCCTAACTTATGCTCCACCAAATGAATCTGCAAAGAACGTGTTCTGGGACGGACTCATCTCTTTTATTAAAAATTGTTCTCTTCCGTGCATTATTATGGGAGATCTGAACGAAATACAAGACCCATCTGAAAAATTAGGTGGTTTAATACCACCTTTGACAAAATTTGCAAGATTACGACATTTTAAGAATGAATGTGAACTACTAGAGACCCCTATTCAAGGAAACATCTATACTTGGCGAAAAAACATTATAGAATTAGATAACATATATGAAAAACTGGATAGGGTATTCATTCATCACCAGATCCTTCAATGGTATCCTGATATCTGTACTAAACACTTTTCTTTTTCCAGCTCAGACCATTGTCCCATCTCTATCGAGCTTGACTCAGCAATACCTTTTAAAAATCAGCCGTTTAAATTTGAAAAAGTATGGATGACCAGAAAGGACTTCAGAAACAACAAGCTTGGAGAACTAACTATCATGGATCGAGATTGTATAATCTTGTATCCAAAACAAAATTACTTAAGAAACATGTCAAGATCTAGAACAAAAGTACTTTTGGCAATGTACTCACTCAATTACAAACTATAGAAAAACAACTCTCTGAAATCCAAACTGAGATCTGTACTTACCCTACAAATGATCTCATTAAAAAACAAATAAGAATCATAGAAAAAAAAAAGAAAAACTTTTGTGTTTTAAGAAAATTTACTGGAACCAAAGAGCTAAAGTTAAACACATCAAATTAATTGATATGAATGCTAGCTATTTTCACACAATAGCAAGTGGAAGAAGAAATAGAAAAATCATTAAAGAAATTAAAACACAAGAAGGAACAAGTATTACTGGAGAAGAAAACATTAGAAATAAAATCAGAAATGATTTCATCAAAAGATTCAGAAGTGAGGATATGAACCATAGACTATTCCAGGAAAATCTTGAATTAATTCAGTCTGAAATTTCTACAGAGGACAATTTAGAATTGATAAGAAACGTATCCAATGAAGAAATTAAGAAGGTTGTTTTTAACATTAGCCCGGATAAATCACCGGGGCCTGATGGTATGACAGCAGAATTCTACCAAAAATATTGGGATATTGTAGGTCCTTCTGTTATTCAAGCAGTTAAAAGCTTTTTTTTTCCGGGAAATTGCTCAAACAAATAAATCACACTTTCATCTCTTTGATTCTCAAATGTGACAATCCGAACTCTACTAATCACTATAGACCCATAAGTCTATGCTCTACAATTTATAAGATTATCTCAAAGATTATAACAACAAGACTTAAAGGAACCATGAAAAAATTAATTCACCCCCTACAGGGTGCCTTTGTTGCTAACAGAGCCATTCAAGATAATATCTTGATTGCCCATGAAATCTTTCACTCATTTAAATCGAAAAAAGGAACTGAAGGCTTCATTGTCCTAAAATTAGATATGGAAAAAGCTTATGATAGAATTGAATGGAACTTCATTATTAAAATTATGGAAAAGTTTGGATTCCATGAAAAATTTATCAATTGGATAACAGAATGATATACAACGGTATCTTTCTCGGTGCTTGTAAACAACGGACCCACAGAAATATTTAAACCATCAAGAGGACTTCGACAGGGTGACCCCCTTTCCCCTTTCTTGTTTATTTTAGGATCTGAAATCCTTGCTAGAAAACTCCAAAAAGCTTTAAAAAGACCTCGTAATCCTCTAGGATTTCAAATCACTCAACAAGGAACACGAATTCCATTTTTGGCGTTTGCGGATGACATTGTGATCTTCTCAAAAGCTAAACAGGAAAACTGCAAGGAAATCAAGGATATTATTGATGAATATTGCAAAATCTCAGGACAAAAAGTAAATTTTCATAAATCGGCTTTTCAAGTCACAAAAAAGGTTACCAACCAAAAGAAATTAGCAATACAAGGTATTCTCACAATCACAAATATGATATCTCTCGAAAAATATCTTGGTTGCCCTATCATTAATGGTAGAGTCAACTCGAATACCTTTGCTGATCTCTTAATTAGCACACAACAACAACTGTCTAAATGTAAAACAAACTCTCTTTCCCAAGCAGGAAGAACAACACTAATAAAAACCAATTTGACATCAAGACCAAACTATCTTATGCAAAGTTTTATGTTACCTACAAACACACACAATGAACTTGAAAAGTTAAATAAATCTTTTTTTGAAACAAAGACATCTCCTATAAACCTCTTTATAGGCTGGGAAAAAATATGTAAACCGACACAACAAGGAGGTCTTGGATTGAGAAAATCAAAGGACATGAATAAAGCCCTACAATTCAAATTACTATGGAAAATCTTAGCAGAACCGAATAACTATTGGGTCAGAGTTGTTACTGAAAAATACTTGAAAATAATCAATATATTTCATTACGAGAAAAAAGGAAATTGCTCTTGACAATGGTCCAAAATGATTGAACTCGTGGATGAATTCAAATCTGAACTAATTTGGCAAGTTGGTAATGGCAGAACAATCAAATTCTGGTCGGATAATTGGGTCTTGAACACCCCTTTATGTGATATCATAAACACACAATCAATCCTGAATAAGGATGCCTTGGTAGCTGACTTTATGATGTGAATCAAGGATCGGGAATGATGCGGTGTAAGGGAAGGCTCGAAAGATCTTCAAGCAATCGTCAACCCAAAGCCCAGAAAAACAGGTCTGACTTCAACTGGCTCGTTCTCTCTCATCTGAGATCGGAATGAAGTGATTCCAAATCCCAGAGTTAGATCTTGAAGTCTAGTTTATTCCCTCAAAATTGTAGAATTTTCTGGGTAGGGAATAAAAAGATACGCCGGTTCTACTGAGAGGCTGTCGAAAGTTCCGGGAAGGAAATCTGCGATGGTGCGAGTGGAGTTTGGGATGGCTCATAATGGTGATGGATTTGAGGATGGATGAGATGGATGATGGAGGCACCTTTGGTAGGCGTTCTTGGTGTGGGATGTTGGCTCACGAATAGTTCTTCAAGGGGAGGGAAGACTCGACGCAGACTTGGTTGAGAAAGAAGTTGTTGGAGAGATATACACACTCGACAACAAGGGAATTTGACGCAAGAATGTTAGAGCAAGGGAAGAGAGAGTTTGATAGACTTTTTGATTCAATTCAAGCGTCCTTACAAATGAAGTAAAAACCAACTAAATAGCCAACAAAACCAACGGCCACAATGCAATAAATTGCAAGCCATTATTCTAGTCAAATAAACCGCCAATTTAAGAAGAAAATTAAGACAATTGTTTGTAACATTTTTAGCAATTAAGGGCTGCCAATTAATGGTCTTCAAGGCAGCAAATCAAGGTCTTCAATGCAGCAAATCAGCTCCTTGCGCCCCTTGGCCTCCCTTGCATTGAATGTGAACTCTTGGGCTCTTCTGCTGAACTGTCGTAAAGTCAATGATTTCTGGGTTTCTTTGCCGGGAATTTGAGGAAGACCTTGACATGATAGTTGTAGATATTTTCCTTAGCTTTCCAATTACTATCCGTGGGCCTCCATTGGACTTTCGTAGCTCCGGATATGGCCAGAATAATGAGTAGGTGTCGACGAGATAGATTCTTCGGTTTTGACACCTTCCAAGTTTCGAACCATTTCTTCGGGACAAGTTTTTGACCTTCTTCAAAAATGATGGTTCCCATAGTCACATCACTTTATGTTGCCAAATAAAACCTGGAATAAGGACCTAATAGAACAATGTTTAACACATGATTTAGCCAAAAAAATAACCTCTATCCCGGTACCTCTAAATGATATTCATGATAGAATGTACTAGGAAACTAGTAAAAATGAATGGTTTTCTACGAACTCTGCTATGGAATTAATTAACAGAAACAAGAGATATATTGCCTATGATTCTTCATGGATCTGGAAGATGGACACATATCCCAAAGTTAAAAACTTTGTCTGGAAAATAATGAAAAACGGACTACCAACAAAAGCTAGATTAACAGAAAAAGGTGTAGCAATCTCCCAGGATTGTATCCGCTGCAATGCTCAATTGGAGGATTTGAATCATCTCCTATTCCAATGTAACCACACCATAAAAACAATAGAGAAAATGAATTATCATACCTATGGTATCATTACATCCCTAGAAAGCAAAATAATCAATGAAATCATTGAGGAAATTCGACAAAAAAATGATAGATTACAATTTATAGAATTAATGGTCTCTTGGTGGGGAATTTGGTTTTATAGAAACCAACAAAGTTTTGGAAGAACAAACGATGATGCCGAATCCATAAAGGATGTACCAATTTATATTAAAAAACAAATTGAGAATTGGAATAAGACGAAGACTTGGAACCCTGACTGCTTAGCAGAGGACATACTAAAAACACATAGAATGAACAATGTCAGACGACCAATAAAGAAATGGAAAAAACCATCGGAAAACATTATAAAAATCAATACAGATGGATCCACCAAAACTAATGGTGAATCTAGCTTTAGCTACATTTTCAGGAACAACACGGGTAAACCAATCTTTCTTTTGGGGGATAAATGTGGTATCTCAACCCCTTTAAAAAGAGAAACACTTGCAGTAAGAAATGACATGGTAATGGCCTATGAATTAGGCGTTACCGACATTCAACTTGAATGTTATCTAACCTTACCATTGTGAATGTTCTTAATCAAATCTGGCATTGTCCATGGGATATTGAAATGTTAATTTCTGATATCCTGTGTGTTTTACAACTGTTTTCTTCAGTGCAGATTCTTCATGTCTTCCGAGAAACAAATGTGGTGGCCGACTTCATCGCAAAGACGGTCCAACAGATTTCCTTGGAAGATATTCGAGCTAGTCTAGAATTTGTAATTCTCATCCGAAAGGATGCTATAGACTGAGAAATCGTCTCTTCTGATTTCCAGTCTAATTTTTACCTAATCAAAAAAAGATAAAACAAAATAATGAGTATGAGTTTGAAATGTTCTTTTTTAAGTTAAGTTTTTGATTAGTTAATTAGATTGATGAAAGATTGAATATTACTTGACTATTTTAATTTATTTGTTTGAACTTTATTTATTTATACTTGAGAAAATAAATAAGTATGTTATTCGGAGTAAGAGAAAGTCAATTTCGGATAACGAGTCTCAAAATCTTGTATAAGTGTCGACAAATCGAGTAAAGTATTAAGTTTTTTTTCAGCATATGAACCCCCCTTATTAAAATTTGGGAAATTTCGCGTAGTATCCACGAGGTATTGCGAATTTCGCGTGGTGTCCAAAGTTTTTAAAAAATCCGCGTGATAACCACGATGTTTCACAAATTCCGCCTAATACCCTCAACTCAAGCATTATAAATCAAAAATCATTACAAGTTATCTATATATTAAAAGCTACTCTTATTTACATATTCTTCATTACACCATAAGTTTTTTATTTTTAAAGAATTAATATAATTTATTTATTTGTATAAAAATTAAAAATACACCCTTATTCAAATATCTTTTTCAATAATACCTTTTTTTCAACAATCAAAAGTACATGGTATTTTGATTAAATTCTTTTTTATTTCAAAAAATATTTGAAATTTGGGATTTTGTAAAAGTTACTCGACAAAGTTTTATGGGAGAACAAAAAAATCATAAAAGTAGTTTTTTTAATAAAAAATTGTTTAAAAAATAAATAATGTTGGGTGTTTTTTTAAATAATAATAATTATGATGTCATAAAATGTATAAATAAGAGAAGGTTTCTTAAATTTACCTCAAATTTTTTTTATTTTTTTTGGTTTTATAAAAGATAAAGATTAGATATTTGCTTAAATTACACAAGGGTATGATGTTTTTATTAAAATAAGTTTAAAATATGAGTAATTTGTAATTATTTTTTTGTTTTTATAATGTTTGAGGGCACCAAGCGGAATCTGTGAAATCTCAAGGCTACCACGCGAACTTTTTAAAAAATTTGGGTACCACACGGAACTCACAATACCTCGTGGCTACGATGCGAAATTTCCCTTAAAATTTCTTACTCTGCCGCTGAGTTCTAGCATTCAGATTACTGTTATGTACTTACATACTACTACTACTACTACCACATTATTAATATTAAGTGGTCTGAGTCGGGCTAATTAATACTCCATCCGTTAAGTTTTAATTGACGTTCTAGGCTTAAGTCCTTGTTAAGTTTTAATTGTCATTTTTTACTTTTTCATCTATTTTTTTCAGATTTACCCTCATGTTTAGTAATTTTTTTTTTTTTATTTTTTGGATTCTCAATTTTTTATTCATTGCTTTTCCATTTTCTAAGAAAAACGTAACAAGAGGAAATTTTCTTTTGATTTTTTGATTTTCTTTTATTTGTTTGTGAGATTTCATGAACAGTAATAAAAAAGTAATTAGTCATTAATCATAAGGATAATCTAAAAAAATAATTAATTTTTTATTTTGTCTGAAATTTGCTAGAACGTCAATTAAAACTTAATAAATGGATTAAAATGTATTGGTTAAAATGACTGTATCCTTCAACGATTTGCTGGTGATAAAGATGACAACAGCTAGTACAGTAGTATAAAAGGTAGAAAACGTGTGATAAAAGGGGGGTCATGATGCGTTGAAATCTCCAATTAGGCATCGGCTAGCTCAAGTGATAGAGCTAGGATAACACTTTAAAGATTTGAAGAGAATAATGATATGGAAAGAGTACGAATCCGCTTATTTAATGAGTGTATTTATAAAGTTTTTTTAGTTGCAAAATACTTTTTTTAAAAAAAAATATTTAACCTTTAAAATTTAAAAAAAAAATAGAGATAGAGAAATACAAATATTTTTTTATAAATAAAAACATTATAAATAAATGGTCAAACAATATTTTTTGTGTTAGCTCAATATATTTATACCCCAACTTCTATTCTATCTGTTTTCAAAAGCGTTGTTCTTTACTACGGAGTATTAATGTTTATTTATAATGTTATCTAGATTGTTTAGACTTCTTATTAATTTATTATATTTTTCTTTGTTTTGTTCTCATGTTAATTTGACCGATTGTTAATCTATTTGGCCTTTCAATTTATCAGAATTATCTAATGTATCGAAATTTTGCCTTATTAAAAAAAGCCAACTGGAGTAATCTCTTTCCAATTGGAATATGTTTATTTCCAATACTCCATAATTAGCTCTTTTTTTTCCAACGGAGACGAGTGTAAACTTGTTGAGTTCACACTACCAATTTGTTTGTGGGCTTTTAAATCCAATAATCATTTCCCATTACGTAGTTCTTGCATTTTGATGATGCAATGGTTAAGTTTTATACTTCCACTCAAGCTTTCTTTTTTGATAGAGAGAATTCCACTCAGATTTATTAATTGACTGATATGTTACTTATTTTTAGGAAATTATAAATAATACTATTAATTAACATATAATAAATTGTAAAATATTGAGTGGATAACGATTCAAACTTTGTAGATGTACATGCAATTTTATATCACAAATTTCATGATTATGTAACGTATGACGTGACGTTAGACAGTGTTCACCTCAATTGTTTGTTTGTGAATCGGATTATGCAACAATCGATAACATATTTTAATGAAAATTCTTTGGATTAAGTTTTTAGGTAGAAATACTTAGGTTATGTCAAACCTATAGCTGATTGTAAAGAAGTCCATAAACAGTATATATGATAAGAAACGTGATTAACAATTTAACATTAAATTTAAAACATCCCAAATTGTGCTACAATTTACAAATTTCTGTATTTTTTAGGCTTAATAAACACACATAATAACGTTGACCAGCATTGACTACAATCATTTCCGCATCGAATTCCCACGAAAAATTTACCACGATTTTCAGGAAACTCTTGGCTTCGACAAGCAAAGGCAACAACAATATTGATTGTAGAAGAACTTATGTTCAAATTATAAGTGCATGTTTTGACCAAAAATAAATAAATTTAAGTGCAACTTGTAAATCAATTTTGTTTTTTACTGTCTTTTTTAACGGAAATCTGAAACGTGTTATAATCAGGTAAGAAAAACGTCTTATATTAGTCTTTTTAGTTAAGTTATTGTACATGATGAAAGTTAGTTATATTACGGAGTATTAGTCAATTTGCTTTACTTATTAAATCACTCGATCTTTAATTAATCACATATATATGAACTCCAAAACAAACAAATTAACAAATTGAGAACATGCCTTGTTTAGAATTAGTCAGTTTGCGTACACCGACTCCCTACTATAAATGATATTACGTGCTGTCCAAAACTTGTAATTTCTTGCAAGACTAGATAAAGTGCAGATGATCTCATTTTTTTTAATGTAAACGTATACTCCGTACACGGGAGATGCCTTGTTTAAAAGTTTTGGTTACACCACACAATAAATCCTATTAAAAGAATATTAAATAATCATAAACAAATAAAAATCAATATAATCTATCTAAATATGATTTTAATAATGATATAAGTTAGAAAATCGATAACTTGGTTTTTTTGATGTGAATCCTTTATTTTTATTTTATGTTAAATACTTAAATGTTTAAATTACAAACGACGTGTCAGTCTATGGTTTACCGGTATATTGTTCACACCAAAATATGAATTATAAACAAAAAATTGGATTCTAATACAGGAATTGAATTTAGGGCCTGCGAAATTAATTTGAATCACGTACAAAACCCAGCGTTTATTGCATTTCGATCTCTTCTATATAGTAGTATAGTATTTTGTCGATATATATATGTATTGCATGCATAGTCCCTAATCCTATCGTTGTATATATGGACCCCTTCGATTCCCGCCCATTTGTCTTCTTGGTGGTGAAATCAAACCGTTGATTTACAGCCTCAAAACATATGCATGCTGATTGTGATCGATCAGCTGGTGACCACTTTATCGGCAAACACAAGTTTGTTTTTGGGTGCATTATGGTTTTCAGTGGAGGTAATTTGTGGGGACATATGATATATTATATGGTTAACTGTGACGTTGTGTATATCGTGCATGCTTGCCATCGCGCTTAGGGTTGTTCGGTCACCGGGCCAAAACCGAATAAAATTGAACCGAATCGAATTTCGAAATTTATGGACCGAAAACTGAACCGAACAATACTCGGTTTGGTTCGGATTCGGTTTTGGACCGAAATAATCGGACATTTTGAAATTATGCTAATTTAGGTTATTGAAGTAGGTTTTAGTGCACAAAATCGAATTAGATCGAACCGAACTTGGACCGAATCGAATAAGGTTGGAATAATTTATCTAGAAATCTAGTTTAAAATAATCGGTTTTGACCGAACCGAAAACCGAACATTATTTTTATACAAACAAAAAATCGAACCGAATATAATCGGTTCGGTCCAAAAAACCAAAAACCGAACCCGATGAACACCCCTAGTCGCGCTTCTTGCAAGCTGTCTCATGCCAACATCGTACGTCTATGAGAGCAATTCTGACGGTTTAATTAATACATTGTTGTTAAAGTTTATGGTCTGATAGACTCAGGATGAAAACGTATGAGTGCATATACGCGTTAGGTCTGGTACATAAGCTTTGTGGTAGCATATATTTTGCACCATAAAATTAAGAGAATCGACGATGATAGATCTATCTGAAACCTTATCAGTGAAGTGGATTTGTAAGAAAAAAACGATCAAAGGGAGGGCTGAAATCTCCCCTAAGGCTCCTTCAACGCTCAAGTCAGATCTGGTATGTAGAGAATTCCACCCATGGTGGGTAGGGTTTTCTTGAAAGAGAAGAGAATGAATGAGCTTAGTGGAGGCTAATTGAAACTCAAGTTAATTAGGGTACGAATATTAAATATCTTGTACTTGGTAAATGGGTTGCTCTCCTTAATGTGATTTAATGATAAAGCTCATTATTCTCCTCTTGAATTGTTGCGTGACTTTTCAACTGATAGAAATTAATAAATATTTTAAAAATAGTTTTAGAAGATATATTTTACATCCACAAGCTCAATGAGATTTCATTTTAAAGCTAATCGACATAGAAATTGTAGTCCGCCAACCAACCTTATAGGAAAGTTCTGTAAAATGATTCAAATAAAAGGGTCTTCAAATATTTGTCTGAAAAATTGTGGAACAACTTATTAACATGTGTATACAATATACATAGATAAGATTGAAAAAGCATGTGAATTGGACGAACCAAAAAAACCCTAATGTCAAAAACGCTCTCCTTCCTCCCCTCCTTCTCCTAGCTCACCGCCGCTTCGGGTGGAAACCCTAGCTTATCACCTCCTCTATCATGAAATCTTTAAAAGGAAATGCAGATTCACCTGCTATCTATTAGCTACGATCTATCTAAAGTGCAAGCCATATGGCTACATCACCTCAGTAGGGTGAAATGGGTTCAAACCCCTCAAAAATCCTAAAATGAGGAATATCTTCTTTCAAATGAAGAGATGACCTCGATCTGGGTTGAATCCAACAAAAGCTGGTCTGTGTGAAATCGCTAATTGCGGTAATCCACCAAAGCCCTTCGAGTTTCAAACAAGGCTAAACTACCCTTGGGAAGATTGACCTCCCTTCGAGATATGGTGGTCGCCGACGATGGTCAAGAGTCAAACGGCTGGCACCTCCTTGCTCTTCCCGTGTTGCTCTAGGCCTAATGGTGGTCTGAGAGTCTGAGACGACGACCATTGCAGAAGCTACACCATGGAAACTACCTCTACCTATTGCCTTGCAAATGAAGACAACATTACCAAGTGAAATCCTTCTTATCTTACACTCGTGAATCTTTGCTCTCTGCCTATAAATTGGATGCTTATCCACCTCAATTAGCACACTCAAATCTGCAACTAAAAACTTTTCCACATTTTGGTTTATGGTTGTTGTGTTCTGGTGTGAAAGAGTAACAACTCTGCTTTGGTGACTCCTTACTGTTGTGCCTTCTTGTTTCTCTGCTTTTGGGTATCGGCTATGGAGAAAGGTAGCCCTTCCTACTCTGAAGTTTTACAATCAAAAACTTCAACCAAATCGGCTTCACAAGCTACACCTAGAGCTAACCCCGCCATTGTTATCAATGAACCTACACGAGATTTCCTTGAAAAAAGGTCAAATAAATTGAACTCTCCCTCCTTGACCAAGGATAAGGGGAAAGCTAAGGTCAATCCTATTGGAACTCATTATTTGAATGTGGCGCCGGGCACTTTTTCGGGCACAATTCCAGTGGGTTCCGGCCATTGTCAATACCGAAAAGTGGAAGCATTGACTTCCTCTACGCGAGCACATTCTCGTAGTGTACTCATATGACAAAAATGATTTCCGTTTGAATGAGAAATGGAGGCCTAAAGTAGCTTGCATGAAGTGCAAGACTTGGGAAAAATATTGGGAACAAAGTGTATCCCACATTGGAAGTTTGGGGGTAGAAATACCACCATATATAGGGGAGAAATGGACTCAAGGTTGTGGCCTTGGGTCATTACCCATTTTCAATGGGGAGAGGACCTAGCTCATCAAGCCCACACGCGCGCCGAGCCGAGTCGGGGCGGGTGAGCGAGCAAGCCGGGCCGGGTTGGGTTGGGTCGGATCGGCTTGGGCTGGCCAGCCAACGCCCTATCTTTTTGGGCCGATCCAGAAAGCCCATTAGTGGGCTTTGACCCAGCCTACAGTTCTGTAACGTTCTCCTCCTATTTTCGTAACATTTTTTTGCAATGTTCGAATCTGTTGAAGCTCTATACAAGAGCGGTACACCTCTCATTCGAAGATAGAACACACAACAATCTTTCTCCCTCCTCTCTGTTTTTCCCAAAAAAATTCGAGTCTGAGAGTACTACACAGAGTTGGTTCGTAGCCTTCTGGGTTTTGGTTGCGCAAATCAGAAGTCGTCTTGCAGTTGTATCCTGGGATTCGGAACGTCGAAGAACCGTCGCAATACGGGACGTTTTCAGAATTAAGGAGAGAGATCCATATCTCGACTCTGCATCCGTTCGAAGTTCGGTATAAATTTCGTTCATTCGATTGTAATTTGTGTGCGTTTTCTCCATTGCAGTTTAATTTCGTTCGTGTTTCAAATTGCGTTCCTACAAATCCTGATGAGTCCTACTTTGAGAAAGGTAACCCCTTCCTTTTTATGATATTACATGTTCGGACATGAGAAATCTCAGTTGCTAATAACCTTAGTAGGCCTACAAAAAATAAGGAACATATAACTTTGTCTAAATTAAATTTTATATGATCTCTAACATTGCAGACTAAACCAAGCATAAAGCCCCAGTAAATGCTAAATTGATATTCATAGAATTCCAGAAACAACTGAAATCAACCTTCTTAACAAGGTATGTCATTAACACTATAATAAACTCCAACTAAGTACTGTGTGCGGTGTTGGTGTACTAACATTATAATGCTTCTCCTCTCTAGCAATTATAACAATCAAGAGTACTACTGCATATGTGCACCTTCTTCCATATAGGAGCCTATTTCCTTACCAAGCAAAGAAGGAAAGGTTACTGCCAAGAGCGGCTATGGATACACCTTCATTCCCAACCAGGACGATATGCTCCCACACACAAGAGTGATTAAATTAGTGAACATCCTTGTATTCTATGTTATTTTTAATCTGTATGGCACAAATTTTCATCTGTAATAATATTTCTACACCAAAGCTATGGCTCAAGGCTACTGCTTGACCTCCCATGTCAGCTATCCACTCCTTAGGTGCACACGTACACCACTTCATATAAGCCGCATTTATAAAAGGACAACAACAATATCACTCCACCTGACCGAGTAATTAGAACATTACCCACATGTACAATTCTATTTGATATATTATATTTCATATTTGCTTATGCAGTGATGGAAGAAAATTGAGAATACAGGAAATAACCTGCATACCTGGTGCAAAACTCCACCTAAAGAAGTCAAAACTACAGCAACCAGAACTCACTTTGGGGAAAATGAATGGTGTAGTTCAAGCACACAATCAAAGACCGATGATTCAAGCATCTAAGAAACACCTAATACCAGAAAGGTCACCAAAAGTCCGGAATGAAAAGGATATGAAAAAATTATACAACCCAGAATGCAAAATTTCTGAAGGAGCAAGTCAAATTGTAACATCCATGTATTTTAAGTATAGTGTATGCTGTAATACATGAAATGCTGCCATTCTGATGTACTCTCCCCCAAGATTCCCTTGTTCACAAACTTCTATTTTGTTTGGCTTATATGTATTATCTCTTGGTTTTCACTCTACAAGATAATACATGTATCTTTTACCCAAGTTTTCTTTGGCTATAAAACAACAACTAGGTCAGCCAACTG
Organism: Rheum nobile; assembly: GCA_027886185.1. Lineage (NCBI taxonomy): Eukaryota > Viridiplantae > Streptophyta > Magnoliopsida > Caryophyllales > Polygonaceae > Rheum > Rheum nobile. Next base: position 457,995 of record WOAB01000236.1, on the reverse strand, counting down.
AATTGCAACGTCTCTGCTTCTCTCAGTATATCAATGACCAATACCAAAGATACTTTCAAATTCCCGAAGCTACCGTTTCAATAACGGTTACAACCCAGGTCGTTTTCATACTTGTCCTATTCAATTAGTGTAACCTTAACCCAGCTTAACCTGATGGTGCCTTTAACCCACATTTTTTTTTTTACCAATTTACAAGACTATTGGATGCGTTTCTAACATCTTTTTAGGCTTGTTTATCTTTGTTGGTCCTTGCTCTATAGAAACTTGGATAGTATAATGAAAATTGAGAAGGCGGGGTCGATCGCCCTTCAAACCCCATGGGTTCGAGTACCCATTGAAAGTTATCACTCGATTATTTAGTGGTAATTTTTTTGTTGTACTTATGTTAGTTAAATACTTAAATGGTTGAGTTTTTCAATTAAAACTAGTTATGATTTTGTGTTCCTGATAATTATTTTGAAGAATTAAAGCATTCTTCTAGAAAGTGTACAGACAAGTATATTTTAAGGAATATACAGTATGTCGTTATTTTTTCAGAGCTAGTGGGTTCAATTTTTATAAAATGGGAATATTGTGGAATATGTTGATGTCATTCAACACTCTAGATATGTATTATACTTTTGTGAGTAGTTTTTTATTCAATAAACGTACAAATTAACAATTGCCCTTCAGTGGAATTGTTAATTTGTACATTTTGTGTGATCGATCTTCAGGTTTGTAATTAAAAAAATGAATTTTGACAACCAATGCCCGATCGCGTCTGAAGTATGAGATTCACACACACTCAAATATACGAGAAACTTCCCAAATATATACATTTTGAGAACGACCCTTTTATAATGTGATTAACTAATTAAAAGTTAGTCCCTTCAAAAAAAAAAACCCGGAAATTCCGCGAGGTAATCCTCAGGTTTTGAAAATTTCGCGAGGTGTCCATAGGTTTCAACTATTCTGCGTGGTAACCCTCAGTTTTTTAAAAATTTTGCCAAATAACCCTTTGTTACTTAATCCGTTAAAAAATTATTAAATTTTTATTTTTTTAATGTTAAAAGGTTGTTAATTGATTTTAAAAAAAGGAAAAATAAAATAAATTCTAATTAGTACCAAGTACCAACCATACAAAAAAAAGAAAATTATAATTTTTAATAATAAACTACATGAATGAACAAAGTAATTAAGTAAATTCATTTATGTAGTTAATTATTAATTTTTTTCTTATTTTATGGATAGTACTAAATATTAGCATTTATTATTATTTTCCTTTTTAAAAAATCAATTAACAACTTTTTAAAAAAGGATTAAAAGTTAATAATTAACTACATAAATGAATTTACTTAATTACATTGTTAATTCATGTAGTTTATTATTAAAAATTGTTAATTTTTTTATGGATGGTCCTAATTAGAATTTTACTTTATTTTTTATTTTTTTTAAATCAATTAACATCTTTTTCACATTAAAAAAATAAAAATTTAACAATTTTATAACGGATTAAGTAACAGTGGGTTATTTGGCGGAATTTTTAAAAAGCTGAGGGTTACCACGCGAAATAGTTGAAACTTGTGGACACCTCACGGAATTTGCAAAACCTGAGGGTTACCTCGCGGAATTCCCAAAAAAAAGAAGTTAGTCCCATCTTTTTAGTAGCCGCTAGTTGATACTCCGTCGTTTATAATAGTTGTTATTTTAATAATTAAATATAAATATTAAAAATATAATAATTAGATTAAAACAGTATAAACTTTTCATAAATTTATATTTTAATAACTTTTACCTGATTTTTATCTAATAAATAAATAAATTTTCTATAAGAAATGTGAATATGTTCAATTTTCGATAACATATCTAATAAAAAAACTAATAAGTCATTACTTAAGACTATAAAATGACAAATACTTTTTAGCCAAAATAAAAGACTAAGAGCATCCGAAATGCAAGGCTTTTGGAGGGGCTTATTGCATTTTTTTTTATTAAAATATTACTACTGTTTAATAAGCCCCTGGAGAAGGCTTAAAATTTGGCCAAATATTAAGCCCCATCCCCTCCGGCTTATTTTAAGGCATCGTTTGGTTGTTTTACAAAAAAAAATCGGAGATTCGTGAAAACAAAAAAAAACGCTGAAAACGAGTCAAAACGACGCGTTTTGGCCATAAAAGGGCCAAAACGCGTCGCTTAAAGCAAGCAGCCAAACGGCTGCTTGCTTTAAGCAGCGCCACGTGGCGCCATCTTACTGGGCGCGCCAACGCGGCCCAGATGATGCCATGTGGCGCCCAATTGAACGGCCAGCGATTTTCGCTGGCCGTTCGATTTTATGAATTTAAAATTGAAATATTTTTATTATGTTACATTAAAAAAAAATTACTATAATTCTAATTGCATTTTTCTCTATCCATAGACACCCATTATGATTATGTTTCTAATATTTTTGATATTTTTTATTGTATTTTGTATATTATTAATTGAAAATAAATGATATTAATATTATTTATGGTGGTTTAACATATAAATATACACTAATTTAATTTCTTTACATTAAAATGAAATTATGGATATTTAAAAGTATAAAAATGTACTAACTAAGATTATTTAGACAAGTTTTAATATACACTCATTTAATTTCTTTACAATAAAATGATATTATGGATAGTTTAAACTAAAAAAATATACTAACTAAAATATAAATATACACTAATTTAATAAATTGGCATGTATGAATTAATTTAATTTGAAATGATATTTAATAAGATTAGGTAAGATTAGGTAAAATTATTCATATTAAATTATGGTGGAGAATTAGATGAGATTTTTGCCCTATAAATAAGTTGCATTGGTCATTGTAAAACTCACACTATCCAATATCTCTCTTTTCAAGCTCTTCTTCTCTTCTAAATCTCTCACCATGAATCTAAACCAACCTGAAAGAGATCAACAAGAACAATCCAAGCTCAGGAAGTGCAGGAAGCTCAAAGAGATCGAGGTCTGATGTGGAAGGTGATACTCTAAATGCAAATACTCCGACAAGTGGTTTCAGTGGTCATACTATTGAGCGTCCAGAGGGTATCAAGGCCGCTAAACGCAAGGGGAAAAAAGCGGCATCTACAAGTTGTGATCAAGAGGATGAGCGTGTTATCGAGATGGTAAAAATAAAAGATGGATGGCTTAGTAGAGCGCATGAATTGGAAATGGCAAAGGAGGCCCGCAAGAGGGAGAAGCAAGCTCATGAATTGGCAATGGAGAATGAACAGAATAAGAGGGCGGTTTTCCAGCATAAGTGGGATTTGCTCCAGTGGATGTCAGCACAAACTAATCTTGGAGAGGATGGAGAAGCTGCCAAACAAAAGTTGTTCAAAGAACTCTCTAACCTGTGATGGTTTTATTTTCAGACTTGTATGTTTTGATTTCCGAATGCATGTTTGATCTTGTAATGCATGTTTTAATCTTTTTTTATGCATGTTTCATCTTGTAATGCATGTTTCATCCTGTAATGCATGTTTCAATCTTGTTTATGCATATTTCAATCTTGTAATACATGTTTCAATCTTGTTTATGCATATTTCAATCTTGTAATGCACTTGTCTTAATGTATTGTGAAGCATCTACTTTTTTCGATTTTTGGACTAAAGCAATAATGATATGCAAGTTGTGGTTGGGATGTGACAACTCCTCAGAGTTGCCATGTGAAGTTGGCAGATATGCAAGTTGGTATGGTTTGAAATAATGCAGATAAAACAATAATTCTGCAACTTGGCATGTGATGTTGGCAGAGAAAGCATTAATGATGCAAACACATAGCATGTGAAGCATATACTTTTTTCGATTTTTGGACTAAAGCAATAATGATATGCAAGTTGGCATGTAATGTTGGCAGAGAAAGCAATAATTTTGCAAACATAGCATGTGAAGCATCTACTTTTTTCGATTTTTGGACTAAAGCAATAATGATATGCAAGTTGGCATGTGATGTTGGCAGAGAAAACAATAATTTTGCAAACATAGCATGTGAACCATCTACTTTTTTCGATTTTTAGACTAAAGCAATAATGATATGCAAGTTGGCATGTGAATTATTGCTTTCTCTGCCAAATTCAAATGCCCTCAAAGATCTATATAAGTGAGGACATACAAGCATTTATTTCATCATCAAATTTCCTTAAAACCCCTAATCTCTAAAAATGTCTAGTTCATCTTCAAACTCCTCAAGCTCTGGCGATGGTGAGTACCAAAGACTTTTACAAGAAGCTATTGATGCGGCTAATGAAGTTCAAGAACGCGCTCTACAACGCAAATACAAAGCACAAGCAGAAAGTTCACGTAGGAGATCTCGTCGCAATTACATTGATAGAGGAAGGGAACAAGGCTTTGAACAACTTTACAAAGATTATTTCTCCGACCAACCAACTTATCCAGATCATATGTTCCGACGTAGGTTCAGAATGTGCAAGGCACTTTTCATGCGCATTGTGGAAAGGCTGGAGAATGGTATGGAGTTCTTTCAACAAAGGCCAGATGCAGTGGGTAGGCTTGGCATATCTGCATTGTAGAAATGTACTAGCGCTTTGCGTATGTTGGCTTATGGAATTGCAGTTGATACGAGTGATGAGTATCTTCGTCTTTCTGAAGCAACCGCAAGGTCAAGCTTGGAGCATTTTGTCGATGGAATCATTACCTTTTTTGGTGATGAGTATCTGAGGCGTCCAACAACAGAAGACACACAACGCCTACTAAGCGTGGGGGAGTCTCGTGGATTTCCTGGGATATTGGGTAGCATTGATTGTATGCATTGGAGGTGGAAAAATTGTCCAACTGCATGGAAAGGTCAATATACCCGTGGACATGGCCATTCGACAATCATTTTGGAGGCTGTTGTATCATATGAATTGTGGTTCTGGCATGCATTTTTCGGGGTAGCAGGTACGTCTAATGATCTTAATGTTCTTGATCAATCTCCTATTTTTGATGACGTTTTGGAAGGTAGAGCTCCAAACGTTAATTTCACAGTAATGGGACGTGAATACAATATGGGATATTATCTCACTGATGGCATCTATCCGCAATGGGCCACATTTGTCCAATCAATTCGGCTTCCTCAAGGCCCTCAAGCGAAGTTGTTTGCCCAACACCAAGAGGTTGTTCGTAAAGACGTGGAAAGAGCATTTGGAGTATTGCAATCTCGATTTACAATAGTTCGTAACCCAACACTCTCTTGGGATCTTATGAAGATTGGAAAGATAATGAGAGCTTGTATCATTATGCATAATATGATCGTAGAAGATGAGCGAGATTCTTATAGCCATCATGGATACGAAATCCCAGAGTATGACGAAGAGATAAGTGGAGAGACATCATCGGCGAATGTCCCGAATTGGACATACTCCACCGATACACCACTGAATATGAGAAAGTACCTGGAACGGACAAGGGCACTTCGGAATTCAATTACACACCTCCATCTTCAGGAAGATTTGAAGGCAAACATTTGGCGACTACATGGCGAAGATTAAGGACTTTCTTGTGCTTTTTTCCAAAAAAGTAATTGAGTTATGTATCATGTAATGATGTTTGTCGTTTAATTTGGTAATTTGTTTCAGTTTGTCTTTCAATTTGGTAATTTGTTTAAGTTTGTCTTTCAATTCGGTAATTTGCTTTAGTTTATGTTGTTACTTTGTAACCCTCTTTTGTTAATTTGCTTTAGTTTGTTGTTTTAATATATATGTTTATCCTTAATTTTCTTCAAGTCTATTATTCGCTCTTCATTTATATTTTTTTATTTATATTAAATATTTAATATATTCTTGATATTAAATATTTAATATATTCTTTATATAAATATATAACATATTCTTTATATAAATATTTAATATAAATAATATATTAAATATTTAAATACTTAATAATATATATATAAATATTTAATATAAATAATACATTAAATATTAAATATAAATAATATATTAAATATTAAATAACAAGAATATATTAAATATTTAATATAAAGGTATAATTATAATTTGATATAAATAAAAGGGTATAATTGTAATTTAATATACTCCATAAACCCTTTCAATAAGCCCTCCACTAAAGTTGAAAAAATGAGTGGGGCTTATTAGAGAGGCTTATTGGTAAAAAGCCCCCAATAAGCCCCTCCAATAAGCCCACCATTAATGGTGCTCTAATGACACTTATTATTAAGCCGATGGATTATTTCTTTTCGTTAATGCATATAACCGGCCGGTAGTAGAATTACAATTATAATCAATTTATAGAGTCTAGAATAATCAAATATTATCATTAGTAGTGAGGGACAAGAAGTTCGAATTCTAATTTACTAGGGTAATTAACGTTATTTTTCCTGAAAATCCCTATAAATGTATAAACAAGGAGAAGACTTGATTAAGAGATCAATCGAAGAGAGTTCGAGACGACAACTCGGTCGAGCTATAGACCGAGTGGTGGAAACAGACAAGAACTCGAGCCACAACTCGACCGAGTTGTGGACCGAGTCATCGAGGCAGTTTGAAACTCGGCCCAGAACTCGACCGAGTTCCGGACTGAGTCAGGACCCGATTCGGTTTTATTCTCCGCCGACTTTATTCGCTCACTCTCTATCCTATTTTAGGTAGCCCTAATATAAATACTTGGAAAACAAGTCTTACAGGAGGATTAGGGTTAGAAAAAAGCTGTAATCGTTGATTATCAAAGAAAGAAGGGTTTTTTCAGCCATTGTTGTTCAAGATCGAGGGTTCTTTCGCTTCCCTTTATCAAATTCAATTGGGAGCATAAATTTGTTACCACAATTTGGCGCCGACCGTGGGGAACGAAAGGAAACGATGGTTGAAACAAGAGAACGGAGTACGTCTACCGCCAACGACAAGGAAAGGCTGGAGAGTGTGATCGCCGAGAGGGATCGGCAGCGGGCTGACTTCGAGTCGGCGATCGCTGACAAGGACCGCCAAATTCAGGAGGCGTTGGCGGAGAAAGAGTGCGAGGTCCAGGCTGTGCGCGAGGAATCCTTGGCTTTGCGCAGGGCTTTCGAGAAGACTCAGGGAAAGAGGCAGGAGGCGCCTCGCGATTCTGTCGCCGGGGTTCGCCGTCGGAATCTTACCAGCGGTGTTTGCTTGGGACCGCTTCATGAAGCCAGGTCGAGTCCGGCTCACAGCCGACCGGGTCGGAGAGAGAGCAACGAGACTCGCAGCCTTGGGCGAGACCATCGTCATGGACACCGGTCGTCGTCGGCCTCTAGACAGCATGGTAGCGCTGAGCGGGGGCGGGGTCTTGATCACCGGGGTGATCGCAGGTCCGTATCTAGGGGCGTCGGTGATCGCAAAGCGCTGATCGACGTTTCTGGTTTGCATGGCAGGGATCGATCCAAAAGTGTGAGTTCTGAGCCGGGTTACAGGCGAGTGAGGGATGCTGAGCGACGTTTGCTGAGATTGTTTGGTCACCAGGGCGATGCAATTGTCAATGCTCAAGATCAGGCGGTGAAGAAATTTGCAAGGATGACTGCTACTCCTTTTACCCGGGCAATACGGAATCAGCCTCCCCCGACGAAGTTCTCTTCCCCTTCGTTCGAGTTGTATGACGAAAAGAGTGACCCCGTCAACCACGTTGCTATGTACACTCACAAGATGGCATTGTGGATTGCAAATGATGCGCTGATGTGCAAAATGTTCCCCGCTAGTCTCGGAAAGATGGTTGCTAGATGGTTCCACTCGCTTACGTCGGACTCCATCCATTCGTGGGGACAGTTGGCTAGAGAATTTGTATCTCACTTTATAGCAAATAGCCGGGATCCGTCATCAGTCGATGCTCTATTCGCGATGAGAATACGAAGGGACGAGAGTTTGAGACAGTTTGCTTTGAGGTTCATGGAATGCTACTCAGATGTCGACGAATGCCATGAGAGAGTCGTCGTTGCTGCTTTTAGATTGGCTCTTCCGCAGGGTTGCAAGTTGAGGGAGAGTTTGACGTTGAGACAACCCTCTACCATTTCAGAGCTGTAAGAAAGACTGAGGCAGTACACCAAGTTGGAAGAGGATTCGAGGCCGGTTAGGGATCGCAGGTCCCGTTCTCCTCCGCGCATAAATTCAGGAGGAAGTGAGGCACCGGGTGAGCGAAGGCATTCGGCCCAGGGACGAGACATGGGCTTGATGCCTAGTTCGGCTATGTAGGCTGTCCACACCGCCTTTACTATCCCCATTTACCGCCTCATGAGTCAGATTAAGGATAAGCCATTCTTCAGGTGGCCACAGCCTATGAGGGGAGATCCTAGCGAGCGGGACCAAAGCAAGTTTTGTACTTACCACAAGGACAAGGGTCACAGGACCGAGGATTGCAGAACTCTTAAGTATCATCTCGAAAGGCTAGCGAAGGAAGGGTATCTCAAGGAGTTCATTGCAGCCGACGACGCTGCTGGGAAGGCTCAAGATGTTGCGGCCGAAGAAGGGGGTAACCGAGGTCTGCCTAAGCATGTCATACATGTAATCGGGGTGTCCTCGAGGCAAACCAAGAGTAGCCGCCACGGGTATAGGCGCGACTGTCACGCCATGGAAGTGATGAGGGCCGAGGTAACATAGAGGAAGAATCTGAAGGAGTCGCCGGGGTCGGATTTGATTTTCTCCTCCGCCGATTTGGAGTGTGTTCAGCTTCCCCATAATGATCCTCTCGTCTTGACGATCGACATCGAGGAGTATCAGGTTCGTAGAGTTCTCGTTGATTCTGGGAGTTCGGTTGAGATTATGTATTATGAGATGTTCAAGAAGCTAGGGAAAAAGCAGGAAGACTTGATTCCAGTGTCGACTTCGTAGCATGGTCTTGGTGCCTCTCCAATCTGGTCGTTGGGCATGCTCAGGTGATGCGAACAACCCCTGAGTGTTGTCTGCAACGCAGGATCTTGACTCCTCAAGCCTGGATTGATTCTTCTCCTCCGTAGCCAAAGTGATGGTTTTCCTAGGGTTAAAGAGATAACTCTCAATTGCGTCAAGAGATGACGTGAAGACCAAAGAGATGATCTGAATATCGAAGAGACGGTGTAAAACTTGCTCAAAGCGACGAGCTACGGGATAAACGATTCGTGGAATCGAAGGGGTGACGTTAGAATTCAAGGAAGGAGCGTACTCAACTTCTAAGGAGCGAACTCAACTTTTACTACTTAAATTCAACGTAAAAGATACAAACTAGGGTTTGAAGTCTTAAATAGGCTAACAGGAAATAACATAAAAGAATAATAATAAAATGGTTCATTAAAACGACGAGTCTTGAAAACGCTGACGGCGGCCGCTGCCCAAAAGCCGTAGCCAAACTCCATACCGGGCACCAAACGGCGGGCGCCGGGCACCTTACGGCGGGCGCCGCCCAAACGGCGGGCGTCGTGCACCTTACGGCGGGCACCGTGACCATCGCGGCGGGCGCCGTAAACCCGACGGCGGTCGCCGCCCTTCAGTCTTCTCCGCGAGCTCGGCGTCTTCGTTATTTGGTCAGGTTGGGTTGGACGAGGCCTCGCCTAAGCCTTCATAGGTCACGATGAGAACCCATTTAGGACTAGATGAAGTCGTGTCACTTGCGTATGCCCGTGAGACTAAAGACTGTGTGGCTCGTTCCATTGCTCTGGCGCGGGCTCTTGTCATCGGACCATCCGAGCGCACCTTCATTGCGTCCTCTTCGTCCTGCGCCATCATCAAGGGGGTCATGGAGCTATCATCAGGGTTAATGTCATCGTCGGGTCCAAGACAGTGGTCGTTGAGTTTCTTGTTGTCAACGTACCTTCCGCCTACAACGCTATTTTGGGTAGACCATGACTGCATGCCATGGAGGCGGTGCACCCGACATTGCACCAACTTCTAGTTTTTCCCTATGATGGTGGTATGGTGAGGGTGAGAGGCGATCAGCGGGCTGCCAGGCAGTGTTTGGGCATCCAGGGATCGTCGGGGATGGTCAAAATGGTGCAGTTCGAGCCACAGGTGTTGGATGACGTCGGAATCATGCCTGCAGACAAGTCCATCGATACCCTCCAGAAAGTCGCTGCTAACGGCCAAGCTGAAGCCACTAATAAGGCGATCCTGGATGGGATGAAGAAAAGGCTTGAGGATGCGAAGAAGGAGTGTGTGAACGAACTCCCAGCGGTGTTGTGGGGCTACCGCACGACCCCGCGGCGTTCAACGGGAGAGACCCCGTTCGCTCTTACATACGGAGCGGAGGCGGTGATCCCCTTAGAGGTCGGAATGCCTACAATCAGGACTGCAACATTCGAGGCAGGTGGAAACGACGAGGCACTCATGGCAAGCCTCGACTTCGTGCATGAGAGGCCTCGACAATACGGCTCGCAGAGTACCAACGAGAGTTGATCAGGGCACACGGGAAGAACATCAAGCCTCACAGCTTCGACGTTGGAGACTTCGTGCTAAGGAAGATCATGGCTAACACTAAAAACCCCAATGAAGGGAAGCTTGGGGCAAATTGGGAGGGCCCTTACAGAGTGACGGCGATTCTGGGTGGAGGCGTGTACAAGCTACAAGATTTAGATGGAAGGGATGTCCCGCGCACTTGGAACACCTTCAATCTTCGAAAGTTCTACGTTTGATCGGTTAGTTGTCATGGGGGCACTCTTTTTCCTCTTTGTATGTTTTTTTCCCATGAGGTTTTCCTGCGAAGAGGTTTTAACGAGGCCCCCGGGTGTGTTTTCTCCACCAAATGGCATTCTTATTTCATTTATCAAGATTGTCGAACCTTTGCCTTTGACTCTACCAATATAGCACGCATTTGATTCATATATGCAGCAAGTTCAATGTCGTAGGGATCACAGTCTCTCAAAAAAGCCTTTGGCCATGATGGGTACGAAATACCACATAAGTTGTATGCCAAAAGCCTATTTATGTGGCCAATGGGCAAGAATTGTCGGTAAAGCTTTAAGCCAAGCCTATAGGGCCACGACAGCACGATTATGCCAAAGGCGGTGACGCCTAGCTATGAGCCATAAGAGTTAGCCATAGAACGTCTAAGGGACAATGCCCAAACGTGCAGTGGTGATCAAAATCCAGGAATTTTTATGAATGAAAGGCAGGTACATCCGAGCAAGAATGAGAGAACAAGAAAATGTACAGGAAATTGGGAGGGCCACCAGATGCTAATCATGCGTCTCCTTCGATGTGCTGATGTTGGTTCCGGGGACCACGTAAATCAAGTAACGATGGTGCGTGGTGTCGCGAGAGTCAGGGTGCTCATTTCAATCGGATCCTCCCGATCTTCAGGGGCTTGGAAGAATCCGAGGGGAAATTGAGGGACAAGAAGTTCGAATTCTAATTTATTAGGGTAATTAACGTTATTTTTCCTGAAAATCCCTATAAATGTATAAACAAGGAGAAGGCTTGATTAAGAGATCAATCGAAGAGAGTTCGAGATGACAACTCGGTTGAGCTATAGACCGAGTGGTGGAAACAGACAAGACCTCGGGCCACAACTCGATCGAGTTGTGGACCGAGTCATCAAGACAGACAAGAACTCGGGCCACAACTCGACCGAGTTGTGGACCGAGTCATCGAGGCAGTCTGAAACTCGGCCCAGAACTCGACCGAGTTCCGGACCGAGTCAGGACCCGATTCGGTTTTATTCTCCGTCGACTTTATTCGCTCACTCTCTATCCTATTTTAGGAGTGCGGTTCCGGTGCGGAGCACTCTTCCCGTGCGGACGTGCGGACATGCACTATAGGGCCTTATTTGTGCACTTTTACAAAAAAAAATTGAAAAATGCTTGGAAAAAAATTTGAAAAAGAATTATTTTATTTTTTTTGAAAAAGTGCACAAATAAGACGTTAAAGTGCACAAATAAGGCCCTAAAGTGCATGCTCTGCACGTCCGCACGGGAAGAGTGCTCCGCATATGATCCAAACTCCCTATTTTAGATAGCCCTAATATAAATACTTGGAAAACAAGTCTTAGAGGAGGATTAGGGTTAGAAAAAAGTTGTAATCGTTGATTCTCAAAGAAAGAAGGGTTTTTTCAGCCATTGTTGTTCAAGATCGAGGGTTCTTTTGCTTCCCTTTATCAAATTCAATTGTGAGTAGTAGTACATAAAAATAAGAATGAGCTCCGTAATTTAAGATGGAAACCCCGCAAGCTATTTTAAGGTACTAATCAAAGCACGTTTATAAGCAACTTTAATTTCCATTTAATTTAATTACGTGATCAAAAGTTGTTAAATCTCACTGCTGATTGTGACTTTGCATTGTGAGTGAAACATATTATATAATTAATCCAAATATTAGTAGGTGTGAATACTATACAATTTTAAAAATCAACTAACACTACAATGAAAAATCCACGACTATAAGTGTTTGTTTGGTTGAGAAGTAAATTTTCATGATTTTAAATTATTTGGAAAATGATATCAAATATATGTGTTTAATTGGTCTTTTTATTTTTGAAAAATAAAGATATTTAATTTATTGGATTTTTAATTTTTATAAAACATAGAAAGTACAATCACTAGGGAGGGATGGGTAAGATTTTATTCCCTCATATTTTCCATAATTTAGATTTTAACTAAACATAATTTATCAATTTTCATGAATTTAAATTCCCATATTTTAATTTCACATAAAATAACTTTCTAAAAATTACACTTTTCACAATCAACCAAACATCCACGTAAGCAAAAAATTAAAGACGTGCGTGCGTGGCCAATTTGAACGTTAGCGAAAATTTTCTCGTTATTTTGGGGTGCTAAGTAGGTGGGGATCAAAACGCATCGTACAAAGTTGAAAATTTGGATACGTCCAAAAAAGATGCTTCTGTGCATTAATTTACCTATATGCACTCCTTTGTATCTTCCACCCTTATCCGCGTCTTTGACTCACCCCCAAAAATTTGACAAAAAAAAAAACACGCAGCGAGTTGATTTGAAGAAATATCTCTCTTACCAAAAAAACAAACATAAAAACTATATAAAGTTAAATAAATAAAATACCCTAAAACAAATAAAAATTCCACTTCCGCCCCTTGGATTTCATACTTTATTGACTCTCGCTCTCTCCCACTTTCTTTCTTGTTTCCTCTCCCACCAAATCCTTCCAATTTAATTTCCCCCTTATAAATATAAAATCACTCCTCGCCAATTCTATCGTAAAACCAACATTTATAACAAGAATGTTATAAGAGGTGACGAGTTCCAATCAAGAAGACTTTAAATTTTGAGTCAGTTATTACATTTTGGTGTAGGAAGTGGGCAAAATCATGAGGAGGCCAATGGAGATACAATACGACGCCGCATCGGAGGCAGGGAGCAGCGTCCACTCCCGGGTCGGGTTCAGCGGGCCTTTAAGCGGACCACAGAGCGGCCCGTTAGTCTCGTCAATCAAGAAAAGCGCGAGCGGGAGCAGCAAGAAGAGCGCCCGGTTTAAGGATGACGTAGCCGCTGACGACGACAACGCCTACGTGGAGATCACTTTAGATGTCCGGGACGACAGCGTTTCGATCCAAGAGATCCGGGGCGCCGTCGACCAGGAGACGGCTCTGCTGGCGAGCCAGCTGGAGAAGCAGTCTGGCGCGCGTAGGCTCACCTCCCAGCTCTCGTCGAAGCTGAAGCACGTGTCGCAGGAGCTGAGGCGCGTGGCGTCACTCTCCAGGAGGGACTTTAAGAAGTTCGACCGAACCAGGTCCACGGCGGCGCGTGCGCTCCTCGGCTTGCAGTTTATTAACAAGAGCAATGTGGGCGACGAGGGCTGGCCCGCCATCGAGAAGCGGTTCGATAAGCTCGCCGTCGACGGCTTGCTCCCCCGGTCCCGGTTCGGACAATGCATTGGTGAGATTTTTATCCTAATTAGTTATTTAATCATTTCCAAATTATAATATTTTATTAGATTAAAAAAAATCACATGACACACTCTAATAATTTCATTTTTAATAATATTTATCTTAGTCATTAGTTTAACTTTTTTTACTAAAAATTTACCTATTTTATTTTAGGAAATACGATAATATTGCGATAATTCTTTTGGGAAATATGTGTGGTCGGCATGTGATAGTTAAATCTTGTAAGATCTGAAATTGATATTTGATAATTGATATGTCACAATTAATTAATTTAAATGAAAACATGAAATGGCTGGAAAATTGAGTGTTTTTTTGGTGTGACATGCAGGAATGAGCGAGAAGGAATTCGCGGGAGAGTTATACGACGCGCTGGCGCGTAGGAGAGGGATAGTGATGGGGATGATAAGCAAATCGGAGCTCAAGGAGTTCTGGCAGCAGCTCTCTGATCAGAGTTTTGATGCTAGACTTCAAACCTTTTTTGATATGTAAGTTTTCCAAATTAATTCATATAATACAAAGTAATGTTATTTTATGTTCTTTGCTAATAAGACCAAATCTAACTCTATTTAGATGTTGTAATTAGTCTAAGGTGGCAATGTATCTCCACCGCTAAAAAGTCACATGTTGAATCAATCCCCTTTGAAACAAAAGGTCAAAAACTTAGCAATTGTTTATAATACGTACACACATTAATTATTCAATGCTTAAATCTGATAAACACCATTATATTTCTAGTGCATATAATTATACAATCTTAGTGTATGATACAATAATCACAAGTGGCAGAGTGGGTCTACTAAAGATCATGATTACTTGATATAAAATTTCTATGTAAGCAATCATGCATCAATAGTACATATTAAAATACTATAAACTTAAGAGTCTTATGCTACATAGTACATACTAGTATACACTAAGAATGAATATTTGGGAAGGTGGTTAAATTTTTGTAATGGGAAAATGTTGACAAATTCATGAAATTTGAGGTGGTAGACAACCTAACCTAACCCCTAGTGTCATCCAGTGCGAAGTCCACAAATGTATACCGCAGTGCGAAGTCCACAAATGTATACCGCAACGCAACTGCTGGTGGGTTTGTGGGGCCCACGTAACGCCACGCTTCCATATTCAAAGTCAGCAATTTCGTGTTCAAATATATTGTATGGGTCCAAGTCCAACTAGGGTGTTCCGGTATTTGAACACCCTTAGGTCCAATACTATTAATCGGTTTAGACCGTAATTTATTTAAAAATAATAATAATTAATTTTTTATTTAATATCTAAAAACATTTATATTCCTAAGTTATTGACTTAAAAAAATATTTATAAAAAAATAACATTTAAACTCATAACTTATATATATATTTTTTATTTTTAAAAAAGCGATCCAACCGGTCCGGATCAGGTTTTTTTCGGATTTAGACCGGACCGGAATCGGATTAAGGAAAAAACCTAGACCGGAGACCGGACCGTAATTTCACCGGTTTTCCGATATTTGAACACCCTTAGGTCCAACACTATTAATAATTAAGGAAAGTAACTAGAATGGTTAGTAGTATATATAGTAAGGTGATAATAGTAGATTCTAACACATCACAATTCGTCAAATTAATACGAGTTGGCATTTGACTTTGCATATGTGAGAAGCTACCAACTCCGCAATATGCAGATAGTACATTCCGTTAATCTTTTATATATATTAAGATAAAATATTTTTAATTTAAAATACCCTTATTTAATTGTTTCTAAAATCAATAATTATGTAATCGATATTGCAACTTTGGGAGGATGAGGGAATTAAAAATATATTTTTTGAGTAAATTAGTACGTATAAGAGATTATATATGTGTGGAGAAAAATAAAAATTTATCTACTTTTTAGTAAATGGGGAGTAAATATTAACCGTTAGTTATTAATTTATCCACTTTTTATTTAATGTGCAGGGTAGATAAGGATTCAGATGGCAAAATTACGGAGGAGGAAGTGAGAGAGGTACTATATATTGACGGTGTATTATAATATCATCTATTTAAATTAGGGACAACTCTAAAGTCAAATAAAATTTGGGGTTAATCAAGGTTTAAGACTAATTGAACTTAATCATGCAGATTATCTCTTTAAGCGCGTCCGCTAATAGATTGTCGAAGATTCAAGAGCGAGCAGATGAATACGCTGCGTTAATTATGGAAGAGCTTGATCCTGATGGCCTTGGCTATGTTGAGGTATGCACCCTATAACTTCAAACTTATTTTATTTGAATCATTATCATATTTGTTAGTTTGGTGACAACTATTTTTTTATTGATAAAGAAACCTTGTAAATTGTAATAGAAGAATTTAAGCAAATGTATATTAATATTAATATTAATAAAAAGGGGGAGAAAAACCAAAACACATTGGAAATTGACAGGAATTTTTGTCAGAATTAAATGTGACCCCTCCTGATTGATATCATATTTTTCACATCAAATTTTATGCATCTTAATTGTACACCCTTTCATGTACCCTTTAAGTTTTATTTATTTATTTTATATTTTAAACTTTAAATTAGGGTTAATAATTAATGTTTAGGGTTTATAGTTTATAATTTGGGGTTTATAGTTTAAGGGTTAGGGTTTTAAAGTTTAGGATATAGGGTTTTAGGGTTTATGGCATAGGGTTTAGAATTTAGGATATAAGGGTTATATTTTAGGGTTTAGGATTTATGTTTTACGGTTTAGGATTAATATTTTAGGTTGTAGGGTATATAATAAACAAGTTTAGCTTAAAGGGTGTACAAAAGAATGCATAGAAAGGGTGTAGAGAATTTAATCTCCATATTTTTGGATACTGCATATATTGCAACTATTTTATAATTTACAACTTCAAATTCCCTGGTGTTATTTCAGTTTCACTTGTTGATTTCTAAAAAAAGTACATCTGTAAATCTACAATTGATGTATTTATACAGAAAATGTAACATAGGTCAAACATTACCCCATAGATAGTAAAATAAAAATCACATGAATACCAAAACAATAATTTTGAGTTGAATGAGAAAATAATATATTTTGAAATTTGGATTGCAGCTACATAGCCTAGAAATGTTGCTACTCCAAGGACCAGCAGAGTCAGCCAACATGATCACAGACAGCAGAAAACTGAGCCAGCTGTTGAGCCAGAAACTGGTCCCAACAAAGGAGCCAAATCCTCTGAAGAGGGCCTATAGAAAACTCTCCTACTTTGTGGAGGACAATTGGAAGAGGATCTGGGTCATCCTCCTTTGGCTCTCCATTTGCGCCACCCTCTTCACTTGGAAGTTCATCCAATACAAGAACCGCTACGTCTACCATGTCATGGGCTATTGCGTCTGTGTCGCCAAGGGTGGTGCCGAGATGGCCAAGTTCAACATGGCCCTGATCCTTCTCCCTGTGTGTCGGAACACCATTACTTGGCTCCGAAGTCACACTAAGCTCGGGCTCATTGTACCCTTCAATGACAACATCAACTTCCATAAGGTTGTTGCTGGAGGGGCCGCGGTGGGAATAGGGCTACATGCAATATCACATTTGACGTGTGATTTCCCACGATTGCTCCATGCATCACGCCATGATTACGCGCCCTTGGCCAAATATTTCGGGGAGAACAGGCCCCCGAACTATTGGTGGTTCGTGAAAGGGGTCGAGGGGGTGACGGGGATAATCATGGTGGTGTTAATGGCCATTGCCTACACCCTAGCCCAACCCTGGTTCCGTAGAAACAGGGTTAATCTCCCAACCTACCTCAAGAGGCTAACAGGGTTCAATGCCTTTTGGTACTCCCACCACCTCTTTGTCATTGTCTATGCCTTGCTCATTGTTCATGGCCAAAAGCTATACCTCCAACATAAGTGGCTAAAGAAAACGGTGAGTCAAATTCTCAAACCCTAAACGTACACATATTCAAGTTGATCCATCCATCTCATCACTTTGTTTTCTTAATTGTGTTTATAGACATGGATGTACCTCGCCGTGCCCATGGGATTGTACGCGTGTGAGAGGCTGATTCGCGCGTTCAGGGCAGGCTACAAGACGGTCCAAATCCTAAAGGTACACACTAACTTGCACCATTTACATGTTACGTACATGTGCAAAGGCAAATTAGGCATATATATAATTAAGAAACTAATGAATGAAGTACTTGGTTGTACATTTATATAGGTGGCGGTTTATCCAGGGAATGTGTTAGCATTGTACATGTCAATGCCACAAGGGTTTAAGTACACAAGCGGGCAGTACATATTTGTAAATTGTTCAGACGTTTCTCCACTTCAATGGTGAGTGTATCACTCACAAATTAATTAAGCAAAACCCTAATCAATTAACATAGACGAATTGAAACTAATTGATGGTGTTGTTTTGTTCAGGCATCCATTCTCGCTAACTTCGGCTCCAGGAGACGAATACATAAGCGTGCACATTCGAACATTGGGAGACTGGACATCGCAGCTCAAAACCCTCTTCTCCAAGGTTTGTCAGCCTCCCACATCCACCGACCAGAGCGGCCTTCTTAGGGCTGACATCGGCAAAGGCATGCCAAGGTACTCCTACAAATTAGTCATATACCTCTAAGTGTGCCTTTCAATTACTATTAAGAACCCGTTTGATTTGAGTTTATGGATACGGTAACGAAAATGAAATGAATTTAGTCAATTTTGACATTATGATACATTAATTGAAAATTTTATCTTGGTTAATTTTATCATTTTCCAACTCACACTTGTATTGAGAAAACAAATACCTCCATCGTAGTATCAATAGAATGAAGAAATGAAATGATTTCATCATTTTGATCAATGAATAATGACATTAAATTGAACTAGATTCGTAATTTTTTTTTCCGTTATTGCAGTATGTTTGGTTGGATGGATTTGAGGGGATTATAAGGGAGAGAAATGAGGGCAAATAAATTATCTTGTTTGGTTAATATTATTGAGGGAATTTGAAAGGATTTAAGGGAAAATAAGAGAGGAAAGGGACTAGAAATAAATCCCAC
Source organism: Rheum nobile (assembly GCA_027886185.1). Lineage (NCBI taxonomy): Eukaryota > Viridiplantae > Streptophyta > Magnoliopsida > Caryophyllales > Polygonaceae > Rheum > Rheum nobile. Next base: position 439,180 of record WOAB01000236.1, on the reverse strand, counting down.
CAAATTGTTGAAATTTGAGTGAAAAACAAGACAAGAGTATTTGAAGAAAAAAAAATTAACTATTCTAGTTTATTTTTTATCAACTTTACTCTTAAAACCTCTCTTATCCAAACAAGAAAAATATTAAAATCTCTCCTCTCACCTTTAATCCTCTCCCTTTGCTTTTCCATGTGTTAGTTTCTTCCATTTTCTCTCCCTCTCCTTCCCTTACCCCTCACTACCCACCATTCAAAGAGGCTATAAATGTATATAAAATATTGCAATTTAATGTATTACGAACCATAATCCAAACACACCCTATATTTAGTATGGTTGATTACGTCACTAGAGTTTTTAATCACTAATGAGTTTGGTAGTTTTAAGTTAGTAGGGTGTTGATATATATTTTTTCCTAGCATCCAATTTCGCTAATATTATGTTATATAAATTTATACATTTTATAAAGTTAATTGTCAGTCAAACAACGTAATAATAAAACTTTGAATTTCTGCTGCAGGATGCCGAAGCTGATGATAGACGGACCCTACGGTGCACCGGCGCAAGACTACAAGAACTACGACGTCCTCCTCCTGGTAGGCCTCGGGATCGGAGCGACGCCGCTAATCAGCATCGTCAAAGACGTGGTCAACAACCTCAAACTCCAGAAGGATCTCGAATCCGGCAACTCCTCCGACCCCGGGAGGAAGAAGGCCCCCTTCAAGGTCAAGAGGGCCTACTTCTACTGGGTCACGCGAGAACAGGGCTCCTTCGAGTGGTTCCGTGGCGTCATGAATGACGTCGCCGACCACGACCAGGACCACGTCATCGAGCTCCACAACTACTGCACCAGCGTGTACGAGGAGGGCGACGCGCGCTCGGCGCTCATCACCATGCTTCAGTCGCTGCACCACGCTAAGAACGGCGTCGACATCGTCTCCGGCACCCGCGTTAAGACCCACTTCGCTAGGCCTAACTGGCGCGCCGTCTTCAAGCGTGTCGCCGTCAACCACACCGACAAACGCGTCGGCGTATTTTACTGTGGTGCGCCGGGGTTGACCGGGGAGTTGAGACATTTAGCAACGGACTTCTCCAGGAAAACGTCAACTAAGTTTGACTTTCACAAGGAGAATTTCTAAGTACATAGATATACGTATACATCATACATGTATAATGCTACCACTACTATATAGTTAGGAATTAGAAGCTTTTTTTATTTGTGATGGGTGAAAAAAACCTTGCAATTTCACTTTCCCAATATGATTTATTTATTTCTTTTCAATATTGTGGGATAAGCTAGTGTGGTTAATTACTACATGTAATGTGATATTGTGGGAAGTGTTTTGCATAATTTGATAGTAGCTAGGGAGATTTTGCTAACTTGCAGTTGGTTCATGTGGCATTTATGTAGAGTTTTTTTTTTTTTTTTGAATGAAAGGACTTTTCCATTCATGGTAAGAAAAATTATAGAAACTTACAATCTAGAAACTTAGGTGTTACAAGGATCTTCTAATCCCAATTTCACTAACCAACAATTGGTTTCACGGTTTCTCTTGAGGCATTTAGCTTTCACACAGTTCTTTACATGTTTGATTGTAATTAAAACACACTCTGCTGCAGTTATCTCGGTCTGCTGGAAGGTCTTCAAGTTCCTGGCAATCCAGATGTAATACATCATCGAGCACATGCATGCAACCCAGAAAGAGAAAGCAAACGTCTTCTTCCTCTTCATTTTCTTCATGCAATTGATCCATTCATAAACATCCATAAATCTTCTCCCGATCTTTCCCCATGACAATACAGTATGCATCACCTCTTTGGAGTACTTACAGCGAAACCATAGATGATCTGAAGTTTCACTGCAATTGTTGCATAGGATGCAAATATCATCCTGAGTAATGCCCATAGCCTTGAGTCTGTCCTTAGTGTGCACACCACCTTTGATAATCATCCAGCTGCTGAACGAGACCCTGGGCGTGTTGATATTGCCCCAAATCCAACAATTCCACTCTTCTTTGTTGCTATGTTCCCTCAGAGCATCATACAGTCCCCAAGCATCAAATCTGCCCCTGTTACTCATGACGACTGGTGCTCTGTTATCATTTTCCATCCTTGATTGAATTTCATCTCTAATCTGAAGGATGGTCCGCCAGATAGTACTCGAGGTGCTCTTTCTCTGAACAGTCTAGATTGTGTTTCCTCGAAGCAGGTTGGCATGCCCCCAAGTATGCCAGATGGAATGTGTGTCTTGTGCAAGGTCATAGAGGAGCTCACACAAGCTGGTTTTATTCCATGATAGCACCTCCTTGATCCCCAGACCACCCTCATCTCTAGGTTTGCAAACTGCTTTCCAAGCTATGGGTGCTCTCCTTCCATCATTACTTCCTGACCACAAGAAATTTCTCATAGAGGCTACAATCGCTTTGACGACCTTTTTTTGGCATAAGGAAGACCTTGCACCAGTAATTAATCACCCCGTAGAGCACTCCCTTAACAAGTTCAAATCTTCCTGCGTAGGAAAGTTTTCTGGAAGCCCAAGCATTGACTTTGGAGGTGATTTTTGAGATGATCGGTTGATATTCAAGTTTTGTAGCTCTACAGCTACAGAGTGGCACACCAAGATAGGTCACGGGCAAGTCACCAAGCTCCATATTGAAAATATCTGAGATCTGCTCTTTAGAGGCGAGATCAAGCCCTGTGCAGAAAACTCTGGATTTGTTGTTGTTGATCGTGAGTCCAGCCGTGTTGCAGAACAAGTCAAGCGTCTCCTTGATGCTCTGGATAGAAGGGATATCACCCTTGGAGAAAATGAACAAGTCATCTGCGAAGCAGAGGTTGGTGACTCCAGCTCTGGCGCAATGAGGGTGAAACTTGAACCGGCTGATTCTGCTCATTCTGATCAATAATCTGTTTAGATATTCCATCACAAGCACAAACAGATAGGGAGCAAGGGGGTCCCCTTGCCTAAGGCCTTTTTTCCCTTTGAAGAACCCTGTAAACTCACCTCCATACTTGATAGTGAAAGAGCGACAGGTAATGCATTCCTTGATCCACATAACCATCCTCTCATGGAACCCAAATCCTTGCAGCAACTGATAGAGGAACTCTCAATTCACAGTGTCATAAGCCTTCCTCAAATCGATCTTGATAGCACATCTAGGACTAGTATACTTCCTGGAGTAGCCTTTAACCAATTCCTGGCAAACTACAATATTGTGTCTGATGGACCTACCCTTGATGAAAGCACCTTGTGCTTGATTGACAAGCTTGGGTATGATGGTCTGCAATCTCGAGACAATGAGCTTGGAGATGGTTTTATACATGACTGTGCAGCAAGCAATAGGTCTGTAATCATGGATGGAGTTGGGATGGGAGACCTTAGAGATTAAAGCAATAGAAGAGCACCCAACTTCCTTTAGAATCCGTCCACTGCTGAAAAAATCCAGAACCGCCTCAGTAAAATCATAGCCCACCACATGCCATGCTTCCTTGAAGAAATGAGAGCCATACCCGTCTGGCCCTGGAGCTTTGTTTTTATGGATGGACTGAAGAGCATTCAAGACTTCTAGTCTTGAAAAGGGTAGAATCATGGAGTTCCTGTCCTTCTCTGCAACAGTGGGACCTTCAGTAAACACACTAGGGTCACAGGGGGTGCAGGGAGTATCACAACCAAACCAATTCTTGAAGTGGTTGGCAATGTGGGACTTGATCTCATAAGGCTCAGTCAACCGATTTCCCCCATCATCCATAATGGAGGCGATGATGTTCTTAGCTTTCCTGAGCTTGATTGAATTGTAGAAAAAGCTACTGCACTGATCTTGGTACCTAAGCCAATGGAGTTTTGCATTTTGTTCAAGCATGGCATTCCTCCTTTTGATAGTGCATTTGAGGTTATTGAGGATTTGGGATTCAAGTTGGCGCAGTGAGGGATCACATGGCTTTGAAATGAGCTCACTCTGAATCAAATTCAGTCTGTTGTGCAGATCCTTAACTGTGGTCTCTTCTTCATCAATAGAGACTTGTTTGAGTTTCCTGAGGTCTCTTTTAAGCAATTTCAATTTATACGTAAGTCTGTACATCTTCACCCCATGCACATCGATGTTCCAAGCTTTGGCGACTGTTTGCTGGAACTCAGGGTGAAGCACCCAAGCGTTGTTGAATCTGAATGAGGGGCGTCTCTGCGGTCTTGTACTGGGAATAGAGAGTATTGCAGGGGAGTGATCAGAGCATTCTGGGTTGGGGAAGTGGCCACTGCTGTTGGGGTAATCATCCAGCCAATCTTGATTGACTACAATCCTGTCAAGTTTGCACATGATAAGCAACCCAAACCTGCGTGGTTTCAAAGCTAGATGAGTCAAGCTTAACACCTTCAGTCCATCTCTTCAGTACCAGAGGTTTGATCCCACCAATAAGCCATGGTCCCCTCTCCATAACCCATTGTATTTCCTTCTCGTCATCAAATTTGAAGATGAAAACCCCATTGTCATTTAAAATGATTTTGGGGGGTTTGATTTCACTCCATCTGCTCAACACAAAGTTCTGCATAATGTTAAAGGAGATTTTCACCCCAACAACCATGCCAAGGAGACTAAGTTTCCATTGATTGGTATTCTTCTGAATATCTGCCTTTGTGAAATGGATGATGCCATCAACGATTCCATCCACAAAGTTCAGTTTTCTTCCACTCGACACCAGTCGATTCCCAGCAAGTGCTTCACTGTATGAGGCTCTCCCTTTGGCGTTTTGGTTCTGTGGGGCCTGGGTGATTTTCTCATTGGTTGCTGATTGTTGCTTCAGTCCACCAGCCATTGTCGTCTTCTCTACGAGGACATTAGCATCCACAGTGGTATTCAACGCTCTCGATCCGCTTGCCCCTTCAGCATCAGAATCGTCCAAACCCACAGTTGGATTGGCTTCTCCAGTCACTGTTGTAGGCGTAGAGGTGGCGATTTTGAGGGCCTTAGTAGCTGGCTGATTATCCTTGCAAGCGGAGGCATCCAAATCCCTATTGCTCTGCTCTCTGAGGATCCTGCTGTTCACAATTTTGATGGTCTCAGCAGAGACGCTGATGGGAGATGGTGAAGGGGAGCTAGGGGGAGAAGGCCCCTTGTCCTTCGATCTGGTGCTCATCCTTGCTGCGGTCTTCTTCTTCGCCATGGAGGAGCTCGGCGGCCGCCGCCGCCCCTTGTTGGGCGAAGCCACTCAGGAAAACCTAAACGAGATCTCACTTTTTCTTCCGCGCGTGAGGCGCGTTCTTTTAATTCAGCCCGATTCTTATAAGAAAATTAGCAATTCTTGATAGGACTGAATATTTATGTAGAGTTTATTACCTCATTTTAGGTAGTATATATAAAATTAAACCATAATATTTTTTTATTTTAACAATGTCAACGTCTCTATATACATTCAGCAAAAAAAATCGGGTAGCTAGCTAGTTTTATGTTACTTAGTTGAATGTATTTTACATAGCAGATAATCAGAAACTCCAAAATCCAAACATACAGAAATTAAGTAATTTTAACAATACTAATATGCTTCGTACACGATTTGAATATTATATATTCATTCAAGATTTAAAATTATTAAGTGATCAGTAATTCTAATTTGATAATCTTTTCCTGCTTCCATGTTTAAAATTAACTCGTTTTAAGTTTAAAAAATACTACTAAGGACTGATAATTAGTTTGCACTAAAAATATTTTTATACTAACATAGATTGGCCAAAGTAGAAGCAAAACCCAATCATCCAGGTTAACAAAATGACAAACGACCCTTTTAACGAGACCGCATTTGAAGGCAATTATTTTCTTATGCTCTGTTCCGTATATTCAGTTTAGAGATATTAATGGAGAGGACTTCTGGAGATAAAATATATCTTTTAAATTTATTTTTTATCTATGTATTACTCCGTAATTTTTATTAGTTGAAAAGTAAGTAACTATTCAAGAAATAGAAATAATGTGCTTTATCATTAAAAGTCTATTAAGAAGGAATAGTCCAATTATTACATGATCGAGGTAGAGTATTTAATCTTCTAAGAGGTATCCTAATTTGTAATTGAAACCCTAGTCATCATTGAAAATTGGTGAGATTGATTTGAGTGTAGGATGGGCTTTAGGGAGATCTCGGCCCTCCCTTTGACCGTGTTTTTGGGTGTAGATTTTGAAGATTCAAGCGTTTCTTGGAGATCAATCATCGTCATCAACAAATTTATTGTGGTGCAGATTTATGCTACCACGAGACTGATAATTAGTTTTCTTATGTTCCTCATTTGAAGGCAATTCTTTTCTTATGTCTGACGATGACTTTTATCAGGAATGTTTACAATGTACTATAAAATATTATAACTAATTTTTACATAATTTTATGTAATTTTATTGTATCAAATTTGAATATTTTCAATATTATATAACATATAATGTTGAATATGATTTTAAGGTTAACAATTGACTAGATTTTAAGATAAATTATTGTTAAATAATAAATTAATAAGGAATTTTTATGGGGAATTCAATGGAAAATTCCGTGGATAAGATAAATGGGGAAAATAAGACGGGGACGGAGATTTTCCGATAGTGATGGGGACTTTGCGGAGACGGGGACGATGTGATTTTGCATTTCCTAAACGACTTCACCTCGAATCTGTCTCATTGACTTTCCTAATCCAACTGAAATAAGAGTTGAAACATGATGTGTAGCTGCAACAGGAGATTAGCTAAATTGATGAGCTTAATATTTTAAAATATATAGTTGGTGCTCAGTATTACAAGATAAAATATGAAAAAAGTAAAAAATAAGTTTGTTAATATTCAACAATTTTAAGAAACATATTTAAAAAATTAACAAAATTAAACTATTTTAATTTAGAACAAGTTTCTTGAGGGACATATTTAAAAAATCTAATTTCATTAATCTCCCAGAAAGCTTTGTGGAAAGGAGACTAAATCAATTATTTAATAGTACTATAAAATAATTCAATTTTCTTTTGCGGGCATTGAGTTTATGATCCCTTTTGATCTAAAAAGGAGACTAGTTGCTAAAAAAAAAGTATTAAATACACCCATAAATTTTTATTATTCACATCCACGCATGCGGAATGCGTATACTTCTGTTTATGTATTAGAAAACCATACGCATATGTATCCGCAGTGCGCATACATACGCATATGTATGCGCAATATGTATCCGCAGTGCGCATACATATGCGTATGTATGCGCACTGCGGATACATATGCGTATGTATGCACACTGTGGATACATATGCGTATGCATGCGCACTGCACATGCGCACACGTTCAAAATTAAACGTTAACGGCAAGATTCTGTTTGAACTTGCGTGTTCGCCATGAACTCGGGATATATTATACCAACTATATAAATTGAAATGTAAATTTTAGTATTTGGCCCTATATTTTAATTTATAAATTATTTTAACGTAATTTGTAATTTATAGTTTTACGCATATATATTATAAATAATTTTAATTATAAATAATAAATAATATAACTAAAAAGGTAAAAATATAAAAAAAAAACTTTGAAATAACTAGTTAGCATGTACCAATGAGCACACACTAGAAAAACCGTAGAATATATAACAAACTATATGATATATAGAAGTAACTAATTTAACATAAAATTATATAATAATAGGTATGGTAAACTTAACTGCACATACATATGCGTGTGTATTTTTAATTAGTATATATAAGTATACGCGCTTCGCATGCGTAGATCAATATATATGTATCCGCGTTCCGCATAAATAATAAAAAGTTATGGGTGCGTTTAACAACATCAAAAAAAAAAGACTAGTTGACCGGTCCAATATGGTGCATTTTTTTTTCTAGAAAAAATTGTGTTTTGGGACCTAGTAACCTTCATATTTGCAAAAAAGCCCACCAAAAAAGCTTGCGGTGCATCTAGAGACTACAATTTTTTTAAAGGAACCATCTAGAATTTATTAGTATGACATCAATCATGAGTTTTTTCTTCATCGATTTGCATATATATCCTAAATGGGTTTTGTATTTGCAAAATACATGATTGACTTTTTTTTTGCATATATACACCATTTGGTGTATTTTTATAAAATATTAAATCTTTTTTTTAATTTAAAAAGTAAATTAAATCCATGAAATTAGAGAAAAAAAAAGGGAAATGAAAAGCAAAAAAATACACAAATATCATTAATTATTATTTTCTTTTCCAAATTTTTCTATCAAAATTCCCTCCCAAATTTTCCTCTCAAATACATAACTTTTCCCTCCTAAATACAACTCAATTAATTTCATCAATTTTCACTCTCCTTTTTTCTAAATTTAGTATACTGAATTATTAATTTTGAACCCAAACCCAAATTAACTCAAATTCATTTCCTTGTCTAAATTTCCCAGATTCACAATCTGCAAATTAACTCAAATTCATGTAACTAAAACAAATTAACTCAAATTAACTCAATTTCCCAGATTCACAATCTGCAAATTAACTCAAATTCATGTCTAAATTTCCCAGATTCACAGTCGCCACTCCTGTTCGATTTCCTCTCCGAGCTCTAGTCGGTTTATGGATTTGCTTCGATCGCCATTGGTCAGCTCTAGATCCTGCTCCGGTCGCCACCGTCTAGACCGGCTTCTTGGAGTCTCTGTTTTGGGCATATTTTGCATGCTGGGAAGAAGATGGTAGCGGCGTCTTTTACTTCTTCACGAACCTTCGCCGCAATTACTGATCTGGTTTCCTCCGTCAAGGCTGGGTTGCAGAGATCCCGATCTTTTGCAGAGATCCAAGATCCGGTTTCGTGCGACTTTTATTGTCTGGGAGGAAGATGATTTCGGCGCCTCCTTAATCTTCATGCTCCCTCGCCGCGCGCCGCGCTGCCAGTGGAGGTCGATTCGAAGGCTCGCCGGTGCTCTTGCTCATAATTGCGTTGTCCTCTCAACTGCTCAGCGACTTCAGATCTGGCCTTCCATTTTGCTATTCGCGCCGCCGACTGAAGTTGCCGGTTATTTCCCTAGTTCGACCGCCGGTGCCGATTATGGTGACCTCAATTTTGGGGTTCTGTTGGTATGGCCGGTTGTGGCAACTGTTCTTCTTCTTCCACGTTCTTTGGTCTTAGGCAAATGCTTTTTTGATGTTTTTCTGGTTTTGTTTGTTTTGCCATGTTAATATCCCTTGTTTTAGTTTATTTTGTATTTCATGTTCTTGTGTTTCTGTTTTGTTTAGTATCTTGCCTTGTCCTGTGTTTCAGCTTGAGGGAAATTCAAGTTTTAATCCTTATAAAGTAGAAATTCAAGTGTTTAATATATACAATTTGTTTTAGATTTACATACAAGATATACTTATCTTGTCACGGTTCTTTATATATCCTCCACTCCACTGATAGTAAAGGGCAAAAATCAACACTTAACTTTAGTATGTAATGTGACAGATTCAATATGGTTTGATATAATCCTACCAACCTACATGATTTGTGTGGTTGGAATTGGTTGTATTGATATTTAGTCGAAAGTAGTTAATGTAATTTTCTTCGTTAATGATATTTCGCATATTGGTCTTCGCATATTCATAGAATTTAACACAATCATGTCATGATTCCATATATATATACATCCTGATGGGTTCAATGTGGACTAGTTTGGGTTAAATTGATATGACACAATCCTGTCATAATTCCATATATATCATGACAAGTTCAATATGGTTTGATATATATCATGAGTGGCGGTCCGTATCACATAGGAATAAGAAGAAAATGATTAAAATAGGAAGAAAAGGCATAATCATTCCCGTCATACTCACTGACCTGTCCTGTCGTCTTTAATATGGTTTGAAATTACGCGACATTATCTTAAAGTACTACATTACATAAAACGAAAATAAATAACATGCTTCACAAAGTACTAGATATTACACATATTATCATAAAGTACTAAATATTACATGACATAAGATAGTCACTACACTAAAATGCATTCCAAAATACTTCATAACGTACTAATACGTGATATTAGATAGTCATTATACTAAAGTACTAAATAAATACTAAATATTAGATAAACACTTCTCATGCATAAGAATATGTATCAAGTTGTTGGATAATTAATTTGCTTAATATTTCATGTTTAGATTTGAGTCTTTTGACATATGTTGTTAGAATGAATTTCAATTGTGACATTTATTTCGTTAAAATCGACAATAAAATATCTCTTGGATGACAGGAATTTAAGGTTGATAGTATGAAAAATACAAACTTCTCTCTGTTCATTCCGACAATACAAATATACAATGTGACAAAAGTATAAAGACCAATGACATGAAATATTCAGAAAAAGATAATTCGTGCAATTGTACCATGTGACAAAAAATCAATATAGCTTGAACATTGTTCAATTCAATTGTACCATATGCAACCAGTATACCCTGTCGCTTTGCTTACCCATGCCAATCACCGTCCTCGAACTAATTTCCTGGAGAACACACAACTTGGCAGTTAAAAGAACGAGAAGATTTAGTTCACGAGACAACTGAGCAAAAGATAACAAATGACAAGATAAATTTGGCACAAATAAGACATGATGCAACCAATAATCTCCATTGTACATCTAGTCGAAACACATGTGACAAAAAAATCACATACAAACTTCTCTCTGTTCAATTCGTGCAATTATTCCTCCAAATCAGTGTAGCTTGAACATTGTACATCTAGTTTATACATGGGATGAGAGTTGATACAAAGAGCAGCTCCAATACAAAAGCGTGAGATTGAAAACATTACCCAATAGCCATGAAATCCTTTTGACAACAAATGGACGGTGCTATAAAAGACCGGGTATTCAAACAATGAAAACAACATTAAAATGGATGTTTAGCCGATCTGGCAAAGACAAATATAAAATTCTCTGACATTATAATTGTTCATTCCAACAATATAAATATACCATGTGACACCATTGACATGAAATATTCGTCCAATGATAATTCGTGCAATTATACCACGTGACAAGGTAAGAAATAATGACATAGTATAATTATATAACTATCTACATATAATAGAAACACAATGGTAAATGATGATATTTGGTAGAGTTGAAATAAGTTGTACTTTTTGTTTACGTTATGTATATATCATTCTAGTCACTTAGTGAGTATTTTTCCGTCATAAAAGAAATGCCATTAACGCTATTTTTTATACTTTGAAATTTTGGTATTACATTTGAAAATTATTTTAAATAAAATAGAAAGTAGGAAATTTGTTAACGAAAAGTCGTAAACGCTATAACTAGAACTTTCAACCTTAAAGCCCTTGTCATAAACTAAAAATTATCCTGTCAACCAGGGTAGTATTATTTAAAACCTTACATCTCTTGTCACCAAGTGATAACTTTTCTAACGACATAAGTAATACAAGTTGTTGTCACTGATTTTTTTCAATTCAATGAAATTTTATGTTTCAAGTTTGTAACTATTTTAGCGGATGAGTATTTCTGACATGATAGATTTTAATATATGACAGGATAATTCTAACGTTTAATTACTTCATTAATGAGTGATTACAACATTGAAGCAAAACAAATAATTTTCTTTGCAACTAAAGTGCCTATACAACATTAAATACACTAAAGTACTATAGAAATAAGACAACATTTTCTTCGTTAATGATTTTGCATATACTTCATTAATGAGTGATTACAACATAGGAAGAAAATACATAAGGAATCCTGTCATACTCACTGACATGTCCTGTCTTCTTTAATATGGTTTGAAATTTATGCGATATTATCATAAAGTACTATATTACATAAAACAAAAATAAATAACATGCTTCATAAAGTACTATATATTAAATATATTATCATAAAATTTAATGTAATTTGCTTATGACTTTTTCTTGTGAACTTTCTTTTTTTCGAAGACATAAGCAAGTCATGGTCGATATGGTTTCAAAGTAGTTGATGCATCTTGTGTGGTTGGAAATGGTTGAATTGATATTTAGTTGAAAGTAGTTAATGTAATTTTCTTCGTTAATGATATTTCGCATATTTGTTTTCGCGCATTCATAGAATTTAACACAATCCTGTCATGATTCCATATATATCCTGACGGGTTCAATATGGTTTGAGATAATCCTACCGACCAATATGAGTGGCGGGTCCATATCACATAGGAAGAAGAAGAGAATGATTAAAATATGAAGAAAATACATAATCATTCCCGTCATACTCACTGACCTATCCTGTCATATTTAATATGTTTGAAATTGTGCGACATTATCATAAAGTACTATATTACATAAAACAAAAGCAAATAATATGTTTCATAAAGTACTAGATATTACACATATTATCATAAAGTTTAATGTAATTTGCTTATGACTTTTTGCTGTGAACTTTATTTTCTTCGAAGATAGAAGCAAGTCATGGTCGATATGGTTTCAAAGTAGTTAATGTAATTTGTGTGGTTCAAATTGGTTGAATTGGTATTTAGTCGAAAGTAGTTGATGTAATTTTCTTCGTTAATGATTTCGCATATTCATAGGATTTAACATTATCCTGTCATAATTTAATATATATATATATATATATATATATATATATATATATATATATATCCTGACGGATTCAATATGGACTAGTTTGGGTTAAATTGATATGACACAATCCTGTCATAATTCCATATATATCTTGACAGGTTTATTAAAAATATGGTTTGAGATAACCCTACCGACCAATATGAGTGGCGGTCCGTATCACATAGGAAGAAAATGTTTAACCATTCTCGTCATACTCACTGACCTATCCTGTCGTCTTTAATATGATTTGAAATTATGCGACATTATCATAAAGTACTATATTACATAAAACAAACATAAATAACGTGTTTCATACACTACTAGATATTACACATATTATCATAAAGTTCAATGTAATTTGCTTATGACTTTTTTGTGAATCCTGTCATAGAATTTAACACAATCCTGTCATGATTCCATATATATCCTGACGGGTACAATATGGACTAGTTTGGGTTAAATTGATATGATACAATCCTGTCCATGATTCCATATATATCATGACAGGTTTATTAGGATTGAAATAATCCTACCGACCAACATGAGTGGCAGTCTATATCACATAGGAAGAATAAGAGAATGATTAAAATAGGAAGAAAATACATAAGGAATCCTGTCATACTCACTGACATGTACTGTCTTCTTTAATATGGTTTGGAATTACGCGATATTATCATAAAGTACTATATTACATAAAACGAAATTAAATAACATGCTTCATAAAGTACTAGATATTACACATATTATCATAAAGTACTACATATTACATGACATTAGATAGTCACTACACTAAAATGCATTCCAAAATACTTCATAAAGTACTAATATGTGATATTAGATAGTCACTACACTAAAGTACTAAAAAAGTACTAAATATTAGATAGACGCATCTCCTGCGGATGACATCGCTGAGGCTGAGAGGGCGTGTGGTGTAGAACATCGTCGACCTCTCCGGTCACGATATATATTTTAATGAAAGCCACTGTCCTACCAAGGTCGGCAAGGGCGGAGGCGTCTCTAGCTTGGGTTAAATTGATAGGACACAATCCTGTCATGATTCCATATATATCCTGACGGGTTCAATATGGACTAGCTTGGGTTAAATTGATAGGACACAATTCTGTCATGATTCCCTATATATCATGACAGGTTCAATATGGTTTGAGATAATCCTACCGACCAATTAATATAAGTGACGGTCCGTATCACATAGGTTATGACTTGAATTTTGAAAGTATAAGGTCATGTATTTTCTTGAATGATAACACAATGTTCATCTAAACTAAATGAAAAAGTGCAATCTTAGGTTGACAGGAAAATCAATAGTCAAAGTCAGGAAAATAATTGCAGGTCTATGACAGGATAACATTCATATAATTAACACAATCCTATCATGATTCAATATATATCATGATATGTTCAATATGGTTTGAAATAATCTTACCGACCAACATGAGTGGCAGTCCAGATCACACAGGAAGAAGAAGAGAATGATTAAAATAGGAAGAAAATACATAATCAATCTCGTCATACTCACTGACCTATCCTGTCGTCTTTAATATGGTTTGAAATTACGCGACATTATCATAAAGTACTATATTATATAAAACGAAAATACATAATGCTTCATAAAGTACTAGATATTACACATATTATCATAAAGTACTAAATATTACGTGATATTAGATAGTCACTACATCTCCTGCATAAGAATATGCATCAAGTTCTTTGATAATTAATTTGCTTAATATTTCATGTTTAGATTTGAGTCTTTTGACATATATTGTTTATAGGTAGAATGAATTTCAATGATGAAGTTTATTTCGTTAAAGTCGACAATAAAATTTATAATGGATGACAAGAATTTAAGGTTGATAGTATGAAATATATAAACTTCTCTAATATTGTAATTGTTCATTCCCACAATACAAATATACAATGTGACAATAATATAAAGACCAGTGACATGAAGTATTAGTCCAAAGATAATTCGTGCAATTGTACCATGTGACAAAAAATCAGTGTAGCTTGAACATTGTGACATTTTTATTTGGTATACAACATTCTTATTACTCTAAATAAGTGTAGCTTGAACATTGTACATCTAGTTTATAAACACTTGACCATTGCAGTTTGTCACAATACTTCACGACTGAATTACTTAAACCTTTTCAATCTTAAAATTCCTCTTTCTCTAATGGAAAGTATAGAAAAATATTTTACATAAGAATATGTATCAAGTATGTAATGTATGTAGTACAATGAGATGAGTATTGTTGTGTTGGGCATAACTCTTATGATGTAATTATCCACCTATGATTTGGTTTCATGTATCATGCATGTTACCCTGTTAATAGTTTATCGTTTTTCGGTGAAGGTAAGAAATAATGACATAGTATAATTATATAACTATCTACGTAAGTACGTATAACAGAAACACTAACGCTATTTCTTATACTTTGAAATTTTGGTATTACATTTGAAAATTATTTTAAATAAAATAGGAAGCAGGATATGTTTGACGAAAAGTCACAAACGCTATAACTAAAACTTTCAACCTTAAAGCCCCTGTCATAAACTAAAAATTATCCTGTCAACCTGGGTAATATTATTTAAAACCTTACATCTCTTGTCACCAAGTGATAATTTGTCTATCGACATAAGTAAAACAAGTTATTGTCATTGATTTTTTTTTTAATTCAATGAAATATTATGTTTCAAGTTTGTAATTATTTTAGCGGTAATTATTTTAACGGATGAGTATTGCTAACAAGATAGTTTTTAATATATGACAGGATAATTCTATACATTTAATTACTTCATTAACGAGTGATTACAACATTGAAGCAAAACAAAATAATTCTCTTTGCAACTAAAATGCCTTTACAACATTGAAGACCCTAGAATACTAGAGAAATAAGACAGTATTATACTCTGCATAGTATCCTGTCACCTATACAACATTAAAAAATAGATAGTTAGCCAGTAGCCAAAAGAACTAGCCTCTGTGTCAGTAGAAAAACCAAGGTCTTCTGTGCCTCTACCCCACCCCCCCCAAAGCCCAACCAGTAGCACCCTCCCTCCCGACAACCATGTTGCTCCCTTGCAAATCTTCATACATATCTTCCAAGTGTGCAACAAGCCGCTTATTTTCTTCAGCCAATACAAAGACAAAGTCATTCACCTGACATAAATAACGAGATAGATAAGATTAGATTCCCAAAAATTGAGATAGAAACTGATAACATAAGGAACTTTAGTAAATAACCACTATGCTGAATGCAGCAAGATATCATAGATAAGGACTTCTAATTAAATTACCTAATGCATTCCAAAGAACATAAAACGAGATCAGGGAGAAAGGAGATGCAAAACAATAGCCAAAGTTCACTTCAGCAACCAATGCATTGCTTCATTTCTGATATGAATGTTTACCTCATCAAAGATACCTGAAACACAAAGCCATTCATCAATCCAAATCTCAAACTTGTGTGTGAAACTCTGAAATTAACCAAAACCACAATTTTGCTACCACTCCTATCTGAAGAATCTGGCATTCTCCACAATCGATCTAGAGGAACCCATCCTATTGCTTCACCCAATTAATCTCAGAGAGGAGGAGGAATTAGAAACAATGTAGCAAGAGCACCAAATCATCCACCGCTGGATCTGAACCTCGGGTTTCAAGTGGAACCCCAACAACCTTTTAGCCTTTTAGCCTCAAATCACCGTCGAGTGATTACCACACACCTTTTAGCCTCAAATCTCAGACTCTAACCACAATAATAACTACAGAAACAGTTCCAGAAGACAAATTTCTCTTCAATATAAGCAACCACACTGAGAAATGGGAATCATGAATTAACATTAGGGGGCAGAAATAAATTATACCAATGCCTTGAAGCTGGGCCTTCTTTATGGGCTGAAAAGGCTTGAGCTTAGTGGAAGTGTGGTGTTGTTTCCAGGCAGAAAAGTCACCTCCACCAGCAGCAGCAGCGCCACCACCAGAAAGTGGAATAGAGGCTGAAATAGGCATGGGTGATAAAGCAGTTGTCAGTGTAGCACATGGCCCATACTTCCTTGGCATGCCCCTCTTCTTCTTAACCTCAAACTCGCAGCTGAGGTGGGTGTGGGCACTGCCACAATTGCTGACGATTGTAAAGCTGCCATCGCTGGAGCTTCCAGAAGATTTGTACTGGTGGGGTTCACATTCATAGTCACACCCACACCCACCTGTTGCTGTTGGGGTTCCACTTGAAACCCTTGACGAGGGGCTTCATTCACTCGACGGTGATTTCCAGGCAGACCAATCACCTTTCGAGCTTCTGGATTTTTGTTCACCTTGTACATGTCAACTGTGATTTCCGATAGACATAATCCGGGATCCCTGATCTCGGCGGCGTAGCGGCCCCAGGGTCTCTTCCTCACCCCTCTGAAGTGGTGGGGTTTCAACACTCCGGCGCCGACGACAGGGACACCGAATTGGAGGCCGTGGTTCGCGACACCATCTCCAGATTTTGAGAAGGGGGAGAAGTTTTAGGGTTCTAACAACTAATTAGGTTTCTAAAGCAAATGGAGATTTTGGATAGAAGAATTTGAGACCGAAATAAATAAAAAATAAAATTGAAAGAGAAAGAGAAATCAGGAAAACAAAATGAAAATTTCTGATTTTGAATTTTCAAATTTTATTTAAGTTTAAAATTTTTAAAATTATTATTATTATTTTATTGTTATATCATATTAATATTTTCAAAAGAAAAAGAAAATTCAATTTTCAATTTACCTTTTTATTTATGGGGTATATTTACAAAAAAACAAGGAAAAAAATGGTCAAAGGTGTAGTTTTGCAAAAAACAAAAGTACTAGGATAGAATTGCAAAGCCATATATGATTTGGGGTATTGATTGCTATTTCTCTTTTCTCTTCGTCTGTTATTCATCTGTGTTCATTTGCCTTCGTAACTTTTTAGACTAAGGTTCTGTTTGGTTTAGATGAAGTAGGGGTTGAAGGTGCATTAAGTTAGTTAAAGTTTAAGTAATTTGCCTAATATCATCTCTCAACATAAAAAAAAAAAGAGTTAAAATAGGAATTGAAATGCCCCCTTCCACTTCAACCCACTTAATGCCATTTAAACCGAACAGGCCCTAATATTCGCGGTGGACTTAGATAGTTAAATAAGCGAGCATATATATATATACATATATAGCGCCAAATGCTCATTAATTGCCTTCCTCTATAATGTCTTATTTTTAATGTAATGCTAATCAGATAAGACCATACTTCCCCAATTCCTATGCAAGAGTATAAATTAGTCGGACAAGCCAACGGAAACATGTTAGCACAAATTTTATGAAAGCTAAATTATATATATAAACTGGAAAGATGATTGATTTTTTTTTTCAATATAAAGATAATAAATGTACAAACCCTTGGCAATTTGGTAGGTTGTTTGCAGCTGAGGAATATCTTCATAGGGTAAAAATGAGACCATCTTGGACCACACCTTACGATGCCTTCATAAAGGGATTCCCCACCCCTTAATTAATGGACACAAATATTTCATATATACTCTTATAGTATAAATTTTATTCGCTTACATTATGAAGTTGGCAAATTGAGACCAATTATTGCATCTCTTAATATGATTTGTACTGTATTATACAATACAATTAGCACATTCTCAACCACCATTAGCATATGTCTTTCATCAGTGCAATATCACTATCATTGCCTTTCCAATTTTTTCATCTTGTTACACAAATGACACAATCAACTCTTCTTATTTGGAAAGTCTTTATAATGCGTGTAGTTTTTTGATATATCTACTTATGGATATTTTGAACAACTTAAATTACAGCAGATCCATCATAGAAAAGTTTTGATAAAAATTTATGTGGCAAATTAGCTCAATTTAATTAAAAAAATGACAAAATATTGGACAGTACTATAAAAAATAACTAAAAGTGGTAATACTGGTTTTAATGATAAACTTCTTAAAGAAAAAATAGAGATTGTATTAGTGATTTTGCGCTTTTTTTTTAATTAGGTAAGAATTAGACTGAAAATAACAGAAGAGACGATTTCTCAGTCAATAACATCCTTTCGAATAAGAATTGCAAATTCTAGATTAGATCGAATATCTTCCAAGAAATTCAGCTGAACCTTCTTAGCAATGAAGTCGACCACCACGTTTATTTCTCGAAAGACATGAAAAATATGGAGTGATTTTTTTTTTTTTTTTTGATGAGGAAAGATTTCAAGGTACCCGACATAACAACATCGGGTAGCTCAAGAGGCCGATAAAATCGGCGTCGGTACAAACCGAACAGCAAGAACCAAAGACAAGCAAAGAAATTACAACGAAACAAAGAAGAAAAACAAATCTAAGGCAGACAGGGAGTCAAACACGACTCAAAGGTGTCACCGGAAAATGGTCAAAATAGGAACACCTGCGAAAGTGCTGAATGGGCTACCTTGACGTTGCCTTCACCTAGATGAAGGATCTTCAAGAGCCTCAACCATGACGTTGCTCTCGTTCGAGAAGGGTCTTCATTCAGCCACAGACACGACCACACCGGCGACTCAGTCAGAATCCAAGATTTATTCCACAAAATCGCGAGAATTTTACCACCCATGCTTGATCAAACAGAAAATAAAAAAGGTTAACAAGGATAATAACAGAAAATATGGAGTGATTTGATTTTGCTCTCTGATCGAATTAAAAGGAGTAGTTGGCGAAGCTAATTAATTTTCATTTATTCGTGTACAGTGTAGTAGTGTACACTAATTTGCAGGTAGACACCAACTTTCAAGACGGTTATGCACAGGTTCCAGTGCGCGTCCACACGCTAGTTATGGTGGGGAGACGAAGCACTAGAATTTTTCCTCCCAAAATTCAAATGCCTTCTCAATTTTAAAAAAGCTTCCAAGTTTATATTCTCTCTTTTGCTGCTCACTGCGCTCTGTGTGCTCTGCTCATCAGTAATCTTCCTCCCTCGCTTTTCCTTTTTATCTCATTCCCCTGTTTTCATATTCCTTCTTTTTTTCTAGACGCTTCCTTTTCCTTTTTCCTCCCTCCAAATCTTCTCTATTTCTAGCCTTCTTCTTACTTGTAATACTCTCTAATGGCGTCGCAACCACCGGTAACAGAAGAGGTAGTAGAAGAAGCGCCCTCGGAACCACTCAAGTATAAGGTGAAAACAGATTAGAATCATGTGCATATCTAATATCTTGTGACTCTGTTTGTTTCTTGTCTCTGAATTTGGTTTGTGTTTGGATTTGTAGACATGGGCGTTGAAGGTCTCTGTTCACTGCGAGGGATGTAAGAGGAAAGTGAAGAAAATCTTGCTCGGAATCGAAGGTATTTCAACAGTTTTTGTTTCTTATTTGTAATTTTATCGCGATTTGCAGTATCTCAAAATCTTATCTAGTTAGTTACTGATTCTTCGGTTTTGTTTGCGATCATGAAATTTTGTGGCCAGGCGTCTACACGGTCGACGTGGACACGAAGCTTCACAAGGCAACCGTCACCGGAAACATAGATCCCGAGACTTTGATCAGAAAACTCGAGAAATCCGGCAAGCACGCGGAGCTCTGGCCGGAGAAGACCGAGCAAAAGGAGAGCAAACGGAGCAAGAAGAAAAAGAACAAACCAATTGACCAAGATGCCCCTGAAAACAACAACAATGACGATGATCCCCCAGCCGAGCCGGGAAATCCCGAGCCGAACAACGGCGAAGCCGCTACGCCGCCTTCCAGAGTAGTCGAAGTCGTAAATTCGGGGAAACCAGGCGGCAATGTTCAGTTCAAGGAGGTCAGGGTTGAGCAGAAGAAGCCGGAGAGCCAGCCTGCGGGGGATAGTCCTCCGGCGCCGGAGGGCACCGATAAAGCCACAACTAATGGGGGTAACGCCGGCGGAGGTGGTGGCGGTAAAAAGAAGAAAAAGAAAGGGAAAGGAAACAGCGGAAACGGTAACAGTAACGGAGGAGAACCAGCAAACAATGGAAATGGAAACGGTAACGGTAACGGCGATGATGCACCGCCGCCTTCTCAACCGGCGCCACAAGGCCAGGGTCCACCGCCGGGGTATCGCAGCCCTCCGAGAAGCTATCCCATGAACGACCACCCACCGCCTTATTATGCGCCCCCGCCTTTAGCGACGCCCGTTTACGCCGTCAGCTACAACACGGCGTACCCTACAAGCAGCTATACGGCGTCGTATTACGCGAATCCAGGGCCTTACTCCTACGCGTACTTGCACCAGGGATCGGATTCTGCGGAGAGTGGAGCGTCACCGTCGGATACGTTCGAGATTTTCAGCGATGAGAATCCCAATGCTTGTTCTGTGATGTGACCGGGTTTGGTTCTACTGACTAGGAAACGGGTCGGGTTGGGTTTGGACTTGGGAGGGGTAGTTTTGTAATATACTAATGTAGTGAGTGGCTGAAGTGGCAACTACAGAGAAAATGAAAGCGTGGTTGTTTGCGGGGGGACCCCAGCAGTTTCCGTTGACCTGTATTTCCCTTTAGTTCGTAATCTTAGTACTATTCATATAACTCCAGAATTTTTGATGCGAATATTAGATTTATAATTTACAAATTACAGTGCCAGTTCTTGAAAGGTCTGATTATGGTGCTGGAATTGGGTTTGTGCTGCCCAATTCTGTAAATGCTGATGAAATTCCACGGGATATTGTTAACCTTGTGACAATTGATCTTGGCTTAGTATGAAAAAATTACAAACCCAAAATGATAAATAGTTTAAGAGAATAGTGACGCTATCATAACAAGTTTAGTGATAACTTTTTTTTATTTAGGTCTTTTCGTTTGGTTCAACTAATCGAAATGCCTTCGGTAGGAATCGAACTCAAAACCTCTTAATAGAACGTTTAAGGGAGTTTAGTGTCAAACAACCGACTAAATGTTAGTTAAGTTTAGAGATAACTTAATAGCACCTAATTTCCTATATAATTTTCATCCATAATTAAGTGCTCATTTGGTTGAATAGGGAAACGGTAATTCCTAAAAAATTACTTCATGTGAAATCAAAACATGAGAATTAGTAAATTATGTTTGATTAAAATCTAAATTATGAGAAATATAGGGGAATAAAATCTTACCCACCCCTCCCTAGGTAATTTAACTTTCTATGTTTTATAGGAATTGAAAATACCATAAATTCAAATATCTGAATTTTTCAAAACAAAAAACAACCAAACACATATATTTGATACCACTTTCCAAGACATTTAAAATCATGAAAATTTTATTTCCAACCAAACGAGCACTAAGACCCATTTTATTATACTACTCTGTAATGGGTAACTTCATCATATACAATTTAGACCTGTCAACTGGGTCGGGTGGGTCATGTCGGATTCAGGTCAAATCGGGTTCGGGTCGATCGGGTTGATAAAATTTCCAGGTCGGGCGGGTTCGGGTTGACCCAGCGGGTCGAACATGCCTTTTTTTATGATTATTATTATGATTTTTAACTTTAATAAAATAATTATAATAATATAATTAATATTATATTATTATTTAATAAAGTATATTAAAATATTTAATATAAATGAAATAAAATATACAAAATAAAGGGGACCCGCGAGCTCGGATTTGCGTTCGGGTCATGTTAGGTCGGGTTCGGGTCCTTCTTGACCCAGTGACGTTCGGTCGGGTTCGGGTCCTTTCGGGTCGGGTCGGGTTTTCGGGTTGGGTCGGTTTTTGACAGGTCTAATACAATGGATATAATAAATCCAAATAACTTTCAATGGAAATCCTTACTATTCTAAAAGCGGAAAGCCTTGAAAAGAACAGTGCTAAGTTAGCCCTTATTTTTGTTATATTACTCTGTCCGTCCCTTTTTGATCTTCCCATTTTCTTTTTTTACACTGTTTATAATTAAAGAGAATTTTTAAGATTTCTTCCAATCTACTATATAACTACTAAACGCAAATACTGAGTGAGCCACGTGGCACTCCAACAGTAAACCAAAATTTATTTTGCCATGTGGCGTCACTGTATTCAATTTGCTACGTGTCGCGCTCTTATTTTTTTGGGAGTTTTGTCAAAAAAACTAATAAAATTAAAAAAAAAAATTTACTACCTATAATAGCCGAATTTACACACTCTCCCAAATAATTTTTATACTAATTTATAGTATAAATCTTTCTAAAAATTTACTAGATAATAATCTCATCCCTATAATTTTTGCACATAATCAAATCTATAATCATCTAAAATTGCCTAATTATGTACGTATGACCTGTCAGAAATTTGTTTATATATATATATGTTAACACTATTTAATCATCCTGTTATCTCTTATATATATATATACCAAACCTAGCTATGTTAAATATATAGACATCGAAGCTATATGTATATATTCATATGTGTTTCACAATAAAATTAAATAAAATAGATATTTGAATAACTATACTGATTAGTAAGGCACCAAGGCCGGTGTGCATGTAATTAGATTTTTGAGACGATGGATTGTTGATCAAATATAATAATTTACCTCTGTTGGCCGAAAAATTAATAAGGGTTGTGTTTTCTACCAAAATAAATAAATAAATAACGGTAGTGTATATTTGCTTTATTACATATATGCATCGATACATACAGATAATCAAGCAACCAACTCCTTAATTCTATAGTTGTGATTGTTAATTTAACTATGAATTGGTATCATAACGTACTATATATAAGCTGATGTGTACGTGTTATAGATGCCGAGAGATCGAATTACAGCACACAACTAGCGTATGGGTACGTACTTATAATATCCGAATCTT
The DNA here is from genome assembly GCA_027886185.1 of Rheum nobile. Lineage (NCBI taxonomy): Eukaryota > Viridiplantae > Streptophyta > Magnoliopsida > Caryophyllales > Polygonaceae > Rheum > Rheum nobile. The sequence continues at coordinate 415,839 of WOAB01000236.1, read as the reverse complement.
TTATCTACTATATATATACTAAAGCAGATTACTGACTGCGCCACGTGACACTCCCACAATAAACCAAAATTTATTTTGTAACGTAGCGTCACTATATTCAATTTGTCACGTATCGCGCTCTTATTTTTTCGAGAGTTTTGTCAAAAAACTAATAAAATCAAAGAAAATAAAATTACTACCTATAATAGACGGATTTGCACACTCTCCCAAATAATTTTTATACTAATTTATAGTATAAATCTTTCTAAAAATTTACTAAGTAATATTCTCAGCCCTATAATTTTTGTACATAATCAAATATGTAATCATCTATAATTGCCAAAACACATTCAATCATATTACAAAAATCTTTTGATTCCAGCTTGAGATTTTCATTCTCTGAATTTTATTTTTATAAATTAAAGTGGTGAACTGGTGGATATATATATCTTGAATCATAGAGTTATAACAGACTCACATGACACTCCCTCATTAAAACCACCACATGTCATTTTCTCCTTTTTTAAAATATATTATAAGTCAAAGATTATTATTATCCTAAACATATCACTCACTTTTTTTCTAATTTAAATACAAATCAAACACAAAGATTACAAATCCAAAATTTCCTAATTATGTACAAATCTAAAATTTTCTAATCTACTATATATATCTACTAAACTAGAACATAATTACGCCACATGACACTCCCTCATTAAAACCGCCACATGACACTCCCTCATTAAAACCGTCACATGTCATTTTCTGCTTTTTTTATTTTTTAAAATAAATCTAATTATTAGTTAAAGATTATTATCCTAAACCTATCACTCATTTTTTCCTAATTTAAATACAAATAAGCACAAATATTACACGTTAATCACAAAGATTACAAATCCAAAATTTCTTAATTATACACAAATCCAAAATTTCCTGATTATATACAAATCCAAAATTTCATAATCTACTAAACTAGAACCTATCTACGCCACATGACACTCCCTAATTAAAATCGTCACATTATACTCTCTCATTAAAACCGTCACATGTTATTTTTTCTTTTTTCAATTTTTTAAAATAAATCTAATTAAAAATAGACAATTATTATCCTAAACTTATCACTCATTTTTTCCTAATATAAATACAAATCAATCACAAAGATTACAAGTTAATCACAAAGATTACAAATTCAAAATTTCCTAATTATATACAAATCCAAAATTTCCTAATTATATACAAATCCAAAATTTTCTAATCTACTATATATCTACTAGAGTATAACCTAATTACGCCACATGGCACTCCCTTATTAAAACCGCCACATGACACTCCCTCATTAAAACCGTCACATGTCATTTTTTAATTTTTTTAATTTTTTTAAATAAATATAATTATAAATCAAAGATTATTATCCTAAACCTATCACTCTTTTTTTCTAATTTAAATACAAATCAAGCACAAAGATTACAAGTTAATCACAAAGATTATAAATCAAAAATTTCCTAATTATATACAAATCTAAAATTTCCTAATCTACAATATATCTACTAAAATAGAACCTAATTACGCCACATGACACTCCCTCATTAAAACCGTCACATGTTATTTTTATTTTTTTTTCAATTTTTTAAAATAAATCTAATTATGAATAAAAGATTATTATCCTAAATCTATCACTCATTTTTTCCTAATTTAAATACAAAACAAATACAAAGATTACAAGTTAATGACAAAGATTACAAATCTTAAATTTCCTAATTATATATAAATCCAATTTTTTTTAATCTACTATACATCTACTAAACTAGAACCTAATTACGCCATACGACAATCCCTCATTAAAACCTCAACATGACACTCCATCATTAAAACCGTCACATGTCATTTTCTGCTTTTTTCAATTTTTTTTAAATAAATCTAATCATAAATAAAAGATTATTATCCTAAACCTATTACTCATTTTTTCTTAATTTAAATACAAATCAAGCAAAAAGATTACATGTTAATCACAAAGATTACAAAAGCAGAATTAGGAAAAAGACTAATAACCACACAGCTCGGCAGTCATGTCAAACAAAGAAGAATATTTCAGGCAACAATATTGGATATACAATTTTGATTCCTCGCATGATTATGTCATTATCAGACACTTCATACCCGTTTAAGTTTCAACGAAGACAATTTCCCTTGAGTGTCTGTTTTGCTATGACGATAACAAGAGCTAGGACCATTCTATTGCAAATGTCAGTTTGTATCTTTCACGCCCTGTTTTCACTCATGATAAGTTTTTTGTTGCATCATCAAGAGTTACTAGCAAGAAAGGTTTGTAGATTTTGATATACGACAAAAAACAAAAAAAGATCTAATACTACAACCAATGTAGTATACAAAGAAGTTTTTTTAAAATAATTTCTAGCAATTTTGAACATCTTACGAGATTTTATGTTTAGGGTTTCATTTTCATGTATAAGATGAACATTTTGATTATGCTTTATCATTTTAGTATAATTGATGTTAGGGATGTGGCTATCCCCATTTCAAAATTACTTAACCAATTTTTACTATTTTTTTTAATAAGGTAAAAATTAGACTGGAAACCATAGAAGAGACGGTTTCTCAGTCTATAGCATCCTTTCAGATGAGAATTACAAATTCTAGACTAGCTCGAATATCTTCCAAGGAACTTTGCTGGACCATCTTTGCGATGAAGTCGGCCACCACATTTATTTCTCGGAAGACATGAAAAGTTATAGAGAGTTTATATTAATAAAGTTATAGAGAGTTTCGTATCTCTTTCGATAATATTTTGTCAATCTCTTTAATATTTTGTATTCAATTAGTTCTTTTTTATATTATCATTCATTTACTTCTATAACCATCACTACCTACATAATTCTATATCAATTAAATGTATAATTTAAATACACTATTTTTTTAATGTAAGAAAAAACAAACAAATCCCGTGCAAGGCACGAGTACTACACTAGTATATAAGAAAAAACATAGTCATGTGGGGTCTTGTTTGATTCATTTCAACGAGTACTTTGATAATATCAAAAAATTATATTTTTTATTAATATGTAATTAGATATATTAACTATACAAAACCCACATCGGCAACTGTGCGAACTTCAAATGGGAAGATCAAAAGGGGACGGAGGGAGTATTACAATATTGCCATTTAAGCTTTGTCATCAAGTGATTATTGCATGTGTACATGTGTTCTGATAGTTTGTCTTCTCTTTGACACCTGTTGGACACCTGTTGATTGCAGAACTTCCCTCCTTCCACAAACTCCCATATTCCACCGTCTTCCCGTCATTATAAATGGAACTCTATGCTTTCACCAACGCCGCTCACCGCCTTCGTGCCGCTTCTCGCCGAGATCGCCGGCTACGTCGACATGGAGCATGGCTATGGAGGCATCTCCGATGTCCTCCCCTGCCTCCGAGCCCTCGCCACCCGCACTCCGGCGATCCCGAGAACATCATCCCGCGGTGGTTGCACTACGACAACTCCAACCACTGCACGATGCCTCGCTTTTCTCTGCCGATGGAAGCAGAGAAGAGGCGATCGGGAGTTCATCTCCACTGTCAACAACTTCCAATCAGCCATCAGGTTCTTGGCTTCAAATAACGCGTCCTCCAAATTGCTTGTCCGTTCTCACGAGCTCATCCAGATGGCTATGAAGAGGCTTGGGAGAGAGTTTAATTGCATCCTCAAATCCAACACGGAGCACCTCGATTCTAGCTCCGTTTCCAATCGGTCGCCGAAAACCTCTGATCGGCTTTCAGATTGTGAAGACGAGGTCGTTCGGGAGGTGGATTTGCAGAGGAAACCGACTGTTTAGGGAATGAGCAATTTTTAGGCTCTGAAAAATTGTATAGATTTTTTATGAATTGATTGGTGATTTTTGTTAGGAGGAATCAAGAGCGGAAATAAGTGGTTAATTACAGATTACTTAATTAATTAACCCCCGTTAATTGTCTGATTGAAGAGTTAGAGCCTATAATTGGGTGAGAGGGATAACATCTGTAAATTATTTTTCTTTTTTTTTTGGTTTCTTTGGTGTACCTAGACTCTCATTTCCTCTGGCTATATAATGTGTCCATGAGCATGCTTGTTGTTTTTTATTGCTTTTGCTAATGCCCAGGGGATTGTTTAGAAACCAATTATAAGGAAAGGTTGATAAGTGATATACTCTGATACATCTCTTTATATTTGATTTGAGATTGAAAGTGTACTTTGAAATACAAGGAGCTAATATAGTCTACATTATCTATAGTAGGCTTTCTTGTATACATAATTCTATAGATGAGCCATAAACAAGAGATCCCTTTGCATCAGACAAGCATCTTAGCAATTAATTTAGTTTGTTTGGCCCTTGGGAAGAGAAATTATTATGCACTTCCAGAATTTCCTTGCCCTCTTTTCCCTGCTTCAGTCAGCTGTACACGACGGCAAGTGAAAGGTTTGCTTCAGACAACCTACAAAACCATCTGTTTCTTCACCTTGTCTGATGATCTATTTTTAATTCAAATCAATCAAAACGGCATTCAAAGTCTAAAGACAAAAACAACAGTTTCACACACATGAAAACCCATATTTTGTTCAGCAAGTTCAGTTCACAAGTTATTAAGAGAAGCCACAATTGAAAGATGCTTCAGAGTTTTATAAGTTCAGTTTTACAGTTTGCCAAATTTAGGATTGATATAATAATGTCATTTTCATCACAAAAAAAAACTAATTATAGCTGAAACATACATTTCTTAGTTCAGTTTTACATTTAGCCAAAATTATGATGGATGCATAAGATCACACAGATTTACAGCACAACAGGTAGCCTACACATAAATTTGGATGTTTGAGAGAACAAGAGGTTTAGTATTATATTATTATATCTATCTCTATGCGTATAAAAAATACAAGTTACTTTACAATACAATCATCAAATTCGACCAAAAAAAAACAATACAATCATCAAATTGATTTTAAAAAATAGTTATTTTTTTAGGTTTCTATTTGCAGTACAATAAAAAGTAGAGAAAATATTATATTTCGCAAAGCAAAAGGAGTTTTGATTGAGGAAAAGTTAGATAAAATTTTAAAATAAACAAGTGTGTACAGCTTTTTTGGCTCACGCAAGCGAAGGGGTAGATTTTTGCAGCCCTCAAACTAGAAGAAAAAGAAAGGAAAAAGAAGAAGAAAGGAAGGTAATTCTACAATTAAAAAAGGAAGGTACTAGCTACGCTCAAGTTTTTTGACTAAATACGCTCAACTGCTCACGCATACAGAAAGCGAGAGCGGGATTTAGTCTCAGCAACGCGAAGCGGAAGCGAAACCTAATGAATGGATATCCGTATCAAAAGTGACAAAGAGTCACGCACACGCATTGCGTGTGCATGACTCTCTTCTATTTTCCCCACTGCTTATGGTTAGGCTAAGCTATCCAAATTTAAAAAATAAAAAATTTGTGTTTGGTCCGTCACTTTCTACTTTTTGTACACGTAAACCAAAAAAGACATAAAAATTTGACTAATAATAAAATTTGATCCAAATGTAAATTTAATATATTGAAAAACTTGCTAATAATTACTCCCTTCCAGATCAGATTTTTCTTTCTTCCTCCTCTTCCCTTCTTTCCATTTACTTCATCAGATCTGAAAAATTCCTCCTCCCATATCTGATTTTTCTTTCATTATTTCCTCCTCCCCGGTGGTCCTTCTACCCACCCCTCACCCACCCATGGAGGCCTTTAGCCTTCTCAAGTTCTGAAACCCTCCACTGCCGCCTCCGCTTTTCGCCGCCGCTGCGACCATCCTCACCGCCGAAAATTCCGACGATGCCTCGGCGGAGATGATGGCCCTTCTTCGACCTCGAGTTCGCCGGTGCTGACTCCGACGAAGACCGGACAGAGCCAGAGTCTCCTGCCTCGGCCACCGATTGCCACCGCTTCCCCCGCCTCCTAATTCCTCGCTTCCTCCTCCTCTTTCTCTAACTCTGATGTCTTCGTCCCCGATCGCTGCCATATCCGAGCTCGCTCCAGCTCCGCCGGTGGAAGCGGCTCCAGCGTCTTCTCCGGCAGTTGACGTGGCGGTTTCTGCTCCCATTTGACGCATGAAGAACACCACTGTAAATTAAAAATAAGATCTGAAATTGGGGTTTTGTTTGTATTGTAAAGTAAGATCTGAAATTGAAAATATAGATTTTAAAAAAGAAATAAAAGAGAAAAGAAAGTGAATGGGTTACATAAATAATTGAATTGAAAAAAAGAAAGAAAAGGAAAGAGGAAAGCAGAGATGAAGATAATTGAGACACTTTGTTTCTACCCATTGGTCTACGTGGAAGTGTAAAATATTCTTGTCTAACTACTCGTTCTTCCTTTAAATTTAGTAAAGACTCCCGCTCCCGCATTGCGTGTGCGGTACTGTTTGTCACTTGATGTTTTGTCCCGCTCACGCATTGCGGGTACGTGATATTATGTATTTATTCAACACAAAAAAATCGGATATCCTTAATTATAATATGCTTACGTTTTTCGTGTGCATGACTTTGATCCCGCTCCCGTTTTTCGTGAGCATGCGTCTTTTGAGCGTAAACAGAAGAAAAAATGAGCGTATCTAGCGATCGCGTTAAAAAATGAAATAAATCACTAGAATTTACAGTATCAAGTATCAGATATAGGTGACCATCAGTGGACAAGTGCCACCTGACAGTCTGACACACATTGTTTAATTTTTTGTATGGTTGTCTTTTATGAAATTATATTGATACGATTTAACGTAAATGTACGTGTTATTATTTTTTAATAAAAAACATGAAAGTTTGTAACAGTATACTTTTCTTTTTTGATGTGTAAAACATAGTATGTATTGGAATTACATTACGTGGTTATATCATTTGGGTTGTCCAGTTTAATACTGTTGCGTATGAGCTTAAAATTAATTATATGTATATATATATACACGAGCGCTAGATAAGCTCAATTTTTTTAATTTTTACACTCATAACAGTCACGCGAACGTAAAGCGGGAGCGTGAGCGAATCCACACATAAATGAAACGGTAACATATTAAAGATTTAGGACATTATTTACTCAAGGGCAAAAAATGGCACGCACACACGCTTAGCGAATGCGGGACACTGTGCCATTTACTTGTAATTAAAAATGGCGGGTGCGAGACAGTTCCCCTATAAGTTAGCTTTTTGGTCGTTACTTGCTCTTCCATCAACCTTTATTCGCAGTTCCCCTGTAAGTAAGCACACATACTTTATCAGCATATATCCCCTGCAGCTAGGATTACTGCCAATCCAACTCTGATTTTAGGAATATGAAGGAGATAGTCCTATTTCTTCAAGCTGCTAAATGAGAGAAGACAAAATTGAGGAGATGAAAATATATATATATATATATATACCTTTCTGAGAATTGCCCTCTTTCCTGATAGTGAAAACTTCATCCTCATGTTCCTCCTTGGCATGAGGTATCTTCGTAGCAATTAACATCTGGACAAAACTCTGATTTTTGTGTGCTGGAGGCCTTGCATAATTTCCATGACAAAATTCAGTTGTGCAAAGATTAAGCCAAAGCAAAGTTATGTAATAAAGGATAGAGTGAGCCACTTACTGGGAAGACGAACGAGAACTCAAGCCGTAAAGGTGGTTGGATGATGACTCTGATGGCCGTTCTATAGGCCATTTTCTTGTTCTCACTATTGCCTCTGTAATGTAACATAACATATTATTTGGAACCACATCCGAAGTTTAAATTAGTGAAGATTTTGATATACAATCCTTAAGATGTTTCTACTAAAGTAACAACTTGGAATTTTCTACATTCAAGTGATACCTACGTTATTATCACTTATATAGATAATTTATTCACTGCACGAACGGATAATTTATTCTACGTTATTTTCTCACATTGTAACAAAGCCACTTAATTCTCCATGTTATTCTCTTGTGGTCCCCCCTTCAAAGGTGCCCTCAATATCAACCTTGTGCTTTTTTTTTTTCTCCCTTTTTTTGTATATAATATATATTTGTTATTTTTTTCACAACATTAAGTGAAATCGTCGAAGAATAAGAATGAACAAAACCTTGTATTGCCTCTTTCGGGTCCGTTGGATTCTCGAGAATAATGCATTAAATCATATTATCTTACATTAAATTATCAGATTAATATGAGATAATGTAATTTAATATATTATTTATGGAATTCAAACGGACCCTAATTTCATGCGTTTTTTTTTTATATGGAGTATTTCTCTATGCAGATTGTTCTTTCTTCATTAATTACGTTGCATATGATGATAGATACATATAAAACCTTAAAATTCACTGAAATTTTAAATGTCCGCTGTGCTTAATATGAATGGAACAAGTATAAATAAAAACCATGATAAAAAACTATTTAGTATTTTTATAACCAATAATCCCATTCCATTCCTAAATTAAATATGAGAGCCATCTAAAGTAAAACACATTAAATACTCCGATACAAATGTTAGTTATTTTCATAAAATAGCTAGTAGACAAAGAAATAGAAAAATAATAAAAGAAATAAAAATTCAAGAATGAACTAGTATTATTGGAGAAGAAAATATTAGAAATGAAAACATAAATTATTTTATTAAAAGATTCAAAAGTGAAGAAATGAACGAAGGTCTTTTACGGAAAAACCTTGAATTAATCCATAATGAAATATCCACAGAAGAAAATGAAAACCTAATAAAGAATGTTTCTAATGAAGAGACGACTATGTTTAATATTGGTTCAGACAAATAACCTGGACCAGATGGAATGACAATATAATTTTACCAAAAATATTGGGATATTGTGGGCCCATCGGTAATTCAAGCTGTTAAGAGTTTTTTTCTTTCGGGAAAATTACTCAAACAAATTAACCATACATTCATTTCCCTGATCCCTAAATGTGATAACCCTAACTCGACAAATCAATACAGGCCGATAAGTTAGTGCTCCACAATTTATAAAGTTATATAAAAAAAATTGACAACAAGATTAAAAAATACTATGGAAAAATTAATACACCCATTACAAGGAACTTTTATTGCAAATAGAGTCATCCAAGACAATATTTTAATAACTCACGAAAATTTTCACTCATTCAAAGCGAAACAAGGAAAAGAAGGTTACATTGCTATAAAACTAGATATGAAAAAAGTTTACGATAAAATTGAATGAAATTTCATTGTTAAAATAATGAAAAAATCTGGCTTTCACCAAATATTCATTAACTGGATCAAAGAATGCATCACAATTGTCTCGTTGTCCTTGTGAATAATGGCCCGACGAAATTTTTTAAACCAACCAGAGGACTTCAACATGGAGATCCCCTTTCTCATTTCTTATTTATTTTAGGATCTGAAATCCTATCTCGAAAACTTCAGGATGCATCTAATAGACCTAGAAAACCTACTGGTTTCCAAATATGTAGACAAGGAACCCATATTCTTTTTCTGGCTTTTGCGGATGACATCATGATTTTTTCAAAAGCAAAACAAGAAAATTGCAAGGAAATCAAGGATATTGTGGATGAATATTGCAATATCTCTGGACAAAAAGTCAACTTCCATAAATCAACCTTTCAAGAAACGAAAAAAGTAACAAACACAAAAAAATCGGTAATCCAAAGAATTCTTACAATCACAAATATGACATCCCTTGAGAAATATATGAGATGCCCTATCATTAATGGTAGAGTAAATTCAAATACATTTACGAAACTTCTAACTAGCACACAAAAACAATTAACAAAATGGAAAGCAAACTCTCTTTCTCAAGCAGGAAGAACAACACTAATTAAAGCAAATCTTGCTTTAAGACTAAATTACCTAATGCAAAGCTTTATGCTTCCTACACATACTCGTAATGAACTCGACAAACTAAATAGAACTTTTTTCTGGAATAAAGATCCCACGTATAAACCTCTTATTGGATGGGAAAAGATTTGCAAACCTACACAACAACGAGGACTAGGACTACGAAAATCGAAAGATATGAACAAAGCATTATAGTTTAAGCTTTATGGAAAATTTTGGCTGAACCTGATAACAGTTGGGTTAAAATAATAACTGAAAAATATCTGAAAACTCAACACATCTTACATTATGAGAAAAAGGCATTTGCTCTTGGCAATGGCCTAAAATTAGGGGTGTTCATTGGTGGACCGGACCGGATTTTCGGACTGGACCGGAAATGACCGGACCGGTAAAATTCCGGTCCGGTCTCCGGTCCACCATTTCCCCAAAATCGGTTTCCGGTCCGGTCCAAACCCGGAAAAAATCCGGTCCGGAAGACCGGAATTTAATTTTTTTTTTTTTTTTTTAATTTATATGTTTTTTATATTTTTTTTAGAGATTTATATGTATTTTTTTGTAGATATTTTTTTAAATTTAATAAGTTAGGAGTATATATGTTTTATAGATATTTTTTTAGATATTTTTTATAGATTTTAAATAAGATTTTATTTTTTTTTATTTTTTAAAATTAAATCCGGTCCAAGACCGGACCGGACCAGATTAAGACCGGACCTATCCGGTCCAGTCCGGTCTTCGGTCCACATATGCCCAAAAATCTGGTCCATCGGACCGGATGAACACCCCTACCTAAAATGGTTGAAATCCTGGATGACTTCAAAAAAGGACTCATTTGACAAGTCGGAAATGATAAAACAATAAGATTTTAGACAAATAGATGGTTATCAAAAAACCCCTTAAGCAATATCATCAACATCCAACAAATCCAAAACATAGATGCATTAGTAGCATATTTCATTATGCCAAACAACACCTGGAACAAAGAAAAGATTGAACAACATGTATCGAATGACATATCCAAACAAATCATTTCTATACCAATACCCTTTAATAACATAGAGGATATAATGTATTGAGAATCCAATAAAAATGGTTGGCTTTCTACAAAATTCGCCATGAACATGATTAATAAAAATAAAAGATATTCAGCTCATGACTCTTCCTAGATATGGAATTTGGACATTTACCCTAAGGTTAAAATTTTCATTTGGAAAATCATGAAAAATGGACTCCCAACCAAAGCAAGACTAGCTAAAAAAGGAGTAGCACTCCCTCAAGGTTGTATTCGTTGTAATGTACAAACTGAAGATTCAAATCATCTCTTATTTACTTGCAACCATACCAGGAAAACCATTGAAAAAATTAATCTCCAAACTCCTGGGATTATCAGATCACTTAACATTGGTAATAAGAAAACATATGAACTAATTGAGGAAATCATACACAAAACTGATAAGTCTCAATTTTTAGAACTACTGGTTTCTTGGTGGGGAATTTGGTTCTATAGGAATCAACAAAGCTTTCGTAGTACAAACAATGACATTGATCCAATTAAGGACGTACCTATTTACATCAAAAATCAAATACATAATTGGAAACAAACGAAAAAATGGAACTCAATCTGTTTGGGTACAAATCAACAACAAAAGAACAATAACATTAACAGAAGAAGACCAAAAAAGAAATGGAAAAAACCACTTGATAATATCATAAAAATTAACACGGATGGATCCACTATAACTAATGGAGAATCTAGCTATGGCTATATTTTAAGAAATAGCAAAAGAGAACTCCTATTCCTCTTTGGTGAAAAGTGTGGAATATCCACCGCCCCTTTAAAAACAGAAATCATTGCGTTTAGGAGTGCATTGGATAGGCTTTAATAACATCCAAATTGAATACGATAACCTTACTATTGTTAACGTTCTGAACAAAATCTAGCATTGTCCTTGAGATATTGAAATTTTAATTTCTGATATTCTTTGTGTTTTACACATGTTTTCTTCAGTGCAGATTTGTCATGTCTTCCGAGAAACTAACGTTGTTGCTGACTACATTGCGAAGTTGGCCCAACGGAGTCCCTTGGAAGATTTTAGAGATGATTTAGAGCTTTTAGTTCTCATCCGCAAGGATGCTATAGATTGAGAAACCGATTCTTATGTGGTTTTCGGTCTAATTCTTATCTTATTAAAAAAAATAAAAAATATGAGAGCCATATAATAATTATTCTTTTGGCTGATAAAGAAATGATACTAACTCGAAGGATGAGAGGATTGAGAGCCATATAATAATTTTGTACATGAATATGTTACTTTTATTTTGCTGATAATGTTTATGCAATAGATTAAAAAATGACAAAAATTTGGAAGTTCATATAGGAACACTCTCATAAAAAAATTATTCACTATGCTACTATTAGATTTTTTTTTGTTTTCAATTATTACTTTTAATCTAAAACCAAAGAGTTCCATATAGTGTAGATAAATCAAAGATGATGGAATATTCAAAGACAATATTATCACCATGAAAAGGAAATAGCAAAGTAATAGCAAGTGGCTTTACTAACATAACCAAATTTTAAAAAATGAAACTCTCCCCTTTACAAAAAAAACCTTCAAACCCTAGCGATCATCCCGCCGCTTCTCACCCAAATCCCTTGAATCCTTCAATGATTCGAACCATACCTACCAAAATCATACTTGCTACACCACAAATTTGGTTTTTTCCTAAAAACACCCACTCCCAAATTCTCTTGTTCACTGCTCACAGTGCAAGCTCTCACCTTATCTCCATCCCCCCTCACCAGGGCAGATCTGCAACTCCCTCCCACTCTCCTGACTTCCCGGATCCTCTTCGATGGTGTTTCTTGGATTTTGGGGGGTCGCACAAAGGAAAATGACATCCTCTCTTCGACATGGGATTTTCGTTCCTCACTTCTGTTCGGGAATGATGGTTCGTTCTCAGCAGAAGAAGACTTGTAGCAGCGAAGTGAAGAAGGCTTGTTTGTTTTTTGACCCGGTTGTGTTGAGAGACACACTATTTGGATAATGGGGTTGTCTAGATGATGAATCAAGTTGTAATTCTTGTTGTAGAAGGGTTGTTTGTTGATCAATCTTCGGTTGTCTTGGATATCAATTGAATCGTGTTTTGAACACTTTCCAAAATTAATATTTCAACCCTATACTTGTTGCCTCGGGTTACACGAAATCTGATCCGGGATAAGACAATCGCACCTCTAGTGATTCAGGCAAATCAAAAGAGAACACTTGAAGTTTTCGGTTTTGTTCGATATAGAGAGATCGTAAGTTCTCGCGTACCAAAGACTTGCCCCAAACCCGCTCTTATATAGAGCATAGGAATTTAGGCAGTTATAAGTCGGTTTAGGAGGTTAAAAAGTAATTTTAGCGGTTAAGTTAGTTAAAAATCCGCCAAAACTCCCTTACCGGCAAGCCGCACGGTTTGTGACAAACCGTACGGCTTTACAAAAGCCAGATTCGGCGCTCCGGGGCACCGCACGGTTTGTGACAAACCGTGCCACAAACCGTGCGGCTTTACAGAAGCCAAAACTGGCTTCTGTTCTGCCCTGGCACGGTCTGTGCCCATGTGCACGGTTTGTGACAAACCGTGCACACCCCTTAGCACCCCGAAAACACCTTCTTGGTGTCCGCCTCTTGAACCCCGACACGTTTCGTAACTCCGCACTCCCGAACCTCGTTATGCGCCAAACGAACTCCTTAAGTCTTTGAGCGAATCCCGACTACACTAAATGGCCGATGACACTAAAATCACCAACATTCCTCCCCCATTTTAGTGTAATCCTTGATTCACTATACATACATCAAACACAAACTCATGCATAAATGAAAATGTCCTTAGGATTGAATTTTCACATTAGTGTAGTACACATTCCAAATAATCGAGAATCGAAGTGTCCAAAGGATTGAACCCTTCAACTCATTTGACTACCAGAAGATACAAACACACACAAGTTTCTACACTACTTCAAGTGCTAACTTGACACTATTCTAGCCATGTGTACGTCCTTATCCCTTCACGAACGCATACAAAGCCAAACCCGGGCTAGTTGAAGCGGCACCACTTCACGCTCGTATAGGTGGATTCTTTTAATCATGCACCTGCAAATGCACTTTTTCAAAAGATCCATTAAGAAGAGAATCTTCAACCTGACTTTACTTGCAGGTCCGAACATATACCTTGGGATGAAGTATGAACATGTGCTCCAAACTCTAAGTGTAGGCTTTCCACATTGAATTCAGCCTCCAACGTCATATTAGAGGGGAATTGGGTGTCCTACCATTAGAGATTTTAAACGGGCTTTAAACCCATCCCGATAGCCGACTTGATCACCAAGTCCCTGGCTAACCCCTTTGTCAAGTGGTCTGCCAAATTTTGTTGACACCGAACAAACTCAATAGTAATCACCCCATGAGTGATCAACTCACGTACCGCGCTATGTCTAACGCCCATGTGTCGCGACTTATCATTATACACTTGGCTATAGGCCTTAGCCAAAGTAGCTTGACTATCACAATGGATAGAAATGGGTGACACCGATTTCGGCCACAAAGGAATCTCGTAGACTAAGTTCCTTAGCCATTCCGCCTCTCTACCGGCAACAGCCAATGCTACGAATTTTGATTCCATAGTCGAACTTGTAATGCAAGTTTGCTTCTTAGAAGCCCATGAAATGGCACCTCCCTCAAGCAAGAATACCCAACCACTAGTAGAAGAATGATCTTCTATGTTAGTGATCCAACTCGCATCCGAATATCCTTCTAAAACCGAAGGAAATCCGACATATGACAAACCATAATTCATGGTTCCTTTTAAGTATTTGAGTACCCGCCTTATTGCTTGCCAATGATGAGTACTAGGATTACTAGTATATCTACTCAACTTCCCTACAACATAAGCAATATCCGGCCTTGTGCTCATCATGGCATACATTAAGCAACCAATCACTTGTGAGTACTCGAGTTGTGATACAGCGTTACCCGAATTGGGCATAAGCTTTACACTCGGATCCATAGGAGTGCTAACCGGAGAACAAGTCTCACAATTGAACTTCTTAAGCACTTTCTCAATGTAATGAGATTGTGACAAAGAGAGTCCCTTATTCTCACGTTTGATCCTAATACCAAGGATCACATATGCCTCCCCCATGTCTTTCATAGCAAAGCTTGATGACAAAAAGGCCTTTGTAAGGTCCACTTGTTTTTGATCTGTACCAAAGATCAACATGTCATCAACATACAAGCAAATGATTACTCCATTACCGGATTTATCAAACTTGTTGTATACACACTTGTCCGACTGATTTAACTCGAATCCGCTCGACAAGACAACCTCATCAAATTTTTGATGCCACTGCTTAGGTGCTTGCTTTAGCCCATACAATGACTTTACCAACTTACACACCTTTTGCTCATTACCGGGCATAACAAACCCTTCAGGTTGCTTCATGTACACCTCCTCCTCCAAATCACCATTTAAGAATGCCGTTTTGACATCCATTTGGTGAATCACAAGATCGTTAATAGCCGCCAAGGCAATCAACAACCTAATGGTGGAGATCCTAGCAACCGGAGCATAGGTATCGAAATAATCAATACCTTCCTTTTGTCTAAAGCCTTGGATAACCAATCGAGCTTTAAACTTGTCAATAGTACCATCGACTTTCATCTTCCTTTTGAAGATCCACTTGCAGCCCAAAGGCTTACAACCCGGTGGGAGATCCGTTAAGACCCATGTGTTATTTCCCAAGATGGAATCCATCTCATCATTTATTGCTTCTTTCCAGAATGCAACATCTTGAGACCTCATTGTCTCATTAAAAGTCCTAGGATCCTCATCAACATGATAACAATATGAATATTGGAATCCTACTTAATCTCTAGATCCTTCAACCAAGTAAACTTGGAAATCTGGACCGAAAGATTTTTCAATCCTTCCTCGCTTGCTCCTACGGAGCACAGGTGACTCATTAGAAGGTACGGTCGAACCGTCTCCTACTTTAGTTCCACTTGTACTAGGAACCAAATCCTTTGGTCTAGGTATGGACGAGAATCGATTCTCATCAAATATTGCATCTCTAGATTCAATCACGGTGTTAACCGAAATAGAATCATTAGGCTCTATCACATAGAACCTATAAGCCTTGGAATGCTCAACATACCCAATAAAGATGCAATCAATACCTTTTTCTCCCAAGGTTTTAATCTTGGTCTGGAGTAGTCTAACGACTGCCCTACATCCCCAAACTCGAAGATAATTCAAGCTTGGTTTTCTTTTGTACCAAAGTTC
Organism: Rheum nobile; assembly: GCA_027886185.1. NCBI lineage: Eukaryota > Viridiplantae > Streptophyta > Magnoliopsida > Caryophyllales > Polygonaceae > Rheum > Rheum nobile. Next base: position 399,694 of record WOAB01000236.1, on the reverse strand, counting down.
ATAAGGGGTGACCTTGTTCCTTTTGTTAGGAACCCTATTTAATAAATAGCAAGCCGTTACATGGCTTTACCCCAAAATCCGTCACTTAATCCCGAGTAGGATAACATGGAATTAACCATCTCTTTTAGGACTCTATTCTTCCTCTCTGACACACCATTTTGTTGTGGCGTGTAGAGAGCCATAGTCTCATGTATAAGGCCTACGGATTGGAAATACACAGGATCATAAAATTCTCCACCTCTATCGGTGCGTAGTTTCTTAATCAAGTCATTTTGTTTTAATTCAACCTCGGTTTTATAAACCTTAAATTTATCTAGGGCCTCATCTTTAGCATGTAGTAAATACACATAACAATAACGAGAATAATCAGGATAATAGAACGCACACCATAAATCGCAAAACATATTTAAAAAATAAATCACCGACCAGTCTATACAGAGTACAGTAGGGTCTAATGACTAATCTGTTTGGAAACAGTAGAGTCAAGTTTTAGCCAATCAGTATAACTATATTGTAGGGCATAACATGATCAGTAGACTAAAAAGTAATCTGGTCAACCTAGTAGACTTTTCATCAAGTAATCTGTATTAAATACAATAGACCTGAATCAAGTAATCCAGAAACATGAGTAATCTATGCAAAGCATAGTAGACTTCATAAAAACACACAAGACCTCATCTACTTCATGAGATTCTTGTCCTTAGTCTCTTGAGACTTAAGTTATGATAATGTTATATATTCTTATATACATACATATATATCCACATGAGGAAACACAATTTTATACATTCCTCATTCACCCATTTAACTATTTAAGTTAAAATATCATGATCATTATTTTGATCATCTAGTCACATATAATGGGAATTTGAACTAATGTGACTTGTATCATGGTCATATCATGACCATACCATGACCAAAATTTTCTATGGTCATACACATGTGCTTCCACCAATTTAATGGTACTATACACATATTTCACTCATACGAGGTTTCATGTATATTGTAGATAAACATCCTCGTACGAGATTTCAACTGCCACTATATGCGGTTAGCATACAATACATGACACCAACAAGAATTTAATTCTTATCCATACATATAAATATATGTTATACGTATACATGTTCAGAGATTACACAATCTTTTGCATATATCTCAAAATCATCAACATGGCTTAAATCTCACGGCCTTCGCATAACCGCACATGAATGAAATATCAATCCACTTTACACATTTAATACCACATCCAAGACCATATAAAAACCAGTCTTACATAAATATGTATATATCCAATACATAAATAACATAGAGGTATGAAACCTCCATTTCCATGGCCCCAAATCACCACCAATCATGCTTTATAAGCATTGGCCTTTATCGTGATTAGAATGTGTGGCTTGTCAAATAAATTTGATAGCCAACCACTACCGCACATGACCATCAATTAATTGATCTTGCCATTTTCCATTTGTTGCACTTCCTTGTCTCCTCCAAGGGCTCATTCTCCGGATTCTCCGGCACCGGTGGCATCGGCATACTCAGAACGTACACCACCTTGAGTGTCGTGAGGAGGAAGTGCATCTTCTTTTGCCATCTCCGGAAGTCCATGCCCTCGAACTTCTCCAATTTCCCGAACTTGGATGTCATCTCACGAACGGAAGCAGCCACCATTGATCAACCACGAAAATATTGATTTTGAATGTTGTAGAAGGGTTGCTTGTTGATCAATCTTCGGTTGTCTTGGATATCAATTGAATCGTGTTTTGAACACTTTCCAAAATCAATATTTCGACCCTATACTTGTTGCCTCGGGTTACACGAAATCTGATCTGGGATAAGACAATCGCATCTCTAGTGATTCAGGCAAATCAAAAGAGAACACTTGAAGTTTTCGGTTTTGTTCGATATAGAGAGATCGTAAGTTCTCGCGTACCAAAGACTTGCCCCAAACCCGCTCTTATATAGAGCATAGGAATTTAGGCAGTTCTAAGTCGGTTTAGGAGGTTAAAAAGTAGTTTTAGCGGTTAAGTTAGTTAAAAACCCGCCAAAAACCGCCAAAACTCCCTTACCGGCAAGCCGCACGGTTTGTCACAAACCGTGCGGCTTTACAGAAGCCAGATTCGGCGCTCCGGGGCATCGCACGATTTGTGACAAACCGTGCCACAAACCGTGCGGCTTTACAGAAGCCAAAACTGGCTTCTGTTCTGCCCTGGCACGGTCTGTGCCCATGTGCATGGTTTGTCACAAACCGTGCACACCCCTTAGCACCCCGAAAATACCTTCTCGGTGTCCGCCTCTTGAACCCCAACACGTTTTGTAACTCCGAGTCCGAATCCACGCACACGAGTGTGCACTCCGCACTCCCGAACCTCGTTATGTGCCAAACGAACTCCTTAAGTCTTTGAGCGAATCCCGACTACACTAAATGGCCGATGACACTAAAATCACCAACAGTTCCGGCTTGGTAGAGGATGATCATCCTCCCGACGGCGCAACGTTTGTTTATCTTGATTTTTTTTTGCTTTGTCATGCTCTAGTTTGTTTCTTTGTTTTTTTTACTCCATGGTTGTTTGTTTGTGTTACCGATTTGTCCGAATGCCATTTCTTTGACCTCTCAAAGCTGCAGAGCATATGTGCTTGCAACTTGAAATTCTTACTTTATCAAAAAAGGAAGTAATAGCAAGTGTGGAGGATCATACCTATGTACTACTATTTGTGGTGTGGTATGAGAACTTTAATCTTGAAGCTAGCAAATTATTCATAAAAGAATATCTCGTTTAATATCTCGTTTCTATTTTCATGCATACTTTCCGCATAATATCTCGTTTCTTATCAAGAATCGGATTCTTCACTCTCAATCATCTTTTCCGCATTTTCTCCATTTTTCATCTACAAATGGTCTTCCAAATTTATAGTCTGGCTACGAAATTTGTATATTGGCTTCTTAATCAAACTTCACGCCTAATTCAATAATTTCGGGAGGATAATAAAATGAGCAAAATTAGAACTTACTTTTCGGCTGATTTTCACGTGGGTTACAAAAAATGGGCCACGGCCCAATCCCACTATGAAAATATAATTTGAGCCCATGGACGCTATTTTCATTTAGCTAAAAGATCCAATGTGTCTTCACCAAAATAAAAAGAAAAAGATCCAATGTGAAAAAGTATATATGCTCTGAACGTAATACCATTCATAACAGACTGTTCAGAAGTGAATTTTTAGGAACTCCAGTTTCATAACTCCAGTTCCATATATAGTTCCCTTTTTCAGTTTTTCTAGTTTTGATAATGACAAACACTTTTGCTATTAATATTTCCATAAGTGTTGATGAACAGAGAACTTTGGAATTGGAAGCACAAGACAGAGACCAAGGTGCCAGATTTGGAAACTGGCATAAGGAACTGAAGCTCGCTGACGCTGGAAGAGCTTGGAACAAGAGATAAAGGGCGACGATCCGATTAGGGTAGATCTTTACTTAGAGAGAGAAGTTAAAGATTATCCTGTTTCCATATTATCTTAGGAGTTAAAAGTATATCTTTTATGGAAACGAAAATTGTAAAATCGTGGGAGATTATATTTGGTAACAAATATTATCTTTCCGATTACTTTTTGATTATTTTATTTGTGTAATTCGGTTGTTGGAGATTCGTTTCTTCCATCAATTAAATTACATAAATAGAATAGTTGAAACTCTCTCATACTAACGCATTCATTCACAATTGCTTACGATAGTTCTTTGAAGAAGAACTGTAAGTCGATTGTCTTGTTGCTTGCTTGATTTGGTCGAACTAGGTAGAGAGTCCTTAGTGTGTCTAAGACTTAATATGTGTGTTATATCCTGGTTGATTGTAATCGAAGTATTAATACAAGAAATAGACTTTGAAATCCTCTTGAAAGAGAGGTAGTGGGTTTTATCCTGGATAACTAGTTGGTTATCAAAGGTTCCCACTCTAAGGAACTTGTCTTAATTCTGTTATTGTTTACTTATTCCGCTGCTAAGGAACTAGACTCCCAGTTCCCTTTGATTGCTAACACGTACGATCCTACAATTGGTATCAGAGCAGGCGCTCTAGATTTGTGTTAGTTTACAGATTTCAAGATGACTAGTTCAAGCGAATTCAGTTTGGGAATCTCCATCAACAAGCCCCACATCCGAAAGAAGGGAAAAGAAGAATGGTGGGAGAAATGCATGACCAACTACATCCAAACCATGCACTATCAGTGTTGGCGCGTGATTGAAAATGGTGATGGAGTTATTCCTGACAAACTGGAGGAAAAAGACTGGAAGCCTGAGTACTACACCATCAAAGAGAAGAATGCTAAAGCTCGTCAACTCATTCTTAATGGATTAACAAGGGAAGACATGGACAAGGTGATAGGAATCACAACGGCTAAGGGCATCTGGACTGCCCTAAAGGAGATGCATGAAGGAAGTGAAGAACTGAAGCAAAGCAGGAAGTTTGCTCTAGAAGGAGAATACCACACTTTCGAGATGCTGGAAACTGAGAACATCTCTCAATACCACTCACGTTTCACAAGACTCATCACCAAACTCAATAATGCTGACGTGAAGCTTGATGAATGGTCCAAATCCCTTGTCATCATCAATTGACTCAACTCCAAATTCAACCTCATCAAAAGACTGCTAAAGACTACTCCTGGTATTCAAGGTCTTCCCATAACTCAAATCATAGGAAAACTTGAAGTTGAAGAAAGGGAGGCACTCAAAGCAAGCTCCACCAAGAAGATGGAGAAGGGAATCGCCTTAAAAATCTCAAAGGCCTTCTCAAGGTTGGAGATGGAGGAAGAAAACCCAGATCTTGAAGAAGAAGAGGATGAGATGACAGCCTTGGTTACTAAGCACATCAAGAAGCACTTCATCAAAGGAAAGTTCAAGAAAAACTTCCAAAAGAGAGATCTCTCTGAATATGCTTGCTATCAATGCAAGGAAAAAGGACATCTTGCTAGGAATTGTCCTAAGAACTCAAATGAAGATGATAAGCCTATGCAGAAGTGATAAGCACTACTTTGCAGGGCTTAAGTTAGAGTCATTAGAGGGTTTATTGGTGTCATTCGGGTAGATTTAGACACATTCATGTGTATGGCGTTTGGAGGCGAAGTTTGGTATTTTTGGAGGTGTTTGAGCTATTGTGGATATCTAGGAGACACTGAGGAAGGAAACCACCAAGGAAAGACGCCAAAGGAGAGAAGAGACGAGTTGAGGAGCGGTGCGAGAGATTGCAAGGAAGAGCTTTGAAGAGGAGATGTTACTGGAGCCTTGCCGCACCCGCGCCGAAGACCACCGCCCCCTGCGGTGGAAGAAGCAAAAACCATACAAGATTCTGGAGTCCCACCGCACCCGCGGTGGGCACTGCCGCACCCGCGGCGAGATCGTCAGAGATGTGACCAGAAGCCACTGGAGAGCCACCGCACCCAGCGGTGGAACCCACCGTACCCGCGGTGGCGACGCGCTGAAGCTTTTCTCGGATTTAATTCCGAGATTCTGTTTTCCTTTTATTTTATTTCCGAAACTTTATTTCCAAGTTTGTTATTTCCTTTTATTTTTATTTCTAAATATTTTCCCTAGTATTTAAGGTTCTTTCTAAGACTTTATTTATATGAAGGAGAACCCTAGTTGCCACCTTTCTACGTTTTTGCTCTCACAAACCCTAATGGAGAACTAAACCTCCATTGTTGCACTTGACAGTTTGAAGCCAGCAATTGATTGGTTGTGAGTTTTCTACTCTTGTTCGTTTTCCTATCTAGTTGGATTAATTCTCTTGTGCTTGAATGTTTATTGGTTTATGTTGATTTATCTAGATTGATCACCTAGGTTTATTGATATCTTCCTAATTGCTAGGACTTGTGATTCCGGGTTCGGGTTGCATATCTAGTGGCGAGCACGATTGTTGCGTATAGGGGATCCGAGCGCTTCATCGTGAGAGAGAGTTAATTGCATGCTTATAGTAACGGGTTGTTTCTATTGCATGTATCTTGTTGAATCCTTGCTTGATTGCTATTGCTTTATTGAGTCTTGAAGGTTTTCGGATTTGATTTGGTATTAAGTACTATTAGGGCTGGTAGAACTAATAGTTATCTATGATCGGGATAAGAACAACTATAGGAATATTAAGAACTTGAGATTGATAGAATTCTGTGATCGACCTTTCTATTGTTGTGTGGATCTCTGTTGAGTGTGGCGCTTTTCCTCATCATATTCACAACCTTTACTTGCAAACTTGTTTACTTGCTTACTTGTTACTTTGTTACGAGATTTCTACAACCCCCCCCCCTAGTTCCTAGTTGGTGACGTGAATTACAAGAATAGATAACCTGACTCTCTGTGGGATCGACCCTGACTTGCTTGCTATACTATTTAGTAGGTATTTTAGGATTTATTTGATAGGCATCACGACTTTAGGCTCTGTCAAATTTTGGCGCCGTTGCCGGGGAGTCAAATTTTTTGTTTTTGTGATTTGTTTGTTACCAACCTTGGTGTGGACCTATCTTATGGTCCACACTCGTGCTACTAATTCACCTCTTCTTGATTTTGATCCAGAGATTGAGAGAACTTTGTCCCAGGATCGCAGAGTAAACCGTACTTTGGTTTTTGACAACCCTGCATTTGAGATGGGTGACGCGGATAGAACGTTGAGACAGTTGACTGCGCTCGACCTGCAACATCAACCTTTGGCTGTGACTATTCCGGCTATAGGAGCGGGCGTAAACTTTGAGTTGAAGCCGGGGCTGATTCATTTGCTCTCATCTTTCCATGGACTGGCTGGAGAGGACCCAATCAAACACATGGGTAAATTCCACACAGTCTGCATGAGCAAGAAGAAAGCCCTCTTTGCTACCTTTGGAGACGACTCAGAAGACTCTGAAGGGGAATTGGATACAAATGGAACTTCTGGAGGAAGATGCTTGATGGCTAAGGAAGATTCAACTGAATCAGATGACTCCGAGGTATCTTCTTCCGACTTTACCAAATCTCTTCTTGAATGTGATAAAAAACAATTGATCAAGATCATTAAGAAACTTGAAAAGGAAACTAGTTCCCTTCAAGAGAAACTAGAAGAATATGAAGATGAAATCTCTTGCTTATCCACTGAAAACTCGGTCTGGAGTAAGAAACTTGATGAAAATGAGAAATTACTTGCTAATTCTTCTAGGAAGTGTGACTCTTGCATCACTGTTAAAAAGGAACCCATGCATGTTGACAATCCTATTGTTCCTTCCACAGACTCTGAAAAGAACACTTCTTCTATGCTTGCTGAAATATTGAACAAACTTGATCATCTCACTCACTCTATAAATGAGAAAACTGTGAATCAAACTGTTTTTGTTAAGCAACGATATGGTCTTGGCTACTCTGGTAACAACGATTCTGAGGAAACATGCTCTGATGAGAACGAGAAACTAAGAAGGGAACTGGTCGAGAAAAATGAAACCCTCAACTGTGCTTTACAAAATTCTCGTGACAAAACCCAGTTCCTAGAAGAAAAGGTAAAAGTTCTTGAACAGAAGCCTAAAGAGAATCAAACTTGGTTCGATGGTCAGAATGCTCACAAGATGTATATTGACCAAGCTCAAGGAACTAAAGGTAAGAAAGTTAACTTTGAGCAGAGAAAGCAAGAAAGACCATTCCGACCTGGTCATGGTAAGTATGGTCATGTTGTCTACAATCGTGTTTGCTGGCATTGTGGTAAAAATGGTCATTATATTCATGAGTGCATTCACAAGAAAAGACAAATGGAGGAAAATGCTAGGAAAAGGAACCAGAATATAAATAATTAGAAAAAGATGCATACCATAAATGATTTGAATGATCATTATTATTTTGTTCTTGCTTCTAACCCACAGATAAGATACCAACCTCATTCTCCTAGAAAAGCTAAGCTTAGATGGGTTCAAAAAGTTTGAGTTCCCTTGTGCAGGACGAAGTGCGACAACAAGACAAATGGTACATAAACAGTGGTTGCTCGTGCCATATGACCGGAAATAGAAGAAAAATGTCATCACTTCAGCAACACCGAGGAGGTACCATTTCCTTCGGAGATAAGAGAAAGGGAACAATCTGTGGAACTGGCAGTGTGAATCTCACTGATCACATCCAGGTAAGTAACGTTAACCTAGTTGAAATTTTAGGTTTTGATCTAATTAGTGTGTCACAGTTGTATGATCAAGGGGGAAATGAGGTTCGCTTTACCTCTAAAGAATGCTTCATGGAAGATAGAAAGGGAACTGTGATCCTAAAGGGCAAAAGGTTCAACAACGTCTACATCATTGATCCGAATTTCGTTCCCAAAGAAAAGTTGTGTCTATCAACCATTGACGACCAAACAAACCTCTGGCATCAACGACTTGGTCATGCAAGCCTCAAGCTTATTCACAAGCTGCATCAAAAGGAACTCGTTCATGGCCTTCCCAAAATAAACGCTGAAAAGTCAGAAATCTGCTCTGACTGTGTTCAAGGGAAACAGGTTCGTAGTTCCTTCAAGTCCAAAACACTAGTGAGTTCCTCTAAGCCTCTGGAACTCATTCACATGGATCTTTGTGGTCCTATGCGAGTTCAAAGCATGGGCGGTAATAGGTATATTCTGGTACTTGTTGATGATTACTCTAGATTCACTTGGACATTATTCATAAAATCTAAAAGTGAAGTCTTTGATAGGTTTAGTGAGCTAGTTCCCTTGCTTGAAAAATCATTGAATGTCTCTCTTCGTGCCATTCGTTCCAATCATGGAACTGAGTTCGAGAATGGAGATTTTCTAACCTTTTACAGGGAACATGAAGTTGATCATAATTTATCAGCTCCCTACACTCCACAACAGAATGGAGTTGTTGAAAGAAAGAACAGAACCTTGGAAGATATGGCTCGCATCATGCTCATCTCAAGTGGTTTCTCTCAATCCTTCTGGGCAGAAGCGGTTAATGCAGCGTGCTATATCTTGAATCGGGCTATGCTACGCCCAATGCTTGAGAAGACTTCCTATGAGCTACTTCGAGGCAGAGTTCCCAACATTGCTCATCTTCGAGTCTTCGGATGCAAATGTTTTGTTCACAATAATAGGAAGGACAATCTAGGGAAGTTTGATCCACGGAGTGATGAAGGGATCTTCATCGAATATGCTTACAGTAGCAAAGCATACAAGGTCTTTAACAAACGGACTAAAAAGGTAGAGAAAAGTATTCATGTTGTTTTCAATGAAAATTTGCCTTCAAAGTCTGTGCAGGATATCTCAATTCCCTCGGAGGATCCATTTCAACGACCAAGTGAAGATTCTGATGATGAAGCTCCTCCCAAGCGTGACTCCTATCCTACTCTCTCCAGCTAACCCGCACCCACAGTCCCCTCAACTCTGGTTGAGCCCAAGGAATCAACATCCATAGACAACTACCCAGCTCCCTCCCCTCATCAAGATGCTGTTGTTACGGATCTAGTTCCTTCCAATCCGTCGAATGAAGTCGACGCTACCTCTCAGGGAACGAAACTTGCTCCAGAAGTCAACCCAAATATAGCTTCTTCCTCAGCTACTGATCCCACAGACGTGGAGGCTCCGGGAACCGATCTTCTTGTTCCCAACAGAGACAAAAGAACCACCAAGCATCCAGTCAGGTATGGATTTGAGGATATGTCCTATTGTGCATTCAATGCTTTTCTGTCTCTTATAGAACCCAAGAACATCACAAAGGCGCTGAAGGATGCTGATTGGATCATTGTCATGCAAGAAGAACTTCACCAGTTCGAGAGGAACAGAGTCTGGCAACTAGTTCCTCGCCCTCAGAACAGACACATCATAGGAACTCGGTGGGTTTTTCGCAACAAGCTGGATGATTCTGGTGCTGTATCAAGAAACAAAGCTCGGCTGGTTGCTCAAGGCTATAACCAATAAGAAGGGATCGATTATGATGAAACATTTGCCCATGTGGCAAGATTGGAAGCCATACGATTGCTCATTGACTATGCCTCACACAAAGGGTTCAAGTTGTACCAAATGGACGTGAAGACTGCATTCCTCAATGACATTCTTCAAGAGGAAGTTTATGTCAAGCAACCTCTAGGATTTGAGGATGATGATCACCCTGACCACGTATATTTCTTGGACAAGGCCCTCTATGGTCTAAAGCAAGCCCCTCGCGCTTGGTATGATCGCCTTGCCCAGTTCCTAACCGCTAATGGCTATCGCCGTGGTGTGATCGACAAGACTCTTTTCATTCTGGAAGTTAAAGGTGAGATTCTAGTGGTCCAAGTCTATGTTGATGATATTATTTTTGGTTCCACTAACTTGGCTCTTATAGAAAAGTTCAAAAATCTCATGAGCAGCGAATTTGAAATGAGTATGATTGGGGAACTATCCTTCTTCCTGGGATTGCAAGTCACTCAGAAGGCTGATGGCATTCAAGTCCATCAACATAAATATCTTAAAGAACTCTTGAAGAAGTTCAAAATGGATTCAAGCAAAGCCATCTCCACACCCATCTCCCCGACGACTCGCCTCACCGCCGATCACACTGGACAGAAAGTGGAAGAGAAGCTTTATCGTGGCATGATTGGCTCCTTGATGTATCTAACCGCTAGTAGGCCAGATATTGTGTTTGATAATTGTCTTTGTGCCATGTTTCAAGCTGATCCAAGAGAATCTCACTTATCTGAAGTGAAGCGCATATTTCGCTATCTCAAGGGAACTGACGACCTATGTCTTTGGTACCCCAAGGATTGCCACTTCAATCTTCTTGGATACACCGATGCGGACTATGCAGGCTACTTGGTTGATCGAAAGAGAACATCTGGAATGGCCCAGTTCTTTGGCCTTTGCTTGGTCTCTTGAGGGTCCAAGAAACAAAACTCGATGGCTCTATCAACCACAGAAGCTGAGTACATCGCAGCCGCCGCATGATGTTCCCAACTCCTTTGGCTCAAACAACAACTCGCGGATTTTGGTATGTCTTTTGGCCCTCTAAAGATTCTATGTGACAATACCAGTGCAATCAACATCTTCAAGAATCTTGTGCATCATACTAGGACTAAGCATATTGACATTAGGCATCACTTCTTGCGTGATCATGTTGAAAAAGGGAACATTCTACTAGAACATTGTAGGACTGGAGATCAAATTGCAGATATATTCACCAAAGCATTAAATCGAGAACCTTATGAGTCCTTTAGATTACTTCTGGGAATGATATCCATAAACTAGTAGTTCCGTTTGCCTTTACTAGTTCCCTACCTTTGCCTAGATTTGATCTTTTCTATGATTTCATTGACAATATTGTTGATTATTGTTCTTGTGCTGCCCTCGCATGTCTTGTAATATTTGTTCTAAAGCATGGTCTTAACTCTTTTGCATGATCACATGATTTTATGATATAATTTGATCTTGATTGCATCTCTTTATTGGCCCTATAATAGTCAATTTGATCACATCTATCCTCTATTACAAGCCGAAATGATAATTGACTATAAACCGTCCTAAGCCTGACTACACTGTATGATTCCCTATGACCCCTCTTTAGTCCACACTGGGAATTATCTTTGTGGTGTCAAAATTGCCTTCCGAATTTTATTTATATGGGTATGTACTTTTCTTGAGTGATTGTTTGGTTCCCTACATAAAATGTACCCATATCTCCCCGGTTCCGTGTCACACACTGAGGAAAGGAACTCGGAATTGTGCTTCAACGGCCAGATTTCAAATTGAGCTCTGTCAGCGTCTGCTTCCCAAGGGCAGTTATTGCACATTTAGTCGTTTGCTCTCTGAGATTTCTGGGGAACTCAAGCCCGATTGATTTGATTGTTTTGAATAAATTATTACGGGGAGAGTTATGAGTTCCCTTCGGCTTCAGAAGATCTTGTGGCCGTTTGAGATATTTCTGGGTTCCCTTATTTGAAAAGATTCGGCAATGGCTTCTTATGGATAGAATTTTGCCCATCGCTTATATAAGGAAACGAGTCTAACCCAAAAGCGGCACCGATCACAACTTCTCTTTGCTCTCAACTTAATCTCTGCCGTGCCCACAAAATTTCCTAAAGCTCTCTCTCCTCTACATCTGTCTCCATGGAATCCGGTCTACCCCAGCTCCCCGCCGATGAGTTAGCTATTCTGGAGGCCTACCGGAAGCAGAAAGTCACTCCATCCTCCTCCCAGGTGGCTACACCGACAACGACACCATCTTCGGTGCCCCCACCTGTGACGGACCCGTCTCGATCGGCGCCACCGCCGGTCCCTGAGGCTCATCAGTCTGAATCTGCCTCGTCGGAGCACACTCCGTCCAAGCCGGCCTCCCCTACACCAACAAAAGAGGATTCTCACCACTCCTCTCCTTCTCAGGGGGCCGCTCCGATTGATGTGGACCTGCTCCCAACTCTGACGACTACTCTGAAGCTCCCCGGCAACTCCCAGTCGGTGGCCGGCCGTGTCAAACGTCGTGCCGCTAAAGGTGGCCATGGCATCCCCTCTCTTCATCTAGAGGATGTCACTCCCGCCAAAAAGGCGAAACTTTCAAAGGCCGCCAAGGGAAAGCAACCTCTATCCCAGCAAGCCTCTCCACCATCTCAAGTTCCCTCTCAGGTGGCACCAGCTCTCGCCACTCGCCACATTCTGGAGCCTCTCATAGTCGGCGAAGAATTCTAGGCTACCACTGATGATGAATGTGTCTCTGCCGCCCATGCCAAACTTCAACTTCAAGGGTGGGACACACTGGTGCCGGAGCCATTTGCAATCAACGAGGATCTGGTGCGTCTCTTCTACCAAAATATGCAGTTTGTCGCCGCCAAGGACGATCAGCCTGTGAACGACGCCATCCTCACCTGGGGAGGTAATCTGATTCCCCTTTCTGTTGCTGTAATTGGGTCTGTGATGGGCCTCGACATTGGCAAAGGCTTTGGGGTCATCATCAAAAGGAACTGGCCATCAAAGCGCAAGCAGGCCATTCTCAACACTGTGTTCGATGACAACTTCCCATCCAAGGGCCCCTTGCTCACCAAGTATCTAAGCCTTGATAGGAAGATCCTCCATACCTTCCTCATCAAAAATATCATCCCTCGTCAGGAAAAGAGGGACACTGTTTTGGTCAGCGACGCAGTGCTTATGGAGAAGCTCATTTTGGGAGAGCCAATTGACCTGCCCCGTATCACCCTAGCCCACATGCAATTCTGCAAAGGTCACTATACCCATGCCCTCCCATACCCTCACATTATCAAGAAAATTATGAGCCGCCTTGGTCTTTACCCTACTGAATTTGAAGAGACTCAGTTCTCTCGTCTCCTCACCATGACAACTGTGAGGCGTCTGGCGCAAAAGGCTCATGTCGATGAGGAATCTGATGCAGAGAAGGAAAAGGAAGAGATCCAGCCTGACCAATCTGATCCCCGCCTAGTTCCCGACACACATGTTATTCTGAACAGTTTGGGGAACATTGAAGCTTCTCTGGTTGATGGTTTTGACAAGGTGGTTGCCGCTGTGGAAAAAGGAAGCAACTTCACCAACAAAATGGTGGTGGAGTTGTGGAAGACGTCTGCAGCCCTTGTACAGGAAATTGCAAAGTTGGTTAACCACAAGCTCACAGAGGACAAGGCTAAAGCCAAGCAGTAGTATGGGATAATGCTCAGTTCCCTACTCAGTTGACACAGAACCTTAGTTCCCTAGGATCCCACTTCCATATATTGATCCCTTTTGTGTGTCTCTGAGTGTTTTTATTTTCTTTTTGTCTATGATCTCTATGTTCTCTGTGCTCTCTTTATATTTAATGAAATTTCTGTGTTCCTTGCACTTGTTCTGATTTGCTTTCAACTTTTATTACAGTGTCATTTCTCTAGAGTTCAGCATTAGTCTATTTGTCACTCTAAATTCTCTTTGTTCTTCATTTAACTGACTCTTTTCGATGATGTCCAAAGGGAGAATGAACTTGGCAATCTGAAACTAATATGATGAAAGGAACTCTGAATTGGTTGTTCCCTTAAGGGGGATTTAAGGAACCTCGGTTAATGTTAAGGGGGAATATGCAATTCACTAATGATTATTCTACATCTAGTTATGTTCTGTTTTTTCCTCATATATCACTCATGCCTATTTTAGATATGTCAGGTTCTACATGTTTGTCATCATCAAAAATGGGGAAATTGTTAGGAAGTGAACTTTTGGAAACTTCAGTTCCCTACCTAGTTTTCTTCCTCAGTTTTCCTAGTTTTGATAATAACAAACATTTTTGCTATTAATATTTCCATAAGTGTTGATGAACAGGGAACTCTGAAATTGGAAGCACAAGACAGAGACCAAGATGCCAGATTTGGGAACTGGCATAAGGAACTGAAGCTCGCTGACGCTGGAAGAGCTTGGAACAAGATATGAAGGGCGACGGCGATCCGATTAGGGTAGATCTTTACTTAGAGAGAGAAGTTAAAGATTATCCTGTTTCCATATTATCTTAGGAGTTAAAAGTATATCTTTTATGGAAACGAAAATTGTAAAATCGTGGGAGATTATATTTGGTAACAAATATTATCTTTTCGATTACTTTTTTATTATTTTATTTGTGTAATTCGGTTGTTGGAGATTCGTTTCTTCCATCAATTAAATTACATAAATAGAATAGTTGAAACTCTCTCATACTAACGCATTCATTCACAATTGCTTACGAAGAAGAAACAGAGCTTAGTTCTTTGAAGAAGAACTGTAAGTCGATTGTCTTGTTGCTTGCTTGATTTGGTCGAACTAGGTAGAGAGTCCTTAGTGTGTCTAAGACTTAATCTGTGTGTTATATTCTGGTTGATTGTAATCGAAGTATTAATACAAGAAGTAGACTTTGAAATCCTCTTGAAAAAGAGATAGTGTGTTTTATCCTGGATAACTAGTTGGTTATCAAAGGTTCCCACTCTAAGAAACTTGTCTTGATTCTGTTATTGTTTACTTATTCCGCTGCTAAGACCACCCACAGCAGTGGGTTCTTAACACTTTACAAACATAATTTTTTTAGCAACAATAGATAAAATCTAAAAAACTGTGTCCAAAGTTTCTTAGTAAAAAATCTCTTAAAAACTCTGACATTTTTTTACAAGCTCTCATCACCATCAATTAAGTTAAGTACTTTAATCTAATGGCTCACATTAATAGAATCTGAAATAGATTTTTATTTATTTTAACAAATTTTTAGACCTAAATTAAATTGAATTTTTTAAATGAGATAAAATAGAAAATTAAGTTAAAAAACCTGAATTAAAAAACCATTGCTGTGGATGCTCTAAGAAACTGGACTCCCAGTTCCCTTTGATTGCTAACACGTACGATCCTACACAGACAAAGTCAGTCATTTGTCGGGTTGAGGTAGAAAGCGTGATTGTGTGATTTTTGTTAACTCTTTGTTACCGAGCATTTTTGAGGAGTTTCGTTGCATTTCCAATTGAGTGTCTTTTTAATCGCTCTCCGACAGCACAAACGTCATGTTGGTCTTGTCCCTTTTAACCCGTATTTGTGTCCTTTCAAACCATCCCAAGTATATATAGCCTTCTATTTCTGTTTGTTTCTTTCTCACTTGACTCTTGTTATATTTATTGCGTCTCATACCGGTTTATCTTGCAACTGAGCTTGTCTCAGTCTCTCGATTTATCAAACAATAATCTGTTTAGTATTTTGAATTTTTAGCTTATCTAAAAAAAGTAATGCATTCGTCCAACGCTTTGCAATTTCATGTTAGAAGAGAAGTCGTAGACGATAACCCATCTCTAATGACTTGTCCGATAAGTAAAAGTTAAGGTTGTGCTTAATTTGTTTCGATCTAGTTCAATAATCGAAAGCAATTGATCAAAATTACCACATTTAAGTTTCTAATTGTTGATTGGAACGTGAATGTCACTTTTAAGGATACGTTAATTGTTTCTCTAACTACCATATCTTGCTTCTATTTGTTAGATATGAATTAGTTCTGTATACGTATTGTATTATATCAGAATGAGCGAAATCGAAAAGGACTAATGTTTGTGAGACCTCGTTTAATATCGATATATACTATTAGAAATCCCATTAATGATACCAAAAGAGTCCTTAATGTGTAGATGTGGATATTTGAGTAGTTGGAATTGTCATCCCACATCAAAAATAAGTAGTAATTGTATTTCTATCACCGATCTAAAATGACCGACGGTCATTTTAGTATTTAATATAATATTTTAAAAAATGTATTAACTACTTACATCTACAATATAATATCCTTCTTCAATCTTTCCAACACATTTAATGTTTACCATATTTTTCTAACTAATAGATAGAAAGCAAAAGTAAAATATTTAATAAAAACAAATTTGAATAAGAAGTCTCATAAATCACCATTAAAATTATATGTCAACCTAAAAGTTTCTAAAACAACATATAATGTTGATCAAATTTCAAGTATTAAAATAACACTTGATTTAAATTTTATAGACTGGATTAAATGTACCTTTAGGTTACAAAGTGAATCCCGACTTTATATTAAACAATATAATAGAGATGTGATCTCGTATCAGCCCCGATCGATCAACTACAAATCTACAATCCACCGAAATTTAAGATATAATTTTCAATTAAGTTGGGTTGGGTTTTAAATTTCAAGGGCTCCGGCTCATAATAAAATTTAGTGTTTTATTTTCGTCCATAGAAGACATTTGATATTTTTAAATATTCTTTTCTATTTATTTTTTTATTTAATTAGTCACATTTTATTCAAATTCCTTTTAATTTATTTATTTCTAGGCATAATACTTATTCAATATTTATGTATGTATGAAATTACATTGGTCTTTATTAATTAATTATTATTAAATATTTTTTTTTATTATCATACTTATCTTAATTTCATATATATTATCACTAATAAAAAAAAAAAAAATATTTTTGAAATATAAAGTAATTATATTTTTAATAATTTAAAATATCCATATAAAATTTTATACAAGACCCGACATGACACGAGAACTAAACTAGTTAACTAATTAAGTTGGGAATGCTTTACGATGATCAAATAGTTGGTTTGTTTAGTCACGTAACGAATCACTAATTAATACTCCCTCCGTCTAATATTAGATGTCTTTCTAGTCTCAATATTTTGTCTAGAAATAGTTGTCTTTTAAACTATTTTAGCCACATTTTTCCAACTTTATCCCTACTTATTAATGTGATTTATTCACCCAAAAAATTATAGAGTTACTTTTTAACAATTTAATAGGAGTGTTTTAGACTAGTTTTTAAATTCTTAAATATTATGCCAAAGTCTGAAAAGACATGTAATATTAGACGGAGGGAGTTAAACAAATTCTAAATATCAATAACCACTTATTGGTGTTACTGATCTAAAATTTGCCACATCTTAATAAAACAAAATTTCATTTTTGACATTGTTATAAATCAACATCGTACAATTATCCTTATCTCTTGCTGGTGTTTGTGAAAATCAAAATGTGTAGAAGGAATTTGAAGAACATTTAGTGATAAAATATATCCCATAAACTTACTTTTTATTAATTCATTAATTTATATCAATTGAAAAATCAAGCAATAATTCAAGAGGAGAATAATGAACTTTATCATTAAAAATCCATTAAAAAAGAACAACGCATGGTCCAAGTGAGATAAGGTATTTAATATTCTAAAGTATCCTAATTAACCTAAGTTGAATTTATCTTCTACTATTTTCATTCATTCTCTTCTCCTACTTTAAAACCCCAGTCACTTGAATGTCTGGGTACTAAGTGTTTCAGGAACAAAGACAGTTATCTCAGGAAACCTTCACAGCAAAGGATTGAAGAGGGAACAAAGCTCTGTTCTTGTGCTTTGTTACCTCTGAAGGAACAACAGTGACGAACAAGATCGAAGCTGCGAATGGAAGAAAGAAATCCAGCGTGTTATTTATGGAAACAAATCAAGGCGCACACGCGGTCAAGGATTGAAGAAATCGGCTGGAAGGATCTAGCCGTTGGAGGAGATATGGAGAGAGAAGCTCGATTCCTTATCTTAGAGATTCTTTCCTTAGATAAGCGGATTGAAGAGAGAAGAATCTTATCACATCCGTTTATATTAATCTAAGGGAATCCTTTCCTTTTATTAATATATACGGCTAGAGATATTATTCCTCCAGCAAAAACATATCTTCTTGTTACCATGATTGAATAAATCTTATCTTGTTACATTTAGGGTTTGTCGAGTTGTATTTAATAGATGTGTGGATTCATGTCTATGTAACCACGACGACGGAAAAAACAGAGAGAACGAAAATTGAGATAGAAAAGGAGTGAGGTGTGTGTAAGTCTTTGAGGGTTGAGTTTGGATTCATCGTTGTAGGAGTGATCTTCGAATCTAGCAGAGAGGTCTAGTGTTTTGGAGTCCATGCTACAAGTGTAATCGAACAAGAAATCAATAAGACAAGTACACACTTCAAAATCCTCTCAAGCGGAAGCTTGAAGGTAGTGGTTTTTCCTTGAGAAGCTAGTTTTGTCAATCAGGGTTTCCACTATACATCGTGAGTTCGTTCTATTATCTTTCTTGCTATATTTATCCGCTGCAACTTCTGTGGTAACAAAGCTTTTGTTCCCTCAGACGTAACTCTAACGATCCAACAGTACCTCTCATGGTAAATCGATGAGCCCAACCTAAGCACAAGCAACTAAGAACTTACCCTCCAACTAAGTTTTCTACCATTCCTTTTGAATACATGATAAAGCATCACATGCTTCAAAAATTAGTTTTATCGGTATATGTTAATTGATGTGAAGTGTTAAACTTCAACAGGGGCACGAGTTGCTATCAACCTTATCTCTATTAGCATACAGGACACATGGGCACAAGCTACCGTCTTATTCTATTAGCATACGGGCCGCAGGGGCACGAGCTGTCGTCTTATTCTATTAGCCTACGGGCCGCAAGTGTGTAACACCCCCGACTTATGTCGGTAGTGCCACACGCCAGTGACCTCAGACGTTAATGTCCAAAGTCATCCTAGGCTTTAATCGGAACAATTAAGCTTAAATAAATACATAATTATTAAATAACGAAAGAATAATCAGCGAAAGACAATTTGAATGAATAAAACTCAACCTTTTATTAAGATTTCTCTCGTAAAATGAGAAGGACGATTTTACAACAAAGTATAGTGACAACGGAAGACTTTTAAATTACAGCGGAAGACTCTTTTTAAAGTAGTCCCTATTACATGACTATGTATTACATTTATTTCAAATTAAACATACATGCCTTGGAAATATTACTTCTTAAAACGCAAACTTCAACTGCAAGCCTTCTCTTCGACTGGTTACTTCAATCGCCGGGGACCAACCTCTGATGTGTCGTATAGGACGGATGACACCAGCCAACCATGCAAGGAATAAAATTCGGTTGGTTAGTCTAATGAAAGACTATGCAAGGGTGAAAACAGAATGGTTCTAGTGATCGTAACCGTTTACTATCATTGTCCCTTGAATAATAACCGAAGGAACGATACATAACCCGGAACTTACACAGAATGATAGAAAAATATATGCATCGAAAAGAAGACTCCAACGAAATTGAGTCTTATAGGAAAATATGAAGATTGTTTGGGAACGTTAAGTTTTCACACAAGTTTATAAACATGACCTTGATTATTTGGGTACACGACCAACCTCACCGCGCAATGCGAATCCAGATTGGAAAGAGGACTTACTCTAACAAGAGTCCGGGCGGTTTCCACGTTGTACTCCTCGCCCGAGGGTATATTAATTATGTGCGTAAAAGCACTTATCTTATTTACTTCCAAAGCGTACATTTAACGTTAAAGCTTTTAATCCACATCAATCTCGTAATGAGATATATAACATGGGACAAATCCCGAAGATTGGCACTAGCTAAGTGCACCACCACCTATATTCGGATAGGGGTAGGTCATGACCAAAAGTGTTAGGGCATTTAACTTCCTAACACAAAGTTATAAAGAAACAGCTAAACCCCGTAAGGTAATAGCGTTCCTACGAATACTCGTGCTAACTAAGCATGTATGTCCACATATAAATCCACAACAAAATCCATTTATCACTTTACGGTACCATCATATAGAACTATATAATAGCGTTATTTCTAGCAATATATATAACTTATTATAAATCCATATTTTAACACATCGTTTTATCAAATCTGTTCCCAAACACAAAACAATAACTTTATTCCAACTTAATTAAACAATTAAATAATTGATAATCAAGGAAAACATGGAATAATGAGCAAGAGCGAACCGTCACTTGCCTTAGCTTAAATGAACGAGAGATCGATTTCGAGATCCGGGAACTTGAATCTGGGCACGGTTGCCGCCGCCACCGATGAGTTTTAAGACAAAACCCTAAATTAGATACGGTATGAAAAGACAAAGTAAAACAAGGAAACATGCCAGTGCCGCAGTCGCGGATGGCATATCCGCGATCGCGGCCTTGCTGGGCAAAACTGCGGCCGCGGTTTTATAACCGCGATCGCGGTTTCGCGCCCAGTCGGGGTCGCGGGTCTCTGCCCGGCCGCGGTCGCGGTGGATGGAGCCGCGGTCGCGGGACTCCATCCCGACGCGAGCTTAAATCAACGTTTGAGCCATATCGACGACGACGAGGCACGGATCTTCGCTTCTGGACAATTGAGCACTTCCACCACTCCAGGAACTTCACCACGGCGTCGACTTCGGCTTCCGGCGACGACAACTCCGACGACAAATCGAACTTAAACGAGAGGAAGAGATGGATGAATATGGTGGAGAAGCTCGGTGCTACCACCTCCTATTTATAGGCTCAGAAGATGGATCTCCACATCAATGCCGAGGAGAGGAAGCGGTCCAGCTCCCGCCGTTCGTACGCATGGAGGAAATACCGATCGTCGGCATTCTGGAAGCAGAGGAAGAAGACGATAAGAGTTGCCCGTGATCGCGGTTTCAGAACCGCGATCGCGGTTTGCCCATAGGCAAAACTGTAATACCCCTCATTTTTAGTAAGGGTATTTGGGTAATTTCCCAAACCCTCATCATTTATTCGAGACGCGTAGGCGAAGTTCAGAATTTCTGTATCATGTTTGATTTCTGCATTATTCCCAGAGCATTGGAAAATACATTCGACGTATTTTCGGGGCTTAGAATATTTGTTTGGGTACAAATATATTATTACCGGGGTTTAGAACCCATGCCCATACCTTCTCCCGGGCAAAAAGGCGCAAAAAAGGAATTTCCGCGACCGCGGCAGAGCCGCTGCGATCGCGGAATAATCGTGCACTGGGGAGCTGGGCTTGAATTTTCCGCGACCGCGGCAGAACCCACCGTGACCGCGGAAATGTGCACAGTCGGGCATGGAATGGGAGGTTGGAGAGGAGAAGGAGGCGGTGGGGGGAGAGGAGAAGGCGGCGGGAGCCCGGGAGCGGAGCAGCTGGTGGTGGCGAGGCTCGGTCGGAGCAGGCTCAGTCGGAGCGGGCTCGGAGCAGGGGGAAGGAGTTCGGTCGGAGCAGGGGTGAGGCGGGGTGTTGGTGAGGCGGGGTGCCGGTTAGGCGGCGGCTTGTCTCCGGTGGGCGCAGTCCATACCGGCGGATCTGGGCTTGGATAAGCTCGGTCGAAGCATGGTCAGCCATGGTGGATGGAAGCGGCGGTCAGCCATGGTGGAGGCTCGGAGGAGGCTCACCGGCAGGAGTTTCTCCCTCCTGTGCCAACACCACACCGGCGGGTCAGGCTTGGAGAAGCTCGGACTTCGTGGCGGCATCGGCGGAGGCTCGGTCTGAGCGGCAAGGTAGGGCTCGGTCGGAGCAGCGGTGAGTGCTGGTGTCGCGGGTGCCGGTGAGGCGGGGCCGGTGAGGCGGGTGCCGGTGAGGCGGGGCCGGTGAGGTGGTGGCTCGTCGGAGGGCTGTGGCCAAAGGCCTCCTAGGGCTGGCTAGGGCCGGCTCCCTCCCCAGAGGGGAGCGTTTGTAGAGTTGGTTCTTTGATGTCAAGCATTTGGGATCCTCGTGTAGAAATAGACTCATAATAGCCTTCGGCTTTATTCCGGAGGCTGACAAAACTTTCACACGCTCTCGTTGTTCCTGCGAAAGCCTCCCAGCAAATGCATGACCGATCAAACTACAAGAAAGCTCATGGTCATGCGATCCACAAGCGACAAATAATCTCCAACGGTTAGATTTGAGCCAATCTCCTTTCACAATCACCCCATGCAACTAAAACGGACACTCACTCTTCTTTGTCCTCGCATTGTATCTCCGTTTAGGGGTTGCCTTGGTACCGTCACCCGCCTTCTTCTTCGCCGCTCTATATGGTCCAGACTTCTCACACGACAGTATGACCTTTCGGTTAGGCCATGACTTACTTATTACAATCACCATATGCAACTCCAAACCTACGTTCTTAGCCCAGCTGATCATACTATCTCTATCACTCCATTCTTTATCTGTAGTAAAATGAGCAGAATAATCCACTGGCGAATATTCGCTATCACTACAGTCCTCCTATTTATGATAAATAAATAAATTATAAATTAGGTGTTTTTCTAAGGGCGTTTCTTACAACGAATGTATACTTTACTTCATGATCAATTAAAACACCTAAATAACAAATTACTTCGCACATAAACTTTCAGAAAATTGTTTCACAACTATATAATACAATACTGAAAATACAACTATATTATCGTAAATATTTTAATCAACTATATTATCGTAAACATTTTATACAACTATATTATCGTAAATATTTTAATCAACTATATTATCGTAAATATTTTAATCAAAGTTCTAAACTACAACAAACTATTGTAAATTACTACATTTGAAATAAACTTTGTAGTAAATATATGCTTACCCGTAAATTATCAAGACCGGGTGCGTCATTCAAGTGCTCAACTGGACTAAGTGCAACATCCATCCTCGACAAAGATATTATCTTCAATGGATAATGTCTTTCTCAAGTGGGGAGATAATCCTCCTATTTCTGCTTCTTTTCATTTCTAGCGTTCACAGAACGCTACTTTCTGTTGTTTATGGTTTATTGCTTTTTTGCCTTCTTTTTTTGCTTTCCTTCCCAAGACTCCATCGATCCTCCCAACCTAATTTCTTTTTCTCATTTATCTAGGCCCTAATCTCTTTCTAAAAACAAATAAAAAAATATTTATAAGATATGTCAAATGCCACCTCACATAATAAATACACATAGACAACCAGCTCAGATGGGTAGTCTACCCATAGGGTAACTGAAACATTTTCCGGGGAGGTGGGTTGTGCAGATGGATTATCATCAATCGGATAGGAAAGAGGAGGAGATTGGTTGGGTAATTGGTGTGATTGGGAATTAGGAAGATCTGGTGGGTTGATTTGGGTTGACAGGGGGGGTACGGTGAGATTGAGATTGGTGGGAGGGAATCATGGGATTGGGAGAGAGAGAGGATATGGTGGGGCCCTATTTTGAATTTGGGGCATTTGGGCAACCGGGGTAAAATTTGGTGGGGGATTTTCCATAGAAAACTGTAAGAAATTATAATCAGCTTCCTTAGGGGGATTTATAGAATTCTGAGAATATGGAAAAACGGTCTCATTCAAAATTACATGTCTGGAAATTATTATCTTTTTGGTATGAATGTCAAGACAACAATAGCCCCGGTAATTTTGTGCGTATCCCAAGAAAATGCAAAGAGTAGAGCGTGGAGACAATTTATGTGACATAGTAGACGAAAGGTTCGGGTAGCAATGAGGAGAAACGAGACCGAGTGATTTAGTGGGGAGGAGATTAATTGTGGAGGTGGCTGTGGTAAGGGCTTCCACCCATAGGTTAGGCGGGAGATGGGCTTGAAAGAGAAGGGTGTGAATCATGTTATTTGTGGTGCGAATGATGCGTTCCGCTTTTCCATTTTGTTGAGAAGTGTGAGGGCAAGAGAAGCGGAAAAGTATTCCATGTTTATTGAAGAGATTATGAAAATCCTTGTTGTCGAATTCTTTGCCATGATCGCATTGGAGACTTTTGATGGTAGAGTTGAATTGTGTTTGGACAAGAGCAAGAAAGTTTGATATTTTAGAGAAGACTTCAGACTTTTGTTTTAATGGAAAAGTCCAAAAAAATGAGAATAATCATCCAAAATGACAAGATAATATTTGAAATCGGAAACACTTAAAACAGGAGACGTCCATAAATCACAATGAACAATTTGAAAGGGAAAACAAGTCTTATTAGATGAAATAGAAAAGGGCAGCCGTTGATGTTTGCCAAGTTGACACGCATGGCATAGAGGGGACGGTCGGCGGTTGCAAGAGATGGACCGATCCGACACCAGGCGTGCATGAACTTGGGCACCGGGGTGGCCTAGGCGACGATGCCATATTATTTGAGGAAGACTAGAAGATGCCGTGAGGGCATGATGACTCGATTTTGACGTGGATGGCGGAAGGAAGGGATACAAATCACCGTGACTATTGCATCTGAGTATCTCTGTCTTGGTAGAAAGATCCTTCACAGAAAAACCAATAGGGTCAAATTCAACCGAGCAATTATTATCAGATGTGAATTTCCGAACCGAAATTAATTTTTTTATGAGACCATTAGTAACAAGGACGTTTTTGAGATTAAGGTCGGGGGTGCGGGTGAGTTGGGTATGGCCAATCTTGGTTATAGGGAGACGGTTTCCATTACCCACTATGATTTGAGAAGAGGTGAAGATACCCGGATTAAAAACAGAACTTAGAGTACCTGAATTTGAGGTCGTGTGAGAAGACGCCCCGGTGTCCATGTACCAATTGTCATTAGGGCTCTGAAGGCTCAACCACCCACCCCCCTAAATGCGTAATGATGAGACGGGTGTCGTTGCACAACCCTTGTGAAGGGTTTACATTTCTTAGAAGCATCATCGGCAACCCTTCCTTCAATTCAAGTGCGTGGGGTGGGATTCCTGTAATTTTGTGTCCATGTTATTTTCTTTAGTCGATGAGTTTACAACTGATTAGGCATAGTGTATGGAAAGGTAAGGGAATTGTACTAGGGAAATCTTGAGTGTTCAAGAATTCGGGTGGGTACAGATGCCTTGCAAACTTCATCAGCGCTTTTGTATATCCTCATTTGCCCCTGCAGACGGTTGAACATGTAGCGGTTTATCTTATCGGCATCTTCATTTAAAGGGGTTAGAATAGCTCTGTCTTGGAGGTATGACGGGTTGGTTTCGTTTGCCATGAAATCTGGAAAGACTTTGGCAATTAGTTGCTCAATCGGATCTGTCCCAGCCCCGATTATGAACTATTGTGGGATCTCAGTCCATGTTTCTTCCTCCTCATTGTCTAGCGCGATTGCTTCAACATTTCCATCTCCGATCTTTTGAATCCATTTGTTGAATTGTTATTTTTGGATGTCAATCTCCCCATTTGCTTGCTGGTCATTCACCCTCATGTTTTTTTTTAACGTGAGAACCTGGCAATGGCTCCAAATAGGTGAGTTGCTGATGCAAGCCTGGACGATGTCTTGTCGTTTCCCTTTTGTAATTACTGGTAATATTTGCCTGAAATCTCCGCCAAGTAGTACTGTTATACCGCCAAACAACTTGTTCTTGTTGTTGCCATGTTTGATGCTTTGGATGTCTTGCAATGTTCTGTTCAATGCCTCGAATGCATTTCTATGAGTCATTGGAGCCTCATCCCAAATAACCAGCTTGACTTCATGCATTAGGTGTGCTAACTGAGTGTTTTGTTTAATACCACATGTGCTATTATCAAGCAACTCGATGGGGAT
Source organism: Rheum nobile (assembly GCA_027886185.1). Lineage (NCBI taxonomy): Eukaryota > Viridiplantae > Streptophyta > Magnoliopsida > Caryophyllales > Polygonaceae > Rheum > Rheum nobile. Next base: position 373,975 of record WOAB01000236.1, on the reverse strand, counting down.
TAGAAACCTGCTGTGGGCTGTCCGGCCGCCTGGTAATAGAAGGGAAGCAATACCTGTGCGAAGAAAAATTGTTAGATGTGAGAGTAATGGAATGTGCGATGTATCTTGTTTTGGGCATGAAGGCAGTAGTTGAGTACGTACCTGACGATGCGACGGCAAGAACGATATTCCCTTGTGATCTTATGTGGGCCATTATTGTCCTGTAGAGATAAGTTTTCCCTGTTCCGCCCGCCCCATAAATGAAGAAGAACTCTCCGGTTTGCTTATTCACTGTATTCATTACCTTTTCGTAGATTGCTCGTTGGTCCGCATTTAGTGAATCGAACATGGCCGCGTGAAGCTCTGTCATTTTCTTTGCATTGTAGGAGAGTTCCTCCCTTATAAGGCGATTGTCCATTGCTGTGAGAAGTTGTTTATCTGGCATAGGTATTCCCGGGTAGTCAACTAATGTTTTCCCATTTTTGGCAAGGAGCTCTTCAATGTCAAGCAAGCAGTAGTTTTTTAGTTGGTTTTCATTGAGCTCTAAGGCCGGGAATTTGAAGTCTCTTCTTTTCCGGTATAGTATGTCTTCTGATAAAGCAACCCAATTGTTGTCCCACAATTTCGCCGGATCAGTCACTTCACAAAAAAGCAAGATCGTGACAAACAAATCTCGTAGTTGTACCCCTGTTGCCCACACTTGTGCTTCTTTGATTGCGTCGGTCCACTCATTGTCTTCCTTGAGCATTCCACGGGCATAGCACACTTGCTTGAAGGTGTCATATTGTTTTCCATTCACTGTCCGGATTTCTTAAAAGGTTCTAGGTCCTGCAACAACATTCAGTAGCATGCGTAGGTAATACCTTTCGCCGGAGGCGGGATGGGCATACACAATTCTCCCAATCGGTTTGAGATTTCGCCTTGGCCCCCATACCCTCTGTGAAGCATCCCATGTGTAATGACTGGGTATTTCTGCATACTTCAATTTCCGTGCATCATCATCTCTACAGTTGAGGGTAATCCACTCTGTGAACACCGTACATTGCACTCCTTCTCGGTGTATCACAGCCGGCAGGTTCTGAGCATCCGACATGGTTACTGAGTTTTGCTCTGGGAGATGGAATGTCAGCCGTATTACAGCAGGCCAACTGTAATGAATGTCAAACCCATAAATACGCCAAGCTGCCTCACAGGCAGATAAGTAACGGCAATCTAAGTATTGCTTGATCTCATTTACGCCGGAAAAAACTACCAATACTTCACGTCTAATGTTTTGTCGAGCTTGAAATATAAAAAACATGCTTACTTCAAACCACCAGTTCGAAATTGTAGATCATTCGGTCGTTGCATGCTCCTCGCTCGCTACAGAATCATCGTCACTACCCAAATCATCGTCGGATGATAAAACGACAGCTTTCCTTTTTTTCGACAGGGTTATGTTTGGGGTTTTCATAATAGGTGTGGCTTCATTTGCGCCATCATGCCTGACATAGAAAGAGGAAAAGCATGAATGTACATTTTAATACCAAACGGCTTGCCTAGATTCAAGAAAAATGATCCTCACGTGTCTTTCTCCTCTGATCCATCAACATCAACAATGCGGTCTCCTGCAAGCTGCTCTTCAATATCTACGATAAGTGCCGTAGTCGGCAACCCACTTTCACTATCTTTTTCCTACATGGTGTGTTGTTTTTGTATAAGAAATTGTATTTTTTTGGAATTAGAATTAAGAAGTATAACATCAAATGAATCTTGGTTCAATGCTCACCTTAAGAACAGGACGACTACTCACAATCCGTGACACGGTGAATTTTTCGCTGTCGTTAGAAGCGGCGAAGTATGTATGCGTTTTGACCTCAAACACATGATATGTGTTTGCTAACTGCTTGATCTCTTGCGGGAGCACACACTCTTCTGGGTTGTCCTACACAAGCCAAAGGGCAAAATTTAGCAGCTATATAAAGCAAACTTTTATCCGCATTTTGTGTGAGGTTCCATTGTAACTTACAGACACTTCTTTAAGCAGGGTCGCAGCTTTCTTCTTGAGCAAGGTTTCAGCAAGGTCATCGAACACAGTTACCGGAAGGGTTGCTGTGTGATCTGAAACCTCAAGATTTAGTCTGTACCTGCACGGAATTAGATGCTCACCCAATTGTGCTTTGTGGATATGGATTTGGGCGATTTAATGAGAAATTGAAGGGGCACCACATACCTCACCAGAGGGAACTCCACCGTCTTACAACATGAAGCACAATAGAACTGGCCTCCAATCGGGGTCAACCCCTTCCTACAGTTACGTCCACCGCACGAAAGATAGTTCCAGCTGTTCTCGGGAAGTACCCTTTCAATCTTAGCCTCAATGTTGAATGTGATGGAGTCCTACAAAAGGGGGGGAAATATCACTGGGTGTTTTTTTTTTATGAGCATAAATTGAAGCCTGATTAGATTCCATATTACAGATACCTTCCTGGGCAAACCCTTCTGCTCCCTTCCTAGAAGTAGTAGCTCTGAGAGGGTTCCTTGTCTAGCAGTAATTGTAGGGAGGGGGGGCAATGTCATAGGCATGTCGGCGGTACTGGGATGTCGCATACGATGGGTTAGAAACATATTTATAAATGCATGAGCATATAGCTATACGTGTCGACCAAACATGTACCTCATTTCAAGTTGTAATTGCTTGATAGCATGTATGTCCTCCGTGTCATACAGCGTCGTGGCCGAGGTGGTGGACAAATAGACATCACCTGCGCATGCATCAATCAAATGGCATAAAGTTTTTTGGTGTGTAGGCTTCAAAAATAACAATAATTGAAAAAGGGTTAGAGTACCATTCCAATGTCGCACGTTCATGGAGGCCAAAGCAACTATGAATGGGGTCTTGGCCCGCTTGTTACGCTGAAGGAAGTCCTCGCCCATGCTGCCCCACATGGAGACCTTGATCATGTTTCCCCTGTGCGTATCACAAGAGGCCAAACGCAAGGTAAGTGAAACATATGCGCAATGTATACGACAGATGGCATGAAGAGCAACATGTAAATTGTACCTTTCGTTCATGAGGTGGAACTCCAGTAGCTGAGCACCTGTAGGAGTGGTTCGCACGGTCCCAATATTAATAGGGCAACCTACAACATCTGACAGAGAGGAGAAACATTAGCGGGTAGGTAATTAACACTCTATTACTAAACCTAATTACATTACATTCAGAAGGCATGAAATAAGTCAATATCTACGCATAGAATGGAATATAATTAAAAAAAATCACTTTTTTATGCGCACCACAGTGCAAATATAAAATGCGGTGTGGACATATTTGTTTTGGATCGAAAAAGACAAAGCTGAATATCGATATAGTACATCCTGTTTCTTATATTAGATAATATAAACTAAGTTCCATAACACATTTATTCTATCATTTTATTGGTGATTAGTATATATTAATAAATTTATATTATTAAATGATTATAATACAATTGAATTATTCATTGTATTATATACATTCATATACATATGTTTACATCTCAAAGTTGGATATCGATATAGTACATCACTTTTCTTATATTAGAGAATATTAACTAAGTTTCATAACACATTTATTCTATACTTATTATTGGTGATTAGTTCATTAATAAATTTTACATTTATATTATTATATGATTACAATACAGTTAAATTAGTCATTATTCATTTATATATATATATATATATATATTCATATACATATTTGTAGACACTTTCTAATTTTTAGGGAAATATACATCTACATAAACTCAGACTAAGTAAGAGAAAAGAAAGTATGACTTTTTTTAGTTTCATATGTGTTTTATTAAGTTAATTAAAAGTGTAACATCTACATAAACTCAGACTAAGTAAGAGAGAAAAAAGTATGACTTTTTTTTTTCTATAAAAAAAAAGTGTAATGTTTTCCTCTTTAATTTAAATTTATAGGCGGACATTTTTCTTTTCTCTATAATTCTTACAAATTCAGTCCTAGGGTTTTTGTACACAAAAAATGCAAATCGAACTTTTCTCTCCTCCTTCGGTTACAGATGAGGCTCCACCAGATCACCACTCACCCCTATCCCCAAACCCTCCTACATCCATTCGATCCTATGCTCGCCGTTCCTGGAACTGGACATGCGGGAGGACAAACGACGTCAAACGCCTCGGCAAATTCTACCTGGAGGTTACGTATTCCTCTCTTTTCTCCATTCAATTGAATTCCTTATTTCTCTCTGCTAATCGTATAGGATTTGGGGGATTTGCAGATATTAGGGTTTGTGCAGATAGAAAGCCCCGACTTCGGCCCCGGAACAGAGACGATGTGGCTCAGGCTTCCGCCTTCGTATTCAATCCATATCATCCAGAGAGACCCCGAGTCTCGCCTCCCTGAGGGGCCGTGGACTTCTACCTCCGCCGTCGCCGACCCTAAGCGCCTCCCCCTCGGCCACCACACCTCCCTCTCTGTCTCCAATTTCGGTTCTTTTGTCCGATCTCTCAAGGTAATTTCGTCTTGTTTTGGTGCTCAGAAATCCTACGTTGCTGGCTTCCTTGAAGGTTCTTAACATTAGTGATTGGAAAACCCTCTGCCAGTAGAATTTTCACAGATGCAGACTAAACATCTCATGTTTCAGATAGTTGTATCCTCCATCTATTTCTCTGATGTGAAATTTGTGAAGCAAATCTGCTGTTTTAAATCAATGTTTTTGTTTGTTACCAATAGAAATCAGGGATTTAGTACAATCACATTGAACATCTTGTGATGGTCTAAGAGGGGAAAAAGTCATTCATATTTTGGTGCTCAACTTAATTAAAATTCTATAGTTACTGGAAAAGAAAGGGAGGTTAACTGGTGCTTTATATACTTTCCAATGTAATGAAAGGGAGGTTAACTACAAGCACAATTAAATTAGTGGTGGTCAAGTGCTATAACTCGGTTTTATTTGCTCAAACACTTTCGTATCATGGGTGGTCCTGTTTCAAAAAGGTTTGGTTTTTATTGATGTAGTCACCAGTTCCTTGCATAGCTAAAGGAGACCTTAAATCTCATTACTGTTTTTTATAGAGTTGAAGTGTGGATTTGGTCAATGGTTGTGAAGCCTTGATGACAATAGAAGAAGGCATTACTCGAGATTGGGATCTCTTAATTAGCTGAACAATACAATTTCAGGCTTCTCTAGATATGTCTGCTCATGGTAGTGTAGAAATGGTTGAGAGGGATGGAGACGTGTAGTTTTAGTTTTAGTAAAATCTGTCTATTCAGTCCTGGGCCTTGGTTGAAGGATGCGTATGAAACTAATAAATCTAGTCATAGGAGAAGGCATGCCATTTGTGATGAGTGACTGAGTATCCTTTCTCTTCATGATGCACGTAAGGTTGAATGTACTATTTGTATGTATAAGGAAGGAAGTTCTAGTTTTTTGAGTTTGTTTTTTTGTTTTGAATCAAGACTTTCCCCTCTCACTTTGTCACTATTTCCTAACCAGCTGTTGATATTTGTGTACTATTTTTTTGGTGTAGGTTTGGATAATATGGAGCAGAGTATAATTGAAGCATGACTGACCTATAAGGAATTTGGAACCGTTGAACTCGATGTCTTGAATCGGGACCAGCTGGAGTGGATACCTTTCGAAGCCTTCTGGGGGACAGTCTAGATGCCTCACAACAGTGCTGCCTTCGAGTAGGATCACGAACGGGTCACCGTTGCGGACCCGATAAGAAGGTTTCGGCGGTGCAACGGTAAATCGGCTAATGGCGTAGACCTCTCCTACCAAGAGTTTGCCCGCGAAACAGTGACTGATGTTGGCCCTCGCTACGCAGTGGATCGCGCCTCCCTGCGATAAACGGGAAAAAAGGTTAGTCGTTAAGGCATTTTAAAAGTGGGGGTCGCCCTAGGTGCATTTTTTAATTACCGTATGGTCGGCTAGGATATAGTCTGAGCTTATATGATGTTTTTGCAAGGTGATGGCATCCCACTTGCGGATGACCACTGCCTTGACGGTGCATTTCATGCCCATGGCCAGATCAGAAAAAAGGGTGTATGACGGTAACGACGCCGCTAGGAAATCATCGAGGGCCTTTGACATGCCCTTCTGCGGTGGGTTCTTGGTGGAGCTCGAGGTATTCTTTTTTTTTTCGAGGAGGAAGACGATGCCATTTTTTAGTGTATGTGGGGCAATGTGGCAGGAAAACGTGCTCTAATGCAACGTCACCCACATATATAGGGAGGCTGCCAGCTCTGGAACATTTATAGGGAGGATTATATGCATTTACTTGTATGCTTGAATTTCATAACGGATGAAAATAGTAACGGCAGGTGTTATGGCCAAGAGCTGTAAACGGATGAACAATTCAGTGAACGGTTGAATTAGCATTTATCAGCCCCTATGAATTAGCATTTACTTGTATGCTTTATATTAGCATTTCACAGGAAAGTGTCTGACTGACCTGTTTTGGTTGAATTAGCATTTACTTCCTATGAATTGGCATTTCACAGGTATTCGGGCTATAGAGTTAATTGAAGTCTCAAATCTTTTTCAGAAGGTTAACTTTATATTAGATATTGATTTCTATATCGATTAATATTTAAATTTCCAATTTTGAGTTTCACTTAATGTTTAGTTTTATTTACTATTAAGTATTAATATTTCTCTCTTTTTAATTAGGTAGAAATATTAATTATATATAGAAAAACTTCACTGATTCCAAACCATTGATCGACACATAACATGAATAAATCATTAATAAATAGAACATTCTCAACACATGATCAATACGGAATACTCCCTCCGTCCCTTAATATAGTTCTCCTTTCCGTTTTTGGCGTCCCAAAAAATTGCTCTCCTTTCCATTTTTGTCATAACAAATACCCTAAAATACCCCTTTCTCTTTCCCAAAATTACACCTAATACTCACAACCTTCCAAATATCCAAAACTTTTCTCCTCCATTATTACACTTCTAACTCTCTCTCTCCCAAAAATATCCTACTTTTTCTCTCTCCTCCAAAAATACCCTACTTTTTTAATCTCTCTCCTCCCTCCTTAATTCTTGTGCCATTCTCCAAAGGAGAACTATATATGGGGACGGAGGGAGTACTATATTGATTTCGTATAAACTGATTTATTTTTTTGTCTACTAGAAGGAATTTAAGCTATTACAACAGACAGAACAAAAGGATTCATATATGTTATAAATTATACTCCGTAATCTCATACTTATAAATGTTACCGCCTATTAATTGAACTGGAATGATATTTTTTGACTCGATAAACGGCGAACAGTTCGAATTTTCTGCTCTCTTGATATACACTCTTCCCTGCTCCATTTATTTGATTGGTCCAGCTGTACAAGTAATTATATTAAGAAAAATTAACTTAAACTACAAATATTAAAATTTCCTTTTTTTATATCCAATAATTAATTAAACTTTCTGCTCCCTTCTCCCTTTCCCCTACAGAACTATTTCCCCCCTTTCCTAACCTTGCCCAGAGAAAAGGTTTGACCACAAACCTAGAATCCCCCTCTTAATTTCTCTAATCTTCTTGTAAATTTTTTTCTTCTAATCGATCGATCAAACACCAGTATTTCCTTAAAGGCCTTCACATTCGTGGAACCTAGGATCACCATTTCCGTTCGTGGAAGCCGGAACCCTAACGTTCGTTACCGATTCGAATGTCTTTAGCAATCATGGATTGTATTGTCTCATTCCCCCCTCTTTTAAGCACACAACTCCTATTTACGGTTAGTAATTTGTTAATTACTCGATTCTATGGGCATTGCTGAAATCATCTTTCGTTTTGGATTGAAATTACTGTTTGATTGAAAGAAAAAAATCTTGTTGAATCGGAATTCTTAACTTCTAGTGCACACAACACCTCAATTGTGGTGCTATATTTTGGTTGCTGTTAAGCATTTTGACAAATTTGTTCTTTAATTTTGTTCTGATTTTCTATCACTGTTGTTTGCTTATCTGCTAGTATTGTGGTCTTTTTTCTGATGTTCTGTGGTGCTTTTCTGATTTGCCGCTGTGAGTTTGTGAGCATGTGTTGCTACCGTGTTGTTGTCGCGTTGCGTTGTTCCTAGTTGTTGTCACGTTGAGCTGCTGATATGGTCCTCTCACGCTGCGTTGTTGCTATGTTGTTGTCTCCATGGCTTTGCTGATGTTTTGGTGCGATGCGGTTGATTTTGTGTGCTTTCTCGCTGAATTTGCTGATGTGTGTTTGATGTTGTCCTGCTATGGTTGTTGTCCTGATGGTGAATGGTGATGCGTTGTTGTCCTCATGAATGGCGAATGGTGATGCGGCATGCAATTTCTTGTTGTCATCTTGATCCTTGGTGATGTGTTGCTGTCTTGGTGGTGAATGGTGGTTGTAATATTGCTTTTGTTGCCCACTATTTCCCTTGTGGTTTTACTGAAAATGTGCCTGGAAGAGCAATGAAGAACCAATATTCCCTTGTTGTTTTGCTGAAAAATGTGACTGAAGAGCAATGAAGAACCAATATTATATTTCAATGGTGTATTTTATTTTGATGTACATGTTGCTTCCTCCTAAACATGTGTATAAAGGAGGATGCTTAAGAATGTAAACAATATTATCAATGAAGAACTTGAGGTTATCCTTATTTTCCTCATTCTCCTGAATTTTTTTGCTTGTTTATATCTCTTCCATTCCACAACAGTCTCATGGACAAAATCAAAAAGATATTAATACCTGAACTAATTAAAACAAAAAATAACTTTTGCTACATAAAGACATCTAAAGAATGATCAACAAAAGCAAAAGTTTCAAGCTATTATATCAATTAACGTATACTTGAACTAAACAATATGAAATTAACACTTGAACCAAAGAGTAACAAGATAATAATATCTATGAAAAATAACATCAGCAAATAGTCTTTCATGTATCTAGCATCAACAAAAGAAAAGATTCAAGCTATTATATGAAGTTTCCATGATATGGAGTTGGCATGACATGGAGTTGGCATGACACGTCTTCAACTAGTTCGGTGTATGGTCGTTTGTCCAAAATCTGGTATGTAAAAAACAGATATGGATCAGAATAGTACACACCACATTACATATAAATATCATGTATATGAAAACACATTCAACTAGTGAGAATTAAGATGTATAAAAAAAAAACTAGTGAGAGTTGAGACACAATTTCTATAGTTTTACATTCACCTGAAGGTTGAGGTATTCCGATGCCTGTCAACAATGCCATATAACTAGGCTGAATTTGTTGATTAGGTTGAACATGTAATGGATTAATATACATGTTACCATATCCATATTCTAATGGTGTAGAATTGTAATATCATGATTGCTCTTGTGAATGAGTAAAAGAAGCTCGTTGTTGTGCATCAGTTTCATCTAGTTGAGCACTTTGGATTGCCTGCATTGCAAAACAAATGTTGCTACGTCAAAAGTATACTATTAACAAAGCTCAAATGAAAGCCTAACAATTGAGAGATGAGCTCAAAATTTAAACTCAAAAGTCAAAGACAACACAATATAAAAGACAACCCAACCCCATTAAACTAGAAAAACGGTATTGTCGAAGGCAACCTTAAAAATACCAGCCATGACAGAAAAAATTCAGCAAGGTCGAAGGCAATAACAAGCATCATTCTCGAAGAAGAAGAAAACAGCCTCTCCCAGTCAATAACTTATAAACTACTAATGCAAAATATAAAAAACTTATAAACTACTAATGAAAAAAACAGCATCTCAGGTGGTTATTATATATTTAAGAACTAAACCTCTTATAAACTACTAAAGCAAAATATCAAAACTTTTATATACCTGTACAGCATGAGAAAAGCCTCTATGTTGCTCTGCATGGTCATTAGTAAGACAACACACATCATTATCAAGCAACGTGCTACGCTTTGATCTTTTCTTTCTTTTTTTGGCTGTTTCAAGAGCACTCTTTGGCCTTTTGCTTGATCGAGCTCCAGGTTTTGGCTTCAGTTTCAGGCCATTAATTGCCTTTGTCGTGCAATCCATATTCAAGGTTGTATCACTATTTGGTTCACTTCCTGACAGATGGTAGTTTGGCAACCTAGATTGTGTTGGTCTTTCTGCTGAGCTTAAATCCAACTCTTTGGACAGATTAAGAAGAGCCTCTTTCATAAAATGGAATCCATTTTCAGATTCTGCAACTCTTGTAACTAGACGAGTAGATAAACGACATAACTCTTTGTAACGCATTGCCAATTTCGATTTAGGATCTACCTCACCATATGAATTCTGGTTGGTGGCTCTTATGCTTCCTCTTTTAGCATTTTTTGTCCAACGCTTTAGAATGTATCTATCAAGAACTTCGGTAATACCTTTAGAAGAGAAAACCTTCAATATATGACTGCATAATAAGCCAGCGAACTCAAATTTCCTACAATTACACCATATACTTTCTTCTGTGCAATCATAAGAGACAACAAAACTGTATTGCTTTTTACGAGGTGTAACCTTATATTTCAGAAGTGCCCCCACCTCACCATAGACTTCAAGCTGGCAATCATAAGATATAGATAATTCTTTCTGAAACAACTGAAAAACCTTGGGTGTATAGACACTCGCAGCATGCTCCAAAATTGCTACAGGAAAGGATAATGCTATTTTACTTTGGCTAGCCTTAAAATCTGCAACCATCTCATCATAACGACGATCTTCTAGTAATCGCTGAAAGTTGTCAAAAAATCTTCTCAAGTCTTGCTTAGGACTTACATAGTTCTTGATCAAACTATTCATACTTTCACTTCGCTGCGTAGTTGTCATGTCCGCACAAAATGTCTCTCTCCCATAAACCAATGCCCACTTTTCCTTTATGCTGAATAGTCTCTTCAACCAATCATTATTTTGTTGTTCATACTTCTCAATCATATCTCTTCAAGCATCCAGGAAATCTTCCTCGCATTCATAGTCATAAATGCAACTACTAAAATCCTTCGAAAAATCTTTATAACTTGAGAAAACACCATTCAAATGAGTTGCTGCGTTCTGAAAAATGTGCCAAATACAAAGCCGGTGATAAGTTTCTGGCCATTGAAAAGCAAGTGCTTTTGACATATATAGCAGCATCTTGGTCGGTCAATATTGTCTTAGGTAGCTTTCCACCCATAGCCCTTGAAAATGTGTCAAACAGCCATACAAATGTCTCCGCTGTCTCATCATATAATAATGCAACACCAAAGATAGTACTTTGTTTGTGATGATTCACACCGACAAATAAAGCAATTGGTCAACCATCCTTATGCTTGCGATATGTAGTGTCAAAACAAACGACATCACCAAAATCTTCGTAGTTAGCCATCATCTTTGCATCAACCCAAAAGATATTAGTTATCAAAGCATCTTCATCTACTTGAATAGCATAAAAGAAACTCGGATCTTCAACTTTCATACCTTGCAAGTACTCTAGAACGCCACCAGTTTCACAAGGATCCATTTTCATAGTACGCTTGCTTTGCAGATAATTCTTATAATCCACATTAGAAAATCCAAGATTTTCACGACCGCTTGCTTGCCTAGCCATGAACTCGTATGCATTTTTTGGAGCAATATCTGAAATATCAGCCATATCAACTTCTGATGCTTGCGACAATGAGATCTTTCGATGCGATCTAAATAGATGAGCCTTACTCGGGCTTGCCAAATGGTGACTATGGTTAGCAATAAATTTCACAATGCGATATTTCCCGGTTTGACGACAACTTATACTTAGCATGGTTGAACAACCAAATCTTGTTTCTGCCCTGTGAGATTTGTAAACATTGTCTCGTTTATCACTTCCTCGTTGACCTTGACATGAACAAACAAATCTTCTATCTATCAGCTTCCCCTTGCGTTTATGAACAGAGCTTTTTCGAACTGAAAATCCAACTTTTAAAGCATAAGTATTGTAGAAATCATAAGCCGCATCATCGGTTTCAAACTCCATACCAACTCTTGGAATTTCCTCCGTAGAACCTTTGAATGCAGTGTTTCAACCGCTTCATCGTCTGCAGAAAGATCAGTCTGATCTTCCTCTTGATCAAATTCTAGTCGACGACATGATTTTTCTTGTAAAGTAGTGTCCATAACCTGTAAAAAGAGAAGTAATTTCAGTTTAACATGCCTGAAGCATGCAATTCCAAATACATCATTGAATTGAATCAATTCTAATTGTTACCGCACTGCATGCAGTCTCTTGTTACTTTAAAGAGTGTCAACATCTCTTTTTATATGGTTTTACCGAATTAAATAATTGCAATAAACATAAAACAGAGATCTTTTTCTCATTGATGATGGTCAGTTCGAATTTATGCTCCCTTGAAGGATTGATTAAATCCTCAAAAAGCATAAATTTACAAGAATGATTAAATCCACAACTACACTTTCATTGAAGATTAAATTCAATTGAACACCAAGAGGAAGTTGTTCGAACACCAGTATTTACTTACTTTTGCTAATGCCAACTGAACACTAAAAAGATTAAAATCAAGCTCTAAGCTTCTATTTGCTGATAACAGTTCTACGTTAATTATACGTTTAGGGTTAAAGAAAGGGATGAAAGAGAGGATCACTATCTTTTTAATTTAGTTAATTAATATCTTTTAGTTTAAGTTATTTTTTCTTAATATAATTATTTGTACAGTTGGACCAATCAAATAAAGGGAGTAGGGAAGGGTGTATATCAAGGGAGTAGAAAATTCTAACTGCTATATGTATACACATAACCCACGGCTCCCTTAATCTCAATCTTCTTAGCTTCCTCCAAAATGGCCGTATCTTTAACATGGGTTTCCTCGTACTTATCCACAACACTAGCCCTAATCTTGATATCGGGCGCCGGCGACAAATCAGTAGTGTGCGGGACCAAATCATGTGACAAAGAGAATCCCTTTGATCCCTGCTACGACAACCTCAATCTCCCCAATTGTCAACCAATTTACCCGCCACACTCACTCCCACTCTACAAAGAAGACATCGATCTCCTCCAATTCCCTCAGAACATCGAGCACTACGAGGCTGACTTCTTCCTCTGGGGCTCCCTCGGCTACGGCCTCGACGTGGCAGCCCCCGAGCTCGTCTTCGGGGGCCCACCACCCATCGGCGTCCGAAAGGCTAACCTCGATGAGTTTGTTGAGCCCATCATTAGGGAGTTTGCCCTTGAGGAAATTGGCCATTTGAGGTAATTAACTAGCTTTGAATCTCGGCCGTTGATTTATTGTAGTATGTATGATTTTGGGGGTTGTGTAGGGTGCTGAAAAGAACCGTTGGAGGGATTCCAAGGCCGTTGATGGATATGAGTGCGGAGACGTTTGCGAGGTTTGTGAATGAAGCGTTTGGGTACGAGGTGTACCCTCCGTTTGACCCGTACCGCGACAGCCTCAGCTTCATGATGGCTTCGTACTTCGTGCCCTACGTAGGTTTGACCGGCTACGTTGGAGCCAATCCTTTCATCAATGGATTCGTCGCCAAAAGGGTACGTACTTACTACTTTGGTGATGTATTGATTAATGCATATTTTGATGAGTTGGAATCCATAACATTTTCTGAATGAGAAATGAGGTGTGGAATTGTATTTTTATGTAAGCTAAATCATAAGTAGAGACTGATAAAGTTCGTGGATCGATAGATTGATTAGGGGTTAGTGTACGTACGAGCACAATTTAGGTCAGTAGATAAATGACTAATCTGATTGAAATTAGTGTTGTTTATCGGCTCAAAACCGAACCAAATTGAATAAAACGAAACCGAATATCAAATTTTTGTGGACCGAAAACCGAACCGAATATACTCGGTTCGGGTTTGGGGTTTTTTCCGATTCAGTTATAAACCAAAATAAATGAACATGATAAAAATGGGTTAATATAGATTATTAAAATGCGTCTTAGTGAACCAAACCAAATTAGACCGAACCGAATTTGGGCAGAATTGAACCAAACCGAATACTAATTTATCTAGAAATCAAGGCTTTTATTTTTAAAAAAAATATTAGGTATGGACTGAACCGAAAACCGATTATTATTTTTATGAAAAAACCGAACCGAATAAGAGTTAGCTAATTTATCTACAAATCTAGGCTTTATTTTTTTTAAAAAAAATATTCGGTTTTGACCGAACTGAAAACCAATTATTGAAACCGAACTGAATATAATCGGTTCAGTTCGATCCAAAACCAAATATTGGACGGACCGCTAAACAACTCTAATTGAAATGTATGGTCAATTTAATGTGTATTGACAAATAGTTTCAAGACTCATATAGTCATATTGTACGTACAATTAGCGTACGACATATTGCATCATCATCTTCTCCTCTGATTCATTTGTACTCGTAGGTTTTAGCAGGCCTACTGGGAGTCGAAGCCGGGCAAGACGCGGTGATTCGGACATACCTATACGAGCGCCGTCACGAGACGATGCACCCATACAACTTCACGGTGGCAGACTTCACCGCCAAGGTTTCTAGCCTAAGGAACAACCTCGGCATGTGCGGCCTCAAGGACGAGGGCGTCGTGGTCCCACGTGAGCGCAACTCGACCACCAACGTGCTGGCGTCGAACCAAGACGACATCTCGTACCAACGCAGCCCAGCTGAGATCTTGCGGATCATGTACGGTACCGGGAGTGAACATGTCCCTGGTGGGTTTTACCCTAAAGGTGCCAATGGCAGGATTGCTAGAGAGTATCTAAACGGTACCTATACTAAGTAGAATTCAACATGAATATATTGATGTCAATGGTGTAATAATGTGAACAATTTGAGTAATTCCTTTGTATGCATATTTGTACTATATGTGTGTCAATAAAAGTGAATGTTTTCATGTAATTCACTATTGAGATATAAATATAAAAATGTGTCTGATCTAATTGCTAGATAAAGTTCAACAACAACAAAAATGGTAGATAAAGAATTGACTTATTGCCAACCTAATTACTTGATAAAGTAAGAGTACGAGTGTAAGGAATTAAAAAGGTTTAATCTTATTGGACAAACTTTCAATATAAGAGGTTTGATCTTATGGTATAGTATCTCAGAATGAAAGTTTCCTAGCTGCAAAGTCAAAGGATTGGTTATTGTGTCGTTCTCACCTGTTACGTATACGCATATTAGCTATGTTTTCGGTAATCAGATTTCGGTAATCAGATTGCAGTAAGAGATATACTTTTGAGCTCAACTGTCAAGTCCAACATATAAGATTAATGGGGTTCTATCCTAAAACTAATTGGCAATAGGAGGAATAGCCCATCTATTTATATACTAGGTTTGTATACCTCACACTTCCGATATGAGACTCTCAATTGATCCTCAACAATCTCTCTCTCACTTGAGGGTCCCACACAGGGTCCCACAAAGGTTCTCACTCTAAGAAACTGATCTTGATTCTGTGATTGATTACTTATTCCGCTGCTAAGGAACTGAACTCTCAATTTTCTTTGATTGCTAACACGTACCACGCTCGGCCTCAACCGAACCGTCGGCTCTGATACCAATTGTAGGATCGTACGTGTTAGCAATCAAAGAAAATTGAGAGTTCAGTTCCTTAGCAGCGGAATAAGTAAACAATCACAGAATCAAGATCAGTTTCTTAGAGTGAGAACCTTTGATAACCAACTAGTTATCCATGATAAAACTCACTACCTCTTTTTCAAGAGGATTCGAAAGTCTAATTCTTTTATTAATGCTTCGATTACAATCAACTAGGATAGAACACACAGATTAAAGTCTTAAGACACACTAAAGACTCTATACCTAGTTCGACCAAATCAAGCACACAAACAAGCAAGTGACTTACAGTTCTTCTTCAAAGAACTAAGCTTTGTTTCTTCTTTATAAGCAATGTGAGTGAATGCGTTAATGTGAGAGAGTTTGATTGCCCTATTTATGTAACTCAATTGTGTAGAAGAACCGAATCTCCAACAACTGGATTACACAAATAAAATAATCAAAAAGTAATCGGAAAGATAACATTTGTTACCAAATATAATCTTCCACGATTTTACACTTTTCGTTTTCATAAAAGATATACTTTTAATCCCTAAGATAGTATGGAAACAGGATAATCTTTATTTTCTCTCTCCAAGTAAAGATCTATCCTAAACGGGTCGCCTCCACCCTTCATCTCTTGTTCCAAGTTCTTTCGGCGTCCGCGTCCTTCAGTTCCTTGTGTCAGCTCCCAAATCTGGCGTCTTGATCTCTGTCTTGTGTTTTCAATTTCTGAGTTCCATGTTCATCAACACTTATGGAAATATTAATAGCAAAAGTGTTTGTCATTATCAAAACTAGATAAAATGAGGAAGGGAACTAGGTAGGAAACTGGAGTTCCCAAAAGTTCACGATAATTGAAAATTTAACGAAAAATGTCTAGAAGATATAACAAATGGGTAAAGTGAAATGTATCTATTATGTTGAGTGCGGTTAATCTTAAATCCATAATATTTTTTGACTTTTTTTATAGTCGTCAATTTAAAGGAAATATTTTCTCCATTTTTGTTATAGCTATTGTAACCGCTGAAGTAGCTATTGAACCGACTATTGTTGTAGCAATTTATCGTTATAAAAAATCATCTCGTATTAATCAATCAAATTTGTTGAATATAATTATTTCCTCTAGATGAAGAGTAGTTGTCAATTCAAATTAGATTAGTGGGTATGTAGAATCTTTAAAAATGTAACAAAATCAAAGTATTTTGGACCTCTTTTATAAATCGGCCCAGAAAGAAGTTGATTAATAACGGTCTAGTATAGTTTACCAAAATGATAATCAATAGTGAAAAATTAGCTCTAGTTGAACACTAGAACAGTGAATGTCTATATCTCGGCGACGGCACCTAACTGCTTTAAATTCTAAATCTATCATCTCTGATTATCTCCTCTCAATCACCCGGCTGTGCAAATCGAAAGAAAATATCAAGCAACTCCATGCCCAATTCATCGTCGCCGGGCGGATAAAGGACACGTTCGTCGCCACGAAGCTGCTCGAATCGTGCGGTGTTTCGTCCCGAAGCGTTGAGTACGCGAGGCGAATTTTCGACCAAATCGAACAGCCGAATTCGTATTCATGGACCTCGATCATCAGAGGCTTTTCAGAGGCCAAATTGCCGGAAAAGGTGATCGAATTCTACGGTCGGATGCGATTGAACGGCGTGGCTGAGAACAGGTTCACGTTTCTATTTGTGCTCAAAGCGTATGCTTCCAGGAGATGTTGTTTTGAAGGTAGGGTTGTTCATGGGAAGTGTTAAAACAGAGTAGTCCCAGATCCGGAAGATCTCAAAACACACAATCGCAAGATCCAAAACAGAAAGTCGAAAGCATGCAAGAACACCAAAGATTTGTTTACGCAGTTCGGGAAATCCCTACGTCTGCGGAGTCTCAGAAAGGGAGACTCGTCCCAATGCACTAGAACGATCAAAGTCACCCAAGCAGGTTACAAAGGAACATAGATGAGAGAATCGTAAGCCCTAGATGACAAGTACTAAATCACAGAACCACAGAAACAGAACAAAGGAGAAGGGAGAAGGGACAAAGGGAGAAGCCAGGAGATCTGGCTTCAATAGGATGCCGGGAACTCAAGGAGCCAGCAACAAACGCCAACGCGCCACCACAGAGATCGAACGCGCTCTCAGGCCGCCGCTCTCTCTTCTTCTCTCTCTCTCTTTCTTTCTGAAGTGTGGAAGTGTGTAACAGTAACCCTAGAGCCAGAAGAAGCAGCTTAAATAGCTCAACTGGAAACATCACGTGGGCTACCTTCAGATGGGCCAACTAACTTTGCTTCACAAGCCCACTATTAGGCCCAAGCCTTCCGACCAAGCTAATGCTTGGGGTTGCTTAAAACGCCTAACAAGCTCGGATACAAAAATTACAATAAGCCCAAAACTCATCATAAGGCTTTTAATTCTACCTAACACATGTTCCTATGATATACCAATACTTAGGCTAAGATAATAAACTTGGATTAACATAAGGTATTACAAAACACCCTCTTCATCCATAGTTTATAAACTCAGACTTCAATCCATTCTTAGTGCATCTGGACAAGCTACCTCCAGTCCATCATGGACTCAGTTTCCCACATCTCAAGTAACATCATAGATGTGGAGAGCATCCCTGCAAAACACAAACTTATTAGTAGGTACAACTTTAGTACCAAAATCAGCAGCGTTTTTGTCTCCAAGAATCTTCTTCACAGTGATTTCCTGATTCTCAATTTTATTTCTGATAAAATGGAACCTGACATCGATGTGTTTTGTCCTTTCATGATAAACAGGGTCCTTACACAAGTATAAGGCACTCTGGCTATCCATGTGTAGAACAGGCATGTAGGTCTTATTTTCAATCTCTTCTAAGATACCTTTCAACCAAGTAGCCTCTTTACAGGCCTCTGTAGCAGCTATGTATTCAGCCTCAGTTGAAGACAAAGCTACTATAGATTGTTGCTGGGATTTCCATGAAACACAGTTCCCAGCCCAAGTATAAAAGAATGCAGAGGTAGATTTTCGGTTATCTTTATTACTAGCATAATCAGAATCAACAAAACCATGCAGTTCAGATCTAGAAGTATGCTCAGTATAAGTCAAACCAAGACCTTTAGTGCCAGCAATATACTTTAACATGTATTTCATGCCTTGCCAGTGTTTATTTCCTGGGTTAGACATGTATCTACTAAGGACACTAATGGAGAATGCAAGATCAGGTCTAGTGCACAGCATGGCATACATAAGTGACCCAACAGCCACATCATAAGGCACATTTTCCATTTTAGTCTTTTCAATGTCAGTTTTAGGACAATCAAGTTTAGAAAATTCAAGATGTGATCCAAGAGGTATAGGAGCAGGCTTAGCTTGAGTCATAGCAAACCTATCAAGGAATTTAACTAAGTAATCATGCTGAGACAGATTAACAGTTCTTTTAGTCCTGTTTCTTATAATATTGACTCCCAGAATTTTCTTAGCAGGACCAAGATCCTTCATGTCAAAGTGTTTTTTCAAGTCATGCTTGACACCAGAAATAGTCACCTTAGAGTTACATATAAGCAGAATATCATCCACATAAAGCAACACAAACAAGGGATTTCTAGTCTTCACAGATTTAAAGTAAAGACACGTGTCATATTGACTTCTAGCAAAGCCTAGAGACCTCATGCAAGCATCAAATTTCTTATTCCACTGTCTGGGAGACTGTTTAAGCCCATATATGGATTTTTTCAGACAGCAAGCATGCTCAGGATGAGTTTTATCAACAAAGCCCTTAGGCTGTTTCATATAAATGGTCTCATTTAAATCTCCATGCAGAAAGGCAGTTTTAACATCCATTTGTTCAAGTTCCCAATCATAGACAGCAGTCATGGCTAATAAGAGTCTCATTGTTTTATACTTAACAACAGGGGCAAAAATCTCATTATAATCTACACCCTTTTTTTGGGTGAACCCTTTGGCAACTAGTCTTGCTTTATACCTAGGGGGGTCATTATGAGAAGTGCCTTCTTTCAACTTAAAAATCCATTTGCAGTCAATTAACCTAGCCTTAGCAGGTTTAGGAACAAGAATCCAGGTATTATTCACATGCATTGATTGTATTTCTTCATGCATAGCTTTCAGCCAATCATTAGCATTTTTAGATTGTAAGGCTTGCTCATAAGTTTCTGGAGTATAGTGTTTAACAACATCAGCAATCAGGAAAGCATACTCAACAATCTTGTCAAAATTCTCAACCAAGTTGATATCAAATTTTCTATTAGGGATTCTGACTCTAGGTTCTCTATCCCTAACAAGTTGATAATCAGCAAGATCATTATGCATATTAACAGCAGAGTTATCATTCAAGTTGTCAGAACCCATGGCACTATCCAGAGAATCATGCAAAGCATTATTAGAATTATCATGCAAGGGTTCATCATGATTTGCTGTGTCTTGGTTAGAATGACTTACTTCCCCACCTGATTGGTGAGGGTGTTGTTCTGCATTTCCAGAATTTTCGGGTGTGTTTACACTCTCAGTGTCATGTGCCATGGGATCTTGATCCATGTCAAGCTCCTCCTCATCTGGCTCCATGTGGTCATCTGGTTCAAAGAACTGTCCAGTGTGGATGCCCCTTCTTGTTTCACTGCCATTGGTACCTGCATTCTCAGTAGATGGCATTAGGGAGTTCTTAAAATGATAATCCTCTTCATTAAATATAACAGACCTAGAGGTAATGACTTTATTACCCCTTGGTTGAACAAGGAGTAATTTATAGCCCTTTACCCCTTCAGGGTAGCCAAGCATAACACATTTTTGAGCTCTAGGCTGCAGCTTGCCCTGAGTTATCTGGGCATAGGCACTGCAGCCAAAGGGCCTCAAATGTGCTAAACAGGGCCTTTTGCCTGTCCATTTTTCCTGTGGAGTTTTAAACTCCATAGCAGAAGAGGGAGATCTATTTATAAGATAGGCAGCAGTAATGACAGCTTCCCCCCATAAAGACCCTTTCATCCCAACACTAATTAACATGCACCTAGCTTTTTCAAGTAATGTTCTATTCATTCTTTCTGCAGTGCCATTTTGTTGGGGTGTCCCTGGGACAGTAAGGTGTCTTTTTATACCATGTTCTTTGCAGTACTCATTAAACAGATTATTGCAAAATTCCAGGCCATTATCAGTCTTAAGGCATTTCAGTTTATGGCTAGATTCACTTTCAACTCTAGTTTTCCAGACTTTGAAATTCTCAAAAGCTTCATCCTTAGATTTTAGCAAATAAACCCACACTTTTCTAGAGAAATGATCAATAAGAGACAGAAAGTATTTCCTACCTCCTATGGTGTCAACCTGTGCAGGGCCCCATAAGTCTGAATGAACATACTCAAGGGGTTTCTCAGCAATGTAAGTAGATTTAGGAAAACTATGAGCAGTTTTCTTACCAAGAATGCAAGTTTCACAGAATTTCAAGTCACTAGGTTTAGTTTTAATCATGCCATGTTTATGCAAGTGATGCAAGCCTATATGACCAATGTGCCCTAACCTAGCATGCCAGATTCTAGTATGATCAGGACTGTTTTTATTAGTGCTCTCATTAGAGACATTAATTTCAGGAGAAGCTTGTACATAATACAGTCCTCCCTTTTTAATGCTCCTAATAAGGACTGTTCCATTTCTTATAACATCCCTTATTCCATGATGAGTGTTAATTTCACAGTCCAAATCATCAAACATAGACTCTGAAAGCAGGTTTCTTCTAAGGTTGGGGACCCACCTGACATTTTGCAAAACTCTAACTACCCCATCATGCATCCTAAGAGCAACACTGCCCACCCCCTTTATAGGTAGAGAGGTGTGGTCACCTAACATGACCTCACCTCCCTCATGCTCATTCAAGAAACAAAACATCTTTTTAAAAGGAGTGGCATGCATAGTACAACCTGAGTCTAAAATCCAGGAAGCAGTTTCAGTAATAGGAGCAACCATGAGCAATTCATTAGAGTATTGAGTGCAGCATTCACAAACATTAGAGAAACCAGGAGAATTAGGGTCAGATTTATTCTTATCCTTGTTTTTCTCATCTCTAATTCTTTTGTGACAGTCTTTTATCCAGTGACCTTCTTTGCTACAGTAGTGACACTTAGCATTTTTCTTGTCAACACTAGACTTTTCAGAATTGTCCTTCTTAGATTTTTTCTGAAATTTCTTCTTGCCTTTACCCTTAGTCATAAGCACCTCAGATTTAGTTTCAGTTTTAGGGCCACCTTTGGACTTAAACACTTTTAGGGACTCATTCTTTTGAATTATAGCCTCAGTTATTTTAGCCACAGTGAGTTCATCCCTACCATACTGAATTACATCTTTTAAGGTGTCAAATTGATTAGGTAAAGCATTCAACAGAAGCACAACCTGGTGTTCATCTTTAATAGCATCATCACATCTTTGTAAATCTTGGGTCATTTTCAAGAATATGTCAAAGTTTTCATGCACAGTTAAACCAACATTCATTTTGAAGGTAAACAACTTGCACAAAAGTGAGATGCGACTAGGCAAGGACTTAGACTCATAAATCGATTCAAGGGCTTCCCATAGTTGCTTTGGTTGAGTATGACTTACAACCTGACGAGCTACGTCGTCAGCAAGGTGTATCATTATCTCAGCATGAGCCAAGTCTTGCATATCCTTCCTGTCCTCATTACTCATGGTCAGAGGCCAGTCCTGGGAGACTGCCTTGTAGCACTTTCCTTTGATTAGGATGGCCTTCATTTTGACTTTCCACATGGCAAAGTCAGAGACCCCATCGTAGGGTTTTAGCTTGACACTATCTGACATCTTTCAAGGTACCTGAAAACAAGATCAAGTAAAGAAGTCAGAACAGAGAAAAGTCAAGTATAATCAGAAAAGAACTAAGAAAATTAGAACTAATTCTGAGAACTCTGGAAGCTTGCTCGAAGAGGAATCGAGAAACAAGAAATTCCAGAGTGAAGAGTTCTTGCTCAGAAACTTAGAAGAACTGAGAAACAAGAAAAACAGAAGTCAACCACACACGATTAACAAGAGAAAACCCTAAGGGCCAGACCTTGAGCTTGAATCAAAAATTCAAGAAACTCAAGTCCAGAAACCCTAATGACAGATTTTCCCCGATCCTAGTGGTTGACCTCGATCGTCACTAATGCAAACAGGGATGAATTAACATGCAGCGGAAGAAAGTGAACCCAAAAACAGAGACCCAGGCTCTGATACCACTTTGTTAAAACAGAGTAGTCCCAGATCCAGAAGATCTCAAAACACACAATCGCAAGATCCAAAACAGAAAGTCGAAAGCATGCAAGAACACCAAAGATTTGTTTACGCAGTTCGGGAAATCCCTACGTCTGCGGAGTCTCAGAAAGGGAGACTCGTCCCAATGCACTAGAACGATCAAAGTCACCCAAGCAGGTTACAAAGGAACATAGATGAGAGAATCGTAAGCCCTAGATGACAAGTACTAAATCACAGAACCACAGAAACAGAACAAAGGAGAAGGGAGAAGCCAGGAGATCTGGCTTCAATAGGATGCCGGGAACTCAAGGAGCCAGCAACAAACGCCAACGCGCCACCACAGAGATCGAACGCGCTCTCAGGCCGCCGCTCTCTCTTCTTCTCTCTCTCTTTCTTTCTGAAGTGTGGAAGTGTGTAACAGTAACCCTAGAGCCAGAAGAAGCAGCTTAAATAGCTCAACTGGAAACATCACGTGGGCTACCTTCAGATGGGCCAACTAACTTTGCTTCACAAGCCCACTATTAAGCCCAAGCCATCCGACCAAGCTAATGCTTGGGGTTGCTTAAAACGCCTAACAAGCTCGGATACAAAAATTACAATAAGCCCAAAACTCATCATAAGGCTTTTAATTCTACCTAACACATGTTCCTATGATATACCAATACTTAGGCTAAGATAATAAACTTGGATTAACATAAGGTATTACAGGAAGGTTCTGAAGATGGGTTTTGATTGCGATGTTTATGTTAACAACGCCATGATCCACCTTTAATCCAAGTGCGATGATGTTGGAAGTGCACGTAAGCTATTCGATGAAATGCCGGTTAACAGTTTGGTCAATTGGAATACGTTGGTGTCAGCTTGTTTCAACGGTGGTGAAATTGAGAATGGGTGCAAGCATTTTGATGAAATGCCCGAGAGAAACACAGAGTCTTGGAATGTGATAATTTCCGGTTACTGTAAGTTAGGTTATCTTGACACTGCTAGATCTTTGTTTGATACTATGGAGGGAGAGAGGGATTTGGTATCATGGGCCACCATGATTGGGGGTTATGTACAGAGTAGGCAACCTCATGAAGCACTAAAGCTTTTCAAAGCAATGCAGTTTTCTGGGTTCAGCCCAGATGATGTCACCATCACTTGTGCTCTTTCTGCTTGTGCTCAAATTGGAGCACTTGATATGGGGAAATGGATTCATTCTCATGTGAATAGGAATAAACTGAGGAATGATGTTCATCTAGACACTGTTTTAGTTGACATGTATGCCAAATGCGGAAGCATCGACGTCGCCACAAAGCTGTTCAGTGAGATTCAAACTAAAAACCTATGTACTTGGAATGCCATGTTGTCAGGGCTAGCCATTCATGGACATGGGATGAAAGCTCTAAAGTTGTTCAGACAAATGGAGGGCATTGGTAGTATACTGCCTAATGATGTCACCTTTGTTGCTGTACTCGCCGCTTGCAGCCACATTGGGGCTACTTCAGAAGGGAAGAGGCTCTTTGAAAGGATGCAGAAGGAGTTCAACATCGTGCCCAAGATCGAACACTACGGGTGCATGGTAGATATCCTTGGCAGAGGTGGGCTTATAAGTGAAGCCAAGGAGCTCATTAGAAGCATGCCCATGGAGCCAAATGCAATCATATGGACTAGTCTTATGAATGCTTGTAGAATCCATGGCTATATGGATACTGAGGAGGAGGAGGATATAACGGCTGCTCTTCTACATTTGGGTTCAGGAGATGGAGGATCTAATGTGCTCTTATCGAACATGTTTGCTGCTAGAAGTGACTGGGATGCAATGGAAAGGGCTAGGAAAATGTCTAGAGCCTCAGCTATGAAGAAAACTCCTGGTTGTAGTGCAATCGAAGTCGACTGCGTGATTCATGAGTTCTTTGTGGAAGATAGGTCACATTCTGATTGGGTCCAGATTAAAGAGATTGTAGAAAGATTGCAAAATCAATCTGAAGCTGAATGTTATGTGCCAAACTTCTGTCATTACAAGCTGAAGCTGAAGGTTTTGTGGGATTTTGTTGCTAGTAATTAGAAGCTTTGAATCATGTTTTGATGTTCATACAACATTGAGAGTAGTTTGCATTTGGTGGCAATCCAAATGGATTCTTCTATTAATTCTTTGGGTTCATATAAACGCAAATATGTAGTGCGATTGGAAGAAGACCATGGCATATAAATTACTCCCTCCGTCCAATTGAGTTTTTCCCGTTTTTTTTTTTTCTATACACTATTTATAGTTAAAGAGAATCTTTGTGATTTATTTCAATATATAAGAAAAAACATAATCATGTGGGATCTTGTTTTATTCATCTTAACGAGTATTTTGATAATATCAACAAAATTATAATTTTTATTAATATATAATTAGAGATATTAATGATATAAAACTCGCATCGACAAGTGTGTCATATCAAATCGAGAATAAATATCTGGGACGGAGGTAGTATGTCAAAAGTCTTGAGAAATGGTTCGGTAGGTTTGGAAGAGGTACAAAAGTCTTGAGAACAAGTGAAGCTGTTACAATCCTTTTACACGATTACTTTTCGGCGCATAGGCATTTTGCCGTTTGTCGCATAGGCTCGCACGTAACGTGAGGGTACAAACCACACGTTACGTGTGACAGTGCTCCACACGTTACGTGTGGATTAGTCAATAGGGTTTAGAATGGTTATAGGGTTTAGGGTATTTGTGTATGTCATATTATTGTATATTTTGTGGTATTTATTTGTTGTTCAATGTTAAATTATTATTTATTTTATACATATTATAATGTTACATGTATGAATGTTGTATCATATTATTGTTTATTTGTAGTATTTATTTGTTTATCTAAAATCCTACAAAAAACACCCCAAAATAATCAACATAGAAGATAGAATAGAATTGTTCATTACGTTGGATGAATACAATCACATTTAGCTCACAATACAAGAAATAATACAAGTTCTTCATAAACTTAGAAAACCTAGCACAAAATAAATGACATCGCCTAGTTGCGTTTGAAAAAATTAGGATAGTCTCTTGTAAAACTTCGCGACATATCATGTCTCTGCTTTGATAAAATTGTTTGCTCCCTACAAAGGTTGATAGTACGTAAACAACATTACACAAAAGATACGACATCAAGGCATTATATGATGTACATCATTATATAGATTGAGGTTATACATACGCATCTTTGTGTGTCTACGATGACACTTGAGGCAATGGAGGCGAAGCTTGATTGGTTTCCTTCGCCGAACAGGCCGGCCCCACCGGAGACGTGGTTGGAGCTCCCGGATATGGGATGTTTGGTGGCAACGGCATTCACATGTGTGTTCGTTACCGTCGGTCGTGGCGTGGGGATGACATACCTGCCTATGAGGGGGAAGACAAACGAAGCATCGATTGGGGAGAATCTGAAGACGGTATGCATTTGCCATGTCGAGAACGAGCAACATTTTATTGCGGTACGTTAATACAATCTTGTGTTAAAACATCTGTTTATACTATCTTGTGTTAAAACATCTGTTTATACTATCTTGTGTTAAAACATATGTATGATGCATTGATTTTCATGTAGATTGGGTTGGCCAAAACTTCGCCCTTGCCTCCTATTTACTCGGGGTGGCTGTATCATCATGACCCGTCTGTGGGTGATTACGTAGATCAATGGCTATTAGATCGTGCGTTGGAGTATGAACCAGACAAGGACGAAAAGAAGCCAAAACGAAAGAAGAAGGTCGAAACAGTCGATTTATGTAATGAATGATATGATGCAATGAGTACGACATTCCTATAGTATGTTGCAATGAGTACGACATTCCTATTATTGTCATAATCCAAACAACTTCCCCAATTCCTGTCAAACTGAAGTCATAACTAATTAAACAAAACGAAACAGCCAAGCAGTTCGAGAAAAGCGAAAACTGTTCAGTCGCTCAGAAAACCGTAACCAACCGCGATCGCGGGGGATCGCGGTTTGTGCTCCCCAAGGTTCTGCTGGAAATCTTCTAACCGCTGGTCGCCGTTTTGGAAAACCGCAACCAACAGCGATCGCCTCCGGTCGCCCTTTTGGAAAACCGCGACCAACCGCGATCGCCTCCGGTCGCCGTTTTGGACTTCAGCAACTTCTGTCCTCAAACACCAACTTACCTCCAAAACTCTGTAAATCCTATGATTTAACCACTTCTCACCTTTTCTCCGGATTACAGAAATATCTCATAAATCAAATCCAAATCTCCTCAATAATATGCTAATAACTACTAGTAGCGCTATGTAAAATACCGCTTATCATGTCATAATCCAAACAACTTCCCCAAAACATTCAAACTGAAGTCATAACATTCAAACTTCAACAAAACATTCAAACTCAAGTCATAACATTCAAACTTCAACAAACACATTCAAACTCAAGTCATAACATTCAAATTTCAACAGAACATTCAAACTAATGCTCAAATGACGAAGCAGCCAAGTTCAATGGTTCGAAAGGAAGGGATACATTTGCTCCAATGATTGCCGTAACGCCTCGGCTACGTCTTCACATCGGTCATCTCCATGGTGATGATCGCGATATGGATCCATACGTGAATAGCAACTATCAAGGCACTGCACAGAAGATAAGTGGATACGATTAATAAACATACACGAAGTCAAAAATAAACAGGATATAATTACATGATTACTTACCTGCTGCTGAGTGTAACGATCCTCTTGAGGGATGATGAATATATGTGTATGCTGGAGGTACCACTGCATGTAATCATCGGTACACTGGTGGTGTTGACGGACTGGAGGACCCATGGCTTGCAGGCTAATGGAATGTTCATTGCGGGCATTCCATGCATGTAAGGATCTATCGTACTCCACCGTGTAACTGCTAATCTTCACGCCCATCCATGCCTTAATGGGAACAATCGGTGGTCTTGGACATTGTTGTGCACGCCCAAACTGCTGAGCTACTCGATCCGACATGTAAGGCTCGGTGACCCACAAACAGGATATGACTCCATGAAATCGCGATGAAGCAAACATCTCATTATTGAAGTCAATGGAGCCGTATGGCATCCACTCAACCTAAACACAATTGAATTTCAAACAACTTATCATGCATATATATTTTAACATAATAGATAAGGACCGTATATGTACTTACACTATCAGCATGCATCCCATCCAGCTCCTCCCTATAATTCCTGGTCCAGTTGGGTTCATGTGACATGTCCCATTTTCTGGCGTATGGGATCGACTGTTGTGGGTCCCAGTAAACACTCTGTGCAGGTCTAAACATGGGAAAGTACTGATATATCCATGACTACAAAATAATTACACATATGTCAATTCCCTACATAACAAACATATAATATATCTATAACAAAAATTTAGATATTTTTATTCAAGCCATTTAATACCTGGATCAGAGTGAAACATGTGGACATGACCCGTGCCTCTTTTCTTGTGCACTCGCCCAAGCTGCGGTACACGTGTGCAAGAATACCGGTACCCCATGCATAGTTCGTGACTTTTGTCAGATCAGTCACGAACGGAGTGTAATAAACGGGCAAGCGATGCTGAGACTTGTCAGGAAAGAGGGCAGACCCCACAAAGTACAGCAAGAACCCAGCCGCCAGCTTCTTCGACGCCAACTCCTCGCAATGAGTCTTAAAATCTCCCGCGTGCAAGTTATCGGCGACGATAGCACCATCCTCCAGCTCAAAAAACTCATGCGTCTGCTCCATCAACGCCTTCTTCAAATCATTGCGGCTCAGCTGCTCGTGCCATTTCTTTGGGGGACCCATGTCTTGCCCTTGTATGTTAAGCCCAAGGATCATCCACACATCATGGAGAGTTATAGTCATCTCTCCCCATGGCATGTGGAATGAGTTGGTTTCCGGTTGCCAACGCTCGACGAAGGCACCAATCAGCGTCTCATCCACATGCTCATGCATGATGTCCGATAGATGACATAGCCCGGACGCCAACGCCATGCTACCCCACGCGTCTTCCGTTGTGAGACGCCATGAGCGTAACTGCTTGCCTCGCTGCTGGAACCTCAAGGGTTGCACCGACTGTATATGAACATAATTAAGCAATCATACAGACTTATTTAAAACAAGATTAATAATTAAAAAAATTGCGTTACGTGCAACTTACAACGCGCTGGTAAAGGAGGTACGCCACGTGGTTTACAAAACTCTTTAGGAGTTCAGGTCTCTCCGGACCTCCAGGAACGCTCACCACCAGTTCAGGGTCGTATCTGACATTCTTCTTTGACCGGGGTGGTTTTCCCCGCGAAGAAGAGGCTTCCTGAGGCTCCTCGTCCGCCGTGTTTGGGGCGTCTTCTCTTGGAATCCAGGCATTGCTGGACTGGTCCTGAGTCCCCTGGTCCTGAGTCCCCCATGTACAGGCATGATCCTACATTTATTAAATAGATCAGATGCAATAATGAATTGTAAACAAATGCATGTTATACTAAATGTACTTACCATAGGCTGATGATAGGCAGCGTTCGGGTACACTGACGGGTTCTCCCACGGGTTGTCCTGCTCCTCATCTCCCTGATAATAATCCATCGGGCTATGATGAGGGCTCACATGCGGCGGTAGTACCGGCAGACTAAAATTCTGCCCGTAATAGTTATTCTGATCTATTGTATCAGAATAACAATGCAGCGGACTTCCTTCATAGTCTGGGTCCCTCGGAGGCTCAGAGCCTGCTCTACCCCCAATAAACGACGGCACTGCCATTAGGCTATGCACTCCTATCATGCCAGTATCGCCAGCAGCCCCACTACTGCTACTGACTCCAGTTTGAAACCCTAAACCAGCCCCAGTACTGCTACCTGCTCCAATCTGGTATGCGCCGGTCTCATCATCCCGGTAGCACACATCCCTCCGTTGCCTCATTTCCGACCTTTTGACCTCTTCGTCAGTCACATACGACTGTTGGCGTACAAGGTTGCGATGTATCCTGCGTTCAGTTCTTTCCCCAGGTTCCATCTGCGGTTACATATCAACACATTTTAATCAACAAAAATCAACAAACAGAAAATCAACGTTCAAGATATCAAAAAAACTGCAAATTCACACGTTACGTGTGACTTGTTCTCACACGTAACGCATGGTGCACATTTACACGTTACGTGTGACTTGCTCTCACACGTAACGCGTGGTGCACATTCACACGTTACGTGTGAATGTGCACATTCCAATTTCACCGGCAAGCCGCCGGCGATATTCCGGCAACTTTCTGGTCTTCTTCTCCGGCGAGACAGTCCGATTTTTATTTTTTTTTATCAAATATACCCAAAATTCAACAACAAATCCACAATTTTTACCAATCTAACAATATCATCACTTCCACTTTCATTTTTCCACACAAAATGTCAACAAACCTAGATCTACCTAACCAAATTCATAAACATCACAAAAACTTCTACAAAACCTAGATCTACCATCCAAATCATCTCCACATCGTAGATCTACCATCCAAACCTAGATCTACCTAACCAAATACTTTGTGTGGATCTACATTTCTTAACCAAACACTTTAAATTTATTAAAAACAAAATCAAATAATTATTTCTAGGAACTAACCTTACGCGGGAGGGGCAAGGAGGCGTTACGCGGGAGGGGCAAGGAGACGTTACGCAGGAGGGGCAAGGAGTGGTAGACGGCTGGAGTGGTAGACGCGGCTGAGTGACCAGATGAATGAAGAGGAGGAGCCGAATCTGGCTTTTATAGCCAGATTCCCACACGTTACGTGTGATACAATGTCACACGTAACGTGTGAACCGATCTCACACGTAACGTGTGGAGCCAATTCACACGTTACGTGTGGGTCTTGAATGGGTCAGTATCGACGCGTAACGTGGGAAGTCTATTCTCACGTTACACGCGGCCCTATGCGCCAAAAGGCAAAAATGCCTATGCGCCGAATAGTTGAGCCCTCCTTTTATTGTCCTTTTCAGAAAAATAATATATTTGGAATAAATTTTCCATATCCATGAGTGGCTTTTATCTAGAAGTGGAAGCTACTCCCTCCATCCCTTATTTATGTTCCCATTTTGACCCGACATATCTATCGAGACGGATTTTGTATCGTTAATATCTCTAAATACATAATCTTAAAATTTCAAATTTTTTGATATTATCAAAGTACTCGTTAAGACGAATCAAACAAGACTCCATATGACTATGTTTTTTCTTATATATTAGAAGAAATCTTAAAGATTCTCTTCAACGATGAACAGTGTAAAAAAATCAAATGAAAATTTCCTAATAAAAATAAGGGACGAAGAGAATATTACATAGTACGCTTTATTTGGGGTTGGATTGCGAATTTCCTACCCATCCGATAAGAATCGGTTAGGGTCCAAAAACACAAAAACAAATGTGTTAGTACATAATAGTAATTATCAATTTTATTTGGTGCAATCCACAAGGACCACAACCGCCTTAATACATCATGATATCAATAAAAGATTTCAAATATTATAATAATGTCAAACGTCATTATACTCCCTCTGTTAAGTGTTAATTGATGTTCTAGTAAATTTCAGACAAAATAAGAAATTAATTATTTTTTCAGATTACCCTTATGATTAGTGACTAATTACTTTTTTATTACTGTTCATGAAATCTCACAAAAAAATAAAATAAAATCATAAAATCAAAAGAAAATCTCCTATTGTTACGTTTCTCCTAGAAAATGGGAAAGCAATGAATAAAAAATTGAGAACCCAAAAAATAAAAATAAAAAAATTATTAAATATGAGGGTAAATCTGAAAAAAATAGGTACAAAAATCTAAAATGACAATTAAAACTTAACAAGAACTTAAGCCTAGAACGTCAATTAAAACTTAACGGAGGGAGTATCAATAAAAGTTATAAAACCTTAAATTTCCCAATATGATAATAAGGGAATGTTTTTCTAGAGTAAAAATCGTGACTTATATACCATGATCTTATATTCTTATGTGGTAAAAGTGTAAACGACAGGGTAAAGAAAATTGGGCGCGAAGGATTCTTTAAGGGAAAAAATATCAAGTTTAGGCTCATTTTTTCTAAAATTGTAAGTGTGACCCCCTATTATTATACATATGGCCCAAAGAGGGGTGAAAGTGTTTTTTTTTAGAATTTAGGATTTAAAGATTAGGATTTAGGGTGTAAAATTTAGGATTTAGGAATTTTTAAAAACTTAAGAGATCAAAAAACTAATTTATTTAATTAAAAATCTAAACATATTATTTGACCCCCTCAAGGGGTCAAAAATCCTAAAGATGGTAAAAATAATTGGGTTGCGGAAACACAAAGGGTCTAACTCTAAACACATACAGCTGGAGTATGGACTCTGTGGAGGCACCGGCAACGAGTGGGCCCACCAATTACGATATATTGGGCCCACCCACATTTATGAAAGACCCTCCACTTCACGGCCGCTTGCAAAGCTGCCGACTCGCCGCCGTTTGTACTCTCCCTATTATATCTCTTTATCAATATTAATAATTGTATATGTTTATCTAACTTATTAACTTTTACTGAGTATTGGTTGTTTGTAATTAGCTCAAACGTATACGGGTGGTGTAGATTTCCTTAATACGGGAAATGATAATTCACCTCCATTTCTAAAAATTTTGTCTTTTTGAAACTCGTAAAAAATAAATATTGAAGTAATCTTATGATAAATAATCTAAGAATAATGTAACGGCGTGAAGTAACGGATAAAGACGATAGATAGGGACGGGAGCCAGCACGAACGCGGATAGAGAGTCAGTCACCGGTCGGAGGATTGAGAAAACGTGTGCGAGTGACCGCTTTGAAATTCATATATTTTTCTTTTTTTTAAAATTGACGAAATTATACCGCTTTTATTAAATTCAATTATTGTACTTTTACCTTTATTCTTATTTCTACAATTTTCAAAATATAAGTTAAACTTTATAATTAGGTTTTATCAGACACTTTGGAGAGTATGTTTTTCAGATATTCCTTCAATATTTATGTTACTTCACATTAATTTTTTCTTCTACAGAAAATAATAATTAAAAAAACGGGAATTTCGCGAAGTAACCCTAAGATTTTGCAAATTCCGCGAGGTGTCCACAAGTTTCGACTATTCCGCACGGTAACCCTGAGTTTTCTAAAAAGTCCGTCAAATAGCCATCCGTTATCCCTAAAGTTAAAATGCCGTTAAATTATTATTTTTTAAAAAAAAGGAAAACAAATTTGGTTATCTTCCTTTGTAAACGCCGCTCCACTGTAAGGTTTTAAGGGTTTATCAAATTTGGTTCTTGTACCTTTGATTTATATGTTGTTTTTGTTTTGATCATTGATAGTCTGTAGACGATCTCTTTCACTGGAGTTCTGATGAGACTGGGTCGAGTCTCCCGAACGGGTCCAAATCCGAGTCCGGGTCAAATCGGTTGGAAAGGAGGGCGTAGACGAAGGAAATTAAGCAGCCGACAAGAGCGAGGTGTTAGGGGACACCGACGAGGTTGAGGACGGTGATTCTATATGTGCTAAGTTGAAAACGAGCACCGACAACGGCCAGATTCAGGGGAAATCGAGACGAATTCCACCTCCACCACCGGCATCGTCGCGCTCCTTGGCGTCCCCGGCGTCGTCGCACTCCATGGCCTCACCGGCGTCGTCCCCCTCGTCGGCGTCGGCCCTCTCTCTGTCGTCCGGCGTCAACCCTAAAAGCCGATACGCGGTCAATAAAGCTGATTGTTTTCCCTAGCCCGGCCAATTGGCACCGGCGACGGCCAGATTCAGGGAAAATCGAGACGAATTCCACCTCCACCACCGGCATTGTCGTGCTCCTTGGCGTCCCCGGCGTCGTCGCGCTCCTTGGCGTCCCCGACGCCGTCGCACTTCTTGGCCTCACTGGCATCATCCCCTTCGCAGGCATCGTCCCTCTCTCTGTCGTCTGGATCTCCCGACGTCGAAGTGGTACATGTTCGTTGTTACCCAGCAAAGAAGAAAGGAGCTTTGTTTTGATTTTTTTATTTCTTTAATTAATTAATAACAAATGCTGTCACTGTTTTTTTTTTACTTTTAAAAATTAAATAACATTTTTTTTAATATTAATTTAATGGCATTTTAACTTTAGGGATAACGGAGGGTTATTTGGCGGACTTTTTAGAAAACTCAAGATTACCGCGCGGAATAGTCGAAACTTGTGAACACCTCGCGGAATTTACAAAGCCTGTTAAAAAAAAATGCAAATACGACTTGTTTAGTTTTCTGTATGCCCCCATACCTCCACTTAATTACCAACCTGCCCTAGGATCAGGTTTTTTTGATTTTGTTCTGACATTTTCCCTTCATCTTTCTACTAGATTCATTATTTTAAAATCAGTATGAATTGAATAAAATTCAAATATTACGTTTAATACAATACTCTCTTTAATTTAAATTCCTGTTGCGCCAGAACGAAAGAACAATATTCACGATGCTCTAAAAATGTTAAAAAGGCAAAAAAGAAAAGAAAATTTAAACATTAGTATAGTATAATGCTATAAGTATGTACTGGAGAAATGCGAGATATTTATAAAGTTTTTTTAATGACCCGTTCTATCAGGTTGTTGAGAGGCAATCATGTAGGATATACATATATATAAATGCTATAACACTTTCATAATTTCCATGGTTCAAATCTAAAGTCTTCAGGTTTGTCATTTTAGTAAAATGAAGTAGTTGAACGTAGTTTTTTGTTCAATCATAAGTCATAACCAAAGCCTGTTACAAGAATCTTCCTATCATGCTGATGCTAGCTGTTACTTCGGAGATTAAAATCTTGTTGTTATGGTATTTCACGTTTTCCAGTTTTTTTTGCTTGTGTCACAAATTCAACGGTGTTATAACATTAATAGTGTTATAATTTGAAAATGTAAAAAAAAAATTGTAGCAGAGTCGAAATTGATATAATATAAAGTCTAGCTACGACTAGTATATATATACACGTAAATTTGTATGAATATAATATACTAGTGGTGTGCACATCGAACGAGAGATTCATATATTAAACAACATTATCTCTACGTTATTCTGCAGACCACAAAATGAATTAATAACAGTACTCCACGTCGTGGTGACCATAAAAACAAATGCAACCTGGTCTACCTAAGTTCAATTCAAAATTCCAACTTTACCCTTCGTGGCAGACACGTCCGTACCATCTAACGGTCACTTAATTAAACTTGGCAACCACTAAAACGAACATATATATATATATATATATATCAACTCAACTTACAAATTTATCCGGCCATTTGTGTCTTGCTCAAAGAGATACTTATTAACAATGGCGAAGAAGAACATTACGCGCGTCCTTATCGTGTCTCTCATCATCGCCAATGCTCTGGTACTCGTTTATGGTTCGACGATTGGGGATGAAATGGACGGATACGAGTTCGAGTTCTCGAGTCACAGGAGGATTCTCGCTAACGACTCCACCAATTCTACAGCCACCAATTCTACAGCCTTCATAAGCTATGCTGCTTTGGCGGTGAACTCCATTCCGTGCAGTGTTCCGGGAGCCTCGTACTACAATTGCAGGCCCGGAGCCGAGGCTAATCCTTACACTCGCTCGTGTAGTGAGATAACCCATTGTGCACGCGGATGATATATATGGATACGAATTGTATATTCATGTTCGAGACGAGTCTATATATTAATTAATTTGTGATGTAGCCTTCTCCAACTTAATTGTTCTAGCTTCGAATTGATCGAGTATATTGACATATACAATTCAGAAGTTGTAATATTGGATTCTACGTTTTGTTTTGAATTGAAGATTGCACTATATATATATATTGTCGGGCATGTTGCTATGTCTTAAATTTATATGTTACGTTATTAAAATGTACGCGGATATATCCAATTAGTTACTGACATGGGCGGATCCAGGTGAGAGCTACAATCCCCGCTCAAACTTTTAAGATCAAATATAATAATTTCTTTAGTTTTAGTTTTTTAAACATTTTTCAAAAATAAATTAGGAATTTATTTTTGTATAGGATTTGTTATTCATATTCCTAAAAAACACAACTTTATACCAAAATTTGCACATAAATTCTTTAATAAAAAATGCAATATATTTATCCTTATTTCTGTAAAAAAAAATACAATTAAGGGTTTATGATTTACAAATTTTGAAATCATCTTTTTACAAATTTGTTTTTGTTGAAATTACAGTAAATAATACTGTATAATTTCTTATTAATTTTGAGCAAAATTTTATTTGGAAGTAGGATTTGAATTTAACGTTGCTTGTATAATTTAGACAATAGACTTAAATAAACGGTAGATTTTAAAATTGAGATTTTGTGTAAGACAAACGATAAACTTGTGACTTCATAATTTTAGCTCTCACTAGACGACTAAAATTTTAGGTAGGCAGTGATTACTAATAAATTAATAATACAAGCACATAATTTTGGTGAATCATATTAGATTCAATCGATTGATTTAGGGGTTTTTTGTTTATGCACGCATATAATCAAATCCGATCCATTACGCACATGTTAATAAATTTCGATCATCATGAAGCATAATTATTTTCCAAATAATCTAAACCGACTATTACCGCTAGTCAAAATGCATGTGGAAATGAAAATCAAACCAGATTTAGCTTTAGTTCACTATGATTGTTTGTCTATTCTATATTCACGAATAAGTGCTTAGTCAATATAAATTACCGTCCTTATACAATAACACATCATGCCACGTACATGAACACGTACTTATGTATAATATTGACACATATTTATAAATTTCGACTGCACAACTTGAGATCGAGCGAGAGACGACTTCGAAAGTAAAAAATGTATGAATGGAGTGATTTTACTAGTAATAGTAATTAGCATTAAATCTTGCATATATACATCTCCAACTATCTAAGCTATATATGAATGACGTGTTCTTATCCGGCCTATATATAATCTAATGTGTTGTATGAGTTCACGAGCTGAAATGTACGTACGTACAGAACGCACGATATCAAATAAGTTACATTTTTATGACCCAAAATGAGTTATAATAGCTTTAATTTTGCTTCCATTTTCTTATAAGACTTATTCGCGCTATATATAGAGTAAGAATACATTTTTATTAACGTACAGAACTCATGATATCAAGTAAGCTACAACTAGCTAGGTATATTAAAGTGATCAAGTTTTTTGGCCTAGAAAAAAAAATTATGGTGAGGGATTAGTGCCTATAATTAAGGAAGACTCCCGGGATATCAGATAGCGCTTAAAGTTACTCAAATTTTTTTCTCCAATTAAAATTTAATGTCATTTTTAATATTATATTATCAGATAATGCAATATCACGTATAATTCAAACGGACCCTATATTACTCAAATTTGTTACTTTGCAGTTTAGTCGGTGTTGTACGTAATAATTGTACACATAACACATACTATATATAGTGCTAATTATGTATGTAGTTTCATCATGTTTTTAGGGTAAATTATACAGAACTATCCTTTATTTGTGGGTATTTATAACAAATTACCCTTTATTTTGGTTAATTTTTGCAGAAAACGATTTTTTTATAATAACTGATTCAGGAGAGATTATCTCCACGATGTGCAGTGTTGGTGCAACCAACTTAGACTAATTCAAAAGTAATCTAAACTAAAACAAAGCTAAATAATAGGAACAAATTACAACTATTATTTACTGTTAATACACTCCCGCAAGTTGAATGACCTTTGAGAAAGATTCAACTTAGAAACCAGATAGTCAAATCGTGGACGATGGAGAGGTTTGGTGAGTATATCCGCAAGCTGATCAGTAGTGGACACATAGGAAACCCGAAGACCGCCTTTTTGAACTTGGGGTGTTGAGAGCGGAAGACGGTGCACTGAGTCAGGACGTGACCCTGCAGCTTGCACCACTGACAGCGACCGAGGAAAGGCTTGGGTTGATTTGACTGGGCAGGTTGCGTAGAGGGGCCAGGAGAGTTGTTTGTGTTTGGGTAGCGACCGCCGGAGCCAGATGGACGGTGGCGGGGGCTGTGTTTGGGTCGTGTATGGGCATTCAGGGCTGTGGCGGGGCCGGGTTTGCATTTCGTCGCAGATTTGACAGCAAGTTCCCGCTGAATCAATTTCTCATGGAGCTCCTCGAACAAAATCGGTGTGTCTCTGGCATTGATTCTGTCAATCACCGGTTGATAGTTGTCGTCGAGGCCTCGGAGGATGTAATCCGTCAAGTCCTCGGCATGAATTGGATTGCCGATGGACGCAAGGAGGTCGGCGGTAACCTTCACCGTCTGCATATACTCTGTGATAGATTGTGTGCCCTTCTCGGTGGAACGAAGTCTGTCCTTGAGTTGCTTCACATGACCCCGTGAGGCTTTGGCGAAGGTCTGCTGGAGCACAGTCCAGATCTCCGAGGAGGAGGTGGCCTGCGTGACGAGAGAGGCCACCAGAGAGGAGAGAGTGCCGAGAAGGGCTCCGTATAGAAGCATGTCTTGTCTGCGCCAGGTTTGATAGGCGGGATTTGGTATGGCTGCTGGCGGTGTAGCAGCGGACTGTATGGTGGCGGCCGGAATCGGGATTGAGCCGTCAAGGTAACCGAATAATTCATAACCCTCCATGGTTGCCTGAATCTGAATTTTCCAGGTAAGATAATTGGATGGGGTGAGTTTGAGGATGTGTGCAAGGGTGACAACGAAAAAGGGTTTGTCGACTTCGTATGGATTTGGTAGAGTGGAGGGAATTTCGTTGGCCATTGGGAAGGAATAAGCTGAGAGGTGAGTTTGTGTGTAGGCCTGGATCGTGCTTGACTGATACCATATAAGGAATTGAGTAATTGCATACTTCATTCATTGACAGAGATTGAAATATATACAAGAGTTACAACTGATTCAGGAGAGATTATCTCCACGATGTGCAGTGTTGGTGCAACCAACTTAGACTAATTCAAAAGTAATCTAAACTAAAACAAAGCTAAATAATAGGAACAAATTACAACTATTATTTACTGTTAATACTGAACACAGTGGCAATCGGCCGCCATTCTTGGGTGACGTCATTTATGAGAAATAGCGAGGCAGGAATGCAGGATAACGACCACCATGAACTTTCATGCTCATTACCATGAACTTTCATGCTCATAACCATGAACCTTCATACTCAAGAGCACTAACTGATACGGGGTTAGCCGTGTAGAAGATGGATCTAGGCAACGGATCTCAAAACAAAAGAAAACACAAGATTAGAACAATGGCGGAAGTGAAATTAATGGATAGGATAATAGATAGAACCAATAGAAACGACGAGAAAACCCGCTTGCTTGATAGCAAGGAACCTTGTCGAACGATCTACCAACCCGATCTCTACAACGCCACACAACCAAGAATCGCTGACGAACTTGGAGCACGGAGAGGATTGCTTATGAAGTACGAAATCACCAACTCCAGAGGGACTTGACAAAGACGAAAACAACTAAGCAGGAAAGAACAATCGATTGAGACTCTCACGGGGAGCCGAGTTTTCAAAGCAAAAACCAAGCTCTGTTTTTGTGTTTTAACAATATGAGAAATCTGACTAATGAAGAAGACAAGGGAGGCCTTAAATACCCTAGGAGGGCCGGCCCTAGCTTCCCAAAAACGGGTTACACTTAATCCCGAAATATCCGAAAATAGAAAGCTTAAAACAATTAAATAATAGTCCTAAAAATATCCAATGCAGAAATAAATAAGACTAAACATAGGTAACGTTGACCATTAAAGTCAACGCCTTGACTTTGGGCTTGTCCTCTTCGTCATGTGATACATCATGTGCCATAAACGTCTCCAGCTCTTGACGTAGTTCCTTCAATCTTGACCTAGTAATCGGTCCATCAAAGGTTGGCACTAATGGCGGGGATGATTCCTCATCATTCTCCCCTTCTTGAAAAGGACTCGTCCTCGAGTCATCAACATCAGCGGCTGCATAAGGGGTAAGATCACCGACATTGAATATCGGGCTCACGCCATAGTCATCGGGCAGCTCCAACACATAGGCATTGTCGCCTACTCTCTTCAGCACCTTGAACGGTCCATCACCTCTGGGAGACAGCTTCGACTTCCTCTGCTCCGGCAACCGCTCCTTGCGTAGGTGTAGCCACACCAAGTCGCCGAGCTCGAACAACACTTGACGCCGACCGTGATTAGCTCGGGCTGCATTCTTCGCTGCAGTAGCTTCCAAACGAGCCTTAGTCCGCTCGTGCAGCTCCTTCATGAACTCAACCTGTCTATCAGCATCAAAGTCTGCTCGTTCCGGTAAAGGCAACGGCTTAAGATCCAAAGGGGTTAGGGGATTCAAACCATACACACATTCAAAAGGGGACATATTAGTAGAAGAATGAATAGTCCTATTATAAGCAAACTCAACATGTGGTAAGGCTTCTTCCCAACTTTTCAGATTAGATTTAATAACAGCCCTAAGGATAGTACCCAATATACGGTTAGTGACCTCAGTTTGTCCATCTGTCTGGGGGTGACTAGCAGTAGAGAACAACAACTTAGTACAAAGTTTACCCCACAAAGTCTTCCAAAAGTAACTCAGAAATTTGACATCCCTATCACTCACAATAGTACGAGGTACACCATGCAACCGAACAATCTCTCTAAAGAACAAATCAGCAACATTCCTAGCATCATCAGTTTTATGGCATGCAATAAAGTGAGTCATCTTAGAGAACCTATCAACAACCACAAATATAGAATCTCTCCCCTTCTTAGTCCTAGGCAATCCAACAATAAAATCCATACTAATATCAACCCAAGGAAAGCAAGGAATAGGCAAGGGAGTATAAAGACCATGCGGTTTTGCCTTAGATTTAGCCTGTAAGCACTCAACACAGCGTTTGATAAAATTCTCTACATCCCTAAGCATGTGTGGCCAATAGAAATGAGTATGCAACATGTTATAAGTCTTATCTCTACCAAAATGACCCATCAATCCACCTCTATGGGACTCATCAACAAGTAACAACCGTAGAGAACAAACAGGAATGCACACCTTATCAACTCGAAACAAGAATCCATCAAACAAGAAAAACTTATCAAATGAACCCTTTTCCACACAATGCTTATAAATCACTCCAAAATCAGCATCCATATCATACAACTCCTTAATATAAACGAATCCAAGGACCCGAGCATCCAAAGTAGTCAAGAGTGTATGTCTCCTAGAAAGGGCATCAGCTACCACATTATCTTTTCCTTTCTTATACTTAATCACATAGGAAAATATTTCTATGAATTCCATCCACCTACCATGCCTCCTATCCAACTTATCTTGACTCCTAAAATGCTTTAAGGACTCATGATCAGTTTTAAGCACAAATTCTCTAGGCCAAAGGTAGTGTTGCCAAGTTTTCAGCACTCTAAACAAGGCATATAATTCCCTATCATAAGTAGAATAATTCAAGCATGTGCCTTTCAACTTTTCAGAAAATAATGCAATAGGCTTACCTTCCTGCATGAGGACTCCTCCAATACCAATGCCAGAGGCGTCACACTCTACTTCAAAGGGGCGAGTGAAGTCAGGCAGAACCAGCAATGGCGCGTGTGTCAAACGATCCTTGAGAGTCTGGAACGCCTTTTCTTGAGCTTCACCCCAACGGAATGGAGTATTCTTCTTTGTGATCTCTGTCAGCGGGGCTGCAATGGTGCTAAAATCTCGAACGAACCTCCTGTAGAAGCCAGCCAGGCCGTGGAAACTGCGCACCTCACCTAGGTTCCTCGGGGTCGGCCAGTCACGGATGGCTTGCACCTTCTCTTGATCCACTTGCAGTCCATGAGCACTCACTACAAAACCAAGAAACACAACTCTGTCAGTGCAAAAATCACACTTCTTCAGATTTCCATACAATTGTACAACTCTGAGAGTGGATAAAACTTCCCTGAGGTGCTCTGCATGTGCTTCCAAAGATTTACTGTAGATCAGAATATCATCAAAGTAAACTACAACAAATCTACCAATAAAAGATCTCAAGACATGATTCATAAGATGCATAAAAGTAGAGGGGGCATTAGTCAAACCGAAAGGCATAACAAGCCACTCATACAAACCAAACTTCGTCTTGAATGCTGTCTTCCATTCGTCTCCTTCCTTCATCCGGATTTGATGGTATCCACTACGAAGATCGATCTTGGAGAAGGTGGAGGCGCCATGGAGCTCATCCAACATGTCATCGAGCCTGGGGATCGGGTGCCTGTACTTGATCGTGATGTTATTAATAGCCATGCAATCAACACACATACGCCAAGTATTGTCCTTTTTGGGGACGAGTAAGACAGGCACAACGCACTGGGATCGGCTCTCTCTAACATACCCTTTATCTAGAAGGTCCTGGACTTGGTTCTGGATTTCCTGGGTCTCAGTAGGGTTCATCCTATAGGCAGGCCGGTTGGGTAGGGTAGCATCGGGAATCAGGTCTATTTGGTGCTCAATGCCTCTAATAGGGGGTAGGCCAGGGGGTATCTCATCCGGGAAAACATCAAGGAACTCAGCTAAAAGGGTCTGGACAGCAGCTGGGAGTGTAGCTCGGTCGTCGTCGCCTAACAGGGTATAGGCCTGATAAAGGAACATGAGGGCGACGTCCGGGGGAAGGTAATCTACCAGGTGGTCTCTGCTGGATGCTAAGAGCACTCGGCTAGGGGTAGAGGCGAGGGTGAGGTCGGTCCGTGTGGAGGCAGTGGATGGTTCGGTTGGGGACTTACCCTTACGCTCGGCCTCTCTTTTCTTATCATAAGCCTCAGCCACTTGAAGCGGCGTCATCGGTTTCAACACCACTTTCCTACCACGAAACTCAAAGGCATGTTGGTTAGTACGTCCATCATGAATAACATGTCTATCAAATTACCAAGGACGACCTAACAAAATATGACAAGCTTGTATAGGAACAATATCACATAAAATTTCATCCTCATAAGTTCCTAGCTTAAGTGTAATCTTAGCTTGCTTATTCACCTTGAGTTCACCACAGTCATTCATCCAATGAAGTCTATAAGGTCTAGGATGCAAAAAAGTAGGGAGTTGCAGTTTATTAACTAATTCAACACTAGCAATATTACAACAACTACCACCATCAATAATCATGTTGCAAACTTTCCCTTTAACAAGACATCTTGTATGAAACAAATTCTCACGCTGATTATCATCACAAGGAGCCTGATTAACATGCAAAGTCCTCCTAACAATCAATGAATCACCATGCTCATATTCAATAAAATCCAAATCATCATCATTGGCATGCTCATTCATATCATGGCTAGCAATTAAATTTTCATGCTCAGTGTCAGACTCAGACTCTAACTCACCCAAAGGATTAATCATCAAAACACGAGTATTAGGACAATCCTTCATGTAATGACCCTTTCCTTGACATTTAAAGCAAGTGATATCTCTAGCTCTAGGAGGAGGGTCAGCAGGGTTACCTCGTGTAACTGTAGGGGCGGGCCGTGTGGGCTGCTGTGGTGCGGTGGAGGTAGAGGGGTGCGCACCATGGGAATTCTGCTCATTGCCGCGAGGCGGACCGGTTGCTGGGCGGGATCTCTGGTGTCCGGTGCGGCCCTGCTGCTGGTCGGGATGCCAGCTTTGGCGTTGTGGCACCGTGCGGTGTTGTTGGGTATAGCTGGACTTGAATTATCTCTCCACTTTAATTGCTTGGTGTAGCAAATCTGTCATGGTAGAATAGGGATACAATTCTATAGTGTCAGCTAAATGAGGATGCAAGATACGTAGATACCTGGACATAGTGGCCTCTTCATCTTCGACGACGTTGCCGCGTTCCATGGCTATCTGCATATTGTTGTAGACCTCTTCAACACCTAAAGAGCCTTGCCTCATAGTCTCCAAACGGTTGCGGAGAACTCTAT
Organism: Rheum nobile; assembly: GCA_027886185.1. NCBI lineage: Eukaryota > Viridiplantae > Streptophyta > Magnoliopsida > Caryophyllales > Polygonaceae > Rheum > Rheum nobile. The sequence goes on along the minus strand of WOAB01000236.1, from coordinate 330,412 downwards.
TGTGGTGGTGGGGAACGAAGCGGGCCCTCATCATAGCTCTCATCTGGTTCCATGTGTTGACCGGAGGGTCCATGGCTTGTCTTCGAGCCTTCACAACATAATCCCACCAAACCAAAGCATAACCAGTAAATTCAAGAGCAGCGAGTTGTACCTTTTTATGTTCAGGGAAATTGTGGCAACCCCAAATCTGCTCAATCTTCGTCTCCCATTCAAGGTAGACTTCTGGATCACACTTTCCATCAAAAGTCGGGATCTTCACTTTGATCCGTCCAATGCCGTCTTGTTCGGCTTCACGGCGGCGGGGCTGTCCGCGGTCATTCAGGGGGCGGTAAGGACGCCACTCATTACGCTCCTCGCGCTCATAGTCCTGCATATCATCATCACCCCATAAACTAGAACGTATCGACATAGGAGGGGACTCAGACCTATCACGAGGTGCGGGATGCCAAATCGGGCATATGCGGTCGGTGCCAGTGGCTCTCGGTTGGCGACGCTCGTCCATCGCCTCTTGGTAGGCCGTGGCTTGGTCGACCAAGGGCTCGGTGGTGGGAAGCGGTGCGCTATGCGATGGACCAATGTGTTCCTGCGCAGCCGGGAGTGGGTTGGAGCGGGTCTCCAACGAGTCAAACTTCGCAGACAACTGCGCGACTGTAGAAGCCAGCTGTTGTAGCATCGCCTGCATATCGACATGGGAACCATTTGCAGTAACCTGTTCATCACCGGAACCTGTCATGATCACCACTTAGACGAACACAGAAAGACGTTAAGGTTAGGAAAACCAAAAAAAAACTCTCAAGTGTTTGCACTCGGTGATTGTACAACCTGCGAAGTTAGGCTCGTAAATGACAAGTTCTCTATGTGCTCAAGATACGCAGCAAATCAAGGTCAAGCAGAGATGTAGTAGACAAGACAAGTAGATGTACGATGAAAAATGACTCAAACAAAAGCGAGACTAGAGAACGACTCAACAAGGAAAGCGACACAACTATAGTCACAAGAATGAAATGCAACTAAAGATGGGGGTATATATGTGTTTCGAACTCAAGAAAAGTGAATTGCAAGTCAGAAAGACGTACCTTTGTCGACTCGGAACGAAGCCAATTGGAGCCGAGAGTGACCCGAGGGAACGGAAGGGAGAAGGGGTTCGGGCAAGAGGGGGGTAGTGCTCGACTGAGGGCAACCCGGGGTGGGACCCGGTCGGGTTGGGGTCGGGTGGGCGGACTGAGAACAACCCGGGGTGGGACCCGGTCGGGTTGGGGTCGGGTGGGGTCAGGCCAGGTGGGGCTCGACTGAGCGGAACCCAGGCAGGACCCGGTCGGGTGGAGGCCGGGTGGTGGCGACTGAGGAGAACTCGGGTGGGACCCGGTCGGGTTGGGGCCGGGTCGGTGGCAGGTACGTGAGGGCTGGGTTAACCGAGGCTCACCCGGTCTGGACCCGATCGGGTTGGGGCCGGGTCGGTGGCAGGTACGTGAGGGCTGGGTTAACTGAGGCTCACCCGGTCTGGACCCGGTCGGGTTGGGGTCGGGTGGGGCTGACTGAGCGCAACCCGGTGGGGACCCGATCGGGTTGTGGCCGGGTACTGTTGCGGCGGCAAAGAGGTCCGAAAAAAAATCTGAAACGAAACCCTAAATTTTTTTTTTTGTATTTCGAAAAAAAAAAAATCTGAAAAATTCTCAAAAATCTCATATGCCTTTTCCTCTTTTTTTTTTTTTTGAATTTCGATAATGCTTTTTTTTTTTGATATAATTTTCTTTTAGGCAACTTGTTTTTCCTGGGATATTACACCATAAAGATAAAATAAAATCTCTAGAAAATCAAGCAAGTATCTTGAAGATTACCAAAATTGAACAACCGGATCTCTGGCGCGCACGAACCTGGACGCCGTCGTGTCTTGCTCGCCAAGCTAGGGTTCGAACAACAATGGTGGAAGGGGGGGGGGCGAAATTTTTTGTTGATTTTTGGACGGTTTTGGTATGTTTTTGTGGATCCTCGTAGTCACAATCAACCGCAACGAACTCCTTTCCAAGACAAACAAGAGCAAACAATCAGTCAGACTAACAATTCACTAATGTGACTCAAACAAAGAAATTCAATTGACGATTGAAAACAGAAAGATCCAATTTTTGATGATGAATCTGGAACCGTCAAAGGCGATCCGAAGCCGCAAAGCTCTTGATACCAATTGATACGGGGTTAGCCGTGTAGAAGATGGATCTAGGCAACGGATCTCAAAACAAAAGAAAACACAAGATTAGAACAATAGATAGAACCAATAGAAACGACGAGAAAACCCGCTTGCTTGATAGCAAGGAACCTTGTCGAACGATCTACCAACCCGATCTCTACAACGCCACACAACCAAGAATCGCTGACGAACTTGGAGCACGGAGAGGATTGCTTATGAAGTACGAAATCACCAACTCCAGAGGGACTTGACAAAGACGAAAACAACTAAGCAGGAAAGAACAATCGATTGAGACTCTCACGGGGAGCCGAGTTTTCAAAGCAAAAACCAAGCTTTGTTTTTGTGTTTTAACAATATGAGAAATCTGACTAATGAATAAGACAAGGGAGGCCTTAAATACCCTAGGAGGGCCGGCCCTAGCTTCCCAAAAACGGGTTACACTTAATCCTGAAATATCCGAAAATAGAAAGCTTAAAACAATTAAATAATAGTCCTAAAAATATCCAATGCAGAAATTAATAAGACTAAACATAGGTAACGTTGACCATTAAAGTCAACGCCTTGACTTTGGGCTTGTCCTCTTCGTCATGTGATACATCATGTGCCATAAACGTCTCCAGCTCTTGACGTAGTTCCTTCAATCTTGACCTAGTAATCGGTCCATCAAAGGTTGGCACTAATGACGGGGATGATTCCTCATCACTAACTTGGTTAACCCTCCTAATCATGAACATTCAAGATCACGACCATGAACATTCATGCTCAAGACCATGAACTTTCTTGCTAATTACAATGAACATTTATGCTCGACACCATGAACTTTCATGATCACAACCATGAACATTCAAGATCATAACAATGAACATTCATACTCAAGAGCACTAACTTGGTTAACCCTAACCCTCCTATCCATGAACATTTAGGATCACGACCATGAACATTCATGCTCAAGACCATGAACTTCATTGCTAATTACAATGAACATTCATGCTCACGATCATGAACTATCATGCTCAACACCATAAACTTTCATAAACATAACCATGAACATTCAAGATCATAACCATGAACATTCATACTCAACAGCACTAACAGTTTGCCAAGGCTAATTTTGATTGAAACAAACTGAACGATTGTGATAAACACCATGAACAGTAATGTGCCAACACCACAAACAATAGTCAACTGCATCAACCTAAATTACATCAAACTATAAAAGATCAAATTGTTGCCCAGCAAGAGCCTTCTTCTCCCAAGGTCACCTGCATCGGCCAAGTCTGTGTCCGTCGCTCCTCTTCCAAATCGAAGCCCGCCTTCGAACCTCCATTCCAACTTCTCTCTTGAAGTTTCATCGCTAGTTTTTGAATTCCTCTTCGCGTAGTATCTGAAATCAGAAGGTGATCGAAATTACAGAAATCGAAAACTGTTAGGGGAGTTCATCAGCAAAGCGCTTGTGTAAGTCAAATCAAATCTCTCTCTCGCGCCTCCGAATGATTCGCCGATCGCCATCGTTATACTGTAAATCCGCTGAATCGAAGAATACTCCACCGCAATCGGAGCCGGATACCACGCACGCTCTCTCTCGTATGGCGTCGATCCACTTCTCTCTCCACATATCTACGGAGCCAGCGTCGATAATCTCAACCGTCTGATCCATTTATGATCAACGGTCTAGGTTATTTCTCAGTTCTCTCCTATTTTACTGTTCTTATATGAAGTTTCTCCAATGTTCCTATACCAGTTTTAAAGTTTGTTTCCCTTCACTTATAACCTAAAAACAGAAGGTAGATCTATTTAAGAAAAAAGTTTTCTTCATAAAAAAAATGTTTTTGTTCTTGTATAGTTGTATATATAATAGAAGCGCATATTACATACATATTATAACTATTAATTAATACTTGTCCACGTATATATAACATTGGGTAAAAATATTTTTTTATCATGGAAATGGAGGCACGTTGTGCAAGAATGCGAATTTTAGTGCGCCTCCAAAAACACAAAATATAACTTTTGAAAACTCAAGCTTTTGATAATGTAATGGATGCCACGTTCCTTAATTTTCGCTTTTATATATAGTCACATATAACCCTAACTCCTTTACCTAGCTCCTACCTATTAAACACCCATTTCCCAAACCCTAAACTATGTTCAATTTGAGAGTCACAACACAAAAGAGGGAAAACGTATAAATTAAGTTTCTATTCGATCGACCATTTCATGGCAAGCCCTAGATCGTTACTCGTGATTCTAGCCCTATGTTTCATAGCAGCAAGATCTCTACTGGTTGTTGATGCAGGTGGGGCAAATGACGTCATCCATGCCTTTTTGCGTACGACCAAATCGACGTGTCAAGGTTCCATTGGCGATTGTATGGAGGAAGGAGATGAGCTGTCACTTGACTCTGAGGTTAATAGGCGCATCTTAGCGAGTAAGAAGTACATAAGCTATGGTGCACTTCAAAAGAATAGTACGCCTTGTTCTAAGCGTGGCGCTTCCTACTACAACTGCAAACCCGGTGCACAAGCAAATCCATACAAACGTGGATGTAGTAAGATCACTCGCTGCAGAAGTTGAAGCTGATTTTTATTTTTTGGAGATTTGAAATCATTTATCTATAAATGAAAAAAAAATCCAAAACATCTATTTTTCATGTGTGTATGTCATTACTTTTCAACGAATAGGATTGTTGCTGAATTAATAAGATATTTTAGGAGCTAGCATACGATTTATTTATACATTAATTGTGTCTCTTGTTATGAATTAATGCTTGTTTGTTTTTGTAACATATTGAAACATGTATAAACATTCGCATTGCATGTTTTTTTTTCCCTAATCAACGGGTGAAATAAGGACTAGATCTAATTAGATAATTATCATACGATATATATTACCATAATTAAAAAATGAGCAAGTTAGGTTGGTATAACTTCCCCGGCCACTAATTCAACCCAAAAAAATGTGGAGCAAAGTCAACATAATTCCTAATCAACAAGAGATTCATAACTTCATATCATAATACTAAAGTTGCAAAAAAATATTTTCAAAACTCAATTACAATTGCTATATTATTATTTTTTGTTCTTCAAACGCGTATAACACAAAAGATAATATAAATTAGACAATGAAAAGTTGCAAAACATACAATAATAATAATACAGAATGCAGACTTTGAATCCTTCGTAAACATACAACCAAACCCTACCAAAATCGTATTATATAGTTAGTAGTAATAAAACAAATTAAAATTAACCAAATACAACTGGTACGCAAGAATATTTCTTAAGCGTAGTAGTTAATAGTGATAGTCAAACTAGCAAATTGGGTAACCAAACACCACCTTATAATTTCAAAGGAGTGAACGGGTGGCATATTCGTAAATATCTCCATCTTCAAGGCCAGTTTTATACCTACCGCCCCACCTAGTTCAAATAGCCGTTCAGCAACGCAGAAAGCCAGCGCGTTTCCACGTTCAAGAGAAAGAAGAACAAAGAAGAGTTCAAGCTGCTACAATGGCGAAAGCCCTGCTTTTAATCTTGGCCGTCGGTTTCTTGGCTATGAGTGCTTTATCGACCGTCGATGCGGGAGTGGATTTCGGGTCGGAGATGGGTTGGATACCCGTGACCCGGTCCGGTTGCGACGGGCCGATGGGCGAGTGCGGGCTCGACGGGTTTGAGATGGACTCGGAGATTAACAGGCGCATTTTAGCAACTTCAAGGTACATCAGCTACGCTGCGCTGAACAAGAACAGTGTGCCCTGCTCCAGACGCGGCGCGTCGTACTACAACTGCCGACCTGGCTCGTCGTCCAACCCCTACAGCCGTGGCTGCAGCGCCATTACCCGGTGCAGAAGTTAGTTTCTTTTCTTTCTTTTTTTAAGCTGCAATTTTTAATTAGGGGTTTGGGATGGAAAAATAAAATAAAAAATGGAAGATCTGTAATTTTATTTTATTTTTTATGGGATGGATTTTGGGGTATACACGGAAAATGAGTTGTTGATGAATCTATTGATTTGTGTTTATTGTTACTGTGATGGTAAAAACATACACTTAGATTACATATTTTGAATGTGAGATTTGTTCTGTAAAGATTTCAGATTTGGATGTGGTCTGACTTATATACGAGTCAAATAATTAAGCATGGTTTAATTTCTGGTTCAAATTTGGCTTTTGTTGTTGGGGATTTTAGTAGGTTTTTGGTGTTTAGTTGGTTCTAGGTTTGAATCAATCATGTATATATAGATTGAAAAATGTGAGCATTTTTGTTGTTGTGATTGGTATTTTAGTCTTTCAGAGGTACGAAAGTTGAGTTCTAATATTTGATTTTATGCAAATTCTTTTGATGGGGTTACAAATTAATGGAAAGCCTTTAACTTTTCACATTTATGAAAAATTGAAGTGTTAGCTTCTTTTCTTTGCTTTGTAGATCTTTCTTCCATTTTGCCATTTTTACATGAGAGAGCTGTGTTTTGGATGAAATAATGTTTTGAAAAGAAAAGAAAAGAAAAGAAAAACTACAAAAGGGTTTATCTGAACAACAACTGTCTGCTCTGATTTTTTTTGCTTAATGTGGAAAGGAAATTAATGGAAACTGAGATCAATCTTACTTGTGTTCCTCTCATAACTAGAAATTCATAAAAATGAAAAAAGGTTCTAATTAATAATTATTTAGTTTTGATGAACGAATTCTGTAAATCTTAAAAAATAGGATGTGATGAATCACCTGACCATGGACAAAATAGTTTATGAAATCTTGTTGATCCACTTGTATATAAAAATACTCCAAAACTCGAAATTGATTTTGATTACTAATTGAGGTTTTATAACAAGATTTAAAGGCTTGATTATGTGATTACTGCATGAATGATTTTTATTCTCTCTTAAAGGCAAGAAGGAATTAATAAAGAAAGTTAAAAAAATCTCTAACTTGCAAATTGCAATGGTGGGATAAGGGATTTTTATTCTGCCAAGGGGCTACATGCATATGCTCATGTCCTTGTCATCATATTACATAATTAAGGTGCAATAATCAAGGGCTAGTCAATGAGATCCACCAACCAAAAATGTATAAATGCGCTACAATAAATAAACTAATTATTATTATATGTTGCCCTATCATCTATGGCTGTAAAATTGAAATAAAATAGTAATCTATCTTATGGGTTTGGTTGCAAGATTTTTATTTGAAACTCTAAAATTATTGGAGTGGGTGCTGATGTGATATGGTACACTGTAGCTAAAAAACTTATGAAAAACAAAAATTTTCATAAGTTTATTAGATCATGCACTCGTTGATTTTTTAATAAAGTTTTTTAGCTAATTTTTTAACTTTCTCTCTGTCACATCATCTAATTTTTTTTTTCTTTTTTTCATATTCATAATTTTTCAACCCAAATTTGTTAACTCTATAAATTTTATGAAAAATATATCAAAATGGGTGTCTATAGATAGATAAAAATCAATTATGACTATTGGATATATTTTTTAAAATAAACAAAACTAAATTTGAGTTGAAAATGACTAAAATAGCCGTAAAATCCAACTTTTCAGCTTGAATGAGTGTTTTAGTAGTTTCTTAGTAAGAGCACCCCTTAGAGCACCCACACTGGGTGGGTTTTTTAGGCAGTTTTTTAGCCAATTTTTATTGTTTTTTTATCATTTACCTCATCTAAAAAACTCAATTCACTTTTTCTTCACATCCCTAGTTTTTTAACCCAAGTTTTTTAACTACATCTTTATTTATCCATCAATTATTTAAATATATAATAATAATTTGAATAGTAAATTAATTAAAATGCAATCGTATTAATATGAAATAATATTTTATTAATAAATTTAAATTTTAGTTAAAATTTTATATTTGATACGTTTACAATTTTCAATTTGTTCATAAATATGCTAGCGGGTTAATGCACTTTCCGAAACTTTACGACTTTTTTTCACATTGTTGTGAAATGTCTTGTAATATCTTGAATTTCACATTAACCCGCTAGCGAGTTAATGTGCAAAAATAAAAGTGCATTAACCCGCTAATGGGTTAATGCACTTTCCGAAACTTTACGATTTTTTTTCTAACAGTGTTTTTAACGGATGATAACGGAAGGGTATATGGCGAAATGGGTCAAAAACTGAGGGTTACCGGGCGAAAATGTCAAAACCTGTGGGGATTTCGCGAAAAAGACGAAAGCTGAAGGGTAGCAGGCGAAATTTCCGTAAAAATAATTTAAAAATATTATTACAAAAAAATATATATGAAATTAGGCTGAAAAATGGTTTAAGTACATAAAATGATTAACCCAAATTCGACTTTAGGCCATTAATTTTGGCTCCATCTAATGGCCTAGGGAGAAGCAAATTGATATGGATAAAGAGTGACATGTGGCACGTTTTTATGGCATCAAAAAGTAAAAATATATTGTTTATTATTTTTGGTTATCTCTTTCCGGTTTTTTACAAGTTTTTTACTAAGCAACTCAAAAGCAAGTTTTTTAGCCTTTTGTCCCTGTAGCTAAAAAAATTATAATTTTTTATTGTTAAAAAACTACCATTGTGGGTGTCCTTATGGGGGGCTCAAATGAGAGGCTTAAATGGAGGCTTTTTGAGTTTAAGCCTCCATTTAAGCCCCATCCCAAAAATGGTGTTTTAATAGAGGGCTTAAAGATGGGCTTTTAGTTTCAATTTATATTTACAATTATGCCATTATCACCATAATCTTTTAAATAAATTACTATACACTTTATATTTACAATTATGTCATTGTATTAAATAATCTATTTAATAAATTACAATTATGCCATTATATTAAATAATCTTTTTAATAAATTACAATTATGCCATTATATTAAATAATCTTTTTAATAAATTACACTTATGCCATTATATTAAATAATCTTTTTAATAAATTATAATTATGCCATTATATTAAATAATATTTTTAATAAATTACAATTATGCCATTTATTTTAAAAACACTGTAAATATATTTTAATTTAAGTGGCTAATTATAGTAGTAATAATAAAACAAATATTAAGGCTTGGAGGAAATTATTTTTTATTTTTACAACTATCCTAAATTATACAATAAATAGTGGATATACCTACCCTATAGTCATGTATTAAATATAAAACTACCCTAAATACATAAAAAAAAGCCATAAAAAAATTACACTATGTATTTTAATGTAAAAAAATGAAATTAATAGATATTTATATTTTAAACCACCATAGATAATTTAAAAATAATTTATTTCAATTAATGATATACAATAAAAAAAATTAAAAATATATCAAATATATTCAAAATGGGTGTCTATAGATAGAGAAAAATGAAACTAGAATTATGGTATTTTTTTAAATTTTGGATTTATATAAAAAAAAGATATGATATTTTAAAAAAAAAATACCAACGGCCAGGAAATAATCTTGGCCGTTAATATCGCGCCACGCGTCGCTCATCTAACGAGCGACGCGACGCCAATAAAATGTTGACATGTGGCGGCGTCAGAAGTAAAGTAGTCATTTGGCTACTTACTTCAAAACGCCGCGTTTTGTTTGGCTATGGCCAATTTTTTTTAGCCCCAACCAAACGGGCCTTAAAAACACTGATTTTTAAGCCCGTTTGGATGAGGCTTAAAATTTCCCCTTTATTTAAGCCCCTCCCCCGGCTTATGGGATGTCTTCTATTATTTTATTAAAAAAAATAGTTTAAGCCCCTTCAAAAGCCCCCCATAAGGGTTGCTCTAAGAAACCATAGATAAAGTTTTTTAGCAAAAATACACTGTAGCTAAAAAACTTACTATATTTTAATGCTAAAAATCCACCATTGTGGGTGGTCTTAGTAAGAAATTGTTAAAAAATTCATTTAAGTTGAAAAGTTGGATTTTAGAGCTATTTTAGTCCTTTTTAGCTCGAATTTAGTTTTGTTTGTTTTAAAAAATATATCCAAAATTTATAATTTATTTTTATCTATCCATAGACACCCATTTATATATGTTTTTTATTAAAAAAATTGGGTTGGAAAATCATAACTGTAAAAAAAAAGTAAAAAAGTTATTTTAGATGATGTGACGATGAGAGAAAGTTGAAAAGTTGGCTTAAAAAATTTTGATAAAAAACCAACCCATTTTGCATGCTCTTAAAGGCAAGGCATGAAGAAAAAATATTTATTAATTTATACCCCATTATAATATAATATGTCTCTTATTTGCGTTTGGCTTTTGTTGGGAACATGTAACATTCAAAAAATGAAGTGTGTAATCTTTAAAATGGTGAGTTGGGTTTTGTTGTGTATGTACTTCTGTTGAGCTGTTTTATGCCTTGATGGATTCGTTTAAGCCCATCAATCCATTGGTTATTCTTCCCTTTTGCTATATGAAAATATTTTTTAAAAAGTGGAATGTTTCAATTTTGACATAATATTGATAATTGTTTTATCATCACTTTTTGTTTATTGATCTCTGGGTTTGTATGTATCGATCCCTTTTAATCAATTGAATCACTTACGTCTGAAAAAATATTGATGATTGGTAGGATAGACAATGAGATTTTACCTATTAAAGAAAAAAATAATGTAATTATGTATGAAATAGTTGACAAGTTTAGGTTATGACCCTTTTGACATAACGTATCATGATCTCATGCCTAGCTACAAGGCTACAAGCGATATATATGTAAGATTAACCGTTCAGTGTAATGTTGATCAAAGTGAACGTACCTTCTAATTAGAAGGAATGCCAATATATGAAAAACAATCTCAACTAAAATAATTGCATCCATGATTAAAGTTATAAAGCAATACGTACCTACATATAATATTACGGCAGCATATCACTATAGTATAACGTGACAACGCAACAGTTGTTGTGATTCTATTACTTTCTGTTGGAATATAAATATCCCACATCGAAAGTTGGGATATAACTTGTCTAGTATATAAGTTTAATGGGTTATTCCTCCTATTGTCAATTGATTTTAGGATAAAACTTCATTGGGCTTATGTACTAGACTTATCTGTACCTATGCGTTCGTGTCCGTACGAACCACCAGTCTATGGATGAGCCCACGGACTTTGACATGAAATTCGCATCATTCCCAACTTCAGAGGCTTAACATCTCATGGATTTATAATTTCATGGACATTTTTTTTTTCCTTAGCCCGTTTTGATGAACTTATGAATTGGAACCGCTCTACGTTCGACCGACCAAACCATCTACCGTGTGACCCATTTTAAAAAATATATTTTCTCACTCACGAGTGACATTTCAGAATGACTAAATAGACTGAAATCTGTTTGGTTTGTGCCTATGAAAACAATAATGATAAAAAAACGAATCTAATCTATTTTGATGTCATGATACATTAATATAAAAAATTATATTGTTTTGGAGCTCTAAACTTGATGTGCCAAGATAGTGGAGAAAGAAAATGATGATAATCTACCCTTATATTGAGGATATAAATACCTTCATCATATTGCAAAGAGAAAAGATAGAGAAATTAAACTAGATATTTTCTTTCCGTTATCATTTTCATAATATAAAACAAACGGATCCTTAATATTTTTATGTAGGCTAATGGCTAACAACTTATAGATGGTTTCCCATGTTTGTGTAATCGATAACATAGTAGCGTATTGGGCATCTTGCCTCACTACCGAGGAATTCGATTCAAATGGGCTCTTACGGGCTTTTGGCCAAGCTCTACTAATGGGCTAGTTCTAGATATAGTGGGCCTTTAAACATTATTTATGTGAACCATGAAACTTGGAGGGTTTTGGGCTATTGATAGAATTTTTAATTAATAAAAAGATTCTTATTAATTTTTATGTATTTTTTCTATTTCTATTAACTTATTTTATTTTATTTTATTTTTATTTTTTATTTTTTCTCTCTCTAAAATATTATTTTTAAAGATTTAGAATTTAAAAAGTAGAATTTAGGGAATAGGAAATAGGATTTAGAGAGATAGATCTATTTTTATTAAGAGTTCATTAATTTAAAAAAAAAATTATCAAAGAATAATTTACTTAACTCACTGTAAAACTTGGGCAATTGTGAGAAAGCTCGTCCAATAATATGCCGAACGCAAAAACCGAAATGCGACCCAATTTATTGGTTCAGTTTAATTAGTATTCTTAATCCAATAATTTTCTTAACAACTTACGGTTAGTCTAATCGTTTTTTTTTTTCATTCCATTTTTCAATTTTCACGTTTATGATTCACTCATAAAATTGTGAGTGATTCACGGGAGAAAAAAAACATAACCAAATTCTTATCTTTAATACATGCATTTTATGTTTTAAAAACTTGAACCAAAAGACAGAACAATTGATTTGATTTATTACACAGCATATTTTATTACACAACAATCTTCTCTACAAAGTCGGCTTTGGAATGGCAACTGATAAGATTTTTTGAGTCAGCATGAGGGTAGTAAAGCTAAATTGCGTTCTATTAATGTGACTCAGCATGAAATGGATATTTTGGGCTCCCTCCTCTTCTGGCATCTTCTCTACAAATTAAGTCGGCTTTGGAATTGCTTCGCCCAGCGCAGATTTTCAATGGAAATGTATCTGGAAGGCCCCGGTTCAGCAGCGGGCCGGGTCCGCTACTTTCTCTCATCCTCTTCTCGGCTTACTTTGCGTGCTGAACTGTTGGCAATTCGATCATTGAATCCTACGACCCACCCACACTTCCACCTTCTTCAGAATTGTCATGACATGTGTGGGAGCAAGAAATGGGCTAGGCCAAAAGCCCACTAGAATCCTAAAAGCCCAAATATGCCTTAGGGCAATTGGGACTTCGGTGAAAGGAGGCTGAAAGAGGGCAAAGGGGAGGTGGGGGCGATTTCAATAGGAAAAAAGCTGCTATTTTAAGAGGAAAAAGGAGGAGCTCAGGGGGGCGGCTTGAGGGAGAGGCAAGGTTTTCTGAAAGCTCCATGGGAGAATGATGGCTCCGGCAATTGGAAGGCAAGGCAGGGGAGAAGCACTCGGAAGCGCCGGAAGAGGCGATCGGGGAAGAGGAACTTACTACAAAGAAAAGCAAGTCGGATGGATCCCACGTTCATCTGCAAACCATGGCCGTAAGCTTGTATGGCGCCTTAGCTCAATCCGATGTTTAACCTCGACCCAATTTGGTCATCTCCTAAAATTGAGATGAGCTAGTGGTGGATTTGAGCGGCGGGCGTTGCTAAAAGGAGTTCGACGGGGACGAAGCCCCCAGGGGCCGCCAGAGCATAGCACTAACAGTCGGCGTCATCGGGTTCGTCGAAAATTATCTTGCCGAGATCCTCCCGCTCATCGACACCCCTGGTGTCCCATGGAAGGTGTACGGCATCGCGCACTGCCCGACCCCCTCCCAGACTGCTGCCTAATCGCCCGACCTTGTACACGCAGAACGACGTCTCCGGCGAGGAAATCGCCATCGCGGAGCTCTTCCCGCCGGCTACTGCAACTCGCACCATCGCGGATCTCTTCCCGCCTACTGCAACTCGCACCTACGCGGAGCCCTTCCTCTTCGCGGAGCTGCAACTCGCGCCGTCGCGGAGCTCTTCCCGCCGGACACAGCTATCCACGCCATGGTGCAGTTAATTACTTCACGAAGCTTGCTTCACGGGCTTGCTTCACGAAGCCTTCTTCACGGAGCCGCTTCACGAAGCCCTCTTCGTGTAGCTCATATGGCTTCCTTCGCGTAAGCCCTTCACGATACAATATTCAACACAAGTATACTTGTTTAAGGTTCACTTATGCTCTAATTTCGTCGAGTGCGATATCCGTGGTTCTGGTGTTGCTTTCGTCTATGAAAAGTTTACCTAGTCCTTCGCGAAGGTAGTTGGATGGATGAGTAAATTTTTCAATCCTAACCTTTCTATCTACATACATATATATATATGCTTCTTGTATAGATAACTGACTTGAGCGTCGGAGAGCCCGCCCCGGGGAAAGCCATCTCCGGGGTGTTTTTCAGGTGAATCTCGCGTATGAGAAAGTTGCTGGAGCTCGAGAACAACCATGCACAATCTGGAGAAGGCGTGAAGAGGTGATATCAACATCAGAACTGAACCGTGGAGCCGGAGGTCCCGCCCTACGCGAAGCAAGTGACCAGGAAGCTACTGAGGACGTCCCCCAAACAAACAAATCTTCAACAAAACCGGGTCGAGGGTGTGTTGACCCTCGGCATTTTCACGAAGGGTTGAACCGGGTTTCAACACTGGCGCCGTCCGTGGGGATGTCCTCATGCACTGGGAATGCTCTTGTTATGACGAAATGCCCGCTTTACGAAGAATATTCGACAATCAAGTTCCACTGCACTCCACTTCGGCTTTGGTTAGACTTCACTCCTCTCTACTTATACTTCGCGTAGCTCTTACTGCTTTACCTTTGTTTTCGCGTAGGATTTACTACTTCTTACAACGGCTGGGGCTCGTATGCCTTTTACAAATATGCAAGAATACAAGCAATACGTAATAACAAGGAAGCAAGTATAAGCCAATACATGCAAGTGCAAACGAGTTTGAGCAAGTGAAAGCAACACCAAACGGTACGGGGCTTAGCCACATCAAGCCAATGCGCGTAGCAACACCAACGATATTTGGCGGTATTAGGCTTGGCAAGTATTAGCCGATACGCATGCAAAGCAAGTATTAAAGGCAAGTGTTGAAGTCATGTGTTAAGAGCAAAATGTCAAAAGCAAGTACGCGCAAGTTAAAGCAAGTTTTGTGCAAGTATGAGCAAATACAAAGCAAGCAAGTAAAAGCGATACCCGAAGGCAATACACGTGTAAAAATAACCATTAAACAATATTGTATAAGCAAAATCATGAGAAGCAGTATGCATGAGAAAAAGTAATGCATGTGTTTAAAGAAATTCGTACTCAAGAAAAACGATACAAATTAAAAGACAATACGAAATGGCAAGTAGAGAAGCAATAACAGAAAGTGCGAGAGTATTGAAAAGTAACATGAGAAAACAATACGCGAAAGCAAGGTACGCGAGAAGAGTAACGCGTTTGAACAACAAAAGGCTTGATAAGCAATATGTGCGCGAGTACAAGAAAGTGATACGAGAGAGCAATAAGGCAAAAGGGATATGAAAAGGCAAGAGAGTAGGCAACACATTTGAGAACGAGTTAGACAACGGCACGAGAAAAATTAGTGAAGTCGCCTTCACGAAGGCCTCCTCGACTTTCGCGTAATTTCAGTGGTCCGTGTTTGTGACCACCCAACTTGCTCCTATATCACTTCACAAAAATCATCCTCCGCGCATGTCATATTTCACGCGATTCACCCTTCATGAAGGTATCCTTCACGAAGACCCTCATCTTCCCTCCATGGCCTTGTGGCCTTCGGAAAGGCATCCCTTCACTCATAACTCTCCGACCAAACACACTCCGTGAGTCTAAAGGAACCAAACGACAAAAGCAACATCCGTAAGTCATGAAAGCAATGCGGAAAAGCAAGGAAGCAAGCAATGCACTTGAAACCAAGTCGAGCAACAACGCGAGAAAAACTAACGAATCCGTCTTCACAAAGGCCTTACCAACCTTCATGTAGGTGATGCTTCACGAAGACGTCTTACACGGAGGATCACCATTCGCGGAGGCTCGTCCTTCATAACGACTTCCCTTCGCGGAGACATTCGCTTCAAGTCTTTCGCAAAAGCTCTTCTTTGCTTATGGCTCCCCAACCATGCACCCTCCATGAACTTCGAGAGGGCAAGTAGAAAGACAATATCGCAGACCAAAGGACCGAGCGAGAATAAAAGAAATGTGAAAAGTCAAGTGCATGAGCAATGCGACGAAGCAAGTAAATGGGTAGAGTGAAAAAGTAAAGCTGGGCTCCGCGGATAAGCTAGTGAAATCACCCTCTCAGGCGCATGGGAGGTCCCTTGAGCACAAGCGCGTACGCAATTCTCGAGTCCGTCTTCAATGATGCACATACATATGCTTCTTTACGTACATGCCTATATCCCCAAGTGAGAGGCTCACATTCCCGGCCAACACAAAGTTTGTGTCTGCACTCTTCACGACCAAACGACAGAGTAAGAGTAAAGGAAATACAAGTAAATAATTAAAGGCAAAGTGCAAAGCACACCAAGAAGCGTTCTAAATAGAGTGGTTCTGCACCCACCCAATAAATTCCTTTGCGAACCCGTGATATAAAATCCTTGGGGCTTCGCGCCCGCGACGACTCAATGAATTCCTTTCACAAACTCGAAACACAATATCCCTAGGGCTCCGCGCTCACTTGCCCGCTCTAAGTCATTCTTCAAAAAGAAAAAGAAAAGAGACGACAACTCGCAAGAAAGGTCCGCGAAGCATCTGAGCCAGTGCAAGCTTTTACAAAACCATCAGTGAACCAAGCCTTCACCTTCACTACGCGAAGCTGAAGAGCTTGGGGGCTGGCTGTGGGAGCAAGAAATGGGCTAGGCCAAAAGCCCACTAGAATCCTAAAAGCCCAAATATGCCTTAGGGCAATTGGGACTTCGGTAAAAGGAGGCCGAAAGAGGGCAAAAGGGGAGGTGGGGGCGATTTCAATAGGAAAAAAGCTGCTATTTTAAGAGGAAAAAAGAGGAGCTCAGGGGGGCGGCTTGAGGGAGAGGCAAGGTTATCTGAAAGCTCCACGGGAGAATGATGGCTCCGGCAATTGGAAGGCAAGGCAGGGGAGAAGCACTCGGAAGCGCCGGAAGAGGCGATCGGGGGAAGGAGCAGATTGGGATGCGCCAATTTGTAGGGAAGAGGAACTTCAGTAAAATAGACTACAAAGAAAAGCAAGTCGGATGGATCCCACGTTCATCTGCAAACCATGGCCGTAAGCTTGTATGACGCCTTAGCTCAATCCGGTGTTTAACCTCGACCCAATTTGGTCATCTCCTAAAATTAAGATGAGCTAGTGGTGGATTTGAGCGGCGGGCGTTGCTAAAAGGAGTTCGACGGGGACGAAGCCCCCAGGGGCCGCCAGAGCATAGCACTAATAGTCGGCGTCATCGGGTTCGTCGAAAATTATCTTGCCGAGATCCTCCCGCTCATCGACACCCCTGGTGTCCCATGGAAGGTGTACGGCGTCGCGCACTGCCCGACCCCCTCCCAGACTGCTGCCTAATCGCCCGACCTTGTACACGCAGAACGACGTCTCCGACGAGGAAATCGCCATCGCGGAGCTCTTCCCGCCGGCTACTGCAACTCGCGCCATCGCGGATCTCTTCCCGCCTACTGCAACTCGCACCTACGCGGAGCCCTTCCTCTTCGCGGAGCTGCAACTCGCGCCGTCGCGGAGCTCTTCCCGCCGGCCACAGCTATCCACGCCATGGTGCAGTTAATTACTTCACGAAGCTTGCTTCACGGGCTTGCTTCACGGAAGCTTGCTTCACGAAGCCTTCTTCACGGAGCCGCTTCACGAAGCCCTCTTCGTGTAGCTCATATGTCTTCCTTCGCGTAAGCCCTTCACGATACAATATTCAACACAAGTATACTTGTTTAAGGTTCACTTATGCTCTAATTCTGTCGAGTGCGATATCCGTGGTTCTGATGTTGCTTTCGTCTATGAAAAGTTTACCTAGTCCTTCGCGAAGGTAGTTGGATGGATGAGTAAATTTCTCAATCCTAACCTTTCTATCTACATACATATATATATGCTTTTTGTATAGATAACTGACTTGAGCGTCGGAGAGCCCGCCCCGGGGAAAGCCATCTCCGGGGTGTTTTTCAGGTAAATCTCGCGTATGAGAAAGTTGTTGGAGCTCGAGAATAACCATGCACAATCTGGAGAAGGCGTGAAGAGGTGATATCAACATCAGAACTGAACCGTGGAGCCGGAGATTCCGCCCTACGCGAAGCAAGTGATCAGGAATCTACTGAAGACGTTCCCAAATAAACAAATCTTCAACAAAACCGAGTCGAGGGTGTGTTGACTCTCGACATTTTCACAAAAGGTTGAACCGGGTTTCAACAACATGGTCAACAATCCCAAATGGGAAGTTCGCTTCTTTCATGTACGTTTCTCGTCAGTTTAATAATACTGTTGCAATGCTGATACGTCACAGCTGTTAGAAGCTGATTTCTCTGCCTGCTTGGACATGGTTTAATTTTAATAAAACTTCTCCTTGCGACCAAAAGAAAAACAACTACACAGCAGGTGGGCCCCACCTGGAACTCGGAACCGAGAGGCGCGCACGGCACGCGGTTTCCTTCTTTTCGATTCCTTTCTACTTTTGCTTGGAAATTAAGAAACCCCGTAAACCGGCCTTCTCTACTGTTTTTATTTCTTTTACGACCCTATAAAACAAGAAACCCCCAAATCTATCCCATAAACAAATCTTCAATCATTTTCTCCCTTGAAAATCTCAACGGAAGTCTTACAAATCTCAAACGAGTCTTTGCTTTGCTAATCAACAACTTGGATCATGGGCGGAGTAGATTCCGAATTTCAGCAGAGAATGGTATCACTTTCCTTCCCCCATTTCTTTGTTTCTGCGTTTTTTAGGGTTTAATTAGTCGTCGTGAGATCTCTTTCATTGCCTTGATGTGCATTTGTTTCTCTGCAAACTCTGTGATTCGTTAAATTTGTGGCTCAAAGATGGATCTGCCATCAACTGCGTTGGGAAATTAGGGCTGGGGTTTAATTTTATCAAATCCTGATCGATTTCGCGTTTTTTTTGCTCGTGAACTAGTCTTGTAGTCAACGATATTTATGATCAGTATCAAGTTTCGATTCCATTTCTCTATTCCATGATCATGCGAGCTACTGGAATCAATTTGATACCAATTTGTATATTTGTGCTTTGAAGGATGCCGATGAAGCGGAAAGGCTAAAGTATCTAGGGTTTGTCCACTCTGCTGCCCTTCATGCGATTATCTGCTTCTCAAACCTATATGTTTCCGCAAAGGACAACTCTGGTCCTCTGAAACCCGGTGTGGAGTCGGTTGAGGGTGCAGTCAAGACTGTTGTTGGCCCTGTGTATCATAAGTATCACGGTGTTCCAATCGAGTTTCTCAAGTTTGTTGATCGTAAGGTATGTCCTATGCTCTCTGTCCTTTTTTTATGTCTGTTTTAGCATTCCTGATAAGGTTCTGAAGATTCAATGTTGTCTGTCCATTTCATGTCACAACAAAGAAGTGTGTTTATGGTGTTCGATTATGCTGTTGTTGTAGAATTTTAGATTTGATAATTGTCATTTTCCTTGTAATTTTTGAACTGGACAATAGTGATTTGACCTAGAAAGCAATTGCTGAATCAAATCTTTTAGTCTAAGGTAATGCTTTAGTGTTTAAGTTTTGATTGACCCTCAGGATGAACTCTATATATCTTTTGTAATGTGTTCAAACGAATCCATTCTCAAAATAAAATAAAATGCTGGTTCAATTAAATGGGTATCATATTTGATGCTGAATCATGCTGTCATCTCGTATCAAGTCTAATAATGGCTGGCTCTTGCAAACACAACAGATGGAGGAATCAGTTACCAATGTGGATCATCGTATCCCTCCAGTGGTGAAACAAGTCTCAAACCAAGCTATCTCCGCCACTAAAAAGGCTCCAGAGGTAGCCCGCGGTGTTGTCTCAGAGATTCAACGTGACGGAGTGGTGGGCACTGCAAAGAACACATATGTGAAATACGAGCCCGTGGCAAAGGACTTGTACTCCAAGTACGAGCCAGTAGCCGAGCAATACGCTGTGTCGGCATGGCAGGCGTTGAACAAGCTCCCCCTCTTCCCCAAGGTAGCTGAAGTGGTGGTCCCCACTGCTGCCTACTGTTCTGAGAAGTACAACCGAACCGTGCTTTCCACAGCCGAGAATGGCTACAGGGTTGCCAACTACTTGCCTCTTGTTCCTACTGAGAAGATCTCTAAGGTGTTCAGTGCTAATAATCAGGAAGTAACTGAAATCCAGGTGTCTTGAGCTTAAGTGCTGGTTTGAGTACAGATGACAATGTGTTGCTCTTTAATTGTCCTTTGAACTGAAGTAAAACATGGCTGTATTGTGTACATGGTTTGATGAAAGTGTGGTGGCTTGTTTTTATGTGAATGTGGTTTGGTGAAGTTGAAATCAACAAATGCAGTTCTTGATGGAATGATGGGTTGAGTTCTAATTTGTTAATTATTTTGTCATATGAGTTATTGTGTAATTATCTTCTGGTTTTTCTCGCAATGGTTTCGAATGAAGGAGGGCTCTGTTTATTATTTTTAAAAATTAGGAGTGGTCCGTGTAAATTCTTCTGAATATAGGATAATTGTGTAAGGTCTCTCCAAATTCGCAGAGTTGCGAGGGGAGAAAGAGAGGATAATCTGATGGGGAGATTATCAATGTCAAGTAAATTCGCCATAGCTCTCTCCCTCTCCTTCACTGTATCTTCTTCTCTGCCTTCCTATCTGAAACCTAATTCTCTCTCACCTCCTCCGCCCAAAGCTAAAGCCTCCGACTTCCTCACTCTCCTCGGCCCCAAGCACAATGCCTCCGCCGTCGATCCCTCTCAAGCCGATGAGCTCCGATCCTGTTTCAGATTTCTCGTCCCCTTCAATCAGGCTCCGTTTGTTTTGGATCCGGGAACCAGGAGATCCATGGCTGGCCGGAGGAGACTGGCGGCGGAGAAAGAAAATGAGCTGGTTTGGTGGCCTCCGGCGCCTATTTTGGAGCTCGCTCGGGTTGCTTTTGACTCCGGCGGCGATCCTGGATCCATTCATCGAACCCTAGATCCAACGGTCATTCCGGTGAGTTATGTCGACTGTAACCAAGGAATCGAAATTGCGTTTGGTACAATCCATTCTGGTGTCTGATGTATTTTGTGATTGAAATTGTGTGTTGCTTTCTGACGGATTATACTAAAATTTAGGATGAATATGCTCACAGCTGGCCTTTGCTTAATAAAGAACACAGATTGTAGATCACTTGGTTTCGAAGTTGAAGCATATTTCATTTAGTTATGTCATAGGTTCCCGATGTGGAAGGATCAGAGGAAAATCACTGTGAGCTCACCAGGACTCCTTATGGCAGGCGATTTATAAGTCAGGTATGAACAAGAACTGATGTTAATGGCGTCTATCACTAATTTGCTCTACATAGTGAATTGAATTGTTAACGTACTATTTCCCTGTTTTCTGAAATTTCAGGAAATAAATTCATACCTTGTGTTCTTGTTTGAAATGATTGCTTCTCGTGGGCCTATTGTGGGATTGGATGTTTCTTTAAGTCGCTATGACTTGTTTCATGGTCATATATTCATTGCCAAAGAATCTGGAAGGCTAGGAATACTGTGAGTGAATCCCTCTAGTCAATCTCACATAATACAAATCTGAACCATTCTCTATTGACTGCTGTAGTGTAAATAGTATGCTGACTGAAAGATTAATGGTGGCAGGTTCCACGCAAAGGAATACCCAGCATATGAAAAGGAAGTGTTTCCCTACAACATGGGTTACTGCCAAAGGGGTAATCCTTCAAGACCTAATTCTTCAAGAAATTCTGCTTGATGTCATGATATGCTGCGTAAAGCTCAAGTCGTTGTTGCTGAATTTCCATTCAGTAATTCTATAAGAAGTGAAGTTTTTGTAGATTAGTCTCAAGTGCGTGAGCTGTTTGTGTGCTTATCAAATTGGAATGAATTTTACTTGTCTGGAGAAATGATCTGAACAATGATCCTGTGACAAGTCTAGTACAGTAACAGGCATTCATTTAATAATCTGGTTGTTCTTTTTAGGCTCTAATGTAGATTTTGATGATATGATGAATTTGAGGAACATTCTTTGGTTGGCTCCTTTACCAAGCAATACCAGTAAACATTGGGAAACACCTGGTACGCCTCAAATATAGATATGACTCCATTAAAATGGAGTAGTATTTTCTTGACTCCTATACAAACTTGTGTTACTTACTCTTGGTGTAATGGTGATTAGGTGTGCTGGTGATCTTGGATGCGCATCCTGGAGGAATTGTGTACAGAGATCTCATACCGGAATATGTTCAATTCGCTAGGACTATATATGAAGGTTCCATATCTATTCATCCTCAGCTTCTCTTCTCTTCTTTCTTGCTCTTATTTTCTCCCTTTCCTTCATCATAATTCAAAAGTTGGATGGTGTATGCAGATGATTTTGGAGAAGTGGTTGCAGATGTGAATTATCTCAATGTGGGAATCTCGGAGCCTGATTTCCAGATCTTCATTTGTTGATCATGTCATGAGTGCCTTAGAGCACCCACAGTGGGTTTTTTTTAGCCATTTAATAATGTTGATTTCTTAGCTAAAGTGTAATATGGCTAAAAAACCCATCTCCTGGTTTCTTGCTAAGAAATCCATAAAAAACCCATCTCCATTAAGTCATGTTTGGTTCTCATCATATTACACCCAATCTTCTTTTACTTTTAGCCAAAATTAGACAAGTAACCAAACAAAGCCCATATGTTTTTTTTCCACAAGAGCTACTTGCCATTGGATCAAAAAGAGATCAAGGGTGTAGAAAAAATAGGTATATTAATTGTTTTTGCACTATTTAAATAAATTGTCAGTCCAACAAGAAATAAATTTATGGAAACAAAAATTTTTGATATTTTTATTTTTTTCCCCTATATCTATAGACACCCATTGTATATATGTTTTTTGTTAAAATAATTTTCAGAAATAAGTAATATAATTATATAAATATTAAAAAATTATCCTAGAATTGAAGTATATGTATTTAATATAAAGATATAAATATTAACAAATTTATTAATAAAATATTATTTGATATTAATACGATTGCATTTTAATTAAGTTTTAGCTAATGTAATTTAAGATTTACTATTTAAACTATTATTATATATTTAAATAGTTAATGGATAAAAGTTAAAAAATTTGGACTAAAAAATTAGAAATGTGAAGAAAAAATGGATTGAGTTTTTTAGATGATATAAATGATAAAAAAAACAATAAAAATTGGCTAAAAACTGCCTAAAAAGCCCACCCACTATGGATGCTCTTAGAATCTTGATTTCCACATCTTTCTTCCTATTCTTTTGGAAAAAATTACGAAAAATCACCTCTGAAATAGGATGGCTAACAAAAAGTGACACTAGTAGGGTAAGTGTAAAACTTGGGTAAAAACGTAAAATGTGAGTGATACAGCTCTTTCCTATGGTCTGCTTGGACTTTGGAGGTTGTTTCTTGTAAAAAAATAAGAAATTCATAAAACTAAATTTTGTAGCGAACAATATTTTTGTTGTTTGTTCTATGAGTTAGAACTGGTTAATTAGTTTTCTAATACTAACAACTGAAATGGTGGTTGATTAAAACAAAAATATATAATATAATTCAAAGTTGAAACCCTAGGAGTAGCACGAGCCGCAATATCTGTCAAAAAGAAACCCTAATCCATTTACAAGTGAGAAGGAGCCGTTTCGGCGTTTCCTCTCTTTCTGAGCAACCCTCACCCTCTCCATTTAAGTATCAGGACTCTCATTTCTTCTACTGTTCTGCTTTCTTCAAGTTTCAGCTCTTTGCTTTACGAAGGTTCATGGTGATTTAACTTGTTTTCTTTCTTACATGTTTTCATGTGTTTCTCTGGTGTGACTATTAACACTTTCTTTCTTCTACATCTCCACTTTCATGAATTGAGTTTGGCGGGAGTTTCCTCAATGCTATCAAGAACCCTAATTTTTCTGATCTGGAATGATGCAATTTAGCCAAATCTGTCATTTTTGTGCTCCTTGTGGCCTTGTATCTGTAATATGAGATGTCACAGGTTGAAGTGCATTTTATGTGATGACAAAAATTGAGATGAGGTACTTGACTGACCAGATAATCATGTCTTTGAAATCTTTCAAAATTATAGTTAATTTATATCTGATCTTTCTTACAGCTCAAGTTCAGCATCCTTAAATTTTCTTCCTGTTTCAATTCTTTTGAAAGATGTGTTGAACTCTGTTTGTCTATATTTTGCACAGTTAAGACATTGTTTTTCCCTTTTTCTAGAAGTCAATCTACATTGCACATTTGTACCCCACAATATGACTTTCAAGCTCTTCCGAATTTGATGCCTTTAATAATGTTATTTGATTTCTGTTATTCTGTCACAGCATTGCTGTCACATGATGCTCTAATGCCACAGTATGACAATATGTTGCTGCAAGGTGTCGATGAGATGCTGCGTTACTACTTACTTTGAAGTCCCATCCCTATAAAGAGATTTATTGTTGAACACATTGACAAATAAACAATCTAAAAACAAAAAAGAAAAGAAAGGGAAAACAAGCATAACAATCTAGAAGAAAAAGCTAAAGGATCCAGGAGTGAGGTGAGTAAAACACAAATGAATGTTGCGTCGTCGGAAAGATGTAATAATCGATCTAGTCTAAAGCTACAATTCGATTCAACGCCTGGAAAAAAACTCTATCATTTGAAAAATACATCTAAAGCCGAGAGTCGTGGTTGGCCGGAGTTCTCCGTTGGAGGATGGCCGCCGGATAAGGTCGGAACTTGAAACACCAGTATTTTGGTCTCCTCGTCTTTCATGTGGGTGGTTTTTTATTCAGATCCGCCACCAGCTGTGCACGGGTCAGTCTGGTGCGGACGGGTCGATTCACCGCAGATTGTTCGTACATAGTTGTTGTTCTGTACTCCAATATCAATGACGCGAAGTGACATGACTTCATATCTTCGATGACGTGTATGGTCAACAAGGCTTCGCCCCTTCGGTCTTCCCATATTGAATATGAATCATAAATAAATAAAAATGGTATAGTTATATCTAGAAGTTCAAATATCAAATCATCTATCTGCATTTAAAAAACAAAAACACCTTTAGTGTAGCTGAATTGCACAACAGCAAGTGAAATTGTACACCTCATAAGCAACTCACCAATTTAGTCTTATAAAATCGTTTAACACGTTGGTGCCACACAAAACCATGTTCACATTGCTTAAATTTGTCAAAGTTGTGTCCTTTCAAAGCAAACCAAACCAACCCCCACTCAGCTGTACTTTATGGTAAACTTTTCAAAGGAAGAATGATAAGAGGGTAATTAAGAGGGAGCTTCCTTGACGATGACCCACACAAAAAGACAACCTTTTTACCTTGTCATATGTAGAATTCTTATCTGCAAGTCTGAACAAAACGACACAGTTCCAAGGAAAAAAGAATGGTGTTTGTTTCTCCAAGCTTTTTAAACTGATGCATTGCTTCTGTTTTGCTGCTCTTCAGTTCATACTTCCGGAGTCCAAAATTGGCTCAGCTGTGGAGTAACTCAAGTAGGCCGGAAAACGCCGCTGAATCTCAGCCGTTGGATTTGATGTCTGAGAGCAAAGATGAACCCACATACCACCATACCTTGGTTGTAGAGGATCCACAGGAATCTGATACAAAGGCTGGTGAAATTAAGGATGGGAAGAAGAAGAAGAAGAAGGAGAAGAGGAAACGTTTAGATTCCTTGGATATTTTCAGAGGCCTCACTGTTGTTGTATGATTTCTTTCTTTAAATTTGCTTTTTTTATCAGTTAATTTCTTTACCTCTAACTAGTCTTGATATGTGTTCTATCAGTTAATATTACTAAAGGGTTAATTTTATATCTGGGTAATTTTGATTTTACAGATGATGATTTTGGTTGATGATGCTGGAGGAGAGTGGCCTGCCATGGCACACGCGCCATGGAATGGATGCAATCTAGCTGATTTCGTCATGCCATTCTTCTTGTTCATTGTTGGGATGTCAATTCCTCTTGCTTTAAAGGTGCTTGCTTTTTATTGGTTCAACATCATTGTTGAGTCTGAATTCTACTGTTTATAACTCAGTTTCTTGTTCTTCCAGAGGATTACAAAATGGCCCATTGCTCTCAGGAAGGTCATCTTTCGGACTCTCAAACTCCTCTTCTGGGGCATCCTCTTACAAGGTTCTAATCCTACACCTCAACTTTCATCATAATTTATACTTTTGGTTCATTTTTTTTTTCTATTCAATTTTGTTAATCTGGGTTTTTCATGCTCTTTAAGGTGGCTATTCTCATGCTCCTGATGACTTAACCTATGGAGTTGACATGAAAAGAGTAAGATGGTGTGGAATTCTGCAGGTACTAATTTCAAACTTCAAGACATAAATTTTGAAACCAAGTTTCCTATAGCAGAAGTTCAAATTTTCATAATGAGCTCTAACTTTGCCAACTTCTTAGAGGATAGCTTTGGCATACTTGATAGTATCCGGGTTAGAAGTTGCAAATAAAAACGCCCGAGGCAAGAGTCATCCACTTGGCCATCTCTCTGTTTTCAAGCTGTATTTCTGTCAATGGTAACTAACCACACATTTTATTGTTGGTTAATTCAAACAAACATTATTATAGCTCTTTCTAAACCTGATTATGAAACTCAATCTCTAGGGTAGCAGGATTAGGCGTGCTTGTTATCTACCTATCCGTGCTCTATGGAACTTATGTTCCGGATTGGGAGTTCACTGTGGTAGACAAAACTAATCCAGATTATGGGAAGCATTTCATTGTAAGTATCTTCTTTCAAGAGTTGCTCTAAGAAATCATCTTATTTGTCGTTTAAATGACGTTTTCTGTTACTCAGGTTGCTTGTGGTGTGAGGGGGAATTTGGACCCTCCATGTAATGCAGCAGGATATGTTGATAGGAAAGTTCTTGGCATCAATCACATGTATCATCACCCGGCGTGGAGGAGATCTAAGGCGAGTATTAGAATTAGACTTCAATACTTTTTAGTGTGTGAATTTCTTACTTGTTTTTCATTCTATACCATATGAAATTGTACTATATCATGTGAATGATTCTTTAGCTATGCAGGCTTGCACAGCCAAGTCCCCTTATGAAGGGCCTCTCCTCTTTAATGCTCCATCATGGTGCCACGCGCCCTTTGAACCCGAAGGAATCCTAAGGTCCACACTTCGGGTCTGTTAGGATCTCCCAATTTAATGCATTATCTTGCATTAAATCATCAATCTATGCAAGATAATGCATTCTAAACGGAATCCAAACAGACCCTTCATGTTTCTTTTTACAAACTGTCCTTGGAAGTCATTTGATAGACCCTTCTTATTGCTGTTGTTGAATTCTAATATTTTTTGTGTGAACTATGCTGAATTGCAGCTCTATATCCGCCATCATTTCAACAATCATTGGATCACATTTTGGGCATGTGATTATTCATATCAAGGTCAGACTCATATACTTCAAAAAGAGACTGAAAGATTCATGCTTTATAATTCCTCACTTGCTATGGTTGGATTGGTGCAGGAACATTCTAGGAGACTGAAACACTGGTCAGTGATAGGCCTAGCATTTCTTGTACTAGGAATCATCCTCCATTTCACAAATGGTGAGGAGGTCGGAATTAGCCCTTAACTTGGCACGTCTCATCAACTCCTACTCGCGTTTTCCTAATGCTTAGTTCTTGTTATGAAAACAGCAATTCCATTCAACAAGCAGCTGTACTCATTCAGCTACGTTTGTTTGACGTCTGGGACAGCAGCCTTGGTTTTCTCAGCCTTCTATATCTTGGTACGCGCATCTACCAATTGCAAACAATTACAATACTCAGACTTGATCTTAATTCAGAAACACAAAATTCCTTGACAGGTTGACTTACTGGGATTCAAGTACTTGTTCTTGCCACTGAAGTGGATTGGCATGAACGCGATGCTCGTATATGTCTTGGCAGCTGAAGGAATCTTTGCTGGATTCATCAACGGATGGTACTACAAAGATTCTCACAATACACTGGTAATAATTTAGATGAAACATTTGGTTTATGTTTATGAATTACGATGAAAAGTGATGTTTTGTGAACATTAGTGATATTGGATTGTGGCAGGTGCACTGGATTCAGAAGCACATTTTCATAAAAGTGTGGCATTCAAGAAGAGTTGGTATTCTTCTGTATGTGATCTTTGGGGAGATCCTGTTTTGGGCTGTTTTTGCAGGCGTTCTTCATTGGATGCGCGTTTACTGGAAGCTTTAAACAGGCTTAGAATGGATTATGCCCGAAAAATGTGTTATGTTGTATTGAATCTTGATTTTCGGGTGCAATCCAAACAATGTATAAGTTGAAATATGCTTTCAGTTGGTAAGTTGTTACAAATTCTCTTCAACTATGACCACTGGTGAGGGTGATGATGGAATATGAGAATTGGCGGTTGCAAACTTCCAATTGATATTTTTATGATTATAGATTGCACAACTATTCCCCACTACTCGTTTGGTTGAATGGAGAAGGGTAATTTTTAGGAAGTTATTTATAAAAAATGAAAATTTATGTTGGTAATTAGTATTTCTATATTTTGCAAGAATTCAAAATCTAAAAAATATAATTTAAGTGATTTTTTATCATTTTTTTTTCAACCAAACATATATATTTTCCCCTACTTTATATGATATTTTAATTTATAGGAATTTAAGCGTTAACAAAACCAACACTATGAGGCCCCGTTTGGTACTATACCTTGAGTAGCAGGAATCGGTACGAGAAATCATCCATATTTATTCCTATGTTTGGTTAGAGTTTCTTTCTGGAATGAGTCATACATGGAATCATAACACACAATCTCATACCCACCTTCCCATTAAGGTATAAGTCATTCCTAAACCCATTTAAACTCATTTCTATTCCAATCCGATTCCCTATCTCAACCCAATTCCAGGTATAGGACTAAACGAGCCCGAATACGTTGAGAACATGCACTAATAAATTGGGCCCATTTTCGATTTTTAGTTGCTTCTTCTTCTAATATTACTTAAGAATTGAGGCCCATTTTAAGGTTTCTACAAGCCCAAACGAGTTATGCTTTCACTAGTTGGTAGTTGAAATCACTTCACTTTGATTGCTTTATAGAACAATATTTTCCCTGTATTTGATTTTAGTGTGTTTGGATTCCTAAGAGAAATGCGTTGAACTTTCAAAGAAAAAAAATTACAATGCATTGAACTGAAGTAAATTGTCCGGAGTATTGTCTTACATTACATTATTTTGCATTTAATATAAGATTACAGTATCTTGCTTTATTTTGATTCTATTAATATGCACTATTCTATTAATATGTATTAAATGTAAGAGTATGAATATACAATAAATGTAAGATTCTATTAAAATGTACTAACCGCAACTTGTATTATCTTACATCAGATGTAAGTTTGCATTATTTTGTACTATTATTTTTTTACACCAGTTCAGTACTAATGTACTATTTGTGTTATCTTGTAGTAAAATTTAAACACGGTTTGGTACTATTTCTAAGGATTTTATTAAATGTAAGATTGTATCTTACACTAAGATTTGAGTCAGGTTAAGCTATAAATTTAAGCCAGACGAGTTAAGAGAAGTACATGAAACTACAATTCTAGTGAAAATGAAGTCCAAACTCTAATCAATACTCAAATTCATAACAAAATACAATTACCAAATTGCGTTAAAATGGGTGTTCTTCTAATATCAAATAACTTTTCTGGCCATGTTTTGGTATGAGAATTTCATTTTGGGTCTACTAGAAACTCCAAGTGCATAGTTTGATCTAAAGATGGGCATCCGGTCCGGACCGGACATGTACGGTCCGGTCTGGACCGGCAGACCGTAAATTTTTTAAAGTATGGATCGGACCGGACCGTTACGGTCCGGTCCTTTACGGTCCGAACAGGTAAGACTGGATTTTATATTTTTCGGCATTTAAAGGGTTTGATTACGGTCCGGATCGTAAAAACAACGGTCCGGACCGGATTGTAAAAACAACGATTCAGACTGAAAAAATTACCCCTATAAATATTTTTAACCTTTTTTTTTTAATTTGTACGGTCCAACCGATCCGGACCATAAGACCGTAAACGTAAAATCCCCGGACCTTAAATTTACGGGTCTAGTTTTGCCCAGACTCTGATCAATTAAAAAAATGAGTGAAAAATTACTCCGAAAATCATTTTTTTACTTTTACCTTTATTCAACGGCTGAGATCACGGCAGCTTTTATGAGAAGCGTTTCATTTCCTTTTTCTTTTATTTGGTTGAGATCTGCAGCAGGTCAGAAGAAGACAACCTTTTACTCAACATTGTAGTATAAATAGCATTGTTTCTGTTTTGCTGCTCTTCAGTTCAGAGTCCTGTTTTAGCGCCGTTTGATTTGATGGCTGAGAGCAGAGATGAACCCAGATATCACCATAGCTTGGTTGTAGAGAATCCACAAGAATCTGCTACAAAGGCTGGTCAGAATGTTGAGAAGAAGAAGCGATTAGATTCCTTGGACATCTTCAGAGGCCTCACTATTACTGTATGATCACTTTTTCTAAATTTCAATTAATTCTTTAACTTGAATCTGTTTATGTGTTATGTTAAATTTTGTGTAGCTTAAGATGTGATTAATTTGATGTTATAGATGATGATCTTGGTTGATGGTGCTGGAGTAGAATGGCCTGCGATCTCACATGCGCAGTGGAATGGAGTCAAACTAGCTGATTTCGTCATGCCATTCTTCTTGTTCATTGTGGGGATGGCAATTCCTTTTGCTCTAAAGGTGATTGTTTTTTTAAGATTCCATATTATATTATATTTGTCTGAAGAGTGCGATTCTCGTGAGATTTTTTATGTGACATGCAATGAATTAAATAAATCAATTTTTCTGTTTAGTTGGGAACAAAAATAAAATTGTTAATATAAAGAATGTGAGAGTAGGGGCTCATGAAAATGGCCGTTCTGATTTGATTTGATTTGATGCGTCGTTATAATTCAGTTTGTTGTTGTTACAGAGGATTACAAATTGGCGCGATGCTGTTAAGAAAGTGATCTTTCGGACTCTCAAACTCATATGTTGGGGCATCTTTTTACAAGGTAATTAACCTCAACTAATTAGTTCATCTTTCCTCTTCTTCCACAAAAAAAAAAAGATTAATAAATCATCGATCTGGGTTTCTATGCTCTCTAAGGTGGGTATTTTCACACTCCTGATGATCTAAGCTACGGAGTTAACATGAAAAGAATAAGATGGACTGGAATTCTGCAGGTAATAATTTTGAAACCAATTTGTTTTGTGCATAACAGAAGCTCGATCAAATGTTTATAATCCTTATATATTCTCAGAGGATAGCTTTGGCATATCTGGTAATATCCGTGTTGGAGATAATTATAAGCATACAAGGGCGAGGCAAGAATCAGCCACACGGCCATCTCTCCATATTCAAGCTATATATGTATCAATGGTACGTACGCGCGTTAGTAATTATATATAGTAGTAGTTGTAGTTGTAGTTGTAGTTGTAGTTGCCTGTTGGTTATACAAACAAACTTCAAAGTGATTATATTATTCCACTGAATTTGTAGGTTAGTTGGATTAGGTATATTTGTTGTCCACCTATGTGTGGTTTATGGAACTTATGTTCCGGATTGGGAGTTCACTGTGGTAGACAAATCTGGAGCTGATTATGGGAAGCATTTCAAGGTGAGTCTAGCTCTTCTAAATTAAGAGTATAATGTTGTGAATGTGAATGTGATGAGGATTAATTTGTACGTTTTATTCGATCAGGTTGGTTGTGGTGTGAGGGGGAGTTTGGAGCCTGCGTGTAATGCAGTAGGGTATATCGATAGAACAATTCTTGGGATCAATCACTTGTATCCGCATCCGGCATGGAGGAGATTGAAGGTAAGACTTAAATTAAACCAACTAATTAATTAACCTTATATTCATGTTTTGTATCTTTAATTTTGATGGTATGCACTACGCAGGCTTGCACAGCGAACGCTCCCTATGCAGGGCCAATCCTGGACAACGCGCCATCTTGGTGCCACGCGCCCTTTGAACCCGAAGGAATCCTAAGGTAATCACTAATTAATTAATCAACAACACATGTTAATTTCTAGCTCTTTACAACCAGTATTAGTCGTAGTATTAATTAATCCGGTGTGTCGAATTGCAGCTCAATATCCGCCATTCTTTCAACACTCATCGGAGCACATTTTGGGCATGTTCTTGTTCACATAAAGGTCCCACACCCATATATATATACAAAGATAGAAAAATTCATGCTTCAATTCAAATCAATTGCTCTCTCATTTCTCACTTCTCATTTTCCATGAATGAATGAATTGATTGTACGTCGCAGGAACATTCTAGGAGACTAAAACATTGGTCCTTGATGGGACTTGCACTCCTTGTACTGGGAATCATCCTCCATTTCTCAACTGGTGATCGAGGCTTCAACTCCTACTCAACTCCTACTCAACTCCTACTCCTAATTAATGCTTGTCCTTGCTTTGTAAACAGCCATTCCTATCAACAAATTCGTCTACTCCTTCAGCTACATTTGTGTCACATCTGGCCCAGCAGCCTTGGTTTTCTCCGCCTTCTATGCCGTGGTACGCCCATCTCTTAATTGCACACGGCGCTTAAGTCAGTGTCAAACGGGCCCTTATTTACTTACGTACTCTAATTCCTTGGCAGGTTGACGTATATGGAGTCAAGTACCCGTTCATGCCGTTGAAGTGGATCGGGTTGAACGCGATGCTCATATACGTCATGGCAGCTGAGAAGATCTTTGCTGGGTTTGTGAATGGATGGTACATCGATGATCCTAACAATACCCTGGTAAGTATATATAATACTATATATACATGAAACAATTGCATATCCATTTCGGGTGTGTTTGGATTACGCATTATCTCACATTATAATATAAATGTATCATGTTTGTGGCAGGTGCATTGGATTCGGAACCACGTTTTCATCAACGTGTGGCATTCAAGAAGAGTTGGTGTTCTGTTATATGTCATCTTTGCGGAGATTCTCTTTTGGATTGTGTTTGCAGGCGTTCTTCATTGGAAGCGCATCTATTGGAAGCTTTAAGCACAATATATTCTAATGCTCTCTTTGTTATAGTTTGTTGGATGTGATCTCAAAACTAGACAATTATATTCTGGGAAAACAAAGTTGCATTTGCAAAGTGTTTTGAATCTCTTTTTAAATGATGGTGGAATATGAGAATTAATTGGTTGTTGAATTATTGTTATGGTTTCAAATTCCCCTCTGTTATTATGCCCACGAAGATCATAATTCCCATCAAATAGACAAGCAATTGAGATTTGTATGATTGTAATTCGCAAAAAAAAAATGTTACACTTTGAGAACATTTAGACATGATATACAACATTATCGTTATATGGAGTATCCAATAACCCATTTTGCTTTTGACAACTCCAAATTGGACCCATTTACTCTTCGGCTTTTATCGAAATTGAATGCCTAGTCATGTGCAGAAGTAATAATTTGCTCACATTTGAGTTGCAAACGCACCCTTATTATCTACAAGCTGATAAAGTTACTCCGATCCCCTTTCAAATTTCAAAAGAATTGAGGCCCATTCAGATTTAGACAAGCCACGACCCATAGACCAAAAACTTGGCCCAATCAGAACTCTCTTCCATGGAGTTCTATTTTTTGTCAATAGAAGAAACTTAAGCCGTTATAACGAAATAGAGAATTTAAACTCGTGACTATAGAGGTATCATCTATATTTAAATCTATCTATATACTACTACTACACACTAGAAGACTAGGAGGGGTATTTTGGAAGAGGAAAATAATAAAAACATAAAATAAAAAGAAAAAAAATCGCAATTATATCTCTTACGTGTCGTTCATTTAAATATGTTATATTATTAAATAATTATGTATATTTACTCATTCACCCTTATTCTATTTACAATTTATTTGATCTTTTATTTATACAAAATTTCTAAATTACCACCCCAAAATATATTGTACATGATAATTCTACACTTATCAAAAACATTATTAGCATACTTAATTAGTGTCCATAATATAATATGCATGTTAATGGTCGGTAAACTCCATTATAAATATATGTATATATATAGATAGTTCGTAAATAATTAACGTTATACGGTTCATCCACCAACATACATATAATTATGTACTTATCAAAAACATTATTATCATACTTAATTAGTGTTCATGATTTAATAAGGGGAATATATTGTCCGTGAACTCCATTATAAAGAATGCAATTTTATTTTTGACAATTATATAAAGTTCTTAATTTATATTTCTTATATTAATATAAATTCACACATCTACCTTCAATTTTCATCATATAGTACACGTTATAAATTACTCCAATACATTATGTTAATTTTTCTATATAATTCTCTTTTATATTTTATATATTATAAACAAAATTGAATTCATTCTTAAAATATATGGTCATACTCGTATTTGTCTAAACTAAGAAAACTTGACGTTTGAAGTTTTTTTAACATCCACTACATTTTATACCCACCATGCTATAGTATTATCTTTTGTTAGTAATTTTCTTAGATAATTTTTTAAATACCCTCCTTGTAAGTATAGGATTATTATTTTTCGTTGTATGGGTATGAGCAAAAATTATACATCTAAGAAATTGGTATTTCATACGTTATAAATTACTAAAATATTCCGGAGTATTGTGAAATTACGAAGGGCTCAATGGGCCTATTTCTTACGATTCAAATCCATTTTCATTTTTTTTTTGATTCAGTAAGAATTCAAGAATCCAGAACAACCAAACCTGAAAATTCGAAAGGCCGAACAAACAGCGTCGAAACACCCGATAAGAACAAACAACCAACAGAACCAACACCAAACAAAAAAATAAATAAAGAACAACAGACACAACAAACAAACAAGAAAACAGACACAACCGCTCAATGGGCCTACTTACTAGGCTTTTCAATTCTGAAAAGCCTAGTAAGTAGTAGCTAATAAGAAATCATCATTCACGCACCGATAAAATGTATCTTTTGCTTGCTTCTCGCTCAAGATTAAAGGTTTGTTTGGTGCAGGAGTTTATAAAATTCTTTTTTATATAAATAAGTATGTTTGAGATAATTATGTTTGATGAAAGTATTTATAAATAACTTCATCAATAAAAACTGTGAGAGACTAATTACACACTTTTTATTGTACCAAAAACATTTGTTCTAACAAATGTATTTATCAATAAAAAATATTCTTACAATTACATGCATCAAACAAGCCCTAGAGCATGAATCCTCTATAGTAGGCTAGTTGTCACTTGCCTTGCTTCCTCTTCTTAGTAGTTAGTTCCATAGTTTTTCTTCCTCTTTCTGTAATCTTTTAAGCGAATTTTTCAATTGAGTTAGTTTCGGTTTCTCGCATCACTAAATATGGCGAAGATTCGAATTCAAAGAGGATCAATTTTCAAATGTATAGTGTCCATAAACAATTTTTTATGGTTCATTTTGTTCTCCATTTTCTAGAACCATAATGGACTTTTCGACCCAACATGTTTCAATTTGGTTCTTTTTATAATCCTTATTTTCTTTGTAATATTTATCTTTTACGGGTCTTGTTTGCGGTTGAAAGGACGATAATTGCTTTTAAGTGTATCTTCTAGTTGAATTTAATAGAGATTATATAAGAAATAGGTTTCTAAAAAAATTTGTATTTTTCCTTATCGAAAATAATAAGTTTTCTTAAATTAAAAAGAGAAAGAAAAAAAATAAGAAAAAAATGGTCAAAATCAACTCATACAAAGTATTTTTGAGTAATCTAGGTATTATAGACAATACATTATCTTAATCGATGACAACGGTCTAAAATACCGTGAGGAGAAAAACATGGTAAATAGTGATAGCGAAGCGGAGTTCTCTCCTTCACCCTGCAAAAAAATCACACCTAACGCATAACTCGGTTTTTTCCATCAATGGTATGTTTGGATTACGTATTATATTTTCAAAATTGACATTATAATATCATTTTTTATATTATAATATCAGATAATACGTAATACAAACAAATTTAAATCGTTAAGCTTATGATCCTATTTGTGAGCAATTCCATTTCACAAGCAACGTCGGCTGACTAGTTATTTTTTGAAAAGTAGTGCTTGTTTGTGCTGCACATGGGCCATTAAAGTTCTCCTTGTGCCCGAGGCAAAAAAATGTTACAACCACACTCAAAACCTCTGCCAAATTGATGTACGATTAGCTCTTCAAAGTACGACATTCAAGAAGAGATGATATTTTTCTTTATATGATCTGCATGGCTTTTTTTGGATTGTCGTCTCAGAGGTTTTTCATTGGATCGATGTAGGTATATTCGAAGCTAAAAATCAGACTTTGATCTTGTCACCC
The DNA here is from genome assembly GCA_027886185.1 of Rheum nobile. Classification (NCBI taxonomy): domain Eukaryota; kingdom Viridiplantae; phylum Streptophyta; class Magnoliopsida; order Caryophyllales; family Polygonaceae; genus Rheum; species Rheum nobile. Next base: position 294,132 of record WOAB01000236.1, on the reverse strand, counting down.
TCAGGGCAGAGCTATTTGAGGTCCAGAGGGGCTACCGAAAATAAAGAAAAAAAGTTAAATTTTTTTTATTCTTATTTAATCTGAAAATATAATTTAAATCAATCCTAATAAATTTAATCAATAAAAATGAAATTACCTTAAAATCCCCCTTTCCCTCATCTCATCTGAAAATGTAATTTCAGTCAATCCTAATAGATTTAAGTCAAAAAAATAAAATTACCTAAGTTTTTTTTCCTCATCTCATGTGAAAAATACCTTAAGCTTCATAAAAAAATTAAAATTGGTTTTTGCGCGCAAGATTTTAGTCCCCTCTAGAATAAAATCCTGACTCCGCCCCTGGTCACGCTCGAGCTGGAATGTGTGTATTGTTCTATTTGATAGTTCACAGGTTGTGATCTCAAAATCGTTTACAACATTGTAATGTAATTCCAAGACTTGGAAATTGAGATTATGCTTCGAATTTTCTATCATTATGCTTCTCAAGTGACACAAAGGAGATTAATATATATTTATTTTCAGAGATGGACGTTAGATTTTAGTCTAGTATGGGTTAAAATTCTAAGGGTAAAGTCTATCGTCTATCTTATATAAAATCCCAATTTAAAGTCTATTGTCTTTTTTGTACAACAAACCTCAATTTCGAACAAGAATATCTATATGCAAACCGCAAATAGATTTTGCTCAAAATTAATAAAAAATTATATAATTTAAACAAATTTCATCATTACATACTACTATTGCATAATTTCAACAAATATGTATAAAAATTAATTTTAAAATTTACAAGTCCATAAACCCTTATTAAAAGATTTGTATGTAAATCTACCCTAATAAATTAAAGGTGAAGAAACTTCTTTAGAAAAGAATTTGTCACTTGGCTTCTTGTATGTCTGACATGTGACTACACATGTTCCTAAAATTATAACTACAAAACTTTCCACCAGCCAACTATTTAATTTTCATGGCAATATTCTCCTATTTTTCTATTTTCCTAAAATTAAATATCTACCCTAATAAATTAAAGCGGAAGTAACTTATTTAGAAAAAATTGCCATTTGGTTTCTTGTATGTCTGACATGTTGCTACACCAGGTGCTAACACATGTTTCTAAAATTATAACTACAAAACTTCCCACCAGCCCATTATCCAATTTTCATGGCCATGTTCTCCTATTTTTCTAAAATTAAATATTTTTATTGATTAAAAATATTAAATTTACTCCAAAAATTTTAAATAAATATAGATGTCATTTAAGTCAACTTATTTAATTATTAATCAGTGTTAGGTATGGTAAATTACTAATTAAAAATAGAATAAGTAATTCTGTTGCTTGCATTTAATGTATTGAATATCAATATTTTCATTCTTTCTCTTTTTTGTGCAGTCCAACTTTTTTTTCTCCTTATATTTAAAAAAAATATAATAGATACATATGTTTGTAATACCCCTCATTTTCCCATTTTTGGGTAAGGAAATTTTTGGTATTTTTGAGCTTTACTCGTATGAGTTATTATTGCAAAATAGAGATATTGTTGCAAAATAATTATATAAGATATTGTTGTAAAATATTTATATAAGATATTCGTGTAGGATAATTGTGGACTCAGGCAGGCACCAGTACCGGCACCGACATCATGTAAGATGGGTGGGTGGCTTGGTAGCTGTGTTAGCTTGGCCTGGAGTGTCACAAATATATGCAGGATAATTATGTAAAGTATTTGTGCAAGATATTTATATAAGATATTTGTGCACGGTATTTATATAAGATATTTGTGCACGGTAATTGTGCGAGGTAATCACTTGAGATGGTGGCACGAATATAATTAACCCGTGATTAGGATTATTTGATCTCTTGATGAGATGGGACAAAAATGGGTAAAAGTGTGAGTTTTGGCCGTGACCGCACCCGGCGCCAGGCGCCACCGCACCCGCGGCAAGGCCAGAAAATAGAGCAAGCTTATCGTCTTCCCCGCAAGTGGCTCGGATATATTTTTGGGGCAGTTTTGGGCAGGCCAAGTGGGCTCGCTAGTGGCATTCGCCTTTGTCCCCTTGGAGGTGGTCGGATTTGTGCTATAAAAGGGGTGAAACCGAACCCTTTCTTTCTCTCTTCTTCTTCTCTCTTTCTCCTCTATTTTCCCCTGTTTCGCCATTGATGCACGAGCTGTGAGCTCGGTTTTGGGCTTGAATCGAGAGGCTTCGTGGGTTGGAGAAGGTTGCCAAGGTGTTAGGTGAAGCTTAGAGGTGCTTTGTGATCAATTCGAATGCAAGACGAAGCTTGAATCGATTGGGTAATAATTCTTTTCCGCCATGGCTGTTCTTGGAGCTCGCCTCTGTCACTTGACCGCACCCGGCGGCAGACATGTGGCGCACCCGCGGCAAGGCTGTCCGAGAAGGGTTGTTTTGGAGTTTTGGCTTGAGGGATTTTTATTCCAGATCTGTCCCCGTTTTGGATTCAGGAACTCGTTCTTAAGCTTTGTTTGAGCTCGTCTACTCCAGGCAAGTGGCAGTTCGCTCTTGCTCATCATTTCATACTTTCATTAATTATCAATTGTTTTGTTGTTAATTAATTTGGGATGATTCTGAATTATGTTGGAAACTGTTTTGATAACGTTATGTGTTTAAAATCTGATATTATACTAGGTTGTATATTCTGCTAGAATCGACGCTAGTATATTATAGATATATTGTGCAGGTGAAGGCCGTAAGGGACTTTGATGTGATTATATTTGTGTGTGTTTAGATTATTAAATCTAGGGTGTTTGCCAGGTGGGCATAGATACAAATAGTTTGTGCAGGTGGGGCCGTGATGGCTCTGTGTGGTGTGTTTGTATGTTTAATTGTGTAGTTAGCACGAGTATTAGTAGGGACAATGGATGGAGGTCCTGTCGTCTCTTTATAATAAATTGGTGAGTCATGACTAACTTCTATACTCGAGTGGAGTAAGAAGTGGTGCACTCTGCAGGTGTCACAAACCCGATTCGATATGTGTTTCGCGAGTGGCGGGACATGTATGTTAAAAGCTTATAACGTGATGTGTGTGTATGTTGACATTTAATAAGATACGTGTCAATGAGTAATGCACATAATCAAAATGCCTTGACCATAATATAAAGTGCCGTATGAGTAAAGCACTTATTTAAAATGCTGTGGCGAGTAGTGCAGCTAGGCGCTAGTGCAGCTAGGAAAAACTCGTCTTAGTTGTAAGTCGCTCGTGTGCGATATTGTGATGCTGTGTTTGTGTGTGTGTTCGAGTTTCCCAACATTTGTCATCTTTTCCTATAAGGCTCATTTCATTTTGGAGTCTTCTTTTGGGATTGATTGCTGTGAGACTCGATCTCCAGAATCTTCTCTTGTGCATACCTTTTGTATTCCAGTAGAAGTATGGTGGTTGACTATCGCCATCGGTTTTGATTCGAGAAGCGATAAGTCTAACCTAATACGACTGCTTCGAACCACTCTGCTTTGTACCCTTGCATAGTCTTTCATCAGACTAACCAACCGTAATTATTCCTTGCATGGTTGGCTGGTGTCATCCGTTCGATTCGGCACATCAGGTGTGTTGAAGATCCGAGAAGGCTAGAACGACTATGAAGATGAACGGTGTTTTGAAGAGTTATTTTGTTTTAAAAGTCTTCCGCTGTATTTATTTCTGATTATGTATTTTTGATGTTTTGGTCGTATTTGGAATTGTGTTGACATTCCGCGACCGTGGTTTAATAAAAGTTACGATATTTGGTATTGTAACTGGGTTTTGATAGTTATATCGTTTGGAAAAGCCTGTGGTGACTTCGGGGTTTTCGTCCGGAGTCATCGGCAATAATACTTTCAAATGGGGTGAAATTTGGGGGTGTTACAATGTTAGTTTTTGACCAAGTTAATTCGGGTAGAGTTCATGTTCAATCACTATTAATTATATGATATATATATATATATAAATGTTATCTGATTGTTTATAATTTACTTTTATCAATTCTATTTTCTTATTTAGTGTTGTATTTGCTTATAAATTATATTTTAAATTTTGCATTACTATATTTTTCTTTGATTATGTTAACCCGTACGCAGTACGGGTGTTACACTAGTTTAGATAAAGTTATATTTTTAAATAATTTTCAGAATTATACCTAACAAATTCTATAAAATTGAAAATACATAATTCAATTTGAAATTTTTCAAAAAATAAATTTTTATTTTTTTTTATAAATAAAAGGTCAAAAAGTTAAAATAATTAAATTCATTATGAGGGCTACTTCCCTCCGCCCACTAAGCCCCACTTCCCTCCATCCCTGTTTATAATAACTTTTTTTTTTACAGGCAAACAGAGGGGTATCCTTACAAACCAGAAGGCATACCCAAATCATCACAACGAATGATTTTTACAAAGGATTTACAAGATGATAAAATACTAGAACTCGAATCTAGATATCGACTTCGAGAACTTTGTAACTGTGTGTAATCATAAGGAGGCTACAGGTAGTCCAAAATAGCCCTCCGTAGGATAGTGGGTGAGATATCTGAATTCGCCAAGAAGTCAACAGCTTTATTGGATTCGCGATAGCAGTGGTGAACCTGAAAAAAAAATCCAACCCAGATAACAATGTGCAAATTTCTCGGATTATTGTAGAAATTTCCCATGGAATTTTCCAAACTGCACAAATAGAATTAATAATAGACAGATTATCTCCTTCAAGAACTATTCGCTTATAGCCATGCGAAATAGCCCTACAAAGGCATTCAAGAGCGGCAACAGCTTCCGCTTTGATAGGTGAGGAGCATAAGATCTGCTTATGATCTAAGAAGATCACCTCACCGCAGTGGTTTCGGAAAATATATCCGATTCGTGTAGAATCGTTTTGTTTAACGGATGCATCAAAATTTAATTTTATACACTCAGAAGGTAGCTTCCGCCATTGTGAAAAATGACTGTTGCGTTTCCGTTTAGGGGAAGAAGATTGATGTGCTTGTGACAAGCTTAAAACCCAGTCTTTGTAGGAGATGTATGTACGATTTACCGTTTGCTGAATTTGAATAGGAACTTTTTGAAAAATTAACGCATTTCGATCTTTCCAGATATGCCACCAAAGGAAAAGAAGAGGTATAATGTCTGTGTTTGTGGAGTGGACGAATTCCATATTAGTATAGAAGTCATCAGTGACATGAAAATTAAAAGTACGACCAATAATGTTTTGTAATAATTGAACCGTTGTAGAAGTAAAAGTACACCCAAAAAACACATGGGTAGAGTCCTCAGTAGGAAAATTGCAGAGGACACAATGAGATGGAACCCTTGAGTAGTGCCTATTAAGACGCTCAGTTGTGGGCAAGGAGTCAGAAAAACATTTCCATAAATTTTTTTTATTTTTTGGTGGAATATCCATTTTCCAGAACCAAGTAGGAAAACAAGGGGGGTTAGGTGTACGTGTAAGTAAGGAGCGAGCACTCTTCACTGTGAATGTACCATCAGACGAAGGGAACCAAATAAGTTTGTCTTATGTGTAAGTCGTGGGTATAAAGATGCCCAATTTTTTTGAAATATAGTGATTTGGGAGGATCTGTTGAAGAGCTCCCAGATTCCATTTATTATCTGGAGTTATAAATTGGGAGACAGCGGTTTCACGGTAATGGTTCCCAACATACTCAGAAAGGGTGTGGTTCGGAATCCAATGGTCTTCCCAAAACTTAATATGCGAACCATTGCCAAGTTGCCAGAAAAGTCCTTTTCGAAATTGTTCTCGTATTTGCATAAGCCTTAAAAATTGCCAGGAATCTGACGGTTTCTTTCTGTAGGAAAAAATGTCTGAATTTTGTAAAAAAAATGAGATAAGTCGAATCCATACGGATTGAGGATCCGTAATAAGTTTTCAGAGTAACTTCATTTGCATTGTTATATTGATATTATAATAAAATTCAATGTCAAGGCCGCCATAACACTTAGGCTGGCAAATCGAATCCCAACTAATGAGAGAGTGGTGAGTAGGATTAGCGTGATTCCAGAAAAAAACTTTTTGTGAATCTTATTAATTTCTTGACAAATGCCCTTTGGAAGAAGGAAACTCTGCATTAAATAATTAACTTGAGACTGTAAGTTAGATTGAATAAGAATAGAACGACTTGCTTGAGACAACGAATTGGCCTTCCATTTTCCAAGTTGGTTTTGCATATTCGTAATGGCGTTTGCAAAAAATTCTTTTTTAACACGGCCTCGAATAATTGGTATGCCTAAGTATCTTTCCATAGATTGAGTTACCTATAAATTAAGAATGCTTGCAAGAGAGAGAGAGATTGTTGTCTAGAGATATTGCAAGAAGTTTGGAATGTACTTTTGTGATAATTAATTGAAAGTCCAGACTTAAGAGAGAAGTCGTCAAGGATAGATTTAATGAAAAACATATTATCCCGACTTGCGTTTGCAAAGATTAATGTGTCATCAGCGAAGTTTAAGAACGGGATGCAAGTTCCGTGTTTCGTTATTTGAATTCCATTTTTTCTGTTAGAAGAGGTTGATTCATAAGTGAGTTTTCGTGCTAGGTATTCCATCGCAAGAATGAAGATAAAAGGAGCAATGGGGTCACCTTGACGTAAACCGCACTGAGGTTGGAATACATATCCAGGTTCGTTGTTGACAAGAACAGAAGAGGAGTTGCTCGTAATGCAGGTCATAACCCGATGGATCCATAAATCACAGAATTCAAACTTGGTTAGGACATGGGTAATAAAATTCCAGTTCAGTTTATCATAAGCCTTTTCCATGTCTAGTTTGAGGGCCATCCATCCCTGTTTACCCTTTTTTTTCTTATGAAATGAGTGGAAGATTTCGTGAGCAATTAAAATATTATCCTGAATAACACGTCCAAGAACAAATGCTCCCTGATATAGACTAATGAGTTTATGGAGAAGTGGTGAAAGTCTATTAGACATAATTTTAGTTATAATTTTGTAAGAGGTATTACAAAGGGTAATAGGTCTGTAATGGTTTATTGTGCTAGGATTGTCAATTTTTGGAATCAAGGTGATAAAAGACTAAGCAGTGTCACGAAGGAGTTGTCCCGAGTGAAAAAATGATTGAATAGCTGAAATAAGTGAATTTCCAATAATACTCCAGTATTTTTGATAGAATTCAGCAGTGAAACCATCAGGGCCCGGTGTTTTGTTAGTTGGCAAATTGAAAACAGTTTGTTTTATTTCCGATGCTGTTGGAGGACAACAGAGCTGATGGTTTTCATGAACAGAAATGAGCGTAGGTATAATTGTGAAGTCCATGTATGTTGAAGGAGCTGAATGTGAGGGTTTAAAGTGACTTGCTAGTTCATCTGTAATTCTCTTTCTAATTGAAAATTCGTCAAACAAATGAGTTCTTTGTTGAGAGGTGAAAGAAGTTATTTTTTGTTTGTAGCCTCTAATTTTCAAAATTGTTTGATAGTAACGTGTATTCATATCTACATTGAGGTTATGTTTGACCTTAGCACGTTGTTTCCAATAATCGTGCTAAAATTTTAACAGTTTATTATATATTTTAAGATGATTGTTGTACAGTTGTAAAGTTCGAGAATTTGTTGGATCATGAAGAAGTTGAGTTTGGAAACTGGATAATTTCTCTTGAGTCAATTTTAGCTGATAAAGTGTATTGGCACAATGATTCTGTTTCCAAGATTTGGAATAAGATTTTAGTAATTTTTGTTTCATATAAAATTTGAACATATAGGATCCTTTGTGCTTATAGTTCCAGACTTTCGAAACTAATTTAGAAAATGAAGGCTCTTCTAGCCATGCATTTTCTAGACGAAAAGGTATATTTTTGAAAGATTGAAAATTATCCAATGAGAAAGTAATAAGGCAATGATCTGAACTTGTGAAAGGATGATTTTTGACAATGACATTATTGTAATGTTGTAAAATATATGGGTGAAGAAGCACTCTATCAAGTCTTTCAAAAGTATTAGATGTTGAAGACGTTGAGCGACGCTAGGTGAAAGGAAAACCAATGAAGGTTGTGTCCAGTAAGTCAAACTCAGCAGAACGTTAGAAGACATTGAAAGTGATTGTATAAAGTAGGAGATCCACCCATTTTGTCTGAAGGTGTTAGGAGATCATTAAAATCCCCTATAAGGATGATTGGTAAATTGAGGATAGTAATCAACATGCGGATATTTTTCCAGAAGCTGAATTTATTCTCCGCACGGGAAGGTGCGTAAATGAAAAGAAGGAGAAAGTGAATATTAGGACGTTCATATTCTAAAATTATTGTATTATAATTGTTGTAAACAATTTTCATGTGCGATAGAAAAGTAGAATTTGTGCAAAACAACCAAAGGCCACCTTTCGTTCCAATCGAGGGGCACATAATGAGTGTTTTAAATCCTGCTTTCTGGTAAATGTTCGAAGGTGGTAAAATATCTGATTTAGTTTCAAACAAACAAAGAAAATCAAGATGATTAATATGTCTTATAAATCCAATTTCAGTCCAGAAGTTTGGTCGTCTGGTACCTCGACAGTTCCAATAACCGATTTTCATGAAACCGTTAAATTTGTAAGAAAGGTAAAAGGAGAATTTGTGTTAGACTTTCCACTGGCTAAATTTACTAGATTTGCTTGACATTGAAAAGTACTAATAAAATGTACAGATAGTGGTTCATATGGATAGTAAAGTTCGTGTGCCGGTTGGGAGAGAGGCGTGTGCGTCCGTGCACAAGTCCACTATATAAGCCCATGAAATTCCATCATAAAATCAATTGACAATAAGAAGAGTAGTCAATAATATTATATAGTGATCTTGATTTTTTTATATTTTCGATATTGGATTCTCTCATCTTATCTTTCACACATACCCAAATAAACACATTTTTATCAAATATTTTTTTTACCCAACCTTGTTCATTAACTATTTATAAATAAAAAACTCTTTATAAACTTTCACATTATTATGTGTGCGTGCACAAACTGCCTTAACTTGTTCTAAACTTAATCATTATTTGAACATGAATCGATTACAAAAAAATTAAACATGAATTCGAACTGATCACATGACAAAAGTTGGACACATTTTGGTATTGTAATACTGTTATGAGCCTATCTATAATCGATGTAACAAAATATGTAATATGCTTTTTTCACATTGTTTGCATCATCTAAGCCTGAACGAGTTGTACGTACGTTGTTGGAACTCAACGTTGTTATTACTTTTTACCTAAAATATCGGAACGAGTTTCACATTTTTTGGTAGGGCCGACGTGCACATGTGTGATTTTTCTTAGGGCGCGTGGGACCCGCATGCCCCCGCCGAGCTCACCCGTGTCATATTGGTTTCTAGTCTTTTAGATGAGCTAGAGAATGATACTATGTACGTCAAATACTTTTCAGTTGACTTGGAAAATAATACACTTTGATAATATATTATATGGTTATATTATTAACCATATATGATTGTAATACACTTGTAAGTTTTTTTTTTTTTTTTGAAAGGCTAGAAGCGGGGCCCCCTACAACAGGCGGGCCCCTGCCCCAGCTAAAGCTGGGGCCATATACCGTTGTCCCTGAGAGTCGAACTCCCATCCATGGGCAAGGAGGCAAACTCCTTACCACCGGACTAAGGGGGCATTGGTAATACACTTGTAAATTGTATTATTCTTCTATGAGCATGCATAACAAATAAAGTATCAATAAACACGCATATAGTGACAAGAGATTTGTCTCACGCATATAGCTCGAACGCCTCTACACCAAAACCCTCAGCAACACCGACGTGAATGAGAGGCTCGCTTTCCCCATTAGGCTTGTAGGCTTCATCTGGGGGCCTACTGACCCCCATGGCAAGGACTTTCGGGTTGTCAATAGGGTCAGGCTCGGTTGGAACTTACGGGCCCGCATGAGGCGGGATTCGCAAGGCCACCGAAAGTCTGATGTGTATGGGCCCAAGTGGAAGTGATTCGTGAGGATGAACTGCCGCCGGGTAGGCGACAAGTTGATCCTTTACCGCCACCTTGAACCTGATGAGGAATCAACCCCACCATTAGTGCCAACCTTTGATGGACCGATCACTAGGTCAAGGTCGAAGGAACTGCGTCAAGAGCTGGAGACGTTTATGGCACATGCACTATCATATGACGAAGAGGACAAGTCCAAAGTCAAGGCGTTGACTTTAATGGTCAACGTTACCTATGTTTAATAGTCTTATTAATTTCTGAAATTGGATATTTTTAGGATTATTATTTAATTGTGTTAAGCCTTCTATTTTCGGATATTTTAGAAATAATTGTAGCCTTTGGGAAGCATAGGGCCGGCCACCTTAGGGTATTAAAGGGCTTCCTTGTCTTCTTCCTTAGGCAGATTTCTCCTAATTGTTAAAACACAAAACAGAGCTTTGTTTGCTTTGAACTTTGCTCCCCGTGAGAGTCTCAATCGATTGTTACTTCTTCGCTTAGTTGTTTTCGTCTTTGTCAAGTTCCTCTGGAGTTGGTGATTTCGTACATCATAAGCATCCTCTCCGTGCTCCAAGTTCGTTAGCGATTCTTGGTTGTGTGGCGTTGTAGAGATCGGGTCGGTAGATCGTTCGACAAGGTTCCTTGCTATCAACGCAAGAGGGTTTTCTCGTCGTTTCTATTGGTTCTTTCTTATCATCCCTTCATTTGTTTCACTCCCGCCATATTCTAATTGTTCTTGTTTTCCATTGTTTGAGATTCGTTGCCTAGATCCATCCCGACGCGGCTAATCCCGTATCAGAACCAGAGGTGAGTTTGGTGGTTTTTGTTGTGAGTGTAGGGGTGGAGCCATAATTTTACCACAAGAGGTTACAGTCATGCGTGATTAAAATCTCGTGTGGTTTAAATCTGACGTGTCTTAAATCTTGTTTCGCAAAAATCAATTTTAATTTTCGTGAAGCTTGTTTCTGTTAGGATCGGCTGTAGTTATATTTTCACATGAGAAGAAGAAAAATTTAAGCTAATTTTATTTTTCCAGTGTAAATCTGTTAGGATTAACTGGAGTTATATTTTTAAATGAGACGAGAGAAAACAAATTTAAAATATATTTTTATAATTTTTTTCTTCTTTTAGCGGGGACTACAACCCCCTTTGAACCCCCTTCGATGATAAACCCTTGAACATTTGTTCCCGGTGAAGATAATATAGAGTAAATTTGAAGAGATGTTTGTGGTAAGGAATATGCCACTTGTTTATATGTAGAGGTGATACTTGTCCCACTTATAACCCTTTTCATTTTTTTTAACATTTTTTATGGGTTTTTTTTTTTTTTTGATAAGGAAAGGAATTAAAGGGGCTCATCTATCTCGAGGTAGGTCGCCCTAGAGTATCATTGCGGATGAGATCTCGAAGATCTGGAATGACTGTAACATTTGATGAAATTAATATGTGGTAAAGTTTTGCAATATAGTCGGCCACAGTATTAACTTCCCGAAAGATGTGGGAAATGCGACAGGAAGAGAATTGTCGCAAGTCAATTAAGATATCTGTGATTATGAGTTCAATTTTCCACGGGCAGTCCCATTTGCCGTTTAGGGCATTTATAAGGCAAAAGTTATCGCCTTCGATCTCGATATTTGAGATCCCTAGCTGAATTGCAACTCTTATGCCATTACGCATTGAGATTGCTTCAGCTAGTAGTGGGGAAATGCTCCCCAGGGCACCATTGGCCATGGAAATTGGTTTTCCAGCATGGTCCCGAATAATGTAGCCGAAAGTAGCAAATCCTGTGGTGTTTTTGGAGGCGTCTGAGTTTAGTTTATACACATTAGTAGGCGGTTTCGTCTATTTAATGTCTCTTCTTTTTCTTCTTGTTGTTTGCCCAGTAGATCTAGTGGTCTCTATGCTATTTTTTTTTCTTCCCTTTTGGCATTATTCCAATCTTGTTGTTGTTTTTGGATAAATTTGATGAGGTTAGGTATTGTGTTTTTGTTTTGATTTTCAAAGGTTTTTAAATTTCTTTGGTACCATATGCTCCACCAACATATTGATAGAGTTTCCATTGTTTTCATTCCGGATTTGTCCTTGATTTCGTTTATTAATTGTGAAGCAATTTTATTGTCTATATCCATGTTGGAGATTACTTGTTGAATTTGTGGGTCAATGTTTTAGAGTGTTTGAAGGGTGTGGGGGCATTTGAATAGTATGTGTGGAAGATTCTCCACTGGGTTGTTGCACATAATGCATTCTAATGGGACATGGATATGTCTTTCATACAATTTTTCTTTTGTCGGTATTCCATTTTTATTTACCTTCCATATAAAGTGTTTCACTTTGGGGGGTATATCTAGTTTTCAAATCCAAGTTGTGTTGGAGTCGGTCAGTCCTTTATTTTCATAAATCATATTGATTGCATTTTGGTGGAAAATCACCCATTTCGATTGTGTTTCCAATAGAGCATGTCTTCGATGGCATTATTTGGGATTGTTTTGCTAACAATGATTGTAATAGTATGTTGATCAAAGTGTTTTTGGAGTTCCTCTAGTTTCCACGATTTGTCATGGTTTATATATTGGTCAACTGTTTCTTGAATGTTTATCAGATTTGTATCTCTTGCAAAGTTGGTTAGTGCTCCAATTGGGAGCCAGTTGTCCTGTCAAATTTTGATGGTTTTACCGTTACCTATATCCCACTGTAGTCCCTTTTTGAATTCTGGTATAAGTCTGGTGAGTGATGTGACCTCGCCTACCATGACAGCTGCAGACGAGGAGGAGGCTATGAGTCTTAGGTCCGCAGGTCAAAAAGACTCATAGCCTGTGGACCTAAGACTCATAGCCTCCTCCTCGTCTGCAGTTGTCATGGTAGGCGAGGTCACATCAGTGAGGTTGCTCCAATGCTAGGAGCAGTTAGAGTTTTTCTTTCTTTCATATGTCAGTATATGCTTGGTTTTTAGATATTTTTCCTGGATGATCCTGACCCATATATTGGTAGGTTCGGCGAGTAACTTCCAAATTAATTTCATTTGGAGTGCTTTGTTCATGTCTTCACTTTTCCTGATTCCTAGTTCCCCTTTGCTCATCGGTTTGCAGATCTCGTTCCAGCCAATGAGAGGTTTGTGGTTGTTATCCTTGTTCTAACAAAATTGTCAGTTAATTTTATCAAATTTTTTATGGGTATTGGTTGGTAGTGTAAAATTTTGCATGATGTAGCTTGGTTGGGCTGATAGTGTTGCTTTGATTAGAACCTTTCTGCCCTCTTGTGAAAGTGTGTTTGCTTTCCATTTGGTTAGTTGGTTTGCAGTTTTTTCTAGGAGTGGTTGAAATGTAACGTTTGTTACTCTTTCATTTATAATAGGGCATCCAAGGTATTTATCAAGGCCGTTGGATGAGACCACATTAAAGATTTGTTGGATTTATGCTATGTTCGTTTGGTTGGTGTTTTTTGTTACCTAGATTGCTGATTTATGAAAGTTGACGAGTTGACCTGATACTTCACAATAGTCATCAATGATTTTCTTAATTTTGGAGCAGACTGTTAGTTTTGTAGATGAGAAAATGATAATGTCATCGGCAAATGCTAGAAAGGGGATTCCTGTACCTCCTCTATTTATTCTGATGCCGATGGGGTTAGTTTGTTCTAGCGATGTGTTTTGTAGTTGTATCGAGAGTATTTATGTTCCTAAAATAAACAGGAAAAGGGATAGGGGTCACCTTGTCGAAGACCTCTCTTTGGAAAGAATTGTTATGTAGGTCCGTTATTGACAAGGACAGAAAACGATCATTTGGGTGCATCCTTTATCCAGTTTGTGAATTTAGTACAAAAGCCAAATTTCTGGAGAGTTTGTTGTAGGAACTCCCAGTTGATTTTATCGTATGTTTTTTCCATGTCTAGTTTTAGTGCAACCCACCCCTCTTTTCCTTTTTTTTGCCCGAAAAGAATGGAAGATTTCATGGGCTATTAGTACATTATCTTGGATGCTTCGTTGTTGAACAAAGGCTCCTTGAAGAGGATGTATTAGTTTGGGTATAATAGTCTTGAGTCTTTCTGTGAGTATTTTTTATATGATTTTGTAGATTGTATTGCATAAGCTAATAGGTTTGTAGTGGTTGGTTGAGCTCGGGTTATCGCATTTGGGTATGAGCGTTATAAAAGTGTGATTAATTTGCTTAAGTACTTTTCATGTGTGGAAAAAAGTTTTTTACTGCCTTGATTATATCTGGGCCAATGATTTCCCAATATTTTTTATAAAATCTGAATGACATTCCGTCCGGGCCCGGAGATTTATCTTCTTTGATATTTTCTAGTGCTTTTTTGATTTCGTCATTTGTAACTGGTTTTGTCAAATGGTCATTATCCTCCTGGGTTACTTCTGTTTGTATGATATTTAGAGTCTCTGTTATCTTCCTCTGATTGAAATGTTGTTTTTTGAATCTTTTTTCGAAGTCTTTTTGTATTTCCTTCTTAACATTTTCTTGCCCGATAATGAGAGTTCCGTCCAGGGTTTTTATTTGTTTGATATTTTTCCTATTCCTTCTTCCGGTAGCGATTCGATGAAAGTACTTGCTATTGGTGTCTGTTGATGTAATATGTTTATGTTTTGCTCTCTGTCCCCAGTACTTTTGTTGGAAAGAAAGGAGACATTCTTTTTTATTGGTCAGATTCTTTTGTTTTGCCAAGTTTACTTGGTTCGGGTTGGTGATAAGAGTTTTATGTAGTATGAGGAGGTCTTCTTCCACTTTCTTGAGTTGTTCAAAAATGTTACCAAATCTGGTCTTATTCCACTCTTTTATTTTTGTTTTTAGTAATTGTGTCTTTTTTATAAGTGCGTACATATGAGTACTATGAAAATTAATTCTCCATGTTTGTTTAATTAAATTTGTTAGATCTTTTTTTATGGTCCACATCATTTCAAATTTGAAAGGTTGAGCAATTCTATTCGTAGCATTTGAGATATCAAGTGATATGGGACAGTGGTCAGAGGATGTGAAAGCATGGTTATGTGTTACCAGATTGGGGTACCATTGTAAGATTTGGTCATGCACTAGAACTCTGTCCAATTTCTCTAGAATGTTGTCTTGTGAGTTTCTTGATTTTCGCCAGGTGAATTGGTTGCTTGTGGTTGGAATATTTATGAGGTCATATGTATTGTTGAAATTATTTAGTCTAGAGAATTTACTTGGGCCTGGGGTGTTACCTCCCAATTTTTCTTGTGTATGTTGAATCTCGTTTAGATCGCCAATGAGTATACAAGGTTTGTTAATCGTTGTAATATAATTTTGGAGGTTCTCCCAGAATTCTGGTTTGTTTTTTTCCTGCGGTGGGGCATACGCAAATATTATCATGCTCTCTTTTAGGTTGTTATAATCCTTAAATTCGAAACTGATGAAACGCTGGTCGATTGTGTGTAGTCGGAGTGTTTCATTTTTTAGTTGGTGGTCTTTCCATAGGACAAAGACTCCTCCTGTCAGCCCTATTGCTGGTGAGATAGCGATATTGTCAAATCCAGTTTTTTTTCATTTCTTTTCACATGGGGTTTTGTCTGTTTTTGTTTCAATTAGTGTCATTATTTGGATACAGTTGATCTTACAGAAAGTGTCTATGTCAGTCCAGACATTTTTACGGCCCATGCCTTTAACATTTCATAGGCTTATCTTCATTGTTAACCGATTAGGGATGGGTAATTAGCTATGTTTGTGCTAATTAGCGGGCTCTCAACATCGTTTTCAATAAAACAACGGGTTCGTTTTGGTATTTTGGTTTCCAGTTGAAATAGTCCATTCTGGATTTTTTTCACGTTGTTTAAATTATCTTGGTAGGTTTGCTCAAAACATCTTGATAAAGTAGGATAGTTATATGTATTCTCTGTTTGGTGTCTTAGTTTTTTGAGATAGCCAGTAGTACAATTTTGTCCTCCGTATTTTATTCTTGTCATTGTACCTTTGTTAATTGTGGATTTTGTTATTTCTTTGGTAATGAAATTAGGTGGAGATCTTGGGTTATTGTAGCTTAGGTTCTGTTTAGTTTTTATAGGGTTTTGGTGTGTTTGTCTTCGGTTGTATAGCTTAGGACATCTTGCATCATTCTTATGTCGTGCCTTCATAGGGATCCTTTTATCTAGCTGTAGTTGTAATAATCCTCAATTCAGTAAGGGTATTTGGATAATTTCTCAACCCTCATTCTGTAAGTAAGACGTGTTAAGCGTATTTAAAATCTCTGTGTGAACCCTCTTGAACATAATAATATACGTTTTGGTGTGTATTGGGTCTTTGATTATTTTTAAGTACTAAAAATGAGATCTAGCAAAGATCCGCGAGCAAAGATCCACGAGAAGTCCCAGGAACGCGAACACAGCTTTTCCGCGATCGAGGAGTTCTTCTGCGGGCGCGGATTCGCCCAGGAGCCAATCCGCGATCGCGGCTCCGTTTCCGCGACCGCGGATCGCTGGTTCGTCTTCAATTATCGTCGCGTTTCGCCGGTTCGTGTGGCGGCGTTTCGCCGAGGGGGGGCTGTCGAACGACTGGGCTGCCGGCGTTGAACTTTCCTTTCCCCTATAAAAGGAGGTCGGAGAAGCCTGGAATCATCATCCACAGCTTCAAGATCTCATCTCTCCCTCTCGTTTCGCATTGTCGCCGGAGTTGCTCGAGTTCGCCGGAGTTTTCGAGGTCGCTGGAGGTGCCTTGGTGGTGTGCTGTGGTGGTGGTTGTAGGGAGTCATCGTCCGAAGCAAGGGTGGTCGTTCACATCATCGATAAGCCTCGGAAGCCGAAGTAGGGTCGCGTCGGAAGGGGTTCCGCGATCGCGGGGATGAATTCCACGACCGCGGAAGCTGCCCAGAATTCCGTGACCGCGGAAGTCCAAACCGCGACCGCGGCTTGCCCTGGCAAGCGCGATCGTGGCTTGGACAGCCACGGTCACGACTCATGCTTTATTCCGTTCGATTCGTATCGTTTGTGTTCGTATCGTGTCGTCCGTAATATGTCTAACCCAGGATTTCGTCGTAGGAATCCGTAACCAGATTCCAGTTTCCAGATCCCGAAACCGACATCGTCAATTCACTAGATTAAGGCAAGTGACGGTTCGCTCTTGCTTATCATTCCATATTTCCTTTAATTATCAATTTCTTGATTGTTAATTAAAATGGGGTGAAGTGTTGTTTTCGTTTGGAAACAGATTTGATAAAATGATGTAATTAAAATATGATATTATAATAGGTTGTATATATTGCTAGAATGACGTTATTATACCTGTTATTACCATGATGGTATTGGTGTGGATTTTATGTGTGAACTTAAATGTGTAGTTAGAACGAGTATTCGTAGGAACGCTATGTACCTTGCGAGGTCTAGTCGTTTCTTTATAACTCGGTATTAGTCGGAATAATTCTCTAATACTTTTAAAGGTCATGACCATTGCTTCTTATCCACCCGTTAAGGATAAGAGGTGTTTAAGCACCTTGCTAGTGCCATTGGGTTGGGCGTAATGTCACCCTGTGTTATTCTCGTAGTCACTCGATATTGTATTAAAAGCTTAACGTGAATATACGTTTTGTAATTAAATAAGATAAGTGTGGTTATGCATATAAGTAATATACCCTCGGGCGAGGAGTACAACGTGGAAACCGCTCGGACTCTTGTTAGAGTAAGTCTTCTTTCCAATCTGGATTCGCGTTACGCGGTGAGGTTGGTCGTGGACCCAAATAACTAAGGTCGTTTTTAAACTTGTGTGTAAACTTAACGTTCCCAAACAATTGTCATACATTTTCCATAAGACTCAATTCCTTTGGAGTCATCTTTTTAGTGCATGTCTAAACTTTAATCATTCCGTGAAAATTCCGGATTATGTATCGTTCCTTCGGTTGTTATTCGATGGACAATGATAGTAAACGGTTATGATCACTAGAACCATTCTGTTTTCACCCTTGCATAGTCTTTCATTAGACTAACCAACCGGGTTTTATTCCTTGCATGGTTGGCTAGTGGCATCCGTCCTATACGGCACATCAGTGGTTGGTCCCCGAAGTCTTGAAGTAACCAATTGAAGAGAGGCTTGCAGTTGAAGATTTAAGCGTCAGTGTTTTAAGGTTGTTGAGTATTACTTTAATATATTCTTATAACCAAGTCTTGTAATAGGGTTTATTATAAAAGTCTTCCGCTGTAAATTCACTCTGTTGTAAAATCGTCCTTCTCATTTTATGAGAAGTCTGTTAATAAAAGGTTGAGTTTTTATGTCTTCCGCTGTTTAATCTTTCGTTATTTAATATACTTATTTAAGCTTAATTGTTCCGATTAAAGCTTAGGGTGACTTTGGACAGTAACGTCTGAGGTCATTGGCGTGTGACACGACCGACATAAGTCGGGGGTGTTACAATAGTTTCTTGGGAGTCTTTGTGGTTGTGTTCCATTGATATTGATTAAGGGTAGAAACATGTATGTCCATTGGTATGTAATGATCTAAAGCATGCCTACTAATGTTTAGTTTATTGTTGTATTTTGAGTCATTGATCAACGCTACTTTGTAGGGTTTAATTAGGAATTGTTACCGGAGTTTTGGGTGCCATTTGTATGGATTTAGAGCATAAGTTAGGAGAATGGAGTTGAGGAGAATGAATGTTGATTTGGTGGTTTGAAGTGCGTAAATGAAGACTTAAGAAGATGGAGGAGAAAGCCACAAGAGAAGACCACGAGCAGAGAAGAAGAAGAGCAACAGGAACATTTCCGCGGTCGCGAAAGACAGCATCAGCAGCACTCGACAGAGGCATTTCCGGGATCGTGGGGGTCTTTTCCGCGGTCGCGGGTCACACGCAGAGCGCGAGAGCGGGATTTTCATCCGAGATCTTTTATTTTATTTCATTTTAGTTCTTTTATTTTATTTTCTTTTGGAGATTTTATTTGTTATCTTTTAGAAAATTAGGTTTTGCAAAGTCTTTATATTCTTTCTTTAGAACATTAGTTTGGCAAGTTGGATGCTCCCCAAGTTGGGTGCTCCCCAAGTTGGGTTCTACCTTTCTTCCTCTTTTCCCTTTTCTTAGTTTAGTTCTTTGTTTTGTTTTTGGCTAGACAATTGAAGTCTTGGTTTGAATTTGATATTGAGATTATTCATTTCTTTATCCTTGAATGTTATGATTCTCTTGTGCTTCATCCCATTGAGTTTTATTGATTTCTCTAGCCTGATCACCTAGTTTTATTGGTATTATTCATACTGCAGGATTAGGGTTTTGAATTCTATTGGTTGATCTAGTTCATCAATTGTTGTGATTAGTATTGGTTTCCCTAGCGTGACAAACTAGTTAAGATTGGTATTATCTATAGTGCTAGTTCCCCTAATCTGGTCAACTTGTTGAGATTAATATTGTCCATCCCTAATTCAGAGTAGTAACTGCGATATTCTAAGAACTGTTTGGACTGGTTTATTGTAGAGAGAATTAATTGCATGCAATTGTAAGACTGTTTGCTACACTTGCATGACATCTATTCCTGAGCCTAATGCTGCTGTTAGATTTATCTTGATGTTTTCTTGATTGTTTAATAGTTAGGATTATCAAGGTCTGTTTGTCCTGGTATTTAATTTAGAACAGGGATTATGACATTCATGAGAATTGAGAATTAGAGATAATCAATGATTCATCAACCAAACTAAAGGTGGATATTTGTCTAGTCAAACTTTCTATGTTTTATTTATCGTTTTCTTAGTTAGATACAACCACCCCCTTTGTCTTTGTTATCAAGTGGTGAATGATTTTGCAAACATGATATATAACTTGATTCTCTGTGGGATTCGACTCTTACTTATCAGACTATATTAGTTAGGTTTTTAAGGATTACTTTGTTTAGGTGTCACGATAACGCCTATCAGTCATTTAAATGATTGTTATGGCTATATGTTGTGTATCATGTGTGTAATTTGTTTGGTTTACTCGAAGGGTGTATAATCTTGTGGTGGTTTATAATGCCTGCTGATTTGGTATATTGGTTTCTGCAACATTTGGTGGTAGCTTCCTGTTTGTTGTTGTTGGTATTGCTTAGATTTGGTCTTTCAATTGGGTAAGGTTTAATGGGCCTATTTCTTACGGTTCAAGCCCATTTTTAAATTTAAATTTAGCCTAGTATAAATGAGTCAAACAAAAACCACGATTCAAATATTTTTTTTTGATAAGGAAGAATTATCATCCATGTACGCTTGTTTCATAGATGTGGGGATAAACATTCTTTTGTTGATAAATTGTTGTGAAATAGAATTATATAATAAAGTGTATTTACGGAGAATAACTCTTTTTGTGAATATATAATGAAAAAGAAATAAAATAATTATATAAATATTTATTGCAATTCGTAAAAATAACTTTAAAATACAAGAAAAATGATCAAAAATAGTCTTAATCTTTATTAATAGGTCAAAAATGATTTCAACTTTTAAATCAGCCGAAAATAATTTAGACTTCAACTCATGAATCAATAATAACACAAATAGTTTTTTTGATTGATGCTATGACTAATTCGATCACGTGCATTTGAGTTCTTTTCATAATTGAACTTAGTAAGTGATTCTTTTTTAGCATTGATGGGGGGATCAAGGTTCGGTGATTTTGCTTTGGATTTTCACTACATTGTAATCTTGTATTATTAGATTTTTAGCTCTGCATAATTTATTATCAATACGGAACTTGCTCTGAGGATTATTACTGATGCTGATTATTTTGGAATTTGATATTAATGTATTAGTGTTTGTTTGGGAAGTAAATTCATGAAAATTTAAATATTTCAGAAAATGGAATCAAATACATGTGTTTGGTTAATATTTTTTCATCTAGAAAACTCATGTATTTAAATTTATGGGATTTATAATTCCTCTATTATGCAGGAAGTACACTTACCTAAGAAGGGGTAAGTAAGATTTTTTTTCCCATTATTTTAATCATCAAATCACCTAATTACCCTCTCTCAAAATATTACCCTCTCTCAATATTTTATTCTTCCATTATATTAATAGGGTTATAGTAGTAATTTTATATAAATTCCTGCAAACTTCCCACATCCAACCAAATAAAATATAGTTTTTAATATCACATGATTAAAATGTTAACCAAACATAATTTCTTAATTCCTAGGAATTGTAAATCTCAATAACTTACTTCATGGAAAGTAAATTTATGGGAATTGCACTTCTATCTTTAACCAAACGAGCACTTAGTTTATTTTGGGATTTGATATTAATGTATTAGTTTATCTAGGAAAAAAGAAGCTTAAAGCACAAGAATCATTCATGTATCATACATTGTCAAAAGAAAATAAGACTTCATCAAGTAGCTTGAGAAAAAAAAGATTCGCAATTTTGACATAAACATTGGTATGTTCAACTTATAGCTAGTAGGGGTGTTCATCCGGTTCGGATCGGATCAGATTTTTTTAAAAGTCTCGATCGGAGACCGGACCGGTTCAGGACCAGTTTAGACCGAACTTTATTTAAAAAATAATAATAAATAAAATTTTCTTTTAAAATCTATAAAAAAAATATCTAAAAAACATATATACTCCTAACTTATTAAATTAAAAAAATATCTATAAAAAATACATATAAATCTCCCAAAAAACATATAAAAATATATTTTTTTTTAAAAAAAAATCCGGTCCGAACAGATTTTTTCCCAGGTTTGGACTGGACCGGAGACCGGACCGTATTTTCACCGGTCCGGTCCATTTTTTAACACCCCTAATAGCTAGGTTCCTTAATAATGATATTTAGCTTATAATATAAAAAAATGTTATTATTTCAAGCCGTGAACATCGTTTGATGATCATGGTAAAAATTAACTTGAATTGCTTGAAACATTGGTGGTAGAAATCTCAAATTTTATCAATCATCATGAAATAGTTACTTTTTTATACAGACAACATCCTATTCTACAAAGCGAAGATGCTGCTGCGAATATTCATATTACATAGCAATAGCAATATAACATACAACAAACTACAGTCTTTTTTTTTCACCAGATAAAAAAATGAAACAACATTGCCCTGTTTTTCGATCAAAAATAAAACAGCATTTGTGTTTTAGCCTCGTTAGCGGGACGGTGGAGAATAAAGGAAAAGTATTGAAAAAATAACATTGTGATGGGAATTTGCTTGACAATGTACGGGAAACAAATATTCATATTTAACTAGACATACTCCTTATCGGAACAAAAAACAAAAAAATATACTTTTCTGACGATATAATGTATTTCAATGCGTTATTATTTTTATATTAAAATATATTAAATTTTAAAATATAATTTAATATAAAATAATACATTATGCTCGTCTATTCAAACGGATCCTTAAATAAATTCATAAACTTTCAGTTTAATTAAGTTCTCTTAGTGCATTATATACTAATCACCTTCAGTTTAAAATGCCTCCAAGTTTTAATTATTTGATTAAAAATTATGAAAGAATAAATTAAAGATCAAAATTTAGTATATTATATTTTGACGCATGTTTTATGAAACCGTGTGATTTATTTAAATGGAAAAAGATAAGGTGAGGATGAAGGCTTAGGAAAGGAGTGAGGACACTCTAAGACCGTCGGATCAAGAAAAATACCGTTCAGATAAGCCAAGGAAAGAATTCGAAAACAATTCGGCACGGCCGAATTTTTCGTGAAAAAAACGTGTTCCGTGTGCACACACATTTTGGTCCGTATGCACACATACATTATTTCACATGCACACACGTTGTTTTCATGTGCACACACATGTCATTCCGTATGCACATGTATGTTATTTTTGTTGGTTTTTATATGTATGCACACATGTTATTTCGTACGCGCTTTGAGTCATTTTCGCATGCACACATATGTTATTTTCATGTGCACACATGCACACCTATGTTGTTTCACATGCACACATGTCTATTTCACATACACATGTAACACATAGTGCATTTTATATGCACAAATATGTCATTTTCACATGCACACAGTAGTATACTTCGCATGCACTCGATAATATACTTCGCATGCACACAGTCGTGTTTTCACATGCACATCGTAGTGTATTTGGCATGCACACAGATCTGCACTTCGTATGCACGCAAATCCGTCTTTTTCGCGAATAATTCGGCCGTGTCGATTTTTTGCCGAATTTTTCCCAAATTTTTGAAAAACAATCTGGGCATTCCGTTTGCTTCTCATCCAACGGCTCTCATGCGTCCTCATTCCTCTCCTCCCTTCTCATCCTCACGAGATCCCAACCCTATTTAAATTTAGGAAATGTAAACCAAACTAATGGATATACTTTGAAAAATATCAAAGCCTTCCACTACAAGTATAAAAACATTTTTTTTTTGTAAACCTATGGATTTAGCCACTTACGGCAGAGGTTAAACATCAAAATTAGTAACAAATTTAAATTTTATTTTATGAATAAATAAGGCTAACGTATTTTAGTTTAGAAAGATAGTCCGAATTTTATTGTCGAAATGAAGTGCTTAACCTACTTTTATGTTGTCATCTTGGATCTCCTCTATGGGCCTAGACCTGAGCAAACGCGGGCCGGCCCGTCCGACCCGTCCGTCCGTTAAATAATACGGGTCTGGACAAGGGTTTCAGCTTGAATGGGCCAACTGGCCCGACCCGTTCGGACTGGCGGGTCAAGCACGGTATTAGGGTTAAGCACGTACGGGCCGTTCGGTCTGGCCGACGGTCCGTATATAAATTTAATTATATAAAAATATATTAAAAAAAGCTAACCTAAGAATGATTACTCTAGTATTAGTTAGAATGATTGTGGGATAAATAAACACCCTAATAATAAAAGTAGAAATATATAAGAATGACAAAATTATGAATATTGTGAGTTTTTATGTCCAGTCATTGATTATATGCGGACTGCCTGCGGGCCGGCCCGGACTTCCGAACGGATACGATTAACAGTTCAGGCCCGACAAACGGACCAAGCTCGGCCCAGGCCGGCAAAAACAGGCTAAAAATAGGTCAGGCTCGGCCCGGGCCCGTATATGCTCAGGTCTATATGGCCCTATAGTGTATTTTCGCAATTGAGCTGGAGCAGACACTCTCATAAAACAAATTAATAAACGATTAAATAGAAATTATCATCGGGATAACACGATTCCTCACATCGCTAAACAAAATAATCTAAAACACAAAATCCTACTGAAAGAGAAGGCGAAGGAAGCCAAATAGTCTGCTAGTACATCAACTTCTTCATACTTTTTATATGTCACTTTTCCATGTTCTATCTAATGTATGATGATATTTCTAATGTATGATGATATTGGGGCTCGTTTGGTATTAATATTAGGATATTATGTATGAATATGAATATTATTTATATTAATATTTCATGTTTAATATATTTTGATATTGATATTAAATTGATATATGATGTTTGGTAAGTTTGATATCGATATCAATTATCAAAGTGTTATTTTGACACTTTCAAGTATATAAAAATATTACCTATATCAATATTCACAAGTCATAATTGATATTTCAATATCACTCGTATTCATATTTTAATATACATATTTCATATCTTTCTATAGGCATGTACATAGGACATGTAATACCATGGGCCTTTATAAATTTTGGAGGATTGGTTCTCACAATAACTTATATATTGATAACTTCATTTTATCTAAAAATATGATCACCCCTTTTCCTTATCAAAAAGTATTCTAAAAACAAGAAAGATCACATAGTATGTATTGTATATCAAACGCAATATCTGTGTATGGACAAAGAAAGAGTGAGAACAAATAGCTTATATGTAAACATGAGGATGGTTTGTTTATGTATATATTAACATATATTTGCTAACAAAATACATAGACACAGAGACAACATTCGTATATATATAATAAAATTTATACACATAATATATTTCATTTCTATATACATACATTGTATAAAGTAAAATATATATAGACCCTTTTAATAATATGAGTGCACACATGTACATAATACAAAACATATGCATATAGTTTGTTAGCAAGTATATAACACTATTTTTATATTCATGCCTACAAGTTTTATTTATGTATATATAAACACACCGTTTTCAAATTTACATATAGTTTATGTTCTCATTTAATCTTTTTTATTTATATATCATGTATTATAACTCGAAAATATTATTTATATAATTTTGAAGTTTATCTTAAAAGTTGAATTTAATGAAGTGATAACATAAGAGATAGGTTTGCAAAAATGGTTGTATAGTTGTATTTGTTCTTATAAAAAATAATAAATTTCCTCAAATAAATAAAAAAAAGAAAAGAAAATGGGTCAAATTCAATTCATGTAATTACTTACTTGCTTCAATAGCAAGGAAAAAAAAGAAAAAGAATATTAATAAATACAAAATACTGTAAAAAGTAAGTCTGGATAATTTGGGTTCTGTAAACAGCACATTATCTTAACCGGTGACAGGATCTGAATACTGCGAGGAGAGAGAAACAGAAAGCGAGAGGAGAGCGAAGCGAAGGCGAAGCTTTCTCTCTCCTCCATCCCCGCTAAAGAAAAAAAAAACCCATCACCCCTAACCCACGGCTTTGCCCTTTTTGACCAACCGTCGAGCCACAAGCAACGACAAAGAGTGCCTGTGAATCTGTTATTACTTAATTTGGGAATTCCTTCTTGTTTTTCCATGTTCCAATTATCTGTCTCGATGCATTCCCTCGTGTCGCCTATATAATTGCGGTTTGGGATTAGGGCTTTCTCTTGTGTGCTTTGCAATTGAGGCTTGTAATATGGGGTTTGACGAGCCGGAATTTGCCGACAACGACGATGCCGGTGGAGGTAAATCGTTGAACTCGTCGAAGATTTCGTGTTCGATTTGTCTCGAGCTGGTGGTGTTTGATGATGGAAGATCCTGCGTTAAGCTGATATGTGGACATGAGTTTCATCTCGGTACGTACCGGTTTCCTTTGGATCTAATTTTGAATTCCGGTGCTGTTAGATTGTTTGTTTTGCTTGTGAAGCTGTCTTGTTACCTCTTGAGAATGCGATCAGACTGTGAAGTGTTGAACATTTCTTCTCTGAATTTTGGTACTTTTTTGCTGATTGATGCTTATCGACTGTCAATTCTCGTTGAGACTTGTGCAGAGAGGTGTTTTGGCGTGGCTTTAGACTCTAGAAAACTGGGGTTTAGGGATGAATTGTTTGGAGGAATAGGAGGGAGCAGTTGATTTTCAGGTTTAATTTGATCACAACAGTGTATGGATCTAGCTGAAACATGGTTTGATAGATAAGATGCTTAACAGTGGAACTTCTCATTTTTAGCTAACTATTGAACATGGCGAGGGTGTATATGGTGGATGTATGTATGAGAATTGTTATCCTGAGATCTCATTTTTGGCAAATTTAAGTACTTGTGCTTTTTCGACGTCGTATTATCAGATAGGCAATATGTACGATTCTTACGAGCAGTATGAGAATAACACAATCAGCCAATTTTACATGTATATATTGTTAAATTTTGTGCAACTTCCACAATGTTCTGTTAGAAGCATTTCTGCTAGAAGCTGATTCCATGTTGAGAAGTCGGTGTTGCATGCATTGGTCCATTTTTTTTATTTGTTATGAAGTTGATGTTGAGAATTTATCGATGTATATTAGGGTTAGTACATCATGATATACAAATTTATACGTAAACGGTTTTCTTAGTTTGTTTTATTTCCTTTTATAATATTTAACTATCTTAGAAACTCGGATAGATACGGTTTTCCCCTTTTTCCCTTTAAATAGGGTACTCATTGCATCTCATAAACCCTTTCCTCATACTACTTTGAGCATTAATGAGATCATGAATTATTCGGTTTATCTTTTGCGATTGGGGCAGTGATGTAGCTGATGAGCAGTAACCAAGAGGCATTGTTTGCTGGTTCCCAACTATTTCCCAAAAGAATGACCTGCTTGATTTTTCAAACCATTTTGTTTGCTTGCATCTTATTGTAGTTATGCATTTACATAGCTATTCCTTCGAGTATTTTATCTTCTGAATTTACCACAATTAGGCACATTTTAGCTGCACTACACTTGTATGTGGATTACATCACACAAATCGATTATGTTAATACCTGATGTTGGTGAAAACAAGACAAAGAGAAACTCCTTTACATGCAAAATTCTTTTAAAAGCAGGAAGGTTATAGACTTATAGTTGTCCATCTACATTCTGTTTAGTATTCCAGAGCTTTGATTATGATTCAGGAAGAACAAGTGTAGTACAATGTTACAAACTAAATACTTCTTTAGGCTTGCATCCTTGATTGAAGGATGAATATCTCTTGCTATTCTCATGTCATGCCTGAATGTGTTTGTGCGGGCATACACATGCCCTTGATCCTCAAATTTCTTAATCACTTTTTTATGACTATGATCAACTTTTCACTGGTATATCTTGGTTGTCTTGCCATGTGTTAATACAGGATTGATTATTTTTATCTGCAGATTGCATTGGTTCAGCTTTCAATAGTAGAGGAGCAATGCAGTGCCCTAATTGTCGAAATACTGAGAAAGGTCAATGGTTATATGGATCTGGTGGCCCAGCCTGTGATGATCTCCATGATGAGGAATTTTATGACCTAAGCTACTCGGAGATGGTAAGTTTGTATACGTGAACTTCTAGATTTGTTAACATTTTAACCTAGCTTCCTATCTGTGTATTGTGTCGGAAATTTGCCAAGACAACCCTTACTTCTTGACATTGATTTTGCCAGTTATATTTCATGCTTAAGATCAACTTATGCTTTTTAAATGATCTAATTGCTAAAAAGCTAGAGCATTCCGTGAAAAGCTTGGTAGGAACTAGGAAGATTTCTACATTTAATATGCTTTACCGATATTTACTTCAGCTACAAGGATAGTGTTGGGAGTTGATTCTTCGGTCTTTCGTAGTTAGAGTCGGATCTTGAGTTTTGGTCAACCTTTAAGGTTCCCTTTGGGCTATGCCCCTTGAAAGTGCTTTGAGCTTGTTAGTAATAGAGAATTGTGCTTGAGCTCAACGTTGAGCTAACTGGAGACAGTTTATGGTTGGTGGAATTAGTATGTCCAGAAATGGCAGCAAATATGATATAGGAAGGGCAAACCTTGATACATCTGGCCTTTAAACGTTACTGTTATACCCTTTTATAGACAGTCATGTGACCGATGTGAGACAAACTTTCAAAACTTAGATGTATTACCCCCCCAACCTTAAAGCATTGGCATCCTTGTTAGGCCCAGGGCCCATGACCTTAGGTGACTGGTATGACCCCATTGTGCTAGGTAATTATATTGACCTATTGGACTTTTTTTTATAATGAAGATGCTGGTTAAATGTTTATGGTGTACTTGTGCCTTGTTACGTCTATACATAACGTCTAAGGTGTTTAATCCTGATGTCCTGTCAATTAGGATTTTTAAAATTGTCTTTCTTTTATTGACCTATTGGACTTTTTTTTATAATGAAGATGCTGGTTAAATGTTTATGGTGTACTTGTGCCTTGTTATGTCTATACATAACGTCTAAGGTGTTTAATCCTGATGTCCTGTCAATTAGGATTTTTAAAATTGTCTTTCTTTTATTAGATGATGTAAGGTTGTTAGTTAAATTGGCATGCAGTTATGTTTCGTTGCAATTTTAATTGACATGGATGTGAAGATAAATTTAACTCTGATATCGAATTGGCTTATTGCAGTCTTTAGGAGTTGGGTGGTGCCCTTTCACGTTTTCACAGCTCTCCTCTTCTTTTGAGTAAGTTTTTTTTACTTCCCGTGCAAGAAACTTAATCAGGATATAAAATTTTATTTTTACCATTGCTACTTTCATTCTGGTATAACTTGTTTGTGATTAACTAGTGCGATGTACTTATTTGTTTTTGTGCGTCGTAACATAGTCGTGTTATTCTTCATATTCTTTAAAAATGTGTAGTTGTTAAGATGGATTATTTCGTTCCTTTTCTACCGCATATGTTCAGAGTTAGTGGCTTACAGCTTCTGTATGTGGGATATAATGTTGATTTGGTTATTGTAGTGTTCATTTGCTAGGATAGTATGTGCGATTTTAGATTCACTGATATAGTGTCTTTCTTCTCCCTGGGACATACTGAGGGGTTTGCCACAGAAATCAGGCTGAATAAGTAGAAATATTTTGTGTAGCATCTTTCGCTAACATTTTTTTCCATGAATAAGCCACGCCGCATTTTTATCTCTTAAAATAGAAATATTTTGTGTAGCATCTTTCGCTAACATTTTTTTTCCTTTTCCAGGGACAGGGAATTCCCATCAAGTGCATGTAAGTTCCCTTTTGTAGCCGGTCTCATAACTCTTTTACTTCTATAGGGTTATTGCTTAGCCATAACTTTATCTTTTTTCTCCTCTTGTAGATCATGATCTTTTGGGACATCAAGCCTTATTTGCAGAACATGCATCTGTTTCTTCTGCAAATCAGCCATCTCCTTACTTCTCTTACTATGGACCTATCCATTCATCGTCCACCAGTACTCGCCCAAGTATTTCAGACAATTCATACAATAATCACTGGAGTACTAGTCTATTAGGGCTAAATGAGGTACCAACTTCATACAGTTTTCCGTCCATGGATCCCCATTACCACAGCTGGGAGCATCATTCTTCCTCACCTCTACCAGCTGTCAACAACCGGCTAGGTAATGCAGACCAGCCTTCGGTACCATCTATCAATCAAAGATCGACCAGGGCCAATTCTGGTGTGACAAGACCCGGGTTTGTTGTGCATCCTTTCCTTGCTGGTCACAGGTACGCAACATTTACTTGCTACTATTTGATCGTATTGTTAGCATTACAATAGCACTTTTGAGTACCCTAAATAGTAGTTAACCCATTTGATCACCATACCAACTAACTAATAACAAGTATGCCTCTTTAAATATTTTACTGGTATGGCTTTTATGTTTGGGGTAATTACAAAAGAACCACCGGTTGAATGACCCATTTTTTACACATAGCACCCGTATAACTACATTCATTAGTTTAGTAAAGGAACATTTTCGCCATCGCTCTCATTTTTTACAGCTCACTAATAAATTATGAGGTAGGGTGGTATATTGGTACAGGAGATCGTATTATGATTTTCTCGAGTAACTGGTGGTTTTGTTGTGTAGTTCAGCATTTCTGTTGTTTCCATTTCATACACTAATATAAGAAAAGGAACATTCCCTCAGCAACTTGACTATTGATTCGCAATTTTACAGTTCTAGTACGAGAGCTTCAAACAACATCTCATCAGCTATGATCCCTCCATACCCCGGGAGTGGTGCTAGAACTCGTGATCACATACAAGCCCTTCAAGCACATTTTCAACCACCTAGTAGCTCACCTCCAAGACGCTCAGCCTTAGGGTCTTCTACCCGACATTCAGGCAGTCACAGGAGCTCATCTCCACTTGCATCGTCATCTGACCCAACTGGAGGCTACTACATCTTCCCCTCAAATGCTCCGAACCGGATCTTTTCAGAGGCGGACAGAATCTTAGAAGGCTGGGAAAGAGTCCAGCTGACTCCTTTGAACCCGCCATTGAACCAGGGTGAAAGAGAACCCGAGTGGGGCTTGTTTGGCAGCGGGACCAGCAATTTACGCAATGGTTCTGATCGAGCTCCATCACAAGGTCGATCTTGAAAACAAAAAGGAAAGATATACTGAACTTGCTTTGGGTAATCCTGTTATGCTGTAAACTGGGCCCTGAAAATTGAATGTGTTTCTGGCAGCAACTATGGCTGAAGAGTAGGACTTTGGCTTAGTTTGATTTGCCCTACAAGGATTTTCAAAATAATTTTGGCATTCTGTTTTGAAGAAAACATTCTTCTGATTGTTGAGATGCCCGAACTGAATGCTATTTATGAATGAAACTTTACCCTGGTTGAGGACAAGTTTGTGTGAATGGTAGTTTGCTTATATTTGTTGTATGAGTTTCCCATGTTAGTTTTTGAAGCCATTGAACTCTTCTTTCTTTTAGGGTTTTTCATCCTTGATATAGATCAGAAATTAGAAACAAACAATTTGATTTGATTTGTAGTTTTGAACCATCATTAGCTTTTATACTAAACAGGCTATGTATGTTAGTGGAGGAAATGGAATGTTTTGCTTATTAGGGTTATGTATGTTAGTGGTCTCATAATGAGTTCATTTTGCCCATGGAACCATACAACCTAATACTAAACTGTACTAATTGAAGATCAATATCAGAGTTATTCAAAATATCACAAGTAAGAAAACTTAAACAAAGAATTTTCCAAATGATTTGAAGTGCTGCATTCTGCTTCAGTTAGCAGGTCTCATGGCTTGCAATAAGCTCAATTATGGAATATAGCTAAAAGAACACAAAATCATAAAAATGCTTCCTGCAGAAACAAAGCAGCAAATTACATGAGTGAAATCGGCAACTGCTAGGTTACTCGGATGCAATTTCTTTCTTCTCCTCCTGCAAATACCTGCAAGGTGAAAACAGGTGGAATATCAGCATGTTTGTACACTGCACACAAATGGTTGGAATTTCGATTTTTAGTATCACAATTCATCAAGCGACTAGGATTGGCATGGTTCCATTTGGAGAACATACCCGTTGGCCCTTGCCCAACGAGAGAGTTGGTAAAGCTGCACTGTCTCATTTGAAGCATGGCATGCAAGCAGCAGATAGTTACGGGGTTGCACCATCCATGCGAACCGCATGAACAATGCTGAATAGACGCACATTGCTGCATCGACCCGAAAAAGACACAATCATAATTGTCAATTATATGTTACTATTGAGAGTTCTAACTTTACAATGAATTGCAAGTGTGGACCTGAAGTCATGTTCCCGGATATCATTTCAGGTGGTTTGTTCATATCCACCAGTCCCTGTCAAATCCAAACAATTATTCACGTATCAAGTAATACGGAAATTTTCATCAGAAAGAATTACTAATGATTTTGTGAAGTTTATTTATGAATGCATTCGTTCAGAGAGAGAGAGAAGGCCTACAGCGACGACAAATCCCCAGTTGGCAATAGGTCCCCAGAAGTGAGTTGTTTTGGGGCCGATTGGACTGTTTAGGAATGCTTTGAAGGCGGAAGCCATGTCTACAACCTGTCACAGTTAATTGTGTTATATGACCCTCATAGGAAAAGAAAGCTTTGAAGGTAACAATTTCTTAAATGTCGCGTGTTTGTTTAAAAAGGCAAGTAAAAACCAAAAGCAAACTTATAAAGACTTGCTATCTGGAGCCTGATATTTATTTAGAACTTCAACAAATTGTGCTTAGTACCATAATTTCATCTTTCAATCACTCAATGCCAAATGAGTTATTGATGAGCCTGCATTTGACATTCCATTTCATTTTTCCAGATTCTGGGCTATGAATTGGCTGTAAAAGGAGTCATTTGACAACGGACATCGTTATTGACAGATTGATTCTGGAATGAACCATATTTACTTGTTTGGCCACATACAATTAGAGAACACTGACACTTGGGATTCGGGAAACTTACATTTATCAAAGAGATAAACATTCAACAGAGAAAACTGCAATCTTGGAGCCATAGTTATTTACACCCATAAGCTAATTCTAGCAAACTAAGCTACAAGCGAAAGACGACCTTTAGGACACATCAACCTTGTCTATCTGAATAAAATAGTCATCATCTAGTTAGAATATCAAGGGATCTGAAACTATAAAACCTCAAAGGATCTTTCTATGTAACCAATTGACGAAACCAATGAAACAAAACCAATCAAGCAACTACATAAACAAAACCTATTTCATGACAAATCATAACTTGGCAGTCATCAAATGTGAAACATACTTGGGATTAGCAGTAAGACGTAGCATAACAGCCAATAGATAGGAGAGCAAAACATAAATATTACCAAAAATCAATAAAGCCCAGCCAAGCAAGATGCAGAATTTCATTTAGGAAACCCCTCAAATACTTCCAAAATCGGAAGCGGAAGAAAGCATCATCCCCAGCTCACAGATTACAGAACTTTTTCCAGCGAATTAAGACAGGAACACATCATCAATCATCATTCGACCGAAGATCTATATAAGTGAATAATTAGGCATCATGTAGTGGAGATACGAACCGCTAATTCCAAAAAAAAATTAGGTCTCAATTTCGATTTCGCAACCACAAAAGAAATCCGAATACCGAGGGCTACGGATACTCGAGCCTATACTTTCTACAGATTATCAGTACCATCAGATTTGAAACAAACAATTCAAGAGAAAAGAGACGTACGCAGTGATTCGGAATCGAGCCTGTAACAACTCGTTGAGAAGACGGTGGAGAACAAGACCAGTCGCAAGTGCCGTTCCCAGGAAAACGGGTAGGTAACTTCGCAAGGTTAACACTTTTCAGTGATCCACCTCCTATTGGATGGAGTTCTCATTTTATTTTTATATTAAAAAAAATAATTCTAAATAATATCAACTATTATTTTTAAATAAAAAATAATACAAACTTTAAAAATTATAAAAACATACCTAAACTATGACAATATAAACCAAAAATAGTATGAGCATATTTTTTTAGTGAATTTTCTAACGTAAAATGTTGAGATAGAGTCGAAAATGTAATTTGTCAAAAAAAATTACTCATTAAATTATACTTTATTTGTATAATAATGATTGGTTTGTTTAAAAAGTGATATGTCAAAAAATATGACCGATTTTCTTTTGTTCGGATTGCTGTAAGATGTGAATTAATGATATTGGTTTGTGTATTTTTCTTTTAGTTTTTTATTATATAAATGAGGTGTAATTTGATGTGTTAAATGGAAATATGACAACTTATTTTTTCGGCTTCATATCAGCAAATCCGTCGGAAAATTCATCGAAAAATATGTCCATATCATTTTTGTAAATATTGACATAATTTGGGTATGCTTTTACAATTTTTAAAATTCGTATTATTTTTAGTTCAAAGGCTGATAGTTGATATTATTTAGAGTCATTTTTCCTTTAAAAAAAGGTTTGAATGAGTGCAAAAAATTATTATTGTGTTAACTATATATACAATCACATTTATGTACATTTGTAAAAGTATAATTTTTTTTGGCTTTATTTGTATAAGTTTGAAGTTATATAAATTTACATACATGAAGTTAAAAATGTATGTACATATATAAATTTGTGCACAATATAAAATTGTATAAGTTTTTATATGTATCCGCATGAATTTTACTTAATAAAGTCATTTATATATATATATAATTAAAAACTTATAAATATACAAATAAAAATTTATGCATATATTCATTCGCACGTTCTCACATTAATAATTTATCGTATCCGACATTTAATCTTTTAAAATAAGTAGGAAAAAATACATTCATCCTATTTGTAAGGAAGATGGATCATATGATTCATATCATATGGAATTTACATCTCTTTTATAAAGGACGTGTGTATAATATCATGAAAATTGATAATAGGAAGTCACAAAGACCGTGTCAAATATTCATGTATGTGACTCAATGTAAGATTTGTTGTAAAATAATTCTGCTATTATACTATATATGTAATTTTAAAAACATATATTAAATCCTAACAAATACTCAATCATCATAATATTTGTCATTAGGGGGCAAAACAGTCTTGATTTCCTTTTAAAAAAAGGTCTTGATTGATTACGCCTTGTTTGGAAAAGGATTTTACAAACACTTTATTGGTATGAACTTCAATAACCGTGTTATATTTTTTTTTTTTACTACCCACAATTTATATCAAAAAAATACCCTATTTATTACAAAAAAATCTTTTCTCATCAAAACACACATTATATACAAAACTATTTTTCAACACTTATTCATAAAAGAAATCTTATAAAGACTTTTACCAGATAAATTTCTAATATATCTATCTATCTATATACATATCTACTATATAACTACTAAACGCAAATACCGACTGAGCCACGTGGCGCCCCCAGAATGAATCCGAAAATTATGCTGTCACGTGGCGCCGCGATATTGATTTGGACACGTGTCGCGCTCCTGTTTTCTTGGTTGTTTTGTCAAAAAACTAATAAAATAAAATTACTATTCATTTTTGCCGGATTTGCAAGCAGGTTGTAATAATTTTTATGCTCTAAATCTTTCTAAAATTTACCAATTAATATTCTATGCATTTTAAAACTGACAACTTTCCTGCACTAAATTGCAAACTCTGCATATATATGCTAACAGATTGCAAAATAACTGAACCTGCACAACATTAAAGCCTAAACCCCAAAACCTGAACCACAAAAAAATGAACCTAAAACTGACAATAATACAAATAACTGAACCTGCACAATATTAAAGCCTGAAAGATAAAACCTGAACCACAAACAAATCAATCTAAAACTGACAATAATACAAATTATGCCACAAAAAATACACAAATCTTATGTTGCCTCATTACAAATTATGCAAATGCTTCCTCAACTCACACAATCTGCAAATCAAGCCGGTACGAACCTGTCCATAAACAACCATATGGCAGAATATTACGGAATAAAATAAAATCTGCACAATAAATGGCACAATATCATTTCATATCACAGAAAATATATGTCAGAATATATGGCACCAAGAAACTACATTACCCAAAAATTAAAAACGAACTTGGTTATGAAAACATATGCAAAATATTACAGAATTAAAGAGATGTTCAAAATAAATGGCAGAATATCACAGAATATCACATAAAATATATGCCAGAATATATGGCAATGAAAATCTATGTTTTCTAAAAATTAAAAACGATCTATTACTGAAAATATATGGCAGAATAATCCACTCTTCAATGACACGGTCTGTGTGACTATATATTTCCAGCCTCACAGTCAATTTCAATACAAGCAACTGGACAATTTAGTACAAACAACAGACCGTGTTGAGCTATTTACAAGGTAATTCTGCAAACTTTTTTGTTTGTCTTTCATTGATTTACAGAAATATACGTCTTTCATTACAATTTCACCCAAAAACTTTAGTCTTTGACAATCCAAAATTTATTCTAGAGATAAAGAGAGATTGAGAGAAACATAGATATATATATATATATAGAAGTAGGTTCAAGTGCATATAGGTGATAGGGTAAATAGTGGGGAGCATTTACAACCACAAGATAAATAGCATCTAACGCTCCATATTTTGTTTCAATTTTTTCCCTACAATTGATCACATGGAATAATTCCCTGACACATTCAATTTCTTTCATTAATTAATTATAATCAAATCCCTTGATTATAGCTTAAATTATACGTACCTTTCTATCACAATTCATTGATTTTTCTTCCTAGTTTTCTCTCATTGGCAGCATTTTCATACCTTCTGGCTTGACATTAATCGTTTTCTCTCCTCCGAGCACCACCTCCATTTCCGACAACGGTAGCCAACCGCGGAAGAGCTTGGGCTCCCTGAGTGTCATCGACGATTCATCCTCTTCTTCCACACTCGCTTCATCCGATGACGAAGATGATAACGGTCTTGTATCGAAGTCGATTCCCGTGAGTCTACGCTTTCATTCTTATTACATGAAGCGTTCGTTAATGGTGAATGCCTAATACATAGTTGCATGGATTAAAGGTATGCGATGATCGGTACTCGAAACTCATCCCTTGCCTGGATAGGAACTTCATCTACCAGACGAGGCTGAAGCTTGACTTGTTGGTTATGGAGCATTACGAGAGACATTGCCCTCCACCTGAGAGGCGGTTCAACTGCCTCATCCCTCCTCCACCGGGTTATAAGGTGCGGGTAGAGTTGTTGTTGATCATGATGATCTTGTTTTGTTGATGATGCTCTTTTGTATGGTATGTGGTTAGTGTTCTTGGATTTGCAAGTTGTTCAAGCCTTATTTTTTGCCTTATTGTTTCTTCGTTCTTCTTCTTCTTGTTCATAGCGGAAGTTATTGTTGTTCATTAGGTCAGTTTCCACATTGTTCGTCTTCTTGTTCATCGCGAATGTTAATGTTGTTCATTAGGTCCCAAATCGCAGTTTCCACGCAGTTTCCATGTGTTCTTTTTATTCATTCTATCCACATCTTTTACGTTGATATTATTCTTGTTCATATCATATTGTGTAGTTGTTCAACCAGCCCTAGACGACATCAATGTTTACTTTGTTTCTTGTTCAGTATCTAAAGTTGTTCATCTTGTTCACTACAGTTTTTTGTGTTGTTCATTAGGCTTAGTTGTTCATCTATTGTTTTCATGTTTTTCGATTCGATGGTGTAGTTGTTCATACTGTTCATTAGTTCATTTTTTAACAAGACCTTCCGATATTAATTTTGAGGAGTGTAGTGATGGTAATGATTGTTCTCTCATTGTGGCTCCGAATAAGATGAAGTTTTAGATACCCCAAGTTGCTGCATAGATCAAACCACATGTTAGGTTGATATTCAATTCAACCTTGTATATTAACTGTGAACAAATAAGCTTCAACCTTGTATTCCGATACCATTTTATAGTTGTTTATTATAATGAAATAGTTGTTCATAGACAACAGAATAGTTGTTCATAGACAACAGTGTAATTGTTCACAAGTCAACGACTCATTGTTCATTTCTTCTAATGTATATATGACAGTATTGCACGTTTAATGCCTTAATATGTGTGAACAAGTGTAAAACTTGCAATGAACAGCTTATTTTTGCCAATTGTTTATGTAAAAAAAACTTTCATTTTTACAAATGAACAATTGGATTAATATCCATGAACAAATAATATACATAGTCATGAAAAATTCTCTTAATATCTACGAACATTTACTTGAATGAACAAGAACAATTAAAATAATCTTACTTTAAACCTACGACTTTCTTCTAGGGTGGATTGTTAGGAGAGAGGGGAAATCTTCAATAAAAAATTAAAATAATAATGACAAATGGGATTGGTGGGATTCTAGTAGAGAAAATATCTTTTGGCTGATTGTTTGATGGATAGAGTATTTGCCAATATCGATATATATATATATGGATAGTAATAAAAGGTGAGAAAAAAAAAAGTCAAACAGAGAGATTTAAGGGATTGTAAGTTATGAGAGAGAATTTATGTTAACCATTTAAGAAAAATTACCTTATATAATTAATTTTCTTGC
Source organism: Rheum nobile (assembly GCA_027886185.1). Lineage (NCBI taxonomy): Eukaryota > Viridiplantae > Streptophyta > Magnoliopsida > Caryophyllales > Polygonaceae > Rheum > Rheum nobile. The sequence goes on along the minus strand of WOAB01000236.1, from coordinate 256,139 downwards.
TTTTTTTAAATAAATAAATCGTTGTTCATCTTGTTCATTTGTAATCATTTAGTTGTTCATTTGAACAAATGTTCAAATAAACAAATGTTCAAATTACCTTGAACAATGTTCAGATGAACAAATGTTCTTATGAACAAATGAACAATACATACGAAGAAGAAAATGATACAATGAACAAGTGTTCATATGAACAATAAACAAGAACACGGTATTTACCACAAATGTCAAAATGGTTCACATTAACAGTTGAGAATTTAATTTCTCAATCTCCCAAGTACGATAATCAAAGACAGTATTTAAAGGTGCAAGTTTTTCTAGGTTGAACAACTTCATCCCACTTTCAACTTCAGAATCGAGATTGGACAAACAAATTATTTGTGAACAAATGTTCAAATGAACAACACGTACATATGAAGAACAAGGGTTTAAGTTTGTGAACAACTGCATCCCACTTTCAAATACAGAATCGAGATTCGACAAAAAAATTGTGCAACGATATTTGCACCAGAAAAATTATCGCTTGGAGACGAGACGGTGAAGCCGAGAGGGAGCACAGATCCGACGAAGCCGAGAGGGAGCAGAGATCCGGCGAAGTCGAGAGGGGCACTGATCCGGCGAGAAGGAGATCGACGCAACTACGCAAGAGAATTGAGGGAGAGAGCGTAAATGGTAGAGAAGACAAGAAGACCAAGGGTCAAAAGATTTTAGTTTCAGGAAACAACTCTCATAAAATCAAAATCTTTTTAGGGGAGAGATTTTAGGAAACGAGTTACATAATTTCCTAATAGGATTTCTTTTAATTTTAAGAGAGTGTTTTCATGTGAACAAGTTGTATACTAATGAGAATGAACGCTATTGTATTAATCGTAGGATCAAAATCATCAACGCTTCATATAACTCCCTACTATTTACTATAAGAATTCTCCTTACCAAAACCCGAACCTCCTTCTTAAAGACCACCTTTTTTGGACCTCCTTCTTAAAGACCGCCTTTTTTGGACCTGAAATCTCTCTGTGAAAATCGCTTTTGGTTTAACCATGCAAGACAAAGTGTTAAAAAAATTAGATTTGTAAACTCAAATAGAGAGATTTAAAAAAAAAACATAAAGTAGAAAAACGAACCAAATGTCAGTAAGTACATAATAGAACCATATGTTAATTTTAAATGTATGCATGCAAAAGAACTTGATGTCAGTAAATTAGAATAGCAGTTAAGAAGTTGAATCAAAATGTCTAAATTGTAGTGTAAAAAAGAGTACCTTAAAATATGACTGTAACACCCAGAATGCTATTTGATTTCCAGTACACTTCTAATTTTGGATTCAATTATTTATGCTTGCACAAGTAGAAAAACGAGTAATTAGAATATGAATTAATAAGCATGAAGACATAATCTAAATTGTAATTTAAAAAGTAATACCTTGCAGAATATTAACAAATTGAACTTTGCAATGCACAATGTAATATTCATTGTTCTTAGCAGGTCTTGCTCAAGGGCTCACTTGCAATCTGACAGAGGAAAACAATTGCAAATTTAGTGTCGAAAATTGTATTCCAACAGATCTAAGCTCTAGAAGAAAGGTACCTTTATATCTACTATTGTTCTGAATATTTTTGTTTACGTCATATGTAGATATTTTGTATTATATATGAATATCATTTCGAATTTATATCAAACATAAACCCTAAATATAAGTATCCAAGCTATTACAGTAAGCTAAGATTGATATAAGACATTTCAAATTCTATATCAAACTTGCATTTGGTCAAAAAACAGATATCATACTTAAATCAAAAAATAATCAAACAAATAAACAGATTTACACTATACATGCATTATCTTTCTAAAATAACCTATGTAAAATCAGTGAAACAGAAGACGGAGATTAAAAGACACGGAGAGAAAGATTTTGTATGAATTTAGATTTAGTTGATGACCGTAGGGATACCTGAATAACTTCCTCCTTGAAGGTCTTCTTTTTTGTATCTGAACCCGTTCGGTGGTGGAAAGTGCTTTTGTTTTAAACCTCAAAGACAAAGAAGTTTAAAAAAAATCAGATTTGTAAACTCATACAGAGAGAGAGAGAGAGTGTAACACCCCCAAAACTTAACCCTTTTGAAAATGTATTATCGCCAGTGACCCCAGTGTTCCTTACCGAGATCACCCAAGGCTTTACCGTTAAAATACAATTTATGAAATACAAATGATACATAATGATCAAAGCATTCAATCCCAAACATAACATTGTCAAGGAAACAGAGTTACGAGATTACAACCCAATACCGAATAGGCCAACACAGAGTTTAAACCAAAAACAGCGGAAGTCTTAGAAAGTACATTACAACCAAAGTCATTGTCCAAAAGATCTCAACCTGATTAAAGAAATAATTAAAACGTTCAAAAACCACTGTCGACTCCATAGTCCTTCTATTCTTCTGAGCTACTTTCGATCTGATGTGCCGAATCGAACGGATGACACCAGCCCACATGCAGAGAACAAAGTTCGTGGGTTAGTCTACTTGAATAGAATAGCAAGGGTACAAAGCAGAATGGTTCGAAGCAGTCGTATTAGGTTAGACTCATCGCTTCTCGAATAATAATCGATGATGATAGTCAACCATCATACTCCTACTGGAATAGACAAGAGGTATGCACAAGAGAAGATTCTGGAAGACTGAACCTTCACAGAAATCGACTCGAAAAGAAGACTCCAACGAAAATGAGTCTTTAAGGAAATATGACAAATCTGGAATGTTTACAGAATCATACAACAATGATTTAAAAGTTGACTGAGATGCTTCGGTTCACGACCAACCTCATCGCATACAGCGAATCCAGATTGGAAAGAGAACGTACTATGATCAAAGTCGAGACGAGTTTTCCTAGCTGCACTATAACTTAGCTACACTACTCGCCCAAGGCTTATTAATTATGTGCGTCGAGTAGCACTTATCTGATTTATGTTTCAAAAACACACATCACGTTTATTAGACTTTTACATGTGTACCCCATCATTGGGACGACACATCTTAGTATACGTTTCGTCGAGAGTGACGTATACCCGAAGGTTTGTGACACCAGCTAAGTGTCCTGTCTCTACACACTTGTGAAAGAGACCGATCATGATCTTAGAATAGTATCAGATGGAGACGAGCCACCCCGATACCAGATTATAAAGAAACGACTGGACAGAGTCCGAGTAACGTTCCTATCTAACAGTGCTAACTAAACAGTTATAGCACAATAACAGTTACAGGATAAATCCACATAAAGGCCCGAAAGGCGATCACAGATAATAACGTTGTTCTAACAGATATACAACCTATTATATGATTTTCAAAACAGTTTATCAAAACCGTTTCCAGACAAACAAAGTATTCATTCCAAATTAATTACTCAGATAAACTACTGATAATTAATGTAAATATGGAACGAACGAGCAAGAGCGAACCGCCACTTGCCTTAATCCGCAGAATAGAAACAAGCCTAACGACGACAACTGGATTCCGGGCTCGACACGGGTATAGATCCGACAACACAACAACCTTCGAGTCGACCCATAAGAGGAACCCTAAGTTAGATCCGACATAACCGTAGTACGAATCTAAAAACGACGAAAGAGAACGAAAGGAAAGACGCCACGACCACAACCAACCAAGCCAAAGCCACGAAGGCATTCTGGGCACTGGCGGCGATCGCTGTTCTTGGCGGCGGTCGCCGCAGTTCATCACGGCGGGCGCTGTGAAGAACACGGCGGTCGCCGTGAAGAACTCAGACGACAGAATGGCGAGAAAACTCACCCCAAAACACGATCGACTCGGCCTCCTTCGACTTGTTTGGGTTCTGACCTCCAAAGGCAACCACAAGCTTCTCGAAGGGCTACTGGAACAACACCAAAGGCCACCGTCGAAAGCTTTAGAATTCCGGCGAGAGGCACAAACTCCGGCGAGAGGAAGATTTGAGGATTTCAGCTTGATTTGTGCATGAATCTGACCCCAATCCTCTTCCTTTTATAGCCACAGATCATGTGGACACCACGATGGTCTATACGAGACATGGCGAGGCTAAAACGGTGCCTTGTCAGACATCTCCGGCGACCAACGAATAATGACCCCTGGGTAATCACGGCGGGCGCCGCAATTTTGCCTATGGCGGGCCACGGCGGGCGCCGTAATTACGACGGTCGCCGTTCTTCAGGTCTTTGCGCCCAGCTGGAAGGCGAGGGCACTGTTGCCTCGAGCCTTTCGCGGCGGTCGCCGCCTTACTTACGGCGGTCGCCGCCACTGTGGCGTTGCCCTTCTCAGCTTTTGGATGACAACAACTTTAACCCGGGATAAAAATTATCGTACGCGAACGTGTATAAACATTCGAAGCACGTCGTCTGTATTTTATTTCACTGAGAAAAATATTACAGATACAGAGCACATTACAGAATGTCTACCTGAATTAAATCCGACGTACACAATGGGTACTCGGGAAAATTCCAAAATTCCCAAAATAGCCTTACAAAAATACGGGGTATCACATCTCCTCCCCCTTAAAAGAAATTTCGACCCCAAAACTTAGGTCGAAAATAACTCGGGAAAACGCCTGAGCATATCTGACTCGGTTTCCCACGTCTCCCAAGTAACTTCTTCGGTCCCTGACTTGGACCACAACACTCGTACCAACGGCACGATCTTGTTGCGCAAACGCTTCTCCCGACGCTCCAAAATGCGCACGGGCATCTCCTCATAAGTACCATTAGCTTAAATCTCGATGTCCTCATAACTAAGCACATGAGACTCATCTGGCACATACTTTCTGAGCAAAGATACGTGGAACACGTTATGCACCGGGTGAGCCGATGGCGGCAACGCCAAGCGGTACGCTAGAGATCCTACTCTATCCAGAATCTCGAATGGTCCCACGTAGCGAGGGTTAAGCTTCCCACGCTTACCAAATCTGAAAACTCCTTTGGATGGCGATACCTTGACAAAAACCTTGTCACCGACCTCGAACTCGACAGTCCTGCGCTTCCGATCTGCGTAGGACTTCTGTCGACTCTGAGCGGTCAACATCCTTTGTCTGATCAAAGCAATGTCTGAGGCCGTCCTTTCGACCAACTCTGGTCCAAGCAGAATTTTGTCGGCATTATCATCCCAACAAATCAGAGATCTGCATCTGCGACCATACAAAGCTTCGAACAGAGCCATCTTGATTGTAGCATGTCAGGTATTGTTGTACGTGAACTCAATCAGACTCAAGCTGTCCTCCCAGCTAGTCGGACGATCGAGTATACAAGCTCTAAGCATATCCTCTAGGGTCTGGATGGTCCTTTCAAACTGGCCATCTGTCTGAGGATGAAACGCGGTGCTGAACCTCAACTCGGTTCCCATAGCCTTATGAAGTTCCTGTCATAACCTTGACATGAAACGACTATCTCGGTCCGATACAATAGTCTTAGGAATGCCATGTAAGCGGACAATCTCCTTCTGGTAGACTTCTGCTAACTTCTGGGTTTCTCATGTGGTCTTGATGGCTATGAAATGAGCACTCTTCGTAAGCCTATCCACAATTACCCAGATAGCATCCCTCTGACTTCGAGTCTTTGGTAGCCCAGTGACGAAGTCCATGGCGATGTCCTCCCATTTCCATTCTGGCACTGGAAGAGGTAGCAACTCATCACCTGGCCTGCGGTGTTCAATCTTGACCTTCTGGCAAGTTAAGCACTTTGCCACAAAGTCTGCTATGTCCCACTTCATGTTTGGCCACCAAAACTTCTTCCTGAGGTCCTTGTACATCTTACTAGAGCCATGATGCACAGAATAAACAGATGAATGAGCTTCTCTCATCACCAACTGACGAAGACCTTCTGTGTCAGGCACACAGATCCGATCCTGAAACCAAAGTGATCCATCATCCTGAACCACAAAACTGGGAGCTTTCCCATCCATCACTTCACTGCTTAACTTCACCAAGATGATGTCATCGACTTGCTTTTCTTTGATCTGATCCAGCAGTGTAGCCTGAATTTCCATCATACTCAGGTACCCTCTACGCTGGTCATACAAGACTTCAATGTCGCATGACTCTTGGTTTAGCTTGGTCTGAGCAGTAAGTAGAGCAACTACAGTCTCATGCGTTGTCTTTCGGCTTAGTGCATCAGCTACTACATTAGCCTTGCCCGGATGATACAGCAACTCCATGTCGTAGTCTTTGAGCAACTCTAGCCAGCGGCGTTGTCTCATATTTAGCTCCTTTTGAGTAAATATATACTTGAGACTTTTGTGGTCAGTGAAGACTTGACATCTTATACCGTAGAGGTAATGCCTCCAAATCTTTAGCGCAAAGACAACCGCTGCTAACTCAAGATCATGGGTCGGATAGTTTTCTTCGTAAGTCTTGAGTTGTCTAGATGCGTAAGCAATAACTCTGCCTTTCTGCATCAGTACACAACCCAAACCACACTTTGAAGCATCACTATAGATCACATAATCGTCATTCCCTTCTGAGAGTGCTAACACAGGTGCCGAGGTCAGCCGTCGCTTCAACTCCTGGAAACTGGCCTCGCACTTGTCATTCCAGACAAACTTCTTGTGGACCTTGCGGAGTAGATTGGTCATAGGTAGAGCGATCTTTGAAAATCATTCTACGAACCTTCGATAATACCCGGCAAGTCCAAGAAAACTACGCACCTCCTTCACGTTCTGGGGCTGTGTCCATTTAGCCACCGCTTCAATCTTTTGGGGATCAACCATAACCCCATTTTTGTTGATCACGTGGCCTAAGAAAGCCACTTCCTTTATCCAGAATTCACATTTAGACAATTTAGCAAAAAGCTGATGTTGTCTAAGGATTGACAAGGCAATCCGCAGATGTTCCTCGTGGACTTCTTCATCCGGAGAATAGATCAGAATGTTGTCGATGAAGACCACCACGAACTTATCCAAGTACTGGTGAAAACATCGGTTCATCAAATCCATAAAGACAGCTGGAGCATTTGTAAGCCCAAAAGGCATCACTACGAACTCGTAATTACCATATCTGATCCTAAACGCAGTTCTAGGAATGTCCTGCTCACGAATCCTGAGCTGGTGATATCCAGATCTCAAGTCGATCTTGGAGAAAACCTTTGCTCCCTGCAACTGGTCCAACAAGTCATCAATCCTAGGCAAAGGATACTTGTTCTTGATCGTCACCTTGTTCAACTCTCGATAGTCGATACAAAGTCGGAACGATCCGTCCTTCTTTTTGACGAATAATACCGGAGCACCCCACGGCGATGCACTCGGCCTGACATAACCTTTGTCAAGGAGATCTTCAAGTTGATTCTTCAACTCTTGCATCTCAGCTGGAGCCATCCGATACGGTGATTTGGAAATCGGCGCCGTACCAGGCTCAAGATCAATTGAAAACTCTATATCACGGTTCGGGGGTAATCCAGGAATTTCTTCCGGAAAGACATCCGAAAACTCCCTAACTACAGGAATATCAAGAACCTCAGGTCCATCCTTCGCAGGCGAATCCAAGTAGCAAAGGTATCCGACACATCCTTGTCGTAGTAGCTTAAACGCAGCCATCGCATTGATCAGCTTGCCGTTATCAGCGTCATTTCGACCTTTGAACTTGCACACGAACTGGCCCCCAGATGACACCGTCACCGTTCTTGAACTGAAGTCGATCACCGCCTTGTGATGCGTCAGCCAATCCATACCGAGGATAATGTCGTATGGAGCCATGGCTATGCAGATTAAATCTGCCTCGAATTCCTTACCCTGAATGGTAATCGGAAAGTCGGACAGATGCTTGGTTCCCACCAAACGTTCTCCATTAGGAAGATTAACGACAAAAGGGTCGCACGAATCGTTGCTCACTAAATCTAACTTTCTAACACAGCTATCCGAAATAAAGAAATGCGTAGCACCAGAATCAAACAGAATGCACACTGAAGTAGAGTGAAGGTATAGAGTACCTTGAGCAATTGGGGCATTGGGTCCATCTGCTTCACGCATCTCGTACAAGCGTTGGCCCTGACTTCCAGAAACAGCTGGGGCCTTTCCCCTGTTCTGAGCAGTCGTCTGCACTGAAGGGCCAGGAGTCTCGGCAGGCTTAAACCTAGGTCGGTTGCTCTGATGAACTGACCCTTGCTGCGACTCTACTCCCTTCTGCTTCCCCTGCTTGCAGAACTTTTGCAGATGACCATCACGTCCACACCCAAAGCACGACCTCTTCTCCTTCTGACACTCATTGCTCTTGTGCCCAGCCGTACCACAGTTATAACACCGAACTGAACTCCTGGTCTGCCCTGACAGCTGAGTCGATCCTCCTTGCGTCATCTCCGTCTTAGCTCGGCCGGACTTGGCAAAGTTAGACGGTGGCGCAGGGCGCTTAAAACCACCTCCCTGGTTCTGGTTCTGCATCGACTTCTGTCGGTTGCGCCTCTTGGTCGACTCCTCTAGAGTTACCTTCAGCTTATAGGCACAATCCACATACTGCTCCAAGGTAGAGCATGTGTGGTGCACCATTAACGGCTTGATATCCGGGCTCATCCACTCGTGGAAGTACCAGATTTTTTGGGCCTCGCTGGTGATCTCGACAGTGGCGTACTGTAAAAGATGATTGAACTTAGACGCCAACTCGGTCACTCTCAGACCATCCGTCTTTGGGTACAAGAACTCTTTATGCTTCTCCTCTCTCATAGCACGAGAAAAAAAAGCGATCAACCATCTTGGTCTTGAACATCGACCAAGTCAACACTGGGCTCTCAGCCAAACCTGTGTTCTCCCACCACTCGCTAGCCTCCTCCTTCAGCTGAAGAGAAGCGATATGGACCTTCTCGGCCTCAGTACACTCCACGTTCCGAAACAGCCTCTCCATATGGGAGAACCAATGAGTCACTGCTTCTGGTTCCCCTTTCCCGTTATAGCAATCGGGCCTCATGGAAGTGATGGTCTTAAGAGCGCGACCATAGCTGTCTCTAGCCCTGACGGCATTCTCCTGAACCACAGGGTTTCTGGGCTCTACAACATCAGGAACCGCTGGGTGAGTAGGCACTTCTTGCGCTTGAGGCGCACTGGGTCTCAATACGTCTGCAATTGCCTACATCACAATCCCTCGAATCGCCTCAACAACTGCGGCATCAAACAGCGTCGGCGCTTGGGTCTGATCTTGACCTTCACGCCTCTGCTGGACGCGAGACTCTGACTCCTGCTCATCCTGAACACTTCTTCCTGCTGGCCTGGGATCTTGGCTAGTCTCAGCACCGGCTCGAATCGAGTTTCTCGTGCTTCTTGGGTTCACCATCTGTTTACCGATCCAATTCCAAGCATTTAATACATTAATATTATGCAATCTACTTATGCAATATACCAACGTAAAGAAATTACTCAGAATAGATCAACTTGGCATTTTATAGATGAACCTTCGAACTGTTACACAAGCTACACATAAGTCTATCATCCGAGCGCTAGGACAACATTGCTCGAAGATATAAGTGTTTCTCAGAGTACTTGCCGCAATACTGAAATATTACATATAGTACAAACTTGGAATGCTAAGAAACGAAACTACTGCGATAGGCAACGCCAATTCTCATCAAGGCGTTCCAAAATGTCTCCCATAAGACTGGCTACTCGTGCACGGTCTCTTCGGACTAGGCTCACCATCGAGCTCTGGCGATGGGTTTCGCACCCGGCTTGACCCTGAAGCACATGGTCTTATCTCAGTCATGGTAAGGTATGGGTCGTCCATGACTGGTCCTCCTATCCCAGCCCTTCTCTGAGTACTGGCGATCAGCTCATCCTATTGACGCTCCTGTTCTGCAGAGATTACCTCGCTCTGGCGGAGGATCTCCTGCAGCTCGGATTCTGACCTTCTTCTTCTTGGAGTAGGGATAGGCTGAGATTCCCTGTCACTTCTCCTAATATCGTACTTGGTATACAGTGCCTCCCAATCAGCTTCTGACATGGGTGCGTACTCTGGCACTGATGGCAACTCTTGTATAGGTGGTAACTCTGTACTGGGGTGAATAAATTGTATCCCCGTTTCCTGACTATCCACCAGCAAGTGCCTCAAGTCATCGGACTTCTGGTTTTGTCCGCTGAGGTCCATCTCGGTATCCTCCTCGGGATCATCCTCGATGAGGTCCTCTTCTTCCTCTCCGGGGTCATCCTCTATGGGGTCCTCTTCTTCATCTTCCTCCTTGCTCCCTTCAATAATCACATCCATCAGGTAATCGTCATTGTAGTACCCTCTCGCGTACCTAGACGATTCATCATCTTGCATTGCTTCCTCCCTTGGTGGTTTCACTGGCGCTGTCACAGGAACTACAACATTCCTTGACACCAGAACTACCGACTCAGGAAGCACATGCTTGATCTCCTCAGATGGGCTGCTCGGGCCTCCAATCTCGAAGCATCTCTGGGGTATATGGAAGTCTAGCCTCTCGGTAGACGGTGAATCCATCTCGGCATCTTCCGACCCCTTCTTCAGAGATATACATGCACCCATCTCCTATAGGATAACGATGAAGGAATTAGTCTTTCTAGACATAAAAGCAAGCTTACTATATCAGACTATCCAGAAGACATGACTATGAACGGTGTTTTTAAATTCTGTTTACTTTGAAAATTCAGAGCCATTTTTAAAGCATTTTCGAAAACGGATAAATGGTTTATAAAATCTCAAACCCGTTTTAAAACCTTTGGCTCTGATACCACAACTGTAACACCCCCAAAACTTAACCCTTTTGGAAAGGTATTACCGCCAGTGACCCCAGTGTTTCTTACCGAGAGCACCCAAGGCTTTACCGTTAAAATACAATTTATGAAATACAAATGATACATAATGATCAAAGCATTCAATCCCAAACATAACATTGTCAAGGAAACAGAGTTACGGGATTACAACCCAATCCCGAATAGGCCAACACAGAGTTTAAACCAAAAACAGCGGAAGTCTTAGAAAGTACATTACAACCAAAGTCATTGTCCAAAAGATCTCAACCTGATTAAAGAAATAATTAAAACGTTCAAAAAACACTGTCGACTCCATAGTCCTTCTATTCTTCTGAGCTACTTTCGATCTGATGTGCCGAATCGAACGGATGACACCAGCCCACATGCAGAGAACAAAGTTCGTGGGTTAGTCTACTTGAATAGACTAGCAAGGGTACAAAGCAGAATGGTTCGAAGCAGTCGTATTAGGTTAGACTCATCGCTTCTCGAATAATAATCGATGACGATAGTCAACCATCATACTCCTACTGGAATAGACAAGAGGTATGCACAAGAGAAGATTCTGGAAGACTGAACCTTCACAGAAATCGACTCAAAAAGAAGACTCCAACGGAAATGAGTCTTTAAGGAAATATGACAAATCTGAAATGTTTACAGAATCATACAACAATGATTTAAAAGTTGACTGAGATGCTTCGGTTCACGACCAACCTCATCGCATACAGCGAATCCAGATTGGAAAGAGAACGTACTATGATCAAAGTCGAGATGAGTTTTCCTAGCTGCACTATAACTTAGCTACACTACTCGCCCAAGGCTTATTAATTATGTGCGTCGAGTAGCACTTATCTGATTTATGTTTCAAAAACACACATCACGTTTATTAGACTTTTACATGTGTACCCCATCATTGGGACGACACATCTTAGTATACGTTTCGTCGAGAGTGACGTATACCCGAAGGTTTGTGACACCAGCTAAGTGTCCTGTCTCTACATACTTGTGAAAGAGACCGATCATGATCTTAGAATGGTACCAGATGGAGACGAGCCACCCCAATACCAGATTATAAAGAAACGACTGGACAGAGTCCGAGTAACGTTCCTATCTAACAATGCTAACTAAACAGTTACAGCACAATAACGGTTACAGGATAAATCCACATAAAGGCCCGAAAGGCGATCACAGATAATAGCGTTATTCTAACAGATATACAACCTATTATATGATTTTCAAAACAGTTTATCAAAACCGTTTCCAGACAAACAGAGTATTCATTCCAAATTAATCACTCAGATAAACTACTGATAATTAATGTAAATATGGAACGAACGAGCAAGAGCGAACCGCCACTTGCCTTAATCCGCAGAATAGAAACAAGCCTAACGACGACAACTGGATTCCGGGCTCGACACGGGTATAGCTCCGACAACACAACAACCTTCGAGTCGACCCATAAGAGGAACCCTAAGTTAGATCCGACATAACCGTAGTACGAATCTAAAAACGACGAAAGAGAACGAAAGGAAAGACGCCACGACCACAACCAACCAAGCCAAAGTCACGAAGGCATTCTGGGCACTGGCGGCGGTCGCTGTTCTTGGCGGCGGTCGCCGCAGTTCATCACGGCGGTCGCCGTGAAGAACTCAGACGACAGAATGGCGAGAAAACTCACCCCAAAACACGATCGACTCGGCCTCCTTCGACTTGTTTGGGTTCTGACCTCCAAAGGCAACCACAAGCTTCTCGAAGGGCTACTGGAACAACACCAAAGGCCACCGTCGAAAGCTTCAGAATTCCGGCGAGAGGCACAAACTCCAGTGAGAGGAAGATTTGAGGATTTCAGCTTGATTTGTGCATGAATCTGACCCCAATCCTCTTCCTTTTATAGCCACGGATCATGTGGACACCGCGATGGTCTATACGAGACGTGGCGAGGCTAAAACGGCGCCTTGTCAGACATCTCCGGCGACCAACGGATAATGACCCCTGGGTAATCACGGCGGGCACCGCAATTTTGCCTACGGCGGGCGCCGTAATTACGGCGGTCGCCGTTCTTCGGGTCTTTGCGCCCAGCTGGAAGGCGAGGGCACTGTTGCCTCGAGCCTTTTGCGGCGGTCGCCGCCTTACTTACGGTGGTCGCTGCCACTGTGGCGTTGCCCTTCTCAGCTTTTGGATAACAACAACTTTAACCCGGGATAAAAATTATCGTACGCGAACGCGTATAAACATTTGAAGCACGTCGTCTGTATTTTATTTCACTGAGAAAAATATTACAGATACAGAGCACATTACAGAATGTCTCAAGCTACCTGAATTAAATCCGACGTACACAACGGGTACTCGGGAAAATTCCAAAATTCCCAAAATAGCCATACAAAAATACGGGGTATCACACACACACACACACAGAGAGAGAGAGAGAGAGAGAGAGAGAGAGAGAGAGAGAGAGAGAGAGAGAGAGAGAGAGAGAGAGAGAGAGAGAGAGAGAGAGAACTTACTTTTGTTTAGTGTGGATCTCAGAACCATCTTCTTATTCTAGATCTCCTCATCAATCCCGATATTTGCTTTGCATGTTAACTTGGGGACAAGAACGCATGCGGATCTGAGGAAGACGGCGAAGTTTGTCCTCTATATCTCTTTTTTGGTTTGGTGGGATACATATCTGAAGTGGGGTTGTGGATTATCATATGAATATTTTTGAGATTCAGTGATCGAAAAGGAAATAAAATGAAGAAGTTTGAGGAAGAACAGATAGAAGAGAGAGAGATCAGAACGGCATAAATGGAAAAATGCTAATGACTAGGGTTTCTGAAACGAGAGATATTTGTATGTTGTTATTGGACTCAATCGGCTTTTTAAGAAGCTCATTTACCATTTGGAGCTGGGCTTATAATGTTTTTTCGGTGTATGAGCCCAATTAATATAATTTAGGTGATGAATAATACTAAATAGTTTTTAAAATTATTTATACATATTGGGCCAAAAATAGTGGGCCAAAAATTTATATTGTTTCTAATATTGTAATTTGGCCTAGAAGCCTGTTAAATATAATCAGGTTTCAAAAAATGTACTATTTAATCTAAGTAACTTATAATTTGGGCATGAAGCCCAAAATAACGCCATAGTTTTATAGAATAATTACAATTATTAATCATTAAATGGGCCAAAAAGCCCATTTAAAAGTGTATACTGCATCTGTAAATATTTGCTGGAAATATAAGAAGAAACAACTAGGAATTAATAGCAACATCACAGAGGAATTAACAATGAATAAATACACTGTAAAAGGATATTTCACATCCTATTTTCCTCAAAGACCAAGGTAGAGCAAGGCTTCATCATTCTCATTGTGGATTTATCTCTCCTATATCTCTGTATATATATAATAAGAAAGAAAGACTACATACAAGATAGAAATTGAAGGAGTCATAGTGCACTAGGCCCATAACCAGATTCTAGACGACAGACATTAAAAGATCAATTTCATAATCGCAACTTAATATATAAGAAAACATAGGCATTGAAAAACTAAAGGAAATTCAGATGGTTTATAGTGTACCTCGATAATATTGGAGCCTCTAAGAGACACCACCTGCATTACAGTTTGGCCTTCATCAAAAGCTATACTCTCCTCCTCCACTTCCCTCTTCAAATTCTTTCTTCCTGCTCCCATTGGCTTCCTTAGTGTTTGTAATCCCAATTCACCAATTTCAATCTTACCACTTATGTATACAAAATCATAAACCCTATCAAAATGTTTAAAATCACAATTGGACGACTAGAATCCAAAATCCGCTCTTATAACACAAACAAACAAAGATGGAGGCTTTGAATCATCTCTAATTTCGCAAAGTAGCAACAAATAGAGGAACAAAGAGCAAAGATTAAAAAAAAAATCAAAAGACAGATTAGAGGGATTCGCGGTGGTGATCGAGCAAGGGAATATGGCGTGAGAGATACATCAAAATCTAAGAAACATATTCAAACTAAATATGAGAACTAGGTGAATACCTGATCGAGGTCTTGCAGTGGTGATTGAGTGAGGCAATCAACTCGACCACCAGAGAGACAGAAGACGAGAGTGCGAGCGTCCGTGTTGGAGAAGAAAGCAAGGGTTTGCCGGATTGGGTATATTTTGTTTGGATTTGGGGTTTAATTCTAAAAAATTAATATAATATCGAGTGCGAATTCGGTGACAATGAACATTAGGATGAGATTATTTAACCATTTTCAAATCGTAAGGATTATTTAACCATTTTCAGATCGTAAGATCGTTAGAATCAAAAAACCGGATAGGAGTTTTAACAACAATGATTTGAAATACAAAATTATTATTGATCGTCAATTAAAAATACTAATCTGTATTAGCTTGTGGATATGTTTTTTCCTCCAAGGACGAGTGTTTGGAAATAAAACATGTGAAAGTTATTATCATAAATGAATGGCAGTGTCCCTTCACTGCAAACATTTGACAGACCACAATGAGAAGGTTTTACATTGTTATGGTTAGCTGATAATCAAGAAGTACTATTACGTAATTTATTAAAGTATTCAGTTTCTCTCTTCCAAAAAAATACATGTTTCTATTCAGCGGGCGTGGTTATTGGCTTTAATCAAGAAGTACTATTACGTAATTTATTAAAGTATTCAGTTTCTCTCTTCCAAGCATAGCTTCTCTTGCTCCTACTAATGCACTGCCAACTGCTTGTTCGTCCGAACTGTTGGCATGGGTTGTCCACTGTAATCATGATCATGTATTAGAAGTCAAATTGATGGTAGATCAATATGCATTTTTATGAGATATATGTAGTCTAGTTTGATACCTATGGCAAATTGGAGTGCATAAATATACTGGAGAATCTGAATTAAAATAGAAAATGTAATCTAAAATCCTGGACATTGGACCTTCTCTGATGTGTTCATGCTGCAAACAGTGATGACACTTTTGTACACCTCCCATGATTCTTCAGCCAGTTTACTTAATGTGCATAAATGCTCTTCAAGTGATGAATTGGCCTCTGACAACTTATTCCATACAAAACGAGACTTCTCAGGCTCGTTTTTCTGCCACTTCTTGACAGCACCTACCATTGATGGGGTTGATGATCCTCCCGTTCCTGGCTCCCCGAGTAACTGAGAAACAAGAAAACTTGGTCAGACAAACTATTTACGATTTGTTTCCTTAGCATCCATATGCTGAACTAAGCAAATCACATAAACCCTCAAGTTTATTCAGGAAATGAGCAGAAAATTGGATGTAATGTAATACTGAAAATTTATATTTAGTTGGATTTATTGCTCAGTATTGATCAAACTCCCAGCATAACTTCTGATCTCAAATCATTTTACTGCTAGGTAAGGCTGCATGGAATCAAATAGTTATACTGCTTCACTATATGTGCAACAAACCATGAAATAGAATAGCGTATATCAAGCAAAAAAGTGAACTCGACCCAACAAGCTATATTCCACAAAAACGTAAGCAGCTATTGAGTTACAGAATTCGAACTGATGGGTTAAGTATATTTTTAATTTTCCTTTCTCGAGATGGCAGGAGTAGACTTTTAGATAAAATATGGATATAATTTAAACTTTCTACTGAAGCTAAGGGCATGAGATTTGAAGTTAACAGCCTATAGGCATTTAGGAACCAGAGTACCAAATCACAGAAATCATGCCAGAGCACTTACAAGAGTCATCAGAGGTGGCAAGGCAAATTTATTCCTCTCATGATCCCATTTTCCATTCAGGACATCAACAATGACTTCTACGAGAGACTTTCCATTTGCTGCAACCTAGCCAATCACCACAATGTGTGTCATGTCTTTTCGACAACAATACCATGCAACCATAATTGAGTAACATATAAATATGCTGCAGCAGCAAAGTAACTGATATCAGATATGCCATGGCAGATGATGAGCTTAGTACTCTAACCAACCAAGAAGACTCTTACAAGTAACAAGACAGTAATTGACCATATAGTTAGTAATTTCCTTTTCCACCACTCTCATTCAATACTGCCTCAAGAAATAGGCATTGAGTGTCGAATTACAAAGTTGAAGCTGTAGAGTTCAAGCGAAATTTTGTACCTACAAATAGATTATAAGTTGCAGTTTTGTTTTACTCTCTTCGTCTTCTAGATATCGGCTGCAAGGAAATCAGAGGACAAGGTGACCTTTTCTCCGAGTTTGAAAGGCGGGAGACCCTTGTACGGACAGGCGGCACACCGGAAGGCGTCTCCGAGCCCGCAGCTTCCACACGCCGACTTCGGGTTTGCGATCTGCTCCGCCGTCAGCTCCAACTTCACCGCCTTCTCCTCTTCCTCCGCCCTCCCACAAGTGCAATTCTTGCAAGCCTTCCTCGCCTTCCCCACCTCGCAATCGCCTACCACCGGCGCCGGCTTCGCCAGATCCTCTTCCGTCAGGAGGCTGTCCTCGTCGATCAGATCCGACTCCTCCTCGACACTGATTTGAACCCTAGGAAGAGGAGATTTCTTCGATTTCAGAGAGAACGACGAGCCAAGATTCCACGACGGCTTCGTAGCTCTGATCGCGAATCGGTTGATGTCAGAAGAGAGAACCTGTGGATCTGAGAATCCAGCAACGAGAAGTTTCTTCTCGAGCGAGGTAGAGATATCCGGAGACGCCGGGTTGACAAGGATTACTTTTCCCCCTGGCTTCACCGCTCTCTGAATCTCAGTAAGCAGCGATTGGGAAGGGAAATCCGAGGTCTCAGCGATGGCAATCGATACATCAACACATGAGTTCTCCAAAGGTAGGCGATACAGAGACGAAGCCTGGGTGATGATCAGGGTATCGTCGAGCTGGAGATCGCGCAATGCGTCGGAAACGAGGCGGAGAGGCAACACGGCGCCATCGGAAACGGCCAGCACTGATGGTGTCGCCGCCATAGCTAGTTAAGAGCGAAAATTAGGGTTTTGAGAACTAGGGATTTGAATGACGAGGTCGAGAATGAGGGACTTTCGGGCTTATGAGGCGGTGATCTTGATTACGTGTTTCACTAGTCCACAAAGAGCAAGTTTATTGAAGGGCTTTTAAAGGGTCTAATGGATATTTTTTGTCAAATAGTATGTGAGACCATGCATAGTAGGATCACATTTATATTAGGAGATAAGTGAAGTTATATAGAAAATATACTATCTGTTGACACTTATATTTATTTAAATGAAATTATACATTGTTTGTCAAATAAAATTATATTTATTTAATTTAAATAAATATAAAAGCCATTCTATTATTAGGCGTTATTTTTAGTTTATATTAACGTCTTGATAATAGAGTCACCTCATCTATCTTTTGTTCAAGACGTTTTTTTTTATTATTTAAGAGGTGGCATAAATATGATATTTTGGAAGCTTAATTAAACTTCTGCACAATAAGGAATAAACCTACATATTCTAGAAACTAGTATTTATGTACGTGCTACGCACGGAACATTTCTTATTAAATTCTAAATATTGTTTAAATTTTTAGAAAATATTTTATATTATATTATTAAATCTATTATTTTGACTATACTTTCATTGATAAATATATAAATATGCAACAACTAACATATATAAAATAAAATCAACCTTAGGCTACATGTGCAACGTATCTACTTCGTTTAGATATGTACTATTAAATGAGTCTTAGTCGATGATTTTTATTTTTATAATTGTTTTATAAGTCCATCTTTTAAATGTTAATATATCAATTAAATTTTATTGTAATTTAACAATAGCATTTAACTATTTACAAGACGTTAATATAAACTAAAAATATATTTTTCGCAAGCAAAGCAAGTGGAAGTAAGAAAGAAAAAATAACTTAAAAAACCAACTTTACAAATAAGTTAAAATATTACAATATTTTTACTAGATCGTTTAAATTAATTTGTTAAGAAATGACACTTTAAAAACTTAGTTGATTTTTCTATTTACATATTTTAAATTTATCATAAAACCGCATTTTAAAGTTAATGTTGTTAGTAATGGTTTTAATGTTTATGAAAATTGGTAAATAGTAATGTCAACATGTTTCTTCATTGTTTTATACCCAACACGAAAAATGACATAAAATTAGTATTATTGATAAATATATAACTAAATTGTACTAAAAATTAATGAAATTTTATATCTTACCTTTGATGATTGAATAAATTCTTTCACTCGGATCTTGCAAATTGATTGTAATCTTAAACAAAACTAAAAAAAATATAATATATATCAATAAACTAATTATTTTTAAAGTTTAAAATAGAAATACATCAATATATTACCTTCATGATTCAACATCCACAATCCTTTGTAGCTTCCACCATATTTTTTTTTACTTATAAGCTCTTTTAGTCCTTCTCAAATCTTGCTTCTTATCCACAAAGTTGAGACCATTAGTCCTTAATCCTTTTGATATATAGGATGATCAATAACGGCATGAATTGACCGTATTAGGATTAATGAGCCTTTAATTAATTACATATTCAAATAAATCATACATGCATTTCTTACTCATTTATTTAATTGTGTATGTTATAATATTTAAAATTTGAATGACATACCACTAAATCTCTCGTAATTCTAAACATTTATATGAACATATTAATTAATTTATTTGAGATATATATTCTCTAAAAATACATGTAGAAATACTATCTTACTACATTCTTTTTCAAATTCAATATATATATATATATATATATATTACTAATAATTATAGAAATCCTATATAATTTCAACAAAATTATCGAAATATGTTTGTTTATATTTGTTGAACAAGTTGATGAGCTACGCCCTATAATGGTATTGTGACTTTTTTTTTGTATTTGTATATAACATATAAGTATTTTTTAAAATTAATTAGATCAATAAGCGGTGACCAAAATTATTTTACCAAAAGGTTGTTTCATGTTTGTGTGTTTTAAAGTTATGACCTATTGTCTCCTAAGAAAGACAATTACCTTTAAGCTATATATGGTTTTTTGTTTGTTCCTTTACAATGATAATTATATAGGTATAATGTTGAGGATGATATGAAAGCAATTAATGGTGGTAAAATCTAATCATGTATGTATATAAAAAATATGTAAATAAATAATGTATAATAGATATAGACCGATCTATCAAGCTATCTATTTGTATTTTTGAAGTAATATTAAAAATTAAAATATTTCAAATACATACCAATTATCAATACTAAAAGGCACCATTTCTATAAGAAAAATATTGGTTGAATTATAACCCGGATATTAGAGGATATAGCAAATAATAATTCCAATTTGTTGATATTGTTGCTTTTTTCTTTCTTGGTACGAAAGCATTTTTTATCATCCAAATGACAATTACAATCGAATGCAGGAGAGGAGACTCAGTGGTTAAATATTAATGGGTTACTAGTATGACTAAGTGGTATGTATGTATATTAGTTAATAGTTTTGGGAAGGTGAATACCTTTTTGAGAATTAATGGGTGTTTATGAAATTTTATAAAGAGTTTAATATTAATTTATGATCGTTGACTTTGTCTATCCTATTTGGTTTGGGTGTTACAATCATTATAAATGATGATTATTTGTCATTTAAAAAAACGGTCTTAATTACAAAATTTGATAATGTTGAGAGGGTTGAATAGAAGAATAAAAAAACAAATATATATTTTGTTGCAACTTTATAGCCATGGTGAACATAGACGAAAGGACAAACACATATATACCACTATGAGAATACTATATACATAACAACACCACAAAATGTTCTATCATTTAAAATTAATAAATAACTATTAAGAAAATAAAATTTAATAACGCATCAAGTAATTGATTGTCTATTTTTGTTTGGATATATTATAATGTGAAAATAATTTAAAAGATATATATCTCATGAAATACGAACATTTTATATTATATACATTAATATTGATTGAGCTACAAAAATTTATTTGGTTTGAAATGATTTTTTTTTTTAAAAGTTGGATGAATTAACTCTTGTAGATAAATACCACTATGAGAATACTATATACATAACAACACCACAAAATATTCTATCATTTAAAAATAATAAATAACTATTAAGAAAATAAAATTTAATAACGCATCAAGTAATTGATTGTCTATTTTTGTTTGAATATATTATAATGTGAAAATAATTTAAAAGATATATATCTCATGAAATACGAACATTTTATATTATATACATTAATACTGATTGAGCTATAAAAATTTATTTGGTTTGAAATGAAATTTTTTAAAAAAGTTGGATGAATTAACTCTTGTAGATAAAAGCATTCTAAGAAGAAAAATGTTGTAGTTATTGTTGTTTGTATTATTTACGATTTTTTATCCCTGAGGTATGACAAAATTCACGAGATGTACCAAAATTTTGAGTATTTTACGTGGTATCCTCGAGTTTCGTTCCCCCCAAATATCCATCTCTTAATTAATTAACAGATTTATTAAAAATAAAAAATAAAAAATAAGTCCCAATTTGTCTCTCCTCTCTCCCGACGAACTCAACTCGCCGGCGGCCTTGTGCCCTTCACCGGCTCTGCACATCTCGTTTCACGCTCCACTCCACTCTCCGAGTACACACATCTCTGAGTCATGCCATCGAAATGTGGAGGTGCCAGCTATATCACGTTCATACAGCTAGACTTAAAATTGATCTCTATTTCATCTAATCACAAGCTTCAATTTTGCCCATTGAATATGGTTTACCCGGCCAGTAAACACAAGCTCTTAATTTTGGAGCTAAATAGTTAACAATCCAGCTTAGCTGTCTATCCACAACATTCAATCCAAGAATCCCAGCTTTAGCCATTGGAGAAAAAGTAATAATTAGATGGTTGATGCATCAGCTGTTAGCGGTGCAGCCAAATGGATTGCCAAGGCGCTGATTCAAGAGGGCAAGTATTTGTACGGCGTAGAAGACCGTGTTCGTGCCCTTCACCGGCCTTGTGCCCTTCACCGGAGCGTGAATGGAGGTCTGAATAAAGAGATTTGTGTACTCGGAGAGTGGAGTGGAGCGTGAAACGAGATGTGAAGAGCCGGTGAAGGGCACAAGGCGAGTTGAGTTCGTCGGGAGAGAGGAGAGACAAATTGGGCCTTTTTTTTTTTATAACAAATCTGTTAATTAATTAAGAGATGGGTATTTGGCGAAAAAAAACGAAACTCAAGGGTACCACGTGAAATAGTCAAAATTTTGGTACACCTCGCGAATTTCGCCATACTTCAGGGATATCAGGCGAAAAAACGTATTATTTATTATACAATTTTGGGTTTATATAAAGGATTTATCATAAACCCATATATCATTGATAGTAAGTATGTTTAATGAAAGCCAAAAAATGGTCAAAATGACCTTAAGAAGACTTGAACCTATGATCAATAGGTTCTTGTGAGACACTTCAACCACTAAGCTATACACAATTACTTGATTGTGTTTTAACAATAATAATTATATTAGTATTAGGATAAGTATATTTAATGAGAGTAATAAATGGTGGCAACCATCCAATCTTATATGTATATAAGATAAGATACTTAGCGTGTTGTCACTACATTTAATATTTCAATCATCCTTCCATCATAGAAGAACCTGATCAATAATTAAGTACAAACCATAACCAAGATGAAAGAGCTGGAGACATGTTAAGAAGTATAATCTTCGATATCTCATGGCAAGAAGATAGAAGAGCTTCATACAAAGAGCTTCACATGTTGACTCAGAAGCGAAGATATGCAATGTCTCAAGGTGATAATATGCTTAATTTACATACCAAAATATTTCAAGAGAAATTTAAAGTTGTAATATCGAAACAGAAGGGACTTTCAAACACAAAAGAAGCATTTTCGAATCTCGACATTAAAATTGCGAGCTAAAAGAATATAGACTCCAATAGTTAATAAAATCCAAGAAAGATGTAATTTGACATAATAGGATAAAATAACTACTCTATTACATTCATTCATAATAGCATATCATGCTAGAGGTACAATAGTTACTAAATCAATTTTAAGAGATGCTAGCTTTATTAAAATTTAGCACGGGGCACCTACAATCCTAGTATATATATACGTGTCTCTATTTACTTAAATCAAGTTGAATTTTTGTTTTTGATATAGAAGTCGTACTTTCGCAAAATAAAAAGAAGGGAAAAAAACAGAGAAAAAGCACGAGTAGTAATTAATTGTATGAGTTATAATTATATTATTCACATCATCATACGATATACACAAATATTTTAATAATTATATAAAATTTTAATTTTTTTTTTTATTAATATAAATTTACATATCTCTTTAATTTTCATAATACAATACACCATGTTAATTCACACATTATATTAATTTCTCTATATAATTTTTTTTTATATTTTATATAATATAAATAAATTTAAATTTATTCCTTAAAAAATATGATCATACATGTGCAAGACACAAAGATACATGCTAGTTATACCGTATTTTGGCTAAAGAAGGATCCGAGACGGCCACAAATTTGGTATTGCAAAATGTGGCCATTTTTGTATGTTGGAATTCGAGTATCAAAGTTCTTTGTTTTTCTATACCAGAAAAGTGATTCAATGTCACCTTAAAAATTAGATGCAAACAAACATAATATACGAAGCTAATGAAAAGTTGAATATACAAAGCTAATGCAAAACATACATAATTGTACATTACCTGACATTTTTCTAAATGTAGTTAATAATATATTTGACGTAATCAGTGATGCATCATGGTTAACGGCTTGTAATTAGTAATTGCCTTGACAGAATATAAGCAAACGCCCCCAGATACTGAGAAAAGGTTGTAAAATGCATCTTCGCTTCGTCTTCCATGTCGGTCGATCGATCGATCGTATTCAAATTTTATACTCCAGCTTGCATCAATTTTCATCTATAAACCACCAATTCATTCTCCACATTCCACCAATCTCTCTCTATCTCCAGTAGAAAATGGCAGAATCCAAGAGTACCGCAGCAGCTGCCAGGGAATGGGTCGTCGATCACAAACTTCGCGCCGTCGGTATAATTTCTGCTCATGAAAATTGATACGATTTTTCATGAAGACGATATTTTTTTGTATCATTACATTTGATTTTAAATCTCTCATTTATTTCGACTTGTTCGGAAATTAGGTTGCCTGTGGCTGAGTGGAATTACGGGATCAATCGCTTATAATTGGGCTCGTCCAGCCATGAAAACCAGCGTCAAGATCATCCACGCCAGGTACTTGAACCTATTCAGCACTTCTTCGTTCTAATTCAGCAAATCGCCGTTTCCTTCTAATGTAAAAAATTAGGGTTTTGATGAGATTTTGGGGCTTTTTCTAGATTTGAACTGTGAATTTGTCCAAATTTTCATTGTTAATTAGTGCAAATGGATTTAGGCCTTCTTCGCCATTTTGATCGAGCAAAACACTGTAATTAACACCTGAAGCTGCAAAATCCTGCTGTTCTATACGATGCAGGTTGCACGCTCAGGCGCTGACGTTGGCGGCATTAGCCGGAGCAGCCGTGGTTGAGTACTACGACCGGCGAACACCGGTTGCCAAGGAAGAGAAATATCCAAAGTTCCTTCAATTTGAAAACCAGCACTCACACAAGAACTGACAAACAGACAATGTCTTCACATGGTAGCGCGCCTTTGTTGTGTGATTCTTTGTAGACAGTCACGAGTTGTTATAATGGTTTCAATTTTGTACTTCTTTATCATATTGTTCTATCAAAAGCACTGCTATAAAAATTGGATTACTGAACTTGCGTGGACATAAATCAGGACTAATGTGTAATTGAACTATTAATTCCTTCACTTTAAAACCCTTTGTTTAGCAACTCATATTCATCTAGAATTGCATAAGAATCAGAGGTCTCATGTATGTTCTACGGTGGTCCACCCAGCAAAACTGCTACACACCTAAAATTGCAATCATGAAATCTTAAATAGCAGAGCACCAATAATTTGCACATTCTGCAATAGTTACAAGTTTGCTTCACATTGCGTCTAATAACGCTACAAGGAGTGCTAGTGTGCTACGTATACATTTAATAATATTCTTAATCACTAAACTTGCTTAAAAGCAGTTGAATCTTAGAATGGGCACTTTAACTCCATTTTTATTAATGTTGGGGGTGACATTAGGCAAATTGCTTAATATCGATACGGCTTGAAGGTTTATTTTCAGCGAGTAAGAGCTAAGCTCCGGGCTATAGCAGGCTCGCGAAAGTGTATTAGAATTAAAGATAGAATTTATCTGTATCGAGTTTTGGGGCTTATAAATAAATTGTCTTAGGGTTGTATTTACTCTAAAAGGAAACCCTACAAAGGGCGACCTGCTCCTAACTCGTTTCTTTCTACTTCGCTTTACAGTTCACTCGTTTCTTTCTACTTCGCTTTACAGTTCATTAAATCACCTGAAATTCTCAACAGAAGTCATTTGAAATGAATCTCCTATTGTTATGATTACTTCATTTGTGAAAAAAATATCCCCACCATTTTGAATGGATAATGATAATTGAAATTTGTAATGCATAAAGGAAAGGAAAATAGGAAAATTACACAAGAACTACAGTGTACAGATGAATTGAAGCAACAAATGGGAAATAAACTTACATAGACCTTGTTTACTTACTGAGACACATCAGGAGAGAGCAAATGGAGACCATGCTGGAGAAGAGGAGCACGTGCCAAGCCCGTGACTAAATCGTGTGCTTGCACGTGCCCTGCTTCTCCAGCGAGAGCTCCTTCACTAGTGGACCACTTTGCTGCTTAAAATGGTGACATGAATCTTGCAGTTATATAGGAGAGTGTATGATTTTAATAAGAGATGCTGAGGACCAAATTCAAGTATGTGTAGGATTTTATGACTATATGGGTTAATATGTAGCCTGATTCGAAGATTGAAACATTTCTCATCTAAGAATTTGAGGGATATGGTTGAGTAATAACTCACATTTAGAGTTGCATAATTGCTACTTACTCCGTATTGATGATTTAGGGTTTCCTTTGAACTCGAATGCCTTTGCAGTTGCACTATTGCCTACTAGGATTAGTAATTTTACCATTATTGTAAAGGAAATGAAATTATTGCATTGATATCGGGCTAATTATGTTGTGCCAATTGATATTTTCATTCAATGCCCAACTTTTTTTTGGGTTTTATTCAATGCAACTTAATTATCAAGTTTCACACTTAGGGTTTGTTTGTTCATGACATTTAACATTTTTGTTATAAGTATTTTATTTAAAATAAGTATAAGTATGTTTGATGTATACATAATTTTTCCGCAAAAAGTCTTTTTTTTTTTCCTTTTTCTTTTCTTTTTTGATAAAGTAAGAATTGAAGAATCCAAAACAACCAAATCTAAATTCGAGAGGCTGAAACAAACGGCGTCGGAACACCCAACAAAGCAACCAACCAAAAACAACAACAAAAAACAAAACAATAATAAAAAAGACAACATACACAACAAAGAACAAAAAACAAACACAACCGAGCAAGTAAACCAACAAAGCTTAAACAACGAGAAAGTCTTCAAACAGGGGTTGAAAACCACCAACAAGTCGTTTGAAGCAGCCGAAAAGAAGAAACAAGATACAATCTGGAGGCATTTCAACAGTAAAACTGTCAGAGATCACACGATCACTATCTTGTCTCGAACCGAAACAACAATCTCTGAATAAACCAGAAGGAGCACTAGCAACAGCACAGAGACAAGGAGGAAAGCGGGGGACAGGGGAAGGAAAACCGCACGGCAGGGGACAGGGGAGGGAGGAGGGCGACGGAAGAGGAGGAGTGAAAAGGAGGAAGACAAGGGGAAGGACAACGGCTGGCCAGAGAGGGAGGGCGGAGAGGAAGACGACAGAAACTGGAGGCTGAAGGGGGGAGCCTCTCGGCGGGGAGGACCGGGAGGGAGGTGAAAGGGGGCCGGCGGATCTGGAGGAGGAAGGGGTTGGGAGGAGACCGGAAGCAAGAACGCTGGCGAAAGCTTCAAAAGCTTCAACGGACTCCTCTTCAACGACGGTGGCGGCGGGGAACACAACCTCCATCTGAACAGCAGCCAAATCTTCCACCACCACGATGGCGGCGGCGGCTTCGCAGGAGCTCCGACGCGATGGGCTCGGTTGGAGCAAGGGGCTCGGTCAGAGCGGGTGCCATGATAGCGGCGGTGGCTCATCGGGGGCGGTGGCCAAGGGTTTTCAAGGCCAGCTAGAGCCGACTCTCCTTCAGGGGAGCGTTTCTGTTTTTTTTTTTATATATTTCAAAACACTTTAAATATAAATGAATTATTATAATAAAAGGACCAAACAACCCTTAATCTGTTAAACGGAGTCACGTAAGTTAGGTTAACTAATATAGTTGCACTTGCACAGAATAATTATTTGTTTAAAATTTCTCAAAACACATATCTAATTTATTACAGAAATACATATATGCTAACACAACTGAGAAGTGAGAAGTTAGCCTCGATAACCATTTATATTTATTTGCAAGATGACCCAAAAATCGTCTCCATGACCCGGTCTTATTTTACCACCTCTTCTTTTTAATTAAAAAAATGCCCCATAAATTAATACTCCCGTCCCAATATGTTCTTCTCATTTGGGTATGACACATTTGTCGAGACAAGTTTTGTATCGTTAATATCTCTAATTACATATTAGTAAAAAATTCAATTTTTTGATATTATGAAAGTACTCGTTGAGACGAATCAAACAAGACCCCACATGACTATGTTTTTTCTTATATATTGAAAGAAATCTTGAAAATTCTCTTTTACTATGAATAGTATACAAAACCGAAACAGAAAGAACATTATGGGACGAAGGGAGTATATAGTATAAGACTACTTAATTGGTTAGCAATAAATACTGAATTCCTAAGAACATCTGATTGCATGTGTGACAAAGAAACCCACAGAAATGGAGCAGCGGCAGGCCCGGCCCTGGGCCAGGTGCTACAGGACCTCTATCAGAATAGGGCCTCTGGCCCATAATCTTTATATATCTAATTAAAAAAAGTACCTTTTTATTTTATTGTACAATTTGTCCTATTGGTATTGCCTTCTCTTAACAATAATATGGGTCTAGGTTCAAGCTCTCTTCTTGGCTTCAACCTCCCCACTTTTTATTAAGATTTGCTTTTACAAAATGGAGATTTATGTTATTATACATAATAAACTTTAAAAAATATAAAATATACCATCAATTGTGTAATTCTACACATAAGGGATACAAAATAGAAAAGTTTTAGGATCCTTTTAGTCATCTAGTAATTGAAGTTAGATCTTTTTTTTTATTCCCTTCTTCAACTCTTGATATTAAGATATTATCATTATTACCACGACTTTAATATTATAATTTTCATGTTAAGCAAGCATTTTAATTCTTAATTATTTTTTATTTTCTTTCAAAGCGTTTGCCAATTACTGTTTATAAAAGATTTAAAAATATTTTTTAAATTTAACTTCTTAACGTGTATTCATGGCAACGTCCTAAAAATCCACTATTATTATTACTATGTTTCTTCATATGCTTTCTCATTGCATATTGACTTACTAAATTTATTTGTATATAAAATTTTAGTTGTATTTTCTCCTCTCGGTTTTTATCTAAAAAATTCCTAATCTATTGTATATTATATACAATAAATTCTTTGTCAGCATATTTTCAAATTAAATATGTAATATATATAATTTTTATCTATTATTAGGACAATAATACATCATCTTAATATAAACACAGGGCTCTAAATTTCATTGGAACAGCGGTCATATTCTGGAGAAGAAGAACGGACGCAAATACGCAATCAATCAATTCTTATGAACCGGTCAAGTTAAAGAAAAAAGGAGGCTATAGAGTTGAAGCAGAACCGGTTCAACTTTGTGTTTGTTTGTAGTCAAAGCAAACATGCTCCTATTCTATGAACTGACATTCACTAATTGGCTTTTACTTGGAGAAGCCGCCAACAAGCTAAGAAAATGAAAGGACAAATTCCCACCTCCATGCAATTACAATTTACACATCCATCTCGCCTCCTCCTATCTCAAATTTTATAGGTCCACTTTCATTAATTTCGTCGATTATCCATTTTAGACGTTTCTTCCTTTTCTTACTAGAGAAGTTTCTCTCGTGATTAATAACTCTCTTATGGATGTATATTAGCTAAATTATGAAGTCAATGTATCAGTCAGTACTAAACAACAAGAGACATAAAAACACCTTTGGGTGTATAACCCATAGATCAACAATTGCTCCAAAATAATAACACATTAAGTGCCCACTCATCGACCAACTTGCTACATTTTGGCGGGGCCAAACTAGATGTTTTCATTTGGGCCCTGTTTGGTTTGATTCAAGGAAATGAGGAATCGAAATGACTCATTTCAGTATTTGTGTTTGGTTAGAAAAAAAATAAAATCGGTTTAATTTCTTGAAATGGTTCATTCCAACCCACAAGAACAAATTGATTCTAATGGAATATGCAAAGTATGAGTCATTTCAAAATAAATTACACTCATCTCTCTTCTTTTTCGTCACGAAAGCATACCAAACGATAATCTATGGGAATAAAAATGAGGCATTTTTGATTCCGATTCCAACCCGATTCTTGGGTCATACCAAACGAGCCCTTAGTATTTGTTGTTTGATCCATTGTCTTATCAACTTTCACAATACAGATGAATCATGCATGAAAGCAACAACTCGGTATGGTGATTGACTGATTGGTGACCATCAACAGTGTTGGTTAACAGGTTTGGATGATGAGTAGGGCCCCTTTGTGTGTAAGTTCAGCCCTGTGCCTAATATGGGCTGGGAAATATTCTAAATTTAGTTTTGGGACTTTAACGTATTAATTGCCTAATAATTGCCACTTTGATTGATAGTGTGCAACATATTCTTAATATTTCAATCCAATAACCCAAAATTGGACCAAATGCCACCTTAATTGGTCTGTATAAATCCTCATAGTTACTAGTGTTATACAGACCAATGTTACCAATCCATCTACATCAACCTAGTATTGCAACAAGCTTAAGATCTTATACTTCAAACCAGGGCAATATCTAGAATACTTAAATTTGACAATTTTATCATCATTTACCCTGAATTGGTATTGAGCAGCAAAAACAAAGAACAATCTCCACACTGGAACTGAACTTCAGATTTTCACATTACCAAATCTTACAGGAGAAGCTAAGATACTAAGGCTGCAACCTTCTTTATACAAAGCAAAGAAACGAAAGAAGACACACAACACAGCACAACACAACACACTGCACACAACTGAACGAACCTCTCTTCCAGGCTCAAGTTACACATACTACTACTGCTACTGGGGATTCGCTATGGTACACCAGCAAGTATCCGAACCATATACACGTTGGACTCCACGTGTAGCCAGATCAGTACTACTCAGGGCAAGTGGCTCTCTTCAGTCTTCACACATACAGCATTTCATATATCAGATAGCTTAAGGGGAAGAAGGGCCTCTGACTCCTGCTTCGCGCGCCTTTTCGTACGCATCTGACGTGGATTTCCTTCGGAATCTGAACGCTTGTCTTCTCCCTACAAATTAACTCAACCCACAATTGAGATCTTTGTATGTAAACCAGAGTACATATTATTTCCTCCATGGCTAATGGTGGAGTTCTTCAGTGTTATACAAAGCAGCACTAAAATGATTGCTTTGGAAGTGGAAGTGATTTGCTTTGTTTGCACTCGTTCATACCATAAAATAAGGACAATAATGGTGTCAAATTCATAAAGGGACCGCTTAAATTACCCAATCCAAATCACCTACTCGATTAAGTGATCTTTCCACTATGTCTCAAATTCTCAATTTTCTGGTGTGACTCTACGACTGGAAAATTACAAATTTAACCCTGTGGAGTGTAGACGGTTCCAAATGCTTAAATGACTTTATTACCCAAACTGTAGTGGAGCACTGTAACAGAGCGCATGGGCAAAAATGTAAACCAAACCACACAAATGATACAGTACGGTAAACAGATATTTGAAACGGAATATTCTCACCGGAAAATGGAGAAACCGGCGGCGTAGAACCAGCCGGGGAAATCGGCGGTGTAGATCCGGCCGGAGAGATCGGCGTAGTAGATCCGGATGGAGAAACGAGTGGAGATCCGCCCTGATAACCCGGCGGTTTAACGATCATGATGCGCCTTGTCACTTTCATCGCTTCCTCAGTTGATTCTTCTCCTGCAGATCTCGCACTTCCGCCGTCCGAATCTGCTCAACGAATCAACCAGATGAGAATCATTCAACGACGATCGCCGAAAACGATCAATTATCAACGAATTGGTTAAAATAAATCCAGTTAGAAGATTACAAGTTCAACACAGAAAAAATAATAATCAACAAATTAGTTCTTTCAGGTTTTCGGACTAATGAGATTCGTATTAGTTTGTATCGACATGGATGTTTTTTCAGAAGTTCAATAGAGTTAATTCCTCCAAGCTCCAGACGATTACGGAATGGTTTGTGCATACCCTTGCCGGAGCTAGATCGGAAGTTAGAGGTACTGTACTTCCGGAGCTTGCCAAGGCCGGAATCCGGCTGAGGTCCGGCGACGGTGTCGTCCCATAGCTTCTCCAACAACCCCATGGATCGCCTTTTTCTTCTTCTTCACTGGACAGTTGCTAGAAGGGAAGTGGTATGAAGAAGATGAAGGCAGATATTTAAAGAGCAGCGATCGCCCTTAAAGTTGAAAGAGGTTTGCGGCCGATCTGGACCGTCGATCTGAATCTGATTTCTATTGGGATGACGTGGACATCAGATCTTGATTGGTGTAGATAAGGTCGATATGTGGCGGGGACACCGTGTCAATTTACTGAACTGCCCCTTGTTTTTATGTCGAAGTGTGTAGAAAGAAGAAACGGTCTCCGTGTATCGAAATAATTACAGTTACACCACTGAAAGATCGCCGCCTTTGAACCATCACCAGATTTAAGGGGGCATTTGGTTTGACAAGGAAAAACGGAAAGGGATTGAAAAATTAAGGAAATGTGTTAAAATCAAATTTTGTATAATTTATCTCATGAATGGAATGATTACGTTTGCATTATTTTTTTAAGTGTTTGATTTGTTAATTATTGAATTACAATTTGAGTTATTATTTTTTTAATTTTGCCAAATCTATGCATAACCCGACATAAAGTACCAAATCACAAGTATCCAATCTATGCATACCAAACATAAGTATCAAATCTATGCATAACCAAAATACAAGTATCAAATGTAACTCTAACACATCTTAATCACTTCTTCTTCAACAAATCATTGACATACTGTTTCTTCAACGCCGTAGTTGCTTGATAAAAAACATGCAGCTTAGGTTCCTCAACCATCAAGCTAATAGCTACCTGTCAAGTTTAAAAACCATTTCGAAGCAAGGTTTAAAACAGTAAATAACTATAAAAAAACTAGACACATTTATTAAAATATGACATTGTTACCTCTAAAGCATCTGAAGGAGAGAGATCCAATTTCATCACTTCTTCTAGAATAATATTGTTGTCATTCTCAAGCTTCTTCTTTCTCTCTTCTTCACTACTCCACACTTGAGCCATTACACCCAAATTTGCATTCATATTTTCAAACACTTTACCAATCTCTATAGAAGCTGATTTTAGAGATGCAGTCAAGTCCCCAACATCATCACTTTTCTTCAATCGAATTCTAGTCTTCTTTGCACTTTTGACAGATGGTGAATCCTTCCTCTTCCTTGACCCACTTGCAGATTGCAAATACTCACTTTGAGCTTGAGCTTCAACATCAAAATCAAGGTCATCCTCGCTATCAAGTGTTACCGAGCCTCTTGCCAAATCGTCATCAATATTCTGAACAGTTTGTACAAACAACTCGCTTGATGCTCCAGTTGCTCTATCCTTCCCATAAATTTCAGTAAGTGTCTCATAATGTGGGAATGGAACTCCAAACAACCCTCTTGCCTTCTTATGGGTCTGCCAAATGATAACAAAAATGACAGCAAAACAACAACAAAAATCAGCAAACAGCAAAACAATAAACAAAAATCAGCAAACAGTAAAAATCAGCAAAAAGACCTTTGTCCATTCATCATAAATGCTCTTTTCAACTTGTAATAACTTCTTTTCACTGTCTCAGCCAAACCCAGAAGTAGCTAACATCTCAGCCATAGAACAATATTTTTCAGACCAATGTTTCAATATGGATTCAATGTGAGGCTCAACTTTCAAGTCACATCCAGAAATCTTCTCTACTAGCATCTCCTCCAATCGATTCATGTACTCGCTCTTAAAGCCATTTTCACTTTTCCACTTAGGATTATGAGAAACTTCCAATAAGGCTTGAATCAGCACCTCATCCTCTTGCGGTGTCCAATACCGCTTGTTTCTACCTCTTCCTCGAATTTTATTTTCCATCATGTTATTTAAACAATCTGGAAAAAAAATCAGAGGTGAATAATATAATACAACAAAATGCAAGAGATTGTAACTAATTAATTCAATAGACAACAATGGGAAAATGAGCAATAAAAATCAGAGTTGAACTAGATGACATAATGTTATATATTAGGAGAAATGAAGATAAAGTTCATAAAATAAATCAGAAATGAGCATCTAAACATTTCAGCTTCTAGCTCTCCATCCATTGAATAGCTCTTGTGCTAGTGAATCTCTAAAATCCGTCCAATGATCTGACGTGGCAATATTTGCGATAAATTCTCTTCTTCTTCTTCTCCTCCTCCTTCTTCTACTTCCTTCTTCACCTCCTCCTCCATCAGAGTCAGAACTAGAACTAGAATCAGATTCCTCATCTTCTTCATTCTCTTTAGTGATGTAACCATCATCTTCATCTGCTGCCCCAAATTTTCTAATCAGGTTGTGTAGTAAACAACAAGTCAACACAATACGACCTTGAGTTTTGATTGGGAAAAAAGAAGGGCTTCTAAGTATAGCCCATCTCCCTTTGAGCAGCCCAAATAATCTCTCAATCACGTTCCTAGCTCTAGCATGCTTCATGTTGAAATATTTCTCTGCACTACGAGGTTGTTCACTACCCCACTCCCTAAGATGATAACGATGTCCCCTATAAGGTGCAAGAAAGCCTTCACAGTTCGCATAGCCACCATCTATCAGATAATAACAGCCTTCATACATAATAAAAGGAAAAATATTATGAGTTATTACTTATTACCAATGTCAAATAATTTTGGTGTGAATTTATAACTCTTTATTACCTCTAGGAACTCTTAAACCATCAGGCCTAGTAAGAGAATTTCTTAGAACTCGGCCATCATGTGCTGACCCCTCCCACCCAGTTAAAACTTAAGTGAATTCCATATCAGGAGTGCAAGCAGCCAAGACATTCATAGCAATAGTTCCTTTTCGTGTTCGGTATTTGGCCTTTTCTTCAGAAGGTGGTGTTACACCAATATACGTACCATCTAAAGCCCTTAAACAGTTCTACAAAACAGAAAAGTATAATCTGACTTTTAGTATGTACATCACTCTAACTTTTTGTGTATATAAATAGAGAATATCTTTATTACCTTGAAACTTTTTCACCTATCATTTTCGCATTGGTCAGAAATAGGAGTGGACATTTTCAATAAACAACCATGCAGTTTGAGGACAACACTCAAACATTTATTAAACTGTCGGCTGGCATTTTCTCCACTACGAATAAAATAATGAGAGATTGATCTATTTTTCTTGTGATGAGCCAATGTGTATAGAAACATATCCACTATCTCCTCAATTGACATGTTTCTAGACCCCCTCAATCCCCCAATATCCCTAAGCATCTCACACAATGAATCAAACACAATTCTAGGCATTCTTAATTCATTTCGACAAGACACATCACTTTCTCTTATCAACCTATTCAACATCTCAACTCTAAGTTGCCCTTTATATTTTTTCTTCTCCTTTAACTGAACAACTCTTATGACAGTGGTGTTCATCATATACCAAACATAATACAGCATAATCACTACCCTAATTATAGCATAAACTATATGTAGTTGACGTAACCTTGACATTCTTCTTTCTGATTGATTAGGGAGAGGCATTTCTGTTTAAACAAAATAATAAATCAGCAAGCACACACAAACAATTTGAATCTCAGTGAGTAGATAAAACTCAGTTCACTAATCACACAATACAAAATTGATTAATGAAAGCACTGCAGAACTACTAAAAGACCAGATATTATATTCAGCAAACTCATAGACAGTAACATCAGACAGTAGAAGCATCAGACAACAGACAGCAGATACAACCAACCATTTGACTTCTAGCTAATTGGTTAGACAACAACATCTAATGACCCACACATATAAACTTCATAATTCACAAATGGGCAAACAATGATTGAAAATGTTCAACTACTCAGCAACTAATAATACAATTCCAAGATCCTAATTCTATCAAAGACAAAATCTCATGAAGCAAGAAATTAGTAGGAAATTCGAATCTCATAATCCCTATGTTGAGTGACCAAGGTTTTGAGTAAGAAAAGAGCACACAGAATAGTATCAACAACATATAAACTTCATAACTCAACAGTAGTCATTTTCCTACGAGATCTCAAACCCTAAAATCGAAATTCTTCGAAATTAACGCTGAAAATCGAGAGGATCTGATGTGACCTTGTCCAATGGAAAGACCACAAATCGATGTCAAGGATCGCTTGCATGCGTAGTAGGGCGAAACAACTCTTCGGAAAGGGGGATGGAGGTGTTCGACGAACTCGGGGTGTTCGGAAATCTGTGGACTAGCGGCGGAAGACGGACTGGGTGGTGGAGGCACGACGGAAGTGGTGGAGCGAACGGCAGAGCAGTGGTGGTGCGTGCGGCGGTCGTGATTGGTGAAGAAGATCGGAGGCAGGCGTGAGGGGAAAGGTGATGGTGGCGGCTGTCTAGGGTTTGTGGGGGTACAAGAACTAGGGTTAGTTCTTGTTGCGGGATTGCGGATAGTAACTGGATAGTTGTAACCGAATTAATGCGCCAGGATAGTTCGACTAGAAACGCGTTAATTTTGTGACGTCAGGGCCCGGGTTTTCAGGAGATTACTCGACTGGAAAGCAAAGCTCTATTTCGACGTAAACTGAAATGAATTACAATAGTTCATATTTATACTAGAGAGTATGCCTGATGTGACCTTGTCCGATGGAAAGACCACGAATCGTTGTCAATGATCGATTGAATGCGTATTGGGGCGAACCCACTCTTAGAAAAGGAATGGAGGAGTGTTCGGTGGACTGTGGAGATGCAGCGAACTGGGCGGAGATGCGGCAGTGATGGAGGAGATTGGCGGCGGCAGGCTGAACGATCGAGCGGCGGAACGGTGGTGGTGAAGGCGGCGGCCGTGAGGGTGAAAAGGATGATGAGCGGCGGTTCTAGGGTTTGGAGGGGAGACAATAACTAGGGTTAGTTCTTGTTGCGGGATTGCGGATAAGTGACTGGATAGTTCGATAACCGAATTAACGCGCCAGGATAGTTCGACTAGGAACGCGTTAATTTTGTGACGTCAGAGCCCGAGTTTTCAGGAGATTACTCGACTGGAAAGCAAAGCTCTATTTCGACGTAAACTGAAATGATTTACAATAGTTCATATTTATACTAGAGAGTGGGTCTAATGGGCTGGACTCTCTAGTTACTAAATTTGGCGGCCCATTTAACATAAATGGAAACCACCCAGAAATAGCAGCTACTAAAAATAGGAATAATGTTCATAAATGTACTAAACAATTAATGTCTCGATCGGACTGTATTTAACTATAGAGGGGTCAATCACGGCTAAGCTGACGAGACACAGAAGCTCGGGCGCTATAGTGATCTGGTTGTGACTGGCTACAAGTCTGGTCACCAAGGATTGTGTCGCTGCTTGGACACTCTTCGCTCTGGAACGGGTGATCGGACCCGTAGGTGGAAGTCGCATGGCCTACTCCTCCTCTGTAGCTGACATAGAGGGCATGGTTACATCACCCTCCCCCACTTGAGTGTGAAGCATCCCCGCTTCACCCTCATCGTACTCAGGCTCAATATACGGTGCTAAATCAGCGACGTTGAACGTCGGATGTACTCCATACTTGTCCGGGAGCTCGAGCTGGTAGGCGTTGTCGCCAATGGCTTTGACGACTTTGAATGGACCATCACCCCATTGGTCGAGCTTAGACTTGCGGACGGAAGAGAATCGCTCCTTCCGCAAGTGAAGCCAAACCAAGTCGCCCGGGGCGAAGATCAATCGGTGCCTGCCCTTGTTCTTCTGGGCGGAGTACTGCAGCGCACGCCGCTCCAGCTGTGTGCGTGTCCTCCTGTGCAGCTCCTGAATGTGCTCAGCCAACTTGCCAGCAGCAATGTTCTCCTGATCCTACAGCGGGTATGGCGTCATGTCCAGCGGCGTCAGCGGGTTCCTTCCATAGACGACCTCAAAAGGAGTCAACTTCGTCACGGAGTGCCTGGACCTGTTATAGGAAAACACAACTGTAGCAAGTAAGTCCTCCCACCTTCGTGGGTTCTCCTTGAGAACCGTCCGAAGGAGGGCTCCCAAGGTACGGTTGGTTACCTCCGTCTGACCATCCGTCTGAGGGTGATAGCTAGTAGAAAATAAAAGCTTGGTGCCTAGCTAGTAGAAAATATCGTCCACCACCCAATTACATTAATATAGTCACCCAAGTACATGAATATCATCACCTAACTACACGAATATCACCATCCAATATCTTCGAAGCTTTGATTCATGGCGGTAAGGTTTAACAATGACATTGTCGCGTCGATTTTGGGTCGCACAGTCGCACGATCAACCTGAATATCAACATTATTATAATGAATATCAACAACATTATTATAATG
This sequence comes from Rheum nobile, assembly GCA_027886185.1. Classification (NCBI taxonomy): domain Eukaryota; kingdom Viridiplantae; phylum Streptophyta; class Magnoliopsida; order Caryophyllales; family Polygonaceae; genus Rheum; species Rheum nobile. Next base: position 218,560 of record WOAB01000236.1, on the reverse strand, counting down.
AATATCAAGAACATTATATTGAATATCACATCATAAAATTTGAATATCGACTATTCAACGCATGAAACCTCATGAATATGAACATCATTATATTGAATATCACATCATAAAATTTGAATATCGACTATTCAACGCATGAAACCTCATGAATATGAACAACATTATAGTGAATATCACATCATAAAATTTGAATATCAACTACTCAATGTGACTTAAATCCAACATAAATATAGGATCCGTCTAATTTTTACTTTATTAAAAAATAAATTGGAAATATATACATAACAAACAGTTATAAAAAAAACTTACAAAACGGATGACAATCGAAATGGATAACACCCTCCATTAGTATTGTAGGTGTCAAGACCTGGAAATTAAAATGGTGAAGGGAAATTTAGTAACTAGATAGCTAGCATATCACAATAATTATATAACAGTAATGAAAATGGTTAGAAATTGAGCAAATTTGTTTACTCTGAGGCCGTGGACGGAGAGAAGGCCACTGATGATGCATTTCTTGAGGCCACTTCCGAGCACAACCACGTCGTACTCTTCATCCATGGCAGATCTCGTTGTAATCGAAGCTTTTCAAAATCGGAAATACGAGAAATTTTAAAATTCGAAGATGAGGAAGAAAGGAAGAGATGCGTAAGATGAGGAACCTTGGTGGTGCACTTGTTTCTGCTTCTGCACACAGTCGTACATACCTGTTGAAGACCTCCACTGTCCGATTCACTCCTCCATTGTCCGATTCCACACGTGCAAGTACATAGTCAACGACGGATTCGGTCCTCCATTGTCCGATTCCAAATCCGGCGAGTCGGATGTTTTCATCGGCGGTAGTTGGTACTGGACGAACAACTCTCGCAGGCGATCCTCTTCCACGAGCGGACTACGAGTGCTTGACCGGCGACTCTTCCAAGGCACCGGCAATCTTCGTCCCGTACTACCCCGGCCTTGACGTCAACCGCCACATAATCCCCACTGTGAAACCCACCTCTGTTGTCGGCGATCCCCCTCGCCACCACCCGCGACCACACCAGACCCGCGCCGGCGAACCCTGCCCCGAGCCGCCCAGATCCACCGACGACCACTTCACCGCACTGCTCCGAGCCATCCCTAGCCTCTCACGCCCAGTACCTGACGCTGCTCAGACCCGCGAGCCACACCGGCGACCTCGCGCTCTTCCTCTACCGTCTGATCCTGCGATTGATCTCGTAGATCCGGGCTGACGAGACCGATCTCTTGGATCTCTCCTTCTTCGGATGACAAAACCAATTTGGGAGAGGAAGAAACCGCTCCACTGCTGAGAGCGTAATGTTAGAGAGAGGTTATGAAAGGGGAAGCAAATCAGGAAAAGATTTGGGATTAAAACAAATCCCTAAAAATGTGTTAAAGAAAAAATTGTGTGTGGGTGAGTCTATCAGTCTATTTTGTAACTTTTTAGATTAAATCGTAACCATTAATTTCATTCTCATCCAACGCTCTAGATTATTACTTTTATTTTATCCTAAGAGTTAATTTTACCTGATCTTAAATCTGAGGGAGTAATTGTTTCCATTGTTTTCCCCTTAATAATTACGGAGTATAAAGATTTCTGATATTTTGAGTAAGTGATAAGCCCAGAGAAGTAGGTAGAGCAAAAGTCAAGATAAGCCATCGAAATCCGCCACCATTAATGTTTGTTATGTTACGATTTCTTATAGGTTGACACGAATAGTTTTAATGGGCAGTATTATTTTTCTTCATACTTTCTGTGTATTTTTTTTTTCTTCAATTCGTTCTGTAGCTGCACAAATAAAAAAGAAATAATAAGCCATCATTTGAGGTGTATTATACAAAATATTGTGATAGTGGTTTAAATCCAATAAAATGAAATCCAGACTGTTTGGCTGATTCTATCCCCATAAATATATCACACACACAAAACGGAGAAATTTTAAAAAATGAAAAAAACTACCAGAAAATAAAACTAAAATTAATACTGATGGATCTACTAAAACGAATAGTGAATCTAGTTATGGTTTCATCTTACGTGATAATAAAGGTGAACCTCTCCTTATATTTGGTGAAAAATGTGGTATATCAAATCCTCTGAAAACAGAAACTATAGCGGTTAGAAATGCTTTATTCAAAGCATACGAAATGAGTATACCAAATATCCAACTGGAGTGTGACAACCTTACAATAGTGAACGTCCTGAATAAGATATGACACTGTCCATGTGATATCGAAATGTTAATTTCCGATATCCTTTGTTTATTATAATTGTTTTCTTCAATGCAGATCTGTCATGTCTTCCGAGAAACAAACGCTGAGGCCGATTGCATCGCGAAGTTGAGTCAGCGGATTTCCTTGGAAGATATCCGAGCTAATTTAGAGCTTTTAGTTATCATTCGCAAGGATGTTATAGATTGAGAAATCAAGCTTTCTGTGATTTTTCAGTCTAATTTTTACTGTATTAAAAAATCCAATATTATGCATCAGGCCAAAGAAGAAGCCTCTTATATGAAGTTAGTATGAAGACTCTTTAGTTCAGTGATGATGTTTATTTCTAATTAAAAAATTATGAAATTAGTATGACAACCTACTAGTATTTCATTGAAATGGAAATTAGGTCATTGTCACTGCCTTGATACGTCGCTCAAATAAAATGTCAAAAGCTAACTCCAATTACAAATGATAATTTTTCTTTTAAAAAGTAGTGAAATGTCATAATAGTTGCAATCGAAATTCTTCACAATCAAAATGAGAATATAAAAAAACAAAATAAAAAGTTAAATAGAAGTATAAAATTGACAATATTTTAATGATAAAAAAACACATTTGACAAGTAAAATCAAATTGCTTGTAAGGTGCATGTAATGATCACCTTGTCACTAACAATTGTTTTTTTATTTATAAAAACCAATAAATAATCATAAACAATAAAAGAAGTATCTCATTACAAAGCATTTCATGCCAAGTGAATACTTCAATTCATCAAACATAATAAATATCAATAAGTTTTATATTGGATGTGCCGTGTAAAACAATACAACTACCATTAGCTAGTATATAATTATCGGTTTTTCTAGTGTGTTCATGGACACATGTTAACAAACTTAAATAAAAAATTTATCTTTAAAATATATCCTAATAGAAAATTGATAAATCCTTGATAAATAAGATTAAACTAATAATTAATTAAATAATTATCAAAAAAAAAAATCTTAAAATATGCTTATGGACACACTAGAAAAAACCTATAATTATAATTTCCTATTAGTTCATGGCAACCAATTATGGTATTTCGTTTGGAAGTCCAATGGTACCCACCTGGATTAGGTTAGAATAGAGACATGATCGTTGTCTCCTGACTCTCCTGATCATAAAAAATATCTACCACCCATTCCTTGGAATCTTTACTTGTTAAGTCGCAACTCTTATTGAAGTCTTTGTTAGTAGCAATTGCATTTTAATCATAAGAAAAATGATAAATTAGTACAACAGTGTCTAGGGAAGCCTTATCTTTTTCCCTCATAAGGAGGCACAATGATATGTATTAATAAATAATGGGTTTTTTAGTGTGTTTATAAACCTTTTCATATTTAATAATATTTTTTTTAATTATTAATTTATTTGTTTAGAAGAATTCACCATTTGTACTTTTAAAAATAGTTTGAAAATAATTTTTAAACTTAATTTCTTAGCTAAAAAACCGATAAATCATAATTAATGCTCCATTTAGTCGTTTAATTTTATTACAAAATGATGATTACACTGTTTCACAATAATATTCTATTTAGTCGTTTAATTTTATTTCAGAATAATTATTTGCTTTGATTTTTTAATCTACTTTACATACTCCCTCAGTATAATTTTTTTTGTCATTTTAGCCCAATTTTTTTGTACATAAAAAATTATCATTTTAGGTGTTTAGGTAATAATTCATTGGTGAATTACAAGGTTTGACATCGGAAATTGTATTTTTTTGCTCTTTTTATACAAATTCTCTATGTTTATTGGCTATAATTGAGATGAATTATTAAATAATTGTAAATTTTAAGAAAAATTTATGAGAATATAGGATAATCATTGTATTTCTTAATAAGTGTGTCAAACTCTAGAATAACAATCTTTTTCATACGGAGGGTCATACGGAGGGAGTATATATTTTCATAATTTTTAGTACTTTTTAATAAACAAGGAAAAAGTTGTTAAGGATATAGGAAAAAAAAGGTAAATTAAAATAATAAATTAAAGACATATTTTTACAGTTGATACTCTCTTAAAGACTACTGTTAACTTTATAAAAAAAACACTACTGTTCACAAAAATATATACTTGTCTAAAAAACTATTCTGATGAACAATTAGATAACAAATCTCAATACTCAAATTAGCTTTGTAATGGATATTGATCATGACCTCAGTCAACATATCTCAATGCTCAATTAGCTAGCAAATCAACCAATTGATTAGCCAAGGTAATGCTGATTACAATCTTGCAGCATCGTCTTCTGAGTAATTTCACAACAATGTGTGAATCGGATCAAGAATAGGAGTGAAGATGGCTATAGCATTTAGACCTGATAAGGCCGGGTCCGGGCCGAACTCATTTTTTCAGCGATCATTAGGATTTTTGACCCCTTAAGGGGGTCAAATAGCAAGTTTAGACTCTTAATTAAATAAATTAATTTTTTGACCCCCTAAGCCTTTAAAAATCCATAAATCCTAAACCCTAAAAAAAACACTTCTACCCCTTTGGGTCATATGTGTAGTAACAGGGGGGTCATACTTGCAATTTAAAAAAAAAATGGCCTAAACTTGCTATATTTTTCCTTATGAAACCCTTCGCGCCCAATTTTCTCTTTTTTCAGCCTGTTTTTGCGGGCCGGATCCGGGCCAATCCCGTTCGTCGGGCCTAAACCCTTAACTGTACCCGCCCGAAAGTCCGGACCGGCTCGCAGGATCATTTGCAACATGTATAACAACCTTCTTAGTAGAAAACATTCCAAAAATCTACTTAATATATTTTACAACTCAATAACATGCTAAATAAGTAACTTTTGACAATTTCTTTTTAATATATTTATATAAATATGTGGGCCGCAGGCCGGACTGAGCGGTCCGTATGGGTCTGAACTTGTAGCCGGAGCCGATCCGCTTATCCGTTCGGACTAGAATCCTTGTCTAGGCCCGTATTGAGGAACGTGTGTTTTAAACGAATGAATAAACACACCTTTCCTAGTTTTGTTTGGAGAAGCTTATTTCAAGGCATCTCGGTCATTCAGAAGGGTTGGTTTTGGGAACTTGGTAATGGGCAATCTACTACATTTTGGAATGACAGGTGGATTCCACGTCCTCTCTCTTTCAGTCTTATTTCTCCTCCAGTTCTTTCAGAGGCTAATCTCCGGGTTACAGATTTCTTTGATTGGAACTCACATGACTGGAAATGGGACACTCTTGACAGTAAACTAAGCAGTATTGATCTTGATTTCGTGCACAACCTGGAGCTGATCTCTCCGTCTACTACTGATATTCGACGTTGGTACTTCTCCAAGAATGGTTTGTTCAGCGTCAAATCAGCCTATAATTCCCTTATATGTCCATATGTCTCTGCTGCAAAAACCTCTCATTCGGGTAGCAGTGATGTCTCTGCTCTATGAAGGAAGGCTTGGGCCCTTGACACAATCCCTAAGGTTAGGAACTTTCTATGGAGAGCACTTCAAAACTTTCTTCCTTGCCTCCAGATGCTTAAGTTCAGGAAAATTGCTTCATGTGATGTTTGCTCTTGCTGTTGGAAGAAGACTGAATCTATAATTCATATCCTCAAAAGCTGTGCTTTTGCTATTGACTTCTGGAAGCAATTTTCGCAGTTTCACAGTTTTCTTACATTAAAGCCAACTTCTATGAGGGACTGGTGGGAGTTTATAGCACTGTGGGCTACTTGCATCTGGATCCTCTGGTGGAACCGCATCTCCAGAATTTTTTCATCCAAGTCTTGGGGCCAAAAATAACTTAAGCAGAAGGCTTTTGCTAACCTTCCCTTTGTATTCTCTGGTTCCACAATTTGCACTACAAGATCTTTTAACATCACTGCTTGTCCAACCAATAGCATCCTCCCTCAGCGTTGTAATGCCTTCTCCCTTTAGTGCGATGCTAGTTTATCTTCCAACGGTAAAGCCGCAATCGGTTTCTTCATTTCATACTCGAGAGATTCTTTGTTTGTTATTGGGAGTAAGTCTTTAAAACCATCAGCAACCATAGAATCTCTCGAGGCAAAAGTCATTTTTTGGGGTCTTCAATTTGCTTTGGATTCTGGGTTTTCTCAGCTCAACGTCTACTCCGACTGGTGGATGCCTACAATTCTTCTTCTGTGCCACCTAGTACTAATTTTGGTCAGCTTGTTCGTCTTCTTTGTAGTTCTTCTCTTTCTTTTTATGTCTGTAATTTTATTTTCCTTCCTAGATCTTTGAATACTTTTGCTCATAGTATAGCTCAGTTCGGTCTTTCCTTGCCTGTGGTCCCTCGATCTGTTCTTAGTAATATATATGTGTGCTTTTCATCAAATAAATAAACACACCTTTCCATTTTAAAACGGTAGACTGATTCTCATGTCAATGAAACTTCCAACTTCAAATAAAAAAGAAGATTTAAAAGTGAAATCTCCCACAACACAACATAGGCACTTTGTTGCATGACTTGAACATTCTTCATTCTTCAGATTGAGCAACAGCTTCACCTCACTCAATCATAGCTGGCGTTCAGAAACTTCAGCAGTTCGCTGCGCTTACTCTCTGCTGCCTTGTCCTCCTTGGACTTTTCAAGCTTCATCTTGATCTAAGCAAAACCATAATAGTTTCCAGATAATAAAATGCTTACAAACACACACAAAAAGGATACTGGAAACAGATACCCAAAGAGAAACAGAACAACTACCAACCTTTTTGCCAGACACTGCACTGCGGCGAACACCATCCTCTTGATCGCGTCCTAGAAACTGGAAAACATGCATAATCAAAATGGCATAAGAAACTGAAGTAGACATATTTGGAAGGAGTTACTGTGAGTTCAGGCAAGATCAACAATAATTACCTTGGAGAGCTTTACTGGGCTACCATTTCTCTCAACCTGATTTTTCTAAATATTGCTCACATTTTGAGGAGAAACCCAAGCCAGAAGAAATATTCAGGCAAGCCAATCAAGCCCCGGCCAACAGGTCACAGACCACAGCTCCATTTTTCAATGAGCAAAGCAAAAAACAGTCAGACATTATAATAAGCAAATCATGATCAATCTTCTATATTTAACGATGGAAGACGAGGCAAGAATGGCATATTTCTGAGAGAACAGTAGTATCCTACCTCTTTTTTGTCCTTACGGTGTGTTCTTCGTGAACTCTTTCCCTTGTCTTTTGTTTTTCTCTGGAACACCACGGAGAAATCAAGCAACAGATAGAGAAGATATCAAAAACATCAGGCAAAAAAAGTATGCAGTGAATGACAACCTTCTTTGATTTGTCAAGATGCTTGCTCCTCCTTGAATGGCTTGATCTTCCTTCCTTACTATCTGAAGAACTACTGCTACCCAAAAAGCAAGAGGACACAAGATTCACTGATTCAGTAAGTGACCACTCAAAAGTCCACGAAAGGACCTAGGGAAAGAGCTGACACATGCTACAACTTTTAGGGTTGACAAAAGATGCGTCATAGAACAGGAGCATGTTTAGTGCATGTCATTAGCCCCCGCAAGAAGACTAAGGAATGTAACAGATATTGTACATGCATCCCACCTAATAGAAGGCTTCGTTTGCAATATTGAATCAATGAGTTCAAAACTGTATCAAAGATCGACATTTAATATTAATTTGTAGCTGCACCAATCCAATCCACCCCTCCTCTCTACAAACTAAAAGAAAAGAAAACCGGACAAAGGACATATTATCAAGCACGTAGGGAGATTCGCAACATAAAAGGGACAGGTTATATTCATCCCATGCGAGAATATTGCTTTTGCATATGGGCATTAAACATTGAATAAATTTCTATCTTTTTCCCTTGACCTTGAGTTGAAAAAACAGTTTCAGTTCAGTATCCACCTTCTGCACATTCACAAGACTCAATTATTACTGAATTGTGCCCATATTCCCTAGGATATTTTTGTATTCTAAGAACACCTAAGAGGGATTTCAGACCTAAATCCATTCAACAATGATGAACACCATTGCTATTGTTATTGTTACAACAATATAAGCAGCAGATGATGAATCTCCAAATACACATAGCACAACTCCAGAATGATTACATACTACTATTTTGTTTTTGCTAATATGCAACCCCAACACAAAAGGAAACCAATAAAAAGAATATGAGCCAAAGGAAACATCAGAAGTCCCAACAAAGCAGATAACCAATTCCAGATCAATACACAATAGTAACAATTTCTCATATGTCTCTTCTCTAAACCATCATCACCAATGACCAGAAACACGGAGACCCGAAAATAAATGCTATCAAATCTAATCGTATCCATACGAAAGAGACCAAACCCTAACGCGACAAACACCGAATCAATAGGAGCACAAGAAAAACCCTAACCCCTGATAAAATACACCAGCATCAAAGGCGATGTATACCTGTAATCTTCGGATGAGTATGAGGAAGAAGAGTAGCTGTCGGAAGAAGAATGATGCCTGCGGCGCTTTTTAGCCTTGAAATTCTTTTTGCCACGGACCTTCAGCAATTCCCTGTCACGGCGGCGGCGGAGGCGGCGGCGGCGGTCATCGTGAGAGGAAGACGATGACGTGTCCGAGGAGGACGTCGCCGTTGATGGCGAGGAAGCAGCCATGTATGGGAATGAAAAGGAAAACCTAGGGTGGAAAGTTCAGAACTTGGAGAGCTGAAGGAGGTTCAACGCTGGGTGTTCCGCAATTTATATTTACTAAGCAAACTAAACGGCGTCGTATTGCTCCATCCGTCGATCCACACTCCCCATGAATACAAGGCTTAATAGCAAAAAATAACAACTTTTAAAATGTCGTTTGTAAAAATATCGGGTTTTAAAAAGTATTGTAAAAATATCGTAAAATTGTAAAAATTTTAAAAAAAGAAAAGGTAAATTTATATTTATATTTACCTTTTTTTTATGAAAATTAAACTTTTAAGGAGATTAATTATACTTAACAACTATAACAGGTTTAAGCTTCCTCCTCCTCTGTTTCAGATTTCTTCTCATCGGCGCTGCTTTCTTCACCATCTCTGGCCCTCCGCCGCCACCGCTTCCGACTCCAATTTCTCCTTCGCTGTTGTCTTTCTTCGTCTCTGTCTCCTATTAATCAAGGTTGACGCTCCAACTGCTATTACTTTCTTCCATGTCGGTTATTGCTTCCTCTTCCATGGCGCTTGTGGTATGGAGCAACCTCCCAGTAGACATCTTAACACTCCTATCAAAAATCCTCAACACCGACGTCGACATCCTCCGTCTCCGGTCCGTCTACTCATCATGGCGAGCTTTAATTCGTCCTCGTCTGAGGCCATCTCCCTTTCCTCTGAAACTGCCGCCATTAAACTCTGATTCCGCCTCCCCTACCGGCGATCTCTGTTTTCTCAACTACATCACCCTCTATCATCTCTCGCTGCCGAGACATGGCCCTCACGCCGACGATCCGTCCGACGGATGGCTGTTTAGGGCTTTGGAGGTAAACCTTAACCGTTTCTCTCTCTTAGCACCACTGTTTCCAAACGAGCTTGAATTCCCTCCCGGAACGATTCCGAAGTGCTTGAATTTACTCGATTATAGGATCTCCGAAGTTTGTAGGTGCTTAATGCTTTACTCTGAAATTCGAATAAACCACTGGTCTAGAAACACAATGACAAAAAATGGGGAGCCATGGTTATAATCAGATCTCTTCAGTTTCTGCCAACAGTAATTGCTGCTGGAGTTCTTCATTTCCAGTTCGTATCTTTGGTGTTCATCGCAACCTTGATTTAGTTGTCATCTATTTCAGTAAATCAGTTTTGAATTTGTCTCCAATTTGTATATGTTGGAGTACATTACGAGTCTTGTACTGAAAGTGTGAGTGTGAGAGACAAATGAAATCAGTGAAGTTTGTTATATCCTTCAAATTTTAGTTCTATCAATATGCACTAATTCCTTTTGAATTGTGTGCAGAAGCTGACCTTAGCTCAGTTGGTAGAGCGGAGGATTGTAGTTGGTAGACAATACTTATAATATTTTGGATTCACTCTAAGCTTAATCTACATATCTTTGAACAAAGCTTTACTATGAAATGTTATACAACTTCAACTGTTGGCCTGTATCAAGCATGACTATTTTAATCATTTTGTGAACTTGTAGCTGTCAAGAATAAAATTAATTTAGAAAATGAATCGTTGTGTGTTGCTTTCGGTGTTGAATCGGTAAGTTTTAACTCCGCGGATATGATTCTGATGATGATTTGTTTGAAGATCGGTTTAGTATCGCATACAACCTTGATAGGGAATTTGGGTATGCAACTAATCTTGTTTCTAACTTCTATTTCATTATTTACAACAAAATATTTTTTACTGATTTCGTCTTTCCGTAGACATTCATCAAGATTTGAGTAAATAGAATATTTATCATGTCAACTGAACTGAAGGCTCTCTTTTGGATTTTAGGCCTAGGCTTAAGGAGCATATGCAATACTGTATGAGTCATCCTGAGGAGATGAGCAAACTTGCTAAGGCTTCTTGTTCATCACCTGTTGTCTCTTACTCGTCAACAGGTGTAAAGATATGCGAAGCAGCAGATCAGTAGAGCTTCTTGTTCATCGCCTATATACATCACCACCAAGCCTTGTTCGACCCCAAGAAAAACACATTTCGATTAATTAAATTCAAAATCTGACCACACCATCGTGTTCGCCATGCTCAAGTTACTTAAACCCGACTCTTAAATCATTTGAAATCATCTCCGAACGACATCAAATCACCTTCGATCGGCCAGCGTTAATTAATTAGTTAATATAAATTACATCAAGTTACTATCAAATTCTTGTATCTCTTGTATTGCCATTTGGAGTTTGATTAATAGAAATTACATAAATTACATCAAGTTACTTGCTAATTAATTAATTAGTTAACTATATTGGATTAACTAAGTAGGAAGGGCAAAGTGGTGGTCAAGGCATCAAACAAAGTTCTATTGATAGTTACGAAACCATCCAATGTTCGTTAATATAACAGAGTAATGATCTGACTACGTACAAATGTGACCTGATAAAGCGAATATTGATCAGACATTTAAAACTTTATTTTCTAAATTTTGTTACATAACACAAAATTATGTACTGTATCAGGCCATATTTGTACGAAGTCAGGCCACATTTATACAAAGTCAGGTCAATGCTCTGTTATATCAGAAAATTTCAAATGTTAGCCAATTTTAAAGTTCAGAGCAATATTCACTTTGTCAGACCACATTTGTACATAGTCAGATCATTACTCTGTGTTATATTCAAGCCAAGCGCATACAAATTCTCAGGTGAATAAACTCCTTGAGACCATGGCCGAGTGGTATAGATACGCCGATAACCACAAGAAAGTTGCTACCTCTTCAATTCTTGTATAAATTTATAAAATAATTTATATTATATTGTTAAATCTTTTATTTTGACTCTACTTTCATTGATAAATATATATAAATATACAACAACTAACATATATAAATTAAAATTAACCTTATGTTACATGAGCAACGTATCTACTTCATTTAGATGTGTACTATTAATAGTCGAAATACGACCTATAATGGTATTTTGTATTTTTTATCTGTATATAACACATAAGTATTTTTTAAAATTAATTAGATCAATAAGTGAGGACTAAAATTATTTTAACAAAAGGTTGTTTGTGTGTTTTGAATCTATGACTTATTGTCTCCTAAGAAACACTATTACCTTTAAGCTATACATGATTTTTTATTTATTGTTTTAAAGTGATAATTATATATGTATAATTTTGAGGGTGATATGAAATCAATATTGCTCTGATATTTAAAATTGTCTAACATTTAAAACTTCATTTTCGTAAATTTTGTTACATAACAGATCATTATGTACTTTATCAGACCATATTTATACGAAGTCAGGCCACAATTAGACAAAGTCAGGTCAATGCTCTGTTATATCACAAAATTTCAAATGTTAGCCGATTTCAAATTTCAGAGTAATATTCACTTTATCAGGTCACATTTGTACGTAGTCATGTCATTATTCTGTTATATTAATTTTAAATTTGAAACAAACGTTGGTTGGTTCCGTAATGCAAATTTAAGTGTATCTTTGCTTGATCTTTTGTCTTGAAAAATTACTTAAAAGCATAATAGCTCAAAAGGAAGAGCAATGTGTTTGTTGCACATGATGTGGGTTCGAATTCCATATACGTTGATCAAAATTTCTGTAAAATGATACCTCCTAACATGATGTTTGTAAAGATTATATCATCTATTATATCTTAAATAAGGTCATTTGCTGATAAAGTGAATATTGTTCTGAAATATGAAACCTCCTAACATTTGAAATTTCATTTTTATAAATTTTGTGATATAACACATCATTAATCTGACTTGGTATAAATGTGATCTGATAAAGTGAATATTGCTCTAACATTTAAAACTGCCTAATATTTAAAAATTCATTTTCGTAAAATTAATTTTTATAAATATGATCCTGCTTGAAAGTTGATTTTAAACAATCCCCATTCTTCCTGGCACTAATTTTATCTTAGAGGGCTCACCAGTAACTAGTAGTATTTAGCTAATTTCCATGTTGGAGTTTGTATTCTCTTTGTCAATTCCATTTAATTAGTTACCTTTTCGGTATAAATTGGAAATAATAACTAATTTAGCTAGTTAGGCTAATATTTTTTGTGTAATCACCAACCTTTCATAGCCCATTTTAAATTTGGTTACAACCATTTAGCGAGTAAGTTCCACAATTCAGCTACTCTTTCCGGTTTTCATAGTTTCATCTGCAAATTTTCAAAAACGAAATGCTAGTGTTTAAATGAATCATATTACTTTGAACTCCTTGTCCATCCAAAGCTGAGTAAAATAAATCAAAGATATCATATCATTACAAGCAGCTCCAACCAAGCTTACCAAGCCATTGGATCATCTGAAAATTCACTTTACAACAAAACCAATTAAAATCCTTGCCATGAAAATGGTTTATTGTTAGAAACATTCAGTAATTAGAGACATTTTGTAAAGCTAAAGCATGCTCACCCAATTCACTTTGAACTAATTAGGATACCTGGCTCGTATTGTGCAGCAAGTCTCCATCTCCAAAAGTGTATCATGCTCCGGCACCGGCGTTGTTGTCGCCTACTCATGCATCATTCTCACCCGTACCCTCACCGGAAGCATCGACTCCGGTATCTCTAGCACCAGCGGCAGACGACGATTCTCCGGCGCCGGCTCCGACCAATTTTTTTTTTATGGCCCTTCTAGTCACCATTGCAAACATGGCAGCTGGTGACGTGGGACACAAGGCGCAGGAGAAGATGGGCGTGACTGAGAAGAAACAGCCCAACACCACCAACGACATCACCACTGCATGTGACGAGCAACCGGAAGAGGAGGACGAGTTGGCGAGGAGGACTTTACAAATTCGAGCAACTGGAGGATGAGGACGAGTCGGCGAGGAGAAATCGTCCGCTAAAACAGAGGAGAAAGAGGGGAAGACGAAGTAGGTGAGATTTGGAATAATTAGGGTTCAATCAATAGGATTAAGATTTTTTTTTACCTTTTCTTTTTAAAATTTTAATGATTTATCTCACTTTTACATTAAAAAAAAAGATAAATTGAATCCTTATTAATTGCAAGAATTCAAGAAATCTAGTATTTTTGCAATACTTTTTAAAATATGGATTTTTTACAAGTTGCTATTGAAAATCTGGTATTCTTGCAATTGGGCCTAAATACAACAACCTAGGTTTTCTTTAACTGGTAAAACAATTTTTAAGCAATTTTTATTTATAATGTGATTTTTAATAAAAGGTATATTTAACATTTCGGTATTTGTGTAATATATTGATTTTTAAATTTTAACTTTGTAATGTATATGGGGAGTTTGGACTTTATACGACATTATTTGTAAAAGAAACAATTGATTTACCAAATATTTTTATTTTCTTATGCTTATAGAAAATGTATTGTTAGCTCTTAAAAACATAGGTATAATAAATCTTTTACTGAAGTCTTTTACTGAAGGTAATACTTTATATATTAACATTTTTATAAAGAATTAAAATTGTATTGCAAAAATTATATTACTCATTTCTAACTTTTAAGATCGATTCGTTTGGATATAAATAGATTCGTATTCTACATATTTTTAAGGAAATAAGTTACGTTGTGATAGAATTATAAAAATAGGGCAAATCCTATTAGCGTTGCTACAGAGTGATATTTGCACCCTGCAGGCCGCGCGGCACTGGTAGTTGTGCGGCGGCAGTTGTCGTGCACGGTGGGTAATCACGATCTGTGAAAATTGAGTTCGATGCCCGTTAAATTATATGTAAACTGGGTCGGGCGGATCGGGTTTGGATCGATCGAGTCGTACAAATTTTCGGGTTAAGTTTGAGTCGGGTTTAGGTCGAGTCGGGTTCTTCTTCGATATTTTAAAAATATTGAATATTTGTTAAAGTTATATGGAAAATATGTAACTTGCAAGAATTTAAAAGTAAAAAATAAAATCATTATTATTCAGCATAAATAACTTCATATTGTCCTTCTCCGAAAAGACTTAAATTAGCATACATAAATTCCTAATAAAAGACTTAACATAAACATATTTAATTGTCTCTTTTGTAGCCCACCAAATTAATTGTGTAGTAAATGACTAGATATGGAAAATTACACATTTTAATTTGCAGGACATGATTTTCAATCTTTATAATTTTCGTGATCGTCATTATGCCACGACATTTCGTAGTAGATTAAATAATTTTCACTTCTTGTATACAGAGTATATTTTGAATATGAATTTCGTTCGTTCAATTGTGAAAGCAGCAATGCTATATATAGAAATCACCGAAAATTTTGTGATTGAAATCCACCGAAAGTAATTCGTTCACGGACGGAGCAATAATTCTGATTGAAATCTACTGAAAACCCTAAACCGCACACCCCATCCACGGCACCCGCCACCGCACGACAATCACTTCCGCGCGACGGTGAGCGTCGCGCGGCAACCGCCTCCGTGCGGCGCTCACTGCCGTGTAGTCTGACACCCGGCGCAAATAGCACCTTGTCAGGGTGCAAATAGCTTAGCCGTAAAAATAGTCATACAGTTTCTGCCATTAGTATCTCTCATAGTTGATTACTACTTTAGATTATTGGTCAGAATGATCTATTATCGGTTGTAAAAGTACCTAACTATTTTAATTGCTTTTTCTTTTATCAATTCTATTTTTGACATTTTGGGTCCGTTCGGTTGGGTTGAAGGAGGATATGAAGGAGGATGTGGAGATAAAGTTGAAGCAAATGCTTAATGTTGGGAGGGTGACATTAGGCATTAAGGAGGAGATGAAGTGAGAATTTAAGCATTTATTCACTTAATGTCCTTGTAGCCGAACGGGCCCTTTGAGTTTTTTTAACTTTAATTGTGAATTTGGATGGAATAGGATTTGTTGTGTTTAGCTAAATTTTGTAAATGCTGAAGTAAAATAATAAGTTTTGTTTTCCAAAGTATAAAATTAAGTTACTTTCTAAATTTCTTTCGTCATTTCTAGGGATGAAAATGGGTCGAGTGATAGATGGGTTGAGTTATTTTATCACCTGATCTGTGAAATTAAATCCTCAACCCGACCCATCCGTCACCCGCAAAACTTTTCACCCACATTTGTCCATCCATCATCCAACGGGTGATTCGGGTGGATCGGATCATCCGCATAACATTTTTGTTAATATTTTAAATTTATATAAATGTAATAAAATACATGATTAAGTGTAAAAAATAATTAGTTTTATTCAATAAATATGAAAATTGTTGTTCTAAATATAGGATGTGATGGATGTTAATAGAAAATTATTTTTAAAATATTCAACTTTTAAACATAAAAAAAAAACTAAAATTGAAGTCATATATTTTAATTAAATAGAATTAGAACTACAATCGTCGCGGATGAACATATGAGTGGGTGAAGTGCGAGTGATAGATCGGGTGATGGGTGAGATTTACATCACCCATCCATCATCCGTTTCACCAGACCCACCAATCATTTGTGACCCAGTTTACTTTGGGTGATCATCCATATATTCGGATCGGGTTTTCCGAATAGATCGGTCACCCATGGGTGATTTCCAGTCCAAGTCATTTATCATAGCTACTATATCTACTGTTATTTTCTCTCTTTTATAAAAAGTAACATTGCTTGATACGTATATTTGTTTTTTTTACTCGGACAATTGGAAAAGGATCAGAGATCACTTGTCACATTGTGATTAAGCAAATTAAATCTTCTATCCAACTATGGTGTTCAATCATTTGATTGATCCATAATTCTTTTTTAACTTTTTATTAAATAAATGTATGTATTTCTTACATTTTTTTCATCAATCAAAATGAATAGTACATCACTTGAGTCACTAAAATGGAATAAAAGATTTGAACAGGTGATTAAGAAGAGTCGAAAAATAAAATCAACACTCGCTTCTAAATTTGATACACGCTTTAATTGGAATTAGATAAATCGAACTGTTTTTTTAACAAGATTATAACTACTTAGAAACAATATTTTAAAAATACAACGACCCATATACGTGAATGAAGAGTGATCCCTAGCCAACTTGATTAAATTTTGATCATGATACCCAACAGGCAACAATACTTAAAAGTACCAAATGTTACATCCCAAAAAGATAGAAAACAATACTCTATATTAAACCAAAGTTGATAATAATAAGCAAGTTTGAACTAAACGTTAAAGTCCTTACCCAACTCTACAACCGTTAAAAATCCCCTCGATCAAACAATATTTCAAACGAACAAAACAAACATCATTACAGCAACCACAGTGAACCGGAACTGGATTTTATACCCGCGGTTCGAGTCGGATTTCTTCTGCGCCGCATTAGCCCCAGGCGGCGTATTCGGCAACGACGCCGGATCCAGGCCCAATTCCTGAAACAGCTGAGCCGCTTGGGGCGCGTTAACGCCGTTACTTGACGTCCCGTTTTGGTTCGCTTGCGCCATCGAGTTAGCGAGCGCCTTAGATTGCGGCGATGACGCTAGCTGGGCCAACTGCGCGTTGTTAGCGTCGTTGCTGGCTTGGGCTTCGGCCTTGCTTACGCTTTCCATAATCTCTCTCTCGACGTCATCCGTCGCCGTTTCCGGGGCCATGGCGGTTGATATTGGGCTTGGGCTCGAATACGGTGTTGTTGTTGGGCCCGGTTTTGGGCTTTGCACCAAGTCGACTCTTGTTTTAAGGTGAAGACTTTCCAAGATCTTGTCCATTTCCACGGCGTTTGCGGTCACGAATCTGTCGTGGTCATCATTGTCGTCGCTGGCGTCCTCATCGTCGTCGTTTGTTTGCAATAGCTTCTTTTCAAGGTTGACCAATAACGATGGACTTTCACTTGGTGCACTACTTGGAGCTGCTGAATTGTTGTCTTGATCGTCGTTTCGTATCAAGATTCTTTCGAGGTTGTCCGTTATTGAAGGGCTTTCACTTGGTGTACTTGTTGGAGTATTAGTTTCCTCTTGCATTAGCATCTTTTTTAGGTTGAACATCGATGAAGAAGGGCTCTCGCTTGGTGTAGTTGTAGGAGCTTCCTCTTGCATTAACATACTTTCAAGGCTGACGATCGAGGAAGGGCCCTCACTCGGTGTGTTGGTAGGAGGCGTATCTTGGATTAGGGTTCTTTCGAGTTTGGCCATCAATGAAGGACTCTCACTTGGTGCACTAGTTGGAGATTTGTCTTCCATGATGAGTTTCCTTTGAAGGTTGATCAAGGATGAAGGGCTTTCACACATTGGAGGCTCCTTTTGCATAGGCTCGTTTTTTTCGAGGTTGACCATTGGTGAAGGGCTCTCACTTTCCTCTTGCATTAACATTCTCTCAAGGTTTACCAATGATGAAGGGCTCTCACTTGGTGTTGTGGGGTTGACCAATAACGACGAAGGGCTCTCACTCGGTGCACTTGTTGGAGCTTCTTCTTGCATGGCCTTTCTTTCAATTGAGTTGACTAAAGATGAAGCGTTTGCACTTGGGGGTTCCCATGGCATGACCGGTGTTTGGTCACTAGTCTCATCTTGATCATATTGTAAGAGTGGTGGCCCAAGCTCTACCATTGGTAAAGGGCTTCCGCTGGGTATACCAAAAGCCTGAGATGGAGCTTCGGATATGCTTGCACCTGGGGTTAGAGCAATTGTTGATGAATCTTGTGAAGGCCATGGCTCTGATGACAGAGCATCTGAAGATTCTCCCATTGAATTGGAATCTTGATTCGGTGGTATTCCAAGGTTTTCCATTGATGAAGGGCTCTCACTTGGTACACCAAAACCTTGGGTTGGAGCTTGTGATCCCCCTATTGAATCACCAGCTGAGTCTGGTGACGGCACTTTTTTAGAAGAGGAGGATTTATCTTTGGAATCTTTTTTAGGCTTGTACTTTGTTTTAGTTTCATCTTCATCGTCGTCTTTGTCTTTGTCCTTATCCTTGTCTTTGTCCTTGTCTTCGGTTGGTGATCCAAATGGCGCGTTTTCAGGGTCTTCGTCTATGGCATCTAGTATAACCAAAAGCAATGCAAGTTAGATGATGCATGTGGTAGTTGATCCTTTGTTAACATAAGAGGTAGTTTGTACGTACTTGGTGCGGCGACAAAAGTGGATGGATCGGAGAGCAGTGCAGGCGTATAGGGAACACCAGATTCTTTGATCCAATCATCTCCCTCAAAGTAGATAGGAGGCATGAACTTTTCGGCTCGAGGGGGCAAAATGGTCTTAAAACCAGGCCACTTGACTCTAAGATCCATGACTGCACCGGGGCCATGGTTTCTATATTCACCAATGTAGGAATTAACGAGTCCGAAATCAGTTTCATTCCATCGTAACCATCCCTCTGGTTGGATCAAATCATCGATATTTGACTCCATGACGATCACCTTTGAGCAATCTTTCCATGGCCGACCCAAGTACGTCTTCTCCCTAAACCTATAACAAATTATAGTCGGGGGACGTATCAGTCAATGTGCATTAAAGCCCAGCACATAAGTCCAGTGACTCAGTGATGTTTCATCCTAAAATCAATTAACAATACTAATCTTGATACGTACCTTGTAGGGAAGTAATCAGGAGCGGCAATGAAGTTGCTGTTGTGAATGACAATGCCACTAGGTTGGCGTCTGTCCTTTCTACCCTGTGCTATGATGGTACATCGTTGGTTAGGCAATGGCTTGCGCACGACGAAGGTGCAGTTTTGGAAGAAGATCGCCCCGTCACCGAAGACGAAGTCGACGGTGCCGGAGATTTGGCAATCGCGGTAGTACTGACGATATGTATGTGGGTAGAGAGTGTCTTGATATCCATCAAAATGACAATTATGGAAGATAGATTTGTCAGATTGAACCCTGACAGCCACAGCTTGATTCTTATCTGGACCAGCTGTGTTCTCAAATCCAATGTCCTTGGCTATGAAATTGTCACCGCGAGCAGCTGCCACCACAACATATATTAAAACCAATTGACAATAGGAGGAGTAACACATCGAATGATGATTATGATTGAGTTAGTTACTTACCAAATGTGGGAGTCTCAAATGTCTTGGTGCCGGTCCCATTGCTAGCGCTTCCGCTTATCCTGGTCTTGGTAGGACCCGCTCCGATGAACATCACATTCCTCTGCTTCTTCTCCACAACCAATTGCTCGACGTAAACTCCTTCCTTGATCACGATTAAGAACGGATACAACTTGTTTTTTTCGGGTATTTGGGCGATGGCTTCCATGATTGTGGTGCAGTTGCCACTACCATCTTGAGCCACCGTCACATTCGGAGTCAACTCATCCAATGTCGTCTTGTCATGCAACAACTTCCGTCTTCTATCGTCCAAGCCCAACCATCTTGGGACCACGTCATCACGTGATGTGTCCAACAACCTCCTCTTTCGGTGCGTCTTCCTAGCCATCTCTTCGAGGATCTCGTCGTCCACAAACTCATCATGGCCCATGATAAACTCATCGGACCAACCCATCAACCGTCTGGGCTTGGCTGAGCCCAGGAGACGCCTGCCGCCGCCGCTAAGATGCGTGTCTCCTAGCTCGGCTTGCAACCCTGTCACGATGGCTAAGCCGTTGCTCGACATCTGCATCAAATTAGTCAACAATTTCCGCACCTTCATACCCGCTTCCGTCGTGTTCTCAATATCAAACCCATCTAGACAAGTCTCTTGGTACGTAATCGTCGCGCTCAACCATATCTTCACATTCGATAGTATTTCATCCATGTTGATCAAATCGAAATTCCCAATTTCGTCCATCGAACGACTGACATCAAAACAAAGATTTTTCCTCAACAACACATAAGACATTACAAACTCAAACAAATTACTCCATCTAATCTAAAATAATTGTCGTACTAGCTTTAAACACATCAAAATTCAAGTGCTAAAACGACTAGACCTATCAACTCGGTCGAGCGGGTCGGATTCGGGTCGTAAAAGTTTTTGGGTGATAACGGGTTTGGCTCAGGTTTGGGTCAACCCAACGGGTCGAAAATGCATTTTTTAATTGATATTGTATGCTATTTAATAAAATATGTAAAAATATTTAATATGAATGAGATAATATATATGACATGACACGTTTGCTTTGAATTCGGATCAATTTGCGTTCGTTTTTTTTTACCCAGTAATTTTTGGGTTGGATCTCCACCCAAATATCGGGTCAGTCGGATTTTAATTAACAAGTCTAAAACGACACTTAATTTAGATGAGAGGCAGTAACATAATATGCATACCTAAAAAATGCACTTTCGACCCGTTGAGCGGGTCGAAACGGGTCGTAAAGTTTTTGGATTGATCGGGTCGGGTGATAACAAGTTTGACTCAGGTTCAAGTCGAATTAATATTATATTACTATTTTATAAAATATATATATAAATATTAAATATAAATGAGATAATGTATATGACATAACATATTTTTTTGATTCAGTAATTTTCGGGTTGGGTCTAGATCTAAAAATTCGGGTAGTTTTTTACGGGTTTTACACTTAGTTTAGATGAGAGGAAGTAACATAATATGCATACCTAAAGTCATCAGCAGCATCTTTGAAGAGATCCTTGCAAACCTGAGTAGCTCCGGCGGTTTTGGGGTCTTTCTCAAGCTGCTTCAAGAGTTTAGAGTGGTCGGCGATATTGTTGATCTCATCCATGGCCGCCTTAAACGCAGCCTTGGCAAGCTCATTAGGGTTGTCGGTGTCGGGAGCCACTTTCTCAAGTGTCCTCTTACATATCTCCTGGTAGTCCGTTGGCTGGCAAATGGTTTCCACCGCCTTACGCGACGCCGAGATCTCGCCTTTGCTAGAGCCTCTGTCGGCGTTCTTGACTCCTATCGCCACGCCAATCACCATCGCCACCAAGAACAAGCCCGCCACGATGACGATGGCGACCCTCTTTTTCCGATCACCATCACCCATTTTTTGTCCTGTTTTTAGGGGATGATCTTGATCCTCTGTTTTTAATTTCCCTCTTTTACTTTTTAGGATTCAAAATCTGTTACTCTCTTGTAAACAACAAGATTGTACATTATCCATTCAAAACAAGATTGTATATCACCTATCAATTCAGCAATATCAGATTTGGGGGTCTTTGAAACTCTTTCTATATACTCCTGGTTTTTTGCTAATTTTGTATTTGTCCTAAATAGTTTTCTCTGTTTTCCTATCTAAATATATAAGGTACATTAGAGGGTAATGTGTGTTAAAACATCTTGTTCTCCAGAAAATCTTTCCCATGAATTGATCCCTATTATTAGCAACACAGATTTAGTGGCTTCTCTTTCACCCTTCTTACCTAATTATTACCTCCTTTTTAATGGGTTTAATTTCTTCTGACATACGCTTATAATAGATGTCAGGATGATTTCACAATTCATGCCAAGTATAGTTTATGGGCATTCTTCAAGCTTATCATCCACCTAACAACACATCATAACACAATTATAGAAAAACATACCAATTAAGCCAAAATTATTCTAATTTGTTTTCATTAGACCTTTGGTATAAGCCACAAGGAATTTATGAAGAAAAGAAGTAACTGTAAAAGTATGTAGTGAAAGCAATTTAACGATTTTTAGTCATGAAATCAGTCCCGATTGGATCTAAACTTGATGTAATTCAACCCAAAACAATACTGCAAGAAGGTAGATTCACTAACCTTGATCCATGTTTGTTAGTCTCTTCAAAGAATAATTTCCCAATTGATTCTCCTCTATTAGCCTTTCCTTTAATGTGATCTTTGATGGAAAAGAATCAAAATCCCTCTCTTGTTCCTTCACAGTGAGTACGGCTCTCTGTTGTTCAACCAAAAGTGAAGACAATTCACCCAACAAAAAAAAAAACCGTAACCACCCTTCTTTTATATGTACATGTGTCCATTAGGTAGTTACAAAAATAACTACTTGTATATAATATGTACATTTTATAAGAAAGAGCACATAATATATCATTAGGCAAGGTTGAGGAAATATCAATTCCCATATTTTAATTTCATTAACTGAAATCGATCCATTACGGTGTCGACTCTTATATTAAAATCTCAATCATATAATATAAACTCAATCCTTTGTAATTAAATTGAAAGACACATAGGCCATATCGAATGTTTATTTCATAAATATTCTAACATGTAGCACATACTTGTATGCATAGTTTTCCTTCTTCATCTACTCATTTGCTTTTGAGATGATGCCTCTCTTGTACAACTTATCGCCACCTTCGGCCAACGAATGCTGCAAACCCGGCTGCCTTACCACCGCCTTTTCAATTCCTTCCTACGGCACTAAATCCGTGGCATTATCACTCCAATTCCACGACTGAAGATGAGACAAACGCGACGTTATAGAGCAAGGATGGAGCGTGACAGATCCCCAATCCTTGGTTCCGAGCTTCGCTTCCCTTTGCCTCCTTCTAACCAACAAGTCGCCTACATCTTCCTTCTTCACCTCACACACACTTCTCAATATAGACAACGCCAATAGCAACACGAAAACCGCATCCTCTTCCGGTAAGAATTCAACCACAAGAAGCTTCCAATTCACCAAGGCCGTTGCCTTCCCACTCGGGCTCTCATCTGCGTACCTAACAAGCGTCACAAATCCGTCTTCTTCGTGATCATCTTCCTCAACTCCGTTGGCTCGCTCGTATTGCATTTTTCTACCATTCAATAGCTTTACCTATAAGTATAGCAACACCAGATTAGCTCATGGTTTACGTCGCTAGTGTTACAAGGATGAGAGTTGTTTTTGTATTACATAGGATTCGGTAGAGTCTTTGTTCTTCAAGGTAAAGTTTGTTGTTGTTGGATCACACTGAACGGTTAGCTCGTCTTCGGTTGATAAGCACCATGTAACTCTCCTCTCTTTCAATGATTCTTCCTTGGGCATTGCACTTCCAACAGTTTTCTCTGTTGTAAATCTCTTATGTATGATTAATGCATCCTCTTAGAATGCGATTTAGGGAGTATTTGGTAACATAAGACATTGTCATACCTTATAAACTATCTTATGAGCACAATTGATATTATCAACATGATAACATACTAATCAAACGATTTTTCTAGTTTATGCCCATGTACACATGCTAATAAGTTACAATAGGAAATTATTTTCAAAATATTAATGGATAAACTCTTAGCAAAAAAAAAGTAAATTAATGGCTAAAAAAATTATTCTTAAAAAAGGAGTTCTTAGTAAAGTAACATACCGGGTGCTTTACCGATTGAATCTGCAACGTACGACCAAGAACCTTCACGGACCTCTATGATCATGTCCTCCCACTTCACCGTCTGTGGTGACTCAACTCCTCTCCTCCAAAATCCGTCTCCAATCCTACAACATTTGGAGGAAATCGACAAATGAATGTATCACAAAAACAAGATTCATCTTAAAACCAATTGACAATAGAAGGAGTAGTCCATCATCCTTACGTACTATTTTTGTTCTCACCTTATACGAACGACAAAGCATTCCCTTCTTGAATGATCCAAAACCGTTCGAGATAGCCACCGACCTTCCTGAGGCCGATAATGATTCATCCTAAGTATGAGATCGGAAACCATGGCACCAGAGTCGTCAGTGACACGGTCAGGCACACACTTCAACAAGTAGGGCGCTTGAACGAGTGGGGTAATCGAGGTGAAGACCATGAGTCTATGATCAAGCACTCCTATAAGAGCCAGAGAAGGCGCTCTTAGGAGGCTGTTCCATTGAACTGATGCGCTCTCAAGCAAGCATGTGCCCTTGAAACAAAACCCACCTGATTGACGTAGCTCGAACATGACTCCCTTGGTTCCAAACTCACAGTAAGGGTGCCATGCTTTCTGCCAAGAGCTTGGGGAAAACAGAGAAATGGGCTTGTCTAGTTTAAGATCTCTGTGACATTTTAGCATCCTAAGGCGTAAGAACTCGTTCGTCTTCTCTATTTGCGTGATAGACATGAGCCGGACATAAACACAGACCTGTTGTTATTATAGTTGTTTATGAGCAAGGAAATCTCACCTCATCACAAAAACACACACATTCAAATATGGCTTAAACTTGTTGTTGTTGCTGTTGTTGTTAAAAGAACGAAATTTTCATATGGTATCCTTGAGTTTTGCCATTTTTGCGAAATATCCGAAGGTTTGGACAATTTTGCGCGGTAGCCCTGATTTTTAACCAATTAATAAAAAGAATTTAGCAAATATAAATAACATACCTAATAAACTCACCAATAAATCTTTACGTAAAATTTCTTAAAGAACGCTAAAATGACAATTGTTACGAGAAGAATGGAGTAGTATTTATCTAATTGGATCTTATCATGTATCTTATTGATTACTTAATAGACCGTATGAACTAAAATTACTAGTCTTACTTAACACAAACAGTCGAATCATGAATTTCTAAACAGAAAATTGATAAAAACTTGAGACATGCGGAACTCCATGATCTCATAAATTCTCACCATGTGGGTAATCCAGATGAGCAAAATATCAACGGTAGGAACCAAACAAGAACACCCATCGAAAAATGACGTCAGCAATGACAAGAACTTCTGGTATCTCCGGTTAGCTGCCGACAAATACAACATCTCTGAAGCGTATGACTCCAAGAACAAGAACCCCAAAACCCTCTTCTTGGACACTTGGATAAGTAGATCCTCGTGTAAACCGGTGGCAACCGGGTCTCTTGAATCCGGATCCGTTTCATTCTCGAACGGCTCGTTCGGATATCTGGAGCCCCAGATTTGCCTGCACCGGCTGAAAGCGTAGTCTTCGTTTTCGGAATCAAAGATCGCCGGCTTTGGGACAATCTTCGAGAATCTCGAGAGACAGTATTCCCTGTAATGAACCTGCGAACGACGCCGTTTCAGTTTCCCGCATTTTGTCTCAACTGACTAAACAGAATTCTGCAAACAGGGGAAATTTTACCGGGTTTAAGCAGTGACAGAACCACACCCACTCGACATCGAACGGTTGGAGAAGCCGTTTCAGCCGTCAGATCAGAAATCAACGGCATCCACAGCTCATCGTACCTACAAACAGAAAAAAGATAAGATTTTTTTCCCATTTTACCCCCTAGTTTTGACTTTGAAGGAATTGAATAGCTGCGAATAGATTCGAGAAGGGTGGGAGTGTGGTGGAGCCAATCGGAATCCGCCACGTTGCGGAGGAAGGCGATGTTCCGCCTGGCGGCGGCCGCCAGATTGATCGCCGGCCGGACGACGGCATTCTCCGAGACCTCGCTAGGCAGTAGACTCCTCGACGACGTGCATTGTGATATACTCAAGTTGTCTCCAGACATTGATTTTGTTGATCGGCGGACGAAAATCTCGTACCTTTGCTAGTGGGGTGAATGGAATGTTATTGAAGGAGATGGATGACACGTGTCATTGTGAAAGATAAAAGAGAATTAGAGAATTCTTACTTTTCTTTACCCAAATAAAATAAATAATATCTGCAACCACTAAGGTATGGTTTAGTGGTACTCTCGTATAGTCGTATGTGTGATACAACCAAAAGTGGTTTGCATCATGACTGTGACAAATGACAATGGTTTTGATAAATTACATTTTCGTCCTCCAATTTCAGAGTTTTTCTAAATGAGTCTTTAATCTACGTCTACTACTCTACTTCTTTCACAAAAGCCTCCACTTGCAATATTTTATGGTCAATTAAACGTAGTTAGTTGAATCAAATATAATTATAGTTATTAAAATTAATCCGTATATTACAAAAATAAATCTACACAATATTAATATTAATATCATATTCGTATCATAATTTCGTATCTCAATCACCCATATAATTATGAAAATTTGGATTTATATATAATTATGAAATTTTGAATTTATAATCTTTGTGATTAACTTATAATCTTTATTCTTGATTTGTATTTAAATTAGAAAGAGATTGGTGATAGGTTTAGGATAAAAATATTTGATTTATAATTTGATATATTTTTAAAAAATGAAGAGAAGAAGACATGTAACAGCTTTAATAAAAGAGTGTCATGTGACGGTTTTAATAAAAGATTGTCATGTGATGCAATTAAGTTATAATTTAATAGATTGACATCAATTTCATTCACTTAATTTGTTTCGGGAACCCAAATTGTCCAACTGATAAACTCATGAAAGTAACAAAACGTTAGGGATTAGATAAGAATTAACTTACATATTAGAGACCCATTTCATGTGGGGCCATGACACGTCCTTTTTTTTGTTTTCAGCTTCTTGTCTCACCAAATTGGAACTAACTTCCAACAGAATCAGGCGCGCACCCACCTGATTGCATGTTTAAAACGCATTGTAACGGGCCTTTATGGGCTCTAATTTTCTAGCAGACGGGCCCGATTCAGTTATCTTAAACGGGCCGGCCCATCGAGATCGGCCAGCGCTCGATAGGGCAAATATACACTATAAAATCCCAATATTGCAGAGGCTGAATGTGCACTTCACACCCCTCTCTAGGGTTTCAGTCGTTCGAAGTTCCTGTAAATTTCCTCTGTTTTCTGCTCCACTTCGTGTTTTCGTACTTTTGTTTTGGATTGGTTGCAGTGATGTATAAAATCTAATTACCCAGCTCTTCGAGATCTCTCAACAAGGTCAATGAGAAGACTTGAATTCAACATATCTGAGCTCCAATGAAATCCAATCTTCCAATGTTCTTTTCTCAAATTGTAAATTTGATTGGCCGTGTTCCCGAATTTACCAAGTTGTCACTTTGAATTTTTTTGTTTTAGGGGGTTCAAAGTTGCAATTGAGAACCATATATTTCGTTTGGAATGTACATTCTTAATCATATATTTATGTTTAGATGGGATGCAGTGATGTATAAAATCTAATTACCCAGCTCTTCGAGATCTTTATACAAGTTCCATGAGAAGACTTCAATTCAACATATCTGAGCACCCATTAATCCAATTTCTTTCAATCTTCTTTTACATTTTTTAAAATCTTTTGTGGTACTCTTTCATTTTCTTTTTGTTCACAGTGTTAAATTGATTGACCACCGGGCCTTATTTTACAAATGTGTGATTTGAATATTTGATATATTTTTTTCTTGGGGGTTTGAAGTTGTGATTTGTGTTTTTCGGTGGCATGTTAAATCCTCATATTTTCTGATTAGCGTAATATTGGTGCCTTTACAGCGATCAAATGACTTAAGATTCTGGGTTTCAATCTGAATTCTGAAAGTGCTGGTTATATGTTAACAAAGAATGCGAATTATGTGACAGTTTCTGCTTTGGTGGAGCTTCCTGAGTTGTCCTCTGGCAATACAAATTTTTAAAAATAATCCGAAATTAAACTGGACGTGTATGGCAACTAAGATTTTGAAAAACCGTAATAAACACTTCTCATTGACAAGTTTATGACAGACATTAGTTAACAATCGCTACCTCAATAATATTATGGACATGTCTACATCTATATCTACTATAAAGTTAGGATTCAAAGACATTAAATGCTTAACTTTTATACCATCAATGGGCTTTCGCTATCACCTACACTCTAAAATTAAATCGATGGGCCGATTGTACAAGGCCCATCGTCTACAGCAAAATACTTTAAATTTGGCCAGCTTAAAATGGGCATTAGTAATTTGGTTATATTGGCCCACCAAATTAGGTCCAATTGCAACCCTTCA
Organism: Rheum nobile; assembly: GCA_027886185.1. NCBI lineage: Eukaryota > Viridiplantae > Streptophyta > Magnoliopsida > Caryophyllales > Polygonaceae > Rheum > Rheum nobile. The sequence continues at coordinate 190,185 of WOAB01000236.1, read as the reverse complement.
TCTCCTTGTCCGATATGTAGTGACGTCATCCTTTCGGTCGCCAAAACTGCAGCAATAATGGTTGCAGCTTGCTTGCCCTTCGTTTGCCCTAGATGGAAACAACCATGGGTGCAGTTAGGTGGCACTCCTTCCTCTTCCCTGAATTGTAACTCTCCGGAAGGTCATCGCTTTGTCTGCCCTATATGGAAACTACCATGGGTGCAGTTAGGTGGCCCCTTCCACTGCCCTGGATGGAAACTGCCCAGAAGGGTACATCTTATAAATAGGTCTTCTTGTTTCCCTCGTCAGTCGCCTGTCAAAAGCTTCCTCTTCCATCTCCCTTCCTCTTACTATATTCTAATTCAAACTGGAAACTGCAAATCCCCCATAGAAACTGATCCCCAGAGCTACTCGATCTTTATGTTGGTTGTTCTCTTAAGTACTCAACAAACGTTTTAATGGCGGAAGACGGGTTGGCTTCTATCAAGAGAGACCCTATCAAGTCTTCCGGTTCGTTCCCTTTTATTTATCCAGTCTTCTCTTTTGTTTTTCTGTTTGTAATTGGATATGATTCTTGTAATTGGCTATGATTTCTCTGCTTTGCGATGCAATTCAGTAAATTTGTTAGTAGCACTCTTCCGAATTAGGTCGTCTTGAATTCTCTCTGTCGCAATCGACTTGTAGAAATTTCTTTGTACTTCAATGACTTGTTACTAAGCTATCTTTGGGATTGCGTGCTTGGAGGAATTAACTATGAGTAAATGACACTTATAAGAGTGCTCATGAGTGTTCTGCAATTGATCAGTTGGGCAAGCAGCGGCACAGAGAAGGCGGCAGAACGCCGTTTCAATTGCTAAAGAGCGAAGAGAGGCTCTGGTTAGGACGAAGCGCCTTTGCAGGGTGGGAATTAGCAGTGCCGACGATAATGTGGAGACTGATAGTGTTATGATGCTTGACGAAGAGCAAGCCGTCTTGGATGCTCAGACTTCTACTGCTGTTGAAGAATTGAAGTTTTCAATTGTCTACCAGTGAGTTGATTGTGCTACAATTCATCATTTCTCGGAGTTTCTAGATGTGAATTGCTTTAGGTGTTACACTCATGTTTGTGGAATTGATTCTTGAATATGAATATGGTTGCCTTGTTTGGATCGACTTTAGTCTTACATCGCACTGTATATATTTTGATCTGTGGCTCTTCCAAATTGTCAATGATTGATACTCCTTAATATAAGAAATTACTTTGTTCTTTACTTTCTTTAAATATTGCAGTTTTGGTGTATGTGTAAGTTCATGTGTTTATTCCTTGCTGTAGTTGATCTGGGGTTAATAAAAATTCTTGTAATTTCTCCAGTAGCATCTCCTGGTTTTATACGAACTTCATTGTTTGAGTGAGCTGCTATTCAACCAATTTCAAAAGATTTTTTGGCTTGTTTGAAGAGCAACTGTAGTTGTGGTTTTTTCAAGGTTCACAATCCTATTGAAAGCTAAATTTGAACCTAATCTAAAGAAGCGATGGGGATTTAGTTGACATTATTATCTTTTAACAAAGTCACCTATTATCGGTAATTACAATTTTGATCTTGTCAAATTGCACTAGATGGTAATTTTTCTATGTTACATGATAATGTTCTGTTGATCATTTCTTTGTCATGAATGCTCTGTTGAATTTGTGAAGTGTGATTCCGTATAGCAGCTTTTTACTCTAAGATTGTGCGCGTGTAGATTTCCATGCGGCCTTTTATGCATTAGGTAGTTTATGCTTATACACAGAGACATGACATTGACACTTTCTTGAATCATATGTTGTTAGGGGAAAAGGAGCAACGCAGAAGAGAGTCAGTGCCCTACGTGAGTTAAGGCGTCTACTATCAAATTCTGAATTACCCCTGTTGAGGCTGCACTTAAAGCTGGAGCAATTCCAATTCTTGTACAATGCCTCTCATTTGGCTCTCCTGATGAACATGTCTTTCTAATGTCACTTTTGGTTATATGCATCACCGCGCAATCCTAGGAAATTCCTTCTTTATTCTTCTTTTCAACTCTTAAGAGAAGAGCATTTAATACGTCATACACTCATACTGACTGAAGTCAGTGCATGAATTCATTTATGTTTCAAATTCTCATCATATTTCAATTTTTTTTCCAGTTGCTTGAGTCAGCTTGGTGTCTTACAAACATCGCTGCAGGAAAACCAGAAGAAAACAAATCTCTGTTGCCAGCATTACCACTGCTTATTGCACATCTAGGAGGTTAGCTGTGAATGTGAAACTTATCATTATTATTTTTTCTAACCATTGAAGTGATATGCAAATCACTGTTGCCAGCATCCTTTTACTGTTTGAATGATCAGTAACCAACATTTTTTTTTTGTAATGAACGGCATCTCTCCTTCGTTTACTTTTATGTTTGAAACACCTGAATCACTTCGTCTCATGTGTTATCAATTATCACTTAGTAAATTAGATGGAGTAATATTTATTTGTCTTAGAGCTTTACATCTGCCAGTATTGGACTCATAGGACGGCATTTACAGATCAAACGTTTGCAACCAAACTGATATAGAAACACATGGTGTATTTAATATGGTTGAAACGGGCTGTTCTAAAGTCTCAAGAGGATAAACAAAAATATAATAATATAAATCATTGCAAAGGAAAGTCCTCTTATGTTATGCTTATACCTTATGTATAAGTATTGAAATACTCAGATATTTCTTTATCTAACGCCTTGGAAAGGGAAGCATAATCAACAGCATCTCGATTCAAGTTTGTTTGGTTGGTTGTTCTCAATCTCATCTGGTAATTTATTCATGCCAAGTTAGTTTCTACTGACCTTAATCTCTCTTTAAGTGACTTAGAATTCTAGTTATGAATAAAAGTCTATCGTTATCCACTATATATTGACAAAAGAATACAACAATTAGGATGAGCAAACGTATATATCTGATCCGGTCTGTTATGTCGGATATCCGGTAAAAAATATTCATAAAACTCTATCTATATCCGATAAATATTATCCCGATCGGATCGGATACTCGACTCGGATATTCAAATTATCCGATTACTAGTAAACCTATTAAAAATTAAATCAAAATATTAATTTTTCTAATTCAATCAAAACTAACAATCCGTAAAGTGCAAACTAAATGTAAAACAATTCTTTTCAATTTGCAAGTCCCTGTATTTTTTTCAAACAATTAAACTTCGGGGAACTTGTGTGTACCCGTTTTTTAAAATTTCGCACCGCTTATAAACGCAACAATATAGCGTTTAAAAAAATAAAAATAAAAACTAAACGCTACGTCGTTGCGTTTAAATTGAACCGGTTCAAAAAGTTGAACCGATTCAGTTTAAACGTCACGACGTAGCGTTCAAGCTTTTATAAATAAATAAATAAAAAATAAACCGGATTTAAAAAAAAATGTTTTTTTTAAAACGCAACGACGTAGCGTTTAAAATAAATAAATCAACATTGCACTTTTTTTCCTTAATCATGTAGAGAATTTCAATACGAGTCCGTACATATAAAATTCGTCCAAAACAGACATTGTTTGCCCCTCCAAAAGCAAAAAAAAACAAAGTTTTTCTACCTTTTTTTTTTTACAATTTGGTGTCCAGTATATAGCGCATTGTAGTGATTTTTTTTGGTATTTTCGGAATTTTTCTAATATAATTTTGTATAACATTTTAATACGAGTATATAACTATACGTTAGAACCATAATATATAATTGAAGTATATAACTATAGTATATAGCAATAGTATATAACTATACAATATAACAATAGTATATAACTATACGATATAACAATAGCATATAGCTATAGTATATAATAATACGATATAACAATAGTATATAACTATACGATATAACCATAGTATACAACTATTCGTTAGAACCATAATATCTAATTATAGTATATAACTATACGATATAACCATAGTATATAACTATACGATATAACAATAGTATATAACTATACGATATAAAAATAGTATATAGCTATAATATATAACTATACGATATAACAATAGTATATAGCTATAGTATATAACAATAGTATATAACTATACGATATAACAATAGTATATAGCTATATTATATAACAATACGATATAACAATAAAATATATAGCTATAGTATATAACTATACGATATAACCATAGTATATAACTATTCGTTAGAACCATATTATATAATTATAGTATATAACCATAGTATATAACTATACGATATAACTATAGTATATAATTATACGATATAAAATTTGTATATAACCATAGTACGTTAGAACCATAATATATAATTATAGTATATAACTATACGATATAACTATAGTATATAACTATACGATATAACAATAGTATATAACTATACGATATAAAAATAGTATATAGCTATAGTATATAACTATACGATATAACAATAGTATATAGCTATAGTATATAACAATACGATATAATAATAGTATATAACTATACGATATAACAATAGTATATAGCTATAGTATATAACAATACGATATAACAATAAAATATATAGCTATAGTATATAACTATACGATATAACCATAGTATATAACTATTCGTTAGAACCATAATATATAATTATAGTATATAACTATACGATATAACAATAGTATATAACTATAGTATATAACTATACGATATAACAATAGTATATAGCTATAGTATATAACAATACGATATAACAATAAAATATATAGCTATAGTATATAACTATACGATATAACCATAGTATTTAATTATACGATATAATAATAGTATATAACTATAGTATATATAACTATACGATATAACCATAATATATAACTATTCGTTAGAATCATAATATATAATTATAGTATATAACTATACGATATAAAATTTGTATATAACCATAGTACGTTATATAATTATAGTATATAACTATACGATATAACCATGGTATATAACTATAGTATATAACTATACGATATAACCATAGTATATATTATACGATATAACAATAGTATATATAACTATACGATATAACAATAGTATATAACTATACGATATAACCATAGTATATAATTATATGATATAACAATAGTATATAGTTATAGTATATAAATGAACGATATAGCAATAGTATATAACTATACAATATAACAATAGTATATAACAATACGATATAACTATAGTATATAAGTAATAAGTTCGTAATACTTAACCATAATGTGTAACTATAGTATATAAGTAATAAGTACGTAATACTTATGTATAATGAATAACTATACTTTATAACTAATATATTTTGTAATACTTAACTATAATGCATAACTATAGTATATAAGTAATAAGTTCGTAATACATAAGTAATAAGTTCGTACTTATTACTTAATACTTAACTATAGTATATAAGTAATAAGTTCATAATACTTAACTATAATACATAAGTTCATAATACACATTATAGTTAAGTATTACAAAATATTTTACTTAAATACTATAGTTTCTAAAGTTTTTGTTCTCGTTTTTTGGCTTTTTGGAGGGGAAAACGATATTCGTTTTGGATGAATTTTATATGTACAAACTCGTATTAAAATTTTATACAAAATTATAGTAGAAAAATGCAGAAAATACCAAAAAAATTCACTACAATGCGCTATATGCTGATTGTTGGGCACCAAATTGTAAAAAAAAAAAAAAGGAAGGCTTCGTTTTTTAAGCTTTTGGAGGGGCAAATGATGTCCGTTTTGGACGAATTTTATATGTACGGACTCGTATTGAAATTATCTACATGATTATGAAAAAGTGCAATTTTGAAAGAAAAAAAATTATTTAAACGCTACGTCATTGCGTTTAAATAAAAACATTTTTTTAAACGCAACGAGGTAGCGTTTAAAACTTAATCGGCTCGATTAAACCGAGTCCATTTTAAACGCTACGACATAGCATTTAACTCCTACCCGGTTTAATCGAGCCGATTTCGTTTCTTTTTTTAGTCTCAATAAATCCAAAAAAAAAACTCTCACGCCATATAATAGCGTTTTTTTTTAAAATGAAAAAAAGTTAAACGCTACCAAGTAGCATTTAACTTGCGGTGCGAAATAAAAAAAAAACGGTGCAAAAGCGAATCCCCTTAAACTTGTCAACCTTTTCAATTTGAAAACCATAAACGTATATATTATATAATAAGAGAAATTTGCTAGTATATATAAACTTGTAACTTTAACTTATATAATCAAAATTCAATTCAATGATGAACACTCAGTCTTGACAAAAAAACGTACTTGCTAATAGTTGCTATGTTTAGTGAGGCGACAATTAGTACATGAATTATTGATTTTGGGTTTTAATTTTATAAGAATAATAATCAAGGTTGTTTTTTTTATTAAAAGAAATAAAATAAGGAATGTTGTATTGGAATTTAAAGTGGGTTTAATTACTTAAAAATGTACAAGCAATTTTTTTTTTGATAAGGTAAGAATTCGAGAACCGAAACAACGTCGGAAAACTCGAGAGGCCGATAAATCGACAACCGGAAACCGGTTAAGAACAACAAAGCAAACAAAGGAAAATACAACGAGCAAAATTGAGCCAAACGAACTAGGGAGAGAAATGAGTCAACCACAAATCAGCAGACAGTGCCACCAGAACAAGGGTCAAACAGGATGAATCCTGGGCAGGTGCTGAATGGACTACCATGACGTTGTCCTCACCTAGATGAGGGATCTTCAGGAGTCTCGACCACCCTAACGTTGCCTACCATGGATCTTCAGGAGCCTCAGACACAACCACGACCACAACCAGAACAACTCGGACTCCAGTCACCCCACCTAGATCAACTCAACAAAGCAGTGAAGTACAAAACCCAAGCTTGCAAACCCGAAGCGCAACCAAATAAGAACACACAAAAAAAAAACATACAACAAATCGAACAAACAAGGGTTCAACAGAAAAGGAATTGATCAGCGGGTTGGCCCTGGAGCGCTTCAACCAGCAACACCACAGAGCTCTCTATCAACTCCGGGCTAAGCCGGAACATCAACACACAGAACTCCATTTTGGAGAGCACCGTCTCCGTCGAAATCGCCAACAGAGAACAAAATCCATCTCATCGCTGACTTCGGCGGCGGCGACGAGGGCTCGGTCGGAGCGGGGGCTCGTTCGGAGCCGGGAGAGACTTGGACGGGTTCGGCAGCCCGCAAAGCCATTGGGGTTCGGGGTCGGAATGAGCCTGGTGCCCATCGGTTCAAGAAAATTTTGTGGGGGAAAGGCGGCAGTGGGCCATTGTTGGAAGAAAGGGTTTTAGGTCGAGAGTTTTAATTCTGGGTTTGATGTTCCCTTTAGATTCATGGTTTCTTGAACCAGTAGAGTAGAGAGATTGGTAGAGATTTGGGGTTTCATTGATAGGGAATGCTTGGGTTAGAATTTGGGTAGGAGGCTCGGTTGGAGCGGCCATGGTGGCGTCGAGTGTGGTGGTTGCCATGGGGTGGAGGTTGCCATGGTGGCGACGAGCTCCAGAAGTGTAACACCCCCAATTTATACCGGAGATATTACATGCCAGTGACCTCAGACTTTACCGTCCAAAATCACCCCAGGCTTTTCCAGAACGATTAAGCTTAAATACATAACATAATTACATAATAATTGAAAGATTAAACAGAAGATTAAACAGCGGAAGACTTTAAATTACACAGCGGAAGACTTTAAAGAGCCAACTTATAACATGGCTAAATTATGAAGATACATTGAAGTAACACTTTAACAATCTTAAAACACTTAACAGCTTAGGACACTGACTTTTAAATCTTCGTCTGCAAGCTTCTTATCCTTCAATAGGTTACTTAAACTCCGGGAAACAACTCCTGATGTGCCGAATCGAACGGATGACACCAGCCCACATGCAGAGAACAAAGTTCGTGGGTTAGTCTACTTGAATAGACTAGCAAGGGTACAAAGCAGAGTGGTTCGAGTGATCGTGACCGTTTACTATCATTGTCCCTTGAATAAAAACCGAAGGAACGATATATAACCCGGCACTTTCACAGAATGATTTAACAATTAAGATATGCACTGAAGAGAAGACTCCAACTGAAATGAGCCTTATAGGAAATTATGACAACTGCTAGGGAACATTAAAGTTACACACACCAATGATTTAAAAGTTGACTGAGATGCTTCAGTTCACAACCAACCTCATCGCATACAGCGAATCCAGATTGAAAAGAGAACGTACTATGATCAAAGTCGAGAGGAGTTTTCCTAGCTGCACTATAACTTAGATGCACTACTCGCCAAAGGTTTATTAATCATGTGCACTCGGGCACATATCTTATTTAATTACAAAACACACTTTACTAGAACATGTTAATGTTATTAAGAGCGGCACACAACTTAAATCTCAGGGTGACAATCATGTCGACCCAAATTAACACAACACACAAACACACACACGCACGCGCACACACGAGGCTTAACATTATTCCAAGAACAACGGAGTTATTATTACACAGGGTGATCTTACGTTCACCCAGATTACACTGCCACAGTGCTTACACTTTAATTTACATGATGACAGTTACGTCCACCCCAATTGCACTAGCTAAGTGCTTAATACACAGGACTGCAATTATGCTCATCCAATGGCGCTTGCAAGGCGCTTAAACACTTCACATCCTTAAAGGTGGATAAGAAGCATAGGTCATGACCCTTAAATTATTATCCGGAAATTAACCCGAGGAGTATTACGATTTAAAGAAACGACAAATCCTTATTTGGATCAGCGTTCCTACGAACATTAAGTTATAAAGAAACGACTAATCCTTACTTGGATTAACGTTCCCACAAACTCTCATGTTAACTAAACAGTCTAACACAACAATTATTCATATTAAAGTCGTCCAGGCAATCAACTTAAACACAGAGATAATAGAAACAGCTAATCCTTACTTGGATTAGTTTTCCTATTAACCCACATGCTATTCTAGTATTAAGATTAATTCACAATAATACCATCACGGTAATTATCACATATAATAGCGTTGTTCTAACAAATATACAACCTATTATAACATTACTTTAATTACGTTTATTTATGAAATTAGTTCCCCAGCCAAAACAACAGTTCACTCCAATTTAATTAACAATTAAATAATTGATAATTAATGAAACATGGAATGATTAAGCAAGAGCAAACCGCCACTTGCCTTAGTCCGCAGATCTGGAACAAAGCAGAGACAACGGGATTCCGGGCTCGACACAGGTATAGCTCCGACAGCACAACGACCTTCGAGTCGACCCATAAGGAAACCCTAAGTTAGATCCGACATAAACTAGTACGAATCTAAGGAAAGACGAAAGAAATCGAAAGGAACGAGTCCATAACGACGACCACCAAGACCAAGCCAACAAAGGGGCTTCTGGCCACTGGCGGCGGTCGCCGTGTTCATCACGGCGGTCGCCGCCACGAACACGGCGGTCGCCGTGAAGAACGGCGGCCAACAGAACGGCGAGAAAACTCACCAATACACACACGAGGGTCACTCCTTTGGCCTGGCTTTGGGTTCAGACCTCCACTAAGCTTCCAAAGGGACCTCTAGGCTACAGGAAAACACACCAAACAACACCGGCGATTGCTCCAAAGAACTCCGGCGAGGGCAAGCTTTTCCGGCGAGACAAATTCTGAGATTGAGCTTCTGATTTTAGCTCGAATCCGACCCCCAAGCCTCTCCTTTTATAGCCACAGATCGAGGGAGCACAATGATGGCCTAAATGGAGGCGTGGCGGGGCTAGTTCAGCGTCGTCAGACGCTCGCCGGCGACCATCGGGCAAAGACCTCCGGACAACAACGACGGCGGGCACCGTCATCAATGCGGCGGGCGCCGTCATCAATGCGGCGGGCGCCGCCATCAATGCGGCGGGCGCCGCCATAGGCATGGCGTCCCCAACTAGGAGAAGACCCGACTGCTCCTCGAGCCTTGCGACGGTGGGCGCCGCCATACCCACGGCGGGCGCCGCCACCCTGGCTTCGCCTCCTCGGCTCTTAGACGAAAACGATGTTAACCCGGGATAAAATTATCGTACGCGAATGAGTAATTAACATCCAAAGTACGTCGTCTGTATTTTATTTCACTGAGAAAAATAATACAGAGATATAGCACATTACAGAATGTCTTAAACTCTCTGTATTAAATCCGACGTACAAAACGGGTGTTCGGGAAAATTCCCAAAATAACCTTATAAAAATACAGGGTATCACAAGAAGGAGCTTTTTTAGGGCCGGCTCACTGCTTGGGAGCGTTTTTTCACTGCTTTCCTTTTTAGTTGTTTACTAAACCTCATATTTTTTACAAGCATTATTTTGAAATCATCTAAACTAATTAAACATTGTATACTAGTTATAAAAACATATATATTATTTTATTTTTCCGGATATCCGGTAAGCAAAATATCTCGATCCGTATCCGGAAAAATCACCCGGATCGGATTCGGATAAAAATTAAACGAATGTTTTCGGATACAGACTTTTAGGGTTCGAATTGGGTCGGCCGGATCGGATATTTTTGCTCACCCCTACATACAACTGGACAAGGTCATAAGTTCAACTTTCTGCATTCTCCCTGAAATACAGTATAATAATCACCTTTGACTAAGAAAATTCCATGGATTCAAGAATTAGTAATCGCTTTTGTACAACAATCTTCATTTTCCGGGGTTACCCTCTTCTTGAGGGTTCTTCTAGTTGTTTGCTAGTCTCCCCTTTCCGCCGCCATCCTCCTCCTCTGTTTTGCTTCGCTCTCGCTCTCATCGGCTCTCATCTTCCGTTAAGCTCTCCATAGGGCCGTCTATGCTTTTGTGGGCAAGGTTGCTGGTTTCCCCTCCTGGCGCCGTCAACCTCCATCATCGGCCATCTCTTCGTCGTGTTGTCCTTCGTCTACGATTGTCTTGATCAATATGCCGAACGAAATCCCCTTCTTCTGTTCTCGGAGTTTGACTGACTTTGTTGCTTCTGCTTCGGATTGGGGTGCTCCTCCACTGTTTTCGTTCAATTAGGGCAATATTCGGGTTTCTGTTTTGGGATATTTTCTTTGCTTTAGCTTTAGGTCTTCCTGAATTACAAATTTTGATGTTAAGTTGTGGTTCAGAGGTTAGTTTATGTGACTCCATATGTAGCTTTCTGTATATTTGTTTCTTTAGTTTTTTGGGTTTTTCAGTTTTGGTTGGGTTTGTCTGGTTCTATTTTGGGTCTGTTCTGCCATGCATGTTGATATTTGCTTAAGTTTTGGTGGCTCTACTGGCCAGGGATTTCCTCTGCTTTTGTCTAATAAATCTATCATAGTTCTTGGGAGTAAATCTTTAAAACCAAGTGATGTAATGGATCCTTTAGATGCACGGATTCTGGTTTGGAGTATGTTTGCTGCCAGGGATGTCGGAGATTTTGATCTTGAAGCGCGTTGTTGTTCTGCCTTGGTTTATTTTAATGTTTCTTTCGTTGTTCCCTGCCTCCTACGGCAAAAAAAAAAAAGAATTAGTAATCATATATTCAACTTCAACCTAATTAAATCTCAAGAATTAGTAATCATATGTAATTTTCTATAAGACTTATGGTTAATTTTGTCAAATGCCGGAATTAATTTTATGGTAGTTATAACACAACACATGTTAATAATCTTAAGTTGATAACCTCAAGGGGTTGGTATAGTGGAGCATGACATGGTCTTCGTCTGACAGGTCGTAAGTTCGAGCCTCCACCAGTCTCTTTGAGGTGAGGCATATGTAAATCCATTTGTAAGTGCTTTATGAGTCTTTAGTCTTCCTTGTCCTTGGACTGGGACGCCGTTAGACTTGTACAAGTTCGGGCCCGAGACGGGCTTTTGGGACGATTTCAGCCCGGTTGATCGGGTCGTGCTAAGCCCGCCCGGTCCAAACGGGCTGAAATCTTTATCCAAGACCGTCCGGAAGACCGGGCCGGTTTGTATTATATAATATGTAATTATGTTTTATAGTATATAATAATGTTTTATATTATATATTATATGTAATTATATATATTATATACTATATTAACGATTGGAAATTTAAAATATTATATAATAAGGGCTGAAAATTTAATAACTCTACATATTTAAAATACTATTTAATATACATATATTTTTAGATTTTAATTGAGTACTGAGCCGAGCCTCTAGGCCCGTTCGGGCCTAAAGGAGTGTTCGTGCCCGACCCGTTTATGTATCGGGCCAAATCGGGCCCAGACCAGCGGGCCACTATTATTGTCCAAGCTCGGTTTTTTAACCGGACGGGCTGGCCAGACTTGTACACGTCTAGACGCCATCCCTCACCCTAAATTTCTTGAATCAATAAAACAAAATAAGTTGATGAACCCCAAAAAAAGACTTAAGTTGAAATACACCGAATTATTTTCCTAAATCTAACTCAGGTAGATATAGAAAATCAAAAATCATTAGTGTTTATTATAAATCATTAACCTACATACATTAGAAAAATCCTTAATTTAAATATGGTTACCTTGGGAAAACCTTTTTAGTTTAACTAAAAAGTACAAGATAAATACAAATCTCCCAAAAATAATGTTTGTTATCAAACAAAAATGTTTAGTGTTACAAAAACTCATGTTCTTTACATAAACTCATGTTTCTGACCTCATGGGTGTGAAATTGTGAATATATGATGCTTGTACCACTCAGAAAAAAAAGATCTATTTAGGAAAATACGTTATAAAGCAATAATTTGCATATGCAATCTCATATGTTCATCGTCACTTGTTACTTTTGATAGAGATGATCCACACATATACTAGATTTGGGCCGGCCCAACAAAAATCACATAGATAGGTTATTTGATAACACTCTGGAGGAGATGATAAGAATCTCTTGCTCAACTAAAGATTTCACAATGGGATGGATCATGGTTGATGTTCAAAGATTAATGAAATATTCTTTATAATCATTAAAATAGAATACTAGCGAAAAAATATCACATACATAATTTAATATGTTAGTGTACTTATCTATTATTTATACAATTGAATGGCTAGCTCACTTTTTTATATTAAGTAAGAATTCAATTTACTATACATAAAAATGTAAAGTAAATTGAGAGGCCGAAAACGACAGCTAGACAAACCAGCATGACAAACAAAAAACAAAAGAAATAAACAAAGTAAAAAACGACAACAAAGTAATGAAAATACAACAAAGCAATTAAAAGCCTAATCGAACTAGGGGGAGAGTATAGTGAGTACAACACTAACGAAGCGTAGCACCACCGGAAAGCGGAAAGTGCAAACATGACCACCTCGACGTTGTCCCCACCTAAATGAAGGATCTTCAGGAGACTCAGACACAACCACGCCCGGAACAACTCAATCTAAACCCTAGATCAACTCGACAATTGCAACGAAGTATTGACACACCATGTTCAAGTCAACTCCGACATGACCCGTTCAAGCCTGCTTAGATGTCTCCCAAACGAGCATGCCATAGCCTTCGTTTCTTTCTTTAGGGGGTCGTTTTTTAGCCTCGCTTCAGCGAAGATCCCTTCACCTACATAACCCCGGATTGTAGAGCCAGACAAACGACCCAAATCCTAGACGACATGGGTGTAAAAAAATCACCAAAATCATATACAATGTGATCTTGTTTTGGGAAAAAAAGTCAGAATTAAGAGCAACAATGGTTTGCTCATTCATGACTGAGTTTTCGAACCCTCAAAGGGATTTTCTAGATGTAGGGGTTTTCGGATTTGGGGGAAGTAGATCCCGAAGGTGTCGGAAGTCACACAAATCCATTCAATATGTGAGATGAGAGTTTCAATGGAGAGAAATTATAAGAAAGACTTGGTGGATCTGGTGGACTTTTCTGAGTTGTAGATCGTACAAAGTTACTTGAGAGAGGAACTGAATGACTAAATCTGCCATTTATCCCCTACTCTAGTGGGTGCGTGTGATGTGGTTCGGTTTGACGGTTGGCCGCGAGTCTAAGCGTGATGAGGAGCAGATCTAGGCACGGCCTTGAGGGGTACCTGATATGGGTTCGAGGTGGGTGCGTTGGTGTGGATAATGACCAGCTCACTTTGAGAACTCATATGCATATCTTTTTGTCAAAAATAAACTTAATTATATAAGTGAAGGCTAATCGTACCCAAAAATTTCATTTAACCGAACTACATATCCATCAAATGCTAACAAGTCTTCAATTACACAAAAAGACAGAACTAATAAAATAAGCACATAAAATTACTCAAGAAACTAGAGATAATCCCAGGCTCAACCTCAAGTTTTTAAGTAGGCTCTACCTCAACTTTATTGGGCCTTAATCAACCAGGCCTACTGAATTTGGGCTTAAAGCGTTACTGCGCTAGTATAAATTCTGAAACACACTGAGCTGCTTTCGTAGTTCTCCACATTCTAGGGTTTATAGAACTCCCCAGTCCCCCACCACTTAGCCGTCGGGAGTGAAGATGGTGTCGTTGAAGCTGCAGAAGCGGCTCGCCGCTAGCGTACTCGACTGCGGGAGGGGCAAAGTCTGGCTCGATCCCAATGAAGTCAACGAGATCTCCATGGCCAACTCCAGTAAATTCCCTCATCTTTGTGTTTCCCCTTTCATTTCGGTTGTTGAGTTTAAAAACCCTAATCGGAAGAACGAAACTGTTTTTCATTTCATCTTATCTAATTGACTCTAATAAATGCTCAACTTGAACTTAGGAACTTTGGATTACGATCTGCTGATAGGAATTTGAACCTAGGAATACGGAATTTCATTTTTTAAAAACCCTAATCGGAAGAAAGAAACTGATTTTAATTTCACAGTGATAGTTATGTTTTCACTCAATGAACTGCAATTCACAATGGTAGTTGCTATATGATAGAACACATAATTATAGTACTCCTTGCACTCAAGCCTAAGCATGATTTGTTTTGTCATTCTGCCTTTAAAATTAGATGTAAACATCATATGAGATATATTAGATGATTGATTTCTAGTGAGGTGACTATGTCGTCTATGTGTAATCATCTGCCTGTTGCTACACCTAATTGGTCTGATTACAGGAGATGTTATTCATGATTCATTTTGAAGCATTGAAACAAAGTAGTAAATAGATTTACTTTCATGCTTAATAGGGCAGAACATTAGGAAGTTGGTCAAGGATGGATTCATCATTAAGAAGCCCACAAAGATCCATTCTCGTTCCCGTGCAAGAAGAATGAAGGAAGCTAAGAGAAAGGGAAGGCATTCCGGTTATGGTAAGCGTAAGGGTACACGGGAGGCAAGACTCCCAACCAAGATTCTATGGATGAGGAGAATGCGCGTTCTTAGGCGGTTGCTCCGCAAATACCGAGAGGCCAAGAAGATTGACAAGCACATGTACCATGACATGTACATGAAGGTGAAGGGTAACGTGTACAAGAACAAGCGTGTCCTCATGGAGAGCATCCACAAGTCAAAGGCTGAGAAGGCGAGAGAGAAGACGTTGTCTGATCAGTTTGAGGCTAAGAGAGCCAAGAACAAGGCTAGCAGGGAAAGGAAACATGCTAGGAGAGAGGAACGTTTGGCTCAGGTGTGTACATTATCAACTATTCTCTTCAATTGTTAAGAGTTTTGGCAATCTGTTTTGTAAGCATTGTTCTTTGTGTTGTGCAGGGACCTGGAGGTAAGCCTGCAGAGGCACCTGCTCCTCAAGTTGCTGAGGTAGCCAATAAATCCAAGAAGTGAGTTTATGTTATAATTTTGTGAACTGGTGTTTTCCCTAGAGATATTTGCTAGAGATACTATTTTGTTCTGTTATGAGATTTTGGTATTCTACTGAGTTTTTGGTGCTAGTATTTGATCTTCCCATAAACATGGATTTATCTTCTAATGTGACATTGCAATCAGACCTGAATAGATAATGTTCACTTCTGTCAAACTTTCAGCTACTGTTTCCTTAATATGACAATGTTTGATTGAAATTCAACATGTGACTCCTGAGTGCTGAAGAAAATCTCAGTTGAAACAAAAATTATACGGGCCGGCCCAACAGTGAAATAAATCTCAGTTG
This sequence comes from Rheum nobile, assembly GCA_027886185.1. Classification (NCBI taxonomy): domain Eukaryota; kingdom Viridiplantae; phylum Streptophyta; class Magnoliopsida; order Caryophyllales; family Polygonaceae; genus Rheum; species Rheum nobile. Next base: position 174,160 of record WOAB01000236.1, on the reverse strand, counting down.
AAACAAAGTTTATCTGGGCCGACCCAATATAAGTCAAATTGATCATCGTATTCAAATCCTAATTGACAGTTATTGTGTTATATCTTTGGCAACTAATCAGAAATTCTCCGTGGAGGAGGAATTTGCGACAAGTTTCTGTAATTGGCGAATCTACCCACGACATTTATTTGCAAATAACAAGAAAGATAGGAAGTCAAAAGAAATGAAATGTGAAGGCGATGTTGTGTACGTGGACAAGCTAAATAGAAAAGACCCATCATATAATTACCCATTGTTTACGGCGAATACAATTACTTGTACCCTAGTTCACAGGTCACACAAGTCAAAATTATGAAGACTTGCGGGATTCTGGGTGACCTACATCCTAATTAAGTTCCATACCAAACATAAAATAATGCTATAATAGAATCATATAAAGACTTATTAAGTTCTCAAATAAGGACGGAGCTAATCCAATCTTCTCATGTTCAAATCTATACATGTTTTTTCCATAAGAGAGGGCCTAATAATAGACAGTACTTTGTAAAATTCTAGGGTCCATTAAAGAAGTGAAAGCAAGCTTAGAAGTTTTCTTCTTTGTAAAAGAGTTTTTCTCTCATCAAATTACAGAAGCATACAAAAGCAGCTATTTAAAGATGAAGGAACGAAGCAACTGGCTATCACCAGTACAAGCACCGGCTATTGCCTGGAATAACAAACTCTAACCACTAATGCCACGTGGGCACCTAATGCCACATCAACAACAAATTATTCAATATACTTTCTTCATCAAACTGTTAAACAGTTCCCTTTTTGGCATCATATCATATACTGTAATTTCTTTCCCTATCCATTTTCCTCTTTATAGATAGGTTAAACAAGAAAAATTGAATTAATAATGTGATGAACTGTTGTTGATCAATAGATTAATGATTTTTTTTATCGATCTCCGTTCTTTTCAGGAAATCCTCATCATGTACGTTTTTCGGGAGGTGAACCGTTCTGCTGACCAAATTGCCAAACTCAGCTTCTCACCTTCAAAATATGCCTTGAATTCCAATCTAGAATTTTGTGTTCTCATCCGCAAGGATGCTCTAGACCGGGCCTTGCACCGTTGCTAGGTCCCGTCTAATTCTTTCCTCATCAAAAAAAAAAAAAAAAAAAAAAAAATTCTATCGTGTGCTTATGGACATACGATAAAAAACTCGTATTTAGTAATAATTTTTTCTAACCACTAATTTAACTTTTTTTATAAGGGTTGACCCCCTCTACTTTAAAGAATATGTTATAAAAAGTTTTCAAATTTAGGCTTTTAACACATTAAACAAACTGATAAATTAATTTGCGCCCACAGAATTGTCCTACTTTTAAATATCGATTCTCTTACTGTGTTGGTCATTTGTTATTAATTCTATCGTACGAATTAATATGTACATGGCCCAGCTGATCGATATAAATGGAATGACTAGAATTTAAGAATGAAGTAATTAAGTACAAATATAATTCAAGGTATGAGAAGTTGGTAACCCATGTGATTTTATAGTATCGATGATGGAACATCTTAGAAACCCTAATACGCAGTAAGAGATATGAAACTGCATGTCCTGATCAATCGAGTATACAATCATTTAGTCATTCCCCTTTCCTCACACTAATTCATGATATAGGGAATTTGGTACCCAATTAATTCGCATTATGTATCTTATTAATTAAGAGTACGTAGGTTTGTAACTTGTAAGTATACAGTCGATACCTTTAAAAGAGTGTGTTTGTCTAGACCAAAAATTAATATTTGAGACAGCATCTAACAATTTGATACGAATAAGGGTGTTTGAAAATATTATATATAACTTTTAATATTTAATAATATTTCAGATGCTAGTTTTAAAATTATTTTCATTAACGTTTCGATTTAAGTTAATATTAACTGTTCATTTCACCTTTATCACGACATGAAAGTAGGGGTGTTCATCGGATTCGGTTTTTCGGTTTTTTGGACCGAACCGATTATATTCGATTCTGTTCGTATAAAAATAATATTCGGTTCGGTTCAGTCAAAACCGATTATTTTTTAAAATAATTAAAAAAATCCTAGATTTTTAGATAAATTAGTCCAACCTTATTCGGTCCGATTCGGTCTAGTTCGGTTCAATTCGATTAAGTTTTGTGCACTAAAATCCTAGATTTCTAGATAAATTAGTCCAACCTTATTCGGTTCGGTTGAGTGTACGTGGCAATCTAGCTTCTTGGATTCATCTATCTCGATTTGCAATTCTCCATTTCCAATCTAGCTACCATATCTTTCTTGAATAGCAACGAATCTGTTTTAAGATTATATTTTATTACTAAATTTAAATGTTTATTACCTAACCTAAAGGCATATATAGGTTAGAAATATTGTTTCATGAAGTTCGTATAAGTTAATTAGGGTTGTTATATGAGACTATTGATCGAGGATTCATATATCAAAATATTGTCTTTGATAATAATATTTAATTAATGGTCGGTTTAACTTGATATGATCGTACGTTGAAGAGTTTCGATCATTTCCATCAAAATGAATTAAACAATACAATGATTACGCATGCAAAGTTTGTGGTTCGTCACATTGAATTGATACGACAAATATAATGTTGAAAGTGATGCTTCACCTTAGATTTCGAATCCAAATTTCAGCACATGTTTTTAACCCCACCATATATATATATCCACCATCTCCCTTTTAATTACCTAACTCAAATAGTATTTTCATTTTTGGATTCACTGCATGTAGAAGATGATAAAATATGAAAAAAGCACTTTATGAACGTATTGTGAGTCTGTGACTAACAAGTACGGGTCCGTGTATCGGGCTGGGCGGGCCATATAAATATCTTCACTGATAATTGAACTAAAACTGTAAAAAAGCACCACATAGCTAGTTTGAGTATATATATTATATTTTATAATTATGCATTGTTAACTACCACATGTGTGGCAGACTGGCATTGGACCGGAAGAGACCAAGAAGGGCCTTCATAAGGTAATTAATTAGTATAAAGTATGTAATTAATAATAAACTTATGATGTCCCGAAAAAGATTTCTATTTCAAGAAATGCATGAAGTAAAAATTTCCGAATATACAGATTTATATTTCAAGAAATGCATGTCCCAAAAAAGATTTTTAACTAATAAATTCAAGTGATATATACAGGTTTTGACACTTGAAATTATATAATCCTAAGTGAAAATTTCCTGTAAGGGAACATGGCCCACCTAGCCTGCAGGTCATGCACTCTAACCCCTCTCAGCTCTGGGCTCCTCCACACAAGGAGAGACACCAGCCGCTACGGGTTGTTGGTGAGAGTCGAACTTGCGACCTCTCACCCCTTTGTCCTCCCCACACAAGGAGAGAACACCACGTGAGCTGCATCTCAGGTGGTGTTCTCTCCTTGTGTGGGGAGGACAAAGGGTGAGAGGTCGCAAGTTCGACTCTCACCAACAATCCACAGCGGCTGTTGTCTCTCCTTGTGTGGAAGAGCCCAGAGCTGAGAGGGGTTGGAGTGCATGGCCTGCAGGCTAGGTGGACCATGTTCCCTTATATCCTCTAGGCAAGGGTGGTTTCAGGCAACATCCCAAATGTGCAGGAAATTCCTGCAGAAAGAGAACTTGTCAGCAGTGACAATTTTGGTGCCAAAATCTGCAGGGTTTTCATCCCCTTTCATTTTTCTTACCACCAGAGCCTTTTCTTCCACTTTATCTCTGATAAAGTGGTGTCTAACATCAATATGCTTAGACCTTTCATGGTACATGGGATCCTTGCATAAGTATAATGCACTTTGACTGTCCATGTGCAATACAGGCATCAAAGGAGTAGGCAAGATTTCCCCAAGGATCCCTGTCAACCATATAGCCTCTTTTGCTGCCTCAGTGGCAGCTATATATTATGCTTCAGTGGATGACAAAGCCACCACTGACTGTTACTGTGATTTCCAAGAGATACAATTGCCAGCCCAAGAATAGTAGTAGGCAGTAGTAGATTTCCTAGTATCTTTATTACTAGCATAATCAGAGTCAACATAACCATGAAGATCATTTCTAGAAGTATGCTCACAGTAAACAAGACATAGGTTTTCAGTACCAGACAAGTATCTCAATAGAAATTTCATAGCATTCCAATGACATTCAGCAGGATTAGACATGAATCTACTGAGCACACTAATGGCAAAGGCAATATCAGGTCTTGTGCAAAGCATGGCATACATGACAGATCCAACATCAACATCATAAGGAATATTAGACATCTTAGCCATTTCAGCAGGTGTTTTGGGACAATGCTCTTTAGTTAAATCTAAGTGCCCTCCTAGAGGTATTGAGGTAGGTTTAGAATTAAGCATGCTGAATTTTTCAAGAATCTTATGCACATAATCACCTTGAGAAAGCCACATTTCCTTTTTCTTTCTATCTCTAGTGATATTTATGCCCAGGATTCTCTGGGCAGGGCCCAAATCTTTCATGTCAAAATGCAGTTTTAGGTCTCTCTTCACACCAGAAATAAGCACCTTAGAACTACACATGATTAAGATATCATCAACATACAAGAGCACAAACAAGGGAGTTTTGGATTTGATGCCCTTAAAATAAAGACAAGTATCATATTTGCTCCTAATGAAACCCATGTTTCTCATGCAAGAGTCAAATTTAATGTTCCACTGCCTAGGGGATTGTTTAAGTCCATAGATAGATTTCTTTAATAGACAGACATGTTCAGATTTAGACTCAACAACAAAACCCTTAGGTTGTTTCATATAAATAGTCTCAAGCAAATCACCATATAGGAAAGCAGTTTTAACATCCATTTGTTCCAATTCCCAGTCAAACACAGCAGTCATGGCAAGAAGTAATCTCAGAGTTTTGTATTTCACAACAGGGACAAAGATGTCATTATAATCTAAACCCTCTTTCTGAGTGAACCCCTTAGCTACAAGCCTGGCTTTATATCTAGGGGGGTCACCCTTGTGAGTTCCTTCTTTTAACTTGTAAATCCATTTACAGTCTATTAACCTAGCATTTTTAGGTTTTGGAACAAGTTCCCAAGTATTGTTCACAAGCATAGACTTATACTCCTCATGCATAGCACTCAGCCAATTTTTAGCATGCAAACATTTAATAGCAATCTCATAAGTCTCAGGAGTAAAGGAATTCACAACATGCTCAGCAGCAATGAAGGCAAACTCAACAAGGTTCACATCAGAAAACTCAGCAAGCAAAGATGACATAAATCTTCTATTAGGTATTCTAGTCCTAGGTTGTCTATCCCTAGTTAATTGATAATCATTTAAGTCACTCACCACAGGAACATCAATGTTATCATTTTCAGTTTCAGGGTCATGAATAGACACATCACTAGGAGAATTACTACTAGAAGGATTGTAGTCACTTACCTCCCCACCTGATTGGTGAGGGTTCTGATCTCCATTTTCTTGGTCACTTTTAGCAGGTTGACCTTGAGCATTTGAGTCCATTGACTCTCCAGATGATGAGGTACTTGAGCTTTGGCCACTGTCAAACTCATCCTCTCCATCACTTGCAGCTTCATGAGGCAGGAAGAACCTCATTTCTTCTTGTTCTGCAGTACCTGTGCTCACAGTAAAGGTGTTAGTAACATTTTTAAAATGAAAATCTACCTCATTAAAGGTTACACTCCTAGATGTTATGACCTTATATCCATGAGGTTGAACAACTAAGAGCTTATATCCTTTAACACCCTCAGGGTACCCCAGCATCACACCTTTCAAAGCCCTTGGCTGCAACTTACCTTGAGACACTTGTGCATATGCAGTGCAACCAAAAGGTTTAAGGTGTGATAAGGATGGTATCTTGCCAGTCCACATCTCTTGTGGTGTTTTGAAGTTCACCACAGAAGACGGGGATCTGTTTATGAGGTAGCAAGCAGTCACAACCGCTTCTTCCCACAGAGAGGGTTTCATCCCAGCACTTATGAGCATGCACCTTGCTTTTTCAAGCAAGGTCCTGTTCATTCTCTCAACAGTGCCATTCTGCTGAGGTGTGCCAGGAACTGTGAGATGTCTTTTGACCCCAAATTGAGCACATAAATCATTAAAGGCATGATTACAGAATTCAAGACCATTATCTGTTTTTAAACATTTCAGTTTTTCATTTGACTCACTTTCAGCTGAAGCTTTCCATACTTTAAAAGTTTGAAATGCCTCATCTTTAGACTTCAACAAATACACCCATAACTTCCTAGAATAGTGATCAATGAAGGAAATAAAGTATTTTCTTTCTCCTATTGTGGCAACCTGAGCAGGTCCCCACAAATCAGAGTGAACATACTCTAAAGGCTTCTTAGAAATATAGGTGGATTTATTGAAACTATGTTGAGTCTTTTTTCCAAACACACAGTTTTCACAAAAGTCAAGATGAACAGGTTTTTTATCAAGCAAGCCAGTTTTAAACAAGTAATTAAGGCCCTTCATTCCAATATGACCCAGCCTTTCATGCCAAAGTTTTGATAGCTCAGGATTCATACTAATACTCATTTTTGATATGTTAAGTTCAGGAGAAGCTATAACATGGTACAGTCCTCCCTTCTTAACACTCTTGATAAGAGTTGAGCCATTTCTCATGACCACTCTTATGCCATTATGAGTATTAATATGACACCCTAAGTCATCAAAAACAGACTCAGACATTAGGTTCCTTCTCAGACTAGGGACCCACCTAACCTTTTGAAGAAGCCTAATTTTACCATCAAACATCCTAAGAGGCACATTACCTATACCCTTGATAGGCAGTGAAGTGTGGTCACCCAACCACACTTCACCTCCATCACACTCATGCAAAGACTCAAACAAAGACTTATCAAAAGTAGCATGAAGAGTACATCTAGAATCTAGAATCCAATCATGAGTCACAACAGACAGAGATGCACACATAAGAAGTTCATAAGAATAGTCACCAGGAGATTCACACAAAGCAGCAGATTCATTTGATTTCTTATCTTTATCATATTTTTGCTTTTTGTGACAATCCTTTATAAAGTGCCCCTTTTTACCACAGTAATAGCAATTCCTGGTGTCTTTCTTATCATTTTCAGCTTTGTCATATTTTTCACTTTTAGTTTTGTCTTTCTTCTGAAATCTCTTGTTTTTAGTCTTAGTCTTAGCCATAAGTACTTCAGACTTAGCCTCAGTCTTCTTTTCACCTTTAGACTTAAACACTTTCATAAGTTCATTTTTCTCCTGTATAGCCTCAACAATTTTTTCTTTAGTCAGTTTTTCAGAACTATACTGGATAACATCTTTAAAGGTGTCAAACTGAGGAGGTAAAGAGCTCAAAAGAAGAACAGTCTGATGGGTATCTTTTATCTTGTCATCACATCTTTCAAGTTCTTGGTTCATTCTCAAAAATTTATCCAAGTTTTCATTCAGAGACAAGTTAATATCCATCTTAAAAGTGAACAAACGATACAACAAAGAGATTCTACTAGGCAGGGACTTAGTCAAGTATAAGTCCTCTAATGCCTTCCACATAGATTTATAGTTAGTAACACTTACAACCTGACGAGCCACGTCGTCAGCAAGCCTAATCATAATCTCAGAGTGAGCCTGCTCATCAAGCTCAGCCTTATCCTCAGCAGACATGTCAGCAGGCAATGTCCCAGTCACTGTCTTCCAGCATTTCTTCTTGATAAGGATTGCTTTCATTTTGACTTGCCATATGGCAAAGTCAGTGGTGCCATCAAAGGGCTTAACCCTAACACTGTTTTCTGCCATATCCAACACACAAGTCAGTATTCAGAGAAACACACAGATAGCAACACACAACAATAGACACACAAGTCAGCTTCACACTTGACAAGCAATGTCAAGAGCAAAGACACATGCAACTCCTTTTGCAAAGAGTAGACAGCACACAAGCTCAACTCGAGAACCTAGGGATAAAGCTTACACCTAACACTCAGTCAGGGCTTCGTCCACTAAAGGTTCACTGCCACAGAAGGCAGGAGTTTATCTTAATAGTCAACAAGTAAACTGGATTTAAATGAACGAGAGCAAATGAGCAGAAAAGTTTCAAACAACAGGTAATAGACAAGGTAAGAAGTCGAGTCTCTCCAAGTTTTCCCAATCTGGAAAGCACACCTTTGCAGCCTTTCAAGCGAGTCACCGCAGATTGTCACTCCTTATTCAGAAGTGAGGCAATCGCATACTCAAAGTTGCAAAAATAGTAGGTTTCCAGAGACAGAAGCAACAAGAGACAACTCAACACAGAAAACCCCTTTTTCTAAGACCTTAAGAACAGAAGCGGAAGCACAGATCAAGAGCAAGGCTCTGATACCAATTTGTGAAAACAAATCCGCTCAAATCTTTCCTCGATCGTTCAAAACCAAACTTGGACAGAAAAGATAAACAGAAAAGAGCAAAGGACACAAAGAGTTGTTTACGCAGTTCAGAATAAATCCTACATCTGCGGAGTCCTCAGGAGGGGAGGCTCACCCTTCCACTAGGCAACTCAAGGCCAAGAACAAGATCGGTTACATGCAAGCAAACCAGAGAGCAAACGCAAAGAAACAATGCAAGAGAAGAAGCGCCACATAGGCCAACAGAAGAAGAAGAGAAGAGAAACGTCCCCTGGAAGGACAAACACAGAGCAAGCACACAAGCAGCTCTTCAACCTCTCGATCTCTCTTTCTTGTGACTTCTCTCAGATCCTCAAGCTACGACTTCGAGCAACAATGGTGAGCCAGAGTTCCGCTCTCACAGAAGAGAGCTCTCTAGGGTTCCATCGGAGAAGAAGTGAGACCGCCATCAGATGCACACAAATGAGCTACAGGAGTGGTATAAGTACCTCTCCCTATTTTGCCCCAAACGCGGCGTTTCACCAGCGAGAGCATGTGCCTTACAGATCGGCCAAGCCCAGAAGGCAAGGGAGGCCCAATATGATAGACAGGCCCAATTACAAGTGAAACCCAAGACCGGGAGATAAAACAGGCCCATTCACCTAGCCAGAGCCATGTATGGCTCCAAGCGACTAGGACCAAGTTGGTCAAGTCACTTGAGCCAACCTGATCCTCAATGGCTAGGAAAATCTGTTGAACCTTTTGGCCTTTTACATTGTTCCTAGTCTACTCAATCTGAAATTGCTTGCAAAGTACCAATCTAGTTCTAAATACAACAACTTAGGATTAGTAATACATAACATTTCCGAATCAAATGACACCTATATAAGATACGCGATTCTAATAATAACCAATTACGTTTTTCTCTCCTCGATATTCGATTCTGTACCTATACCACTGGGCAAGCTAGCCAGTAACCATGGTTAAGTAGGTAGATCAATTCCTCGTTTGATAGACTAATAAAATAAACGAGGTTTAATAACTACTTAGCACACAGGGATTAAATTGAGACAAATCAAATAAAACAAATTCATTAAATAAAAATTGGAAGTTTTGAACCGAAGTCCAAACCAATGGACAGTGACGGATCCAGGATTACTCGAAAGGGGGGACGGAAGTGCGTGTTGTACAAAGCATTTACTCTATTTAGTGTTCGATATACTGACATTATTATCAATATTTGATTTATTATGATTATTTGAAGACTAAGTATTTAGAACTAATGACCTTCACAAATAATAAATTTGTCCATAAACTAAACACAAAAAATCTATATAACTAATAATTAATTGATCTAATTAAATAATTAAGAAACAAATCATTAACACAAACATACAGTTTTTTTATAGAAAAAAGGCAAATGAATAAATGACTTAGATTAATCAACAAGAGTTTAAAGTAATAAATGATTTAAATTAATCAACGAGAGTTTAAAGTAATCAATGATTTAAATCATAAACAAGAGTTTAAATTAATAAAGTATATAAGAGTTTAAATTAATAGATAATTTAAATAAATAAATGATTAACAACACTTAATATATGATTTAAATCAATAAAATCATAAGCAACAATTAATAAATGATTTACATCAAAAAATCATAAACAACGTCAAACAATTTTTTTTAGATTGGTTGGGACAACGGTTATTTAGGTAAAACACTCTCTTTAGTGTTGTAAACGTATGGGACAACGCTTTTCTAAAGAAACCGCTGTCTATAGTGTTTCCAGAAAAAGTGTAAAGGTTTGAAAAAACGCTTTTTACAAAGAGCGCTTTCTTTATATATCTTTTAAATGACTGTGAATGAGAGGCGGAACAACGCTTTTTCGCTAATAACCGTTGTCTCATATAATGATTTTGCGAAAATTACATATCTCGACGGAACCAAACGGGGGCGGCCACCCACTCAAGCCCCCCTGGGTACGTTCAAAGGAAGAGAGATGGATCGAGGTAGTAGACTAGTTTAAATATGACGTAGACGCAACACGTCTCTTTCATTATTCAAGAATCTAATGTACAACTTGGCGCCACGTGGAACTTGGTCACGGCGGTGGAGGTGGATTTGGGCCCCACACTTTACCCAATCCCATCTACTTATCGCTTTGAACCAGCTCCTCCATCTCCTTCTTCTTGTTTTTATCAAAGTTGTGATTCATATTCATCCACGTTGACAAATATCGGTTCAATCTCGACATGGGTCGCCTTGGTCGGAGTCGCCTTGAGCTTCAATTCTGCTTTATTTATTTAACGTTTGTATTCAATTTGTCCGTGATTTTTCTTCTGAAGTTTTGTAGTCAAGATTTAATTCGGCACGTGACTACTCTATTTCTGAAAATGTTAGGATTTGAACTCATTAACTAGAAAAAAACGAAATAAAAAACACGAAAATTATTTATACAGTTCGTCATATAATATGACTATGTCTGGAGATACTATCAAATCAGAGTTTTTCTTACTATTATGATGACAATTACAACGATTAAACATGAAATTTAAGTTAATGACCGAAACCTTGATGAACTGTACACCGAAAGGTGACAGACTCCATAACCCAACAGAAAAGACCGCATGCATTTCGATCTTAACGAGTTTAAATAGAAGGGGTAAACTATTAGGAAAAGAATAAGATTACTAATTAAAAATATTATTATTAAATATAAAGTTTTTATTTTGTATTTATGGACATAAAAATATTTGTTATTCTATTTGATTTAAAGTAAGTGATATTTTAGATTTGGACATAATATTATTAAAATAATAAATATACTTAAAATTTTACATTTTCTCTCAATCTTCCTACATAATAAATAATCACAACATTTTAAATCAATAAATAAAGAATTTAGAAAAAAAATTGATCAATAAATATAAAATTTCAACAACATAACTTACTCTTAATTAATTCCAAAAATCAATTTTCCACCATCGTGTACAATGTACGAAATTCATCATTGTCGCAATTTTGAAATAATTTTTTTTATAGTAAGGTGTGTTTGTATATGATGGTGGAAAAAGTTGTAAAGGGTTTTTGAAAAATTTAAGTTTTATACTTTTTAGATTGAAACTTTGAAAGTAAAATGAGCATATATGAGAATTGGTTGTTTAGGGAAAGCTTTCTCCCATGTGCGCCGAGATTTGTTTCTTTACTTTCGTTCCGCCACTCCGTCAGCTACGCCTCCACAGCCGCAACCGCCACCAACCTAATCAGGACCATCTTGAGATCGGAATCTATGGACCGCAACACCGATTCCGGATTCCAGCACCGCCAACTGTAGCCGAAGCTCGAGCACCAGAAGCAGCAACATTTACAGCTCTGCCTCGGCAGGATATTATTGCTCTTGCCGCCGCAAAAAGCTCCAATATCACCGCCTCTCCCTAAAAAAGGAGCACCTTTCCCGAGCGAGAAGCTCCGACACCCCCCCCCCCCTTTTTTTTTAGCCTTTAGATGCACTCTTAGGATGTATGATGAAGCTTTCCTAGGCAGTGAATCGAGTTGTAGTTCCGGACTTATCAATGATCGATGTTGACGATCCTTTCGGCGGCGCAAGTTTGTTTTGTGCTTTACTCATCTCACCTCTAGGTTCTTTTGTTTTATCTTCTTCTGGTTTGTATCTTGTGTTGTTTGTTCTGTTTGTTCCTTATCGGTTTTTCCGACAACTGTTGTATTCGGTCTTTCAAAGTTGTGTTTGTAACACAACTTTGAATTCTTACCTTATTAAAAAAAAAAAAAAACTTTTGTTATGGGTATCTTGTTGATTTCAAATTTTCAATCCTTCATTGATGAGTGCACATTTTGGTGGATGTTGGGTGATCCTCAAGAGACTACGCCTAGTCTAACTTTACACCGTAAATCTGTGCAAATTCACTTTTAAAGCAGTGAATATCGTATCACATCACAAGTCCACAACAGAATTGTCTCAACATTTTTCCAAAACGGTCCTACACTCAATTTGAAATAAAGATAAGTCCGATTATCCGAGTTGATTCTGGTTTCTAATAACATATAAACCCTATTTGTAAATTTACTTCTATCTCCAATGAATATTCTCTTACATAGAATTGATATAACGTGAAAATTGTGGCTCTGGCTTTAGGCCTAGCTGGTTGGGCCCTTATAATTAAACTGTTTTCTATTCAATCTCCCACTTTTTTAATTAATTAATTCGAAAGTAAATAGGTAGGAATTGGTCAGTTTCCTATATTCCGTAATTGGTAGTGTTGGGCAAAATGTGGAAACTTTTCAACTCTATAATCTATTACATGATTCTCCGTTTGTATCTTCCAGTTAGTTGGATTGTATTTAATAATCCAGAATAAACGTTAGACTAGTATGTATATGGGAATAAAAGAAAAGTCCAATATTCTATAATAGGTTTAATTGTCAACCAATACCTACAAATAAAACGAAGCAGTAATTATATTAGTTTCTTGATTGGGCTTTCCAGTTCCTGAATACAAATTTAATATATTAGGCTAAATATGGAGTAGATCGACTTGTATGTAGCATTTGTAAGTCAACAAAAGGGTTTGAAACATATCCCTTTATCTTCTCCTTCTAAAAATGTAATATTATAGGGTATATATAGCCATATATAATATATGTACTGTGTACACATCCAATTATACGTTACGTACAATAATTAGTAATAACAATATATAAATAATATACGTGGATTTCAATAGATATGATATATATAGAGCCTGAACTATAGTTTTTATTTGTCGAAAAATATATACCCTCAACCTCCACATGCATTATGTTGCCAATGCATAGGATAAAGTGTGTAGTTTAATTCAAATAATGGATGACAACCACATATAAACAAGGCTGAGGGAACAGGGAAACATCAAAATACTCGATCCATATTTTCTAATTAGACAAACACGGCCTTTCTTTCAGTCTTTAAATAATATAACAAATTACCCTTTTGATATCTATAATTACCAAAATCAACGTTTTTTCTCAAATTTCAATAATTACCAAAAACTAATTATGTAGCTAGCACGTACAGTATTGTCAAAGGAGTAGTAATATACATGATTTTACGTAATAATTATAATATATAAAAATTAAACTTAAAAAGATACTATCACTGTAGTCTTTACGTATGATTATCAATGAAAAATATATCCGAAACCATTTAAAAATACATTAAACTCATGCATCGCCTATAGTCAACGAGATTATAGATCATATACCTTAGATTAATTATATAATTGACAATACCATAGTACAAGAAACCTCATGCCAACTGCAAGGCTGTGTTAGCTCACAGACAATCATATAAATAAAATATGTAATTAATACGTTTCCTTCATTATAAATAGTTATCTTAACTAGCTCGTTAATAATTATAAATATCTTGTGACATGATCCTTATCATGAGATCGGATCAAATTTACTGTGTTATTAAAATGAAAAATATCAATACTGTGAGCATCACAGGCGCGCGTAGATGCCATAACCATTTGGTTTTAGACCCAAATATTATAATAAAACTTGCTCAACACTATATATGAGGTCATTGATTTTTTTTAATCTTTAAAAATCTGAGATTTGGATGTTTAATTGTAACTAGCCAACAAAATATATCTTCCAGCTAGCTTGACTGAAATTTATATCTCTAGATAACCGTCGAGTGTATTATTATTTAAGTATATACAATTTCTTTGTTTGTAAGATAACATTAAACAAATAAAGAAACAAAGGGGTTGATGAGCATTTGATCTACTATGTTTCTAATCTATGTTCTAAGGATATAAATTAAGCATTTTTTTAGAAAAATATTTTATTAGATTATATTATTTAAAAATTTTAATATTTTTTAAAAAAGATTTATTTTTTATTTTTAGAAAATATAATCTTAAAAGGAAAGTCTTAACCTATGCCTTTATTGTGTTAGAAAAACAGTTTGATCTATTATAGATATATAATGTATAAATCCGAAATATGCGTAACTCCCTTTTTTTTCAGAATTTGTCAGCTCCAAATTATTAGGAGACGATATATCATATGCGCGCAATAATTGATATAGAAATTAATGAATGATGCCTATAGCTAAAGAAAACTACTCCGGTAGTTTAAAATAAATTTATTGATGCTTATCGGGGGCCTGAAATTTGTGAATACACTTGTTCTGATTAGGTGACCACACATGACACCGATATTTGACAAATTTTTGCAAGTATATACTCTATCCGTTAAGTCTTAGATCACTTTTTAGACATTGTCAATTTATCTTACATATAAAGAATAGTTGTATTCAAATATCCTATATATATAGGTAAAGAAAATTGGAGTACAAATAGTTAGAAAACTAATTTAATTAATTTATATAGAAAAAATAACCTAAATTGAAGTAAATGATACAAGGAATAAATTTTAATAAAATTTGACTAAATATCTAAAAAAAATGATAAATTTTTAATCTAAAAAACCAATTATATTTCATGGAAGGAGTGCAATACTTTTGGTATCATGCATGTATCTTCGATTCATTTTGTTGAAATGTGGCTCTCAGCACTAATATTTATAGATGTTTATTAAAATTTTACCTTTAAAAAAATGAAATGCATGAAAAAGTCATCCAACTTTTGTAGTTGTTACAGAAAACAGTAAAACAGTTCCTTGGAAGATATTCGAGTTAATCTAAAATTTATAATTCTCATCTGAAAAGAGGTTACAGACTGAGAAACTGTCTGTTTTGTGATTTCCAGTCTAATTTTTACCTAATAAAAAAAAAGTAAAACAACCAAAACCAAGCTTAAAATTATTAATTTTGATTAAACTGAAAAAAAAATCACACAGATTAAGCAAACTAATTGATTAAATACATAGAGATACCTAAAACCATAAATTTACAAATTATGCAATTTAAATCTAGAAAGCATATTATAAAGTGATTTTGTTAAAATAATCTTTTAATGAATATCTTAAACATTAAACCATTTTCTAGTGTGTGTTCATGAGCAAATGATAAGAAGTGAAATTTAAAAATTATTTTTAAAATATTTTCTAAATTAAAATGATAATTTTATAAAATAAATAAATATATTAAAATATTACTGTACTACAAAAAAGATAAAATATTAAATACCGAAAGGGTATTGGAAATGTTTAAGAAGATGAAATTAATTGCACATTTATCACAATTTTTTCTTTATTGTTAATTATTCCCTCCGTACATTTTTAGTTGTTCTTTTATTTTTTAAATTTCGCTAACAAATCCCCTCAAAAATAATTTCGTTAACAAATTGTTATTATAGGATTTTAAAACAATTTATTACATAAAAAAATATATATTAAAATTTGATTAAATTAATTAATTTTTCTCTATCTATTGTATTTTTTTTTTGATAAGGTAATAATTCAAAGTTACAAACTTTGAGAGACCGAAAACAACGGCTATCAGGAAGACCGACAAACAAGAAACAGAAAAAAGACAAAATAACAACAAGAGAAACACACTAGAAGAAGAAAGCAAAGGAACCCAGAGGAGAGGTGAGTAAATCACATACAAAATCTGCACCGCCGGAAGAATGATCATCCTTGACCTAGCCCGAAACTACAACTCGATTCACCGTCTAGGAAGCTCCCTTCACCAAAGAATGCATCTCAAGAAGTCGTGACCAACGGAAACCACACAGACAAAGAAACGGAAAGACAAAAGCACAAAAACCAGAACCGAAAACAAAAGAAGACCAAAGAACAAAATAAAAAACAAATAGAGAAGCAAAAATAAACTAAACAGAGCGGGGGGGCTCGATGCAAAGGGGGCTCGATGCAAAGGATGCGGCGGAGAGTGCCCAGGGAGCGGGGGCTCGGTCGGAGCGGCGGGGGGTTGGGGCTCGGTCGGAGCGGCGGAGGTTAGGGGGCTCGATACAGAGCGGTGGCTCGGTCGGAGCGGCGGAGGTTAGGGCTCGGTCGGAGCGGCGGAGCCCTGGTTGCGGCGGATCTTCGTCAGCCCAACCAAAGGCAAAGGCCGGCTCCCGGCGAGCAGCGGAGCCCTGGTTTCTTCTTTTCTGTTTTTTTTTAGGTAGAGAGAGATTTGGAGGAAAGCAAATGGACCATCTTCTCCGTCGAGTGGTGGATCCAGCGAAGGATTTGGACTTCGGAGTCCTGGTTGCGGCGGAGAGTGCCCAAGGAGCGGGGGCTCAAAGCTTTTCATCAGAGCTTGTGTGCTGGTGAGGCGGGTGCCATGGTAGCGGCGACGGCTCGTCTCCGATGGGCGGTGGCCATGGTTGCCTTTCTAGGGCCGCGTTTCTTCTCTTTATGTTAAACTAACTCTATCTATTGTATTTCATCAAAAAAAAAACTCTATCTATTGTATTTAGATAGTGATGAATAATTATTGTGTTCTTCCATGTGATTGTCATAGAGAGATTGAACAGCAAAACGCTCCCAATGGGGAGCGCCGGCCCTAGCTGGCTGACGAGAAACCCTTGGCCACCGTCCCGACGAACTCCGCCACCACCATGGCCCCCGCCTTACCGGCACCGCCTCACCGGCACCAACATCACAGTCGAGCCGCCGAGCCTTCCCCAGATCCGGTCCCGGTCCGTGCGTCGTCGTCGGATTGCTGCTCCCGACCCCTCTCGCCTCCTCGCCGCCGCCTCCCCTCCTCCACTGCTCCGACCGAGGCCCGCCCCTCCTCGCCGCTCTGACCGAGCCTACCCCGGCTGCACCCTTTCTTTCCCCCCTCCAGATCCGGTTTCTCCCCCGCTCCGCCGCCCCCACCCCGGCTCGTCCCCGCCTCCTTCGCCGCCGTCCTCCCTTCCCTGCCCCCGCCGCCGCCTTCCTCCTCTTCGCCCCCTGTTTCCCCCGCCTCCCTCCTTGTCTTCCCCTTTCCCCTCCTCCGCTGTCCTTCGCCTCCTCTGTCCCCCGCCTTTTGTTTCTTTCTTTTGTGTTTTGTTGGTTGTTGTTGTGGTTTTCTCTCGGCTGTGCAGGTTACCTTGGTTGATGGGAGACTGTTGTTTCGGTTCGAGATTTGACAGTGGTCGTGTGACCCCTGATGGTTTCTACTGACGAATGCCATCAGATTGTGTCTTATCTCTTCTTTCCGGCTGCTTCAAACGACCTTGTTGGAGTTTTTTCAACCCCTGTTTGAAGACTTTCTCTTTGTTTTGCCTTTGGTTTGCTTGTTCGGTTGTTTTCTGTTTTTTGGTTGTGTCTGTTGTTCTTTTCTGTGTTTTCGTTTCTGTTTGTTGAGTGTCGTTGTTGTTGGTTTGCCGTTTGATCGGCCTCTCAAGTTTTCAGGGATTTGTCCTGAAATCTTGAATTTTTTCTTTATCAAAATAAAAATAAAAATAGTGATGAATAATTAAATTAAGAAGAAGTACATTTAATAAATCTCTTAATATATGTATAAAAAAATCTAAAAACAAATAAAAGTGAAGGTAGATAAGTGAGGGAAGAGAGTACAATTTACACCTGTTGTTCTCGGACAAAGGGATAAAATGGGCATTTGGTATGCAGAGGAGAAGGAACGTATCTGGACTGGAGTGACCCAAAAAAGGGGAAATGAGAAGGTTTATCTGGTATATATTGCAAGTTCGTAGAGGTTTAATGGAGGAAAATCTACTTTTTTGAGTTGATTGATACACCTACAATTCTACAAATACAACTTTCTGGTACTTCCTTCTCTCTTGCTAGATTTCCTCACAATAAGAACTTGGCAAGGGACGAATTTCAGAGCATGGAAATTGATTCCTCTCTTTCTCCAAATCTCATCTCTTCCTCACTCACCAAACTCGTTTTCTGCCGAATTCAACCCACTTTCCGGCGTCTACGTCACATTACGTCACTCTGAAGTCCCCTCTTCTCTTTCCCTTCCGCTCTCTATATCCCTTCGTCGAAACAGAGCACGGAAAATCCAAAGAAGAAAAGGTTTCTGTCAATTGCCTGTTATTGTGGTCGTTACTATTTGTTACCGTTGAAAATATTCATTTTCCGTTTTCTCCCCTGTTTCTGAGGCCGAATTTAGAATTGCTCTGAAGCTTCTGGGTGCCCTGTTTTCGGAAACAGTTCATATTTTGTTTTATTTGTGCTTTTGTTTTTACTGCTACTGTTCTCAAACAGTAATTTCAGTCCTCAGATGATTGACTTCATATCTCACAAGTTAAATAATTGCTAGCTGTAGATTGGCTGGTGATTGATTTTCAGTTTTATTTGCATAATTTCTAATTTTCTTCCCCAACAAAAGAAGCTCTTCCCCTCTTTCTCTCTTCTCCGTTGTTAAAATTTTTGTCCAGAAAATTACGGTGTTCGCTAAATTAAGCCAGGTATATATCGATCTAAATTAAGCCAGAAAATGAGCAGTTTCAATTTCATACATATCAAAATGTTTATCTTCAGAGATTTCCTTTTCTTCTCTCCTTTTTTTGGTTTTCATATAAAGAAATCTCTGACATGTTTAGTGATTCACTATATTGTTATTGTTCACTTCTCTTAAACACTCACAAATCTGCTTATCAGCTTGTGCTGTAAATTAAACATGTGAAAGTGAGAGCAATGAATTGTTTTTTTGGCGCAGGGGCAATGGGACACTTGTCATCCATGTTTAACGGCTTCGCGAGGTCGTTTTCGATCAAAAGAAAGAAGCATCACTCTTCAGCAAGTGATTGTATTTCCACAAATGGAAGAGAAGCTGTGGAAGACATGGTGAAAGAGGCCAAGAAGAATGACTTGATCCTCAGATCTTCTGGGTTTGTCAATGTTCAAGAATCCAACAATTTCGCCTCCGTTTACATGAAGAGGGGGCAAAAGGGTGTCAATCAAGATTGCTGCATTGTTTGGGAGGTACAAAAATCCCAATCCCCCTTTCAATCATCTTGCAAGATTTAATCTTTTTTATTCTAAAGTTGTGAACTTGCAGGAACTGAGATGATTTATGTTGGATTATGGAGCCTGATTAGGGTTTCGCTCATTAAGATAAATACCCAATTGATTATTGTAATAGTAGTCGTTAACAATTCTCGTGTTCTTTGTTTCAATTTCTCTCATTGCCGCGTTTGAATCCTAACAATTTATTGGGTTTTGTATGATCAAACCAAGTAATTGTGGCTCATGGGTAGTGTTCTATAGTTGTTAAGAGAAGTGGGTTTGTGTCAATTTTGATGAAAATTTAGGGATTTGGATGCCAACCAGACATGATGTTCTGTGGGATCTTTGATGGGCATGGACCATGGGGTCATTTTGTGGCAAAGAGGGTGAGGGAGTCATTGCCTTGCTCCTTGCTGCACACGTGGCAAGAAACGCTCGCTCGGGCTTCTGCTGATGTGGATATGGGGCTTGATGATGATGATGCTGATAAGAAGCAGCAGTGGTTCAACATATGGAAACACTCTTACTTGAAGACTTGTGCTGCTGTGGATCAAGATCTTGAGCACCACCGCAAGCTTGACGCGTTCTACAGTGGGACCACCGCGTTATCCATTGTTAGACAGGTAAACCTCTGCTATGTTGTGTTGAATCAAATTTACAAAGGATAGAAATGTTATGGATTTTTGTCCAAGTCATAAATGCTAAATTCTTTAGCCATAGGCTAGTAATGATTCAAATGTTTTAGATCTTTTCTTTTACTTGAATTTCATTCGCCAATAGTTTGACATTTTGTTGTCTAGCCAGTAGCCACTGATATTTTGGTTGATGATGTTCACTTTGGGACCACTGCTCAAGTTGCTGCAATACAATGGCAATTAAGTAGGGGGCCATGTCAAATCTTAATCCCTTTGCACCCAATAGATCTTATGTCAATAATGTCATTGGTTGATGATGTTCTGCTTTGATAAGAGTTTCATATGGGAGTGATCAGGAGAGTATCATACATGATTATAAGTTTCAAAATGTACTTATTGTACATAAATCTAAAATTTATGGTATAATAGTCCTTTGTCATATTCTGACTGGTTCCTAAAGACTTGTCCTTCTGATGACATATACACATGCTTTGGCTCCATGCGAGAAAGCATAGTAATCTCCTGATTAGCATCCCTAATCAACTAGTTTTTAGTATAATATGCCCATCATTATAAGATTAAACTATAAGTCTGCCTAGAAGAATTAATGTGGTTTTTTGCTGACCCTAGTGATATTAAAATATGAGTTAATCTCTTGTCTTCAAGTGGGTTTGTGCCCTTTTATTCGACAGTCTTATGTAGCACTCTTGGCCTTTTGGGTACGGAAATTTGGGGTGGTTGCAAGTTGCAAGAGCTGGTGACACCCACTACCTCTCTCCACTAACTCACCTCTGATCTTTCTTACTGTTAATTAATATGCTTAATTCTTTATTACATTCTGCAAATTCTTGAGATATAGCATTCAAACAAACCATTAAGTTGAAAGCCATATTTTTGTCATCTCAAGCTTGGCCATATAATGGTGACAACATCATTTAAACTAGGATTCTTTGAATCTCTTTTGTTGCAACAAATGACATTGACATCTAAAAATTGCTTTCAAGGATGAATTCTAGGCTTTATTAAGTTTCCATTTGGCTTTTTTTGCTAGGGAGAAAGAATCATCGTAGCAAACGTTGGTGACTCGCGTGCTGTGCTAGCCACCACTTCAGACGATGGCAGCTTGGAAGCCGTTCAGCTCACTGTCGATTTCAAGCCCAATCTTCCCGGTGAGCTCACTCTTTAATTTCCTCATCAGTTGTTCCATTATAGTCTTTTTGTTATCTCCAACGTTCATATTCATAATCCTTAATATCTACAAGTAAGTAGTACTAAAGCATCGGGTTTGGTTGTTTGATCAGAGGAAGCAGAGCGAATAGTGCAGTGTAAAGGGAGAGTGTTCTGTCTACACGACGAGCCTGGAGTACACAGAGTATGGCTCCCGGATGAGGAGTCACCGGGCTTGGCAATGTCAAGGGCATTTGGGGACTATTGTGTCAAAGACTTTGGATTAATATCTGTGCCTGATGTTACACAAAGGAATATAAGCAGTAAAGATCAGTTCTTGGTGGTTGCAACTGATGGGGTATGTGTACAAAGTTTATATCAACTCCTTTTGTTTTCAAATGTTACTCCACATAGTATAATTAACATGGTGCTTTGGTTATGTTTTGGGTGTAGGTATGGGATGTAGTGTCTAATCAAGAAGCGGTGGAGATCGTGTTGTCGGCTCCTGATAAGGCAAAGTCTGCGAAATGGCTGGTGAAGCACGCGATGAAGGCGTGGGAGAGAAAGAGAAGGGGAATTGCCATGGATGATATCTCTGCCATTTGCTTGTTTTTACATTCTTCTTCCTCTTCATTTCTACCCATAGTAGATGGAGATAGCCCTGTTTTGACAAGTTAGTCATGTGATGGAGATGGAAAATTGTGCAGGGATCTTTTCATGGCAAAGTTGTGGATTAGTCCATTGAAAAACTTGATTGGTGTCAATCACTGTAGTTGGGCCTGGTAGAAACAAAATGGAAGGGGGGTTTGAAAAAATGAATGGAGCAAGCTTGAATTGGTGACCGTTTGCGAAATGCATATTATTGTATATAAATGATCAGGCGGTTTGGTGATTGATAATATCATATTACAGAAATCAGAAAACAAGATTTACAGATACGGAGTTACTTGATGGCATCAAAATCAGCATTGAAGCTCCTTTTTGGGCTAATCGCGAAGTCGAAGGGACAAATCATCGAACATATCGTGGGCACTGACTCAGTACAAGACGCTTTTGTTTGAGCGTTTGGAATCCCACATCGACAATTGGCGGAAACTTGGATGTGGCGTGACATTATAAATAAGATAACGGGGCTAGCGTTTAAACCCAACCCGTCCTGTCAGGGGTGCTTAGGCGGCCGGTTGATGATCGTATAGAGATGGCTGGCCGTGCCAACACCACTGTCAACGAACACACACTTTTAGTGTGCGAGGGAGTGTCTGACCCTACTTTCGGTTAGCCTCCCTCGCCAATTTTTGGACGCTCCCTTCTTTTCTGAAGGGGCTTCACCAATTAAAGTTCTTAATTGGTGTTAAATCGTAATTTGAATTTTATTTCATTTTGTAAACAGAAATATTTAAGTGTAATGTTATTGGCTAAAGCGGCCTAATGGGAAAGTTAATAGCCACATTTTGGACTTGCAAAAGATCAAATATGTACATACATAGCAAAAGATTTCCACTATGCAACGTTCAAGGAGGAAGGGGTTCTGGAATTAAAACACCATCCTCATCATATCGCCGCTTACCAGAGGAATTCAATGGCTTACATTTTACTCCCATCAATATCTTCTTCTTGCACAGCTCATACCTCTCCTCCTCATCCTCTTCTTCTTCCTCCTTTCTTTTAATTCCATTTCTAGGCAGACTATTTCCCCTGCTCATTCTCCCAACCCCATTGTTAGCCGAATTTACAATTATGCCCCTTTTACCTCCACCGCCATCACTCTTTTTCTTCGTCTTCTTCCCCTCACTTTTCGCTCCCATCGAGGACCTAGACGACGAAGAGCTCAAACTAGAATTCAAACACGAATCGTCTTTGTGCATCGCGCTCCTCAGCGTAATGGACCTCGTCGACGAAGACGACAACGAACGTGAAGACAAAGAAGACGATCTCCTTCTCCTGTGGCCGAGAAAAAGGATTGAGATGATCGATCGAAGCTTGCTACTCTTCTTCACCCTGCCTCGTACACTTTCGCTCTTCTTCTGAACGCCGTCAGGCTGCGGATTCCGTCGATGTAGAGAATCGACGATCAATCTCGGCATCTTCGATTTCGGCATCGGATGGTTGGAATCGGAGGGGATCGTGACGCTTCGAGAGCGGGGGAGCGAGGAGTAATGGCGGCTCCCAGGCGGCGGCCGAACATTCTCGAGAGTGTGGCTCCGTCTCTGGTGATCAGACGGCTTCCAATCCGAGCCGTTAATTAGGCCTGCCATTGTTGCGAATTTTGACATCTCAGTTGCAGGGTTAAACGAGGAGGAGAGGGGGAGAGGAGGAGGAGATGATAATGGCGGTTTGAGGAGTGAGGGAGAAACAGAAAACGATCAAAGCAGAGATTTTAGGGAGAGTATTCCACTACTTTGAAAATTTGTTGGGGGCGGTTTTCTTTCTTCTTCACAATTTTCAATACATCACCCTAGTTTTGTATTTTTACATAACGAGCAACAATAGTGTTGATTTTTTATCATAAAACTTAAATTTTGTCCTGCATTCGATAGTATATGATTATACACTAGTTAGACCTTGAATAACACTTCCACAAATATAACATAATTGTGTCATTCTCCATAATATTTTAACGATTTTTCTAATCTATGCGGCATAGGTTAAAAAGCCTTTTTTAAGAAACTAAAACCCTATATGAAATGCTTAAACCCTTAGACACAAAATTAAAATCTCTAAATGGGAACATTGACCCAAATATTTCCAAAAGAAGGTTGTTAACCTATGCACTACCTATCAGGGCCGATCCTAACATTTTCAAGGCCCGGGGCAAAATTTAATTAGGGGCCCTTATATAAGCTAAACTTCACACAAACAAAAAAAGAGCTATATATAAAGCAAAAGTAGAAAGAAGAGTACATATAATCATATTAAATTTTTAGATCACAATGTCATGTGTTCATCCATAATCCAATATTGTTCCATCAACTACAAGTAGAAGGTACATCAAAATGATAGTATAAGGAATCATGTGCTGATGTGATCATTCATAACTTGTCCATTCATCAATTTCCACTTTAACCTGTAAAAAAAACAGCATGTAGATAATCATTTGAAGCGATTTCTCCGAACATTTTTATATGCAAAGTCATCAATAATAGTGTTAACATCCAAACTATCTAGCATATCATTCTCAATACTTAAAATGGCCAAACCATTCAATCTTTCTTGTGACATAGATGACCTTAAATATGTTTTCAATAACTTCAGTTTGGAAAAACTTCTTTCAGCTGATGCTACGGTTATGGGAATAGTCAATAAGATACGACAAGCAATTGAGACATTTGGATAACAATCAGTAGCTTTAACAAATTCAAGGATTTCAATTGTTGACATAAGCACATTAGGTAAAGTCATTTGTAACATTTTCAATTCTGAAAAAAGATCATCTAAATCAACATCTGAATCATTCTCATGAGTAAAAGTAGCATGAAACCTTATACAACATTCTCTAAGCATATTATCATTCAACATTTTCAAGTTCTTTGAATCAAGTAAGAATCCAAAAATACTTTCAAACAACTTTATTTGCTCAAATCTGGTTTCTAATGAAGCAATCGCCATATCTAAAACAACAAAAAAATATTCCTCTCTAAAAGACTCCTCGGGTGATGGTATTCGTTCTTCATCATTAGTTTCATCAAACTGTTTTTTCCTAATTTTTTTACGTTTTGTTTGAAAAAACAGGTTCAACATTCAATTCTAATGCAAGAGTCTGAGCAATGGAAACACTAGATTCAAATCCTTCATTTCTATAATTTTTAAAATAAGACATTACACCTTCCAATTCAGTTATTGCAACACCAATGCACATAGAATTAGATTGTAATTTTTTACTAACCTTATTTACAGCAAACAAAATGTCATACCAAATAATCATGCCAAGTAAGAACTCAAAATTAAATGCATAAGCTAAACTTCCAGCTTCACTTTTTGTCTTTGCATCATCACAAGATTCACTCAATTCCGACAAAGCCAATACTATTCTAGGAGCTTGAAATCTGATGGCCTTAACACTTTTTATTCGACTCTCCCAACGAGTATTGCATAAAGATTTCACCGTTAAACCCGGAACATTATCAAGCAAAATCTTCCATCTTTTAGGAGAACTCGAAAATAGTGTATATATGCGTTGTATAACTCCAAAAAAAGATATAGCTTTAACACAAGAATGTGCAGTATCACTAAGTGTAAGATTAAGACTATGACAAGCACATGGCATATATAAAGCTTTTGGATTTATTTCAAGTAATCTAGTTTGAACCCCTTGGTGTTTCCCTTTCATATTAGAGCCATTGTCGTATCCTTGTCCTCTCACATCATCAACATTAAGATCGAGTTTTTGTAATACAAGAATCAATTCATTAAAGAGTCCTAGGCCAGATGTATCATTCACAACTAAAAACTCTAGAAAGTACTCTTCCACTTGTATTTTATCATTTGACATATTCAAGCATCTAATTAATAAAGTCATTTGCTCTTGATGACTCAAATCCGGTGTACAATCAAGAATTACAGAAAAATATTTTGCTTCTTTAATGATTTGTATGATAGAACTCTGAACACCACAAGCCAAAAGAGAAATCAACTCATTTTGAATTTTATGACTCAAATAATGGTGATGAATTTCATGATTTTGAATACGTCTAACATGATCTTGCATAATGAAATCAAATTCTGCTATCATCTCAACCAATCCTAAATAGTTACCATTACTATCTTGGTATAGTTTCTCGTTTGATCCTCGAAATGCCAAGTTATGTTTTGCAAGACATTTGATAATAGAAACCATCCTTCTTAACACATTCCTCAATCTTTCTTTCTCCTTTGTAATTTCTTTTTGCAAATCTTTATCAATTGTTTCATTTCTGTCCAGCCTTCTCCTTAAATCATTCCAAGTATTCATGTTTTTCATATGCTCAACACTATTCTCATGTTCACCAAGTCTTTCACTTACATGTTTCCAGTCCTTGTATCCATCATTTGCTAATAAGCTATTACTACCAACAGATTTAAAGAGCTTACAACAAAAACAAAATATTTTATCCCAATGTTTTGAGTAAACCAGCCATTTTCTATCAATATTCTCCCCATTACTTAACTTTCTAGAATAATAAGTATAAGAAAAATGCCTAGAATATTTATCTAATGGAAACACAAGATTCAACTCTTTTATAGGCCCTTTTTCAACTAAAATATCTCTTGATTTATTAACTAGATTATCCCATGATCTAGGATCATATATATCTAATGAATTTTCAGCATTAATCATAGTAGGTAAATCATCATGCTCACTCAAATGACCAATATCCTCATTATTATGATCATTGTCACTGATATTTTCAATAGAGTGTTCCACTTCCACATTAGGTACATTTAATCCATCAGAACCTTGAGAATGATTTGGATGTTTAGAAAAAAAATTATCTATAGATCCTTTTTGGGATTCTATCAATTTTTTACTCAACTCCTTTCGTTTTCTTTTCTGATGTCCAGATAAATATTTCCTAGGCAACATAAGTTATATAATAGGATTAATAGCAAGTAATTTATGACTATATCGACAAAGTTAGAAAAATAACACCTGATTAGAAGAGAGCTTAATGAAGAGATATAAGATAGCTGAGAGTAAGCCAAATTCCTTGAATTAATCTCTTCACAACCTGTAATTTAGCCAAATAGACAAGAATCAACAAATAAGAATCAGTGAAACATCCACAACAACAAACATTGAACCGAATTTCCTCATCTAAAAACACAATCAAACCCTAAAATATTGAGAATTGGAAAAATTGAAAAAATCTATGAACTATAACTCTAGTCTCTATAAGTAAGTAATTTTACATATACCTCTTCCAAAATATTGTTGATTTGCCACCGCAATGCTTGATTTTCGAAGTTTCAGTAACCCTAATTGGGAGCATGTCAAAATAGGGGAAATTGGAAGAAGATGGAGATAGAAGGAACTAACGGCTAGAATTAGAGATTGAGTGATAAAATAGCAAAAAAGAGAAGAATAGGCATGAAAATAGGCCATCATTTCAATCACTAGACAAAGAAAAGTTTCTGCAAGAAGCAAAATTTGGAGGAGCCGCTTGGGAAGAAGAATTGGTGAAGAAGGGGAAATAGGGTAGGGTCGTAATCTGATATTTTATTATATGGGCTGGTTAGAATTGGGCCTTTTAATTGATGATTGTTGGGCCCGTTTTTTTTATAAAAAATAAGACAAAGTTGCAAATTCCGGAATCAAACCCACGATCTAGTGGAGTAAGGAGTGTTCTAATACCACTAGACTATGTTGATTTTTTGTTACCTATATTTAACATATATATATATATATATACCTAAAAAAAATTTGGGGCCCCAAAAATTCGGGGGCCCTGGGCCGGCGCCCATGCCGCCCCCCCCCCTGTGGGCCGGCCCTGCTACCTATGCACCTAGTGCATAGGTTAGAAAAACCGATATTTTAATAATTTTTTTGATTAAATAACCTAAAAATAGAGATGAGTTTTTTAAATGGGTTTTTCTAACCTATGCACCTAATGCATAGGTTAAAAATCTTATTTAAAAATAGTGTGGTTAGGTGTTATCATTTTAGAAAGTTAATTTTTGTTAGATGAGTCTAAGCATTCTCTTTTAAGAAATAGTTTCTAAAATAAATAGGATTAGGGCATAGGATAGAAAAACCATTTTTTAATAAACCCTATATTCCTGAATTACCTTTTCTAAAAAGGAAAACTAAGGTACACCTTGAATAACACTGTCACAAATATATTCTGTACTTTGGTTAATAAAGGGGATTATTTTTTACACCCGCAATTTCTTACGGCGCACCCCATTTTGGGCGCAACAAGGATGCGCCCAAAATGAGATTTTTTTTTTTTTTAAAAGTTTTAATCTTGGGCGCATCAAGGATGCGCCCAAGAGCTGGTACCCGGTTTTGAGAAATTCGAAAAATTAATTAAAAACCGGTTTACGTTTTAGGGTTCGATAAAAAAGAATTAATTTTTTTTAAAAAATATTAAAAAAAAGGCTATAAAAAAATGTTAGACGCAATTTATTGGACGCATTGTGGTTGCGTCCAAAAAGTTACCGTTTTACAACGGTAACTTCTTCGGGTTTATCCATCTTGTGGCTATATATATGCAACTATTCCTTGACAAAGACATTATCCATTGAAGATAATGTCTTTGACGAGGATGGATGCTGCACTTAGTCCAGTTGAGCACTTGGATGACACACCCGGTCTTGATAATTTAGGGGTAAACATATATTTACTATAAAGTTTATTTCAAATGTAGTAATTTACAGTAGTTTGTTGTAGTTTAGAACTTTGATTAAAATATTTACGATAATATAGTTGATTAAAATGTTTACGACAATATAGTTGATTAAAATATTTACGATAATATAGTTGATTAAAATGTTTACGATAATATAGTTGATTAAAATGTTTACGATAATATAGTTGTATTTTCAGTATTGTATTATATAGTTGTGAAATAATTTTCTAAGAGTTTATGTGCGAAGTAATTTGTTATTTAGGTGTTTTAATTTATCATGAAGTAAAGTATACATTCGTTGTAAGGAACGCCCTTAGAAAAACACCTAATTTATAATTTATTTATTTATTATAAATAGGAGGACTGTAGTGATAACGAATATTCACCAGTGGATTATTCTGCTCATTTTACTACGGATAAAGAATGGAGTGATAGAGATAGTATGATCAGCTGAGCTAAGAACGTAGGTTTGGAGTTGCATATGGTGATTGTAATAAGTAAGTCATGGCCTAACCGAAAGGCCATACTGTCGTGTGAGAAGTTTGGGCCATATAGAGCGGCGAAGAAGAAGGCGGGTGACGGTACCGAGGCAACCCCTAAACGGAGATACAATGCGAGGACAAAGAAGAGTGAGTGTCCGTTTCAGTTGCATGGGATGATTGTGAAAGGAGATTGGCTCAAATCTGTCCGTTGGAGATTATTTGTCGCTTGTGGATCGCATGAGTCATGACCATGAGCTTTCTTGTAGTTTGATCGGTCATGCATTTGCTGGGAGGCTTTCGCAGGAACAACGGGAGCGTGTGAAAGTTTTGTCAGCCTCCGGAATAAAGCCGAAGGCTATTATGAGTCTATTTCTACACGAGGATCCCAAATGCTTGACATCAAGGAACCAACTCTACAATTACAAGAGTCGGGAGAGGCTGAAATGCAGGGGCAATTTGACGGTGCCGCAGTACATGCTGGATTTTCTAGACGCGAGACGTTATTATACAAGCTATGAGACGCGTCGCAATGAAGAAGGGAGAGAGGTTTTGAGTGATATTTTTATTTCTCACCCCAGAGCTATACATTTGTTGAGTTTGTTCCCCACCATCGTCATCATGGATACGACCTACAAGACGAACATGTATGAATATGTTCAATTATTGCTATTATTACATCTAAAATATGTAATTGCATACCTTATTGAATATGTAATTGCATACCTTATTTCTTATAATTTGTACATTTATAGGTACGGTATGCCTTTGTTGGAGTTTGTTGGATTCACTTGCACCAACCGTATATTTTGTATTGCGATCGTATTCATGTATGATGAGACGACGGAGCACTACACATGGGCGTTGGACCGCCTAAAGATCATTCTCGGGGGACAAGAACCCAAGGCGATCATGTCAGATCGAGAGCTCGGTCTTGTGAAAGCCGTGGATATAGTATTTCCCAACACAAAGCATCTGTTGTGTAGGGTCCATGTGAACCGCAACGTGGAGGGTGTTGCTATGAAATGGGTCCCCAATGTTGACCATTTTAGTGGTAATATTCGTTGGTTGTTAAGGTAGCCCACTGAGGATGTGTATAATGAGCGACTTGAATACTTGACGGAAAAGTGGAAAAAGCTACCCTGGCTGATGGATTACGTGAAGAGATACCGGCTTGCTGAATACAAGAAGATGCTAGTCTATGCATGGTGTGACACTGTACTCCATTTCGGCACAAGATCATCAAACATGTAAATTAATAAGCGATCATCTAAAAGCTAAATTGATATATGCAACTAAGCGTAACTTGAGTTTTAAATTTCAGGGTCGAGAGTCGGCACTCTATGCTGAAGGACGAGATTGAATCATCGGTTGGAGGCTTGAAGACCCTCGTGCAGCAAATCGACAATATGTTTGCTGATCAGATTCGGGAAATCAGGGGTGATATGGAGCAGAGTGCTTTTAAGGCGCCCATAGAGATCGTAACCGGCCCGCCTTCGGTGAAGACATTTTTCAGGCGCATTATGTATAAGGTCTCGGAAAAGTGCTTAAGAATGTTATACCCTTCAGTTGTTAGGGTCATGCAAGGAAAAATTCCCGATGAAGAATGCCGTGATGTGTTTTGGAGAGCCACCCTAGGCCTGCCTTGCCCACACACGATCAAAGAATATGTAAAGGCCGGTTCCCCGTTGAGGCCAAGTGAAATCCATAGTTATTGGAAGCAAATCAAGTGGGAACGGGTTGGGCATGCTGATCTCGCACCGAATGATGACGTATTGATCTCAGAAGAAGATATCATCTTAGGTGCCATGTTTGGAGAGTGGAGCAACGAAGAATTGCACCCAGAGCTGAAGACCGACTTTTCACGCCGATACAAAGTTTTCCATGACTCGAGATCGTGTACCGTAGAAGAGCCCCCGACCGCTTCGACCAAGAAGGGGAGACCTAAAAAGAAGAAGAACGACACCAAGAGGGACCCTAGTTGGTTTGAGCACATGGCAGAAGAAAAAAGGAAGAAGGACGAGGAAAAGAAGAAGAAGGCCGAGGACCGGAAAAATTCCTCAGTGGGATCTAAAGGACGTCCTCCGAGTGGTAAACGACGTAGCGGAGTTTCACCTGGCAAGGAAAGCACTTGTAGAGCACCTCAGGGCGACATGGACGTTATTTACCTCGACTTCAACTGGGGTCGATATAATATTGATTCGTTTATGTTCGCCTATATTGGAGGAGTACAAAATATAATGGGCGATGGTCACTGTGGGTACCGTTCGCTTGCTATACTATTAGGGCACGGCGAAGACCATTATCGGTACGTCCGATGGGAGCTTTCCAAGGAGCTACAAGAACGTCGAGCATTGTACACCCTGGCTTGTAGTTTAACCCCCATATCGGACCTCATCAGGTCTGTGAATTTTACTGGGGTGTGTACGAGGGATCACTGGATGAAAGTTCCCATTGCTAGTTTGGTATTTGCCACACGATACCAGGTGGCTCTTGTTGTGCTATCATATTCTGGACCTCACACATGCCTCCCAATGTGGGCTCCCCCAGGTGCACAACCTCCCACAAAATTGCATGCGATAGCCCTTGTAGGCAACCATGACCATTTTGTACCGGTAAACATTTCCACATTCGATCATCATTAACCTTTATTTCTTTGTAATGTATTCTAACCCTTGAATTTGTAAAGGTTTGGCTAGTTGTGTAATACCCACACCCATATGGGCCGGCCCATCACATGGCTGCAGCCCATACACCCCAACCCTTTCTTGTTGGCTCCAAGCCCCAAGGCCCAGCCATTTAATCAAGAGGTTGTTGGTGAGAGTCGAACACGCGACCTCTCCACCCTTTATCCACTCCCCACAAGGAGTGAATACCAATTGCGCTGGGCCGGCCCATATGGGTGTGAGTATTACATAAAAGTACACTTTATGTTGGTGCCTGACCTTGCCGACAACGGGCCTGACAGACACCCCGACACTGCCATCCTTAACAGGCCTGCAGGCCGTGTACCCCAACCCATCCCCTAACACGGGAGGTTGTTGGCGAGAGTCGAACACGCGACCTCTCCACCCTTTATCAAGCGCCTAAGCACCTTGATACCAATTGTGCTGCAAACCTCCCGTGTTACGGGATGGGTTGGGGTATACGGCCTGCAGGCCTGTTAAGGATGGCAGTGTCGGGGTGTCTGTCAGGCCCGTTGTCGGCAAGGTCAGGCACCAACATAAAGTGTACTTTTTTGTAACATCTCAGGCCAAGCTACCCCAGCTACCAAGCCGCCCAGCCACCCAACGGTGCCGACGCCGGTACTGGTGCCGCATGGATGTCCAAGGGCATGCAGCCCACACACCCAACCCTTCCCCCATTAATGGGTAGGTTGTTGCCCACGAGGATCGAACCCGAGACCTTTAGATATAAGGGCATTACCTTGCCACTTATATCACCAATTGAGCTGCATGGGGGAAGGGTTGGGTGTGTGGGCTGCATGCCCTTGGACATCCAAGCGGCACCAGTACCGGCGCCGGCACCGTTGGGTGGCTGGGCGGCTTGGTGGTTGGGGTAGCTTGGCCTGGGATGTTACAAGTTGATGACCTATGTCCGATTTCACCCCCGCCCGGAGTTTGGACCCGATGGAAAGATGCAAGCGTTGAAGGATGGGAGCAACCATTTCAGGATAGGATGCAAGATTACATTATCCAAAGAAGGATGAGTGGTAACGGTGACATATTTCTTTAGACCTAGGACTTAGGGTATCCAAATGTTGGAACGGGATGGAGTTGGATATGTTTAGTCGATGTAAATCCACTTCTTTTCCAAGCTGTAAAGTAAAATTGTACATGTTTGAAATTGTGAAGTTAAATATTTTATCTTGAAATGGTGTGGAACAGTTGGAGAGTATGGAGAAATTAAAAGGCCCTTACTTGAAGTTGGTTCAAGAAGAAGAAAAGGAGGAGAGTATGGAGTTCAAATTTTCAAGTTGTAAAGTGAAATGAGCTCTATCCATCAATCCATCTGAAACCATAACCCCTAAACCCTAAACCACCCTAAACCTATAAATTACTCACAGCCAGTTGGGCGCAACGGCGTTGCGCCCACCCATATGAACCCCCTCTAGTTTGGGCGCAAAGGCGTTGCCGCCCAACTAGCTGTGAGAGGGTTTAGGGTTTTTTGGGGATTTATGGTTTTATTGGTTATGGTCTTATATTTAGGGTCATGAAGTTTTTTTCGAATAAAATATCTTGAATAGGTATATATTGACTCGATATTTTGAAGTTTTTTTTCGTGAAGGCGGTGGAGGTGGCAGAGGCAGTTGGGGCGGTACTTAGGATAGGGTTTACTATTGCTGGTGGGAAAACTCTAGCTAATGTTGAAGGTTTAGTGTGAATATTAACCCTAAACCCTAAATCCCCAAACCCTCCTAAACCCTGAACACTAACCCCAGCCAGTTTGGGCGCAACGGCGTTGCGCCTACCCATATGAACCCCCTATAGTTTGGGTGCAACGGCGTTGCGCCCAACTAGCTGTGAGAGGGTTTAGGATAGAGTTTTTTGGGGTTTAGGGTTTAGGGTGGATAAGCGGTGCAGTTGCAGGAAGCTCGTCGCCGCATAGAATGGCCAACATATGGTCCCAATCCGGACCGCCGCCCCCACTCTGAGTGATCTCCCGAGCGAATGCTGTCGCCATGGCCAAACGATGTAAAACAACAATATTAATGTCAAGAATAACCAAAGCAAACATTTACAACAAGGATTGTGGAGAAACGTACTCTGTAAGCATCCACAGCGGGAGGAGAAGCTCGAATACGAGGCTGGACTCATGACGAGGGGCTCACATACGGATGTGAGATCTGTAAATACTAGTCCAAGTACTCCTCGTCCACGTCCCACGCTGGGACGACCATCGGGCTCTCCAAAATGTATGGACACAGATGCTCGTCGAGGTGCTCCCAGCCGTCGCATGCCCGAGCAAATGAAAGCTTATATGTATCTTTCCCTACAAACCTGGCTGGCCGGGAAGCGGACGCCGACTCTATGACATCCAATGGCCTGCTCTGTCGACGTCCAAACTGTCACACCGCCCGATCAGGCATGTACGGCTCCTCGACGTCCATGAACGCGATCGTCCCTCGGTTCGTGAACCGAAACATCTAAGTCAGCTTTTAAATCACTGATGTCTGATTCTTTAAACGTTCCAGATTTGTCATATTTCCTTAAAGACTCAATCTCTTGGAGTCTCTTTTCGGGTCGATTTCTGTGAAGATTCTGGGAATCTTCTCTTGTGCATACCTCTTGTTTATTCCAGTAGGAGTATGATGGTTGACTATCGTCATCGGTTATTATTCGAGAAGCGATGAGTCTAACCTAATACGACTGCTTCGAACCACTCTGCTTTGTACCCTTGCATAGTCTATTCAGTAGACTAACCAACCGCAATTGTTCTCTGCATGGTTGGCTGGTGTCATCCGTTCGATTCGGCACATCAGATAGAGCGAAGATATGAGGAGACTAGATTGACTATGAAGACGACTGTTGTTTTTGGATGTTTTTAATAATTTTTTTTAATCAGGTTGAGATCCTTGGGAGATGACCATTGTGGTCAAGATCCTTGTTTGTAATATATTTAAAAGACTTCCGCTGTACCTTGCTTAAAGACTTCCGTTGTACTTTGTTAAACTCTGTATTTGTCCTATTCGGGATTGGGATGTAATCCCGGGACTCATGTTTTATATGAATAAAGTTATCATTTTATATCATTGTATTTCATGGTTTGTATTCAAACGGTAAAGCCTTGGGTGATCTCGGTAAGGAACACTGAGGTCACTGGCGGTAATACCTTTCCAAATGAGTTCAGATTTGGGGGTGTTACAGTAATCTCGCCCCACGGAAAATGAAAGCTGCTCGTCTCAGGGTGCCACCTCTCGACGAACGTTGATATCAGCATGTGGTCGACCCTAGCAAACTGAAAATCTCGGAGAGCGGCCAACCCGGACTGCTGCACCAGCCAATACCAACTACCCTCAACCACCTCGTCCGGAATGTATGGACTCCACTCACTGAACTCGGCCGGACGAGTATAAGCCCTCAAACGTCGTACGAGGGACGGTACAGGCGGAGAGGAGCGTGCTAAATCCGGTGCGCAACGTGAGTCGTGAAGCTCCGTAGCACATTAGTGAACTCAAGCCCGTACGGGGGGGCTCTATGGCAGGTGGAGCATCCTGGGGTACGGGAGGGGGGACAAGCTCCTGGGGTGCGGGAGGGGGGACGACCTCCTGGGGTGCGGGAGGGGGGACGGGCTCCTCCATAACAACGTCGTCCAAGCTCTCTGTCTCGGCAAACGCCTCCTTCGTGTCTAGGACGGGACTCTGCGAAGCCGGATGTGAACACACGTGAGGACGAGGATCCGCTAACGGATCGGATAACGTTACAATAACGGGTTCTGCTATTGGAACGGTATCCTTCCGGACTCTACTCTTGCGCTTGGGGGGGTTTTGGAGGTATTTGTTCTTGCGACCGGAAGCAGTCACGGGTCGAGATTCCACCATACGACCCCCCCCCCCCCCCCCCGCATCTGTCGTTTGATTCTCTCGACTACATCGTGTTTTTTCCAAATAATATCTAATTTAAACAAATTTCTAATTGCTATAAAACTACAATACATTTTTAATTTAATATTCTAATTATATACTAACTTATACATTACCTAATTTATGCAATTCTACTATATTATATGCAATTCACCTATATGCAATTGTAATATACTAATTTATTCTAATAATATAATTACACTAATTTTTACGTAATTCCAATATTTTCTAACAAATCTAAATATTTCTAGAAATTAATTATATATATTATTAAATATAAAATTTAATAAGAAAAAATACGCACCTCGTGTCGTTCGCGACGATTATATTTTCGGGGCAATCTGGGTTGGCTCGCCTCTCCAACCTGGGCCACCGCCTCGACACCAACGGCCGCGGCAACCTCCAACGCATTTTCCGACCCCACCGGAACCTCGCTTGCCGCCGCTGCCGTCACCGGAACATCGCCCGTCGCCGTCGCCGATGCCGGAATTTCGGTCGTCGCCGCCGCCAGCCACGTCGCCCAATCGGCCGTGAATTCTGGATTTTTGTCCAGATCCGCCGCCGCAACCGCCGAGCACTCCTCTGCCTCAAGCCGCCGCCGCTTAGCCTCACCACTGCTCTCGTCGCCGCCGCTCTCGGCCGCTGTCCCCGGGATCTCGAAGGAAGACCCACCCTCCTCAAGCCGGATCTCACCGCCGCTCTCTGCCGCTCTCCCCTGTGAATCTTCGCCGACGCCGGAATCCGCCATTGATGAAGAAGATGAAGGTGATGAAGACGAAGAAGGAAGACGAAGAAGGAAGACGATGAAGGAGGCGCTACGACGTAGCGCCCATATCTGGATTTGGGCGCCCATATCCAGATTCAATATTTGATTTTTTTTTAAATTTTAATATTTGAATATTTTTTTTAACAATATTCATGAACCGGCTAAATAGAACATTTATTTTTTTAAACCGGCAAAATAGAACATTTATTTTTTTAAACCGGCTAAATAGAACATTTTTTTTTAATTTTTATTATTTTTTTATTCATGAACCGGCTAAACCTAAACCGGGTTACTAAACCCGGTTCAGATATTTATTAATCTTGTGCGCAACAAGGATGCGCCCAAGATTAAAACTTTTTTTTAAAAAAAAATTACCCCCATTTTGGGCGCATCCTTGTTGCGCCCAAAATGGGGTGTGCCGCAAGAAATTGCGGATGCGAAGATTCTACCCGTTAATAAAAAGATACTAAAGTCATTCGAGTCCATCTGGGCCTCCATTATTTTAATGTCTGGACAGCCCGGCCCAATTTATGCCTCAACTTGGCATCTAATACTTATAAATACCGAACCCTACATCTCAACTATATTCTTTTACTCTTCCCATCCTCCTCAGCACAGCCGTCGTAGCAACAAACTTGTCTTCCAGGTAAACCCTCGAATTTCGATCTCAACTTTTATCATTGAATTCATTTTTTCACGTATCGATTGGATTTGTTTTGCTCCGTCCTACAATCGCTCAATGTCAGATTTTTAGACTGTTCCCCTAATTCTCGCAATTGAATTACCTACCGTGTAGATCGACCAGTTAGTTGCTTCCATGGCTGCTGTGTTCTGCAACCTCGGCTCCGAAGATGGTCTCAAGAAGCTCGACGAGTACCTCCTAGCGAGGAGTTACATCACTGGGTGATTATATGACTCCTTGTTTGTTGCTCAAGGCGCATCCTTTTCAATTCAATTTGCTCATTTGTTGTTGGAATTTGTAGTTACCAAGCATCGAAGGATGATCTGACTGTGTACTCAGCCATTCCTAAGCCCCCGTCACCGAGCTTCGTTAATGCATCCCGGTGGTACCACCACATTGATGCTTTGTTGAGGATCTCGTAAGTCACTGCCTTGAATCATGCTGCCTTTGTGCTCCAGAATTAGACCTTAATTTTTCTTTCTCTATCCAGTGGAGTTTCTGGGGATGGCTGTGGCGTTACTGTAGAAGGATCTGCACCTATTGCTGATGGAATTGCCACTCCTCCTGTTGCTGATTCTAAGGTACTTTTGTACTTCTCTTAGTGTAGTGTTGTTTCTTATTTGTTATTCCCAATTAGGATTTATGATGTAGATGTAAAATGCAATGTTTATAAATATTGTTTTGTAATTTCGTATTTCATTTCCTGTAAATTGGTGTGCTGTATGCTGACATAATTACTTATTGGGTAAACTCCCTCTAGGCCTCAGCTGCTGCTGATGAGGATGATGATGATGTAGATCTCTTCGGTGAGGAGACTGAGGAAGAGAAGAAGGCTGCTGAGGAACGTGCTGCTACCGTGAAGGCATCTGCAAAGAAGAAAGAGTGTGAGCATTTCTTCTTAATTCTTATTTTGCAAATCAAATTAGTCTCAAGATTATTTGTTAGTGGCTACTATCTGTATTGCCTGTTCGTCCCTGAAGCGTGTTTGGCTGTTTGAACAGTAAATGCAATTGCAAAGGTAGCTCTGTTGTTCAAAGTATTTGCTCGATATTTTTGCTGATTTCCACCTTTGTTGTATTTGATTAGCTGGCAAGTCATCAGTCTTGATGGACATCAAGCCATGGGATGATGAAACTGACATGAAGAAACTTGAGGAAGCAGTTAGAGGTGTTGAGATGGAAGGCTTGTTCTGGGGGGCATGTATGTTCTCTTTTCTTTCATGACACTTAATTTTATCTCGTTGTCTGTTCTAAGCATCATATGTTTCTAGTCATTGAATTATCTTGAAAATTTATATACAGGAAAAGATCTTGTTCACACCATTTTCTATTTTTGTAACAGCAAAACTTGTACCAGTGGGATATGGTATTAAGAAGTTGCAGATCATGTTGACAATTATTGATGATCTGGTCTCGGTGGACACCCTTATTGAGGAGCGTCTCACTGTGGAGCCCATTGATGAGTTTGTCCAGAGCTGTGACATTGTAGCCTTCAACAAAATATGTGAGTTCTTGCCCCCATTAGTTTCTTGCTTGTGCTATATATTTGAAATGTAGGTTTAGTAAACATTTGCCTTGTTATTGCAGGAATCACAAAGTTTCGGAGTATTTGGAAGATTTTCTCAGCTTCGAGTGACTTCCATTTTTAATGTTTTTTTTTTATCTGGGTCAGTGTTTTTCCTTGGTTGTTATCATAAAATCTGTGAGGACATGCATACTTTGATATTCTTGAAGTTATGCCATGATTTGGTTTTAGATACCAGTCTAAATTATAATGTGTTATTTCTACTTTATCCAAGATTTTCTGCATGGGTGATGATGAGTGTTTTGTATTATTTGAGGCAAACAAGTAAAGAACCAACATAATATTTTAGGTCTTGCTAAAACTTTACAAGTAGTGTCAATGCGTTTTGATGTTCTTTTTTCCCCAACGATCTTTAAGGTAATAATGTGCATCAATCAATCGAAAATAACAATTCTTTTTAAAATTCAAAAGAAGTCGTAATTCTAGATTTTTATACGAAAATTGTACTTTGTCAAATTAGCCGCATGTTAATAAAATACCCAGGTACTGAGCAGAATACCTTGATTTGGAGACCCAAGGGCATTTTACTCCTACAGCTTTAAACATAGGATCTAATTATCTAATTACTATCTTATGTTTATCAAACAAATGCAGATTGAGAGAACAAATTAGCCATGAATGATAAAGTTTACTTACACACCAAAGCTGTTAGCTAGTACATCTCAATACAGATAAAGGACAGTTCCAGTTTCTCTATCAGTCCGTTCATATCCAAACATAAAAAACAGAGCAAATCAAACACAAAACCACTACCAATATTTTCAAAAATACTATGCATTTCGCATCACTACTTGTACAGATCCACACAAATCTCGACAAGAAATAACAGACATGCTCACATTTGCAGACCAAAAAGATATATAACACTATACCTACATTAAGATACAAGAATGTCTATTATATGGAAAATGAGGATTTGATTGTCCTACGCCCTTCCATTGCATCCTTCTTCCTGTGACAATTGGCACAGAGGAAAAGCCCGTCCCCTGACTTTGATGTGGGCGAGAAAAATTGCCCTGAGTTAGCAGATAGTTCATTAGTGAGAGCTTGGTCCACTTGGCAAACAGCACATCTCAACATCCCAGCATCTGGGTTCATAGGGACATCTTTACCTAGCCTGCAGTGTAATGGAAGAATGAAAATAAGCAACAAAATCAGGAACAAATATATTGTTTAATTCCTCTTGAAGAGATATGTGAAGTAAAGGCCATAAATATAAGCATTCAGGATAGGTTGAAGCCAGCACATTTATTTCCAAGTATTTTGTTGGCCCAGGGCTCATTTATTTCAAACTTCCACAAAAGATTCTTTGCTCAAAGCACAGCAAAAGAAATGTATGAATGGCATTTGATCCAATTACCAATAGCAGCAAGGCAACAATTCTATCACAATATAAGAGATATATGACAGTAAATTTGGAACCCATAAGCTAACATTTGTGACACGTGCTGTAGTACATTAGGATGCTTCATAAATGCAATACAGGAAAGATGACAGTCAGCACAAGGTAATCATATGTCAATATGATTCCTACAATTATGTAGCTATTTTCCACATATAAGTAGGTAGTCAAAATTTTGATGCTGTGCTATGGCAGACTATTCTGATGGGTTTTCAGTACGAAATTCATAAGCAATGCTTGGGTTATTATAACAAGATGAACTAATGAAGTAAGAGAGAGGGGAGTGAGATTGAACATGCCTCTCTGAAAGCATTGCAGAGCCCTCTTCAAACAGTTCCTGCACAGCTTCAACAGCAGATAGCTTATTCGAAGTTTTGCCATCAGAATTCTGAATTTTTCTCCCGAATAAGATTGAACTGAGCATGGTTTGCTTCTTCAAAGTTGTTGGAAGTTGAACAGGAGGAAGGGCAGAGGGAGTAATATCAACAACTAAACAGGTTGTATCATCCTTGAGTCCTCGTGATCTCAAAGCATCCTGTAAAATGCAGAATAGCCATCTAGATACCTAAAGGACAAGGAAATTCCCAACAAGCAAAAATATTAGGCTATTAGCCATGCCAGAAATTCACCTTCACAACCAGTTTTGCAGCAAGATCTGCAGGAAGGCCTCGACAAGTTTTTGCTGCTGCATCAGAAGACAACGCATCCCATATACCATCCGACGCAATAATAAGTCTTCCTCCAGCATTTGAAAGCTGCAAAAACCCACCAAAGTTTGTTATTTTCCTAAAATTTATACTTTTAAAAACGTTTAATATGGTATCAGCCTAGAACAATTCACTTACCTTCACTTGCTTAACATGTGGAACAGGAACAATAAACTCTCCTACATCTGTATCACCAATTGATCTGGAAAGGCACAATCCTCCAGGCCAACATCGGAGAGGACCAATCTGAAAAAGAAGAAGAATGATGATCAATTGTCGCATTCTAAATTATCTTACACTTGTCTTATTAGTCAGTACAACAAACAGCAAAAATAAAATCAGTTGATTCACCTCACTGCCACCATACACATTTAGCCTTCCCACTTCCCCACCACTGGCTGTTACGCGCTCTCTCTCTTCTACATTTTCTTCCAACCGGTGATCAACAGTCAAAAGAGAAACCACACCACCTTGTGTGTCCAAAATGCATCTTGAATCCCCGACTGATGCAACAGTAACTGTCCAACCATCCACAACAACAAAGGTAACAGTTGTTCCAGAAGTCTCACCTGCCAGTTTACAGATCTAAAAGTAAGCAACTTGTTGAATTACTACGGTAAACAACAGATCTAAATGTTGAAAGTAAAAGGGTCACGCTACCTTTCTGCTGAAACTCTATATCAGTTTTTACAAAGCCAGCCACTAATGCACGTGGCAGGGCTAGAAGCCACTCTTCTCTACTAGCATCCTGTGGCACCGCACTCAAGACATTGCTCAACAAATTTTCCTTTGCGAATATAGCAGCAGAAATGCCATTGTGCCCATCAAATATCTGCCAAAGTAAAAACACAACTTAGATTTCGTCTCTCCAGAAGAATGAATACAGCTTTTGCAAAGCATAATGTATTGGAATGAGGATTTACTGCAAAAACAGAAAATGAAGTGGATGGATTCCCAGGAATTCTCTGGCAATTAGGCTTAATCAGAAAATAATCCTCTCCCTTCTTGGCCAGAGCTGCTTGCCCATACGAAACCACCGGTGTTTCAACCTTCTGGCCCCTCAGTTCACGGCCAATGAGTGTACCAAGCGGAACAGGCGGAGGTTTTGCTCTGGATACTTCGGTCTGACTCATTATGATCTGCATTTTAACAGTTGTTAAACCAGAAATTAGGGTATACATAATACAGACACCACCTTCCTTTCCCCTTGCCTAAAGTAGAATCCGATAAAACTGGCAAATTTCAGTGAGCAGCATTAGCCTAGAACTAGAATCACAAAACCCTAAACTGAATTCCAGAAGAAGACGATACCGTGCACAAAATTCTAAGCAAAAGAAAGCAATTTTACGAGATCATGCAGCAGATTTCACATTTGTTCTGCAGTTCAAGCACTACGCTTCAAAATATTAGGTGTTTGTAAACTACAATTAGCAGCAGTGCAGTGACAAATGTGAATGGAAAGACGATGGCAAGCGGAAATTGAAACCTTATACTTACAGATCGAGCTGGCATCGACGAGCATTAAACAGAGAAAAGGGAGGAGCTTTGATGGCTTCTGTACTACAGAGCTTCCATTGGTGTTCGAACAAGTGCGATTTGCCACGAAAAGCGAGGTCGAAGACACTGAAATTGAATTCAAAACCTCATAATGAGCTCGGCAAGCGAAAGAAAGTATTTTCGGGGATTTGATAGTGAGATATTTGAAGAGAAAACTCGAATCGATTCGGACTTTTATGTCCTAAGATTAGCTGTATATTGAGTATCGAACAACCACTATCGGGTGTAATTATTTATGGGGATTATTGTTTGTACCCTGAATTTCTTACGGCGCACCCTAGTTTGGGCGTATTCGGAATGCGTTCAAATTGGGGCTTTTTTTTTATAAAAAAAAAAAACAATTTCTTGGGCGCAATCAGGGTGCGTCCAAGGTCTGAGTGAATTATTTTTATTTTGAAAAATAATTTTTTAAAGATTATTGAACCGATTTGGGTCTGAACCGGTTGATCTTAGGCGCATCGTGGTTGCGCCCAAATTTGTTTATATCCAATTTGGATGTCTTGTAGTTATATCCAATTTGGTTATTACTATGGTTATATACTATTATTATATCTTATAGTTATATCTATGGTTATATCATATAGTTATATACTATGATTATATCTTATAGTTATATACAATTTGGTTATATCTCATGATTATATTCTATATTTATATATTATGGTTATATCATATAGTTATATGCTATGATTATATCTTATAGTTATATCCAATTTTGTTATTACTATATAATATAATCATAAGGATATAGCCAAATTGGATATAGCTATAAGGATATAACCAAATCACATATAACTATAAGATATAGTCATATTATATAAGTATATGATATAACCATAGTATATAACTATATGATATAATATATGATTAAACATACTATATAACTATAAGATATAATCATAGTATATAATTATGAGATATAACCATAGTATATAACTTTAGAATATAATATAGGATATAACCATAGTATATAACTATATAATATAACCATAAGATATAATCATAATATATAACTATATAATATAACGATATGATATAACCAAATTTGATATAAGACATATAACTATAAGATATATTCATTATATAGAACTATATGATATAACCATAGTATATCTATATGATATAATATAAGATATAATCATAATATATAACTATGAAATATAACCATAAGATATACCCATAGTATATAACTATAGAATATAACCGTAGTATATGACCATAAGACATAACCAAATTGGATATAACCATATTTATATGTGATTTTCAAATGATATAATCATAGTATATAACTATAGGACATAACGATATGATATAACCAAATTGGATATAACGATATGATATAACCATGGTATATAACTATAGGATATAACGATATGATATAACCAAATTGGATATAACTATAACATATAATCATGGTATATAACTATAGAATATAACGATATGATATAACCAAATTGGATATAAGTCATATAAGTATAAGATATAATCATAGTATATAACTATAGAATATAACCGTAATATATGACCATAAGACATAACCAAATTGGATATAACCATAGTTATATGTGATTTTCAAATGATATAATCATAATATATAACTATAAGATATAACGATATGATATAACCAAATTGGATATAACGATATGATATAACCAAATTGGATATAACGATAACATATAATCATGGTATATAACTATAGGATATAACGATATGATATAACCAAATTGGATATAATTATAACATATAATCATTTTATATAACTATAGAATATAACGATATGATATAACCAAATTGAATATAACGATAACATATAATCATGGTATATAGGATATAACGATATGATATAACCAAATTGGATATAACTATAACATATAATCATTTTATATAACTATAGAATATAACGATATGATATAACCAAATTGGATATAACTATAACATATAATCATTGTATATAACTATAGAATATAACGATATGATATAACCAAATTGGATTTAAGTCATATAAGTATAAGATATAATTATTGTATATAACTATATGATATAAGCATAGTATATAACTATATAATATAACCATAAACCCCAAACACCAAGACCTAACCCTAAACCCCAAGACCTAACCCTAAACCCTAAAAAATGCTACAAACCCCTTGGGCGCAACCTAGTTGCGCCCATAATTCTGGACGCAATCTAGTTGCGCCCAAAGGGTGTGTGGGGTTTAGGGGTTTGTATTTGAATGGACGAAAACCCCAAATCCTAAAACACACTAAAAAACCCTTGGGCGCAACCTGGTTGCGTCCAAAAACCCTAAATCACAAACTCTAAAAAATAATAGAAACCCCTTGGGCGCATCCACGTTGCGCCCATTTTTTTAAATTAATTTTTTTTTTTAAAAAAAAAAATCTCTTCTGGGCGCAACGTGGATGCGCCCAAGGTGAACCAGATTTTTTTAAAAACAAAAACAAAATTGGCCATGAACCGGGTTTTAAGTTCTTTCACTTGGGCGCACCCTGGTTGCGCCCAAGGAATTGTTTTTTTTTTTTGAAAACAAAAACAGGTGTGCCACCAGAAAATTCGGGTGCGAACATTCTACCCGTTA
This sequence comes from Rheum nobile, assembly GCA_027886185.1. Classification (NCBI taxonomy): domain Eukaryota; kingdom Viridiplantae; phylum Streptophyta; class Magnoliopsida; order Caryophyllales; family Polygonaceae; genus Rheum; species Rheum nobile. The sequence goes on along the minus strand of WOAB01000236.1, from coordinate 129,474 downwards.
TTTATTTGCCATTTCTTTCTTTTTTCTTTTATTTTAATTAGATAAAAATTAGACCGGAAATCACAGAAGAGCCGGTTTCTCAATCTATAGCATCATTGCGGATGCGAATTACAAATTCTAGACTATCTCTAAAATCTTTCAAGGAACTCTGCTGGACCTTTTTTGCGATGAAATCGGCCACGCGTTTGTTTCTCGGAAGACGTGATAAATCTGCACTGAAGAAAACAGTTGTAAAACACACAGGATATCATAAATTAACATTTCAATATCCCATGGACAATGCCAGATTTGATTAAGAACATTCACAATGGTAAGGTTGTCGCATTCAAGTTGAATGTTGGTAATGTCTAATTCATAGACCTTTACCAGAGTATTTCTTACTGCCAATGTTTCTGTTTTTAGCGGGGTTGAGATACCACATTTATACCCAAATGGAAAGATTGGTTTACCCATATTATTCATGAAAATGTAACCAAAACTAGATTCACCATTGGTTTTGGTGGATCCATCTGTGTTGATTTTAACAATATTGTCCGGTGGTTTTTTCCATTTCTTTGTTGGTCGTCTAACAATGTTCGTTCTATGAGTTTTTTGTTTGTGTTCTGCTAAACAGTCAGGGTTTCAGCTTTTCGTCTTATTTCAGTTCTCAATTTGTTTCTTACAGTGTGTTAGGCAAATGGTTAATGGGTAGAAAGGAAAGAGAATGAAAATATAAAAAATGATGAGAAGGAAGAGAAAGGGAGAGAATGAGAAGTGAAGGGAAAGATTTCGAAATTTTCTCTTGTTTGGATAGAAGAGAATTTTAAGAGGGAGGAAAATGAAAATTAGTTGATGTTAATTTTCTTTTTTAAAATTTTGAATGAGTCTATTTGTAGTTTTCACCCAAATTTCACCAATTTGATGGGATTCAATTTCCCTTCAATTCCCTTGTGATTTTTCCCTTGTTTTTGTTAAAATCCACCCAATTCCCCTCATAAAATTTAACCAAACAAGAGAACACAATTCCCTTGCTTCCCCTCCCTTCAAATCCCCTCTCAATCCCTCAATACAAACATAGCCTTAATGTAAATTGGTACATCCTTTATGGAGTCGGCATTATTGTTTGTTCTTCCAAAGCTTTGTTGATTTCTATAGAACCAAATGCCTCACCAAGATACCATTAATTCTATGAATTGTGATCTATCAGTTTTTTGTCGAATTTCTTCAATGATTTCATTGATTTTTTTGTTTCCTATGTTTAGGGATATGATGATGCCATAGGTATCATAATTCATTTTTTCGATTATTTTTTAGTTTTTATGGTATGGTTAAATTGGAAAATGAGATGATTCAAATCCTCCAAATGAGCATTGTAACGTATACAATCCGGGGGGGGGGGGGGGGGGGGGGGGGGGTTGTTACACCTTTTTCTGCTAATCTAGTTTTTTGTTGGGATTCCGTTTTTCATTATTTTTCAGACAAATTTTTAACTTTGGGATATGTGTTCATCTTCCAAATCCATGAAGAATCATAGGCAATATAACTCTTGCTTTTATTAATTAGTTCTATAGCAGAATTTATAGAAAACTAACCATTTTTGCTAGTTTTTCAGTACATTCTATCATGGATCTCATTTAAGGGTATTGGGATCGAGGTTATTTTTTTGGCTAAATCATATGGTAAGCATTGTTCTAGTAAGTTCTTATTCCAGGTTTTATTTGGTAACATAAATTCAGCTACCAGGGCATCCTTATTCAGGATTGATTGTGTGTTTATGGTATCATATAAAGGGGTGTTCAAAATCCAGTTATTCGTCCAGAATTTGATTGTTTTGTCATTATCAACTTGTCAAATTAGTCCATATTTGAACTCAGCCATGAGTTCAATCATTTTGGACTATTGTCAAGAGCAATTTCCTTTTTTCTCGTAATGAAATATATGGTTTGTTTTCAAGTATTTTTCAGTAACAACTCTAACCCAATAGTTATTTGGTTCTGCTAGGATTTTCCATAATAATTTGAATTGTAGGGCTTTATTCATGTCTTTAGCTTTTCTCAAACCAAGACCTCCTTGATGAGTTGGTTTACATATTTTTTCTCAGTCTATAAGAGGTTTACAGGAGCTATCTTTGTTCCAAAAAAAAGAATCTATTTAACTTGTCAAGTTCATTGTATGTGTAGGTAACATAAAACTTTGCATAAGATAGTTAGGTCTTGATGTCAGATTGGTTTTTATTAGTGTTGTTCTTCCTGCTTGGGAAAGAGAGATTGCTTTCCATTTAGATAATTGATGTTAGGTGCTAACTAAGAGGTCAACAAAGGTATTCGAGTTAACTCTAGCATTAATAATAGGGCAACCTATGTATTTTTCGAGAGATGTCATATTTGTGATTGTGAGAGTACCTTGTAATGCTAATTTCTTTTGGTTGGTAACCTTTTTTATAACTTGAAAAGCCGATTTATAAAAATTTACTTTTTGTCTTGAGATTTTGCAGTACTCATCAATAATATCCTTGATTTCTTTGCAATTTTCCTGTTTAGCTTTTGAGAAGATCACAATGTCATCCGCAAATGCCAGAAACGGGATTCATGTTCCTTGTTGATTGATTTGAAATCCTAGAGGATTTCGAGTTCTCTCTGAAGCTTTTTGGAGTTTTCTAGCAAGGATTTCAGATCCTAGAATAAGCAAGTAGGGCGAAAGGGAGTCTCCATGTCGAAGCCCTCTTGATGGTTTAAATATTTCTGTGGGTCCGTTGTTTACAAGTACCGAGAAAGATACCGTTGTAATACATTCTTTTATCTAGTTGATAAATTTTTCATGGAATCCATACTTTTCCATTATTTTAATAATGAAATCTCATTCGATATCATAAGCTTTTTTCATGTCTAATTTTAGGACAATAAAGCCTTCAGTTCCTTTTTTCGATTTACAAGAGTGAAAAATTTCATGGGCAATCAAGATATTATCTTGAATGGCTCTGTTAGCAACAAAGGCACCCTGAAGGGGATGTATTAATTTTTCCATGGTTCATTTAAGTCTAATTGTTATGATCTTCGAGATAATCTTATAAATTATAGAGCACAGACTTATGGGTCTATAGTAATTAGTAGAGTTCGGATTATCACATTTTGGGATCAAGGAGATGAATGTGTGATTTATTCGTTTAAGCAGTTTTCCAGATAGAAAAAAGCTTTTAACTGCTTGGATAACAGAAGGACCTACAATGTCCCAATATTTTTGGTAAAATTCTGTTGTCATGCCATCCGGCCCTGGTGATTTATCCGAGCCAATGTTAAAGACCGCCTTCTTAATTTCTTCATTGGATACGTTTCTTATTAGTTCCAAATTGTCCTGTGTAGAGATTTCAGGCTGGATTAATTCGAGATTTTTCTGGAATAGTCTCTGGTTCATATCCTCACTTCAGAATCTTTTAATGAAATCATTTCTGATTTCATTTCTAATGTTTTCTTCTCCAGTGATACTTGTTCCTTCTTGTGTTTTGATTTCTTTTATAATTTTTCTATTTCTTCTTCTACTTGCTATTTTGTGAAAATAGCTAGCATTCGTGTCATTGTATTTGATGTGTTTTACTTTAGCTCTTTGGTTCCAGTAAATTTTCTGGAAACACATAAGTTTTTCTTTTTTTTTTCTATGATTCTTATTTGTTTTTTAATGAGATCATTTCTTGGGTGAGTACATATCTCATTTTGGATTTCAGAAAACTGTTTTTCTATAGTTTATAATTGTGTGAAAACATTTCCAAAGATACTTTTATTCCATATCTTAGCATGTTTCTTGACTAATTTTGTTTTGAATACAAGATTATACAATCTAGATCCATGATAGTTAGTTCTCCAAGCTTGTTTAACAATGTTTCTAAAATCCTTTCTGATTTTTGAAAGGTACTGCTGATTCCAGCTCAATAGAGATGGGACAATGGTCTGAACTGGAAAAAGCAAAATGCTTAGTACATATATCAGGATACCATTGAAGAATCTGATGATAAATAAGCACCCTATCCAGTTTTTCATATATGTTATCTATTTTAGTGCTGTTCTTTCACCAGATATAAATGTTTCTCTGAATAGGGGTATCTAATAGTTCACATTCATTCTTAAAATGACGTAATCTTGCAAATTTTGTCAAAGGTGATAATATCCTGCCAAATTTTTCAAAAGGGTCTTGTATTTCGTTAAGATCTCCCATAATAATGCACAGAATAGAACAATTTTTAATATAGGAGATAAGTCAGTCCCATAACACATTCTTTACAGATTCATTTGGTGGGGCATAAGTTAGGATTAGCATAAGTTTTTTGTTCGTGAGCAGGTTTGTATACTTAATACTAATAAATCTTGTTTCAATTTGTTCAATTTCGAGAATTTCATTTGTAAGTTGGTAGGTTTTACACATTACACAAATGCCACCCGAGAAACCCGTAGCCGAGACACAGTAGAATTGATCAAATCCCGCTTTTTCCACACTTTTTCACTAGGTTTTTTGTTTGTTCTTGTCTCAAAGAGTGCAATTAATTGGATTCGTTCAATTTTGCAGAAGGATTCAACATCCATCCAAAAGATTTTTTTTCCCGATTCCACGGCAATTCCATGTTATAATCTTCATAAAAAAACAATTGTGTTCCTGCCCCATATCCTCAGACATTTAGGGGACTTGCTAGTAGGGTTGTGATGAGGATGCAACAAGCATATATGGACACCATGAAGTTCATACACGATTTGTTGCTCAAAGTTTTGGTTAAATTGTATGAGTCTACTGTTATCATAGTATAGTTTCACAAGTGTAAAAAACTTGTCAGGAAACCTTCTATAAGAGTAGCAAAAAAATTGGTAGAAGTACAATTCAATTTTTTCATGAAGTTTTGTTTTGTATCTGGTCATATAGTTCCAAACCTTGACCATAATCCCTGAAGCAAAATTCCAGAGAGTATGTACTCCTATTTCAGTCTCTTTGAAACTATAAACAAGTGTCCACAAACACTTATCATTATTTACATTTTGTTCAAGGGTTCTAATACATAGTATATGGCTCACATGAATGAGTATACAGAGACAATAGTTGTTCGGTTTCCAGTATGCCCATTGCTGGGTAAGTTTTCGAATTTGTTGGTGTATCCAAAAAGGATTCCAGATGCCTGAGGCCAGATACATGGGGCCAGTTTCATGTGTTGTTCTTGAGTAGATGTTCCTTATGTAGAAAAATAGCAAGGAATAATCATGGCAATTCAAACTATGAAGATAGCATCTCCAAACGCCTGACATTCCATTCCCATCTTTTCCGTGATTGCAGAATGTGAGCTGTAAAAAATCCTTCCAAAACAGAAAATGAACAGATAACATTTTAGTTTTCCCTGTTTCAGCAAGCACGATATAGGTGTTTAAAGATAGGCAAAAACCAAAAAGTGTCATAGGTGTTAACCTCAAAGAAAGTCTCAATAAATGTTTGTTGTTGTGGTTAGAGTCAGTTTTGTTTCTCTGTTTGTGGATTTCACAGTGGGCTGGTTTATTGGCTTGAAAGCCAACTCTAGATTTCAGTTTCTGGTTGTTCAAGGATGTTTGATTTTTCTGAGGCATTTTCTCATCATGAATGAGCAGCATGTTCCAGCAAGGCCAAGTCCAGCCACCCTCATCAGTGTGCAATGTCATGTAAAGAGAAGCCAAATCAAGAGTTAATATAGCAGAAATATAGTAGTTGGACCATAAGATTAGTCTGTTTTTCATGAAGTCGAGGTAGAGCAAGCATGAGATACCGTAACTGAAAGAGAAGGTACTCAATATTATAAATAAAGAAAGATTCCCATACATGATCTTATGCAAGTTAAAATTAAGGATGTTCATGAAAGTAATGCAATGACAGTAAAGGAGACATTGACAGTGCACAACCATATAACCATAACATAAAGGGTACCAACAAGCACCAAAATGGTCCGAGATCCCACTAAAAGACCACAGGTTGTTCAAAAGGTCCTGGGATTTGTGTTTCATCTTCATGTGCTCAAGCCACTGCAAAAAGCAGTGAATATGTGGCATGGAACGCCAATTCCAGAGCCATTTGTTTAAGATAAAAAGATTCGTGTTGCTGCTTTTAGTCATCCCACAAAGGAGATCAGCAGAATTGTTTCTCACCACAACAAGAGGGTTCTCCTTAGAGGAGTTCTCAGTAAAGGGTCCAAGGTTGTAAGTTATAAAAACAAAAGAAGAATTAGAGACATCAACAGATGTACCTAAATCTTCAGACAAAGTCCTTAATCCTTTATCCATCAAAATGGATGAAGGAGAAACAACCCCACAAGCACAGAAATAGAAACCGAAGCAAGCAGGGCAACTCAAAGATAGAAAAGGGAGCATGCTAGCAAAGTACAGGATAAGGATACCAAAGTAAAACCAGTAAAGAGAAGCAGACAGAGGGTAAATAACAAAGAAACGAAGCAACAACAGACAAAGGTAAGAAAGAAAGGTGAGAAAACACCTGTGCAGCAGCGACCAAGATCCTCCATAGCGGAAAGGTTTAAGCAGTTGAACACACCATATCTCCTCTCGAAGCTCAAAGGTAAGGTAACGATGGACACCGCATAACCAAAGCTCGTCCTTAGAGCAGTCAAGGCTGTGCAGACCCAGACCCCAACCCGGCTCAAGGAAGCATCCTCTGGGGACACCCGGAGAGAGGAGAAGGGGCGACATGTTCCACACCTTAAGAATCAGGGTCATGCGGCATCAATCATCCTTTCTGGCGCGAGAAAGGATGAGAAACCCCCCAAAAATCACCCAAGTCTTCGTTTTCCTCTCAGAGAATCCAAGAAGAGCATCGAGTTGGATCTGATGAAGAGTGGTGTTGGCATTCGTGTTGAAGAGGGTCGCAATCAAGACTGAGGTCGAGAGGAAAGTTGAGGCTGTTAGGCACGGTGGGCGGCGGTGACCGAGCGAGATCTAGGGTTTCCGGGGGCGGGGTGGGTAAAGGAGAAGGGAGTGTTTTCGCTTTCGTTTTCATCTTTACTCAGAGTTCTATTTGCCGTTTCTTATTATCCTTTCCTGCAGAGGAAGAACTTAAAAATTGTCTCCTGAATTAAGAATATACATAGTATTATTTTTACGTAAATTTCAACGGATGAAGACTTTTTTTGGGTCTGAAAAGAGCCACAAGGGCCATTTTCCTTCTTATGGATATTTAACAAATAATATGTTTATACTTTACATCAGGAAGTGAATTGACGTAAATATAACGGAATTTTCGCGTGGTACCCTGAGTTTTTGCAATTTTTGCGGGATACCCGAAGGTTTGAAGTATTTCGCGTGGTACCCCTCAGGTTTTAATTTTTTTTGCAAAATACCCTTTACGTTATAAACCGTTAAAATTTTGCCTCTACCGTTAAGTTAGAAAAAAAAAATATAAAAAAAAATTTGCCTCCATCTCCCTCGTTTGCAGATGAGAGAACCGGGCCGAAGCCCTCACCCGATCCGACCTCTTCATCGGTGGTCGGTGAACTCCGGCGAAGAGGGCGGGGAGGTACATGAAGGTTCGATTTGAAGCCCTCTGTTTAATCAGATCCAAATCAAGCAAATCAAGCTAATCGGCGGGAGACGACAGGGAAGGAGAGAAGGATGCGTTGGGCGAGGAGGAGGACGGAGGAGGAGGCGGCGGCGATCGGGTGGCCCCAGGGGGAGATGACAGGTCAGATTTCTACCCCTCTTTCAAATGTTAGATTGTGAATTTACAGATTTTGAAATGGATTGAAATTTGGGGATGAATTTAGGGTTTTCAATTCTAGGTTTTGAATTTGATTTGGGGATAAATTTCAGAATAATTGCCGCCGGCGTCGTCAAGAGCCACCAGCCGCCGCCGTCGTCGTCAAGAGCCACGTCGTCAACAACCGAACTTCGCCGTCATCGTCAACAACCGCCGTCGTTGGTCGCGTTCGCACGTTGTCACCACTCATCCACCGCGACATCTTCGTCTCCCACCGCCGATGAGACACCAGCCTCCGGCTTGCTCAGTTTCCAGAAGGAAATGGAGTGGGTGCGTGCTTGCTCAGTTTACAGGAGAGAAGAAGATGGAGTATCGGCGGCGATCGGGTGGCCCCAGGGAGAGAGGAGCGAGAGGTCGAGGTCGGTGACGGATCAGAAGGCGGTCCTCTTTGACGCCAACATCCTCGCGGTATTCTCTGAGGTCCTCCCCGCCCTCTTCACCGGAGTTCACCGACCACGGATGAAGAGGTCAGATCGGGTGAGGGCTTCGGCCCGGTACCCGGTTCTCTCATCTGCAGACGAGGGAGATGGAGGCAATTTTTTTTTTTTTTTCTAACTTAACGGTAGAGGCAAAATTTTAACGGTTTATAACGTAAAGGGTATTTGACAAAAAAAATTAAAACCTGAGGGATATCACGTGAAATACTTTAAATCTTCGGATATCTCGCGAAAATTGTAGCGAAAATTCCGTAAATACAATGATAATAGACTAATAGTTGTGGGACGGATGCAAGGATTGGAGTATGAAATACTCCTTATTCAATTAAATTCAGTAGATATGTTTTTGAGAGAAATAAAGTTCTATTTTACTAATAAAGTTCTTTATTTTATTTTATTTTAATGTCAAAAGTGGTGGTTCATATATACAAACGGGTATAAATCAATAAATGTAGTCTCAATGACGTTGACTAATCAAGAGTTTGGATAGGGAAGTCATATTGGCCAATTGGCTGGCAAAAGAATTTTTTGGTTGCTTTAAAATTATAATAGTTTAAACATTCGTGCCATGTACGAGCCGACTTATATTTATGAAAGAAAATTTTAGTATATGAATAAATGTTACATGAGTACAAATTAATGACTACATAATTATAAAAGATAAGATATACATGAAATGAGAACATATTGACATGTAATTATATTAGATTTTCTCCAAACATATACATACTAAAAGAAAGAAAGTGATTGAATTTATATATATAAACATTATAGGAAAAAAATCCACTCTAAATGTATGTAAAAATTACAATTGTACATGTTACTTATTCAATTCTCAAGAACACTTTATTTTTGTATATTTAGAGTGAAGTAGTATCCGAGATTGAAGTTATGAATCGAAAATATACTATTTTTTCTTTAATTTAATAGGTTAGTACGATGTTATTTGTCAATCTTCCAACAATATGTTATTGATGATATGTTTAGATATATATTCTTTTTAAAACTTCTTAAGTTTGTTGATAGAATATTACTTTTATTAGCTTTTTTTTATATCTTTTATAATATTCAATTCAGATTTTAGACATTGAGATGATATTATTGAAAATAAAATTATATTAATTTACTCATTGTTTTATTGTTATATATATGTTGGGAACTTATATTTATTTGTAAATATTAATATACTAAATTAACTCAATTAGAGAATCAAATAAAACCCAATTGAATTATATTTCAAATAGTATATTGATATTTTCATACATATTTTTTATTCATTATCAATTATTTCAAGTTCATAAATAATTTGTAATTAAATCTTGAAATGTGAAATCTATCAAGTGAAGATCTATTAAATTTACATGGGTTTATTTAAATTTCAAAATGTGAATGCATTGTAATTTGTAAGTAAATAAAAAAATCATTAAAAAGATATGATATCTAAAGGTTATTACTAATTAACTTACGTGGGTTCACTGATCTTGTTGCTATGTCAATATAATAATTAACTTATATGGGTTCATTTAATTTGTTAATAGTTTGTCACTAATTCGTGATATTTACCAAAAAAAAATGGTATCTAAAGTTAAGTATATAACCTAACCTTATACAATATTTAAATTAATTAATTAATTTTTTAATGATGTTAAATGTCAATCAATATTATTGTTGCATTAACAAAAATATATGTATCACATGTACAATTCCGTCAAATAGAAAATTACATTTAACATTTATTGCAAAAATAAGTTAGTTTGATGAGATTTTGGTCAAGATTTGATAAGATTTTAAAATTTTGAACTAATTAATTTACAAATCTTGTTAAGTTTTTTTTGTTAATTTGAATTTTGCTGATTATTTAATATAATAATAAAAAAAATGAAAAATAAAACATTAGCAACATGGGTCTAAAAACACTCTAGTGGCTTAAAAAGAGTGAGCTTTAGTATAGATATATAGATTGATTGTTAAATTTATTTACAATGTTATTTGTCACTTTAAAGTTTGGTTGATTTTGAAAGTAATTGTAATCTAAATATTTATATATAAATTTTGATTTGATAAACGGTTTTTATTTAAAGTGAAATAAAAAAAAGAACGAATGAGAAAATGACATATAGATATGGTGGGCTCAGAAGCATTTTAAGAGCTCAAAAGTAGAGAGCTTTAATATATAGATATAGATTTAAAGGGAAAAGATAAATAAAGCTCATTCTTTTTTCTTTTTTTTTTGGTTTGGTAAGTTTTATATACGTTTAGATTTGAAGGAAAAAGATATATATTCTCTCGAATGTATTTATCTTACATTAACATTAATATAATATAAAATAATAGAAATCCAAACAAATCCTAAGATGTCAATTTGTACAACTAAACAAATGAAGCCTTAATTGAAAGATCTTAGAACCCAAGAATGAATCTCAAACTTGCAAACAAATACAGAATCACCGGAGATATGTGAGGCTCAACATTATAATATAGCAAGAACTCTGATAACGGCTACTAAAAATCATAGTATACACCAATAATTCTTGGTTTATACAGAAAATGGAGGGATCAATCATATGAAACATTTCTCTCACAGCTATAACAGTACATAATCTGTGTTCTCACGTCTTCTCTTCTTACCTCTTTACAGGCAGAGAGATTTCATCAAAACTTTGTGAAGAAAAAAGTAGGAAATAATGAACACTCTTACAAAACACCACCACCACAGAAACACTAGCAACACAAAAAATATTGCTTTCTTACTATTACATAACAGGGGAAAAGCTCCAAGAAAGAGTAGAGCACAAAATCTACCTTATGGAATAGCCAATCTTGATCACTTTGAAGCTCCGGTTCTTCGTTTCATATAAGAACCCGGCTTTTCATTCTTAGCTGTCAAAGGAAGAGGAGCCGATCCCATGGACAGTCTCCTAGTTGGTACTGTAGGGATCATACTCCTGATAAAGAGCAAGAAATAGTTAAAAACACAACATTTATGAAGGAGAAAGAGTAAACAAAAATGGATGATTTGGCATGATAAAGTGTTACTACCTAGATTCCTGAGGTTTTGTTGGTTTTGGCTGTGGCTTTCTAAGCTTTGATCCCACTGCAACTGGCAAGCTGGAAGTTCTTTTAATACCAAGAGGTGCTTGGAAGTCTAACTCTGAAGACACACTAGTAGCAGCCTCAAATTCATCTATCTCTTCAGCACTTGGTTCGGTCTTGCGCTTTAATATGTCTGAATATGGGGCGGTTAATCTATTGTGGCTTCTTTCTTCAAGAGTTCCTAATGACCTTCTTCTATCCACATTGTCGCGCTTGAATGTAACCTCACTTGTACCTATGAACTTCTCTCCCTTTTGGGTACTAAGGGGAGGCCAAGCTGATAGATCTTCAGGGTCTAAACTTCGCCTTCTTCCGTTTGATCCAGAGCTGCTACTTCTCTGTAACACATAGTAACAAATATGCTTAGTGCAAGAGCTGAATTTAGTTATTTGTTTACATGTAACAAACATGCTTAAATCATGAACAAACCTTCTCCATGGGACTGTGGCGACCATTTGACAAGTCTTTACTAGGTAAGGTAAACACTGCAGTAGAAAGTTTGTCCGGTTCTTCCTCTTTCTTTGCCAAGGCGGTTTTCAGATTTGTGATCTATCAAACAGGGAGAAAAATGTTGCCTATCAGAGTAAACCATGGTTGGAAGTGGAAAGAGTAACAAGAAAACTAACATGAATATATTTTTAGAGTTGTTGAGCAGACACTAAATCAGTGGATTCTAGTCAAGAGATTATTCATGTTAGTATGTTGAAGGTATAAGAACCTGTTCTTTAAGCTCTTTGACATCTCCACTCTCTTTGTTAACTTGGGAAGCTCCAAGTTCTACAGAAGACACGCGCTCAGCAAATTTAAGAGTACTTAAAGTTTCTGCAACTGCTTCTGGGTCTGGTGATATGTGAACAAACATCAATGTCTTTGCTTGCCCTCCTGATATAAACACGAAACCGCGTAAAGTTTTAGCAGAAGAAAGAAGTAAGAGAAGACTCTAACTAAGCAGAAGATATAGTATAGGAACTAACCAAGGGAATCTTGCAGCAATAGTGTGAGTTTACTGTTTCTGTATGGAATATGTGCACCCTTTTGAGCTAGAGCAGCAATTACATCTCCTAAAGCAGAAAGAGACTTGTTTATATGTACAGCTTCCTTCAATCTATCTCCTGTAACCTCAGATTTTTCAACCCTTTCACTTCCAGCCAGGTCAACCAAATGCATAGAACCGCGGAGATTGGCTCCAGATGTCAAGTCTCTTCCTTGAACATGAACTGTCAGGCAGCTGAAACAATACATTATGGAAGTTAGAAGAATTGTATGATTGTAAATTGTGTATCAACCAGATTCCACATAACAGTTTGAAATATACTCGATTTGCATAAGAATAAACCGAAGAGCAGACCTGTGAGAACGGCTACTGCGATCATTCATGGCAGTAGCACAAACTACACGGTTGTTCTGGCCAAGGTTCATCAAATTGATGACATCGTCTGTTGACGATACAGGCAAGCGGTTTGCATCTGGTACATTGATCCCATTTGGAGATCTGTTACGAATGTCTAATGTGTTCAAGTGTTAAGACAAATCATGGGCCAAAATTCTGCTAATTTTATGATACTTGAGCAGAAATACAATTGATATTGATATATTGAAGGATATTTTTTGTTTGAGCCATCTGTGACTAGAAGATCTCTGAGTTGCTCATTGTAAATTTCCATCATCTGCACAGAAATCTCATAACTGACTGTCTCTTTTCTCTGTTGTGAGAGAAAAAATAAATCATTTAATGCTCTGTAGTTCACTCCAAAAGTTTCCTCTGTGAGATCATTGGGTCCACTCTGCATTCATTCAAAAAAATACATAATAAAAACTACAATTTCTTCTTAAGCAAATTTGTAGCATGTTGATCTGGGCATACCATTGTATAAGTTTTTCCTGATCCTGTTTGGCCATATGCGAAGATACATACATTGTAACCATCAAGAACAGACCGTACAAGCGGCTGTGTATCTGCAAACACCTCCACTGCAAGAACAAGGGGAAACAAGAATGTGTATCCTAAAAAAGGCTGTAAAAAAGAGCAAGCATGTGGTGAAAATATATGTAGTCACAAGGAAACCTTGGGAAGCAGTTGGTCCAAATACTTTGTTAAAAGTGAATGATTTCCTCCCCTCTTTGTAATATTTTGGAGGTGTCTGAATTGTAATAGTCCCTTCTTCAATGCGGTCAACAACACTAGAGGACTTAGTTTCTCCAGGCAAGAATGGCCGTACTCGACAGTACACCCGAATATTACCTATTAACAAGGTTAAGCAAAAACTTGAGAGTTCTGATTATCTGAGATTCAGATGTGTAGAGGCAAGAATACCTTTAAGGTCTTGAACTATATTGTACAACTTGCGATTCTCGGCAAGAACCTTCTGGTAGCCAGAGGCAGCATTAGCTAGTCTATATAGGTGTTCACCTGTAAAAACAGGCACATTAAGTTAAATCTTTAGGATCTTAGGATTAAACTGTAACTATGAACTTGATATACCTAGTTTGTCAATATCCTCCTGATACTTCATCTGCAAGTTGTGAATGCTTTGTTTTGTAACATGGATATCAGATTTCAGCTCCTACAGATTTACCACCAAGTCAACAGAAAATCAAAGCAATGCGTAAGAGTGCTACATATATATGCAGTTTCAATTACCTCAACATCCTTTTGTTGTCGTTCAACCAAACTCTTATGTTTTCTTATGTTGGGTTTTAATACATCTCTATCACAGACATTGTTGTCTTGTTCTCTGGACACATTTGTGCTGCTCATGCCCTCCGCTGGAGTCGTTTCATCGCATGATGAAGGCTATAGAAAAAGGTGAGGTCAATATTTGGAACAATGCTTATAGTTATTATCTACTAAAATACCAAGTAGATGCATCCAAACTCACCTGTGCATCATTCTTGTCATCCATTTCATCACAAAGTGATGGCTACCAAAGAAGTTTGAGGTCAGTGTGAAACTAAACAGAGACAAACTTTAGCATATGATTGAAATATAAAATTAGAACATAAACTCTCACCTGTATTTCTTCAAGAGTTGGCTCTGCAGGAGATTGGTTGGTGTCCGAAACTTCAACATTATCCGAAGTTGCTCTCAACTGTCAAAATAGAAACAGAATATTATATTCCACGACTTTTCCCCCATAAACTTTGGCCTGCAAAGCATACAATTGAAAAGAGTATGATACCATCTTACCAAAACCATAATCACATACCAATTCATTATTGCTAGCCAACCGATGATCAAACTCCTCCAAGATTTTGTTCAGAATGGATTCAACAATCTGGTATAATAAGCAAAATTAGAATTTCAATATGAAAATCTTGCTTAGTTGTACGTAGTGTTGGGGGTCTTTGCCTCCATAGAAACAGAAAACAACTATGTTGGAGCCATCATAAGTAAACATGAGAGCAAGTGAGCTTACTGTTGGCACTTCATCTTGCCTCTTGCCAGAAAGAACAGAACGAACAAGCACGCTTATTGAATGACTGTTGCTCTGTTGACAGAAGTATAATAAGCATTTCAATAGGCAAGTCTAATGTAGAAACCAAAAGGAAATGGCCATCAACAAGAAGTACAGCTGCTACCGTGTCATTTGGATCAGGAGCCGGATAAATATCAGCAGACAAAATCTCGAAAGACTTTTCACTAAGAGAAGAGCTTCTTGAAATTGACCTCATGAGAGAGGGTTCAGAGTTCATTTTTAACATAGGCTTTGGCAAATTAGGTGCTTTCCCATTTGCACTACATTTCCATGATCCAGAAGCCCCTCCGTGTTTCGACTCAGCATATGATTTCAATGCCAGAATGCACTCCACTATCCTTGAAGTGTTGCCACCCTGATAATTTGAGACATCCACAACAACAAGACCACTAATCAGATGAATAAAGATTGATCACATCACAATGCTAACCATTTTCCCTCTTCAACTAGCCCATCTAAAATGACAACCACAATAAACACTAAACCACAGACCTTTTCAAACTCAGAGGCCTCAAAAGTTGGAATGCCCAGATCTTCTACAACTGCAAGGAAGTTCCTCACATTTTCAAAATACTGGAAAGCCATTAATGCTGCTCCATCAGGGATTATAACTGAATCATTCGAAAGTTCCACCACCTGCAAAATGAAAGCATAACATGCTCCAAAAGTCAACATATACAAGCATGTATATAACCTTTTTCTTGCATAAAATAGGAGGAATCATGATACCTTTGATATTGCCCCGGGTTTAACCTTGTTGAGGACATTGCAAAGGATAATTCCGCTCCTCAATCCGATCCTAAAGTCATCATCAGAAGGCTCAGCGGGCAGATCTTTGCCCAAAACAACTCCAGCCATCCTTCTAAGCCATCTTGCTGCTTCATATCTTTTTATGGCTATAAATCACCATTTGAAATCCCTAATGTTAGTCTAACGAAACCCCAAATTCTTTTCATTGCAAAGAGCTCGAAGAGAATTGTATAATCGATAACATCGTCTACAGCATGCTAAATATTCAACCTAGATCAAAAATTGAATTGAAGGAGAACAAAAACCGATTGTAAAAGGCACGGAAAAGCTAAATCTATCTTACAATCCTCATCTGCTTTCCGCGGAGCCAAATCAGTGTCGCTGAAAGAAGCCGCTTGTTGTTGGAGAACGTCTTCGATCACAGAAGCTAGGGAAAAAGATGGCATTCCCTGGAACGACATTGACAGCATCTAACCAATTCGATCGATACAACTTATTTCCAAAATAACATCACTAATTCCACTCAAAACGAAAGAACCTTACAAACAAAATTTTGAATTGATCGAAACTAATAAAATTCTATTATCCTCTAATCGAAGAATGAATTGACGAGAATCGGCACGAAATGTCTAGTTTGGAGAGAGAGAGAGAGAGAGAGAGAGAGCAACTGAAGTTACGACGAAATTATAGAACAATGGGAGAAAAGGCGAATTTTCCTTTCCTAATTTTTCAATCCGCCATTGATGTCTCTCTCTCCGCTCTGCAGATTTCTTCTTTCTGATTTACGAAGTTCGTATCTGGGAAGAGGCCCCGCCCTTTTTTTCTAAGGTGCTTTTTTTAGAGATTATTTGAACTATTTCACTAGATTTTAGAAATTACAAAATTAAAATACAAAAAAGGAGGGGGAAAAGAGAGGGAAATCTAATTTTACCTCTTGGCTTTCCGCCTTTCCTGTCTACATTCTAAAATAAATAGTTGATACATGTTTTATATAATTGATGAAAAAAGGTAGTAAATATTTACTGTGATATATTAATATACAGGTTGTACTTCCTAAAGTATCATACACATTTCAATATTTTCATGCAATAAAAATGTAAAGGGAGGAATTTGAGTCTTTAACTAAAATCTCAAGAACCAAACTTATTTAAGCTTTCAAATTTAAAACTTAAATAAAGTGCACATTTTATGAATTTATACTATTTTCGTTCAATAATAGCGATCAATTTAGCTTACTATTTTTGTTAAAAAATATTATAAATAATAATTTATTAATGAGTTATGGGATATGTTATTTAATATTACACATATTAACACTTTATATATAAATAATATATATCTATTGCTTAAATATAAAAAATGAATTGACTTAATTATCACCTTCAGTTAAAAATAGAATATATTAAAGTGTTGATAAAAAGGTAACGTTCGAGTTATTCAGATGGCGGGTTCGGTAAAGTCGTAAAGAGAGCTTATCCCCCGGCCAGCCACGTGGCGAACTGAGGGAGATACCGGGTCCACGTAAGCCATGCCGGCATGCATTGAAAAGGAGAACCCCGCCGGCAGTTCGGGCCTGCCGGCACCTTTAAAGCCAGACAAAGGCCACGTGTGGAGAATAGCCATTGGAAAGTTGAATTACAATTTGGAAATTCATTTTAAAAAATTGTTATTGTATCCTAGAACAATATTTTACATTTATATTCATGATTATATTATTAATATTTGGAGTAAAATATATATTGGATGCATGACTCTTTTCAAAATCTCACTAGGATGATTTTTTAATTTGTTTTGCTTGACGACTTCTTACATTTTCTCGGACTGAACAATCTAAGATTGCATAATATACTGAGCATCTTCAAATGTTAGAGGTTGACTCAGAATCTACATGAAATCCAAATAATACTTTTATAAATTAATTATAAATGACAGTAACGAAAATCTTAATGACAAACATTTTATGTAAAAATAGATAAGGCATATAAGTAGTATCGTTCTAACCTTTGCACTGCTGCTCTTTGAGGTTTAATTTAGAATAAAATAAGACTAAGTAGTAATCATACAAGAATAAGGTTACTCCACGCATCATCCAAAAAAAACAAAGCCCTATTATGGTCAACTCCCAACTTCAAAATAGTCAACCCTGTTCTTGATCACAGTGCACTGTTCCTAGTCTAGTTCATCTAAACAAACAATTATCAAAAGATTGGGGGGGGGAATAAGAGTCATATACTTGAGTTTTTTTTGGGGTGGGAAGTTATATACTTATGTTAATGCATGAATAAAGTGGCAAGATTCTCATCGTTCATTGGATGAAATCATAACTGGGCTGCTCCAATTTGTCGCGTTTTGAAACAGATCAGACCTATAGAAGTGGGGACATAACCTAACAGATTATAAAATGTAGCCCCTTTTACATTATTTTGATGAAAGTTTGGTGCATGATGATAAAAGGGTGTTTACTGTTTAGCCATAGGCAAACTTTCCGGCCTAAAAGCATTTCTAATGCAGCCCCTGCAAAGCTTAATAATTGCAAAAGTTGGCCAAAATTCAAATCTGTTAGCTTTGAATTTATCATTATCAAGCAATGGTTCCTTTCAGTACACCCCATGTGCCCATGTCATCTGCTTGAACTAATTGTTGCTTGATTATACATATCCATAGCCATTTACAACTTTATACTTGACAGTATAATTTTTAAAAGAACAAATCCATCGGCAGATTATAAACTAAGCTATCAATGTTAGGATTCGAACGTAGTAACGAGAGAAAAACGAAGCAAATAACACGAGAATTGTTTATCCAGTTCGTCACAGAATTGACTACGTCTGGGAACACTACCAAACCAGAGTTTTTCAATATTGTGATGACGGTTATAATGAACAATTAGGTTTAAATAGGTAAAATGGATGAAACCCTAGTTAGTCTCAATACACAAACCCTAATTAGGCCCATCAGGCTCCATAACCCAACAATCAAAAGGTACATTCATTCTCTACCAACCCTTCATTGTGGCAAATGACCTATTATGAGTAATCATAGCTTATGCAGGGTGTACGTTGTTTAAGGATTTGGTAATCTTAAGGGATGAATGTAGCAGTACTCTGATTTTTATGTTTAGTGGCTGTTTTATAGTTAATCTTGTCCAGTGTTGTTATGGGTTAGTTTGAAATTGCACCTACCTTAGTACACTATTGTAGAAATTGCACCTACCTCATCAATTTTTCCGTGACAACTTCACTTGGTGTTGTTTATTTGGGGCATGGGGTTTGATTATATTTGCACGAGTTGCACCACGTTTATACGCTATGTAGCGTATAAGCATGTTTTGTGTCTATATAGCGCATATGTATAGAGTAAAAAAATGTCGGATATCCAAAAAAAAAAAACAATCTTATGCGCTTATAACATAACCCCAAAAACGTGATGCAACTACGATTTATTTATTTTTAATACAAGACAAATATTAGAGCTCATCTAAATAGATGGTTGTCCTATATTATGTGAATGAATGATTTTTACAAGTTGAATTCCAAAAAAATAAAAAATAGAATTCAATTGTAAAATCTCATATCTGTAATCACAGGAATACAGTCGTTAGTGGGACACAAAAAACGTCAAAATTATTAGAGTGCATGTGACGGAATAGGATATATTGTTAAGAAGTCAACTGTCCGGTTAACTTCACGAAAATAATAAAACACTTGCAAAGAGGAAAAGGAAGACAAAAGTGCAACTACAAATTTTGTGTTGTGCAAATTAACAACCCCTGAAGGATATCTCTAGTTCTGTTGAATTTAGCAAAGATTGGTGGGGAATAAAATAAATATGAATACATATCCGTTTTCCTACATACTACAATCTCAAAAGCACACACTCAAACGCACAACATAAAGATTATACATTTGTTCATAACATATTATTTCGCTCTTTTTTTCTTCTTCATTCTTTAGAAACGCATTTGCATATTCACTATAATAAATAAACAGAACTCCCACAGCTCTCTTGCCCAAACCCATCCCCCGGAAGCTGCCGCAACGCTACAAGCTCTTCATAACGTGTCGTCGAGAATGGTGGACAACAAGAGCTCATGGACGAATCCCGACCTCCTTGCCCTCTCTTCTTGATCCTTGATAGATAAAGGCGGTGATTTCACATTCCTGTATCGTTAACAAACATCAGTTTTATTGATTATTACAAGTTTACAAGTTTAGACGTGATAAAAACAAAACCCAGAATTCTCATTGCCACTGATTCACGTACAAAGAGAAAGGGAAGTAGAGATGGGAAGAGGAAGCATGATGACCATTGGCCATGAAATAGGGAAATTTCTGGAGCTAAAGATCCGAGGAGTTCTCACTTCCCCAGTCTGTTTTTATCTGGAATGCTGTCACCGGATCACCAGATCCTCCAGTTTCACTGTTTGTCTTCAATCCATATCATCTTAGGACAGAGATGGTTAACAGCAAGTAAATTGAAATTGTTCCATATTTACAAAAAAAAAGACCAAATGATCCATGCTACACTTGTAGAAGCAAGTGACTAACATATGGCATGATCCATGCTGTCTAATACTTTTCAGTGAATATCATCCCTTTGATGGGTAATCAGTAATCCTCACAAACTTCTATATGTAGGTTGTATCTTGCATATACTCGTAGATTATGTGGCGGTACAAGAATCAGGGTAACTCCCACATGGAACAAGGCACAATCAAAGATCAATTCTCAGATGAGATGCTAAACTGAAGTGTACAGGCTACATAATTTACCAAAGAACACTGCCACATTTAAATTATAAAGGCAAGATCTTTATAGTTAAGGCTATGAATATATGTTCACTTTGTCTATACAACCTATCGAAGCACTCATAAGCATGTTGGCACTTGGTCCATTATCAAAACTGTTAAAGCCTTAGACTTGCATCTCAATTCTCACATCATCTACTATCTGCATATTACAGTGATTCATTTTAACTTTCTGAAGAACTGAAGTACCCAACTATCTTGACCATAAAATCAAGCCTTCAGATAAGGACATAAGGTGCTTGTTGTTTGAAACTTATTCTTTCAAGCATAGACTCATTATATATATTTAATACCAGTACTGTAAAATAAACTAGACCATAAATAAATCACCAGATAAGAGCAGAATTTCATACCTTTTTAACGTGCTCTCGTCTTTTCCTTTCTTCATAAAGGTTGCATCAGCTGAAGAATGAGATTGTAAATTCACAAGCTCGTCAGACATAGGCAATATAAAAGATGACAGCAGCGGATCGGGAGCTGCATTGTTTGAAGATGCTATATAGGAAGACCCAAATAGGGACTGCAAGTTGCCTTCCCGAAGCTCCTTCCTCAACAATGAAAGTGTGGAATGTGAACCACCTTTACTAGATCTCCTCTTGCGCTGCATGTAAGCGTGTTGGTTAAGGAAATTTAAAATTGAGACATGTCATCATCAAATATGATCACCATGGAAATGAACAAAATCTTTCGTAACGCTCTTGTATTTGCTTAAATGAATTTGCATTGTATAGCATAAATGAGCTATCCAGCTATTCCCATTTGTAAAAATAAAACTAGTTACTAAAAAGAAATCTGAATCTTGATAAATTGAAGAGGAAAGGATATCTTAAAAACACTTCCATGTTGAAGAGTGATATGTGCAACCATGTCAACCCCTACCCTCATTGCACAAACTGGACATACCTGCAAGTCAGCAGGGGAAAAGATTAGTCAAAAACAAAATAAATATCCATGAAACTGCTTCGTACAAGAAACATAAATAGACCAATCTCCCTAATTAACTGTGTTTTGCAAAACAAAAGCGTGAGTTGAAAGAAAAAAAATCTTAATTTCCTAGAACAATTGAGATGAAAGGGATGCAAATGAATATCATAATAAGTGAATAACAGCAAACAGGTATTGCAAAAGTGAGCTTGGCAAAACCCACTCCTCCAAGAACTCAAACAGGTATGGTCATGTTGCTTAAACTTTTTTTTCCTCATAGGGATACCTGTGAAATGACAGATCTGTCCCAGGAATACATAATTTCCCTCTAGAACCTTATACTGAGCAAACGTGCAATTTCAGTATGGTCAACTATATATCCTACTAATAATCACAGCTAAGCTTCTGAAGTACTTGTCCGCTTCCACCTTTTTCTCTCCTACTACAACAGCCACAGAAGAATACCCTATTTGAATCTCTCCTCTCTTTCTCATTCTCTATCTGAAACCACCACCAGCTTAAAGCAGTTCAACCACTTACTGATAGTCCAATTTGCTATTTTTAAACTTGATCACAATAATAAACAGATCATCATCATGAGGGCAGTACATCCATACACACTGATTAGTGATCACAGTATCTCAAAAATGAAAATCAACCATTCCAAGAAAACCCCATACACACAGTAAACAATTCAACCACATGTAGTTATCTTGCCATGCCACCAAAAGCGAAGAAATCAGCCAGACACCAAACTAAATGTCACGAATTCACAAACCGACTAAGATAAACTCGAAATATTTCAGATGCCACTATGCCAGTATGAAAATAACTAAATAAATCACGTGGGTGACAAAAAAGAACAAAACTTCAGCAAATTACCCCATTCTTCGCCTCTACAGGGTGATCGTCGTCAATATGACAGCACAAGCCAACGATGTCGAAGTACTCGGAACAAAACGGGCACGGAAACTCCTCCCTTATATCATCATCCCCATCGATTTCCTCAAACCCCAAGAACAAATCTGAGGAAAAAAAAGTACATCGAAATTGGTCGAAACTTTGAGTAGATGAGAAAGGGGGAAAGTACAGCAATTTGAACGCATACCTGATCGAGATTGCAGGGCCGATTGGTAACGCTTGGAGAGAGAAGACAGGCGCGCGCTCCATGAATCGGCATCCATTTTTAATTCCGGAAATTGATGATCGACCTAGGGTTTGAAGAAATGTGCTGAATTCTTCGAATTCAAAGTCCCAAGGTTTCCTAATCTGATCCAATCGCGATCTCGAAACGACAATTTGGAGGAATTTGAGATGGAGGTTGGATTAGAGGGAGAGGGCGAAGGTGAAAGATGGGGGTTGTTGAATAAGCGAGAGGAAGAGCTGAGAGAAGAGAATGATCCCACACTTGAGAGACAACACCGCTGTCCGCAGGTGAATAATATCCCACTCTTTCACTCTAATAATTTAACTTTTATAATCTTTTTATTCTTACAAACAAAAATACATATAAGAGATAAGAAAAATGTAAATCGAAAAAATAAAAAATAGTGAACGTCATTCCTTCAACGGAAGTTATGGACCAATATAGGGGTTATCGTTTACCAGAAATTATTATAAGATGTGAGACACCTTCTTTTTTTTTCTTTTTTTTGATAAGGTGACTGAAAATCAAAAAAGGGATGATTTTTCAGTCTATAGTATCCTTGCGGATGAAAATCACAAGTTCTAAGTTATTTCTAATGTCTTTCAATCTGCTATGCTGTGTCTGCTTCGCAATGTAGTCCGCCACAACATTAGTTTTTCGGAAGACGTGACAAATCTACACTGAAGAAAACAGTTATAATACACAAAGGATATCAGAAATTAAAATTTCGATATCCCAAGGACATTGCCAGATTTTGTTTAGAACGTTGACAATTGTAAGGTTACCGCATTCAATTTTGATATTCTTAAAGCCTAGGTCATAAGCTTTAAGCAAAGCATTCCTGAATGCGATGGTTTCAGTTTTTAGTGGGGTTAATATACCGCAATTTTCACCAAAGATGTGTAACGGCTCTCCTTTGCTATTGCGGATGATATATCCATAGCTAGATTCTCCATTATTCTTGGTGGATCCATCCGTATTTATTTTAATCATGGAATCTGGTGGTTTTTTTCATTTTTTCTTTATACATCTTCTTTTTGTATTGATATTGGTTTTCTTAATTTGATCTGTGCTGAGGTAGTCTGGGTTCCATTTTTTAGCTTGTTTCCAATTCTGCATTTGGTTTTGGATGTAGGTAGGTACATCTTTAATCTGGTCTGTGTCACTGTTGGTACTTTTAAAACTTTGTTGATTTCTGTAGAACCATATTCCCCACCAGGAATTAATTAGTTCTATGAATTGTGGTCTATCAGTCTTTTGTCGGATTTCTTCAATTAGTTCATATGATTTTTTATTTCCGATGTTAAGTGATTTGATGATCCCAAGAGTATGGAGATTAATTCTTTCCATGGTTTTCATTGTATGATTGCAGAGGAATAAAATATGATTAGTATCTTCAACTTGTGCCCTACAACGAATGCATCCTGGAGGAATCGAAACTCATTTTTCCGCTAGTCTTGTTTTTGATGGAAGTCCGTTTTTCATAATTTTTCAGAGAAAGTTTTTAACCTTTGGATAGGTATCCAGATTTCATATCCTAGAGGAGTTGTGAGCGGTATATCGTTTATTTTCATTTATCATGTTTATGGCTGATGTTGTAGAAAATCATCCGTTTTTACTGGCTTTCCAGTACATCCTATCCTCCATATCATTAAAGGGGATTGGGATGGATGTGATTTGTTTAGCTATGTCACCAGGGACACTTTGTGTAATTTTTTCCTTAATCCAGGTTTTGTTTGGCAGAATGAATTCTGCAACCAAGGCTTGTAATACCGAACACCAACTACAACAATGATAGTAATTTTTTGGGGGACACCCAATACCGAACATAAACTACAACAATGATAGTAATTTTGTAACACCCCCAAATTTCAATCTGTTTGAAAAGGTATTACCGCCAGTGACCTCGGATTTCACCTCCGAAGCCACCCAAGGCTTTACCAGTTTAAACACAAATCATAACCAACAAGTATGATATAAACGTCAAAATATTTGATTAAAACAAATGTCTGGGGATTACATCTCAATCCCCGTAGGACAAAACAGAGTAATTTAGCGGAAGTCTTTGTAAATATAAATACATGAGTCTTGATCATAAAGATCACCCGCCAAGGATCGTAGCCTGATAAACCATTAAAAACACCGTTCACGTTCATAATCGTTCTAACCTTCATTCCTCAGATACTTATCTGATGTGCCGAATCGAACGGATGACACCAGCCCACATGCAGAGAACAATGTTCGTGGGTTAGTCTACTGAATAGACTAGCAAGGGTACAAAGCAGAAGGTTCGAGTAGTCGTATTAGGTTAGACTCATCGTTTCTCGAATAATAGCCGATAACGATAGTCAACCTTCATACTTCTACTGGAATGAATATATATCCAAAAGATATGATCAAGAGAAGACTCCAACTGAACTGAGTCTTATGGGAAAATCCAAGAGAAGACTCCAAAGGAACGAGTCTTATCGGAAGCATGACAATGTCTGGAACATTAAAGAATCATATAACAATGATTTAAAAACTGACTGAGATGCTTCGGTTCACAACCAACCTCACCGCTTACAGCGAATCCAGATTGGAAAGATAACGTACTACATTCAAGTCGATACGAGCTTTCCTAGCTGCACTATTTACTTAGATGCACTACTCGCCGAAGGTTTATTAATCATGTGCTCTCGGGCACTTATCTTATTTAATTCCAAAACGCTCATTCACGTTTCAAGCTTTTATATCGAAAGAATGGACCTCGCAGAGTCCAAACTTCTACTATCGTTGGGTCTTGCTTGCCCTTAAAAAGAATGAACCTCTCAGAGTCCAAACTTTTACTATCGCAGGGTCTTAATCGCCCTTTACAATTATAAAGAAACGCGCATGGAACTCTCAGGATCCAGGCGTTCCTACGAATACTCGTGCTAACTAACAGTCATAGCACAATAGTAATTTAGGATAAATCCACATAAAGGCCCGTCAGACGATCACATATAATAGCGTCGTTCTAATAGATATACAACCTATTATATGATTTTTCAAAACAGTTTATAAAACCATTTCCAGACATGAACAATAATCAATCCAAATTAATTAACAATTAAGCAATTGATAATTAATGGAAATATGGAATGATAAGCAAGAGCGAACCGCCACTTGCCTTAGATCTGACGAAAGCTTAACGAGCTCTAAAGACGACGATTCCCGGGTCTGATCAGGGACAGATCTCAGATCTCAAATCCTTCTGGAATGACCCATAACAAGACCCTAAATTAGATTCAATATCTACATATACGAATCTAAAGGAATAAGAAACGGATCAAGAACCCGAGCCTCGATCCATGCCCAAACACCCAAAACACACACTCGGCACCATGAACCATGCTTACCGCGGGGTGCGGTGGTCATGGCGCCGCGGGGTGCGGTACCTGAACAGAGGTGAAGTTCAGCAGATTTTTGGGGAGAAATTCTTACCCAAATCGATCCCTTTGGCTTCAATTTGTTCTTGGTTTAGTTGCCCACCTTCTTAAGATTCAAAACACCTCTAGAAACCATCCTTCTCTTGCTCGAAACAAGGTTCGAAGTTGCTCTCAAACCGAGCTCAAAACCAGCCCAACAATGGAGTTTTGACAGAGGAAGAAGATAGTGAGGAAGCTATCTTTGAGCTCAATTTTCGTCCACCTCTCCTCTATATAAAACTCCTCCAAGGCTTCCACCTTCTTAAGCTACAAACCAGCTCCTAGGATCACTCCTCTCTTGATCGAAACAAGGTCAGGATCACTCCCAAAACTTGGCTCGAAGTTCAGCAAAAAACCAGGATTTGACAGAAGGGAGGAGGAAGATGGTGATGAGGCTTACTTCTGGCCTCTCCTCAGCCTCTCCCTCTCCTTATATAGGCCAACAAGGACCACCACAAGCAAGCCACGCACGCATAGAGGTGTCTCAACCAGAAGAAGAGCCATGGGGAGCAAGGATCGGCCAAGCATGATGCGGACAAAACCTTATCGCGATGACGACGACAATGACGTTCACCGCGGGATGCGGCACTCTTCTCACCGCGGGGTGCGGTGGTGACCATCGGGAAATCGTCCTGACTTCGACGAGGCCGTTCTCTCAGCTCCGAACTCCAAATGAGGTGATTCCAAATCGAGGAGTTAGATCTAGAAGTCTATTTTAATCCTTCCAAATTTCACACTGTATGGATTATGGAATCAAGAGTTATAACGATTTTGCCAAAAGGTCACCCTTGTATGGCCGAGGAAAGTATGGGTACGAGTTCTTTTAACCCCGGGTTAAATATACTCGTATCCGAACATTAATTCTAAACCCCGAAATACATCGAATGTATTTTATTCCACTTTCGAATTTATTACGGAAGAGATACACTTCCTTGAATGTCTTAACTCTTCCGAATTAAATTCGACGTTTTTTCACTTGTTCGGGAATTCCTCCGAATAGTCTCCTAAAAATGAGGGGTATTACAAATTTTTTCTCATTTCCAACTTGACAAATGAGTCCTTTTTTGAATTCATCCAATAATTCAATCATTTTAGCCCATTGCCAAGAGCATATACTTCTTTTTTGATAATGTAGAATGTGTAGTGTTTTTAGATATTTTTCAGTGATTATTTTAACTCAGTAATTATTAGGTTCTGCCATTATTTTCCAAAGAAGTTTAAATTGTAAAGCTTTGTTCATGTCTTTTGATTTTCGAAGACCTAGTCCTCCTTGTTTTGTTGGTTTGCATATTTTTTCCCAACCAATAAGTGGTTTATAAGCTTGGTCTTTGTTCCAGAAGAAAGTTCTATTTAATTTATCTAGTTCATTATGAGTATTTGTAGGAAGCATAAAACTTTGCATCAGGTAGTTAGGTCGAGATGCAAGGTTGGTTTTAATCAATGTTGTTCTTCCAGCTTGGGATAAAGAGTTTGATTTCCATTTTGATAATTGTTGTTGTGTGTTTGTTAAAAGGTCAGCAAAGGTATTTGAGTTAACTCTCTCATTAATAATAGGACACCCCAAATATTTTTCAAGTGATGTCAAGTTTGTGATTGTCAGGATTCCTTGAATCAACTGTTTTTTTGTGTTCGTCACTTTCTTTGTGACTTGGAATGCTGATTTGTGGAAATTTACCTTTTGTCCAGAATTTTTGCAGTAGTCATCCACAATATCCTTGATATTCTTGCAATTTTCTGGGTTAGCTTTTGAAAAAATCATGATGTCATCCGCAAAGGCCAGAAAAGGAATCCTAGTTCCTTGACTGCATACTTGAAATCCGATCGGTTTTTGCGGTCTAGTTGTTGCCTCTTGGAGTTTCCTGGCTAGAATTTCCGATCCTAGAATGAAAAGAAACGGTGATAGGGGGTCTCCCTGGCGTAATCCTCTCGTTGGTCTATAAATCTATGTCAGTCCATTATTAACAAGGACCGAGAAGAAAACTGTTGTAATACACTCTTTGATCCAGTTAATGAATTTTTGTTCGAATCCAAATTTTGCCATAGTTTTTAGAATGAAATCCCATTCTATTCTATCGTAGGCTTTTTTCATATCTAATTTGATTGTTATGAAGCCTTCCTTTCCATTTTTTGCTTTGAAAGAGTGAAATATTTCATGGGCAATTAAAATATTGTCTTGTATAGCTCTGTTTGCAATAAAGACTCATTGTAAATGGTGAATTAGTTTTTCCATTGTTCGTTTTAATCTTGTTGTTAGGATTTTTTATATGACTTTGTAAATAGTATAGCATAGACTTATGGGCCTGTAATGATTCGTTGAATTAGGGTTATCACATTTTGGAATCAGAGATATGAATGTATGGTTGATTTGTTTGAGTAGTTTTCCCGAGAGGAAAAAGCTTTTCACTACTTGGGTGACCGAGGGTCCTACAATATTCCAATATTTCTGGTAGAATTCTGCTGTCATTTCATCTGGTCCATGAGATTTATTTAAGCCAATGTCAAAAACAGCCTTTTTGATTTCTTCATTTGATACATGTCTAGTAAGGTTTTCATTATCTTCATATGTGATTTTTTCTCGAATTAACTCTAGATTTTCCCGCAATAGATTCTCGTTCATTTCTTCACTCTTAAACCTAATAATAAAATCATTTCTGATTTCATTCCTGATATTTTCTTCTCCAATTATACTTGTTCCTTCTTGTGTTTTAATTTCTTTTATAATTTTCCTATTTCTTCGACCGCTAGCTATTTTATTGAAATAACTAGTATTTGTATCCATGAATTTGATATGTTTAACCTTTGCTCTTTGGTTCCAGTAGATCTTTTGAAAACTAATGAGCTTTTCTTTTCCTTTTCAATAAGCCTTAGTTGTTTCTGTATTAGGTTATTGTTAGTGCCCATACAGATTTCAATTTGAATGTCAGAAAGTTGTTTTTCTAGATTGTGAAGTTGTGTAAACACATTACCGAAGGTGTTTTTATTCTAGTTTTTTGCTTGTTTTTTTAATAGCTTGGTTTTGGATATTAGGTCAAACATCCTTGATCCGTGATAGTTTGTTCTCCAAGCTTGTTTAACAACATTCCTGAAATCTTATCGCGTCATCCAAATTTTTTCGAATTTAAAGGGTTGATTTTTAAAGTTTGTTTCTGAAGCAAGGTCAATGGAAATAGGGCAATGATCGGAGCTGGAGAAGGCATAATTTTTAGTACTTATGTCAGGATACCATTGTAAGATTTGATTGTTAACCAGGACTCTATCCAGTTTTTCATATATGTTATTAATTTTTGTTTTGTTTTTCCGCCAAGTAAACGTATTCCATGTAAATGGGATATCAACCAATTCACATTCATCTTTGAAATGTTTTAATCTAGTGAATTTTGTCAGTGGTGGGATTAGACCACCCATTTTTTCGCTATGGTCTTGGATCTCATTGAGATCACCCATCACTATGCAAGGGTATGCACTATTTTTAATAAATCGAATAATTGTATCCCAAAATTCAATTTTCACCGCTTCATTGGGAGGTGCATACGTGAGGATGAGTAGAGTTGTAATGTTTGTACATAATTTTTTATATTTAATGCTCATAAAGCGTGGGTTTATTTGGTCAACGTCAAGGATTTCATTTGTGAGTTGATAGGATTTTCACATCACACAAATTCCGCCTGAAAAACCAATAGCCGAAATGCAATGGAAATTGTCAAACCCTGCTTTTTTCCATAATTTTTCGCTTGGTTCTTTGTTCGTCCTTGTCTCAAATAGAGCGAGAAGTTGAATAGGATTTTCCATAATTTTTCGCTTGGTTCTTTTTTCCATAATTTTTCGCTTGGTTATTTGGTCAACGTCAAGGATTTCATTTGTGAGTTGATAGGATTTTCACATCACACAAATTCCGCCTGAAAAACCAATAGCCGGAATGCAATGGAAATTGTCAAACCTTGCTTTTTTCCATAATTTTTCGCTTGGTTCTTTGTTCATCCTTGTCTCAAATAGAGCGAGAAGTTGAATTTTTTCAATCTTACAGAAGGATTCAATATCCGTCCAAATTGTTTTTTTTTTCGATCCCTCTATAATTTAAAGTTGTAATCTTCATAAAAACCTGATTTTTAATGCCCCTTGTACGTAGACTTTGAGAGGACTTGTAACTCTTTAATCCTTGTTGAATCTTGTTCTTCCTTTTAATACACTGTGGTTTGAAAAAATTACTATCATTGTTGTAGTTTATTTTCACATTGGTTTTAGTCTTTTCATAAAGACACCTTTTACTGTGTGATTCTACAAACTTTCTTGTTCTGATTTCGAATAATGGTAGACAAGCTCCAGAATGGTAGTTTTTGTTAGAACTAATCCAAAGATGATGTTGGTCCATAATGTGAGTGATCCTAATTACTGTCAGATGTTTAGACATGTGGCAGGGCCACATCCATCCTTTGTTCAAATCAAGATGATTGAGAAACTTGTTTGTGCAACTAATCATGTTAGTGTACAAGCACAAAATGTTTGAAGCCATGTAGGAATACATCCAGTCATTGATCATGCCATATCTATGGCTACATTTCCTTGTAGGGTATAAACCAAGCTTGAATTGATTTAACATATAAGAGTTCATCTTCATTGTTCATTTATTCCAATCGAAAACTTGTCTAAATAGACTTGGTTCAACAAAATTTTCTGTCTCCCATAGACACAGCTTCAGGTAGGTTGTGCTATAAAAATTGTTCATTGAGGAATTGTTTAGCAGTAGTTTCCTTTGATGATCTTGTTCATTTGTACTATGGTTGTGCTCCACAGGAGAAGCAAGGTTGAGCCAGAAGAGCCTGAACTGAGACAGCTCTTGCACACAAAAGAACAAAGCAAAAGAAAACAACAGCATAAAGAAGCCAACCAAAAACCTACACCAGAAAAAGAAAAATAACAAGACAGAGAGGAGGGAAACAAACCAAGGCAGGATCCTGGCAACCCAAGGTAAGGAACAATTCCCCACCAAGCAACCAAACAAATCTGCCCACACACAACAGCAAACAACAGACGACACAAAGCAGAAAAGAGAAAAAAACACAAAAATAAAAAAGAACCAACAGAGGACAGAAACAAGAAGGCAGAGAATCCACCGGAGGGGAAGGGTCAGATAAGAATTGTCAAGGTTGCCTTGTTCGATATTGCATTGTTCAGTATTGAGTTGTTCAACATTAGAATTATCGGTTTCCATGTTATAGTTGTGATTAATGATAAAAAGAATATAAGAATTAAGAGGAGGCAGCTGCAAACATTTAAACCACTTCAATTCATTGTTCAAATTCCAAGTCACATAGGACCATACATCATGCCAGTGCATAGAAAAGAAAATTCTGGTTTCAGTACTAAAGTAGGCAATCAAGGTAAGATTTTCAAGGGGGTTCTCAATATACAAAAAGGGGATAGATTGAGACACCATGTCAACAAGGTTGTTCAAAAAGTAAAGCTTATAACCTTGAAAGCCTTTCTTAATCATATCACTTTTTCAGTTTTTTGATACCCTTCAGATCAGCAGAGGCGGTATCTTCCTCCAGAACCTTTTCCTTGCGTTTGTTAGACTCAACAGCATAAGTGAGCCGAGTTGGGGTACTGTTGTTGTTCATAGTATCCAGGTTAGGAGCAGAGGGGCAGAAGGCAGTCGAGATTGCAGAGATTTCATTGTTCAGCACAACAGGAAGGGGTTGAGAAAGCTCAGGCTCCACCTCATCATCTTTCAACAGATCATCATTGTCCAGGAGATCTTTAAGTTCCCCAGCATCCCACTTAGTGCCATCATCATTGTCTTGCAAGGGAGGTGCCACCAGGCACTCCTTCAGGGTGTCCTCATTAGGGAGCTGAAGACTGAAAGGGGGGGTCAGGCTTTGGGGTAAGACTTTAACAGCCTCAACAGGGGTTACCTGAACAGGGATAGCCTCTTTGACAGGAGGAGGAGCATTGTCAAGACTCACTTTAGCTCCATTGGTGTTGTTCATCAGAGGACCCTGAATGTCAGATTTCTCAAGCACAAGAGAGCTTTTTTTCTTGTTGTGAGCAACAGATTTCCAAGGCTTGGAGGTCTCATCCTTACCAGGGACCACCTCTTCAGCCTCAGAGGAAACACAGAGCTTTTGGAAAGTCAACTGAAAGGACTGAGGTTTCACATTGCGTAGAGGGCAATGGTCAAACATATGCTCCAAGGCACCACAATTACCACAACCTTCAGGCTTTTCCTCAAACCACACAATGAAGGACTGGGAAATTCCATCTTCATCAGGGATAACAATAGTTTTCTTCTTAACCTCATTCACATTGACATTAATACACATTCTAGCATAGCTAACACACTGTCTTTTTTCAGTAAAGGGGTCAAGTTTGATGAGAGAGCCCAAATTGTTCATTTCAATAGTAGTCTTGATCACATCAAAACTAATATACTCCACGGGGAGTTTAGGGATCCTAATCCACATATCGACAATAGAGATAGGTTCAGAAAAAAAAATCAAAATTTGAGGTCCAAGGCTTAAGCAGAATAAGTTTCCCAAAAACATGGTAGGGACACCCATCCCACACCCTTTTTCTGGTCAATAGGGTTAGCAAATCTCAGCTCAAACCAAAGATTCGGTTTTTCAAGGATGTCAAAAGAACCCTTAATGAATTTCCAGTCATTCCTAAGCTTGGATCGGAGTTTGGAAAAATCAGTTGGTTCACCAATAATATAACCCAGCAGAGAGGACTCTTTCAGTTTCTGGATATTCTTGCGAACTCCAGAAAGCTTCGAGAGATAAAGGGCCATGTCAATGGGAGGGTTGTTCGAAGCAGAAATAATTTCAGGTTCAAATGAAGGTTCAGAAATTTTGGGACCCATATTGTTGTTCTGGGAAGAGGTATGGTTTCCCTTGGTAACAGAATCCGAATGAGAAAAAGGTTCATGATTAGGATTCAGAGATGAAGTACCTTCAGAAGCAGCCTCATGACTCAGGGTGCATAGAACATCTTTTCTTTCTCCATGACAACAAGTTCAAAAGAACACAACAGAGGATATCTAACAAGGATAGCCTAGTGCTTGACTCCAGAGGAAATGAAGCCAGAATTCAAAGTATAGTTTTGAAGTTGAGGTGATAAAATTTTCAAGTGAAAGTAATCGTATAAGAAGGCAAAAATCCAGTAAAGGAAGCCAAAGAGGAAGAGGAGAGATTCAAGGGATAGACCTAACCTGGAAATCCGCCAGTAGGAGCACCTTACCAATCCAACTGGAGGAATAGGCTCGAGTCCCACATACCTTGTCGCTTTCCAATGAGTCACAACACTGCACTCCGCCGCAGAAGACAGGGTCGACGAGGAGTTCTTGAGGTCGTTGTTCTTCGCACAATAGGCGGCTGCACTGGAATACCACCCATCTTGCGAGATCCCAAGAAATCCGTTGAGTGTGCCATCACCCATAGCAAGATCCGGGAAAGCAGGGATCAGAAGGATGAGAGGAGGGTAACAGTAGATCGAGAGCAGTTGGAGGAAGACCACCAGAAGCCAGTACCAAGAGAGCAGGTGAGAAGTCATTTGATTCGAAATGGCCTTGATAAGGGAGGGCCGGGTTTTCTGGGAAAGATTTGAGGGAGGAAGAACAAAGTCCAAAGCCATCTTCGTATACTCGAAGCCATGGAGGATCCGGCGTAGGTCACAAGGTTCAGGGGTGATAACGGCGGGGTTCAAGAGCGGCGGCGAAGGCAAGTTTAGGGTTCAGAGAGCGAAAGAGCTTGGGAGCGTTTTTCACTTTTCATTTTTTTGTAAATGTCTGAATAAGATGTGAGACACTTGAAAGTATATGTTATAGTGGATAGTACAAAGTTTGAGATGTAAATAAATTAGAATACTTTTTAATTTGTTTAAATACTGTCACACTAGAAACAACGATGATATTGAATAATAACAAATGTATATGATTGTTTCATATAATTGGAAAGCATATGCAAGGATTAAAATTAAAAAAATGTAATTTATTACATTTTATTCCGAAACAAAAATGGAATGATACATAATTTGGGCAAAATTCACATTACTTTCTACTTTGTCAAACATCTAAAAAAAAGTACTAAAATTGGTTAGGTTTTACACATTTCTCATAAATTGTAGGTTTCCATTAAAAAAAATGATTGGTTAGATTTTACATATTTCTCATAAATTTAAATATGCATACAAAAAATGATTGAGACACACACATGTTAAAGATGATCTATTTTCAGTATATGACCCTTACATCTTTCAAAGAACTAGTTGTTTTTTGGATCCGTTTGGATTCATAAAATAATACATTAAATTATATTATCTTGTATTAAATGTGATTTTAATATAAAATAATGTAATTTAATGTATTATGTAGGGATATTCAAACCAATCTTTTATAAAGTAGCAAGGTTATTAGTCTATCATTTACATGTTTAATGCCAAATGCAAGATTCAAACCCCTTCAACAGTTGCACATTCGTATCACACGAATGTGACTTCTGATGGTTCTCGTATTTTTAAGTAAGAATGAAGGAAAAAAGTTTCTCTAAAACTTAAGCTATCTAAAGAACGCGGTAATATACACAACGAGGAAGAAAGAACGCGGTGATTACCAGGAAGAAAAAACGCGATAAACACAAATTGCTTCTTTTCTTATTGATAACGAAACACTTTACACTTCTCTAATAATTACACAAGAACCAAATACATATATTGAAAGAACAAAAAACACTTCTCAGGGATGTTTCTTTTGCTCCCAAAAATCCTCTTTTTTCTCGACGGAGGATGGCTATTTATAGGGAGTGAGTGCAACTTCTGCTTAGTGGCGCAAAGGGGGCGCATGTCCGCTCAGGGTTACAATTCACGTCAGCAAGGGTGTGTTGATTGCTCATTGGCCCAATTGGGCAGAGAGACACGCGTCGAGCAGGGGCGAAGCACGTGGCTGTCGTATTCCCATTGGTCCAGGAGTCCAGTTCCAAC
Source organism: Rheum nobile (assembly GCA_027886185.1). Classification (NCBI taxonomy): domain Eukaryota; kingdom Viridiplantae; phylum Streptophyta; class Magnoliopsida; order Caryophyllales; family Polygonaceae; genus Rheum; species Rheum nobile. Next base: position 94,678 of record WOAB01000236.1, on the reverse strand, counting down.
TCGAATGAGTCGCGACAGATAACGTATTGATTTATAACGCGATAGAGGTGCGATGTGTTATGAATCGAGGTATGATCTATGCGCCTTACAGGATTTGCCGCATTGTTGTTTAACGCGTTGATGATCTTCTTTGTTGAGTTGGTTCTGTGCCTTTTACAGTCGCGTCGATAAATTACACGTTTGAATTGACGAGCGAGTTCTATTTACGTACGTGATACAAATATGACGCATTGATTTCATACGACCAGTATTATAAAATTATGACGCGCACTATCAACTTCAATACAAAACATGAACAATCAACTCTTATAAACTTACACGTTCAACACTAATTTTCTACAAAACATGAACAATCAACTCTTATAAACCTGTTTCATAAAAAAAAAAACTCTTATAAACCTACACGTTCAACACTAATTTTCTACAAATACCAGATATACATGCATCATACACTATACTACAACGCGATTCCAAAAAACACCTCGCCGATTTATTAAAAAGATGTTGCAGAAATTTGGAAAAATAGTTATTAGGAAAAACAAAAGAGAGTGACGAAAAAGGTAGAGATGGGGGAGGCGACACGTCAACCTCTCGCCCGTAGATTCCCTCCAAACGAATTTTGGCGGGTGTCCTACTAACTCTGTACACGCCGTCACTTACTTCAGTACGTAGCCTTAACAATACTGCGAAATTACTTATCCCATCCCTCCACTTATTACTATTTCCAAATCTTGTCCAAACCTTTTAAAAACTCCACATGATATCCTAAAATCTCATCAGGACTGTATATATAGAAAAATCATACACCTAATCACCTACATATATTAACAAAAAAAACACTTTATGTTAGAGTTAAGATCATTTTTTTTTAAGATTTTGTAACAAAACTTTGAGCAGTAAAGGCGAAATTGGTTAAAGTTGAAGGGTGTAGGAAGAAATTTCCAGAAAATGAATCTAGGGTTCTGTGCCTTCCAAGCGGACCGCTCCGGCTCCACCGAGTTTTCTGGGTTTATCTATATCCCACTTTTTATTTGCGTCTGCTCTTTCCTTTTTTCTCAAGAATGTTGTGGAATTTATATTCCATATCTCGTCATCAGTTCTTATCTCTCTCTCTTTACTGAACCACCAATACCCAGAAAGGGAGAATCTTGGAGCTCATCAATCCTTGGTTGATCCTCAAAAACTGTTGGGATTCGTCACCCATTCTTGTTTTGTATTGGGATTATTCTGCTTCTCAGAAATGAACGAGAACAGGAAATCTTGTGCTGATTGCAACGCCACAAGAACTCCCTTGTGGAGAACTGGCCCTGCTGGACCCAGGGTATTTTTTTTGTGTGTGTGGTCTGATCAAAACCCAGGTTCTGTTTCTAGTTAATTTTTGTGGGTTCTGAAAATTGGGTGATTCTGTTTTGTTGGGTGCAGTCGCTGTGTAATGCGTGTGGGATCAGATACAGGAAGAGGAAAGCGTCAGGGGAAGGGGGAGCACAGCAACTCCGTGGGGGTGAGAAGCAGAGTAGCACTTCCACAACTTCATCTTCCTCTTCAAGCTATGATGGGGTTGGGATTATGAGGGAGCCAATAATGAAGCTCAAGTTTCTGGATCCGGGAAATCAGATGGTGTTTCAGAGAGCAGAGTCCCCTGTTAAGAAACAGAGGAATGGAAGAGATGAAAATGGTGGGAGGAATTTGGGAGAAGTTGAAGAAGCTGCTTTTCTCTTGATGTCTCTCTCCTGTGATCCTGTTTTTGCTTAATCAGTCAATTCCACAACACTTTCAAAAAAAATTGCCTTTTGTTTGTTTTTTTGGGTTCAACTTAGATCAATCCAAGTGTAGTGGCATACCCTTATTTTTGTTTCCGTAGGCGTAGCCATTAAAAAGGGGGTGGGGGGGTTGTCTCCAATTTGAGGGTGGGAAATTACCTTCTTTTCCCCCTTCTAATGTTGTGGGTTTTGTAATTAAAGGATGTAGCAAAATGTTTAGTAGAAAGGGATGAAATTAGTGGTGTTATTTTGTGTTGGTATGTTGTAGTATTGTAACTTGTACATCAACCGTGGGTGTTTTTTTAAGATGTGTGTTTTTCTATAATACGGAAACATACATTTGTGACGATCAATAGAAGAGGGGACGCTTATTCCACACAAACCTCATTTGTGTGCTCATGTTTTCTTTCATATGTGCTTGCAAGGAAAGTATACAAAATGTTGGAAAGCAAAAACAGATTCTGGATAATCTTGTTTTTGATAGTATCTGCCGCTTTGATCCTCTGTGAAGGATAACGTGGCAAGTGGTGTGGCAGTGGGTCCCAGCTCGCGTTCACAGTCCACCGAGTCTGGCTTTGAGTGCATAATATATTAACCGTTAAAAATTTTTAGAAAGTTGTGGTTAAGTGTTATTTCTTCCGTCCCCCATTCATTTTTTTGATTCTTTTTTGTGCACTGTTTACCGTTTAAGAGAATCTTTAAGATTTCTTCCAATATATAAGAAAAAATATAGTCATGTGGGTCTTGTTTGATTCATCTCAATGAGTACTTTGATAATATCAAAAAAATATAATTTTTAAAATTATGTAACGAGAGATATTAACGATACAAAACCCGCCTCGACGGATGTGTCCGGTCAAAAGGAGAAGAAGATTTGGGGACGGAGGGAGTATCATTTTAGGAAGTTAAATTTTCGGTTTTTTCGCCTGATATCCCTGAGATAAGACAAAATTCGCAAAATGCCCCAAAGTTTTACCTATTTCCCGCGATATCCCCGAGTTTTTTTTTTCGCCAAATGCCCATCTATTAATTTTTTCATTAGAAAACTCAAAAAATAAGAAAAAGAACACAAAAAAATAGGTGGCAAATGATGCGAACAACCCTTGAAGTTGATCTTTGATTCCTCAAGCGTGAATTCGATTCTTCTCTTCTGTAGCCAAAGTGATGGCTTTCCTAGGGCTAAAAAGATAGCCTTCAAACGCGTCAAAGAGATGACGAAGAGATCAAAGAGATGATCTTGAAACACCGAAGAGACGATGTATGAATTGCTCGAAGCGACGAGCTACGGGATAGACGATCCATGGGATCGAAGAGTTGACGTTAGAACTCAAGGGAAGGAGCGTACTCAACTTTACTACTCAAATTCAACGTAAAGATTACAACTAGGGTTTTCCAAGTTTAAATACCGTCAACAAATAATAAAATAATATTTCCTAAAAGAAAAGATCTCGGGAAAAATAATATGCGGCGCGTCAGGACGACCGCATGGTTTGTAACACAACCGCACGTTTGTTACAAACCGTGCAGTTTAACTGAAAGCAAGTTCTGGGCAGGTGCACGGTTTGCATGCAAACCCGCACGGTTTGCATCAAACCGTACAGTTCAACTCGAACACTTAATTCTGGCTGGTGCACGGTTTGCTTGCAACTGTGCACGGTTTGCAGCAAACCGTGCACTTCCATTGAACGACGTTCTGATGCATTTTCGTCTGGCTCTCCTATAACACCCCCAAATATATCATTGAAAGGTATCACCGCCAGTGACCTCAGATTCCACATCCGAAGCCACCCAAGGCTTAACCAGTTTATACAAATCATAAAACAACATTTATAATACGATATGTCATAGTATTGGATTAAATCAAAGTTTTGGAATTACATCCATAATCCAAATACAACCAAAATATATTACAGCGGAAGTCTTTTTAAAATAAATGACACAAAAGTCTTGATCTAGCGATCACACGCCTAGGATCTCAACCTGATAAAACTCTTTAAAATTCCATCTGTCTTCCTCGTCGTTTCTAACCTTCATGGAACTGCAGTTTATCTGATGTGCCGTATGAGACGGATGACACCAGCCAACCATGCAAGGGAATATAACCGGTTGGTTAGTCTAATGAAAGACTATGCAAGGGTAAAACAGAAAGATTCTAAGTAGTCGTATTAGGTTAGACCCATCGCTTCTCGAATGAAAGCCGATGACGATAGTAAACCTCAATACTTCTACTAAAATATACGAAATAGAATGATCAAGAGAAGACTATGAAAGATTGAGTCTTACGGAAACATATGAAGAGAATACTCCAACGAATTGAGTCTTATCGGAAGTATGACAAGTATTTGGGAACATTAAAGTTTCACGCAAACGTTTAAAAGCGACTTGACTATTTGGGTCCACGACCAACCTCACCGCATAATGCGAATTCAGATTCGGAAGGTGGACTTACTCTAATCGAAGCCCAGACGAGTTTCCACGTTGTACTTCTCGCCCAAGGTTCATTAATTATATGCCTAATCGCACTTATCTTATTTAATTCCAAAACGTACATTTATGTTATAAGCTTTTATAATATCTCCTCACAAGAGATAATATCTCCTCACAAGAGATGTAAAAGGGATATCTCCTCACAAGAGATAATCCAACCCTGAGTAAGGGCATGGTCATGACCAGAGAGAGTACTAGGGAAAAATCCACATAGCACCAGTTATAAAGAAACAACTAAACCTCCACTAGTGGAAAAAACACTTGTTGAGGCGCCCTTTTAGAGGCGGGCCTATAACAAAACGCCTCAACAACGTCCTACGCAATCAGTTTTTCAGGTTTTTGAGGCGGATAATTATTTTATACGCCTCAAAAAATTCTATTGAGGCGGGCAAAAATTTATACGCCTCAAAAAATTTCTGAAAAATTAATACCGCTAAAGTATTAGAGGCGGGCCAATGTTAGACCCGCCTCTAATTGTACGTAATTGAGGCAGGCGAAAATGCCCGCCTCTATTAAGTTTTATTGAGGCGGGCCTCCATATGCCTGCCTCAACAAATGTGTTTTTCTTTCTCTCTCGCTCTTTTATTTTCTTTCTATCCCCCTCTTTTATTTTCTTTCATCCCGATACCTCTCAGTAGCCCTAGCCTCGCATCGCCCCTCTCGAACTCGCTCGCCCCTCTCCAACTCCGGCTCGTCACGGCTTCTCCGTCGTGTTGCGGCTTCTCCGGCTCGTCGCGGGTCTCCGGTGGTCTCTCTGGCTCTTCTCGCTTCTCCTCGGCCTCAATCCGGTGGTCTCAATCCGGCGATTCTCACTTCCGATAAGCACTTCGCCCCTTTGATCAATTGCTTTAGATTTGTGTAAGTGTTACTTTAGAATCCTTGTGCAATTGTTGCTTTAGATCTACAACAACGTCTTATTTGATTTAGATTTGTGCAATTCGAATTTTAAGTATATTTTTTTACTTTTGACCTCAGTCCTGTTTCATCGACAGCCTCGTTTTCGGTGTTAAGAAACAGAAAGACCCGCCTCCTTCCATTGGAGATGCTATTGATTGAGTAATTCTCCTTCTCTTGATTTTGTTCTTAACATCCTTAATGTGTAAATGCTTTGAATTGGTTGATTGATTTCTTGGATGAGATCCGTGTTTTATTCTGGTAACCTAAATTAGGGTTTCGAGAATTTGGAAAGGTGGTATTTTGGCTAGGTTTTGGGATTTTAATGAACGGCTGCTTTTGATTAGGGTTTAGAAATTTTGGGGCTGAAAATTGGTCAGAAGTTGTTATAAGTAGATTTAGTTAGATAGTTATTGAACAAAAGTATATGCTTTTTGCATTACTGCACATATGATCGTTTCTACTATCTTTCTACAATTTAAAATTGGGGTTTTTTCTATATCAGATTAGTAAACGAGGGGAAAATGTGGATGAGAAGATAAAAAGGCTTGACTCTGAACTTGCGCGATACAAAGAACAGATCAAGAAAACACGACCTGGTCCTGCTCAAGATGCTGTGAAGGCACGAGCTATGAGAGTCCTCAAGCAAAAACGAATGTAAGATTCATTTTCCAACATGATTTCCCATGTTGTTGCCTTTGAATTTATCCCGATATAGAACTTTCATAATCCAGTAGAATCCCTAGAAAATAGAACTGCATGGTTCTTATAAAATTTTGTCATTTTATTTGCTAGTTGAATTGCTCTCTTTTCTATGACCTTCCCCTGTCTGATATTGATGGCTTATTAAAACGGGTTATATGATCACTTATTAAAATGGGTTCAAGAATTGCAAAACCAAGGTAATTATGTATTATATGATCAATCCGAATAAAATGTGCTCCTAAATGGGGCTTTGCCACCTGTTATAAGAAAGACATATCTCACTTAATAGTGCCATAAGTGTCTTGTATGCTAATATTATTTCCATATTACTGCATATAGTTCGATCGGCACTTCTTTAGCAGTTATGACACTTGTGGGGTGGTTAACGTGAGCTGACTTTCTCCTCCTCGTTGATTGTGCTGATATAATATCGATCGCTTACCAAGAATCTTATTGAAAATTTGGATTGTTCAATTTTTTTCTGCAGATATGGAGTCATCCTAGACAATATTCAGAAGCAGGATCCTTCACTGATGGTCAGGATCAAGGGCTGCATCGTCGACTCTGCTCCAGTTGCATCTCCAGATCCGCATGTAATCATGGATTTATATTTAATATTCAAAAGTAGGTTTTCTATGCTTGACTCGTACATGATAATGTAAGCATTGATTGCTGTGTGGTGACTTCTCTTGTCTTTGGTGTTATGATGGAATGGGAATGTTAGTTTGAATTTCGCATTTCGAATGTTTGGGCCAGCGCCCAATTGTGTACATTTTGACGTTAGTGAATTCTTTTGTGATTCAGGTAAAGCAGGATGGGCGGCACCTAGACTTAAGGATGTTGCATTATCACTAGACAAGTTACGTGAAGGTTATTTCGAGGTTTGTTCTTCTATCCTTTGATTGTGTTGGTGGTAGTGATGATATCTAGCTCGACATACTGTATATCCCTTGGACAAATGGAGAATTCATTTGCGTATGCAGATTTTTTACTGGTTTTATATGACAATAGCTTACATGAATCATCATTTCTAATGTTAACATTATAATGTTTCTGCTATTCTATTAGATGTTGCCTGGGTTTGTTCATTGGAAATCCATCAGAATTGTTCTTTGCAATTTATTTTTCTCATTTGGTTCAAATATAATGTTCAAAATAAATAAATATGAGAAAATGATATATGAAATTCCAAGATAAAATTGTGGTTGGATTTGGAATTGTTTGTCATGATTTGGTTAGTAAGCAAATGGTTCGAACTTCTTATGTAAAGGTGATATATAAGTTGGGAACACATCAGTTCAATAATGAGAGATTATTGTAGTTAGGCTATAAGAAAATATCAACAGTTCAATTTCTGCCTTTATTTTAATTTCTTTTGACTCATTCAGTGTTATAATGCATTTTCCAGATTATTATAGCAATGCGGACATTGTATCAAAAGTGCAAGTTGGTACATGGAGATCTCAGCGAGTACAACATATTGTACTATGAGGTAATTAGCTAGTTGATGCCCCTTTTGTTGGGATTCAAAACTAGTCTTTTTCAGAAGTTAACCTTCAGATCCGGGAAAAAAGGAAGAAAATGTAGGCAATGCCTATTTTTGGGTACTATATGTAGAACAAGACTTTTAGCGGTATTAGACTGAAATTCAATTATTTTTGGGCAGGGTCACTTGCACGTCATTGATGTTTCTCAGACTGTTGATCTTGACCATCCACATGCTCTTGACTTCTTGCGTGAAGACTGTGTTCATGTTTCTGTAAGTCATATTAGCTAGATATCTTCACATGTTTGTACTGATGATCCCATAAGGAAAATTCTGACCTCGAACTATCAATTTGCAGGATTTCTTTAAAATATGAAACAGATTTGCATTTACCTCTTCTTTTCCTTTTCTTTATCTTGATAAAACAGGGCTGATAATTCTATAAAAAAACCATTGGAACAGTTCAGATGAATGTATCTTATTTGAGCTGATTGTTTATCCATTTGAGCTGGTTGATACGATCTTGTTTGCACTGAAGCAAATGTCGACATTGTGTATCCATTTGAGCTAATTTTTTTTAAAAAAAAAAACAAATGGGACCCCGGTATTACAAAAAATCGGGGTCCCGAATTTTAATTTTTTTTATAAAAAAAGAGACTTGTTGAGGCGGGCCTCCATAGGCCCGCCTCTAAAAAATCGGGATCCCGATTTTTTTTTATTTTAAAAAAGACTTGTTGAGACGGGCCTCAATAGGCCCGCCTCAACAAGTGGCTTTTAGAGGCGGGCATCCATAGACCCGCCTCTAAAAGTGCCTCACTTTGGCGCCGGAGTGAGGGACTTGTTGAGGCGGGCATAGAATGCCCGCCTCAATAAGTACCTTTTAGAGGCGTAAAATGCCCGCCTCAAAAAGTGTCCCACTTGTTGCAGCCCCCTCACTTGCTGCGTACGGTATCCGTCTCAATAAGTGTCAAAACGCCCGCCTCTAAAAGGGTTTTTTCTACTAGTGCTCGCAAGGTATATAGCGTTTCTACGAATACTCATTCTAACTAAACAGTTAAAACACGCAATAGTCCACATCCATGACATCGAGGCAAATAACAGATATAATAGCGTTGTTTCTAGCAATATATACAACCTATTATAATATATGTATTTCAATCATATATATATATATATATATATATATGAGGGCCGTTCGGATGATATTGGTCCTTAAGATAAACACTAAGATCAAATCTCTACCGTAGGATGGAGCTTCAGACGGTCCAGATTGAAGAAAAAGAAAAAAAGAAAAAAAAGCAAGACAGCCTGTGTATAAAGGACGCGGTGGCAATTTTGCAATTTCACTTAAAATTTAAACGCTATTACACATTTGCCCCTCCCCTGTAAAACCCCAAAAACGAGGAGAGAGAATAGTACGGAGAACCAAAACTAGAGAGGGAGAAGTAGTTTCTAGAGGCTGATTTCGTGGTTGACGACTTATTGTTTGGATTGAGCTTCCTGATGAGGAGGTCTCCGGCGCCGGAGTCATCCTCGACGACGGAGCTGGGATGAGAGGAGTCGCAGGTAGCGTCGATTCCGGCGGCGAGGAGAGCCAGGTCGGAGGCGAAGGAGGAGGAGTCGGTGGAGGATGTAGAGTCGGTGGAGTCGCGGGAGGCGGTGGCGGAGGAAGAGGTGGAGAAGGATGAGAGGAGGAGTGTATGGACCATGTAGATCCGAGAGGAGAGGTGGAGAGGGAGGAGCTGGCCTTTGTAGAAGAGCTCGTCGGCGGGGCAGAGGGCAGCGAAGGATTTCCGGGGGGAGACGACGATGGTGAACTCGAAGTCCAATGAGGAAGAGGAGGAGAAAGAATGGATGGGAGAAGACGGTAGAGATCTGTAAGTTAGATTTTTTGAGTTTTTTAAGTTTCTACTCTGATTCAAGCATGAACGTTGGAGGAGAAAGTGATGAGCTTGCAGACATTCAAACTCTCAGTTGCTGGAGTTGTCATCAACGCAGACAATGCTAGCCAGAAATTAAAACTCAGAGTGGTGCTGGCTACTCAGCATTTCGGGAGTCCACTTATTGCAGTGTCTGGCGTTTCCACTCAATCATCGGTAGCACAATGGCGTGGCACTGGAGGCGTTCGGCACCCAAAGGCCATGAGAATGTTGGATCATGATAATGTTTTCTGAGTGTTGTGTTCTTCAGAGAATAGATTTCTGGAATTTCTTCCCTGTGCTTGCTTTTGAGTCTTTGACATATGGCGTAGTGCTTCTTTATTTGTGTTCTTTCTTGACAGGATGAAGTGATATTTTTTATCCAATAAAAGATGGGTTCTGATTGCTCTTGGAATTTTGCCGTTACAAGTTTGACCTTGATTTCTGTTCAATATGAATACGTGCTAATGTAACTGTAGTTAAAAGATTTTCAAACTGCTAGTACTCATCTGAAACACTCTCTCTAATGATGTTAACACACACTCATACACTGCATCTCCATAATGGAGTACTACAATGCCTTTTGTAAAGGGTTATGAGTTTTATCTTATAGACTGAAATTAATGAACCTACAAGAAAAAACTCGTGAACCTACAAGTGTAAACTCATGAACCTGTAAGTGTAAACTCATGAACCTGTAATATAAAATTCATGAACCTGATAAACTCATAAACTTACAAGATAAAATTCATGAACATGCAAAAAAAATTAATGAACATGCAAGAAAAAACTCTTGAACCTACAAGTGTAAACGCATGAACCTGCAAGTGTAAACTCATGAACTTGCATTATAAAATTCATGAACTTGGTAAACTGCAAGACTAAACTCATGAACACGCATGTGTAAAGGTTTATGAGTTTTATCTTATAGGCTGAAATTAATGAACCTACAAGAAAAAACTCTTGAACCTACAAGTGTAAACTCATAAACCTGTAAGTGTAAACTCATGAACCTGCAATATAAAATTCATGAACCTGATAAACTCATAAACTTACAAGATAAAATTCATGAACATGCAAAAAAAATTAATGAACCTGCAAGAAAAAACTCTTGAACCTACAAGTGTAAACTCATGAACCTACAAGTGTAAACTCATGAACCTGCATTATAAATTCATGAACTTGGTAAAGTGCAAGAGTAAACTCATGAACACGCATGATAAATTTATGGACCTGCAAAAAAATGTTATCAACTTGCAAAAAAAATTATGATCCTACAAGAATAAATTCATGAACCTGTAAGAGTTTACTCATGAACCTGCAAGACAAAACTCATGAACCTGCAATATATCACAAGTTCCTGATTCCTGAGTCGGATGTCAGCCATCGCCCATGCCTTGTTTACTCCCGGTGATATCAAGTGCCTTGATTTATTTTCATTTTGATTGGGAAATTGCTATATGATTGGTTTCTCTTAGATTCGTCTGCTTTTTATTCGTGTTTATTTTTGCTTACGGTGGATGCCGTTAAATCATACAATGTGATCTTACACTACTACTAAGACGCGAGATTGCAAGTTTCTCTAGGTGGTCTAAACCATCTCCTGGTGTGACGAAGGTGAACTGCGATGTTGCAAGTTCATTTGTTTTCACTTGTAGGTTTATAAATTTTAACTTGTAGGTTCACGAGTTTGTATTTGCAGGTTCATCTGTTTTCACTTGTAGGTTCATGATTTTTAACTTGTAGGTTCACGAGTTTGTATTTGCAGGTTCATGAGTTTGCACTTGTAGGTGTCCGAGTTGTCTTACAAGTTCATGAGATTTTTCTTACAGATTCATGAGTTTTCTTTTGTAGGTTCATGAGTTTTCACTTGAAGGTTCATGATTGTAGGTTCACGAGTTTGTAGGTTCATGCGTTTTAAGTCATAGGTTTATGCGTTTTAACTTGCGGGTTCATGAATTTTGTCTTACATGCTCATGAGATTTTTCCCACAAGGTCATGAGATTTTTGCAACAAGGTCATGAATTTTAACTTGTAGGTTCACAAGTTTGTATTTGCAAGTTCATTTGTTTTCACTTGTAGGTTCATGAATTTTAACTTGTCGGTTCACGAGTTTGTATTTGCAGGTTCATCTGTTTTCACTTGTAGGTTCATGAGTTTACACTTGTGGGTTCATGTGTTGTCTTACAAGTTCATGAGATTTTTCTTACAGGTTCATGAGTTTTCACTTGAAGGTTCATGAGTTTTCACTTGAAGGTTCATGATTGTAGGTTGACGAATCAAATGGTACAAACTTGGAACTTCACTCCTTTTAGCTCCTGCTAAGCATTTCATGTTCTGTAAATGAGCAATGTCTATATTTATGAGATGGTGAAATTTCAGTCATGCCTATAATTAAAGCTTGCATGGCTTGAGAATTGGTGTTGCTCTACTTTTTCAGGACAAATAACTTGTTTAATGAGTTATAAGTTGGGATGGTACAAACTCAAACGATGAGTATTAGCATGGATGATACCAACTGCAGAGTAGGATTTACTTCAGATTTCAATTACAAACTAACCCACAACTTTATTGCTTATTATTTAATAAGCAAGATAGCATATACACCGACTAGGGAGAATAACATGTTACATAATCCAGACTCCCTAAGCACCTCTCAAGTCACCCCATGCAAACTAGTATATTACTGTAACAAATTTGGGTGTGTTACTTTCATTTTTTCCCTTCCCCATATATATTGATTTCTTTCCAGCTCCTCCCTTTTCTACCCTAATTGCAACTAAAAATATTCATACGTTGGTCCCACCAAAGTCACAACGTTCCAATACACTCAAAACATCAGAAAAGAAAAAGGGGGAGCAAATTGATCAAAAGACTCAACAAAGCTCCCTGTACCAGCACACTCAGCAAAGCAATCTTGAACCCGGGATGAGGCCTCAATCAAGATCTATTGGTGGGCTCAGATGAGGCCATATCCACATTTTTTGTGGATTTTACATGCTGATAATAGAGTCTTCCATATGATAGCATCAGCCTTAACCGACATTGTTCTAATCATGTCTTCTGCTTGCTGTAGACAGCCGGATCGACCAAGGAGATCCACCATGCATGTGTAGTGCTCTAACTTAGGATTCAAGCAATACTCTTTCACCATTAAATCAAAGAATTTCATCCCTTTATCCTTCAATCCAGAATGGCTACACGCGTAAAGCAAGCTAAAAAATGTTACCTCATTTGCCTTAAATCCTTCGTTCTCCATCTGCTTGAACAAATTGATGGCCTTCTCACCTTGCCCGTGAAACCCATAAGCTGCTATCATTGAGCTCCGGAGCACAATATATGCGTCTTTACGTTCATTGAAGGCTTTTTCAGCGTCTTCCAAGCAGTCGCATCTTGAATACATGTTGATCAAAGAACTGACTGTAGAAACAACGGAATCAACCCCGGATTTGATCACCTCAGCATGGATTTGCTGGCCTTGACCAAGGGTTGCTAGTTCCGAGCATGAGTTGATCACGCTAACAAAAGTTATCTGGTCAGGTCGAAAGCCTGCCATTTTCATCAAGTTATATTGTTCGAGAGCCCCCTCCGAGCATCCATTTTGAGCTCTCCCTGCAATTAGAGTGTTGCAGGCAATCACATTCTGAACTGGCATTCCTTTGATAACCCTTTCTCCATCTTCCAAACTCCTGCACCTCATGTACATGTGAGCTAATGCACTCCCAACAACTAAATTGAGCTCCAAACTGGTTTTGACCGCATAGCAATGAATCTGTCACCCACTGATTAAAGCTTTCAACCCTGCGCATCCTCTAAGCGCACTGCCTAGGGCAAACTGATCAGGCGAAAATCCCAATAGATGAATCTGCAAAAGCAAACATAAGCCTTCTTCATCCAACTCGAACTGGATCATGCATGTGACCATGGCATTCCAGGTGGCCACATTTTGCTCAGGCATTTCGTCGAACACCTTGCGGGCGCCCTCCAAGTCTTCGTTTAGGATGTAGCCATTGATCAAAATGTTACACGACATCACATTTGTTTTAGGCATTACACCAAACAGCTTCAGGGCAATGTCCATGGATCCCATTTTCACATACATGTTCAGCAGATGATTGTTGAGAAACGTGTCTGAATAGCACCCAAATGTAATGATCAAACCGTGAAGCTGTTTGCCTAGAGAGATTGATTTTGTGAATATCGATCCCTGGAGGAGATGGGAAAACAGATTTGGGCACGACTATATTTCGAATCTGAAGTTCTCAAATGCTTCATGTAAATGCCCTCTTGAACAAAGTGTGGTAAACTGCTCCGGTACTGCAAATAAGGGTTTTGAGATAGTAGTACAGAGTGAACGACAGGTCTTTGTAGGGCTCCTGAGGATCAAAGGAGAGGAGAAAAGGAATCCCAGGAAGAATTTTAGATCTCACATCCATTGGCGAAAATCTCAAAAATTGAGTCCCGAATATGTAATTAGACACTTGAAAGTGAGAGAAGCCAAATACCTTGGACTCGGCGGCAGCAATGGCGGAGGGTTGGCGAAGCGAAGAAAGAGAGGGAGCGAATTCTTCTCTCTCGCCGGTCGGTGCCGCACAGGATGCTTGTTGGTGGCTTTAGTACTCTAACGCAACGTTTTAGGTTTAGGTGAACTACGATGTTTCGTTTCTGCAAATTCTCTCTATCCTCCTCCTTCCGGCTCCATCGACTATGCCAGAGCCAAACGAGGGAGACAACAAATGAGAATCGAATGACGAAAATGCCCCTCCGTGTTGTTAATGATGCAACAATGCCAGCCATTGAAGGGTAACACGTGGACGGCTATAATAGATGCTCAATGCTTACCTTAATACCTATGCTCATTTGATCCTCCCTCATATATATATATATATATATATATATATATATATAGATTTAGGATCAAGTAAAACAGACTCTTAGAGTAAAACGGGAGTACAAATAGGAGCCTTTAGATTAAAATCGAATCAATGGTCCATATTGAATGTAAGAGGGTGCACATTAAGGAAAATAGAATGCACACACCTAATCCACTCAAATTAACATAATTATAGGGATTTGATTTACCAAATCTGGACTTTCCAAAATCACATCCAGATTCAAAGATCCGCCTCTCGCAGCGGTGGATTTCTTCCCGAAAATCTCAGCAATCTCTCAGTTAAAACGCCATATCTTTTGATTCACAACTCAGAAAATTGTCAAATTTTGAGAGGTGAAATTAGACTTCCAGATCTAACTCTGGGAGTTGGAATCATCCAATTCCGAGTCCAGACGAAAGAGAACGATCCAGTTGAAGTCACGGTGGGTTCCTACCCGAAAATCTCAGCGACCTCTCAGTTAAAACGTCATATATTTTGATTCACAACTCAGAAAATTCTCAAATTTTGAGGTACGAAATTAGACTTCCAGATCTAACTCTGGGAGTTGGAATCATCCAATTCCGATTCCAGACGAAATAGACCAAGCCAGTTGAAGTCACGCTGGATTTCTGGAATTGCTGTCAATTCTTACAGAAGTTGAAGAGCAATTCTTTGCACCAGCGTCAAGATCATCCACGCCAGGTACTTGAACCTCTTCATAACTTTTTCATTCTAAGTCAACAAATCGCCGTTTCCTTTTAACGTACAAAATTAGAGTTTTGATGAGAATTTGGCATATTTGGCATCGATTTTAGGGCTTTTGGATTTTTTTCTATATTTGAACCTTGAATTTGTCCAAATTTTCATTGTTGAGGTACGAAACTGGATTTAGTGCAATTTGCTATTTTTATGAATATTGACTACTTACTTGTATGACTATGCGTATAAAATACGTGAATATCATCACATATGAAATGAATATCGCTATTATAGTATTCAAATTGCTTGTTGATGGTGTTGTTTGTACTATTTGCAATTGATATTCAAATTGTATGATGTGATATTCACTATAATGTTGTTCATATTCATGAGGTTTCATGCGTTGAATAGTCGATATTCAAATTTTATGATATGATATTCAATATAATGTTGTTGATATTCATTATAATAATGTTGATATTCAGGTTGATCGTGTGACTGTGCGACCCAAAATCGACGCGACAATGTCATTGTTGAACCTTACCGCCATGAATCGAAGCTTCGAAGATATTGGGTGGTGATATTCGTGTAGTTAGGTGATGCTATTCATATACTTGGTGACTATATTAATGTAATTGGGTGGTGGGCGATATTCACAAAATCGGTAGTGATATTCACAAATTGAGTGGTGATATTCATGTAAGTGAATTTGATATTCACGTGATTAATTGAGATATTCATGTAACTTAGTGTGATATTCATATTATCAAGTGGTGAAATTCATGATTTAAGTGATGATATTCACATTTTTAAGATATTAAATATTCACTTATTAAATAAAAATCGATATTCAAACAAACATGAACGATATTCATTAACAAATGATTGATATTCGTGAACACACTAACGATATTCATGAACGTTTTAAAGTGTTATTCCCATTTAAATTTTAAATATTCGAATGGGAGCAAAATCGATTTAGAAAGAGAATATTATCTTAATTTCTCTCTCTTGTAACAACCAATTTTATTTTATTTTATTAATAATATCTATATTTGGTTAGATTTGGTGGTTAGGGCTCTATCATATCTCTCCTATAACCCATTAATCCAACCATCCATCAACATCAATCCGACGCTCCAGATTAGTACTTTCGTTTTACCACAATTCCCGTTTTACCGGAGCGTGCCCCTATATATATATATATAATAGCGTTGTTTCTAGCAGTATATACAACCTATTATAATATTCTTTTTTAAATCACATACAGTTATCAAAACTAGGGATGGCAACGGGGCGGGGGTTCCCCGTTCCCCGTGGGGATTCCCCACAATGGGGACGGGGATTTTAAACGGGGACGGGGGCGGGGATGGGGGGAAATTAAATCCCCATGCGGGGACGGGGGTGGGGTCGGGGAGAGGGGTCCCCGCCCCGCCACCCGCCCCGTCCCCGCCCCCAACGGGGAACCCCATCCATGCCCCCGCCGGGGAACCCCGCTCCCGTCCCCGCCCCCGACGGGGAACCCCGCTAGAAAATTGCCCAAACACTTATACCCTAACCATTGTAACCTCAACCCCAATGCCCTAACCTAGTAACCCTTGTACCATAAACCTCAATACTCTAATCCTTATATCATCAATCATAAAGTCCAAACCTTTACAAAAACGTTATTATGACTTTATCAATACTATAAATCTTATATTAAGCCTTTATACATAATAATGTATGATAAATCAATAATGCTCAAGTGATATAATAATGTATATGGTAAAAATCAATATTGCTCAGTGATATAATAAGGTATATGGTAAAATCATTTGTAACAACGAAAAAGTATATATATAAGATCACCACAAAAACTTTGTGGGCTATGTGAAAGGTGAAATGAAAAACTTTCGGGAAAGAAAATTCCCCGCCGGGGAATTTATATGGGGAAAATTTACGGGGATGAGGATTCCCCGACGGGGACGGGGCGGGGTCGAGGACGGGGATGGGGGATGCAACACTAAACGGGGACGGAGAGAGTACCCCCGCCCCGTTGCCACCCCTAATCAAATCTGTTCCCAGACGAAAACAATATTCATCCCAAATTAATTAACAATTAAACAATTGATAATTAATATAAATATGGAATGATAAGCAAGAGTGAACCACCACTTGCCTTAGATTAGACGAAGCTCAAAGAAAACGGGTTTCTGGGTCCGAAACGAGGACAGAACTCGGATTTCAGATCCCTACGGAACGACCCATAACGAAACCCTAAGTTAGATTCGATAATAAAATATACGAATCTAAGGAAAGACGAATGAAATCGAAAGAACGAAAATCCCAAACGAGATCACAAAGCCCAGGCCACAACCACAAGCGCCCAGGCACACCTCGGGGGCGGTGGCTCTGCCGCGGGTGAGGTCGTCGGGGACGAAGAACTCCGATGACACGACGAGGAAGAAAACCTCACCGGGGAAGACGACGGGGGCTCGACTCGTGATGGCTCCGACTTCTGGATTCCTTGGACTTCCAAAGGACTACCTTGAGAGCACCACCACTTCTAACAAGAGCTCCGGCGAAGAACGAAGCTTTTCTGGCGAGAGCTTGAGCTTTCTGGCGTCAATGAAACAAGAGGAAGAAAGAGAGAGAGAGAGCTCGGATTGGGTGCATTTCCCAGCCTCCAGGTCTTCTCCTTTTATAGGCCAAGCAAGCAGCACCCCAAACCGCCTCACCCCCGATCGGATGGGACAAGCAGCTCAGGCGGCGCGACGATCGAAGCCGGCGGAGCAGAAAAGGCATGATGACACCGCGGGGTGCGGTGGACTGACCGCGGGTGCGGTGGAGGCAAATTTCTGCCTCTTTCTCCCTCTTTTGTCCGGGAAGAATTATGGGTATGGGTTTTAACCCCGGATTAAATATATTTGTACCCAAACGAATATTTTTACTATAGAATGTATTTTATTCCACTCAGGGAATTATTACGGAGATCAAGGATTTTATAGAAAATCCGAACTCCTCTGAAAATAATCTGACTAGTAGTACGGGAGTTGGAAAAATTACCAAAATGCCCTTATCAAAAATGAGGGGTATTACATCTCCTGCGTCTGGCCCTCTTCGAGTGCACTCCCGTTGTTCCCTCTTCGTCATTCGTCGTCATTGAGGGGTTCATGGAGCTATCAATCTCCCCTTCTTGGCTGCGAAGCATCCCCGCTTCGGCCTCGTCGGCAAAAGCATGAGGCGTATAAGGAGAGGGAGCAGCGACGTTGAACGTAGGATGCGCACCATAGTCATCGGGTAAAATCAAGCGGTAGGCGTCGGCACCAAGGCGGTGTAGCACCTGAAATGGACCAATACCGCTAGCATCCCACTTGCGGCGTCGCTTTAATGGAAAGAGATCACGACGCAAGTGCAGCCATACCAAGCCTCTGGGCTCAAACTCCACGACACGCCGGCCTGCGTTGCGTTCCTGCAAAAGAGTAGACACTGTAGGGGGTAAATCAACCAAAGCCTTAACATTTAAGAGATACGCAAAATGTTCAAGTAAAAAGCAAGGAAGACATCCCTGAATTATTGGGGAGACATCACGGGACCGGGCTAAGGGAAGTCGGTTCTCGCATTTGCCGTGAATGTCGGGTTGTGGAGGCGTCTCAAACGTGAAGTATTGGATCACCTTTGTATTGATGATGTCGCGGTAACTCCCACCATCCTCATTGGCGGTAATAACGCTACGTGGAACAAAGCCAATAGGCACGTTGTCGTGCTCGTCCATAGAGATGCATATGTATTCGTCCATCTTCTCCTCCTTCTCATCGTCGTAGATGTCAAATACCGGGCCGACTGCGTAGGTGTCCTCGTCAAAAGACTCATAGCCGGAGGTGTTCGAAATTGGGTCAGTCGTGGTCAACCTGAAAGTCATTGAATTGCAAGTTTTGAGATTGTGAAATTACCTTCTTGTACATCAACTGACGGCGAATGACCTTCTTTTCCCCCTTCTAATGTTGTGGGTTTTGTAATTAAAGGATGTAGCAAAATGTTTAGTAGAAAGGGATGAAATTAGTGGTGTTATTTTGTGTTGGTATGTTGTAGTATTGTAACTTGTACATCAACTGTGGGTGTTTTTTTAAGATGTGTGTTTTTCTATAATACGGAAACATACATTTGTGACGATCAATAGAAGAGGGGACGCTTATTCCACACAAACCTCATTTGTGTGCTCATGTTTTCTTTCATATGTGCTTGCAAGGAAAGTATACAAAATGTTGGAAAGCAAAAACACATTCTGGATAATCTTGTTTTTGATAGTATCAGACGCTTTGATCCTGTGAGGGATAACGTGGCATGTGGTGTGGGTCCCAGCTCGCATTTACAGTCCACCGAGCCTGGCTTTGAGTGCATAATATATTAACCGTTAAAAATCTTATTTTAGAAAGTTGTGGTTAAGTGTTATTTCTTCCGTCTCCAATTCATCTTTTTGATTCTTTTTTGTGCACTGTTCACCGTTCAAGAGAATCTTCAAGATTTCTTCCAATATATAAGAAAAAATATAGTCATGTGGGTCTTGTTTGATTCGTCTCAACGAGTACTTTGATAATATCAAAAAAATATAATTTTTAAAATTATGTAACGAGAGATATTAACGATACAAAACCCGCCTCGACGGATGTGCCCGGTCAAAAGGAGAAGAAGATTTGGGGACGGAGGGAGTATCATTTTAGGAAGTTAAATTTTCGGTTTTTTCGCCTGATATCCCTGAGATAAGACAAAATTCGCGAAGTGCCCCAAAGTTTTACCTATTTCCCGCGATATCCCCGAGTTTTGTTTTTTTTCGCCAAATGCCCATCTATTAATTTTTTCATTAGAAAACTCAAAAAATAAGAAAAAGAACACAAAAAAATAGGTGGCAAATGATGCGAACAACCCTTGAAGTTGATCTTTGATTCCTCAAGCGTGAATTCGATTCTTCTCTTCTGTACCAAAGTGATGGCTTTCCTAGGGCTAAAAAGATAGCCTTCAAACGCGTCAAAGAGATGACAAAGAGATCAAAGAGATGATCTTGAAACACCGAAGAGACGATGTATGAATTGCTCGAAGCGACGAGCTACAGGATAGACGATCCGTGGGATCGAAGAGTTGACGTTAGAACTCAAGGGAAGGAGCATACTCAACTTTACTACTCAAATTCAACGTAAAGATTACAACTAGGGTTTTCCAAGTTTAAATACCGTCAATAAATAATAAAATAATATTTCCTAAAAGAAAAGATCTCGGAAAAATAATTTGCGGCGCGTCAGGACGACCGCACGGTTTGTAACACAACTGTACGGTTTGTTACAAACCGTGCAGTTTAACTGAAAGCAAGTTCTGGGCAGGTGCACGGTTTGCATCAAACCGTACAGTTCAACTCGAACACTTAATTCTGGTTGGTGCACGGTTTGCTTGCAACTGTACACGGTTTGCAGCAAACCGTGCATTTCCATTGAACGACGTTCTGATGCATTTTCGTCTGGCTCTCCTGTAACACCCCCAAATATATCATTGAAAGGTATCACCGCCAGTGACCTCAGATTCCATATCCGAAGCCACCCAAGGCTTAACCAGTTTATACAAATCATAAAACAACATTTATAATACGATATGTCATAGTATTGGATTAAATCAAAGTTTTGGAATTACATCCATAATCCAAATACAACCAAAATGTATTACAACGGAAATCTTTTTAAAATAAATGACACAAAAGTCTTGATCTAGCGATCACACGCCTAGGATCTCAACCTGATAAAACTCTTTAAAATTCCATCTGCCTTCCTCGTCGTTTCTAACCTTCATGGAACTGTAGTTTATCTGATGTGCCGTATGAGACGGATGACACCAGCCAACCATGCAAGGGAATATAACTGGTTGGTTAGTCTAATGAAAGACTATGCAAGGGTAAAACAGAAAGGTTCTAAGTAGTCGTATTAGGTTAGACCCATCGCTTCTCGAATGAAAGTCGATGACGATAGTAAACCTCAATACTTCTACTGAAATATACGAAATAGAATGATCAAGAGAAGACTATGAAAGATTGAGTCTTACGGAAACATATGAAGAGAAGACTCCAACGAATTGAGTCTTATCGGAAGTATGACAAGTATTTGGGAACATTAAAGTTTCACGCAAACGTTTAAAAGTGACTTGACTATTTGGGTCCACGACCAACCTCACCGCATAATGCGAATTCAGATTCGGAAGGTGGACTTACTCTAATCGAAGCCCAGACGAGTTTCCACGTTGTACTTCTCGCCCAAGGTTCATTAATTATGTGCCTAATCGCACTTATCTTATTTAATTCCAAAACGTACATTTACGTTATAAGCTTTTATAATATCTCCTCACAAGAGATAATATCTCCTCACAAGAGATAATATCTCCTCACAAGAGATGTAAAAGGGATATCTCCTCACAAGAGATAATCCAATCCTGAGTAAGGGCATGGTCATGACCAGAGAGAGTACTAGGGAAAAATCCACATAGCACCAGTTATAAAGAAACAACTAAACCTCGCAAGGTACATAGCGTTCCTACGAATACTCGTTCTAACTAAACAGTTAAAACACGCAATAGTCCACATCCATGACATCGAGGCAAATAACAGATATAATAGCGTTGTTTCTAGCAATATACAACCTATTATAATATATGTATTTCAATCACATATATATATATATATGAGGGCCGTTCGGATGATATTGGTCCTTAAGATAAACACTAAGATCAAATCTCTACCGTAGGATGGAGCTTCAGACGGTCCAGATTGAAGAAAAAGAAAAAAAAAGCAAGACAGCCTGTGTATAAAGGACGCGGTGGCAATTTTGCAATTTCACTTAAAATTTAAACTCTATTACACATTTGCCCCTCCCTTGTAAAACCCCAAAAACGAGGAGAGAGAATAGTACGGAGAACCAAAACTGGAGAGGGAGAAGTAGTTTCTAGAGGCTGATTTCGTGGTTGACGACTTATTGTTTGGATTGAGCTTCCTGATGAGGAGGTCTCCGGCGCCGGAGTCATCCTCGACGACGGAGCTGGGACGAGAGGAGTCGCAGGTAGCGTCGATTCCGGCGGCGAGGAGAGCCAGGTCGGAGGCGAAGGAGGAGGAGTCGGTGGAGGATGTAGAGCCGGTGGAGTCGCGAGAGGCGGTGGCGGAGGAAGAGGTGGAGGAGGATGAGAGGAGGAGTGTACGGACCATGTAGATCCGAGAGGAGAGGTGGAGAGGGAGGAGCTGGCCTTTGTAGAAGAGCTCGTCGGCGGGGCAGAGGGCAGCGAAAGATTTCCGGAGGGAGACGACGATGGTGAACTCGAAGTCCAACGAGGAAGAGGAGGAGAAAGAATGGATGGGAGAAGACGGTAGAGATCTGTAAGTTAGGTTTTTTGAGTTTTTTAAGTTTCTACTCTGATTCAAGCATGAACGCTGGAGGAGAAAGTGATGAGCTTGCATACATTCAAACTCTCAGTTGCTGGAGTTGTCATCAACGCAGACAATGCAAGCCAGAAATTAAAACTCGGAGTGATGCTGGCTACTCAGCATTTCGGGAGTCCGCTTATTGCAGTGCCCTCTGCAGTGTCTGGCGTTTCCACTCAATCATCGGTAGCACAATGGCGTGGCACTGGAGGCGTTCGGCACCCAAAGGCCATGAGAATGTTGGATCATGATAATGTTTTCTGAGTGTTGTGTTCTTCAGAGGATAGATTTCTAGAATTTCTTCCCTGTGCTTGCTTTTGAGTCTTTGACATATGGCGTAGTGCTTCTTTATTTGTGTTCTTTCTTGACAGGATGAAGTGATATTTTTTATCCAATAAAAGATGGGTTCTGATTGCTCTTGGGATTTTGCTGTTACAAGTTTGACCTTGATTTCTGTTCAATATGAATACGTGCTAATGTAACTGTAGTTAAAAGATTTTCAAACTGCTAGTACTCATCTGAAACACTCTCTCTAATGATGTTAACACACACTCATACACTGCATCTCCATAATGGAGTACTACAATGCCTTTTGTAAAGGGTTATGAGTTTTATCTTATAGGCTGAAATTAATGAACCTACAAGAAAAAACTTTTGAACCTACAAGTGTAAACTCATGAACCTGTAAGTGTAAACTCATGAACCTGTAATATAAAATTCATGAACCTGATAAACTCATAAACCTACAAGATAAAATTCATGAACATGCAAAAAAATTAATGAACATGCAAGAAAAAACTCTTGAACCTACAAGTGTAAACGCATGAACCTGTAAGTATAAACTCATGAACCTGCATTATAAAATTCATGAACTTGGTAAACTGCAAGAGTAAACTCATGAACACGCATGTGTAAAGGTTTATGAGTTTTATCTTATAGGCTGAAATTAATGAACCTACAAGAAAAAACTCTTGAACCTACAAGTGTAAACTCATGAACCTGTAAGTGTAAACTCATGAACCTGTAATATAAAATTCATGAACCTGATAAACTCATAAACTTACAAGATAAAATTCATGAACATGCAAAAAAAATTAATGAACGTGCAAGAAAAAACTCTTGAACCTACAAGTGTAAACGCATGAACCTGCAAGTGTAAACTCATGAACTTGCATTATAAAATTCATGAACTTGGTAAACTGCAAGTGTAAACTCATGAACACGCATGTGTAAAGGTTTATGAGTTTTATCTTATAGGCTGAAATTAATGAACCTACAAGAAAAAACTCTTGAACCTACAAGTGTAAACTCATAAACCTGTAAGTGTAAACTCATGAACCTGCAATATAAAATTCATGAACCTGATAAACTCATAAACTTACAAGATAAAATTCATGAACATGCAAAAAAAATTAATGAACCTGCAAGAAAAAACTCTTCAACCTACAAGTGTAAACTCATGAACCTACAAGTGTAAACTCATGAACCTGCATTATAAATTCATGAACTTGGTAAAGTGCAAGAGTAAACTCATGAACACGCATGATAAATTTATGGACCTGCAAAAAATGTTATCAACTTGCAAAAAAAAATTATGATCCTACAAGAATAAATTCATGAACCTGCAAGAGTTTACTCATGAACCTGCAAGACAAAACTCATGAACCTGCAATATATCACAAGTTCCTGATTCCTGAGTCAGATGTCAGCCATCGCCCATGCCTTGTTTACTCCCGGTGATATCAAGTGCCTTGATTTATTTTCATTTTGATTGGGAAATTGCTATATGATTGGTTTCTCTTAGATTCGTCTGCTTTTTATTCGTGTTTATTTTTGCTTACGGTGGATGCCGTTAAATCATACAATGTGATCTTACACTACTACTAAGATGCGAGATTGCAATTTTCTCTAGGTGGTCTAAACCATCTCCTGGTGTGACGAAGGTGAACTGCGATGTTGCAAGTTCATTTGTTTTCACTTGTAGGTTCATAAATTTTAACTTGTAGGTTCACGAGTTTGTATTTGCAGGTTCATCTGTTTTCACTTGTAGGTTCATGATTTTTAACTTGTAGGTTCACGAGTTTGTATTTGCAGGTTTATGAGTTTTAACTTGTAGGTTCATGAGTTTGCACTTGTAGGTGTCCGAGTTGTCTTACAAGTTCATGAGATTTTTCTTACAGATTCATGAGTTTTCTTTTATAGGTTCATGAGTTTTCACTTGAAGGTTCATGATTGTAGGTTCACGAGTTTGTAGGTTCATGCATTTTAAGTCGTAGGTTTATGCGTTTTAACTTGCAGGTTCATGAATTTTGTCTTACATGCTCATGAGATTTTTCCCACAAGGTCATGAGATTTTTGCCACAAGGTCATGAATTTTAACTTGTAGGTTCACGAGTTTGTATTTGCAAGTTCATTTGTTTTCACTTGTAGGTTCATGAATTTTAACTTGTCGGTTCACGAGTTTGTATTTGCAGGTTCATCTGTTTTCACTTGTAGGTTCATGAGTTTACACTTGTGGGTTCATGAGTTGTCTTACAAGTTCATGAGATTTTTCTTACAGGTTCATGAGTTTTCACTTGAAGGTTCATAATTGTAGGTTGACGAATCAAATGGTACAAACTTGGAACTTCACTCCTTTTAGCTCCTGCTAAGCATTTCATGTTATGTAAATGAGCAATGTCTATATTTATGAGATGCTGAAATTTCAATCATGCCTATAATTAAAGCTTGCATGGCTTGAGAATTGGTGTTGCTCTACTTTTTCAGGACAAATAACTTGTTTAATGAGTTATAAGTTGGGATGGTACAAACTCAAACGATTAGTATTAGCATGGATGATACCAACTACAGAGTAGGATTTACTTCAGATTTCAATTACAAACTAACCCACAACTTTACAGCTTATTATTTAATAAGCAAGATAGCATATACACTGACTAGGGAGAATAACATGTTACATAATCCAGACTCCCTAAGCACCTCTCAAGTCACCCCCTGCAAACTAGTATATTACTGTAACAAATTTGGGTGTGTTACTTTCATTTTTCCCCTTCCCCATATATATTGATTTCTTTCCAGCTCCTCCCTTTTCTACCCTAATTGCAACTAAAAATATTCATATGTTGGTCCCACCAAAGTCACAACGTTCCAATACACTCAAAACATCAGAAAAGAAAAAGGGGGAACAAATTGATCAAAAGACTCAACAAAGCTCCCTGTACCAGCACACTCAGCAAAGCAATCTTGAACCCGGGATGAGGCCTCAGTCAAGATCTATTGGCGGGCTCAGATGAGGCCATATCCACATTTTTTGTGGATTTTACATGCTGATAATAGAGTCTTCCATATGATAGCATCAGCCTTAACCGACATTGTTCTAATCATGTCTTCTGCTTGCTGTAGACAGCCGGATCGACCAAGGAGATCCACCATGCATGTGTAGTGCTCTAACTTAGGATTCAAGCAATACTCTTTCACCATTAAATCAAAGAATTTCATCCCTTTATCCTTCAATCCAGAATGGCTACACGCGTAAAGCAAGCTAAAAAATGTTACCTCATTTGCCTTAAATCCTTCGTTCTCCATCTGCTTGAACAGATTGATGGCCTTCTCGCCTTGCCCGTGAAACCCATAAGTTGCTATCATTGAGCTCTGGAGCACAATATCTGCGTCTTTACGTTCACTGAAGGCTTTTTCAATGTCTTCCAAGCAGCCGCATCTTGAATACATGTTGATCAAAGAACTGACTGCAGAAATAACAGAATCAGCCCCGGATTTGATCACCTCAGCATGGATTTGCTGGCCTTGACCAAGGGTTGCTAGTTTCGAGCATGAGTTGATCACGCTAACAAAAGTTATCTGGTCAGGTCGAAAGCCTGCCATTTTCATCAAGTTATATTGTTCGAGATCCCCCTCCGAGCATCCATTTTGAGCTCTCCCTGCAATTAGAGTGTTACAGGCAATCACATTCTGAACTGGCATTCCTTTGATAACCCTTTCTCCATCTTCCAAACTCCTGCACCTCATGTACATGTGAGCTAATGCACTCCCAACAACTAAATTGAGCTCCAAACCGGTTTTGACCGCATAGCAATGAATCTGTCATCCGCTGATTAAAGCTTTCAACCCTGCGCATCCTCTAAGCGCACTGCCTAGGGCAAACTGATCAGGCGAAAATCCCAATAGATGAATCTGCAAAAGCAAACATAAGCCTTCTTCATCCAACTCGAACTGGATCATGTATGAGACCATGGCATTCCAGGTGGCCACATTTCGCTCAGGCATTTCGTCGAACACCTTGCGGGCGCCCTCCAAGTCTTCGTTTAGGATGTAGCCATTGATCAAAATGTTACACGACATCACATTTGTTTTAGGCATTACACCAAACAGCTTCAGGGCAATGTCCATGGAGCCCATTTTCACATACATGTTCAGCAGATGATTGTTGAGAAACGTGTCTGAATAGCACCCAAATGTAATGATCAAACCGTGAAGCTGTTTGCCTAGAGAGATTGATTTTGTGAATATCGATCCCTGGAGGAGATGGGAAAACAGATTTGGGCACGACTATATTTCGAATCTGAAGTTCTCAAATGCTTCCTGTAAATGCCCTCTTGAACAAAGTGTGGTAAACTGCTCCGGTACTGCAAATAAGGGTTTTGAGACAGTAGTACAGAGTGAACGACGGGTCTTTGTAGGGCTCCTGAGGATCAAAGGAGAGGAGAAAAGGAATCCCAGGAAGAATTTTAGATCTCACATCCATTGGCGAAAATCTCGAAAATTGAGTCTCAAATATGTAATTAGACACTTGAAAGTGAGAGAAGCCAAATACCTTGGACTCGGCGGCAGCAATGGAGGAGGGTTGGCGAAGCGAAGAAAGAGAGGGAGCGAATTCTTCTCTCTCGCCGGTCGGTGCCGCACAGGATGCTTGCTGGTGGCTTTAGTACTCTAACGCAACGTTTTAGGTTTAGGTGAACTACGATGTTTCGTTTCTGCAAATCCTCTCTATCCTCCTCCTTCCGGCTCCATCGACTACGCCAGAGCCAAACGAGGGAGACAACAAATGATAATCGAATGACGAAAATGCCCCTCCGTGTTGTTAATGATGCAACAATGCCAGCCATTGAAGGGTAACACGTGGACGGCTATAATAGATGCTCAATGCTTACCTTAATACCTATGCTCATTTGATCTTCCCTTATATATATATATAATAGCGTTGTTTCTAGCAGTATATACAACCTATTATAATATTCTTTTTTAAATCACATACAGTTATCAAAACTAGGGATGGCAACGGGGCGGGGGTTCCCCGTTCCCCGTGGGGATTCCCCACAATGGGGACGGGGATTTTAAACGGGGATGGGGGGAAATTAAATCCCCATGCGGGGACGGGGGTGGGGTCGGGGAGAGGGGTCCCCGCCCCGCCACCCGCCCCGTCCCCGCCCCCAACGGGGAACCCCATCCATGCCCCCGCCGGGGAACCCCGCTCCCGTCCCCGCCCCCGACGGGGAACCCCGCTAGAAAATTGCCCAAACACTTGTATCCTAACCATTGTAACCTCACCCCCAATGCCCTAACCTAGTAACCCTTGTACCATAAACCCCAATACTCTAATCCTTATATCATCAATCATAAAGTCCAAACCTTTACAAAAACGTTATTATGACTTTATCAATACTATAAATCTTATATTAAGCCTTTATACATAATAATGTATGATAAATCAATAATGTTCAAGTGATATAATAATGTATATTTAATAATGTATATGGTAAAAATCAATATTGCTCAGTGATATAATAAGGTATATGGTAAAATCATTTGTAACAACGAAAAAGTATATATATAAGATCACCACAAAAACTTTGTGGGCTATGTGAAAGGTGAAATGAAAAACTTTCGGGAAAGAAAATTCCCCGCCGGGGAATTTATATGGGGAAAATTTACGGGGATGAGGATTCCCCGACGGGGGCGGGGTCGGGGACGGGTATGGGGGATGCAACACTAAACGGGGACGGGGAGAGTACCCCCCGCCCCGTTGCCACCCCTAATCAAATCTGTTCCCAAACGAAAACAATATTCATCCCAAATTAATTAACAATTAAACAATTGATAATTAATATAAATATGGAATGATAAGCAAGAGCGAACCACCACTTGCCTTAGATTAGACGAAGCTCAAAGACAACGGGTTTTCGGGTCCGAAACGAGGACGGAACTCGGATTTCAGATCCCTACGGAACGACCCATAACGAAACCCTAAGTTAGATTCGATAATAAAATATATGAATCTAAGGAAAGACGAACGAAATCGAAAGAACGAAAATCCCAAACGAGATCACAAAGCCCAAGCCACAACCACAAGCGCCCAGGCACACCTCGGGGGCGGTGGCTCTGTCGCGGGTGCGGTGGCTCTGCCGCGGGTGAGGTCGTCGGGGACGAAGAACTCCGACGACACGACGAGGAAGAAAACCTCACCGGGGAAGACGACGGGGGCTCGACTCGTGGTGGCTCCGACTTCTGGATTCCTTGGACTTCCAAAGGACCACCTTGAGAGCACCACCACTTCTAACAAGAGCTCCGGTGAAGAACGAAGCTTTTCTGGCGAGAGCTTGAGCTTTCTGGCGTCAATGGAACAAGAGGAAGAAAGAGAGAGAGAGAGAGAGAGAGAGAGAGAGAGAGAGAGAGAGAGAGAGAGAGAGAGAGAGAGAGAGAGAGAGAGAGAGAGAGAGAGAGAGAGAGAGAGAGAGAGAGAGAGAGAGAGAGAGAGAGAGAGAGAGAGAGAGAGAGAGAGCTCGTATTGGGTGCATTTCCCAGCCTCCAGGTCTTCTCCTTTTATAGGCCAAGCAAGCAGCACCCCAAACCGCATCGCCCCCGACCGGATGGGACAAGCAGCTCAGGCGGCGCGACGATCGAAGTCGGCGGAGCAGAAAAGGCATGATGACACCGCGGGGTGTGGTGGACTGACCGCGGGTGCGGTGGAGGCAAATTTCTGCCTCTTTCGCCCTCTTTTGTCCGGGAAGAATTATGGGTATGAGTTTTAACCCCGGATTAAATATATTTGTACCCGAACGAATATTTTAACTATAGAATGTATTTTATTCCACTCAGGGAATTATTACGGAGATCAAGGATTTTATAGAAAATCCGAACTCCTCTGAAAATAATCCGACTAGTAGTACGGGAGTTGGAAAATTACCAAAATGCCCTTTTCAAAAATGAGGGGTATTACATCTCCTGCGTCTGGCCCTCTTCGAGTGCACTCCCGTTGTTCCCTCTTCGTCATTCGCCGTCATTGAGGGGTTCATGGAGCTATCAATCTCCCCTTCTTGGCTGCGAAGCGTCCCCGCTTCGGCCTCGTCGGCAAAAGCATGAGGCGTATAAGGAGAGGGAGCAGCGACGTTGAACGTAGGATGCGCACCATAGTCATCGGGTAAAATCAAGCGGTAGGCATCGGCACCAAGGCGGTGTAGCACCTGAAATGGACCAATACCGCTAGCATCCCACTTGCGGCGTCGCTTTAATGGAAAGAGATCGCGACGCAAGTGCAGCCATACCAAGCCTCTGGGCTCAAACTCCACGGCACGCCGGCCTGCGTTGCGTTCCTGCAAAAGAGTAGACACTGTAGGGGGTAAATCAACCAAAGCCTTAACATTTAAGAGATACGCAAAATGTTCAAGTAAAAAGCAAGGAAGACATCCCTGAATTATTGGGGAGACATCACGGGACCGGGCTAAGGGAAGTCGATTCTCGCATTTGCCGTGAATGTCGGGTTGTGGAGGCGTCTCAAACGTGAAGTATTGGATCACCTTTGTATTGATGATGTCGCGGTAACTCCCACCATCCTCATTGGCGGTAATAACGCTGCGTGGAACCAAGCCAATAGGCACGTTGTCGTGCTCGTCCATAGAGATGCATATGTATTCGTCCATCTCCTCCTCCTCCTCATCGTCGTAGGTGTCAAATACCGGGCCGACTGCGTAGGTGTCCTCGTCAAAAGACTCATAGCCGGAGGTGTTCGAAATTGGGTCAGTCGTGATCAACCTGAAGTCACTCATGGCCAGACGAAGTTGCGCAAGCTTGGCAGTCAGCGCGGCATGCGAAGCTTGAAGTTGGTCAATTCGCGCACAGACGGAGGCCATGTGTTGAGGCTTGTGGTGGCCCATAGAGTTCATGTCACTTATGGTCCGACGAAGGTGGGCAAACTCGGCAGCCTGCGCGACGAGTTGGCGGTCTATGTCTTCACTCAGTGCACGAAGTGCGACAATTCGCTCAGAGACGGAGTCCATCTGTCCGGGGATGCGGTTGCCCGTAGAAGGAAAGTAGCTTGTTGGAGGAACCTTCATCGTACCTATACGAAGCATATAATACAAGGAGTAAGGTGCACCAAGCAAAAGAACAAGTCCAAGCCAAGTCCTTGTCTCACAAGTGAACCAAGAAATTTTCCGCTGGACGTACTAATTTTGGTTGCTCGTGAGGAGGGAGAGACTTGAACGGAAGGCAACAAAGCAAAAACTAGCAAATCACGTCCCAAACAACACGCAAAATTTCCAAGGTCAAGAAGATCAAATCAAGTTTCTCAGAATTAATCACAAGAGAGTTGAAATTTTTTCTTTGCCCTTTTCAATAAGAGTTGCATAGAGACATGAAAGAAGAGAAGATGGAGTATGACCGTATGGTGCGTTCTCTGCCCTTGTTTTTTTTTTTTTTTTAATTTATGGGCTTCTGTCTTCCCAAACCTTTTTTTGTTTGATGGAAGGTGAGAATAGTATGGTTGTTTTTGTTTAGACGGTCACACTTTGTTTTTGTTTTGATATGATTGTGAAGCAAAGAAGGAAGAACCACACAAGCAAGTGCAGGAAAAGAAAGAAGAGACAAACAACTATGAGGGAAAAAAAATCTAACAACTAATCTAGCAATTAATCCAAAGATGAAGCACGACTTGATCAACAAGAAACAAGGAAATCAAATATGCGAATAAGAAAACAAGAGTTGCTAGAGGATAGATTTTAGGGTTGTTGGAAAAGTAACCAAAGCCTAAGAAAAATTAGGGTTCAGCCGTGAGAGGGAGAGGGAGTGGTGGACGGAGTGGTGGTGGCGGACGATGGTGGTGGTGGCGAACGACGGTGGTGGGAAATCCGGTAATGGTGGTGGTAAGAAAAAAATTTCTAGGGTTTGCGAGCGGAAAATTTCAAAGAGTCACAATAAGAGAGAAGAACAAACTTAGCTTGGATAGGCTTTGATACCAGTTGATGCGAACAACCCTTGAAGTGTTGTCTGCAACGCAGGATCTTTGATTCCTCAAGCGTGGATTCGATTCTTCTCTTCCGTAGCCAAAGTGATGGCTTTCCTAGGGCTAAAGAGATAGCCTTCAAACGCGTCAAAGAGATGACGAAGAGATCAAAGAGATGATCTTGAAACACCGAAGAGACGATGTATGAATTGCTCGAAGCGACGAGCTACGGGATAGACGATCCGTGGGATCGAATAGTTGACGTTAGAACTCAAGGGAAGGAGCGTACTCAACTTTATTACTCAAATTCAACGTAAAGATTACAACTAGGGTTTTCCAAGTTTAAATACCGTCAAAAAATAATATTTCCTAAAAGAAAAGATCTCGGAAAAATAATCTGCGGCGCGTCAGGACGACCGCACGGTTTGTAACACAACTGTACGGTTTGTTACAAACCGTGCAGTTTAACTGAAAGCAAGTTCTGGGCAGGTGCACGGTTTGCATGCAAACCCGCACGGTTTGCATCAAACCGTGCAGTTCAACTTGGACACTTAATTCTGGCTGGTGCACGGTTTGCTTGCAACTGTGCACGGTTTGCAGCAAATCGTGCACTTCCAGTGAACGGCGTTCTGATGCATTTTCGTCTGGCCCTCTTCGAGTGCACTCCCGTTGTAATTGCTGTTACTGGGCGAAAGAAATCATCTGTTGTTGGTGGCTCTGGTGGCGGTCGTACGGTGTCGGATGCGGCGGCCGGAGAACAGGGACCGGCCGGGAGGAGAATTGGGTTGAGTTGGGGTCGTAAGCAAAGGGGAAACTGAATTTGGATGATTGGAAAGATTGCGGAGAAGACAAAGTGGCTTGAAATGGGTATAAAAGAGGGAGGATTCAGATCCGGATACAGATACGGGTCTAATCGATCCGGGCTCCGGATTTTCATGAGAGGTTTCTATTGTTGGAAATGGAAGCATCATCAAAAACTAGCCTCCGTTGATGGTTGAATTCGAAGTTGAACCGTTCTACACCTTCCTCTGCCTCTTGGACCACATTTTTCCCCTTCCCATTGCTTCGCGAAGCAGCCATGGATGGAAAAAAAATCCGAGCTTGCCAGCTCAATAAACGCTCTTCAGATTTCAAACTCTTATGTGAAAAAAGTGGAAAAAATCCAAGGCTCTGTTTTGAAATGAAAACAGAGTACTAAAACTGAAAGAAACAGGGAGATCGATTTTATGGGAATTTGAGATCATAATTTCTGTATGAGAGGTGTGAGATTGAAATGGAATATGCAAGTGCCAAACAGGCATCGCATGCGAAAAAAAGCAGAGAGGAAGATTATTTAGCGGGAGATTACATGATAAATCCATAATATCTCCTCTACCCAACACCCAATTTGAGAATTCAAACTCCAAAAAATCAAAATACCAAACAGAGAAAGAGAATCAAAACGGAGAGAAAGATTTGAGTTTGACTGCGAATAAAAAAAAAACAGAGGGAAGAGTGGAATAACTGTGTCATTTAATCAAATGTGTAATTACTGATTATGAAGTGGGATCATTTATGGAGATATTTAATCCGATGATTTTAGATAGTCATAGTGTTTTGCTAGAAGTCAACTATGATTTATAGACTATATGTTATAGAGTATGTCATAAAGTCTATTGCTATTGTTACCGGATCCTACGAGGTCATACCCTTAGAGTTTAGACTGGATCAGGTTGTTGTGAGACATTATATAAAGTATATAATATAAAGTTATATAAGATATAACTTGGGAGATAAGACTTGTTAATAATAAAGTGTTATTATTAATAATAAAAGAAATACTTATTTAGGAAATAAGATATCTACACATGACAATATAAAAGGAGTGCTTTTAGGAAAAGCATGTAACCCTAATTCACTTAAGAAGTACGGCTGCCTCCTTCTCCCTGGAGCTCTCTTCGTTCGCCTTCGATCCTCGCTCTAGCAACCGAGTCCTAGGCGATCCAGATCCAAGCTCGGGTGGACCAAATAAAGGAGTCACACGTGAGGCTCTATTCTCTCCATTCCAGCAGATTGAAACACGCATCAAGAGGTATTTGATTCTTCTTATCTATGATCTACTTGGTTTATGCATGAGATCCTTGGTTAAATGTTAGGAAATCGTTTTCTGAAATTCCGCTTTACGCATCTAAAATCCCTACAGTGGTATCAGTTGCCTCTTGCATAAATTGATTAGATCAAGTTTAAAGTTTTAAATTTTGATGCATGTTCATGCTTGTCTTGGTTCAAATTAAGTGAAAAATTGATATATAGGTTAATTTGCATGATTAAAATTCTGATTTTAATTGATTGGATTAGTAAAGTTGAAGAACTTTATGAGTATATACATGTAAAATTGATCTATCCATTAATTATGCAAGAAATATGATTTTTTGACATATTTAAATCATTAGATGAAGATTTTGATTTTCATAAGATGGTTCAATTATCAAAAATTCTGTTTTTATTAAATTCTGAATTTTTTGAAAACTTACGGAATTGTCCCCCCGCCAAAAAAAAATAAAAATTAATAAATACCGAGACCGACTATATACAATCAATGGAAGAAGAGCTTCTCGCCGGCGTGGTTGTACGTAGAGGTCTCCGGCTCCTGCATCAGCTCCTCTTCTTCTTCTTGGAAGTGAGGACTCCGGTTCGGGCGCGCACCCGGCTCATGGTGATGAGCCCAGATGGTGCGACCCACGGACAGCAGGCACGGACCGACCCCGGCTCATTGGGATGAGCCAGCGAACCACGGTTCTGCACAGTGTAGAACCGCAGCCTGCGCGTGGTACGGTCTGGCGCGCATGGGCTCGGTTGACCGGACCGCGGCTGGGTGCACCGGGTACGCGCATTTCTGCGGTGGCCAGCCATGGTTCGTGCGGTGCAGACCGCACGGTTCGGTGGAGTCGGTCTGCAAGGTGGTGTTAAGGTACGGTGGGCTGGAGTTGGTCCGGGTTTGACTCGGGCGCGACTCGATTCGGTTGGGTAGATTTGACATTTTACGATAATTTCCTAAACTAAAAGATAAGATTTTTTAGTTACCTAATTGGATAATATTTGATATTATCTAAATTATATAATTTCCTAAAAGTTGTTAGGATAGATTCCCACTAGATAAAGATAAGGATATTTGATATCTTATCTTGTTTATGCATATCTTATCCAATATTGCATGTTAATGATTAATTCTATATATTATTTTTAATTTGAATTAAGAATTTGATATTAAATTATTTATATCATGAGATGATTTATTTAATTTGATATAGTTTTATTTAAATTAGTTAAATCAGTTATTACTATTAATTAGATTAATATTATTTATAATATTTGATATTATTATTGCATGCATGTTTTATGATATTATGATATTATTGCTTGCATGAGGTGACTAGTATGGCCCACAATAGGATACATAAATACGGTCTGCGTATCGTTATGTTTTTCTTGTACACGATCTGCGTATCGTTATGTATTTTTGTAATTTAAATTTCTGCAAGAGAGTTTATTTCAATAATATGTAAGACAAGAAGAAGACGATCCTAAGAAGACCAAAGGATGGAGATCCATGGAGGATACTAAGAATGGTGATCCAAGAGTAACAAGAGCCATGAAGATTAGATCTTTAATTTTGGTTTTAGGGGCCATACTAGGATCACATTTAATTATTGCATTACTTGAATGCTTTATTTCCCACTTTGCATGCTTGCTTGTTTGTTTATGCTATTTTGTTCACTAGTAAATAAACAACCATTGCATGCTTAAGTCCCTTAACAGAATATTGAGATCATGCATTTCCATATCATAACCATGAGGCCCTTGGGATTCGTTGGATAGTTTTCGCCCTAACGAGGTGTCCTTCCTTGACCTTGGGATAGTGCGGGTATGTCTAATAGGGGCATGCTGTCTTGGTATGGTTACACTCAACAAGAGACCAAAAGGCTCAGTTTTGGATCTTGAGGCATAAGGATGAGTCTTACATAAGATGTGACCATCAACCAAGAGTTATAATGTGTTATAATTAGTAAAGGAGTTTACTTACCTTGATTACATGAGACTTGGGGAAGTGCCCTAGTACGCTCGAATTTCATCTAAGATAGGATCTTGGAATCATTTTACTCACAAGGGACAATTTAATTGAGTAGAATGTGCAATAACTTATTGTTTATAGTTTGTCTAAATTTTAAGTTCTTGCATGTGAAGCATAATTTATCTGCATGTTTTTATTCCGTTTTGTAGTTACTATGTCTTCTGAACACCTCAAATTCACTCTCTGCTCAATAGTTGAGAAAAACCGTTTGAACGACACAAATTTCATTGATTGGGAAAGACATATGAGAATCAGTCTCAGGTCTGAGGGATAGGAGGATGTCCTTAAAACCCCCATCCCAGAGTTGACTGCCACCTCATCTGATGAGGAGAAGGCAAGTCACAAAAACCTGGAAGAAAAGAAGAGAGGAACAGTCTCCACTTCAGGTATTTACGTTAATGAAATCCTATCAACCAAGTCTCATTCTTGGATATTAGATTCAGGATGTGGTTCTCACATTATTTCGAATGTGCAAGGACTAAGAAATAGGAGACGGTTGCAGAAGGGTGAGATAGATCTCCGTGTTGGAAATGGAGCAAGAGTTGTTGCACTTGTCATTGGAGATTATAGTCTACCTCTACCTTCTGGCTTAGTTTTAGAACTTTATAATTGTTATTTTGTTCCATCTATTACTAAGAATTTGATTTCAATTTCAGTTTTGAACCTTGAGGGTTATGAATTTGTCATTAAGGATTGTTTTTCCATTTATAAGAATGACACTTTCTATGCTCGAGCCCATGTGAGTAGGAGTGGACTATACATGTTGGACCTCAAATCTGAAATTTATAACGTTGATACAAAGAGGCAAAAGTCGAATATAAGTGAAGCCAATCTATGGCACTGTCGCTTGGGTCACATTAGCATCAAACGCATGAAGAAACTCCAAACAGTTAGTAGCCTAAAGTCATTTGATTTAGAATCATTTGAAACATGTGAGTCATGTCTGATGGGCAAGATGACAAGGTCACATTTCACTGGTATGAGTGAGAGGACTACTGAGCTCTTAGCTCTCATACATACCGATGTATGTGGACCTATGAGCACATAATCTAGGAGAGGCTATCGATACTTTATTACATTTACTGATGATTTTAGTAGATATGGGTATATCTACTTAATGAAGCATAAATCTGAGTCCTTTGAAAAGTTCAAAGAATTCCAGAATGAAGTTGAGACACAAACTGGCAAGAAGATAAAGGCACTCCGATCAGATCGAGGGGGCGAATATCTGAGCCAAGAATTCGACCATCACTTGAGGAGTTGTGGCATTTTGACACAACTGACTCCACCAGGCACGCCACAATTGAATGGCGTATCTGAAAGGAGGAACATGACATTGTTAGACATGGTCCGCTCAATGATGAGTTTTGCTGATCTTCCTACATCCTTTTGGGGATATGCCCTCACCACTGCTGCGTTCACACTAAACAGGACTCCATCACGATCAGTTGACAAGACACCACATGAGATATGGTATGGAAAGGTTCCTAGCTTGTCATTTCTGAAGGTCTGGGGATGCGAAGCTTATGTAAAGCGTTTACTATCTGACAAGCTAGCACCAAAATCAGACAAATGCTTCTTTATAGGTTATCCCAAGGAAACAAGGGGATATTATTTCTACAATCCCGCTGAGAACAAAGTGTTTGTTGCTCGAGATAGTGTCTTTTTGGAAAATGACTTCTTTTCCAAGAAGCCAAGTGGGAGAAATGTTCAGCTTGATGAGATTCAAGCTGAGCAACAAACCCAACAAAGTGAGGACATAGACGATGTCATTGAGGAACTTGACTTTGGGGGCGTACCTTCTCAAAGGGAAACTGCCCAGATCCAAGATGCAATTCCTCAAGTTGATGAAGCACCTGAGGTCCCGCATACAGATGTGGTCAACCCAGCAGCTGAAATCTCTCCTATTGTTGGACCACATTGGAGATCAGATAGGCTAAGGCAGCTGCCTAGGCGTTATGAGGATTACGTCTTGACTGCTAGCATTGACGTTCTACTTTTAGAGAACGGTGAGCCTGTGACCTATAAGCAAGTGATGGCGGACCCCGACTCCGAAAAATGGCTGGAAGCCATGAAATCCGAAATGGACTCCATGTCTGAAAATCAAGTATGAGACTTGATAGATTTGCCTGATGGGGTAAAACCCATTGGATGCAAATGGGTCTTTAAGATCAAGACAGACAATGATGGAAATGTTTCTGTCTATAAGGCAAGACTAGTTGCCAAAGGATTTAGACAGGTTCATGGTACTGACTATGATGAAACATTCGCACCGGTCGTTATGATCAGGTCCATTAGGATACTCCTAGCGATTGCCGCTTATCATGATTATGAGATTTGGCAAATGGATGTCAAGACCGCTTTTCTAAATGGGTATTTAGAAGAGGATGTATACATGATGCAGCCAGAAGGTTTTGAGGATCCAGAAAACCCTAGGAGAATATGCAAGCTTAAGAAGTCCATTTATGGACTTAAGCAAGCATCCAGGAGTTGGAATCTTCGTTTTGATAAAGTGGTCAAAAAGTTTGACTTCATCAGATGCAAAGAAGAGCCCTGTGTCTACAAGAAGTTTAGTGGGAGCAAAGTGGTCTTCCTAGTTCTGTATGTGGATGACATACTACTCATTGGGAATGACATTCCTATGCTGGAAACAGTTAAGGAGTGGCTTAAGAAATATTTCTCAATGAAGGACTTGGGAGAGGTTGAGTACACATTAGGCATTAAGATCTATAGAGATAGATCTAAGAAACTTATTGGTCTGAGTCAGGGAACTTATATAGATAAGGTCCTTGGAAGATTCAATATGATGAACTCTAAGAAAGGGTTTTTGCCTATGCAACATGGCTTACATCTCAGCAAGAGCCAATGTCCTAGGACACCTGGTGAAACTGAGAGGATGAGCAGGATTCCCTATGCCTCAGCCATAGGATCCATCATGTATGCAATGACTTGTACTCGCCCAAATGTTGCATTTGCTTTGAGCATGTGTAGTAGGTACCAATCAAACCCGGGTGATGCACACTGGTGTGCAGCCAAGAACATCCTAAAGTACTTACGAAGGACTAGGGATGATCTCTTGATATTTGGAGGTGATGACGAGCTGGTCGTCAAGGGCTATACTGATGCGAGTTTCCAGACAGACATAGATGATTTTGAATCGCAATCTGGATACGTCTTCATTTTGAATGGAGGAGCCGTCAGCTGGAAGAGCTCGAAGCAAGGGACAGTAGCAGATTCTACAACGGAGGCAGAATACATTGCTGCTGGTGAAGCGGCTAAGGAAGATGTCTGGATTAGGCAGTTCATAGCTGAGCTCGGTGTCGTTCCTAGCACTACTAGAGCTATTGACGTCTATTGTGACAACAATGGCGCCATTGCTCAAGCCAAGGAACCTAGCTCTAGCTCCAAGTCCAGACACGTTCTGCAGAAGTATCACTTGATCAGACATATCGTTGATAGAGGTGATGTGAGGATGTGCAAGGTGCACACAGACGACAACATTGCAGACCCTTTGACCAAGCCCATGTACAGGCCCAAGCATGATAGTCACACTCGGGCCAAGGGACTCAAACACATCAGAGAGTTCTTTTGAGACATTGTTTGTTTTATGATAAACCTTGTTTATTGTTATTACAGACAGTTATGCTTGATTTATATATGAGTTTCATATTATTATTTAATCATTGCTTGGGATTAGATAAAGTATCCAAACAATTTAATAGTTATCAAATGGGCTCATCAAAACTGTTTTGGTGAATGAAACCCCATTAAGTGAACTGAAATTATAAAATTGTTAGAAGTCCATGGTCTAAGTTGTTAACTTGGATACAAATGACTTAATCAAAAGACCATATGTGAGATTGATTGATAACACCGGGTTTCATGTGTTATAGGGACATGGAGATGTCTAATCGATTACATAGATGTGTATACTGATACACATCGGACAAACCGATCTTAGGATTTCTCGGGACTTTACTGCGGAGTTCTAGGATTATTCATGATTAGTGAGTTCCTTAGACATGAGTATGATATAGTTATCATTTGACTGCTGGTATGTCTTTGACGCTGTCAAACGCTGACCGTAACAGGCCGTTATAAAGGCAGTGATTGGGATTGCCAAAAGTTGAGTGGGAGTTGTAGTCTTACAAGATTGAATATGTCCTCCTATTCCATGTATACCATGATACATTTGGAAAGGATTGGTGTCTCGGCCACTTGAAGAGTGAGAACTGTGAAAACGCATGGCCATGCTCGGATGGATTATTAGTAATCATCCGTACTGACAGTTTGATCTCAAGAGTTCAAGAAACATATTTGACGGTAAAGATGAGTTTCATCATATAGTCAGATAAGACACTAAGTGACAAAGGAATTTTAACATTGCACACTTGTTTTAAGGACAAGTGGGAGATTGAAGGAATTGTGTCATTTAATCAAAGGTGCAATTACTGATTATGAAGTGGGACCATTTATGGAGATATTTAATCCGATGATTTTAGGTAGTCATAGTGCTTTGCTAGAATCCAACTATGATTTATAGACTATATGTTATAGAGTATGTCATAAAGTCTATTGCTATTGTTACCGGGTCCTACGAGGTTACACCCTTAGAGTTTAGACTGGATCAGGTTGTTGTGAGACATTATATAAAGTATATAATATAAAGTTATATAAGATATAACTTGGGAGATAAGACTTGTTAATAATAAAGTGTTATTATTAATAATAAAAGAAATACTTATTTAGGAAATAAGATATCTACACATGGCAATATAAAAGGAGGGCTTTTAGGAAAAGCATGTAACCCTAATTCACTTAAGAAGTACGGCTGCCTCCTTCTCCCTGGAGCTCTCTCCGTTCGTTTTCGATCCTCGCTCTAGCAACCGAGTCCTAGGCGATCCAGATCCAAGCTCGGGTGGACCAAATAGAGGAGTCACACGTGAGGCTCTATTCTCTCCATTCCAGCAGATTGAAACACGCATCAAGAGGTATTTGATTCTTCATATCTATGATCTACTTGGTTTATGCATGAGATCCTTGGTTAAATGTTAGGAAATCGTTTCCTGAAATTCCGCTTTACGCATCTAAAATCCCAACAAAGAGAGGTGGCTGAAGTAGAGCAATGGGCAATTTAGCGTGGTTTGCAATGGAGATTGTTTATTGTTGAGAATTCGGAGAGTGGCTGACAGGGGAAAGTTTTCAATTTATATGCAGGATGAAGAAAAATGAATTTTTGAAAAAGCAAAACAAAAATGGCTTTTATGGTTTACTTCTTATTTTTTAGCTTTTTAATGAAAAAATTAATAGATGAGCATTTAACGGAAAAAAAAAACTCGGGGTATCGCGCGAAATAGATAAAACTTTGAGGTACCTCGCGAATTTTGTTTTATCTCAGGGATACCATGCGAAAAAACCGTTAATTTTTTTTTATAAGGGTTTAAGCATTCTCTTTTAGGAAATAGTTTCCAAAATAAATAGGATTAACCTATGTCCTTAGGGCATAGGATAGAAAAACCGTATATATTAATACATTCTATAGCGTCTTTTTGGATTACATGGTATAATGTCTGGTATTAGAATGCTAAGTTTGATATTAAATCTCATATTTAAATTTGACATTGTCATCTTAGATAATACATTATGGCCTATAATCCAAGCAAACCCTTATTTATTCCTATTAAACTAATAAGTGAAGGCTTTCCTAAACGTTAAAACCTATCTCAAATACAAGTAAAAATATATTTTCCAAACACAAGCAAAAATATTGTTATTGCCTTGCTAAACACAAACAAAAATAGGCTTTTCGAAATGCTAAATACTATTTTTAGCTTTGTCAAGAACACTCTAATTCACTCTTATTGAGCATTATGAAACATTGTAGATTTATTCTAATATCCCATTTCAAGTTAAGGATGAAGCTATCCTCGCTAATGAAACACTCTCAATTACAATTAGCACAAATCAGAGAAAATAGTTGCGTATAAGTACCTCTTATCTCAGATTTACGGTTGGTATCTTAGATTTATGGTTGGTAGTTTATTAAACGGGGCGACCAAGATGCCTAAATTTTCACATGGGTCAATTATTTGTTGTGGACTTGTGGTGTAAGTATTGGCTAAAGAGAATTTTAGAGATTCACATCCCCATTTTTTCTTCATTTGTTGCGTGAAAAGACACTTGATCAAAATTGAGAACAAACACAGATTCTAGTTGAAGAAGTGAACAATAGAGAGTTCCAA
Organism: Rheum nobile; assembly: GCA_027886185.1. Taxonomy (NCBI): domain Eukaryota; kingdom Viridiplantae; phylum Streptophyta; class Magnoliopsida; order Caryophyllales; family Polygonaceae; genus Rheum; species Rheum nobile. Next base: position 52,837 of record WOAB01000236.1, on the reverse strand, counting down.
AATATTTTATTTCATCCAAAAGGTTCCAAATTTAAGCTATCCACGTGTACAAATACGTTATATATATACCTCCGAATTCATTAACCCTTACATATATTTTTGCTCTTTCTAGGCAAACACGCAAAGCAAAGATTATCCAAATTCAAAACCATAACGTAAAAGCTGAACATAATTGAGATCAAACACAAATTGTTGCACAAGAGAACAATTAAAGAGTTCGTAAATATTACATTTCATCCAAAGGTTCCAAATTCTTCTACCCCCCCACCAGCTCTAAACACAACTTAAAAATAGAGGTTTCGTAGCACGATCATCCTCTTACGATAAACAACGTTTGTTAACTTGCACAGACGAACTGACACTTGTTCACGAGGAATGGTATTAGTTTTCTTCTTTTCTTTTTTAAATAGGAAAACAGAGGAATCCAACGACAAAACGTCACCGTTTCACCTGAGAAGAGGCGTTGCGTTTTGCCGCCGAGCCACGTGGCCGCTTTCGGGTCGTTGGATCACGGCCAAATTCAAAGCGCATCCCACCGTCGCCCCCCGCCATCCCCACCAACATCTTTTGCAGATCCTCTAGACTATCCGGCTGCCAATTCCGATATCATTTATTCAAACTTCACACCCAAAAATAATACAGAAATATATTTATAGTATCTTAATCTGACAAAAAATACACAATTTAATTTCCCGATTTTTTAAACCAACCTCGCCTCTTACGCTGTCCATCATTCCTAGCATCTCTTGCATGAAATCACAGAATCCCTGTTTCACAATTTACAATCCTTCAGCACCAAATGTAAATACAAATAAAATGAGGTGTCGAATCACATTAATAATTCGGGAGCATATTATAATCCCAATTTGGCACAGGTTCAAACAGTTTAACAACCCTAATATACCAGGGAAGCGCAATTGAACATGTGAGATGAGAAATCACGAACCTGATCTTCCTCCTCCTCCGTTGGATCATAGAATCCAGCATCGTACATTGATCGCTTCCCCTTATCAGATAGAACTACACAGGAAAGAGCGACAAGCAGCAAAATTAACGTCAGTGATCTTCCGATCGCAGAAATTGGAGGCACAAGTGCAGAACAGGGAACCTGAATAGGCCTCCTGGATTTGCTGGAAGTGGCGTTTCGCTTCTCCGGCCACCGACGGATTCGACGCCCACCTATCCGGATGCCACCGCTACTCGGACAACAATAACATAAACAAAAATTAAAACCTGGAAATACAAAATACTCCAAAATTAGAATTTGAGGGGATTCGAAGGTTATATATACGAGAGCAAGCTTGCGATAAGCAGAGCGAATTTCAGAGTAAGAGGCGCCCCGTCGAACTCCGAGAACGGAGTAATAGCAAGATCCGTTCGATCCTCCTTCTCTATCCATTGTTACTTTCTCAATTTTTCGAATTCTCAAGCTAGATCAATTGTCAATACAGAACGGAAGCTGAAGTAGGGATTCTTATGATTGTATCTGGATATTAAATCACTGGGGCTCAAATTAGGTTAGGAAAGTAAATTAGGAATTTAGGCAGAAGAAGAAAGAAAAGATAGAAAGTTGTAAAAAGGGAAAGAAAGAAGAAGAAATATATTCTCCCTCTTCCGGAGGGAGAAGCTGAGCTGACGCCGAAAGAAACTTAAGAAAGTTCGAGAGACTTGACCAGATAAGATACAAATGGAGGGAGGATAGATATTTTATTCATCAATTTGCGTAATGACACTGGATTTACAGTATATTTAAATTTTTGAGCCGTTTTCTTTGACATGTAGTGCATAGAGCTGGCAAAACATGATCTTACAATTCAACCTGATCCGTCTAATATTTTAGGGATTGAGACTCGATTTGAAAATTAATGGATCAAGAAAGATTCGAATCCGATAATTTGAATAAATATGAGTTTGATATGACCCGACTTGTTGGGTTAATCGATCCGACCCAATCATATGTATTACCTCATTTATAATGAATATTATACACTTTTTTACTAAATAGTGATATAATATTGATTCTGTTATTATTATTTTTATTATTAAAAATATTATTTTATTAGTAAAAATAATATTTTATTATTAAAATTATGATTTTACTATAAAATTTATTGTAAAAAAACATTAAAAAACCGACACTTTGGATCCATTGGGTCGACCTAAACCGACACTAAACCCGACAGGACCCGACCAAATCAACCCGTAATTGTTAACGATCCGATTGACTAGAACCCGATTTAACCGAAACCCGGTAATGGGTGAATTTGACACTTGCTTTATTTAACTTTTACCATAGAAGCTGACCTGGAGAAACGGGTATAATAAAAGTCAAAATTTGACTGAGGTGAAAAACAGATTCGCATATATTGCAAGGTGAACAATGAAATTTATTATGAAACTAATCCTTATGTTACATTTTCGTTGGTAGAAGGTATAAATATCTCTGAGCAAATAAAGGTTTGATTTTATAGATAAAGGTTTGTTATGATAAGATTGTTATTGGAATATTGTGATACGGTTGTTATTGGATCAAGTGTGCTATACATGTGTAACTTACAACTGGCCCAGTTTCTGGTCCATCTGCTGATCCATGGGCCAGTCGTGTAAACACATCTGCATGCGAACAAAATTCAAATGAACTTTGCTTGTATAAACAGATTGCATCTCAATGAACAAAAATTAGGAGCAACTAAATTCTAATATTTCACCCCAAAAAAAAACTAAATTCTAATAGTGTACTCAAAGCATGAAAACGTATATACAAAGACAAGTTTGCACATAGTTATTTAATCAGTAATATATTAGTAAAGGGGGAATGATGTACATGTTGAATATAATTTGTGCACTTCTGCAAATTGTAATTTTTTATTTTTAAAAATAACAGTCCAAAACTTATGTACTTTTCGAATTTATGTATATACAGACAAAAACATATGCATACAATGTATATGAGTTTTTACTTGTGTGTAAAAGTTTATGATCGTATGTACTTAACTTTATGAAGTGCATAAATATGTGCATGAGTTCTTAAAATTCATTAGTTTATCTTTTTATATAAGTTTTCGTTAACATGTACATTATTTTCAAGTTTTTACCGGAGAAATCATTCTCACCTGAGCATAATGGGGGGCTCTTGGGGGGCTTATGGATTTTTTTTAAATAAAATATGGGTATAGGAACTTAAGCCTTTGCCTTTGGACTTTTCAAAAGCCCATTTTTAAAGCCCTGAGTTGATGGGCTTAAAGTAAAGATGATCCATTATTTTTTTTAAAGAATTGTTTAATTTAATTTATAAATATTTTTTTTTTTTTTAAATATCATAATTTTATTTTTATTTTTTTATCCATAGACATCCATTTTGGGTGTATTTGGTATACTTTTGTTAAAAAAATTATTGTATATTATTAATTAAAAATAAATTATTTTAATATTATTTATGATGGTTTAAAATATAAATATATATTAATTTAATTTATTTATATTAAAATGACATTAAAGATAAATTTTATAATTATAATTTAATATAAATATATAGTGAATTGAAAAGCCTCCATTAAAATGGTAAAAATGAGTTGGACTATTCAAAAGTAAGAAAATGAAAAAGTGGATTAAAAAAACCTCATTTAAACCCCTCCATTAGTCATACTCTTAGTAAATAAGGAATCAACAACGTCTCAAACAAAGGGTACGTTTTAATTTACAGCTTCAAACCTGCAACATTGATATATAAAAAAAAATATTTTAGTTAATTAGGATGTCTATGTATTACCAAAGCAAATCAGTAAACATCTTATATGGATAAATAGTAAAATGATCTTGTGAACTAACTTTGTATCTGTGATTGCAAGACTATTTGAGAAGCATTATCTTGGTTTAGGGCTTTCTTTTAGTGTTTGGGTTGAGTTGGATGTTCCGATTGAGGTCGTAGGCGTGGTTGTGCGGTTCCTGTGGTCTCCTTGTATCGGAGCTTTGCCCAGGGGTTTCATCGCATCTCCTGTTGAATGTCCTATTGATTACTCTTCGGCGACGCGACGTCGTGTTAGGTTTGTTCGTTCTAACCCGTGTTAAGTCATACTCCACCATCTCTAAGCTGTCTTGTAGCCTTTTTTCGGTTTTTTTGCTTTTCGTTTGACAAGTTTGTTGTATTTGGTTTATTTTCATGTCAGTTTGTCCGGCTACCGAGTCATTCTCGGTCTATCGATTTATCAGACATGTCTGGTATTTTGAATTCTCGGTCTATCGGTCTATCGTTAATATCTCTAATTACATAATCCTAAAAATTATATTTTTTTAATATTATCAAAGTACTCGTTGAGACGAATCAAACAAGACCCCACATGACTATGTTTTTTCTTATATATTGGAAGAAATCTTGAAGATTCCCTTCAACCGTGAACATTGATAAAAATGCAAATGGGGCTTATAAAATGGGACGGATGGAGTATATAATACTCCCTCCATCCCACAATATTTGTCTTGTTTGATTTTTGTATACTATTCATAGTTGAAGAGAATTTTCAAGATTTCTTCCAATATATAAGAAAAAACATAGTAATGTGAAGTCTTGTTTGATTCGTCTCAACGAATACTTTAATAATATCAAAAAATTATAATTTTTATTAATATATAATTAAAAATATTAACAATATAAAACTTACCTCAACAAATGTGTCCAGTCAAACTATACACGTTAGCATGGGAATGAGGGAGTACTCTAGTACTTAAGTTTCACTAAATCCCGAATTTCAGATTGAACTGTAAAGTTCTGTTCTTTAAATCTTAAAATACCCCCTATTAGCAATAAAACAGGCCAACTCTGCCTGTTTGTAGAGAAATATACATTTATTTATTGAACTCTACTACTTTATAGCTGTTCCTTCAGTAATAGTACTTTCTCTGAAGCTTCCTTTTCAACTTTGAAGATCACAACTTAGGGTTTTCCGTACATAGATACAGCAACAACTGCTGATGATGGTGAGATGATGATAATAATCATTCATCTTTTTTTTTTGGCATTGCAGTGATCTTTTCTTGACATAAACCGGAATCAAATCCCACTATGAATTTTTTATTTAATTTTTAAAATTTGATGAAGAAGATATTATTTGGGCCTTGTGATTTGGGGTGGGCCTGCTTAATTAAACAACACAAAACAGGAGGTATTTACAGTGTACAGAAATCGGAATCTATTAACATTGTTATTGAGTCTGCTACTGATCGAGACAGAGACACTGCAGAAGCTGGAGATTTTGGAGGGTAGAAAAAACCTTGGAGAGTTGCTTGAAATAACCAGTGAATTGCAGTCTGGATTTGTAATAGTTTAACACTGGTGTCGTGTTTTTCTCTTACCTTCACAAAGGTCGAGTCTTTTCGAATTGGGCCAAATCTTGAAATTTGGGATTCAGTCATCCCATTCTCATGTTTAGGATAGTGTAATATGAAGCGTGATTTGAATGATCACTTGAGTTGGACAAGTTTGGTTCATGTCCATTTTTTCTTGGAGTTTTTGGTGAAAAATTAGTGATTTTATCGCTAATTTTATTTAATATTAAGAAGTATTTCTAATAGTATGATCGAGTCAAGAATTTGATAAATGTCCATTTAATAATATTTACTAACTTTTTTAATTTATGATATGTAATTACGATTGTAGATATTCTAGAAAGAATAAAAAAATACATACCTTAAAATGAAACACCATTTCTTACTTCAAAATTTTGCATATAAATACGAGGATTTTGCTATTTATCGTCTCGGAGACGACAAATAGCAAAGCTCTAATATGAAAACTTAAGCTTCCCTAATTAGTTATACCCTTAATTAGGATTATACAAAGTGAGTGCTTGTTTGATTTGAAAGCGAATTTAAATATCCGTGGAATCAAATACATGTATTTGGTTATCCTTTTTCTATCTAGAAAACTCATGTATTTAAATTTATGAGATTTTTAATTCCTCCATTATACAGGAATTACACTTACTTATAAAGGATAGGTAAGATTTTATTCTCCCATTATTTTAATCCCTAAATCACCTAATTATCCTCTCTCAAAATTTTATTTCCCCATTATATTTATAGGATTATAGTAGTAATTTTATATAAATTCCTATAAACTTTTTACATCAAATCAAAAAAAATATAGTTTTCAATATCACATGATTAAAATATTAACCAAACATAATTTCTTAATTCCTATGAATTGTAAATCCAAAAACTTAAGCCTTCATTATTAATTTGGCAGAATTAATTATGTAGCATATACATGGTCAACATATAAATGATGTATATATGGTAGGCTACCTAAAGCAAGTAACCACAACACATTAAACGTGGTTACGTGTTCGCCATTCCATCTCAAGAATCGATCTTGTTGGGTTTTTTGTTTGTTGTCAGCCAGACACCCATTACTATTTGCATAGAATAATTGAACCTTGTATACAAATAACAAATCACGTCAATACTTAAATAGTGATCTCAAATAATTTCAAACTTGATAATAAATTAAGAAATTGTTATACCACTACCAAATATTAAGTGTTGTACCACTACCAACTTGAAATCTGTAGGACTAGAAGGATATTTTCTTCTCTTTGATGAACCGGTTGAATCCGGTTTAGGACAGTTGACGGTCGTCGTTGTAGAGATTCAAATTTAAAACTTCCAGTTAGAGCATTTAAAAATTCAGTGACGATATCCACTGGATCAACGAAGCGATAGTAAACTAGGGGATGTTTAATTATTAGTTTAGTTATCAAATATACGTATTTTCAACTTAACTGATAAGCATAATATTTTATTGTTACAAAGTCATGATTTCGATTCCCCCTTCCCGTTAGTGTTTCTCACGACACCAAAAAGAAAATTAGTATCAATAGTTCTTTTTAAAGAAAACTTATATGTAAATTGATGATATCTTACCCATTAAACTAAAATAACGACTAGTAAGATATCTTCTTTATCTTTACAAGTTTTGTATATTTGATTTATTTTTATAAGAAGATTTGTATACTATTGTATTACAAATCGTAGACAAAATTTTTATGTTTTATTGTTCTAGGAATTATTATTGTGACAAGATAACATTTTAGATAATGATTTATTGGTGAGTTATGAGATTTGTTATTAAAAACTATACATAATAGTAATTTTTAGATATGTTTTTTCATTGATCGATTATAAATAAGGAGTGCAGTTATACACATCATTAATTTTAGAAAAAGATTTTTTTTTTAATAGTTATATTAAAAACTAAAATAATATATATTGTTAGGTAGAGAGAATAATATATGTGTGGAACACTAGCTTTCAGAACTTGCAGTTTAATAGAGTCAAATTTAAAGATATTTAATTAAATATATAATATAATGGAAAAGGTTCAAGTGAGAAATATTATTAGATTGAGAATGAGAATAAAAAATGGCCCGATCGTTTTTTTATAAAACAAAACGCATATTTTTGAAAAAAATTCAAAATGACGCGCGTGCGCACAGGATATGGGATGTGCATAGATTTTGGATTGTGTGTGTATGGATTTGGACTTGTATGTGCATCTAAATTCTACTTATGTATATTGTTTTTTCTAGGTTAAAATATATATGAGTTTTGAACTGTATATGCATTTCTTTTGAACTACATGTCTTTATACTTGTATGTGCATGCAATTTGTACTAGGTGTGCATGAGTTCCACTTACATATTTTCTAGAAATAAAAAATGTACGTGACTTTGTGTAAGTAAAAATCCATGCACATACAGATAAAAATTTATGCACTTCCCATAATGTGCACAAGTTTGTGCTTGTATGTGCCTAAATTTTGATTGTATGTGTGACTTTGTTTAAGTGAAAACTCATACACATATATGCAAAAACTTATGCACTTCTTGGAATGTGCACAAGTTTGTGCATATATTTCAACTGTATGTGTAGCTTTGTATAAGTGGAAACACATGCACATACAAGCAAAAACTGATACATTTTTCTAGAATATACACGAGTTTGTGCTTATATGTGCATGCATTTTTGTTTGTCTTTGTTTAGTGAAAACTCATGCACATACATGCAAAAAATTTACCCATGAAATGTGCACAAGTTTGTATTTCATTTAACTTTATGTGGACGAGTTAAAAAATACACATATTTTTGTCTGTATGTGCATGAAAATAAGTCTCTATGTGCATGATTTTTGTGTTGTATGTGCTAGCGAATAAATAAAAAAACACATGCACCCGCCCGTATTCCCCCCCCCCCCCCCCCCCCAAAAAAAATATGCGTTTTTTTCAAATAAAATCTGACCGTGTCGATCTATTGCGTTTTTTTTGCCTCTTTTAATCTAGACCCTTAATTTATTTGAATCAAATGACCCATATTCATTCTTATTTCTCACCTAAACTCATTTTCTCACCGGATACTCATCCTTATTTTATTATATTATACTTCTTTTTGGACGTTTTATACTTATGCTAGCACCTAGTCCTTTATAGCTAGTAGCTTCAGCCCTAGAGATAGGATTATAGGAACTAGCATCCTATGATATACCCTTCCTTTTTCCTTTCAGTATTTTTCGCTTTCACTTTCACTTTTTATTATTGGCCAAACTGTCGGGATATTTGATGATGGATTTTGGACCGCCGATCAGACGTGGTCACGAGAGAACAAAAAGTTTAATGATAAATCAACGGCTAAGATGTTCAGGAGTATACTCATTCCGATGGGAGTGAGAGTAGAGGAAACGGACATCATGTCACGTGACATCACAGCACAACTGAAGAGTAACGTGCCTCCCCCTCATTTAGCTTTTTTCGCGCTTCCGTACGTAAGTTCACAAGATTAAAATCTAAACTTACATCTACGATACTTTCTCCGTCCCTTTTTATTCTTCCTTATTTGACGTAGTATATCCGTCAAGACGAATTTTATATCGTTAATATCTCTAATTATATAATCTTAAAAATTATAAAATTTTGATATTATTAAAATACTCGTTGAGACGAATCAAACAAGACACCACATGACTATACTTTTTCTTATATATTAGAAGAAATCTTAAAAATTCTCTTTTAACAGTAACAGTGCCCAAAAATAAAATAATAAGAATAAAAAAAGACAGAGAGAGTAACTTTTAAGAAAAATTATACTCCTTATGAGTCAAGAGGAGAGGAGGCACAGTATAATAAAATATGGCGATAGCTGTAAATTTGATGAGACTTGTCCGATAAGATTAGCATGATGTAAATCTTAGAAGTATTAAGGTTGTGTTTTGTACGTGATATAGGAGGAAGTAAGAGAGTTGAAATTAAGTATTTTAATTACCCTTATCCTCCATGGATAATGAGGAATGAAATAATTCCATTTATTTCCACTTAATATAATGTGTTGCTAAATTGTAGAGAAGAGTTAAGGGCGGTTGAATGCAAACCATCTTCAACACCTATAAACTTGTAATGGTGCGTTCGGTTGATTTTTGTGGTTTGAATGGACGAGAGATAAACTTGCATTAAGGGTTCGTTCGACATGTAGTATGCATAGCAATAAGCAAGTTGAAGTTGCAACTTCAACTCATTCATCGTAGCAAAGACCCGTTCGGTGGGTAGTTTGGAGGAAGAGGAAGGTATAAGTAAATTTTGGAGTGGAAGTGGAAGCAAATGTTGGTTTTACCCCCAAGAATTTACTCCTAAATTTCATAAATTTTAATGCCCTTTTTAGTAATTGCATACTAAGGGCTCGTTCGGTGAAATTGGAGTTGAAGGAGTTGAAGGAGCACATTTGCTTCAACTTCAACTCTCACTTCAACCCAAATTTTGCCTAATGTCCCCCCCCCCCCCCCCCCCCCCCCCCCCCCCCCCGCCCACATTAAGCAAAATTTTCAACTTCAACCCCTCCTTCAACCCTTATTTCAACTCAACCGAACACTGCCTAAAAATACATAACTTCAACTCTCGTAATTACTACTTACCGAACATGCTATTTTATAACTTCAACTCGTACTTCCACTTCAACTCATACTTCCACTTCAACGCTTACTTTCACTTCAACTCCTATTTCCACTTTCTTCCACTTCCACTTGGTTTTACTCACTACTTATCGAACGGGCCCTAAGCAAGTGGAAGATGAAGTTTTTCATTACCCTATCCGCAATGTTGCGTTCGGTTGTCTTTTTTATTTTAGGGCTCGTTTCGACAATCAGTAAATGGGGTGGGAAGTGAGTGAAAGTAGAGAATGATTTTTTTTATTTTTTTTCTAATAAGGTAAAAATTAGACTGAAAATCACATAAGAATCATATGTAGAATATCTTTTGTTTCTATTGATCAAATCCATAGCAGAATTTGTAGAGAATCATCCATTTTTATTGGCTTCCCAGTATATTCTGTCATGAATATTATTCAAAGGTATTGGGATAGAGATTTTTTTTTGCTAAGTCATGGGGTAAACATTGTTCAATCAAGTCTTTGTTCCAGGTTTTGTTTGGCAAAATAAAATCTGCTACAAATGGATCTTTATTCAGGATTGATTGTGTATTAATGATGTCACATAAAGGGGTTTTAGAGACCCAATTATCAGACCAAAATTTGATTGTTCTGCCATTTCCAATTTACCAAATTAGTCTAGATTTGAATTCATCCAAGAGTTTAATCATTTTGGACAATTGCCAAGAACAATTTCCTTTTTTCTCGTATTGAAACATATGGAATGTTTTCATATATTTTTTGGTAACAACTCCCACCCAATAATTATTTGGTTCAGCTAAAATTTCCCATAATAATTTAAATTGCAAAGCTTTATTCATGTCCTTTGATTTCCTCAAGCCAATACATCCTTGTTGTGTCGATTTACATATTTTTTTTTCAACCCATAAGAGGTTTATAGGAGTTGTCTTTGTTCCAAAAAAGGATCTATTTAGTTTGTCAAGTTCATTATTTGTGTGTAGGTATCATAAAACTTTGCATAAGATAGTTTGGTCTTGATGCCAGATTAGCTTTTATTAGTGTTGTTCTTCTTGCTCGAGAAAGAGAATTCGCTTTTCATTTAGATAGTTGTTGTTGTGTGCTGATTAAAAGATCAACAAATGTATTCGAGTTGACTCTACGATTAATGATAGAGCAACCTATATATTTTTCAAGCGATATTATGTTTGTGATTGTGAGAATACCTTGGATTGCTAATTTCTTTTGGTTGGTTACTTTTTTTTTTGACTTGAAAAGTAAATTCGTCCACTCTCACTCACAACTTTAAAAAAAAAAAGAATTAGACTGGAAACCACAGAAGAGACGGTTTCTCAATCTATAGCATCCTTTCGGATGAGAATTACAAATTCTAAACTAGTTCGAATATCTTCAAAAGAACTAAGTTGGACCTCATCTGCGATGAAATCGGCCACCACGTTTGTTTTCCGAAAGACATGAGAAATCTGCATTGAAGATAAAAGTTGTAAAACACACAGGATATCAGAAATAATCATTTCAATATCCCATGGACAGTGCCAGATTTGGTTTAGGACATTCATAACGGTCAGGTTATCGCATTCAAGCTGCATGTCGGTAATGCCTAATTCATAGGCCTTTACCAGGGCATTTCTTACCGCAAACGTTTTCGTTTTTAATGGGGTTGAGGTACCACATTTATCCCCGAATATAAAAATAGGTTCACCTTTGTTGTTCCGAAAAATGTAGCCAAAGTTAGATTCACCATTCGTTTTTGTTGATCCATCAGTATTGATTTTAATAATTTTATCTGGAGGTTTTTTCCATTTTTTTTTTGTCGTCTGAAGTTATTTGTTCTATGAGGTTTAGGTCTGTCATCTGCTAGACAGTCAGGATTCCAGGTTTTCATCTTATTCCATTTCTCAATTTGTTGTTTGATATAAATCGGAACATCCTTGATATGATTGGCATCATTATTTGGGCTTCCAAAGCTTTGTTGGGTTCTATAGAACCAGATTACCCACCAAGAAACCAGTAATTCTATAAACTGCAAGCGATCGGTTTTTTGTCGAATTTCATCAATGATTTCATTGATTTTTTTATTTGCTATGTGTATGGAAATAATAACACCATATGTGGATTGGTTCATTTTCTCTATTATTTTCTTGGTATGGTTATAATAGAATAGGAGATGATTCAAATCCTCCAATTGCGCATTGCATCTGATGCATCCTTGGGGGATTGCTATCCCTTTTTCTATTAGTCTTGATTTTGTTAGTAATCCGTTTTTCAGTCACAACTTATTGAACAAGCCCTTAATGTCATGTCTTTTTTGGTCATTTAACACCTCAAATTTAATAATTTAAATTCAATTAGGCTTGGTTTATCGAACATTCAATTTATAACTTCAACTAGTAATTTCAGTTAAAGCTCATACTTCCACTTTAATTTATACTTTTATTTTAACTCATTTCAGCTTCTTTTTACTGAACAAATTCTTATATTTTGAATTGTTCTCCAATTTTTCAATGCAAAAATGTTACTCCTCCTTTTGGATTGTTATTTCAACTTTTGGATCCTTAAGCTTTGGCCTTTTCTCCAAATTTTTAATGCAAAAATAGAGATTCATGTTCTACTTTTGGATTGTTATTTCAACCAATTTATCCGGTTTATTATGTTATTTGGTGTTTCGATCAATGTGAATTTTAAAGTTTTCAATATTATGTTATTATTGAAATGAAGATTTATCAAATTTTCATTTCAATAATAAGTGACCAAAAAGTAAATTCAGTTCGATTACTATCACCTCTAATTTCAAGTCAAATCAAGTTTCAGGCTTCTATTCTATCTGCTTTGCTTGAATTATTGTAGAAAAAACTAAAGCGTGGCATCAACCGTAATAAACCCCAAAGTGGAGGCCCAATTTCCCTCCCTTCGTCTGATATATCTTCCCTCTCCCTCCCCACCTTCCAGTTTCCCTCTCTTACTCGTTTACAGTTGCAGAGCGACGAAAAAAAAGCTCAATCAGCAGTAACCATTTCCCACGCTTTCCAACCACCACTGAAAACCATGAAAGATCTCGAACTCCAACGCAGCTCCGCCGAATCGGCAACCGGAGACCCCCTACAACTGCATGCTCCGGCGAACGGTACGTCCGGCGCTCACTTTTCCACTTCCGACGACTCTTACTACATAGACAGCAACTGTTCCACTCCCTACGTTAGCGCTCCCTCCAGCCCCGGCCGTCCCTTCGACGGCGGAGGAGGCGGTGGTGGATACTTCTACAGTGCGCCGGCGAGTCCTATGCATTTCATCCTCTCGAAGGCGTCTTTGATGTCGTCGGGGTTTGCGCCGTCGCCGACGGAAGTGTCGGATACGAAGACGTCTGGTTCTGGATCGTTCGAGTTCGAGTTCTCGGCGAGGTTCGCTGCCAGTTGCAATGACTCTGCGGCGCCGGAGATCGGATCTATGTCGTCGGCCGACGAGCTCTTCCTTAACGGTCAGATCCGGCCGATGAAGCTTTCCACGCATCTCCAGCGCCCACAGATTTTGGCTCCGTTTATGGACTTGTCCGAATCGGAGGATAATGGAGATTACAGCAAGGGAACAGGGGAATCGGAAGGGAAGGACCTCGATCGCAATGGAGAAGATTTGTTTCGGAGGTCTAGGGATTTGAGATTGCGCGACAAGTCTCTTCGACGGAGGACCAGATCTCTTTCTCCGTTGAGGAATACGACGCCGTATGATTGGTGTGGGGTTGCCGTAAAGGGGGAAGAGGAGAAGATGACGTTGAAAACTGAGAATGACGGCGAAGGAGATGAAAAAAGCGCCGGTGAAGAGACAGTGTCGAACGAAACGACGCCGTCTGCTTCCGCGAGCTCTTCTAGGTGCTCATCGGCCGGTAGAAGCTCGAAACGCTGGGTTTTCTTGAAGGATTTTCTGAGGAGCAAAAGCGAGGGAAGAAGCAACCATAAATTCTGGACGAACATCTCGTTTTCTCCGGCGAAGGACAAGAAATCTTCTGCTTCTCAGTCGAATAATAATCTGAAGGAGAAATCGGCGGAGACCGATCCATCAACAGAGACGACTCCGAAGAAATCTGGAAAAGAGTCGACGGCAAAGAAGCAGCCGGCGGGGAAGCCGACGAACGGATTAGGGAAAAGGAGGGTCCCACTCTCGGCACACGAGCTGCATTACACGAAAAACAGAGCGCATGCGGAGGAGATGAGGAAGAAGACATTCCTGCCTTACAGGCAAGGCTTGCTTGGTTGCTTAGGGTTCAGTTCTAAGAGCTACGGCGCCATGAATGGATTCGCTAGAGCTCTGAATCCTGTTTCTTCAAGGTAAAAGAAAAAACCTAATTAGTATCAATCAGATCTTGTTTATTGCCTTTATAACTAGTGGTTATGTATAGATTCTTAGAGTTAAAATATCCGTCTCCTTATTTTAGCTAAATCGTCATCTCTGAAATCATTTGGGCCTTTTTTCTCTTTTCGATTTTGGTTAAAAGTGAATGATGTTGATAGCTTTTGATTATTTGCTTGAGACACCATAGAAATCTCAAATCTGTCTAACTGATGCTAATTCCAAAAATTGGCCAGCTAATGGGCCAAGATGATGCTTAATTGGATCAACTTAGAAAGGCGGTGTTGGATTGATTGTTGGTTTCAATTATTCAGTGCACATGTAATTTCACAGAAGATGTTAGGCGGTGGGTAGAACCAAGTGTTTGATTTGTGAGGGGCGACCCTACTACAGAAAATGGCCATAACATTGCATGACCCCTCCACAATTGTGTATTGCAGAAGAAGAAGGAACCTTCCTGTGACTTAACTTGTATTCTTGTATCATGTAGTCTTGTCAAATCGCATTTCATACTTATAACAGTAGTTACAATTGCCATTTCTTACGCATGATTGTCGGCATGGTCGAAACTTGGAGAGTATGTGGCCTGTGTAACTTCAAATTACTGACTGGAATTACTGCTTCCCATTTCTGGTATTGTGTGATTTCATTAGAATGCAAAAGAGATTCGAACTCCTGAGTTGTTATGTTACATCAGAATTCCGAATAACGCCCTTCATAATTTTATAGGTATTGAGAGTTGAGACCAACGTTGAACAATTTGTAAGAAAATATTTTACTCGTATTGGACGTAAACCCAGAATGCATAATAATCTGATTTTTTTGTTCTACTGTGAAATCGCTAATTGGACGGAAACGAATTGAGAACTATTGTTCACAATCACAACTGGTCGTCGGGGTTAAGTCTTGACTATGAACGGAATTGAGTAGAACTCCGGTACAAGAATAGGCTAGCCGTTAAGGATCGATAATTATTTACTTCTTGATTTAGAGGGGGAGAAAATTGAAGTTGCGACGACCTCACTCATCATGTATGACATATAGTTGATCAATAGTCTATTTTAGTTATGTTGAGATTCCCATTATTGATTATTATTTTTAAATACATTACATTAATGGTCCCTTTAGAATGCATTAAAATACGTTATTTAAAATTAAATTAATAATTTAATGTAAGATAATGTACTTTAATACATTAAATATGGAGATTCAAACAAACCCTAAAGCCATGGTTTGTGTTTTTTGTCTGAATGATAGGAAACATGCACCGTCTCTTTATTACATATCAATATACTTCTACTTATGTTGATTTGAAGCTACAAATATGATAAATTTTAGAGTGTGTTCATAGAAAGATTATTCTTAAATTATTATTTTTTCAAAGTGAACCACTGAAATATTAATTATTAAGAGAGAACAAACGTTTATATGTGGAGGTGAGCCGTGAGAACGATGTCTTTCTTATGTACCCATAATTTATTAATTAAGAATTATTAACTATTCTAGGCTTCATTAATGTCCAATATTATTCTGTTTGTAATTCATACTATCTTTTCAACTCACAACACATGATATTCATGTAAGCTTTACTTGATCACTTGTTTAATACTGAAGTATAATAAAGTCACCACATAATTGACTTAGTACTTACACATTATAGTACCTATATTTATTGCGTTATACACTAAAACATATTCATAAACATCAATTGAGACTCCTATTTAAATTAATCTGTTGTCTCAATTCTTAACATATCTTATACATAGGCCACTTATATTATATTCAAACAAAAAAGGAAGCATATTTGTTGACAGAATATTTACAAATTAGGATTGCAACCACCTCTAGTTAGGAAGAAAATTTAAATATATGAATATATGGTTTTTAGATGTTATTCAATCTTTGTTATTGTCTTTTATATTTTTTCATCTTACTCTCATGTTGGTAGGAACGACAATACTATTATCTATTTTGTTGCTTGTTTATGGTCGAATTGAGACATGAACAAACATTTTGGTCAATATTCCTTTAGGTGTTATTGTTTTGATGGAACTGGATATCTATTATATGAATATATGTTTTTTTCTAAGAAAAAATTATTGAAACAGTAATTAAGACTCCATTTAACAAGAGTTTTATAAAGACTTTTTCAATTATAATTTATATTTTATTAAAAATAATTTTGAAAATTTGAAATTTAAAAGTACAAAAATATTAAAGAAAAATACATATTTATAAATAAAAAAGGAAAAACTTCATGTGAAAATGTCGGATGTGCATGGATTTATGATTGTATGTTCATGACTTTTGTAGGTAAAAACTCATGCACATACAGACAAAAATTCATGTACATCTCAAGATGTGCATGGAATTTTGCATGTATGTGCATAAATTTGTGACTATATGGTGACTATGTGTAAGTAAAAACTCATACACATCACAATATGTGCATGCATTTTTGTCTATATGTGCATATATATTTTTTACTATGTGCGTGACTATGTGTAAGTTAAAATTCATGCACATACATGCAAAAAATCATGCACACCTCTAGATGTGCATGAATTTTTTTATTATACGTGCATATACTTTTGACTATATATATGTGAATATGCGTAAATGAAAACTCATGCAGATACAAAAAAAACCGTGCATGTCGTGTGATGTGCATGAATTTTTACCTATATGTACGTATTCTCACGTTCTCACCTAAACTCACTTTTTTTTTGATAAGGAAAGAATTCGAAGTACCCGACATAACAACATCGGGTAGATCGAGAGACCAATAAATCGGCGCCGAGCAAGAAGACATAAAAGAAAAGTGAGGAAAATACATCAAGCAAAGAGAGAGCTAAAACGACCAAAAGTGAGAGGAGCGTAGGCACAAACAGAAGAAACGCGCCACCGAGAGACAAGTTGAGCAGGATAAATCATTCGAAAGAACTGAACGGATTACCATGACGTTGCCCTCTCCTTTATGATGGATCTTCAGGAACCTCAACCATGACGTTGTCCTCGTACAAGAGGGGTCTTCATTGAGCCACAACCACCACCACACTCAGACACACCGCTAACACCTTAGAGAAGTTCCAAAAATACATTGAGTATTATATCATCCAAAGTTGAACAAACGCGGACCAGATAATTTTAGCAAAAGTTAAAAAGGATGTGCGAGAACCATCGATTAATCTTGCCTCTTTGATAATATTGTGTTAAATGGGGTTTCATCGTCCTATAGTTATGCTTGAATTGGATACATTGATCGGGTTTATAGTAAAGTAGTGTTATGACATCCTATACTCACCTAAACTCACTTTATCACGTGATCTACATACAATAAAAATATTAATCCATACTTTTCTAAAGAAACCCTAAAAATTTCCCTGCAATTACGCATACAAAATAAAATATTTTATCTCCACTTCCTAAGCCTATTCCTTCTGCCAAACGGTCCCTCAATAATCTTTTAGAGCAGATCAGAAGTGCAACTAGCGAATCGTTCTTCTTCAGCCATCGTGTTGCGTGTTGACCAGCAAAGAGTTCCATACCTCCGGAGAAAAATGGCGCGATCGCGGATCTTGTTAGCCATTGGAACCCTAGCTCTTCTCGTCTTCTCGTCCGCCCGGGCGGATGACGTCGTCGTTTTAACCGAAGAGAACTTTCACAAAGAGGTCGGTCAAGATCGCGCCGCCCTCGTCGAGTTCTATGCTCCATGGTAACCTCTATCTCTTTGTATCATTCAGTTCTCCTCAATTTTGTTTTTGTTTTTACTGTTGATTTACCTGGAGTATCCTTTGGTGTTACGTGATTGAATGTGAGATTTGTGAGAATTGGGACAAATTATCGCATTTCTATGTCGGTTTGGAAGTAGTTTGTATTCAGTAATTCTATAATCGTTCTCCGTTTGTGACTGTATTAAATCGTCTAAATAAACAGATTGGATTTGATTTACATTTACAACTAGTTGTCCATCTCTTCAATCTGGTTCACATACTATGTTCAATAATTATATTGTTCTGGTTAGAGATGTCTTATTTTCCTCATTTACTTCTGTTCTAGTAATGGACTAATAAATTTGCTGAATTCTGATTGTGATGAAGGAGTTCTGCTTCAGATTTCTTATGCAGGCTTGCAACTTTAGGTTTTAGATATTTGAGAAATATTGGATTTCTCCTGATATGTCGTTTGAAAACGGAATAGAAAGCAGTGGGGATGACATTGAAGTTCAAATATTTAATTGTGAGGATGTTAGCTGTGGTGTAATTTTTGTGGCGTGAGTGTGCCGCTTCAAGTATTGAGGCTGTTTTAGATAAAGAAACCATGTATAATGAAATTGTTCTGATTGGTTTCCAAACCGGGTATTGCTAATAGTTGTGTGATTTGGCTATGATTTAGGTTGTTATCCTGTTCAATAGGTGAGTGGGTGACTGTATAATTATGTTTTCTCTTCTGTTGTAATTTCATACTTCCATATCGTGCTCTTGTACAGTAGAACTGCGGGGTTAGCTTTGTTTTTGTTAAAGTAACCTCAGTTGTTGGTCCTTCAATGAGCTGCATTACCATCTCTTCAATTATCTTATGCTCCAGGACACCTGTTTTTCATTCTTCTTCTTCAATCTTCATGATCAAGTGTACTAAAGCTAATCTTGTTTCTTCTGAATAGGTGTGGGCACTGTAAGAAGCTTGCTCCAGAATTCGAGAAGCTTGGTTCAAGCTTCAAGAAAACAAAATCTGTTTTGATTGGGAAGGTCAATAAATATGCATATGCTTATGTTTCTATTTTTACATAAGATATAGATTCTTTTTGGGTGAGTTAGCCCTAGATTCCTTTATGTGTAAAAACATCAAGGGCTCTTTTTAAATGGGCAAAATATGTGATACATGGAAAAGCAAGCATCACGACTTAGTAGAAAGCATTCTTTGGTGTTTGGTTGTCTTTTTGAGATGTGAAAAACAAGCTTATGATAAAAGAGATACTTAATTTCTTAAAGATTATATGTGAGATTGATGTGTGCTCATGCCAGTATAAGAGAAACATTATGCTTGGTGTGTCTCCCGGCAATAAGTCATCAAACTGTACATCTCATTTGCACTTGCATTTTCAATCTGCATTCTACTGCCAACTTAAAAAAATTAGATTGTTCTGCTTACTTCGAATGTTTGAATTTCGGAAAATTAGAGGGATAACTAAAGTATTTTGACTGAAGTGTGAGATATCCTAGATATTTAGATTTAAAAGTTTCTATGCTACAGAATATCAAGGGATGCCCATTCTCTTTGTTTTGTTTCTTTTTTCCAAATTAAATTTGATTGCATCTCTGTTCCTCTTTACTTTCTGCTATTAAACATGATGCCCATACTGCAGGTAGACTGCGATGATCAAAAAGATATTTGCAGCAAGTTCGAGGTCACTGGATACCCCACAATTAAATGGTTTCCCAAGGGGTCTTTGGAGCCTAAGAAGTAAGTAGATGTGCTCCTTGCTCCATTAACTTGTTAGTTAGTTTGAAAAGCATCCGTAAAGCCTATGCTATGACTGATACTTTGCAAATTTTCGCTGGAATGTTAGATATGAAGGCGCACGTACAGCTGAGTCTCTTGCTGAGTTTGTGAATAGTGAAGCAGGTACGGTGGTTACAATTTAATCTAATGCTTCTGGAGGTTGTAATCTCTTGATTGTTATACAAATCAATCAAATACTTCTAGAAGTTGTAAATTCTTGATTTTTTGTCACACCAATTCATCTAGAGTAGCAATTTGTCATGATTTTTTTGGGGCAAAAACTGACCGTCGTGGTTCAGCTATCAAGAGTAGAATCCTGACATTGCGCACGTAATTATCTTCTGGATTTGTATTGCTGATGATGCTGTGCTTTGTTTTTGGCGTGTGGTGATATTTGATAAAATGAGGTGGCTTGGACTCCTTGGGGTGTAACGACAGATAGGCTGAAAGTTTACTGAACAGTATTTCTTCTCCTTGTGAATTTTAGATTGTGTGCTCATCGTTTTATAAAGACTTCTGTTCAAGTGACCTTAACTAATTTCAGTCTCATTATGGATTTGTAAAATCTGTGAAGTATCCAGTCGATAGCAAATGCACTATGTCGTTTGTAAGAACTAATTACAGAAGCATTTTTTACTCTCCGCTGAAGTGATTTATGTTCTTAGTACTAGAGCTTTCAGTAAAGGCGTCTCCTTTAATAGATACTAAATGATACCTTATTCTTGCTTTCTTCCTTTCGATGTGCTGTGTATATTTTAATACCGGTGTCTTATTTTGCAAACATGACCTGACAGTCTCAAATTTACTCGTAGAATGTAGTTGGTTTATTTGTCCTGTGTCCACAAGTTCCAGTGCTGCCAGTTGTGAAAAACCGATTCTGCTTTTCTCTCCTTGTTGAAGGGGGCATTTTCTATCATCCTATACTTGGCATATAATTGCATCCTCTGGGCTTGCATCATGAGCTTACTCTTATTATTTCTCTTTGCTGTTGTATTTTATATTTTCAGGGACCAGTGTAAAGATTGCTGCAATTCCATCAAGTGTTGTGGTGCTGACTTCGGATAGCTTCGATGAGGTTGTTCTGGATAAATCAAAGAATGTTCTAGTTGAGTTTTATGCCCCATGGTAATGATGCATCTTTGGATTGCCTATTCTGTTACTTATGTGTTCGTGTCAGGGGATGAAACTTAAATATCCACCCTTCTGAATAGACACTTCTAAAGTTGATTTTGATTTGTGCTAATTCCTTTATTTCTATCTGAATCATTCTTTGAACCAATTCCAGGTGTGGTCACTGCAAGTCCCTAGCTCCTGTAAGGCTATTATTCATTGTTGAGTGGTTTGTGTAGCCTTGAACATGACTGTGGTTTTGGATTTATCTGATTTCTTCTCTTCTTCCCCCCCCCCCCCCCCCCCCCCCCTTTCTTCGTTTTTCTCTAGACCTACGAAAAGGTTGCCTCAGCATTTAGATTGGAGGAAGAAGTAGTGGTTGCGAACGTAGATGCTGACCAACATAAAGACCTGGCTGAAAGGTGAGTCAAATGCCCTGATACTTCTGTTTTTTATTTTTTTCTGTTGCCTCTTGTTGATCAGAAGTATTACTAATTCACTTTACCTAGTCGTATACCTGATATGATGACCCCAATACGTGCACATGAAAGAAAAAAAATCTAGAAAGTAAAATGGTTATATTCGGGATGTATCTAAGACTAACGTTTCATGCTACCTACCATGCAGGTATGGAGTAAGTGGGTATCCAACATTGAAATTCTTCCCCAAAAGCAACAAAGATGGTGAAGACTATGATGGAGATCGAGATGTGGATGACTTTGTGAACTTTTTGAATGAGAAGTGTGGCACCAGTCGTGATGCAAAGGGACAACTTACTTCAAAAGTCAGTGATTTGGTTCTATCCTAGCTGGTCTAATATCATTCTTTTCCAGATTCCCTAGATTCTTATATTTGCTTTGAAATACAGGCTGGTATAGTTGCGACATTGGACACCTTGGTGAAGGAGTTTGTCAGTGCTAGCAATGATGAAAGGAAGGCTATCCTAACCCGGATGGAGGAAGAAGCTGGCAAGCTTGAGGGCTCCTCTGCAAGGTTATAAAATTTATTTGCTATTACCTTGTAGGATATTCATGTTGCATAAAAGAGGGTTGCCGTTTATCAACTTGAGCTCCCTGTAGGAACGAATTATGAACTGTTGTCTTCCTCTGTTTACTGAGTACTATCTTGCTGTTCAGATATGGCAAAATCTACATCAAAACTGCCAAGAGCTGTATGGAGAAAGGTGTTGATTATGCCAAGAATGAAATTCAGCGTCTAGAACGCATGCTTAATAAGGTGACGCACTATGCTGTATTTATTGTTACAATTAATAATCAATTCACTTCTGTTATATACGGAGTAGTGTTGAATTAGTAGATACATGCACTTGGGATTATTTTTATATGTTAAGCCAGAACCTGTTTTTCCTGATTATGATTATCAAGTCTTTACTTGAAATCTGAACTCTTTTGACCTGTAAGCCATTGTGCTCTTTTCCATGGCCTTTGTAGATTCTTTCTAAGTGTAACTTTTGTGTTGGCGTTTTGTTTGGTGCAGGCCATAAGCCCAGCGAAGGCTGACGAGTTTTCCCTGAAGAAGAACATATTGTCAACATTCGCTTAAGTGCGATGATTTCTCCCTTTGTTCTGCTTTTATATTCAGAAAGTAGAAGCTTTTAATGATCTTATTTTACCCGCCTAATTACAATTGTAGAACTGTAGAAATTGTTGTTATCTAGATACAAGACAAGAGGTACTACGACTGTGCAATTGCTATTGAGCAGTAATTTCAAGTTTCAACGGCCCTTTTGTTATGTAATAGCAGTCTGTTGTGAAATACGGGAATGTGCAACCTAGCAAGTTTAGTTGCAACTTGCCCATCTTAAATATAATTAGACAGTATTAAGTTATGAAAATGAGGCTATTTTAGAAATTGGAGGCTGAGACTCTTGGGTTTTCATAGAATTACCCATTATCCAGCATCCAGCATGACTCTGTCTTTGAAATACATAAAACAGTGCTTTGGTGCTTAGCCATTGAAATGACTCGAATGTCTGTTCAGAAATGGTTATGAGCTTATCCAGACAGATAAAAATTAGACAAACCATTTAATGATGATCCGGTTCTATATTGAATAAATTATTTGGATATCCGAATAACTGGATATAAAAACATAAATAAAAAGTAAATGGGGGCGTTCCGAGAATCGAACTCGGGACCTCTCGCACCCGAAGCGAGAATCATACCACTAGACCAAACGCCCTCGTATGTTTTTAGGTACGAAAGAAAAGCTAAGAATATTGGGCCGTGTGATTCAGAACCCAAAAAGGAACCGGAGATATAAAGGTGGGCCTTTTTCAGTTGTGTGATGATTTGGCAGTGGCAAAAACTATCAAATTCGAAAGTTGCAAAAAACACCAATTTGATTGTGGAGATGCGGGGTATCGATCCCCGTACCTCTCGCATGCTAAGCGAGCGCTCTACCATCTGAGCTACATCCCCTTTATTAATAATACTATAATAACAATTTAGTGAAGAAGAAATTGAGTTTAACTTATCCAAAGAATTTGCCTGATGGGAGCATTAATTTTAATGTTCATGACAGTTCTTTGTGTTCATAAAACCAGAAAATAATCAAGTGATATTTCTCTCCCAAATCAGGAGCCCACGCCAAATAATTATGGAAATCACAACATACAAAAATATCTTGTCTCCATGATTCATAATCTGGAATCATCCTTTTTCTCCATCTAGCAGTATAGACGAAGCAATATGTATTCTGATACAAGATATTTCTATTAATAATTTGTACTTACTCTTCTGTAAACAATGATTTGTTGTATATATGTATGTTTCAGAAGCTTAGAAATTTAAAAAAAATTAAAAAATTAATGGGATTGTGGGGATATAGAATTTGGAGAGTGCATGTGAGAGGAGACTGATGAATAGAAGCGCGCAGAAGGAAGGCGTTTATTAGCACAGTACGTACAGTACAGTACTGCATTTCTTGATTAATTTGATACAGCGTACAGAGTTTGGCTGGGCTTGTAATTACACTAGGTCATGTTTTGGCATCATATATATATATATATATATAGCCCACCACCATGCATCTTTTTGGAAGTTGCCTATTTTTTTTTTCTCCAATTTTGAGTAGTATATAGGTTTTCCTAACCTATATATATGTTATGTTGTAATGTTTAGGTTAATAACCTTGTTTTAGAAAGTTTGTGTTGTATATTATACATTTAGAGATTTCAACTAACTTAGTGTCCAAATCTCGCACGGAATTTGTGTTAGTATAATTCAACATCTTTCCCGAGAAGTATTACTAATTGAACGTAACATTTAGAGAGTTTAACTAGAAAGTTTGTGTTGATCAGAAATATTACTAATTCAAGATATTTTTCGAGAAGTCAACTCGGAAGCTAAAATCATTGCAAGTCTTTACCACTAGTTTTCTTTGGGAGATATCTATGAAATGATGTTATTGAATGGTTTCCAAGTAGAACTTAATATCATCCTAATTCGTACCTTATAAAAAAACCTAAACCTTATTTCACAAAGATTAATGTTAGAGCATAAATATATATAAAAAAATCATATGAATTTCCATATCAAAATATCACTGCACATAAAAAACGTACAATAGCAGGTATATACCCACTTAAGGACTCAAGCAGTCAAGCCTAAATGAGAACCAATGAAATTGCTCCATCATAATCTATTGGTCTTAAATGGTCAAACAGAACATATTGATTGATCTCTTCCACTGAAATATAAATCGGTCTAAATTACTCAAAAGTAAAGAATAATGCAATTAAGCTAAAGGTGTCTCAATCGCGTAGTCGAGTAGTCGCACGAAGAAGCCAAATTAAATTGGCCTTTTTTATGATCAAATCACAACCCCACATATTGCACCACCACCAATTTGTTTGTTTTTAAAAGACAAGGCATAGATTGACTACTGAAGAGTACCCATAAGGCTCCGTTTGGATCTATCTACCAAATATTATTTTCCTTACAATGTTTTTATGTATATATGGATTA
The DNA here is from genome assembly GCA_027886185.1 of Rheum nobile. Classification (NCBI taxonomy): domain Eukaryota; kingdom Viridiplantae; phylum Streptophyta; class Magnoliopsida; order Caryophyllales; family Polygonaceae; genus Rheum; species Rheum nobile. Next base: position 27,953 of record WOAB01000236.1, on the reverse strand, counting down.
ATAAAAAGTAGCAAGTTTGAATTGAATTAGTAATCCAGTCAATTGGTAACCATATATGTCTAGCTTGTACAAGGAAAACTTTTCGAGTCTATTTTTTTGGAAAAACATTTGTAAGAAAACTTGAAACAAATAGTCTAATTATTCTTAGGATTCGAACGTAGTAACGACAAGAAAACAGACAAAAGAACACAAGAATTGTTAACCCAGTTCGTCAAGAATGACTACGTCTAGGGGCACTATCAAGCCAGGATACTTTTTCTCTTTTTGAATGTGATGAACGACGACTTAAAATTACAATTGATCAACTAGGGTTTAAATAGCAAGACACAGATTAACCTAATGGGCCTTAAAACACAACACGTGATAACTGGCCCAGCGCCCACCGTGGGGCAGCAGCCCCCACCGCGGGGCGGTGACCCCCACCGCGGGGATTCCACCGCGGGGCGCCAATCCTACCGCGACCCGGCGGTAACTCTCAGTTAATCCTCTCAGGAGAATCGGCGTCTGACGCGGGGCGTCCACTTCACCGCGACCTGGCGACAACCCTCAGTTGCCTTCTCTGCTTGCCGTGCAAACCTTTACTCGTCAGGCTCCATAAACCCAACAATCTCCCACCTGGAGACTGACTCCAATCATAATCTTTCTCCTCTTCAACCCATAGCTGGTAGTAGTGTCAGGCCTTCAACTCAGTTACCAAGGCCAGTTGAAGTCATGCAAAGCTTCAACTTCTCTAAGGTCACAACCTTAGTCAGCATGTCTGCAGGATTCTCAGTTCCACGAATCTTCATCAACTACAAGACCTTTTTTTCCAAGAGATGCCGTATGTAGTGATACTTCAACTCTATGTGCTTAGTCCTTGAATGAAATGTTGGGTTCTTCGCCAAGTGGATGGCACTCTGACTATCATTGTGTAGAATGCTGTCCCCTTGCTCCTTCCCCAATTCACGCAAGAAATTCTGCAACCATACCATCTCCTTGCTAGCCTCAATCACTGCAACATACTCAGCTTCTGCAGTAGACAAAGCCACAACTTTCTACAGCTTAAAAGCCCAAGAGACCGCAGTACCACCCAATGTAAAGACATACCCGGTTGTACTCCTTCTCTTGTCGAGGTCACTTGATGCCAAGTCTGCATCCACATACCCTGCTAGCACGACTTCTTTGCCTTCAAAACACAAGGCTTGCTTTGCGGTACCTCTCAAGTATCTCAGGATCCATTTCACAGCTTCCCAATGCTCCTTCCCTGGGTTCCCCATGAAGCGACTAACCACTCCCACTACATGTGCAATATCCGGCCTTGTACACACCATTGCATACATCAAACTGCCAATCGCTGAAGCATAGGGAGTCCTCTGCATCTGCGCACGCTCTTCTTCGCTCTTAGGTGAGTCCCTATTAGATAGCTTGAAATGGCTACCCAAAGGGACTTTTGCTGGCTTTGCATCCTGCATACTGAATCTCTTCAAGACCTTCTTGATATACTCAGTCTGCGACAAATACAACTTCCCCAGCCTTCCTATCTCGATCAATCCGCATGCCCAGAATTTGCTTGGCTTCTCCAAGGTCCTTCATAGCAAACCGTTCAGACAACTGCTCCTTCAACTTGCTCACTTCTCGAGCACTCGAGCCTGCTATCAGCATGTCATCAACATATAACAGCAATATGATGTAGCCGTTGTCAAACTTCTTGAAGTAGCAACAATGGTCAGCTTCACTCCTCACGAACTCAATCTCGTGCATGAATCCATCAAACTTCTTGTACCACTGCCTCGGAGCTTGCTTCAAACCATACAAGCTCTTGTTCAGCTTGCACACAAGCTCAGCGTTCCCCTTTGACACATAGCCCTCAGGTTGCTTCATGTAGATGTCTTCATCTAAATCCCCATGAAGGAAGGCCGTTTTTACATCCATCTGTTGTAACTCCAGATTTTCTGCAACCACCATACTCAACACTAGGCGTATAGTAGTTAGTTTCACAACAGGAGTAAAAACGTCAGTATAGTCAATACCGTATTTCTGCTGAAATCCCTTCACAACCAGCCTTGCCTTATAACGCTTGCTTCCATTCGCCTCCTCCTTTATCTGGTAAACCCACTTGTTGTGCAATGCCTTCTTGCCTGCTGGAAGCTGAGCTAACTCCCAGGTTCCGTTGGTCATCAACGAATCCATCTCATCATCTATGGCGAGCTTCCACTCGCTCACATGATCTCCACGAGATGCCTCTGCATAACATTCTGGCTCACCACCATCTGTCAACAACAAATAGTAGTTTGAAGGCGAATACCTATCAGGCGATCCATGCTCTCTGGTGGACCTTCGCAGCGGAATCATTGGGGTACTCGGCTCCTCCTCAATTACGGCCTCCTGGTCGTTTCGAACCGCATTGCTCCCACCCGAGTTTGAGATATCTAACTCCACAACCTTAGGTTCAGAACTAGCTATTTCTGATGCACCCAGACTATCCTTGTACATCACATGCTCATTGAACACAATATCTCGACTACGAATAACCTTCTTGTTCTGCTCATCCCAGAACCGGTATCCGAAATCATCACCGCCATATCCAATAAACGTGCACTTGACAGATTTTGCATCCAGCTTGCTTCTCTCAACAGGAGAAATATGAACATATGAGACACACCCAAATATCCGAAGGAAAGACAAATTTACCTCTTTGTCACTCCAAGCTTCCTCTGGTATCCCATTCTCCAAGGGAGTTGATGGCCCTCGGTTGATCAAGAATGCAGCAGTGTTTACTGCATCCGCCCAGAACATCTTTGGAAGCCCACACTTCAGCCTCATGCTCCTAGCACGCTCATTCAGGGTCCTGTTCATACGCTCAGCGACGCCGTTCTCCTGAGGGGTTCCTTTCAAGGTCTTCTCCATGCGAATTCCATTATCAGCACAAAAGTCCTTGAACTCACGAAGCTCATACTCCCCACCATTATCAGATCTCAAGCACTTCACCTTAAGACCTGTCTCAGTCTCTACTAGAGCCTTCCACTTTCTGAAGGAATCAAACGCATCAGATTTTTGCTTCAGAAAATAGACCCATACTTTTCTTGTAGCATCGTCAATGAAGGTCATGTAGTATGACGCTCCACCCAGAGATGTCACAGGTGCTGGTCCCCACAAGTCGCTGTGGATCAACTCCAACTTCTGCTTCTTCAAGGTCCTGCCTCCTCTCGCAAAGCTCACTCTTTTTTGCTTCCTGAGCACACAGTCCTCACACAGCCCGATCTCAACGGACTTAAGACCTGACAGCAAGCCCTTCGAGCATAGCACCTGCATCCCTTTCTGACTCATGTGGCCCAGACGACAGTGCCACAAATCTGCATCACAGTTCACTCTTGCAACAACAATGCTATCACAGACGTTGCTCGTCATGTACAGCGTCCCCTCCTTCTTTCCTCGAGCTACCACCATAGCTCCTTTGGTGATCTTCCAGCTGTTACAGCCGAAAGTTACTTCATAGCCCTCGTCATCCAACTGACCAATAGAAAACAGGTTTCTCTTCAAATCAGGAATGTGCCTCACTCCATGCAACTGTAGCACAGATCCGTTCGGCATCTTGATTCTGACATCACCCTTCCCTGCGATTTTCAAAGCCTCATCATCAGCAAGATAGACCTTTCCAAAATCCCCAGAGGTGTAACGATCCAAAATATCAGCACTGCTGCAAGAATGAAACGAAGCTCCAGAGTCTAACACCCAAGACTCCAATGGACTGCTCGCGCTCAGAATAGATGCATCTGCAGTGGTTCCTGTCGTTGAATCGCTCAGAGTCAACGCGTCAGCAATATCTTCACTGGTTGAATTCGCTGATTTATCCTTTGACGGTGCATTACATTCACTCTTGTAATGACCGTTTTTATCACAAATCCAACACTTGATTTTGCTCTTGTCTTTGGGCTTATCCTTCCCTCTAGACTTTGATCTGCCACGATTCGACTTCTTAGAGTCTGACCTGCCCCTGCTATCCGTATTCAAGGCTGATCCAGAAGCAGTACCTGACGCCTTCTTGCGAATTTCTTCGCTGATAATCAGATCCCTCACTTCATCAAACTTGATATTTGCCTTCCCCGACGAAGCACTAACAGCGGTAATTGTCCCGCTCCAACTCTCTGGTAAAGAAGACAACAAGATTAGGGCTTGTACCTCATCGTCGAAATCAATCTCAACTGAACTCAGTTGTGCGATCGTCATGTTGAATTCGTTCAAGTGGTTGGTGACCGCTGTACTCTCCGTCATCCGTAGATTGAACAACCGCCGCATCAGGTGAACCTTGTTCACCGCAGAAGGTTTCTCATACATCGCGAAAAGAATATCCAGCATCCCCTTCGTCGTCTCTGCCTTGACCGTGTGATGTGCCATGTTCTTGGACAACGATAGGCGGACCACGCTCATCGCTTTCCTGTCCAACAACTTCCATCCGTCTTCCTTCATGTCTTTCGGCTTCTCACCCAGCGACAAATACAAATCTTTACCATACAGGTAATCCTCGATCTGCATCTTCCAGAATCCGAAATTCGTGCCATCGAACTTCTCCACTAGTGACTTTCCGCTTCCCATCGTTACTTCCAGAACTAGCTCTGATACCAGTTGTTAGTATTCGAACGTAGTAACGACAAGAAAACAGATAAAAGAACACAAGAATTGTTAACCCAGTTCGTCAAGAATGACTACGTCTGGAGGCACTACCAAGCCAGGATACTTTTTCTCTTTTTGAATGTGATGAACGACGACTTAAGATTACAATTGATCAACTAGGGTTTAAATAGCAAGACACGGATTAACCTAATGGGCCTTAAAACACAACACGTGATAACTGGCCCAACGCCCGGGCGGTGACTCCCACCGCGGGGCTTCCACCGCGGGGCGCCAATCCTACCGCGACCCGGCGGTAACTCTCAGTTAATCCTCTCAGGAGAATCGGCGTCTGACGCGGGGCGTCCACTTCACCGCGACCCGACGACAGCCCTCAGTTGCCTTCTCTGCTTGCCGTGCAAACCTTTACTCGTCAGGCTCCATAAACCCAACAATTATAGAGTTCAATTCATATTGAAATGAAAACCAAGTCATTCAAAATAGGAAAAAAAAGGACAGATATAATTGACCTAGCACATTTAGATGATCATAGTCATTTAGGGCTCGTTTGGTACAATTCCAAGGGAATGAGAAATCGGTATGTGAATGGTTGATTTTCGTATTTACGTTTGGTAGAGTTCGAAATGAGAATTAAATTGATTCATTGGAATCACCCATTCCAACACTTATGAACAAATTGATTTCTCATCTAAAATTATGGAATGAGCCATTCCAAAATAAAAAACGGTTCATCATTTCTCCTCAATAACATTAAATGAGATTTGATTCTCACACTTAACCAAACAATAAATTTTTGAAATGATTTATTTCGAATCCTAATTCCATTCCGATTTCAGATGTTATACCAAACGAGCCCTTATAAGATTTAGGTTCGTATCAAGTTTTCCTAGCTTAACTGACAAACATAACATCACGTGACCATATGCAACGTATTGACAACGGAAGTTCATTTACGTTGTAATCTTTTTTTCTTATCAAATAAAAATCTTAGAAATTTCATACACACCCAAAACAACACAAGTTCATACACGATTTGACAATACATCAAATCTCTTCTACCACCAAATACAATTTTTATACTGATGTCTTAGATCATGGAAATCACAATTTATGTGAAACAAAAAAAAGACTTATAGATCTATACTGTGAGCCGTTAAAACTGATTGATTAAAGGGGCAAACACTAGCAAGTAGCAACAAGAGGCGAGAGAGTTGAATGCGAAAGCAAAAAAGCTAATAATAATGGGGGGAAAAACGAAGGCGTTATTTTGGCCCTCCAAACTATGTAAAGGCATCATATTGGAAGATAAACTAATTATGAATTGAATAAAAGAGAGGATCTTCCCATTTCTCAAATCTCTAAACGTAGGGTGGGTATGAAAATAATTTTTAACACCAGACCCCACATATCAAGTGCAATTCATGGCCCACAACAATTTATCCAAACGTCATCGTATTTGTCATGATATTGGAATCTCCTAAACTTAACACCAGTCCATTTTCCATATAAACAATTTAACAAAGATGTTTAGATATGATATTGTTTTCAGAAACATAAACAAACCAATTTATACTTATCATTCTACCATTTGTACAACAAACTAGTACTATATATGCATATCATATTTTGTAAGCGTACGTTACCAAAGAAAAACCCTAGATATATTAAGGGGTGGAGGATCTATTGATACATGTTCTTAGATCCGCTGATGATTATTGTTTTGTATTGTTGAGTTTATTGAACTTGGAACTACTTTCAAATTCTGCACAAAACCAAATTAGGGCACAATTAACTTAGATGGGCAGTGACGGATCTAGGATTACTCGGAAGGAGGGGCGAAAATACGAGTAGTCGAAAGCGCCCTCTTTTATTAGATGTTTTATATACTTATGTTATTATTAATATTCTGACTCATTAGGATTACATAAAGCTAAATATTTGAAATTATGACATCTTTGAACAACTAATTTCTCCATAAATAAAATTAATTTAATTAGTATCAAATTACTTTAATAAATAAAATTAAATAAGTGTTTTAAAAAAAAACCATAAAAACTAAATTAGGTGTTTTGCAAAAATAGAAAATCGGAAAAATGTTTTTGATAATGATGTCTAAATGTATTTTGAAAATGTTGAAACTGAAAAAACGATTTTTTTTAAAAAGCGCTATAAACAGTGTTATTTAAAATACTGTAAAAGGATATGGACAACGCTTTTTTTTGAAATAATCATTGTCCCACTTAATTTTTCCGAACCATACCCCCCCCCCCCCCCAACTATGCTAGGCTCGGCGGATCCTAGCGGGGGCGGCCGCCCCCTCCACCCCCCTTAGATCCGCCACCGTAGATGGGGACTGAGGAGCTTATGTAGATTACTTGAATATCCCAAAAAATACAATACTCCTTATGCTTTGATTTCAACTATTGCAAAAGAGATGTCTGCCAAGCTAATTGCAAATTAAAACACTAAGAAGGAAAATTAAGGAGCTTATGATTGTTTTAAACTAGTTGTCCACCTATAATTTGTCATATTAGATTTTAACCTATATGGTTATCCACTATGTTTAACGAAAGGACAAAAAAGTTAGTCCATCTTTTCGGATTTAGTTGTCATTTTATCCCACAAATTAATTTTGTCATTTTAAAGTTTTAGGTGATAATTTATCGATGAGTTACGAAATTTGTCATTGAAAGATGCTCATATCGACTTTTTTCTATGTAAACACTCTATCTATTAGTTAAAAATAAAATGAGTAATTAATAGATTGTAAATTCTATAAAAAGTTTACAATGTTTTAGTATAACAATTACCTTCCTTAATAGTTGTGCAAATGACTAAAATGACATTCTTTAGTGAACGGAGGGAGTATCCCTAACCAGCTATTGGAACTAAAAACGATTCAAAAACATATAGCTGGTTAGCAACTAGAACAAGATAAATGAAGAATTAGGACTTGTTTAGGGTTACCATCAACGACTAATAAGCTAGCTAGCAAGCAACGATGAGATTGCCACTTGAGACACTCTTTCCCTGCAAAATCAAGACAAGTAACAAGCCAAAGATCACATTAACACGGCTAATTCTCTCATGTTTGTACATGTTAGAATGAGTATCACATTTATTCAAATTGTCAATAGCATAGAGAAGTGATTTCCATCTTACAATATAACTATATAAGCCCCATTCAACACTGAAACAAGAAACATTAACAGGCTAATATTTTAACCAAAACAACCAAGGTAAAAAGGTGATGTTTTTGTTGGGAACTTTTCCCCAAAAAGTGCAGACTGCAGAGTGAACATATAATGTCGACACCAAAAAGTTGAAATTAAATTGGCAATAATATAAAATTGTACAAGATGACCCACAAGTACATAGGGGCTTTCTACAAGGAAGAGCAAAGTTAGGGTTTTGGGAGGACAATTCACTATAAAATAAGGGCAGAGTTGAGTATGGGGATTATTATGAATTCATGTTCAAGTGGATGAAAAACTTTATGACTCCAGCTCCTCAACATTGTAATTTCTCATGTTTCAACTCCCAAGAATGGCCACTACAATCAAGACAATTCTTTGACTGCTCTAATCAGAGAATTTCATAGTCAGTGCCCACACAAACAATGAGCAAATCAGGCTGTATATATTGGATCTACAACAGATCTAACACAGGTTAGTTGGGCTTGTATATATTATCAAGATTTGAGTTTGCCAAGAAAATTATAGAATGTCACCTAAAAAAAGTGCCAATTTGAATGTTTGAACCAAAACTAATTGGTGCAAACTACAGTGTCACAAGTGATTTTTGATGATAGATTAATAAGAGACTAAGCAGAGAGCCATTGCTAGTACATCCCAACATGACTCAAAAATCAAACCTCTGTATTCACTATAGTACCTGTCAAAACAATATATATGAATTTGATAATTAAGGTGTATAAAATGACTACAAGATTACCTGCAAGGTGAAGCACATGTAATTGATTGAGAAACCCTATTTCTTGCAGCACGTACTATACAAGATCGAAAATGTACATCAATAATGCAAATAAAAAAAAGATTACTTCTAAGCTCGATCTCTTTCACTCTAATTTACTCTATTGTCATGAAAATTGTAACTAGATCCTTAATAATAGTATAAAATAAACTTATGGGGACCGCATGCTGTAGTATTTTAAAAAGGGTCAATAAATAACGGCCTCGATCTTCTCCTCCCAAGGTCCAAAACAAACTAGAGAGAGCTTTGTAAGTTCATATATACTAGTAGATCGAGAGCTCATAATAGTGTCGACATGATTTGCCAAGAAGAGCCTCTTGTAGCCAAGATTCTTGATCTCTATAAGAGAATCTCAAGCTTAGAGAGTCTCAAACCGTCGGATGATGTCAACACGCTGTTTACACAGCTCGTTGTCACGTGCATCCCACCACACCCGATCGACGTCTCAAATCTATGTGACAGAGTGCAACAAATCAGGTCCAGCCTCATTAGACTCTGTGGCGAGGCCGAGGGCCTTCTCGAGAGCCACTACTCGTCCATCTTAGCCTCGTTCGACGACCCGCTTCACCACCTTCACATCTTCCCTTACTTCAACAACTATGTCAAGCTAAGCCAGCTTGAGTTCAACATCCTAAGTGACAACCTCAGCCATGTCCCGAACCGGGTTGCGTTCGTGGGGTCCGGTCCCCTCCCTCTCACCTCCATCTGCCTTGCTTCCTTCCACCTCACTTCAACCGCCTTCCACAACTACGACATCGACCAATCCGCCAACTCGCTTGCCTCGGCCCTCATCAAGCCGAGCACCGAGCTGGCCAAGAGAATGTTCTTCCACACGAGCGATGTCATGAGCGTCGAGGACGAGCTCAACGCGTACGACGTCGTGTTCTTAGCGGCTCTTGTGGGGATGGACAAGGAGGATAAGGTTAGGGTGATTCATCATCTGGCTAAGAACATGGCTCCAGGAGCAATCCTGATGCTCAGGAGTGCTCATGGAGCTAGGGCCTTTCTTTACCCGGTTGTTGACCCGTGTGATCTAACCGGGTTCGAGGTGCTTTCCGTGTTTCATCCGACCGATGAGGTGATCAATTCTGTGGTGATCGCTCGTCGGGTTCCGAATAAGGCTATTTGCACTGTCCACCAGGATCGATCATCTTGCCCCTATGATGCTACCCAGCTGCAAGTGCTCGGATTACCCGGTTTTCAATCCGGGAAACCGGTTCGAGGAATTGGCCGTTAATGAGGAGCAGTGCTAATATCATCTCCTCAGCACAGATTTACTTTATTCTAAACTCTGTGTCACCCTAAAAAACATGTGTTCCTACAGTCCAAGGATCACGCAATAAAACTCATTCTTGTGTGTATTCATATCCTCTATTATATATTGTGTGTGTGTGTGCGTGTGTGTATTCATATCCTCTATAAGGTATTAATTCACACATCACCAAATCACAACTATGAGCAAGTTTAATCCATTACTTTACCCTTATTCGATAGCGCCTTTTTCGGTTTCTCCAGCAGTTCATCACCACAGATGAGAATATGCTTAGCCTAATAATTGCTCGATCACAAACTTCAAAGTCATTCCCTTGCACGCCTCTAATCGGTTGACTACACCGTCCAAGCTTGGCAGTTACCGTCTATGATGGATCTGGTGAAGGTTTCGGTGTTATGGTTGACACGTGTTTAGGTATGGCTTCACACGACTTCCTTGTGTTCCTTCTTGATCAAAGTTTGGGTTTAATGATTTTTGTGGGATGAGTACATAGCTTATTAAAAATGTCATGCTCACTGAAAAGGATGGGAGCAATTTGCTCCATAAGTTTCTATCTAGATATCTATCTCTGCAAATATGCAATGATAGGTCAGAATAAGAGTTTTGGTGTGTGAAGCCTATCATGTACTTGTGATGAATTATAGTACACTTAAGCACTAATTAACCAAGCTTTATCTTTGCATTTATATTTGTTTAGAATGATATATCATATGATCTTGTTATACCAGTGTGAAATTTTTAGTCATTTTCCTACACAAGATTCTCCTGATTAGATGATAATAGAAGCAAAGGCCAGTATACTAAAAGTCCCACCCTAATTACATGTATAAGTTAATGAAGCAAGTGTTATCACAAGGAAATCCATCTAAAAATAATGATTAAGAATCTATCTTGTCAATAAAACCAACTTCCCGAAACCTAGAAGTTTGATGATCCTTATATCTTTTTTGCATTTAATATACCATAATTGTGTTATGAAGCCTTCTAATTCTACTGTCTCCATGAGAATGGAATTTACACAATTGCATATGGTAGACCCTAAAAACATATAAGAATTGAGTAGATTCACCCCTTTTATGCATAACAAGAGAAACTGTCATGTAAAATTTGTATTAAGATATAACAAAATCAAACTGTCATGCAAATATAACACTCTTATGCAGCTTAAGAGATGACTTCACATGAAAAAACACACACACTAATCACATGCAGCCATGAACTATGGAATGCTTATCGAGCAGGAAAAGTTATAGATTGTCAAGGTAGATATGCAAGTAATTTTCTTTCATCAACCACAAAAATGAACACCCAAAAATTGAAACTGATTGTGTGATTATTTCCTTTATACAAGTTTCTATAGTTAGCCTTAAAATCATCCAAACCAGTTCTCATGGAAAACCTTCACTGACAACTCTTGATTTCATACAGCCTATTGTACACATAACAAGCTCCTATCCAATTTGATGAAGAAAGATGTATTAAAACTATTAAATAAGATGAATTTTTAGGGATTTAAATGAACTGTAACCGAGGACGCTCCACTTCCCTTGGTTTTTTTATAGGCCATAAAACCGTACAAGGTATGAATTTTTAAAGCAAAAAAAAGGACAAACTCTATGAATTAAAAATAGGGCAAATTAGTACTATAATATATCTTAAGGCAATGGCTAAATACACGCGAAAATGGAGCTAAATGGACGCGAAACTACACGCTTAAGCTAAGCGTCCGGTTTTACACGCTTAGCTTAAGCGTGTAGGGGTATTATTGGTATTTTAAAAAAACAGCCCACAGTTCTTACACGCTTAAGCTAAGCGTGTAGTTTTTTTTTTTTTTTTCAAGTTTAAAAGCACACGCTTATCTTAGGCGTACAGTACAAATTATTTTTTTCTTCCAAAATTGTATTTTTTTCCATAATCATGTAGAGAATTTCAATACGAGTCCGTACATATAAAATTCGTCCAAAACGGACATCGTTTGCCCCTCCAAAAAACGAATCCTTCAACCCGCGCGCGTATCTTCTTCGAACAGCCCATCCGTAAGCTTTTATAAGCTTCAATGGAGGATTTGACAAATTTCTTGGATCCGATTGAAGCCATTAACTATTGGGCATTTAAGAGGACCTTATCATACACGTAATTCCACATTTAATCGGATTGAATGTCGATTAAAATCGTATAATTTTATTCCCAAAGCCACCGTGTCGTCCAAGGGGCCGATTTGAACAAATTCAAAATTGGACCAAATCATCTTCAATTGGAGGGCATGAACCATAGGGCCTTGTTGAGGGTGTCCTAAGATTCAAAATGCCTATAAAATCCCCTTCAATCGTTGCCCCAATGCATCCAATTTCGAAGTCAAAAGTCATGAATCCTAAATCCAGTTATCGGTTGTGTCTTGACCGAAATTCGAGCACATGAAAGCTTTATTCTTGCAATTGTTGGTACTACTAGCCTTGAAAATTGGTCCTTTTTCAAAGCCCTCTCTTTACATCGCCGGAAAAAGACCACTTCCATTCAATTTGGAGTTTTTTCGACGAGGTGTCAAGAAGGTATCCCGACGGGATTGAATTTGTGCCCATTTTGCGGTTTTGGGGGTATTTTTCATTTGTTTTGTCTTAATCTTGGTTTAATTAATTAATCTAGATTAGTGAAAAATATGTTAGGATCAATTTGGTGCCCGACATATAATATGTAAGTAATAAGTTTATAATATTTAATCATAATGTTTAACTATAGTATATAAGTAATAAGTATGTAATACTTAATTATAATGCATAACTATACTTTATAACTAATATATTTTGTAATACTTAACTATAATACATAACTATAGTATATAAGTAATAAGTTCATAATACTTAACCATAATGTGTAACTATAGTATATAAGTAATAAGTTCGTAATACTTAATTATAATGAAATACTATAGTAAATAAGTGTAACTATATAAAATTTCATGAAGTACTATAGTAAATAAGTCTAAGTATACTAGATTTAATGAAATAGTATAGTACATAAGTATAACTATATGAAATTTAATGAAATACTATAGTATATAAGTCTAAGTATACTAGTTTAATGAAATACTATAGTATATAAGTCTAAGTATACTAGATTTAATGAAATACTATAGTATATAAGTCTAAGTATACTGAATTTAATGAAATACTATAGTATATAAGTCTAAGTATACTGAATTTAATGAAATACTATAGTATATAAGTCTAAGTATACTAGATTTAATGAAATACTATAGTATATAAGTCTAAGTATACTGGATTTAATGAAATACTATAGTATATAAGTGTAACTATATGAAATATAATAAAATACTATAATATATAAGTTTAAGCATACTAGATTTAATGAAATACTATACTATATAAGTGTAACTATATGAAATATAATAAAATACTATAATATATAAGTTTAAGTGTAACTATATGAAATATAATGAATTACAATAGTACATAAGGGTAACTATATGATATATAATGAAATACAATAGTATATAAGTGTAACTATATGAAATATAATAAAATACTATAGTATATAAGTGTAACTATATGAAATATAATAAAATACTATAGTATATAAGTCTAAGTATACTATATATAATGAAATACTATAGTATATAAGTATAACTATATGAAATATAATGAAATACTATAGTATATACGTGTAACTATATGAAATATAATGAAATACTATAGTATATAAGTCTAAGTATACTAGATTTAATGAAATACTATAGTACATAAGTGTAACTATATGAAATATAATGAATTACAATAGTACATAAGTGTAACTATATGATATATAATGAAATACTATAGTATATAAGTGTAACTATATGAAATTTCATGAAATACTATAGTATATAAGTGTAACTATATGAAATTTCATGAAATACTATAGTATATAAGTGTAACTATATGAAATATAATAGAATACTATAGTATATAAGTCTAAGTATACTAGATTTAATGAAATACTATAGTATATAAGTGTAACTATATGAAATATAATGAATTACAATAGTACATAAGTGTAACTATATGATATATAATGAAATACTATAGTATATAAGTGTAACTATATGAAATTTCATGAAATACTATAGTATATAAGTGTAACTATATGAAATATAATAAAATACTATAGTATATAAGTCTAAGTATACTAGATTTAATGAAATACTATAGTATATAAGTTTAAGTATACTAGATTTAATGAAATACTATATACTATATAAGTGTAACTATATGAAATGTAATAAAATACTATAATATATAAGTTTAAGTATACTATATTTAATGAAATACTATACTATATAAGTGTAATTATATGAAATGTAATGAAATACTATAGTACATAAGCGTAACTATATGAAATATAATAAAATACTATAGTATATATGTGTAACTATATGAAATTAAATGAAATACTATAGTATATAAGTCTAAGTATACTAGATTTAATGAAATTATAGTATTTTATATAGTTACACTTATGTACTATAGTATATTTCATTACATTTCATATAGTTATACTTATATAGTATAGTATTTCATTAAATCTAGTATACTTAGACTTATATATTACAGTATTTCATTAAATCTAGTATACTTAGACTTATATACTATAGTATTTCATTAAATCTAGTATACTTAGACTTATTTACTATAGTACTTCATGAAATTTCATATAGTTATACTTATTTACTATAATATTTCATTAAATCTAGTATACTTAGACTTATTTACTATAGTACTTCATGAAATTTCATATAGTTACACTTATTTACTATAGTATTTTATTATAATTAAGTATTACGAACTTATTACTTATATACTATAGTTATACATTGTGGTTAAGTATTATGAACTTATTACTTATATACTATAGTTATGTATTATAGTAAGTATTACAAAATATATTAGTTATAAAGTATAGTTATGCATTACAATTAAGTATTACGTACTTATTACTTATATACTATAGTTAAACATTATGGTTAAATATTTATGAATTTATTACTTATATACTATGTATTATAGTTAAATATTATGAACTTATTGCTTACATGCTATAGTTACACATTATGGTTAAATATTATAAACTTATTACTTACATATTATATGTCGGGCACCAAATTGATCCTAAAATATTTTTTCACTAATCTAGATTAATTAACTTAACCAAGATTAAGACAAAACAAATGAAAAATACCCCCAAAATCGCAAAATGGACACAAATTCAATCCCGCCGGAATACCTTATTGACACATCGTCGGAAAAACTTCAAATTGAATGGAAGTGGTCTTTTTCCGGCGATGTAAAGAGATGACTTTGAAAGAGGACCAATTTTCAAGGCTAGTAGTATCAACAATTGCAAGAATAAAGCTTTCATGTGCTCGAATTTCAATCAAGAACAACCGATAACAGGATTTAGGATTCATGAGTTTTGACTTCGAAATTGGATGCATTGGGACAACGATTGAAGGGGATTTTATAGGCATTTTGAATCTTAGGACACCCTCAACAAGGCCCTATGGTTCATGTCCTCCAATTGAAGATGATTTGGTCCAATTTTGAATTTGTTCAAATCGGCCCCTTGAACGACACGGTGACTTTGGGGATAAAATTCTACGATTTTAATCGACATTCAATCCGATTAAATGTGGAATTACGTGTATGATAAGGTCCTCTTAAATGCCCAATAGTTAATGGCTTCAATCGGATCCAAGAAATTTGCCAAATCCTCCATTGAAGCTTATAAAAGCTTACGGATGGGCTGTTCGAAGAAGATATGCGCGCGGGTTGAAGAGTTCGTTTTTTGGAGGGGCAAACGATGTCCGTTTTGGACGAATTTTATATGTACGGACTCGTATTGAAATTCTCTACATGATTATGGAAAAAAAATGCAATTTTGGAAGAAAATTTTTTTTGTATTGTACGCCTAAGATAAGCGTGTGCTTTTAAACTTGCAAAAAAAAAAAAACTACACGCTTAAGCTAAGCGTGTAAGAAATGTGGGCTGTTTTTTTAAAATACCAATAATACCCCTACACGCTTAAGCTAAGCGTGTAAAACCGGACGCTTAGCTTAAGCGTGTAGTTTCGCGTCCATTTAGCTCCATTCTCGCGTGTATTTAGTTTGTCCGTATCTTAATGACAACTCTTAGACATATTTGAATTAAAAACAGGACAAATTAGTAACTATAACTATCTCAAGGTCAATACCAGAGTATACTAATCCCTCTGTCCCACTTTATAAGCCCCATTTGACCGGACACATCCGCCGAGGCGGGTTTTGTATCGTTAATATATCTAATTATATAATTCTTAAAATTATAATTTTTTAATATTATCAAATTTCTCGTTGAGACGAATCAAACAAGACCCCACATGACTATGTTTTTTCTTATATATTGGAAGAAATCTTGAAGATTCCTTTAACCGTGAACAGTGATAAAAATGCAAATGAGGCTTATAAAATGGGACAGATGGAGTATATAATACAGTATATGCTAATGACAACTCTCAAACAAGCTCCATTTCACTACTCATATGATGAAATTCAATGATTTATCACTTGGTCTAAGTCAATAATCAAGCTTAGACCTCAATCTGGATAGTCAACTGATAATACACAAACGAAAACTGAGAAATTGCAAACTGTAGTGATGCTGAGACTCACCTGGTAGACCTTATTGCATGAAAATGTTGAAATTTAACCTATAAAGTTTGAAAATTGTTGCACCATAAGTAAACTTTGGGTGTGAATTTCGGCATATAAATTTGCTCTTGATCCTCCGCTGCATGAAGAAACAAGTTGAGAAACTGCAAAAAACTGTATTTGCTTCATCTCACAAGAGACATAAGACAGCGAGAGTTGAAAGGATTATTATATCTCTACTCGCCATCATCGCTGCTGTATTATTTTTTGAGCACGAGAGAAACATGGGATGTTTCAGAGCGAGAAGGTGAAAAGAGAAGGTACCACGACAGTATGTACCCTAAAAAAAAGTAAAAAATGAATCAAGTAGCCGAAAATTGTATAGGATTCTGTCTTTTAGAGTGATTAACTTATCAAATATGTATTCATTTATAACAATACGGAGCATCACATATCACTAAAAAAAAGCATATATTTGAGTGTTGTATTGTCAAAAATCGGACTTTAAAGAACAAATTACTATTCTTCACCGGACTAATCTTTATTTTTGGTTTTCGAAGGAATCTTACACTATAAAACCGACGGTCTGAAATAGTATTTATACCAAGTTAAACGTGCAATTTATCATCAATATAGAACGATTAGATCATATTCAAGCAGTCATGATGATTTATAAACAGATTGATTGAAACAAGTTATAGTAGTACTTTGTTTTTCACTACACACTTCAAAGAAAAATTGTGCATTAGTTCGGCAGTAGGCACAGGTTCAAGTGTTCAACAACTCCTGTAAGTAGTGAAGAGGCTCTTCAGAAAGAAAAGAATGTTTCTCATTTGCTCAACTTTTTTTCTTCCTCATTTTACAACACAAGAAAGCAGAAAAATTCATGCTTCCAATTCATGGGTTGGAGCCGATCATCGTCTACTGTGGCCGCTTAGGTCCAAGTGGAAAAGACACTCTTTGTGGGGTTAACTGTGGAGGTTGATCGGAGGGCTTCTGTTCTTGGGAAGAACTGGGAGCAGCCTCTTCCTCCTCTTCTGTTTCTTCTTGAGCCTGTGGGGTTTGCTTCTTTGGTATCACCAGTTGGTAGTTGGGGCTCACTAGAGTGTCCTCTTCTGGTGGCAGAGGGAAACCGGCGCCTCCTCCTACTCCTAAGTTATCAGGCAATGGGACCTTGTTTCGGTTTCGGGCCAACTCTAGTAACACCTGGTTCAGTAATCAGGTTAACTTAGAGGCTTCCAAATTTTTGAGCACAGCTTCAGCATTTCATAAGGCAAAGGAAAATGATGATATCATGACGAAAAGGCAAAGTTCTATATATATGAAAAGCGACTACTAGTTCAGTATTTGGACCCCCTTTCCTTTGCATTTTCTCAGAAAAATCCACTTCTCGGTTTCAGGAGCAGCCATCCAAGGGTAGAATATGATCTAGTACATCATAAAAGGCTACTAGTATAATGGATTGAGCAAGAGAATTGAAACAAATGCTTCAGTTCATGGCTAGTTCAGCTACAAAATAAGCCCTGTTACTCTTCAATTCAAATGCAAAGAAGTTGTCCATTCAACACCATGAGTGACAACTATCATCCAACTGTGACCCAGCAAGGAACACAGTACTATAATTGTATCTCAAGCTACAAGGAGATTATCTGTTATAAACGTCGGAAGCTAGAAAGTTGAAACTTGAAAGTGATCTCATCTTGTCATCCAGTTTATAACTCTTAAATAAACATTAAAAAATGAAGTGTATCTCCTCTGCCTTCTTGTTCTCCATTATAGCTCAATTCCACAAGGTTAGACAAAAAATCACAGCTAAAGAGCTCACATAGAGAACAAATACGTAAAACACAAACACATCATTAATAAGAATTAAGCAAAAATACAACAAGGAAGATGCAGCAAAACTACCTCTCGAGGTGGGGGTTGTGAGAAACTGAAATTGACTTTAGATTGGACAGCAAGCTTAACATCGTCACAGTCAATTGCAGTCTTGCCAGCATGCTCAGAGTAGACTTGTGCATCGCTCAACACATCAACGGCATAACGATACCAAAGCTCCAAAAATTGGTGGACAACACGAGGTTCATAGTCCTCAACCCCCATTGACTTCAACAACATTTTGACAATTTTTGCATCTCTTGGCAGTTCTTCTTCTCCTTCAGCCATTACTCTTTCCGCGCTGCTCACCTGTAGCAGCCACCCCAAAACGCAAGCCCAACATCAAAACAGGGAAGTACGAGATAGGTAGAAAGTTGAGAGCGGAAGAAAATTGATATATGCAAGAGGAAGAGAGCTACGAATTGAGACAAATAGAATGCACGGAAAGAAGAGATTTCAGCAACCAATTCTAGGGCTTGAAGCGAACTAGCAAAAATCACGCATCTCACGCAAATATAAAGGAAATTGAATTGGGGAACAAAATTAGGGTTTGTGATTCTACCTCGGGAGACTGCAAAAATTGAGAATGGATCGGTAGTTATGGAGGCGAAAACCCCAACTAGAGCGCAACCAAGCTTGAGTGCGGACAAAGAGGGAGATGAAGAAGATGGCGAGTGGTTTTGCAGGTGAGTAGGAGCGTAGGATGAACCAAAGATCGAGTTAAGTTTTTCGACCAAAATAAAAGGAAACTAGAGTGCTCGGGTTCAATAAAAGTTAATATGTTATAATGTTATTAATATGATCAATTGTTAAATTAATATGTTATATTATATGATTAATATTATCAAATATGTAAAATGTAAAAAAAAAAATTGTTTTACAAAAGTAAAATATAAATTTATTGGTGAATAGTAGCAAATAAAATCTAATAATAAATTATTCAAATGTACATGACTATAATGATAAACTATAATGATAAAGTATATATTAGAAAAATATTCTAATTTTTAAATTTATTTTACTTATATATAAAGTATATATTTATTCATATAATTTATTAAACATAATAGTTGTAGCATCAACAATTGTGAATAAGTAGTTATAAAGAAAGTGGTGTGAGATGTAGAATAGTGAAAAAGAAAAATAGTTGTTTCAGTAGATTTTGTATGGGTATCGACTGTATAGAATATCAAGTGGCTCAAGGGGGTTGAGGTTCGCATTTTGTGTTCAACCTAGTGGCGCACAAGGAAAAAAACACAAGATTCGTTTTTTTTAATAAAAAAATTATTTTAAAAAAATGTTGAACCGGGTTCATGAGAATCGGTTCAACACTTACGTAGCCCCCAAGTGTTGCAATTTTTTTTATTTATGAATCGTCGTACCCTAAACCTAACCCTAAAAAACCTAAACTTCTCATTCACTTGTTTTGGGAGCCAATAGGTGGTGCATAAAGGGTTTTAACTATAACCCTTTAGGCGCCACCAACTTGCGCCCAAAACATGTTTAGGAGATTTGTTTAAAGTTTTTAGAGTTTAAGGTTTAGGATTTTGGAGAAGAGGACTCCGTCAAAAATATCATACTTTATGCATGGATTGAATTTCAATTGATACATATGGTGCCAAAATAACTTTATGGGAAGAAGGATTCGTTGGTAGCTAATACCCAAACAATTGGACTTTATACATGAATTGAAACATTAATGCCATATCTACATATTGGATGTTATTTCTCCAGTACAATTGTATAAATATTATACCATGTACTGCTAGCTATGAAACTTTAAACCCTAAAATCCTACAAAATCAAAATTGGATTCTCTCACATGCTTTGGGCACCACCTAGTGACGCATAGAGGGTTTCTAATGTACCCCCTTATATGCAACTAGGTGGCACCCAATTGCTGTGAGAGATAATACAATATGGATATTTTAGGGTTTAGGGTTTAAAGTATAAGGTCTTTGTCATTACAGTACAAAGTTAAAGATTTATAAGTTGAAGTTGGCTTTGTAAATTCCAATATCTAGATATGGCCCAAATATTTAGGGTTTAGGATTACACGCGTTCTCCCACGTGGATTAATGGAGAGAGCACATCTTATTAACCCAAGAATATTTAGGGTTTAGGATTACCGTCATATGCTTTTCGCAAATAAAATCTTTTGGGCTTTGGTTGTATGACTATTGACAAATACTCGACTACTTAAGAAATCTTAGACAAGCTTTTCCCATGATCGTTCACAATACTTCTTGGAAGTTCCTATCAAGCCAAGTGAAATTCGGGGCATATCTAAATATTGAAAGTTATTTACCCGAAATAAACCTATAAATCTTAGATTTTGTACTAGAATGTAAGAGACCATAAGCTCTAAATCCTGAATCCTAAAAAATCCAATTTGGATTCTCCCTAACCTTTGGGCGCCACCTAGTTGAGCACAAAGGCTGTGAGAGAGAATCCAATTTTGATTTTTTAGGGTTTATGGTTTCTTAGTTTAAGATTTCCAAGTTTAAGTTGGCAAAATAACTTTCAATATCTAGATATTGCTCGAATATTTTGGTAAATTGTTTAGGACATCGAAATGTGTGGGCAGTTGGGGTAGTTCGTCCGGTTTAGGGGCTCGTTAGGATAAATGTATTTTACCCTTAATCTCAAATCAAATAATCATCAAGATTACATTGTCTGCCTCTAAAATCTCATACCCTAAACTCTAAAAACACAAAACTAATCTCATTCACTACCTTTGGGTGCCACCTATTAGAGCATAAGGGGTACATTAGAAACCCTTTGTACGCCACTAGGTGGCGCCTTCAGGTTGTGGGAGAGAATCCAAATCCGAATTTTTAGGGTTTAAAATTTATGGTCTCATACATTATATTACAAAGTTTAAATTTTATGGTCTCATATATGTATTTTACCCTTAATCTCATATCAAATAATCGTCAAGATTACATTGTTTGCCTCTAAAATCTCATACCCTAAACTCTGAAAACACAAAACTAATCTCATTCACTACCTTTGGGTGCCACCTAGTAGAGCATAAGGGGGTACATTAGAAACCCTTTGTATGCCACTAGGTGGCGCCTTCAGGTTGTGGGAGAGAATCCAAATCCGAATTTTTAGGATTTAAAATTTATAGTCTCATACATTATATTACAAAGTTTAAGATTTATGGGTTTATTTCGGGTAATTAACTTTCAATATCTAGATATGGTCCTTCATATTTTGGTAAATTGTTTAGGACGTAGAAATGTGTTGGTGGTTGGGGCAATGACGTCAGGTTTAGGGGCTCGTTAGAATAATTGGATTTTCCCCCTAATCTCAAATCAAATAATGGTTTAGAGTTTGGGATTTGCCTATGAATTGTTATACGTTACCCTAAACCGTAAACCCTATGTTTGCTACTAGGTAGCGCCCACAAGATGTGAGAGAGAATTCAAATCCGAATTTTCAGGATTTAGGATTTAAAGTTTATGGTCTTATAATACAAAGTTTAAGATTTGTGGGTTTATATATTTCAGGTAAATAACTTCTAATATCTACATATGGCCCGAATATTTTGGTAATATGTTTAGGACTTCGAAACGTGTGGGCAGGTGGGGTGGTTCGTTTGGTCTAGGAGCTCGTTGGGATAATTGGATTTTTTCCCCTAATCTCAAATCAACTAATTTTCAAGAGTTTGAGATTTGTCTATGAATTGTTATAGGCTATCATAAACCCAAATAAACCATAAAATCCTTTATGCTCTATCAGTTTGAACACAATAATGCCATTTATTTTTATATATAAAAAAAGCGATTTACTTTTTAAGCGCCTTCTAATAGCGCCAAAAAAAAATGGATGTCATTAGATAACGCCCAAAATGTGTTGCAGTGCATATAAAACCCGGTGCAAAATTTTTCCCCTAATTAAGTATTCTACAACGAACATAAAATAACGAGTAGTTTACTTTAAAAAAAAATTATTTAATAACAAAAATTATTTACTGCATTTAATAATCGCTAAATGGATCCGTTACCTAGGTCGGTGATTTACGTAAATAAATAAAAAGACTGGAGAGAGTATATGCAGTTTTGTATTTACAAGAAATGGGTCGGTTATTGCCGTGAATAAAATCAGTTTCACGGGTCGGTTGAATTGCAAATAAAAAGTTTCCATAAATACAAATCTAATATTTAAAACATTTTATTTCGTAAATACAAAATTATAGTCAGATAGTTTCCATAAATAAAAGGAAAATAAGGCGGCGTACTTTTCCACCCAAAAAAATAAGGCGGCGTACATGAACGTTATAAAATACTGTAGGAATCTCTCTCTCAACCGGTCCTTCCCCCTCTCCAGATCTCTCTCCTCCCATTCTCGGAAGCACGTTCTGTTCTGAGCTTTGTTTTTGGGTGGCGATGGAGGTATTCTGAGCGGCGGTGGCACTCTCGCCCTCTCCATCTTCATTAATTAGCGATTTGCACAATTGACAGAACAAAGAGCAGGATCGGCTTCGAGTAGACAAGAGCATCGCAACATTCGTAACAAATTTGAAAGCGTCAAGGTTAGGGTTATTTCTCCAGTTTTAGGGTTTTTTCTTATCTCGATTTAGGGATCTGGAATGATACGTTTCCAATCTTCATTGAACAAAATCATCATTCTCACTTCTTTTCTTTGTCAAATATCAATTTTATGACGTGAATTGGGTTAGGTTATTTCTTCAGTCCGTCTAATTATACAGAGTATCGAAATTTATAAGAAAGTTTTACTTTTTATTCAGGCTTTCTCACCCTCACGTCCTTGTTTTCTGACTTTATATGTTAATCTGCTTTTGTTCATACATCGTGTTTGCTTAATTAACGAGAATCATAATTTTCTAAGATTAGCCATAAATACTGTACGCAATGACATCATTGGTTGCAATGAAATTAACTTCCAGTGCAAGCTTGGGCTTTACAATGTAATTTAATGAGACATATCTGGGATAAGCATGTAAAACTGTCCTGTTAAATATGCAGGGGAATAGCTAGAGGGATGGCATATGATTACAGTTGTAAAATGATTTTCTTTCATAACGAAAAAGTAAGATGGATGTTCTTCTTGTTTGCGATAGTTAAATTGAACCAATAAGAGGAAATTGGTAATATGTGGTTGATCTTGTTTGCGATAGTTAAACTGAAGTTCTGATATATCTCTCCACTTTCAGATATATACTAGAGTCAACATGCTTTGAGTTCTTCTTCAAATATGTAGAGCTTCCTGTATTTATTGTGTTGCTCCTGAATCCTGATTCCTTCTCAACATTTAAGGTAAGAATTGCTGTTGTTAACTTGTTACTGTCCTTTGGTTTTTGCTTGCTTCTTGAATGATTCCTGATGGAGGTTAAATGGTTAATCCAGGATCTGCTTACTAGACATGAAGAAAGTTTCTGGATATTTGGCTTCTCACTGTGATGAGGTTTGGTTCCTTCCTTGACATATTCATGCTAAAATTAAGGTCGAATTTCACTTTTACGTCTTATCTCATTGTTGATTCTTCTTCTTAGTTCTTTGATATATATATATCTCTTAAAGGTAATGCATGAAATAGAAGAGTTAATAGCATGATTGACATTGCAAGTACTTTGTAATTATAGCTCCTGAACTTTATGCTTTAGGTGAAACTTATATTTTGTCTCTATTTCTGTAATCACAACAGCCCGAGTACTTCTGAGTTATAGGGATAGGGTACAAATTAGGGATTGGTAGTGTTACTTTTATTTGATGTCTTAAAATATGAATTTTCTCGTTCCTTATTTCTCAAAATTTAACTCTTACATTTGCTTCTCATATTCTAAAAACTCTTGCATTTACTTGATTTTTAAATAAATATTATAATTTACTTGATGTTCTTGTATGGTTTTCAAATTTTGATTTTGATTTTAGTTTTTTATTTTATTTTCATAGTCTGATGTCTAGAAATATTACTTTCATATTCTAAAAAACTCTTACTTATTTTAATTTTTCAAATTTTGGTTTACACATTTCGAGTTTAGTATCTCATATTCTAAAAACTCTTCACATTCACTTCTCATATTCTAAAACTCTTGCATTTACTTGATATCCCAAATAATATTTTAAACATTTTTATATGATATCTCATAATTTAAACTCTTACATTGAATGATTTTTTAAATATAAATATTATAATTTACTTGGTGTCCTTACATTATTAAATTTTCATTTTTGACTTCTTTTTAAATTTCTCATAGTTTGATATCTAGAAATGTAAACTCTATATTCTAAAAACGCATACTTTTTTTTTTTTTTAAATTTCTCAAATATATATTCTAAAACTCAGTACTATTTTATATATTTCTCAGATTTCAGTTTTCAAAATTTGAACATCATTTTTATATTCTAAGAACTCTTACATTCACTTCTCATATGCTAAAAATTCTTGCATAATTTATATATCTCAAACTATTGTAACATTTTTATTTGATTTTTCATAATTTGAACTCTTTCATTTACTTTATTTATTTTTAAATATTATAATTTACTTGATGTCATTGCATGATTTTCAAACTTCAAGTTTAGATTTCTTTTACATTTCTTGATGCCTAGAAATCAAAATTTCAGATTCTAAAATCTCTTGACCTTTTTAATTTCTCAAAGTTTAGTTTAAAACTTCAAAATTTAATTTGCTTTTCATAATTTGTTTTTTTAAATCTAAATATCATAATTTACTTGGTGTACTTGCATGATTTTCAAACTTCGATTTTACCTTTTTATTTATTTCTCAATTTTTTGTTTCAAATTTAATTTCTACATTTACTCTTATATTCACGTACTTTTCATATTCTAAAAACTCTTGCATTTACTTGATATCTCAAAATATGATTTAAAACATTTTTATTTGATTTTCATAATTTGAACTCTTACATTTATCTAATTTTTCAAATTTAAATATCATAATTTACTTGATGTCCTTACATGGTTTTCAACTTACATTCACATTTTTAATTTCTCATAGTTTTATGTCTAGAAAATCTAAGTTCCATATTCTTATAACTCTTACTTTAAAAAAAAATCATATCTTGGTTTTTAAATTTCGAATTTAAATTATCATATTAATAAAATTATTAGATTCACTTTTTTATTCTAAAAACTCTTGAATTTACTTGATTATTTAAATTTAAATATTTTAATGTTAGATTTTCTTATTTCTCATAGTTTGATGCCTATGAAATTAAATTCAATATTCTAATAACTTTTTTTAATTTATCAAATTTTTAGTTTTAAAATTTTGAATTTAATTCCTATTTTTTCATATTTTTAAAAATTCAAGTTCCAACATTAAATTGATGTCTAGAAAACCGAATAGCCATTTACTTGATGTTTTGGATATGGACATTTAATTGATGTCTTGAAATTTGAATTATCATCGTTTTACTTCATCTTTTAAATTTAAATTCGATTTTTTATTATTGCCTCAAAATTTGGAATTTCATAGTGTTTCTTAATTTTTTAAATTTATTTCTATTTTTATTTATTGCCATAAATTTGAAGTCCAACACTAAGTTAGTGTCTAGTAATCCGAATTGTTATTTACTTGATGTTTCGGACTTGGACATTTACTTATGTTTTGGGATTCGAAATTTCATGGTTTACTTTTAAATACTTGATTTTCTTATTTGATTTTCATATTTTGATTTTATATTTTTTGATGTTTACAAATCTAAATTTAATATTTAAGAAAACTCGACTTCTTTTTCTTTTCTCAAATTTTCGGTTTTAAAAATTTGAATTTAATTCCTATTTTTGAAAATTCAAGTTCTAACATTAAATTGATGTCTAGAAATCCTAATAGCCATTTACTTGATGTTTCGGATATGGACATTTAATTGATGTCTTGGAATTTGGATTATCATCGTTTTACTTCATCTTTTAAATTTAAATTCGATTTTTACTTACTACCTCAAAGTTTGGAATTTCATAGCGTTTTTTAATTTTTTGAATTTATTTTCTATTTTTATTTATTTCCATAAAATTAGAAGTCCAACATTAAAAATTAGTGTCTAGTAATCCGAATTGCTATTTACTTGATGTTTTGGGATTCGAAATTTCATGGTTTACTTTTAAATACTTGATTTTCTTATTTGGTTTTCATATTTTGATTTTATATTTTTTGTGTTTACAAATCTAAATTTAATATTTTAGAAAACTCGACTTCTTTTTCTTTTCTCAACTTTTGGGTTTTGAAATTTGAATTTAATTCCTATTTTTCATATTTTCTTTATTTGATTTTTAAATTCTTTTGATGTTTACAAATCTAAATTCAACATTTAAGAAAACTCGACTTTTTTTTCTTTTCTCAAATTTTCGATTTTAAAATTTTGAATTTAAATCCTATTTTTCATTTAAAAAAAAAGCAAGTTCCAACATTAAATTGATGTACATAAATCCGAATAGCCATTTACTTGATCTTCCGGATATGGACATTTAATTGATGTCTTGGAATTTGGATTATCATCGTTTTACTTCATTTTTTTAAAATTTAAATTCGATTTTTACTTATTGCCTCAAAATTTGGAATTTCATAGTGTTTCTTAATTTTTTGAATTTATTTTCTATTTTTATTTATTGCTATAAAATTGGAAGTCCAACATTAAAAGTTAGTGTCTAGTAATCTGAATTGCTATTTATTTGATGTTTCGGACTTCGACATTTACTTGATGTTTTGGGATTCGAAATTTCATGGTTTACTTTTAGATACTTGATTTCCTTATTTGGTTTTTTTTATTTGATTTTTAAATTCTTTTGATGTTTACAAATCTAAATTCAACATTTAAGAAAACTCGACTTCTTTTTCTTTTCTCAAATTTTCTGTTTTAAAATTTTGAATTTAATTCTTATTTTTCATTTTAAAAAAAAATTCAAATTCCAACATTAAATTGATGTTTAGAAATCCGAATAGCCATTTACTTGATGTTTCGGATAGGGATATTTAATTGATGTCTTGGAATTTGGATTATCATCGTTTTTACTTCATCTTTTAAATTTAAATTCGATTTTTACTTATTGTCTCAAAATTTGGAATTTCATAGCGTTTCTTAATTTTTTGAATTTATTTTCTATTTTTATTTATTGCCATAAAATTGGAAGTCCAACAATAAAAGTTAGTGTCTAGTAATCCGAATTGCTATTTACTTGATGTTTCGGACTTGGACATTTACTTCATGTTTTGGGATTCGAAATTTCATGATTTACTTTTAAATATTTGATATCCTTATTTGGTTTTCTTTAATTGATTTTTAAATTCTTTTGATGTTTACAAATCTAAATTCAACATTTAAGAAAACTCGACTTCTTTTTTCTTTTCTCAACTTTTGGGTTTTGAAATTTGAATTTAATTCCTATTTTTCATGTTTTTAAAATTTCAAGTTCCAACATTAAATTAATGTCTAGAAATTCGAATAGTCATTTATTTGATGTTTCGAATATGGACATTTAATTGATTTCTTGGATTTTTGGATTATCATCGTTTTACTTCATCTTTTAAATT